>JAQSUU010000520.1:10000000-12984813 GCA_038087645.1 Saccharum hybrid cultivar R570
GGGCTCGAGCCACTCTCTCGAGGTGCCCCTAGACATATTCGAGGCTAGAAGAGAGGTCGACGGTGGAATCCCCTCGAAGGGAGGCATCGAGCCCTCAGATCCTATCGCATGGAACCGAGATCCACACGACTACTCTTTGGTATTTTTGGAGAGCGCCTCCGTGACCGCTAGCCGACTCCTACCGAATGGAGCACAGGCTCCCACTCAAATTCCCCGCTAACAGCTCACCAGAGATCGTCGGAACTCGCCCGACGAGGGTAGTACGATGTTCCTCACCCCTCCTTTCCTAAAAGGAGCGTGAGGGTCGTACGATGAAGATAATAGTTGGTGTCTCAAGTGCACCAATACCACATGATTGTATTATGTAGTTTATCATTCTGCGAAGCCATACTCATTCGTGTGATGCTTCATATAAAGCAATTATTTTAGAATGATTGGTGGAAGTAGACACTAAATTTTGCTTTGAAGACTTCTAAGATATTGCTGTTCCACCTTGCAAGAATACAAAGCCTGTTTGTGATCTGCCATTGTGAGGATCTGATAAATAACTAGCATCTGTATATCTTAAAAAATTGGATCTTGATTTCTACTATAGAATAATCAAGATCTCTAGTGTCATTAAGATATCTCAAAACGGTTTTAACTCCTACCCAATGATGTTTGGTGGAAGCAGCACTATGTCTTGCTAGAAAATTAACTGCGAATGCAATATCCGGCTAGGTGCTATTAGTAAGATAGATTAGTGCTCCAACAGCACTAAGATATGGGACATGTGGTCCCAATATCTCTTTTTCTTATTCCCGTGGTCTGAAGGGATCCTTCTTAATATCTAAGGATCTTAGTACCATCGGGTTTTTTTGGATATAACTTGTCCATATTGAATTTCTCCAATACTTTCTGGACATAGATAGCTTGGTATATAAATATACCAGAACAAAAGTGCTCAAGTTGTAGACCTAAGCAAAATTTGGTTTGATCCAAATATTTCATTTCAAACTCCGTCTTTAAATGATGATGTGCTTCATTAATATAAGGTTCATTGCCGATGATATTAAGATCATCAACGTACACCGATATGATACAAAATCCTATTAATGATTTTTTAATGAAGACACACATGCAGTCATCATTATTTGTGTATCCCTTCAACTTAAGGAATTCACTTAATTGATTGTACCACATTCGGCCCGACTATTTCAAGCCATATAATGACTTCTGCAACTTGACACAATACATATTGCGATTTGCCTTAGGATTCGGTATACTGATTCTATCAGAAATTTTCATGTATATATTAGAATCCAATGACCCATATAAATATGCGGTCACTACGTCCATCAACTGCATAGATAGATGGTTTTGTATTGCGAGCGATATTAAGTATCGGAATGTTATTTCACTCATTACGAAGAGTAAGTTTCGTTGAAATCAACGCCAGGTCTTTTGCGTAAAACCTTGTGCCACAAGCCTTGCTTTATATCTCACAACTTTGTTGTTTTCATTTCTTTTACGGATGAAAACCCATTGTATCCCATAGAAAAGATATCACAGGGTGTTGGCATTACAACCGAAAACACTTCCTTTTTATAAAGCAAGGCAATCTCTGTTTCATTTGCTACCTTTCACTTATCCCAGTCCGAGCGCTTCTTGCACTCAGTCATAGACTTAGAATCTAATTCTGTTTAAAGGATATTTGCAATTTATTTAGAGAAATAAATGTCGACTATTATGGACTTACGATTATAAGACTCTCTAGTTTCTATGAAATTTATAGCAATTTCGTCTACCCTTAAATATTCATCATGACTTCTCGATGGATCTAGAGTCTTCTGATGTTCCAACCTCAATGTTTATGCGCATAGCTAAGCTAGATTGTGGATCACTTCTATGCACATGACATTGTATGTCCTCTAGGTGTCTTTTAACCAAAGGTTGAGTTGCATTTCTAGTCTTCTTTTGCTTGCCAGCAATCACATCTTGCCTCTTAGAAGTGCTTCTCCCCCTCTTGTTGCCAATTTAGGGTTAAGTGGTTTTATTAGGTACCTCCACTCTTTTGGATACATTCCTTGCAGGATAGAGAGACTTTGTAACACCTTTATAATTAGAGAAAGCGTCTGTCATATTGTTTGCAATATTTTACAAATTAATAATTCTTTGAACTTATAGTTCAGTTTTTGTAGTATGTGGATCAGAAAATGAAATACCTTCTGCATTCCAATCAGTTTCCTAGCATTCCTTTTGGTACAATTATCCTCCTAATACCGGAAAATGATCCTCATTAAAAATACAATCAGCGAACTGGGTTGTAAATAGATCCCATATTAGAGGCTCTAAATACTTAATGATCGACGGAGATGAATATCCGACATAGATCCCCAGTTTCCTGTGAGGACCCATCGATGTCCACTGAGGTGGTGAGATGGGTACCCAAACTTATGCAAATGGGAAATACTCGGAGGATTCCCACGTACTAACTACAAAGGAAATGTTTCATGATATGTAGTTGGTCATAGTTGGATTAGGTCGGCAACGTGCATAACTGCATGACCCCAACATGGTGTATGCAATTTGCAATTCATCAACAAAGGTCTTTCAATGAGCTTGATTCTTTTAATCAAAGATTTAGCCAAACCATTTTGAGTATGTACATATAGAACAGAAAGTTGAATCTGAATTTCCAATGCCATGCGATAATCATTAAAAGGACGGAACAAAAATTTAGCAGCATTATCCATTTGGATAGATTAAATCCAATGTTCAGGATAATGTGCCTTCAACTTAATAAGTTGGGCAATTATTTTGACAAAAGCATAGTTGTGTGTCGATGAAAGAGACACGTGAGACCATCCAATTGATGCGTCTATCAATACCTTGAAGTACCTGAACAGCCCCGATAATTATTGGATCGAACCACAAGTATCTCCTTGAATTCTTTCAAGGAATTTTAGTGGTTTAGCTCAAATTTTAAGATATGATGGTCTTAAATTAAATTTCCAGTTGCACAAGCAGTGCAACAAAAATCTTTATTTTGGGGAAATTTTGCATTTTCCATATCATGACCAATTGAATTGCCAATAATTTTCTTCATCATCCCTATTCTAGGGTGCCCAAGTCGATCATGCCAGTTTCGGAATGTATCAACATCTTGGAAAATTATCTTATAAGTAATATGTTCTATGGGCTTTATGTATGTAAAGTACAATCCAGTTTGGAGTGAAGAAATCTTTTTGTAGATTTGTTTGCCGTATCTAGTAAGTTTGGTAAAGAGAAGGTATTTCTCTTTATTATCCATATGTGTTTCCACATGGAAACCATTCTTACGGACGTCTCTAAAACTTAGAAGGGTACGAGTCAAGTCAGGATACAATAAGGCATCCTCCATCGTAATTTGTGTACCCATAGGGAGAGTAGTAGTGGCTCTTCTTGAACCAACTATTAACGCGTTGCGACCTGCGATGGTCATAATATTTCCTTCTCTTTTCTTAAGAGTCTGGAAATATTTCATCTCTCTAAGTATAGAGTTTGTGGTACATGAGTCCATAAGACATGATTCTTCCACCTTTGGATTGAGATCAACAGACATCTGTATGTAAAACAAATATAATTAAAATACTAAAATGTAATATATAGAATTATACATACAATATATTGAATATCAAGTACAAGAGTATGATATTACAGTATCAATGAATTGGTACAACTTAACAACAATATAAAGAAGTTTGTACAACTCTCAAGCACACTAAATAATACAACCCTAAACATCTATATGTTTGTATGACTTAAACTATTACAACAATTATCAAGTGAGATATCAAATGTTGGACCGAGATTAGTCCAAATCTCCAAACATGTCTCAAGAACCAAAGTCTACGAGCATGTTGTCTGTCGATGGAAGGTTCTCTTCAATGTTAAGAGAATTGTTGTTCACCTGTTCTTTTGGGGCTTGATTGGAACAACCCTCTTTTGGGATAGCCTTAGATGTAAGATTGAAGTGTGCCTCATATCTTGTGTCTCCGCTGGCTTGACCTCCTTTAAGAACTTTTGGTACAAAGCAAAACCAGATGCTTAGGTGCATGACAATTCTTGGCAAAATACGAAAAATCTCCACATCTATGACATTTATTATCATTTTTGGATTTCGCATTGTCCCTCTTCCTCTTGTTTGATTAGGCCTTTGTCTCCTATTGTGTTTGCGTTTACCAGTTTTGTTCTTTGAAAAGGATCCATTAAACTTATTTCTAGTATTTTTCTATACATTGTGAACCTCAGGCAGAGGCACCAAACCAATAGGGCACTTATGATGATTCTTCAAAAGAAGTTCATCATGTTTTTCTACCTAAGTCAATGTATGAATAAGCTGGGAATAAAGCTGGTAATTATGAGCCTTGTATTGATGTTGCAATACTCTATCAGATGGAAACATAGTAAAGAGTGTTTTCTCTATCTTGTCTGTATTCATTGGCTCTTTCTCGCAAAACTTCAACTTAGAACAAATCCTATAAACAACATGATTATAGTCTGTCATAGATTTGAAATCTTAGAGATGTAAATGATTCCATTCATGATTGGCCTCAGGCCAAATAAGTTTTTTACTGTTCATATCGCTCATTAAGAGCGATCCATAATTCGTGAGGATTTTCAATCATAGGGTATTTAGATTTAAGGTCCATATGAATATAAAACCGTAGCAAAACCAAAGTGGTATAGGTATGCTTATCTTGCAGAATAACCCCAGTTTGGGGTTCCTGAATTGTAGCCAAAAGACTACGAGATGCAAGCGTTATCTTGATATCAGAAGCCAATGTAGGGTAATTGCTGCTATTTAACGTGAGTTCCTCGAACTCTTTAGTGGCCATTATCCTATGTGGACAACAATGGATTAATTAATTTATCATATGGTAAATTAAAATCAATAAGGTAATGTTGTAATACTAAATGCAATATTTTAAGTTCATATCTTATCATAGTTTTGGAATGTTGTAGGTAATCACAAAAATTCTGTAGACCATATAACAAATCATCATAAATTTTAATATACACAAGGCAGATAGTCTCTAAGTCAAAAACAAAGAGTACATCTTTATGGTAGGCAAATATATTACTGCCTAAGCACGGTCTCTAAGCAGGATAATTCACAAGTGAATTAAACGCATCCATTGCTTAGATCTCTATCATCTTGTGTAATAATAAAATAATATGATGAAAATGGTAGTCATCACTTGGATGTAGACCATTTATAACAATCCAAAACCATTATTTTGGGTAAAAACACAGTGTAGGTAATTATCAAGTTTCAGAGAAACATGATGTAGACCTCTTAGTAATGGGTGATTTAATCACTGCTATGGCACGGTCTCTAGACAGGATAATTCACAAGGAATTAAACGTAGTCAATGCCATATACTCCATTACCTTGTGTTAATTAACCAAAACAATCAAGATATATATTGCAATTTTAAAACTACAGTAATTAAAGTATTCTAATTCTGTAGATAATCTTCGTGAAATTACATCTAAGTCACTTGCTAATTCAACATGTATATTGTGCGAAAGGGGTTTAGGGGCACCAACATACCCAATTCTATTATAAAATTATAAATGCAATATGTATGTTGGTGCAAAACATGGGGTTTGGGTGCACTAATATACTCGAATTTAATAATCAAAGTTACAAGTGTAATATGTATGTGGTGGAAAATGGGGTTTGGGTGCACCAACATACGCTAAAATATAATAGAATCACAGATGGCATTGTAATATAATAAAATCAAACCACATTTATATACAATGACAAGGAGCAACATCGAACAATACAAATAATCTGATTTTTGTAGGGAATTAAAATCTAGCTAAACTCAAAGCTAAATTAACAATACTGCTGTTCATATAAAAATAATAAAGAAAATCTAAATTTCTAGGAAAACATAAAGCTAATTAAGCAACAGGCCCATCAGCCTGGCCAGGGGGGCGCGCGGCCTAGCCTGCCAGCCAGGCACACGACCCAGCAGCTGGCCAGGCACGCGGCCTAGCAATCGGCTAGGGGAGGCGTGCGCGCGGGGGCTGGCCAACCCAACAGCGAAGGAGGGGGTGGGGTGCGGGCACCAGGCCACAAGCTAGGCCTGGGCCGCCATTCCAGCCTAGCCGGCCACCCTGCCGTAGGCTATAAAAGGGCCGGCGGTTAAGGCAAACCCTAACCCTAACCGCCCAGCCCCTTGGCTAGCACTGCCGCCGCAACTGTCGCCGCCGCTGCTGCAACAACCACTGCCACTCCTACAGCTGCTATAGATGCCTCTTGCCACCGACTTGTGCCTTGTCTCCCTCTTCTCCCTCGTCACATGGTGGGCTCAGGCTGAGGCCCTAACTCCAGCCATGGAGGCGGCCGGCAGGGCGGACCCCACTCATCCCCGGTGAGCTCTAGCCACAATGGCCATCGCTGCAAGCTGAGAATGGCAGATCCGCCCCCACCGGCCCTTCCCAGGCTGCTTTGAGGCAGGAAATCACCCCCTCCTCATTCGAGGAGGAGACGAACCGGCTCTGAGGACATTTTTGAGCGGGAGGGCGTTCTGGCGCAGGCCCTGGAGGTGGTTGGCTGCCACGTCGGCATAGGAGCATGGTCCGGTTGGTGGAGGTGGCAGTAGTAGCGCGACGTCGAGGTCATAGGCGAAGCCGGTCGGCCACATCTCTACGCCGGCGCTGCGGTTGGGGAGCAGAGGGGCACCACGGCGTGTTGCCATGGAGCCACCGCCTCCAAGGCGACGCTAGCGAAGTCGACAACATCGGTGGTGGTCACGGCAGCAGCGTCACCGGCGGCCTTGGTAGCGTCGACGGCTTCGGCGACGTCGCCGGTGATTCCCCCATGCGCCTGACGAACATGGCCGGGCCATGTGTCGGGCAGACACTAGGGGCGAACTGCAGCGTCGGCTCTGGGCTAGGCGACGAACGGTGGCCACTGCTCCCTCCAGTGCGGATTCCAAGGAAGCGGCGAGGAGGGATACTGTGGTCATGGATGTCCGGGAGGGCACAGCGAACGGCGCCCTGGAGCATGAAGTGGCGAAAGCCTCCGGCGTGGTTGCCGTGGGCGATGGTGGACTCCATGGCATCGGTGATCGAGTCAACCATGGCGTTCATGGAAGGTATGGGATTCGCCATCTTGTACCTTAGGAAATAGCGACGCCCGCAAAGTCTCCGGTGAGTTTTCTGGTGAACTCTCTCTCCTTCCTTTCCTACCTCTCAGCGTTAGCGGTGAAGCGTGCGTGAAAACATGTTGAATGAAAAACGATGAATGAAAAGTGACGGATGTGTATTTCCTGATAAACAGTGTTGTGTACATATATACAAGTCCAATGGGTAGTTGTCTGTTGGTGAAAAGGTGCCTCTCTATGCCTAAAAAGGTGTCTCTCTATGTCTATTCTATGACGTGATTAACAATAAATTGATCACTAATAATAATTCTTAACAAAAAGAAATGCAACCAGCACAAGAGAAGAAAAAGAGAGAAATTAAATTATCGCAATAATGAGTTTTCTGTTTTTTAAATCTTGTGGCGATGTTATTGATGTGAGACTGAGAGACAGAGTGAGAGAAACTATGAAGCTGTAACTACTATTTGAATATGTGCTCTTAGATGTTAAACCTCTGCCACAGAAATATGGTCATTCTGTGATTTGAAGTTTGGGGCTGTTTAGTTGGCAAAATTTTTGGCGAAACGCTACTGTAGCAGTTTCGTTGTTATTTGGTAAATATTGTCCAATCATTGTCTAATTAGGCTTAAAAGATTTGTCTCGTCCATTTTGTCTAAACTGTGTAATTAGTTTTATTTTTTATCTATATTTAATGCTTCATGTATGTGTTCAAAGATTCGATGTGACGGGAAATCTGAAAATTTTGACAAAATTTTTGGCATCTAAACGGTGCCTTTGTCTAAAAAAAATATCGGTTGGATGCATGGATCCTACTGCTTTACTTCGAATGGAAGCAGTAGGCCTATCCTCTCAGAGCTTCACTGACGCAAGCATATGATAGCAGTGGTCTCATTATTACACATCAGTTCCATTGTTTGAGGCCTATAGCTACACATTGCAGGCTATTATTTCAAGACGTCACCATAGTCTCTTTTCACTTTTCATTGTCCCTGCTCTTGGGTGTGTTTAGTTCCCCTGAAAAGAGTGAAAAATATACTGTATCACGTTTTGGCTTTATTTGGTAAATAGTGTCCAACCGTTGACTAATTAGGCTCAAAACGTTCGTCTCGCAAAGTACAACAAAGCTGTACAATTAGTTTTTTATTTCATCTACATTTAGTACTCCATGCATGTATCATAAGTTTGATGTGACAGGAAATCTTTTTTTTTGCATAGTGCTTTTTTGTGGAACTGAACACAGCCCTTGTTGTCCACAAGCTCACAACGCGCATGGCAGACCACGTTTAGATTGCAAAAAATTTCAAACCGATGAATAGTACCACTTTCGTCTTATTTGGCGAATATTGTCTAATCGTAGACCAACTAGGCTCAAAAGATTCATCTCGTGATTTTCAACTAAACTGTGTAATTAGTTATTTTTTATCTACATTTACTACTTCATGCATGGGTTCAAAGTTTGATGTGATGGAGAGAGAGTGAAAAAATTTCAACTTTTGGGGTGCATCTAAACAAGACGCCACTGGTGCTTCTGCTGGTGCTCTGCAAAGCTACCATCGAACCTGAGGTGGAGCCTACATGGTGGTTGAGGCAGCACACCAGGTAGATGCGTTGGGGAAGCCCTGACCCGATCCTCGTCTTTCCTTACCTGCCCTCTCCCATCTCGTCTTCCTCTCCAACACCCCCCTCACCCCCCGCTGCCATCAACACCCACCGCACTGCTGGCAGCCGCTGTCTTCTCTTCCACCGCTGGGAAGGTTGGCACCTACCCTCCTATTCTCCTCCAACAACAAGGAGGTTAGCACCCAGGCCCCTCTAATCCACCGGTGTGGAGCCGGCTTGGGCCCCTCTTCTCCTCCACCAGCGCGGAGGCCACGCTCGCCCTCCTCTTATCATCCACTAGCGCTCACCCTATTACCCTCCAGCGGTGTTGAGGCATCGCAGCTTTGTCGAGGCTACACCAGGGCGCCCGAGATCCAACCTGTCACCCCCTTCTCCTTCACCGACCCTCAATGCCAGTCCCTCCGCTCCAGCCCCTATAACACCCCAGGTGTTAGGCTTGCATCTTGACACTTGCATTGCATGAGCCTAAGCATCATTCATTCATATATGAGCATGAAACATACTAGTGAAACATATGAAACATACTAGTGCAACATGTGAAACATGCATATATGGAATGTGCTTTGAAACATACGGAACATCGCCTTGAAACACATGCAACGTACCCTTGTTATTCTATGTGTTTCAATGTGTGTATGCTTGATGATCATGCTTGGTAATGCAAGTGAGTGTTGATGGCACTTCTTTCATGTGTCTCACGTCACTCCCTATCTATAGTGATCACTGAAAAAGTTTAATGAAGTTCGGAATAAAAAAGTCACATGAAATGATAAGTCATATCTTTGTTTCGATGGCTTTACTAAGTGTTTGAATTACACCATTAAGTGGATGAAATTATAGATCATCAACCAAACCTTGCAACCTTTCCTAAATGACTCTAGATGAACTCTACAACAAAAGT
Organism: Saccharum hybrid cultivar R570; assembly: GCA_038087645.1. Classification (NCBI taxonomy): domain Eukaryota; kingdom Viridiplantae; phylum Streptophyta; class Magnoliopsida; order Poales; family Poaceae; genus Saccharum; species Saccharum hybrid cultivar. Next base: position 10,009,667 of record JAQSUU010000520.1, read on the forward strand.
CATGAAAGGTTCATGTTGAGCAAATGTAAAGAAAATGCTCCAATGCATCAAAAGGGATAATTAAGCTTGTATTGTGATGCTACTTTGGTCAAAGTGGAACTGCAGGTTCTATAGAAGTTTTGATGTTGGACCTTAAATAAAAGTTGTAGTCCATGTTATGTACAACAAACTTTGTTTTTGGAGTATACCCTAGTTCAGCTTGGAAATGAGTCAAACAGAGGCTCAAAGTTGCAATCTGCTGCTGTTTTTGGACTTTGCAAATTTGGGTGTTGGAGCTGATTTCAGTTTTGATGTACCCTCCTTTAGGATAGTATATCTCTCAAAACAAGTCGAACCAAACATAGATCCTTTAAGCAAAGTTGTAGACCTCATATAGCTCTACAACACTTTGGAATTGGTTTAGCTTTTGCTTGCTCGGTTTGGGAGATGGAGATGGAAGAAGATGTAGTTTCAATCGGCTTGAAACTGAATTCAGTTTTCAAGTTTCACGTACCCCACTTTGGAGCTTTGTATCTCTTGAACCAGGCCGGATCATACTTTGATCATGTAAGCAAAGTTGGAGATCTCGCGTAGCTCTACAACTTTGGTTATTTCAGCTTGTGCCAAAACTAAATGGATTAAGAGATATTGAGGGAGGAATTATGGTGTTTCAGGCATACTTTTGAGGTAGTATTAGTAGCTCATCAGTTTGAATTGGCAGGGGCAACAGTAGTGGCTGACCAGTCTCAGGTGTGGGCCGCCGCGTGGTGTGGCCGAGCACCACGTGCCCTCTCCTCGTCTCCACTTCTCGCCACCTTGCACCCCATGTCCGAGAAAAAGGAGGCCAAGCACCCTACCCTTCTTCCTCTCTCTCTCTCTCCCATTCTCTCGCTCACTCGCTCTCCCTCCCTGTCTGCTCTCTTTCTCGGTCTCGCTCGCCATGGAGGTCGAGCATGAGCAGAGCGCCGCAGCCGCTGCTTTGCCACTGCTCTCCTCCAGCCACCACCGTCCCTAGGCCGCGCCTTCCAGCTGCTGCCGCTAGTTGGCCGCTCGTTGCCGTCGCTGGCTGGGCCGATAGCCACAGCCATGCTTGCAGCGCTGCCACGTGACCCGCCGTGGCCGAGCAGCCGGAGGCCGTTGCCAGCTAAGCCAGGGCCAGGTGCAGCCCTAGGCTTCCGCGACGACCTTCCGGGCGACCCACCTGAGTCGTCGGCACCGCCCCACCTCACCGGAGCACCGGCCGCAGCCGCCACCGGCGCACACGCGTGGCCATGCCACTGTGGGCCACCTCGGGCCGAGCTGAGCAGCCCTGCGGGTGCGCAAGGGCCCCTTGGTGCTCCCTGCCACTCCATCGCCACAGGCGAGCACCTCAACGGCTAGAAACGGCGAGCCTCCGCACGCCCCCTCTCCAAATTGGCGTCAGGGCCCCGTGCAAGAATTTGACTAAAAGGGAGGGCCTAACTGTGAACTCCTAGACTCATGTGAATAGTGCCATAAGTACAGATTTATATTAAATTTGCTGAAACTTTAGAAATTCATAATAAATTATAGGAAATTCATAAAATATAAAATGAGAACTTTTTGGAATCCTTGTGAAATTTTCTATGCAGTAGATCTATAATATAACATGTTTTAGTTTAAAGTTTTAGCTGTAAAAATAGATTTATTCAGCTAGGTTTTCAATGCTAGTTGTATTTGTCTTTTTCATAACTGCAGTTGTAGGGCTCCAAATGAACTGAAATTTTTGTGGCATGCTACTCATATGATGTTTGATGTGTGGTAAAAATTTCATAGTCATTGGTTGCTGTATGAGTGAGTTATTGCTTCATCTTGCTCTCACATGATTTGTTGCATTAGCATTTTGTATTTTCTATAGAGGTTGCTATACATGTTCAAATGTCATAAAATTTGTACAGTAGAATATTGGGATTATATGTAAGCTACCGTAATTTTTGTAAAATTTATTGTGCACTTTTGGTATATGCTCATTAAACCACCTTATTATCCAAATAAATTAAGAAATGTATTAAAAGAATTTATTTGGTGGTGGACACTATGTTTTCTGGTGTTCATTAGTCATGTGTGACATGTTGGTAAAGTTGGTGTTGTCCAATTATATGTTTGCAACATAAGTTAATAATTATTTCTTGCAATTTTTAGTTTATGGACAGTTCTAGGGGCAATGTAAATTACTTCATGTTAATGATGTTTTCTGGGCATCTTGTCTATAGCAAAGTCGTGGTGAATTACATGTTCTAGTTGCTGTTAAAATTTAGGGGAATTTGGCTAAATAGTTTTTGAGTTACCACTATTTAAAGTTAGAGTACATGATTGGTTGCTCTCTGTCTTTTCAGGACCATTTCCTGTAATTGTGTAATTTCGACCTACTTAACTTGTGAATCATGCTAAGATATTTAAAGATGAAATGTATATAATTTTATAAGCTTTCTAGAATGTCTTGTTTCATGTCATTTGGATTTATAAAGCCACAGTTACGAGTTATTTACTCAGCCACTGTCTATGTTCCCAGATTTGCTGAAATTGCCTGAATGACCGATTCTAGTTGAGTGGTTTGATTTGTGCATTATTAAGTGTGGCTCATGCCTTGGATGGTGATTAAGTTGACACACCTGAGACCTTTTAAAATTTGTGTGCCATGCCTACTATGCTTGCTATCTATTTATATTAGATTGTGTGATGTTTAGTTAAATAACTATAGGTGCCTATGTCCTGCATACCCTGTTGTTGTGTTGAGTGCTTTTATATGATGCATTATTTATTGCCATTCTTCATATTTATGCACCTGCGTCTTGCATCTCATCTAGGTACGCTAGATGCACCACGTGAAGGATGAGATGGTGTTTGGTGAACCTATCCCAAAGATGGAAGGACTGGACAAGTGTTAGGATGGGATATACTCGCCAAGCGAGTGTCATCTAACAAACACTGACTAGTGTCGGATTCTAGGCAAGCCCTGGAGCATTTTAAGCCTCCTACTTTATGAAAGCGAATGAGTATATATGTTATATGTATTGATGCATTAAGTTATGGGAGTTGGTTGGAAACACTTGCTGCATATATCCTTTCCTTGTCCAAAAAGTATACCATAAATCCTATTTAGGTTCGAGATCGAGTAAATGCTTAGCCATGCTCAGACTGGTAGAAGTCAGGTGATTTCCTGTCACCTACGAGATGAAGGGATCTATCTGGTCATGATTGGCTATATTTGCTATCGTGGAAAAGAACCATGTGTTAATAATATGAAAGGAAACCAGACGGGATGACGATAGTGAAGCAACAAGGCATGGAGGTCATGGGTGTGGATCTATCCCCGTCTATGTCGATTAAGGACCGATGCATGGAGCCTTTTCTGGTCATGTTGAATGCATGCCTATCACTTAGATGGCTAGACCCAGGTGTCTGACCGCGAAGCCGAGTAGCTCAACTCAGGCCAGGACCCCGGTAAGTATAAAGTGCATCTCGGGCAGGTGTTTAAAAGTCCTATCGTCCTAGCAGATTTGGTATCCCTGAGAGTGCTGGCGCTGATCGGGCCCGTGAAGTTGGTTCCTGAGTTGTACCAAAGGTGATCTATAGCTGCCTTTAGCGGGGTTTGCGGAGTGAGTGTTAGGAATACCCCCTCAGCTGAGTTGTAATCGATTTGAGTCACCGTTTCTCCCGGTTAGTGAGAACATGACAGGAGTATCTCCATTGTAGTCACACTAAATAAATTGATGGTTCAAGATGATGATGATGATAATGATGATGTTGATGGACTTATTATACCTGATATGGTTATTAATGTTTGCTCCTTAATCAAGTGGTTGCTATAGAACAGGTGCTAATCTAGATGATAGGTTAATGGTTATTAACTTGATGCTTAAGCAATAAATGGTTACTTATCTGTACTAAGCTTTTATGCAAAATGTAGTTAAGCGAGCTCCAATTATATATCAGCCTTGCATACTCCTTGGTGTCACTTTATTTCTGGTTTATGATGGGTAAGTCTAGCTGAGTACATTCTCGTACTCAGGGTTTATTCCCACTTGTTGTAGATTGTGATGTATCATGGCTACTGCAAGAATTGGATGACTCCTGCCGTAGTGGAGGAGTAAGATCATGGGCATGATCCTTCTTAGTTATCTTGTCTATGATGCTTTTGTTGGACTTGACATTGGTATTAGCATGTATTTGAAATAAGGGTGATGTTAGTTTCAAACTACTTTGCTCCCGCTACTTTTCAACTTGAGTTGTAATAACTATGTTGAACTCTGATGTAAGCTACATATGAAATGGATGTAACATGTGACTTATTATGTTAAATCACTACGATCTTGGCTTGTATGTTGGTTGGTTTGAAATCCCTTGTGATTTCATTGAACTAACAAAGTTATATGGATTCAAGTATGATAATTTGATCACTTTGGTGATTGTTTTTGTACTTGTGCTCTTATAATTTGGTGGTTCAGTGGTAGCCCCTCCCCCACATATTTGATTGGCCCATCCGCACCGACCCCTTCGCCACATGTTTCGCTAGTGAGGGCAGGCGCGGAGCTCGGTGAGGCGAGCACTAGTGTGGAGCGTGGCGCGATGGGCGCAAGTCACGGCACGGTGCAGCTCGATGAGGCGAGTGATGGGAACGGGGAAGAGACGTAGGTGCATGCACGTCTTTGGTTTTCTCGTTGGTTTGTGTGCCAACCCCTAGGATGACCATAATTTTAGGATGGAGGGAGTAGGACAATGTTAATCCTATCATTGGCTCGATAAATAGATGAGAAGCAACTAGAAATAATAGAGTTAATAATAATGTACAAATGTATGCTTATAAAAGCTATAGATAGGTCTATGGTGTGTGTGGTATGAGTGCTTTGAGTAGAGTTTAGATACTACAAATTGTACATCTAGGAGTTTAGACTAAAAAAAGTTGTAGATACTCATCAAACTAGAATTTGTGTTGACAAAATCATAAAAGTAGAAATACATGTTTATAAAAGTCAATTTTAAAAATCTTGATAGGTAGCCATAAAAAGCGGTACATATTCATAATTTGAAGTGACTTCTATCAAGTTGATTATAAAAAACATCTAAATTCTACTTCGTTCAAATTATAACTCGTTTGACTTTTTTTTGACCTCAACTTTGACCGCTCGTCTTATTCAAAAAATTTGTGCAACTATAGTCAAATTTAAGTCATTCTTGAAAAAAAAATTGTTAATAAAGCAAGCCACAAGAAAAAAAAATATTTAGGACATTGAATAAGACGAGTGGTCAAACTTTGGGTCAAAAAAGTCAAACAAACTATAATTTGAAACGGATTTAGTAACAATATATCTATATCATACGTTAAAAAAACAATATATCTATATCTTATGAGCATCACATCGTTCCACCTCATCTCTGTAACTATCTGCTTGATCATGAGCTTCCAGTTTTATCTATCCATCCGTCCCTGTCTCTGGTATAATCTTTCCCCATCACTTTCTCTGTCCATCATTGTCGACAAAACCTGGTTGGTAGTCTACCGAAGGGTATGCCCAAGGTAGTAGATTGTCGGCAGACAAGTGTGCAAGCCACGAACGAGATGGTGATGCAGGACAACACGCGGGTTGACCCAGGTTCAGGCCGTCGTGTGGGCGTAATACCTTACGTCTTGCTCTGCTTTGTTATTGCTGTCTCGAACTATGTATTACAAGCTAGTTTGTCCTAGAGTATGTTTCGATGTTTTTGAGGTGGTCCCCTGCCCTCCTTATATAGTTCGGAAGGCAGGGTTACAGATCTGAAAACTAATCTTAGCCGGTTATAATTGCCATATAGAGCCGGATAAGGATTCCTAATCTAACCGACCAAGACCTTGCTTGATTCCCAAGTCTGGTTTGATGCCTTGCGTGAGACTCCATCCCGATGATCTGGATCACGCGTCGTCATGTAATGGGCCGGACCGTTTGGTCTGGGCCTGCCCATGTCTAACCGTAAGGGTATAGGGGTTTATACCCCCACAGCTAGTCCCCGAGCACTATGTATTCTATATCGACACACTGTCTTAGTCTTCTTCAAGTTGCGAGGTTTGTCTTCACATCACCTTGAAATGTTAGCCAAGCATGCGCTGGTGTTCCGTCTGGATCAGGAATCAGTAAACCGTGATTGTTGATGAAGATTGCAGTTGTCGATGAAGATTGCATAGTGGTCCAAAAATAAAAAATTTCTTTCCTAGTGAAGTGTACGCACTTGTATTTCTAAAAAGAAATGTAAGTGTGCGTACTTGATTTAAGTAACTTACAAAAAATTCTAGAGCGTAGGGGTCAAAAAAATAGAAATAATTCACCGTCAGGTGAAGTGTACCCACTTAGTCCCCGAGCCTGGTAATAGGTGACGTAGGCACATGATGCCAGGGTCTAAAAAAGAATCCTCAAGAACCAATGATCATTATGCACCATCAGGTGCATCATATATGATGTAGTCCCCGAGCTTGCTGGAAGGTGAAAAATGAGCCATGTAGCAAGGTCTAAGAATATCAAGCGTCCATCGACTGTATGCAAGCATAGTACATGTAGTCGAGCAAGACGAATCCTATGGCAGGAAGTGGTGTAACAAGTCCCCGAGCTCGAAGGTCTAACGACGAGTCCCCGAGCTCGAAGATCTATCGACGAATCCCCGAGCTCAGAGGTCTAGCAATGAGTCCCCGAGCTTAGAGATCTGGCGACAAGTCCCCGAGCTCTGAGGTCTGGCGATGAGTCCCCGAGCACGGAGGTCTGGCGACGAGTCCCCGAGCTCAGAGGTCTGACTGCAGGTCCCAGAGCTCAGAGGTCTAGCGACTAGTCCCCGAGCTCAGAGGTCTGACTGCAGGTCCTAGAGCTCAGAGGTCTGGCTGTAGGTCCTAGAGCTCAGAGGTCTGGCTGTAGGTCCCAGAGCTCAGAGCTCTAGCTATAGGTTCCAGAGCACACTGGTCTTAGCGAATCCATCGCCACACTGTCTCAATAGATCTCTTTTTTTGACTGGTCCAAGCTAACGCGATGATGACATGGGTGGTGCCGTATTTCCTTTCTAGCGCATCCTATGAACAGTGACCCAGTGTCTGTAACAAGACACATTTGGTCGCGTACGAAACGGCACCAAAATCGAAGAGACACAATTTTTGCGGAGGAAATCTGTCAGTTACCGCAAATCTCGCGCCACGTGTGCCATTCTTTCAGAAACTGAATCGACTCTGCCTCTTAAAGATCGGGGAAGGGAACGATTCCAATCTACTCACATTCGCATATCCGCAATCAACCGTCTTCTTGCTGCCGCCGCCGCCGCGCCATTGTCATCACAGAACCCGTTCGAGCCCCAGTGCCACCACCATAGTGCAATCCAAAGTTGCCGCCGTAGGCATCGGCAAAGTTGCCCCAATTTCCTCACACGCCGCCGCCACTTGAATCGTCGCCACCAAACCCTATCCACTGGGAAGAGTGGCGCCCTCCTTTTCCTCCGTAGAAAGGAAGAGTCAAAAGAGTCGGAGAATGGCTGCGAGGAAGACGAAGACGGAGGTAAAAGTTCGCAAGGAGATCATGAAGAAGGAGTGGCGTATGACAAAGTGCACCCCACTCAGTCTTGAGCGACTGGTGCGGATTGGTGTGCTGCATGCCCAAGAACTAGCGGGATGGCGTGCACCCGATCTGGAGCCATTCCTAGATCCCAAAGAAGATGAAATTGTTATTTTTGAAGAATACTTTACTCATGGATTTGGTGTTCCCATACATCCATTCTTGCAAAGGGCTCTATAACTATTATGAGATCAGCATTTGCAATCTGCATCCAAATTCTGTGTTGCTTGTCACTTGCTTCATCCATCTCTGCGAAGCATACGATGGTTTCCAAACCCACTTCGACTATTTTCGCCACTTATTTTGGTTGAAGAAGAAAGAAGGTCGAGGCGGCTCCAATGTGGCTAGTGGCTGCTATCTAAACATGCAGGAAGGGATCAGGGTAGAATACCTACACTGCCCTTGGAAAACCACACTAGAGGACTGGTACAGACACTAGTTTTACATCCGTGAAGAACCAAGCCAGGCCTCATACTACGACGTATCTTTGATCCTAGAGAAGACTAATAGTTGGAAAGAGCTGCCGCAGAACACAATCCAGATCGAAGCAATTATGCAGCTGCTACCTTGGTCGAGGCTGGATGGACCAAGTGTAGTCGGTAATTTTATCATTCATCGGATCCAACCATGTCAGGCCAGAATGCACGCGGCATATGAATACCAAGGTCGCATGGACCCGACCAGGATGAGGAATGAAGACCTTGAGCCGAAAGAAGTGAAGATGAGGGTCTGAGACCTATTTAACCTGAAAGATCCTAGCTTCAAGAAGCTGACAGTCATTGAGCCAGCGTTCAAGCTTACTTGCCCACCACCACTGGTAAGTCAAAATGTTGTCTGATAGTTTATCCTTGTGATTGAAACTCTGTATAATAACCACTTAGTTGGTGTAGTGGCATTCTGAAATTCATGTTGTTGTTTGTTGCCCAGTTTAATGGATAGGAGAGAGTGCAGGCATTCGTCTCTTGCCCTCCAGGCGTGGAGTGGCCAGAGGTCATGCCACGGGCCCATGATGCACAACCGCTGCCCGTGGACGATGATCCTTTTGAAGTTGATTGGCTTGAAATCGAGGATGAATCAGAGCAAGCCAGCTAACTTGCAGGCAAGAAATCAGTGGTTTCCCCAACGAAGAAAAGGGGTCAGACCTCACATGGAACCTCTGCAAATGAAAATCCAAAAGAGATAATTGACCTAAAGGAAGCAGAGGACCTAGCAAGTAAACGTCGACGCGTTATTGCAGATTGGCCAGAAGATAAAGACGAGGAGGTCGAGGAGGTCTCTGGTAACGTAGCAAGTAGTCGGAGGGAGCAGCTTGCTAGAAGGCAGGAGCTGACATCGCCGTTGCAAACAACTGAGCCACCACCTCGTCCACCGCAACCACAGGTGCAGGCCTCAAGAATTCCAAAGTCAGCTGCCGCTATTAGAAGCGACATGGCTAAGCCAGTCCCGACCACCGAAGCAGTAGCAGAGAAGGGTGCCAGACCCAAGAAGACAAAGAAATCTCGGTTTGCCACTATTTTCCGCACTATAGACCTGTAAGTCATCGAAAACTTGTTTGAGTATAACATAATTGGTCAATATCATCACCTTTGTAACTTGTTATTGATTTGTATTGCTCTGCATCGACCCAAAGGCTAGAAGAACTATTCGGCAGTGCAACACCGCCACCAACGAATACTGTCATCGTCGAGCGATAGGTCCTGGAGCAGACCAGAGCAGAGAGAGCGGCGAGAGCTCAGCGATTAGCGATGAGAGCTCGGCGACGAGCAGCGAGAGCTCAGCAAGGAGCGGCGAGATCTCAGCAACGAGCAACGAGAGCTCGGTGACGAGTGGCGAGAGCTCAGTGACGAGCAGCGAGAGCTCGGCAACGAGTGGCGAGAGCTCGGCGATGAGCAGTGAGAGCTCAGCGAGAGCTCGGTGACGAGCGGTGAGAGCTCAGCGAGAGCCCAATGATGAGCAGCGAGAGCTCAGCGAGAGCTCAGTGACGAGCGGCGAGAGCTCAACGAGGAGTTCCTGGCGTGGTCGGAGACATGGTCGAGCAGCGAGAGCTTGGCGATGAGCCTGACGAGGAGCGACGAGAGCTCGGTGAGGAGTCCCCAGCGTGGCTGGAGACATGGTCAAGCAGCGAGAGCTCGACGACGAGCCTGACGAGGAGTGATGAGAGCGCGGTGAAGAGTCCCCGGCGTGGTCGTAGACATGGTCGAGCAGCGAGAGCTCAGCGATGAGCCTACCGAGGAGCGACGAGAGCTCGGCGAGGAGTCCCTGGCGTGGCCGGAGACGTGGTCGAGCAGCAAGAGCTCGGTGATGAGCCTAATGAGGAGCGACGAGAGCTCGGTGAGAAGTACCCAGCGTGGCTGGAGATGTGGTCGAGCGGCGAGAGCTTGGCAAGAGCTCAGCGAGGATCGACGAGAGCTTGGCGACGAGTGGCGAGAGCTCGGCGACGAGCAGCGAGAGTTCGGCGACGAGCGACGAGAGCTCGGCGAGAAGTGGCGAGAGCTCGGTAATGAGCAGCGAGAGCTCGGCAATGAGCAGCGAGAGCTCGGTGATGAGTACGAGGAGCGATGAGAGCTTGACGAGAAGTCCCCAGCGTGGCCAAGACGTGGTCGAGCGGCGAGAGCTCGGCAAGAGCTCGGTGAGGATCGACGAGAGCTCGACAACGAGCTGTGAGAGCTCGGCGACGAGCGGCGAGAGCTCGACGATGAGCAGCGAGAGTTTGGCAAGAGCTCGGCGACGAGCGGTGAGAGCTCGGCGATGAGCGGTGAGAGCTCGGCGATGAGCAGTGAGAGCTCGGTAACGAGTAGTGAGAGCTCGGTGATGAGCGGCGAGAGCTCGGTGATGAGTCCCCGGTGTGGCCGGAGACATGGTCGAGCGGCGAGAGCTCGGCAAGAGCTCGGTGAGGATCGACGAGAGCTCGACGACGAGCAGCGAGAGTTTGGTGAGAGCTCGGCAATGAGCGGCGAGAGCTCGGTGACGAGCAGCAAGAGTTCGGTGAGAGCTCGGCGACGAGCGGCGAGAGCTCGGTAACGAGTAGGGAGAGCTCGGCGATGAGCGGCGAGAGCTTGGTGATGAGTCCCCGGTGTGGCCGGAGACGTGGTCGAGCAGCGAGAGCTTGGCGACGAGGAGCGATGAAAGCTCGGCGAGAAGTCCTTAGCATGGCCGGAGACGTGGTCGAGTGGCGAGAGCTCGGCAATGAGCTTGACGAGGAGCGATGAGAGCTCGGTGAAGATCGTGCAATATATATATATATATAGAACAGTTTAGTTTATTGTAAAGTTGTGCCTCATCATCACGCAAGTTTGTAATAATGTACTGCTGTGATAATATAAGCTTATTTATGTTTTTGTGGAAAAAATGTTTAAAGCTTGTATATTGTGTGGAAGATAACTAAGTTAGAACATATAAGTGTTCTGTTTTAGTTGTATCAGTTGGTAGACACATCATCCTATAGAATTCGTACGGCCCCAGCCGGATCTGTGGTCCGAGTGCGAGGCGCGGAGCCTGTTCACACGTAAGAGCACACAGGTCTGACCAGGGAGCGCCTGTCGACCACCCGGAGCATAGAGAGCGGGTCCCGTGCACGCGTAGGGAGAAGCCGGAGACGGTGCTGGCTCCGAGAACTCGAGAAAGGATGGTACTCTGTCAACTGGTCTTTTATAAAATATTAATAGAAAGTGATCTTTAGGTAAGCACGTTAGAGTAGTTGGAAGAAATTGTATTAAATACGAATATTGGAAGTATACTTATCTTTGGATATAAATCTAGTCGGTGGCGATGAAGTTGTCGTAGCGCCTTTCCATGCGGCGATTATTATTGCGACGTGGCAGGTGGTCGAGGCAAGAGGTCATGGTCATAGTCAGAGCATGTTGGAACTGCTCTCCTGCCGCTGAAGCCGCCGAGTCCGTCGTTGTCGAGTTAATTCTCGATATTAATCCCAGCGGGCTCCAGGGTGATGTTAGCGAAGTAGATCGCAAACGAGGGAGATGTCGTTACATGTAGAAAAATCAATATGTATTAGATATTCAAAGAAAAGACTGATCCAAACAACAATGTAGAACGACTCACTCGGTTTTTAGTAGAGAATTAACGAAAAAATTCCCATCTGGCTCGCTCGGGAGTCTGTACGCACATCCCCTACCTGACGCGCCACTGTCGACAAAACCTGGTCGGTAGTCTACCGAGGGGTATGCCCAAGGTACTAGATTGTCGGCAGACAGGTGTGCAAGCCACGAACGAGATGGTAATGCAGGACAACACGCGGGTTTACCCAGGTTCAGGTCGTCGTGTGGACGTAATACCTTACGTCCTGCTCTACTTTGTTATTGCTATCTCGAACAATGTATTACAAGCTAGTTTGCCCTAGAGTATGTTTCGATGTTTTTGAGGGGGTGTCCCGTGCCCTCCTTATATAGTCTGGGAGGTAGGGTTACAGATCTAGAAACTAATCTTAGCCGGTTACAATTGCCATATAGAGCCGGATAGGGATTCCTAATCTAACCGACCAAGACCTTGCTTGATTCCCAAGTCTGGTTTGATGCCTTGCGCGAGACTCCATCCCGATGATCTGGATCGTACGTCGTCATGTAATGGGTCGGATCGTCTAGTCTGGGCCTGCCCATGTCTAGCCGTAAGGGTATAGGGGTTTATACCCCCACAACCATTAAATTCTGGCGTACTTCCATAGTCTTTACCCACTTAGACTACCCACACTCATGTTACTCTATTTCCATCATCTATAAGGAATATTCTATCCTGGTCGTCACAAAATATACAGTTTTCCCGCAATCATTCATACTCTATATCAACCTTTATTTACTGCGGGGCCCATTTGTCAGTTTTTTTAATATTATCCCTCCACCCTCCCCGTCACATTCTCTCTCTCACCCCATCGCTTCCTCGCGTCCTCCGCCCACCGACCCGGCGCCCCAGCATCTCCCTCCCCACGCCGGTGAGCCCTAGCCCACGAGGAGCAGCACCGGCGGTGGCCCTCCTCGCGCCGGCAAGCCCCGGCCCCGGCCCTCCTCCGTCCGTCCGCGAGCACGAGGGTGAGGGCTTCTCTGTCCGCGAGCACCGGTCGTCCTCCGTCCATCCGCCGAGCAGCGCCGCCGCGGCCGAGCGCCACCAGCGCAAGCGGGCGACCTCGATGGTGGGCGCGTGGCAGGGAGTAGATGTCGAGGCGGGCCTCGCCGTCCCCGTCCGCCGGTGTCCTCACGAGATCCTGCTCCGCCTCGTCGGCGAAGAAGAAGATGGCGGGCGTCGGCCACCCTCTTCCCCGGCAGCGGTGCTCCACAATGGCGGCACACCCTCCTCCCTCCCTCCCGAGGCCCTGCTCCGTCCGGCGGGCGAGGAGGAGGAGGAGGAGCAAGGAGGACGAGGCGACGGCGCGGGCGCGGGCCGCCCTTCCTCGAGCGCGATGGCGGGTGGGCGCACGCGGCCGCGCGAGCTCTAGCGGGCGGGCGCTCTCCCTCCGGCGGGCGGGCGCGCCAGCGGCTAGCGGCGGCGTCACGCGGCGAGCTCCGGGCTTCGGGCTCTCTCTCTCTGCCACGCGGCGAGAGGCTAGCGGCGAGCGGCGGGAGGCGCGAGGATGCGCGGGCCCCGCGTGCGCATGTAGGGCGCCCGCTGCCACGCCAGGAATAGCGTGCGTCCCGCGTTTACCGCTCGTTTTTGCGTACCCGCTGCGGCGCTTTCTCCACGCTATATGCTGATCTGTCTATTACCGTGTGCACGTACCGTTCCCGATGCGGATAGCCTTAGCTATCGAAGAGCCATAGCAAGGAGCAGGCATTCCCATGCGGTTTAGCTCAGCTCTCTCCACGTACTCTAGGTCCTGAAACATGATCCCGTCTGCTCTGTCTCCTCAAGAGTTAAGACCATAGTTGTTAGGACCAGACCGAAGATTGAAACGGCGAGACTGTCGGTTCACTGGTTCACCGGTCCAACCGTTTAGAACCGATTAAACTTGGACCGGTTAAGTCGAACCGGTCACAAATACATTGAACCGGCATATATGTATATACTATAATTAATAATTGATAAATGGTAAACAACATAATTTAATTGTACAACCATAAGGTTTATGCATATGCAGATACATATACAGAATAACATGTTCATAAATTCAAAACATACAAGCTCCACAAGTTTTAGTGCTCTGGAGTTGTATTATATAAGATATATATAAAAATAAATGAAAAGATAATACATGCAACACTTACGAATTGGTGCAAAAAGGACTTGAATAGAAATTCAAATATTCATCATTGCAAAACTTAAATGCTAAAATAAAGTGCGCTATTGCGAAGAGCTCGTTGAGATAATTAAAATGGATATATTATTTGACTAATTTAGAGCTGGTATAACAAAGATATAAATTTTTGAATTTTAAAAGGCGCTGGCATCAGCGTAGCCAAAATTCAAACATAGCTCGGCATGCACTGTCAACTGTGCAAGCGTGAACCACCACCGGTGGTAACAGCCAGGTAGGGGCCCGCGGGCTGAGGGGCCTACCCACAGCAGCCGCAGGCACACGGATCCACGAACCAATCAGGAGCATGCTACAGTGCTGCACACGGATGACCCGTAAGAAACCGTTCGGTTTGCATGGAACTGCCTGGTTCGCTGGTTCTGTAAAAATCGGTTCTTTCAATTGGTTTTTAGCAGTTCGATTGCACAGACGGTCTTTTAAATGATCCGGACCAGTTTAGGCCCTGGTTCTAGCGGTCCAACCTCCCATCCGGTCCGGTCCTAATACTGTGGTCCAGACAAGATGATCGTGCACACCACGCGTATTCATGTTTGCTCCTCCAGCTACTCTGTGCCATGGTTTTTTTTTCGACTGCTCTTCTGTGCTGTGCCATGCTGGTGGATCATGAATGTTCCTTGCTGGTGGTGGTGGATCATGAATGTTGTTTGTCGTTAGGTGATACATCCTCCTTTGTTTCTCAGAGTAGGCGATCATGACTCATGAGTTGCTATGTTTTGAAAACTACTCATGAGTTGTTATTACTAGCTATACTTTTTATCCATTACTTCTCTTATTTTGTGTACCAGGTAGATAGGCGCCATTTATTTATTTGAGTTTACCGAACCTCAGATTAGAGGTAACAATCCAATATTTTTAATCAATCCAGCATTAAAAAGTAGAGGTCCGATCTCCTTTATTTTTTGTTAAAAACTAGCAAACATGCCCGTACGTTGCAACGATATTTATATGCTATCTAACTCGCATGAGTACGGCTCATAAATTTGAGACAATTAAGTAATTAGGATTTTAATATCTTATCTAAAAAAGGCAGGACTTATAATTTGCAATGGACATATTATTAACATAGTGTTCTAATCATCAATCCTTGATAAATTCAATGCTACCTATTTCAGTCTTATCTCAAATCAGTGATCACCTGGATAAAAGACGTGACACACACTACACAGGTACGCGTACATAGAGTCCTGAACTTATCCGACACGATTTCACAATTCATACTGGCGAAGCCCAGAGCCGAACTTGCAACTACCGCGGGCCCCAACGTCTATGATGCGGCCACACGCTCTCATAAAAAAAACTAACCCCTGCAAGCTACGCTCACCGCCGCACCGTGCCATGTGGCCTCCCCAACTAAGGAACGGTACAGCTCAGTTAAAACAGTTTTGGTTATAGCTTTATAGTGAATCAGCTTTAATTGATTTCAGTTTAGTTTGGAAAGAGAAACGTTTGGTAAAACTAACTTCATCTGTATGGAAAACGGTATGTACCTATAATACCCTCCTATTTTTATTTATTTTTTACCTTTTCCTCTTTTTTCATTTATTTTTTATCTTCTCTTATTTCTCTCTCCATCTTATCTCTACTGCACGCACCACTTTCACTTTCACAGGCTTATGTCCAATGGCGCACGGCCGGCCACCGAAGGAGCCCGAGCACGGGCGTCTGGCCGGAGGAGACCAAGGACGAGCGACTGGCGAAGGAGCACTAGTAGCTAGGCCCCGTGCCCCTTCCTCCTCGCCGTTGTCATGGTCGTGCGGTCCGTGTTCCTTCTCGCCACCGAGCGGGTCTTTCCGGACATACGACGAAAAAAATAATGGTTGTGTTTAGATCCAAAAATTTGTATCAAAGTTTGTCATCACATCGAATGTTTAGACACATGTATAGAGTATTAAATATAGATAAAAAAACTAATTTCACAGTTAGATAGAAAATCGCGAGACTAATCTTTCGAACTAAAGTAGTCTATGATTGGATACTATTTATCAAATAAAGCCAAAACATGTTGCAGTATAATTTTCAGCATTTTCACCTCAAATAAACACAGCCAATAACTAAAAAAATAAAACCGGAAAAAATAGTAGAATTGGATGGGGTCTCTTCGGACGTACTACCGAAAAAGTAAATTTTCATACTATCCAATTATTTGATTAGTTGGACCATTATTTTTTCTAAAATTTTAATAAGAATCGGTACTTTATGTTTTTAATCATAACTACATCGGTAATGATACATACAGGGCGTCCGACCCGCGCCGGACGCTCCGCCTTCACTCGCTCGCCTCCTCCCTGCCTCCACTCGCAGACTCGCTCGCCTCCTCCCCGCATTATCCATTCCGCATTCTCTCTTCGCTTCGTCTCCGTCGCTCCCCCCGCGTGCGCTCGTCCAGCGCCGCGTTGGCGCGCTCCTCCCTCCGCGCGCGTCTGGTGCTCCCTCCCCTCCTCCTCCCTCCCCTCCCCCTCCCTTCCTCCCTCCCCTCCCCTCCTTCCCCCTCTTCCTCCCCACCGCTGCGACATGCACACCCTCCTCACCACCGGAGTTGGGAGCGACAGCGGCAGCATCCGGTGAGCCCACACACCTCCCCCTCCCTCCTTGGTGCTCTCGCCCTCACGCGCCGTTAGCTCCATGGGCTCCGACGAGGTAGGTAGGGATGGATCTAGATCTGAGGCACCACTCCTTCTCCCCCTCTGATTCTCGATCCGTTACCTCCTCTTACTCCCCCTTCTCTTCCTGTTCCTCCTCCTCCCTCCCCTCTCTAGATCTATGGTTTTGATGGTGGCTAGGATTTGTGGTGATTCAGATCTACATGCAACATATGATGTGAAATGTTTTTTTGCATGATTCTCTGATGTTACAGCCATCCCCTCCTCCCCCGTTATCCTCTGGATCTGAGGTCTCCTGCCTCCTCCTCCTCTGGATCTGGCCTTCCTCCTCCTGCTCCTTCACTCCTCCATTGGATCTGAGACGCAGCGGTGGGGCTAGAGTTTGTGACGATTTTTTGTTGCACCAGGCCTGTTTATGTTGTTGCAGTAGTGTCTTTTTGCTATTGCACAAGCTTTTTCTTCTTTTTGTTTCACTAGTTTCTTGCTGATGTTTCATTCTTGCATTGCAGTTTGTTGCAGTAGCTTTGGGTTGCTGTTGCACAAGTATGCATTAGCACTTTCTCCGATGTTGCAGTAGTTTTGTTATGTTTGTTTCAGTTATTTTGATTTGTTGTTTCAACGAGTAAGTCACTTTGTTTCAACATGTATGCATTGCTATTTTTTTTGAAGTTTCAGCAGCTCCTCTGCATTGTTTCATTAGCAGCGCTTCTGCTTTGTTGCAATATCTTTTTCTCTCTTGTTGTAATAGTTTCACCTCGCTGTTGCAGTGGATGTGTTTGAATGTTGCATTAGACTTTTTTGGTGTTGTAGTTCGTATTTTTTTGTTTTGTTGCATTAGTTGTTTTTTCGATGTTTCAATAGATTTTTTCGTTTGTTTCACCAGTTTTGTTTCGTTTTGTTGCATTAGGGTGTCCTGCGTTGTTGCAATAGCATTTTCCCTTTGTTGCAGCTGAGGGCGGGGGTGGACTATGGTGGTGAGCTGGTGGCGGGGGGGTGGAGGTGCTGGGGATCGGCGAGTTTGGGGGCGGGGGTAGACCTGTGCACGCGGGGGGGTCGCATTTCTCCGTGTGGGGACAGGGGGGGGTCGCGTCCGTGCGGGGCGGGGGGCGGGGTCGCATTTCTTCTCCGTGCGGGGACGGGGCGGGGGAGGGGGTCGCGTCCGTGCGGAGCGGGGGGCGGGGTCGCGTTCTTTTTTCTTTTTTTCCGTGGGGTGCGGGCTGGTACTACTCGCTGCGGCGTCCGGCGCTAGCACCCGGATCCGGACGTCCGGGCGCTATACTATCCGGACGTACATTGTTACGAATCTTTGTTTCTTTTGATAATGGAAAAAGGAAGTTGTGTGAAGATGACATAACAAAGATTCGAATTTTTGTCAATAAAAAAGATAGAAAACAAAAACCTAATAGAACAAACGTTTCAGCAGGGCAGTGGTGAAGCTAGGTGCAACTTTAAGGAGGGGCCGATTTTGCCTTATGAAGATCAATTTGTACACAGATGCTAGACCAAATAATCACTAATCACAAATTTGTTGCTAATTAATACTGTAAAAACCCAACAAAAATATCAAGTAGACTCCATTAAGCACATATTATCATTTATATAGTCACATCTAGTAGACTCTATTAAGTACAGATTATCATTTATTTTTATTATTATTAGGGGTACCCCTACAGATAGGTCCTGTTCATTCGGCTTATAATCCGTCTTTTTCAGCTTGTTTTTCATCCGAAACAGTATTTTTCTCTCACAAAAAATCAGCCAATAATATTTTTCAGCTAGCTTATCAGCGACGACCAAACAAGGCCATAAACGATACAAAGCGGATGACAGGCGGACCTTACAAAGCCGGAGAGCAATCATGGGTTCACGGGGGCAAATTCTAGTGTGCAGTGTGCCACCACTGGAACGACGACTAGCTAGTCATCGGTCGACTGATGACAGATCTCACCCAAGCACGTATGACGTGACTGCGACGGGTCCCACTCAGTCTTTGGACGTTCCAAAGGACGGGTTCGCGACGGAGATGCCGCCGTCGATGAACAGGTTGTGGCCGCTGATGTACCGCGCGTCGTCGCTGGCGAGGAAGAGCACGGCGGCGGCCACGTCGTCCGCCCGCAGGGCGCCCACGCCCTTGAGGTTGGCGATGGCCTCCATTGCCTGCTCGAACGCCTCCGCTTCGAGGCCCATGTACCTCATGGTCAGCGGCGTGGCGACCCCCGCGGGGGAGACGCAGTTGACGCGGATGCCGTGCCGGCCGAGCTCCGCCGCCGCGTTCTCCGTCAGCGCCACGAGCGCGCGCTTCGCGCACGCGTACGCGTACGAGGACACGCCGGTCACCGCCGCCGCCGCGCTCGACGTGCCTATGATGCAGCCGCCGCGGCGCGCGGGCACCATCACCCGCGCAGCGTGCTTGGTGCCGAGGAACGGGCCCACCAGGTTCACGGCCAGCACGCGCTCGAAGTCAGCCTTGCCGCTGTAGCACGCCGGCCCGCTGACGCCCGCGTTGTTGAACATGACGTCCAGCGCACCGAACGTCGCCACGGCGTGGTCCACCGCGGCCGCGACGTCCTCCTCGCTGGTCACGTCGCAGTGGACGTAGCTGGCGGCGCCCGCGCCGAGATCGGCGCAGACGCGCGCGCCGGCCTCGTCCTGGATGTCGGCCACCACGACGCGGGCGCCGTGCTCCACGAACAGCCGCGCCGTGCGCTCGCCGATCCCGCTCGCCCCGCCAGTGATCACCGCCACCTTTCCCTCCAACCTGGGCGCATACACGCATAGCAGATCAACCTATATATGTCAGATCTGAAGGAATCAGCACAGCAGACCAGACACAACGAACAAGCTAGGGTTCTTACTTTCTTGGAGAGGTGGGGACGACGACGGTACTGCTTGCCATGGCTGCGTCCCAGGGAACTAGCTCGTGCTCCAACTGCAGGTGCTCGTGTTTATAGTAGTACAGCTGGCCTGCCGCAGTGCTGCCCCTGAACACTGGACAAGGCAGTGACTGCCATAAGTACGGTTGGACGGAAAAAGGTACTCGCCGGCCTGTGAATTTTTTTTCTTTTTTTTAATTAAGGAAAAGCATCCGGTCTCCGGTTAACCTGTGAATCTTTTTTCTAATTAGGGTGTGTTTAGATGAAAAAGTTGGGGTGAAAAGTTACTGTAGCACTTTTCGTTGTTATTTGGTAAAATTTGTCCAACCATGGATTAATTAGACTCAAAAGATTCGTCTCGAACTTTACAGACAAACTATGCAATTAGTTTTTTTTTTACCTACATTTAATGTTTCATGCATGCGTTTAAAGATTTGATGTGATGGGTGGAAGAGGAAATATTTTGGGTTACTGTAGGAAGTGAACGCGGCCTTAAGGAAAAGCAACAGGTGAATGTGTATTAGCCACGCAATACCGACTGAGGTGGCTGCGTTTAGTTCCCGATTCGGTTGGCCGAATCGGTACTGCGCGCTACAGTGTTCCGGTCGGAACACTGTAGCGCGTTTTGTTTTTTAGTGCAAAAAAATGTCTAAAAATTGATTAATTAGACTTAAAATATTCGTCTCGTAAAGTACAACAAAACTGTGCAATTAGTTTTTTATTTCATCTACATTTAGTACTCCATACATTTGCCGATATTTTGATGTGACGGGGAATCTCCTTTTTGCATAGTGAAATTTAGGTGGTAGAATTGGGAACTAAACAAGGGCCAAACCGAAATCCGGTTACACAATCTAGAGCAAACACAGCTCCACTAAGAGCTGAAACTAAGACAAGCAGAACAACTCCTCTAAGAGCTGATACTAAACAACAAAACTCTTAAGTGTCAATCCTTAGGTCTCCACCAACACTTTTCCAAGACTTCCAACATCAAAACTTTCAGTAAATGACAACCTTCCTTCATTTGTCTTCTCTCTTTCTCTTTAGATAGGTGCGACCAAAGTTTGATTCAGTATGTTTCTCTAAAAATCACCTATAAGAAAGAGTTAGTTGTTATTCTACTAAACACAACATCGTTTTTACTTAACCACACCGGCCAACACATAGCTGCTACCCCCATTATTATTTGATTTCTTAGGCTTGGAGGGAAGCTTCTTAGCCAAGAACCAAGCAGTTGGCCTATATCCTTAGGTGGTTTAATATTAAATGCTAAGAACAAAGAATTCCATGCCCGCTTAGCAACATGACACTCAAAAAAGAGATGACATAAGGTTTCTTCCATGTTTCCCCTTTTCAACCTCTTATTAACAAATTATCTTTTGTTAAGACCACCCCTCTTTTTAGGGTACCACAGAAAGCTTTTAATTTTTAAAGGGCAATCTAGCCTTCCAAAATAAACACTTCCCTGGAATTCTAGCCCTCCCCATGATGTCTTTATATACAGACTGAGTTGAAAAGAGACAGTTTTTACTTATTACCCGCAAAAGAAAAACTCTTCATTCTCATTCAACTTGATTGGTAGCACTAGAGCATCTAGTTTAAACCAGTCCCTTCTCCCCTAGCAGTGCCCTCCTAAACGACATGTGTAAGGGGAGTTGTACCTACTACCTAGTACATTTACCACTGAAACATTCTTCCTTCTCGCTATGCCATATAGACCTGGAAATCGTAAATTTAAAGGCTCTTGGCCTGTCAAAGATCTTCCCAAAATCTAGTTTGGTTCCCATTGTTGACTTTAAAGTTTCTCTTTTCTAGAAAAGATCTTTAGGCTGTGTTCAGATCCGAAATATTTAGGGAAAATATTCCTGTAGCACTTTCGTTGTTATTTGGCAAAATTTATCCAACTATGAATTAATTAGGCTCAAAAGATTCATCTCGTCCTTTACAGACAAACTGTACAATTAGTTATTTTTTTACCTACATTTAATACTCTATGTATGCGTCCAAAGATTCGATGTGATGGATGACAGAGGAAATATTTTGGGAAGTGAACGGGCCTTAACATCCATAAGACCTGTCTAGAAGTGAGTGTCTCCTGGTTGCTTCTTCACTTGAGACAAGCATTTTTTTATTTTTTAAATACTTGTTTCTTAGAACCTTTTGCCAAAGGCCATCCTCATTCAAAAGCTTGAATAGTCATTTGCTGAGTATACACAAAGTTTGGAGCTCAAGGTTTAAAGTTCCTAACCCACCCAAACATTTTGGTTGACACAGTATGTCCCACTTAGCAAGTCTGTATTTCTTCTTATGTTTGTCGCACTTTTTCTTATCCAAACGAACTAATATTTTAATTAATTTAAGAGTTAAATACATGAATGGCGCACCATTTACAAATTTATTGACGTGTGGTGTATTATTTTTTCAAGTTTAGGAATGTGCGGTATACTACTTAAAAGGTTTAGAAGATGATGACGCATCTAACTCTTTTAATAAGAATAAACTAAGGGAGCGTTTGGTACAGCGCTCCGTGGACTATTTTTGTGCTTCATCGACCAAACACTTGTTCAGGTGCGATTCAGAATGAACCTGCATACTTTGTCCCATGTGAAGAAATAAGATCCATGTATTTGATCTATAGCATACTTTTAGCATATGTGCAAACACTTGATATTTTACAAACATTACCAATGCTAACACATAGCAAGTCCCATGCCCCATTGCCTATTCTGGTCTGGGAAGCATAGACAATAAACCAACCCAAACAAACATTAAAGCCATCGAAAACAATTTCACATAATACCATAGCCAGCCCTCAATGACGAGTTCTAGTGTAAGATCAAATCAAATGCAGTCGTATGTACAGACAAGAGGACCAATAGGTTCCTATTCCTTCTTAGAGCTGTGAATGGCAGTCACAGTAGAGACCATGGAATCAACACCGCACTTATTTTGCACATGTGGACCCCTACAAATCTTGTAGTATCCATTCTCACCCCAGTTCTCACCCCAGGAGTTCTTTATAATCCAGTACGGCTTTTCCTTGAAGCGGATTGGCGCATAACCAGCTGATCCATAGCCGACCAAAAGAACACCGTGATCGAGATGCCTTCCACAAATGTATGGGCATGACACACCACCAATGTATGTCTGCATGAAGACTGCATTGATACCAACTGCAGGAAACAAAGGATGGTAATGTGTGGTTATATTCATAGGCTAATTGTGAAAGCTACAATGATCAAATGTTTTCTTATCCTTACTTGCGAGTGGACCATGTTTAACCAAATTAGCAGCAATTTGGTCTTCATTAACAGATACAACACTGAAATTGTGCACTTGAGCAACTACTTTGGACTTGTCAAACTTGCAGGTGTCGTCCCTCCCATTGTACGGATAATCTTTCTCTCTCTCTAGGCCACCAACTTTCTGGAGGTAGCTGAAAGCAGTAGTCATCAAGCCACCATTGCATCCTGAGTCACATGAGCGCGGTTCTGATGGATCACACTGTAAAATCCATGACAACAACAGAGCACATGAATCAGAAATGGGGGCCAGCAGTACAAGTTTTCAGTCATGTAAACTTATTTCTCTCAATTGTCTTAAAACTAAAATACTGTTTGAGTCGTTGGATGCTGATGGCTTGATGCTATGGTAAAAAAATAAACAAGTAACAAATTTTCCAATTAGACAATTGCATCCCAAGGGAAGCGTTAGAACAATTTATTTTATACAAGAAACTGGAAGATGTTTGATGCTGCTACTGCCTTTATTTGCAACAAAGAAAAGTTCCTTGTGGCTAACAGCCAGCCACATTTACTTAATACAACCAAAAGGTGGATACAATCAAAGTATCAAGAGCCTTTTACCTGTGAGCCACTAAAAAAGTTTGAAATTCTAGATCTACCACCGAAAAACTACAGTGCTTAACGTACTATACCCAATGACCTAGGTGGCACTGCAATTAACTCCGTTAGGGACTTAGGGTCATCAACATCCGTGTTGACCAACACTGAGCTATATTGCCCATGAATCTTCTTTTTCCAGCATCGACTTCTCCATCTCTTCCCATCCTCATCTCTCTCACTCACATCCTCTTCTCCTGGTGAAATCCCTAGCCCATGGGCATAGCGAGGTGAGTGGCCCACACGCTGGTGGCGGTGATGTGGACAAGGCGTTGCGGCAAGGGTGTAAGCTGACACAGCACACATGTGGATAGCAGCAATGCGAGCGGCACTGCAATGTGGGTAGGACCCAAGTCTAGAGAAAAGTTGGTAGATGGCATGCTAGGTGCCACAACTTTCTTTTTTCTTGGCAAATCTAGAATTTCGAACTTTTTAGTGGGGCATAGGTAAAAAGCTCAAGAATCAATGTTTAGCATTCTTTTGAACTAATCGTAGCTTAGCTGGTTAGATTCCTTGCGGTGGAACCTATCCACCCATGTTCAAGTAATCAAGTTTCTTGACTTGATATGGGTGCTTATATTTTTTTGAATTTGTTTTAGGATTTAATGGTGTTATTATTTTAGTGGTAGGTGATGTGGCCCTGCGACGCCTATGATGACTTCGTTAACCTTGAGATTTACCAACTTAGTCTTTCAAAAGTGGGTCTTAGAGTTGAGTGTGTACGTATTTTCATACAGGTGAGTATGCTTAAATATATGTGAGCATCTACTATATTTTTTAAAAATTAGCTTTCCTGTAGTCCTACATAGCATACTTATCAATTCCATTCCGGTTGTCATTCCGTTTTTTTTCTCTTGGAATGGAACGTTCCGATACCGGTCCATTCCAGCGTACCGTTCCAGAGTTATATTTTTTTTCAAAAAAAAACATAGTAAACATAATTGCACAAGAGATTTATTTGTATTTGTATTCTTATTAATTGTAGCTAAGGCCAGACATGTACCAACAATACACAGCAGGCCCAACGTGTAGCATTCATAGGCCCATCAAGCGAACACCCAACCCACAGCAAGCAGTCTTGGCCTCCCCTCAAAAAAAAAAACAACAACAATAACATAGCCTTTTGTCCCAAGCAAGTTGGGGTAGGCTAGAGATGAAACCCAAAAGAGACGAGAAACAGGGAGACACATATAGGGATATAAAGGGCACAAGACAAAAGAGGTCACGGTTCAGGCACGTTGATTGCTAATCTCCAAGCGCTCCTGTCCATAGCTAAATCCTTGGGGATATTCCACTCCTTAAGATCTCTCTTAACGGACTCGTCCCAAGTTAGTTTAGGTCGACCTCTACCGCTCTTTACATTATCGACCCGCTTTAGAACTCCACTACGCACCGGCGCCTCAGGAGGCCTCCGTTGGACATGTCCAAACCATCTCAACCGATGTTGAATCAATTTCTCCTCAATTGGTGCCACCCCAACCCTATCCCGAATATCGTCGTTCCGTACTCTATCCCTCCTTGTGTGCCCACAACACCAACGCAACATACGCATCTCCGCTACACTCAATTGCTGGACATGTCGCCTTTTTGTAGGCCAACACTCAGCACCATATAACATCGCCGGACGAATCGTCGTCCTATAGAACTTACCTTTCAGCTTCTGAGGCACCCTTTTGTCACAGAGAACGCCAGAAGCTTGACGCCATTTCAACCAGCCGGCTGAAATTCTATGACTAACATCTTCATCAATGTCTCCATCCTTTTGTAGCATCGACCCTAAATACCGAAAAGTATCCTTCTTGGCCACCACTTGCCCATCGAGGATAACGTCTCCCTCCTCGTGCCTAGTCGCGCTGAAATCGCACCTCATGTACTCGGTCTTAGTCCTACTAAGTTTGAACCCTTTCGACTCTAACGTGTGCCTCCATAGTTCTAACTTCCTATTAACCTCCGCCCTACTGTCGTCAACTAGCACCACATCATCAGCAAAGAGCATACACCAAGGGATATCACCTTGTATGTCCCTTGTGACCTCATCCATCACCAAAGCAAATAAATAAGGGCTCAAAGCTGACCCCTGATGCAGTCCTATTTTAATTAGAAAGTCACTGGTGTCGCCATCACATGTTCGGACAAACGTCACCACATCCCTGTACATATCCTTGATGAGGGTAACGTACTTAGTTGGGACTTTGTGCTTTTCCAAGGCCCACCACATGACATTTCTCGGTACTTTGTCATATGCCTTCTCGAGGTCAATAAAGACCATGTGCAAGTCCTTCTTCTGCTCCCTATATCTCTCCATCAATTGTCGTAATAAGAAAATCGCCTCCATGGTCGACCTACCAGGCATGAACCCAAACTGATTTTGGGTCACATGTGTCACTCTCCTTAGGCGATGCTTGATAACCCTCTCCCAGAGCTTCATCGTATGACTCATCAACTTAATCCCACGGTGGCCTCCCCTCAAAAAAAAAAAGGAAAAAAAAACAAGCAGGCTTGGCCGGTTGGCCCTGCTCCTGCCTTATCCATTCAATCGACGCCAGCAGCCCAGCACCCAGCAACATAGTTGAGGGGGCGAGCTGCCGGCCGCCGCCGCCGCCGCCATGCGTGATGGGCTGCTCAGCTGCTGTCCTGCCGTGCCGCTGCTGTGGGGCATGCTGCGAGCCTGCGGCTGCTCAGCTGCTGTTCTACCGCGCCATTCCTTGTCTGAATCTCCTCTGAATCGCGAGCTCTCGTCGACGCCAACACAGTTGTTGCATCTGAATTTTCTAGTTCCTTTTTAGCTCTTAAATGTTTTCTTGGCCGCTCTTCTACTGCATGCGTGATTGAAAATACAGATATTCTTGACATCTTGCTTCAGTTTCTACGTCAACTGGTCCGCTCTTCTTCGATTTCTTGTCGTACTGCTCTCATGTTGTTATGAACGGCAGCAAGTATCTATGGAGGAAGCGGAGCCGCCGTGGCTGACGGGTGAGCCACAACAGACGCGACCATGCGTGATCACCAGGAGCTACCAGCGACTTTCAGTTGTTAGGATCCTATTGTTTAGGAGCTTTTGTTATTCCTTTTAATTAGCAGTCAGTTTGTTAGGATTCAACTATAAGTATTGAACGCTAAAGCTAATAAAGAATCAGCTGGAGATTGAGATCAATCTCTCCCGCTCCCCTGTTCGTGGGCGACGCCGAGCACGGCGTCGCTGCCTCGCCGCCGCTTCTCTCTTGCTCGCCAGTCTCTCTCTTTCGATTCTCCTAGCCCTAGCCCGCCACAACATCTGGTATCGGCTATGCCAGGACTTGAGCTTGCTCCCGCTCCCCCTGCCGCCGCCTCCACCATTCCGCCCTCCACCGTCGTTCTGGCCTCCGTCATCGACGCCCTCACGAACGCCGTCTACGACCTCCAGCGCCAGATGGACGACCTGGATACTCGGCTGACCGCGGTGGAGACCCGATCGTCACTGCCGACGGCTCGCCAACCACGCCTTCCGGACGCCCTTTCTGGCTCCGGTGGCATTCCTCCGGTACCACAGACTGCCCAAGTGTTTGCCTCCACGGCGAGCAGCAGTCCGGCACCGCTTGCGCCCTCTCCTTCGCCGATTCCGTCATTTGCCTCAACCAGTCTGGTGCCGCCGCAACTGCAGCACCACGCCAACCTGATGCCCATCGCTGATGGTGTTCCAGGGGTCCTCAAGCTCACCTTCCCGACGTTTGACGGCGCCAAAGATCCCCTGGTCTGGCGGAACCGGTGCGAGCAATTTTTCCACGTGCAGCGGACCACGGACTGTGACAGGATCTGGCTAGCTTCGTTCCATATGACGGGTATCGCCCAACAATGGTGCTACGCGCTGGACCAAGATGCCGGCGATGTGGGTGCGCTCACCTGGGACACCTTCAAGGCGCTGTGCCGTCAGCGCTTTGGGACGCCCCTCAGCCCCCATCGCCTGGACGAGTTGGCACGCCGGCCGTATCACGCCACCGTCGACGAGGATCAGGAGGCTGTCCCGCCTCGGCTGGCGTCTGCTGGCCGACTCGACGTCAAGCCGCCCATGGCGCTCGCACCTGCCCCGCTGCCACCACCACGCCTGTGCCGCCGTCTGCCCCCGGCGGAGCTCGATGAACGCCGCCGCCAAGGCCTGTGCTATAACTGCGACGAGCAGTATGGCCCATACCACAAGTGCCAATGCCTCTTCTACATCGAGGTCACTGATCTGGCCGATGACAGGACGCGGGACACGGAGGAGATTGTACCGGCCGCAGACACACCGGTGATCTCCCTCCATGCCATGGCCAGGATTTGCACAGCGGGGACTATGCAGCTGCATATCTCCTTCGCGAACCAGCAGATTGTTGTGCTGCTCGATTCCGGCTCGACGCACACCTTCGTTCGACGCGATGCTGCTCGCCAGGTGGGCCTCGCATTCCACCCCAGTGCCGGCGCCCATGTCACCGTGGCCAATGGCATCCGGGTGGCCTGCCAGGGCCTCGCGCTCGACGTCGACATCCGCATCGGGATGGAGACATTCGCCATCGACTGCTACTCAGTCCCTCTCGATAGCTATGACATGGTCCTCGGCGTGGCGTTCCTCCGCACACTGGGGCTGATTCTATGGGACTTCGATGACTCCTGCATAGCCTTCTGGCGGGAGGGCCGCCGCGTCCTATGGCGGGGCTTGGGCTCGCCGCACCCCGGCATTCCAGCGACTGGCCGTCTCAACGCAGTGCAGGACGCCGCACCAGCACGACTTGATCGCCCCACCACGGTTGCGGGTGCGCGGTCTCGCAGCACAGAAGATGGCTCGCGCCGTAGCGCAACCTCGACGCCCTCCTTCATCAACCTCTTCGGGGGCCTCCGTCGTGACAGTCAGGACACCGCCAACCCCCGGAACCTCCGCCACCTGTTCGTCAATGTCAGTGGTGAGCCGCTGTGCGTCGTGGATGGCCTCATCCTCCGCGACGCCCTTGTGTTGGTCCCCGCCTCTTCAGCAACGTCGGCCACGATCCTGCAGCTCACCCACACGACCGGTCACGACGGCCCACGGACGGCACTGCAGACCCTCCGCTCGGATTTCTTCGTCGACGACGACAAGCGGCTCGCTGGTGCGTTCATCAGCTCCTGTGCTACGAGCGAGCGGAACCAGACGGAGTCCCTCGTCAGCGACGACCTCATCTTCTACGGCGGCCATGTCTTTGTGCCGCGCTCGTTGACCCCGCCTTCCCAGGTCTGCAAGCTGGCGCACACGTCAGAACATAGGGTCGCCCACCAGAAGGCCCAGCAGCTCCGCGCCGACTGGTACACCGAACACGCCCGGGACGAACCCCTCGCTGTGGTGTGCGCGCGTCTTCTCCATGCCCAGGCATACGTCTTGCACCACTACGACGTGCGACACCGGGAGCTACAGTTCTCTCGGGGTGCCTGGGTATGGCCTCTCTTGTTCCATCGCTTCGTCCAGCACTGGGTGGCAGGCTCCCGTTGTCAGCTGGGGCCTGGGTATGCAAGGCAGGACCACACCTTGCCATGCATGGACGCAGTGGCCTACCACTTCCAGCTCCTTGCAGGTGCCATCATCAACGGTGATATCCAAGTGGGCGTTCTGCAGCCGTTCCGAGCACCTTTGCCGTTCCAAGTGATGGCCCCGTGGGCGAGTATGTCCGAGGCTGACACACCATGGGAGCCCGTTGAGACGTCCTGCGCAGCGCACCCTTGCTTCCAGCTCGAGGACGAGCTGTTTTTCGAGGGGGAGCGCGACCAATTCATCGCTGCCCGTGGTGAGCCGCCGCGCGTCGTGGATGGACGCGTCCACTGCAACGCCCGAGTGTTCGTCCCTGCCTCTTCAGCGGCGTTGGCCACGCTCTTGCAGCTCGCCCACGCGACCGGCCACGACGGTCCACAGCAGGCACTGCCGAGCCTCCGCTCGGCGTTCTTCGTTGACGAAGAAGAGCTGCTACTCGGTGCGCTCATCCATTACTGTGCTTCGACGGGCACAGACACCGTGGCCTTCGGTGTCCCCAACTCTGTTGCCAGTGCTCCTGATCTCAACACGTCCATCACGGACTACGATAGCTCTGGTTCCGGCGCAACGGTCCAGCAATGGTGGCCAGACCTCAGAGAACAGCGCTTCCTCGTCCCGACAGCCGACTACGCCCTCGCATTCATGTTTAGCTTTGTTTTCAAGGTAGCTTACCAGACCGGACGCCTCAACACGGTGCCAGATGGTTTGTCTCACCGTGGCAGCATGCCGGATGGTTTGTCTCACCGTAGCAGCGACGAGCTGTTAGCGGCCATTCTCTCGAGACCCTTCGTTCAGATGTACGTCGAGCTGCGCCGCACGTCTGCCGACACCGCCGACCTCTGCGAACTCCGCGACGTCATCAGCGCCGGCTGTCCTGGCGCACCGTTGCACGTCAGTGACGGCCTCATCCTCTACGCCGACGGTGTCTCCGTGCCGAACTCCTCAGCCTTTGTTCCCAAGGTCCTCAAGCGGGCACACACGGCAACCCACAAGGGCGCCCACGTATGGCTTCGTCTGTTTCATCGCCTTGCCCAGTCCTTAGTGGCTGGCTCCCGTGGAGCGGTGAGACATACGTACGCAAGGCAAGACACCGTTTTGGAACGCATGGGCACCGTGTTCTACTACCTCCAGCCCACTGTCAGCGCCTACCTCTACAATGTTTTCCACGAGGGTGTTTTAAGCCCGTTGCGAGGCTCGCCGCCGATGGCTCGCCGCAGCCTGATCCTCATGCTGGCCCCGATGGTGGGTCTGTCCGCCGCGGTAGCAACGTGGGTGCCAATCGACGCGTTCCACGTGGCGCACCCTTCCCTTCAGCTCGAGGACGAGCTGATCATCGAGGGGGGGAGAAGTGTTATGAACGGCAGCAAGTATCTATGGAGGAAGCGGAGCCGCCGTGGCTGACGGGTGAGCCACAACAGACGCGACCATGCGTGATCACCAGGAGCTACCAGCGACTTTCAGTTGTTAGGATCCTATTGTTTAGGAGCTTTTGTTATTCCTTTTAATTAGCAGTCAGTTTGTTAGGATTCAACTATAAGTATTGAACGCTAAAGCTAATAAAGAATCAGCTGGAGATTGAGATCAATCTCTCCCGCTCCCCTGTTCGTGGGCGACGCCGAGCACGGCGTCGCTGCCTCGCCGCCGCTTCTCTCTTGCTCGCCAGTCTCTCTCTTTCGATTCTCCTAGCCCTAGCCCGCCACAACACATGTGTGGCCAGTACCGGAACTGGCGGTAACACCAATTTCGCCCGGAACGAGCGAGATTGACCGGAATGGGCGGAATGGCCCGGTATTAGGGCCGGTACGGGATGGAGCGTTGTTTGTGCCGGTCTAGGTGACGGAACGAGATATACCGGCCATTCCGGCCGGTACCGGAATGGAATTGATAACTATGCTACATAGTCAATCTTTTTTTTCTTTTTCTAGCAATTACCTTTATATTTCCTACTTAAGTTTTGTTTTTTAGAATCTTACAATTTTCCTACTTATTATCCCTACCAACCAAAACAGAACGAACCCATAAGGGCATCTCCAATGTATGGGACGAGGTTGGTCTCTTCCTTTAAATGGGTCCTACATCGATTAGACATCATCTGTTATTCTAGCTGAAGTGTTTAGAACCAGAGCCGGCTCTATACATGGGACCCATGGTGGAAAAAAGTTGATCATCAGTTCCTTCGTGTAATTCCCCTCCGCATCTGGTCGTTCCCCATCCTATTCCCTTGTCCCATGCGCATTGCCCAGCTCTGCCCAATCCATCTGATCTCCCATACACGTCGCCCAGCTCTACTCAATCTATCCGAGCCGCCACCTGCGGATCTGTGAACCCCTCTCCTCCCTCGTTGAGTTCCATGCCTACCGGCTCACATGTCGTGAAAGCAGCGAGATGCCTGGATATAATAAGGGAGCCCAACAAGCCTCGGCCCTTTAGCCTAGTTGGTCACCTTGCGCCACCGCCGCGTTGGAGGAACGACTGTTTTGGGGATAATGGGAATGGTTCAATGGTGGTGGTGGCAAGGGGGCTAGACTGGTTGAAAATGTTGGGAGTGAAATTGAGCATATGCTGGCTTGTGTTATCTGGTCCAGGAATTTTGGTATAAGAGGAAAGCAACCTACTAAAACTTTCCTTTGAGGGATCCATATGAACAAGGAAATATGATTATGGTCTTGTGTTGTTTTGACTTCCCGCTTCACTCTTTTTATGCAGGATGTCGGCGTTGGGAAGGAAGGAGGCAGGTTGCTGGGAGGATTGTTGGGAGAAAGGAGGCAAAGCTGTTGGGAGGAGTGGGGACCAAGGAGGCATGCTGTTGATGGCTTTGAACAAGGAGAAGGTTGTGGGACTTTCAAGTAGAATGCTTTTGAAGAAGAACAATGCTACAGCAAGCAACATTGCATTTTTTTGAATGCAACGGTCAAGTGAATTTGGATCAAGTGAATTTGGATTAGTTGAAATGTGAAACAAAGTTGTTGGCTTTTGGCCTTGGCCCGTTGTAGCCGTTGTTTGCGTCAGATTCTATATAGGTCTTGTTCACTTCCCATTCCAACCCAAAATATTTCCTCTTCCACCTATCACATCAAATCTTTCGACGCATGCATGGAGCATTAAATGTAGGTAAAAAAGATAACTAATTGCATAGTTTGTCTGTAAATGTCGGGACGAATCTTTTGAGCCTATGATTGGACAAATTTTGCTAAATAACAATAAAAGATGCTACCGTAACTTTTCACCTACTTTTCGCGAAGTGAACACACCCATATTCTTTTATTCATGAACCTCCCTCAGTCACAGTGTAAAAGACCTGCTCCTATAGTAGGAGTATTAAAATGACACCGCAGCAGAAGGCAACACAATAACCCAGGGGAAATTTCTCCCATCATCGTTTTGGTCCAATATTAGAAAAAGAATGAAGAATTCGAAGTGGAATTTTACTAGTATTGGTCAACGAGAGCTACTCGCAAGTCTCTAGTGGATACCTCGTGGTCACAGTCGACCATCTGCTGCTCGCTGAGCACCTCGAGCTTGCCGGTGGCGAGGTAGTGCGCCCCCTCCAGCGCCCCCGATGTGCTGAACGACCAACACGACCCGCAGGAACCCTGCAAACAAAGAAATCCACTCTAAATCAAAACAAATCGATAAACTCTGGCCATTCCCCATTGAGCGAAACCAAGAAGAGGGGACGCGGTTATGAGATTGGATTGAAATCGTGGCGAAGGAAGAATCAAGGACGGGACGGCACAGGACCTGGTCCTTGACGGGTCCGACAGCGCCGTGTTCACGCCAGTCGAAGTCTGTCGGGAGGCCGTCGGTGGGGAGGATAGGCGCCTCATGCGCCGACCCCGACCCCTTGAGCAGGTCCCGTCCGGAGGAGCGGGAGCGGCGGAGGCCGAGGAACTGCCGCCGGAACTCGGCGGGGGTGAGGTCAGAGAACTTGGTGACCCCGTGCACCGCCGTGGGGTCGAGCCGCTGGTGGCGCCGCGCGCGGAGAAGGTTGGCCTTGAACACGGACAACCGGTGCGCGCGCTCTTCGTCGTCGCGGTAGGTCTTGCCGAACCGCTGGACGAAGCTCGCGAAGTGCGCCTCCGCGTTCAGCTCCAGCTCGTCGTCTGCGCCGTCACCGACCACCTGCTCGATGAGCGGATCCTCAGCGGCGGAGGCGTCGGGCGAGCAGAGCGCGGCAGTGGTGAAGAGGAAAGCGAGGAGGAGGAGGAGGCGAGCCATGGCAATTGGTCGTGTTGAAGGTTTTTCCCCCCCGGCTGTGTAGAGTGATTAGCGGCTCGGGTTATTTAGTATGTCTGAGCTTTGTGTTGCTTGGATGCGGACATGCGGTTGCGTGGAGGCAATAGCTATTAAGGGTTCGTATATACTCCTTATTACGTGCTGCGTCGAACTACCATCTATCATCTATCAGTACCGTGATAAGGACATCAATGGTAATCTGTAAAGCTACGTGTAGCAAGGTGTTGGATCTGATAGTAAGGTGTTATATTAACTCCGACCAGCACACCAATAGAGGCTAGATCGTTCAAGGCCGCACACGATTTAGATACACAGTGAACACAGTTCTAAACGACAAGGCCGATAACAGGTTAGCAAGTTCAATTTGATGTTCGTTCACTCGAAAAACCCACGAACGTCTACTGGAAAAAAAAATGTTCCTTCATATGCCAGTGATGTTGCTTCTCCGTTAACGTGAGTTCAAGCAAACGCATCTTATGCATCTCCCCTGAATGTG
Source organism: Saccharum hybrid cultivar R570 (assembly GCA_038087645.1). Lineage (NCBI taxonomy): Eukaryota > Viridiplantae > Streptophyta > Magnoliopsida > Poales > Poaceae > Saccharum > Saccharum hybrid cultivar. Next base: position 10,043,101 of record JAQSUU010000520.1, read on the forward strand.
ACTTGATCCATGAATTCAACATGCTCGGCAATAGTAGCAAGGTTATCCTCAATTTCGTCGAACTTCTCGTGCACATCATTCATGATTTCACGATGAGATCTACGAGAAAGGAAGGGTTGTTGACATGAGTTGCTTAGGCATTGATGTTCATCTCAACACTTTCCTGTCCTTATCAACCAAGTACTCACCATACTAAGATACTTGCAACAAGTACTCACCATACTAAGATACTTGCAACAAAAACCATCCTGTGAGTTCGGACTCCACAACAACTCCTCGTCTCATACTACATACATGTGTGGTATTACATCAAGCACCTGTTGGACATTGCCTTGTTATTAGGGCATTCTGTTGAATTCTTGGGGAGAAGTATTTGGTAGGTTTCCTATCATAGCAAATTTACTACCATGTCTTCTCACTGCAAGCTCCTTGCCACAGCGGTTCCTGCCCAGTGTTCCGCTAGGCGCTGCTAGGCGGTCGACTAGGCGGGAGTAGTCGGTACGCGAAGCCCTTCACCTCGCCTAGGGGGGTAGGCGGACCCCTAGGCGGGCGCAGCGCCTCGGCGGTGCTAGGTGGCGACTAGGCCTCAATTCGGCGGCGCGCAGGCGCTTGAGGCAGCGCGTAGGTGGATGACCCGAGCGAAATCGCGAAACTTTCCTTCCTCGCGAAAGCACGCGCGCGTGAATGGCGTCGGGCGCGACAAAATTAGGCTCGCGCGGGAAGCAAGACGACGGCGGAGGGAAAAGGACGTGTGCCTGCTCGATTCCCGCTAGCAGACGGCTGCTCCCGCTCGCCTGCGTCGGTGCGTGACCCCGCTGGCTGCTGGGAAGCTTCACCAGCCGGCTGCGCTCCTCTCTGCCGGCGCGTGGCCAGGGCCGTGCTCCTCCCTGTCCGCTCGTCCCCGCGCGGTTTTGGTGCTGCTCGCCTAGAGGCTCCTCCCCGCCGGTCGCACTGCTCCCCGCCTGGAAGCTCCTCCCCGCCGACCGCCGGTCTCGTCTTCCCGTCAGCGCACCCCTCCCCCAGGCGCATCCCTCCGTGACGGTCTCCTCCCGTCCTCCGGTCATCCCTAAGCGGCAGCAGCAACACCAAGGTCAATCGCCTCCACTGCTCTGCTTCCCTCTCCTGCTCGCTGCTCCCCTCCCCTGCTCAACGCCTAGAAAAACGCCTAGGACCGCCTAGGCACGACTAGGCGCTAGTCGGAGGGTCGCCGCCTAGAATCCGCCCGGCGCCTAGCTGAACATTGTTCCTACCATGTCTTCTTAGTTCTCACAACAGCCTCCTTGCCACAACGATTCATGTCGATGGACGAATGACTGGTGACTGAGAAGACATTGTTCCTACCATGTCTTCTCAGTTCTACCACGCCTGACACCGGCACACCACTAGTCCCAACCTCCTCAGTGGTGTTCGTGTCACCCACACGAAGCCTAGGGCACTAAGCGAAACAGTGGCGGAGCGTGGAGATGAAATAAGGGGGGGGGGGGGGGGGGGCGTATCAACCATACATAGGTTATGCTCTTTTTATTATAGCAAAATGCTTCTGCAGCCTCTTATGTTTTCTCTCAAATTCAAGACTTTGAGATTCTATTTTTGTACATATATGCTCTTCCTTGAACTTTAGCTAGATTTGTATTGTAAACTTTAAAACTTAGAAGCATGTGTATATATAAGCAACTTCTATCTATTTCCCCACTAATAGCTTAGCAGGTAGTAGCAATACATGTATACGTGCAACAACTAGAGAAGGATAATATATGTATACGTGTAACAAGGAGGGGGTGCCGGAGCCCAGGTTGCCCTCCAAGAGGCTCCGCCATTGAAGCGAAAGGAGTGCTCTCCTCCTGCTACACCGCCATCTCAGGCACTATTTGGGTCGCGAAAATTTTTCTATTCCTGTATTTATCATATAAAAATAGATTGATTTCTATGAAATTTCTATAAAATTCTTGCGTTTCAAACAGCTTTCACTCGTCACTTCCACGACGAACAGAGCAGATATCCCCAAAAGTAAGCCGCCATACTTCGAGCGGATATCCCAAAAGTAAGCCGCGCACTACTGTAACGAACACTGTTCACTAATGTAGTAGACGTTTCCTTGTTTTTCTCCTGCTTACGTGCTGGAAAGCAAGTCAGGTTTTTACTGAAGCACGGGGTAACCTGCTATTACCACCTATCACCCGTGAAGGCCGGCGAGATCAGGCCACGACGTGAGCATTCGCAGGAGGAAAATCGGAGATCTCAGTAACACGAGGAAGCTCACCTTTCTGAGTTCCTGACCCAACTCGTGTAGTCGTGGCCGTGTTTAGTTCCCGACCTGGGAACGCCGAATCGGCACTGCGCGCTACAGTGTTTCGGTCGGAACACTGTAGCGCGTTTTGTTTTTTTAGTGCAAAAAATTATCCAAAAATTGATTAATTAGACTCAAAATGTTCGTCTCGCAAAGTATAACAAAACTGTGCTATTAGTTTTTGATTTCATCTACATTTAGTATTTCATGCATTTACCGACATTTTGATGTGATGGGAAATCTTCTTTTTGTATAGTGAAATTTAAGAGGTGAAATTGAGAACTAAACAAGGCCGTCCTTTTTCTGGTGGTGTGCTGCTGCTTTTGTTATATATATAGTCCTTAATCCTACTAGCCTTGGGCTTGGGCTGCGACTTGGGCCAGCGGACTGGATAGTCCATGCACATATTGATACGGTCCATCGCACTGCTTCCATGACGGACTGGATAGCCTTGGGCTTGTTCGGCTGGCTAGCTGTCAGCCAGCAGTGCTTTTCTCTCACATCAATTCAGCACCAGTCACCTGCCAGCAGTATTTTTCTCTCACATCAATTTAGCACCAGCCACCAGTCACCAGCCAGCCGATCAAGGTGCGGATCCCAGTCAAATAGCATTGACAAATTAGCACATATCATCACATGAAAGCACACATTTCAACTTCCACATGCCTGATTTATTCCCAGTGAGTATTACAAAGAAAGAGAGAACTCTAATTTTGTAGTCCAAAATCGCCCACGCAAGGGAGTACAATACCATTAAATGTTAAGCAAAAGTAGAAGTGCATCAAGCTAACTCAAATCTTACATTACCATCCCTCCGTCAATTGTAAGCACCTGCACGTAACAAAGGGTTAGTTGAGATGTTCAGAAACAAAACCCTGAAAAGCCAGGGGCATATACATTCGTAGTTTCACACACCTGTCCCGTCATATAGCTAGCTGCGGGGTTAAGGGCCAGGAACTCGACTAGCCCTGCAACTTCCTCTGGTTGGCCATATCTCCCTGGAAGTAGCATAATAACATGTAGCATTAGCGCTTAGCGGTGACAGTCTGACAGATGAATCTTAAGTTAATCATTTAGTGGGAAAAGGAGAATGTGCCAAAAAGAAAAGAAGAAAGGACCAAAGCAATATGATAATACGCTTTTTCCATATTCTGCCAAAATTAATGGATTATGGTTCTATAAAATGATGCTTGAGCCACTATGTACAAACAAAATTTGGATCCCACTTTCATATGCCATGAACTACCTAAATATGGATTTCAGTTCACGGCTTTGCTTTCTAATTTCTTACTACTCTGTTCTTGCAGTGTTTCTAAAGATAAAAACAATGCTAACTCTTATAGTCTTATATTACCCTATGCTTGTAATTTGTAAGTTGGGGCCACTTGTCATCTGTTGATAAATACGTACCAGGAATGAGCTTCCTTTCACAATCTATCAGAATACTAATACCAGCATGTAACTTTCATATTTGGTGCGTCACTTAACAAACAAAAGTAGCAAAAGGTCCCTGGCCAAGGGTGCACCTTAAGATGCAATCCAAGGAACCAGATGATCAGACAACTTAAGATGCATACCTAATGGAATGGTTGACAAGATTTTCTTCTCAAGCTCTTCTCCAAGTTCGGCAGTCATATCAGATGCAATGAACCCTGGTGCAATAGCATTCACCTGCATGAATATTCAGAAATGCGTCAGAAGCCAGACAAGCCAAAGTTACAAGGGAGCTAACAATGACAAAGATAAAAGTTCAGACATTGATATTTCTGCTTGCATACTCCCTGGCAACTGTCTTCGTGAAACCAATCACCCCAGCCTTGGCTGCACTATAATTAGCTTGACCAACATTGCCAGTAAGGCCAACAACAGATGCAATGTTGATAATTTTTCCCTGCATTTTTACATAAAAATACACACATTACAACAACTTTTTAGAACATATACAAGACAAATACAAACATAACTCATGGTAACAAACTATCAGCACATTACTGAGGCACGACTCAATAGTTATGTGTTATCAAGGTGGGTCATTGATTGGTCTAAATTCTTAAGGTCAGTAATTTCTCTGTGTTTCTGAAAGAAAGTTAATCTATCCTGAGTCCTGACTGGAAACTTGTAAGAGGAAGAGTTGCAACAGTTGTTTACTTATGAAACTTGACTATTGAAAGAGTCCTGACTAAATTCTTATGGTGCTTTTCTAACTAATTTGCCAGCTACCAACCACAATTCATACATGCTTCTAATCCTAGGTTGCATTTGTACTTTCAAATCCTGAAAACCAGTTGTAAATAAATACAATTAAAAGTTCTAGTCCGATTAGTATTCAGAATTAGTCAGACAGACGTGCAGACCAATTTGAAGAGCAAACAGATTGTACCTTTTTCTTCTTCATCATTACTTTTGTTGCAGCCTGCAATGAATATGCTGCTGTAAGATGCATATAAATATAAATCATATACAAATAAAGATTGCAAACTTACCTGTGTACACAGGAAGACACCTGTAAGATTCAGATCGATTACATCTTGCCACTGAGATTTCTTCATCCTCATCAATAATGTGTCTCGTGTAATCCCTAATAAGAAAATATTATTTATTTGCCAAACAAAGTCAACCAAACCCGCTGGCAATGTGCGATTACCATGGGAACATACCTGCATTATTTACCAGCACATCTATTGTTCCCCATTTATCTAGAGCCTAATTCAATTAACACATGAATCATGAAACCATGGTAATAAAATTGGTGTGTAAAAGTGAAATGGAACATTTCCTTTCTGTAAACAAAATACACTCACTGCTTTCATCATAGATTCTACATCAGCTTCTTTTGAAACATCCCCTCCAAAGGTGATAGCCTCACCACCAGATGCTTCAATCTGCAAAAAAGACAATGTAGGTATCTGACTGAGTACATGTTCAAGATGGAAAAGGAAAAAAAGATAATAATCTGCCATGTCAACGATTGCTCTGTTGGTCCCTCGCTGCCCTGCACAGGTAAGCAGTAAGCTTACCAGCACACACACTCACTCACTATGGCTAGAGGTAGAAGGGGTTGAGCACAGCTCACACACACACACTGCAGATGCTCCAGCGCTGGCCAAGGCTCTGTCCTTAGGTTGTGGCAACTGAACTGCCTTTTTTCATTGCATAGTGGTAGAATATAGACAACCCATGTACCAACTATAAGGTACACATGAGCATGGCTGAGTACAGCCCCAACTACTCCTAGTACTAGCAGTACAATTCTTACCTCAGCCCACTACCAAGACATGGCTGATGTATTAGCTACCAACTAATGTACTAGTGGTGGCCTACTGCCTTGCTGCTACAGCAACTAGGACAACAGAGAATGACCTATTGCCAAATCTGCTGTGCAGCAAACAAAGAGAGGGATCAGCAGCAGATTATGTCTTACATGCTCTCTAAAAGTTTCTAGGCAGACAACTGTCACCAAGTTTCAAAGGATACTTATAAATAACTAATTTGCCTTAATCATACAAAAAGATTAATTTTAATTAACCACATTCAAGAATCACCTTTCTATCGTTGTTTTTTGTCTGCACTCCTTGCATTGTTGTTGTTACTATTCTACTAGTCAAAAAACAGTAACAATACACCAGCGAAACAACCAAAGATAGTGCAGAATAAGAATTGACATCACATTTTTATTTGATTTATGAGATATAATTAAAGGGGCCTATTTATTTGTTCTGATGTTGCAGTGTCTCACAAATGGCATTGAGAATTAAGGACAGTGACATTATCACATCACTAATGATGATAGTGTATGATATTGATTAGGTTAGAACTTAGAAGGTAAGCATTTGCCAGAGTGAGGGTGAACAGCGATGAGTTAAGGTAGAATGTGCAAAAGAGAGTTCTTGAGGCAGAGTAGTACTTGGACAGAAGATATGGTAGGCTGAGGGCGTATGTGAGAGACTAGAGGGGTAACTTACTTCGATTATTCCTAGCTTAATGAAAACAGCAGCATGGATGCCTCTTCAATAAGAATTAAGAGGCATCCCTAACAACCCAACCAACAAACACCATCTCTAAGCAGCTAACATGATAAACCATGCAACATGTCCATGTAGCTAACAAGCCAACCACATGCACTTATGCCTACTAATAAGTACTAACAACTTCTTAAATCTTAACTAATGCATCTAGTACAAATTAACTATTGGTCCGTCATCCAGTTGGACCAAGGCCCAGCCCACAACAATATATGAATTATTATGGAGCCAACCATGAAAGAACATTTGAGTCTGAGATAATGATTGTACAATGCTGAGAATGAAGGAAAGCGATAGCAGCACGCAGCAGTGATCTTAACTTGTAGCGAAAACCAAAGCAATTTACTAATAACAGTTACAATAAATTGGTTATGCACCGCTTGATTGTCTCTATGTCTGCTTTCTAAAGAGTTTTAGAGAAACAAATAATATCCAACAAAGCAATTTGTGAATGGACATGCTCACCTCTTTGGAGACCTCTTCAGCCTCTTTCGAGGACCGGGCATAGTTTACCAGAACCTAAAAATCAAGCAAGAGTCAAGTCCCTGAGATTAGCTCAACATGTAATCACATTAGAAAGATGACACTTTTTATCTGGAGGCAGAAATGCATTAGCCTGTATCTAGGCTTGTGTAGTGCAGTTTGCCCATGTTTGGTTGCCCTCAGAGGCTCTTATGCAAGAATTGCCTAGTGCTCAAAGCAAAAGCAGCCCCAATGCATCATTAGCTAATACGTCAGATTTGGTCAAATTAGGCAATACAGATTTGCACAAAACGATGGGGCCACACAAAAATGAAATATTATCACCTCTCCTACCTCTACTAGAAACATGAGACCTATACTAAAACATGGAGGTGACTACATGCAGCACAATAAAGCAGCTAAACACAATTTTAGTAAAATGCAGCTTGCCTGTGCAGGACAACCAAACACCAAGACATTGCATACGTTTATGCTGGCTTGGGTTGTGTACTTGTGCTGCATAAGGTCTATGGAGGCTAAGGCTAATGCAAGCAACTATCACAGCCTAAGTTGCTAACCTTGCATCCCGCTTTTCCAAGGGCTAGAGCAGTTGCCTTTCCAATCCCTCTAGAGGCACCTGTAACAATAACAACTGGAGCTTCCAGCTTGGTAGCATCTTTTACAACTGCTTGTTCAACAGCGGCAACATGGGTTTGCACACCTGCAGACAGAAGTTTGCTTAGCACTGACTACAAAGTTTAAAGAGGATGCTACATTCTTTTTGACTCTTTCTGAAAGAAATGGTTCAACTTTGTATTGGTAAAATCATGAATCTGTTAAGGGAAAAAGTTTTATAGAGATAGAACAAGTTTATAGAAACTCAAAAGCAAATCCATTGCATATAATAAAACGTATATTTTGGACTAAGGCAATAATAAAACAAATACCCCGTTTTCATGTTTGGTGCAACTGGATCTTTTACTTCAAATTAACATGATCAACCTAGCTACCATCTGCAGTTCAACATAACATGTCATTACAGCATAGTGAAGTACATCAATTTGTGCTATGTGCACGTTCAATTATTACTGTCTTCTACGTCTTACATGTGATGAAATTATAAGTGACCAAAAATATTGCCAATGCTTTTGGCCACTGAGGGACCATGTTAAACCTGTATCCAGTACTAGGCAATTTCTTTCACAATTGAACTGATAGACATACCCTAAAAGTCCACTAAAATAATAAGCTATCTAGAATGAAATCCTACTCAGGTCTCATTTCTCTAGGTCAAGTTGTCAACAGGGTTGAATTCAGATGCATATCCCGTTGTCCAGCTAGATTCAACCTCACTGTCAATCTGACTTAAACTGGAGCTGAATTGGGGATAATAAAAGAACAAAGAAAATAAATGTAAGTTTCTGAATGAACAAAATTTGACTCTCAGTATCAATCAGTATAAAAGAATCATGTATAGACACAATTTTCCAATTGGAGAAGTTAATAATAATCTACCTCCAAAAAGTTAGTTATAGCATTTCACACATATGATATATCACATTTCTAATGTATAGTAGCACAAGATGTAACTTTTGTAGATTTGTTAGAAAAATTTCCTATAAGCTCCAATAATATTCAATTACTTCCAATTACATCTAACATCCATTAATTACACCTGCAATAGTTGTCAATGTATATAGAGATAATCAACCAGTCCTCATCCTCTTAGTTCTCCCAACCACCAACAATCTCAGCTTTTCCTATGACCGCCACAAACATGTGTGAAGAAACCCTGGTGTTGCCACCACCAAGCAAGTCTGCCTGTCACAATCCCTGCACATGGCTATCTGATCTCTACATGTGATGAAACAATGGCATTGGCTAGGTGTGGTAAGCAAGGCAAATGGAAGATCAACATGGGCATCACGAGTGAGGAGATACTTGTGCCACACTTGAGATCGTTGGTCACTGCAGTGAAGGCCAAACACGCCAGTCAAGCACAATATTGACTGGGACAGATCTTGTTTAAATGCCCAAAACAGCTAAGAGTAATGGTGTAGCATTAGCCTCGGCCCAACAGCAGTATCTCAATGTGCAAGGATAATATGATCCTTATATTGTTCAAAACCCAATGCATGGCCATTCAACTAGTAGGTTCTGCTACGAGCCTATGGCAAACGCTCCTTTCAAAACTACTGCGCACCAAATTGTACATAGAACAGGTATGGAACATGTTCCAATTCCCAACTGAACAAAAGGTAATCTGAGTCAGATTTTTCATGTTTAATTAACAAAATGTAAAACTAGAGAAATGGAAGCTACAAATTTCAAAAATAAAACGAACTCTTTAAGACTGTATAAACACACAACCTGACTAACTCCATCATGATGCTCCAGTTACTGACTAACTCCATCAGATATAGCAAAACAGAAGTAATCCTGAACATAGCTCGTTAATCCACATACTATGCAAAGTTTCACCTAGCGAACGTGGATCCCAGGCAGCATAAGCAACCAAGCAAGCATTCCAGCTCACAAAATATGAAAACCACATCATTTCGCTCGCCATGCTAAGGTACAGAAGCTAGATCTCGGAACTCAACAGCAACAAGACGACACTGAGCCGCAACACAGCACACCCTTGAACGAGATCAGCTCAGAGAGGGGCCCTCACCAGAGAACCCGCGGCCGGACCGTAGCGTGGGCGAGGAGCGGGCGGCGCCTCCACCAAACGTGACGAACCCGCGGCGGGAGGCGGCGGCGGCCCCGGCGCGTGGGGCAGCCGGGGAGGAGACTGCTGCTGCTGCGGTGGCGGCCATGAGGGAGCGTCGGGACGCGAAGGAAGCGAAGAGGAGGCGGGAAGCCAGAGGGAGCAGTGTGCTTTGGAGATGCAGGCGGAGTATTTGTAGCCGTGACGGCGCACGGATGCGGAGGAGACTATTGGAGGGCTGGGGCTTTGGAAGCTCCGCGAGGACGGCGCGGCTGGCGGAGCGCACGAGGCGAGGAAGGGGACGGGGACGAAGGAGCCGTTCCGCTGAAATTATAAGCGGGTTCTGCTGCCTGATTTTTTAAGACGAAAATACTGTTTTGATTGAAAAAACAATCTGAATAAGATGGATTATAAGTCAGATGAACAGGACCGAAGGCGGGTCCGAACCCGGGGCTCCGCTCTTCGCCCAGTGGACCGAGCCACCGAGCACGAGCAGGCCCACGGTCTGACTTGGATCATGTCGCAGGATGTATAACTTTTGCAAAAAGTCTAATTGACCATAATTATTAGGTGGTCTAATTTACCCTCTCAATTATGAAATGGTCTAATTTAGACCCGGAACTTTGCAATACCGGCCAAATCACCCCTCAAGCGGTTTTAGACGGTGGTTTTGCTATAGTAACAACGGTTTTACTACAGTAACAGTGGTTTTGTCTTTTTTTATTTATTTTGTCTGAATCTTTGAAAAATCATAGTAAATCACAAAAAAATCACAAAATAAAAAATTCAATTTTGTTGGACTCCACATGAGTAGATCTACATAGTGAACATATAATATAGTATGCTTTAGTACAAAGTTTTTGCTGTAAATTTTGATCTATTTTTTTCTGTAATTAATTTGAATAATTCATACAACAAAAACTTTGTACTAAAGCATACTATATTATATATTTACTATGTAGATGTACTCATGTGGAGTCTAACAAAATTAGATTTTCCATTTTATGATTTTTTTGTGATTTACTATGATTTTTCAAAGATTCAGACGAAATAAATAAAAAAGAAAAGGACAAAACCACGGTTACTGTAGCAACCCACCGTCCAAAACCGCTCGAGGGGGTGATTTGGCCGGTTTTGCAAAATTCAGGGGGTAAATTAGACCGTTTCATAGTTGAGGGGGTAAACTAGACCACCCCAATAGTTGAGGGGGTCAATTAGACTTTTTCCTATAACTTTTAGATTTATAAATACTTTTTAACAAACATGCACCTAAATAAATCTATAACAAAGTTATACATGATTCAATGAGTATGAAATTTTTATTACAATTCAATCATACAATAATTAGCTCACCATAAAAATTTCACTACAATTGGACCATAGGAACTACAACTATGAATTAATTATAGAAAAGCATAGATCTAAAACTACACCAAAAACTTTATATGAAAGTATACCATGTTATATGTTCACTGTGTATATCTACTCATGTGGAGTCCAACAAAATTGAATTTATCATTTTATGATTTTTTATGATTTACTATGATTTTTTAAAGATTCTACCAAAATAAATAAAAAAAGAAAAGAACAAAACCATCTTTGAAAACCGTTTATAACCGGTCAGGGAGTTAAAACGAACGGTTTTAAAATTTTGGCGTTTGGCAAGGTGGTTTACCCGGTTTTAGATTTTAGAGAGGAAAAGCATATTTTCGCAAAAGTTGAGGCAGGTGGGTAATATGGACTTTTTCCTTTTAGAAACTAGTATAGCTTAGACGAAGGACCTGTTTCATAGCTCTAACTCCAAAAACACAGTTCCAGAGCGGCTGCTTGACCATAGAGCTGCTCTACGGTGGATCTGAGTTTCCATCAAACTGTTTGATAGAGCTGCAGCTTTGAAATAGACTCATATGTAATTATTGAAACATAAATCCAGGTTAAAATGAAAAAAACATATTTTTTTCCTCCTGCTTCTTCCTCCCGCGCGGCACAACGCTGGGCTCTGCGCTGCCTACCACGGCTGGCCTCCCATGGGCAGGCCGACGTGGGTGACCTAGGCATCTTGTGCGTATCCCGGGTGGCTGCTCACGGATTGGTTCCTGCAACAGGTCGAACTCCCGTGCCCCCGCTCAATCCCCGCGCGGACGCGTCAGCGCGCACATGACCTCCACCGCGTCGAACTCCTCTGCTAAGGAATCACGTGGCCCTCTTCCACATTGGGACCGCATGGCTTGCGCCTCCTTTCCACACCATTGGCGGCCGACTGCGTCTCCTTCCTGCGTCAGTGGCCATGGCCTGGCCCTGACGCCCTCGTCAACACCAACGATGGCGGTCTACACTTGCAACATGAAATACTTGCTACAACATATAATTGAAGCAGATGAAATATTTAGAACATACGCTTGCAACATATATGTATAGTCACTGCAATATATGCAACATCTAGATAAAACACTTGCAACATACATCTAAAACAGATGAAACATTTTGAATAGACGCTTGCAACATACATCTGAAAACACTTGCAATATATGCAACATTCCGATCTACTTTTGCAACATCCATATAAAACACTTGTAACATATATTTGAAACACTTCAAACATACATTTGCAACATACACTTTCAACGTAACATCTTCTTGCTAAGCTCGCGGTGGCCATGACCTTCTTGGTGAGGAACTGCGGTAGCAGAAACACCTCGTCGTGGTGGGGGACGGGGCACGGCGCACAGCGGTAGGGGGCAGGCGCGACGAGGCATAGTGGGTGCAGCGGTGGACGTGGCGAGCACGGAATGCGGGTGCGGCGGGGGATGGAGCGTGGCGGGGGATGGGATGAGGAACGGGGAAGTTGCGCGGCGCGGGATGGGACGTGCGGCGAGGGAGGCAGCAGCAGCGAGGCGGATTGGGGCGGGCGGCGCGTCCAGGCAGACGGATGCTTGCTTCCCAGCATTACCTATCAAAAAAAATTTGGCGTGTGGAGCACCATTCTGGGCACCGCTGATATAATAGAAGATCCACCCTGAGGAAGCACCGAAGCATCACCATCATGGTGTAGAATAATAAAGCCATAGATAGATAAAAGGACAGACAATGATCCTTCGTATGCCCACAGTGGCAGAGAGAATGGATAAAATTGAGATATGGCCAGTAGGTAGTGTAGACAACAATTGAACCGATATTTCTAAATCTATTAGCTATTAAATAAATGGTACAAAAGGCGTGAGAAAAAATATTAATAAGCTCATGCTTGGTGTTTGCTGAACAAAAAATAAATAAAACAATGAGCAATTAAGAAACAAAGAATTGAAAAGAATAAATAAACAATCAAGAGATCCGGATCATGCTCGGCGCTTAGGTGCAGAGTGCTCCTGCTCAGAGTTGAGCCACGACATATAGCGACCCATCATACATGGGCTGGTTTTGGTGCAAAATTTTTTACAAAATGGGCATTGTAGCTTTTTCGTTGTTATTTGGCAAATATTGTCCAATCATGGTCTAATTAGGCTTAAAAGATTCGTCTCGTCCATTTCATCTAAACTATGTAATTAGTTTTATTTTTTATCTATATTTAATGCTTCATGCATGCGTCCAAAGATTCGATGTGACGGAGAATCTACTGTTCTTTTGCAAAATTTTCTGGATCTAAACTGGGCCATGATGTGACTGGCTTTTCTTTGCAGTTGTGCACGGCCGGCGGCACGCATGTCACCAAGGTCGTCTATGGGGCTGTTTAGTTGGCAAAATTTTTGGCGAAACGCTACTGTAGCAGTTTCGTTGTTATTTGGTAAATATTGTCCAATCATGGTCTAATTAGGCTTAAAAGATTTGTCTCGTCCATTTCGTCTAAACTGTGTAATTAGTTTTATTTTTTATCTATATTTAATGCTTCATGCATGTATTCAAAGATTCGATGTGACGGGGAATCTGAAAATTTTGGCAAAATTTTTGGCATCTAAACGGTGCCTATATATATATATATATATATATATATATATATATATATATATATATATATATATATATATATATATATATATATATATATATATATATATATATATATATATATGCCTTGTTCACTTCCCATCCCAACCCAAAATATTTCCTCTTCCACCCATCACATCAAATCTTTGACGCATGCATGAAGCATTAAATGTAGGTAAAAAAGATAACTAATTGCATAGTTTATCTGTAAATGTCGGGACGAATCTTTTGAGCCTAGTTAGTCCATGATTGGACAAATTTTACCAAATAATAACGAAAGATGCTACAGTAACTTTTCGTCTACTTTTCGCGAAGTAAACACACCCATACACGTATGCCCACGTACTGGCACATACTGCATCAAATTAAATCCTTGCTCGGCGGAGATGAATTTGAATGTTTCGAAGCAACGATGGCTGTGTTTAGATCCATTGAAAAATGCACTATGTAAAAAAAATTTCGTTACATTAAATTTGCGATACATGCATGGAGTATTAAATGTGGATAAAATCAAAAACTAATTGTACAGTTTGGTTGTACTTTGCGAGACGAACGTTTTGAGAATAATTAGTCAACGGTTGGACAATTATTACCAAATACAAATAAAATATTACAGTGTCGCTACAGTGAATTTTGGCACTCCAAATTTTAGATATAAACATAGCCGATATTTAAGGGCTGCTTGTAATCAATGACTGCTCAAATCCCACCACTTTCTAGCAGTTTTTTTATATTTAGTGGAGATCATAGAGTAAGTGGGCACCTAGTGGAGGCTTTTAAAGTACAAAGACCGGAAAAGATGAAGATTTGATGACGTGGCCGTATGGGAAGCTAGATAAATATTGTAGTGGAAGCTAGATAGAAGATACCATATTTTTTAGGAATTATACAATATATGCACACACTCATCTGTATAAATACACACACACAAACCCTACTAACGAGATCCTAACATATGGGTATATTAAGCCTCGGGATCAACGGATTCTGACCGAAGGGACCCCCGACCGACTCCTCAATGATCGCCTAGGGGTTCGGGGGCTATACTCATCAGGTACGCTCGCGCACACCCTCAGGCCATGAAATCCGGCTGAGCCTAAGCACGTCGCGGCCTCTGCTCAGGGCTCGGGGCTCACCCTAGCCTCAGGCTCCCGATTGACAAGAAGCCCGAGCCCGGCCTTTGGCTCTTTCTCGGCCTATGACACCAGCCAAGGCCCGGGCGCAAGAAGACACGCTCCGAGCCATCGAGGCTCGGGGGCTCCCCGACGCTGCACCTTGGGCGCGGCTCTGCCGGTCGCTTCCCAGACAAGGTCACGCACGGGGCGAGACATAAGAAGACAAGCTCCTCCTCGGCCTCTAGGGGCTCGGGGGTTTCCGAGCCCGCGCGTCAGCCCCTCGAGCCGACCTCCCTTGCCACCAAGAAGACTCCAGAAGACACGCCTAAGGGAGGCCGGTCCAAGCCGACACAGCCTGACACTCAGCATGTCAGAACATGCTAGCCGGACGACACCCAGGGCTTCTTCGGCTCCACGACATCGCCATAGTCCATAGAGTGCCACTGCAAGACCCTCCTGAACTCCGCCGCATGTAGACCATAGGCTCAACGCCCTAAACCACCATATACCCAACCTATCTCGATATATAAGGGGTAAGGTCAGGTCCTAGAGGGGAGGATGATCCCAGACGGATCATTCCATTCCTCATTGATTCGTCCCTGTAACAGAACCGACCAATTATACGAGATTAAGTAAGAAAATCATCCACCGAGCAGACGATTTAGCAAACTTAAGCCCGTATAACCCGGTAGTCTGTGAAATCACGACGGATTTCAAACCAACTTACAAACCAGCCAAGATCGTAATAAGTTCAGCGGTCACCATCAAAAGTTACATAAAAGTTTGCATCACAAATATATCGGAGTTTAAACATAATTATTACAAACCAGTTTCAAAAGAAAGTAGCGGAAACATTTAGTTCAAATCACACACGCACACAGAGTTCAAAGTACAGTGCCAGTTCAGGATCATCTTCCATCAAAAGCATCAGACGAGATGTAGTGAATGACCATTGCCCATGGTCCTAAGCTTCTCCCATTGCAGGATAAAGACAGTTGATACAGTAGCCGTAATACATCTGCCCATCTGCAACAAGTGGAAACAAAGCCCTGAGTACGAGAAGGTACTCAGCTAGACTTACCCGACAGAACCAAAAATAAAAGACACCAAGAAATCATGACATGCTTTCTGGTGGGGTAGCTGACTCATTTGCCAAAAAGCATTTTTAGTATTTAGAGAATCTTTACAAAAGCTTTGTATCAAGTTAAATCTTTATTAACCTGTCAACTACATTTGCACCTGTACTAGAGTAACATGTAATTAAATAGGTAATGATACCCAATGATCACTAACAACTTCCATCATGTCATATTTCATATAACTGTCCAAGTGTTCCATCAATATTACTACGATGAAGTAGCTCAAGTCAAGTGCTCACTATCCAGTGAACTATGGCGATTCGAATCGATTATTAACCAGCTGGTAATTTATTCCTCACACAAATCTCACTCACCCGCTAAAGTGAGGTGTTGGTCACCGAGTCAACCATTCAGGTAAAGTCGTGAGCTTGCCAGGAACCACATGTACCCGGGGGCCGCCCGACTGCTCTTTGGCCTTATCATCGCGCCCCCGTATCCTACCACTACTACTCCGGTACAGTGCGTTGCGGGCAATCCACTCGGCCCGAATAATCTCCCAGCTTCGCGGTCGGAAGGTACTTTATCCGGCCAGCTAAATGTGAGGCATGCGTTCAACATGACCCGAGGTCCAACAACGGTCGGTCCTTAATCGACACAGACGGAAAACACTACAGTCCAAAACCCTGCAAGTTTCCGTCCGGTCTCAATTTTACATTAACACTTAGTTATTCCCTGACGACATCTTTTCTCAAGCAGATCCAGGTAAACACATATAGCTCGCAGGTGACAGGAAATCACCCGACTTCTACCGGTCTAAGCAAGCTAAGCAATTACTTGACTGCGGATAACAGTGTGACAAGGATAGGGTAAAACGGAGTAAACAAGGTATAATGCAGCAACGGTTGCAAACAACTCCTAAACGTAATGCAGCAGTTAAAGTAAAGCATTCATAAATTAATTACAAATCGGGGGAGAGAAATGCTTCGGGGCTTGCCTCTCTCGAAAGAGCTCGGACGGTGGTCTGGGCACTCTGGAAGCTCCCTACCGACCTCCTCGCTGGCTTCGGGCACTTCCTGCTCCTCGGGCTGCTCTTTCCGGCTCCTCGGAAACTGCTACCGGCGTTACTTTCTATGATCCTGTATGATGCAATCGTATAAGTGCTTATACCTAGATGCATTGCGGAAATGACATGAAATGGTCATGATGAATAAAATGTAGATAAATGGATTCACTTTATTTAATAAAGTAGGAATACATTTCTTCTATAAGGTAGTCAACATCATCCAAGAATACAGGCTACAAGCACATGTCATCTACTGCATTCTTTTCTACTACTACTGTGCTAAGTCAGCACATTTTATTAAATGCTTCAAAGATACACCAAAGAAAACCTTATTAACTAATCATGCATTGACAAGGTTAATTAAACCCTAATTGCAAGTAGGTTTGCACAACAACACCTATTTTGGTAGCATAGAAAAATCTGAGAAAAAATACAGTAGCTTTCTATCATCTAATCTAGCATACCACAAAATTTTTATTGCATTTGGATTACTAGAATTGGCTACACAAAAATAACAAGCTGGGACCTAAAAATGAGCATAAAAATACTTTATACTATAAAAAGTATCAAACAATAGATTTAACATTTTTCCTTCATTCTACACAATAAACAATCACTATAGAAAAATTATTACATGCATGTTTTATTCATATTTTTCTCTTTAGAAAAAATAATAATTATTAACAATATTAAACACTTGTACTATAACTCAAGATTTTTCCATAGAACATGCATGGCATATATTTTTCCTAGAAAGTACATCACAAAAGAAAATTATAGCAAGTGGAACCATATTTTTCTGAGCTTTCTGTGATTTACTACATATTTAACAAGAAAACAACAATTTTAGTGATTAAATAAAAACTCTGCAGCAAAGTATTTAAATCTTGACATGCAATATTTTTCTCAAGTAGATCTGATGATAAGGAACCTAGAAAAATTTATTTGAACAGATTTGAGGTAATTTTGAGTAGTCAAACATTTTCCAAACCCTTTTCGTTTTCAAATAATAAAAGAAAAACGAAAACTCCTTTTTTTCTTATTGCTAACGGGCCGGCCCAGCGAGACCAACCGGCCGGCTACGGCCTTTCGGCCCGTGCGCGCGCGGGAAGACAGGCGCGTCGCCCGGCTTGGGCTGCGGCCCAAGGCCTTCCTGACCCATCTCGGCTGAGGCGACGGGCCTTGCCGCTGCGGCTGACCCCGCTGCCCCACGGGTCAGTGACCCGAGAGCAGGGGAGGAGCTCCGCTGCCGGCGTTCTCGCCGGTGGCGGGGTTCCCGGTGAAGCGAGCGGCTCTCGGTGATTCCCTATGGCAAGGCAGAGGCGAAGGTGGAAGAATGGAGGCGGGAAAAGCACCCTGGCAAGGCAGCGGTGGTCGCCGGCGAGCTTGGACGGACGACGTACGGCGGTGGACGAAATCCGATCACCGCGAGGGACGGAAGGTGCGGCAATTGGCTTAGCGAGGTTCCGTATGCGCGAAGCGCAGGCGAGGGTGACCCACCGGCGGCTGGGGATGCCGGCGAGCGGTGGCTGGCGATGGCGGACGGCGGTGGAGCTCTCGCGGCGGCTGGGAAGGAGGAGAGGAAGGGAATGGAGCGCGAGTGAAGGCGGGGGGAGCGTGCGGACGGAGTAGGCGGGCGCGGAGGAGGACGCGTGGCCATCGAGAGGGCGCGTGGCGCACGGGTCGGCGGTGTACGGCCACGCGGCGGCCGGCGTCTGCCGCTGCGCCATGACGTCGCGCGTGCGTGTGCGCGCGGGCGGGGCAGGCGCGGGCGTGACTGCGGGCGCGGACACGAAGCAGGCCGGGCCGGCTTCGGCGCTCGGGCCGGAAAGGAGGCGACGGCCCGATAAGGCTAAAAAAATGATTTTCTTTTCTAAATAAATTCTAGATTTTATAATTTGATTCAAATTCAAATTTTGAAGATGAAAAAGATATTTTCACAAATTTCCCCCAAAACAAAGTTGTTCAAAATTTTATTCTCTACAACTTTCATTTAGGACACTTTTCAAAATTCTAAACAGATTTTGAATTAGGGATTTAAAGTCAAATTTTTAAATGAAATTCAATTTTCTGAAATATTTTTAGAAGCAAAATTTAGGAAGATTTTGAATACAAATTTTTACCACTTTTACCTGTGACTTTTACCAATTGAGAGCTCAAACATGATTATCACAGTTTTAAATAAATTCTAACTTAATTTACATGTGATGATGATCATGCATGAAATGCAAATGCTCATGATTTAGGATGTGAATGCCTGCTTAACACCCAGAGGTGTTACAGCCCTCCCCCCTTATAAGAATCTCGTCCCGAGATTTTGGTTTACGAACCATTTGTTATAAAAATCCTCATAAACTTTTTATAGATATTCACCCGTTTCCCAAGTTGTATCTCCTTCATCATGATAACTCCACTGTATCTTATATGTTTTCACCACACTGTTCCGAGTAACTCTTTCTTTAGAGTCCAACACTTGAACCGGTTGCTCACGATATACCAAATCTGACTTGAGCTTTATGCCTCGAGGTTCAATTCTTTCCTCTGGAACACGCAAACACTTCTTGAGATGTGATACATGAAAAACTGGGAATATAGCACCCATTATCTCAGGTAACTCCAACTTATAAGCGACTGGGCCTTTTCTTTTCAAAATCTTATATGGTCCCACAAATCTGGCTGCAAGCTTTATGCGTACTCCAAACCGTTTCTTCTTCATTGGCGTGACTTTCAGATAAATATAGTCACCAACCTCGAACATAAGCGGTCTCCTTCTTCGATCCGCATAGCTTTTCTGACGTGATTGAGCGGCTTTCATATTTTGCTGAATAATATGAACTTTCTTCTTAGCTTCTTCTACGAAGTCAATACCGTAGTATCTTCTTTCTCCTGGCTCAATCCAGTTAAGTGGTGTTCTACATTTTCTGCCATACAAAGCTTCGAATGGTGCCATCTTGATACTTTCTTGATAACTATTATTGTAAGCGAACTCTGCTAAAGGTAACCATGACTCCCATGAACCTCTAGAAGATAACACACAGGCTCTCAACATATCTTCCAGAACAGCATTAACTCTTTCGGCCTGACCATCTGTTTGAGGATGATAGGCAGTACTACGAATTAAACTCGTCCCCAAACCTTTATGCAAGTGCTCCCAAAAGTGAGCGGTGAATTGTGACCCTCTGTCAGACACGATATTCTTTGGTATGCCATGTAATCTCACAATCTCAGCAATATACTTCTCGGCATATTGAGGTGGCCTATAAGCTGTCTTGATAGGTAAAAAGTGAGCTGTCTTTGTAAGGCGATCCACAATTACCCAAATCGAATCATGTCCTTTTTGAGTAGTGGGCAAATCTGTGATAAAATCCATACTTATATCATCCCACTTCCAACTAGGTACAGACAAAGGTTGCAACAATCCGGTAGGTCTCATATGAATAGCCTTTACCCTGCAACATGTGTCACATCTGGCTACATACGCTGCAATCTCTTTCTTCATCTTGGTCCACCAAAAACGAGGTCTTAGTTCTTGGTACATTTTGCTACTTTCGGGATGGATAGATAACTTTGAAAGGTGAGCCTCATCCATAAGTTTATTCTTAAGCTCTCCATCTTTAGGAACAACAAGACGGTCGTCAAACCATAACACGTCATGTTCAACCAATCTAAAGTGCTTGGATGGTTCTTCTTTAATCTTTTCTTTGATATGGAATATCCCTTTGTTGGTTTTCTAGCCTTCTATTATCTTACTTTCCAAAGAACAACTAATCTGAATACTATGTAACACTGCAGGATGTAGTAGATCAAAACCATCTTCGAGCAAAGGTTGCAAATTCAGGCAATGTGATTTTCTACTCAAAGCATCTGCCACCACATTAGCCTTTCCAGGATGATATTGCACATTCAAATTGTAATATTTGATCAATTCTAACCATCTTCGTTGTCTCATGTTTAATTCAGGTTGGGTGAAGATGTACTTGAGACTCTTATGATCAGTGAAAATATTGCACACATTACCAAGTAAGTAATATCTCCAAATTTTTAAGGCATGCACTACGGCA
The DNA here is from genome assembly GCA_038087645.1 of Saccharum hybrid cultivar R570. NCBI lineage: Eukaryota > Viridiplantae > Streptophyta > Magnoliopsida > Poales > Poaceae > Saccharum > Saccharum hybrid cultivar. Next base: position 10,063,881 of record JAQSUU010000520.1, read on the forward strand.
GCAAGTTCAAGATCATGCATCGGATAGTTGATCTCATGCTTTCTCAACTGACGGGAGGCATAAGCAATGACTCTTCCTTCTTGCATAAGAACACAACCTAATCCTGTTTTTGATACGTCGCAAAACACATCAAAAGGTTTCTCAATGTCCGGTTGCGCTAGAACTGGAGCAGTGGTCAATAGTTTCCGCAAGGTGTGGAAAGCTGTCTCACACTTCTCTGTCCATACAAATTTATGATCTTTCTGTAGCAGACTTGTCATTGGTTTGGCAATCTTCGAGAAATCTGGGATAAAACGACGATAGTAACCAGCTAAACCCAAGAAACTTCTAACTTCAGAAACTGTGATTGGTGTCTTCCAATCCATAACCTCTTGCACTTTACTCGGGTCTACGGATACTCCATTCTCCGACAGAATGTGACTAAGGAAAGGAACTTTCTTCAACCAAAATTCACACTTGCTAAACTTAGCATACAACTTATGATCTCTAAGTCTGGTTAAGACAATTCTCAGATGCTCTTCATGATCTTTCTCATTCTCAGAGTATACGAGAATATCATCAATGAACACAACCACAAACTTGTCCAACTCTGGCATAAAAACTGTATTCATCAGATACATAAAGTATGCATGAGCATTTGTTAAACCAAAGGACATAACAAGATACTCATACAACCCGTATCTGGTAGAAAAGGCGGTTTTCGGTATATCTTGTGGTCTAATCTTTATCTGATGATAACCTGATCTTAAATCTATTTTGGAGAACACTCTGGCTTTGGCTAACTGATTGAACAAAACATCAATGTGAGGTAAGGGATACTTATTCTTGATAGTTACAGCATTAAGAGGCCTATAATCCACACACATTCTCAAAGTATCCTCTTTCTTTTTCTTCACAAACAAGACAGGACATCCCCATTCAGACTTACTTGGCTGGATAAACCCCTTATTCAACAACTCCTCTAGTTGCTTCTTCAACTCAGCTAACTCATCTGGAGGCACCCTATAAGGTCTCCTTGAAATTGGAGCTATCCCGGGGATCAACTCAATTCCAAACTCCACATCTCTATCCGGTGGAAGACCAGGTAACTCATCTGGAAACACATCCGGAAACTCACACACGACCGGAATCTGATGAATCGGAATGACTCCCATAGCACATGTCACACTCACAAGGTCTGTTCTTTTGGGCAATGGTACCTGAAAAGTACCCTCTCCCTGGGGATCCTTCAGGGTAAGTACCCGACTTCCTGTATCTATAACTGCTCTCCTTTCTTTCATCCAATTCATCCCTATGATGACATCCAGAACTAGTCTAGGCATAACTATCAGGTTTACTCGAAACTTTTGACTACCTAACTCAAGGGTTGCCCCTCTAACCATCTGATTAGTTAAAACATCGGCCCCTGCTGAACTTATACGGTAACCATAACTTAAGTCTGTGCATAGTTGTTTATGTTTCCGTGCAAATGCTTAACTCATGAAAGAATGCGATGATCCAGAATCAAATAGAACAACTGCAGGGTTTTGGTTAACAGGAAACTTACCAGCAGTTACGGGCTCTCCCTTAGGAATCTCTTCCACAGTGGTGTGGTGCACTCGAGCATTATAAGTCTATTGCTTCTTTCGGGGCGGATAAGGGCAGAACTTGGAAAAGTGGCCTGGCTGATCATAGTTATAACAAGGTCCCTTTACTGTACCAGCAGATTCGATAGCTCCCTTCGAGTTACCTTGTCCCGCAGTTGCAGCTGTCCTTGCTGGCGGCACTACCATCTTGTACGGCTTCTGCGGTCCCTTGTAGTTCTGTGTCTTATGCTGTGGTGGCCTAAACCTTGCACCAGGTGCAGACGGACGATAGGTCGAACGATTAGCAGTGATAACTCTGGACTGTGACAGTCCTGACTCAAAGGCTCTCTTGCGAGTCTTGGATGCTATGTACGCGTTGTTGTTCTTCTCTTGTTTCAGACAATCACTGATGAAGTCATTGAATCTAGCGCGGGTATTGGTACCCACATGCTTCATCATCTTCGGACCTAACCCTCTCTTGAAGCTAGCAATTTTTTTAGCATCTGTGTCAACCATGTCGGGAGCATAACGACACAAGTTGTTGAAGGCATGCAAATACTGTGTTATAGTTTTGGTGCCCTGATTTAAAGCCAAGAACTCTCCCAATTTCATCTCAACTAGCCCTGATGGAATATAAACTTCACGGAAGGCTTCGATGAACTCTCTCGACGAGATCTGAGCATTTGGAGGGAAGGTGGTGCGATGATGCTTCCACCACATCCCTGCTAGTCCTTGTAACTGATGTGCAGCATACTCTGTCTTCAGTACTTCTGTCAGCCTTAACACACGGAACTTATCTTCCATAATGTTAATCCATTCTTCAGCGTCAAGTGGCTCGGTTGCTTCCTTGAAAATTGGCGGCCTAGTGTCCATGAAATTCTTGAAGTTGCTGTACTGATTCACTCCATTGCCACCACCTTGGTTGTTACCACGTTGCACGTTGTTGGTAATGGTACGCAGGAAATCTTCCATGTTTTTCTGTGACTGCTCGGCATTGCGCTGACTTCCCAGAAACTATGCAAAGAACACCTCTACAGTGAGCGGTGGAGGAGGCGGCAAATGCGGCTCCGGGTGTGGCTCATTATGGTTGACGTTGTTAGCACCACTCCCACCTGCCCCGGCACCATTTCTACCAGTTTCAGCAGCCTCATACGTGGCGCGTCGAGTGTTTGCCATCTGCATATTTCAGCAACAAGTAATAATTAAGCGAAGTTGTAGTAATTGTGAGTGAATGAAAAATTATGCCGTACTGAATTCATTGGAGAGAACAAAGTCATACAATAAAATAGAGGCACAATAATCGCATTCCAATTAAAACAACACCACTAATTAAATTACTTCAAATGCAAACCTCACGTCCAATACAACCACGTTGCCAGCATACACACACTGGACTTTATGCGTTCAGGTATTGCATGAACAACCAAGATCCAACATTCCACCAAGTCTCAAGGTTCAAACGAGATACATCAAGATACATGAAACCAAAAGAAGGTCATAGCAATAGGGCATAGTAGCTAACGCAAAGCAACTAGCCTACTCCTCGGGGCCATCGTCGGGGTCGGAGACGCCACCATTGCTACCATCAGTAGCAACATCGTCGTCAACAGGTGCGGCTGCGAGCTCATCCTTGTCATCGTCGACGTCCATACCGGCGGCTTCTGGAGGAGCATACGAGCCAATCCCGTTGTAGAGCGCATGAAACTCCTCATGTAAGTTGACATTGTACTCCTCTAGCTCCTCGACCCTCTGCCTCAGGAGGTTCCTCTCGTTCCAGGCTTCATTCCTTTCCTGAACCAACTGTCCAATCATGCGGTCTGCATTATTGTTGGCCTGAGTCAACGTATGCACCCGCTGTAGAGAACTATCACCTCTCTCTAGAGCCTGGTCTCGCTGTAAGCTCATGTCAGCCAACTGCTCCTGCAAACTAGCGATAGCACGTGCCTGCTTCTTCTTTTGTTTTCTTACTTTGAGCCGATCATCACCACACAAACCAGTCAAAGTCCAATAGGTGCACTCTAGACTCGGGTATGCTCTGATTGTTGCATACATCGCACTCATAGCGTGGTTGTCGCTAGCCTGTCCTTCACTTGGGCCTCTGACTAAAGCACTTCCTTGCGGCTGCACCCAAATAGCATCGCGAGGATCATCTCTTGGAAAAGTGCTAGCCAAGGCTACTGCCAGTTCGTTGGGAAATCTGCTCATTATGTCCCTGATGACACGGAAAGCTGCTTCCTCTGCACCCTCAACCAGAGTGCGTCCTTCAAACTCCAAGTGCCAACCATCCCACTCTAGAGCATCACCAAGAGTAGGGACAGTGATTTCCACTACTGCCAGTCCATCCTCTGCCAACTGGTTCTCACTCCAAGAGTACACCGGCTCCTGACCCTCCGGGTACCCCACATCATGGAGCACTCTCCAAAGCAAAGTTGGCATGCCAAACTCGCTCAGAAAGGTGTCCGTGTTGCGGCGCTCCCGCAGGGCCAACTGGCGTCAGGGCGCTCTTCCACCTATGGACTTGCGGGCAGTCTGCTTCGTGTGGGCCATCTGTACCAAAAGTTTCGATTATCCGGTGAGAACATATTTTAAGTTGGTACAATTTTTTTTTCGAAAGGGGATAATCAATTTATAAGGGGAGGAATGCATGACATGAATGAAATGCACAAGCAACATGATGCATGCACATTTCTTACGTTCTCACAAACTTAAGAAATAATTGATATCTATCGATGAATTCGGTGGCATACAGGCGATCTCTCATATACGTAACTAATACGTTCTACACGAGAAACGCTGTTATGTACCTGTAGAAAATTTATTTCAGCCCAAAACCCCATACATGCATGAAAGCAGTAAATCTATCTACACGCTCTACACGAATCCCCAGATACGCGTACAACGGTAGTAACCACCCAAAACATCGTCCTATTGACGGCATCGCCTCAACGGACGGAACAACCACACATGCGACACTTTTTGTAAAAACATGCGTAAAACATGTTTTTACTCCAGTATCATATAAGCACTCTACCTAGATCGGCGGTGTATCCGATCATGCTCTCACATCTCACACTTACCGAGGCGTAGAGGCAACTGATCCATACATTACCACTCAAGTAAGTGGCACTCATACAATAGCACGCCGTATGAGCAACGAAAGAGAAATATGGTGCAAGAAGCCCCAAGTCAGTACTTAATTAAGCCACCTAGAGTCCTTATTGGGCATAAAGGATATGACCACTGTCATACTCTTAGTTTGTAAATCACGTTTTTCAAACACATTTTTGTTTTAAATACACTTGTGAACAGTAAACACGCTAAACCATGCTCTAATGCCAGCTGTAACAGAACCGACCAATTATACGAGATTAAGTAAGAAAATCATCCACCGAGCAGACGATTTAGCAAACTTAAGCCCGTATAACCCGGTAGTCCGTGAAATCACGACGGATTTCAAACCAACTTATAAACCAGCCAAGATCATAATAAGTTTAGCGGTCACCATCACAAGTTACATAAAAGTTCACGTCACAAATACATCGGAGTTTAAACATAGTTATTACAAACCAGTTTTGAAAGAAAGTAGCGGAAGCATTTAGTTCAAATCACACACGCACACAGAGTTTAAAGTACAGTGCCAGTTCAGGATCATCTTCCATCAAAAGCATCAGACGAGATGTAGTGAATGACCATTGCCCATGGTCCTAAGCTTCTCCTATTGCAGGATAAAGGCAGTTGATACAATAGCCGTAATACATCTGCCCATCTGCAACAAGTGGGAACAAAGCCCTGAGTACGAGAAGGTACTCAGCTAGACTTACCCGACAGAACCAAAAATAAAAGACACCAAGGAATCATGACAGGCTTTCTGGTGGGGTAGCTGACTCATTTGCCAAAAAGCATTTTTAGTATTTAGAGAATCTTTACAAAAGCTTTGTATCAAGTTAAATCTTTATTAACCTGTCAACTACATTTGCACCTGTACTAGAGTAACATGTAATTAAATAGGTAATGATACCCAATGATCACTAACAACTTCCATCATGTCATATTTTATATAACTGTCCAAGTGTTCCATCAATATTACTACGATGAAGTAGCTCAAGTCAAGTGCTCACTATCCAGTGAACGATGGCGATTCGAATCGATTATTAACCAGCTGGTAATTTATTCCTCACACAAACCTCACTCACCCGCTAAAGTGAGGTGTTGGTCACTGAGTCAACCATTCAGGTAAAGTCACGAGCTTGCCACAAACCACATGTACCCAGGGGCCGCCCGACTGCTCTTTGGCCTTATCATCGCGCCGCCGTATCCTGCCACTACTTCTCCGGTACAGTGCATTACGAGCAATCCACTCGGCCCGAATAATCTCCCAGCTTCGCGGTCGGAAGGTACTTTATCCGGCTAGCTAAATGTGAGGCATGCGTTCAACATGACCCGAGGTCCAACAACGGTCGGTCCTTAATTGACACATACAGAAAACACTACAGTCTGAAACCCTACAAGTTTCTGTCTGGTCTTAATTTTACATTAACACTTAGTTATTCCCTGACGACATCTTTTCTCAAGCAGATCCAGGTAAACACCTATAGCTCGCAGGTGACAGGAAATCACCCGACTTCTACCGGTCTAAGCAAGCTAAGCAATTACTTAACTGCGGATAACAGTGTGACAAGGATAGGGTAAAACAGAGTAAACAAGGTATAATGCAGCAACGGTTGCAAACAACTCCTAAACCTAATGCAGTAGTTAAAGTAAAGCATTCATAAATTAATTACAAACCGGGGGAGAGAAATGTTTCGGGGCTTGCCTCTCTCGAAAGAGCTCGGACGGTGGTCTGGGCACTCCGAAAGCTCCTCACCGACCTCCTCGCCGGCTTCGGGCACTTCCTGCTCCTCGGGCTGCTCTTTCGGCTCCTTGGGAACTGCTACCGGCGTACTTCCTGCGATCCTGTATGATGCAATCGTATAAGTGCTTATGCCTAGATGCATTGCGGAAATGACATGAAATGGTCATGATGAATGAAATGTAGATAAATGGGTTCACTTTATTTTATAAAGTAGGAATACATTTCTTCTACAAGGTAGTCAACATCATCTAAGAATACAGACTACAAGCACATGTCATCTACTGCATTCTTTTCTACTACTACTGTGCTAAGTCAGCACATTTTATTAAATGCTTCAAAGATACACCAAAGAAAACCTTATTAACTAATCATGCATTGACAAGGTTAATTAAACCCTAATTGCAACTAGGTTTGCACAACAACATCTATTTTGGTAGCATAGAAAAATCTGAGAAAAAATACAGTAGCTTTCTATCATCTTATCTAGCATACCACAAAATTTTCATTGCATTTCGATTACTAGAATTGGCTACACAAAAATAACAAGCTAGGACCTAAAAATGAGCATAAAAATACTTTATACTATGAAAAGTATCAAACAACAGATTTAACATTTTCCTTCATTCTACACAATAAACAATCACTATAGAAAAATTATTACATGCATGTTTTATTCATATTTTTCTCTTTAGCAAAAATAACAATTATTAACAATATTAAACACTTTTACTACAACTCAAGATTTTTCCACAGAACATGCATGGCATATATTTTTTCTAGAAAGTACATCACAAAAGAAAATTATAGCAAGTGGAACCATATTTTTCTGAGCTTTCTGTGATTTACTACATATTTAACAAGAAAACAGTAGTTTTAGTGATTAAATAAAAACTCTGCAGCAAAGTATTTAAATCTTGACATGCAATATTTTTCTCAAGTAGATCTGATGATAAGGAACCTAGAAAAATTTATTTGAACAGATTTGGAGCAATTTTGAGTAGTCAAACATTTTCCAAACCCTTTTCATTTTCAAATAATAAAAGAAAAATAAAAACTCCTTTTTTTCTTATTGCAAACGGGCCGGCCTAGCGAGACCAACCGGCCGGCTACGGCCTTTCGGCCCGTGCGCGCGCGGGAAGACAGGCGCGCCGCCCGGCTTGGGCTGCGGCCCAAGGCCTTCCTAGCCCAGCTCGGCCGAGGCGACGGGCCTTGCCGCTACGGCTGACCCCGCGGCCCCACGGGTCAGCGACCCGAGAGCAGGGGAGGAGGTCCGCTGCCGGCGTTCTCGCCGGTGGCGAGGTTCCCGGTGAAGCGAGCGGCTCTCGGTGATTCCCTATGGCAAGGCGGAGGCGAAGGTGGAAGAATGGAGGCGGGAAAAGCACCCTGGCAAGGCAGCGGTGGTCGCCGGCGAGCTTGGGCGGACGGCGTACGGCGGTGGACGAAATCCGATCACCGCGAGGGATGGAAGGTGCGGCAATTGGCTTAGCGACGTTCCGTATGCGCGGAGCGCAGGCGAGGGCGAACCATCGGCGGCTGGGGATGCCGGCGAGCGGTGGCGGGCGATGGCGGACGGCGGTGGAGCTCTCGCGACGGCTGGGAAGGAGGAGAGGAAGAGAATGGAGCGCGAGTGAAGGTGGGGGAGCGCACGGAGGGAGTAGGCGGACATAGAGGAGGACGCGTGGCCACCGGGAGGGCGCGTGGCGCGCGGGTCGGCGGTGTACGGCCACGCGGCGGCCAGCGTCTACCGCTGCGCCACGACGTCGCGCGTGCATGCGCGCATGGGCGGTGCAGGCGCGGGCGTGAGTGCGGGCGCGGACGCGAAGCAGGGCGGGCCGACTTCGGCGCTCGGGCCGGAAAGGAGGCGGCGGCCCGATAAGGCTAAAAAATAATTTTCTTTTCTAAATAAATTCCAGATTTTATAAATTGATTCAAATTCAAATTTTGAAGATGAAAAAGACATTTTCACAAATTTCCCCCAAAACAAAAGTTGTTCAAAATTTTATTCTCTACAACTTTCATTTAGGACACTTTTCAAAATTCTAAATAGATTTTGAATTAGGGATTTAAAGTCAAATTTTTAAATAAAATTCAATTTTCTGAAATATTTTTAGAAGCAAAATTTGGGAAGATTTTTTATACAAAACTTGCTCCAAAAATCATGCTAATTATTTATAAGTTATTTAAAGTTATAGCTCCATAAATTTTTACCACTTTTACCTGGGACTTTTACCAATTCAGAGCTCAAACATGATTATCATAGTTTTAAATAAATTCTAACTTAATTTACATGTGATGATGATCATGCATGAAATGCAAATGCTCATGATTTAGGATGTGAATGCCTGCTTAACACCCAGAGGTGTTACAGTCCCTGCTCCGCGCCGAGAGCAGGGCAACCTAGAGAGGGGCACCGAGAGCTTCTCCACCGCATCGTCGTCTTCCTCTCCGACGAGGGAAAGGCTACACCGGCGGTAAGACAACCTCAGGATTAGCACCGAGCTAACCCCTACCAAATCACTCTCTACCTCCTGTACACTCTGTTGTAACCACTGATTTTGTGTGCTCTTGAGTATAAGGATCATCAGCTGCTAGATGTGGGGCATCGATTGGCCTGAACCAGCATAAACCGTTGCGTCCTCTCTGCAATTCTTATGTTCTTGAGTCCACCCGAGCCACCGGAGACACACACTTTGACATCGGCTTGAACAACAGTGCTTGCTACGGTTCTGACCCCACGACAGCTGGTGCACCAGGTAGGGGGCTGCGTCAAGTGCGATTTAGGCTTTACGGTGGCCAGAGCCACCTGCCTTGTCGTCAGAGCAAGCGGCACCACCCTAGATGGCGGTGTTCGCTTCCCTAGCAAGTTCTTCATCACAGCCGAGGCCTTTTCCCCGGGCTAGGTCCTCAACTTTGGGAGCCTAGCCTACGTCGTCGACTGCTACGGTGAGCTTCATCCGCTCAACGGGCCTACGCCGGCAGGCAACAAGCTCCCAGCGCCGCCCCCTCTGCTAGGCCTCCTAGGAGCAGATCTCGAGGTCCTGGACCAACAGATTCAATGCGGTTTGGGTCCACACCGCACCGTGTCAGACCACCGCCAGATGTTTTACATGCTAGCCAAGGTCCATCACCAGATTGCTACCGGTGAGGTGCTCTCGCCAACTGATCGCTTCTGGTACTACCTCCCGAATCTACCTTTTGGGATCTAGAATGCGGCGGCATCCTTCTAGCTAGACCTGGAGCACCTCATCAGCCGCGAGGCGCCACGGAGTGCTATCCTGTCTGACGTGGCAGGGGCTGATGTCCCCTCGCTGCGCACCTTCCTCGAGATCCTCTAGGGGGAAATAGCCCAGAGTATGACTCCAATGACATCGACTGCTATGCCCCACCACGCATGTGCTACCACATCAATGGCGAGGCTCTCACCGAGGAGGCGCCCGAGCTCATGCCGCTGGACCAGAGTCCCCGCAGCCACGTGAACTACCATCGGGAGAAGGTCGCTCGCCTGCGGGCTCGGTAGGGGGACCTGGAGGCCGCAAAGGTAGAGCTCGAGCGCTAAAGGCAGGACCTTGTGCAACAGCAAGCCGCACAGTCTCTTGGCAACGATGACAATGCCCTTACGGGGGATCCCAACACCCTATGCTTCCCTCGAGTGACCTACAACATGGTGGCCACCGCCTACCGGCTGGAGGACATCTCCGACATGCCGAACCCAAGACCAATGAGCGGCTGCACGAGGCAAGATGGCTTTTCCGCGTTCCTCTCAAGCAATACGGCGAGAGCTCTACTTCCCGACATCGCGCCACACTCTCTAGGTTGTCCCAGCCGACGACCACCACCAACGGGGATCGCTCTAATGCTCATGCCCTGCCGGTGGGCGAAAGCGGTGGTGACTCCTCCGGTAGCAGCTCCAACCACCCACGGACCGGGGGCACTAAGCCCCGACAGGAGCGAAGGCGTGAGCTTTCCTCTCAGTGTCCCCTGTGTACCATCGGATCGACGACAACCGTGATGTCCGCGACACCATCAAGGCCAGGCGCCACGCTCAGGCGTAGTCCCGCACTCCTGAGTAGAGGGGTAGGGGCTCCGGTCTAGATCACTTCGGCCCCTAGACGTTTAGGCCAGCGATCCGGGCGGCCCTCTACCCTAGACGATTCTGGCCGCCTACACACATCTCCATGTAAGATGGCGAGACCAACCCAGACCATTGGCTCGAGGACTACCGCCACGCCATGAGGACCGGGGGGTCGGACAGCGACTTCACCGTCCAGTACCATCCTCTACTCCTATCGAGCTTGACCAGAGCTTGGCTCGAGCAGCTCGAGCTCAGCAGCATTCGTTGCTAGGGTGACCTCCGCTCCTCTTCATCGATCACTTCTAGAGTACGTACACTTGGCCTGGGAACTCGTGGCACATCTGCAACTACAAGCAGAGGGCTGATGAGACCCTCCAAGAGTACATCCAGCACTTCTCCAAGATGTGCAATGAGCTTCCCAACATCATCGATGCCAATGTGATCAATGCCTTCATCTACGGCATGACCTGCGAGATACTCGTCCACGCATGACGTGGGAGCTCCTGGACGTCGCCACCTAGTACGCCACCGATGAGGAGGCTGTTGGTATTTCTTAACGTATACATAAATAATCTGTAAGCGCATGGAATTATCGTTGTAGCATTTCACCCGAAAGTATTCAGGGTATCGTATTTTTCACATGGAACAGAGGTAAATCTTCTATCTAGTTCATCCAAGGACAACACAAGGGTAGAGTTAGCAGAGGTTGAGATGGATTCCTATGGTTTAGAGTCTAAGGATAGATAAATTTTACTTCTACTCGCTTACTTTGAGCACTGGCTTATACCTGGTCTGCCAGGTAGCTCCGGCTTGTAGCCGGCGTCGAACCCGGACGTGGGGAAATACGAGGGACGGTGTCAGGCCCCTAATTTGAGAGTCCAAGTGCACTTGTATTTATGCTAGGATCGAGCACACATACGCACAGAAATAACAGAATTGGCACACAGATTTAATATAAAATATCGAGCTTTATTAATATGAAAAATATGTTCTTACAATAGTCAAGGTTCAAATGTCATAGCCATGGGCATTACATAACTAACGAGGTTGTGCTGCTGTGAAGAGGAAATTTATTCCAACAGGGTAATAACTACTACAACGAAAACTACAGCGTAGCGATACTCTAGTCCACAGGCAAGCTTGAGCACGTCGAAACCCAGTATTCTAGCGACTCAGTCTAGCCAGTCCGTAACATTCGCACGGCTTCTAGTCCTCGTGATCCGCCTCTCGTCGATGTTGAAGTCCTCTTCAGGGTCGATATCTACGAGTCATCAACGGGTGAGTACATAAAGTACTCAGCAAGCCCTAACCTTGGGTATGGTGGGGTGGAAGGTGGAGGCTTATTCGGAGGAGATGGATTTATGACGGTGGAGGTGGAAATAGTAGCGATAAAATTAATCATAAGCCCTAACCTTGGGAGAGCATTACCCTTCTCGCCAATTCCCGGTTTAATATTAGTCAATGCAACTGGTTAGCATGGGTTCATTAAAATAAATTAATCATAAGAGACCTCATTCCAGCGGTTGCCCATTCTAAGGACGTGGCTATTCGAATATGTTTAATACGCTTTGCAAAGGATGTACACTTTTCCCCACATGATAAGCGCAGTTTCTAACCATGATCAGTGGTAGAAAAAGGCCTAACGAGATCCCATACCTGAAAGACTCGACCTTAGATTTCCATATAATTCTACCACGGCTAGTCAGGGGTCGAAAACGACTTGGATGATCACATAGCATTCAATAAATATCAAATACGTACAGGTGCTCGCACACAGCACAACCATAATTTTACATGGAAGATCACCTAGCATCCATGCCGACCAGACCACGGAAGATCACCTAGCATCCGTGTCGGCTCCTGACAGTCCGTTGCCATGCCGGTCTTCTAGTAGAAATTATACTTCTATCTAACAGGGTATGAGATCTAGTCTACCCATATAGACACATGGTTGTACTGAATATCAGGCTAGGCGAGATGGCCTATGAACCGGTCCTTATTCGACCGGGGCGAGTATCTCCCAATAGAAACCCTTGCTAGGCGATCCAGCCACAGTAGTTTATGCCGCATAAACCACTCCTCACTCGCCCCATGTCTAAACGGGTTTGGTAAATGCATATTCATAATCTTAAGCACATTCAATTTCACATGACTACACACGGTTTGCATCACATTTCATCAGCTCATACTATGTCTGTATATATACATATATATACCTCACAAGAGCACAATCACGTCACTGCTTCGTAGGTGTAGTTTCAAAAGGAAGCATCTGTATACACATATATAGATATAGAGACAGTCCACAGAGCTCATAGCTCGTCACAGCATTTCACCTTGCTTATCTTTATGTGCAAATATAAAATAATATTGATTATAAAATTTAGATTTATTAATCATTTATTAGGTAGGGTGGAAAGTAATGGGTTCACGGTGGAAGGGTGGATTGGGGTAGCAGTAGAAGGGGAGTTAGGACTTGCCTTCGTTGAGTTCTCCTTCTGGTTTAACGTAGTCGGGGTCCTCGTTTTCCTGGTACTCACGCTCCTCTGTTGGTCGTCGCTAATAAATAAGACTACCACCAAACATAAAAGTAAACACAAAAGCAAGACATAGAATAGTATGATGGTACCAGGTAAAATAAATAGAGCTAGATTTTAGAAGAATTTTGGTGGTGGTTTGGCAGAAAACGGATTTAGAACGGAGGAGATATGATTTTTAGAAGTTAAGAATTAGGACTTTGGGAATTTATGGAATTTTGGAGATATTTGAATGAATGGAAAAGTTGTGGTAGCAGTGTGGGTAGGCTCTAGGGTGCCTCTAGTATTTATAGGAATTTTCTAGGAATTTTTCTATGTAAGGAAAGTGGTTTTCCATCACTCTATGTACACTGCCCATGTGGCCTTAGCAGTTATCTGCGCGTTGTGCACTGTGTACATGAGCTGGCGCAGGGTACTGTGCTATGGACTGGCTCCCCGTGTCTGTGGTTCACATGCGCCGGGTTCAGGGGAAAAGGGAGGAGGCACGGAGCAGGGAGTGTGTGGGTGACAGATGGGGTCACCGTGGCGGTGGCACGCGTCGCGGACGTACGGGCCATCCTTGGCCTCTCCCCTTAAATGGGCAGGACGCCGTTACCAGCCCAGGCCCGCGTGGCAGACGAAGAGAGAGGGATGGAGGATGACGGTGCTCAGATGGTGGTCACCGGCAGATGGCGAAAAACAGGGGAGAGTTGCGAGCTTCCCGGAGTTGGCCCCGCCGACGACGCCATTTCTTGGAGTGCGTCGTGGAATGGCCGACGGTGCCCTGTAGGCCGAGCCGCAGCCACTGGTGGGGTCGATGGCGGCAAAGCGGGTCCGCGGTGGCGGTGGAAGCTCGCCGTGGTGGATGTGGCAGCGCGGTGAGGTCCTCGCTTCCGCGTGAAGCGCTTAGGCGTGCTCTGGTGCGCGTGTAGTGGTTGCAGTGCATGTACAGGTGCGAAAAAGGGTGGGCTCGGCTTAGCAGTGCCTTGCTGACAGCGACCAGCAGTCATGGTGCCCCGGCGGCAGGTGCTACACGGTGGCAGGCCACAGGAAGAGGGAATAGAGTGCTAGAAGTGACAAAAAGGTAGAGGAAAGGCCTAGACACTCACCTGCTTCCCAACTTGGCCGGGGATGTGCTACAGAGGAATGAATTGGAGCTTGGACTCCACGGCGGTGGCGACGCCTAAATTGGGGAAAACGAGATGAAGCGGGGAATGTGAGGGGAAGAGAGGGGAAATAGCTCATTCCAACTCTATGTGGAGTTCAGAGTTGTGGAGGCGACAAGAGAAGCTCACCGGCCGGGCCTATTTATAGGCCGACGAGGTCGGTGGCGACGACGAGATCTTTCTTGCCCGCCAAAATATCTCCTTGTCGCATGTGCACTGAGCTGGGGCACAGGATGGTGCGTTGGAAGCTTCAGGGTGTTGTCATGTCCGAGCCATGGCCCAGTCCAAGCTCGTCCAGAGCTCGAGAGGCCTTTATTCATGGCGTCGGCGGGAACCCAGCGCCAGCTGCTCTCTGCGGCCATTGACAAGCGGTAGAGGAACAGAGGTGAGGGAGAGAGGAGGATAGGACGGCTCGGAGGCGTGGGCAGATAGCGCCCCATGTTTTGTCTTCCCCAGCACCGGGACGACCATGATAGGACCGGCACGCCGAGCGCGGCCATGACGTGACGCGTGATATTTGGTGGGGAGGATGAAGCTACCCTCCGAGTCCCACTCGCTAGAGAGGAGAAAGGAGAGGGACGGGTGAAGTCATCGCTACGCCTTGCTAGGCCGAGAGCGGGGCGTCGGCCCACACGAGGAAGAGGAGAGAGGAGGGAAGAGATGGGCCGCGCCCGCAGGCCAGAAGGGAAGAGGGGAAGGAAAGGAGCCCAAAATGGTTTTTTCATATTTTTGATTTGCTTTTCCTTTTTATTTTCCCCAGAATTCCATACAAAATACTAGAGAGGAAATCCAAACCCACGATTAATTTGAAAAGGGGTTGTACCACCATAAGTTCAACAGACAAGGCGACAATATCACATATGCAACTTAGTTTTTCTTCTGTGATCTTCGCGTCGAAGGTAATCCTACGCATTTAATCTAATTAATTTATAGAAAATTTAAAAGTTCAAATTTTTAGTGGTTTTCAAAATATGGCAAAAATTTAGGGTGTTACAGACAGACAGGGCTATCACCACCTGCCGCCTACCCCTCAACCGTGGGGAACAAGGCAAACGAAGATAGCTTCTAGCCTAGACACCACGTCTATGCTTTCGACTATTACTATAGCATGCATGCAAAGGTTATCTGTCTCTATTAGGGCCCTTCTACTAGAGCATGCACCACAGGGACGGATGACGAACCTGCAAACAAGTAAGAGTATAGCTTAACTAGTCAAAGACTTTATACCGACGAAATCACAAATACTCACTTAGCGGGAAAACCCGTTGAGGCACAAGTATCCATTGAGGTACAAGGCGGGGGGACATTAACAAGCCCGACGCTTCTCCAAACTCTTCCTCACATCTCTCCCTTGCAACTATAGCTAGCTATCTAGGGCCTAAGCCCTTGGAGTGTTGCTCAAAAGTGGAGAAGCTCTTTTGCCTTATGGTGGTGTGTAGTAAAGGGGGGGGGTACCCATCTATTTATACAAGGAGGAGAGGTGGTGCTGGAGGCTATTCCTAGCGTGAGGACCGACTCCCACCGCCCCAGCATGGAGGCATGCCACCGCCAGAGGGAGGAGAGGCAGGGAGGCGCATAGAGGGGGTCGGCCGCCCCTAGGGTCGGCCGTCCCTTGACCACCGGCTCTGGCCACCATCTTTGCATGACAGGATTTAGGCTAGACCTGGATCGCTTCCTGGTGGTGTTTTGCTCCGTTTGAGTTGAGTTGGTAGGCATCTTTGTCATTCCTTTGTGCAATTCAGTGTCAGAAAGCGCCTTTCGGTAAATTTCTCCATGTATTTGTGTTTGTGACCTACAGAAATAATAATCTTCCAAATACATGTGGAACTTGGTCAGTGGTAAATGCATGTGTTTAAGTTTGTTAATTTCTCCCCTTTTTTGTCTTTATTGGCAGTTGGATTTGGTCATTAAGGACTACCAACAAGCTCCCCCACACTTACCCCTTTGCTGATCCTCGAGCAAAGCTTAGAGATAAAGGTAATCATGAGCATAACATCCTAAGATATATGGCTTACATAAAAGTTATTCCAACATATTCTTTACACAAGGTGGATATGTGGCGTTAGCTAACATGTTTCCTTGAGTTGTTGAAAAGTGGAACAGTCCTCGAAACAAAGTCATCTTCCCAATTTCTCATCTTAGTAACTTGGAATTTTTGGGAGTTTTTCTTAAGAAAAAGCATAGTTCACTCTATACTCCTCAAATGACACTCTCAAATAACTCAATGTGTATAAATCCTTAACAAGGCATAGCAATGTTTTGCCTTCTTTTGTTTTCTCCTACTTCTAAAAAGGTTTATGTGGAGCTTTAGGTAGGGATAAATAATATAGCATACTTGTATTGCATATGTTGTAAAGTCAAATCAAGGATCCATGGAGAGAAGTGCCATACTCTTAGATCAAGATGTGCATGTATGTGGAGAAAGGTAAACTAAAACTATACTCCTTTTGTAGATATGATCTCTCTATAACTTATTATTTTGAAACATGGCTATCTTTCTTCCTTCTTTTCAATACATGAAACTTCATGTGCTCATCATTTTTTTCCTTTTGTACTTGGACCTTCATGTGTCCATATGTTTTTTAAGCTTTTTGCATATCCCATGTCTCTTCTTTTAATCCACATATTTAGAGAAATATCATTATCTTTTTAGAATATGGAGTATTTCCCTAACCAACATATTTTTGTCTACTCTGAGTGTAGGAGTAGAATTTTTAGTGGATCTAGATGAAAGCATGTTTTGCGCACTCCTAGTATAGGAGCAGCATATATATGTGGGTGTACGTGATCTTGATCTTGGGAGCATGATAAATCTCTCAACAAGGGTCAATAAGACTTGACCAAACTCAATTCAATAACATGTAGCTTATGTAGAAGGCTTGAAACTTGCGAGATGTCATATTTGACTTTGGTAGGAATTGCTCACCAATTGAGGAGTATATGATACTATGGTTTTATAACATTTTTTTTACCAAAACAAATTCTCCAAGTGCTTCAAATAGAAATGGTAGGATTTCTAAGTCAGAACTATATCACACTTCACAACAACTTAGTCAATATGGTTGTCCTATTAGAATATTTTTCCACAAGCATAAGTGTATGCATATGGAACAAGCTTTTATGCGAGCTTCTATCTTAAACATGTTATGAACATGTCACTTTTTGGAATTTTAAGTGTGGCGCATAGGAGCATTGTTCATTAGGAGGAGATAGTAGGGATAAATTGAGTTTGATTTAGTGATCAAGATTTATGTTTGTTCAAAACTCAAAATTGGAGGGAGTTGAGGGTAGTGTTGCGCATACCATCGTTTGAAGTGGAAGGAGCTAAGGGGATTATAGGAGGTTTGGCTAAACTAGAGGTTCATCCAATCCTCTCTAGAGCCATCTGCTCTATCCTTCTGCATGTTGGATCATTCGATGTTGTGCAACGTGTTGGTAGGAGATCTCTAATGTGTGTTCATCATGCTTGAGAGATATCCCCCACAATTATTCTTGTGCCTATTTTATTTGATAAAGAGAAACAAAAGTGGAAATAAACAAGGGCTCTACCAGTTGAAAACATGGGGAGCCTTAATTTTATTATAATCATTATTACTTTTTGTTTTACTTATTGTTACTATTGCTATTTTTTTATTTTTTATGTTCACCCCAACTTTTTATCATTTAGCATAAACAAGGCTAAGGTAAAGTTTGCAACAATAAACATAGCCTTGATTTATCTCCATAGTATATTACTTCTATTGTTTGTGAAAGTAATACTCAAAGTTTATTAATCAAATTTCAACACCATGTCAAATTTTGATTAAAGGAGGCTATTTTAACCTAAGCACCATGCTTAATTTTAAAATCCTATGGGTGTATGGAATTCGAATACACCCAAACCAGAGCATTCATCATAACTAAAGGAAGTATGAACTTCAGTCTATCTTTTTATGGAGACAAATATGAGTATACTTACCATTAGCATATGTGGTTGGAGGTTGTGAGACTGCTACAGCGGTGGCTTGATTGTAGTGGTGAGCAAAGGCCTTTGGAGAGGAGAACCCTTCTTCTCCCTTTTTAGCTTTTTTTCACTCTTTCTCCTTCCCCCTTTTTTTATAGCAAGATAGAGCTAACATCGTTATCATTGTTTTTGTGCATGGAACTTTTGGGATCGTCACCATCCTCCCCCACACTTGGACTTTCGTGAAAGTCAAGTGTGCATTGTTAGGGGGTCTCCTTTTGAGTGTGTTCCATCACTAAAGATCATTAAGGCATGTAGTCGATGCAGCTTCCATGTTTTTAGCATCATATGCCCCATGTTCTTCTTGATCTTAACCTGAAAGGGTTAATACACAAGAATACCTGAAGGTGCATACTAACTTGATAACATGTTCTTGCTTAATAAGAAAGTCTTTTTATGATAATCCAGGGTATCTCTTGGCAATGCTTTGTTTATGGTCATAAGCTTGACCTTTGGAACTTCATCTTGCAGCTATCATTGGTGGTGTAGTTCCCAACTTCACCACAAAGTATTGAGCATTTTTGTTTAAGCTACAAGGTTAGTGCCACGATGCAACTACGAGATTTGCAATATTTATGATAAACAAAGGCATCAATAACCATCCTCTTAAAAAGTTTGGAGACACGGATCAAGAGGTGGTTGTGATCCTCATGGAAGCATGTGGCACTAAGCAAAATGTCCGTGGCACAGAAGTTTTCGTTCTGAAGAGATATATCATGTGGAAACAATGTTGAATCTTGACCACCATCGAGAACAACATTTTGATGGCTAGAGGGACATGGTCTGTGTTTGAGCGAGGGTGACAGTGAAATGAATAGGGTTACGAGCTTCTCCTCGAACAGGTTATGGTTGGGATAATGCTCCACCATGGGGTTTTCTAGATGAGTGGTGGAAGTAGTTTTCCCACATTCTTCTCCAAGGCTCCCATGAGAGGGTTTCTTTTGGAAATGTTTTTCAAAGGGGTAGCCTATGAGAAGTTCAAAGTTGAGGATGGCAAAGATGTGGAAATCTAAGTGAACCTCGGTTTTATTAATTTCAATTGGCACATCCCTAACAATCCCACTACACTCAAAGATGAGTCCTGTGGGACTTTTGAAAAGTTTGTTGGTCAGGATTAGCGGCATATTGCCCAAAAGATTTGTCACCAGAAATTCTGACATGATGCTCGTCCCGACTATGAGGTTGTGCAGGGCCTCTATGTTTGTTCCCCTTAATGAGCAAGGCATGGTCATGGAAGGTGAAAGAATCTAAATTGCTTTGGAAGAACGTTTCACTTCCAACAACCATTCCATTGATGGTTCTATTTTAGGGGAAACTTCCCTAGAAGGACGTGAAAGCTTTTCATGCCCATAGTATTTTGAGGTATTGCCATAATCCCCAAATTTGATAGGGAACTCCAAAGGATGAATTAATCTTTTCTTCAGTGTTTATGGTCCGGGTGAGGGCTCATAAGTCAAATCTAAGGATGGTATAGGTTGAATCTAAGGATGGTATAGGTTTGGATTCGACTAATGAGGACTCCACAACACTTGACATGACTTTTTCCTAGAGGGATTTAGTTCTTATGACGAAAGAAGAGTGTCTGTCTATGAAGTTTTCAAGGAATTTTGCTTGTTCCATCATAGGTTTGTGTGTGAAACGACCTCCGGTAGTCATGTTTAGGCATAGGTCAGCATGTATGTTAATACCCAAACAAAAGTCACAGAATACACCATCAGGTAAAGACAAGTCCGGGCCAGCATGTATTAACCTTGAAAACCTGGCCCACGTTGCACCTATAGACTCCTTCTCATACTGCTCAAAGTCAAAGATTGCCCATGGTAGAGAGTTGATACGGGACATCGGGAAAAAAAAACAAGACAAAATTTATCTTTAAGTTCATCCTAGTCCCCATTCGTACTTTCTACGACTTTAGTATACCACTGCTTCGCCTTCTCTATGAGAGAAAAGGGAAAGAATGTCCACCTTAGTGTTTCCTGTGTCATGCTTGAGATGCTCAGGCATGAACACATTTCCTCAAACTCGTGCAAGTGATGGCAGGGGTTTTCATTATAATGCCATGAGAAGGGTTGTGCCCGAACCATGGCTATAAAACTAGGGTGGAGTCCACTGCTAGATGAATAGTTTGGTTTTGGTGGTGGCTCAGTGAACTCGCCCCTTGAAGCGGAAGGGTACAGAGTTGAAGTTGGCTTCATGGTGAAAAAATATTTTTTATGTTCTTTATTTTTATATGTAAAAAGAAAAGATACAAGAAATGAGGATGAACTAGGTTCAAAGAAAATGCAGCAACCGTTCCCTGGCAATAGCGCCAGAAATGCTTGTTGGTATTTCTTAACGCATATAGAAATAATCCGCAAGCGCACGGAATTACCGTTATAGCATTTCACCCGGAAGTATTCAGGGTATCGTATTTTTCACAGGGAAAAGAGGTAAATCTTCTATCTAGTTTGTCCAAGGACAACACAAGGGTAGAGTTGGCAGAGGTTGAGATGGATTCCTATGGTTCAGAGTCTAAGGATAGATAAACTTACTTCTACTTGATTACTTCGGGCACCGGCTTATACCTAGTCTGCCAGGTACCTTTGGCCTGTAGCCGGTGTTGAACCTGGATGTGGGGGAATACGAGGGATGGATTGGGCTATCACCACATGCTGTATACCCCTCAACCATGGGGAACAAAGCAAACGAAGATAGCTTCTGGCCTAGACACCACATCTACGCTTTTGACTATTACTCTAGCGTGCATGCAAGGGTTATCCGTCTCTATTAGGGCCCTTCTACTAGAGCATCCGCCATGGGGACGGAACGATGAACCCACAAACAAGTAAGAGTATAGCTTAACTAGTCAAAGACTTTATACCAATGGAATCACGAATACTCACTTAGCAGGAAAACCAATTTGAGGCACAAGTATCCGTTGAGGTACAAGGCGGGGAGACACCGACAAGCCTAGCTCTTCCCCAAACTCTTCTTCACATCTCTCCCTTGCAACTCTAGCTAGCTATCTAGGGCCTAAGCCCTTGGAGTGTAGCTCAAAAGTGGAGAAGCTCTTTGCCTTGTGGTGGTGTGTAGTAGAGGGGGGTACCCCTCTATTTATACAAGGAGGAGAGGCAGTGCTAGAGGCTATTCCTAGCGCGAGGACCGACTCCCACCACCTCAGCATGGAGGCATACCACTACCGGAGAGAGGAGAGGTAGGGAGGCGCCCAGAGGGGGTCGCCTGCCCCCTAGGGTCAGCCGCCCCTTGACCACTGCCTCTGGCCACCACCTTTGCATGGTAGGCTTTGGGCTAGACTTGGATCGCTTCCCGGTGGTGTTTTGCTCCATTTGAGTTGAGTTGGTAGGCGTCTTTGTCATTCCTTTGCACAATTTAGCATCAAAAAGCGCCTTTTAGTGAATTTCTCCATGTATTTGTGTTTATGACCTTGAGAAATAATAATCTTCCAAATACATTTGGAACTTGGTCAGTGGTAAATGCATATGTGTTTAAGTTTGTTAATTTCTCCCCTTTTATGTCTTTATTGGTGATCGGATTTGGTCGTTAAGGACAACTAATAGAAGATATCTAGGCCAACTTTAGTGGCAAGGCCAAAGCTGCCGGCTACCTCAGCCGTGGGAATAGCAGAGATGACCCTGCATCATCCCAGTGTCGCTATGACAAGAAGAACAAGGACCGGAAGCGCCATAGAGAGGAGATGGTGGCCACGGTCGTTCGCGTCGCCAGGCCTCAGCCCCATGGGCGTGGCGCGTGCCCCAAGCACTTCGAGGAGGCACTCGAGGCCCCCTGCCCATTCCATGGGAGGCAGGCGAAGCACTTCCTCAAAGACTATGCCACCATTAGGGAATACATTCGTGGTACCCTTGACCAGCGGGGAAGGCCTAGAAGCCTACGCTGAAGGCTAGCGACCGGCGGATGCTACCTCGGAGGATGACGCCGACTTCCCCGAGGCCGATCGTTGCCTCATGATCTTCGGGGGCTCCCTAGCATATGAGTCCTGCCGACAGCTCCACATCACTGAGTAGGAGGTGAACGCCATCCACACCCTCGCTGCCCCGACGCATCTCCGATGGTCCTAGACGGCCATCACCTTCGACTAGGGAGACCACCTCGATCGTGTTTCTCACCCAGGACGCTACCCGCTTGTGGTCAGCCCAATTGTGGGCACCATGTGCCTCACCAAGGTGATAATGGATGGGGGCAGCGGCCTCAACATACTCTATGCCAACACCTTGGAAAAGATGGGCATCCCATGGTGCAGCCTGCGCCCTAGCAAGGCACCATTCTACGGGATT
This sequence comes from Saccharum hybrid cultivar R570, assembly GCA_038087645.1. NCBI lineage: Eukaryota > Viridiplantae > Streptophyta > Magnoliopsida > Poales > Poaceae > Saccharum > Saccharum hybrid cultivar. Next base: position 10,086,347 of record JAQSUU010000520.1, read on the forward strand.
GTCCCAGGAAAGAAAACTGTGCCCCTCGGGCGCATTCGGCTCAACATCACCTTCAGCTAGCTAGACAACTTCTAAAAGGAGCTGGTCACCTTCGAGGTGGTTGACTTCCCTGGCATCTACCACACTTTCCTAGGTTGGCCATGCTTCACCAAGTTGTTGACATTTCTTATGCACAACTAGAATAAAAGGGTTTCCGCAAGCGCACAGAAAATATCATCGTAGCATTTTAACCGGGAGTAATCCAGGTATCGTTATTTATAATTTTACCACTGGGAAGGGAATGCACTGGATAATGAGCAATAAGCACTGCCTGTGATAATGGAGAGCTTAACCTTGTCTTTATCTATCTTCTCATACAGGGTAAGTGTCACATAAAATATAGAAATGAATGGTAATTGACATATGATAAATGAGAGCACATAGCCACATAAAACAATGATAATCATATCAATAGAGTACTCTAAGTTTATAACACTAGCATGGACTAGGATGATCTACAAGGATAAATCCTAAGTTATTCTAACTATAAGGTCAAAGCATACAATGATTAGTGCAATAACATCTAGCAATCATGGCGGGAAAAGGTTATTCCTATGCATAGTGATATTACCAAAGAAGATCAAGAATAGAGCAATCTCTTCAGTGTAATAGGGGTATTCTACTAGTCCTATATTTGGGAGAAGGATTACAAAGGACTCAATAGGACTGTCACTCCCGCAATCTACCTCATGATTCGGAATATAGGGTGTAATCGCAGATAAATACGGTCTAGGCACCACGCCTACACAATATTTACCACTCACCCATCGATCTAATGAGCAAGCGCTATACGATCCTATGCATAAACATAATTCTAGTCCAACTATGCTAAACATATAATCAAAGTAAACTAAGAACAATAGAATTGAAAACATAATCAAATTGAGCAAAGTCAATTCTGATATAATAGAATAGAATAAAGTACTATTCATAGTAGCAAGAACAATGATGAATATTACAAGAATGTAGATGAAAATTACCAAGAACTCTGACAGATCCAGATTCCAAGCTAGGCTTGACTCCCTCTAGATCTATTCCTATGTAGCTATGCTACTAAACTATGGAGCTCTAATTGAGATGGTGGCTATAGGCTTCTCTGAATTCTTCAGATGAGAGAATGAACTCTTGAATTGAATTGAATTAGATTAGATTAGGGTTTCTCCCAGGGCCAGGGGCTCTGAATATATAGCCCTCTTGGATGTACCATAGCCCTTGGATCAAACTGACCTAAATGAACGGTTTTTATTCATCCTCAAAGTCGGTGGAGACATAATTCGCGAGACTCTCCCTGATTGGTGGAGGGGGAGAGGCGGCTGCCCCTGCCCTCTGGGTGGCTGCCCCTGGCTGGCTGCCAGGTGGGCCCAGGTTTGCAGGGTCACCTTCTCTAGTCTTCTAGAGTATTCTTTTTAATACGTATGCCTGTTTCTCTCTATGTAAATCTGACATGTGGACCTCTTTTGGTTCTCTTTCTGATAACCCCCTGCAGAAATAGACAATCACCAAAACTCGTAGAATTCTATCAGTGTAACCCCTATATCTAGTAGGTAAACATGTTTTAGCCCTTTCTCTTGCTATGTTGATGGTTTAAAAAGGATACTTATCTACCATCGACACAAGTTCATGGCCATTTCCACCTACACCTACTTGAAGTTGAAGATGCCCAGCCCTAAGGGGGTCATCACCGTTGAGGGTAGCTCCGAGCAAGCCTATTACTGCAAGCTAGACGGTGTTGCCCAAGCAGCCACACTGATTGCCCCTGTGCTCCTGATGGCCCCATTCATGACACAGGAAGGGCACCGATGGAGGAAGCAGTGAAGGCAGCGATGGCGCTCGACCAACCGAGCACTGGCGAGGAAACCAAGGCTCCTGGCGGTAGCGATGACTCGGCTGGCCCCTCCATCTAGGAGCTTAGCCCCCTAGAAGGGGTTGACCTGATCAAGGTGAGTTCTGACCTTTCCTCATGAGGGAAGGACATCGTCGAGCCATCCACCTAGAAGTTTAGCCTCTAGAGCCAATACCTGCCTGCCAACCTGCTTCGCCGACCTACCTCTCCAATAACAAAAGCCATGATAAGTCCTGACCTCCCAACCTTGTTGCTTTGCTTGTCATGTTACTGTCTCCTTTGTCCCAAGTGACCCTAGCAGCCACTCGGATGTGCCAAAGGACTGACTAAGCTAACCACCCGTTGCCCTCTTTGAAGGAGGACTGCAGCAGAAGGCCTCGAGCGAGGCAAGGATGGGACGGACAGAACAGGAGGACCGGGTGAGAAATCAGCAAAGCGCTAATGGAATGGCCTTGACTGTTGTGTTACTAGCTATGTCATCTTTCCCTTCTCTTGTGTCCATTTTGTTCATTTGTAGCTATCTTGTTGTCTCCCGATCCTTCATTGGATCGCGTCTCCCAGTCGCATGACGGTATGGGAGCCCCCAGAAGGGGCATCATCGAGGGTTCTAAGGCTGGCCCACCAGGCTTCAAGGCCGCTCGAAGCATCCAAAAGTGCAAGGGATGTTCATGGTCGGGCACTAGAGGCCTTAGCTGAGTGCTCAGAAGAAAAACTGACCGACTATCAAATGATGTTCGAGTACTGACCTCGAGCCTCTCGTGGTGACCCAACAAGGGAGGTAGCAAGCCCTCGAGCACTGATAGACGGCCTAAGGAACTATATGAGTGGCTTAGTCAGGAAGCCAAGGATTGGCTACTGAGGCCATTGTCGTAACAGCCCATCCCAACGAGGGACCTAAGTCTCTGAGCATGACTCATGACCAATGAGATTACAAACGAAAGTAATTTCATTTTATTAATTGGGAACGACCTGATTACAGTATACGGTGGCAAAAACCATTGGATTTATGAAGTGCCGACACCGCGGCTGGGCCTTGACAAAGGCCTACTGGTGACCGGCCATGCAAGTGACTCGACCTCTCCCTCTCAAGGTTGGCACACTAGCCAAGGGAGGAGGTCAGGGCTTTGAGCCAAGGGCTCGATGAGCTACCGAAGGGAGGGTTGGAGTGCACTAAGAAGAGGCAAAGATCTTCTAGACGTAGCTTGGAGATTGGCCCGACCTCAGCTGCCTGAGCCCTCCAAAGAGTGCAACGTTTGGCCCGACCACAAGCTTGGACAGACGGTTAGGGGCTCACAAGCGGTGATATGGAGCTCAGGAACCCCCGAGCCCCATAGGCACCTAGAAGCATGCTGGCATCATCGTGCTGCCTCTGTGTGACTGTCCTCGCTACTCCCATCGATAGAACCATGGGAGCAGCTCAAGAGGGCAGGTCAGCCATCGGGCGATCCTCTCCCAGTGCGCGCACCCCTGTGCCAAGGCAAAGGGCCCCTGTACCGTGATCGCCTCAACTTTGAGTCATGGCTAGGGCCTCGCTAGAATCCTTCCACTCGGATGAAGGATGGCTCGGATGGCCATGGAGAGGGAAGCTAGGCTCACTTAGAGGGAGATGTCACACTTCATCATCGCCATGGCCACCAGGAGTTGGATCTAAGAGGAAGAAGAGAAGCAGCCAGAGGAGGGATAGAAGGTGCCGTATCCTCAGGGCTCCCCTTTATAGCCCCAATCGATGCACTATGAGCGGCTTTGGGCTCTTCGATCAGCCATTGATGGCTAAGAGGCCTCGGAGAATCAGTCAGGCGCCCCTTCAATTCCCGCAGCACGCCTTAGAGTGGTTCCATGACGGTGGCCACGTAGTAAAGGCAAAGTCAGGAGGGCATTGACAATGAGTCAAGTGCCCGCTCCACTTTCCACCAAGTGCGCCACCCACTTCGCCATGCCTCCTCATGGGACTTGAGGGGATCTGACTCCCCTCGGGCCCACTAGCTACCATCAATGGCCTAGATGCATGCGCACCAAGTGCCATGACTTCAATTTTGCTGGATCTGCTCTACGTGGCCCAATGTCCAATCTCCTAGATGAAGTGGGACGACGTGGGAGTGCACGCCATAACTCCTTTGCCACGCGTGGCACCCCAGGCACCATGAACCTCTTGCGTGAAGCATCAGCAGGAGGGATGTGCCTAAAAGCCATCAATCCCATTGGCAAGGAGGCCCCCCGATCGACGGGCGACCAGGCGGCACGCCCCCAAAACCAACCAACTCCCCGGAGTTGGGTCGGGATCCGATGAGCAGTGGTCTTAATGAGGGTTCCCCATCTGAGCTTTGCGCACTCCCCATGCCTCAACTTATGGCCACAGAAGGTTAGCCCAAGATGGCCAGCCCGAGAGGATTAGGGCTTGCTACCGAAGCCCCCAGAAGGGCATGGCGCATCGAGAGATTAGGTGGCCCTAAGCCAGAGCCTAGGCGCTCTCGATCACCTGACCCACGATAGGCTCCAACCAAAAAGAAGGGTGCTCCCAAGCCTAAGTTTGGTAACTCCCAGATAAGTTCATCGAACTCTCGCTCGGGCCACAGACCTACGTGACATAGGACCCAAGATGGGGTCAACGCCACTATCTCTCGGCCTTGACGACCGAGCACCCCCATCACACCAGGGAAAGGGCCCCACATAGGGCATCACACTCTTGTCAGTGGAATCCATCCCCACCATGGCTAGCTTAGTCACCAGAAGATCGAATTCAGCCCTTCATCGCCATCATGAACCAGGCCAAGTGAGGCCACAAAGGGCTCGGGGGCTCCTAACGAGATCCTAACATATGGGTATATTAAGCCTCGGGATCAATGGTTCCCGACCGAAGGGACCTTGTTGGCGGTGCTTAACTAACATATTTAACTGCCAAGACTTGCATGAAATCCTAGCATGCAGGCACTAAACTTAGAAATAGGGCTTTAGAACTAACAATCTCCACAAATTTTGGTGTTTGACCATTTGTATGAGGGCATTTATGGAATACATGGAAAATAAATTCAAAATGCATAAAGAAGCAAAGCGTGACACCATATTGCACAAGGCAAAAGAGCCCAATGGGGGAAGGCCTACTACCAGGCCAAATCAGGGCCAAGCATATGGAGAAAAAGGGCCCAAACACAAACCAAATGATCCCCAAATGGCGTGAAACTTTATAGGCATGGCCTGCACATCCCTATAGGCCCACTAGATAAAAACATGGGCCAAGACGGTGTCTCTAGGAGTCACCTGCCCCCTATAGGCTCGCCTCAGGCCCAACCTTGACCAGGTGCTTCTTACCGCCTCTCCAACGTTGGTGGCATGTGTATTCCAGAAGAACTGTATAGAGGAATGGTGATTTGCTCAAGATAGGAATCATGAAAGGAAGCACAACTCCACTCCACCTCCACCATTCACCTTATGATAGTTTGGTCCAAGTGCTCAGGTGAAGAGGCACACCGATCGCTGACATGGCACATTGAGAGGCCTCCATTCCTCCTCTCAACCTACAAATACCCCCCTCACTCCCTCTCATAGAAGAACAACACCACAAAGACGAAGGGCGCACCTCACTTTGAGTTAGAGCAACACTCCAAAGGGCTTAGGCCCTAGTAGCTAGCTAGAGTTGTAAGGGAGAGATGTGAGGGAAATCTTGGGGAAGCACTGGACTTGTCAGTGTCTCCCCAACTTGTACCTCGATGAGCATTTTTACTTCAATGGGTTTTCCCGCTAAGTGAGTGTTCATGATTCTTATAGTATAAAGTCTCTGATTAGTTAAGCTTTACTTTTACTTGTTTGCGGGTTCGTCATTCATCCCTGTGATGGATGCTCTAGTATGAGGAGTCCTGATAAAGATGAAAGTTCCCAGCCAATGCTAGAGTAGTTACCAATAGCATAGATGTGGTGTCCGAGATAGAAGTTACCTTCGTTTGCCTCATTCCCCACGGTTGAGGGGTAGACGGTAGGTGGTTACAGCCCTGTCCATCCTTTGCAATCCCCCACATTTGGGTTTGACATAGAGCTATAGGCCAGTATCGCTTGGCAGACCAGGTGTACGCTGGTGCCCGAAATAAGCAAGTAGAAGTAGAGTTTATCTATCCTTAGACCTTAATACCATAGGAATCCTTCTCTACCCTTTCTAACTCTATCCTTGTGTTGTCCTTGGGCAAAGTAGTTAGAAGAGTACCTCTGTTCCCTATGGAAGATATGATACCCTGAATCTCTCACGGGTGAAGTGCTACAATGGTAATTCCATGCGCTTGTGGATTATTTCAGTTTGTATTAAGAAATACCAACAAGCATTTCTGGCACTGTTGTCGGGGAACGATTGCCATATTTTCTTAAAACCTATGGTAATTCCATGCGCTTGTGGATTATTTCAGTTTGTATTAAGAAATACCAACAAGCATTTCTGGCACTGTTGTCGGGGAACGATTGCCATATTTTCTTAAAACCTAGTTAGTCCTCGTATTTTATCTAAAAAAAGAAAAAAAATATATTTTATTTTATCTTTTCTATCATGAAGCCAACTCCAAATTCAACCCCTTCCGCTTCAAAGGCCGAGTTCCCTGAGCCACCTTCTAAACCAAAGATTTCATATGGCTATGGACTCTGCCCTAGCTTGATAGCCATGGTTCAGGCACAACCCTTCTCAGGGCACGATAATGAAAACCCCTGCCATCACCTGCATGAGTTCGAGGATATGTGTTCGTGCTTGAGCATCTCAGGCATGACACAAGAAACTCTAAAGTTGAAATTGTTTCCCTTTTCTCTCATAGAGAAGGCGAAGCAATGGTACACACATGTCGTAGAAAGTACGAATGGGGACTAGGCTGAACTTAAAGACAAGTTTCACCTTGCATTCTTCCTTATGTCCTGTATCGACTCTCTACCAAGGGCGATCCTTGACTTTGAGCAGTGCAAGAAGTCTATAGGTGTAGCTTGGGTCAGATTTTCAGCGATAATACACACCGGTCTAGACTTGTTTTTACCCAACAGCATATTGCTGTGACTCTTTTATTTGGGCATCAACATACATGTTGACCTATGCCTAGACATGACTGCCATAGGTTGTTTCACACACAAACCTATGACGGAACAAGTAAAATTCCTTAAAAACTTCATAGACAGACATACTTCTTCCATCATAAGAACCAAACCCCTCTAGGCAAAAGTAATGTCGAGTGTTGAGGAGTCCTCATTAGTCGCATCTTGAGGAGTCCTCATTAGTCGAATCCTAACACATAGCATCCTTAGATTCGACTCATGAACCCTCATCTGAACCACGAGCACCGAAGGAAAGATTAACTCATCCTTCGGAGTTCCCTATCGAATTCAGGGATTTTGGCAATACCTCAAAATATTTTGGGCACAAAATGTTTACACATCCTTCTAAGGAAGTTTCCCCCTAAAATAGAGCCATCAAAGGAAGGGTTAATGGAAGTAAAATGTTCTCCTGAAGCAATTTAGATTCTTTCACCTTCCACGACCATCCCTTGTTCGTTAAGGGGAACTATTGTAGAAGCCCTATACAATCCCACAGTCAGGACCAGCATTGTGTCAGAATTTCTAGCGAAAAATCTTTTGGGCAACATGTCACTAATCTCGACCAACAAACTTTTTAAAAGTCCCTCGGGACTCATTTTCGAGTGTTGTGGGATCATCAGGGACGTGCCAATTGAAATTAATGAAACCGATGTTCACTTAGATTTCCACATCTTTGCTATCCTCGACTTTGAACTTCTTATAGGCTACCCCTTTGAAAAACTTTTCCAAGAGAAACCTACCCATGGGAGCCTTGGTGAAGAATTTGGGAAAACTGCTTCCACCACTCACCTAGAAAACCCCATGACGGAACATTATCCCAACCATAACTCATCCGAGGAGGTGAAGTTCATTTCCCCATTCATTTCACCTAGGTTTTCTAGTGAAACTGAATGTTCACCGGCACCCTCGCACGAACCAAAGCCGTGTCCCTCTGACCATCCAGACATTGTTCTCGATAATGGTTGGATTCAACATTGATCCTACATGATATATCTTTTGGAAAACAAAACTCTTGTGCCATGGACATGTTGCTTAGTACCCCGCACTCCTACGAGGCACACAACCACCTATCACTCATCGTTTACAAACTTTTTGGAAGGATGGTTGTGGATGCATATGTTTATCATAAATATTGTAAACTCGTAGATGCATTGTGGTACTAACCTTGTAGCTTTGATGACAATGTTAAATGCTTGGTGGTGAAGCTAGGAACTACACCGTTGTTAGCTATAAGATGAAGTTCCCATGGTCAAGCTTGTGACCGTAAACAAAGCACTGCCGGGAGATACCCCAATTTATCATAAAAAAAGAGGGATTAAAAACATATTTCTTATTAATAAAAAGCAAGAACATGTTATCAAGTTAGTATGCACCTTCAGGTATTCTTGTGGGTTAACCGTTTCAGGTTAAGATCAAGAAGAACAAGGGCATATGATGCCTGAAAACATGGGAGCTACATCGACTACATGCCTTGATGATCTTTAGTGGTTCAAGTGTGGGGGAGGGGGTGAAAATTTCACTACAAAGTTCCATCCACACTAGAGGCCATTTTGGGTCAAAAATAAAAAATGTGATGTTAGCTCTACCTTGCTATATAAAAAGGGAAAGTAGAAAAAAATGAAAAAAGCGAAAAAAAGAGAGAAGAGAGAAGGAGCATTCTCTTCTTCTAGACCCTTGCTATCACTAAGGCCCATGGTCCATACACACTAGTTGCGTGTGTGGCCTAGCCTTGGTGATAACTTGAGATGGACCATATACAAGCTGCTGCTGTAGCACCTTCGAAGCTTCCATCTACAAATGCTGCTGGTAAGAACACTCAGGTATGCAAAGTTAAATAAAATGTTCACCAACTCTCTTACTCATATTCGTCTCCATAAGAATTAACTTGCTCATGCAAATCTATGCTTTCCTTGTTTATGATATATGCTCTAGTTTGGATGCAATCGTGCATGGTACATCCATAGGCCTTTTTAAATTAAGCATGGTGCTTAGGTTAAAATGGTCCACTTTAATCAAAATCAGACATGGTGTTAAATTTTGATGAATGAACTTTGAGTAATTTTGTCATAACCAATGGAAGTAATTTATAATGGAGATGAATCAAGGCTATGATTAAAATTGCAACCTTACTTTAGCCTTGTTTGAGTTATGCTGAAAAAATAAAAAATTAGGTGAACACTTAAAAAAATTATAATAAATTATAATAAAATAATTCAGTCTCCTCGGTGCTCAAACCGGCACAGCCCTTGTTTGTTTTCACTTTTTATTTCTCTGTTAAATAAAAGCAGGTACAAGAATAAGTGTGGGGAGATCTCTCAAACATAACTAACACATGTTCGAGATTTCCACCAATAATTTGCACAAAACATCGAACGATCCAATATGCAAGAAGGATAGACAGATAGCTCCAGAGAGGGTTGGCTGAACCCTTGGTTAGTGAAACCACCTCTAACTTAGCCCCTTCTTCTCCAATGATGGTTTGCGCAACACAACACTCAACTCCCTACAATTTTGAGTTTGAACAAACATGAATCTTGAAAACTAAACTCAATTTATCCCTGCTACCTCCTCATGATCAACACTGCACCTATAAAATTGTACAAACCACACTTCGTTTAAAATTTTGAAAAGCGACATGTTCATAACATGTTTAAGATAGAAGCTTACATTATGTTTGTTCCATATACATACACTTATGCTTGTGGGAAAATATTCTAAAAGGACAATCATGTTGACTAAGTTGTTGTGAAGCGTGATATAGTGCTGACTTAGAAATCCTACCATTTCTATTCAAAGTACTTGGAGAATTTGCTTTGATAAAAATATAAAACCATAGTATCACATACTCATCAATTGGTGAGAAATTCCTACAAAGTCAAATGTGACATCTTGCAAGTTTCAAGCCTTCTATATAAGTTGCTTGTTGTTGTATTGAGTTTGGTCAAGTCTTGTTGATCCTTTTTGAGAGATTTATCATGCTCCCAAGATCAAGATCATGTACACCCACACATACATGCTGCTCCTACACTAGGAGTAAGCAAAAACATGTCTCCATCCACCAAAAATTCTGCTCCTACACTGGGAGTAGACAAAAATCTATTTGTTAGGCAAATACTCCATGTTCTAAAAAGATAAAGATCTCTCTCTAAATATGTGGTTTAGAAGAAAAAACATGGGCTACGCAAAAAACTTAAAAAAATATGGACACATGAAGGTTCAAGTACAAAAGAAAAAAAATGATGAGCACATGAAGGGTCATGTATTGAAAAAAAAGAGAGAAAGAGCCATGTTTCAAAACAATAAGTTATAGAGAGTGATCATGTCAACAAAAGGGGTATATTTTTAGTTTATCTTTTTTCACACATATGCACGTCTTGATCTAAGAATATGGCACTTCTCTCCTTGATCCTCAATTTGACTTTACAACATATGCAATACAAATATGCTATATTGTTTATCCCTATATAAAGCTCCACATAAACCTTTTTTGAAGTAGGAGAAAACAAAATAAAAAAAACATTACTATGCTATGGTAAGGATTTATACACCATTGAGTGATTTGAGAGTGCCATTTGAGAAGTATAAAGTGAACTATACTTTTTCTTGAGAAAAAAACTTCAAAAACTCCAAGTTGCTAAGATGTGAGATTGGGAAGATGACTTTGTTTCAAGAACTGTTCTGCTTTTCAACAGCCCAAGGAAACATGTTAACTAATGCCACAAATCCCACTTGTGTAAAGAATGTGTTGGAATGACTTTTATGTAAGCCATATATCTTAGGATGTTATGGTCATGATTACTTTTATCTCTAAGCTTTGCTTGAGGACGAGCAAAGGGGTAAGTGTGGGGAGTTTGTTGGCGGTGCTTAACTCACATATTTAACCACTAAGACTTGTATGAAATCCTAGCATACAGGCACTAAACTTAGAATAGGACTTTAGAACTAACAATCTCTACAAGTTCTAGTGTTTGACCATTTATAGGAGAGCATTTATGGAATGCATGGAAAATACATTCAAAATGTGCAAAGAAACAAAGCGTGACACCATATTGCTCAAGGCAAAAGAGCCCGAGGGGAGAAGGCTGACTACCAGGCCAAATCAGGGCCAAGCATATGGAGAAAAAGGGCCCAAACACAAACCAAACGATCTCCAAATGGCATGAAACTTTACAGGCATGGCCTGCACATCCCCATAGGCCTACTAGACAAAACTTGGGCCATGACAGTGTCTCTAGGGGGTTGACCAACCCCTAGGGTCGCCTGCCTCCTACAGGCTCGCCTTGGGCCCAACCTTGACTAGGTGCTTCTTACTGCCTCTCCAACATCATTAGCATGTGTATTCCAGAAGAACTGTATGGAGGAATGGCAGTTTGCTCAAGATAGGAAGCATGCAAGGAAGCACAACTCCACTCCATCTCCACCATTCACCTTATGACGGTTTGATCCAAGTGCTAAGGTGAAGAGGCACATGGATCGCTAACATGGCGCATTGAGAGGCCTCCATTCCTCCTCTCAACCTATAAATACCCCCTCACTCCCTCTCATAGAAGAAAAACACCACAAGGAAGAAGAGCACACCTCACTTGAGTTAGAGCAACACTACAAAGGGCTTAGGCCCTAGTAGCTAGCTAGAGTTGTAAGGGAGAGATGTGAGGGAAAGCTCAGGGAAGCACTAGATTTGTCGGTGTCTCCCAAACTTGTACCTCGATGAGCATTTTTACTTCAACGGGTTTTCCCGCTAAGTGAGTGTTTGTTGATGGTGGTTAACGACCATATTTAATAGTCAATAAAACATGTATGAGAGAACAATTGAGATCACCAACAAAGGTTTAGGGTTTAAACTAACAAATTCTATGAGTTTTGGTGAATTTGTGATCTCTACAGGGTTTATCCAAAAAACTATCAAGGGGAACCTATTCATTAAAAAAATCATGGAATTATGTCGTGGCATCTATGTGGGAAGGATCTAGAAGACACTAGAGGACAACACACCGTGGCAGAGCCTGAGGGGCTGCTAGGTGGGGCTGGCTAGCCCCACCTATATGTCGCTCGCCCCCCTATGGTCCCACCTATCAGCTAGCTTCTAGAAGGTTCCTCCACTGCCTCCTAGGATTGCATCTACACCATTCCTTTAGTCAGTTTGATCTAAGGGTTCATGTTGTAAGCTCTGGCCTATATAAGTAGGTCCCTACCCCTCTCCCTAGAGTTATCCTGAAACTCTAATTCATATTCTCTAGTCATGATCAATTGAGGGGGTCCCATGAAAGGATCTACCTCTCAGAGCTATCTATCAAGAGAAGATTAGTCCTCATTTTAGAAATAGAGAAAGGAGAGAAGGGAAGAGTTTGGGGGAGGTGCCGGCCTATTGGTGCTCCCTCTACGGCTTGTACCTAGGCGGAAGTTAATCTACGTCTATGATTTCTCTGCTAATCGACTTCTTATTCAAATAAGCAACGTGTTTATATTGTTCTTCTGGTTTGTGAGTCTCTTTTGAGCTCTTTAATCTATGGCCATTAGGTTAAAGTATCATTCTTAGTGTAAGCACAGTGCTTAGACTAGGCTACTCATGAATACACCCTATTTTCTAGATCGGTGGTAGCTCGCGAAGGTGACTTTTATAGCTTCATTGAATCCTCTGTAGTCCACCTCCTGTTAATAGGACTAGTAGGGCTTTTAGTTGCTTGTAGGAAAGAAACTCTGCATTTGTTCCTTATAAGACATCTCTCCAGACAGAATAGTAGAAGGCATAACTTACCGAGATTAGAACTAAAAGACCTTAGCAGTCTCCTCTACACTCTCGACTTTCTTAAGTCTTGTTGGTGCTCCGGGTTAAGTTGGACCGTAGTTAGCCTCACACGTTTCCCTATAGATATGATATTTAATACCTCTAGGTGAAAGCTACAATGGTATCCGTGCGCTTGTGAATTTATCTGTGTGCGTTAATTTATACCAACAAGCTTTCTGATACCGTTATCGGGGAAACGATTGCTGAGTTAACTTTGAACTTAGCTTAATCTTGTATCATATTCTTTTATATTTTTATTCCTTCATTCTTTTCTTTTCTTTTCTTTTCTTTTTCATTATGAATTCCACTCCTATCCGCTTATATGGTGCACCCACGAGCGCAAGCCTAAGGCCACCAAAATCTGTAGAGCCTATCCTAACATCTGGCTATGAGCTGCGCCCGTGTCTAATAAAAATAATTTAGGATCAATCCTTCTCAGGAGAAGGCAATGAAAACCCATACTTACACCTACAAGAGTTTGAGCAGACCTGTGCATGCTTGCGTATTGCTGGCATGTCTGACAAGACCTTACGATGGAAGCTTTTTCCATTCTCTTTAACGGGAAGAGCTAAACAATGGTATAGATAAACCATAGGAAGTATGCAAGGAGATTGGAAAACATTGTGCTCAAAATTCTGTTTACATTTCTTTCCGATCTCTAAAGTGGATAGCCTTCGAAAAGGGTTCTAAATTTTAGGTAACTAGAAGAAGATTCTCTTAGTACATCGTGGGATCGTTTTAATGAACTCATCATCACTGGCCTAGACCTTGCTATTCCAGACCCAATACTCCTTCAATATTTTTACACGGGTCTTAGTAAGGATTCTAGGGAATCCCTTGATTTAGCCTCTAGAGGAGTTTTCCTTCATTTGTCTGCTAGTGAAGCAAGGTCTATGCTTAAAAAGATTAGTGAAAAGACTCCTTGCGCTAGCATTTATCAGCTCCTTGAGGAAGAGAAGAAATCATCTCCTGAACAAGAAGAGGAAGTTTTGATAGCAAAATTACAACCACTCAAATCCCAAGGTTTAGCTATCAATCCCGAACAATCAATACCCCAAAATCCTCCAAGGGAAGAAGAAAGTGAACCTTTTAAAATTTCTTGTGAGGATGATCTTTTTTATGTTGATTTTGGGAATAGTTTAAACTTCCAATTCCATAAGAGACCTTTGAGTGAATATAATTCAAATTCTCTCAAGAAGGGATCTCTTAGAAAACATCCTTATTCCCATATAGGACATTGGGAAGAATTTAAGGGTGGCATGTCTAGTAATGCCATAGAAGGAGAGCCAAGCCATTTAGAAGTCAATCCTATCTTCTCCCCTTCTATGCCCACACTAGATGTTTTATCTAAACCCATCTCACAACCCATTCTTGACCTCGATGAACCCTCTTATGCATTCTCTCTTAAGTCTCATGATGACCCTAGAAACTCACTAAGACACCCAAAGCATAGGAGTCATGAAGACCACAAGGATGACCAAGAAGAGCAATGACAATGGCAGGAATGTATTAAGAATTGGCTGGAATGTTTGAATAACTTATATGCCATTGTTAAAGAAGGGATGGATAAGGACGAAGCCTTATGGGTAGAATCCAAACTTGGTTTAGATCCAAATGGTGAGCTTAAATCAATCTCTTCAATAAACATGACTCATCCAAGTTTGGAGGAGACCTTAGACAAGATCAACCGAGAGACATCAATCTATGGGAAATTTTGGACAATAAAACGTCTAATGACTGTCATAGGCATGGAATGATGGAGACAATGTTTTCGTCTATAGACATTCATGAAGAAACACCCCTGGAGCTTGAAAAGGAAGATGACATCAATGAGAATGGAAGCTATATCATGAACACCTCATCGAATCTATGCTCATATGAGAAATCTCCTAAATCAATTGATCTCTCTATTGCCACACACGAGATCTTCAACCCCCTCATTCTCCCTATTCATAAAGACTTTGAAAGGGTGGTTATAGATGCATATGTTTATCGTTGTGTGAATCTTGAGATAGGTACACGAAGGTTAGTGTCGGAGGGGAAACCACTTCACCAACTTAAAGCGCAATTAGAAGATTTCCCAAGGACGAGCTTTTGTCCTAAAGAAAGGACCTTCGAGAAATAACATGAGCTTTCACCTTTTTTCCCTTGTGAAGTGAGCATAGAAATATAGTTATAAAAATATTCCTTCAGGTATTTTTGTCACTAACAATTCTAGGTTTGAAGCAAAAAGGACGAAGGATGACGACGTAAGGTATGCCCAATGAATCATCATGCAACATAGAATCATATCTATCCAAACTTGACTTTGCTTTGCAAAATTCAAGCTTGGGGGATGGGCTTCTCTAAAAAACCTTATGCTATGTTGCTAATTCATCTTGGTTGTCTCTACCTTTAAGCCTTGCTCAATTTGCTAAATAATAATCATGCTCTTTCATCTCCAATTGAATAAATCTCTATAATACTTTCATTCTACCTTTGTTTACTATAATATGCTTAAGGTTTGTAGTATTTTTATAGACCTTTTAAATTAGGCATGATGCTTAGTTTAAATTGTTTTCCTGAATCAAATTAGACGAGGTGTTTAGTTTGATTTTCGAACCAAGAGGTGTGTTGATCTTACTTCCAAAGGCCTTTTAAATTAAGCGTGGTGCTTAGGAAAATGCCTTTCTAAATCAAATTAGATGTGGTGTTTAGGTTGATTTTTGAGCTGAAAGTATGCTATAGTAGATACTGGATATTTTGTTGGACTAACACCTGTAGGAGACTCTAAATTCAATTTGGGAAAGTCATGAGAATTCAAATCGGAGATGAAGCAAAGCACATGACGAACTCCAATAACATTGCGCAAATAAGACATAGCTTATTCATCATGGATGGAAGAACTATAAGTATCAATGTTCATTCACTCTATCTTCTACTGCAAATTACCTTCTGCCTTGATCCATGCTTGTATAGAACATGATAAACAAAATCTATGCTAAAGTAATCCTAGAACCATTTTTTCATTAGCATAGATGATACTACAAAATTCTAGACAAACAACCCATGTTTTAAAATTGTATATTCCTTTAGGTATGTGTTGTCCACTAATCTGTTGCAGGCATAAGAATGAGTGAAGCCAAAGGTCTAACAAGGTGTCAAAAGACCAAAGAAGTAAAAATATGACATGACAAAAGGATGAGAGAGAAATGGTGCAATCTAGGAAACAAGAAGCTCATGAACAACTTAAGCTGCGAGGCTAGCCGAACAAGGAAAACTTCAAGCAAAAGGGAAGGACCATCACGCGTCATCTAGCTTTCTAATATGGTGTCTTCACACTCCAATAAAAAGGTAACATCCTAAGGTAAATGGTCCTCATTCAAAAAGCTTTTCCTTGACTCTAGTAGGAACATCAATAATAAACAAACATGTCTGAGTTACAAACTTGCTTGATCCAACCTGACTAACTCAATATGTTCTTTAAGCTTATTTCTAGCATCACTTTCTTGATCCCATAGTCTTAACCAAATGAGCTAAAAAGCTTGTTCACACTTTATTTCTGGAATATGATAGTCATAATTATGTAGAATTGATACATCATAGACAATCCTTTCATGAGTTAAGCAACTAAACTCATTTTTGCCAAACGTGCTTATGCTACATTAATGCTCAATCTTTTGATCTTATCACCTATGACATAATTGAACAAAGCATACAACATCAACTTCATCTTGTTCCATGTGCCTAAGGTTAGAGAAGAGTAAATAAAGTTTTGGTTCTGTTGGTGTTTTTTCACCAACAGAGCCCATACACTTGATCTCTACCTTGTCTTTATAAGCAAGACACACTTCAAGCAAAGTGTGGAGGGGTTTGTTAATTCCCCAAAAGTCTACAAGTGAAAGTTCTGAACTCGTGAACGTGCACACTGAGCAAGATGCTGCCAGCTTCCACTATTAATGCTCTACTTCAACCTGCTAAACAAGCAAAGAACAAGGGTGGCACCACCATCAGAAGCATCACTGTACTGAATTACCAACACCTGTGAAAGATGAACCCACTCCTCCTAAGTCCAGCCCACAGACCAAGCAGGTCTGAAAGGAAAATATGACAACATCTTAGAGTCACCAACACAAGAGGTGCAACCATCAAGGTCTCCATCTCCGAGACCGACAGATGCACCTGAGGAATAAACAAGATTGGAAAAAGTCCTGTCCAGAGGACTTAAAAATCCGTACCCTTGCCAGGAGGTAATATCGGTAGTTATCCATATTTACTTTTAGCATTGTATGAATTATTTTTACTTTAGCATATTTACTTTTCTACATTAGCATTGTATTTAGAAAAGAAAAATTAAAAAGTTTTATTACTACATATATCATTATTGCATTATAAAGCCCAATGTGAATAGATCTACAGTGTGTAAACACCCGCGGGAATATTCACCGTGGTGGCATAAAAGATAAAAATATATCACGCATACATATTTTCTTTCCTGCATTGTAAATTTATAAAACCCTAAAAAATATGAGATAGACATCCTGCTAGAACCCAGTTAATTAGAAAAATATCTTTAACCCCACAAGAACAACTAATTTCCAGATGGCTGACCGCTAACCTCTCATCCTAATTCGTGCTACGAGTTTTTGGTGTTCTTGTTGGAGTATTTTGTAGGATGACACATATGCTAAGAGCAAGTTCATCCAGTCGTCTTCACTCCACCTGTGGATAAGAAGGACATCCATTGGCAACATGCTCTAAGAAGGATCACTTCAACATTCGACTACGACAAAATCCAGCTTGGGGGAGGAGCATCCTCCATGTATCTAGCTAAGTGTTCCTTTTCCTTTTAGTTTTACTATTTTTAAGTTTGCTACATATTTTCTAAAGAAATAAAAAGATGCATAACAAACAAATCAAAATAAAAATTTATCTTAGCTAGTTATATATATTATTAAGGTATGATATGGTAAAATAAAAAAAATAAAAGGTGTGTCTAGTTTGCTTAACATGTTTTTAAGAGTTGAATAATAAAGAGGACTCAGAATAATCTCTTAAATGGAAATGATAAATAGTTGCTTTGTTGTAATTCCTTTCAAGTACCTAGTTTTCAGTCTTGAATTATACCGGGTTTTGGATAAGATTGTTTTGATATAAGGATTTACTCTGAACTTGAAACTCGTAGGTAGCATATGCTTTATCTAAGTCTAAGTAATTGACAGATA
The DNA here is from genome assembly GCA_038087645.1 of Saccharum hybrid cultivar R570. NCBI lineage: Eukaryota > Viridiplantae > Streptophyta > Magnoliopsida > Poales > Poaceae > Saccharum > Saccharum hybrid cultivar. The sequence continues at coordinate 10,104,270 of JAQSUU010000520.1, forward strand.
TGATATGAAAAGGTCTAAGCTGCTATTTATCTTATTCCAAGTGACACTAAAGTTCTAGAGATTTACTTTTTGAAAAACACAAAAATACCTCATGATGAGTTCCTGTATGATAAGGCTAGAATTCCCTCCAGAGCCATGCATGTTATTTAGGCTAGAAAAACTTCTATATATATGATGCTTGTGATTGTATTAAGTTTTGTCAAGCTTTGTTGATGCCTTATAAGAGATTTGTCATGCTCTTAAATCAAGATCATATACACACCACCCACATATGCACTACTCCTACACTGGGGGTAGGCGCAGAAACATGCCTTCCATCTAGATCCACCAAAAAATGTTCTACTCCTACACTGAGAGTGAACACAAAAACATGTTAGGTTTTCCATCCACCAAATAATGCTCCAAGTTCTTGTTACTATCTCTCAAGGTTTTGTTGCAGAAAAGAGACATAGGACTATGTAAAAGTTATTCATAAAAAAAAGAGAGAAAAAGGAAAAAAAGAGTTGAGAAAAAAATGGACAAGTGTCCGAGATATCAAATACAGTGGGTACTTAGATGCCCGTCTGAAAAAAAGAAGAGGAAGAGATGAATAAGATAGCCCCTATTCTCTAGCAAGTGTTTCTAAGTTTCAAAAGAGAGATAAGTTTTTCTGGGAGCAAAGTAGAATTAGGATTAGCCATCATATATATATATATATCCATCACATATCCACACACATGTACATCTTGATTTGATTGTATGACTTAACTCTGTTTGGATCCATTGTTTAACTTTACAATATATGCATTGCAAGTATGCTCTAGCTTTCTCCCTACCTATGAACTCCACATAAGCCTTAGTGGTAGGAAGAGAAAAAGGCATAACACCTTCATTGCCTTGGTGAGGATCCACATGTAATTGTGTAGTGAGACTAATAATTTTTTAAGTAATTTGTATAACCTCATTAAATAAGAATGTGTTTCTCAAATAGAGTGTGATATTTGACATACAAAGTTCATCAATCCAATACTGTGTAATGTATTCTCTCTCAAGTTAATTTGGATTGATTTATCCATGTTTAGCCACTCACTAGAATATGACTTAAATCTACCCTCGACTTAAATGACCAATCGTGCGTACACTTTCATTTCACTCAAAAGGGTGTTCATGAAATTTTGAGGGAGGTTTAATCTATATTGTGAGGTTTCTTAGGCCTTGTTTGATCCATAGTACTAATAACTAGTCGACTATTTTTCACTTCTTAAGGATCCAAACACACACTAATTGCTAGTCCAGTAGTCATGGACTAGTCCATTAGTCAATATAGAGCATGGACTAGTCCATTAGTCAATATAGAGCACCCCTCTGTTCTAAATTATAAGTCACTTTGACTTTTTTTTGTTACATAGATTTTGCTGTGTATCCAGACGTATGTTACATCTAAATACATAGCAAACGAACAGTGTTTTCCTCTCCCAACAAATCAGTATAAATATCAGCATAAGTCAAATTTCAGCGAAACAAACAGGGCAGTTCTAGTCCATCAAAACATGTCTTTAATTTAGTAATAACTCACTTGCCATCCACGTATAAATGGTTGCTAAAACGAAAAACTAGTGCTTATATATAATATAGTACGTTGTCCACTTGTCTTAGAGTGCTTTTGGCTTGGCACATTTGGATCCGATCCGAGCTAGTAGGGGCACTGGTCGTTACCGAAGAAAATTACTCATCCGTTCGTCGGAGAGAGATTTCAAGAAGTCCAACAAACATTAAAACTAGCCATTATTAGATGCATTAAATACAAACAATAACAAAATGTCTGCACATGCATATATATTTTACATAAACCGTCACTTTATAGTACGTAGGCAGATACAGTATAACAACAGGTATGAGCAACACATGCATTATTATTCTTCTGTTTGACCTAGCCCTCCAGTGGTTGAGCAACACAAGATAGTAACCTTGGAGTGAGAATGAGCTTCTCTTTTCGGTGCACAGTTAATCCAAACACCTCTGTCATGTCAATCTCATTCGCTCCTCCCGTCATCTCCCAATCAAAATGGCACACAAGATTTGCTAGCATGATTTCAACGTTGGCCAGGCCAAAATTCATTCCAGGACACATCCTTCGGCCTGACCCAAATGGCAGAAACTGAAAGTCAATCCCTCTAAAATCAACACCCTCTGTGGCCCCCTTGTTGATGAACCTCTCCGGGATGAATTCCTCTGCAGCATCACCCCATAACCTCGGGTCGCGGCCGATTGCCCAGGCGTTGACAAACACGGTGGTGCCAGCAGGAACCACGTAGCCATCGATGGTGCACTCCTCTAGTGACTGATGTGGGAGGAGAAGCGGCGACGGCGGGTGCAAACGGAGCGTTTCTTTGATGACAGCTTTTAGATATGGCATTCCGGTGAGGTACTCTTCTGTGATGACTTCTTGGTCCTTAGGCATGCTACTTCTCACCTCTGCCTGTAGCCTTGCCATAACATCTTGGTGCAGCATCAGCTCAGCCATGGTGAATTCTAGTACCAAGTACGCTGTGTCTGTGCCCGCTGCAAACAAATCCTGTACGTTGTAGCTATATATGAGCAGTTGGATGATGATGAGCTATCTGATGGTTCAAGAAATTGACTGACAAGTAAGAAATGAAAGTTGTTAATTGAACTCACAGACAAGATTCCTTTGATGCCGTCTCTGGTGAGCCCGTACTCCTCTTGCACGGATAGCAACACATGGGTAAAATCACTCTCATGGTGTGCCGGTGGTGCACCTGCCGCCGCCACGCTCGCGTGCTGGTCGATCACCTTATCAAGGACTTCATCCCACCGGTCCCTGAGTCTCTCAGCCTTGCGGCGCCCCGGCCACATGAGCACGCCGCCGGCCACGTTGGCCAGGCCAGGATAGAAGTTCTCCAGGTTGAAGCCCGCAAGGACGGCCATGCTCGCGTCCAGCACCTCCTTGAACATCTTGTCCAGGCCGTCCACCCTGAACGACCGCCCCACCACGGCTCGGGACACCATGTCCGTCGTGAACGAGCTCAGGAGCTCGCTCAAGTCCACAGCCTCGCCTGCAGTGGCTGCGCGGTGGATCTTGTCGATAACCACTCCCACCTGCATGCAGGAGCAGGATACGTTGTAGATATGAACAAAACTGTCAATATACATGATCTCAGCGGGCGTCATGACGATAAACTAAGATGAGACTGATTAATTAATTTACCTCCTCCTCGCGGGCGGTGCGGTAGGACTGCACCTTCTTGGTGTTGAGTAGGTGCGTGGTGACCAGCTTCTTGGCCTGCCGCCACCCGTCGCCGTAGGGGGCGAACCCGACGTCGGACGGTCCGTACCCAAGGGTGTCGCCGAAGATGGAGCGGGGCCTCGAGGCCAGCGACTGGTCGTGCGTGCGCAGCACCGCCTGCGCGGCGCGCGGGGACGACGCCACAAGCGTCGGGACCGTGCCGAGGCGGAGCAGCATGAGGTCCTCGCCACCGTGCCGGCCGGCGAGGCCCCGCATAGAGACATGCGGGTGTGCACCGACGAGGTGAAGGTGCCCGATCAGCGGCAGGGCCGGAGGTGACGGAGGCAGTTTCTTTCCTTGCTTGTTATTAATCGTTGTTGTTCCTGTAGAGAACTAAGAAGTATTGTAGCAGGACGAAGAGGAGGAGGAGGACAGGGACCAGGAGTGGGAAAACTGCTTTCAGCAACGGTGAATTAGCAGTGAGATGATCGATAACTATTGTAGCTTGATGTGCCATGATGGCCACTTGAGCTCAAAAGTTTTTGAGGTGTGGTAACTGAGATGCCGCCCTTGGGATGATCTTATATAGGAAATAAATTGGGTGGGCGAGGGGCACGCCAATGCTTAGGTGCGCTCCCCTCCCTGATGGACGCCACGTGAAGTCCGACGGCATCACACGTGCCACATCTGGAGTTGGAGCCACGGTCCTATCTCTCCTTCCCCGATGGATCTGCAAACCGACGTGAGGACCGCGCGTCAACTCCCATGCGGCGTGTATGATGCCGTCAGGCTCCACATGGTATCATCAGGGAGGGGAGCCTGCAAACCGACGTGAGGACCGCGCTTCAACTCCCATGCGGCGTGTATGATGCCGTCAGGCTCCACATGGCATCATCAGGGAGGGGAGCACACTTACGTGTCGGTGCGCCTCTCGCCCATTTATTTCCCTTATATAGACGCATGTGAGAGGTATATATATATATATATATATATATAGAAAAGATACAACCCCTATGCATTTTGCATACGAATAATTGGCAAAATTGGACGGAAGATGACCACAGGAGAGGCCAGAGATCCACATGCATTTTGAGTACGGAGAATTGGTCGATTTTTTCCTCACGAGTCCTCTACGTACTCATATACGGCTTTTTCTTTATTACAGGGAGCAAAGACTTTCGCTGTTTAGACGCAGCCTATCATACACTATAGAGATATACCCAGGCATTGGGTCATACTTCCGTTCTTGGCTGCAAGACCAAGGCTAACAGAAAAGTCCCTCAAGCGTGCCATTAAATTCGCATCGTTTTAGCTGTTTTGTCGTTCCCATCTTGCATGGCTGGACAGCTTGCACGCCAACGTGCGATCTCTTGCATGCAAAATCGACGTGTCACCGTGATATTATTTTAGTTTTGCCAAGGTCAAACTATCTCAAATCTAACCAAGTTTATATAAAAACTATCAAAATTTATAATACCAAATAAGTATAATTACTAGATTAATCATGAAATGTACTTTTGAAATAATATATCTATCTATTCTTATAAACATTAATACTTTTTCTTCATAAATTTTGTCAAATTCAAAATAGTTCGACTCAAAACAAAACTGAAACAAGACTATTCCAGGACGGAGTAGTATAACAGGTGACCGGAGATTAGGTGACAATCATTACTAGTAAAACTGGTTTTTTAGGCTTCTATATCAATTTTAGTATATTGAATTAAAATAACATCTTGAAGCTCGTCAGCCAGAGCTTACTTAAGGCCATCTTCGGCCATGGTCCCTCCTCCCTCAATATTGCTACACTAGTACAGAATTGATTTCCAACAACGAGAGTTTTTTTAAAAGCTGTGTAATTTCTATTTGCCTCTACAGTGACGTCCGAACCCAGCAGTCTCTGGAAATCGATTTTAAAATCCAAAATTTACTGTGCAACTTCAATTTGAAATCATCTATTCAAGAAAAAATACGTTTGAATTTTTCATATTTGAAATTCATTTTTTTAAACGATCTTAGATGAAGAAATGACCAAAACAAAAGTTGTAGTTATCGAAAATTTATGTAGCTTTATAGTTGATAACTTTTTGATTTGAAATCATCTATGCAAGAAAAGTTATATTTGAAATTCAAAATTTTCTAACAACTTTAGATGGAGAAATGACCAAACCAAAGTTGTAGACCTCAAAAAGTTATACAACTTTATAGTTGGCAACATTTTCATTTTGAGTATCTGATGTGGACATATAAGTGTCTGGTTGGTGTAGGAGTTAGGAAAGATGAGCGTGTGCGCGAAAAATCATGGGACTTGGAACCAGTGTGGCTGCCCGTAGCGTCTCCCAGGATTATTGTTTTGCTATTTTTTTATTCGAACTGTGATTTTGACAATGATTTGTAGAGACTATTCGAAATAAAGGCCATCTCTACAAATCGGATTTCTAGAGGCGAAATATAAATCTCATTTTTAGCGGCAAAAAAGTAGAGGCAGCTAATAAAGGCCATCTCTACAAATAGGATTTCTAGAGGCGAAATATAAATCTCATTTTTAGCGGCAAAAAACTAAAGGCAGCTAGAGATATCCTAGCCGCCTCTATAGTACAAATAGGTAGTAATGTTAACTTACAAACAAAAGAGTAGATCTTAGTATAAACTAGACCAAAGACTTGCCATTCTTGTTCAGGTAATTCATACACAACTAACGATTGGCCGCTGCTAAAAATTTATTAGTCAAGCTCCTGCATTCATGAATGAACTATACATGTGCACCTGCATACATGAGGATGCGCTCCCGTGCAGATTAACTGAAGTATATCTGGCAAAGAGCATACAAATAAAGCGCTTGTTTGGATTAGTTCACGACTTAAAAGAAGCATACGCATCCATAGTCTATAGTTGAACATTCTACCAAGATATCAATAATCATTTAAAGTCAAAGAGCTAGTACTTGAGATGAGTTTGTGTCCTTCTCATCCTGCACGTGTGTGAGCCTGGAGCCATGTTATGGAATTATGTATACCAAATGACACGGAGTCTAAAGCACGTGAGTTGAAAAAAGAACAATTCAAACTTGAATCTAGATGTTCTCATTTTCTCTGATCAGTAGTGACGCGTAAACTTGAATCCTACTTGGGAATTGCTAAACAGTTCAAAATGGAACTCCGCTGGTTCTCCCGAGAGGATTTCTTTGATCGTATCGCAGACATGTGGAGCAAGGCGGTGCCAAAAACTCAGTCCAAAGATGGAACAGGAAAATGGGGGACTTACGAAAACACCTCCCGGGATGGGCAGCCCATGGAGAATTGGAGAGTACAAACAACAAAAAAATCCATCTTGAATCTACAATCTCATCGTTGGACATAGTCACAGAAAGTCGTGTGTTGTCTGACGGGGAGTGTAAACAACTGTAAACTACTCGTGATAATTTGGCTAAACTCCTACAGGAGGAGGAGATCAAGTTTTATCAATGAGCTATGGTCACCGATGTGCTCCTAGGAGATAATAATACTAGATACTTTCAAATGGTGCGTAATGGTAAATACAGGAAGAAACGAATCTTCTCGTTGGAGCATGACAATGGAAAAATTGAGGGACAGGCCAACTATAAAAGCTATATCACCCAATTTTACAAAGAATTGTCTGGGCATCCTGATGAGAACTTTTTCCTGCTGGAGGAACACCGGATAGAGGATCCTCAATTTGGTCAGAGCGAGAATGCATTGCTAATGGCCCCTTCACTGAGAAGGAGATTGGGAAGGAGTTTTTGACATGGAACACAACAAGGCACTAGGACCTCATGGATTCCCAGCTGAATTTTATCAGAAATGTTTGGAGATCATTAAACAAGACCTCATAAAGATGTTCCATGATCTGCATAAGGGTGATATTCCTCTGTTAAGCCTTAATTTTTTTGTGTCAGAACCCTTTTTGCCAAAGGTGCACGACTTAAATAAAATTCAGCTGTACAGATTAATTTGTTTACCGAATGTGAGCTTCAAGATTTTCACCAAGGACGCAACGTTACAGGTTAATCAGTAGCAGATCACGTTATCAGCCCAACTCAAACAACATTCATGAGAGGGGGCAATATCCTAGAAGGGGTAGTCATCTTACATGAAAATGTTAATGAACTTCATTGTAAGGAACTAAGTGGTATACTTTTCAAAATCGACTTTGAAAAGGCCTATGATAAATGGCTGTTCCTACTGCAAACACTATGGATGAAAGGTTTTTCACCTAAATGGATTTCTTGGGTGAATTGTTTCATATCAGGTGAAAATGTGGGGATCAATGTTAATGATGATATCGGTCCTTAGGGCCTGTTTGGTTTGCATGAGTTAAAGTTTAACTCCCATCACATCAATGTTCCCTCAAATGCATGGAGTACTAAATATAGACTAATTGCATGCATGTCGGCACAGATTAGGAGTAATTTACGAGACGAATCTATTAAGCCTAATTAGTCTAAGATTGGAAACTTTTGGTCAAATAAGACGAAAGTGCTACAGTGTTTGTTAAACTTTAACTCCTCCAACCAAACACTCCCTTACTTTCAAACCAAAAAAAGGCCTCTGACAAGGTGACCCTTTATCACCAATTCTCTTTAATCTTGTTGCCGATGCTTGCAATAATTGTTAACCGAGCCAAAGTAGATGTTCAAGTTAGCGGGGTGGTGCCACATCTGGTAGATGGTGGTTTATCCATACTCCAATATGCTGATGATACGATCCTCTTCATGGAGCATGATCTGGAAGAGGCTATAACATGAAGTTGTAACTTTCTGCTTTTGAGCAAATATCTGGTTTGAAAATAATTTTCATAAGAGAAAAAATTTCTGCTTTGGAGAAGCTAAAGAATACAGGACACAGTACATAGTTCTTTTTGGCTGTACTCCAGGCACTTTCCCAATGAGGTATTTGGGTATTCCTATTCATTATAGGAAACTAACAAATGCAGATTGGAGTAAAGTAGAAGAGTGTTTTGAGAAACGCCTCAGTAGTTGGAAAGGAAAAAAAATCTATTAATAGGTGAACGACTGACTTCAATAAATTTAGTACTTAGTAGTCTTCCCATGTATTCGATGTCCTTCTTTGAGGTATCAAAGGGCGTTCTTCGCTTCTTTTGGCAATGCGACAAGCATAAAAGGAAATACCGTCTAGCCAAATGGGACATCCTTTGCCAACCTAAAGAGGATGGAGGGGTAGGGATAATTTAGTACTTAGTAGTCTTCTCATGTATCCGATGTCCTTCTTTGAGGTACCAAAGGGCGTTCTTAAAAACTAGACAATTGTCTCGCTTCTTTTAGCAATGCGACAAGCATAAAAGGAAATACCGTCTAGCCAAATGGGACATCCTGCACCAACATAAAGAGGACGGAGGGTTAGGGATCCATAACCTGGAGATCAAGAATACAACACTGCTCAGCAAATGGCTGTATCGGTTGTTGAAAACAGATGGTACTTGGCAACAAATATTACACAATAAGTACTTGGGCACTAAACCTCTTGTCCAGTTCATTGGAAGTGTGGGGATTCTAATTTATGGGGCAGCCTTATGAAGGTTAAATGGGATTTTCTGTGGTTTGGATCTTTTATAATCAAAGACGGATCGCGGGTATGGTTTTGGGAGGATAAGTAGCTAGGAAATAGAAAATTACGAGATCAATATCCTCAACTGTACAACATAGCTCGCAAGAAACAAGATACAGTGCCCAAAGTGTTGTCCGCATACCCACCAAATATATCATGGCGCAGAGACCTTATTGGTCACAAGCTTGCATTGTGGAATAATCTCCTTTCATGGCTGTCCAACGTTGTTCTAAGCCAAGAGGAAGACAAGTTCTGATGGAAACTACATCAGAGTGGAAAATTTTCTGTAAAATCTCATTACCTAGCGTTGATCCATTAGGATGTGCCCAATTCTAACAAACGCTTATGGAAGTTAAAAGTACCTTTGAAGACCAAGATCTTTTTGTGGTATCTTTGACAAGGTGTTATTTTAACAAAGGATAATTTAGTGAAACGCAATTAGCAAGGCAAACAACAGTGTTGTTTCTATCATTAAGATGAAACGATCCAATACCTATATTTTTGAGTGCTAGTTAGCTCGTATGGTTTGGGCAGTGGTCTATGTGTCTTGTGGTCTTTCTAAGCTACGTAATGTGTCCAATATGTTTGGCACTTGGCTACAAGGGATTAGACAGGAGTTAAAGTATTTAGTACTTCTTGGAGCCGCTGCTACTTGTTGGGCTGTGTGGTTATGCAGGAATACAATGGTATTTGAAAACAAATAAAGGTCATTTTTGCAGGTTATTTGCTCAATTTCGCATTGGCTCCATACCTAGGCATTCTCCAAAAGAACGCTTCACAGGATATAGTTGTAGCGGCCTCACAGTTCTTGGATAAGGTGGCCAAGGAGTGTTTTACCCGAATATATGGGTGGCAGTCTAGTCTTCGGATTGATAGCCATTAACATATCCCTTTTATTTCCGCTTTTGTGTAAGGCTATGTGCCATCTAGGCAAAGGTCGGGAGGATTTCAAGTTGATGGATCACCTTGATGTAATAACAATCTTGAAATCAATAAAACTTCCCTTTTCGAAAAAAGTAGTGACGCATAGGAACCACAGTCCAAAGCACACAAGTTGAAACTCAATTATATTTTTGTTTGCGCCAGTTAAAACTAAGCATTCTTATTAGGGCTACACTACTACATATTGCTCATCACCGCCGATTCATAACCCCCTTTCACTGCTGGTTCACCATCATTTGTGAAAGTGGGCTGGGATAACCATGGTTATTAGTATTGGATTGAAACCAGCGGTGACAAACTTCATCACCGCTGGCTTGACGTACAATCCGGTAGTGATGTCATTCCCATTACCTAAAGTGGACATCATCGCCGGTCTATCATGATCCGGTGGCGATGAAGTACACATCACCGTCGATCTGGCGTACAATTTGGCAGTGATGAAGTAGTCATCACCGTCAGTATGGTGTACAACCCGGTGGTGATAAAGAGCTCATCAATGCCGGTGCATCATTTGATCTGGCAATGATAGGAGGTGATAAAGAGCTCAGCACACCATTGGCACGACATTTGATCCAATGGTGATGAAAAGCTCATCACCATCGGTTGTACCATGTCACCATGGTTTGTCTAGGATGACAGTGATAATGTATTTTTTGAATGCTAATTTAAATGTGGTTTAATAATTAATAGCATGAGTAATGTGATTACATTAGACCCACAACCTACAAAATGCATCAACATATACATATGGTTCAAGTCACGTTCCATACATCAAAATATACATATGCCACAATACTCTCAAGAACATGAGAAATATGTTTGAGAACACAAATCCAAGCTAACACACAAATATATATGACATGTGATTTGAACAAGATGAATTCGAGTTGTACCTTGACTAGATAATGCGATAGATAATGAAACTAACAAGCTCTTCTTGAAGCGCAGATACCTCTATATTAGACAACTCTGCAGTACTTGACTTCATTTACTCCAACATAAGAAAAAGGTGAAACACATTAAGACATGTATTGCAATACACTCAAATTAGCTAGATAGGTCGTCAATTGACCAAATTTAAGAACCTATGTGACGGAGTAGCCGTCTCAGATGAGAGTGATGGCTAGATCTAGTAAAGTCCAATCCTTGGTAAATGTTACCTGCAATGTCAACGACCACATTGTTATGAATAGTTGATTATCGTTTGACACAATCAAGCAGGTATATGCCACCAATATGACTACAAACAAAAGAAAATGAAATGGAAACGATAAGTCGTCCGTGGTCCACGATCTCCATCCTGATACATCTGTTTTCGTAGAGCATGCGCAGCTTTACTTGATTTTAACATTTTCCCTACAGAGAATATTCATTCCAATGTCATGACATCAGGGATGCAGTAAGTCGATGTGTTGGTTCCACCACGGCAATGTTAGCGGAAATGGAGCAGATACGGAGGGCAACGACAAGGGAATCGATGAATGCTGAAGGATGTGAATTGAATCAACTGAGAAGAAACGTTGGCGTACACGTCAAAAGGATCGGAGAAGAAATATTTCTACGAGGTGACAAAGTCGTGCTAGCTTCTGGGTCTTAGCAAAAAAATCCGCAACACCAAAATTCCACCATGTAGAGCGGAACGGCGACAAACACCATGGGCCATGGAGTATTAGCTTATTGCTACCGGCCCAATACATGCAGCCTTTGTTTGAAGTCGCCTTTTCACCCTTTCGATCGTCTAGATGCATATAATCTAGCAGGGTATTCGGAGTCTTGCTTCACTCTACTGGGCCTCGGCCACCTTCGGAGCAAATTCACGCTGGCGTCCCAAAATGAAGGTCCCAGCATCACTGAAGGCGATGACTTTGGAGATTTGACTAAGTCCAAGGGCTTTTCTTGGTGTTGTACTTATGTAAAGACCTTTTTGCCTCGATGTATTCAAGAATAATAAAGGAATATTGTAGGCAATTGAGTCAAAACGGCCAATTTGTTTCTTTGGTTGATTCGGCTTCTCCTATTAGGGGGCTCTAGTATATGAAAAAATAGGGACCCTGCTGATGTTGTCTCAAGATTCGAAATCAAGATCTACTGTAGTGACTGCATTCTCATATGTTGATTTGGCAGAAGTGTTAATGATAGACAATCAACGGATGGATGTGCAGTTTACTTTGGTGCTAATCACTACTACAGATATGATTTTGAGGCGGTTGGCAAGCCTCTCGTTTGCAGAGACAGGCAACCAGCCGCCTCGAAAAATCTAAAACTGGGAATTATAGAGGCGGTTGTTAATCTTTTCCCATGAATCATAAATATGGGCCAAAAAAAATTATAGAGGCGGTTGCAAATTAGGTGGTGTTTGGGACTGCTTCACAAACTCTGCTCCACAAAGTGCACCGTGGAGCAGCTCCAAAAAAACTGGAGTTTATGGAGCACCTCTTTAGGTGCTCTCATAACTTCACCTTTTTTTTCTCGAACAGAGTGCGTGGAGCTAAAACCGTATGGCTAAAAAAAATATAGAGGAGCTGAAAAACATGAAGCAGTCCCAAACCCTCCTTAAGTCTATGCCAATTTATTCCTGAACCCTAGGAATAGAGATTTTTGTGAAAAACTACCCTCCAACAGCTTCTCAAAATGGTTACCAAATATAGCTATTTTCTATTCTGGATTTTTGGCTAGCCAAAAATAGAAGACGACAATAGCTCTCTAGAGTGCGCAAGAGATATAGAAAAACTGTTGAAGAGCGAAAAGATATAGAAAACGATTTTTATGCAAATGACTCTCTAAATAATGATTTAGAGAGTGAAATTTAAAAAGACTCTTAAAGATGCTGATAGGGCACCACCGGCTTTCCCATGCTATAATCTCCTGATATTTTTTCATATACCATATATTACTATATGGTGGACTGGTTATTCTTTTGAACGAAGCAAGCATACTTTTTTTTGACAAAGGAAGATTTTACTAATTTCAAGAACATTATATCGAGATGATACAAAGTGTTGAAAATTTATTCCGGTCTTTGCTTGAATAAAGCACATAGCCATAAAAAGGCTGAACATGACAAAATACTCTAATGACTTTAGATCGTCACCCATGTGCCCGAAAAAAAATGACCTTGACCGCTAGTGCCATCTATTTGTGAAGCCACTACAACCAAGTCCTGCATATGCGGCTTTTGTAGAATAAGCCATGTATGGAGCCAGTGTATAACCTGTAGATAACCTACAAAGGAGAATAATGACAAATTTTTCAAAAATCAATATCGTTTGTGTGAAGACAAATTGACCAACAAATAGCGGTTGCCCCTAGTAGGAGAAGTGGCTTCAAAGTTTTGTTTCCCATAGCCCAGTTGCCAAACATATGTGACACACTTACAGGTTTAAGTAGACCAGCTGAGTTATGGACCAAAGTGTGCAAGGGTGCAAGCGAATCAACAATCAAAGAACAAGTGTTCATCTCGTCTCTATAACAAAAGCAACAAATTTTGCTACCTTGCCAGTTTTGCTTTGCTAAGCAAAAAAATATCCTCTCTAATCAAAGCTTTCACCTGGAGACTTATACGAAGGGCCCTCGTGACTGCTGACAGAGCAGCAAGGTATTCTACTCACATTGACATACACTGTGCAACTTGTGATGCTGTGGAAGATGATGCCCACCTCTTCTTCCATTGCCACCTCCCTCGAGCGGTTTGGTTTTCTACTGATCCTCGACTCAAAACTGATAATCTTCCTCAGGAGAACGACGGCATGCAATTAGCCCTGTAGGCTTTTATTTCCATCTCCACCTATAACGCTTTGTTTCAAAAAATCCTAGTTACTATGTGGTATCTGTGGAAGGCGAGGAACGACACTCGCTTCCGGCGCAAGTCATGGAGTCCCTGGTAGGTACACAATGCCGTGGCAGCACATATAGCCACCTAGCTGACGACACAAGACACACAATCTGTTGTCACATAACCTGAACCTCCAGGATCGGCGGACTGGGAGCAATGATCACTACAGCAGAGAAGGACATCACTGGCAGTTCAAAACCCCCCTTCACTGGCGGATTTTGAACCGCCATAACCAACTCGGCAGTGATGAGCTGATCACATCACTGCCGGTTATGTCAAACCGGCAGTGATAGCTCATGTATTACTGCCGGTTCGTGTTACAAACCGGCAGTGATACTTGAGCCATCACTGCCGGTTGTTTTAACCAACCGGTTGTGTAGATTATATTATCACTGCCGGTTTTCTTTGAACCGGTAGTGATATACTTTTCACAATTTGCATTTTAATAATTGTTTTATTTTCATTTCGAGGGGAGGTGGTGGGGTGGGAGGTCGGGGAGGTGGAGGTGGTTGCTATCGATCAATTTGATATCGATGTGAAGGTGGTTGTTGATCAGCGACAATACAAACCCATCAACATTTATATTACAAAAGTTTCAAAAAAAACTTTAAGTATCGAATTAAGAATCGCATTACAATAGCTTATCAATGTGGTCTCTTCCATACTGCGCCTTGTACTTCTTAGTCCTCGCAATGGAGAATGATCCTTTCTTGGTCAATATCTCGTCCATCACAAACCTTGCTATCTCCTCTTGAATTCCTCTCATCTCAAAATCTAGCAACTGGTTGTGATTGTTTGCTTTGCGCTGTAATTGAAGCAAGATGATATTGAGATGCACAAACGTAAGACAAAACAATAGAAATGGGATGCCTACGTACCATGTCATCTCCCTTATTTGTTTTTGCGTCAAAGTATTTTAGCATTGTCCACATCACATAGAACCCGCATTCGTTGTTCCCCATCGGTTGATCTAGGGTCTTGAGATCCTCCATATACTTTACACTGAATGGGGCACTCCATTGCTTTTGCATCTTGCTATCGAGATTTTTCCAATTAGGTAATGCCTTCATTCTATGTTACATTGTAAATGAAGTGTGAAGACCGAGGACATTACAATATCCTATGTGATTAGAAAGTGTTGTGATATTGGGTTCACTTACTTATTCAGCACTTTGACTAGGGGGTCGATAAGAGAAAGTGGCTTTTTCTTTGAGTCCCACACCTCGATATGTGAATCTTCAAGATAGATATCTACGAGGATGAAATGGTTGCTGCAATCACAAAGTCCATGTTATTGAATGACATATCAAGAAAAGAAACACTAAAATAAGGGTCGAGAACACATACTCGCAGTTGTAGGGTAGGAGTACGTTTGTTTTGTTGTTTCTGAACATCCTTTCAAACTCAATCTTCAAACTTGTTGGTACATAGTCATCTTCACCAGGGGCGGTGCATGTTGTCTCATTTACAAATATGGGATCCAAGAAGTCTATATTGCTCAATTGCTTCTTTAGGCAAACATGTTGTGCAAACAAAATTATAGGATTCACTACAAGTAGCAAACTAAATCACCAAAAGTCATAACACAGCGTGTCCCTGTACTGCTTACAATTAGGCATGAGCAACATACTACTTCCATCCCAAAAAGAATGCAATTCTTGATGCATTCTTTGGTTAAAGTGCCTAAAGTTTGACCAAATATATTGGTAAAAAAATTAATATATATGACACCAAATAAGTATACTACAAAAATATATCTTATGACAAATCTAACAATACTTATTTGATATCATAAATATTGAGTTCTAGACAACATGTGATTCAGCACTAAAAGGGAAACTGCATTCTGCAAGAAGGTTGCCATATCCAAATTCGTTATACATGTTAGTAGGCCAGTCAACACTTCAGCAGGTAAGAAGAACCCAAAGCACACAAGTTTTATTAGCAATCAAAGGCATCACGAACCTAACAAGCAATTCAGCCATCCTCCCAGAAAGCAACATTGAGGTGGGCATTCTATCAAACACCTTATGGGCACTCACCGAGTAAGCAGGGGTGGCGCGCTCAACAGCGACGTGGAGGAGCTCCTCACGGCATCGGCGTAGCTGTAGGGGACGGCGGCATTGAGGAAGCAGTAGGGGACGGTGTCGTGAAGGGCGGCGTCGGGCTGCGGCGTCATGCAGTGCGCGTCGGGCGGCGGCGGCGTGCACTGGCGAACAGCGTCGAGCGCGTAAAATGTCGTGCACTGGCCTTGGAGCGCGCCAGCGCCTTATATAACCCATGCATCACTGCCGGGTGGTTATTAGAACCGGCAGTGATGTCCCATATCACTGCCAGTTCTAATAACCACCCGACAGTGATGTCTCATATCACTGCCAGTTCTAATAACCACCCGGCAGTGATATGGGACATCACTGCAGGGTGGTTATTAGAACCGGCAGTGATATTGATTATTTTTAAACATTTTGGGTCCCCAATTGATCTCAAATGGAAAAGTTGTAAACAACAAAGTTGTGGAACTCATGAATGTCTACAACTTTTATTTTAGTCGTTTCTCAATTTGAGAAAGTTTTATTAGGCATGTCTCATAAAGTGCTCTGTCTCACACAAAGTTATGTCACTTTGTTGGAAACATGGCATCCGTTATATCAACAAAGTTCCAAAATAATAGTGGTAGAACTCATCAATCTCTACAACTCCATATGATCTCAAATTCGATGCAAATTACTAAAACAACATTTCATTAAGGATTACATAGTTTATGATATTCTAACTATGATGGCCTCATCGTGATCACTCCGGAGGTAAGTAGGTTCGTCACCCTCTTCAAGGATAGGTAGGGTAATGCTTGCCCCAAAAGGAGCCATTTCTTGATAACCTTTGTACTCTTCTTCGTCCGTCACTCCTTCAACACCGATAATCTTCCTTTTGCCTTGCATGACTACTTGTAGTCTTCCCTTTATATTGTTATCCCTTGCATAGAAGATTTGCAAAACATCTTTTGCAAGGACAAAGGGGTCATCTCTGTATGCGGTCTTGGATAGATCAACGGTAGTGAACCCATCATTGTCGGTGTTGATTTCATCTAGCCGGACCCACTGGCAACGGAAAAGAGCGACCTTCAACTGTCGTCCATAGTCTAGCTCCCATATCTCATCTATGAAACCATAGTATGTTGCCTCCACCGTGCCGTATTCATCGTGGGCGTCGAAACGAACAACACTATTTTGGTTGGTGCTCTTTCCATCCTATTTTTTTGTGTAAAATGTAAAACCATTTATATCATAACCTTGGTACATCATCACCGTAGTCGAAGGTCCGGGAGCTAAGAGATCTAGCTGACATCCCATCACCATTCCTAGCCTCCGGCGTCGAAACCAGTCACCGAATTCCTCCTTATGTTTTTTCTCAAGCCAAGCCTGTGACCTACAGATGTGCTTACTTTGCAGTAACTGCTTGTGCTCATTAATGTATGCCATCACACCATCGGCCTGCTGGAGAACAGCGAAGTGTGCCTGTCTGAAGGAAACCACTTCGATTATTTTGACAGCTTTCTCACCTATCGTTCCTTTGCCCCCTAGTCTTCCATCGTGACGAGATACTAGAACTCCGACCCGATTGATGTCCATATAATATGTGCAGAACTCAATGGCCTCCTCGTTGTCCATCCTTCTACCATGCTCCCTTTTGGTCTAAATCTATTCCTAACATACCGCCTGAAAACTTTCATCAACCTCTCGAAAGGAAACATCTGGTGTAGGTACATTGGGCCAAGGGCTTTAATTTGGTCCACAAGGTGAACAAGTAGATGCACTGATATGTCGAAGTAAGTCGGTGGAAAATGCATCTCAAGCCTGCATAGAATCTCGGTTATCTCCTGCTTCAGCTGGTCTAGCTTGGCCCCTTCAATGACCTTTTCAGAGATCGCGTTGAAGAACGAACACAACTTTATGATTGGGGCACGGACCTTGTCAGGGAGGATACCTCGCAGGGCAACTGGGAGCAGCTGAGTCATAATGACATGACAGTCATGGGCCTTCATACAACCATAGTTAAACTTAAGTTCTCTCATGTTAACTAGCCTCTTCGGGTTCGCACAGTAGCCAGTTGGCACTTTGAGATCATTGAAGAAAGAAATAAGCATGGCCTTTTCTTCCTTTTTCAGTGTCCATGATGCCACCGGAAGTTTCAAGTGGCCATCCTCAAGAGGTATTGGGTGCAACTCCTTTCTGAGGCCTAGGTGTTGCATGTCCAAGCGTGTCACGAGAGAATCCTTTGTTGTTCCCCTGGTGTTCATCAACAAGTTAAGTGTGTTACCGCACACGTTTTAAGTTATGTGGATTGGATCAAGACAGTGAGGTACACTCAAAAGTGGCCAATAAGGTAGTTCCCAAAAGATTAATTTTTCTTCCAGATACTACCGGCTGGCGCTGGTACTGCACCTTCCCCCTTCCCAAGGACAACATCTGTGAGTTTGCTTACTTGTTTAAGTATCTGTTTCCCGTCTCGATACTTTGGAGGTCCATGTTTCTCAGTAGTCCCATTAAAATCTTTTCTATTCCTGCGGTAAGGGTGATCCCTTCGTAGGAACCTACGGTGTCCCATATAGACCATCTTCTTGTTTTCTGGTAGATGTATAGCATCAGTCTCGTCCAAGCACTCGACACACCCAGTGTATCCTTTTGTCTTCTCTCTAGACAAGCAATCTCACCCTGGCAGGTCAGTGATTGTAGCGATAAGTATAGCCTTTATCGTGACATGTTCTTTTTTGTACTCATCCCAAACATCCTTCACACCCGTCTCCCACATCTGTAGTAGTTCATCGATCACTGGTTGTAGAAGCACATCGATATCATTACCAGGTTGTTTTGGCTCTTGGATTAGTAGTGGCATCTGGATGTATGACCGTTTCATACAAAGCCAGGGTGGAAGGTTGTATATACATAGCGTCACTGGCCAAGTGCTATGATTGCTTCTAACCTGGTCAAACGGATTCATCCCATCTGTGCTCAAACCTATCCAAAGATGCCTTACCTCTCCACCGATGTTCTTATAGAACATAGTGTTGATAGTCCTCCAGTCCGACCTGTCGGCGGGGTGCCTCAACATTGTATCTTTCTTACGCTCTTCGCCGTGCCAACGCAACAGTTTGGCTGACTTTGCATTTGTAAACAACCTATGCACTCGTGGAGCTATAGGAAAATACCATACGACCTTTATGGGCCCTCCTCTGGTCTTGCTTCCCTGATTTGACGGCCCTTGCTTGTATCGGGGAGCTTTACACTTGGGACACGCATCCAAGTCATTGTATTTTTCTCCACGGTACAATATGCAATCGTTGGAACACGCGTGTATTTTCTCAACCTCGAGGCCGATTGGGCAAATCATTTGCTTGGCCAGGTTAGTCTTTTCTGGTAACTCGCTACCCTTCGGGAGCAGTTTATGTAGTATACCTAACAAGCTATCGAAGCCTTTATCACTCAATCCATTCGTTGATTTGAACTCTAATAGCATGATGTTGGCTTCCAGTTTGCTTATTGGGCAGGTCGGATACAATGGTGTTTTTGCATCCTTTCTTATGATCTCCAGTTTTTTCAACTGTGTAGCACTAAGGAATCCGCCATGCACATCATGTAGAAACTGTGAAATGCCATCATTTTCCTCTGTGTCGTCAACTAATGTATTCCTAAACACATTATCGTTGGTAGGCACAGGTACTGTGTAGCATTGGTAATCATCAATAGGCAGAAATGCGTTTAGGGATACGCTAGGCATGGGCACATCATCATTGTTTTCTTGTGCAACATTTTGACCAACCTCCCCATGCAAAGTCCAAATCGTGTAGTCTCTCATGAACCCCCTGGTAATCAAGTGCAATCGTATATGCTCCACGTCGCCCCATTTTCTCGTATTCTTGCAATCTTTGCATGGATAGAATACAGGCTGTGAGTCCCCAGCATTAGCTCTAGCGAGCTTGATGAAATCGTCGATGCCCGTCAAGTACCGTTGGTCTGTACATGACAGATCGTACATCCACCCTCGATCCATGTCTGCATAGGTAAAATGGGCCGGGCAGAGGAAACATAGGAAAGTTTTAATAAGAAATAATTATTGCACAATATTGAAGAACAATTATTCTACTCCATGCAACATAAAAATGGAGACACTAATTTAAAAAAGACTAAATTTAGAGACATGATCATGAATAACAATGTAGCTCCAAACAATGCCCATATAAATTAAAAATCGCAGCCCCATAAAAAATAATTATTGCACAATATTGTAGAACAATTATTCTACTCCATGACATATAAAAATAGAGACATTAATTTAAAAAAAATACTAAAATTGGAGATATGATCATGAACAACAATGTAGCTCCAAACCAGTGGCGGATGCAGGATGATAATCAAGGGGGGCTAAAAACAATGGAGATGTTGATTTGCATGAAGATTTAATGGTGATTTGAGATTTTTGCTACAGTGTTTCTAGTAGTAAATCAAGTCATTAGGGGGGCTGGAGCCCACCCAGCCCCCTGTAGATCCGCCACTACTGCTCCAAACAATGCATTGTTTGGTGACACATGGGTTAATTTGCTCATCAACATTGTAAAAGAATCTACTCTACTCCTAAGAACCAATTATAACATCACATACTAACAATGCATTATAGCCATGAATTAGAAAAGTGCTCTGTAGAAGAATGGAGAAATAAGAATGAGAATCAAGCATTATAGCCATCAAAACAAAGCTAATTAAGCAACAAAATCGAAGGAATGGAGGCTGGTTACTAACCTTAAAGAAAAAGATCAAGACATTCTTTCAAATCCAAGTGGTAGCTTCACGGATTTTGGCGACCGCAACATTAGAGGGAGTGGCCAAAACGCGCGCCTCTGTTCTCGGGATAAAAGAGTGGAGGAAGAAGATGACGGCTACAACCTTTTTGTGCTGTCAGGCTCATCACTGTCGGTTCTATCCTAAAACCGACAGTGATAGAATCAAATCACTGTCGGTTCTTGGCTTGAACCGGCAGTGATAAGTGGAGTTGTCATCACTGCCGGCGGGAGGCACAAACCGGCAGTGATAGTTGTCATCACTGCCGGTTCTCGCACCCCCCAATTATTTTCTGGTTGTCAGAGTCTACAACCGGCAGTGAAGGGTCATCACTGCCGGTTGTCCTAATTTCGGCAGTGATGTGGCCGGCACTGATGACTGAATCTGTAGTAGTGGATCATCAGCTACAGCCCCTGCCGGCTGCCCAACTACAACACGGGTGGCCACCAGGATAACATTAGGTACGATTCTCTCGAATGCTGGTATAAGCCAAGCCGGACGCCAAATCCAGAATCACACCAACGCTTTAGACGGACAGGTATACCATACAAGTGCCGACGTTACTCCTAGGTGTCAAATGCTACGTCGGCGCATCAACAGCACCTGATCATCCATCGCTACCACCGGGACTGGCTGGCCTTGGAATCTTCTTTGTTGACACGCAGGTACAGCCGGCGCAAACTATATACATCGAGGCGCACCTTTCAGGTACTCAGTCGGTGATCATGGCAGAGGCGGCTGCCTTAGCCCTTGCTGCAATGGTAAATGATAGGCTCAACTTCAACAACACAGCATTCCTATCAGATTGCCAACAGTTGGTACACTTCCTCAATACAACAGACCAAACTTATCCTCCAGACCGGAGAATCAAGCCCTTCACTCAAATATTCACCAACTGCTCAGCGTATAGACAGGCAAAGATCTTCAAGATTAGCAGAAATCTCAACTCCACGGCTGATAGCCTAGCTAGACAGGCTCTCTGAATCCTGCTCAACTTATGAGCCTGTGTGCTCTTATATGTATCAGAGTCACCAGTGCCCTCTAATGGATGCACTGACCACTGTAAATCTGCAAGCTGTAACTATACTTTCAGCTTCTGCTGCTAATATAAAATCGTTTGTTGTAAAAAAAAATAACACTACAATGTGAACGCGTTTCCCTTGAGGTTCCTATAAAATTGAAAATATCTAGCCAAATCACAGTCACAGAAGTCCAACACGCTCAATGTTGCATTAATATGATATATAGATATCAGAGCATGTACGGACCCACAATTGTCAAAAAAAAAAAACGAGAAAGGGAGTCCATTTTAGATACACATCAAGCAACCACCACTGCAAGGAACAGAGCTCAAACGTGTTCTTCCTACCCTTTTGATGGGCACACAGTATCTCGTGCGCTAGGGACAAGGAGAAGCTTCTCTTTCCGCCTCGCTGTCAGCCCGAACACTTCAGTCATGTCGATCTTATCTGCTCCTTTAGGCAGCTCCCAATCAAAGTGGTACACAAGATTTGCCAGCATGATCTCAATGGTGGCTAATGCAAAGTTCATCCCTGGACACATCCTTCGCCCTGACCCAAAAGGCAGATACCGGAAGTCCTTCCCTCTAAAATCGACTCCCCCGATTTGTCCATCGTGGATGAATCTCTCTGGCATGAACTCCTCCGCATTATCCCACGTCCGAGGATCCCGGCCGATTGCCCAGACATTAACGAGCACAGTCGTGCCAGCAGGAACTTTGAAGTTGTCAACGATATCACAATCCTCTAAAGAGAGATGCGGGATGAGGAGCGGAGCAGGTGGGTGCAAACGGAGCGTTTCTTTGATAATAGCTTTCAGATAAGTCATTCTGGAGAGATTGTCCTCACTGATGGCTTCTTGGCAGAGTCTAGTGCTCCTAACCTCATCCTGTAGCTTGGACATAATATCTTGGTGTAGCATGAGCTCAGCCATGGCAAATTCTAGGATCAGGTACGTTGTGTCCGTGCCTGCTGCAAACATGTCCTGCAGTTTAGGTTTTATTAGGTTAGTGTAAAAAATGGATTAAGAATAGAACGTACTACGAGTAGATTTCAAGGAATATATGTCTTCTCTCTTCTCGACCGGCCTCAGGTAAACTAAGGAGGGAAATTAATGGAATCGGCAAACTCACCTCCAAGATACCCTTGATGCTCTCTCTGGTGAGCCCATACTCGTGCTGTACGGATAGCAACACATGTATGAAGTCATACTCCCGGTCGTTGCCACCAGCATCCTCAAGCCGCGTTGCAGCAGCAGCTATCTCGCTCGCGTGCTCGTCGATCAGCTTGTCGAGAAGCATGTCCCACGTATCCCTTAACCTTTCAGCCTTGCGACGTGCCGGCGACACGAGAACGCCTCCCGCGGCCTTGGCGAGGCCAGGGTACAAGTTCTCCAGGTTGAATCCGGCCACGAGGGCCGTGCCTTGGTCGATCAGCTCTCGGAACACCCTGTCCCGGCCCTCCACCCTGAACGACCGGCCTGCCACAGCGCGGCACACTATGTCGTTGGTGAACTTGCTCAGCAGCTCGGTCATGTCCACCACCGTGCGTGTTGCTGCCGCGCCATGGATCTTGTTGATTACTAGCTCTACCTGCACGCACGACATATGGGGATCAGTGTTCAGTGGACGGAGTAGATATATTTACTCCTAAAAAAAAGTAAATGTATTTGATTAGGAATGGCATGGCCGTGGTGGTTGTGATTGATTACATTACCTCTTCCTTACGGGCAGCGCGGTAGGACTGGACCTTCTTGGCGCTGAGCAGGTGCGTGGTGGACAGCTTCTTCGCCAGCCGCCACTGCTCGCCGTAGGGTGCCATGGCGATGTCCGACGGACCGTACAGCCGTACAGGAGCACGTCCCCACACACGGACCGCGGCCGGGAGGAGAACAGCTGATCGTGCGTGCGCAATACGGCCTGCGCAGCGCGCACGGACGAGGCCACCAGAGTTGGCACCACACCAAGGCGGAGCATGATGAGGCCATCGACACCATGCCGCTCGGCGAGGCCCCGCAGCGAGACGTGCGGGAGCGCACCGACGAGGTGGACGTGCCCGATCAGCCGCAGCGCAGGAGGGGAGGGGGGCAGCCTCTTTCTGTCTCGTCCACTTCCTGCCCCCGTGGTGAAGAAGCAGCGCAGCAGCACGAAGAGTAGTAGGAGAGGGAGGAGCACTAGGAGAAAAACTTTTGCAGTCGGTGAGTCGCCGGCGAGCTGATCAAAAACTACTAGTTGAGCCATGGGCGCTTGTACTATTGCTGTGGACCTGTGGCAATTATTGAATGAGGATCTTATAGACGCATGAGAGAGACTATGTTGTTAAAGTACCGGCCTGTTGCCAAAAAAAAAGAAGGTACCGGCCAACTTGCCAATGTCGGACTCCAAATACAGCCCGTTACTCGGTTCTAATTTAAGAATCATCTCATTATTGTTGGAATGAATAATAGGCGACAATGAAAAGCATTTATACAATTTATTTAGGCCTCTGCTTGATGACTAATTATTAGTTATACGGCTCAAAACAATTAGCCCATGCGATGTTTTGATCCTTGGCTAAAAGGCATAGCTTTAGTAATGAACTATTAAACCTTATTAACTAGTTGTACTTCGCTAATTAACTAATAACTAGCCAAGAACTTAGCTAAAAATATAAACCTCTGTACCATTTATTTAAATGAAAAGTTTTAACACTGTGGAAATCTCCCCTACAGTTTTTGCGGTAAAAAAAAGAGGTAAGCTAAAAATTAGTTTACCAAATAAGTCTTCCTATTTGGATAAACTAGATCGAGCTAAGTTTTAGCTCATGAAACAAGACTTATACAATTATACCATGAGTATCGCTCTTGTGGAGATCAAATTTTTTTCCACGTATCTTAAAGTAACTTAAAATTTAATTAAATATTTCATTATTTCAATTTCCCAAGGGATATGTTGCCTCCGCCTTGCCCAAGCCTAGACGACTAAGCTCGACCCAAGCACATAATAAGGATCTCGAGTCCCTGATCAGATCGTTTCATTTCCTCTCATTTCGCTTCTCCTTGCGCCTTGCTAACGGAAGGAGGTGGCTACAGAATCGAGTGAGCATCATCCACAAGACGGTTCAACTGTGTATTCAGATAAGTCTTTTTGAGAAGTCAAATATTTTTAACTTAGACTAAATCTACATAAGAATGGTGCATAATTAGTATAATTGGATGAATCGTTGAATGTATTTTTATAATAAACTTATTTGAATAAATAAATGTTGCTAATATTTTTATATAAATCTAGTCAATATTAAGAAAATTTGAAGCACACATTTTATACTGGTACGTATTTTGGGACGGATATAGTATATTTTATCTAAATGTTTTCGTCAGGAGCAGAGGCGTAGGGGCCTACTGTTGTGGTGCATTACTTTCCCTACGACCCTTGCAAATGGGGGAAGAAAGCAAGCGTGGTACTTAGAGCATCTACAAGAGTACCTCATTTTTTCATCCCCAAAACATATAGTTTTGCAACTCCCCAAACGTTATTGGGAGGAAAAAAGAAGGCCATCTCCGAGAGTTTTCAATAAATGGCTTCCAAAAAAACAAATTTGGGTCCCACATCAATTTTTCTTTGGCTTTTTTTTTCTCGCGGGACTTCACAGGGTCGCGAACCCTTTCTGATGCCACGCCCTCCTCCCTGCCGGCCGCTGCCACTGGTTGATCTAGCTCCTCGCCTCCTCTGGCTAAGGGGCTGTTTAGTTGGCAAAATTTTTGGCGAAACGCTACTGTAGCAGTTTCGTTGTTATTTGGTAAATATTGTCCAATCATGGTCTAATTAGGCTTAAAAGATTTGTCTCGTCCATTTCGTCTAAACTGTGTAATTAGTTTTATTTTTATCTATATTTAATGCTTGATGCATGTGTTCAAAGATTCGATGTGACGGGGAATCTGAAAATTTTGGCAAAATTTTTGGCATCTAAACTGTGCCTAGATCAACAAACAAATTAAATGAAGTCTTCTCCGAGGCCACCAAATTCACGAGCCGTACAAGAAGAAACGGGATTCCGAGTTTACCATGGATTCAAAGAACGCCTGGCTCGCCTCTGCGTGGCGACGCGAGCGAACGAAGCTTTGAGATGGGGAAGGGATATGAGGTACCCTTGGAGAAGAGTTTTTCTTTTTTTTTTCCCAAAAAACATAGATGGGGAACGGATATGGGGGTGCTTAGCGGGGAGTGCAACGAGGACAGCTTCAAGCTTTTGCCAATCTGCTGCGAGAATAGATTCATCATATGCATGGTGACATCGGTGAGGAATTATGATCCATCCATCTTGCATTGCCAGAGTTTCTTCGAATTTTGGTTCCAAATTGACTTGAGGTAGATCCTAAATCCATCTGTGTGGACGGCATCAGTTCTCTGTCTAGTGCAGTGTGCAACTGTGCACTATGCAGTGCAAATCCCCTTTGTTTTTTTTTTCAGATCAGCGACTTAGGAATTAGTCTTGGTTTGTCGATTGATTCCTTGCCTAGATTCATCGAAACAAATCAGCAGGAGAGCTGATGATTATATTAAAAAGCAGATGAAGTCTAGACCGGACAAACTAAAAAACAATACAACTATGGTCGATTGGATTGGACTATCAACACGCTCCGAACTCAAACTCAAGAGAAGACAAACAACTCTGGCCGATCGGAATGGGATATCGACACAAGCCACACAGACCGAAATTCAACACAGAACACACGCTGGACCGCCTCCGAAACACCATAAGCCACACACCACACTGCAACGCCAACAATTGGATGGCAGAGTCGTCAGGACGAAAACGCCATCGTCACTGCTTGTGCCGTCATTGCCAACGTTGTCCCACACCAAGGTAGCCTGCTGTCGAGCAGGCCTAACCGTCGTCGTAGTCCGCTGCAAGCCATAGCTGCCTCTAGCGCTCGCCAAGACAACCCCATCCACCAAGATCCAAGCACGCACACCGTAGCTTCAAGTACCTAGCTGCCTCATCGAAGGTAGAAATGCCACACATGTCATTTAGCTGCCAGTTAGAATGCCTCCTTGCACTGGAAACAACCACCGCTGAGCGGGACCGCCCACCGCTATACCATGTAGGTCAACTCGGCAGCGCAAATCTGGTAGCAACCACCTCCCACGTCGGCCATATCGCCAACTCTGTGGGCGCCTCCGATGCCGGCCTCCTCACAACTTCATGGTCGTAATTGGCATACGGTCCCATCAAATTGTCACCCTCAACTGCCAAGCAGATGTGAGGCCCACCAACCGTCATGCCAATGCCCTCCTCCTAACCACCTTCCTCCACCGTGGACACCGTATCATTGAATCCTCAATTAGGCCTCCACCTTCCTCACCATAACGCTGGCCACCATCACAGACTGAATGAGCACGAGCTTCTAAAAGGACGTCTCCAAGGAGGGACGTGATGCCACCGACGTCGTCATCGATTGACCAGAAGGTCAAGGTTTTCACCTAGGAAAGACACGCTACGCAAAGGGGAGAGGATTATTCAATGAATGCTTCCAAGGAAGAAAACGGCGGTGCCTAGAGGCATCACCATCATTGGCCCAAGAGGGACAAAGCTTTCGCCATGGTGGATCAATGTAACACCCCGGTGTTACGCATACATTTAGCATTGCAAATCATATGCATGATGTATCATTTGCATTTATAATCACATGTGAAGTAGAGTGCATTTTGAGTTGAAACATTTCTATGAAACGTGAATGCTGCATACGCTTGTTTAGAACTGTTTCGCCTTAATTATGCTTGCTAGGCTACTAAAACATGGGTGGCTATAATTGTAAATCATCTAGAATTAGTTATCATAAATTTTGGAGCAACTTTGGTATTCAAAGTTTTGTCAAATTTGTTTTTAAAACTATTATTGAAAAAGGGTCAAAAACCCTCCCTATTTAGCTTTTAATCTCCAATTCAAAATCAGTTGGGAATTTTGAGTTGGTCCCTTAATAAAAGTTGTAGAGGATTAAATTCTAAGCAACTTTGATTTTTGGGCCATTTTTAGAAAAAGTCATTTTCTTGCTCAAAATGGGATTTGAAAACTGTTATTTGAAATTTGTTTGAAAATAGAAAATTGGAAAATCAATTTCTCACCTAGACGGGCCGCTGCCTCCCTTTCGGCCCGCTGGCCAAAGCGGCCCAGCTTCCCCCCGTGTGCGCGCGCCCGCAACAGCTCCCGCAGCCCCGCCCACGCCCGCGCTGCGCCTCCCTCTCCCGTGCAGACGCGCCCGACCGCGGCAGGCCGCGCCCGCCGCGTGGCGAGCGCATGCCGGCGATGCCGGCCGGGTGGCGCCCAGTGGCCCCCACGGCCGCGCTCTCCTTCACCCGCGCCTCGACGCACCAGTCTGCGCCCACTCACTTCTCGTCCACTCCCTCAGCTCGCCAGCAGCAAGAGCAGAGCCCGCGCACTACCTCCGCCCCGTGACCGAGTACGCGCTCGCTGGAGTTGGCTGCTCCGGCCGCCTCAGCTAACCGCCGGAGACTCCATCTTCCTCCGAGCACCCTCGCACCGTCGTGGAACCCGTGCTCACCTTAGCTCGCCGTGGTATAGCCCCTATCCTCGGTAATCTCTCGCCGGAGTTCGGGTCTGCTCACCGGAGAAGAACCGCTTCGTGGGCACCACACCTCCACTTCACCTTCCGCTCTCCTTTCTCGCGCACAAGTAACCCACCATGTCCCTGATGCTCTCGAGCGCCTCCACGCACCTTGCCATGGCCGGGAGTGCCTCGCCATCGGTGACCCGCACCGCCGTTCGGCCATGCACGGTGGCGGCCGGCTTCCCGAGGTCGTTAGGTCACGCCACGAGCACCGTTGAGTTCGCGCGAGGGTGGAGATCACCCCGGTCCTCTTGGCCTGGCCGGAGACCTCACCGCCGGCGAGCTGTGGCCGCCGGCGTCTCTCTCTCCCTGTGACTGACCCATTGGGTCATGGGTCCACATGTCTGTCTCAGTGTGCGTGCGCGTGTGTACAACTCTGGGTGGCTCTAGCATTTTCAGCCGGTTTTCAGAGAAAGGATTTAAAGAAAATGATTTCTTATTTTTGAGAAATTGCTTTGGAAAATTGTAACTTGCTCATTTTAGCTCCAAAAATTGTGAAACAAATTTTGGTGGACTTCTTAGAACCAGATCTATGATCTAAAAAATATTGCATGTCAAGTTTCAAATACTTTTCTGTAGAGTTTTTATTTAATCATTGAAATTGTTGTATTCTTGATAAATGCTTAATAAATCGTAGAAAGCTCAAAAAAATATGGTTCCAATTTTGTTAATCATTTTGTGCAATGCACTTTCTAGGAAAAATATGTTCCATGCAAATTCTATGGAAAAATTTTGATGTGTAGTTCAAGTGCTTTTATTTGATGGTTTTTGTTATTTTTGATAGAGAGCAAAAATTGTATAAAACATGTGTATGATAATTTTTATATAGTGATTGTTTACTGTGTAGAATGTATGAAAAATTCTAAATTTGTTGTTTGATACTTTTCATAGTACAAAGTATTTTTATGCTCATTTTTAGGCCCTAGATTGTTATATTTGTGTAGGCAGTTCTAGTACTCCAAATGTAATGAAATTTTTGTGGCATACTAAATTAGATGATAGTTAGCCACTGTATTTTTCTCATATTTTTTTTCTATGCTGCCAAAAGAAGTGTTGCCATTCAAACATAGTTTCAACTAGGGTTTAATTAACCTTGTTAATGCATGATTAGTTAATAAGATTTGCTTTGGTGTATCTTTGAAGCATCTTAGATTTCTGTGGTGACTTGGCATGGTAGAGAATGATTGTAGTAGTATACTAGTACATGTTCTTGGATGATGTGGTCTACCTCGTAGAAGAGTTGTATTCCTACTTTATACAATAAAGTAAACCTATTCATCTACATCCCATTCATCATGATCATTACATGTCATCTCTATAATGCACCTAGGCATGAGCACTTATATATTTGCATCATACAGGATCATAGGAAGTAATTCCGGTAGCAGTTCCCGAGGAGCTGGAAGAGCAGCCCGAGGTGCAAGAGCAGGAGGTGCCCGAAGCCGACGAGGAGGTCGGTGAGGATCTTCCAGAGTGCCCCGACAATCGCCCGAGCTCTTTCGAAAGAGGCAAGCCCCGGAGCATTTCTCTCCTGGTTTGCAAATATTTTATTAATGCTTTACCTTAATTGATGCATTACGTTTACTAGTTGTTTGCAACCGTTGCTGCATTATGCCTTGTTTACCTTTGTTCTACCATATCCTTGTTATCCTGGTATTCGCGGTCAAGAAATGCTTAGCTTGCTTAGATTGGTAGAAGTCGGGTGATTTCCTGTCACCTGCGAGCTATAGGTGGTTACCTGGATCTGCTTGAATAAGTATGTCATCTTAGGATAACTAAGTGTTAATTTGAAATTAAGACCAGACGGAGACTTACAGGGTTTCGGACTGTAGTATTTTCTGTCTGTGTTGGTTAAGGACCGACCGTTGTTGGGCCTCGAGTCATGTTGAACGCATGCCTTACATTTAGCTGGCCGAATAATATACCTTTCGACCGCGAAGCTAGAAGATTATTTGGGCCGAGTGGATTGCCCGCAGCGCACTGTACCGGAGCAGGTGTGGTAGGACACGGGGGGCACGATGATAAGGCCAAAGAGCAGTCGGGCGGCCCCCGAGTACATGTGGTTCCTGGCAAACTCGAGACTTTACCTGGATAGTTAACTCGGTGACCAATATCTCACTTTAGCGGGTGAGTGAGGTTTGTGTGAGAAATAAATTACCAGCTGGTTAATAATCGATTCGAATCGCCATCATTCACTGGATTGTGAACACTTGACTTGAGTTACTTCATCGTAGTAATATTGATGGAACACTTGGATAGTTATATGAAATATGATATGATGGAAGTTGTTAATGATAATTGGTCATCCTTACTTGTTTAATCACATGTGTTACTCTAGTACAGGTGTAAATGTAGTTGGTAGGTTAATAAAGATTTAACTTGATATAAAAGCTTCTAGAAAAGGTTCTTTAAATGCTAAAAATACATTTTTGCAAATGAGTCAGCTACCCTACTATAAAGCCTTTCATAATCCTTGGTGTCATTTTGTTTTCGGTTATGTCGGGTAAGTCTAGCTGAGTACCTTCTCATACTCAGGGCTTTGTTCCCACTTGTTGCAGATGGGCAGATGTATTACGGCTACTATATCAACTGCCTTTATCCTGCGATGGGTGAAGCTTAGGACCATGGGCAGTGGTCGTTCCCTATGTCTCATCTAATGCTTTTGTTGGAGATGATCATCAGCTGGCACTTTATTTCAAAATCTGTGTGAGTGTGTGTGGATTGAACTAAATGCTTCCGCTACTTTTATTTGAACTTGGTTTGTAATAACTATATTTAAACTCCGATGTATCCGTGATGTGAACTTTTATGTAATTTGTGATGGTGACCGCTAAACTTATTACAATCTTGGCTGGTATGTAAGTTGGTTTGAAATCCTTCATGATTTCATGGACTACCGGGTTATACGGGCTTAAGTTTGCTAAATCGTCTGCTCAGTGGATGATTTTCTTACTTAATTTCGTATAATTGGTCGGTTCTGTTACAGCTGGTATCAGAGCATGGTTTAGCGTGTTTACTGTTCACAAGCATATTTAAAACAAAAAGGTGTTTGAAAAACGTGATTTCCAAACTAAAAAGTGTGCCAGTGGTCTTGTCCTTTATGCCTAGTTAAGGACTCTAGGTGGCTTGTTTAAGTACTGACTTGGGGTTCTTGCATCATATTTCTCTTTCGTTGCTCATACGGCGTGCTATTGTATGAGTGCCACTTAATTGAGTGGTAATGAATGGACCATTTGCCTCTACGCCTCGATAAGTGTGAGTTGTGAGAGCATGATCGGATACACCGCCGATCTAGGGAGAGTGCTTATATGATGCTGGAGTAATTACATGTTCTACGTATGTTTTACAAAAGTGTCGCATGTGTGGTTGTTCCGTCCGTTGAGGTGATGCCGTCAATAGGGCGATGTTTTGGGTAGTTACTACCGTTGTACGTGTATCTGGGGATTCGTGTAGAGCCTGTAGATAAATTTACTACTTTCATGCATCAGGGGGAATTGGGCTGAAATGAATTTTCTGCAGGTACATAACAACGTTTCTCATGTAGAACGTATTAGTTACATATATGAGAGATCGTCTGTATACCACCGAATTCATCGCTAAAGATTATTTATTTCATAAGTTTGTGACAACGTAAGAAACGTACATACATCATATTACTTGTGCATTTCATTCATGTCATGCATTCCTCCCCTTATAAATTGATTATCTCCTTTTGATAAAAATTATACCAACTTAAAATATATTCTCACAGGGTAATCAAAACTTTTGCTATAGATGGCCCGCACGAAGCAGACTGCCCGTAAGTCCACAGGCGAAAGAGCACTCCGACACCAGTTGGCCCCGCGGGAGCACCGCAGCACGGACACCTTTCTGAGCGAGTTTGGCATGCCAACCTTGCTTTGTAGAGTGCTCCATGATGTGGGGTACCCAAAGGGTTAGGAGCCGGTGTACTCTTGGAGTGAGAGCTAGTTAGCCGAGGATGGACTTGCAGTAGTAGAGATCATAGTCCCTGCTCTTGGTGATGCTCTAGAGTGGGATGGTTGGCACTTGGAGTTTGAGGGACGCACTCCGGTTGAGGGTGCAGAGGGAGCAGCTTCCCATTTTATCAGGGACATTATGGGCAAATTTCCCAATTGAAGCACTTCCTTTGTTGCTCATTGCTCTTGAAATAGTCATTTCTCTTTTTGAAGCCTCTTCTTTTGATAAACATCTTGCCAATATTCTTGACAACTAGAGCAAGTGCCTCATTATCAATTTCATAATCTTCATCTTCACTATTGTCTTCTTCTTCTTCAATAATGGTAGCTTTGCCCTTGGAGGAGATGGCCTTGAACGCCACGGTCTTCTTCTTCTTTTCTTCCTCCTTCTCCTTCTCATCAACATCTTGATCATACTTATCATATGTTAATACCTCTCCAAGCAAATCATTAGGCTTCATTGTTTCAAGCCCATCTCTTTGTAGCATCATGATCAACATTTTGAATTTTCTTGGTAAGCTCAACAAGAACTTGTGGCAAAAATCTTGGTCTTGTGTCTTGTGCCCTAAGCTCTTGAGATCATTGACTATCACTTGCAATCTATGAAACATTTCAATGATTGTTTCATCATCCTTTTTCTTGAAGTTCTCAAACTCACTCTTGAGCCCATATAGCTTGACACTCTTCACAACCTTAGTGCCTTCATATGTCTCACTCAACCTTATCCATACTTCACTAGCCAATTCCAAATCCTTGATGCCCTCAAACACTTTTGTGTCAATACCATTGTAGAGTGTATTGAGAGCCATTTTATTGCATGTTCTATTTGCTCTATCCTCATCGGTGAGATGATCGGGATCAATGATAGCAAAATTATTCTCGGTGACTTGCAATACTCTCTCATGAATAGAACCAAGGTACAATGTCATTTTTCTCTTCCAATGAGCAAAAGAAATAACACCATCAAAGAACGGTGGCTTGCCCCTAACATGATTGAACACAATTTGAGCCATTTTTCACACCGAAGGATGTTAAGCCTTGATTAAAACGGTGACCACGGCTCCGATACCACTTGTAAGGTCCTAGATGGCTAGAGGGGGGGTGAATAGCCTATAAAAATTTCTACAAGAATTACTAAGCAAACTTGTTAGAATAACAAATGGCGCAAAAGCGAGTTTGCTTAGCCTACAGTTGTGATGCAAGCCTCCTATCCACAAGTCTAGTAGATTATGATCTCTAGTTCACACAAGGGCTATGTCACTAGACTTACACTAGAGAGCAAGCTAACAACACTACTAGCAAAGCTACTACTAGAGCTACACAAGATAAACTAGTAAAGTAAATGCGAGAGAGAGGATTGTGAATCTTATACCGACGGTGGAGTGAAGATGTTGCCAATCACCAAGATGATATACAATCAAACAATATTGACAACAACACAATATGAAGACCAATCACCGGGAGACAAGAGACACAATATTTTTGTTCACCCGGTGTTCACTTGTGCACCGACAAGCTACGTCACCGGTTGTGTCGACCAACACTTAGATGGTTCCTCGGTGTGACCCTCAAGTCACTTGCCCCTCAAGGCACGCCCCGCAAGGCACCGCAAGACACCACTCTCAAGTGAGGTAACTCAATGACACGCGCAATGTAATAGAGTTGCTTTTGGCGTCCCACCGAGGAAAGCACAAGAACCTCTTACAATCAACCGGAGGTGGCCAAGAACAATCACCTTCTCTTGCCAACGCCTCCAACAATCTCCAAGCTGGCTAGGAGCGGTACTCTCCAAGAGTAACAAGAAATCCACCGGCTAAACCACCCACAAGTGCCACTAGATGCCATCAAGCTATGCAATGCACTTTAGGATCACTCAATCTCACTTTTGATTTACAATCAAGCAAGAGAGATGAGTGGGAGGAGATGCTCTAGCTCAAAGGATGCACAAGAATGTTAAAAATCACGAGACACCTCCCCAAGGGCCGGCCAACAAGTATTTATAAGCATCCCATCCAAATAGAGCCGTTATACCCCTTCACTGGGTCTTTTCGGGATGACCGGACGCGCCGATCATAACTGACCGGACGCGCTCGACCGCGTCCGATCCTCCAACGGTCACTGCGCCAACGGTCAAATCCCATGACCAGACACGCCTCTCAAAACGACCGGACGCGCCGGTCCCGAGTGACCGGACGCGCCCCTCGCAACGACCGGACGCGACAGTGCCCACGTCCAGTTTGAGTCCAGTAAGCTCCCTCAATGATCGGACACGTCCGATCATGTGTGACCGGACGCGCCTCACGTCTAATCGTCCTCGTGAACCACAGTTCCTTCTGGGCACCTGACCGGACGCGCCGGTCCCGCGAGTGACCGGACGCGCCGGTTGCAAACCCTAGCACCCGCGCCTGCGCTGTACTGACCGGACGCGTCCGGTCATACCATGACCGCGTCTGGTGCAGCGTTCGGTCGTCCTCAGTGACCTCCGTTCGCCTCCATTTCTTTTCTGACTTCCGGCGTAGTGGAAAATAGGCATGGAGAGAGAGACCCAAACCCTCTCTACCACTCAAACTTCATCGCCTTCACAAATGTGCCAACAGCAACAAGTGATCACCACCTTGTGCACGTGTGTTAGCATTTTCATAATCATTTTCGAAGGTTTTCCAGTTAGCTCACTAGGCCCTACATGCAATGCACTTCATGAATTCACCTAGTGGCACCCGTGCATCGAATAACCGATAAGACTTCCCCTCTTAATAGTTCGGCTATCGATCCTAAACCACTCACACCCTCTATGGTGTCTTGAGTGTAAAACAAAATGGCCCTATGGTTATACCTTTGCCTTGAGCCCATTTTATTTCTCCAAAAGATATGATCCACTTCATATCATCACATGACCGTCTCGATCCATCGACCTTGACTTCACTTGCTCTTCACCGTTGCATCGGTCCGTCGGCGCCAAGTCTTGCTCAAGCTTCACCATCGTATGGTCCTTTGCTTCGAAGCCTCGACTTGTCCTTCACCCTCACAACCGGTCCATCGAGCCAAGCATCATCTTGGTCTTCATCATCTTGGTCACATGAGTCAATGTCATGTCTCATATTCAATGACCACCTTTATCTAAATCATCCATTTAGATACAAAGGTTAGTCCTAGGTTTCATCAATTAGCCAAAACCAAACTAGGGACTTTCACGCTTTCACTTCTGCCTTGACTGAAGCATTAAGTTCTTCATCAGTCTTCTCGTATGGAAGCTTGGTCATCTTCGAGATCTTCGTGACCACAACTTGTTTCTTCGGCAGAGGTGGTGGGACCGATCTCTGTGGGCCAGCGGGCCTCTTGTTCCTCGATGGACCAGCCGGTGCCGATGAGGCAATCGTTGTTGGCATTGGCGGAGGCAGCGGTGGCGCGGTTGGAGCTTGCTATTGTGGAGGAGATTGGGCCGCTGGCGGCGTTGGAGTATGTCGTGGAGGAGATATGGCCAGCGGTAGGGATGCAGCCTTGTCTTGTATGAAATCGTCATCATCGTCGTGTCCCACAGCACTGTGGTCATGTGGTGAATGGATAGACGGACTTGGGGAGGTCCTGGATTTGAAAAAAATGAGCAAGGTATATACATGAGTGAACCATAATTAGATACAATACATAATTATTGAAAAGCAATTGTGTTCACAATCATCCACACTTAGGGTTCGGTTGTGGTGGCGGCGCCCCAGAAATAACGATGTACCGTTTCTTCCAACATATGAATGTCTTCTCCGCTTCACCTAGGGTCTTCTCCCCATCACCACCTTCGATATTCAGAGCCACATTTTCATGGCCTTTGACCACTCTATCCACTGAGACACTAGCATATCCGGGTGGTATTGCGACCGAGTGGATCGTTGGTGTCTTGGTGGGGTCGATAGGAGATATAACACTAGTAGCCACCTTGAATGTGGCATTCCCCTCCGGAATATGCAGCTCATAGGACGTCAACGGAGCGTTGATGTCATCCACCGGGAAGCGCATCCCTGCGTCATCATCTTGCCTCACAGGTACCTCCGTAGAAGCACAACTGCTTTTCAACTGAGCTGAGCCGGGGCTAATGTTGGCGGCCGGCTGTGACAAGCTCTAGAGGCGGGAACTTATAACTTCCTCCACGGCCTTTCTGATTTGCTCATTCATAGTGGCCTTAAGCGCTTCCTCCCGCTCTACTGCCTTACGAGCCACTTCACTAGTCTTCATAACAGCC
The DNA here is from genome assembly GCA_038087645.1 of Saccharum hybrid cultivar R570. Taxonomy (NCBI): domain Eukaryota; kingdom Viridiplantae; phylum Streptophyta; class Magnoliopsida; order Poales; family Poaceae; genus Saccharum; species Saccharum hybrid cultivar. The sequence continues at coordinate 10,140,522 of JAQSUU010000520.1, forward strand.
TCCTCCAACTGGCGTAGCCATTCCCTGTCCTCTTCCTTCTTTCTCTGGCGGCTTCTATAAGTTTCTTTGTCCTGAGGGAAGGCATGCTACCATGACACGGAGCCATAGCCTCTCGTCCGTCCACCGTGCTCAGGGTTCCCCAGGGCGTATGTCAGCTCATCTTTATCTTTGTTCGGCTTCCACTCTCCACTTTGAGCGACGTAGCGGGCTTGATGAAATCTTTCTGCTACAGCTTGGATGTGTTCCCCATACATGACCTTTCCGGTCTCTAGGTCCAGGCGGCCTCCGTGAGTGAAAAACCAGTGCTTTGCACGCTCAGGGCAGTCGAGGGATTCTAGCACCAACCCCGTATCAATTAGCTCTTGCTCGGCTTTTTTCCACTTAGGAATGGCAGTAGGGTAGCCACCTGATCCCATCGTATGTTGGTAGGTCTTGTGTCGGGCATTCTCTTAGTTCCTTCTCGCCCGTTGCTGACCCTCTTCCGACGTCTTGAACTATACAAACTCGTCCCAAAACGGACGCAGCTTGACAAAGTGCTTACAGTTGAAATCCGGAGTCTTGTTCTTCTTGATATAGTCGTTATATAGATTCTTCTTATAGCACTAGAATTGTGTGGCCATCTTCTTCATAGACCAATTCTGAACTCTTTCCTTCAACTGTTCATTGTTTGTGTCTAGCGTGAAATGTTGCAACACGTCACCCCAAACTAGTTCCTTGTCACGGTCAGAGACATAACTGATTTTTGGGCGTTGCTTATTTTTCTTCCATTCATGGACATTGATCGGGATCCTATCCCGAGCAAGGTATCCTAAGTGGTTGACAAAGGCCCTTGCATGGGATCCACGTGGCTGGCCTATTCCCTCGTCAAAATCCGTGATAACCAACCGGCCCTCCATCGGCTTCTTCGGGCCTCATACTTTTCTGCTGGTCCCCGTGGTTGTCGTTGAGACAGAGGGCTATGTAGGCAGAAACAAGACAATTAATAAATGATTTTTTTTTGAATTTCATGTATATAAACATAGGAGACTGCATATATTACAAACCTCGTCAATATTGTCTTGGTCATTCGGGTCGACCAAGTACTGAGAACCGTTATCGATGCCCTCAGGGTTCTCATCGCCTTCACGATCGTCATAACGACCTTCTTCAGCGCTACCGCGGATCATGTTCAACAATATTTCTTCGTATTCTCTCGGGTCGGCCATTTCTGCAAAAATATTTAGGGTTTAGGGTTTAGGGTTTAGGCATTACTAAGCATAAGAGATCGACTTACACATATTAGTGGGATATCATCTGGATATAAGTGTAGATCAAAGTAATCATGCAGCAACAGTATCGACCAACTCCTACTAACTTAATACATCTAATAACAAGTAAGTCTATCGCAAGTTGTATTTCTTAATTAAAATAGATAATTTTAACTCATGAAAAAACTATTCAAATTTCAGGTTTAATAGTTTTCCTAGATATTACACATCATAGAGAGTCTACATAATTTTTTTTATAATTTTATTACACTCCTAAAATCTTGTACAAAAATAACAAAAAGCAACTGAAATCTCTCTGTATATATATATGCAGGTAGCGAGGAAGAGTGAAGAAGGGCTAAAAATGATAACGTCAACACAATTATTATGCAAAATTAAGTGTTAAGGTTGAGGCTTCCAAAATAGACACAACATGTATATTAACTTAAATTCTTGAAAACATATTAAATTTTTTTGTCTTACCTTGTCATAAATAATCTAAGACTATATAAATTGATAAGAGTGTCGTATTCTTTTCATAGAAGATAAAGTACGATGAAAGAAACCGTTCATTCTTTAATGTCAGGTATACATATCGTTCATGAATAATCGATGCAAATATATTTGAAAAACAAAGTGGACCCATTAATATGAATATATATATATATATATATATATATATATATATATATATATATATATATATATATATATATATATATATATATATATATATATATATATATATATATATATATATATATATATATATATATATATATATATATATATATATATATATATATATACACGCCGCTGGCGGCGCCGGCGCCGGAAGCGCTGCCCCCGCAGCAGCGCTCCAGCAATGGCACGCCGCTGCCCATGTCCAGGGCCGCCGAGGCCGTACCGGCGCGTCCGGCCTTGGGGCAGCAGCATCCCAACGGACGCGGACGATGACGAACCTAGCGACGCGGACGATGACGAGGGCGACACGCGGCGGTTCTCGGAGCGACGCTCTGGACGGCGCGCGGCGGTGCTCGGGCGGCGGTGCTCGGGAGATCGACGGCGGCGGTTCGTGTCTGCACGCGGGTGGGGAGGAGGAGGAAGAAGGCCGGGCTTTATAGGCCAGGCACCTTTAGTCCCGGGTCTGGCCACCGCCCGGGACTAAAGGGGCTTTAGTCCCGGTTCCAGCCACGAACCGGGACTAAAGGGTGAGATCTTTAGTCCCGGTTCGTGGTTGGAACGGGGACTAAAGCCCCTTTTAGTCTCGGGCGGTGGCCAGACCCAGAACTAAAGGTCCTTCCACCAAATTTTGGCGTCTCTTTAGGCGCCATAATTTGGTGGATTTTATTTTTCACCTTTTTTTTCTTTCATCTTTCTAAATGCATAGTAAATTAAATATTTATCATAATTTTTTTCAAGAATATACATTAGTTTAGTTTGACTCTATTGTGCATTACATAAATTATAAACACTATTTTTTCAAATATTTCATATTATCCAAAATAAATGTTATTTATAATGAATGTTGTGTTAATACGAAAATATAATGGGCAATTAAAATATGTAAAATTATTGGCTTTCGACAGAAAATTTGTTTTTGGGTCATTTGGACGTTAAACTTTTGTTTCTTCAATAAGAATTATCCAAATGCGCGACATTAATTGTCTAAATTTGAAAATTTAAAATTTTCAGAGATACACATCGGTTTTTGAAACCCTGGATGGTCTCGAATGGAAAACTCATGAATACAAAGTTTGTTCCACTCATCAAGACCTACATTTGATGTAATGGTCAACTTTTCATTTGTAAAAGTTTGAACCACTCAATTTTGAATTTTGAAAGAATTCATAGACAAACGCTGGTTTTCGGAACCCTGGATGGTCTTGACTGGAAAAGTCATGAATACCAATATTGTTCCACTCATCAAGATCTACATTTCATACACAGACCATTTTTGCATTTGACAAAGTGTTGGCAAAGTGTGGTTAAAAATCCACAATTCTCACATATAGTTTCATATAGTTTGTGTAAGATTCAAGATTTGGTGAGTATTATTTATTTAAACTTTTTCAAATAGAAAAAATGGTCTATATAAACAGTTTGAATCTTGATGAGCTCTAACAACTTGGTATTCCAAAGTTTTTCATTTCAAGTCATTTAGTCTGTCATTTGACCAAGTCTGACCAAAACCCGTCTTCGATTTTGAAAACATGTGCCTGGGACTTGCTAAAATTTATCCGGATGAAAATATGGTCCATTTATAAAATGTAGATATTTATGAGCTCTAACAACTTGGTATTCAAAAGTTTTTCATTTGAAGTCATCAAATAGGTCATTTGACCAAGTTTGACCAAAGTCAAAACATTGGTTTTTACAAACACACTTTGACCGAACCCTAGATGGTCTCGAATGGAAAACTCATGAATACAAAGTTTGTTCCACTCATTAAGACCTACATTTAGTCTAATGGTCAACATTTCATTTGTAAAAGTTTGAACCACTCAAATTTAAATTTTGAAAGAATTCATAGCCAAACGTCGGTTTTCGGAACCCTGGATGGTCTCGACTGGAAAAGTCATGAATACCAATATTGTTCCACTCATCAAGATCTACATTTCATATATAGACCATTTTTGCATTTTAGCAAAGTGTTGGCAAAGTGTAGTTGAAAATCCACAATTCCCACATATAGCAAAGTTTGAACCACTCAAATTTGAATTTTCAACACATAATGTTACAATTATATAACACAAGATGTCAAATACATATTATTAATTTGAGTTCACTACCTATATCAAGCGGGCACAGTGGTAAACTACCGTGACGCATGGCAAACAGGGCATTCATCTAAATTCTCGTGAACGCCATGATACAGGATGCAGTCATTAGGACATGCATGTATCTTCTCGATTTGTAATCCTAAAGGGCAGACGATCTTTTTTGCTTCGTATGTAGTGGTGGGCAATTCATTAGGCTTCGGAAGCATTTTTTTGGATCTTCAGTAATTTCCCAAATGCCTTGTCAGATATACCATTATCTGCCTTCCACTGTAACAACTCTAGTGTCGTGCCTAGCTTTTTCTGCCCATCTTCGGCCGACGGGTAGAGTAACTTCTTGTGATCCTGTAGCATTTGGTCAAACTTAGCCTTTCCTTTTCACTTTCACAATCTCTTTGTGCGTCACGAATGACATCACCAAGAGCATCGTCATCTTCAGCGATACTGTTTTCTACATCCGCCTCTTCTTCAACTTTTTCCATCGCGAAGTCACAGTATTGAGCAAAAACATCGTCACATGGGCCCGGTCTCTTCCCATCCGCCTCTTCTTCTTTACCTTCTTCCATCATAACCCCGGTCTCTCCGTGCTTGGTCCAACAAATATAGTTTGGCATGAAACCCGACTTGAACAAGTGCAAGTGAATACTTCTTGAGCTACAAAATTCTTTCAAATTCATACACACGGCACATGGGCATCACATAAAATCATCCCGCTTATTTTCCTCTACCACTCTGCAGAATTCTCGCACGCCCTCAATGAACTCGTTGGAGCGGTGATCGGCATTGTACATTCAATGGCGTGTCATTATCTGCATTATATGACATCACATAATTAAAAGCCCAGCGTAAGAAAAGAGCGTGGCACAACCTTGTCTAATTGAGTTCAAAATTTTATAAGTGGTTCATCATTTCATAAAATTAATTTGTGGACGTTAATAAAAAGATAGCAAAATCATAAAATTTGTATTTTTCTATTAAAAGGAGTAATTTTATCTCTAAATAAAATTAATTTGAAGAATTTTTAAAGTTAAAATAAATTTGTTTCAAAATTACAAAGAATCAACATTATTTAATATTTTAAAATGAGAACATGAACAAATTAAAGTAAAAAGTATCCTAAAAAGTCTATAATAGAACTAAACATTATATGTGTATACTACTTTCTAGGAACTATAATTAGCATCGTTCATAAAAATTCAAACATGAAAAGTGATTGGAGCTAGCAATATGAAATAAAATAGCCATATACAACATGGATTTACATATGGTGCTGCTAAAACATAGGAGGATGAAGCTAGCAACCTTTCAAACAAATCGACGACGGCGTAGAAGCGTTTGAAGTGGATTGATCGTCGGAGATGAGACAAGCAAGAACAATGAAAGAACAAGCAACAATAACATGAACAAGGAAGGGCTCGGGCAGGAAGTAAGAAGGGGGAGGTTCAATTTATAGGGGGAGGTTTTAATCCCGGTCGGTGTCACGGACCGGGACAAAAGCTATAGTCTCGGTCCGTGGCACCGACCGGGACTAAAGGCAGGGCTTTAGTCCCGGTTGGTAATACCAACTGGAACCAAAGGTCTATTTAGTCCCGGTCGTTAAAATCGTCAAGACTAAAGGCATTTTGGCCGATCGACGAAAGATCAGTTGTGTAGTAGTGTTTACAGTGGCGTTTTTTTGTCAACCGCCTGTAAGACATCTGCTATAAATGCTGCTTCTTCCTCCCCCGACCAGCACTATTCAGCCGAGCCACCTTCCATTGGTGGCGAACTTGGAGGTCCAAAAATTGCAAAATACAAGACGGGAGGTTTTGCTCTTGATTTCTTCGGAAGAGGTGGCTTAAGAAGGTTAGTTAATGCCTCTCATAGCTCTCTTTGCATTAGTGCTTCTCAATTTGAGCTAAAACTAGATCTGACTGCAGAGAGAGAGAGTTTCATGCTTGCGTTTTGAGAGAGAGAGAGAATGGTAGTAGATTTTTGTTTAGGGTTTCAATGCATGGTGTCTTAGAAGGTTTGGATTAGTGGTGCGCCTCTCATAGTTGATTCTTCATTATAAATTTGATTCAAAATTGGACCTAGGGTTTCATGGGGGAGAGAGAGAAATGGTAGTATTATAGAGAGAGAATTGGTATTATCTCATGAATCATGGTTGTTATAAATAATGTGGGAGTTAAAATATGTTTTCAAAAAAATATTAAATATTGTTAAAACATTTGAGGGCACAAATCACTAACCAAGCCATGGATTCAGTGTAATCATATCGTTTTCTCTATTAATGAAATGAGAAAAATACATGCATGTGGTTTATTGGTTGTATCCGTGCTGCAATGCACGGAAAATTTTTGCAAGTAAAAATATAGAGATGATCATAATTATATTATTCCAACACATATAGACCATTAGTTTATTTGGAACAGCTGAACTGAATACATACGTACACACTTAACTATAGTATTTGACCAAGTCACGTACACTTAACTGGCCGAAGCAATTATTCAACATGATGCAAGTTACTAGTAGCATGCAATGCCCAACAAGGTCACATTAAATACATATATATAACCATCTAATTCTTCTTGGGATCGCTCGGGATGCGCAGCACCATCGTCTCGATTGTGATTCCGGGTCCGAAGGCCATCATCACCCCCAACTCTGGTAGTTGGTGGTCATGGTCGCCTTTCTCCTCCCTAAGGCGGTGTCGTAGCTCATCCAGCACGAAGACTATGGTTGCGCCGCTCATGTTTCCGTATTCCTGCAGAACGTGCCGGCTGGCCGCCAGCTTCCCTGGCTCCAGCTTAAGCACTTCCTCTATCTTATCCAAGATTGGGCGGCCACCCGGATGCACAGCCCAGAAGAGGTCGTTCCATGTCACCTCGACGTCGTCTCCCAGCGCCGACCTAAAGGCGTTGAGCAGGGCCTGCTCGACGTTCTGTCCCAGCAGCATGGGCACCTGGATGGCGAGGTGGAAATCTAAGCCGGCTGCTGAGACTTGCATGCCCAGCGCGTACTCGGTCTCTGGTATCGTCGTCTGTGTGGCGGAAAGCATCTCGAACAGCGGGCGTTCGCCGGCGGTCAAGGGGCCAGCGCCAACGATGACAGCGCCAGCGCCGTCCCCGAATAAAGCGTGGCCGACGAGGTTGCTCCCGTCGGGACCGCCGAAGCAGACGAGGGTGATTTCAGAGCAGGCCACGAGGACACGCGCGCCGCGGTTGTTCTCGGCGAGCTCCTTTGCCAAGTGAAGTGCCCTGCCACCGCCGTAGCAGCCGTGGAGGCTGAGTATGGTGCGGCTGACAGAAGGGCGGAGGCCGAGGAGGGAGTCTAGCTGCAGGTCAGCACTCGGGGCACCGGAGGCGGAGTAGGTGCTGAAGATGAGGTGGGTGATGTCGGTGGCTGGACGTCCCCACTCGGCGATGGCCTTCAACGAGGCGGACTCTGCGAGCTTGGGGACTTCGGTTGCAACGATGTCGCTGCGAGCATCAAGGGATGGAAGAGCTCTGTCGACGAACTCCGGGTGGGCACGGAGTATTTCCTCGGTCATGTGGAAGTGCCGCTTCTCTATGCCTGTTTTATTGCCTGAAATCAAATTTGAAACTTCAGACAGTTTATTTATATATGTACCTATAGTACCATTATTTTGATCTCTAGTATAATGCGTGGAATTCATCGACTATATATATGACTGTATGAGTGCAAAAAAGTCTGTCGTCGGTTGAGCTTATACACGTTTCCCGTACTTGAAAAGGCCACATGTACAGTAGCCTGAAAAATCTAGACAACCATGACACGTGAACATCTACAAAATCCACGATAATAAATGCTTCAACTCAAAAGAACGACCACTACCATGAAAACAATTTTGTGTAGAAAAATACTAGCTAGATTTTATTTCCAGACGTGGATCTCTCGATATGTATGCCATATCTATATATCAACTAGGGACCTAATGATCAAGGGCAGCGTTTGTGAATCTATTTTTTCAGAGATAATAATCTCCTAAGAAACGAATGCAAATACGTGGAGGCAGATCTCTTAAGGGTTTGCCTATGTAAATATTTTATGCACAAAAGAACTCATAAGATTTTTATGTGTTCAAATAAAGACGAGCTCTATATCAAAATTACTAATCCCAGTGCAACCTACAATTTTATAGTTATTATATTTTTTTATCAGAGATTATTTAGAACTCTAGATAAATGTTTTAGATTATTATATTTTAATTTTTTTTTGAATTTTCTAACATGAGATCTCAGATGTTGACAAGGTCAACACTAAAGTTATAGTTGTCGATGCGACCTAAAACTTTGTAGTGGTTTTTATTTGAGATTGTTATAATCCCAAACACTAATTTTATGCTCTTAGAATTTGAAATTCAAAACTTTGGTTATTGATAGCGTCTATACCAAAGTTGTAGACCTTTACATGATCTGCAACTTTGTAGTCAACAACATTTTTATTTGAGATAATTTAGGGGCCCAAATATGCCTTAAAAACTATTCGATCTCACTACTATAGATATGATTTCTAGAGATATCTTCCCTTTTTTCAATAGAGGTGGCTCAATCTACTACCGCCTCTACAAATCGGTTCGAATTCAGCCGCTCTAGAAATGCATTTGCAGATATGACTGCTATTTTTAGCCGCTTCTACCAATGCCCCTATTTTTAGAGGCGACTCTAGATGCAGCTGCCTCTACAAATGGATTTCTAAAGACAATTGGATCTAAAGCCGCCTATAAAAATTGATTTGTAGGCGGGTAGATCTAGAGCACATTAATATTAGATGTTTTAAAATGACCTCAGATGGATAACGACCAAAACGAAAGTTTTAGAACTCAACAATATGTATAACTTTGCAGTTGAAAACTTTTTTTCATGCGAATTTAGTTAGGGTCCCAAATACTCATTTCAAAATCCCAAAAAGATAATATATACGAGAGGAATGAATATGCCCTATGGACATAACGATTTTTAGGGTGAAGTGATTAGAGGAGAATTTTGCTATTTTTTGGGCCCAAATTTATGATTTCCGAATAACGATTTGTAAAAGTTGCTGTATTTCAAGCCATGTCTAGAAACTTGATTTCTAAAGGCAGCTCCTGTTCCTAGCCGCCTCCAGAAGTTCAATTTGTAGTGGTGACTAGATAACTGTCTCTACAAATTGTTCATTTGCAGAGACGGAAAAATAGAGGCGACTGGACCAGCTACCTCTACAGAGGCTTCCCAGCCGCCTTTTACAAATACTCTCGGTAGTAGTGTCTATTAAAAAATGATTTTTTTCATTTTTTATTTTCTATAGGTAGATCCTTTTAATTTGGAAATTGTTCTCACCAAAAATATAAATGGAATGACTTTGGGCGCAATGGTTAGAGGAGCTACATACGAGGATACAGGTCCTATGTTCAAATCCCAACCCCGCCCAGCATGCAAAAAATCGCATGACTTAGTGACTTGTGTTACCAACCGCTGAAGGCTTCTCAGGATTAAAACAAATCGATTGCCAAGATCGGCGATACTAGTGAGGTTTTAGAACCGGCTGTGATGACATGTAGTAGTGCTGTACATCCTCTCCACTCTCCCTCACAGCACGACATCCGGAAAAAAATTAGGTGGATACCGTATCCATGGAGACTCGGTGCATACATACTTTAATCTGCTGCCACGTGGACAATACATAACATCCGATGGCTCCAACCTACAGGCTCGGCCCCCGCTGCAGGCTTTCGTCCGTGCTAGTTGGGCCGCAGGCGTCGGATGCTCCCCGTGATCATGTGCTCCACATCGTGGGTATGTTTGCATAGGCTGCGCTTGTGCATCCAGTATGCACTGGATTTTTTTTCCCGACATCCCTCCTAATTTCCACACGTAGGAGACACGTCAGCGGGATCCCGGCATGCAGGCAACGGCCACCGCGGCACACAGGGGCAACGTGTCGTCACCAAAGGGAATGGCGCCCCTAGTGGGGTGGGCGCATCGTGTTCCTCTAGACGTGAAAGAGGGAGAAATGACGCCACCACCAGGCGACCTGAATTGCATCTGCACGGTGGCACGGCGGCTAGTCCGCGAAGCAGCGGAGGCAGCAAGCAAGGAGCGGCAAAAGTCCCTGCTCCTGATCAATTAGATGTTCCTTGTTCCTTAGCGCCCTCTCATCTGCCTCCATCTTCGTGCACCCCTCTCCACTTGAGTAGAATTAGAATACTACAACTTGCATACATAGAAATCCAGGCTAAAAAAACATGTAGCATGTGCATGCTTTATATAGACTTACATATTCTTATTAGCTTTTCCTTCAGGCCAATAAGGTGATCGCTTTTGGTTACGCGGAAGAACTGGTCGGCGAATTCGTCCTGGGACAGGATGGTGCCGGACGGGTTTGCTGTGGCGATGGCGAGCACCGCGGCAGGGCCTTCAGCGTGCTGCATGCTCCGGTTCTCATGCATTGCGGCCTTAGTCCTTATCATGGCTTGATGAGATGGGTTTTTCAACTATATGGGCTTGATGAGATGGGTTCCTGCTGCCGCAGGCTTAATTTATAGTACAGGATAATAGCAAATGTTAATTAATGAACTGTTGGAATTGACTGCATGTACTGTTGGAAGTTGGCCAGACTAAGCTGAGCGCTTAATAAAGAGATAATTGCATGTCTTAGCAGGATATGCTAGTGGATGCCGATGCGGATAGCTTGCATGGTAGTGGGGATTGAAAATGTATTGCATTTTCTCATTGAAAAAGAGGCGAGATGCATTAAGATTCACTATACCACAACCAATCTATAGGATCAGAAAAAAGGGTCGCTATAAGCCGCTATAGCGGCCGATCATCGGACGCTATAACTCTATAGCGACCGATGTATTAGTCGCGGTAAGTGGCGTCGCTATAAGTATATAGCGTCCGATCCGATTTATAACGTCCGATAGTTGAACGCAACATGTATAGCGTCCGATGATCAGTCACATAGTTTAGCGACAGATGATAAGACGATATAAAACTTTGTAGCGACCAATATTTTGTCCCTACTAACTGGCACAATTATTATAATTACAATTGCATATTAACTAGATTTCATGCCTAATAAACATCCATAACAAACCAAATTGTCCATCAGCCACATACATATACAATCCATAACGGCCCACAACACTCATCAACAATATATAAGTATAGTTTTCATTGAAGCCAACATTTAGCGATACATCAAGTTTGCTTGCACTAGGTCATCATTACAAAAGGAAAGCAATACATCCAGTTTGTTTGCACAATCCATAACAGGTCATGACTACAAAAGCTTACAATCTAGCTAGGTCAAATGGCAGACACAAGTCATGTGTTGCTTGCACAATCTAACTAGATTCACTACAAAATGCCTCATCTCCATCTTATCAAAAGCAAAATGTCATGTTGGCTTCCTGGTGACAATGTATGTGCACCTCCAAGGCCTCCCTCAACCTGAAATATCAAGAAGTTAGGGACACTATGGATGGCACAGCAAACCATCTAGAGCAATTATTTGAATAGGAAAATATAAAAGAAACATGTTGACAGAAGTACAGAACCAATTGACCATTCAAACAACAATGTGATGCGACAAGGGAGTGTTGTTACTAATGATGACAGAATAGTTCAAGTTTCTATTTTCCTGGTCAAATTTAGAACTTTCAGATTATTGATGTGATTAATCCCTGACATAGCAGCCTAGATGTGACTAAAATCTATCATGTATGCTTTTAGGGTTGGTTTAGGCACACCCATGCTCATGAATATCTAATTCAACTATTCTGAAACTAGCATCAGTGAAGTAATATAAACTGCCGACCTTAGTTGTTAGCCTTTTTTCCCCCTGCTGCAAGTCTAGACCTCTTCTCTCCCCCTGCTGCAAGTGTAGACCTTTTCTCTCCCCCTGCTGCAAGTCCAGCCCACTTCTCTCCCCCTGCTGCAAGCCCAGACCTCTTCTCTCCCCCTGCTGCAAGTCCACAGCTCTTCTCTCCCCCTGCTGCAAGCCCAGAGTTCTTCTCTCCCCCTGCTACAAGCCAGAGTGTAAACTCAGAATAGTATAGGCTCTAATCAGCATCATGAAACTTGCTAACATTCAAATGTCACAAGAGGAGACAAGTGACCTAAGAATAACATACCTGAAACACCTTGAGGCAGTTTTGATGCCTTCCTCACCGAGTTTGATGCCTGCTGCCTAACCTTGAATTGTCACAAATATCACTAACTATAAGTTTGACCACATGTTATATATGAGGAAATAAGAAAAGATGACAAAGATAGTTTGTTACTTTGTTGTATGGCCATGCAATCGACAAGTGATGAGCATCAGCCATCTTTTCCACTCCAGGATAAGTGTGAGGCAGAGCTGCGTCCTTTTTCAGCACATGATTCACAACAACCTCACAATATTGTTTTCCAAGAGCTACACCTCCAATGATGCTTTTAGGATTTGTTGAGATAATTGTTCCCAGAGCCACAGGTGCATCAGATCTCAAAATTCCATATAATATCACATTCATTCCAACCTGGGGCTGCACTGGCTTTGCTCGTGCTGCATTGGGTTGCACTTCTTGGGCCGCATCATGTCGGACTGTAGGAAGAACATTGGTGGGGATACACTGATGGGATGGGGCTGCATTGGGCTGCACTTCATGTGCTGCACCATGCTGGACTATAGGGGTTTCATTGTTGGAGGAGTGGTGACAGGAAAAGGGAGCATGGTGCTGCGCAACAGGGGCTGCTGTATCATTGGGGTTGCTTTGATGGGATGAAATTGCATTGGTGGGCTTCCACAATTTCTTTAAGTTTGTTCTACATAGATGGGGGATCAATTTTTATAAGCCATCATTACTGAGTACTATAATTCAGCAAAAATGCATGAAAACTTACAATGATTGGTTCTGCATTCTGTGTTGGAACACCATTTTTTCTGTGTTGGAACACCATTTTTTCTTGTATGAAAACTTACCATGATTGGTTCTGCATTCTGTGTTGAAAACTTACAATGATTGGTTCAGCAAAAATGCATGAAAACTTACAATGATCTAGTGTAATGCAAGCAATGTACTCCCCTGTTACTACCATACTTCCATCAGAAGCAATGCAAGCAACTAGTAGCAATAGATCTAGTGTATCTCGATCCAGAGTTCAGAGTATATATGTGTAATTACTAATTAGGCGACATCTTTCACACAGGGTTCCATCTATTCAGGAAAACAAGGAATGCCTCCATACTAACTTTCTGTGTGCGCATCCATGGAAGCCTGAGATGGGGCCAATGGATAAATCATCGATAGGAGGCTAAGCAATCAGTGGAAGAGGATGGGACGAGGGAAGAGAACCAATACCAGATGCGCTTGGGGACCCTCCTGTTCGACCTTGAGGGCGGCGGGGGGTGGCACGGCGGCTGTTGCGGTTCGGGCGGCGGGAGAGGGCCACCAACTGGACGGCGAGGACGGCAGCTCGGGCTGCGGGAGAGGGCCTTCGGTAGGCCGGCGAGGATGGCGGGTGAGGCAATGTGGACGCGCCGGATATGGTGGCCGCGGAAGGCGCCCCGGCCGTGAGCAATCGTGCGCCGCCGGGGACGGTGGCCGCCGAAGGCGTCCCCCGGCCGCGAGCTCCTGTGACGAGACGGGAGGAGTGCGGCCGTGAGCTCCTGTGATGGCCGCGAGCTCCTATGACGGCCGGATGTCGAGTGCGGCGGCGTGAATGGGTGGGCAGGGGGATATGGGCCTTCTAGAGTTTCTATCCAAATGCTTTAGAGTTTCAATAGGCACTGACTAGTGGGCCCGTTCAATTTCAGTGCGCGCGAATGGACTGGGCTCAGCGCGCCAAAATGGAAATGGGCTATAGCGACTAATGGCTGGACTCCGAGACGTGTATTTAGCGACCGATGCTCTGACACACCTCTCTAGCGGCCGATGTTCTGTCCATACACGTAAATATAGCGACCAATTGTCCCTCGCTAAGTTATAGCGTCCGATAGTTTGACGTTCTTATTAAGTTTTAGCGACCGTTGTCAGACGCTACAGATTGGCTCTGGTATAGTGATTACCTATGTACTTCTGTCCCCGCCCGTTAGATTTTTTTTTTGGTAAAGGAAGAAGCTTAGTACAAAGCCTTGAAAAGGGTATAGTGACTATTAATCCTAAGACCATCTATGTGTTTGGGCTGGGCGAGGACAAAATAACATTGACTACTTGTGCCAAGTGCTGCGAAGCTGCATCCCACGGAGAATTCCCGATCTACAAAACCAGAACATCTGCCGAGAATATAGTACTATATACCAGGCCTACATCTGCTATTCCATTAGAGTCGATAAAGGTCGCTCCGACAACTTACGACTACCTCAACAGCTGATCACCGCCGGGTCTCAATCTCTTATCGCTGCCAGATACAAGCCGATAGCGGGCAAGTGGCAGTGATAGGCTTTTTCTATCACTGCCTGATATCCAACATCACTGTCGGTTTTATTTCTAAACCGACAGTGATAGTCTTAAGATTACTGCCGGGTTAGGATTAGAAGCAAAAGTGATTCGTTGAGTAACACTGCCCACTTGCATTGCAACTGGCAGTGATATCCTTGAGATCATTGCCGAATTTGTAGTTGAGCCAACGGTGATTCTTTAAGTAACACTGCCGGCTTTAGGTTTAGACCAGACAGTGATCTAATTTTCCCATATTCTAGTTTATTCATTCATTTTATTATTTTTGTGTAATACTTTTTATTTTTTATGGTTACCACTACTACAAAAATAATTTGCGAGATAGGGGCCAAACTTTAACGGAGGCAGGCATGCTGAAATCCCTATGCTTGGTTTGGTAATTAAGACAACTAGTGGACTAACTTCTATCCTAGGTGTTGTGATTGAGATAGGTTATGTCCACACCAAGGTTGAGTAAGGATGGCACTCATGGAGGAGACGAGAGGTGGCCACAAGTTGATCAAGTGCTCAACATTTGGAAAGAAAGAAAGAGGAAAATAAAATCCAAGTTGCACTACCAGAATTCAGATATTTCGTGAGATTGCAAAACACGTCATGAAATATGGTTTTACTTTCACGAAAATAATGCATTAGGGTACACCGTCACGCATCAACTCTCATGATAGTAGACATACGAAAATACCATTTTCATGAGAATTCACCGCCACGAATTATTTTCCCGCGGGGAGTTCGTGACGGCCACCCTCATGAAAACAACATTGCCATCAGGGTTTGTATCAGTGTTTTCATGATGGCTTTTTGTGGTATTTTGTGAGAGGTCACCATCACGTGAGAGTTTAATATTTCATGAGAGTCACCGCCATGAAATGGATTTCGCGAGAGTTTGTTATTTCGTGAGAGCCACCCTCATGAAATAGATTTCGTGAGTCATTCAAACACATAGAAAATATAGTATTTCTAAGAGAACACCACCACCAAAAACATTGTGTTGTGAGAGTACAAACCACCAAATTATCCAATGGGAGCATCTCAATCCAAATTTCAAATGCACACATATGGTCCAAATGTCAATCCAACACACAAATATAATAAATTCCAATACATGCATATATGCATCTGATTCGAATCCCAATATATTCCTACTTCATCCGTGTCCAACCATTACACTAAAAGGTACAATTGGCTCATAGTCCTAGCCATTCAATATATATATATATATATATATATATATATATATATATATATATATATATATATATTGGCTCATTGTCCTAGCCATTCTATATATATATATATATATATATATATATATATATATATATATATATATATATATATATATATATATATATATATATAGTCATCTTCTTCATCGTTGTAATTCATGTTGTCATCTTCACCGCCCCTCAAATCTCTGCTGTACCCCTTTTGGATCCAAACTTCAATAGAGCATATGCATTCAAAGTGCTAGCCTTCTTCCACTACCGGAGCCGGCTGCTTTGCCGAGGGCCCCAGGCTCTCGGCAAAGCCTCTAAGGCCCTCGGCAAAACCTTTGCCGAGCACAGCTCTCGGCAAAGCGTCCTCGGCAAAAATTCGATCGGTAAAGGCTTCTTTGCCGAGAGCCGTTTATCGGGCACTCAGCAAAGCCTTTGCCGAGAGCCCGACGCTCGGCAAAGCGCGAAATAAAAAAATGAGAAAAAAATCTGAATTTTTTTTAATCGGGGGAGGGGCCCACTAGTCAGCGCCCGCCCGTCTCCGTCGAAGTCGCGACATTTTTCGCGCAGAATTCGCGGCTACGCGGTCGGCGGGATTCGAACTCGTGACCTCTCCCTCACGCGATACCTCCTCTGCCACCTGCACTACACACTCACATGCGTCAATATGCCATTTCGGTTACTCAAATATTATACTAAACCAAGTGAAAATTGATTGTTTGAGGCCCTAAACGAATTCAAATCAAAAAGTTGTCAACTACAAAGTTTCATAACTTTTCGAGCACTACATTTTTCATATAGAAAGTTTTTCCATCCGAGGTCTTTTGAAAAATTCAAATTTTAAAATTTTGAATTTCAAACGTAGTTTTACATGACAAGATTAATTCAAATGAAAAAGTAGTCAACTACAATGTTTCATAACTTTTCGAGATCTACAAACTTCATTTAGGAAGTTTTTCCATCCGAGGTCTTTTGAAAAATTCGAATTTTAAAATTTTGAATTTCAAACGTAGTTTTGCATGACAAGATGAATTCAAATAAAAAAGTGGTCAACTACAATGTTTCATAACTTTTTGAGATCTACAAACTTCATTTAGGAAGTTTTTCCATCCGAGGTCTTTTGAAAAATTCGAATTTTAAAATTTTAAAATTTTGAATTTCAAACGTAGATTTGCATGACAAGATGAATTCAAATTAAAAAGTGGTCAACTACAATGTTTCATAACCTTTCGAGATCTACAAACTTCATTTAGAAAGTTTTTCCATCCGAAATTGTGGTGCTAACATTGTTCACAAATCTTATATATCTCTCTTGTAGTTTCATGAAACTACATGAGAGACATAGATTTTGTGAACAACGTAATTATTACTTTGTCAAATGAAGAAATGACCAATATAAAGTTTGTAGATCATGAGAAGTTATGAAACTTTGTAGTTGAAAACTTTTCTATTTGAATTCGTTTAGGGCACCAAAACATGGTTTGAAAAATTGCTTTGCCGAGTGTTTTACTTTGGCACTCGGCAAATAAGCCTTTGTCGAGTGTTTTTTTTTGGCAAAGAATCTTCTTTGCCGAGAGCTGTTTATCGGACGCTCGGCAAAGCCTTCTTTGCCGAGTGCAGAGGCTTTGCCGAGTGTTTTTTATTTGGCTCTCGGTAAAGCCTTCTTTGCCGAGCGCCCGAAAAAAAACGCTCGGCAAAGCCTTCGGCGCTCGGCAAAGAAGCGGATTCCGGTAGTGTTGGCGCCAAACTTATATTCCTAGTGACCACAAAATGAATGAAGTTATAGAATATGCTAAGAACACTGCTGCAAGGTAACCTAAATTATAGTGATGGTCAAAGTTAACTTGAAACAAAATAGGTTCAATTATCATGCTAATGTCAGCTAAAGAACATATTGAGATGAAGGTACTAATAGGCATAGAAAAAATCAAATCTGTAGAGAAAGAAATTATCATGCTAATGCCAAATGTAGTGCTATCATGACAATGGCGAGATCAAGACAATCGGGCACCAGTACTCTAGTTTAGCTACTAAGCCAACCAAGGGGGACTCAATCTTCATTTCAGAAATGAAAATGCATTGCACTTTGTGTGTGTAACCATTGAAACAGCCCAAACTAAATTTGCAGTCACACCATTTATAATTCTGATAGTCACAAAATAACACAACTTATCATTATTTGAACCCAAAATCCCAGCTGATCAAATGGCCCAAAACTAAGGATATGTAATTCAACTAGAAGCACTGCTACTATTTGAAGTTTTAATGGTTAGTTAGTGAGTAATTTGAGTTTTGCTTTTTCTCTCTCTTCTATGGTGCTTGAGCTTTGTATGAAGTAAATTAGACCCTAGTTTTGAAGCTATTAGTGTAAATTAGTTAGAGAAATGAGATTACACCATTTATTAGTCGATCTTGCTTGATTTTAGTGGAGATTACTCCCAAGTTTCATGTACATGTAAATCTAGATCTAGATCTAGGGTTTGTTTTTTTAATTTTAATTTTGTAAATTTATGTTTCGTGAAATTGGAATAAGGTTTGCATGAAAGGTAGTGGTTAAAATATTAATTGTTGCTAATTGTTGTCTTTGAATTTGTTTATAATCGACAAATATATATTTTTAATTATTTATGGATAAATAGTCTATTAATTAATTATCATCTACCCTAGTGCGTGTTTGATACACTTCATGTAATTTTATTTTATATTTATATTTATATATATATTTGAAGTATATACAATTATTGCCAAGTAATCAATTATTAAATTGATTCCTTTATATATATATATATATGAATTAGTAGTCATTTAATGTATTTTCTTTGGTTGTTATGTTCTAAAAGATAGAGTACAAGAACTCTTGAATGTATGGTTCGTTAAGGTTCAAGGCAAGTTTCCGTGAAGAGGTGGACAAATTTATTGAAGCCACGGAGAAGCATGCAGCAACATTGATAGAGAATAAGGATACAATTATTTGTCCATACAAAGATTGCAAGAACCGTATGGCATGGATAGATTTAAGTATCATCAGAGAACATTTGATTGTGCAAGGATTTGTTGAGGACTACACAATGTGGATTCATCATGGTGAAACAACAGTTGTCGATAACGACGACGATGATGAAGAAGATGACCTCAAAAGAGCTTGATGCACAAATGGATCCTAAGTTTGGCAATGAACAAGGTGGTGATGATGCTGGTGGTTGGGATGGTAACGACGAAGGTTGTGCTAATATTGATGGTGGTGCCCACAATGATGACGGAGCACGTGTGGGGGATGATGATGACGATGATAATTTGGAGGACATTCTTTGGGCCCTTGGACCAGAGATTTTACAGAAGAGCCCGCAAGGTCTAGAAATTTTGGAAAGGGTGACAAAAGCATCGAAGGAGATTGTGTATGGTGTTAAAAAGGGTTGTTCGACACACTGGACATTGCTACGTTTTGTGCTTGAGCTACTCATCCTGAAGGCTAAGTACGGCTGGTCAGACTATAGTTTCAATGATTTGTTGTGTCTCCTATCATGGTTACTGCCATAGCTAAACTCAGTTCCCGCCAGCACATACCAAGCAAAGAAGGTTATAAGTCCATTGACAATGGGTATTGAAAAAAATCCATGCATGCCCCAACCACTGTATCCTTTTTTGTGGAAAAATGTTCAAGTCATTGGATAAATGTCCCCAGTGTGGGGCCAGCCGGTATAAGAACAATGACCTTTACAGTGAGGACGAAGCATCCATGGGGAACAAGAGGAATAAAAAGGGTAGGAAAAAGGCGATGCAAGAATCTCAGCCCCCAGAGGACACTCCATTAGGCAACAATGCAAAGCAGAGAAGAATCCCTGTCTTGGTAATATGGTACCTGCTAGTAACCGTCTACTTGAGGCATATCTTCCTAAACCCTAAGGAAGCCACACTCATGACATGGTGGGATGATGAGCGCAAGGTGGATGATGATAAGATTGCACACCCAGTCGATTGTAGTCAATGGCAAGCGTTCGATGAGAAGCACAATGAATTCAGCGCTGACCCAAGGAATGTATGGTTTGGCTTGAGCACCGATGGAATGAATCCCTTCAATGAGAGGATGAGCGACCATGGCACTTGGCCAATGATCTTGACCATGTACAACATCCCAACGTATCTGTGTCAAAAGAGAAAGTACCTTCTCCTCGCTATTCTTATTTCTGGCCCCAAACAACCAGGCATTGATATAGACATGTTCCTCGAGCCTTTGATGCAAGAAATGGAGAGGCTATGGAGGTAGGGAGAGCCGATGTACGATGCGTTCTGAAAGGAGGACTTCTTATGTAGAGCAGTAATATTTGTTACTACCAATGATTACGCCACGCTATTTGCTTTGTCGGACAGATCAAAGTTAAGACGGGATACTTAGTCTGCTTGGATGGTACTACATGGGTGTTCCTAGATGCATCCAAGAAGATAGTTTACCTAAAGAACCGGCGCTTCTTAAAGACAAATCACAAGTACCATAGCAAATTGTTCTTTAGATTTTATGACAACACCCTAGAGATTGAACCCCCTCTGGAGAGATGTCATAACAGAGAACACGTGTACAAAATGGTAAGAAACATACATGTCGTCTATGGAAAGAGGAATCTAGATGGGATGAACAGAGATAGAAGCACACCTCCAATCGAAGGCGTACCTTTCAAGAAACAATCGATCCTCTTTTAGTATCTGCCTTATTGGCCAGACTTGGAGGTCCCCCATGCCATTGATGCTATGCACATGTAGAAGAATGTCTTTGAGAGTCTCATTGCTACCTTGATGGACACAAGCAAGTCAAAGGATGGTCTGAAACCACGGAAAGACATGGTGCAGCTAAACGTGATGCCAGAGCTTCACCCAGTTGAGGTGGCTAATGGAAAATACACTCTGCCCATGGCTATTTTCAACCTAACACCAGAAGAGAAGAGAGCTATATGCACTTTCTAGAGGGGGGTCAAAGTCCTGACTAGGTTTTTAGCAAATGAGAAGAAGGTAGTGTCGATGAAGGACCTGTCAATAACACACTGCAGGGCTCACGATTGTCATGTGATGCTGACAATGTTTCTACCTATTGCAATCAGGGCTATAAAGCCAGAGTTCTTGATAATGGCCATCACCCACATGTGCTACTTCTTTTCGAAGATCTCATAGAAGACGATTGGCAAGAAAGAGCTGAGTGACCTACATGAATTTGTGGTGGAGACACAAAACCAACTAGAGATGTGTTTACCTCCTGCTTTTTTGATATAATGCCACATCTCATGATTCACATGGTTCATCAGATACAAGCCTTGGGCCCTTGATACTTGCATGAAATGCGGTCCTACGAGTGGTTCATGTCAGTTCTAAGCCAATACATGCACAATCGAGCATACCTAGAGGGCTCTATGATAGAGGGTTATAGTATTGAAGAAGTCATCGAGTGCTGTCAAGACTACCTAAAAGTACAGAAAAGGATTGGTAAACCCGATTCTCATCACAAGGGTAGACTGGCTAGGAAGGGCACTAGTGGTAGAAAAATGTTCATCGACCATGATTACAAAAAAGTAAGTCGGGCGCATTACAGTGTCTTGTAGATTACACAATTGATGCAGCCGTACATTGATGAACACTTGGCTATCATTATAGTGGAGAGAAATGGTCGTTCAGATGATTGGGTCATGAAACAGCACAAGCAACGACTAACTACATGGTTCAAGGACCAAAACATACCGCCTGGAGAAACCACAGATTCTATTACCATCAGTAGGTTGACGGAGGGGCCATCGAGACAAGTGACATCTTGGAAAGCTTATAACATCAATGGGTACATGTACTATACCCACACAAAAGGATAGTAAATGTGTGAACCAAAACAGTGGCGTTCGAATAGAAGCTCTCGACAGAGTGGAGCGAAAAGATCCAATTCTTTGTCATCATTGAAGAGATATGGGAACTTGACTATAGAAGGGATATAACAGTGGCCCTATTTCGATGCCGCTAAATCAAACAACACCAACTAAATGAGATCGGATTTGGAGTCCTAGACCTCAAAAATCTAGGCTACCAAGATGATCCTTGGGTGCTCGCTTCACGTGTCACACAAGTTTTTTATATGCCTGACCCACAAAGTAACCTTCCCCCGAAGAATAAGACAAAGCATGTGGTTGCCTCCGAGAAATAGCACATTATCGGAGTTGATGTCGTGGACGATGTTGAAGCTTACAATAACTACAATGAGATACGGCTATTCACAGACTTTCCTAAGAAGATCAGTGTTATGGAAAAGAACCTGCCCAAAGATATATTGCCATGGGAACAAAAAGATGTCAAGGGAAGAGTTTTATTACAGCAGGCTAGCTAGTTGTTGAACGTGGAGCGTTTGTGTAAGTGTGTGTTTGTTTGTAAGACTTCAGTTATGCATGTGTGTGACTACATTTATGTATGTGTGTGAGACTATATATTTATGCATGTGTGTGAGACTATATATTTATGCATGTGTGTGAGACTACATTTATGTATGTGTGTGAGACTATATTTATTCATGTGTGTGAGACTACAATGTTTGCCAACACTTTCTGAAATGAAAAAATACCTAAAATAAAAGTTATAGATCTTGATGAGTTCTACAACTTTTATATTCATCACCTTTTTAGCTGAAATTATTTAGTATTTAAAAATTTGGTTTGAAGTTGTTATTTTTTGAAATTTAAAATTTGAATTGTTCAATCTTTTTCACATAAAAATGTAAACCAAATGAAAGTTGAAGATCTTGATGAATTTTACAACTTTTATATTCATCACCTTTACAGCTAAAATTATTTAGTGGTTGAAAATTGGGTTTGAAGTTGTTATTTTCTAAAATTCAAAACTTGAATTGTTTAAAATTAGTGACAAAGATAGATGACCAAACTAAAATGATAGAGCATGATTTTAGAAAATTTTAGAAAAAAAACCATCACATTTGGAGTTAGTACGAGGGAGAAAGACTAGTTAGAAGTTTCAGCCACAAATTAAAAAGAGAAAACACACTTGTTATGTTTTTCTTTTTAATCTGTGGCTGAGTCTTTCTCCCTCGTACTAACTCCAAATATTATGGTTTTTTCCTAAAATTTTCTAAAATCATGCTCTATCAATTTGTTGAGTTCTTACTGCTATTAGTTTATTCATATTTTCCTACAACTTTGTTTGGAGAATTTAAATTTTGATGAGTTACAAACTATAACTTCAAACCAGATTTTGAAATACTAAATAATCTCAGCTAAGAAACTATTGAATACAAAAGTTGTAGAACTCATCAAGATCTACAACTTTTATTTTGGTCATTTCTTCATTTGAGAAAGTGTTAGCAAACATAGGTCACAAATTCATGATTCTCACACATAGTTTATGAAACTAGATGAGAGATATGTCAATTTGTAAACAATGTTTGCTAACACTTTCTCAAATGAAAAAATGACCAAAATAAAAGTTGTAGAACTTTGTTATTAATAACTTTTTAGCTGAAACCATTTAGTGTTTGAAAATCTGGTTTGAAGTTGTTATTTTTTGAAATTCAAAATTTGAATCATTCAACCTTTGTCAACTAAAAAGTTGACCAAAATGAAACTTGTATATCTTGATGACTTGTATAACTTTTGTATTCATGACTTTTTCAATTCAAATCATATACTCTCAAAATGTTGTTACAAGTTGAAATTTTTTAACTTCAAATTTTGAGTCGGTCAAACAATATCAAATGACAAGATGAATAAAATAAAAGTAGTACATCTTGATGAGTTATACAACTTTGATGTTTAAAGAATTTTAATTTGAGGTCATTTAGTCTCCTTAAATTCTATTCAAACTTTCAAAATTTAAAATTTCAATTTTTAAAATATGTTTTTTATTTATTTCTAAACAAGAAAGTATGGAATTATTTATATAAATATATCAACAAATTGTTTGTATATATATGGAATAAATAAGAATTATTATATATCAGCAAACTATTTATTACTATACAAGAAAGTATGGATTTTGAATTTTGAAAAAATAAAAAATATTTGTAGGGGCAGCTGGTTTTGAAACCACCCCTACAAATCTATTTGTAGGGACGGCTTATAACCTCAGCCGCCCCTACAAATGGCTAGCCATATATATGATGAAGTGCGTGGATGCCTCAAATCGGCTAAGTCTTGGGCGTGTTTGTTCCTCTCAGACGCCAGCTATCGGGTACCAATTTTAGGGTACCCGAAGAAGGGGAACTAATGATCTCCAATGATCAAAATCAAACGGATGATTAAAGGGCGACTGCGGTTTCATTCGACCCCTAGGATAGGTTCTGGTTCGCCTGACCCCTATGGCGCAGGTTTTGCTTGTCCGACCCCTTGGGAATGGGCCTCGCCTCGCCCAACCCTAAGAAGGGGAGCTCCTTCCCGCCCGACCCTGAGGGCGCACGATGACCCTCAGACGGGGGTGTAGGCCCAGCAGGGGGCCCATACTGCCTCCAACCACCACAAACCCAAAAGCTCGAGCCTAGGATCAAACTCTGACACTGGATAGGAATGGGCACGCTTTGACACGACCCATAGTCATGACAGGCCATGCCTAGGGGCTCACATCACCCACAGCACTAGGCACAATGGAATGGGGCGCCACGACCGGCTGGCGGCGCCTACATGTGGCGCTAGTGGCAAACAAAGCCATGACGTGGCGCCGTCTCCATCACCATCAGCATCGCGATGTGGAGACATCTTTGTCATCATCTACAAGACCCACAGGGCCTGCCTACAAGAGAGGAAATACGACGCGGCCTCTAGGCCCCCTTCCTCTCTACCTCTTTCTCTTTCTCTCTCTTGTACCATAGGTCCTTCCCTTGGTATATAAAAAGGGAAGGCTGGGTGCCCCATCTGGGGGGTCTCTAGACACGGAGAAGCACATCACAACCCTAGGAGGACTTCAACTCCGCTTCACCTTCACTAGAGACCTGGGACCTCATCCCTCTCTTGCCACTTGGTAACCCCCTACTATGAACTTCATTATTGGTAACACGAGCAGCCCCGAACTAGACGTAGGGACATTTTGTCCGAACCAGTATACATCCTTATATCTTTCAGCACACCATCCGAGCCCAGACACGCAATCCACAAAATTTACTAGTCAGTAGTTTCTAAACACCGACAATTGGCGCGCCATGTAGGGGCCTTTGCGCTTTTCGTCGCTTTCATCACCAGGCTTTGGATGTCTAGCCATAGCGTGAGCTGGACCCTGGGTGTACACGCACATTTTAGGAGTTTAGACTTCCTCACCACTACGGAGAGAGGGCTGGCATGAGGTTACGGCCCTATCTAGCCTCCGCGTTCCGCTAGCCTCGACACCGCCGTCAAGGCCCTCAAGAAACTCTAGCTACATGCTGCAGAGGCTCACGTCTCTGGGGGCAACCAACTTCTTGACTTCAACTATGCCTGGCTGGAACACCAGCTCTCAGTCTTCCTAGGACCCCAGCCATCCTAGGAGGACTTACATCACTTTTCTTTCTTCTACCAATGAAACGACATAGTTCGCTAGGAGAGAACCGCTCTCCCCAACGTATCTCACCCAGAACGCCTCGACAAGCATTTTCCGTTTGGGCTGCGTGATGGTACCGGGACACCGGGACCGTCGGTCGCCTCATGGCGCGGCACATGCATCTGCCCCCCGCGATCTTCGCCATGGGGAGGACCATACGTCGTGGCGAAGGTGCTCAAACCAAGCACCTAGAAGCTCAAGACCATCGATGGCCAACTCTTCACCAACGCGCGGAATATTAAACAGATACATCGCTTCTGCCCCTAGTTTCTTCTAAGTTGTTAACGTACTTGTGAAAAATCACATTTTTGAAATAAAAATTACTTTTCCCTATCGGTTGCATTGTCATATCCTCGGTTTTTAGTGACACCCAACCCTAGCAGTAGCCCGAGGTTGGGCCTCACACGAGGGCTGGTAAGGGTATATACATATTCATAAACGCTCTTTGCATCCAACCATTTCTTACGTTCAGGGCCTAAAGAAAACGAACGCTGAGTAAAACTGGATGAACCGCAAAAAAACCACGCCCCAGCGGCTATAGTGCTTTTGCTCTCCAGCGTGATCAGAGTCGGG
Source organism: Saccharum hybrid cultivar R570 (assembly GCA_038087645.1). NCBI lineage: Eukaryota > Viridiplantae > Streptophyta > Magnoliopsida > Poales > Poaceae > Saccharum > Saccharum hybrid cultivar. The sequence continues at coordinate 10,166,302 of JAQSUU010000520.1, forward strand.
CCTTCACTCAGGAGGGCTATTATGAGTATCTAATATTCATGAACACCTTTTTGCATCTGACCCCTCCTTATGCTAAGATTCAGAGGTAAGAATCATGGGAACAAACCCCAAGTAAAGCTGGTCGGACTGCGAAAGGCCCATGCCTCGGCGGCTAGTGTACCTTTGCTCACCAGTGCGATCAGAGTTTGTCGCCTGTGCCTTGAACTTTCTAAACTTAGCATCAGGAGGGATTGGATCACATCAAACCTTTTTATGTTAAAATGTGACAAGTGTTTAAATGACAAAAACTAAAAATTTGTTCGGTCAAACTTAAAGCAAAATACTTGCTTGAATTACAAGTCCTCGGGCACCATGCCCTAGCTCACTAAGGGCCAACCTCATCCTCTATCTGATTCACTAAATTTCGTGTAGGGGAGGTCGTCGTATTCTCAATCCAAGGGAGCTCCCCTCCTGCTTCGTCCTCTATCTGATTCATCCTCTATCCTCGCCGCCAAGTCAATGTTCTCATAGTGAGAACATGCGATTGTGAACGACTGATGGATGCCAAAGCGAAGCACAAGCCTCATGATCTTGCATGCCTAGTCCGTGATATGGGTGGCACAAACCGCAAGGGAGCTCCCCTCCTGCTTCGAGATCAATGAGAGGTCATCGTAGACCTGGCTGACGATGGCGCATAGGGCTTCATGCTCATCGTGCTCCTTCTAGAGGGATCAACACGACTATACGAGATTAAGTAAGAAAATCTTTCACCGAGACAGATAATTTACCAAACTTAAGCCCTTATAACCCGAGATTCCGTGAAATCACGAAGGATTTCAAACCAACCAACATACAAACCAAGATCGTACTGGTTTAGCAATCACCGTCACATGTTACATAAAGTTCGCAACGATAGTTTAATACATTGGAGTTCAGAACATAAAGTTATTACAACCCAAGTTCAATTAAACATAGTGGAAGCAAGTAATTTTAAAACCACACACACATTTAGTTCAGATATAGTGCCAGTAGGTAGTCATCTCCAATTACAGCATCAGATGAGAGATACGGAGTGACCATTACCCATGGTCCTAGTTGTCGCCCATCACCGGATACAGATAGTTAATGCAATAGCCGTAGTACATTTGACCATCTGCTACAACAATGGGAACAACGCCTTGAGTACGAGAAGGTATTCAGCTAGACTTACCCGTCTTAAACCAGAAATAAGCGACACCAAGGAGCATGCAAGGCTTTCTTTAGTGGGGTTAGCTGACTCAGTTGTGAAAAGCATAAGCTACTATGAAGATACTATTTTAAGTACTTTGCATCATCTTCATTATGACCTATCCAACTAGGTAAGCACCTATACTATAGCAATCACTTGATTAAACAATACATCCAGTTACCAATTTAAATTTAGCATTTCCACTACTATCCAATAACCATCAATGTTCCATCATAAATACTATGATGTTGTAGCTCGAGTCAAGTGCTCACTATCCAGGAGCGATGGCGATTCGAATCGATTCCTAACCAGCTGGTGATTTATTCCTCACATAAACCACACTCACTCGTGAAGTGAGCTACAGGTCACCAATGACACTTTCCAAGTAGCCGCGGGATAACAGTCATGGACCGCACTACCCAGGGACCGCTCGACAGCTAGGACACACCTTAGGCTCACTCTTCGCGTCCCCGTCATACCCCCTTCAGCACCAGTCTGCCAATCCGAGTTTATCCTAGCCCGAAAAGTGCCACTAGCTTCGCGGTCGAAAAGTACTTTATTCGGCCAGCTAAATGTGAGGCATGCGTTCAACATGACAAGAGGGACAACAACGATCGGTCCTTAATCGTCACAGACGGAAAACTAACGGCACCCCAGAACCCTGTCTGGTTGCTTCCAACTTTCCGCTCGGTCTCCAATTCTTCTTCAACACATGGTTAATTCTAGGATATCACGCTTTTCATAACTAAATTCTTTCAGTAACCACCTATCAATGTAGGTGACCGAAAATCACCGATCGCTACCGGTCTAAGCAAGACTAAGTAATTATTCGATCCTGACCTAACAGGGTAAACTTGTAACCAGGTGGGCAAGGATAGTAATAAATGCAACAACAGTTTCATTTAACTCTTATAACTTAATGCAACAATATATAACTCATATATAAAGAATTGCTTGAATAAAGTAGTGAATTTAGAATGCTCCGGGGCTTGCCTCTTTCAAACGAACTAGGCTGGTGATCTACGCACTCGGGCAAGTCCTCTCCTTGCTCCTCTTCCTCGGGCACCTCCTGTGCCTAGAGTTCTTGCGGATCTGCCCCGGTCTGCTCTTCCGGCACTGCTACTGGCGACTCCTCCTGGGATCCTGTATGATGCAATTGCATAAGTAAACATACAAACGGTGCATCAGATGCGGTGGAATGCCATCATCATGATGACATGATATGCAGATGAGCACATTGAAACTTATAGAATAGATTAGAGACAAAAAGTTTTCTACAAGGTAGTCAACATCATCCAAGATTAATCATTACTAAGGCATGTCATATATTTTTACACTAGTTAGCATATAACCCTAACATAAGTGCTACTACACTTTATCAATCCTTACTACATTAACTTATCAAGTAACACCAGCAAGGTGGTTGGGTGCTTCAAAGATACACCAAACTCTTATTAACACACTAATTACTTAAAAAGAATAACATTTTATCTTCTATTTAAACTAGGTTACACAACAACATCTAGTTCTGGTGCCTAGAAAAATCTACAAAAATTACCATAGCATAGTCCTACTCCAAATAGAACACCATAAAAAATTCATGGGATTTGGATAAGTAACATAGCCTACACAAAAATGACAGGCTCTAGCATGAAAATACTTTGTACTATGAAAAGTATCAAACAACAGATTTACTATTTTTCCTATGCTCTATACAGTACACCATCACTGTACAAAAATTATCATATGCATGTTTTATACAATTTTTGCTCTCTAACAAAAATAACAAAAATCAGCCTTATTTAGCACTTGAACTAGACATCAATAATTTCTCACAGAACATGCATGACATATTTTTCCTACAAAGTACAGTACACAAGAAGAGTAACAAACTTGGAATCATATTTTTCTGAGTTTTCTTTGATTTATTACAAATTTTCTAAGATATCAGCAAATACAAGGATTAAATAAATCTCCACAGAAAAGTACCACAAAACATCATGCAATATTATATACTCATGAGGATCACTACAAAATTTGTTTCACAATTTTTGGAGCTAAAATGGGTACACAACATTTTTTCCAAGCATTTTTCTTTTCAAATAATAACGGAAAAACCGAATCAATTTCTTCTTTTGACTAACGGGCCGGCCCAACGGAATCCACCGGCTCGCTGCCGAAATCGGCCTCAGCAGCCAGCGCGGGGAAGAGCTGGCCTGGCTCGGGGCTTTGGCCCACGGACGCCGGCCCAAAGAACACGGGGAAGGGGGGCATGGCCATGACGTCCGGCGGCAGCGCGGTGGTCGCCGGCAGCTAACAGCCAACTCCGGCCAAGAGCGGACCAGCGAGCGTGCGCATGGTGTTCGCGAGTAGATGGCAAACACAGGAGAGTGGCTCACGGGGATAGAGAGAGCGAGGGCGCCGGAGGGCGGAGCGCGAGCTCGGCAGCCCGGCCATGGTGGCACGGCGGGAAGAGCTCGATTGAGCCTTACCGGAGGTGAGGAAGTAGCACAATGGCCCGTTCGGAGGAGAGGAGGAGGTGGCGGAGCGTGATGCGCGAGCAATCGCGCGGAGGTGGCGGAGCAGTGACGCCGAGCTACCAACGGTAAGGCCAAGAAAAACCAGGAGCTCAGTTGAGATGCAATCGGACCACCTCGCCTTCTTGCAGGCCTGTTTGAAAACTTTGAATTATTGAGCACCTTTAAATGTGTTAAATTCGTAATTTTCTAAGCACAAGAATCCTGTGGTAATTTCACTCCCACTAGTAGTATGCCCTTGCTAACACTGCAACACCATTCAGACACACAAATTAAAACAACCAAAATATAAATTTGAGCTAACAAAACCTAAATTTCTTCAAAGACCAAAAAAACCCATCCTGCCATCTCTCACCAAATGTCTGGCGCTCATTTTGTTTGCCACATCTACGGCGCATCCAGACTTGCGGCAAGATGGCATGCGACGGGAGCCAAACAGGCCCTTCAACTATTAGATAATAGGATGAATAAGAAAGTTGTACTTTTCAGATTTAATTGATGCATGCATGATCTATTGGATGTGTGGTAAATCCTTTTATTTTATAAATTTAGAATGACAAATTCGATAAGTAAATTTTCTTTGTGTACGTAACCAATGTCTAACATACGTGAAAGTTTACCAACAACACATGGAAAGTAAGGGCCTGCTGTCCACCCGAACTAGGCAGGGCGGCTCGGATGCTTGACTCTTCCGTAATGAGGGGGTATTTCTTTTTTTCTTTTCTTATAGGTTAATTGATTAATTCAGAAGCTTATTTATAATACATCCTCACTGTTATGATTATGCTGAAGGATTAGTACTTAGCAGCAATTTAATTTAGTCATAGTCTTACAAACATTTCGATGGCTAGTGCTATATGAAAAGGAATGATAGGAGGGTGCTACCCATCAGTAGTTATGGGTACGACATCGTAGATTTCAGAAGTGTCAACACAAGAAGGTGTTAGAAAGGTGTTACCCATCAGTAGTTATGGTGTGAGAACGGCCTCCACATAATTGGAGGTTTTGGTCAGACTAGCTCACCTTGATGTGGAACACAATTTTAGGAAGATGATGTAATTTAATGTGATGGAGGTTTGTAGAACGACAGTGATAGGTTCTTTAGTGCGATATGAGAGGCTAGACGAACGGTGATGAGACCAATGTCATAGATGCTATTAAATAGGGATGTTCTTGTTGGCTGCTCGAACCTGAATTATGAAAAAAGCATGGCTATGATTGAACCATTGACCATGCACGAGGCCCATTGAAGAGACAAACCCAGAAGTTATATCGAATACGGTAGGGGTTTGCTATGCTACACCTAAATAGCTGTGAACCCTTAATTTATTTAGATCAGATGATTACAATCATCTACTAATTGCATGGAGGTAATAGATAAAATATATTATTTAATTTAATTTTTCTAAAATAGGATGAATAAGAAAGTTCTAGAAATAAAATCTTTTTAGATTTAATTGATGCTTGCATGATGTATTGGATGTCGTAAATCATTTTATTTTAAAAATTTTGAATGGCAAATTTGTTTCAAAAATTTTCTTTCTGTACGTAACCTGTGTTGAACATACATGAAAGATTACCAACAACATAAGGAATGAAAGGGCCTGCTGTCCGCCCGAACAAGGCAGGACAGCTCGGACTCCAATGCATGACTCTCCATTGATGAGGGGGTTATTTCATTTTTTTCTTTTCTTATTGGTTAACTGATAAATTCAAAAGCTTATTTACAATGTCCAATGGGATACATCCACACTGTTACGATTATGCTGAAGGATTAGTACTTAGTAGCAATTTAATTTTATCATAGGACTTACAAACATTTCGATGGCTAGTGCTATATAAAAGGAATGATAGGAGGGTGCTACCCATTAATAGTTATGGGTACAACATCCAAGATTCCAGAAGTGTTAATATAGGAAGGTGGTAGGAAGTAGTTACCTGTTATGGTGTGAGAATGACCTCCACATAATTGGAAGTTTTGGTCAGACTGGCCTGACGTGGAATACCTTTGCAGGAAGATGGTGTGATTTATTGTGGCAGTGATTTGTAGAATGACAGTGATAGGATCTTTAGTGGGATATGAGAGGCCTGATGAACGATGATAAGACCAAAGTCATGAATGGTATTAAATAGGAATTTTCTTGTTGGCTGCTCGAACATGAATTATGAAATGGGCATGACTATCATTGACCCTGTGACCATGCACGAGGCCCACTGAAGAGACAAGCCGAAGTTATATCAAATATGCAAGAGCTTTTCTATGCTACACCCAAATGGTTGTGAACCGTTAATTTATTTAGATTGAATGGTTATGATCATCTACTAAAGAACTTAATATATTTATCTGGGCCCTCCCTTAAATGATCTCGAATAAAAATTTCATCATCTACAAAGTTTTAGATCTCATCGAGCTCTATAAAGTTGATATAAATTTTATTTTCATCTGACTTCATTTGAAAAAGTCATTAATTTATTTATGCTCTAGCTATTTTTAAGGGTGGTTGACTTAAGTCAACCGTCCCTAGAAATCACCTATGTTCAGAGACGGTTGACATAAGCAACTGTCTCTGAAAATCATTTCTTCAGAAGTGGTTCTCTTAAATGAACCATCCTTAAAATAGATATATATTTTCAGTGATGGTTTACTTAATAGAACCACCACTACAAATGTATTTCTAGGGGCGGTTTATAACCTACAATGCTCCCAGAGATAGTTACAAACGATTTCCTAAGTTGACCATTCTTGAAAGCATGGTTTTTGAGGCATTGCTTAGATCGCCTAGGCGCCGCAGGATGCCACTAGGTTTTTGTTATGCCATATCGCCTAGGTGTCTCCTAGAAGGTGTCCAGGCATACCTCCAGCGCCATAGGATGCCACAACGTCTCAAAAACCATGCTTGAAAGAAATACGAGGCTTTCTAAAAATTATTTCTGTATAGAGTTGTTGGCTCGTCCAACATGAACTGATGAGGCAAGCTGAGCAGGTATATCAAATATGGAACACGTTTAATGAAAGGTCTGTTTTGCTTGTTCGTTGAGGTTTTGAGCTAATCTAAATGAAAACTTGTCCGATCATGTGACAAATTTGTAAATTATGTATGACATATGTTTTCTACAGAGATATGACCACCCCGGGTTTATGTATAAGATCATCAGAACCAATTGAGTGGCTCAGTTGATCAAAATCAATCGACAACACTTTTTGCCCTGTTCTTTAACATCAGTGTGATTTGCTAGCATTATAGGTGACCATGTTGATCCTAGGACTCCATACATGCGTCATGAATGATCAATATAGGCACAGATTTTTCTGAATTTATTTTCAAATTTAGATGCACTACTCTTTTTAAGTAGTTAACATGTCCAGTGAAACGTCTTTGCTCAGTTTATCAATCTAGAGATCTACAATCTAAATTTTGCCGAAGTGCTAGCTCTATTTATCAATATGGGTTGGCTTGAGTTGTAAATTAGGCATAATAATGACTTGGATATCAAATGATCATCTGTACCATATTGACTTTTTCTTGCGCAACGCCATGATGGCACCTCTCTTTACTTCACAGAACACTATTGCACCAACTAAACCACACAATCAATGTTGCTTCAGTTGTCAAGGTGAGTAGGTACGGTGTCATATATAGAGGCAGATGTGGACTTATGCCGCAAGAGATCAAGTTGATATTTTTTGGACCCATTTGGCCTTCGATGTCAAATATTCTTGTGAAGTGACAATTAATACTTTGGAAATGATGACACTTGTTTAGTTTAAGGCCAGTCTTAGTGGGAGTTTCATCAGAGTTTCATTTGCATTTAATGAGCTGCTATATAAGCATGTCTCGAAAATAACGTAATGAAATTCTCTACTGAGACTGACCTAATGAAGTCATTGGTGTTACAAACAATTCGATTTCTAGAGCTACGTGAAAAAAGGCTGATACGATGGCGGTACCTATAAGTAGTTATGGGTACAGGATCCATGAATCTAGACGTGACAAGAAATTATCAATAGGGTGGCAGTGATAGGAAATTTAAATTTGACATGAGTGCTAAATCAAAGATAGTATCTTGAATATTAAAACCAATGATAAATTGCACAATACGGACTTGTGCAATGAATTTATCTGTTTGAAAACAATAACTATATTAACACTAACAAGAGCTATAATCCATGAGCACATTTAAATGGTATTTATAATACGAAATTTACAAGGTTGCCCAAGCAACAGCTCACACATACGTATGTACCAAGAAAAGAAATACTGGAAAGAGCATCTCCGAGAGGACTCATGTCCTAGATTGATGGAAGATTCTGTATCATCGACATTAGGACTAACACCGATGGCATCTGGTGTGAGAAGGTCCTATGTACAAAAGGATGTTTGGGTACGACTGGTTCACTGCCCATGTGGAGCACCTTAGGTAGATGACCTTGTGGTTGATTATTGGCAGTCTTCTGGCGGACCAATAGTTTCGCTTCAGCTGATATTGATTTGAGCAAGTTTGGAATTTCTCCCTTTTCTCTCGGGCTGCTGGGCAAGGAAACCGGACAGGCCGGCTCCGAGACCGGCCAAGTCGGCTCCTCCTGTGCCTCTCAGAAAAATAGGCCAAGCCGATTTGCAAACAGGGCAGACCGGTTTTGTAGCTGCAGGGGACCTTGCTGCGGTTTTTGCATCATAGCTGAGTTTTCTGTTGTTCTTGTTTGTGTGCTCTGTCGTTGTTGTCTCTCATCTTTGTTAAGTCATTTAGTCACAGGTTGGCCTGTGTGATTTCATTTTGGGCTGTGAGAGCGCTTAGGGTTGTTGGGACATGGGCCATATTCTTGGAGGAGAATTTTGAATTTGGCTCCTATTCACCCACCTTTTGATCATCTGTTCGGTTAACATGTGCATTAATAGAAAGGTGTCTACGGGCAATTTTTAAGAAGTACACATAGGAGTATGGTGTGTGTATATTTGTAAGTGTCTCCATCTCCAAGGGCGGACATAGAGAGTGTGCTTTGTAGGCAACGACACACCATAGGGCCCAGCCAAACAGTGCACCTCCACTGTAAGCGCTTCGCCTCCCTCACTCGCAGTCCATGCAGGCAACTAACCATCTCCTGTCTCTGTCCACTGACGTCGTGAAGGACTCCATGACTGGCCGACCGCTGGTGACCAGCAGTGCTACCTAATACGCCTGATGACGCTTTGGGGTGGCACCATAAGGTCCTGTTTGGGACCGAGGTGCTTATAAGCGGACTGAGTATAAGACGAACACTACTCTCCATTCGCAATTTGCGTTTTGGCCGCTCCCTGTTCATCATCCTGTTTTTCGCATAGTGTGCGGCTGTCCAACGCGTGGACCGTTTGACGGGATTTTTTCGCGGTTTTTTGCTGAAACACGCCGCCGAGGCAGAACCAACAGGGCGTAAGCCTAATGCAGTGACGTCGAGCTGCCAATGGCTAAGGCCAAGAAAAACCAGGAGCCCAGTCGAGATGCAATCGGACCTCCTCACCTTTCTTGCAGGCTGTTTGAAAACTTCGAATTATTGTGCACCTGTAAATGTGTTACATCTATTATTTATTTATTTTCTATGCATAAGAAACCTGTGGTACTTTTACTCCCACTAGTAGTATGCCCGTGCTAACGCTACGTAGCGTTTAGACACACAAATTAAAATAACCAAAATATAAATTTGAGATGACAAAACCTAAATTTCATCAAAGACCAAAAAAAAACATCCTGCCATCTCTCATCCAAATGTCTAGCGCACGTTTTTTTTGCCACATCTACGGCGCAACCAGACTTGCAGCAAGATGCATGCGACGGCATCCAAACAGGCCCCAACTATTAGATAATAGGATTGAATAAGAAAGTTCTAGAAATAAAAATCTTTATAGATTTAATTGATGCATACATGATCTATTCACTACGTAGAAATTGATTTCTCGTAGCGCTTCCCTTTTTTAAGGGCGGGTAGGGTTGGAGCCGCCCCTACAGTGGCGTGCTCGGGCCCTAGCCGGCCAGCCGCTCCTATAAAAGCATAGTAGGGGCGGCTGGTGTTTGAGCCGCCCCTATAAATAGGCACAGTAGGGACGGCTGGTGATTGAGCCGCCCCTACAAATCACCCTATTTGTAAGGACGGCTCAATCACTAGCCGCCCCTACAAATACCCCCCCTATATGACAAAGCAACCACCTTCTTCCTCCTCGAGTCACTCACTCCAACTCGCAAAAAAGGCTTGAGAGGCCTTGGGCTCCTCCCAAAAATTGCTCTACTAAGGGGGAGGTTTTGATCTCAAGTCCTTTGGTAGAGAGCTCGTAGAAGGTAAGAAAATGATATTTCAACCCTTTATTTGAAGTTTTAGTTGCTTTCTCTCTCCTCCATGGTGCTTGAGCTTTTTAGAAGCAAATTAGGCCTTAGTTTCAAATTATTAGTGTAAATTAGTTAGGGAAATGAGGTTGCACCCTTTAATACTAGATCTTTGCTTGATTTTAGTGGAGATTAGACCCTAGTTTCAGGTATGTTTCATGTAGATCTAGTTCTAGATCTAGGGTTTTTTTTTTATTTTGTAAATTTTGTTTCATGAAATTGTGGAATGTGGTTGGCATGTATAGTAGTTGGTAAAATAATAATTGTTGGTAATTATTCTCTTTAAAATCGTATATTATAACCATTTAATATATATATCCTTTTTATAAATATTTATGTATTAATAGGCAATTAGTTAATTATGCTTTTCTCTCTCTACCTTGGTGCTTTGGGCTTTGTATGGAGCAAATTAGGCCCTCGTTTTGAAGCTATTAGTGTAAATTAGTTAGACAAATGAGCTTACACCCTTTATTAGTCGCTCCTGCTTGTTTTAAGTGGATATTACACCCTAGTTTCATGTAGATCTATTTATAGATCTAGGATTTGTTTTTTTTATTCTTTAATTTTTGTTTCATGAAATTAGAATTGGTTTGGCCTGAATAGTAGTGGGTAAAATAATAATTGTTGCTAATTATCCTCTACCGTGAATTTTTTAAAATTATTCTCAAGTAATTAATTAATAATTTGGTTCTTTTAAAAGTACAGGAATACTTGGATGTATGGTTCGCTCAGGTTCGCGGCAGGCTTTCGTGAAGAGGTGGACAAATTTATTGAAGCCACAGAGAAGCATGCAGCGATATTGACAAATAATTATGGCACAATTATTTATCTCTATGTAGATTGCAAGAACCTTATGGCATTTTCAGATGTGTCTACCATCAGATCACATCTGATTATGCGAGGATTTGTTCCGGACTATATAGTATGGATTTATCATGGTGAAACAATGGTTGTTGGTGACGACGACGATGATCAAGAAGACGATGCCCAAACCCTCTAGTACTTGTCCCAATTCTCAGGCGAGCTTGGTGCACAAATGCATCGTGACTTTGGCAATGAACAACGTGGTGATGATGTTGGTGGTTGTCACCGAAATGGGCACGATGGTGGTATCGACAATGATGGTAGAGCACGTGAGGAGAATGCAGAAGACTTTAACAATTTGGAGGAAATGGTTCGGGCGCTTGTACCATAAATATTACTAAAGAAAAAAAGGTCTAGAAAATCTAGAGAGGGTGAAAAAAGCATCGACGGAGACTGTGTATGGTGTTAAAAAGGGTTGTCCACACATTGGACACTCCTAAGTTTTGTGCTCGAGCTACTCATCCTAAAAGCTAATTACGGCTGGTCGGACTGCAGTTTCAATGATCTGTTGCGTCTCTTATCATGGTTGCTGCCACAGCCAAACTCAGTTCTCACCAACACATACCAAGCGAAGAAGGTTATAAGTCCATTGACAATGAGCGTTGAAAAAACCCATGTATGCCCCAACCATTGTATCCTTTTTTGTTGTTAGACGTTCGGAGAACTAGATACGTGTCCTCAGTGTGGGGCCAGCCGGTACAAGAACAATGACCTTTACTATGGGGAAGAAGCCTCCACGGGGAACAAGAGGAATAAGAAGGGTGTGAAAAGGTGGTACAAGAATCACAACCCCTAGAGGACACTCCATTAGGCACTGATGCAAGGCAGAGAAGAATTCCTGCCTTAGTAATGTGGTACCTACTAGTGATCGACCGCTTGAGGCGTATGTTCCTAAACCCTAAGAAAGTCGCACTCATGACATGGTGGGATGATGAGCGCAAGGTGGATGATGATAAGATTGCACACTCGGCCGATGGGAGTCAATGGAAAGAATTCGATGTTAACCACAAAGACTTCAGCCAAGACCCAAGGAATGTACGATTCGCCTTGAGCATGGATGAAATGAATCCCTTCAATGAGAGGATGAGCGACCACATCACTTGGCCAGTGATCCTGACCATGTACAACATCCCAACGTACTTGTGTTAGAAGAGAAAGTACCTTTTTCTCACTATTCTTATTTCTGGCCCTAAACAACTAGGCATTGATATAGACGTGTTCCCCGAGCCTATGATGTAAGAATTCAAGAGACTATAGACATATGGGGAGCCGATGTACGATGTGTTTCGACAGGAGGACTTCACATTAAGAGCAATAATATTTGTGACTATCAATGATCACCCTGCATTGTTTGCTTTGTCTGGATAGGTCAAAGGCAAGACGGGATGCTTAGTTTGTCTGAATGATACTAAATAGATGTTCCTAGATGGATCCAAGAAGGTTATTTACATACAGAACCAGCGTTTCTTAAAGATAGGTCACAAGTACCACAACAAATTATACTTAAGATACTATGGCAACATAGAGGAGAATGAGCCCCCTCCAGAGAGGCGTCATAATGGAGAACATGTGTACAAAATGGTGAAAAACATATGCATCGTCTATGGAAAGAAGAGATCAAATGGAACGATTAGAGATAGAAGCACACCTCCTATCGAAGGCGTACCTTTTAAGAAACAATCAATCTTCTTTTAGTACCTGCCTTATTGGCTAGAATTGGAGGTCCCCCATGCCATTGATGCTATGCACGTGCAGAAGAATGTCTTTGAGAGTCTCATTGCTACCTTGATGGATACACACAAGTCAAAGGATGGTATGAAAGCACGGAAAGACATGGTGCAACTAAATGTGATGCTAGAGCTTCACCCGGTACTTGAGGACAATGAAAAATACACTCTGCCCATGGCTAGCTACAACCTAGACCTACAAGAGAGGAGAGCTTTATGCAGTTTTGTGAGGGGGAGCAAAGTCCCGACTAGGTTTTCGATGAACCCGAAGAAGCTAGTGTCGATGAAGGACCTATTATTTGCACACTGCAAGGCATCGTCATGTGATGTTGACGGTGTTCCTACCAATTGCAATCAGGGCTATAAAGCTAGAGTTCTTGAAGATGGCTATCACCCGCATGTGCTACTTCTTTTCAAAGATCTCACAGAAGATGATGCAAAAAAGAGCTGAGTGACCTACACGATTTCGAGGTGGAGACCTAGAACCAACTAGAGATGTGTTTACCTCCTGCTTTTTTTGATATAATGGTACATCTCATGATTCACATGGTTCATCAGATATAGGTGCTTGGCCCATGCTACTTGCATGAAATGTGGTCCTATGAGCGGTTCATGTCGGTTCTAAGCTGATACGTGCATAATCGGGCATACCCAGAGGGCTCCATGATAGAGGGCTATAGTAGCGAAGTCATCGAGTGTTGTCAAGAGTACCTAAAAGTACAGAGAGGGATTGGTAATCCTAATTCTCATCACAAGGATAGGCTAGCTAGGAAGGGCATAAGTGGTAGAAAAGTGTTCATCGACAATTATTACAAAGAAGTGAGTCGAGCGCATTACAGTGTCTTGCAGAGCACAAAATTGATGGAACTACACATTGAAGAACACTTGGCTATCATTACGACAGAGAGGAATGGTCGTTCAGATAATTGGGTCATGAAACAACACAAGCAACACCTAACTTCATGGTTTAAGGACAAGAACATACTGCCTAGAGAAACCACAGATTCTATTACCATCAGTAGGTTGGCAGCAGGGCCATCAAGACAAGTGACATCTTGGAATGCTTATGACATCAATGGGTACATGTACTATACCCACACAAAGGATAGTAAATGTGTAAACCAAAACAGCGGTGTTCAAGTAGTGGCTCTCGATGGAGTGGGGCGAAAGGCCGAGTTCTTTGGCATAATTGAAGATATATGGGAACTTGACTATGGAAGGGATATAAAGGTGGCCCTGTTTTGATGCCGCTGGATCAAGCAATATCAATTCAATGAGATCGGATTGAGGGTCGTGGAACTCTAGAATGTAGGCTACCATGATGATCCTTGGTTGCCCGCTTCATGTGTCACACAAGTTTTCTATATGCCCGACCCACACAGTATGCCCTCCTCGAAGAAGAGAATTAAGCATGTGGTTGTCCCCGAGAAATAGTACATTATCGGAGTTGATGGCGTCGACGATGTCGACACCTACAATAACTACAATGAGATGTTGATATTCAGAGACTTTACTAAGAAGATCAGTGTTGTGGAAAAAACCTGCCCAAAGACACATTGCCACGGGAACAAAAAGGTGTCAAGGGGAAAGTTGTTACGGTGGGGGCCTAGCTAGTTTGTGTAAGTGTGTGTGTTTGTAAGACTTCATTTATGTATGTGTGTGAGACTTAGATTAATTTGTATATGTATGTGAGACTATATATTTAGGTATGTGTGTGCAAACCTATGAGAGATGTAACACCCCATGTGTTTGGCCTACATTTTATGCACTGGCATGGCATCACATGAGCGTATGCATTATACACGAATCATACATGAGCTTTAAGATTGAAACATGACAATGAAACATGTGCAACATCTCAAATTCCTGATGAAACATGTGCAACATGACATTCAAACATGTGCAACATCTCAAATTCCCGATGAAACATGTGCAACATGACATTGAAACATGTGAACATCTCAAATTCCCAATGAAACATGTGAAACATGACAATGAAACATGTGAAACATCTCAAATTCCCAATGAAACATGTGCAACATCACAATGAAACATGTGATAAAAGTGCTATTTAGAAGTCTTGCATAAAAGAATCACATACATGAAAGTTGTAGCAAAATTCATGCTCTACAAAGTCTATTCTTGGGTCAAGCCTTGATTCTCATTCTATCTTGCCCAAATTCCATGTTTTAGGCAGATTTGGAACCCTATGTTTCAATGCTGCAACATAGATGTTTCGTTAGTTCATTTCTCAATGTTAGTCGAATAGTTTGAACCCAAATGATTTCAGCTGAAAAAGTAATGAATACCAAAGTTGAACAACTCATCAAGATCTACAACTTTTATATTGGTTATTTCTTTATCTGACAAAGTGGTAATAACATTGTTCACAAATGTTACACATCTCTCATAAGGTTTCATAAACTATATGAGACATGTGTAAGTTTTGTGAACAATGTGTACTAAGAATTTGTCAAATGAAGAAATAACCAACATAAAAGTTGTAGATCTTCATGAGTTATACAACTTTTGTATTCATCACTTTTTAAGTTGAAATAATTTGGGTGTTCAAATTCTGCTTTGAACTTGTTATTTTTCAAATTTCAAAATTTGAACTGATAAAATTTAGTCAAATGACAAGATGACCAAAATAAAAGTTGTAGGTTTTTATGAGTTATACAACTTTGGTATTCATCACATTTTAAGTTAAAATAATTTGTGTATTCAAATTTTGATTTGAACTTGTCATTTTTAAATTAAAAAATGGCAACTTCAAACATGATTTTGAAACCCCAAATGGTTTCAGCTAAAAAAGTAATGAATACCAAAGTTGAATAACTCATCAAGATCTACAACTTTTATATTGGTCATTTCTTCATCCGATAAAGTGATAATAACATTGTTCACAAATGTTACACATCTCTCATAACGTTCATTAACTATATAAGACATATGTAAGTTTTGTGAACAATGTATACTAAGAATTGTCAAATAAAGAAATGACCAACATCAAAGTTGTAGATTTTGATGAGTTATTGGTATTCATCACTTTTTAAGTTGAAATCATTTGGGGTTTCAAATTATGGTTGGAACTTGTTATTTTTCAAATTTTAAATTTGAACTGTTAAAAATTAGTCAAATGATAATATGATCAAAATAAAAGTTGTAGAATTTGATGAGTTGAACAACTTTGGTATTCATCACTTTTTCAATTGAAATCATTTGGGGTTCTAAAATTTGGTTTGAACTTGTTTTTCAAAATTCAAACTTTGATAGGTTAAAATTTAGTCAAACGACAAGAACACCAAAATCAAAGTTGTAGATCTTCATGAGTTCTACAATTTTGATGTTTATTAAATTTTCATTTTAGGTCATTTGGTCTCCCAAAATAGTTTTAGTTGTTTTGAATTTAAATTTTTTCAAATTTTAAAAATTGTTTTTTTATTTTGAAAGGTTCAATTTTCCATATAAAAATTGTTTTAGTTATTGTATATATGAAAATATAAGTATATAAAAAATAATTATATATATATGATTAATTGAGCACAAACAAATTGTTTTAGTTATTATTTATATATGATTAATTCATTTTGATTTTCATTTTTGAAAAAAAATCATTTGTAGGGGCGGCTTATAACCTGAACTGCCCCTACAAATGAAACCCAACATATATATTGCGGGCGCGCTTGAGGGCCGAAATCGGCTA
This sequence comes from Saccharum hybrid cultivar R570, assembly GCA_038087645.1. Lineage (NCBI taxonomy): Eukaryota > Viridiplantae > Streptophyta > Magnoliopsida > Poales > Poaceae > Saccharum > Saccharum hybrid cultivar. Next base: position 10,182,694 of record JAQSUU010000520.1, read on the forward strand.
AGTGTTGGGCGCCTTCTCTTCTATTTCGACGTCGGCAAGCTGGCGATTTTTTCTGCCGCCGTCCGTACGCCACCTCCACGCCGCCTCCACCGTGCCTCGTCCTCCGCCTCCTCCATGCCGCCTCCACCGCACCTCCTCCTCCACCGGCGCCTCATCCTCTGCACCCTAGCCCTGGCCCCAGCCGGTGCCCTCAACCTAGGGTTTCGGCATGGGAGACCACCGACCCGCGCCTCCTCCTCTGGTGTGCTCCGATGTCGTTCATGTGAGCTCGTCCTCCACCTCTTCCTCGGCGCCTCCTCTACGCCTCCTCCTCGGCCTCCTCCACACCGCCTCCACCGCGCCTCCTCTGCACCCTGACCCTGGCCGGTGCACTGAACCTAGGGTTTCAGTGTGGTGAGACCGTCGGCCAGCGCCTCCTCCTCTGGTGTGCTCCGGTGCTGTTCGTGCACGCTCCTCCTCCGCCTCCTAGCCCGGTGCCCTCAATCTCGGACAGGTACGCCCAACCCCTCTTCTCCTCTAATCTCTTCAAGCTTTGGCACTATGGGCATATCAATCTTAATGTTTAGCTTTGGCTATGTTTATACCAGATCTAGTTATCTAGCTTGAGATCGCGAATTATGATTTTGTGCATTGGAAGATTCTTCAATTCATAGGATCTACCTTTTTTGTGAAACTGAGTTTGTATTGCCTTGTTAGTACTAATTAGTTTAACCTTCTTGGCTTGTCTTAACCATAGAAAGATATAATTGATGTGGTCCAACTTGTGATCATTTGTTTATACTGAATCTTTGTTCAATCATTGCCTCATGGGTCTATACTTTTACCTCTTTATTTTATTAGTGCTCTGAAGAATTCTAAGATACAGACATGTAGTAATGCATAATCAAGTCAACGGATGTGGTGTTCATGATTGGTGCCTTATTTTTGTACATGTTTTCTTCTTTATATAGCTTCTATTTTTCCTTAGCTAGGACATATTTTTCTATGCCTTGTGTCCAGTTTGTGGCTTCTCTTGAGCTTGTAGGAATATAGTGCCTGTCATGAGACATGTAGGAGTAGTAGCAATACCAGAATATGTAAAGCTTGTTGGGATATTTACATATCAACACGTAGCTACACTATAAAAGGGATCCTAGTCTAAACTAGGAATAAAAATGACCCAAGTTTGATTAGGAAATAATAATATCTAGAAGAACATTGATGTTCTTTGTGTTTCCTTGTCCTCCTATGGTGTATTTGTCTATTCCTGATCTTTAAGATGCTAGATGCATGTCCGATGCCAGGCAAAAGTGATATGTGACTTGTTTGATCTCTATGAAATGGCATTGTTCTAGGCAAAAGTGATAGCTAGACATAGGTCTGTACACTTGTGTTGCTTTGAGCTAGTTAGTGGTAGCATGGGTTGATAAGCAATCCTCTTGTAACACACTGTTGCTATATGAGCTAAATGCATTTACAACCCCATGCCTCTGCTCACCTTGCACTAAGTGAGTAGATGTTGTTTTGGACATATTGTGTTTGTTACTCTGTTATAGCTATATGATATACTACTACTACTGCTATATGTTTGCCAAGCACCAGGTGATATATTTATTTGGGCAGGCAGTGGGCAGGCAGTGGCTTATTTTGACACATTTTCTACTCTATGTTTGGGTAAACAGTTGCTGCCTATTATGCCAACTCTCCCCTCTCCTCTCCACTCTACTACTCCTACTCCTACTCCTACTCCTACTCTCCCCTCTCCTCTTCTCTCCTTTTTTTTGGCCGATGATGAAACTATCTAGTCCATACATTATATGGAATAAAGAGCTGATGATCAAGAACTTGTGAGGAACTAGGCTTCATTACCAGCCACCCCTACATTACCTTCTCCTCTCTTTTTCTCAGTTATGATGCCTTGATGCTCCAAGTTCACGACCAAATTATGAGTGACAAGTTTCTGAGGCTCCTACTCCTCTCTTCTCTCTTCTCCTCTCTACTCTACTACTACTACTCTCTTCTCTTCTCCTCTCTACTCCTGCTACTATACTACTCTATTCTAGTTTGGTCATGTTCTACACTTCTACTTGTTAAGTACAATTCTTAATATTGGGCTATTGGCAGATGTGCCTAGCAAGTAGTTGAGTTTTTTGACCAAGCACAAGTTTCTGGTATTATATATGTGTTATTTGACTCTCTTTTAATAAGTATTGAAAATTAAGGGATCTCTTCTGTTTCATCTTATGAAACTATATGTAGTGAGCTTGGTAACAAAGGTAACTTTTGTGCAAGATTGCTCTAGTGGTTGCTTGTAGAACCAAATGGTGGGTAGTACATAGTCAAATTATAAATCCATCAAGCTGATGGTTGATGCTTTGAAATGTTTATAGTATTCTATAATACAAAGATATGCAGTTCACACGTACAAAGACTTCATAGCGATTCTCAAGACGTATATATATCAACAATCCTCATTAGTTTATATGCTTGTATATATACTTTAACGTTCACTTTTGCATACTAACAAGTTCCATTTGCTAAAATCATTCGAGCAGGGCATTCAGGCATTATGTCAATGAACATCACGGAAGGCATTGTCCGGAAAGGAAGCATAGCTCGGCTATCAAAACTATGTTCGGTAAGTGTAACTTACTTTGGTACTACATTACGTGGCTTTCAATAGCATTAAACATTTCCATATGCGAAACACACACAGTACCCCAAGCAAAGGCCTGGCAGTCTACATTGTGGATATTATGTATGTGCTTTCATGAGTAACACCAAGGCCTATAGGAGACACCTTGGTTTGGTAAGTTTGAATCTCTTTTCTTGTAGTATAAAAACCTAGCTTATGTTATGAAATAATAGGCCTAAACTTGTTCTCTTGTAGTGGAAAGATGAGAGAAAGGAGAAAAGGGACGTGTACAATGATGACGAACTCTTAGAGCTCGTTGACAACCTTTGCGGCTTCATGTTGGACAAGATTGTGCATGTCAAAGGCAGTTACCATGACTGAGAATCTGTCTTAGGTAGTGATCCTAGGTACCAACACCTCCGTGAGCTTGAAAGACTAGCTTTAGGCCATTGATAACAGTTTGATGGACTTGTGATTCGGACTTGTATAATTTGAACTTGATCTTGAACTTGTGGTTTGGACTTAGACTTGTGATGTGATTTGGACTTGGACTTATAGTTTGTGGACTTGAATAATTTAGACTTGTGATGTGGTGACTTATATACTTATATGTGCTGGTGTGGTGGTTAGATTTTATATGCATATATTTATTTTTTTTGGAAATGCACTGTAAAGGCGGTTGGTGCTGGAGGGGCCGCTTGTACTAAAACCGTCCTTACAAATGCTATTTGTAGAGGCGGTTTTGTCACCGGCCGCCCTTTCAAATGCTATTTGTAGGGACGGTTCTGTCACTAGCCGGCCTTACAAATGCATTTGTAGGTGTGGTTTGAAACACCCGCGCGCCATTACAAATGCATTTGTTAGGGCAGGCAGGGAACCACCCTTACAAATGGTTCATTTGTAAGAGCGGATGCACAGGGGCGGCTGCCCCAGCCACCCTTATAGTGCCACTTCAGCCGCCCCTACAGTGCTATATGTTGGTAGTGATTGGATGTGGTAAATCATTTTGTTTTATAAATTTAGAACTACATATTTTATGAGTAATTTTTTTGTGTACATAACCTGTGTCTAAAATACTTGAAAGTTTACTAACAACACAGGGAATGAAAGGGCCTACAGTCTGCACGAACAAAGGCAGGGCCCGCTTAGATGCTTGACTCTCCGTGATGAGGGGGTGTTTCTTTTTTATTCTTTTCTTATAGCTTAATTGATTAATTCAAAAGCTTATTTACATTGACCAATGGTATACATCCTCACTGTTATGATATGCTTAATGATTAGTACTTAGCAGCAATTTGATTTAATCAAACATTTCAATGACTAGTGCTATATGAATAGGAAACATAGGAGGTTGCTACACAGGTACAACATCTAAGATTCCAGAAATGTTAATACAGGAAGGTGTTAGGAAGGTTCTACCCATCACTAGTTATGGTGTGAGAAGGACATCCCCATAATAGGAGGTGTTTGGTGGGACTTGCTCACCATTGACGTGGAACACTGTAATACCCCTGGCGTTACGAGCCTGCTTAGCACTAAGATTAGGGCCTAAGAGAAATAATCAAAACAAATTCCTTGGATTTTAGATTTAAAGCACACATGAAATGATAAGCAACTCTTATGTAACCAATGTTTGTGGTTGCAAGAAATCAAATCTGAAAATCAAAAAAGAGTCCTTTCGTTGCATTGGCAAAAACATGAACTTAGGTTTAGGACTGCTATTTTTGATGAATTATATTGAGCAAAATAATTAAATAGTGCTTAATATTTTATTCCTATGGGTTAGTATGAAGTATGGATGATTACATGAAATACTTGTTGGTTGACATTAATAAAGTTTAGACTTTTTAAAAATAATGACAAAAGTGTTAATGGTTGTTTAGTTTGAACTGAACCCTTGATTTTTCTAAGACTGAAAAGGCAGTAGACAGTGTCATTTTGACATTTAGATTATAACTAAAATATGTAGACACTAGCTTCATGATTTTGTATTGTTGGTTGCCTCTTAGTGAGCACTTGAGCATAGTATATGTCATAGTGGTGTTGGGTATCATGTTGCCCTCTTACAAATTGCCCAAACCTTCTTAGAACGCGTTGTGGACCATGACTCGGTGCTTAGTTCATGAACTGGCGTTTAGCATGACGAACTCATGTTAGCATTCTTTTACCTCCCAATCTAGTTGCTCTTTGGTCATGGCGATTGCTCCGCAAGATAGCTGGTATGATTATCTTTACAATAGGGGAATTAGTTGAACCTCAATCGTGGTCGTTACCAATTTTTGCTACGCTTTAAAAAACGTGCTTGTCACCGTTTCGGCCGTTTGGCCCCGTGGCCACGGTCACCAGCCATTTGGCTCCGTTTCGCTGCTGGTGGCGGGCTCAGCATCGTGGCCATGCCCCGCTGGCCAGCCCTGGGCTCGGCCGGCTGCGCGCCAAGTGAAACGTCCTTGATTTCCACGAAGGGAAATCCACATAAACAAAGTATAAAATGAAGAAACATTCCATCAATTTATTCAAATCTCAGTGATACATAAAGTCATGCACGAATATCAGAGTACAATAGAGAGTTTTACATAATTTATTCTCTTCGCCTCGCAGGGCAGAACACACTCACACAAGCATCCGGAACAACATCTGACGTAGATAGCAGTGGAAAACGATCTCCTGGAACCAACTTGAGCGTAGAACAGACCCTCTAGTCCTCCCAATCATCATCCTCGTAGTCGTACTCGGGCTCGGAACCTGTCAAAAATCTATCAGTACACTTGGTACTGGCTACGCATCACCCACCCTATGCTTGCAATGCTTTTATGGAAAGTGGAATACATTGAGGGAAGTAGAAAGAGACCTATTTAGGCTGTGGGTTTCCTATGCAAGTAGTTAATATTTTAATAAGATATTCATCAGTTTTTAATCCATCTTAGTCACACATTTTTCCCAATCCCATCACACACAACACATCTCATCTCACTCACTCTCTAGGCGACGAGATTGACTCCCGCTCAGATCTTGTCTCAACGGCCAAGCCAGAAACCAACACAAAACCCGGGGAAAGGTAGAAAATACTCCTCTCTCTAATCAAGTGAAGCGTAGGTCATGGGAATGTCCATATCCACGGACGTGGCTATGCGTATAGATCGATCAACTCTGCAGAGCGTGTACACCTAGTAATCCACAAGATCGCCATCCTCGACGATCCGGCTCGTCTAGGCTGATTCCAACTGCCTTCCAACTGGTACAGTACCACCCTACCACTCAGCCCTGGGCCACCCCGATGTCCACCAAAACAATGAGACTGTGAGACGTAGTACCGGGCCCCCAAGGTCACTACGCTGTCTTAGGAGGGTGTGGGTCCCCATGCCCGTACCTCCCTACACTATCACCTTCCAACCTAGTAGTAGTGGTACCGCCCTAGTCAGTCGGGTAATCGTCTCCCGCCCATCGGGAGCGAGTGGTGTGCACGATGGTCCCATGGTTCCGGTTCTCAAGACATACCAGTCCTTAGGGGGACCAGACAGGATATCTTCTCAAGGGAAAACACCATTTTCCCCATGCTACGATAGCACCTCCACCAGGGATAACCAACACCCCAGTTCACATCCCAATATACCTGCCACAGGTATCTCTCATGAGGGATGCCCAAGTCGCACCCCTCCAGCAAGACTTGCCCCAAAGACTCGTCATAGGATCCTGTCCGATCGACTCAACCCTCACCACTCACCCAAGATGCACACCAAGATCTCCCCAGTTCTTTAATCAGGTTTACCAAGTTCTCGACACTACGTGCCTTATACATATATGCCTCTCACTCACCGACATCACATCACAGATATAATGCGAGTAAGAGTAAAAGCAGTAATATGTAACATGCGAACATCTAGCCTAACAGCAGGGTGAGCAGGAGTAAGGTTGTGATAAGGTAAAGGGCTCAAAGTAAAGCATCTACCATGCAGCCTATCATCATATTATTGCACAAAAAGTAAAGCGCTAGCAATTCTATAATTGCATGCGTAATAGGTTCTACAAAAGTGGGTGGGGCGTGGCACCTGGCAGGTCATCACCCAAGTCCTCGCTGTAGTTAGGGTCGTACTCCTCAGTCGGCAGGTCCTCCGGCTCTGTTAAACGTAACGTAGAGTCGCATTAACGACTCCTATAGAGGTGCACAAAGAAGCAACAGAAATTCAAAAGATCCAAATGCACTCAAACACAAGCCTAAGATGTAGAGCTCATTTTTAGAAAAATTTAGAAACTGGTTTGGTATTTTTCTAAGTTAAAATGAATTAATTATGAATTTCTAAAGATTAAATGAATTTCTAAAAAAGGAAAAAGAACTGAAAAACCCAGGCAGTGACACGTGTCAAGCTCTGATTGGCTAGAACAGAATGTGTCGCTGACAGGTGGGTCCCATTGACTGGTCAACGGTCAATGGTCAACTTTGACCGGGCCTCGGCGGGGCGGGTTAGGGCTGGATATGGGCCGGTCTGGGCCGGGCTGGCCTAGACACATGTCGGCTCCTAGCTATGCCACATCGCTTTCTGGGCTCTGAACTAGGCTTAGAAACTCATGGGCACGTCCTATGATCAACCTGAACGTGCGGTGCAGGGGAAACAACGCAGTCCATGGTGGTCCGCGTCCACCCCCTCTTCTTCCACTCCTAGCTCACGGTGCACTAGGTGCACCGCTCCTCCAGCGTCTCCTCCCCATCTCCCCTGCCTCTGGAGCGGCAGCTCCCTTGTCGGCGGCGAGCGGCCATCATCATGCTACGGCGGCTCTCGAGCAACAACATAAGGCTCTACAGGTTCGCAAGGGAACAAGGGTCTCAACGATGAAGAGGTAGAGGTGGATGAGGGTCCCTAGCGGTGTCTTTCATGGCGGCAGTGGCTCGGTTGCGGAGGCAAGCGATGGCGAGGCGGCTACAGTCCGGGGAAGGTGTCAATTTGACCCATCTCCCTTTGTTTTCTAGGTGGCTGGGTGAAAGGTCCTTGTTTGGTTTTGGTAATTGAGTGACAACTTAGGTGGACTAATATGTGGTTATGTGAGATACACAGGAGATTAGTCCACATGTGATGATGTCATGAAGGAGCTCATTGCATATGAGACATGACATGGAGTCATGTGACCAAGGTGGCAAAGATCAAGATGAGGCTTGGCTCGACGGACCGGTTGCAAGTGTGAAGGGCAAGTCGGAGGCTTTGGAGCAATGGACCGTGAGGCGGTGAAGCTTGAGCAAGACTTGGCGCCGATGGACCGACGCAACGGTGAAGAGCAAGTGAGGTCAAGATCGATGGACCAAGGTCACATGATGATATGAAGTGGATCATATCATTTGTGATATGGTTGGTGCATGTGTTGCATCAATGTCGGAGGAGATGGAGTGGAATGCGCAAGGCAAAGGTATAACCTAGGGCATTTCCATTTCACCGGTCATAGGTGTGTAGAGAAGCTGATGACCGGGTTTAGGATAGATGGCCGTACTATTAAGAGGGGCAAACTTGTTTGCATATCGGTCATCTAGTGCCACTTGAGCGATCTAACTTTGCATACGTGTTAGGATCGAGTGGCGAGGCAAGTTGAGTGCCTAATTCCTTCGAAGAAAATGTTTGTGAAAATGCTAACACACGTGCACAAGGTGGTGATCACTTGTTGGTGTTGGCACATTTGCGAAGGCAGTGGAGTTTGAGCGGTAGAGAGGGTTTGGGTTCCTCTCTCCCTCCCGCCGAGCTTGCGAGCGCGGGATTCAGGCGTTTTTGAGAAGTTGAAATACCTATTTTCCACTACGCCGAAAGTTGGAAAAGAAACGGAGGAGAACGGAGGTCACAGAGGTGCACCGGACGCTGCACCGGACGCGGTCACGGTGGACCGGCGCGTCCGGTCAGTGCAGCGCGGGCGTCAGGCGCGCGAGCTAGGGTTTGGCACCAGCGCGTCCGGTGACCCACGGGACCGGCGCGTCCGGTCTTGCGCCCTGAGGGAAACGAGGACGTCGGACGCGGTGCGCGTCCGGTGACACACCATCGGACGCGTCCGGTGGTCTCGGGCGCTTACTGGACTCGCACCGGACGCGGGTACTGTGGCGTCCGGTGGTTGCGAGGAGCGCGTCCGGTGATGTCTTCGCGCGCGCGGGAACTGTGCGCACCGGTGCGTCCGGTGGTTCGCAACAGCGCGTCCGGTGTGTCGTTTGACCGTTGGCGCGCAGTGACCGTTGGAGGTTCTAACGGACGAATTTGAATTCGGTGAACACGTGGACGTCGCAGGGGCACCGGACGCGGTTGAGCGCGTCCGGTGTGTCACGACCGGCGCGTCCGGTGCTCCCGCAGAAAACGGACAAGTGTGTGCAACGGCTCTATTTGACTGTGGGGTTATAAATAGACCTTGTGGCCGGCTGTGGCCGGCAGCTGAGCACACTATAGTCTTTGTGACTTGTGTGGTAGTGCTTGGGAGCCCTCTAACTCACTCATGCTTGATAGTGTTCATCGGATCGAGTGAGAGAGCGATTCTAGTGCGTTGCTTTGAGAGATTGCATCGTGTGGCACTAGGTGATCGTGTTGCAAGCCGGTGGTGCTTGTTACTCTTGGAGGTTGCCACCTCCTAGACGGCTTGGTGGCTTGTGGCTCCGTCGAAGCTCGCAAGAAGATTGTGCGAGGCTCCGGAGAAGCTTTGTGAGGGGGATTGTGCTCACCCCGCGGGGATCGCGAAGAGCAACTCTAGTTGAGCGTGTCATTGAGCTACCACACTTTATGGTGGGTTCTTGCGGTGCCTTTTGAGAGGCTCGGTGTGTGACCGATTAGCCGCCGAACCACGAAGTGTTGGTCGACACAACGGGGACGTAGCTTGGTGGCAACCAAGTGAACCTCGGGAGAAAATCACCGTGTCAACATTGTCTACTCTTCTCGGTGGTTTGCTTTCGTGCAACACAAGCTTGTATTTACTTTCATATATACTTGTGCTTGTGTAGTTGCTCTCGTAACTAGTTTGCTTGTGTAGCTTGCTAGTTGTCTTCTTGCTTGTGTAGCTAGAAGCTTCCCCTTGCGTGACTAATTTGGTTTGTGTAACCTTGTTAGTCACATTGCTTAGTTTGTGTAGCTAAGTAGTTTGCGCTCTCTAATTTGGCTTGTGTAGCCTTGTTATTGAGCATTGCTAGTGAGCTTAGGCTTTGTGCGCTTTGCTTACTAGAATTGTGTAGGAGCTCCCTCTTGCTTGCAAAGTACTAGTGCATAGGTTTGTATGACCTTGCTCTAGAATTGATTAGGTGAGCTCTTGGTAAGCTTAGCACCTTAGTTGCTTAATTAGGATCTTTGCAAGGTGCTAGAGAACTTAGATAGAGGGGTGTAGTCTCGGCTAGACCGTTAAGTTTAATTCCGCATTTGTTTCGGTTAGCCAACGTGTTTAAGTTTTAGAAAGGACTATTCACCCCCCCTCTAGTCCGCCATCTCGACCCTTCAATTGGTATCGGAGCCGGGTCTCTCATTTGTGGTCTTCACCGACCCGAGAGGATGGCGACTTATGGGCTAGATGATTGTGTGGAACACATTTTTGATGGCACTCACTATGCACGGTGGAAAAATCACATGCTTGATCATTTTCGTGCTCTTGGCCCTAAGTTTTGGTGGATCATAGTTGTTGGTTTTTCTCATGACTTGGATGGGTGTGGTAACCGTACCCAAGCTCAAAAGGATTGCCGAACACTTGATGCACAAGCTAAGCGTTATCTAATCAAAGCTTTGAATGATGAGATCTTTAACAAGGTGATGTGTCTCTCAAGTGCACATAGCATATGGACGACGCTCAAGCATCACTATTGTGACTCCTCAATTTGGGATGATGGAAAGTTCAAGAAAGATGATCACATAGTGATGGAGGTACATAAGGATGTTGAGCATGACCACAACAAGGTGGTTGTGGAGGATTGCTCCACCTCACGGTCAAGTGATGACAAAGATGATCATATCACAAGATCACTTGACAAGAAGAATGAAAATGCCACAAGTGATGCAAGAAATGACTCTACCCCATGCACACTTGATGGTGAAGATGTTGGCTATGAGAGTGATGCTTCAACAAGCTCTTCGACATCATCACATGGTAACAATAAGATACATGTTGGTGGTTTTATTGTGGATTGTGATGATCCAAATTTTAAGCTTCTTTATAAACTCTCAAGAGCCTTGAAAAGGAAAATGGAAAGAATAAGTCAATTGGAATATGATAACTCTTTTCTAAAGACCACATGTGAACAACAAAAGCATCTGCTTTATGTTACTACTTGTTCACATGAGGAGCTAAAATTAACTCATGAGAAACTAAGTGTTGCTCATGATAACTTGGTACAAGAACATGCTTTACTCACTAAGAAGCTTTCTAATGAAGAAACCAAATCTAGTGAGAGCTCATCATTTGGGTCAAATGATCAATCACATATTACTAACCCTTGTGATGTAGGCAAGAAGCATGTATCCACCTCTTGTGATGATTTATTAGATATGCCATGTTCTTCACAATTAGATACTTGTTCTACTTCTATGTCTTGTGAGACTAACCTTTTGAAGGAGAACAATGAGCTCAAAAGTGAAGTGAAGAATTTGAGCAACAAGTTGGAGAGGTGCTACAACTCTAAAATCGCCATTGAGCATATCATGACCAATCAAAGAAGATATGGTGATAAGAGTGGTATTGGCTACAACAAGAGCAAGGGCAAGATTAAGAAGAAGCAAGATGCAAAGAAGCTATCCCAACTCATGTGCTACCAATGCCATGAAGTGGGACATATTGACAAGTGTTGCCCTACCAACAAGTCTCAAGTTGAGCCAAAAGCAAAGCCCCAAGATCAAGTCAAAATCAATCACGAAGATGTTAGTGACTTGATGATAAAGAAGAAGAAAACAAGAAGGGGTGGAAGAGCAAGACATCCAATGCAAATTCAAGATGTCAAGATGATGAGCAAGAATCAAGATGAGAAGAAAATACATGCTCACATCAAGTGCTTCAAATGTGGAGATAAGGGACACTTCGCCTCGGGGTGTCCTACCAAGCTTGAGAAGAAGGCTCAAGCAACTCGTGAGAGGCAAGGCAATGAGAAGCAACATATGAGCAAGGAAGAAAATGCTCAATCTAAGAGAAGTTGCTACTCATGCCGGGAAAGGGGACACATGGCTCATTCATGTCCCCTAGGTAACAATTCTAAGCCTAGTTCAATTAATAATACTAATATGCTTAGAAAGGATGGCAATGGTACCTCTATGATTGTTATTGCAAAACATCCCGCTATTCATACTAAGGCAATGCCTAAGTATGTTGCACCTAACTTGAGAGGACCCAAACTAGTTTGGGTACCATCAAAAAGTGGATAAATGATTGTAGGTACCATCGGCATTGGAGGCTTGATTCAATTGGTTTCGTTTTGTTCATCATATATTGAGTCAAGCTATGAAGCTCAATGCATATCCAATCCCAATGCCAAGTCAAAATATGTGAAGTCCAAGTGCTACAACATACAAGTGTCATGATCTAGTTGTGGATGATTTATTGGAATTATTTGATGGCTTGCAATTTATTTGAGTAAAAGCTTGCTATTGGATGATCATGAGCTAACCAAGGTATATCTCTAGTTGATCATTTCTTTTGGGTGTATATAAGTTGATTGAATTGGATATATATGCAATGTTGCTTGCTATGAGATGATTGAATGGATTCAATGCCTAGCAATCAAATTTGGATTGATTTGTGTTGGATAAATTCATGAGATGACATTTAGTAAGTGGATTGAATGGATATATGTCTTATGAAAGTGTTCAAACAAGTTAGTTTCAAGTTTGATTCAATTTGGAGAAGTTTAGCTCAATGTATTGAAATCTGTCCATTATTGAAAATCTGAGCTAGCTGAGATCAAGTCTGAGTTTGAGTGACCAAATCATATTGGATTGGCTTGAAATTTGGTATACATGCTCTAGACTTATGGTATAAGATTCTGTACAAATTTCATAAGAATTGGACAAGAGATGCTTCTGTTTTGGAGTACATCTTGTAAGCTATAGTGCAGCAGTTTTCAGCATGTAGCAGTGGTGGAAGAATTAAAATCTGGTAGCAATCTAGATGTCAAATAAATCTCAAATTTTTACAACTGCTAGATGACTTAGTGAATCACATCTCCACCAAATTTCATGGCATTTGGATCTGTACATTGTGAGATATGAATTATTCTTTGAAGGGTACAGAATCTGCCAGAAAAGTGACAATCATTGGATTAATCTAGAGTCACTTTAATTGAAAGGTCCTCAAGTTGAAAATATGTTTACAAGTGGTTGAGGTACCTAATTTTGGTTTTGGATTAATCTAGAATCATGAAGAGCAATGAGTATAAGAACATTTGATTGTGGAATGTACTTGGTATACATGTTTGATACTCAATTTGAAGATCAAGATCAAACTTAAGATGAAGATGAAGTTTAAATTCTAGTAATAATTAGAGATCATTTGGTAGAAAGAAAAAGGACTTAAACAAGTAGAAAGAGTTGGACTCAAATGTAGATTCAAGGATTATTCATCAAGATTGAGTTCATCATTTGGATCAATCAAACTATATCATTTCAAGTGAGTATCAAGAGTGGTTCTTTGGAGAAAGGTCACTTCTCCCTAGTGAGGGGCTTGCCGCCGTGTGTAGGTGAAACCAAGTTTGGGACTTGGAAGGCTAACATGGAAGTGGTGATCCGAGGAACTTGTGATGCTTAGTTGAAGCAATCAAAAGGATTGATCTAAAGAGCAAGCAACACCCAAAAGAGAGCTAGTCATGTATTTCAAGTGGTATTCTAAGTAGTTCTCTCATGCAAGCATTGATCAAAAAGATGAAGCAAGCCAACCACAACTCAAGAGATAATGCACTTGATCATAAGTGGTTTACATTTCATATGGGTGAAGAATGGATTTATCTATGATGATTGGTCTTCACCAAGCAATAAATTGGACTTCACATTGCTATTGGAGTAATGAATTGGAATCTATGTGACTATCCTCTACTCCAACATAGCAAAGGTATCATTGAAATGTGCATGATCATCTCATCCCTTACTAGTATGCGGTTAGTGCATATAGTACATGCTTATTAGGATCATGCATAACAAATGAAAAGTTTTAAATTCATAGCCTACCATTATTGCTTGATTGATTAATTGATCTAGTGGTATGGATATGAGTTTGTTCATGAGCTAGTAAACCCAAGTACTTGATCTAGTTTGGATTGCTAACAAGTGACAAGTACAACATTGGCAAGATAACCCTTAGCATGAGGTGTGAAGAAGCTTGTCATTGGATCAAACCGGACTTAGGATCTTAGGCAAGTCAACTTAGTTCAAGTCATACTCGAAGCTCATGATGATGATAAGAGTACATGCACAAGACAACAATGAAAATGGATATCTAGTTTGTTTCAAGTGGTATCTAGACTCAAATTGATCTTCCAAGTTATATTCACTAGTGGTGTCTAGATAATGATCTACAAGTGATATCTTACCAGTGGTACTCATGAAGATAGCAAATGTTCAAGAAGTGAATATTATTGTCAAATCCTTCAAAGTGGATCCATACTAGAAAATTCTTTCAAATGGTGTCACATTCCTACTCATGGTATCTTCACGTGGTATCATTCATGCAAGACGATGGTTTCACAAGTGATCCTCAACTTTAAGTGATCAAATCAAGTAATGCTACCCTCATCTTCAAGTGATATCTCAAGTGAATGACACATGCTATGACATAGGGGGAGAAGCCCCACCAATTGGTATCAAGGTCAAAGATCCTATGTGGAATCTCAAGAGCAACCATAAAGTTTGTCATTCCAACATATGTGGTAATGTCCATCAAAAATGAAATATTCAAGTCTCAACCATCTACCCCATTGCAAGCCTTTGTATCAATTGAGAAGAACACCTTTTATGGAAATTGATGACAAAGGGGGAGAGATTGGACAAAGATATGAAAGCTTTTTGAGCTTTGGGAAGAGATTGAAATGATTGGACATGGACATGGACAAAGAGGGAGTAACATTTAAGAATGTAAGGGGATCAAACATTCTTGGACAAAGAAAGCACACAAGTAGGGGGAGCAAGCTCATGAACTTTGATTGATTACATTTGATATGTGCATAACTCATGTGCTTGCTTGCATTGCATAAGTTCTTAAAATTCAATATGCATGCTTGTGTGGTGTATGCTAGTTATAGAACTTGAATGATGATTTGATAACTAGCATGCATAGGATGTTAGCTAGACTTATGATTATCATGCAAAAAAAAATATAACCTTGCTTATAATGTTGATCTCACGAGGTTTCTAGTGTTTTTGATGTCTAGCTACTCATGATGCTAAGGATGGTGGCAAACTTGTGATTTTTAAATGGTATCAAGCTACTAATTGGTAGCGAGCTACAAAGGTTTATTCTGTACACCTTAGCATCACTTAGTAGTGCTAACCCTCCCACAAATTTCATATTTATGCATATGTGTGAGCTTAAAAAGAAACCATTTGAGCACATATGTAGGGGGAGCTATCACTACCAAGTCGGATTTTATGGTGCTTATCCAAATCTTGACATAGAGCTTAATTGTTGGATAAGTAGCATAAAATCCAAAACAAGTTAGCAATTTACACTTTGTGTGAAGTGCTAGCTTGAAAAAGCTTAATTTCCATATCTTTGTAGAGTTGTCATCAATTACCAAAAAGGGGGAGATTGAAAGGTCCTTGTTTGGTTTTGGTAATTGAGTGACAACTTAGGTGGACTAATATGTGGTTATGTGAGATACACAGGAGATTAGTCCACATGTGATGATGTCATGAAGGAGCTCATTGCATATGAGACATGACATGGAGTCATGTGACCAAGGTGGCAAAGATCAAGATGAGGCTTGGCTCGACGGACCGGTTGCAAGTGTGAAGGGCAAGTCGGAGGCTTTGGAGCAATGGACCGTGAGGCGGTGAAGCTTGAGCAAGACTTGGCGCCGATGGACCGACGCAACGGTGAAGAGCAAGTGAGGTCAAGATCGATGGACCAAGGTCACATGATGATATGAAGTGGATCATATCATTTGTGATATGGTTGGTGCATGTGTTGCATCAATGTCGGAGGAGATGGAGTGGAATGCGCAAGGCAAAGGTATAACCTAGGGCATTTCCATTTCACCGGTCATAGGTGTGTAGAGAAGCTGATGACCGGGTTTAGGATAGATGGCCGTACTATTAAGAGGGGCAAACTTGTTTGCATATCGGTCATCTAGTGCCACTTGAGCGATCTAACTTTGCATACGTGTTAGGATCGAGTGGCGAGGCAAGTTGAGTGCCTAATTCCTTCGAAGAAAATGTTTGTGAAAATGCTAACACACGTGCACAAGGTGGTGATCACTTGTTGGTGTTGGCACATTTGCGAAGGCAGTGGAGTTTGAGCGGTAGAGAGGGTTTGGGTTCCTCTCTCCCTCCCGCCGAGCTTGCGAGCGCGGGATTCAGGCGTTTTTGAGAAGTTGAAATACCTATTTTCCACTACGCCGAAAGTTGGAAAAGAAACGGAGGAGAACGGAGGTCACAGAGGTGCACCGGACGCTGCACCGGACGCGGTCACGGTGGACCGGCGCGTCCGGTCAGTGCAGCGCGGGCGTCAGGCGCGCGAGCTAGGGTTTGGCACCAGCGCGTCCGGTGACCCACGGGACCGGCGCGTCCGGTCTTGCGCCCTGAGGGAAACGAGGACGTCGGACGCGGTGCGCGTCCGGTGACACACCATCGGACGCGTCCGGTGGTCTCGGGCGCTTACTGGACTCGCACCGGACGCGGGTACTGTGGCGTCCGGTGGTTGCGAGGAGCGCGTCCGGTGATGTCTTCGCGCGCGCGGGAACTGTGCGCACCGGTGCGTCCGGTGGTTCGCAACAGCGCGTCCGGTGTGTCGTTTGACCGTTGGCGCGCAGTGACCGTTGGAGGTTCTAACGGACGAATTTGAATTCGGTGAACACGTGGACGTCGCAGGGGCACCGGACGCGGTTGAGCGCGTCCGGTGTGTCACGACCGGCGCGTCCGGTGCTCCCGCAGAAAACGGACAAGTGTGTGCAACGGCTCTATTTGACTGTGGGGTTATAAATAGACCTTGTGGCCGGCTGTGGCCGGCAGCTGAGCACACTATAGTCTTTGTGACTTGTGTGGTAGTGCTTGGGAGCCCTCTAACTCACTCATGCTTGATAGTGTTCATCGGATCGAGTGAGAGAGCGATTCTAGTGCGTTGCTTTGAGAGATTGCATCGTGTGGCACTAGGTGATCGTGTTGCAAGCCGGTGGTGCTTGTTACTCTTGGAGGTTGCCACCTCCTAGACGGCTTGGTGGCTTGTGGCTCCGTCGAAGCTCGCAAGAAGATTGTGCGAGGCTCCGGAGAAGCTTTGTGAGGGGGATTGTGCTCACCCCGCGGGGATCGCGAAGAGCAACTCTAGTTGAGCGTGTCATTGAGCTACCACACTTTATGGTGGGTTCTTGCGGTGCCTTTTGAGAGGCTCGGTGTGTGACCGATTAGCCGCCGAACCACGAAGTGTTGGTCGACACAACGGGGACGTAGCTTGGTGGCAACCAAGTGAACCTCGGGAGAAAATCACCGTGTCAACATTGTCTACTCTTCTCGGTGGTTTGCTTTCGTGCAACACAAGCTTGTATTTACTTTCATATATACTTGTGCTTGTGTAGTTGCTCTCGTAACTAGTTTGCTTGTGTAGCTTGCTAGTTGTCTTCTTGCTTGTGTAGCTAGAAGCTTCCCCTTGCGTGACTAATTTGGTTTGTGTAACCTTGTTAGTCACATTGCTTAGTTTGTGTAGCTAAGTAGTTTGCGCTCTCTAATTTGGCTTGTGTAGCCTTGTTATTGAGCATTGCTAGTGAGCTTAGGCTTTGTGCGCTTTGCTTACTAGAATTGTGTAGGAGCTCCCTCTTGCTTGCAAAGTACTAGTGCATAGGTTTGTATGACCTTGCTCTAGAATTGATTAGGTGAGCTCTTGGTAAGCTTAGCACCTTAGTTGCTTAATTAGGATCTTTGCAAGGTGCTAGAGAACTTAGATAGAGGGGTGTAGTCTCGGCTAGACCGTTAAGTTTAATTCCGCATTTGTTTCGGTTAGCCAACGTGTTTAAGTTTTAGAAAGGACTATTCACCCCCCCTCTAGTCCGCCATCTCGACCCTTCACTGGGTGCGTGCATTCGTCGTGTGGTACGATGGTGACTCATTGTCTCACAACGCAGTCGGATGTGACCAGGCAGAGCTTGCCAAGTTGGCGCTCTGGGCATGTCGACCCCGACATGGTGGAGCTCGCTCAAGAGCTCCAGGGCCCTTCTTTCTAGGTGGTGACAGAGCACAAGGTGAGCGGTGGGATGTGGTGGCTTACCGGTGTGGCGGTGGCGAGAGGATCATGGTGCAGGGCAAGTTGATGCAGCGGGGGCTCGTCGCAGTGCCGTGCCGAGCAACTATGTAGATGTAGCCGATTGACATTCCCTCCGAGCTCCGACGAGCTTCTTGGCGGTGTGTCCGGCTCCGGCTCCTCCCTGCTCCTCCCTTTCTCCTTCTCATCTTTTCTAGCGGTGTGGTGCGTGTTGGGTGCCACCAAGGCGGCGGTGAACAGGATGGAAAGGGCTGGGGTTCGGCATGGGGTGGAGCTTTATACTCTGTGCTTGCCCATGACAAGGCGCATGGTGCGATGGAAAATCGGGAGACATGGAGGGTCGAGGTGCTACCTTGGCTGGTGCTAGGGCGATTAGAAGAGGTGTGATTCGAATTGGTGATGCCAAAATTGAATTACGCAGATGGTTGGTGGTGTCAGGGTGGTAGGCACCCGGTGCATGCTCCTGCACGGCCACGGTGAGGTAACGCGCGCGCGCTGAGCGTGGGGCAGGGTAACTTGCGTGTAGCTGGCATGCGGGGCTGGCTGGGTGGCTTGGCGCGCATGGCGAGACAGGGGCAAAGGGAATCTCTCCCTCGCCAAGAGCGTGTCCCGGTTCCCTCTCTTTTTCCTCTTCGGGTGAGATAGGGCGGGGGCGAGTGGGAGGAAGGGGATGACCCCATGGTTCCCTCCAGTCGGTGAGACAGAGGAAGAGGACGGGCGTCCCTACCGTCTTGCGAGCGAGCGAAAACAGGCCAGCGTCACCGTGCTTGCTGGGCCGAGCCGCGTGAGCGAGTGTGAGCACGCGCATTTGTGCGCTAGCTGGGCCAGGCCGTGGGCAGGCCGGCTGGGGTAATTAGGAGGGAAAAGGGTTTTCCTATTTAATTAAATAGCTTTTCTATTCATATCTCCTTTGTTCCAATTATGCCAAGGCATTTGTATGTAAGAAAATATATTGCCTCCACTTGTATAACATAATGGGGCCTACTAAATATATTTTTGGTTTCCAACTATTTGATAAGATTATATTTCTACATATTTATTTAATTTAAGCAATTCATTAAATAAATGTGACTACTTTTAATTAACAAAATCAAAGAACATAAGAAGCAACTCATGAATATATAATTAAATGCAAAATGTAATTAACTAGACTAGGTGCTACTTGTGCTACTAGGGTTGGTTTCCTATATGACACCCCACCAAACATAGGTTATTTTAGAAAAAAAATTGTAGTTGAGATTTTTGTTTCCTAGAAATTTCTAGGTTGTTACAGTCCTCCCCTCTCACAGGAATCTCAATCCGAGATTTAAGGTGTGACATACCTTTCGAAGAGGTAGGGGTAAAGCATTCGAAGTTCGAACTCTTTCTCCCATGTTGCTTCCCGTTCTGTGTGGTTACTCCACTGAACCTTGCACATGGGTATCACGGTGCTTCTAGTCTCCTTCTCAGCTCTGTCTAGTATCTAGATTGGGTGTTCCTTGTACTCCAGGGTGTCCTGGATATCCAGTGCATCTGTGTGTACCTCTTGCTCTGGCAACTGCAAGCACTTGCGTAGCTGAGACACGTGAAACACTGGGTGTACTCCTATCAACTCCTCGGGCAACTCTACCTTGTATGCCAACTTGTCAATCCTTTGACAAATCCTATAAGGTCCCACATACCTAGGTGCCAACTTTCCTTTCACATGAAATCTGACGGTGCCTCGGAGTGGGGAAACTTTGAGATAGACATAGTCCCCAACCTGAAACTCTAGGTCTCTCTAACGGTTATCTGCATAACTCTTCTGTCGGCTTTGGGCAATCCTTAGGTTTTTTCGCACTTGGGCGACTCCTTCTTCGACATATTTGATCTTTGTGAGGCCAAAGAATGATCTCTCTCCTACCTCTAACCACATCAGAGGGGTTCTGCACTTCCTGCCATACAAAGCCTCTAACGGTGATATCTTGAGGCTAGCCTGGTAGTTGTTGTTGTAAGAGAACTCTGCGTGGGACAATTTCTCCCAATCAGACCCATACTTCAAGACACAAGCTCAGAGCATATCTTCCAAAATCTGATTAACTCTCTTTGTCTGACAATCTGTCTGAGGGTGGTATGCGGTACTGTAGTCAAGTCGAGTCCCTATAGCCTTGTGGAGACTCTTCCAGAACTTGGACACGTATTGCGTACCATGATCAGACACTATGCAAGTGGGGGCTCCGTGGAGTCTAAGAATGTGCTCGATGTATAGATCTGCTAGCTTCTCAACTCTGTAGTCAGTCCTCACAGCTATGAAGTGAGCTACCGTGGTCAGTCGGTCAACGATCACCCAAATCGAGTCATGGCCTTTAGGGGTTCGAGGTAAACCTACTATAAAGTCCATGGATATGCTCTCCCATTTCCACACCAGAACGTCCAAGGGTTTAAGCAATTCGGCTAGTCTTTGATGTTTAGCCTTGACCCTAATGCAGATGTCGCATCGCGTGACATGCCCGGCAATATCTGCCTTCATGTTCTTCCACCAGAACTATTTCTTTAGATCAGCATACATTTTGGTGCTTCCCGGGTGAATACAATACTTGGAGTCATGACCCTCTTCCAAGATTTCTCGCCGCAAGGCAGAATCAGATGGTACACATATTCTATCCTTGT
Organism: Saccharum hybrid cultivar R570; assembly: GCA_038087645.1. Classification (NCBI taxonomy): domain Eukaryota; kingdom Viridiplantae; phylum Streptophyta; class Magnoliopsida; order Poales; family Poaceae; genus Saccharum; species Saccharum hybrid cultivar. The sequence goes on from JAQSUU010000520.1 coordinate 10,203,311, forward strand.
ACTAGTACACTCCTTGCTCATCCTCCCTGAACTCGGGGCACTTGCCCTTCTTCATGAGTTCTCGGATCTCCCAAATTTCCGGACACTCCAGTTGAGCATTGCGGATCTAATCCTTGAGGTTGTATTGCACTCGAAGCTCATTCAACATACCCTTGGGTAGGATTTCTAGACGAAGTTTGCCCATTTCCTGACATAGCTCGGGTGGTACAGCTTCCATGGATAGATTGTGGCAATAACTCTTTCGGCTCAAAGCATCAGCGACTATGTTAGCTTTTCCCGAATGATAGTGAATCTCTAGGTTGTAGTCCTTAATAAGCTCTAGCCATCTGCGCTGTCTCATGTTTAGATCTTCTTGAGTGAAGAAGTACTTCAGGCTCTTGTGATCAATGTAGATATCACACTTATTTCTGATCAAGTAATGCCTCCATATCTTTAGGGCATGCAGGATAGCGGCAAGCTCCAGGTCATGGGTTGGGTAGCATTGCTCATGGTCCTTCAACTGTCGGGACGCATAGGCAATGACTCTTCCACTCTGCATCAGAACATAGCCGAGTCCCTGTCTAGATGCATCACAATAGACCACGAAGTCTTTCTAGATATCAGGCAAGGCAAGGACAGGAGTGGTGGTGAGGTTTTGTTTCAGAGTCTGGAAGCTATGCTCGCACTTGGGTGTCCATTCAAACTCATTAGTCTTCTTCAGTAGGTTAGTCATGGGCTTGGCTATCTTTGAGAAGTTCTCGATGAATCGGTGATAGTACCCAGCTAATTCGAGAAAACTATGGATATCTGTCACATTGCGGGGTTGTTCCCACTCTTTCACAGCTTCAATCTTTGCAGGATCTACAGTGACTCCCTTAGCAGTGAGAACATGACTAAGGAAAGCAACTTCTTTGAGCCAAAAGTCACATTTGCTGAACTTGGCATACAACTGATTCTGCCTCAACTTCTCTAGAACCACTCTCAAGTGTTGCTCATGTTCTTTGGTGATGGAGGAATAGATAAGGATGTCATCAATGAACACCACTACAAACTTGTCCAGTCCATCCATGAATACCTTATTCATCATGTTCATGAAATAAGCCAGGGCATTAGTGAGTCCAAAGGACACCACTGTGAACTCTTACTGCCCATATCTGGTGACGAAAGCTGTCTTAGGAATGTTGTCAGGTCTAATTTTCATCTGATGATATCCGGACCTAAGATCGATCTTAGAAAAGAACTTAGCATCTTTCAGCTGATCTAGGACGTCATCGATCCTAGGCAGAGGATATTTGTTTTTTACTGTTACGGCATTCAAGTTTTGATAGTCAATGCACATCCTCATGGATCCATCCTTCTTTTTCACGAACAAAATAGGGGAACCCTAGGGTGAAGCACTGGGTCTGAAGTATCCCTTGTCTGACAACTCCTTGAGTTGCTTCTTCAGCTCCTCTAGCTCATCAACTGACATGCGGTAGGGCCTTTTAGCAATAGCACCGGTACCAGGCAGAAGGTCAATCACAGACTCCACATCCTGATCAGGTGGCATGCCTAGCAACTCCTCAGGGAACACGTCAGGGTACTCATTCACAATAGGTACCTCCTCGATTGTCTTGGCCTCTAGGGCACACAACATAGAGACTGTCTTTCCCTGATTTGGCTTACAGCAGATTATGTGTCCACTCGGGTGTGTGATCTCCACATACCTTGGTGAACAAGATATCACTCCTTTATGATGTGTCAACCAATCCATTCCCAGTATGACATCTAGTCCCTCAGATGGAAGTAAGGTGAGATCGGCTAGAAAAGGGTAACCCTCAATGGTGATACTCACTCCCTAACATCTCTTGGTGCATATAATGCGACCCAACGGTGAACTAGTGTCAATGGGCTCCTTGCGGGGAGTCACAGGTATGCTATGTTCTCATGCAAACTTGGTGGAAATGTAAGAACAAGTAGCTCCAGAGTCAAATAAGACTGAAGCTATAACTCCCTGTACTAAATACATACCATACACCACGTCGGGAGCGTCCTGGGCGTCCTCCGCGGTCATGTGGTTGAGATGATTACGGACAGCCCTAGCAACGTTCTTGCACGGAGTAGCAGGTGTAGCAGTCTGTCTTGTCTGGGTCGAAGCAGGCGGTGTGCCGTTCTTGATAGGGCACTTAGCGATCTTGTGACCGGGCTAGCCACAACCAAAGCAGGTGAAGGGCGCGCTACCTGTGGAGGTAGGCGTAGCAGTCCTCCACATGCCAGCTCCCTGAGTAGGGCGACTCAGAGCAGGACGGCTCTGAGTGGGGCGGTGGTAGTTGGCGGTGTAGGTACCACCTCCACGGCTCGGAGTGGTCACTGCCCCCTGGGTGTAGCGAGAGTGGGGCAGAGGAAGCACGTGAACACGTGGCCTCTGCGGGGTCGGGCCACGAGAGGAACTCTCAAACCGGCGCTTCTTCTCCTTGTGGAGGGCGTTCGCCTCCAGACGATCCCTCTCCATCTCTAGCACCTTGTTGACCATCTCGCGAAGGGTGTGACAAGCATGACCCGAGAGTTCAGCCCCTTCTTGAAACAGTACATCTTCTTCTTGTCGATATCGGTCTCACCTGGAGCATACCTCATCATGTGGGTGAAACGAGTAGTGTACTCCTGAACCTTCTGGGAGCCCTAGGAGATGTTGCGAAACTCCTCCACCTTGGCATCCATGACGTCCTCAGCCACGTGTTGCTCATGAAAAGCCTCGGCGAACTCCTCCCAAGAGATACTCCCCGGGTCCTCGTGGGCGTCGCCGTAGCTGTCCCACCATGCGCGTGCAGTGCCTATGAGCTGGTGGATGGCTACCCCCATGCACTCCTCGTCAGTGCAGGTGGTGAGGTCTAGCTTCTTTTCTATCTCACGGAGCCAATCCTCAGTAGTGATGGGGTCATCGTTGGCAGTGTCAAAAGTAGGAGGTCTCAGCTTGAGAAAACCTTCCAACTTCCGTTGTAAGTCTCTGGGAAGACCCCCATGGCGGTGAAGCATTCCCTGAGCTAGTGTCTCCAAGAGGCGGGTTTGGTGATCCATCACCTCCGCCAACTGTGGTGGTGGCGGCGGCGGCGCTTCTCCTCCAAGATGCTGGGTGGCACCTGCCCCTAGTGTAGGTTCCTCTGGTGCAGGCTCCTCCCTGACACCAATGGGAACTCACCGGCCTCCTCCATAGCCTCAACCACGACCACGGGCCATAGGCGCGGGGGAAAGCGAGCGGTTGTTCAGACGAGCGGATCAACAACAAGACATCTTTCTGCAGGGTCAGTTCGTTTGTTTAACATTTTCATTAGATGCATGGTTAAGCGATTTTATCAATTTTTTTAAAAAGACAACTATCCAACACTCATACAAAGATGCAAATAAGAACCATAAGATGCGATAAGATCCAAAATATCTATTACATTAATTTATTACATAGCGATATCTCTAGTAGCTACACTAACAAATTTGCGGGAATCGTGCTACTCGTAGGTAGCTCCAAAAGTGGGACATCCTATATTACTACATAAGTGCATCATCATATTTCTGGCCACACAGGGCTCAACATGTCTTCTACTACCTTATTACATGATTATGTGAAAAAGGTAACTACTCCTGTCCAGGAGTGGCGAGTGGTGTAGAAGGACCAGAAGTGGAAGCCTCGGGAGTGCCCTCCATGGCACGAAGCTCGTCGTCAGAGTGGTGGATCCTTGCGACGTAGGTGAGAGCGTAGTCTAGCATCTCAATCCTCAGAACCTCTGAGTAACCCTCAGTCAGGCAAGCCTTGAAGTTGAGCTTGGTGGCCTCAATGTGGAAAGGTTGTCTGCGCGGTTTCTTGCGCATCCCAGGTAAGAGGACGTCCTGGACCTTCCTGATCTCCTAGATGCACTTGCGATCAGCGTCGATCCAAGCCTGACTGATGCGGTTCACCTTGTACTAAAGGTACTCGGTGCTCTTGATGTAGTGAACCAGGTGGTGCATGTTGTAGGTGGTGGTGATGGCAGCCTCCACAGCTAGCTTCTCCATTGTGTTGCAACGAGCCTCCAGGGCAAGCTTCCTGATGCCACGCTGCTTCTCCTTCTCATGGAACTCTCTCAGGGTAAGCCTCTGACGCTCAATTCGATCCTTGCACTCAAGCACCTTGGACTTAAGATAGTCATGGCGAAGCTCAGCCTCCCCAACCTTGTCCTTGAGATTGGCGATCTCCTTCTAAAGTGACTGCTCACAGTTCTCGTGGAAGGTCTTCATCCTATCATAGCCCATGCGCTCCTCCTCGAGCTTGCTGACCATCTCCCCCTCCTTGCGCTCCACCTTGAGGAACTCCTCGTCGCAACGGAACAGGAGGTCTCGGTAGCGGCGGTTCTACATCTCTACATCCATGATGTAGCGATCCTAGGCCATGTACTGCGCGAAGGCCCTCAGATAGGGGTCGACCTCATCGCGCGTAGCACGGTCTACAGGAGTGATCTGTGGCTCTAAGAACCTATTTAGGTCTAGAGCGGCAGGCAGCAGGCGGTACGGTTCCGTCTTGAGGTAGTCATGTGCATCACGCATCACACTGCGAAGAGTTGTGCATGAGACGGACTGTACGCACGAAGCAATAGAGTTCTCCACCTCTAGTGTCTCGAAGGCACACAACACGGGTATGAACTCGCTGGCGGGGACCTTGAGGTGGACCACGATGTGGCCCTTGAACCCGTCGGGTCCAGGCTCACCCCGATACATGTACTCGATCTGCTCTGTGGGAATGCCTAGTGAGTCCAACACGTCGTACAGGATCATGGCGAACCCACGGTAGTCCAGTCCGTCCACAGGGAGCTCAACAACAAGGCCATCTGCAAATTAACCGTAAGACGGAGTTAGTACCTTGTTGTGTATGTAGTAACTTGAGTATTATAGAGTGAAACTTGGTAAGACAAGGCGAATCAATGTAACTCAAAGTGATACTTGATGAATTCTTAAGTGAAACAGGGTAATTTAGGGTGGAACGGAGCAATGTGATAGGTAAGGTAGAACAAAATGTAGGTAAGAGAGTGTGAAATTGAGATAAGTCGTGCACGAAAATGCAGCACAGTCGGTAATATAACCAAAAGTGTCAAGATCTTTCCTAATTCTATTGTCCAATCCTATGGGTCCATCCTAGGGTCCAGCATGGCTCTGGTACCAACTGAAACGTCCTTGATTTCCATGAAGGGAAATCCACAGAAACAAAGTGTAAAATGACGAAACATTCCGTCAATTTACCCAAATCTCAATGATACATAAATTCATGCACAAATATCAGAGTACAATAGAGAGTTTTACATAATTTATTCTCTTCGCCTCGCAGGGCGGAACACACTCACACAAGCATCCAAAACAGCATCCGACGTAGATAGCAGCGGAAAACAATCTCTTGGAACCAGCTTAAGCATAGAACAGACCCTCTAGTCCTCCCAATCATCGCCCTTGTAGTCGTACTCGGGCTCGGAACCTGTCAAAAATCTATCAGTACACTTGGTACTGGCCACGCATCGCCCACCCTATGCTTGCAATGCTTTGTGGAAAGTGGAATGCATTGAGGAATGTAGAAAGAGACCTATTTAGGCTGTGGGTTTTCTATGCAAGTAGTTAATATTTTAATAAGATATTCATCATTTTTTAATCCATCTTAGTCACACATTTTTCCCAATCCTATCACACACAACACATCTCATCTCACTCTCTCTCTCTCTAGGCGACGAGATTGACTCCCGCTCAGATCTCGTCTCAACAGCCAAGCCGGAAACCAACACGAAACCTAGGGAAAGGTAGAAAATACTCCTCTCTCTAATCAAGTGAAGCGTAGGTCATGGGAATGTCCATATCCGCGGACACGACTATACGTATAGATCGATCAACTCTGTAGAGCGTGTACACCTGGTAATCCACAAGATCGCCATTCTCGACGATCCGGCTCGTCTAGGCTGATTCCAACTGCCTTCCAACCGGTACAGTACCACCCTACCACTCAGCCCTAGGCCACCTCGGTGTCCACCAAAATGCTGAGACTGTGAGACATAGTACCGGGCCCCCAAGGTCACTACGCTGTCTTAGGAGGGTGTGGGTCCCCATGCCCGTACCTTCCTACACTATCACCTTCCAACCTAGTAGTAGTGGTACCGCCCTAGTCAGTCGGGTAATCATCTCCCGCCCATCAGGAGCGAGTGGTGTGCACGAAGGTCCTATGGTTCTGGTTCTCAAGACATACCAGTCCTTAGGGGGACCAGACAGGATATCTTCCCAAGGGAAAACACCGTCTTCCCGTGCCATGACAGCACCTCCACCAGGGATAACCAACACCCCAGTTCACCTCCCAATATACCCACCATAGGTATCTCTCGTGAGGGATGCCCAGGTCGCACCCCTCCAGCAAGACTTGCCCCAAAGACTGGTCGTAGGATCCTGTCCAATCGACTCAACCCTCACCACTCACCCAAGACGCACGCCAAGATCTCCCTAGTTCTTTAATCAGGTTTACCAAGTTCTCGGCACTACGTGCCTTATACATATACGCCTCTCACTCACCGGCATCACATCACAGATATAATGCGAGTAAGAGTAAAAGCAGTAATATGTAACATGCGAACATCTAGCCTAACAGTAGGGTGAGCAGGAGTAAGGTTGCGACAAGGTAAATGGCTCAAAGTAAAGCATCTACCATGCAGCCTATCATCATATTATTGCACAAAAAGTAAAGTGCTAGCAATTCTATAATTACATGCGTAATAGGTTCTACGGAAGTGGGTGGGGCGTGGCACCTGGCAGGTCGTCACCCAAGTCCTCGCTGTAGTCGGGGTCGTACTCCTCAGTCGGCAGGTCCTCCGGCTCTGTTAAACGTAACGTAGAGTTGCATTAACGACTCCTATAGAGGTGCAAAAAGAAGCAACAAAAATTTAAAAGATCTAGATGCACTCAAACACAAGCCTAAGATGTAGAGCTCATTTTTACAAAAATTTAAAAACTGGTTTGGTATTTTTCTGAGTTAAAATGAATTAGTTATGAATTTCTAAAGATTAAATGAATTTCTAAAAAAGGAAAAAGAACTGAGAAAGACAGGCAGTGACACGTGTCAAGCTCTGATTGGCTGGAACAGAATGTGCCGCTGACAGGTGGGTCCCGTTGACTGGTCAATGATCAACTTTGACCGGGCCTCGGCGGGGCGGGTCAGGGCTGGATATGGGCCGGGTTGGGCCGGTCTGGGCCGGGCCAGCCCAGACATATGTTGGCTCCTGGCTGTGCCACGTCACTTTTCTAGGCTCTGAACTGGGCTTAGAAACTCATGGGCGCGGCCTGTGGTCAACCTGAACATGCGGTGCAGGGGAAACAACGCGGTCCATGGTGGTCCACGTCCACCCCCTCTTCTTCCACTCCTAGCTCACGGTGCACCAGGTGCACCACTCCTCCAGCGTCTCCTCCCCATCTCCCGTGCCTCTCGAGCGGAAGCTCCCTTGCCAGCGGCGAGCGGCCGTCATCATGCTACGGCGGCTCTTGGGCAACAACATAAGGCTCTACGGGTTCGCAAGGGAACAAGGGTCTCAACGGTGAAGAGGTAGAGGTGGATGAGGGTCCCTAGCGGTGTCTTTCATGGCGGCAGTGGCTCGGTTGCGGAGGCAAGCAACGGCGAGGCGGCTACAGTCCGGGGAAGGGGTCAATTTGACCCATCTCCCTTTGTTTTCTAGGTGGCTGGGTGCAGGCATTCGTCGTGTGGCTCGACGGTGCCTCCTTGTCTCACAAGGCGGCCGAATGTGACCAGGCAGAGCTCGCCAAGGTGGCGCTCTGAGCGCGTCGACCCTGACATGGTGGAGCTCGCTCAAGAGCTCTAGGGCCCTTCTTTCTTCCTTATCGTGAGCGCTGGATGCCACTTTATACAACAAAACATTCTACTCTCTCCCTCTAGTCTCCACTGGCCCGTGCCAATGGGAACGACCTTGCCGTGGCCGTGCTCTAGCCATGACGAGTATGCTCTATGCCATGTGGTGTCCTCGGTGTGTCCAAGCCAGTATGGCTCGTCGAAGCCTTACGATGCTTGGGCATGTGCGCATGGGTGTGTGCACGTGTAGGCAGTGCTTAGGGCTCCCTCTTGGCCGCTCCCGCTGCGGAAACGACGAAGTGGTGCTCGGTGAAGCGATGGTGGTGACAGAGCACATGGTGATCAGTGGGATGTGGCAGCTTACCGCTGTGGTGGTGGCGAGAGGATGGTGGTGCTGGGCGAGCTGGTGCAGCGGGGGCTCGTCATAGTGCCGTGCCGAGCAGCTACGTAGATGTAGCCGATCGACGTTCCCTCCGAGCTTCGACGAGCTTCTTGGCGGTGCATCCGGCTCCGGCTCCTCCCTGCTCCTCCCTTTCTCCTTCTCGTCTTTTTCTGGCGATGTGGTGCGTGTTGGGTGCCACCAAGGCGGTGGCGAATGGGATGGAAAGGGCTGGGGTTCGGCATGGGGTTGAGCTTTATACTCCATGCTTGCCCATGGCAAGGAGGACGGTGCGATGGCAAATCGGGAGACATGGAGGGTCGAGATGCTACCTTGGCTGGTGCTAGGGTGATTAGAAGAGGCGTGATTCGAATTGGTGATGCCAAAATCGAATTCCGCAGACGGTTGGTGGTGTTAGGGTGGTAGGCACCCGGTGCGTGCTCCTGCGTGGCCACGGTGAGGTCACGTGCGCACGCTGAGCATGGGGCAGGGTAGCGTGTAGCTGGCTTGCGGGGCCGGCTCGGTGGCTTGGCGCTAGAGATGGCAACAGGTACCCAAAACCCGAGTACCCGACGGGTATTACCCGATAAAGAGGTGGGTATGAAATGAATTTTCTACCCGTGGGTATGTTATTGGGCAAAATCCTATACCCATCGGGTATGCGGGTGCGGGTGTATACTACCCATACCCGCATACCCGCGGGTAAGACATACCAGTAAAAATAACTAGCCAACCTCAGTTATTTTAGCGCATATAAGTCATGAATTTGGCCCATTGAGACATCCACTATATTTCTAGTAGATTGTCTTTGTTGTAATGATGCTAATAATATTTGTTAGCATGTTTGTAACTTGTTGGAAGCTTAGAATGATTTATTTTTGTATGTGACTATTTAATATTTTTAGGTAATTTTTGGGTATGCTATCGGGTACGGGTTACCCGTCGGGTGAGAATTACCCGGCGGGTACGGGTATGGAACTATTCTTTTACCCGCATGCGGGTACGGGTAACCCGACGGGTAAAATTTTGCGGGTGCGGTTACGGGTATGGGTGAGCACTACCCGTCGGGTACGTACCCGTTGCCATCTTGACTTGGCGCACATGGCGAGACAAGGGCAAAGGGAATCTCTCCCTCGCCAAGAGCGTGTCCCGGTTCCCTCTCTTTTTCCTCTTCGGGCGAGACAGGGCGAGGGCGAGCGGGAGGAAGGGGATGACCCCGTGGGTCCCTCCCGTCGGTGAGATAGAGGAAGAGGACGGGCGTCCCTACCGTCTTGCGAGCGAGCGAAAACGGGTCGGCGTCACCGTGCTTGCTGGGCCGAGCAGCGTGTGCGAGTGTGCGCACGCGCGTTTGTGCGCTAGCTGGGCCAGGCCATGGGCAGGCCGGCTGGGGTAATTAGGAGGGAAAAGGGTTTTCCTATTTAATTAAATAGCTTTTCTATTCATATCTCCTTTGTTCCAATTATGCCAAGGCATTTGTATGTAAGAAAATATATTGCCTCCACTTGTACAACATAATGGGGCCTACTAAATATATTTTTGGTTTCCAACTATTTGATAAGATTATATTTCTACATATTTATTTAATTTAAGCAATTCATTAAATAAATGTGACTACTTTTAATTAACAAAATCAAAGAACATAAGAAGCAACTCATGAATATATAATTAAATGCAAAATATAATTAACTAGACTAGGTGCTACTTGTGCAATTACGGTTGGTTTCCTATATGACACCCCACCAAACATAGGTTATTTTAGAAAAAATTTGTAGTTGAGATTTTTTTCCTGGAAATTTCTGGGTTGTTACACCAAGCCAGGTGTGGCCGCCACCACTTTGCGTCGTGTGCGCGTATTGCCGAGTCACGCACAGGGCTGCACCCTGCTTCCCCTCTCACCTTGTCCCTCCCTGTAGCGAGGAATCTCAGTCGCTCATCTCACCTACCTCGCCTCCGGTCGTGCACGCTCTGTATTCCTACGGTGAATGCAATGCTTTTAGGCACGTTAACTTAACTGTGCCTGTGCTTTGTTTTAGTGCTTGTTGTAGCTGCTTAGCTAAAAGATTAACAACTGATATTAAAATAGATATACAAACTAAAATTGTGCCAAAATATATTTTTGAGTACATACATATATATATTTGTATCTCTCTTCTACGTATATATAATTGTTTGTATAGTGGACGGTTTGCTTTCTAAATAGGGAATTGATTAACTTATTTTACTGTCAAGATACTTCACTAGTCCTTATTTTAGCTTTCTTGTGATCTATAAGAAATATATTATCACCTTTGGAATTAGTTAGTCACTAGATCAATTAATAGTCTTATTAATCTTTCCCTTTTCCCATTTGCACGTGAGCAACGCTTGGACCAAAACTATCCTGCCGTGTACTCTGTACTAGTATTAGTGCTAGTATGCTTGCCAAAGTAGCAGCAGGTCAAGTGTTGACTAACAACACCCACACACGTACTACACCACTCACTGCTTGCACGTTGCACCATATGCTTCTGCTGTGTAGAGAGGGAGAGTGCTTGGTGCATCCACCGGTGGTTTCTTGGTCTTCGGTCTTGATGAAAATTGATTGCGCCCCTACATGCCTGCTGCAGCCATTTTTGACTGAGCAAGTGAGAGAAAGAGGGAGAGGATAGGGACGTATGCAAGCCATTTTTTTGACCCAGGGCTGTACCGGCAAAATCCGGGGCCTTGTTCTAAAATTTAAAATAGGTCCTATCCAATTTAGAAAAATAGAATGACAATAATAATACATATGCTAAAATATACTTTTTTTCTTAAAAATGTTTTATATAGCAAACCTCTAAAAGAAATAATTCTAGCACTGGGGGAAAGTTTAGCAATCAAAAGAAACAACTACAACAATATACAAAACTATATAAGACAACACCAGGCCGTTTGGGGCACTACGGACAGGCAGCCCACACAGCCTCTACGTAGACTTGAGATTTCCAGGCCTAGCGAGACTGGGAGATAACAAACGACAGAGTGGCAGAACGACGTAGATCAATTAGACGGCTATCAGTTCGACGAGTTTGATCGGCAGATGGACATGCAAGTGCGAGTTGACCGATGCAGTATCACAGCAATTTCCAGACTCCTCATGGACTGTAAATTAATCTGAGGCCCTGTACAGTTGCATGTCCTGCACACCCATGGGGCACGGCTCTGTTTTGACCGAGCAGTGGAGGGGTGCCGTGTACGGTGGAGTGCCCTAGTACTGTGCTGAGGAGACCAAGTAGGCTTGGGTTTAGGGCCGGAGAAAAAGCTCGTTAAGCTGGCTCGGTGGCTCGGTACAAAAGTGCTTCGATTGGACTCATTTATCTTTTAAAATGAAAATAACTTGATTTGGAACACTTTTAACTTAGGCTCGGCTCGTTAGGCTCGTCGTGAAGTTGGGTCTTAAACAATGCAGGAAATAATGATGAATAAGATTATACTAATTTCTAAAAAAGCTCAAAAAAAACTACGGTTGGCTCGATATCCAGCCCTACTTGGGTTCGTAGATGACAGCCAGCGCACTAGCTCATCTTTTACAGCATTGCAGCGACTCAGCCTCGGGTCGTCTTGTCCGAAGTTTTTGACGAGAGCACACAGCGAGCAGTCTATGCCCTTTATAGCACTAACAGCCCAGCACTAGCCGCTGAGCAATCCAAGTTGAAGTAGACCCTTTCTTCCTCATCTCTCACCCTGCTCGGTGCCCCGGCGTCCGCTCCTTGCACCTGGCATGCCCACGCCACTGCCTCCGCACACTGGTACAGCCAGACTACCATTGCCTCCGCAAGCCTGTAGCCAGCGGCGATCGCACGCGACTCCATCTTTGTCTACTTGCTGCCATGGCTAAGCTCAAACTCGTTCTTCCGTGTTTTAATATCTTGTTTATGCATGTTTCACTTAAAAAGCATATTGCATTTGCATACCATTTATGAACGACGGTAAGCCAATGGATCAACTAAGGATGTCAGCGTTACCTGAAGATGATGGACATATCCTGAAGATGAAGCAATACTAACTTAGTTGTGTACAAATTACCCAGGCAAGCCCCGATGCATAACTCATATTATTCTGCACTTTATTTCATGCTTATGCATTAAGTTTTAAGGAGTTGACTGAAATCCACTTGCATATATATCCTTATCCCATGAGTCTTACTAGTTTGTCAGCAACGTGTAGCTTGCTATGCTATAGGACCCCGATAGAAGTCGAGTGATTGTCTGTCACTCGTGAGAGATAGGAAAATATATTATTGTTATTATTATCATATTACTATCACATGGAATATATATGAATGATAATTGGAGACTAGGTGGGACCGTACTTTGGATTTGGATTTGGACTTGGTTGGACAACCGAGCGAGGCTCGGATTGCATTTGTTCTGTCTGTGTCGATTGAGGATTGTCCGTTGTTGTGGATGGTAGTTAGGTCACGGACTTATTACCCAGAGCACATACTTGCTTATTGGAGTGGGAAGACTTGTTACTCTCTTATCATGGGTTCCGACTCTTTCTGGACCGACTTTTAGGGGTGGGTATTAGGTAGAGATCTGAGCACCATAATGAGACCGGGTCTCAGGTGTTGGGGGGCTTGGAGTCCAATCTTGGACGGGGACCTGGACCCTTGATAGGAGTGGAGCGGGTTGGTCTTATCTGTCCCCGGGATACATATGAGACGTGTGTTTCGGGGTACCCAGCTAGGATACATTGATTCACAAATCGCCGTTTTTGGGACGGTACCGACTTGGCTATGGTCTAGCACCGTAGTAAGAACTGAAACATGGAAAAAGATAAAATGGTTCTGATTACTCAACTCTTGCTTGAAAGCAGCATAGGTGCTTACATAGAATGGTTAGTTGATGAACTAAATATGACTGATAATAAAATTGAATATAAAGGTGTACTTTTAGTAATGCTTCCTGCAGATGCAATAAGCCCACAAGTCAGATAGACTTGTATACCATTGGAGTATTTTCTTTCCTCCTGATGGGTAAGTCTTGTGGACTACAATTGAGTATTCAGGGTTTGTTCTACCTTGTTGTAGGTGACAGGTATTTATGGAGCTGACACTTGTACGTGGAAATCTCTTGGTGGGCTCACCAAGGCTTTCCTTACGTTACGGACATAGAGTTGATTTATAACCTTTACCAAAATAATGTTTTCAAAAACAAATCTTATAATCCGCTACACCTACATGTATATAGTTATGTCTTATGCTTAATAATCACTAGTTACAAGTAAACTTTAATTTCGCTAAAACTCTGATAACATTATTATTTTCCACTGTTATGACCAAATGATGTAAAACTCTGATGTTGTAATAAAAGTGATGTAAGAAATAGCTAAAAATGTTGTAGGCTTTATCCTCTTATTTACAATCCTAATGTAAAAATGTGGATTTTTCGAGTTCTCTCTCGGGTGTGCTTGACAGAATTGCATAGTTTACTGCATTCTCTTAGGTACTTAGTGTCTAATGAAAGACAAGTACTCTTGGGAGGACATTAGATTAGGCGGTTCTGCCACAGACACCTTTGCCAAAAAGATGTTGTACTTTATTGTTTGCGGAGGTTTGTTGACCGATAGTGATAGAACGGTGAGACAAAAGTCATGGAAGCTCTGAAATTGGGATGTTGTCGTTGTTTGCTCGGACATTAATTATGAAAAGGCCATGACAATCATTGACCCAGTGACTATGCACGCTGCCCACTGATAAGGCAAGCCAAGCAGCTATATCAAATATGGAAGGGTTTTGCTATGATACACCCAAATGACTGTGAACCGATCGTTTATTTAGATCGGATGGTTATGATCATCTACTACTTGCAAGGAGGCAATAGATAATATATATATATATATATATATATATATATATATATATATATATATTTAATTGAATGGGATGAATAAGAAAGTTCTAGAAATAAAAATCTTTTTAGATTTAATTGATGCATGCATGACCTGTTGGATGTGGTAAATCCTTTTATTTTATAAATTTAGAATGACAAATTTGATTAGCAAATTATCTTTGTGTACATAACCTGTGTCGAACATACGTGAATGTTTACCAACAACACGTGCAAAGAAAGGGCCTGCTGTCCTCTCGAACAAGGCAGGGCAGCTCAGATGCTTGACTCTCCTGTGATGAGGGCGTATTTCTTTTTTCTTTTCTTATTGGTACACTGATTAATTCAAAAGCTTATTTATAATGGCCAATGGGACACATCCTCACTGTTATGATTATGCTGAAGGATTAGTAATTAGTAGCAATTTAATTAAATCATAGTCTTACAAACATTTCGATGGCTAGTGCGATTTGAAAAGGAATGATAGGAGGGGGCTACCCATTAGTAGTTATGGGTACAACATCCAAGATTCAAAAAGTGTCAACACACGAAGTTGTTAGGAAGGTGTTACTCATCAATAGTTATGGTGTGCGAACGACCTCCACATCATTGGAGGTTTTGGTCGGACTAGCCCACCTTGACGTGAAACACCTTTGCAGGAAGATGATGTAATTTATTGTGGTGGAGGTTTGTAGAATGACAATGATAAGATCTTTAGTGGGATATGAGAGGCTAGATGAACGGTGACAAGGCCAAAGTCATGGAAGCTATTAAATAGGGATTTTCTTGTTGGCAACTCGAACATGAATTATGTAAAGGGCATGGCTATCGGTGACCCAGTGACCATGCACGAGGCCCACTGAAGAGACAAGCCCAAAAGTTATATCAAATATGGAAGGGCTTTGCTATGCTATACCCAAATGGCTGTAAACCATTAATTTATTCGATCGGATGGTAACGATCATCTACTAATGGCATGAAGGTAATAGATAAAATATATATTTATTTAATTTAATTTTTCTAAAATAGGATGAATACGAAAGTTCTAGAATAAAAATCTTTTTAGATTCAATTGATGCATGCATGATCTATTGGATGTGGTGAATCATTTTATTTTATAGATTTAGAATTACATATTTGATTAGTAATTATTTTTGTGTATGTAACATGTGTCTAACAACAACACAAGGAATGAGAGGGTTTACTTCCACTTGAACAAGGCAGGGCAGCTCAGATGCTTGACTCTCCCGTGATGAGGGGGTGTTTCTTTTTTATTCTTTTCTTATAGCTTAACTGATTAATTCAAAAGCTCATTTACATTGTGTTAAATGATTAGTACTTGGCAGCAATTTAATTTAATCACAGGTGTTGCAAACATTTCGATGACTAGTGCAATATGAAAAGGAAAATAGGAGGTTGCTACCCATCCGTAGTTACAGGTACAACATCTAAATTCCAGAAGCGTCAACACAGGAAGGTGTTAGGATGGTGCTACCCATCACTAGTTATGGTGTGAGAAGGGCATCCCCGTAGTGGGAGGTGTTGGTGGGACGTGCTCACCATTGATGTGCAACACCTTTGCCATAAGATGTAATTTATTGTTCATGACGGTTTGTTGACCGATAGTGATAAAACGGTGAGAGAAAAGTCATGGAAGCTCTTAAATTGGGATGTTGTTGTTTGCTCGGACATGAATTATGGAAAAGGCCATGACAATCATGGACCCAGTCACTATGCACGCTACCCACTGATGAGGCAGGCCAAGCAGCTATATCAAATATGGAAGGGTTTTGCTATAGTACACCCAAGTGACTGTGAACCGTCCATTTACTTAGATCAGATGGTTATGATCATCTACTACTTGCAAGCAGGTAATAGATAAAATATAAATTTATTTAATTTATTTTTAAAAAAATAGGATGACTAAGAAAATTCTAGAAATAAAAATCTTTTCATATTTAATATATGCATGCTTGATCTATTGAATGTGGTAAATCCTTTTATTTCATAAATTCAGAATGACAAATTTGATTTGTACATTTTCTTTTTGTATGTAACCTGTGTCGAACATACGTGAAGCTTTAACAACAAAACATGGAAAAAGGGCCTACTGTCTGGACGAACAAGGCAAGGTAGCTCGGATGCCTTTTTTTTCGATGAGGTAGCTCGGATGCTTGACTCTCCCGTGATTGGGTTGGGGGGAGGGATATTTCCTTTTTTTTGTTTTCTTATTGGTTAACTGATTGATTCATAAGCTTAACATGGAAAAAGGGCCTACTGTCCGGCCGAACAAGGAAAGGTAGCTCGGATGTTTTTTTTTTTGCGACGAGGTAGCTCGGATGCTGGACTCTCCCGTGATTGGGTTGGGGGGAGGGGTATTTCTTTTTTTTTGTTTTCTTATTTGTTAACTGATTGATTCATAAGCTCATTTACAATGGCCAATGGGACATATCCTCACTGTTACAATTATGCTGAAGGATTAGTCTTAGGCTGTGTTTAGATCCGAAATATTTGGGGAAAAATTCCTGTAGCACTTTCGTTGTTATTTGGCAAAATTTATCCAATCATGAATTAATTAGGCTTAAAAGATTCATCTCGACATTTACAGACAAACTGTATAATTAATTATTTTTTTACCTACATTTAATGCTCCATGCATATGTCCAAAGAATCGATGTGACGAGTGGCAGAGGAAATATTTTGGGAAGTGAACGGGGCTTAGCAGCAATTTAATTTAACCATAGGTCTTACAAACATTTCGATGGCTAGTGCTATATCAGAAGGAATGATAGGAGGGTGCTACCCATCAGGAGCTATGGGTACAACATCCAATATTCCAGAAGTGTCAATACAGGAAGGTGTTAGGAAAGGTGTTACCCATCAGTAGTCATGGTGTGAGAACAGCCTACACATAATTGGAGGTTTTGGTCAGACTGGCTCACCTTGATGTGGAACACAATTGTAGGAAGATGATATAATTTAATGTGATGGAGGTTTGTAGAACGACAGTGATAGATTCTTTAGTGTGATGCACGAACGGTGATGAGACCAATGTCATAGATGCTATTAAATAGGGATGTTCTTGTTGGCTGCTTGAACCTGAATTATGAAAAAGGCATGCTATTATTGAACCATTGACCATGCACGAGGCCCATTGAAGAGATAATCCCAGAAGTTATATCGAATACGGTAGGGGTTTGCTATGCTACACCTAAATGGCTGTGAACCCTTAATTTATTTAGATCGGATGATTACAATCATCTACTAATTGCATGGAGGTAATAGATAAAATATATATTATTTAATTTATTTTTTCTAAAATAGGATGAATAAGAAAGTTCTAGAAATAAATTTTTTTAGATTTAATTGATGCATGCATGATGTATTGGATGTCGTAAATCATTTTATTTTATAAATTTAGAATGGCAAATTTGTTTCGAAAAGTTTCTTTATGTACGTAACCTGTGTGGAACATACATGAAAGATTACCAACAACACAAGGAATGAAAGGGCCTGCTGTCCGCCCGAACAAGGCAGGACAGTTCGGACTCCAATGCATGACTCTCCATTGATGAGGGGGTTATTTCATTTTTTTTCTTTTTCTTATTGGTTAACTGATAAATTCAAAAGCTTATTTACAATGTCCACTGGGATACATCCACACTGTTACGATTATGCTGAAGGATTAGTACTTAGTAGCAATTTAATTTTATCATAGGACTTACAAACATTTCGATGGCTAGTGCTATATAAAAAGGAATGACAGGAGGGAGCTACCCATTAATAGTTATGGGTACAACATCCAAGATTCCAGAAGTGTTAATACAGGAAGGTGTTAGGAAATTGTTAGCCGTTATGGTGTGAGAACGTCCTCCACATAATTGGAAATTTTGGTCGGACTGGCCCGATGTGGAACACCTTTGCATGAAGATGGTGTGATTTATTGTGGCGGTGGTTTGTAGAACGACAGTGATAGGATCTTTAGTGGGATATGAGAGGCCAGATGAACGATGATAAGACCAAAGTCATGAATGGTATTAAATAGGAATGATCTTGTTGGCTGCTCGAACATGAATTATGAAAAGGACATGGCTATCATTGACCCTGTGACCATGCACGAGGCCCATTGAAGAGACAAACCGAAGTTTTAGATCGAATAGTTATGAAAAGGGGAAAGGCTTTTCTATGCTACACCCAAATGGTTGTGAACCGTTAATTTATTTAGATTGAATAGTTATGATCATCTACTAACGAACTTAATATATATATATATATATATATATATATATATATATATATATATATATATATATATATATATATATATATATATATCTGGGCCCTCCCTTAAACGATCTTGAATAAAAATTTTATCAACTATAAAGTTTTAGATCTCATCGAGCTCTATAAAGTTGATGTAAATTTTATCTTCATCCGACTTTGTTTGAAAAAAATTATTAATTTATTTGTGCTCTAGCTATTTTTAAGGGTGGTTGACTTAAGTCAACCATCCCCAGAAATCACCTATGTTCAGAGATGGTTGACATAGCAACCGTCTTTGAAAATCATTTTTTCAGAAGTGATTCTCTTAAACGAACCATCCTTAAAATAGATATATATTTTCAGCGACGGTTTACTTAATAGAACCACCCCTACAAATATATTTCTAGGGGCGGTTTATAACCTACAGTGCTCCCAGGGATTGTTACAAATGGTTTCCTAAGTAGACCGTTCTTGAAAGCATGGTTTTTGAGGCATTGACCCAACATGCACGAAGCCACTGATGAGGCAAGCTGAGCAGGTATATCAAATATGGGAAGGGCTTTGCTACAGTATATCCAAATGATTGTGAAAGGCTCGTTTAATGAAAGGTCTGTTTTGCTTGTTCGTTGAGGTTTTGAGCTAATCTAAATGAAAACTTGCCTGATCTTGTGACAAATTTGTAAATTACGTATGGCATATGTTTTCTACAGAGATATGACCACCCCCGGTTTATATATCATCAGAACCAATTGAGTGGCTCAGTTGATCAAAATCAATCGGCTACACTTTTTGCCCTGTTCTTTAACCTCAAACTCTTCCAACGCCATACTATCCAGCGTGTCCATCAATGTGATTTGCTAGCATTATAGGTGCCCATGTTGATCCTAGGACTCCGTACATGCGTCATGAATGATCAATATAGGCACAGATTTTTTCTGAATTTGTTTTAAAATTTAGTTGCACTATTCTTTTTAAGTAGTTAACATGTCCAGTGAAACGTCTTTGCTCAGTTTATCAATCTAGAGATCTACAATCTAAATTTTGCCGAAGTGCTAGCTCTATTTATCAATTTGGGATGGCTTGAGTTGTAAATTAGGCACAATAATGACTTGGATATCAAATGATCATCTGTACCATATTGATTTTTTCTTGCGCAACGCCATGATGGCACCTCTCTTTACTTCAAAGAACACTATTGCACGAATTAAGGCATTGTGTAGTTCCTACCCCAAACTTTATACCCTATCACATTGGATGTTTGGACGTATACATGAAGTTTTAAAAATAGACTAAAAATAACTAATTACACATATTGCGTGTAATTTGCGAGACAAATCTTTTAAGCCTAATTAGTCATGATTTGACAATAAAGTGCTACAGTAACGCATGTGCTAATGACAGATTAATTAGGCTTAATAAATTCATCTCGTGGTTTACTGAAGGATTTTGTAATTTGTTTGTTTATTAGTATCCGAGCACCCCATGCAACACCCCCATATGACACCCGATGTGACACCCTAAAACTAAAAAAGGCCTAAACCACACAATCAATGTTGTTTCAGTTGTCAAGGTGAGTAGGTACGGCGTCATATATAGAGGCAGATGTGGACTTGATGCCGCAAGAGACCAAGTTGATATTTTTTTTGGACCCATTTGGCCTTCGATGTCAAATATTTTCATGAAATGACAATCAATATTTGGAAATGATGACACTTATTTAGTTTAAGGCCTGTTTCAGTGGGAGTTTCATTTGCATTTAATGAGCTACCATATAAGCATATCTTGGAAACAACGTAACGAAACTCTCCACTGAGACTAGGCTAATGAAGTCATTGGTGTTACAAACAATTCGATTTCTAGAGCTATGTGAAAAAAGGCCGATATGATGGCAGTACCTATAAGTAGTTATGGGTACAGGATCCATGAATCTAGACGTCAATAGGGTGGCAGTGATAGGAAATTTAAATTTGACATGAGTGCTAAATCAAAGATAGTATCTTGAATATTAAAACCAATGATAAATTGCACAATATGGACTTGTGCAATGAATTTATCTTTTTGAAAACAATAACTATATTAACACTAACAAGAGCTATAATCCATGTGCACATTTAAATGGTATTTCTCTACAACTAAAAAGCAGTGAAAGTTTTCGTCCACTCGGCTAATCACCGCGTGCCCTGCAATCAGTGGCCCTCCCGGCAAATCACCGCGTGCCCTTGATCGACGCCTATCGCGGCAATTCCCCAGCAAATCACCCTGTTGTTTCCTAAAAAACCAGTGCCCACAATGTCGCGGGAAAAACGGAAACTTGCGCATCCCACGCCACCTGCACGTACAATCCACAACTAATAAGGAACTAATTCCGGTCTAGAAGCAAGGAATGAAAGAAAAATCCCTTCCTTCCTTCCTGGCGGACGTACCACCGCACCCCTCCGCCACCAAAAAGCATCGATCAAGGATTCAAGGGCAGCCAGCTCACATTGGTCTTGGAGCCCGAAAGCCTAGCTATCGCCCATGCCGAAACAAGCAGCTCCCACCCCTCCCTAATCCGCACCGTAACCTCCATCGATCATGGTCACTACGGGAGACGGCGTCTTCACCGACAACCCCAGATTTAGCCGACAGCCGGGCCACGGGCTGCCGGCGAAGAACTTCTTTGCCGACAGCTAAAGTCCGCTGTCGGTAAAGAAATCTTTGCCGACAGCTCTACTGTAGACAACAGTCGGTGAAAAACCCTGTCGGCAAAGGGCTCATTTCCCAACTGTCGTACTGTCGGCAAAGAAATCTTGTTGGGAAAGAACCTGGGGGTTCCAACAGCACCCGACGCCGTTCCCTTTGCCGACAGCCCTGCCGTTAGGCTATCGGCAAAGGTAGTTCTTTGCCGACAGCCTAACACGACTGTTGGCAAAGCTCTCTCATTTTTTTTGAATTTTGGGTTCAAACTTTTTATGTTGCCTAACTATATTGTTTACAAGCACATGTTCCAATTTGGGCCCTTTTTATAATATTTTGCTATATTTCGTTAATTTTTTTTCGTTCACTTGAATTTTTCGGCATTATCCAAATTTGAACTCTAGGTGCATGAAATAATAAAACTTAGCCATTCAAAAAATGATATTCATGTTGGAGAGTGTATTTTGAGGCTATGTCCATAAACTCACCCAAAAGTTCAAAGTCCTTGTCCATGGAACAAGACCATCCAAGACATGTGGAGATATTTGGGTTTTGAGCATCCGACGCCGCAACTTGCTCCAAACTTTCTCAAATTTTTATCATAGCCTCCACATGCGATAATATGACACCCTGACAAGTTTTGGGATTTTTCGACTTCGTTTGGATTTTATATAATTTAAAAACACTTCTACCACTCTTGGATGGTCTTGTTCTGTGGACAAGGACTTTGAACTTTTGGGTGAGTTTATGGATATGGCCTCAAAATACACTCTCCAACATGAATATCATTTTTCAAATGGCTAAGTTTAATTATTTCATGCACCTGCAGTTCAAATTTGGATTATGCTAGAAAATTCAAGTGAACGAAAAAATTAACAAAATATAACACAAAAACTCAAAACTTCCCCAAGTTTTGAAGTTGAGATGTAATTAATATAGGAAGGACCTACAAAAAAATAGAAAGAAAAAAACAAAAAATGCTTACACAATTAGCCGACAGCATAAGGAGGCAATCGACAAAGGTGTCTTCGCCGACAGCCTTAAGCGAAGGCTGTCGGCGAAGAATTTCCATAATTAAAAAAAAACCAGAACCTTTGCCGACAACCTGCTCTGAGGGCTATCGGCGAAGGGAACTAAACCTAAAAGGCCGGCTCGGCCCAAGGCCCACCCTATCCTGCTAGACCGCACCGGCCGCCTTCCCCTACGCCCGCCCGTCGCGCGCCACCGCACTGCGCCACCGCTAGCCGCGCCGCCCTACTGCCCGCCGCGCCGCCGCCCCAGCCCCCCTCCCACTGCGTGCTGCCCCCCACGCCACGCGCCACCCCGCGCGCCGCCACAGCCCCTGCCCGGCTGCGCTGCGTGCTGCCCCATGGCCGGCTCGGCCGCCCCGGCGCCCTAGGGCAGAGAGGAGGAGGGAGAAGAAGGAAAGGAGGAGAAGGGAGGAGGGAGGAGAAGGAGGGAGAAGGAAGAAGGGAGGAGGGAGTAGGGAGAAGGGAGAAGGGAGAAGGAAGAAGAAGAAGGGAGAAGGGAGAAGAAAAAAGAAGAGGGAGAAGGAAGAAGGAGGAAGAGAGGAGAAGGAGAGAGGTTGAGGAGGCGCCTCGGCCGTCTTCTTGGCGTGTACGTCTGTAACATCCCGGTTTTTCAAGTGACTAAAAATATGATCTTTTTTAAAAAAAATTCTGCAATCGTGTGTAGCATGTAGTCTCTAGGTCAAACCCGAGTCTAACCCACTAACAACTCGTTGCACTCATCTAGAATTGCTTGTAGGAAGTGCGTGTATTCCTGTGTAGTCTCCTTGTTTGGGTTTTGTTCGTGTTGGAGTGCGCAAATCCATAGCAACTTCCCCTTAATCTTTTGTGATTTTTCTCATCTCTTTTATAATCTTCTTGAATCTCTTTTTGGAATTCCTCTAAGAATTCCCTAAGTCTTAAAAGGAAAATTCCACTTTCCTTTTTCCTCTTTCTTCCAATCCTTTAGAATCCCTCCCGACCATTTCTCGAAACACTCTCTCAAATCCCTTGTCATAATTCATAGCGGAAAAGAAATCTTATTCCTTCTCTCCTTGAATTAGTCTGAATCCCTCCTCGAGTTCGTCTGAATCTTCTTTAAATTCCTCCCCAAATTTCTCAAGTCATAATTCATAAAAGGAAAATCCTTTCCCCTATCTTCTACCCTAACCAGCCTATCTCTTCCTCTCATTGGACCGCTGCCTAGCCCAACCGTAGCTGGCCCAGCCACCACCCTTCCTTTCTCCCCCTGGGAGCCCAGCCATGCCGCTACCCTTCGGCCCACCTCGCGCACACATCAGAACCAAGGCCCATCTCACCCCTCGCCTCGCTCGACCCAGCTTGCGCACAAGCCCAACGTGGCCCCCTTTCCCTCTCTAGCTCGCCAGGCCCAGTCGGCCTCTCCTACTCGCGCGAGTGGCCTAGCAGGCCTAACCGACGTAACTCCCTCCAACCCTAGCAGGAGCCAGCGCTCCCAGGCACCACCGCCACTCGCTAGGCAAAGCCCCACGTCCACGCCCCGGCTTCCACGCCACGAGATTGACGCCACGTATCCCAAGCATGGCACGGACGTCGAGGATCGCTGGAGCTTCTCCAAACCCTAGCCAGACACGCCCTATAAAAGCCATAGCGGTCGAGCCCTCCTCTATTTTCCCCATTCACCGTCGCCATGGCTCCTCCTCCCTCGATGCTCCTCTTCCGCACCTCACGGGTGGTACAGTCAGTCGCGTCGGGGTCAGCCGCGCCTCCGCGTCACCCATCACTCCGCCGAACCCCTGCTCCAGGCACCATCGCCGCGACCTCCTCTGCTCCAGCCGAACCCGAGGACCCCGTGACATCCACGCAGCTGCACCACCGCATCGAGTCCCTCAGTGCCCTGCTCCACCTTCTTATCGCGGTGTCGCCACAGAGCCACCAGCCGGCCGTGGCATGCCGAGCACCTCACCGAGCATCCACCGCATCGACCATCCCGAGCTCCTGCTCCAACCCCGCGGCGTCCACTCCGTTGACCATGGCCATGATTTCACGCCACGACGAGTCGTGCACTACCACGCCCTCGCCGTGTCTGCACCACGGCCAACCGCGTCCGTGCCTGCACCACGGCCAACCGCGTCCGTACCAAGCTCATCGACGAGCTGTGCCTCTGCCTCCTCAACATCGCCGCATCCGTGCCACCTTCATCGCCATGGCCGTGACGTGACGTCGCAGCAGAACCGCAACGCCACCAACCGTCCTCGCCATCTTCCACCTGACCAAGAGCAGCACGGCCCCGCAGCGCCTTGGTATCCTTGTTTCGACGTGCCCCTGCTGCCAAACCCGGTGTCGAAGCCACTGGACACGCATGGCAAAGCAGTAGCAGCACCTTACCTTCTTCGGCAACCTGTCCTTCTCTACCATCGGTGAGCATGTGCCCAAAAGCTCTGCCCTTCTTTTCGTTCATCGATTTTGTCACTGCTCATGCTAAAACCAGCCTTTGTGCCACGTTCCTCCACTACCGTCGAAGGAAAATGGAGGCCTCACCAAGCCATTTGCCAGACCTCACTGATCGTCACGGATAGCCTCACCGCCTCGTCCCCTTTGTGTTTGGCCTTCGTGTCATGGATGTTTGCTTGCAGGGAGGGGTACACCTCGTTTTCTCCTTGGCATGGCTGCCACGTATCGCCACACCGGAGCTCCGCTGCCTACTAGAAGCCTGCTGCCATGTGTCGGACAACAGCAAGCCATAGCCAGCTGAAGCGTTCCACTACAACCCTCGTAGCAAGGTCAACTCTTTTAACCTAGCCGATGCCGTCCTCGACGTCGGCAAAGCCTCGCTTTTCTGTTCTTCTATTTGTTTATACATTTGTAAATCATCTTTCATACTTGACACATGACATATCTATATTTACTATCTACTCTTGTTCATTAGCTATCTATCTTGTGTCTGTGCCGGTCGTAATTCATGTGTGTTGTCGTGCGTGCCTTTTTGTCTACGGACCATGCCTTTGAGCCGGTCAAGAGAGCCAGTGCTTGTCCGTTGCGATCGCAAGTTTGCCTTGCCATGGCCGTAACACCAAGCATGTGTTTTCTCTCTTGCTTTAGTTGTCTTCGTTGGATTACAAACTTGAGCTCCTATCTATGTCCCTAGGATGCGGTCACTGTAGACTCGATGTCAATATCGACGCGGTTCTTACCCGCATGTTTCGAGCCCTGCATGACCAACTCTATTGGGATAGGAATTAGGGGACAACCTTTGTATGTCGACGGATGCCAACTCGTGTAGGTATAGCTTGTGGCCACGAGTTCACCTCGCCATGACCATCGGGCTCTACCTCTCTTTCTCTCGTTCTCGTCCTAATCACCTCATATGTTTGCACCACTTCTACCCTAGCATTTCTTTGGATCTAGCTGTGACAACCGTATCGCTATGGACCTTAGGGATAGCCTTATGCCGATTTAGTTGCACAATCATGGTGCCCTACGGGTGGATTTGGATCGTGGTATCGTATCTCCTTTCTTCCAATCTTCGTCCGTCCCATGACGTGTTGGACGAAGGAGTGCGGGTTCCATTCTTTCTTCCTCTTTTGTTCTCAATCTCCGTCGATCTAGTAAGGTGTGGATTGAGCTCTTCACTTGTTCGACGTTTGTCGCTTTCTTGATTCCATTCTTTGATTCCCATCGTTGCTATGGCGAGTGGATCAAAGGAAGGTGAATTCTGTGTCTCTTCCCGTCTTTTGGTTTTGTCGTGCCTAATCCCTTGTATGCTTGTACCTTGTAGACCATAGCGTCTCTTTGGTTCTTGCGGTGACAACCGCATCGCTGAGAACTTTAGGGATGTCTTAGTTCATTTAGTGCACCTAGGTTGTGGTACCCTACAAGTCATTTGGGCACTCGTGTTCTTTTGCGTGTCTCTTCTTTACGATGTCTCGTCTTTTGCCATGATGTGTGTATTGGGAGGAGTAGACTGCTTCTCTTCTCTCTTCTCTTCACTCCTTGTTCTACCCTCTCTTGGTTCTCGTCAAATATAGTGGTGTACGGATTGAGAGAGAATGAAACTTCTCTTGCTTGTAGTCCTTTTGGTTCTTGTCAGTCTCTATGATGATTGGATTGAAAGCCACAAGCCGTGGTGTTTGCCTAGGATGAGCTAAGGCCTATGCCATTTCTATTTAAGCCATATAGGTCAACACGATCGACCCGGGAAGTACTGGCTAGGCTAAGGCTTAAGCTGGTACTTAGCAAATCACCACTCTTGTTCTTTGGCCCAGGGATTGGACATCCGCCGAGAGGTCTAAGTCGTTCTTCCTTTTGCATTCTCTCGGTGTAGTTATTCTTTCTGTGCCTTGTTGTCTCTCTTTTTGCTGTCTTTCTAGGTCTAGTGGTCTGATTGCTCCTTGCTTATTGCGGTATCGAGGTAGTTTCGTCAAGGATAGCGATGATCGGATCGGAACCGTTGGAGGAAGGTCATGCGGACGGAGGAAGGACCATGGAGGAGTACAACTACAAGTGCACCAAGGATCTCGGATACGACATTTAACAGGTGTTCCACGTCCCACCCAATCTCATAGAACCTATTAGACATGCTACATGTAGATGCTAGTGCTTTACTTTCTTGCAATTGAACTGTGATAGGTTGCATGGTAGACTGCTTGTAAGCCATTACCTTATCGCAACCTATTCCTCTGCACACCCGCTGCTAGGCTAGACGCTTGCATTCTACTTACTATTTTACTTTTACTATGCATTATACCTGTGATGTGATGCTTGGTGAAGGGATAACGTGAGTGGATAAGGCACATGGTGCCGATAACTTGGTAAAACTGGATAATGAACTTGGGGAGATCTTGGCATGCGTCTTGGGTGTGTGGTGAGGGTTGAGTCGGTCGAATAGGATCCTACGACGAGTCTTTGGGGCAAGTCATGCCGGAGGGGTGTGACCTAGGCATCCCTCATGAGAGGTACCTGTGGCGGGTGCATGTGTGAGGCATGGGGTGTTGTTATCCCCGGTGGAGGTGCCGTCGAGGCATGGGGTGTTGGTTATCCCCTTGAGAAGATATCCTGTCTGGTCCTAATAAGGACTGGTATGTCTTGAGAACCAGAATCATAGGACCCTTCGTGCACACCACTCGCTCCTGATGGGTGGGAGACGATTACCTGACTGACTAGGGTGGTACCACTACTACTAGGTTGGAAGGTGATAGTGTAGGGAGGTACGGTCATGGGGGCCCACACCCTCCTAAGACAGCGTAGTGACCTTGGGGGCCCGGTACTATGTCTCACAGTCTTAGCGTTTCGGAGGACTACGGGGTGGCCCAGGGCTGAGTGGTAGTGTGGTACCGTATCGGTTGGGAGGCAGTCGGCATCAACCTAGGCGAGGCACCACCGATGATGGTGATCTTGTGGATTTCTAAGTGTACACGCTCTGTAGAGTTGATCGATCTATACGTATAGCCGCGTCCGCGTATATGGACATTCCTATGACCTACGCTTCACTTGTTTAGAGAGAGGAGTCCTTTCTACCTTTCCCCTAGTTTTGGTGTTGGATCTGGCTTTGGCCGTTGAGGCAAGGTACGAGTGGGAGTCATCCTTGCTGCCTAGAGAGTGAGATAGTGTGGTGAGATGTGTGTGATGGGATGGGAGAACGTGTGGTTGAGATGGAGTAAAACTTGATGAACTATTATTATAAAATATTGATGAACTTGCATAGGAAACCTATAGCCATATATAGGCCTTTTCATCTACCCTTGCATTCCACTTACCCCAAAGCATACGCAAAAGCATAGGGTGGGAAACAGTGGCTAGTACAAATCGTACTGATAGATTTTGGACGGGTTTGGATGAAATCTACGATGACCACGAGGACTTGGATTAGGTGGTCTCGTTTCTACGCTTGAGTTTGGTTCAGAAGATGAAGTCCACGCCGTTGACATTCTATGCCAACTCTGATGATTGCCCGTGAAGGAGGAGCCTTCACCTGCTGATGTGCTACAATGACTCTGATGAAGACGCATGTGTTTCCGCTAGAATACAATGTAATAGATGTGTTAACCAGTGTTGTAAAGTCTTGTAACTTATAATTATATGATGTATGACTATGATATCAGCTAATAATTGATAATGTGATGGATTGCTCTCGTGATCTACTACATTATAAATCGTATCTATGGATTTTCCCTTCGAGGAAAATCAAGGTCGTTTCAGGTGGTATCAGAGCCATACTTGACCCTAGGACGAGACCCATAGAACCAAACACTAGTTTAGAAAAACATCCTGTCTGGAGTAGAACTTTGGGTACAGACACTTGTTTCCCTCCCTGCCTTGAATTCTTCCGCCAACTGGCCTTCCCAAACATGGAAAGTTGACCTTTTGAAATATACCCCCTTACCACCCACGCTAGTCAGTACATGTGTGAGGCTTGAAGGTTTAGGAGTCACCTTCTGCCAACACTATGCATATAGGAATTGTAATGCTGCCCGATTGTCTAGATCTTGTGCCTGTTGTGCTTCTTATGCTTCTTATTGTTTGAGTGTAAGCTGTAGAAGCTATTTTGTGTATGTGAGACTCCAGGTATCAGGTAACCTAGCTGGCCAAACCCAATGCCATCCTATGACTGGATAAGTGACCCCCGACTAACAAGAGTTAAAATATAAATCCGATGCAGCATGTCTACACCAAACCGTTTCAAAACTATTTTTTGGCTCCCAACTAAATGCATTTTCAAAATTGCCCTCCCTCTGTTGTTTCAAAAAGTCCCTCTTTAGCAAAAGAATTTCTATTTCAAGGGAAAACGGTTTTCAAAACTTCTTAAAAGTTTTCCTGTTTTGCAAGAAAAACAGTTTTAATTCTTTTCTCAACCTTATTTGATAGCAAAAGCTCTTTGTGAAATAGTTTGAAAACCCATCTCCTTTCAAAAGTGTTAAAATTTTGCTTCCAAAAAAAAGTTTTGCTTCACGATCAACAAAATGTTTTCAACCTGGGAGCCAAGTTCCTTTCAAAACTAATCATGTTTTCAAAAAGGGTTTGCAATTGATTCATAAAGCAAGATTCTTGAGAAAAGATTTTGTTTATAACCTTTCCAAAAATTTTAGCAAAACCAAAATTAACTTTCCAAATCTAGTTTCAAAGTGTTGCTTTGGAAAAAGGTTTCTGAAAACAAAAATTCGATTGTGAAAGCTTTACCTTTCAAATGAGAAATGATTTGAAATCATCTTCAAACTACTATTGTTTTCAAAAAAGGGGGAAAGCAACTCTTTGTTTTCAAAACAAAAATGAGTTTCAAAATCTTTTGATTTGAAATCTTCCAAAAGAAAAGTGTTTTGATTTAGAAAACAAAAGCTTTCAGAGGATTCTGTTTCCAAAACTTGCATGGATTTCAACATGTTTTTTTCAAAAGTTTTGCAACTCACCCTCCCTCATCATTCAAATAGAATTTCAAAAACTACATGTCATGAAAAGTTTTGAAAAAACCCGAGTATTTGCAAAACGTTCTCATCAAAATGGTTTCGAATTCTGTGTGCTCGCTATTCCAAAACGTCTTTTTCCAAAAAGCCCGTTTGTAAAAAGTGTATAAACCTGAATTGATTTCTAAAACTTCCCCTCTCGAAAGGCCCAAATATTTCTGAAAAATCATTTTGAAAGAGGTTTTGGAAAAATAAAAAAACCTTCTATAAAAGTTTTGATTTCACTAACTGAAAATCTATTTAAAGTGTTTTCAGAAATCTATTCTAATAAGCTATTTCAAACCAAAAATTCAAAAGTTTTGATTTGAGTTTCAAAAACCAAAGCGGGTTACAACCTATTTCAATTATCTTTGTGTTGATTTGATTTCAAAATCTGAAGGTTGTGCCCTTCCTCCTTGCAAAATTGTGAAACAAAAGTTCTATAACTATGTTTTTCCAAATCGTGACCTCCAAAACCTTTTATAAAGGGCTTTTCCCTCACTTCTCTCTAAAACTGTCCTCTCACTTTTGCTTGGGAATACCGAGGTGCTGTCGGTAACATATTTGGTAGTGAGTCGTAATCATAACCTTGGTGCCGCTACGAGACTTGGGGCCCCATGTGTGATGCATCCACATGGCTTGCTGCCGAGCGTATGCAGGTATTGAGGTATGTGACTATGACCACTCCAAGTGGTACCAGCATACCATGGTAATCCTAAGCTTAGTTTTTCTAAATCCTACTTCAAAAGCATCCGCTTGAAAAGAGTTTACTTAAAACAAAGGAAGAATTGGAGCTCAAAAATCTCCGTTCAAATATTGTATTA
Organism: Saccharum hybrid cultivar R570; assembly: GCA_038087645.1. Lineage (NCBI taxonomy): Eukaryota > Viridiplantae > Streptophyta > Magnoliopsida > Poales > Poaceae > Saccharum > Saccharum hybrid cultivar. The sequence continues at coordinate 10,233,531 of JAQSUU010000520.1, forward strand.
TGTTCTAAAACAAAGAGATTTTAAACCCAAAATCTTTGCAAGAACAAACTTCTATTTAAAATAAAACAACTTTTGGGGAAAAAAAATTGGAAAAGTTTTGTTGTGAAAAAAAAACCTTCGTCGTCAAGACTCTTGGCCTATTTCAAACGTTTTGAAAACCTTGCACCAATTTCAAAATGCTTTGTGAAAAGATCCTTCAAACCCTTTGGTTGTGTTTTTGAAAATCTTGAGAAAAGCAGCCTCCTCCAAATGGCGTTTTCCAAAAATGGATTTATGAAAAACCTGTTTTCAAAGCCTCTTAAAAATACTTTATTTGCAAAAGGTTTTGGTTTACCAAATCTAAAACCAACTTCAAGAAGGGAAATTATTTTTAAATGAAAACTATTTCAAGTTGCTTCCCTATCTTGCAAAAATGGATTTCGTTTCAAAAAGAAAACTGGTTTCAAAGTTGTCTTTTGATCCAAAAACTGTTGTTTAAGGTAAAATAGCTTCCACAAATGGCTTTTGAAACTCACCTTGTGAAAAAAATTGGCACGAGAAATAAATTCAACTAGTATTTAAAATTGCTTCCCAAAAACCTTTGATTAACGAAAACAAAATGATTTTAAAAGGCAAAAATCTGAACTTAGTTTGCAAAAATTTCATAAGGCTCTTTTCCAAAAACCGATTTGAGAATGCAAAAATTGTCCCCCTCTCCTTTCTCAATTTGAAAAGGTTTGTGAAAACTACTTTCGAAGAGCCCTTCTTTCAAAAGTTTCTTTGCAAAACCAGATGCATTAATGCATGAAAAACATTTGGTGAAAGCCCTCAGCCCTAATAAACCTAACGAGCTATCTTTCAACCGTAGCAACCTCTAAATCTTGGGGACGAGATTCCTGTAAGGGGGATGGACTGTAACATCCCGGTTTTTCAAGTGACTAAAAATACGAGCTTTTTAAAATTTTTCCTGCAATCGTGTGTAAGATGTAGTCTCTAGGTCGAACCCGAGCCTAACCCACTAACAACTCGCTACACTCATCTAGAATTGCTTGTAGGAAGTGCGTGTATTCCTGTGTAGTCTCCTTGTTTGGGTCTTGTTCGTGTTGGAGTGCGCAAATCCATAGCAACTTCCCCTTAATCTTTTGTGATTTTTCTCATCTCTTTTATAATCTTCTTGAATCTCTTTTCAAAATTCCTCTAAGAATTACCTAAGTCTTAAAAGGAAAATTCCACTTTCCTTTTTCCTCTTTCTTCTAATCCTTTAGAATCCCTCTCGACCGTTTCTCAAAAAACTCTTTTAAATCCCTTGTCATAATTCATAGCGGAAAAGAAATCTTATTTCTTCTCTCCTTGAATTAGTCTGAATCCCTCCTCGAGTTCGTCTGAATCTTCTTTAAATTCCTCCCAAAATTTCTCAAGTCATAATTGGTAAAAGGAAAATCATTTCCCCTATCTTCTACCCTAACCAGCCTATCTCTTCCTCTCATTGGACCGTTGCCTAGCCCAACCATAGCTGGCCCAGCCACCACCCTTCCTTCCTCCCCCTAGGAGCCCAGCCACGCCGCTACCCTTCGGCCAACCTCGCACACACAGCAGAACCACGACCCATCTCACCCCTCGCCACGCTCGGCCTAGCCTGCGCACAAGCCCAGCGTGGCCCCCTTTCCCTCTCTAGCTCGCCAAGCCCTGCCAGCCTCTCCTACTCGCACGAGTGGCCCAGCAGGCCTAACCGATGTAATTCCCTCCAACCCTAGCGGGAGCCAGCGCTCCCAGGCACTGCCGCCGCTCACTGGGCAAAGCCCCGCATCCACGCCCCTGCTTCCACGCCGCGAGATCGACGCCATGTATCCCAAGCGTGGCATGACGTCGAGGATCGCTGGAGCTTCTCCAAACCCTAGCCGGCCACGCCCTATAAAAGCCATAGCTGCCGAGCCCTCCTCTATTTTCCCCATTAACCGCCACCATGGCTCCTCCTCCCTCGATGCTCCTCCTCCGCACCGCATGGGCAGCACAGTCGGTCATGCCAGGGTCAGCCGCGCCTCCGCGGCACCCACCGCTCCGCCGAACCCCTGCTCTAGGCACCATCGCCGTGACCTCCTCTGCTCCGGCCGAACCCGAGGACCCCGCGACATCCACGCAGCTGCACCACCACATCGAGTCCCTCGGTGCCCTGCTCCGCCTCCCTATCGCGGTGTCGCCACAGAGCCACTAGCCGGTCGTGGCATGCCGAGCACCTCACCGAGCCTCCATCGCATCGACCAGCCCAAGCTCGTGCCCCAACCCCACGGCGTCCACTCCGTCGACCATGTCCACGATTTCACGCCACGACGAGCCATGCACAACCACGCCCTCACCGCGTCCGCACCACGGCCAACCACATCCTCGCTTCGCCATGCCTTCATCCAAGCTCATCGATGAGCTGCACCTCTGCCTCCTCGACATGGCCGCATCTGTGCCACCTTCGTCGCCATGGCCGTGACGTGATGTCGCAGCGGAACCGCAATGCCACCAACCATCCTCGCCATCTTCCACCTGACCAAGAGTAGCACAGCCCCACAGCGCCTCGGTATCCTCATTTCGACGTGCCCCTGCTGCCAAACCCGAGGCCGAAGCCACTGACACGCACGGCAAAGCAGTAGCAGCACCTTACCTTCTTCGGCAACCTATCCTTCTCTACCGTCGGTGAGCATGTGCCCAAAAGCTCTGCCCTTTTTTTCATTCATCGATTTTGTCACTGCTCATGCTAAAACCGGCCTTTATGCCGCGTTCCTCCACTACCATCGAAGGAAAATGGAGGCCTCGCCAAGCCATTTGCCAGACCTCGTCGATCGTCCCAGACAGCCACACCGCCTCGTCCCCTTTGTGTTTGGCCTTCGTGTCATGGATGTTTGCTTGTTGGGAGGGGTACACCTCATTTTCTCCTTGGCATGGCTGCCACGTATCGCCCCACCAGAGCTCCGCTGCCTACCAGAAGCCTGCTGCCATGTGTCGGACAACAGCAAGCCATAGCCAACTGAAGCGTTCGACTACAACCCTCGTAGCAAGGTCAACTCTTTTAACCTAGCTGATGCCGTCCTCGACGTCGGCAAAGTCTCGCTTTTCCATTCTTCTATTTGTTTATACACCTACAAATCATCTTTCATACTTGACACATGACATATCTATATTTACTATCTACTCTTGTTCATGAGCTATCTATCTTGTGTCTGTGCCGTGCCTTCGCCGCTGGTCTGCTTACCATGATCTATCTCTTGTGTTGCTATGGATATGTGCTACTCCATGCCGAGTCATTCGTGTGTCGTAATTCATGTGTGTTGTTGTGTGTGCCTTTTTGTCTGTGGACCATGCCTTTGAGCCGGTCAAGAGAGCCAGTGCTTGTCCATTGCGATCGCGAGTTCGCCTTGCCATGGCCATAACACCAAGCATGTGTTTTCTCTCTTGCTTTAGTTGTCTTCATCGGATTACAAAATTGAGCTCCTATCTATGTCCCTAGGATGCGGTCACCGTAGACTCGATGTCAATATCGACACGTTTCTTACCTGCATGTTTCGAGCCCTCCACGACCAACTCTATTGGGATAGGAATTAGGGACAACCTTTGTATGTCGACAGATGCCAACTCGTGTAGATACAGCTTGTGGCCACGAGTTCACCTCGCCATGACCATTGGGCTCTACCTCTCTTTCTCTCGTTCTTGTCCTAATCACCTCGTATGTTTGCACCACTTCTACCGTGGCATTTCTTCAGATCTAGCTGTGACAACCGCATCGCTATGGACCTTAGGTGTAGCCTTGTGCCAATTTAGTTGCACAGTCGTGGTGCCCTATAGGTGGGTTTGAATCGTGGAATCGTATCTCCTTTCTTCCAATCTTCATCCATCCTATGATGTGTTGGACAAAGGAGTGTGCGTTCCATTCTTTCTTCCTCTTTTGTTCTCAATCCTCGTCGATCTAGTAAGGTGTGGATTGAGCTCTTCGCTTGTTCGGCGTTTGTCGCTTTCTTGATTTCATTCTTTGATTCTTGTCGTTGCTATGGCGAGTGGATCAAAGGATGGTGAATTATGTGTCTCTTCCCGTCTTTTGGTTTTGTCGTGCCTAATCCCTTGTATGCTTTTACCTTGTAGACCGTAGCGTCTCTTTGGTTCTTACGGTGACAACCGCATTGCTGAGAACTTTAGGGATGTCTTAGTGCATTTAGTGCACCTAGGTCGTGGTACCCTACAAGTCATTTGGGCACTCGTGTTCTTTTGTGTGTCTCTTCTTTCTGATGTCTCGTCTTTTGCCATGATGTGTGTATTGGGATGAGTAGACCGCTTCTCTTCTCTCTTCTCTTCACTCCTCGTTCTACCCTCTCTTGGTTCTCGTCAAATATAGTGGCGTACGGATTGAGAGAGAACGAAACTTCTCTTGCTTATAGTCCTTTTGGTTCTCGTTAGTCTCTATGACGATTGGATTGAAAGCCACAAGCCATGGTGTTTGCCTAGGATGAGCTAAGGCATATGCCATTTCTATTTAAGCCGTACATGTCAACACGATCAACCCGGGAAGTACTGGCTAGGCTAAGGCTTAAGCTGGTACTTAGCAAATCACCACTCTTGTTCTTTGGCCTAGGGATCGGACATCCGCTGAGAGGGCTAAGTCGTTCTTCCTTTTGCATTCTCTTAGTGTAGTTATTTTTTCTGTGCCTTGTCTCTCTTTTTGTAGTCTTTCTAGGTCTAGTGGTCTGATTGCTCCTTGCTTGTCGTGGTATCGAGGTAGTTGTGTCAAGGATAGCGATGATTGGATCGGTACCGTTGGAGGAAGGTCATGCGGATGGAGGAAGGACCATGGAGGAGTACGACTACAAAGTGCACCAAGGATCTCAGATACGACATTTAATAGGTGTTCCACGTCCCACCCAACCTCGTAGAACCTATTAGACATGCTACATGTAGATGCCAGTGCTTTACTTTCTTGCAATTGAACTGTGATAGGTTGCATGGTAGACTGCTTGTAAGCCATTACCTTGTCGCAACCTATTCCCCTGCACACCTGCTGCTAGGCTAGACGCTTGCATTCTACTTACTGTTTTACTTTCACTACGCATTATACCTGTGATGTGATGCTTGGTGAAGGGATAACGTGAGTGGATAAGGCACGTGGTGCCAATAACTTGGTAAAACTAGATAATGAACTTTGGGAGATCTTGGCGTGTGTCTTGGGTGTGTGGTGAGGGTTTAGTCGATCGAACAGGATCCTACGATGAGTCTTTGTGGCAAGTCATGCCAGAGGGGTGCGACCTGGGCATACCTCGTGAGAGGTACCTATGGTGGGTGCATGTGTGAGGCACGGGGTGTTGGTTATCCCCAGTGGAGGTGCCGTCGAGGCATGGGGTGTTGGTTATCCCCTTGAGAAGATATCCTGTCTGGCCTCTCTAAGGACTGGTATGTCTTGAGAACTAGAATCATAGGACCCTTTGTGCACACCACTCGCTCCTGATGGGCGGGAGACGATTACCCGACTAACTAGGGCGGTACCACTACTACTAGGTTGGAAGGTGATAGTGTAGGGAGGTACGGTCATGGGGGCCCACACCCTCCTAAGACAGCGTAGTGACCTTGGGGCCTGGTACTACGTCTCACAGTCTTAGTGTTTCGGAGGACTCCGGGGTGGCCCAGGGCTAAGTGGTAGGGTGGTACCGTACCGGTTGGGAGGGGCACCGCCGATGATGGTGATCTTGTGGATTTCTAGGTGTACACACTCTGTAGAGTTGATCGATCTATATGTATAGCCGTGTCCACGGATATGGACATTCCTATGACCTACGCTTCACTTGATTAGAGAGAGGAGTCCTTTCTACCTTTCCCCTAGTTTTGGTGTTGGATCCGGCTTTGGCCGTTGAGGCAAGGTACGAGTGGGAGTCGTCCTTGCTGCCTAGAGAGTGAGAGAGTGTGGTGAGATGTGTGTGATGGGATGGGAGAACGTGTGGTTGAGATGGAGTAAAACTTGATGAACTATTATTATAAAATATTGATGAACTTGCATAGGAAACCTACAGCCATATATAGGCCTTTTCATCTACCCTTGCATTCCACTTACCACAAAGCATACGCAAAAACATAGGGTGGGAGACAGTGGCCAGTACAAATCGTACTGATAGATTTTGGACAGGTTTGGATGAAATCTACGATGACCACGAGGACTTGGATTAGGTGGTCTCGTTCCTACGCTCGAGTTTGGTTCGGAAGATGAAGTCCACGCCGCTGACATTCTATGCCAACTCTGATGATTGCCCATGAAGGAGGAGCCTTCACCTGCTGATGCGCTACAACGACTCTGATGAAGACGCGTGTGTTTCCGCTAGAATACAATGTAATAGATGTGTTAACCAGTGTTGTAAAGTCTTGTAACTTGTAATTATACGATGTATGACTATGATATCAGCTGATAATTGATAATGTGATGGATTGCTCTCGTGATCTACTACATTATAAATCGTATCTGTGGATTTTCCCTTCGAGGAAAATCGAGGTCGTTTCAACGTCCCGCCGACACCTTCACCATCGTTGAACCCGGTACGAGAGCAGGGTATATAAACCCGTTCCCTACTTGTCGGCCTTCGTGTCATTGTGATGTCGGTCTTCGTGCCATTGTGGTTGTCGGCCTTCGTGCCGCTGTGGTTATCGGACTTCGTGTCGTTGTGGTTATCAGCCTTCGCGCCGCTGTGGTTATTGGCCTTCGCGCCATTGTTTTTTTGCAGGTTTTGGAAACCTCCACGTGCAGGGGAGGTGCTGCCAAAATTTTGCGTGGATACTAACCTTTTTTGCCCTTATTATAGGAGGAGGACCTGAGGGAGGTACTCGGTGACCCCGATCGTCTTCGTGGGCACTGCGGTTCTTCCTGCACCGCGTCGACTCTCCACCGCCCCGCTACCCACCTCTGCACCGCCACCCTAGGTATAAATCACCTCTCTTCCTTATAGTTGTTGTAAGTAGATTGCGTAACCGAGTTAGGCGTTTCCTGTCCGAAAGGGATATGCGGTCGTTGGTATGCTAAACAGTGCATATCTGCGACGGTATCTCTTTTGGATTGTCCATGTTTTTTGGACAGCCCGAGGATGCGTAGATGGGTTAGCTTCCATGTTCTACTCCTATCCGAGTCAGAGTTTCGGCAGCACCTCCCCGGTGTTCTCCGGATGCACACTCTCCCCACCAGGACGTGTATCAGGAGAACAGCGGGGAGGTGCTGCCAAAATTCCATCTCAGACAGGAGTGAAGCATGGAAGCTAACCTCATCTACGCATCCTCGAGTGGGATTAGGACCTATCCTTCACCTATTAGATGGTAGCAACGCCTTGTAGATGCAGATGCTGGTTTTATTACTCGCTTACATTGGCGCATGGCAGAGGATGGCTGACCGTGAGTGGATGTACACTGGCTGGGCAAGTAAGACCTCTAAATGGGTTAGGGGGACCGATGCTTTCCTAGAGCAGGCATTTGGCCCAGCTGCTAAAGGGTCGATTCGAATGTCATGTCCTTGCAGCACTTGTAAGAACAAGAAATGGAGACTAAAGGATCAGGTGTACAGAGATCTTTTCAAGAATGGATTCATTCGAAACTATACACGCTGGATCCACCATGGTAAATGCGATCATATTAGGGAGGAGGTGGTGAGACCCCTCCTCAAGGAGTATGATGCAGATGCCGGGATGATAGACATGATGGCGGACTTCCATGAAGGATGGTTCGTTGAAGGAATGGAGGTGGAGGAGGATTTAGAGGAAACTACAAAGGCGTTCTACACTATGATGGAGGCAGCACAGAAGCCCCTTCACGAGAAGACAATGATTTCGCAACTGGATGGCATTTCACGCCTAATAGCGTTGAAGTCGCAACTAGGCATTAGTCGAGATGACTTCGATCTCGTGTTGACATAGTTCTTGGCAAACTGCTTCCGGAGGATCACATCCTACCGAAGAACATGTACGAGTCACAAAGGCTCCTTCATGCACTTAAGATGCTATACAAGGCGATCCAAGCTTATCCGAATGGGTGCGTCCTGTTCAGGGGAGACCACGAGGAAGCAACACACTGTCCAGAGTGCAAAGCCTCTAGGTTTGTGGAGGTCGAAGGTAGTGATGGCATCAAGATATAGTCTAAGATCCCTGAGATGGTCATACGGCACCTTCCTTTCACACATAGGCTCCAACGGTTGTACATGACAGAGGATACCGTGAAACAGATGACATGGCACAAGAATGGCAAAAGGTACACTAACAAGATGGTACACCCAGCGGATGGTGATGCATGGAGGCACTTCAATAACATGAATCCTAAAAAAGCACTGGAGGATCAGAATGTATGCGTAGCGCTGGCAACAGATGGGTTCAACCCATTTGGAATGATGGCGGCCCTATACACTTGTTGGCCCGTGTTCGTGATCCCCCTGAATCTTCCCCCTGGTGTCATGTTTGAACCCAAGAACATGTTCTTGACGCTGATAATACCTAGACACCCGGGCAACAATATGGGCGTGTTCATGCAGCTAGTGTGGGATGAATTGCAACATCTTGGGAAGAGGGGGTGCTGACGTATGACCGAGCTACAAAGAGGAACTTCACAATGCATGTGTGGTAACAGTATTCATTGCATGACTTCCTGGTGTATAGATTATTCAGTGCGTGGTGTGTTCACGGGAAGTTTCCTTGCCCAACATGCAAGGCAGATGTGATGTTCACCTAGCTGGCCAAGGGTGGCAAGTATTCTTCTTTTGACAAACATCATCAATTCCTGCCCGAGAACCATGAATTGAGACAAGATGAAAAGCACTTCACGAAAGGTGTTCAAGTCACCGACCCCAATCCTGAGGTTAGGAGCCCCGTCGACATCCTTGCTGAGATACATGCTCTCCAAATTGATGAAGAGAACGGTGGTTTTATTGGATATGGTACCACCCACATGTGGACTCATATATCGGGCTTGCATAGGCTACCGTACTTCAAGGACCTTCTTCTTCCACACAACATCGATGTAATGCACACAGAAAAGAATGTCGCTGAGGCACTCTAGGCAACACTCATGGACATTGGTAAGAAGTCAAAGGACAATGTTAAGGCTAGACTGGACATTGAAACGATTTGTGATAGACCAAAGCTTGTGATGAAGACCCCTACGCCAGACAAGAGATGGAGAAGGGGCCTAGTCAATTACATCTTGAAAAGGCCAGATAGGAAGGAAGTACTACAGTGGATCAAGACGCTACGATTCCCTGATGGGTATGCGGTGAATCTGAGTAGGAGAGTGAACGTGGCACTATGAAAGTCTTAGGGATGAAGAGTCATGACTTTCACATATGGATTCAGCGGATCCTTCCCGCGATTACCCGGGGATACCTCCCCGAGCCAGTGTGGCGCGTCCTAGCAGAGTTGAGTTTTTTCTTCAGCCAGCTTTGTGCCAAGGAGTTATCTCAGGACGTTTGTCTTAAACTCGAGAAGGCTGCACCTCTATTGCTCTACAAGTTGGAGATGATATTTCCACCTAGCTTCTTCCTATCGATGCAACATCTAATTTTACACCTACCGCGCGAGGCACGGCTGGAGGGGCCTGTGCAGGCCCATTGGTGCTATCCAATCGAGAGATGTCTAAAGCTTCTTCGAAAAAAGTGTAGAAATAAAGCCAAAATTGAGGCTTCTGTGGTGGAGGCATTTGTTCTAGAGGAGGTGTTGACCTTCACTGGAAGAGGAGCATGTGGTGCGAGTGTAGGAGGTCGTCTGCCATGCATGTCTGAAGGACCTATACCACGAGGCGCACATCTAGTGCGTCATCACCCACTACGCCAACGTGCTTGGCGAGGTGATCAAGAAGGACCAAGTCAGGCTGATGCTACTCCAGAGGGAGATCGACCTCACCGAGGAGCAGTACTTGCAGGTAATTAAGTAGAAACATTCGTTCTGATTCCTTTAGTGAAACATTCAATTTATCTTCTAACATGTCAAATACTTGATGTTTCTTAGTTCATGCCGGGGTGGTGCGACAAGGACCTGGCATGCTGGTTGTCTATTGTGCATCACTGGAGATCGAACGAGGCGTACAAGGAGCACAATGAGCTTCATGAGCACCGCAACAAGATGCCAGGGCACCACACCACCAAGGGAACCGGTCCCTCCCGCAGTACATGGACACATGGGTATGCTTCTGTTGATCTATTTATTCTAGCGCTCAATCTATTTACCTGTAACCATGTTTGTGTTTTCCTCATAGTCCTAGGTGCATGGTGGGGAGGTCGTCAATGAGATGGTGGGGTACGCCCTTTCTCACAAGGGCAAAGCGACAGCGCCAGACAACAAATACAACCCGAAGGACGGGCCAGACGCGTACACCAACACGAACGTCCACCCCAAGCTCGCCGAGTACACCACCGCGTTTCGCCGGCGCCGTGGGGAGGAGATGGACCATGCCACCGAGCCCCTGTACACGGACCTCGTGATGAGGTTGGGAGGAGGGAAGCAACACGGCTAGTACTGGATGGCTAACAACACCATCGACCTGTCCTCTGCTCCCACGATGAGGGAGATTCGACGGGGCGGGTCCAGTAGCTCCTCTGACATCCCCATAGCGCCCCGATAGCCGAACAACGCGCAGATGTACTCACAGTTTTAGGTAAGTGCGGTTTCATTCGTCGTTCACTCGTTTCACACATGATCCACGTTGCCTTCACATACCATCAACCATGCGGGTGTAACATTGCAGGCCAGGTTCGAAGAGTTGTAGGCCAACCAAGCGGTCCAGGAGGCGATGTAGGAGGCGCTGCGTCTGCAGCAGGAGGCGGCCCACCAGCAGCAGATGTGTGGCACTGACGGAGCACTACCAGCGTCAGTTGGCGGACCTGATAGGCTGCTTCCGGTCCGAGATCCCGAGAACACAGGAGCCTCCTACCTCGCTCTTCGCTCCACCACCAATCCCAGTGCCTGCTCCTATACCTGCTCCAGTGAGTATATTGCCTGTTGCTTTAGCTTGTGCGGTCATCCTATAGGTACTAATTACATCACTTGGCCTTTGTGCAGGCACCGTCGGCGGGTTCGAACCCGACTCCAGGTGGCAGCCCTCCACTGGGTCCTTCTCCACAGCACAATTGGCCAGCTTACCCGACCTTCCCCACGCAGCCGTACGTGTGGCCTCCTCCACAGTCGCAGGGCTACTCCTTGTGGCCGCACGCGCCGACGCAGCAGGGGCACTCCGGGCCGATGCAGCAGGGGCTTCAGCCGCCCTACTGGACGTACGAGGCGGCGTCGCAGGCAGGGTAGTCTCCGTGGGAGCAAGGTGGGGGCTCTAGGACCCCTGGGGACGACGCCTCGAGCTAGGTACCTTTGCTTCCCTCTTTTGGACATGTAGCGATGAACTTGTGGCACCTTGAACATCTTATGTGTATGTTGGACATGTATGGACTCTTTTGGCGACGTTATGTGTATTGTGGACATGTATCGATGGATTTGAGGACCTTGATGTGTGGATTCATGTTGAGACTAAATTCGATGCTGAAATGTGGTTCATATGGTATATTATTGTGAATATATGTTATGAAATGTGGGTTGTATGATATATATGCGATAAATTGTGGTTTAAATGCAAGAAAACAGGGAAAAGAAAAAAATACTGGAACCCAGCTTTGCCGGGCCAGTTTCCATTAGAAGGGCCCAGCTTCACCGATAGTGAGCCTTCGCCGACAGTAACGGCCATGGCCTTTGCCGACAGCCCGGGCTGTCGGCAAAGGCAATGTGCCTTTTCCTTCGCCAACTGGAAGCAAGGCTATCGGCGAAGCCGTTGCCGACAGCCTTGCGGTGGCTGTCGGCGAAGGAGACTTGGCCGTGTTGATGGCGCCGTCTCCTTCGCCGACAACATCATGGCTGTCGGCAAAGGATTCCCCGACAGGCGCCACGTGGCTGTCGACGAAGAGCCCATTGCCGACAAATACTTCGCCGATAGGGCTTCGCCGACAGAAAAAGCGAAACCCTGTCGGTGAAGCCTTCGCCGACAGTATTTGGTCCTTCACCGACAGCTTGAAGCTGTCGGCGAAGAGACCGTTCCCAGTAGTGGGTGGATCTTCGACGACGACATACATGGTGGTCGCCAGTAGCGGAACCGATCGTGAAGGCCGCGGTGAATGTGCCGCAGCTGTTTGCCTGGGCGCGCAGACTGTGTGGTGTTCAACTCCTGCTCCTGCTTACGCTACTGCCATGCCGTGACGGTGAGTTGCATTGGACGGACGTCATGGACGTAACAGATTGGTTATTATAGTTCGTGGTAGCGTTCTGATTTGATCAGCCAATATGAATGCGGACGTGGTATGCTATTGATTATGATTATCTGAGGTCGGTTTGCGTACGCCAATTGAAGATAGTGGCAGAGAGAAGGGGGCGTACTCATCGTCTTACCAGGGTAAAGGTCCATATATGATCTGCAGGACAGGACAGCACAAGACAAACGATCTATCGATCTGGGTGTCTCCATCATGATTATTGAATACTGAAGTTAACTTACCCATGGCCAAGTTCGTGCTTGCATTTCACTGGATGCGAGGACTAGCGGACGTGTGTACTCTATCTAACACCCAGATCAATCTTGGCATACATACATGCATGTGCTGATCTGCTGGTGCGTCGAGCAGATGGTGTTCATCCCGTACATCACCGCCGGCGACCCTGAGTCCCTGACATGACGACAATAGCGGAGGAGGCGTTGTGCCTACTAGAAGCCTGTGGCGCCCACGTCATCGAGCTGGATCCCTAAGTCGACAGCCCCATCATCCAGGCTTCTAGCTTCCGGGCTCTGGTGGGGGGCATCAGGCATGATGATATGGATGGCGTGCTGGAGATAATGCTAGCTCATGCAGGGAGATGATGCCGGAGCTGTACTGCCCGGTGTTGCTCTTCTCCTACTACAAGCCCAACATGTCCTAACAAGTAAGAGAAGCTGGGTTACACGGTAATGACGTAGCTACTAACTTTCACCTTCATTATTTGATGACTCTATACGTAGGCACTTACTTGAATAATGAATCAATTTCACTTGTGTCCATCTCTGTCACATACAAGTCTTATAGTGCCTGATCTCCCTTATGTGGCAGCGCATGCACTGTGGAATTAAGTCAGGAACAACAACCTCGAGCTGGTAGGTTTTTCATCTGACAACTGACATTCTGCAATTTATACCTCTTTTTCCTATCACGTTTGGCTCTTTATTGTCTTAACAATGCTATATCTGCAGTTGTTGCTCATAACACGAAGCCATAGAGGGCTCCATCCTGGGCAAAAGCGTGTAGTCTGGCAGCCAGGGTCCTAAGGTGGGTGAGGCGTACTAAGCAGAGGATGATCTACACGTTGATTGGCACGTTCCTACCTGATGGACGACTTGCGTGTTTCATGCATGTTTTGGACACTGCTAAAAGTCTGAAACAACTAAAACAAAACACCGGTGACATGATCTATTCAATGTTTTAAAGGCATCACCTAGGCGTCTAGGCGTACCCAGCTCGCCTTGGGAAACAATGGTGCCTTGTCGCCTAGGCACCGCCTAGGAATCCAGGCGTACCCAGCACTTAAATTATCATGTTATTATTTTTCCCGGTGCAACGCACGGGCACAATCCTAGTATAATACAAAATTTACAAGGTTGCCTTAGCAACAGCTCACACATACACGTACGTACCAAGAAAAGAAATACTGGAAAGAGCATCTCCGAGAGGACTCATGTCCTAGATTGATGGAAGATTCTATATCATCGACATTAGGACTAACACCGATGGCATCTGGTGTGAGAAGGTCCTATGTACAAAAGGATGTTTGGGTGCGACTAGTTCACTGTCCATGTGGAGCACCTTAGGTAGATGACCTTGTGGTCGACTATTGGCAGTCTTCTGGACCAATAGTTTCGCTTCAGCTGATATTGATTTGAGCAAGTTTGGGATTTTCCCCTTTTGTCTCGGGCTGCTGGGCAAGGAAACCGGACAGGCCGGCTCCGAGACCGGCCAAGCCAGCTCCTCCTGTGGCTCTCAGAAAAATAGGCCAAGCCGATTTGCAAACAGGGCCAGATCGGTTTTGTAGTTGCAGGGTGTGACCTTGCTGCGGTTTTCGCATCATAGCTGTGTTATCTGCTGTTCTTATTTGAGTGCTTGTCGTTGTTGTCTCTCATCTTTATCAAGTCATTTGGCCGCTGGTTGGCCTGTGTGGTTTCATTTTGGGCTGTGAGAGCGCTTAGGGTTGTTGGGATATTGGCCATATTCTCGGAGGAGAATTTTGAATTTGATTCCCATTCATCCACCCTCTGGTTGTCTGTTCGGTCCTTCAGTAGTTAACATGTGCATTGGCAAAGATGTGTCTATGGTGACTTCGTCAATCTCATCATCAACCGAGACATTTTTTGAGACGTACACGTAGGAGTAGGGTGTGTGGATATTTGTAAGTGCTCCATCTCTAGGGGTGGATATAGAATGTGCTTGGTGGTCAACGACACATAGTAGGGCCCAGCCAAACAGTACACATATCTATACCTAATAATAAAGAGACAAAATTTCAGGTGTTTTTTTTCGTCCATCCATTTTTTGTTACGACCTTCTCTAACTAAGTCTGTGAATGTGAAATCTATTTCTGTACGTCTCTCTACGACTCTCCTGTTTTTTATATATAGGTCTTCATGAGGTAATCTGGATAGGTACGAATCAAAATCATAATCCAACACGAGTTCTTAAGGTAACATATATAGATAGTTGAAATCATAATCCAAATAGGATCGATTGTTGCTCGTAATATTGCCGGCCAAGTGCTCTTACACGTCCGTGTTTTTATTCGCAAGACCCGGCCAGCCCGTCGAGGTCGTCTGCTGCCACGTCGAGCGGCGACGGCACCAGGAGTACAGGCAGTGGCGGCACCACTTTCTTGACGTCGGCGTCCTTAGGCAGAGGAAGTGCAGCGTGATGGGGTGGAGCGCGTGGCGGTGCAATGACAGCTTTTGGCTCAGCGACACGGTGTCCAAGCACTTGACATTCCCGACGATGGACACCATCCAGATCAGCACCTTCTCGCCACCGATGCAGGACAGCACCAGCAGCTTCGACGCCCTGCACGCCGCGCGGTGACATCAGTGAGATAAAAAAAGGTAACCTTGTGAATCAGAAGCCTCCACTGTAAACGCTTCGCCTCCCTCACTTGCAGTGCAGTCATGCAGGCAACGACCGTCTCCCGTCTCTCTCCACTGACGTCGTGAAAGGACTTCATGACTGGCCGACCGCTGGTGACAAGCAGTGCTACCTAATGTGCATGATGACGCACTGGGGGTGGCACCCTAAGGTCCTGTTTGGGCCCGAGGTGCGTACTGCGTATAAGCCGAACAACTCTCCGTCTGCAATTTGCGTTTTGGCCGCTCCCCGTTCATCATCCTGCTTTTCACATAGTGCGTCGGCTGTCCAACACACGTCGAACGCGGACCGTTCGACGGGATTTTTTCACGTTTTTCACTGAAACACGCCGCTGACACAGAACCAAACAAGGCCTAAGCCTAACGCAGTGAAGCTGTAAGGCCAAGAAAAACCAGGAGCCCAGTTGAGATGCAATCGGACCTCCTTGCCTTCTTGCAGGCCTGTTTGAAAATTTCGAATTATTGTGCACCTGTAAATGAGTTACATCCATAATTTTCTAAGCACAAGAAATCTGAGGTACTTTCACTCCCACTAGTAGTATGTCTCTGCTAACGCTATAGGCAGCATTCCGACACACAAATTAAAACAAACAAAATATAAATATGAGCTGACAAAACCTAAATTTGTTCAAAGACCAAAAACACCCCATCCTACCATCTCTCGTCAAATGTCTGGCGCTTGTTTTGTTTGCCGCATCTACAGCACAGCAAGATTTGCGGCAAGATGGCATGCGACGGGAGCCAAACAGGCCCACTATTACATAATAGGATGAATAAGAAAGTTCTAGAAATAAAAATCTTTTAGGTTTAATTCATGCATGCACGATCTATTGGATGAGGTAAATCCTTTTATTTTATAAATTTAGAATAATCTGATTACCAAATTTTCTTTGTGTATGTAACCTGTGTCTAACATATGTGAAAGTTTACCAATAACACATGGAAAGTACGGGCCTGCTGTCCACCCAAACGAGGCAGGGCAGCTCGGATGCTTGACTCTCCCGTGATGAGGGGGGTATTTCTTTTTTCTTTCTTTTCTTGTAGGTTAACTGATTAGTTCAAAACCTTATTTACAATACATCCTCACTGTTACGACTATGCTGAAGGATTAGTACTTAGCAGCAATTTAATTTAATCATATGTCTTACAAACATTTCGATGGCTAGTGCTCTATGAAAAGGAATGATAGGAGGGTGCTACCGATCAGTAGTTATGGATACAACATTTAAGATTCCAGAAGTGTTAATACAGGAAGGTGTTAGGAAGTTGTAACCCGTCAGTAGTTATGGTCTGAGAACGGCCTCCACCTAATCGGAGGTTTTGGTCAGACTAGACCACCATGATGTGGAACACCTTTGTAGGAAGATGATGAGATTTATTGTGGCAGAGGTTTGTACAACGACAGTGATAGGATCTTTAGTGGGATATGAGAGGTCAGATGAACGATGATGAGACCAAAGTCATGGATGCTATAAAATAGGGATGTTCTTGTTGGCTGCTCGAACATGAATTATGAAAAGGGCATGGCTATCATTGACCCAGTGACCATGCATGAGGCCCATTGAAGAGACAAGCCCAGAAGTTATATCAAATATGGAAGGGATTTGTTATGATACACCCAAATTGCTGTAAACCGTTAATTTATTTAGATCGGATGGTTACGATAGTCTACTAATTGCATGGAGGTAATAGATAAAATATATATTTATTTAATTTATTTTTTTTATAGTAGGACGAATAAGAAAGTTCTAGAAATAAAAATATTTTTAGATCTAATTTATGCATGCAAGATCTGCTGGATGTGGTAAATCATTTTATTTTATAAATTTCGAATGACATATATTTGATTAGTAATTTTTTTTTCTGTACTTAACCTGTGTCTAACATACGTGAAAGTTTACCAACAACACAAGGAATGAAAGGGCAGCACGGATGCTTGACTCTCCCTTGATGAGGGAGGGGGGTGCTTCTTTTTTATTGTTTTCTTATAGGTTAACTGATTAATTCAAAAGCTTATTTACATTTACTAGTGGGATAAATCCTACTGTTATGATTATGCTAAATGATTAGTACTTAGCAGCAATTTAATTTAATCAGGTATTGCAAAAAATTTCGATGACTAGTGCTTTTTGAAAAGAAAAGATAGGAGGTTGCTACCCATCCGTAGTTATGGGTAGAACATCTAAGATTCGAGAAGTGTTAATACAGGAAGGTGTTAGGATGGTGTTATCCATCACTAGTTATGGTGTGAGAAGGGCATCCCCATAATGGGAGGTTTTGGTGGGACTTGGTCAACTTAGATGTGGAACACCTTTGCCAGAAGATGTTATAATTATTATTTGCGGTAGTTTGTTGACGGATAGTGATAGAATGGTGATGAGACAGAAGTCATGGAAGCTCTTAAATTGGGATGCTCTTGTTGTCTGCTTGAACATGGATTATGAAAAGGCCGTGACTATCATTGACCCAGTGGCTATGCACCAAGCCCACTGATGAGGCAAGCCAAGCAGCTATATCAAATATGGAAGGGCTTTGCTATGGTACACCCAAATGACTGCGAACCGTTCATTTACTTGGATCGGATGGTTGATCATCTACTACATGCAAGGAGGTAACAGGTATAATTCATATTTATTTAATTCATTTTTTAAAAAAATATGATGAATAAGAAAGTTCTAGAAATAAAAATCTGTTTAGATTTAATTGATGCATGCATGATCTATTGGATGTCGTAAATCCTTTCATTTTGTAAATTTAGAATGACAAATTTGATTAGTAATTTTTTTTGTGTATGTTAATCTGTGTCTAACATACGTGAAAGTTTACCAACAACGCATGGAAAGAAAGGGCCTGCTGTCTGCCAGAAAAAGGTTGGACACCTCGGACTCTGATGCTTCACTCTCACGTGATGAGGGGGGTATTTCTTTTTTTCTTTCTTTTCTTGTAGGTTAACTGATTAGTTCAAAACCTTATTTACAATACATCATCACTGTTACGACTATGCTGAAGGATTAGTACTTAGCAGCAATTTAATTTAATCATATGTCTTACAAACATTTCGATGGCTAGTGGTCTATGAAAAGGAATGATAGGAGGGTGCTACCGATCAGTAGTTATGGATAGTGGTCATATGTCTTACAATATTTAAGATTCCAGAAGTGTTAATAAAGGAAGGTGTTAGGAAGTTTTAACCCGTCAGTAGTTATGGTTTGAGAACGGCCTCCACATAATTGGAGGTTTTGGTCGGACTAGCCCACCTTGATGTGGAACCTTTGCAGGAAGATGATGTCATTTATTGTGGCAGAGGTTTTTACAACGACAGTGATAGGATCATTAGTGGGATATGAGAGGCCTGATGAACGGTGATAAGACCAAAGTCATGGATGTTAAATACGGATGTTCTTGTTGGCTGCTCGAACATGAATTATGAAATGGGCATGGCTATCATTGACCTAGTGACCATGCACGAGGCCCACTGAAGAGACAAGCCTAGAAGTTATATCAAATATAGAAGGGCTTTGCTATGCTACACCTAAATTGCTGTGAACCGTTAATTTATTTAGATCGGATGGTTACAATCGTCTACTAATTGCATGGAGGTAATAGATAAAATATATATCTATTTAATTTAATTTAATTTTTCTATAGTTGGATGAATAAGAAAGTTCTAGAAATAAAAATATTTTTACATTTAATTGATGCATGCATGATCTATTGGATGTCGTAAATCATTTTATTTTATAAATTTAGAATTACATATTTGTTTAGTATTTTTTCTGTACGTAACCTGTGTCTAACATACGTGAAAGTTTACCAACAGCACAAGTAATGAAAGGGCCTGCTGTCCACATGAACAAGGCAGGGCAGCACGGATGCTTGACTTTTCCGTGATGAGGGGGTGTTTCTTTTTTATTCTTTTCTTATAGGTTAACTGATTAATTCAAAAGCTTATTTACATTTACTAGTGGGATACATCCTCACTGTTACGATTATGCTAAATGATTAGTACTTGGCAGCAATTTAATCTAATCAGGTGTTGCAAACATTTCGATGACTAGTGCTATTTGAAAAGGAAAGATAGGTGGTTGCTACCCATCCGTAGTTACTGGTATAACCTCCAAGATTCGAGAAGTGTTAATACAGGAAGGTGTTATGATGGTGTTATCCATAACTAGTTATGGTGTGAGATGGCATCCCCATAATGGGAGGTTTTGGTGGGACTTTGCTCAACATAGATGTGGAACACCTTTGCCAGAAGATGTTGTAATTTATCATTTGTGATGGTTTGTTGACCAATAGTGATAGAATGGTGATGAGCCCAAAGTCATGGAAGCTCTTAAATAGGGATGTTCTTTTTTTTTTGAGAAACCAAATAGGGATGTTCTTGTTGGCTGCTCGAACATGAATTATGAAAAGGTTGTGACTATCATTGACCTAGTGACTATGCACCAAGCCCACTGATGAGGCAAGCCAAACAGCTATATCAAATATGGAAGGGCTTTTCTATGGTATACCCAAATGACTGTGAACCATTCATTTACTTGGATCGGATGGCAGATCGTCTACTATGTTACTTGCAAGGAGGTAATAAATATAATATTTATTTATTTAATTTTTTTTAAAAAATAGGTTGAATAAGAAAGTTCTAGAAATAAAAATATGTTTAGATTTAATTGATGCATGCATGATCTATTGGATGTGTTAAATCCTTTTATTTTGTAAATTTAGAATGACAAATTTGATTAGTAATTTTTTTGTATACGTTAATCTGTGTCTAACATATGTGAAAATTAACCAACAACGCACGGAAAGAAAGGTCCTACTGTCCGCCAGAAGAAGGCCGGGCAGCTTGGACTCCGATACCTGACTCTCCCGTGATGAGGGGGGTATTTCTTTTTTTTTCCTTTCTTATAAGTTAATTGATTAGTTCAAAACCTTATTTACAATACATCTGTTGGCACGCGAAATTGATCCACGCCACAACACGATAACTATCATGCTTTCGTGACGATGAGCGACTAGTTTTCAGGACAAACTAGCAAAGGGGTTCCTTGCTTTCGTGGAGGAGAGCTGACCGTTTTCGAGCGCAAAACGGCAAATGTCACCAACCCCTAATGGAGATTAGGGTTTGGCATAAACTACTATCCTAAGGTAGAAGAAAGAAACATAACAAAAAAAATAGTAGATGTATTATGTCGATTGGCTACAAGAAAAACAATCGGCCGCACCCCATAATATATACAGGTCCACCTAGTCTTCAGCAGAGATACAAAACCGGAGTTGCATACATGTACGAGTACTTCTTTTGTATGGAAATAGAATAGAATATTCTTGTTAATCCTATGGTTTGTTGGCCTTCCTCCTGAGACGTATCAAGACCCCTCCGTCCAGCCAATCCGAGTAGAAAACTTGCACCTTCCAGCCAAACGTGCAATTAGTCAGTGAAATCTTTTCTGATCTCCTCCTCCGAGTCTCTTCTGTGTCCTCTTCATGCACGTGATTTTCATCATAATCATGTCACAATTATCCCCTGCACGCTCCTTGCCAGAAATCCTCTCCACACACCCTGATACGTGTGTTAGTTATCTGGCCTTCCTTGTCTGCTTTCTTCTTTCTTCGTGTCAACTAATTTAGATTAATTATCAATAACATATATAATTTGGCCGATCAAGACATATTCTCTAGCCAAATTACACCATCAACAACATCCTCACTGTTATGATTATGCTGAAGGATTATTACTTAGCAGCAATTTAATTTAATCGTAGGTCTTACAAACATTTCGATGGCTAGTGCTATATGAAAAGGAATGATAGGAGTGTGCTACCAATCAGTAGTTATGGATACAACATCCAAGATTGTAGAATTGTGAATACAGGAAGGTGTTTGGAAGTTGTAACCCATCAGTAGTTATGATCTGAGAATGGCCTCCACATAATTGGAGGTTTTCGTCAGACTGGCCCACCTTGATGTCGAATCTTTGCAGGAGGATGATGTGATTTATTGTGGCGGAGGTTTGTACAACGACAATGATAGGATCTTTTGTGGGATATGAGAGGCCAGATGAACGATGATGAGACCAAAGTCATGGATGCTATTAAATACAGATATTCTTGTTGGCTACTTGAACATGAATTTTGAAAAGGGCATGGCTGTCATTGACCTAGTGACCATGCATGAGGCCCACTGAAGAGACAAGCCCAGAAGTTATATCAAATATGGAAGGGCTTTGTTATGCTACACCCAAATTATTGTTAACCAATAATTTATTTAAATCGGATGGTTACGATCATCTACTAATTGCATGGAGGTAATAGATAATATATATATTTATTTAATTTAATTTTTTCTGAAATAGGATGAATAAGAAAGTTCTAGAAATAAAAATCTTTTACATTTAATTTATGCATGCATGATCTATTGGATGATGTAAATCATTTTATTTTATAAATTTAGAATCACATATTTGATTAGTAATTTTTTCTGTACGTAACCTGTGTCTAACATACGTGAAAGTTTACCAACAACACTAGGAATGAAAGGGCCTGCTGTCTGCGCGAACAAGGCAAGGCAGCACGGATGCTTGACTCTCCCGTGACGGGGAGGGGGGCGTGTTTCTTTTTTATTCTTTTCTTATAGGTTAACTGATTAATTCAAAAGCTTATTTACATTTACTAGTGGGATACATCCTACTGTTATGATTATGCTAAATGATTAGTACTTAGCAGAAATTTAATTTAATCAGTTGTTGCAAAAAATTTGTTGACTAGTGCTTTTTGAAAAGAAAAGATAGGAGGTTGCTAAAATTCGACAAGTGTTAATACAGGAAGGTGTTAGGATGGTGCTATCCATCACTAGTTATGGTGTGAGAAGGGCATCCCCATAATGGGAGGTTTTGGTGGGACTTGCTCAATTTAGATGTGAAACACCTTTGCCAGAAGATGTTGTAATTTATTATTCGTGGTGGTTTGTTGACCGATAGTGATAGAATGGTGATGAGACCGAAGTCATGGAAGCTCTTAAATAGGGATGTTCTTGTTGGCTGCTTGAACATGAATTATGAGAAAGACATGGCTATCATTGGCCCAGTGACCATGCAAGAGGCACATAGAACAGACAAGCCGAGAATTTATATCAAATATGGAAGGACTTTTCTATGCCACACCTAAATGGCTGTGAACAGATAATTTATTTATATCGGATGGTTACTATCATCTACTAATTGCATGATGTAATATATAAATATATATTTATTCAGTTTAATTTTCCTAAAATTGGATGAATAAGAGAGTTCTAGAAATAAAAATATTTTTAGATTTAATTGATGCATTGGTCATTCTAGTATTCTCTATAAAAGGCGTTGGATGGAACTTGGAATAAATCTGAAAAAATCTGAGCCGCCGAGTACACAGAGACGAGCTTTAATTTGTACTGAAGCTTGCTAACCTCGCAGCATGACGCTTAGACCCTTGGCCGAATTGAGCCCACAGGACTTGCTATGTCCGACAAGGAAGCGGCACGCCGTGGTTAATCCATAGACGGCGTCACCACTGTCTTTACTGGCGGTTGCAGTGAAGATGCCCATAGTGCTGAGTAGTTCCGTCACGTGCTGGAGGTCTGGCAACTTGGCTGGATGTATCTGGATGTAGGCTGCGATGTCGGCTAGGGTTGCGGCAGCACCACCGCTGCGGTGGATGGAGCCCTCGTGAGGAAGGTCCAGCACCATGCACTTAATGCGTGGAAACGCCTATCATGCATTTAATGCATGGAAACACCATTGATCGTGCAATACATTGTGAAGGCATTTCCACGCATTAAGTGCATGGTGTTGAACCTTTCTCATGTCGTCAGGCCACCGCCAGTGATAATAACATGCATTTCATCATAGAGGACATGTTTGAGTCCATTCCACCTGCTGGCGTTGTCTTACTCAAGGTATCAATATATCCCATAGTCTAATACTCGTCGCTAATCAAACTAATGTTGTTTGTCACAACGAATTTGGGCTAAAGGGAGAAAACAACACAATATAACAACACTTAATTTCCACCATTGAATGAACAAAAATTCTGATACGAGCATGCCAAATAAAATGGAAAATATTGATCGATAACAAGTGTACCACGCAGTGCATTTCAATGGGCTCGTTTTGCATTCAAGTCACTAGTACAAAAAAAAAACATCTTAACTCTTGGTACTTTTTTTTACTTGTATTGGCGTTTTTTCAAATCGGTAGTTCGAAAGACTAGTGAAAATCAACGCATTCCACTGTTGTCACTTAAGAATTGCCTGTGTAAATATTTGTACTAGCGGTATTCTTAAGAATGCCGTCAGTGTAAATCGATCTATACTGGCGGAGTGATTACATAAACCGTTAGTTTAAATCATTTTTCAGAATTTGTAAATCAGACAAAAAAATAGCAAAAGCAACATTTAATCTGAAAGCATGTCACATAAGTCACACAATTTCGCACGCACTCCCACATTCATTCTCTGACCACTACGTACACCTTAAAGTCCATTGTACTTGAATAGTAGATGCATTCTTTTTTATTCACGGTAGAAAATATTGTAATGCATAATTGACAACAAAACTAATTCAAATGAAAAAAGTTTAAACTGAAAAGTTTTAGATATCTTTGAGTACTAAAACTTTGGTTGAGTTCATTTCTCCATCTGTGGTCATCTGAAAAAAAATTAAAAAATATGAATTTTAAGATCATTAATATATCTTAAAGCATAATTCCCTGGTCCTAAACGATTCCAAAATGAAAAGGTAGCCAACTATAGAGTTGTAGACCTTTTCAAGTACCACAACATTTGTTTAGATCATTTCTCTATCCGAGATCATTCGAAAAATTAAAAAAAATATTTCAACTTATTTGTACTAGGTTAAAAAAAACTGCTAGTGTAAATACATCTTTAGTTATGGTAGGCTTAAGAGATTTGCCAGTTGAAATCATGTATTTACACTTGTGGATCTCTTAAAGTTACCACTAGTGTAAACCAGATTTCACTAGCGATAGGCTTAAAAAGAGCTGTCAGTGTAATAATACACGAATTCTTACTGGCAATAGGCTTAAGAAAACCACCATTAGAAATCTCTATCGGTTCAGAGACATGGGCCCATAGTTCTATTTCTATTAGCGTTTATGCATTATGAATTGGTAGTAGAAAAATCGGAGGTGTAGTCAAAACCCAATTTTTGAACTTTCAGCGACCTTAAGAATCAAATCGTGATCATATTGAAGATTGGTAGCGCTAGTCTAAAAATATTTAGTTGGGTAAATCAAACAGATTATATGTTATGAACTTCCATATGGAAAATAATGTTTCTTTATATTATGCAAATTGACTTCGGGTCCTTGATTGCGTACTGAAATAGTATTCAAACTTATAGAGAAATAGGTCATTTCATTATTTTGTTTGTTCTTTTTTTCCCTTCAATTTGTTTGTAATTTCTACCTGTTTCAGAACATTTTACATGATTGGAGCGATGAAAGTTGTGTCAAGATACTTCAACGTTGCAAGGAAGCCATTCCTTCTAGAACTGCAGGAGGAAAGGTGATAATCATAGAGGATCATCACAGGGAGATAGCAAAATCAACGAGATGGAAGTCATACGGAACATGTTCCTGTTGTATATCAACACGGGGTGGAACGAGACATAAATGATTGGCAAAAGATCTTTTCCGATGCTGGATTCAGCGACGATTACGAAATCATGCCAGTACTGGGCCCCTTTTCAGTAATCGATCGAGATCAACCCATGAATAATGCTGAATTACGGTACTACTACTATATGCATGCCTCTGTTCTCCTTTCTGCTCTGGACCTATAAATAAATATAATATATATTTGCCAGTCCAGAAACTCCTGGGGCACACTCTATTCTCCGGTATCGTTCCCTCTGATTACATCGGAGTTTTTCGGCAAACAGAAATCTCCTCTGCGGATAATGCCCATGAACGACATTCAAAAAAAAATGCCCATGAACGTTTTCTTCGGTGCACTGTTGCTGGTAACCACGGACAATTCTCATGCTGCTGTGCAGTCTCTTTTTGCTTCGTTTCTTTGTGTCCCTTCATTTGGGCTTCTTCCACTTGGCGACTTGGACTTCGTTGCCTGAGTTCTAGGTTTTCTCATTATTACAAAAATGATTTTATGAGACACTGCACAAATATTAACCGAGGCGATCACAAAATCCAACCATCTCGTAAAATGCTTGAGGATTTTCGGAGGTGGACATTTATATTTACGGAGGCGGTCACAATTAACCGTCTCGCAAATTGCATTTACGGAGCCGAACATTTTATTTACAAATGTGGTCAAAATTGTCCCTCGTAAAACTGATTTACAGAGGCAGTCAAAAATCGATTTACGGAGAGGCCCGCCTCCGAAAATGGATCTATTTTTAGAGGCAGACCTCTTAAGAGACCCACCTCAGTTAATCCCGCGAAGCCCATTCGGCCCACTCAGCCCGTCTCCTAAGAGGTTCCTCTCTATGTCTCGTCTCGCTCTCTCTCTCTGCATCTCCTCTCTCACCCGGCTCCCTCCGAGGTCTGAGCGGTGGCCGTGCCCCTACCCTCTAAGCGGCGCCCCTTCCCCACCCTCCGAGCAGTGGTGGCGGCGTCCCTCCCCACCCGAGCAGCGGCGCGGCGCCCCTCCCCCACCCTTTGAGGAGCGGCAGCAGCAACCCTCCCCACCCCCCGCCCCCACCCCCACCCCTGAGCAGGCACTCGAGCGATGGCGTGGAGGGTGGACCTGGTGGCAGCTGCGGGAGGCCTATCGGCGACTGCGACCTCGAGGAGGCTCCGCGACAGGCCAGATCTAACAAGCAGGCGTGGAGTTTGACGAAGGGCGGTTGGATCAAGGACGGGCACGCCTCCCAGCGATGGATCGAGGGCGGTCGCGTCCCTTAGCGGCAGATTGAGGGCGGCCACGCTCCCTGGTGGCAGATCCACGATAGGCGCGCATACCGGTGGCAGATCCAGGGCGGGGGTGCCCCCAGGCGGCAGATCTAGTGACAACAACAACGACGACAACGCGCAGATCCAGCGAGCGGCGACAGCGGAGAGTGGATGGGCTCGACAGGCTTGTCCATGGGGTTTTCACTTTTTTTTTGTTTTTCTAATTCATTTTCATAGGCGGGCATTCTGTCCGGTTGTGAAATATTGATTTTCGCAGACGGGCATTTGCGTCCGCCTCTGCAATGCCACATTAACGCAGGTCTTTTGGTAGAGACGAACATTTTGCCCTAATGTGTATGCCCGCCTACCAAAAGAATAGTGTAGTAGTATCCACGCAGACTTCTACGCCCGCCTGCCAAAAGAATAGCGTAGTAGTGTCGACACAAACTTCTAATCTTATATATTAGCAATCTTCATGTTGTTTACGTCCAAGCCAACCTTGCATTCATTTGAACTTCACCTTATATACTAGCAACCGATGTTAGTTGAAATGGTCATGTGTTATCATTCAAACCCCAAAATCACTTAATGGCCCATGCAAGATGCTATGGCCGCGTTCACTTGCCATGCATACCCAAAATATTTTCTCTTTCACCCATCACATCGAATCTTTAGACGCATGTATGAAACATTAAATGTAGGTAAAAAAATAACTAATTGCATAGTTTGTCTGTAAAGTTCGAAACAAATCTTTTGAGTCTAATTAATCCATCGTTGGACAAATTTTACCAAATAACAACGAAAAGTGCTACAGTAACTTTTCACCCAAATTTTCTCAACTAAACACAGCCTGTTTTCCTCATCGTAGGCTGTGTCGATGGCCTTGCTGGGCCTTTTTCAATTTAAAAAAATATTTACAGAGGTGGGGATCGAATACGCCTCTACTGCAGAGGTGGTTGTTGCCTCCGTAGTTCTGTTTTGACGGCCTCGATAAACTTGTTTTCTAGTAGAAACCAAGAACACATGGGTGGATGTTCTTTCTTCATGTCACATAGTGAGTCAATACTCTTAGAGGAAAAACATGGGTGGCGTCTTGATAGATTGATATGTTCTTGTGTATTCTGAGTAAATAAATGTTTTGGTCATTCTAGTGTTCTGTATAGAAGGCGTTGGATAGTGACATAGTGTTCTCTATAAAAGGCGTTCGATGGAACAAATCTTAGCCCCCGAGTACACAGACGAGCTTTAGTTTGCAGTGAAGCTTGCTAACCTCAGCATGACGCTTAGACTCTTGGCCGAAGTGAGCCCACAGGACTTGCTAGTATCTCTTTCCGAGCTCCAAATCCATGTGCACGGTTACATCAAGTCCATGGCTCTCAAGTGCGCAGTGGATCTCAGCATCCCCGAGACCATCCACCGCCGCGGTGGTGCCGCAACCCTAGCCGACATCGCAGCCGACACCAAGATACATCCAGCCAAGGTGCCAGACCTCCATCGCGTGATGGAAGTGCTCAGCACTACGGGCATCTTCAGTGCCACCGCGGGTAAAGACAGCGGTGATGCCGTGTACGCGTTAACCACGGCGTGCCGCTTTCTCGTCGGATATCGCAACCTGTCCCCTATGGTGCCGTTCCTGGTGAGTCCTCTCGTCGTATCTTCCTTCTTCAGCATGTCTGACTGGTTACGAAAGGAGCCGGCTGCTGCCGGGTCACTCTTCGAGTTGGCGCACGGCTGCTCCCAGTCGGAGATGGCGAACCAGGATGCCGCGTTTAGCAGCCTCCTGAACGACTCCGTGGCCGCTGATAGCCAGCTCTTCCTCGAGGTCGTTATTATGGATAAGGGCCGTATCTTTCGCGGGCTGAGCTCGCTGGTCGACGTTGGTGGTGGCCATGGTGCGGCCGCACAGGTCATCGCCAGCGCGTTTCCACGCATTAAGTGCATGGTGCTGGACCTTCCTCATGTCGTCAGCCAGGCAACCGCCAATGATGGTAACATGCATTTCATCGCAGGTGACATGTTTGAGTCCATTCCACCAGCCGACGCTGTCTTACTCAAGGTATCAATAATATATCGCATGGTCTACTATTCGAACTAGTGTTGTTTGTCGCATTGAATTTGAGCTAGGGCGAGTAACACAATAGCAACACTTAATTTTCCACCATGAACAAAACTTCTGATACGAGCAAGCCTAACAAAATGAAAAAAAAATATAGATCGATGACAGGTGTACCACGTGGCGCATTACAATACAGGGCTGGTTATGCGTTCAAGTCACTGGTAAAAAAACATCTTTTCTGCGGCATGCTTACACAAACCGATCTATGTAAATATATGTACAACTAAGAACGTTGCTTGTGCAAATCGATCTATACTGACGGCATATGCTTACACAAACCGTCTATGTAAATCATTTTTTAGAATTTATAAATCAGGCCAAAAAATATCAAACAAACATTTAATCCAAAAGTGCGCTAGAAATCACATGATTTTTCATGCACATATAGATGCCGAGAATCGAACTCACAACTTTATCTTACTTCGTTGACCACTACCCATCAAGGTCGATTGTACTTTGAGTAGTAGATGCATTTCTTTTTGTATTCACTCTAGTAAATATTGTAATGCATATTTGACAACCTAAATGAATTCAATGAAATTTTTTTAAACCAAAATATTTTAGATATTTTTGAGTTCTAAAACTTTGGTTCAGGTCATTTCTTTGTCCGAGGTTATTAAAACATTCAAAAAATGAATTTCAAGATCATTAACCATAAAACATAATTTCCTGGTCCTAAATAATTTTAAATGAAAAAGTAGTAAATATAAAGTTGCAGATATTTTTAAGTAATATAGCTTTCTTTTAGTTCATTTCTTCATCCGGGATCATTTGAAAATTTAAAAATTGATTTCAAATTAGTTGTATTTTGTTAGGAAAACTGCCAGTGTAAATACATCTTTATTGGTGGTAGGCTTAAGAGAACTGACAGTTGAAATCAAGTATTTATGCAGGATTTGTACTGATTGTAGGATTAAAAAAACTGCTAGTGTAAATATACAATTTTAAGTAGCGGTAGGCTTAAAGAAAACGCTAGTAGAATGTATTACACTATCAGGTCAGAGCCCCTGGCACATAATTCTGTTTCTGTTGGCGCCTATGCATTATAAGTCGCCGGTAGAAAAAAAAACAGAGGGATTGACAAAAATAGTTTTTTTACAAGTGATGATATATGCTTTACAATATATTTTTGGATCGCTTGCACTTCGTGACATTTTGGAAAGATTAAAAACCATAATAAACCATTCGTTTTCATATAGTTGGGATAAACCTATTTGGAGTGCAACATTTCTTATGCTAATGATTGAAAAAAAAACCTCTCACAACAGAAATGGATGAAACGATGTGTTCCTTCCCACTCCTATTTTATACAGAAAGGTCACAAATATAGTGAAAGAACAAATTTTAAGTTTCATCGACCTTAAAAATCAAAACGTGATAATATGGAAGATTAGTAGCGCTGGTCTAAAAGTATTTTGTTGGCTAAATCAAACAGATCATGTGTTATGAACCTCCATATGGAAAATAGTATTTCATTAAATTATACAAATTAACATCGGGTCCTTGATTTCGTACTGAAATAGTATTGGAAGTTATAGAGAAATAGGTCATTTCGTTATCCTGTTTGTTCTTTTTTCCCTTCAAATTGTTTATAATTTCTACCTGTTACAGAACATTTTACATGATTGGAGCGATGAAAATTGTGTCAAGATACTTCAACGTTGCAAGCAAGCCATTCCTTCTAGAACTGCAGGAGGAAAGGTGATAATCATAGAGATGGTGAGAGGATCATCACAGGGAGACAGCAAAATCAACGAGATGGAAGTCATACGGAACATGTTCATGTTGGGTATCAACGGGGTGGAACGAGACATAAATGAATGGAAAAAGATCTTTTCTGATGCTGGATTCAGTGACGATTACAAAATCATGCCAGTATTGGGCCCCTTTTCAGTAATCGAGATCTACCCATGAATAATGCTTGATGTCTTGTCAATTAGCAGCAGGCTAAGATGCCTGCCTCTGTTCTCCTTTCTGCTCTTGGGCTATAAATAAATATGATATATATATGTAATATGCGTCGCCCATTAAGTATATAGCTCGTCGTTGTTCCTGGTTTGTAACTTTATTTTATTAAATATAAATAATATGTCATGTTATAATTGTTGTGTGAAACATGTCGCTAATGGTTAGGATATTTTCTTCCATCCACTACACCATAGTCCCAAAACAGTGTCAAACAGTCCAGGCCTGTCTAGAACATAGGAAATTCACAGGATTTGCATAGGAATTTTATAAGAATTAGTTTATTTTCACGAGAAAAATACAGGAACAAGGATAAATTCCCATGTTCCAAACATTGCGTTAGTTGACAAAAGCCGCTTTAGCAATGTACAATCAGTCAGTACAAAGTTATACTAAGCGACTATTGGAGTTGGTGTAAGTGTCGTTGCTAAAAATCTATATCAACAACATACAACAAATATACTGACTCAATTTAGGTACGCACTAAATATGTAAATTGAGATTCCGTAACAATATTTGACAGCTCACGGTTTGATGTTATAAATTTGTTGACTGACGGTTCATCTGGATCATTTAAATGGATATAAAATTAAAAGCCCATTTGGCATCAATCTATTAATAGAAAAGTTCAATATAACATCATTGTGCACATTTGTCAATAGTCCGCTCAAGCACAAATTTATATCAACTCAATAGAATACAGAGTCAGAAATCAAAAGCAAAGTGCAGTTTTATCTGATAATGACATAGTGGCATTGATGCATATCTAATGATTCTACAATGGTAGTAGCTAAAGATTTTACAATGTCAGTAGCTAAATATTCCAAATAGATGCATGTGGTCATGCACTTCTGGCTAAAGCCATAAAGTCTGGTTAAGACATCGACGACATGGCCAAAGGATCTTGGTTTGCTCCAAATATCTATCTAGCAAACCCATGAATTGTTTAATTCCATCCATGAATGCAGGTGTGATTGTCTGCTATTAACCTAGCTTCTGTCCATCTGTTGTAGCAAAAGTATGGAAATTTCATTAAACCCCTTAATAGTGACGGATCTAGCATTAGAACAAAGAAAATACAATCTTTGAAAGCAGTAATATGTGCATTTGTTTGTACCATCCTATTGGATAGTCTAGTTTTCTATTTTTGTTTGACAAAATTGCATTTCTTTTCTAGTAAAGAAGCATTGATTTCAATTGAAATTTATACAAAATAGCTTTCCTTTATGTGCACTATACTTTATCATGTACATAAAATATAGTCCTATAATCATAGAAGAAGGTACTCATACCTTTTGTTCTACGAACTTCCACGGCTTGGCTACAGGCCGCCTCTATTACGGCACACACCTAATGCAGACGCAAATGCTGCCACGCTCCACCAAGAAAGCCCCACCGCCGTTTAGCCTCCAAATGGACGCTTGAGCCACCACAGCAGACCCGGGATCCACTGCCTCTGTCATCGCTAAAAGGTGCTAAATAACTAGAGGGGGTAAATAGCTTATAAAAATTTCTACAAATACACTAGAGCAACTTTGTTAGTCAACTAAATGGCGAAATAAGTTTTGCTCTAGTGCTACTCAAAAGGCAAGCCACCTACCAACAATTCTAGCTGATTATGATCACTAAGCACACAATGGCTAAGTCACTACTCTCTACACTAGTTGAGCTAGCAAGAGAGCTACACTACTATAGATTGACTTATCACTATCGCCACTTTCACTGCCGTAGCGATAAAAGCGTCAGTGTGATACTTCCACCGTCGGTTGTACCGATAGGGAGGCTTCCTAAGGATGGAAACCGGCAGTTTAAAACCATCAATGTGGCGGTGGTAGTGGGGTTGAATTCCACCGTCATTTGGAACGCCGAGCCAACTGGGATAGGCGTTATGGACGCTGACCCTACACGACCGTTTGGTATACCGGCGGTAGTAAATTCAGCGTGAGTTATTTCCGCATTACCCAACTACCCACAACACATGATAAAAAAAACTACCCACAACACAGTTGCATCACCATTACTTTCCTATGGAGTATTGCCTCGTCTACCCTGATGCTTATATTAACTGCTCCTCTCTACTTCTCCATCTTCAAGATTGGCCTATTTAAGCCAGGGCTGGATGTGCTTCTTGGCAATCCACACACTCCTTCCTCCTTAGATACAAATAGATACAGACAAAGCTCTTGAGCCAACCATCTATATTTTCTTCATTGTCATGGTGCTCCTTCTCCAACTCCTATGGCGGCAGCAGTGGCATTGGGAAAAGGCCTTCAAGATTGGGTACTACCGGCATCTGGTGTAGTGGAGGCTGCTCGATCTAGGTGCTAGTGGAAGTTTTGTGATTAAGGGGGTTCGCTTATTTGGGCAAGCCAAGGGATACTGAATGCACTTTGGTATATCCCTGGTTTGCCCTGCGCATTTTTTGTGCCGATTCACCATCCCGGTGCCCTAGCGATCCTCCTTCCTTTGGAGCAGTAACGACAATGGCGGCGCTTCTCTTCCATGCCCTATTCGTGACCATGAGACATGAGCACCACCATATCCTAATCAACAAGGAAGTTACTACACAAGAAAGGTGAACAAAAAATGGTTTCCTTCATTTTTTTCCTACTGCTAAACTTACATGTTGACAATTAGTCATCCTATGCAGGAATGCACATGCTCGCGACCATGAGAGGTGGAGATGCTCCTCTTGCTCTCTCTCTCTCTCTCTCTCTCTCTCACACACACACACCTGACCGTGAGAGGTGTAGCAGGGAAGGTAAAGCACCTCACTGAGATGCTCCTCTTCTTGCTCTCTCTCGACCGTGAGAGGTGAAGATGCTAGTGGAAGTTTTGCGATGTGCTGTCTCGTCCTTAGCTTGCACTGCCTGTCTCTAGACTCGACTATGGGATGTACCGTACTCAATAGGTCTTTGTTATTATACACCCAGTAGTGTTCGATAGGTCTTTATTATTGTACAACTGGAATGTAACTAGAGTTATCAATGAAATTGCTATGATGATTGTTACTATGTCATTTATATATAGTTTTTCCTTAAAAACAATTAATAACTGAATGGATGTGTTGCTTGTTACTCCATTTTTTGAAGTGTCATAGTATTAGCCTTATCTACACAGACGTGAGCTAAAGCACCTCACTGGGATGGTGCTGGGGTGGAAATATTTGCCTTAGTTTATTTGCAAATCATCATTATTGCAGCTCCTGTCGCCATTTCATATAGTGATTTAGCATTAGTGTTAGATCACAAAGTGCAAGGAATCAAATGGTCCGCGTCATCTTCCCTACTCCATCGCCCGCGACTCGCGTGGGTGGCCGTGGATGTCATGGACCTTGACTATTGCCTTCCCCGCTCGTGTTTATTAGTGGAAATGACTTGAATAACTTGTATTAAGAAATTGGAAACGTGTGCAAGGGAATCTGAACCATATCATACGAGAAGGAAGGTAATTGTAATGAGTTTAGAAAAGAATTGTACTTGTGTATCATTGTATTAAGGAGAAGGAAGAGTTTGTCATACAAAAAAGAGAGTTTATCATACAAATCCCGTCATCCAGATATATACATATCAACATTGATCTGCACAGAATCTACCACATTGATCTGAAGAACCTATCACACTCATAGCGGATCCGATACTCCTCGCTGCAGAACATAGCCCACTCCTCCCAACCTTCCCATCCTGTGTGGATGTCACAGCCTCCGCCTCCGCACTGATGTCCGTCCTGGTGACGCACCGGCATTGCTAGAGGAGGTAGAGGACAAGACTGACCCGACGCCGGCTGACTAGCAAACTCCTCCAACACGAATAAGGCCTATTGGAGGCGCCGTGTACATATCTCATTCTTCCACGTCACATTCGACGCCAGGCCCGCTTCATCACCTTTGACCTTCCTCAACCACCGCCGGGCAATGTTGTTGTTGCCGGCACCGCTATTGGACTTGTGGAGCACAAGGGAGAGAACAAATGCAGCAACATCGTGGCATGCCGCGGCGGAGCGCTCAAGCATGTTAAGCCACGTTATGAGCACGGTGCGGTCTTCCAAGAAGACGGCATGCATCCTAGTGTAGAAGCAGGCCTCCGGGTTGCCTACACTAGCAAGCCTGGCGATGAGCTTGGCGTGGTACTCGTGGGCATAGAACTAGTTCTAGGCCCTAAGGTGTATCCCACACAGCAGCACCCGCCATAGTGGTATGCTAAGTCCCACTATGGCGTCGCGCACACCCTACACATCTACGAACAGGTTGCCCGCAGGCTGCTAAGATCTTCCATGGGATCCACTATAGCTGTAGCGATGCGGCTAGCAATCTCAACAGCTATATCATTTGGGAGCAACTCCATGGAATGAGGACATGCAAGATGGCTACAAAAGATGGATCCTCGGGTCGGGGAGCGACGTCACGGCAGAGCGGAGAATTGGGGAGGGGGATCGAAGAGGAGCAAGGTGAGTTCCAAAAATCCCTCTTGGGATTTTATGATCACTCCATTCTTGAAGGTTCTGCGGCATGGGGATGTCGAACGTCTCAAGGAAGTCAATCGTCATCCTCCATGTGAATCGCATAAACCATGTATGAAAATGCGAAAAAAATTCAAAATGAAAAAAATCTTTTATCTTACTATTTTACGATTACTAATTAGAGGCCCCAACGGTGTAAACCATGTGAACCATGTATGTAAACCATGTGAACCCCCTAATTTTGCATGTAAATTACCCATCTTTGCCATTATAAAAGATAATTCAAAGTAGACAATAATTAAGAATAAAATAGGCTAGTGGTTTTTCACTTCGTCTCCCCTAAGATCGTGGTTAGCGCTAGAGGGGCCGAGCCGCGTGGTTAAGTCAATTTTCTCTGTCCAACTTCCAACACCGTTCCATCACCATTACTTCCACCGGGAGAAGTGTGCTCCATTAAGATCATGCGAGACATGGCCTCACCTTAACTTTTGCTCTCGCTTAGTGCAATCGAAGGGAACTCCAATAGGCGCCTATCTCGCCCATCCTTCTATAAAAGTGAAGGCTAAGGCGAGGAAGCAAGTATACTCCCCACGAGTAGTTCGATTCTAACATACCTCTGCATTATGTATAAAAATGTTCATAATATTAGTTGTTATTACTTTGAGTTTATCTCTGTTTGCTATGACTTGAACATTCCATTTGTGCGCCTTAGAGTTCATAAACCGTATGACATGTCCGTCGTTAGTAGGTGCTAACATCTCCCAATCATCACCGCCGGTAGCCTTCACCGCTGCTTTCTCAATTTCCAAGCCCGCGCGTGAGTCCTACGCGTCACTCCCACGCATATTTACAAAGTTTTTTAGGAATTTGCATTCCCACATCTAATATAGTTGCTTATAAAGGATGCTCCCCACCATATCTTTCTCCTCAGTGCTAATGTTCCTCATCACCACCCCTGCTCCCTAGTGCCGAACTACGCAACCGCCCCTACTCAGTAGCGTGCAAGCCGCTAGTCACCGCCGACAAGCTAGTGCTCCGTGCCGGTATGCCTCATTGGTAGGTAGACAGCACAGATGCACCAGTGAACAGGGTGGTACTCATCACTGTCGTTGCTGCTCGAGCTCAATGCTGCAAGATCCAAAGGCAATGGTAATTCTTTCGCACTTCCCTTATGCATTATTCTTGGATTTTTATTCCCTTCTTCACTCATCTGAGTATGAATAAAGCTTCCATCTGATTATTAATGAGCTCACGAACACATCTCTGCAGTCGCTTCTTCTCTGATTTAGGCGATAGCACCGTCGCTTCCATCGCCGTCCCTGCTCCACCAGATCCTCATCAAGATGGAGGAGGAGGCCCCCAACAAGAGGAACAAAGTTGCCATCCTCTCAGACCATGTCTTGGTCCTCATCCTCAGTCGCCTCACCACCCACTCCTATGCAGCTGCAAGTGTGTTTGTCGCTCCTAGAATAACTCATCTCGAGATCCGAGTATCGTAAGGAGCTGCCCCAGATTCTCACTGGATTCTTCTATCGTAGCTGGAAATGCAAACACAACTTCACCAGCGTCAATGGTAAATACCCCTCCTTGTCCTTCTTGCCCTTCCCTATTCAGGATGTCATGTTCTCAAATTGCTCCTAGGGCCTCATCCACTTCTGGTACTCTGGGTTTTGCTATGTTGTCTGTAATCCGGTGACTAAGAAATGGTTGCTACTGCGGAGTAGCCACCATTCTTATGGTTTAGCTCGCTTGGGGTTTGATTCGACAGTCTCCTCGCACTTCCATGTGTTTGAATATGGGATCAACGATGATGACTCCTTAGGGGTCAACATCTACTCATCTAAAACTGGAGCATGAATCTTTAAAGAATCTGAATGGGGCGAGGGTATTATAGTATCCACATATGGGAAAGGTGTGTTTGTTAATGGTTTTATGCACATGCTAGAGTTCACTCAGATAGTTGCTGTTGATATGGAGGGAAAGACATGGAGGAAAATTCTTAGGCCAACTGGTGATGCAATCTCCATCCATGAAGCTTAGGGTCAGTTGTGTTTATGTACTACTAATACTTTGAATAGGTATGAACTTTCAATCAGGATCCTTGAAGACTATGGTACTAGTAAATGGACATTGAAGCATAAGGTGACCACGCTGGAGCTATTTGGAAAGAAGAATATTGAAATTGGTACTGAGGTTTGTGATGTGGCCTACAGAGTGATTGCAGTTCATCCAGAATGGAATTTGATTTTCCTTGTTGGGGAGGACAGATCACTGCCTGCATATGACATGAACCGCAGTAAAGTTCATGTCCTCCCTGCTCGAGCCATCGGCTATCCTAGAAGTACCTGGAAACTATTATGTATGAGCAGCGGACCTCACTATCTTCCTTATGTTCCCTTGTTCCTTGTTCATGGAGTCATTAGTAGAGGAGTTAAGGTGCATATGCTATATTTTGTTATAATTGCGTCATACTTTTGTTCAGGTAGGTAGTTGTTTTGATTCTATATATAGACCAATTTGGGCTTCGTTACTAAAGGAATGTTGTGTTGAATATTATTAACTATGCTGCTCTGTGCAGGTGGAGTCTAAGTACTTTTGAACAATTTTCCTGCATTGGCTAGGAGGAAGAAGAGGGGTTCCATGGTGCATTGCCTACCAATTTGAAGGATGCACTAATTATATTTATTTTTTCCTAGCAAGCAGGAGTGCCACATAGGAGGAGTACAACCACGTCATTTCATTATGTAAGCCTATAGAGATCAGTACCTTTAGTTTGCAATCTATGTACCGCTTGTGTTAGGATATTAGTTGAGAAAGATATTATGGTAAGCATCCATTGTTATTGTAAGAACATGGTTTATGGATGCAATGAATATATCTATATGCTTTGTGTTCAGTAAGCTATTAAGGGTCGTTTATTGTTTTGTTATCACCACCGCCATTGGTGGTGCAAACGTCTAACACCGTTGCTATACGTATTATGCGGCAAGGATCAAAGTGTATCACTGCCAAATCATTTAGTAACCCTACACTGACTAAACGATCATCAAAGGTAGATCATGGTGAAGGCGACGATGACCACAACTTTGCACTGGCAGGTCATATGCTGAAGCGACAGTGGTGTTAACCTCTACACATGCGTCTCGGCCGTCAAACCGTCAGTGAACCCGCACTGCTGACAGTTAGGTTGAAGTACAAGGCGATGGTGCTAGTGACCACTACATAGGTGATTGATGTGTCCACATGATGGTTTTGATAGCCTCGACATAGTCATATCATTTGCTAATGCGGCGGTGTTAGTGTACATCCACAGCAGGGTCGTGCTCCAATGCGACTGAAGTAAGGACCTAATCACAGATAGATCTAAGCCAATCGGCAGTGTTAGTGTACACCACAGTTGGTCTGAGATGGTGACGGTGAAGGCTATGACCATCACTGTCAGCAGCTTACTGTCGAGGCCAAAATTGGATTGCGATGTGGGTTATGATGTGGCTGTGAAAGGTGCGAGTGTAGTAGTGCTAATTACAAACTAAATAAGCTAAGTGATGAGATTCTAACACAGGGGTATGTTAAGTCTAGGGATCATAGGTTCCCGACCAAGAGAGCCCCTAGCCGACCCCTCTAGGATCACTTAGGGGCTTGAGGGCTATACCCATTAGGTACGCTCGCACGTACCCTTAGTCCAAGGAATCAGGTCAAGCCCGAGCATGCCCGCCGCCTCTACTCAAGGCTTGGGGGCTCGCCTGAGCCATGGGCTCCCAATTGACAGGAGCCTAGA
Organism: Saccharum hybrid cultivar R570; assembly: GCA_038087645.1. Lineage (NCBI taxonomy): Eukaryota > Viridiplantae > Streptophyta > Magnoliopsida > Poales > Poaceae > Saccharum > Saccharum hybrid cultivar. Next base: position 10,271,902 of record JAQSUU010000520.1, read on the forward strand.
CCCAATCCTTAGCTCCCTCCTAGCAATCAGTGTCAGCCAAGGCCTAGGCACCAGAAGGTGTGCCCTGAGCCACCGAGGCTCAGAGGGCTCCCTAGCACTGCCCCACGATATGGGTCTATCAACCGCTCCCTCGACAGGGTCACACATGGGGCATGACGCAAGAAGTAGAACTCCTTCGCTAGCACTAGGAGCTCGAGGGCTTCTAGTCCCATGCGTCAGCCCCTCAAGCCAGCCTCCTTCTCCACCAAGAAGCCTCCAAAAGGTGCACCTAGCGAAGGTCGGACCAAGCCGACATAGCCTGACACCGAGCATGTCAGAACAGAGTAGCCGGATGATGCCCAAAGCTCCTTCGGTTCCATGACATCGCCACGGTCCACATGACATCACTGCAAGACCCTCCTGGAGTCTAGTGCATGTAGACCATAGGCTCAACATCTCCAAACCACCATGTACTTGACCTACCTCGAGATATAAGGGAAGGTCGGATCCTAAGAGGGGGAGGATGATTCCACGGAGATCATTCAAGTCCTCATGATTCACTCGAGCGCTGCACCGAGAGCAGAGCAACCGAGAGAGGGGCACTGAGAGCTCCTCCACTATACCCATCGTCTTCCTCCTCTCTGACAAGGGAAAAGGCTCCACCGGTAGCGAGGCATCCCTAGGATTAGCACCGAGCAATCCCCTACCAAATCTATTTCTTTCTCCCTTACACTCTATTGTAACCCCCAAGATTTTGGGTGCTTGAGTATAAGGATCATCAGCTGCTGGACGTAGGGCACCGATCGGCCCAAACCAAGATAAACTGTTGTGTTATTTTTGTGATTCTTGTGTTCTTGAGTCCACCCGAACCACCGGAGACACGCACTCTGACACTACCACAAACAACAATGCTTGTCGCGGTTTTGATCCCACGACAATAAGCCACTCAACCAGCTAGGCTACCACAAGCTCTACTCAAGATAAATAGGAATGTAATGCAAGAGAATAGTAGAGAAGATATACCACCATGGCAAGTGACAATCAATCAATCAAGAAAGCCAAGAGACAAATGACACTAGGATTTTTACCAAGGTTCACTTGCTTGTCGGCAAGCTACATCCTTGTTGTAGCGATACACTCACTTGGAGGTTCATGCACTAATAGGCATCATACGCCTAACCCATACAATCGAGTGCCACACAACCAACACAAGATAAGGATCCACATGCTATGAGCAATTCACTAGAGTACCTTTTGGCTCTCCACTGGGGAAAGGTCAAGAACCCCTCACAAATCACCGGGAGATGGCCATGAACAATCACCAACTCATGCCAATTACCACAAGCTGCTCCAAGCCGTCTAGGTGGCCGTAGCCACCAAGAGTAACAAGCAATCCCGTAGCTCACATAATCACAAGTGCCACTAGATGCTCAAACACTAAGCAAATGCATTAGAATCACTCCCAATCTCATAAAGATGATGAATAAATGATGGAGAAGAGTGGGAAGTGTTTGGCTTAGTTCATAAGGATGTATCAATGATCAAAATGTCCAAAAGAGTGAGGTAGAGCCGGCCAACACATATTTATAGACCCCAAAGGGTCACATACTCGTTGGGCTCAAGTCTCACTATCTGCGCATTGATCGGACGTGTTTCAATGTTGCACCGGACGTGTCCGATTAGTAGCATCTGGTCACTCACGTGTGACCACGTGTCTCGTTCTTTCGAATATAGCTATTAGCGCCCAATGGCTACTCGCTCCCATGCTATTAGCCATGCATCGAATGCGCCAATCAACGATCAGACACACCCATGCCATGAGTTTGGTCATAGTCTAGAGAGCTCCTAGAGCCGCTCTGAACTAACCGGACACATCCGGTCCAGGTGACCGAACGTGCCCTGCATCCAACAAAATAATTATCCAAGACAGAGTAGCCAATTCATGACTAGACGCGTCTGTCACCCAGCATTCGGTCATGACTAGTGAGTCCGGCCATCTCTGCCTCATTTTTCATCCCATGAATAGTGCGACAGTCGAGTCCGGTCACTGCTAGGGGCCAGCATCCGGTTACCTTGGCCTGAGCAGGCCGAGCCTAGGGTTGAGTACCTGACACATCCGGTCCACCCATGGATAGCATCCGCTCACCCTAGTGACCTTCTCCTCTTCTCCAACTTCATCCCTTGTGCAAATGTGTTAGCTCCACCAAGTTTCATCACTTGTGCACGTGAGTTAGCATTTCACAAACATATTTTACATGGGATGTTAGCACTCACTAGGTCCTAATACAAATGAATGGTGTTAGATCACCTAGTGGCACTTAGGCAACCGTATTTGCATCGAGATCACCCCACTTAATAGTACGGCTATCTATCCTAAACCCACTCACACCCACTAGGTATCTTGAGTGGCAAAACAAAATGGCCCTATCAAATGTACCTTTGCCTTGAGCTCATTTTGTTTTTCTCTTTCTTCTTTTCCAAATTGGAGCACTTGATCTTCATTGTGGCCATCATCAACATCATGATCATCACCTTGCTCTATCACTTGGATTGGACCAACCTATCTCAATTACACACTTACAGCATAGGGTTAGTCCAAATAGGTTTCATCAATTATCCAAAACCAAACTAGGGCCTTTAGTCACCTCGCTGCAAGTCAAGTAGGCACATATCCGTTTCTATATGGAGGGGATATCCAATTTAGGTCAACCTAGAGGGGATCCATAAAGAATAGAATACTATAAAGTTTTTAAAGAGATACCAACACAACTGATTGTCTAGCACAGTGGTAAAGAAAATTTGTTGCTTGGTGTAGGTCCTAGGTTTGATCCCAACATATGAGACTCTTTTGGAAATTAAACCCCTCTAGGACCCACATTAAAAAGTGGTTGCCACACAAGCCATTGGGTCCCACATGTCGGTCGGTGGACCGCGCGGAGACTTATGATGAAGTGGTGGTCGTTACAGTTCTACAATCAATCATCACAGATGAGTAATTGTGGATCGCATAGATACACGTGACTGTCATGTATGTCAGTCCGATGGTAGAATGGACCGTGTGGAGACTTATGATGAAGTGGCGTTTGTTATAGATCTAAAACCGAGCATCACAAATGAGTAATTGGTTCAATGACAAAGTGTTGTTCCTTACGGTTCTAAAACATAGCATCACAGATGAGTAGGAACAGCGGCGCATGTGATCTGTGGCAGTATCATGTGTTGTTCAATGATGAATATTTGTGACAATATCAGGTTTTGTCATTAATAGTTAGTACCTGACATCCGTCACCAATGATCCATGACGAAACATTAAAAATCTTTATAGTTATGCGCTCTTCTATGACACGATTTTGCTTCGTCACTAAAATTTCATCATAGTTGTTCACATTTCTACTAGTGAACTCTAGACTAAAAGAACAACAAAAGAAGAAGATTAAAATGTTGGGACTCAGTAGCGGTGGATGCCAATCACATATACTTTTTTATATAGATTTAAGTTAGAGTAATTTCAAATCCTGCAGAGTTATAATCTTTTTTGGTACATTGTATGTGCCAGGGCTGAAATTGACTTGACATGAGAGCAATAAAAAGTAGATTTCAAATTTTCAATCAGACGTGCTTGGCTCTTCGCTGCCTCTGAGAGCCGGCCAAACGACCCAACCATTGCATGCCTACCATATGATGTCATGTGTTGGCCAACACAGTGTTTTTAATTATGGAGAGTGTTATGCTTAAGTAACTACACAAATGATATGATGATTTTTGTTGGATGAATATTTTTTCATCATATGTAGAATATTCTTAATATGATAGAACTGTCACACCCGGTTTTCTAAAGAACAAAACCAGGCTCGTCATATGTGTGCCCAGGAAGTCCACACATATGCCAGAATAAAAAAATATCAGAAATAATGTTATTATATAACGTAGACATAGCTATATTAAACACTTACAACTATCAGAGTGTCGCGGAACGGTCACTAATTTTTTCTTCAGGCTCCAACATCACAGGGACGGCTGACTGGGGGTTCCATATGCCAAACACTTCTAAAAAGACTTCCGAAAACTCCACTACACTTTCATCCTTCTTCTAAGCAGCACCTTACAACACACTGGAGTGTGGTGGACATAGCAAGAGTGAGTCCATGTCGAACTCAACAAATATAACATGGGGTTCATGAGGCTCAAAAGGATAGACACTGGTTTACTGCATTTAGCTTTTAATCATCACCGTTTTATCATATGAGTAGCATCAGGCTTGCATTAATCCCGCAATAAACATATGATCAATGTAAAGATGAATAATGAATAGCAAAAACACATTTATAGTCATTAGTGATCATCAATTCTGTAAGGTTCCAAGGCCACTCGTGACCGTGAGCACGGTTGTTATAACAGTTTTACACTCTACAGAGGTTGTACACTTTCACTGTGAGTCGTGATTTACCCTTTCGCCCGAGGTGATCAGCCTCTTGACCCACTACCAAGGAAGGTCGGCAGGGTTCACTATGAAGTCTTTCAAAGGTTCGTCTAACAAGTTAGGGCCGCTAGGTTTCCAAAGTCAGTCTGTGTGATTCACCACGCAGGGATCCACAGTCTGCTCTACCCCATTTGCGCCACAAGGGTAACCTCTAACAAGCTAGAAAATGTCCTCATACTTGACTAAAGCCAGAGCCATTATAGCCCTCACAGTTGTACTGTAAGTCCCGGATTTTTGCTTACAGATAAGTTCTTATGGAGAGTAACGAGAGCACCAAAGTAACCCCATGCTCTAGTACCCTTTAACAGTAATAAAATCATCTTTTAATGTTTATTGCATATTCCATTAGTCAAATTACATGATCATAGTTCATGTTGAGCACTAGCAATACTAATCCATGCAGTATAATAGGTATCAAGGAATAAGATCAACACTAAGTCATCCTTAACAAGGAATATATGCATAATGATATTATTTGCTTAATGTGAATAGGACAACAAGGATAATCTCATGCTATACTTGCCTTAGAACTCGCTTTATGCCCAAAGCAACTTGCTCTGAAAAACCTCAACTTAATCTTTCATTTGCAACTTCTGGCACTCAGCTTCTGGTCTTCACCTTCGGATCTTCGACGCTCACGGATAGTCTTTCTTCTACTCGTAGCAACCAAGCACAGTAGACAAACAACAAACACAACTAAGAACATGCATCAAACAAAAGAAACGCTTTAAAAGAGAACGCATTAAAGGACACGGTACGTTGCTACAGTCACAAAAACGCAAGAACGACGGATAACGGAGCTACCATTAAAAAGGACACACGACTATCGAGACGATTACAACATATCAGAGAAGACAAACTATACATTTGATTTATTTTAATTAATGAATTAAGGTGATAGACTTCTAAAGAATTATCCTAAAGTTGAATTAACCAACTTACATTGAATTATAAAAGATGAAGTTTACCTTATTCATATTTTATTTATAATCATATCATATCATATCATAGTATTTTAAGTCATGTAAATATTTATAATTTAGATAATCATGGAACATGTGGCAAAAGCTAAATAAAAAAACATTTACAAATTAAGGTTGAACTAAACATCTTGTAATTTAAAAGAAAACATTTATGGGGATATAAATCTTGATTAAACTAAGCAAAACATAATATATTATCCTATGTTACCTTTTCTCATAATCATTAATCAAATTATAAAGCCGAAGTTAAACCTTAGTTATATTTTATTTATAAATATTTATTTAGTGTTTAAGTCATTTAAACATTTATAAATTAGAAAGCATAAAGAAGGTTATAACAGCTAATCAAATCATTATATGTTTCTTGCATAAACTAAACAAGTTATATTTAAGAAACACTTAAGTTTTTATTAATCATGATAGCATTTAATTATTTATAAAAGACAAATTATAAACCAAAGTTACTTTTAATTTGAAAAGACAGTAGCTAAATATTAGTTAAATTAACTACATGCTTCATGTTTAACTAAACTAATTATGATTAAGAAACATTTAAGTTAATATTAATCAAGTTAAAATTTATTTAAGAATGTTCTATGTATGAACCTAAGTCGCTTCTAATTTAAAAGAGCATGACATAAACATTAATCAAATAAACATAATTTAATTTGTAAGCACATAACGTGACATGGTAAACAACGTTGCTAATACGTCTCTTACGCCAGCATAATCACGAAGCAACAAGAACGAAATTATACCCCTATGTTGCTTTTAGTCAGAAAGCTGTTAAATAAATATTAATCAAGTTGCATTTAAATAGATAAATTCATACTTTTGTGACATCACAAAAACTATCGCTACTGTATAGAGCACGACGTTATGAAACTGTCGCAACAAGAACGGATTTACAAATCTAGATTGCTTTTAATCATAGAACTAATTGCATGTCAATTAAATTAATATTTAATTTATATATGCCTAGCATGTAACACGTCTACGCCGACATCATATAACTTCAGTTGGCATGATCGCAAAATCATAAGAACGAGTTACTACACTAGATTGCTTTTAATTAAAAATACATTAAATAAATATTGCACGTAAATCAATAAATTTATAATTACGTGACACGATATACAATGCCACTATCGTGAAGATTACGTCGGCACGATCGCAACTTAATAAAATACAAGTATAAGACTAGATTACTTTTAATTAGAAAACTTTTAAATAAATATTAATCAAATTAGATTTATATTATATAAAAGAAACAACTACACGCTTGATTATATTAATTAAATAAAATCACGTGATAGTTATTAACTCAGATTACTTAAATTATATTTTAGTTCAAAGCCGAGTTAAAATTAATCTTGTTTCATTTATAAATATCGCCATATGATTTAAGCAAGTTCAACTTAAAGTTTGCAATATGAAAAGGGGACATGTGCGTACCTAATGGTGTCTAATATATACAACTTGTTTAAACTAAGTAATAAGAAAGTAAAAATGCATTTATGTAGAAATTAATCATATTAATATTTGTATAGAAAAATCTTTTAGTACATCACCTACGTTGCTTTTAATTTGGAAAAGCATGCTGTATGCGTATTAATCAAATTAGTATTTTTAATGTAAAATTCAGAAATATGTGGCATGCTCATCGTAGCTGCTAATATATAACTCACGTTAGCAAAAGCACACAACAGAAACAACGAATCGAGTCAGAGCTAGAACGGATGAACAACTTGGGATCAAAAGATGCTAAGACTGGACTACAAGTATCTGGATTTGTGCGGAAAGACTTATTGAATGGATAGAAAGTTACGTAGATTCTCCATATGATCTGTGCTCACGTACCTGTGCTGACCAAAGATGGATTGGGCGCCCTGTAGCTCCTCACGACATGCTGCTCCTGCTCGCGTTCAGTGTGGGTTGCAGCAAGGGCCCAATCACCAGGGATGGGCAGGCTGACACCACATCGACTCCGGTTCTCTTGGCGTACTCAAATGCCTCCAGCTCTGCCAGTGTCTTGGAAAGGCACTACCCGTTCTCAGTGGTTCTGCAGAGGTCGACGTCAGACCAGCAGCCTTCGTCCATGACCTTGCACTCGTCACACTCAGGGATTATCATCACAGCCGAGCGAGACGACACCACGACGACCCTCTTGACCTCGGCCTCGGAGCACGCCCTGAGGACGTTCATGGTGCCCGTCACGGCAGGAGCTAGCAGCTCGACCTCGGGGCCACTGAGGGCATAGTCGGGGACAGGGCAGGCCACGTGGAAGACGCTGTCGCAGCCTGCGATGGCCGCCACCAGGCTGCCGTAGTCGAGCAGGTCTGCCTTGAACAGCCGCAGCCGCTCCGCGGCGCGGTCCAGCCCTAGCAGGTGCGCGTTCTTGGCGTCGCCGGGATCGCAAGCTGTAGATGCAGAATTTCGGCGAGAGGTGGAGGGAGCTACGGGCGGCGGCTCGTGATAAGAAGGGAGAAAATTCTAATTTACTATATGAGAGATTTCCCAAACTAGGGACTCCTTCACGGTAGTTTTGGTGTGCTTTACCCATGGGATAGGTACGTATATATAGAGAGAAAAACTGTCCACCTCCATGTCAACTAGCGATATGGTACTAATTGACGTTGCACCATCCACCTTTACTAATAGGCCTAATTAATTATTAAAGCCCATTAGTAAATAAAGACATGGGCCTTTAGGCATGAGGAAATCTGAGATATTTTATTATTTTCGGAATTAATTAATTTCATGGATAAAATAATTCTAGAAAAGTCCATAATTGAATTTTAAGCCACGAAAAATACCCCGAAGGCTCCGAAAATTAAGGGAAAATTCTCAGAGATATTTTAGAATGAGATGAACCCAAATAAAGTATTTGGAGCTCATGAAAAGATTGATGAAGAGATCAAGGAAAAAGATTAATTTTACGAAAATTGAAATTTTAAATCCAGAAAATACCAAAAAGTTTTCCGGTGAGAAGTAAATGTCGTCCTATGGTATTTTGAATATAATAGCACTCACCAACACCAAAGACAAGCATCACACAAACATCACATTATCAAATTAATATAAAAAGTTTAAAACCACAATTTTCTATATTTAAATTAGCAGCAACTTAATTTATCGGATAAGTTTTATTCAAATATTAAAATTATTTATTTTATTTAGTTTTTCCTATGCACAACCCAAAATTAGAAATTTTGGGGTGTGACAATTATACCCCACTTAACAGGAATCTCGTCCCGAGATTCGAAGAGTCTTGGGAGAGAGATAAAGGAGACCAATAATATTGTTTTGAAACTTTTGACAAGTTTTGATATAAGCATCAAGGATTATCAAAGGTTGACAAGAAAACATTGGATTGATCGTTAAGATTGATTCGATTTAATGACCGAAGGTCAAAGGATTGAAGGTTAGCATAGGTGGAAAAAAAGAAAGATCAAAGGAGGTTGACAAGATAGATCAAGGTTGATCATCGAGTCTTCACTTTATAAGGTGTAAAAATAATGGTGGAGATTAGCAAGAGATAACATAAGAGATAAAGAGATATCTTAAGGTGCTCAAAACTCCTGGATTCAAGATTCATGAGATATCATGAAAAATGACAGATTAGCATTGGTTGAAGAAGGCTAAAGACTAGTTTTCCGTTTTACCATTCAGGGAGACTAGTGAGAAGGATAAATTGATCTTCAAGTCTTTGTAGGTCCTTAAATCAGGATTTATAAGATGTAAGGACAAGGGTCAAAAGTTGTCAAATATTGATAAGAAAAGTAAAGATTGATGGCAAGAAGGTGAGACTGGTTAAGAGGCAAGGACTAGCAAAAGATGATATTATGATAGCGATTGGTCTTTGGATCTTCTTGTCTCGTAACTTGAGATTGATGATGGTGGCAGACGCTACCCCACTTAACAAAGATCTTGTTCCACCTGGCAATGTCGTTAAAGACAACACTTTCTCCAAGGCTTACTACTATTGATGAGTCATTCATGTGTTGATCCTCCCTTTGGTTAAGATAAAGAAGAAAGCATAGAAACCAAGAGTAAGCAAGGATGATATATGGAAAAGACAATAAGAATTAGGATTGATCGAAGGTTAAGTAGATCAAGAGAGGATACTACCCCACTTAACATAGATCGAGCTACTTCTCAAGACGAAATCTTTCGGGTCACCTTTGGAACACAAGAACAAAGACGACACACAGGCATCACATCAAACAAGACAAGCACACATCAGGCAAAACAAAGCACCAATCACATCATCGGTACTACACGTGCTTCTTCAACAATGGTGGTCATCCTAAATGGTAGATTATAGATGATGAAAAGCCATCGAACTTTAGAACAAGATGAGATCAGAAAACTTTTGGTAAAAACAACATAAATCAAAAACCAAGGGAGTAACAAATAATAGCTCAAAGGAAGCTATCAAGGAAGGGATACAACAGGATAAGGAACAGGAAATAGTCAAAATCAATGAGTCAAGGGATGAGAAAATAGTTTTATAGTAAAATGAGTTTTAGAATATGTCTAGTGCTACTTGGCATATGTCCTACAGTCAACACCGCTCTGATACCACTCTGTCACACCCGGTTTTCTAAAGAACAAAACCAGGCTCGTCATATGTGTGCCCAGGAAGTCCACACATATGCCAGAATAAAAAATATCAGAAACAATGTTATTATATAACGTAGACATAGCTATATTAAACACTTACAACTATCAGAGTGTCGCGGAACGGTCACTAATCTTTTCTTTAGGCTCCAACATCACAGGGATGGCTGACTAGGGGTTCCATATGCCAAACACTTCTGAAAAGACTTCCGAAAACTCCACTACACTTTCATCCTTCTTCTAAGCAGCACCTTACAACAAACTGGAGTGTGGTGGAAATAGCAAGAGTGAGTCCATGTCGAACTCAACAAATATAACATGGGGTTCATGAGGCTCAAAAGGATAGACACTGGTTTACTGCATTTAGCTTTTAATCATCACCGTTTTATCATATGAGTAGCATCAGGCTTGCATTAATCCCGTAATAAACATATGATCAATGTAAAGATGAATAATGAATAGCAAAAACACATTTATAGTCATTAGTGATCATCAATTCTGTAAGGGTCCAAGGCCACTCATGACCGTGAGCACGGCTGTTATAATAGTTTTACACTCTGCAGAGGTTGTACACTTTCACTGTGAGTCGTGATTTACCCTTTCGCCCGAGGTGATCAGCCTCTTGACCCACTACCAAGGAAGGTCGGCAGGGTTCACTATGAAGTCTTTCAAAGGTTCGTCTAACAAGTTAGGGCCGCTAGATTTCCAAAGTCTGTCTGTGTGATTCACCACGCAGGGATCCACAGTCTGCTCTACCCCATTTGTGCCACAAGGGTAACCTCTAACAAGCTAGAAAATGTCCTCATGCTTGACTAAAGCCAGAGCCATTATAGCCCTCACAGTTGTACTGTAAGTCCCGGATTTTCGCTTACAGATAAGTCCTTATGGAGAGTAACGAAAGCACCAAAGTAACCCCATGCTCTAGTACCCTTTAACAGTAATAAAATCATCTTTTAATGTTTATTGCATATTCCATTAGTCAAATTACATGAGCATAGTTCATGTTGAGCACTAGCAATACTAATCCATGTAGTATAATAGGTATCAAGGAATAAGATCAACACTAAGTCATCCTTAACAAGGAATATATGCATAATGATATTATTTGCTTAATGTGAATAGGACAACAAGGATAATCCCATGCTATACTTGCCTTAGAACTCGCTTTATGCCCAAAGCAACTTGCTCTGAAAAACCTCAACTTAATGTTTCATTTGCAACTTCTGGCACTCAGCTTCTGGTCTTCACCTTCGGATCTTCGACGCTCACGGATAGTCTTTCTTCTACTCGTAGCAACCAAGCACAGTAGACAAACAACAAACACAACTAAGAACATGCATCAAACAAAAGAAACGCTTTAAAAGAGAACGCATTAAAGGACACAGTACGTTGCTACAGTCACAAAAACGCAAGAACGACGGATAACGGAGCTACCATTAAAGAGGACACACGACTATCGAGACGATTACAACATATCGGAGAAGACAAACTATACATTTGATTTATTTTAATTAATGAATTAAGGTGATAGACTTCTAAAGAATTATCCTAAAGTTGAATTAACCAACTTACATTAAATTATAAAAGATGAAGTTTACCTTATTCATATTTTATTTATAATCATATCATATCATAGTATTTTAAGTCATGTAAATATTTATAATTTAGATAATCATGGAACATGTGGCAAAAGCTAAATAAAAAAACATTTACAAATTAAGGTTGAACTAAACATCTTGTAATTTAAAAGAAAATATTTATGTGGATATGAATCTTGATTAAACTAAGCAAAACATAATATATTATCCTATGTTACCTTTTCTCATAATCATTAATCAAATTATAAAGCCGAAGTTAAACCTTAGTTATATTTTATTTATAAATATTTATTTAGTGTTTAAGTCATTTAAACATTTATAAATTAGAAAGCATAAAGAAGGTTATAACAGCTAATCGAATCATTATATGTTTCTTGCATAAACTAAACAAGTTCCATTTAAGAAACACTTAAGTTTTTATTAATCATGATAGCATTAAATTATTTATAAAAGACAAATTATAAACCAAAGTTACTTTTAATTTGAAAAGACAGTAGCTAAATATTAGTTAAATTAACTACATGCTTCATGTTTAACTAAACTAATTATGATTAAGAAACATTTAAGTTAATATTAATCAAGTTAACATTTATTTAAGAATGTTCTATGTATGAACCTAAGTCGCTTCTAATTTAAAAGAGCACGACATAAACATTAATCAAATAAACATAATTTAATTTGTAAGCACATAACGTGACATGGTAAACAATGTTGCTAATGCGTCTCTTACGCCAACATAATCACGAAGCAACAAGAACGAAATTATACCCCTATGTTGCTTTTAGTCAGAAAGCTGTTAAATAAATATTAATCAAGTTGCATTTAAATAAATAAATTCATACTTGAGTGACATCACAAAAACTATCGCTACTGTATAGAGCACGACGTTATGAAACTGTCGCAACAAGAACGGATTTACAAATCTAGATTGCTTTTAATCATAGAACTAATTGCATGTCAATTAAATTAATATTTAATTTATATATGACTAGCATGTAACACGTCTACGCCGACATCATATAACTTCAGTTGGCATGATCGCAAAATCACAAGAACGAGTTACTACACTAGATTGCTTTTAATTAAAAATGCATTAAATAAATATTGCACGTAAATCAATAAATTCATAATTACGTGACACGATATACAATGCCACTATCGTGAAGATTACGTCGGCACGATCGCAACTTAATAAAACAAAAGTATAAGACTAGATTACTTTTAATTAGAAAATTTTTAAATAAATATTAATCAAATTAGATTTATATTATATAAAAGAAACAACTACACGCTTGATTATGTTAATTAAATAAAATCACGTGATAGTTATTAATTCAGATTACTTAAATTATATTTTAGTTCAAAGCCGAGTTAAAATTAATCTTGTTTCATTTATAAATATTGCCATATGATTTAAGCAAGTTCAACTTAAAGTTTGCAATATGAAAAGGGGACACGTGCGTACCTAATGGTGCCTAATATATACAACTTGTTTAAACTAAGTAATAAGAAAGTAAAAATGCATTTATGTAGCAATTAATCATATTAATATTTGTATAGAAAAATCTTTTAGTGCATCACCTACGTTGCTTTTAATTTGGAAAAGCATGTTGTATGCGTATTAATCAAATTAGTATTTTTAATGTAAAATTCAGAAATATGTGGCATGCTCATCGTAGCTGCTAATATATAACTCACGTTAGCAAAAGCACACAACAGAAACAATGAATCGAGTCAGAGCTAGAACGGATGAACAACTTGGGATCAAAAGATGCTAAGACTAGACTACAAGTATCTGGATTTGTGCGGAAAGACTTATTGAATGGATAGAAAGTTACGTAGTTTCTCCATATGATCTGTGCTCACGACCTGTGCTAACCAAAGATGGATTAGGCGCCCTGCAGGTGCCCTGCAGCTCCTCACGACATGCTGCTCCTGCTCGCGTTCAGTGTGGGTTGCAGCAAGGGCCCAATCACCAGGGATGGGCAGGCTGACACCACATCGACTCCGGTTCTCTTGGCGTACTCAAATGCCTCCAGCTCTGCCAGTGTCTTGGAAAGGCACTACCCGTTCTCAGTGGTTCTGCAGAGGTCGACGTCAGACCAGCAGCCTTCGTCCATGATCTTGCACTCGTCACACTCAGGGATTATCATCACAGCCGAGAGAGACGACACCACCACGACCCTCTTGACCTCGGCCTCGGAGCACGCCCTGAGGACGTTCATGGTGCCCGTCACGGCAGGAGCCAGCAGCTCGACCTCGGGGCCACTGAGGGCATAGTCGGGGACAAGGCAGGCCACGTGGAAGACGCCGTCGCAGCCTGCGATGGCCGCCGCCAGGCTGCCGTAGTCGAGCAGGTCTGCCTTGAACAGCCGCAGCCGCTCCGCGGCGCGGCCCAGCCCCAGCAGGTGCGCGTTCTTGGCGTCGCCGGGATCGCAAGCTGTAGATGCAGAATTTCGGCGAGGGGTGGAGGGAGCTACGGGCGGCGGCTCGCGATAAGAAGGGAGAAAATTCTAATTTACTACACGAGAGATTTCCCAAACTAGGGACTCCTCCACGGTAGTTTTGGTGTGCTTTGCCCATGGGATAGGTACGTATATATAGGGAGAAAAACTGTCCACCTCCATGTCAACTAGCGATATGGTGCTAATTGACGTTGCACCATCCACCTTTACTAATAGGCCTAATTAATTATTAAAGCCCATTAGTAAATAAAGACATGTGTCTTTGGGCATGAGGAAATCTGAGATATTTTATTATTTTCGGAATTAATTAATTTCATGGATAAAATAATTCTAGAAAAGTCCAGAATTGAATTTTAAGCCACGAAAAATACCCCGAAGGCTCCAAAAATTAAGAGAAAATTCTCAGAGATATTTTAGAATGAGATAAACCCAAATAAAGTATTTGGAGCTCATAAAAAGATTGATGAAGAGAACAAGGAAAAAGATTAAGCTTACGGAAATTGAAATTTTAAATCCAGAAAATATCAAAAAGTTTTCCGGTGAGAAGTAAATGTCGTCCTATGGTATTTTGAATATAATAGCACTCACCAACACCAAAGACAAGCATCACACAAACACCACATTATCAAATTAATATGTAAAGTTTAAAACCACAATTTTCTATATTTAAATTAGCAGCAACTTAATTTGTCGGATAAGTTTTATTCAAATATTAAAATTATTTATTTTATTTAGTGTTTCCTATGCACAACCCAAAATTAGAAATTTTGGGGTGTGACAAGAACTCTGGACTAGAAGCAACTAGAGAAGAAAATTGAAATGTTAGAAGTCAGCCGTCGTAGCTGCCAATCACATATACGATTCATAAGATTCATATTCTCCTGTTATTATGACGTTGTATCATCATAAAGTGATCCACCTTTCTCTATCTCACTTTAGTATAACTAGCAACATGTGTGTTGCTATAGAATACGTCTTCTAATCAAACTTTGCATCGTTGTTGGATGTGAGATGTTCTAATTTGTGTTGGGACATATATGGGCTTGGCCCAAGTAGAAATCCTAAAATTCCTATGAAAATCTCAAAGTCCAATTCATGTGTGCAAAGAGTGGGAGTAAGAATCGTTTTGTCCCACCTTGCTTGTGGAAGTGGAGGTAGCCATCAGTCTAGTGTGAAGAGAAGAAAGGAAGCCCACACGCGCACTCCCTCGCATCATCGGGTCGGGCAAAGGGCGGGGGCACATGACACTTTAATGAGTGGTCTACTAAAATTCAACCCCTAGCCTTGCAAGGGTATGGCCTCTTTTTGCAGATTTAGTTTTTAGTTACTTGGCCTTTAAGTTTGTGGATAGGATTCCTAAACAGTCTAGATCATAATCGTGACATGAGATCGTGTTGGATAGGCCTATATAATTGAGCTAGGGTTTTTGCCTCTTCTTGATGCTGCGCCGCCGCCATAGTTTCTCCATCCCGAGCGTGTGCATGCACCAATGATCGAGAGAGTAGATCTCCAAAACCATCATCTTTGTGATCCTGCACCGGGAGAGGATGAATAAGGTTTTTAGGAAGCGCTCTTCGCGCGACTGCTCCTAACCTCCACAACATGTTGTCTTCCATCCAAGTAAGACGACATTATGTCCTGACTTATTCATCATCAGCTGCTCTGAGCACTTCCTCCACCGCTCATCAATGACTTCGTGCCACCATCAGCAACATCTCCACCACCAGCAATGACATCTCCCTCTACAAACGAAAGGTACACACCGCGATCTAATCTGTTACTATCATATGTCTGTTGTTTTATGAAGGACCGAAAACGGTGACCAGAGGGGGTTGAATGGGAGCCTCAAATTTCTTTCGAAATATTTAGTTGTTGTCCCAAGTTCACCGCCAAGAATAAGACACAACAATCGTTCCCAAATCTAAAATACCCAAGCCAACTAGTGACAAGAGTACCTAGATATATAAGTTCCATGAAATGGTAGAAAACCAACGCAAAAGATGGAACACGAATCAGAGCTCAAAGGATCAATCTGTGTATAAAACAGTGTGCTCATGAATTAGAGACCAGAAATTCGACCGACAATTCAAGGAGCTTGAACCAGAAATTCACCTGGAAAATCAGATGAGAGAGAGAAAGAACTAGCATGAACTGGATAGCAGCAAACACAGAGGAAAGAAAATAAATTCACAATCGTGAATACTATATCAAGTGGAAGAAGTAATTTGATACTCCAAAGATTAGACAATCATTGCTTTATCAGTAATTCACGGAGGGAACAAGCAGGCTTTTGACCAATCAAAATCAAGCACAAAATCACCTTGACTCATGACGAGCGCTGCACGGTGCTGTCTGCCTCCTGTGCCTGGTCCAACACAGCTCCTGCCGCTCGGTCGGGCTAGCGAAGCACTAGCAGCGAACCAGCAGGAGCCAAGAACCAAACAAAGAAGAGCCAAGCGCTAGAACTGACGAGCAGCAAAAGGGAAAGGATGAGTGCTGCTTCTAGGAAGCAAAGCACGGCACCTGTGCACCGGTTCTGGTAACGCTCCTGTACAAATCCCATGAGCCAGCACCTCAACCCATGAAGAACAGATGAAGAACAGAGCTACGAACAGGAAAGAGGTGCCCTCAAAAATCCGATGAAAAAATGATCAAATCAACACGAATCGCGCCCAAAATTGACTCAGATGCAATTCGACTAGGCATGAATTTATTCCCCAAAACTCATTGCCTGGGATTAACTCAAACTCTGAGAAATCGAGATCAAACCCAAGAACGAAAAAAGGGAAAAACTCAAGAACACAGTAACGAAAATCACAAACAAAATAAATAAATCATGGAGGACAACTGGAGGATTCGGGCTTCCATTCCTACTCCAAAATCACATGTTATCACAGGTTTATTACATAAATTTAGAATTTATGGACTTTTCTCAAGAAACCTAAGAAGAGAAAACCCTAAGAGAAGAGAAAGAGGGGAAATGAGAGTGAGGAGAGAGGTAAAGGAGATGGGGGCTCCCTCATCCTATTTAACGGGGCTATTATACAATTCTAGTTTTACCCCTAGATATTTTGAGTCGAATGACTCAACCCGAGGGCGCTATGGTCCAATCCGAGGTAATCTTCATCCGACAGCCACCGTGCCCTTTATGAGATAACTTCGCCTCGACGTGAACTCCTCAATGCTACCACGTGCCATCTGTTCCTCCTCGAAACCTCTGCCCGGGTTTTGAGGCCCAAACCCATCCACCCGATGGTTTTGAGGCCTAAACCACCAAACCGCCGTGAGTAGCATACTCCATAAGCGTCCCCCACCACTCGACACGTGTCACCGCCGTCTTCGACCAGCCGTTCGTCAAGTCCTCCTAAGCCCCGCTCGACTCGCACATTCACCGTCTTGACTCGGTCAACACGGTCACTCCCATGTACACTTGCACTTGTCGATGTCCCAGATATCAGCCACCGTGGCTGGTCACCCGGCATCCTGGTCTCTCGGTCCAAGCCTCATGTCCGTCCTTCACCGCTCCTAGTCCATCAGCACAGCACGTCCCTACTTGACCTTCACCTCGCCGTTGACCACCGCCTCCGAGCTCCACACCTATACACCACAAGCCAAGAGACATGTCGCACAACCCAACTCATGCCATGGTTAGTCACAAACTCAACCTAGGTCGTGGATCACGTTGACAATCACTCATCACAAAACAAACTACAAGAGCACATATCAACCTTGTATTCGCAATCTCCCCCTTGATGAGTGCATAGTCAACAGAAACACACGAACTGCTTGAGCAAAAGAAAGAAGAAGAGAAAACAAAGAGCTCACCTAAATGACCAAAAGCCAAAGAAAAGCCAAAACGGGGTCATTTGAAATGAGCAAAACTTGATCCCCAAAGACAGGTGTTGACGGTAGATAAGTGTCAATTTTAACCATCAACGAAACATGAAAAAAGACCTAAACAATAATTACCACATAGATATAGGGGGTCTACTAATAGAATTCCATGAGTTTTGGTGAATGCCTATTTCTGCAGGGTGTCTACTGAAAAGAACCAAGGAAGGCCCACATGTCAGGTTTACATAGAGACAAAAGGGCCACGCACAACTTTTCTGTAATCTGGAAGGTACGAGAAGGCTCTGGATCAAACAGGAGACGAATCTGGCTCGGGAGCTGGGCGGCCGCCCAAGGGTAGGGGTGGGCGGCACACCTACAGAGCCAATCAGAGGTGAGCTCGTGGACCCTGCCTCCACCGCCTTTGAGGATGAATAATAATCGTTCATTACGATCGGTTTGATCCGACGGCTATGGTGCTTCCTAGAGGGCAATATAAGCAAGGGCCTGGCCCCTGGAGGAGACATCCCATGTAACCCTAATTCATTTGCTCTAGTTGGGATCAGCTGATAGGGGTCCCTTGAATGGATCTCCTCTCCTAGGGCACATACAAGAGATATTAGCTTTGTAGTCTCTATGTGAGATTAGAGTTCTTCTTCTAGATTGGAGAGTTAGAGTGGAGGGATGAGTTGGAGGAAGCCTGGCATGTCGGTGTCTCCTCTTCGACAATTCACCTTCTAATACTAAGTACGTTGTTATTATTGTTCTTTGGTTTACGAGTTTACTCTATTCTCTTCCATGGTAGAGGGTAGAGTAATCATCTGTAGCGTAAGCGTGGTGCTTGGGCTAGGATACTCGTAGATATCCCCTATCTGGCCGGATCGGTGTGTAGTAGCATGGGACGTGACAATCCCATTGTTACCTTTGGAGCCTCCTCCCGTCAGAAGGTTTGGAAGGACCCAAACCCCTAGTTAAGCATCCTCTATGGTGTCTCTTTTCCAACGGTATGTCCCCATAGAACGGTAGTTTCATATCTTACCATAGGTTGGAACTAGACTGTCGTAGTAGTCTTCTCTAATCGCTTATATCTTCGCTACCTTGTAGTGCGGTCCAGGGGTTAAGTATAGACTTAGGTTAGTCATCACACACTTTCTCCCAGCGGATAAAACAAATACGATACTCTGGAAATATCTCCCGGGTGAAGTGCTCACCGATATCCGTGCGCTTGCAGATTATTTCTCTTAGATTCTTTCATGTGCATAACCAATATGACCAAGCATTTCTAGCGCCGTTGCTGGGGAGAAAGACGTCAGCTGAGTTAACTTAAGTTATGCTTAACCTTGTATTATATTTTTATCTTTTTCTCTTTTTCTTTTGCCTTTTCTTTTCTATCCTTATGGATAACACAAATTTCATGCCTCTCTATTAATATGCTGCACCCATGAGCGCAAGCTTAGAGCCACCAGAGCCCATGATTTTTACATCTAGCTATGATCTGCGCCCGTGTGAAAGGTATTGATGGCTAGAGGAGGGTGAATAGCCTATTAAAATTTCCTACAAAGTGTGCTAAACAAGTTTATCAATATAACAAATAGCGAGATGTGAGTTTTGCTTAGCCTACGGGGTGTTTGCAAGCCACCTATCCAATTCACAATTCTAATATATATGCACTCAACTGCACAAGTCAAACCGTACAACTTAGCTATAACTAAAGCTAACTAGCTACACAAGCTAAGAGCTACACTAACAAGCTAGCAAGGTAACTAAGAAATTAATACAAGAGAGAGTTAGGAGGGTATCACCGAGGGGCGAAGTATTGAGCCAACCAATCAATATGATCAAGAGATGAATTTCACAATACACAACCACCAGGATCGATTAATCACAATAAGAATGATGATAAGAAGATTTATCCGGAGGTTCATGTGCTTGTCGGCACGCTAGTCCCCATTGTGTCCCTCTTCACCATGTGGTTCAGTGGCTAATCGGTCACACACTGAGCCTCTCAAAAGGCGCCACAAGAACCTACCAAATGGCAAGAGGTTGCAAATGACATGAGCAATCCACTAACGTTGCCTTTGGCGCTTCATCGAGGTAGGCACAAACCCCTCACAATCACCGGAGGTGGCCAAGAACAATCACTAACTCTTGCCAACGCCTCCAAGCTGCTCCAAGCCGTCTAGGTGGCGGCAACCACCAAGAGAAACAAGAATCCCGCAGCAAATCAATCACCAAGTGCCAACTAAATGCAATCTCACAATGCAAATGAAATTGGATCACTCAATCTCACTTCAAATATGCAAAGAAGCAAGAGAGATGAGTGGGAGGGGAGTTGCTTAGCTCAAAGTGCTCACAAGTATGTCAAAGAGTGCAAGAGAGAGAGAGCCAAGAGCCATCCAACAAGTATTTATAAGCACCCCAAACAAATAGAGTCGTTAGGAGCAAAAAAAAGGTGCAGACGCACGCGACAGACGCGTCTGTCGCTCAACCGACAGACGCGTTGTCCAGCGTCTGTTGCTCCTCGCGAACGCGACAGACGTGTCTGTCGCTCACCCGAAAGACGCGCTGCCCAGCGTTTGTCGCACGTACGTGTGCCACGTGTCTCGACCATTTGAAGTTCACCGCGTTTGCGCCCACTGCGTCAGACGTGTACGTCACAATTTGGTTAGCATCTATCGCGCTCAATAGACGCGGCACAGAGAGCATGTTTGCTCAAGACAGCGACGAACGTGTCCCCTATGTGCCCGACAGACGCATGCTGGCGTCTGACGCACCCGCACCGCACGAGCGTCGTGATCACCCACGCGACAGACGCGGCAACAGTGGCCAGCCTAGCGTCTGTCGCTCGACCACCACCGCGTCTGACGGCTCACGCGCGCGCGCCACGGCCACGGTGAGCCGACAGATGCTAGGGTTGCATCTGTCGCTCCCCGAGTCGGCGTCTATCGCCTCTAACACAAGCGATTTTCAATTTTTTGTTGCTCTACTTGTTTCACCCTTTCACATTTGAGCTGGACTAAATATGTGTATCACTTTAGCACATGTTTTAGCTCGTGAAACACCACGTGACATCGCCTCCAAATCTCGATATTGGCATAAAGGAAAATAGGCGTTTCAACTCCTCGAAAATGCCTGAATCCCGCTGAGCAATCTCGGCGGGAGGGAGAGAGGACCCCTAACCCTCTCTACCACTCAAACTCCACCGCCTTCGCAAAGGTGCTAACACCACCAAAGTTTCATCGTCACGTGCAAGTGTGTTAGCATTTTCACAATCATTTTTTGAGGTGTTATTTGTTCTATCCAAATGCATATGATTATGAAATGCACATCTAGAGGCATTAGGAGTTCAATAGCCGCGTCATTCCCCTCTTTATAGTACGGCTATCTATCCTATAATGTAACCACACCCACTAGGTGTCTTGGTTACTAAAACATAACCCTTAAGCATATACCTTTGCCTTGATCACGTAGGGTTGCATCCAAATCCAAGTGTGGCCATCATGATCACCATGTCCATCTTGCCACCAACCATGGAATGTACTAATCCTCATATGCTATATACAACTTAGGCATAGGATTAGTACTTAGGCATTGTCACTCATTACCAACACCAAACATAGAGCTTTCAATCTCCCCCTTATTGGTAATTGGTGACAACCCTTTCACAAAGATATTATGATAAAATTTTGATTGAACCCATGTCACATTGTCCAAGTATATTACCATGTGTAAGAATTATGGACATGTGATCATGAATTCAAATTGATAGCAATGGCTCCCCCTACATGTATGCTATATGTTTGGATTTTGGAAGCATACATGTTAGATAGGAAAGATTAGGAGCATTGTCTACCAATAGGTGCTAAGTGTTTGAGATTATAGACCTTTGAAGCGTGATACCATCGGAGTAGCGTTAAGCACCATCTTAGAACCATGTGTAGCTTGATACCACATTAAAACATACAAGTAACTATAGAAACCCCGTGAGATAAACATTAGAAGCAAGGTTCTAGTACCACTTGGAAAAACATAAAGCACGAGTATCTAGCTACTTCCTATACATGCTAGTACTTCAATTCATCATTCAAATTATACTAGCAAGTCACCACACAAGCAATGTATCGGAGAAAAAGAAATGCATAACAATGCATCATACATATGAAGTGCACAAATAAATGCAACATTCATGTTTAAGAGCTTGCTCCCCCTACTTGTGTGCTCAAAATTTTAGTTGATCCCCTTCTTTTATCAATTCTCCCCTTTAGGTTTTCTTCTCCTTTAGAATCTATCTTTGTGAACAACATTTTCTCCCCCTTTGGCACCAATGACCACAAGGGACCAATTTTAGATAGATTATCATGTCATGTTATGGGGTGAGGATCAAGTTTGTGATTCAACCTAGATTTCTTGTATGAATAAAATGCATCGGTTTGATCCAAGTGCAAGCTTCTTCACACCTCACTAGAAGGGTTATCATGCACCATGTTAAAGCAAATATTTAGACAAGTGATCTAGATTAAACACTTAGGATCACAAGCTACTTAAACAAGTTATATGCTACCACTAGATCATACATAGCAAAGAAACAATAGTGGCACCATATAACCTTCAAAAGCATTTGATTTCCATGAATGAGCCTAGAACATGTAAATTATGACTAGATGCACTAAACAAGTCCTTAGCATAGAATGTATGACATGTCAACCAATTGTACATTGGGGCTCAAAGGAGAGGCATGTCATAACATTGAGGTGCATCAACTCATGTTAGAGAAGTCAAGTATGTTTAACTCATTCTTTAGCTTGTGAAATCTCTTCTCATCAAGTGGCTTGGTGAATAGATCGGCTAATTGATCTTCGGTGCCCACATTCTCAATTGCAATGTCACCCTTTTGTTGATGATCTCTAATGAAATGATGACGAACATCAATATGCTTTGTTCTTTGATGTTGAACCGGATTGTTGGTAAGCTTCATGGCACTTTCATTGTCACATAGCAATGGCACATTCTTGAAATTGATTCCAAAATCCTTCAATGTGGCCTTCATCCACAAGATTTGTCCACAACAACTACCCGTGGCGATGTATTCGGCTTCGGCGGTAGATAGTGCGATACTATTTTGCTTCTTGGATGACCATGAGACAAGTGATCTTCCTAACAATTGACAAGTCCCGGAGGTGCTCTTTCTCTCAACTTTGTCACCGGCATAGTCGGAATCTGAATATCCAACTAGCTCAAAGCTTGCACCTTTGGGATACCACAATCCAACATCTTGTGTATGCTTTAAGTACCTTAATATTCTCTTTGTTGCCTTCAAATGACTTTCTCTAGGTGAGGCTTGAAATCTTGCACACATGCATACACTAAACATCACATCGGACCTTGATGCCATCACATAGAGTAGGCTACTAATCATTGATCTATATAGCTTTAGATCCACCATATTGCCACTCTTGTCACTATCCAAGCTTCCACTAGTGCTCATTGGAGTGGTGATTCCTTTTGCATCTTCCATGCCAAACTTCTTTAGCACATCCTTTGTGTATTTGGTTTGGCTCACAAATGTACCTTCTTTCATTTGTTTGATTTGAAGTCCAAGAAAGAAACTAAGATCACCAATCATTAACATTTCAAATTCCTTTGTCATCATCTTCCCAAACTCATCACAATAATCTTGATTGGTTGAACCGAATATGATATCATCAACATATATTTGTGAAAGCATCTAGGCCCCGAGGTTTGGTTTCGGCAATTGATGACAATGCTTTATTACCATGACTAACGTGTGTTTTGCAGAAACTTTGGTAAGTTAGGTCATGGAGGTTTTAACTGCTTTGGGCACCATGGTATTCATGCCCCTTGATGGAAATCGTTTCGGTTTTCAAAAGAGTGACGTCAAGATTAAGGACGGTTAGTTCCGGATGTCGAGGTGTTGAGATACATTTGGAATAGTCGTTAGGATCTTTGTTTTTCTCTTTTGGCCGTACTATAAAGGGGGGCATGAGCGGGTAGCTTGACCTAGGCGAGTCCTACGTTTAGGTGTGGTGCACACTTGTTAAACTTGGCGCTGGCAGCTCTAGAATAGCTCAAAGTTCAGTTGGAAGCAACTTGGTTCAAGTTGTGACGCGTTTCGGAGAGTTTCGGGTCGTTTTCCCATGACCGGACGCGGTCCTCGGCATGACCGGACGCGTCCGGTCAGTACAGTTCCGCTGCTAGGGTTTCAGCTCTGACGACCGGACGCGGTCCTCGTGAGGACCGTACGCGGTGGTCAGAAGTCGACACGTGTCACTTGAGGGAAACACCCGATCGGACGCGACCTGGGTGTGATCGGCGCGTCCGGTCACAGTCCAGTAAGGTCCAGAGACGACCGGACACGTCCGGTCATCACCGATCGGACGTGGTCGCGCGTCCGGTGCGAGTACAGTATGCTCCCTGCACGATCAGACGCGTCCGGTCGCCCCTGACCGGTGCGTCCGATCACTCAGTTGTTTTTCGGTTTTCGACCGTTACGAGCGACCGGCGCGTCCGGTCAGTTCAACCGGCGCGTCCGGTCAGCTCGTGTTTTGCTGAGTCAGCAGGTAACGGTTCGTTTTGTCTGTGGGGTGTATAAATACATCCCCACCACCTCTTTTAGAGGTCTCTTGCTCATTTGATCAGCTGAAAAACACCTTTGGAGTGCAAGGGAGTGCAAGAGCACTAGTGAGGATAGAGATTTGAGAATCAAAGCTTGAGAGTTCCTCACTAGCGATTAGAGAGTAGCAAGTGTGCATCCACCTTCTCATTTGGGCTCGTAGTGGTCAAGTGAGAATTCTAGCTTGTTACTCTTGATGATCGCCATCACCTAGACGGCGTGGTGGTGATTGGGAGTTCGGTGATCATCCGGCGGAGCTTGTGGATGACCCAACTCATCTTGTGAGCGGTTTTGGGTGATTCACCGCGACGGAGTGTCGAAGAATCAACCCGTAGAGAGCACTTGATCCTTGCGCGGATCAAGGGGGAGCTACACCCTTGCGCGGGTGCTCCAACGAGGACTAGTGGGGAGTGGCGACTCTCCGATACCTCGGAAAACATCGCCATGTTCCTTGCCCCTTTACATTCAAGCATTTACATTCTCGTATTTACTTTCATTGCTTGTTTTACATTCCTAGACTTGCCATGCTAGACTAGAATTGGAAACTAGGGTGCAAAACTTTGTATCGGTAGACTCTCTAGGAACACAAGTAGACACTAGGGGTGAATTCTGGCTTGTAGGATTTAATTCTTGCATTTAATTTTTAGAAAAGCCCAATTCACCCCCCCCTCTTGGGCATCTTGATCCTTTCAATTGGTATCGGAGCCGTGTTGCTCCTTTTTAGGCTTTACCGCCTAGAGCAAGATGTCTAACGGGGAAGGACCACCTCCCACCTTTGAGGGGGATGATTTTCCATATTGGAAAATCCGCATGGAGGCGTATCTCGAAGCCATAGATGTTGGATGTCTTAGAGCCGCAACCCAAGGGCTTCCCGCTATCAAGGATCCCACAAACCCCATTGGTGACGAGGAGAAGTACGACCGGTGGAATGCAAAGGCCAAAAATGCACTCTACCGGGGCTTAGGCAAAGATATCTTCAATCGTGTGCGTAATGCAAAGAACGCTCATGAATTGTGGGAAAATCTTTGTGCTCTCCATGAGGGAACTAAGAGTGAGCGTGAGGAACGTTATCACATAGCTTTAAAGAAAATTAATTCTTTTGAGATGCTTCCCAAAGAAAGTGCTAATGACATGTACACTCGCTTGAATGTTCTTGTAGAGGACCTCAATGCTCTTGGGCTCACTAAAATGAGCCAATCGGATGTTGCAAGGAAGATCTTGAGTGTGCTTCCCGTTGAGAAGTATGGTCACATTGTCACAGTGCTTCACCAAAGTGATCTTTCCACCGCAACACCGACTCAAGTATTAGGGAAAATCAATGCTCATGAGATGTACATGCATATCACTCCGGAAGAGGGCTCATCATCTTCCAAGAAGAAAGACTTGGCCTTCAAAGCTAGTCATGACAAGAAGAAGAAGAAGGGCCAAGCCATGATGGTGCAAGAAAGCTCAAGTGAAAGTGATGTTGATGATGAATCACTTGCACTCATGGTGAGAAAGACCACCAAGATGCTAAAGAAGAACAAGCCATACAAGAAGAAGGATGGCAAGAAGGAGTTCCACAAGAAGAAGAAGGGAGGAAAGGCATACATTGTTGGTGATTGGCTCACCGACATTGAATCATCTTGTGAGTCCTCCGAAGATGAGAGCGATGATGAGAAAGAGAAGGTTGCCGCATTTGTGATGGGGCCATCATCTTCACCGATATCTTCATCACCACCTTCACCGCCTCCTTCACCATCATCGTCCACTACTCACCTATGCCTTATGGCCAAGGGTGAACGAAAGGTACAAAACCATGATAGTGATGATAATGATGATAGTGATAGTGATGATGAATATGACTCACCTTCTTATGATGAACTTGTAAAATTGCTAAACAAATACACTAAAATCATAAGAAGGACTAGAAATGAAAATGATGATCTTCAAAATGAAAATGAATCACTCTCATCCAAGCTTGAAAATATTCAAAAGACTAGTGGTGAGCTTAGAGTTCAAAATGAAGTGATGTCTTCCACTCTCAAGGAGCTCAAAACCTCTTATAAAGAGCTTAAAGATCAACATGATAAACTTGAGAAGAAGAATGATGAGCTCATCACTAGACATAATTCTCTAAAGGACAAATACACCACATTAAAAATTGACTATGATAGTCTTGTGGTTGCTAATGAACTTGCTCTTGAGACACATGATGCTACTAACTATGTTGTTAAGTGTGATATAGCTACATCATGTGATGACTTGATCATTGAAAGCATTGAGAGTAGCAAAGGCAAGAGTGTGGTTGAGTCAAGCAACTATGATGATTATGCTAAGATTAAGTGTGAGAATGAGAAGCTTGCAAATGAGAACAAGAAGCTAAAAGGTTTGATGGCTCTTGAGAAGCAACCAACACATGAGTCACTCATTGAAGAAAACAAAAAGCTCAAGCAAGAAAAAGAGCATCTCAAGACCGGCCTAAGCAAGTTCACAAGAGGCCAACATTTGCAAAGTGATCTCCTCATGAACACCGTAATGAAGATGGATAGAAGTGGTATTAGGTACTTGGCAAATCAAGAGAAGAAAGCAAAAGCTCAACAACAACAAAGCAAGTCAAAGCCCAAGCCAAAGAGATGTGTTGAGTGTGGTCAAGAAGGTCACTTTGCTCATGAATGCAAAACTCCACCACCACAACCCTTGCCCAAGCATGCTAGACCTTTCGCCTTCAATGCTCATTATATGCTAAGAAAAGATTCAAATGGAAAGATGAAAGTCATGTTTTTGGGTCCCCAAACAAGAATAGGCCAAAGAAAATATGGGTTGCCAAGTCACTAGTGGAGAAAGTCAAGGGCCCCTCTCAAGTTTGGGTCCCTAAACAAAAAGCTTGATCTCTTGTGTGTAGGTGAACTACAAGACCGGTGGATCTCATTGGGTTGTTGATAGTGGTTGCACTCAACATATGACCGGTGATCCTCGTATGTTCACCACCATTGAAGAGAATGGAATATGTCAAAAGAAGATCACATTTGGGGATAATTCAAAGAGCAAAGTCAAGGGTATAGGCAAGATTGCAATATCACATGATCACTCACTCTCAAATGTGCTCTATGTTGCTTCATTGAGTTTCAACTTGTTATCCGTTGGGCAACTTTGTGACCTTGGCTTCCAATGCTTATTCACACCAAATGAAGGGGAAGTTTCAAAGATAGATGACAAGCAAGTGATATTCAAAGGCTTTAGATACAACAATCTTTATCTTGTTGACTTCACCTCCGAAGATGCAAATTTAATGACATGTTTGTTCACCAAGACCTCACTTGGTTGGCTTTGGCATAGGAGGCTTGCTCATGTTGGAATGAACACTCTCAACAAGCTATTAAAGAAAGAACTAGTGAGAGGATTGAAGGATGTGAAGTTTGAAAAGGACAAACCTTGTAGTGCATGTCAAGCGGGCAAACAAGTTGCAAACACTCATCCAACCAAAGCTTTCATGTCAACTTCAAGAGTGCTAGAACTTCTACACATGGATTTGTTTGGGCCTACAACATACAAGAGCTTGGGTGGTAATCTCTATTGTCTTGTGATAGTGGATGACTACTCAAGGTATACATGGACTTTCTTCCTTCATGACAAATCCGAAGTGGCAAATTGCTTCAAGAAGTTTGCAAAGAGAGCTCAAAATGAATTTGAAGTCAAGATAAAGAAGATTAGAAGTGACAATGGCAAAGAGTTTGACAACACCAACATTGAAGCTTATTGTGATGAAATTGGTATCAAGCATGAGGTCTCTTCAACCTACACTCCTCAACAAAATGGTGTAGTTGAGAGAAAGAACCGAACTTTGATCACCCTTGCAAGAACAATGCTAGATGAGTACAACACTCCGGAGAAGTTGTGGGCCGAGGCAATCAACACCGCATGCTATGCTTCAAATCGCCTCTTCCTACAAAAGTTTCTTGGCAAGACCCCCTATGAGTTGCTTAATGGGAAGAAGCCGGACGTCTCTTTCTTCCGGGTGTTTGGTTGCAAATGCTACATCTACAAGAAGCGTCAACACCTAGGGAAGTTTCAAAGACGTTGTGATATTGGTTTTCTTGTTGGTTACTCATCAAAGTCCAAAGCATATAGAGTATTTAACCATGCCACCGGTTTGGTTGAAGAAACATATGATGTGGAATTTGATGAATCTAACGGCTCCCAAGGAGCAATTGAGAATTGTGATGATATAGGTGATGAACCCTTGAGGGAGGCCATGAAGAACATGCCGGTGGGAGACATCAAGCCAAAAGATGATGATGATGATGTACAAATTGTTGATCCACCATCTTCATCACGTGTGCCTCAAGATGATGACAAGAATGAGAGAGTTGAAAATGAAGACACTTATGTCTCTCATGAACAAGCCGAGGCACAAGCTCAAGATGTTAATGCTCCCCATCCACCTCCTCAAGTGGTTGATAGAAGAAACTCACCACTACTTCAAGCACATCCACAAGATCTCATCATAGGGAGTCCTACAAAGGGAGTAATGACTCGATCTCAAAAGCTAGCTTCTTTTGTTGAACATCACTCTTTTGTCTCTTACGTTGAACCTAAGAATGTAGAAGAAGCTCTTCAAGATCCGGATTGGGTGAATGCAATGCATGAAGAATTGAACAACTTCACCCGCAATCAAGTATGGACACTTGAAGAGCATCCTAAAGGTGCAAGAGTCATTGGAACCAAGTGGGTGTTCCGAAACAAGCAAGATGACCAAGGCATAGTGGTGAGGAACAAGGCTAGACTAGTTGCAAAGGGGTTCTCTCAAGTTGAAGGTCTTGATTTTGGAGAGACCTTTGCACCCGTTGTAAGACTTGAAGCCATTTGTATCCTCCTTGCATATGCATCACATCATGATATGAAACTATATCAAATGGATGTGAAAAGTGCATTCTTAAATGGCTTTATAAATGAACTAGTCTATGTTAATCAACCTCCCGGGTTTGAAGACCCTAGATATCCTAATCATGTTTATAGGTTGTCCAAGGCGTTATATGGGCTCAAGCAGCCCCTAGAGCGTGGTATGAGCGCCTCCGGGACTTCCTCATTGAGAAGGGCTTCACCATTAGGAAGGTCAACACCACACTATTCACCAAGAAGTTTAATGGGGAGATCTTTATTTGTCAAGTATATGTTGATGATATCATCTTCGGATCAACAAATGAAGATTATTGCAAGGAATTTGGTGAATTGATGTCGAAGGAGTTCGAGATGTCAATGATTGGTGAGCTCACATTCTTCCTTGGATTTCAAGTAAAGCAAATGAGAGAAGGGATTTTCATCTCTCAAGAAAAGTATACCAAGGATCTTCTCAAAAGATTCAAGATGGAAGAATACAAACCAATCAAGACCCCAATGCCATCAAATGGACATCTCGACCTAGATGAGGGAGGTAAACCGGTTGATCAAACTCTCTACCGTTCTATGATTGGTAGCTTGTTGTACCTTACCTCATCTAGGCCCGATATCATGTTTAGTGTGTGCATGTGTGCCCGCTTTCAAGCGTGCCCTAAAGAACCTCACTTAAGTGCCGTAAAAAGAATCCTAAGATATCTTAAGCTCACCCCAAGCATTGGTCTTTGGTATCCCAAAGGAGCTAGATTCCAACTAGTTGGC
Organism: Saccharum hybrid cultivar R570; assembly: GCA_038087645.1. Taxonomy (NCBI): domain Eukaryota; kingdom Viridiplantae; phylum Streptophyta; class Magnoliopsida; order Poales; family Poaceae; genus Saccharum; species Saccharum hybrid cultivar. The sequence goes on from JAQSUU010000520.1 coordinate 10,302,129, forward strand.
TATTCCGATTCGGACTATGCCGGTTGCAAAATTGATAGAAAAAGCATATCCGGAGGGTGCCATTTGCTTGGAAGATCTTTAGTATCTTGGTCATCTAAAAAGCAAAATAGTGTGGCTTTGTCCACCGCCGAGGCGGAATACATTGCCGTGGGGGCTTGTTGTGCACAAATCTTATATATGAAACAAACCCTCCTAGACTATGGAATTATTCTTGAAAAGGTGCCACTTTTATGTGATAATGAAAGTGCCGTTAAAATTGCTAACAATCCGGTACAACACTCTCGCACCAAGCACATTGATATCCACCATCACTTTCTAAGAGATCACGTTGCTAAAAATGACATATCACTAGAAGGTGTAAGAAGTGAAAATCAATTAGCGGATATCTTCACTAAACCTTTGGATGAGGCAACCTTTTGTAGGTTAAGAAGTGAACTCAATGTGCTTGATTCTAGCAACTTTAAAAATTGAGCGTGTGTTGTCCCTTGCATTGCATTGTATAATATGCCATGTTTATTTTATCGCAATGCTTTTAGGGCTTGGCTAACACGGTTACGATAACCCTTCTTTGGAGGAGTGAAGAAGCCTAACCGTGGATCAAACTTGACAAACATCCTAGCTTTACCTTCTTGTATTGCATTGCATATGCATGGTTGTTTGTTTGGCGTTTCTTTTCGGTTTCACTTTGAGCAACCTCTGTGTTCGTCCATGGATAGAGAGAGCATTTTGATGCTCCTAAAGGTTCAAAAACTCTATTGCATGGCCATATGTTGCTCCTTGGGTGTTTATTGCCTATTTTCTTAAAAATAATACTAGCCTAAGGCAATCTATTTTGAAAATTTTGAGGGTTTGAGTGAGGTCACTCATATCGTGTTCCAATTGGTGTTTATTTGTGTCTTTTTGAATTGGAACCTGATTGGGAGAAGTCGCGTCGTAGTTCGGAACGAAGAAGGGCGAAGAACAGTGACCGGACGCTGCACCGGACGCAGTGATGCTTCACCACCGCGTCCGGTCCCGCGTCCACCAGCGCGTCCGGTCATCCAGAAGACCAACTCCAGATCTAGTGACCAGACGCTGCATCGGACGCGCCGCTGTTGACCACCGCGTCCGGTCCCGGTTACCACCACCACATCCGGTCATTCGCGATGAATTCTCGAGCTCCCCTCGACCGGACTCTGACCGCGTCCGGTCAGTCCTCACCGGACGCGTCCGGTCACTCCAGGAGCTTACTGGAGTGTGACCGGACGCTGCACCACCGCGTCCGGTCATAACGACCACCACGTCCGGTCATCACGCGTCGAGCGGATCTCGCCCCTTTTTAACCGTACGTTTGGATCTCATACTCTTTTCAATCTCGCCATCGCTCTCGCTCGTGAGTCCGCCGCCGCCGCGCCATCTCCTCCATCGCAGCCGCCGCCGCACCTCCGCCGCAGCTGCTGCCCACGCCTCCGCCGCAGCCGCTGCTCGCGCCTCCGCCATAGCCGCTACCCGCGCCTCCGCCGCAGCCACTGCTCGCGCCTCCGCCGCAGCCGCTGCCCGAGCCGCCACTGCAGCTGCTGCTAGCGCCGCCACCGCTGCCGTGTCTACTGGCTCCACTTGCCACGCCGGTTTCTCCACCGCAGCCACCACGTGCTCCCCCGTGCCAAGCATCCTCACTAGCTCCTCAAATCCATCCTTCGGCCGAGCCCTGTTCTCTAGGGTTTGCCCTAACCCTAGCTCGAGAGCTCGTCCGGCGATTTCGGGGAATCTCGCGATCTAGGTCACCTCATCTTGTCACCGTCGTCTCGTCGATCCGAGGTAGCTTTGCGTTTCGATTCACATCGTATCTCATATGCTTGCTATCTCTAGGGTTTCGTACCTTTTAGTTATATATGTGCTTATAATAGATCTCTCTATTCCGTCGTTGCAGCGAGTCTGTCCGTGTGTCAGGGTGAGATCAGTTTGCTGAATCCGAGGCCAAGCCTGCAGATAAGGATTGAGGCCAAGCCTCTCGAGTGACAGTTCACCATCTTTCAGAGGTTTGTCGGTCAGTTTTTCAGCATGGTGCGTTGCAAGAACGCCGGTGGTGCTCCTGGTGACGGGGATGACAGTCCTCCTCGTCGGTCTGAGATTGCACGTGGGAAGCGTATCAAGATCATGGCCAGAAAGAAGAAGAAGACACTTACAGAGGCAGAGATTGCTCAGGCCGTGGCAGATGCAGCAGAGCAGGCAGAGAGAGGTGGCAGGAGCAGTGGCATACGCATAGGCGAGCGTCGCTTTCATCTAGAAGGTCGACAGCTCGGCACAGAGGCCACTGAGGGTACTGAGGATACTGGAGCTACAGAGGGTATGTCAGTTGATCCACCTCCAGAGGCCACAGAGGCTCCAGAGGCCACAGAGGCTCCAGAGGCTACAGAGGACACAGAGGAGCAGCCAGCTCAGTCTCCACCACGTCGCACGTACTCAGGTGACTCCTAGGCCAGAGGGCCAGCGTCGTGGAGCACGTCCTCCTCCCAGAGCTAGAGGTTCACCCCCGATCGAGCACTTTGACTTGAGGGGTGCTACAGCACGTCAGGTGCAGGGGTTGAGGTTCGTGGAGGTCAGTCGGTGGTTTCCACCTGTGAGGGATCACAGAGCTTCAGAAGGCTTCTATACCCCACTTCAGGAGGATTTCTACAGGGCTCTAGTTGACAGCGGTATTGCTTTCCGACCACAGAGGGTCTGTCGACTTGAGTCACTGGTTGAGGTTGTGGGAGAACAGCTACGTCCGCACCTGTCCTTTCTTCCAGGCTTGTTAGATCTTCTTGGACGGACAGGTGCATACTGCGGCACATGGGTCAGAGAGTTTTATGCTTCACTATGGATTGATCCTGCCCATGATTTCATTCACTTTGCATTCCGAGGCCGCGATCACCGTCTATACAGCACCAGAGTATGGGAGATTCTCAGACTCCCAGCTTCCAACACGAAGATACATTAGCTGTGTTTTGGTCAGACTCCTCCACCGAGACGCCCTCACGGTGGTGCAGTGCCACCTACAGACTTGGTTCGACCCTACTTCCGTGAGCCTTTTGGCGAAGGGTCTCGTCGCACGCCTGCCAGTTTGACACCACTTGCCAGAGTTCTGGATGCTATAGTCAGACGCACTCTACTTCCCAGACTTGGCTATAGAGAGGGACTGACTCGGATGCAGCTATGGGTTGTTCACCACCTCCTCTCATAGACACAGTTTGACATTTGGGATCTCATACTTAGTGAGATGGAGGACACCATAGCTGAGGGCTTCAAAGGTAATCGTCAGCTGCCCTATGCACACTGGATCTGCTTCATCATTAGATCATCCATTCAGCTACCAGCAGAGATCCGAGCTGAGATATCAGATACTACTACTGCTTTCCTTGAGTATGATATCCGTCAGCTTTGAGCTTCAGTCACTAGAGATCAGGCCCCAGTGCCAGGACAGCGTGTGCGACCTGAGGTTCCTGAGACAGCGGCTGAGCAGGACGCCACAGTTGATGATCTTGCAGAGGTAGAGCTTGCCGATCTTGACGCTCAGTCTGCTGTTCTTCCTGAGGATGTGACATCTGACAGCACTGATGAGGACTACCAGCCCATCCCCAGGTACCGGTCTCCTCGGCCTCACGACCACGAGGGCGGTGGCTCTGGTTCAGCCTCCCGCACAGACCCAGCCATGGTGGCTATACTTGAGAGGTTGACCCAGGCACAGGAGCAGCAGCAACAGCAGATACAGCGACAGGCTCAGGACACAGCTGCAGCACTTGCACAGATTCAGGCTCGTCAGGACGAGTTTCAGCGTCAGCAGCTTGAGATCCAGAGGCAGCAGGTTGAAATGCAGCGACAGCAGTACGAGATTCAGCGACAGAGTGCAGCTAGTCAGCAGCAGTACTTGGATCTCCTGCGCCACCTAGTCACTGTTGGGGTTCCTCCGCCTGCTTCTATCCTGACTTCTGCTTTACAATCCAGTGATCCATCGAGTCAGGGATAGCTGGGTTTCCAGTTCACATCTCCACAGCAGCAGGTTCCCCAGACATTCTAGTCCCCGAGCTTCACGCCTATTCACACGGGGTTTACACCTTCAGACCAGCCTTGCCCTCACCTCCTGACAGGCACACCCTTCGGTGATTACAGTGCTACCTACAGCGAGTTGACTGGTCAGCCGACGCCCTCGCACACTACCTTTGCTACTTCTTCAGGGTTGTCAGCTTTAGAGGCAGCTATTCCTCCAGTGACAGGGACCGGTACTACAGAGACTTTTCCTTCATCAGTTGCCTCGACAGATCCTCCTGCTATTGGCTCGCTACAGGCTCAGGTCACTCAGACGGATCCTCTTATTGCTACTACGTCAGTACCTGTTCCTGCCGCTCAGACCCAGACCGCTTCACAGCCACGTGTTTCTTCAGAGGGTCAGCCAGATAGCTCAGATTCCGAGGGAGATTCTCTACACTTCATGATTACTCCGCGCACCTCGGCACCCGACACGACTCCGTCTGTCCCCCTGTCAGATCCTTAGATTAGTTTTTTTGGCGCTTGATGCCAAAGGGGGAGAGAGAGTAGTTTCAGGGGGAGTTTTGAGAGAGGGTTTTCGTTTTTTCTTGTGTGCTACTTTCATGCATCATGTTTACTTTTCAGTCATTGCATTCGTGTGGCATGTCGTCGTGTGATAAACCTTGAGTCTTAATGTTTTATCCAGTCATAGTGTTAACACTTGTCACCGTTTTTAATTATAGCTCTAAGGTTGTGCTTCCGTGCCTTACTCCGATTTCTTATGAGCTATATCTGTATGTATACTAACGTTCTTTGACTTATCTTATGAGTACACTCTTTTGGCTTGGGGCACATAAGCAATTCCTAACCCCTTGTGCTTATTGCTTTTTTTTGCTTATGTGAACCATGCATGCTCGAAAACCTCAACTCAAATCTTTTATATCTTAGTGTTGTCATCAATCACCAAAAAGGGGGAGATTGAAAGCATCTAGGCCCTGAGGTTTGGTTTCGGCAATTGATGACAACGCTTTATTACCATGACTAACGTGTGTTTTGCAGAAACTTTGGTAAGTTAGGTCATGGAGGTTTTAACTGCTTTGGGCACCATGGTATTCATGCCCCTTGATGGAAATCGTTTCGGTTTTCAAAAGAGTGACGTCAAGATTAAGGACGGTTAGTTCCGGATGTCGAGGTGTTGAGATACATTTGGAATAGTCGTTAGGATCTTCGTTTTTCTCTTTTGGCCGTACTATAAAGGGGGGCATGAGCGGGTAGCTTGACCTAGGCTAGTCCTACGTTTAGGTGTGGTGCACACTTGTTAAACTTGGCGCTAGGCAGCTCTAGAATAGCTCAAAGTTCAGTTGGAAGCAACTTGGTTCAAGTTGTGACGCGTTTCGGAGAGTTTCGGGTCGTTTTCCCATGACCGGACGCGGTCCTCGGCATGACCGGACGTGTCCGGTCAGTACAGTTCCACGGCTAGGGTTTCAGCTCTGACAACCGGACGCGGTCCTCGTGAGGACCGGACGCGGTGGTCAGAAGTCGACACGTGTCACTTGAGGGAAACACCCGATCGGACGCGACCTGGGTGTGATCGGCGCGTCCGGTCACAGTCCAGTAAGGTCCAGAGACGACCGGACGCGTCCAGTCATCACCGATCGGACGCGGTCGCGTGTCCAGTGCGAGTACAGTATGCTCCCTGCACGATCGGACGCGTCTGGTCGCCCCTGACCGGTGCGTCCGGTCAGTCAGTTGTTTTTCGGTTTTTGACTGTTACGAGCGACCGGCGCGTCCGGTCAGTTCAACCGGCGCGTCTGGTCAGCTCGTGTTTTGCTGAGTCAGCAGGTAACGGTTCATTTTGTCTGTGGGGTGTATAAATACATCCCCACCACCTCTTTTAGAGGTCTCTTGCTCATTTGATCAGCTGAAAAACACCTTTGGAGTGCAAGGGAGTGCAAGAGCACTAGTGAGGATAGAGATTTGAGAATCAAAGCTTGAGAGTTCCTCACTAGCGATTAGAGAGTAGCAAGTGTGCATCCACCTTCTCATTTGGGCTCGTAGTGGTCAAGTGAGAGTTCTAGCTTGTTACTCTTGGTGATCGCCATCACCTAGACGGCGTGGTGGTGATTGGGAGTTCGGTGATCATCCGGCGGAGCTTGTGGATGACCCAACTCATCTTGTGAGCGGTTTTGGGTGATTCACCGTGACGGAGTGTCGAAGAATCAACCCGTAGAGAGCACTTGATCCTTGCGCGGATCAAGGGGGAGCTACACCCTTGCGCGGGTGCTCCAACGAGGACTAGTGGGGAGTGGCGACTCTCCGATACCTCGGAAAAACATCGCCGTGTTCCTTGCCCCTTTACATTCAAGCATTTACATTCTCGTATTTACTTTCATTGCTTGTTTTACATTCTTAGACTTGCCATGCTAGACTAGGATTGGAAACTAGGGTGCAAAACTTTTTATCGGTAGACTCTCTAGGAACACAAGTAGACACTAGGGGTGAATTCCGGCTTGTAGGATTTAATTCTTGCATTTAATTTTTAGAAAAGCCCAATTCACCCCCCCCCTCTTGGGCATCTTGATCCTTTCAATTTGCAATACAAACAAGTCTTTGTCAATTTTCTTGGTGAAAAGAGTAGTATCCACTTTGCCCATGACAAATCCTTTGGATAGCAAGAAATCTCTTAATCTTTCATACCATGCTCTAGGTGCTTGCTTCAATCCATACAAAGCCTTCCTCAACTTGTATACATGCTTGGGTTTCTTGTCATTTTCAAAACCGGGAGTTTGCTTCACATACACCTCCTCTTGAATGTACCCATTGAGAAATGCACTCTTCACATCCATTTGATATAGCTTGATATTGTGAGCACAAGCATAGGCAAGTAAGATCCTAATTGCTTCTAGTCTTGCAACCGGGGCATATGTTTCACCGAAGTCAAGACCCTCTATTTGTGTGTAACCTTGAGCCACTAGTCTTGCTTTGTTCCTTACTACTATCCCTTCTTGATCTTGATTGTTGCGAAAGACCCATTTTGTTCCAATGATATTATGATCACTAGGTCTCTCAACTAGTTCCCATACTTCATTTCTCTTGAAGTTATTGAGCTCTTCATGCATTGCATTTACCCAATCCGGATCTTTCAATGCTTTATCAATGTCCTTGGGTTCTTCCATTGACACAAAAGAAGAGTGAGCACAAAATGATGCCAATCTTGATCTAGTTTGAACTCCCCTTTATATGTCACCAATGATGGAATCCAATGGATGGTCTCTAGCAATGTTGGTTGGTTGAAGCACTTGCACTTGATTGCTTGGATATTGATGTTGATCATGAGTTGGAGACGATGAACTAGCCACTTGTTGATCTTGTTGCACTTGAGATGATGTACTAGCTTGATTTTGCACAAGAGAACCCCTAGCTTGAGTGATTGGACTTTGGAGCACTTGATCTTTGTTGTCATCCACATCAATCACTTGCTTTGGTCTAATATCACCAATATCCATTCCCTTTAAAGCATTACTCAATTGAGTTCCTCTCACATCATCCAAGTTTTCTTCTTCATCTTGAGAACCATTTGTTTCATCAAACTCAACATCATGTACTTCTTCAAGTTGTCCACTAGCTAGGTTCCATACTCTATAAGCTTTGCTTGAAGTTGAGTAGCCAAGTAGGAAGCCTTCATCACACATCTTCTCAAACTTGCTCAATCTAGTGCCCTTCTTCAAGATGTAACATTTGCAACCAAATACCCGAAAGTATGCAATGTTGGGCTTTCTTCCATTCAAGATCTCATATGGTGTTTTCTCTAAGAACTTGTGGCAATAGAGGCAGTTGCTATAGAAGCAAGCCGTGTTGATTGCTTCGGCCCAAAAAGAGTGACTCACATTATACTCATTCAACATTGATCTTGCCATATCAATCATGGTTCTATTCTTCCTCTCAACTAAGCCATTAGATTGAGGTGTATACTTGGCCGACAATTGATGCTTGATTCCAAGCTCATCACATAGCTCGTCAACTCTTGTGTTTCTAAACTCACTTCCATTATCACTTCTCACTTTCTTGATTGTGGTCTCAAACTCATTTTGTACTCTCTTGATAAACTTCTTAAATATGTCAAATACATCACTCTTGTCCACAAGAAAGAATACCCATGTGTATCTAGTGAAATCATCCACAATCATAATGTCATACTTGTTGCCACCAATGCTTGTGTATGTAGTTGGCCCAAATAGATCCATGTGCAATAACTCAAATACCTTGGAAGTACTCATAATGCTCTTCAACGGATGAGTGTTGCCCACTTGCTTTCTGGCTTGACATGCACTACATAGCTTGTCCTTCTCAAATGTGACATCCTTCAAGCCTCTAACTAAGTCATGCTTCACTAACTTGTTCAATTGCTTCATACCAACATGACCAAGTCTTCCATGCTACAGCCAACCCATACTTGATTTGGTGAGCAAGCATGTTGAAAGTTGAGTGTCACTAGCATTGAAATCAACCAAGTATAGATTCTCATATCTAAAGCCTTTGAAGATCAAGTTGGAGCCATCAACACTAACTATCTCCACATCATCAACACCAAAGATACACTTGAAGCCTAGATCACATAATTGAGCAACCGACAACAAGTTGAAATTGAGCTTTTCAACTAGTAGCACATTGGAGATGCTTTGATCATTAGAGATTGCAATCCTTCCAAGCGCCTTCACATCACCCTTGCTATTGTCACCAAATGTAATGCTATCAATGCCACTATCATTTGATTTGAGAGAGTTGAACATTCTTGAATCACCGGTCATATGTTGAGAGCACCTACTATCAAGCACCTAATGCCTTCCTCTAGCGTTGTAATTTACCTACCAAACAATTAATATCTTTTAGGTACCCATATTTGCTTAGGTCCTTAGAGGTTAGTAACTAAGCTCTTTGGTACCCAAATGGTCTTCTTCTTTGGACCCACAATTGGTGTACCAACAAACTTAGCTTGCACACCCTTCTCACCCTTGATAAGAACATAACAAGAATCAAAAGGAATGCAATCCATTTTAGCATGAAACTTCTTGTTGTTCTTGTTTATTTTATTACAATTAATCTCTAGATGCCCAACTTGCTTGCATCTATTGCAATAAAGACCATTGCTCTTCACAAAGCGAGGCTTTGGAGTAGCAAAGGCCACCTTGCCCTTCTTGGGAGTATAGTCCAAACCCTCTTTGTTAAGAGAGAACCTTTGGCTACCCAATCATTTTACTAAGCGGGCATCCCCACTATAGGCGTTGCCTAATGCGCGGGTGAGATCATCCACCTCTCTCTTGAGAGTCTCATTCTCAACCACAAGTGTTGTATCACAAGTAGTAGAGGTAGAGTTGGTTATGGTGGATGATGATGAGCTACATAAAGCATTAGTAGGACCAACAAATAAAGAATCATCAATAATATCACATATTAGTCTAATATCACAAGTGACAATCACTTGCTCCTCCTTAGCCTCCTTCATGAACTTCTCCAACTTGAGATCCTTTTCCTTGATGAGCTCAAGTAGAGTGGAGTGGGCTTCCTTAAGCCTAGTGTGAGCAACTTCAAGGTCCTCATGGTCTTCCTTTAGACACTCACGAGAGGCCTCTAGCTCATCAAAGTATTTCCTAAGAGCTTTGAGCTTTTGTTCAATTCCTTTGCACTCCTTACTCTTTTTGAGAGCAACGAGCTCCTCCATCAAGGCATCATTTTCATTGCTCTTGGCAATGAGCTCTTGCTCCAAGATTTTGCATCTCTTGGTGGTCCTCTTGTAGCCCTTGCTCATTTGATCTATTATGGCCAATAGATCATCCTTGGAGTAGTCCTAACCTCCTCCTCATCACTCCTACAACCATCACTAGCACAAGAATCATCATCACTATCATCATATTTTATCTTGGTAGGCTTGGTCATAAAGCATGTCGATGTAGTGTCGAAGATGGATGGCTTGTTGGAGAGGGCGAGGCTTCCAATGGCTCGCCGAGTGGTCCTTTCATCATCACTAAAGCTTGCATCATCATCACTATCGGAGTTGTCACTATCCCAAGTGACCACATAACCACCACCCTTCTTCTTCTTATTAAATATGAAGCTCTTCTTTGCTTTCTTCTCCTTCCCTTTCATATCCTTTTTGTTTTTCTTGAGCTTCAAGTCCCCATTATGAAATCTCTTATCTTCATAGGGGCAATCCGCCACTATGTGATCGGGGCTATTGCAATTATAGCAAAGGATCTTTGCCTTCATAGTGTCTCTCCTCTTCCTTGCCCCATATCCTTTCTTCTTCATGAACCTCCCCATCTTGTGCACTAGGAGGGACATGGTCTCATCATCAAATGGATCATCATCATCGCTCTCCACCTTGCTCTTGCCCTTAGAAGATGAAGCCTTGAATGCAATGGACTTCTCTTGCTTGACCTTGGTCTCCTTCTTCTCTTCTACCTCATCTTCATCATCATTGTATTGGGCATCGGTCATTATATCTTCAAGCACATCGGTTGGTTTGACCTTGTCCAATCCCTCTCTAAAGATCATTCTTCTCAAGGTGGCAAACTTCTTGGGTAAGCACATCAAGAACTTATGTGAGAAGTCCTTGTCCTCAACCTTCTCTCCAAACCCCTTGAGATCATTGACAATGACTTGGAGCCTATAGAACATCTCCGGGATGGATTCATCATCCTTCATCTTGAAAATGGAGAACTTGTCCTTGAGCATATATAGTTTGGCACTTTTTACCGTTGAAGTGCCCTCATATGTTTCTTCAAGTCTTATCCAAAGCTCACTTGCCTTTTCAAGACCTTTGATTTGCTCAAATACTTTATCATCAATGGCATGGTAGATTGTGCCAAGTGCCGCCGTGTTGCATTGTTTGTTGATGCGGTCATTGGGAGTGAGATTTTTCTCATCAAGAATGATGTATCCTTCTTTGGTCAAATCCCAAACCTTCTCATGTATATTGCCTAGATATTGCTTCATCTTCCTTTTCCAATGATCAAAGGAAGAGAAGCCATCAAAGAATGGAGGCTTGCCATCAACATGATTGAACATAACTTGAGCCATCTTGCACCGAGGTTGTTAAGCCTAGAAAACAGTGACCATAGCTCCGATACCACTTGAAAGGTCTTGATGGCTAGAGGGAGGGTGAATAGCCTATTAAAATTTCCTTTAAAGTGTGCTAAACAAGTTTATTAATATAACAAATAGCGAGATGCGAGTTTTGCTTAGCCTACGGGGTGTTTGCAAGCCAACTATCCAATTCACAATTCTAATATATATGCACTCAACCGCATAAGTCAAAAGCATAGGATTAGTACTTAGGCATTGTCACTAATTACCAACACCAAACATAGAGCTTTCACCGGGTTTGGTTGCAATAGGTCAAAACCAACCCTTTTCTACAGCCAAGGTCCTATCTAATCGAGAAAATAATGAAACCAATGTGGCAGAATCGCATAATCTAATGCCCTCCCAAGAGTACTTTTCTTCCATTAGACACTAAGTACCCAAGGGGGAGCACTAAACTATGCGATTCCGTCGAGCACACCGCAAGGGAGAACTCGAAGATCCACATTTTTACATCAGGATCACAAATGAGAGAGTAAAGCTTACAACATCCTTACCATTTCTTACATCACTTTTAGTACAACATCATAGTAATTCATTATTTGATTATAATAGCAGAATATAAAATGTTATCAGAGTTCAGCGGAAATGAAACCATTTAATGATAAGTTAAACATTATCATGATGAACTTTTATAAGAATAAATGATAACAAGTTGCCAGTATTTTCTTTGTAGAACTTTTGGTGAGAGTTTTAATAAATAAACTCTACTCCGTATCATAAAGGGAATCCTCGCAGAGCCCACCAGGGGGTCCCCGCACTCAAGTGTCAGCTTATCAGCACCTGTCCCCTGCAACCGAGTAGAATAACCCCTGAGTACTTAATTGTACTCTGCAAGACTTACCCATCAGGAGGAAAGAAAAAGACTCCAAGGATTATGTAAGGCTTTCTGGCTTGTGGGTTTATTGCATCTGCAAGAAGCATTACAAAATATGCATCCTTATATTTCTTTTTATTAGCAGTCATCATTAGTTAATTAACCGACCATTCTATATAAGCACCAAGGCTACTTACAAGCATGTGGTAAGCAATCAGAACCATTTTACCATCTTCCATAGTTCTTGCTACGATGCTAGATTATAGTCATGTCGGACCGTCAAATTGACGGCGATTCGTGAATCAATGTGCCTAGCTAGGTGCCCTAAAAACACACGCCTTGCTTGTACCCCGGGCACAAGGAAGACCAATCCGTTCCACTTCTGTCAAGGGGTCTAGGTCCCCATCCAAGCTCGGACTCTAAGGCCCCAACACTGCAGGCCCGGCCTCAGTATGGTGCTTAGACCTCCTCAACCCATATATATATAACCACCTAAAAAGCAGGTCCAGAAAGAGCCGGAACCCATGACAAGAGCGAAATAAGTCTTCCCGCCCCCATAAGAAAGTATATGCTCGGGACAAGTAGGTCTGTGACCTGACTATGGAATCCAATGCAACGAACGGTCCTTAATCGACACAGGCGGAACAAATGCAACCAGAGCCCCGCTCTATTGCCCAACCAGGTCCAAGTCCATCCAAGCCCATTCTGTCCGGTCTCCAATTATTATACACATTTATTCCATGTGATAGTAACATGATAAAAGTAACAACAATATATTTCCTATCTCTCGTGATTGACAGGTAATCACTCGACTTCTACCGAAATCCTATAGCATAGCACGCTACCCGATCCTATCATACTAGTAAGACTCATAGGGTGAGGATATATATGCAAGTGGGTTCCATTCAACTCCTACAAACTTAATGCACAAACATTAAATAAAGTGCAGAATAATAGGGGTTATGCACCGGGGCTTGCCTGGGTAAAATATAACCAAGTTAGCATTTTGTCAAAGTGACATGATCATCCAGGCACCATATTTTTGTCTTCTCCAGATGACTTCACGATCCATCATCGTTCCTATTATGACATTCGTGGATGAAATGCAGAGACGTAAATCGACAATGATAATTGCAGCTAGAAGAACGTGATCCACTTCGCAAGCTAACGAGCTAACTCTAATGTCTAACGTACGAGGCCCCGAATCCATGCTACCAGCAACGCGCTAAAACCCCGACAAGTATTTTAGTTCTACAAACCCAAGGTTTTACTTTACTCATTTTGTCAGTTTTAATATATATTAGCACTAGGGCTCATTCACTATTCTAACCAACTATGTACTCTGGAGTCATAAAACTACAGTGAGCACTAAATAATGCTATGAACCTACTGTGAAATTTTTGGAATTATTGCTGGTATAGATTAACCATGGAAAATCATACAAGTTCATATTTTAGAAATGTTAAGCCTCTCGAATTAATTAACGAGCTTCTGCAAACACTATATGACTATGTGAAATACATGCACTAACATATAGAAATTGATTTTAGAAACCAACCAAAACTTGTTTCACAATTTTTGGATTCCTACACATTTTTCTGTTGCATTTACAAGTTTTACCCTAGAACCAAATTAGGAAATACTTTAGAAAGCTAAAGGGCCGGCGGTAGCCAAAATATCCTAGCAGCCCAGTGGATGACGCGGCCACGCACGCGCTCAGGCCGCCCAACACCGGACAGGGTGGTGCGCCAACCGGACGGCCCAACTGGACCGAGACGCGAGCATAGCAGGCCGGCCCAGCTGGCCCGCCCTGGACGCAGATGCGCACTTTGCAGAAAAGACCCCCCGGTTTACTCCAAACTAACCCGCAGTACAACATGCACTATTCATCAGAGTCTATTGCTTCGCATCTAGACCCAATACATTTTCCTATTCAGTTACTTACCCTCTCCTTCTCAACAGAGCAAAGCAAGAGCAGGGCCGGCTCGGGCTCGACCGATCCCCGCCCTGGCTGGCTAGCAGCCGCAACCGAGGACCGCGCGCCCATCACGAGGTTGGCGTGCCCCCACGGCAACCCACAGCTGGGCCCCGCGTGGCCCACAACTGGCTGGCCACGATGCCCACGGCTGGAGCGGCGGCATCCCGGTGGCGGAGGCGCACCGGGGCATGGCCGGTCGCCGATGACAGACAAGCAGCACCGGATGACCACGGTGTACCCACGGCTGGGCTGCTCCTGTGCTGGAGAAGGGCGTAGTGGCCTGACTGCGTGCGCGCGCGGCGACGGCGGCCTGAGCAGAGCCGTGGTGACTCCCGGTGATGCGACCGCGGTGAGCATGCACAGGGGTCACCAGGGGGAGTGAGGCGGGGCGGTGGTGCCGATGGTCGAGCATGGAAAGGAGTGAGCGGAGGAACCGGCGGTGGCCGAGCTTGCTCTGGTCGGTCATGGCAGGCGCACCCGCGATAAGCAATAGAGCGAGGGGGAGGGCTGAGGCAGTGAGAGAGCAAGGTGAGTGAGGAGCCATGCGAGCGTTTGCCTCCTCCTTAACCTAGGCACAGCCAACACGGTGGCAGGGCAGCACGCGGGTGCAACAGAGGCGCCGCGGCGAGGACACCACAGTGAGCGGCGGGCCCATGCACCGAAGGACAGCGAGTTGAGGGGGAGGCCAACTTCGCAAAGCGCGACAGCGTGAGGCCGTGGCGCATGGCTCGGTGGCCTAGCGGGGTCGCGTGCACGCACATGCATAGCAGTGCGGCAACGAGTGGGCAGCAACGCGACAAGACAGTGGGCCAGCCAGGTGCGGTACACGCGCAGCAGCGCTGCACAGCGGCAGCAGCGACCAGCGACGCCAGAGCGCCTGGTAACCGCACACGCCCGAGTCCACGGTCAAAACCGACCTTTGCATGAATTTTAAAGCGCCCCAAAATCCGACGCAGCTCGATTAGGGCTAAATCATCATGACTATGCCAAAGGAGATGTACTAGACTACTACGAGGAGATTTAAACTAGGGCCGAGGTGAAACAGAGAGAGACAGCGGTAGTCTAAGTTGGCACGGCCAACTGACACCCGGAGACAAGAACCAGGTGGCCAACCCATTTGCAGCTATTTATAACGGTTAATTCATGGCTAGGGCAACTACCAGCCAAAAACACTTGTACCAGCACAAACACTCACTAAGTTGCAAACCATGGAGCAAAAACATGACTCAGGTGCTTAACTCAATTTTTCAAAATTAAATACTAAATATTGCAAGGTTGCACCAAAATTTTTGACTACCGATTTTTACGAGAGGGCGATTTTTGCGTTAGCAAAATACCGGCTAACATTATTTATCCTCCAGAAATAAAGTTACACCTTCTGCTACTAAACCACTACTTCAACTCCTATTTAAACATTATACACAAGTTGTATTTTAGTTTTGTCTATAAAAATTGTTTTTCATGTCTAAACAAATAAAATCACTTATTTCCTTTGGTTTGTTAGCGTTTCTATCGAACATTTCTTAACATTAAAGTAGATGGGCTTGCTCATTTATTTGATTCCTTTCAATCACCAGAGTGAGCCCTATACGATCCACTTTGTCATTTCATGTGCAAATTAAGTTTAACGGCCCGAGAAACTCGTTGCGAATATTTCTTAGGTCCAAACCGGGTGCTAAGCGAGGTCGTAACAGCAAGGCTGTTACAACCAACCCCCCTTAAAAAGAATCTCGTCTCGAGATTCGAAGCATGAACAAAGAAAGAGGAAAATGTGATTTCACTTCTTAGAGCAGAGATTACATGGGAGATTACATGACTTCGAAAACTAAAACACTCAGGGATCTAGGGACATCACGACTAAGAACAAACTGATTCAACTCACAACCTCTCTAGAAATCGACGAAGACGGGGACAGTGGAAGAGCAATAGGAAAACGATTATCCAGAACATGGCGAATGACTAGCAAAGCCAGAAACTAGAGACTGGTACAAAGATCATCGCGAAGCCTAAAACCTAAACTAACCAGAGATAAACTTGAACTTCTCCAATGGAAACCAGACCCCTGCTTTGAGTTACCCCATCACCTCAGATCAGTGACCTTAGATCTACGAGCAACAGCTGGATCTCGTAGCTTTGTCTCCCAACTACTCCTTCCCAATGGCTTCCCGAGCTTCTACCACCTGAGTACTGACAGATAAACCGATTCTACGAGCTCTACTTCAAATCTAGAGGTGGGATGGAGGAGAGGCAAATGAGGTGGCATTTATAGCGGGGCGAACGGAGGTGGTGGTGTAGCGCACAGGTGGTGGGGGCGGCGTGGAGGGGGAATCACCAGCGGGTTACACGGTGGGGGGAGCGTCGGCCATGGTGCGCTCCCTGTGCGAGCTTGAGTGGGGGAAAAGAGAAAGGAGGGGTGAGGTTCGCCCGGCAAGGAGGCGTGCGAGTGACGTGCCTACCAGAAAAGAATGAGAGGGACGGGGGTCCAGTACGGGGGCAAGGGTGAGAATCGAGAGCTGACAAGGGTGCCGGGAAAAGAGGGGCGTACAATGCAAGGGGGCGAGGCAAGTGTGGCGCCATGCCGCCGCCTCGTGAGTGCGGCACACGTGGGCCCCACCACCGACGGCATCCGTAGAACACGCCATGACAGCGACCTGGCAAGTGTAGCATGGTCACTGGGCAAAGGGGCGATGTTCAATCAGGTGTTCCAATTACTCTAGACTACTAGAGGGATAATTGTTCCTTATCGCTCTTCTGTTTCTTCTTTTTCCCTTTTGAATCCAACTTGCACCAACCTTTTGTATAGACTGATATCAGGACATACGTGCTTCTTCCAAAACCCCGCTATCTTGGTCGTATTTGCGAGAGCACTATTCCATCAACCCATTGCAGATTTCCCATTAGAACACTAGAATATTTTTACCAAGGAGAATATCTATAACAAGAGTGGTACTGCGGTGTACCTTAGTAACAATGCTTGGTCAACAACCTCGATACCAGCGCACGTCGAGCGGCACAATCCATGTGGTCGTGATCCACAGGTGGCCCTCGGTTCCGTCGTAGCACCATAAGCTGTTAACCAGGCAACTATTACCAACTTACTTGTAGCAAAGGCAGTGGGGTCGTAGGTGGACCACATAATTAGAAAAGTAGTTCAAAGAAATTCAGACAACAAGGGTTCCTCTTCAAAACAAGGAACAAGGAAAATAAATCCCAAGGCGGATTTAAATCAAGGGGATTCAAGTGTTCTATTGGGACATCCACAATTAGTTGATATAGTGTCCTCTGTCATCCAATCACGGTTGATATGTTGCATCTGAATAACTGTTCCTCTCATAACCTGCTTGTTGTCGTCTCAAGAACCCTAAGAAAGTCTAACAAGGCCTAAAGGAAATTGGTGTAACACACAATAGCATAAGCAAATTGCACGTTCCAACGCCCACAAACGGGTACCAACATACAGGCCTTCACTCTCCCATCCGTGACACAACACTTGCATCCTACAACCAGACGGTCTTAACAACTACGGGCGAAGCACAATGGAGAGATTACAATACTGGAGGACAGTGACAAAAAGCACTACCAACTACGGTTACATCTCCCCTAGGATAACTAATCTACTTTGTCGGGCCGAACGACTTCATCCCTGGGCTCTTGGGGTTCTTCTACTGCACTGGGTTGTGGATCTGCTTCTTCTCTTGGTAGCAGCTGGGTGAGGGGAAGGAAAGGCTCCATCTCTAAGGCTTCCGTGGACGAAGGTGCTAGCGGTTTAGTAACACCAGTCCTCCTTCTCTCTAGCGGATGTACAGGGATTCCCTCCAAGATCAAGGGTTCCTGCCGTTCTGTGGCAAGCGTCCTTCGCTTGGCCCTTGTGGCAAGATAGGCGCCCTCTAGCTCCTAGGCATGTCGGTCTTGGTCCACCTTGATGGCTTTTGCCATGGTAGTCTCTCGGCTCTCAGCGGCTGCTAGGTTGGCATGGGCTTTAGCAAGCTGCACTTCGAGCATCCAAGAGAAGATCTTGGCTTCCTCAGCACGGCGGACACACACCCTCAGCTCCGAGGCCTACCGGTCGTACTGCTCATCCAGGGCGAGCGAGTACGTGGTCAGGTGCACCACGATCAGGTTGTCCTCTTGCATGTCCTAACCCAGCAAGGCCTCCATGCGAGCCCTCCATACCCGACGGTTCTTGTCCCAAGGTGGAAAGAACCGCATGGGGGTACGAGAAATGGGCCCTTCATAGATCTGGCAGAGATACTGCAAGGCTTTGCAGGCCGCAACATGGTAGGTGTCGCCGAAGCGAAACCCGGTTGCGGTCACATTATAGGCTTCAGTGACGTCGGGAAACTCCTCACTCTTGCCAATGTATATGGTGACCTTGCATCGCTTAGTGCCTTGCTTCATATACTCACGGCCCTCATACTTGAGATGATCCTTGACTCTGAGCTTTTTGTAGGGTGGCATATAGGATTTTGGGAAAACCCTCGATGTTCAGGCAGTAGCTGCTAACCTAGACTCCTGCCATCCTTGGTGGGTGGTGGTGCAAGGAAAGCTTGAGCAAGAAACTTGCTCAAAGGAAAAGGGCTAAGAGAGTTGGGATGCACCGAGTGATGATTCCAAGTGGCTAGGCCCGCCCTTATGTAAAGGCAGAGTGGACCGTGGTCCTATCGCAGTCCACCCTCGAGCCTTGCACAGGGGCCAGTAAAAGTAAATAGCGAGATCCTTACACGCACACGACGAGCGATGCCCGAGGTCGTAAAGGGTTAGTACGACTGTAGGGCAGAGGTTTGACAAGAGCGCAGAAGGGGGGGTACGACAATGTATGGCCAGGCAGGCGTGAACCAACAGGCGTGCGTGACGCATGAGGCTATAGTACCATCATGGCTACACAAACAAAGATTGGTCGACCTCAACAACTACTGCACAAACAGCGTATGCATGAATGCATGTCCTATCCATCCTCACACTGTTACCAACATATAGGGCCACTATTCTAAGATTTTTGGCACGTCATGCTCTCCTTGTAGCTAGTCGATGCTATCAAACTATGCTTAGGGTTAGGGTACCTATAGAAATCTGGATTAAGCCTAACTAAGATAGCATAGTGCCATCTATCCTGGATACATAACCATAGCAATAGGGCATACTTATATAACTTCGTATGCAAACATCCTAACTTTTTAAAAAGAATTTGTTGTCAAGTTTTAATTTAGTAAAAATTTTGAAGCTTTATTGTCTCATTTATGCTCTGATACCACATGTGGCAGAATCGCGCAATCTAATGCCCTCCCAAGAGTACTCGTCTTTTATTAGACACTAAGTACCCAAAGGGGAGCACTAAACTATGCGATTCCATCAAGCATACCACAAGGGAGAACTTGAAGATCCATATTTTTATATCAGGATCACAAATAAGAGAGTAAAGCTTACAACATCCTTGCCATTTCTTATATCACTTTTAGTACAACATCAGAGTAATTCATTATTTGATTATAACAGCGAAATGTAAAATGTTATCAGAGTTCAGCGGAAATGAAACCATTTAATGATAAGTTAAACATTATCATGATGAACTTTTATAAGCATAAAATGAAAACAAGTTGCCAGTATTTTCTTTGTAGAACTTTTGGTGAGAGTTTTAATAAATAAACTCTACTCTACATATAAAGGGAATCCTCGCTGAGCCCACCAGGGGGTCTCTGCACTCAAGTGTCAGCTTATCAACACATGTCCCTTGCAACAGAGTAGAATAAACCCTAAGTACTCAATTGTACTCTGCAAGACTTACCCGTCAGGAGGAAAGAAAAAGACTCCAAGGATTATGCAAGGCTTTCTGGCTTGTGGGTTTATTGCATCTGCAAGAAGCATTACTAAATGTGCATCCTTATATTTCTTTTTATTAGCAGTCATCATTAGTTCATTAACCGACCATTCTATATAAGCACCAAGGCTATTTTCAAGCAGGTGGTAAGCAATCAGAACCATTTTACCATCTTACATAGTTCTTGCTATGATGCCAAATTATAGTCATGTCGGACCATCAAATTGATGGTGATTTGTGAATCAATGTGCCTAGCTGGGTGCCCCGAAAACACACGCCTTGCTTGTACTCCGGGCACAAGCAAGACCAACCTGTTCCACTCCTGTCAAGGGGTCCAGGTCCTCGTCTAAGCTTGGACTCTAAGCCCCCAACATTGTAGGCCTGGCCTCAGTATGGTTCTTAGACCTCCTCAACCCATATATATAACCACCTAAAAAGCTGATCCAGAAAAAAGCTGGAACCCATGACAAGAGCGAAACAAGTCTTCCCGCCCCCATAAGCAAGTATATGCTCGGGACAAGTAGGTCTGTGACCTAACTATGCAATCAAATGCAACGAACGGTCCTTAATCGATAGAGGCAGAACAAATACAACCAGAGCCCCGCTCTGTTGCCCAACCAGGTCCAAGTCCATCCAAGCCCATTCTGTCTGGTCTCCAATTATTATACATATTTATTCTATGTGATAGTAACATGATAAAAGTAACAACAATATATTTCCTATATCTCGCGAGTTGTCGTAATCACTCGACTTCTACCGGAATCTTATAGCATAGCACGCTACCCGATCCTATCATACTAGTAAGACTCATAGGGTGAGGATATACATGCAAGTGGGTTCCATTCAACTCCCGTAAACTTAATCCACAAACATTAAATAAAGTGCAGAATAACAGGGGTCATGAACAGGGGCTTGCCTAGGTAAAATATAATCAAGTTAGCATTTCGTCAAAGCGACACGATCATCTAGGCACCATCTTTTTGGCTTCTCCAGATGACTTCACGATCCATCATCATTCCTATTATGACATTCGTGGATGAAATGCAGAGACGTAAATCGACAATGATAATTGCAGCTAGAAGAACGCGATCCACTTTGCAAGCTAACGAGCTAACTCTAATGGCTAACGCACGAGGCCCCGAATTCATGCTACCAGCAACGCGCTAAAACCCCGACAAGTATTTTAGTTCTACAAACCCAAGGTTTACTTTACTCATTTTGTCGGTTTTAATATATATTAGCACTAGGGCTCATTCACTATTCTAACCAACTAAGTACTCTGGAGTCATAAAACTATAGTGAGCACTAAATAATGCCAGGAACCTACTTTGAAATTTTTGGAATTATTGCTAGTATAGATTAACCATGGAAATTCATACAAGTTCATATTTTAGAAATGTTAAGCCTCTCAAATTAATTAACGAGCTTCTGCAAACACTATATGACTATGTGAAATACATGCACTAACATATAGAAATTGATTTTAGAAACCAACCAAAACTTATTTCATAATTTTTGGATTCCTACACATTTTTCTGTTGCATTTAGAAGTTTTACCCTAGAACTAAATTAGGAAATACTTTAGAAAGCTAAAGGGCCGGCGGTAGCCAAAATATCCTAGCAGCCTAGTGGAGGACGCGGCCACGCACGCACTCAGGCTGCCCAACACCGGACAGGGCGGTGTGCCAACCGGACGGCCCAACTGGCCCGAGACGCGAGCATAGCAGACCGGCCCAGCTGGCCCGCCCCGGACGCGGATGCGCACTTTGCAGAAAAAGACCCCCCTAGTTTACTCCAGACTAACCCGCAGTACAACATACACTATTCATCTGAGTCTATTGCTTCGCATCTAGACCCAATACATTTTCCTAATCAGTTACTTACCCTCTCCTTCTTCTCAACGGAGCAAAGCAAGAGCAGGGGCGGCTCGAGCTCGGCCGATCCCCGCCCCGGCTGGCTGGCGGCCGCAACCGAGGACCACGCGCCCATCACGAGGCCGGCGTGCCCACCGGCAACCCACGGCTGGGCCCGGCGCGGCCCACAGCCGGCTAGCCACGATGCCTACGGCTAGAGCGGCAGCAGCCTGGCGGCGGAGGCGCACCGAGGCGCAGCAGGTTGTCGAGGACAGCCGAGTGGCACCGGATGACCACGGTGTACCCACGGCTGGGCTGCTCCCGTGCCGGAGCAGGGCGCAGCGGCCTGACCGTGTGCGCGCGCGGCGGCGGCCCGAGCAGAGCTGTGGTGACTCCCGGAGACATGACCGTAGCGAGCATGCACATGGGTCACCATGGGGAGTGAGGCGGGGCAGTGGTGCCGATGGTCGAGCATGGAAACGAGTGAGCGGAGGAACCAGCGGTGGCCGAGCTTGCTCTGCTCGATCATGGCGGGCGCACCCGCGACGAGCAGCAGAGCGAGGGGGAGGGCTGAGGCAATGATAGAGCAAGGCGAGTGAGGAGCCGTGCATGCGCTTGCCTCCTCCTTAACCTAGGCGCAGCTGACACGGCGGCAGGGCAGCACATGGGCGCAATAGAGGCGCCACGGCGAGGACACCACAGTGAGCGGCAGGCCCATGCACCGAAGGACAGCGAGTTGAGGGGGTGGCCAACAACGTCACGAAGCGCGACAGTGCGAGGCCGTGGCGCATGGCTCGGTGGCCGGGCGAGGTCGCGTGCACGCACATGCACAGCAGTGCGGCGATGAGTGGGCAACAACGCAACGAGACAGTGGGCCAGCCAGGTGCGGTACGCGCGCAGCAGCGCTGCACAGCGGCAGCGTCGACCAGCGACACTAGAGCACCTGGTAACCGCGCACGCCCAAGTCCACGGTCGAAACCGGGCTTTGTAAGAATTTTAAAGCGCCCCCAAAATCCGACACAGCTCGGTTAGGGCTAAATCATCGCGACTATGCCAAAGGAGATGTACTAGACAACTATGAGGAGCAGCAAATTGGGGCCGAGGTGAAACAGATAGAGAGACAACGGTAGTCTAAGTTGGCACAACCAATTGACACCCGGAGACAAGAACCAGGTGGTCAATCCATTTCCAGCTGTTTATAACAGTTAAATCATGGCCAGGGCAACTACCAGCCAAAAACACCTATACCAGCACAAACCCTCACTAAGTTGCAAACCATGGAGCAAAAACATGACTCGGGTGCTTAACTCAATTTTGTAGAATTAAATACTAAATATTGCAAGGTCGCACCAAAATTTTTGACTGCCAATTTTTACGAGAGGGCGATTTTTGCGTTAGCAAAATACTGGCTAACATTATTTATCCTCCAGAATTAAAGTTACACCTTCGGCTACTAAACCACCTCTTCAACTCTTATTTAAACCCTATACACAAGTTGTATTTTAGTTTTGTCTATAAAAATTGTTTTTCACGTCTAAACAAATAAAATCACTTATTTCCTTTGGTTTGTTAGCGTTTCTATCGAACATTTCTTAACATTAAAGTAGATGGGCTTGCTCATTTATTTGATTCCTTTCAATCACCAGAGTGAGCCCTATACGGTCCGCTTCATCATTTCATCTGCAAATTAAGTTTAACGGCCCGAGAAACTTGTTGCGAATATTTCTTAGGTCCAAACCAGGTGCTAAGCGAGGTCGTAACACCGAAGGTCCTATCTTCTAATCAACAAGGTAATGAACCAAAGGTCCTATCTTTTGATCAAGAAGATAATGAACTTTTGGCTACACTAAGGGAATCTTTCAATCTTCTTATAAATTCAGGTTTAGACCTAGCCTTACAAGACCCTGTTCTTCTCTAATATTTTTATACATGTCTTGAAAATATCACCGTTGGAGGAGTTTTCTTTTTTTTGTCCATTAGTGAAGCAAGGTTTGTCCTTATTAGTAGACACACTCCTTGCACTAACCTTCATGATGAACTCATAGAGGAAAAGAAGGAATTATCCCCCAAACAAGAAGAGGTAGTTTCTATAGCCACATTACAAACATTTCAATTCTACGATTTGGCTATCCATCCCAAACCAGTTGTACTCTGAAATCCACTAAGGGAAGAAGAAATTTTACCCTTGGAAATCCTTTCCAATGATGATTTTGGGAGGAGCTTAAACTTTCCGCTTCATAAGAGACCTTTTAGTGCAAATAGTTTGAATCTTCTTAAGAAGGGATCTCTTAGAAAGCTTCTCAAATCCAATCCCTTTGAAGGACACTTAGAAAGACTTAAGGATGGCATGTCAAGTGATGCCACAGAAGGAGAGCGAAGCCATCTAGAATCTACTCCTATCATTTTCCCTTCTATGCCCACATCGGATATAAAATTCAAACCCATCCTTGACCCCTATGACTCCTCCTATGCTCCTTCTCCTGAGACTCATGATGATTCTAGAAATCCATCTACACATCCCACACATAGGAATCATCTAGACCATAAGGGGGATCGAGAAGAGCAACATCAATGGCTAAATTAGCATTAAAAACCTATGTGCTATTGCCATTGAATGGGTGGATGAGGCCTTATATGAGACCAACTTGATAGGCAATCTAAGGGAAATTTTGGATATTTATGATAAATCGACCTTGGAAGTTGAAAATGATGGAGACTTCAATGAGCAAGGAAGCTACTTCATAAACACCCCATCAAGTCCTTACTCGTATAAGAAATCTTCTGATTCACTTAGTCTCTCTAACATTGCCCACACGAGATCTTCAACCCCCTCATGCTTCCTGTTCCTAAAGATTTTGAAAGGGTGGTTGTAGACGCATATGTCTATCATAAATATTACAGATCTCATTGTTTTGAATCTTGAGATTAGTGCACATGAACTAATTCTAGAGGGGAAACCACTTCACCATATCACATCTTGAAGGTTTCCCAAGGACAAGCTTAGTGTCCTAAAACATGCACTATTCAGACCATAACATAAGTGTTCACCTTTCTGCTATGCTGCCCTTGTGAAATGAGTATAGAGTTATAAATGTAAAAATATTTCTTCAGGTATTCTTGTCACTAACTCTTCCAGGTTTGGAGCAAAAGATCAAAGGAATGACAAACATAGGTATGTCCAACCAATCATTATGCAACATTGAATCACATTCATCCAATCTTGATTTTGCAAAATTCAAGCTTGGGGGATACACTTCCATAAAAACATCTCTTGCCATGTTGCTACATTGTCTTGGTTATCCCTACCTTTAAGACATGCTCAATTTGCTACAACAATCATGCTCTTTCATCACCACTTGAGTAAATCTCTATAATGCTTTCATGCTACCCTTGTCTACCCTAGTAAGTGTTGGTTTAGAAGTACTGTACATGCTTCTATTGGCTTTTAAATTAAGCGTGGTGCTTAGGTTAAATAGCCTTCCTTAATCCGATTAGACATGGAGTCTAGTTTGGTTATTGAACTAAAAACTACTATTATAGACAATGGTATATTTTGTTAGACTAGCCCCTACAGAGAAACTTCCAAATTAAAATTGAGAAAGTCCTGAGATGAACTCATACTGGAGATGAAGAAGAGACACAACAACTTTGCACAAGGGAGACAAAAAACTTCATGGAACAAAGAGAAAGAAGAATAGTACCACAGAACATCATCTACAATCAAAGCACTCACTCCATGGAAGCAGGTGAATAAATTTCCATCATGCCACTTGAAGACAAAGACCATCGTGGAGGGCATTCGAGTTGCAGTTGCATTCTCTTGTCAATTATTAACCAACGGGAATCAAGAAAGATTGACAAGAGAAGAGCATGCAACTTTCTGCACCATCACTTTCTAGATTGAAAAGTTGATGCATGAGGAAGGAAGGCCAACTCCTCTAGATGATCCAATTGTGTTCTTCCTCCTCCCATCGCTCCACATGCTGGTTTGCAATCTCTCAATTCATTATTGCTTTATTTCTATAAGTTTGAGTTATTTCATAATGCCTATATATAAGAATCAAATATAAGATAAAATCAATTCTCTAGACATGAAGTAATAGTGAATTTTCTGTGCAAGCATGTTCAAACAAATTCTTCTTGTAGCATAGAATCTGACCCTTATCTTTGTAACAACAATGCCCTTGTTATTACTTGTATATTCCTTCGGGTATGTGTTGTCCACTAATGATTTGCAGGAATAAAACAATAAGAAGAACTAACGGTCCAAGCATGAATTAAAGAACAAAAGATGACATGACTAAAGGAAAGAAAGAAGGAGTGCTACAGAGGAGACAGTTGGTGCATGAACAAAGACACAAGATCAACCAACCGAGAAAAATTTCCGCAAGGTGTTACAATAGCAGCGTGCTCCAACATTAAAGTACTTCACTTCAAACTGCTAGAAGAGCTAGGAACATAGGTGACACCATCCAAAGAGGTCCAAGCTATCAAGGTCTCTACTATGGGACCAGATGATGCACCTACAGAATGAACATGGATTTGAAGGACCAAGAAGAGCTGACAAGCAAGTGGATGTTCTATCCACTACTGGAGCACCGTCTCAACAATCATCAACTTTAATTAATGCTCCACTAGAGGAGGAAGAACATCCCTGCTGCCAGTCTACTACTTCACAAGATTGAACGACTACGTCAACATCTAGCTTGGGGGAAAGCACCCCCATGTATCCAGATAAGTATTATCTTCCCTTATTTCTACCTTATGAGTTTTCTTATTTAGTAATAGTAATGGTATAAAATAATTAAAGAAAAATAAAAAGTGTGTGTCTAGTTTGCTTGTCTTTGTTCTTAAAGAAGTTGATAATAAAAGAGGAGTCTCTCAATAATCTCTTGCATGGAGATGATAAATAGTTGCTCTGCCATAATTCCTTTCAAGTACCTAGTTTTTAACCTTGAACTCTCTCGAGTTTTAGAAACAACTATTTTGATCTAAGATTTGCTCTGAACCTAAAACTCGTGGGTAGCAAATGCTTGATCTAAGTCTAGGTAGTTGGCGGATATGATATGGGAAGGTCTGAGTTGCTGTTTATCTTGTTCCTAGAGATACTAGAGTTCTGAAGAATTTATCTTTTGAAAAAAAATGTTGCATGATGAGTTCTTGTATGACGAGAGCTTAATTCCTACCACAGCCATATATACATGCTTATTAGAATAGGAAAACTTTCACTTATATTTACTACTTGTGAGCATTGAGTATGGTCAAGTTGTGTCGACCCTTAGGGATTGGTCATGCGGTTAAAATCAAGATCACGCACACTCCACCCATATATGCTGCTTCTACCCTAGAAGTACGCATCCACATACTTTCCATTTAGACACATCCCAAAATTGTTCTACTCCTACACTGGGAGTGAGCATCAAAAATTTCCCTTCATCCATTGCTAGCCCTTTTATTATGCAATAAAGCTCCAAAATATCCCTTTGTTACTACCATCATCAATATTTCCAAAAGAGACTTGGGTGCTCTGAAAAAAAAAGAAAGAAGAGGAAAAGACAAAAAAATAAAGAGGACAAATGTCCCAACATAGAGAGATTTTGAGCATTCCAAGTTCTCCCCAAAATTCTTCAAAGATCAAGAGAGGAGTGTAATTCTTCAAAGGAGCAAAAGTAGAATTAGGTATTCACCATTATCATCTCTTTACCCCTTCATTCCTACATACATCTACCATCATCACCATTTGCCACTATCACCATATACCCATTCAACCCATATACTTAGGACCACACACATGCACATCTTGATTTGATTGTATGGCTGGACTCATTCCTCTGGATCCATGGTTTGACTGTGCAATATATGTTTGCAAGTATGTATTAGCTGTATCCCCACCTATGAGCTCCATATAAGATTGTTAATTGTAGGGCGAGAGAGAGAAGGCACAATGTTACTCTGCCTTATGCCAAAAATACCACATATCTTGAGAGAAGAGAAGGCATACACCATTAATGCCTTGGTAAGGATCCATAAATACCACAAATGAGAGACTTGAGAGGGTCATACATAGGAATCTCTTAGTTTTATTTGAAAATCTACAAAACTCCGGAATAATGGTTGATCAAAGAGGTAGAAACATGACGCTTGACTTAACCGTTCTATCTTTCAACTGCTCAAGACCCAAGTGACAGCTACAAGCCCCATGGTGGAAGGTAATATGGGTAAGTTTGAACGTCACGATAGTTCACTCTAATCCGGAGGAGAGTTCTTATTTGAACACATGTGTACTTTTGAGGCGTGAAAGCATTGTAGCAACTCCTGATCCATCACTGAGTTTATCTTTGCTGAGGGACAAGCAAAGAGTAAGCTTGGGGGAGTTATTGATAGTAGATAAGTGTCAATTTTAACCATCAACGAAACATGAAAAAGGACCTAAACAATAATTACCACATAAATATAGGGGGTCTACTAACAGAATTCCATAAGTTTTGGTGAATGCCTATTTCTACAAGGTGTCTACTGAAAAGAACCAAGGAAGGCCCACATATCAGGTTTACATAGAGACAAAAGGGCTACGCACAACTTTTCTATAATCTGGAAGGTACGAGAAGGCTCTAGACCAAACGGGAGGTGAATCCGGCTCAGAAGTCGGGCGGTCGCCCAAGGGTGGGGGTGGGCACCCCACCTGTAGAACCAATCAGAGGCGAGCTCGTGGATCCTGCCTCTACCGCCTTTGAGGATGAATAATAATCATTCATTAAGGTTGGTTTGATCCGACAGCTATGGTGCTTCCTAGAGGGCTATATAAGCAAGGCTCCTGGCCCTTGGAGGAGGAATCCCATGAAACCCTAATTCATTTGCTGCAGTTGGGATCAGCTGAGAGGGGTCCCTTGAATGGATCTCCTCTCCTAGGGCACATACAAGAGAGATTAGCTTTGTAGTCTCTATGTGAGATTAGAGTTCTTCTTCTAGATTGAGAGAGTTAGAGTGGAGGGATGAGTTGGAGGAAGCCCGGCATGTCGGTGTCTCCTCTTTGTCTTGTACCTACGGGATCAAGTCTCCTAACCCGAGGCTTGGTTCTAGGATTCTTTGGCAATTTAACTTCTAATACTAAGTAAGTACATTGTTATTATTGTTCTTTGGTTTACGAGTTTACTCTATTCTCTTCCATGGTAGAGGGTAGAGTAATCATCTGTAGCGTAAGCGTCATGCTTGAGCTAGGATACTCGTAGATATCCCCTGTCTGGCTAGATCAATGTGTAGTAGCATGGGACGTGACAATCCCATTGTTACCTTTGGAGCCTCCTCCCGTCAGAAGGTTTGTAAGGACCCAATGTAACACCCCAGGTGTTTGTCACCAGTTAAGCAATGGGTTTGAGCTCAAACATGACATGTCAAGGGGTAATCAAGGTGTCAAGATCAAATCTACATGATGGAGCTTCAACTTAAACTTGGGCCACGCACAATTGCTTACATATGGACCCTTGTTAAGATTATGCAAGAGTAATTCTAAACGTGCTTATTCCATGTACATTACATCCACATGCATCCACCTAGACCTGTGGAAAAGTTTCATAAAGTTTGGAATCAAAAAGTCACATGAAATGATAAGTTCCATTCCTGTTGGAATTTGCCCCATTAAGTTAATGGAACTATAGATCATCAACCAAACCTTGCAAACTAGCCAAATGACTCTAGATGAACTCTACAACACCTTAACTACACTTAGGGCACTTAATGGAACAATGTTCATGTTGATCATTTTGTCTAAATGTGCTTCTAAGTGATGGTTGACCATGTATGGACCCCGGAACACTTTTGTTTGACTGTTTCAAAGGTGTGACCTAGAAGCTTTGCATGACTATGCACCCTTTGACAAAGTTGTGGAGAATTTTATAAGGAACAAACTTTGTTTAAGAGTCAAGTCATGAAAATGTCTGGAACATGCTCAAAAAGGGCCCACAAGTCAGAATTTGGACTGTTTCCAACACTTAGCAATTTTAAAACCCGGATTTCAGTGTCTTCGACATTGGCATTCCGCGTTCTCCGAAATTCGTTAAGCAACTTGAGTTGGTCCAAAAATAAAAGTTGAAGGTTATATTATGGGGAAGAGCATGCAAAAAAGTTGCACTGAGTTTGACCAAGTTTGGCATTGCAAAATCCCAAAACCGAGCCCTAGCTTAACATGTCGACACTGGTAAATTGGGGACTGATTATCTCCTAATCCATTGCTCTAATGACTAAGGTCATTAAACAAGAGTTGTAGGGCATCAGGAAATGAACAACTTTCATAATTGGCCCATACCCAAATTCGGAACCGAGCAGGCCCAAAAACGGTCTCCAAGTCAGGCACAGCGACGCGAGACACGTGTTCGGCAGAATGCCCAGACGGCCGACGCGTGCTCTGTGGCGTGGCAGCCATGCCCGTGCCGCGTCCCCCACCAAACCGCCGCGCGTCCATGTCCTCTGCCCCGCCTTACTGCTCCCTCTCGCATTTGGCAAGTCCGTGCAGCACTAGAGCATTCCCTCACTCCCTATCGCCCACTGCATCTCGCCCTCGGAGCATGCACAGCGTGCGAACGGACGTCCGCCATGGACAAGCGAGCAAAGCTCGTGCCCGCACCAACGTTCTCACTGATGGTTCGGTCATAGGCCAAGTAGAGCTCGCCACCGTGCCCACCATGCCTCCCTTCCTCTCTCGTGGGTGCTCGCCACGGCCAATTTCCACCTGTGGTCGCCGCCGCCGGCACGGCCGTTCCGGCACTACAGCCCTCATGTGGCCAAGCCGTCTTGGGTCGCCTCGAGCTGAGCCAATCGGTCCCGTGGACGCGCGTGGGCTCACCGGTGCTCGCGCTGCCTTCCCCTCAGTCCATCGCTGCCGGTGCTCGCCTGCCGCCGATGGCCGCGGCCGCAGCCGCCTGTCTCCGTGGCCAAGAGGCCACGAGCCACCTCAGCTCACACCGCCAGTGCAGGCGAACGCGCTGGGCAGCCACGATGCCGGCCAACCAGTCCACCGCCGTCGCCGGCCGCCGTTGGCCCGAGGCCGGGCCGGCCTTGTCTCCTCCCCTGCTCGGTCGTCCGTGAGGAAGAAGGCAGTCTCCCTCTCTCTCTATATTTCCTCGGTGTCTCTCTGTTGGGTGACTAACGTGCGGGCCCGGCTGAACCAGGGGTCCCACATGTCGGTTATGAATGGTTGAGTTGGGGTACACGACCGGGTGCACCTAGCATGTCTAGAGTTAAGTACTTAATTTTGTTTTTGAATATCAGATTTGATGTAAATCTTCTAAAATTTATATCTCCTGTTAGGTAATTCCAAAAATAGTAAATGGGGACTTTTTGGAAACCTTAAGAAGAGATATTTGTAGTAGAGTCATAAAATGTTATATGTTTGTAGATATTTCCTGATGTCTTTATTTAAGTTTTAAAAATGCTCTATAAATGCCTTTAAACTTGACCAGAGCCAGATCTGGAGTTTTAGAACTCCAAAAATGGTGATTCTTGTTTTGTTAATTTTTTTATGACTTGTACTTGATAGGAAAAATGTTAAACACCCTAGTTGGTCACTGTTTTCTTAAGATTTTGATTTGACCTTGATAAATAAGGAAATCTATATTATTTTGCTTGTCATTTTATATCTTGAGTTGCGATGCTCCAAATGATGTGAAATTTTGATGGTAGGTTTGTCATGATATGGATGTACTATGATATAAATTTCATGGCCATTGCTTACTGTATGCTCAAGTTATTGAGTTAACTTGTTCATGGCTTGATAAATAGCTTATAAATAAGATATCAATGATAAATTAGAAAATGTTGTTCCATTACCTTAGTATGAGGTTGTTCTATCATTTTGATCCATACTATGGCCATGTGTTCACAGAAAATATTGAGTTTTAGGTTTAACTTGTTCTCACATGATTTATTTCAATAGCCATTTATCTTTTTCTTAGAGGTTGATATACTTGGCCAAATGGATTGAAATTTGGACAGTATACTTTTGGGAGCATTTGTAGACCCCTGTAATTTTGTTAGAATTTATTGTGCACTTTTGATATGTGTTCATAATTCCACCAAATGATTTAAATAAATTAAGAAAAGGCATTAAAAGAATTTATTTAGGAATGGACACTATGTTTTCTGGTGTTCATTAGTCATGTGTGACATGTTGGTAAAGTTGGTTTTGTCTAATTATATGTTTGCAACCTAAGTTAATAATTATTTCTTGCAAATAAGGTTTCTGGATAGATCTGGGAACTTAGCAAAGTTCTTCATGATAATGTGCTTTGTTGTGAAACTTATTTATACAAAAGTTGTAGATAATTTATGTATCTAGCTTCTGTTAAAATTTGGTGGCATTTAACAATGTGGTTTAGGAGTTATAGCTGTTTAAAGTTGGGTTACAGAATTGCTTGCTCTCTGTCTTGTTAGACCAGTTTCTGTGTTTATGTAAATTCGACATGATTAACTTTGGAATCATGCTAGGATGATTATAAATTAAATGTAGATAATTTTATAAGCTTTCCATAATGTCTTCTTGCAAGTCATTTGGATTTATAAAACTCCAGATATGATTGATTTATGAAGCTACTGTTTGCAAGTCCAGAAATTGGCATATTCCAATTATTGTTGTTGCTTCATCTTGACTTGCTTTGCATGTTGCTAAGTGTGATTCATGTCCTTGGTGATGAAGTTAGTACACCTAAGACTTTGTAAATCTTGTGTCATGTTGGTATTGCTTTCCTTGCTATCTTAGCATGATAGGTCGTGTAATGTTTATTTGAGCAATGTAAAGTGCTTATGTGTATTTAGCGTAACCTTGTACTTACCTTGTTTAGTGTGTGATGCATCATCTATTGTGTTCCCATATATTCATACACTTGTATCTTGCATCTCATTTAGGTACGCTAGATGCACCACGTGAAGGACGTGATGTGGAGCTAACCAGAAGATGGTGTTGGTGGACCTATCTCGGAGATGGAAAGATCGGACAAGTGCTAGAATGAGGGAATGCTCGCCAAGCGAGTTTCATCTGACAAACTCTGACTTGAGTCGGATCCAAGGCAAGCCCCGGAGCATTATAAGCCTCCTATCTTCAAAGCAATTAATTCTATATATGTTATAAGTATTATTGCATTAAGTGATAGGAGTTGGTTGGAAACTCTTGCTGCATTATATCATTCCTTGTCCAGATATATGAATCCTTGAATCCTACATAGACTAGGATCGAGTAGATGCTTAGCCCTGCTTTAAGCGGTAGAAGTCATGTGATTTCCTGTCACCTACGAGATATAGGGATATTCATATATGGCACGGTTGGCTATATTTGCTATCGTGAAATGGAACCATGTGTTAATAAAATGAAATGAGACCAGGCGGGATGACGATAGTGAAGCAACAAGGTATGGAGGTCTTGGGTGTGGATCTATCCCCGTCTGAGTCGTTTAAGGACCGATTCGCTGTACGTCCTTGAGTCATGTTGAACGCAGTCTAACACTTAGTTGGCCGGATAAGCCGTTCCGACCGCGAAGCTGAGTAATATGGTTCAGGCCGGGAATCGAATGGTAGGTTGCTTCTTGGAGGAGAGAAAGGATGTGCTTGGGGACATTGGCGTGAGACCAAGGGGGGGTTAGAGTCCCTATCACCTGGCAGAGTGTCGCCCTTAGGGTCGCGACATCATTCGGACCCGCGATTCCTGAATCATATGAAAAGGTGGCCTGTGCGACCCTGGCAGGGGTCTGCACGGTGAGTGTTAGAAATACCCCTCCAGCTGGATAGGAATTCGATTCGAATCGCTGTCGCTCCCGGTTAGTGAGCACTTGACTTGAGCAGCGGCAACATAGATTCCATTAAATTGAACGGATGGTTAATTGGATAACGATGGAAAGGTTGCCTCAATTTATACCGGCTATGGTTAATATTGTTTGCTCCTAATAAAGTGAGTGCTCTAGTACAGGTTCTAAAATACATGACAGGTTAATGATAATTAACTTGATGCTTAAGTATTAATGATTACTTATTCATAATAAGCTTTTATGCAAAATGTTGTCAAGCTAGCCCAATTTATATCAGCCTTGCATGATCCTTGGTGTCACTTTATTTCTGGTTTCTAATGGGTAAGTCTAGCTGAGTACCTTCTCGTACTCAGGGTTTTATCCCCACTTGTTGCAGGTTGTGATGTATCATGGCGACTGCAAGAGTTGGTTGACTCCTGCCGTAGTGGCGGAGTGTGATCACGGGCATGATCTTTCTTATTTACCTTATCTCTAATGCTTTTATTGGAAGTCGACCATGGCACTGGCATGTATTTGAAATAAGAATAATGTTAGTTTCAAATTACTTTGCTTCTGCTACTTTTGAACTTAAGTTGTAATAACTATGTTGAACTCCGATGTATATTGAATTACTTGTGAAATGATTGTAACATGTGACTTGTTATGTTGAATCACTACGATCTTGGCTTGTATGTTGGTTGGTTTGAAATCCCTCGTGATTTCACTGGACTACCGGAGTTATATGGGCTCAAGTGCGAGAATTTGATCACTTCGGTGATTGTTTTTGTACTTGTGCTCTTATAATTTGGACAGTTCTGTTACACCCAAGCCCTAGTTAAGAATCCTCTGTGGTGTCTCTTTTCCAATGGTATGTCCTCATAGAACGGTAGTTTCATAGCTTAACATAGGTTGGAACTTGACTGTCGTAGTAGTCTTCTCTTATCGCTTATATCTTCGCTACCTTGTAGTGCGACTCAGGGGTTAAGTATAGACTTAGGTTAGTCATCACACGCTTTCTCCTAGTGGATAAAACAAATACGATACTCTGGAAATATCTCCTAGGTGAAGTGCTCACCGATATCTGTGTGCTTGCGGATTATTTCTCTTAGATTCTTTCATGTGCGTAACCAATATCAACAATAGGCAATGGCTCGACACAACCAAATAAAACACAGCTAGCCCTTGAGAAGAGGCAATGGGCTCAACACCACTAGCAAAACTCAAAAAGCCAGAAAAGCAGCTAGACTCTCTAGAAGAGGCAAAGGCTCAACACATCTAGCAAAAGCAACTCAAGTGCAACTCCCCCTGAACAAATGCAATCTTCCCAAATGAATTCATGCAGTCAACATGAGGTAGATTTGCTATCTCTCCCCTTTTGTGTGTCTCTCCCCCTTGGAGTCATGTGCTATCTCTCCCCCTTGTTGACACATGCACTTATCAAGCTAAAGCCAAAGACTGCCACTCCCCCTTGAAACATGCTATGAATACAAGGAATGCAAAAATGCAAAAGCTTTAGGAGTATAGTAATCAGAGTGAATAGATGTTCTATCTGGTGCTGTTATGTATGTATAGCAACAATTACAAGGGCTAGCAAATGCTCAAACTAATCAAGTGAAACGAAATATGGCATTTAAGCATTTTGGATCAATTTTAAGCAATTCAAGAAGGGATTCACCACTGAAAGTAGCACATAGCAGGTATAAGCTGGATATCAACCTAGTGCTAACAAGTGTATACAAGGTGAACTACCCCAAACAACGGTCACACATCATGTCAAAGACGAACCTAAGACTTGTGTTTTTATCAAATTTTAATTTTATCAGAGTTTGTAGCATAACACAAGAATTAGTCAAAACATGTGTGTGCGAGAGGTTATCTGTACCGTCAGGCCTAACTTAGCAACCATGCCAAGCCTATGTCATAGACAATCAGAAGCTTAAGACAATGGTTTCGGCATCCACTACAAGGCTCAAGTCCATCCAAATGTGCAATTGGAAGCAGTCTCGATACCATGACATAGGACAGTATAGACCCATCTCGATCTTTTTTCATCACTTAGCTTGATTTTCAAATTTTAGCTCAAGAATCTCTAAGTTGTCCAAGCAAGTGAGTAACTCAAAGCATGAGACATAGCAACCTAGCATATAAGTGATAGCATCGGGGATCTCAACAAGTCTTACACATGCTAGGTGCCAACTCAGCGGTGAACAATTTTCATGTTTCAACAAGTTTTAATAAAGTTCACAATTTAAAAAACAAGCTTAGCTCATAACCTGCACCAACTGATCAAAAGGAGCCTAAGCCAATGCACCATCATGTACATTCATAACATCCCAAATAGAGCATAATTTCAATCTAATCACTATAGTCACGAGCTCAAAATGCACTATAGTACATGATGAAATGAAATGCAAAATGCAATATGATACAAAAGACAAAGCAAAAGCTAAGCTATAAAGAAAAATCAAAATAAGAATACAACAACCAAAGTTCCCCTCTAAAAAGAGAAACAAACTCCAAGCTCCCCTCGCAAGCGAGCAAACTAGGCTTGATCAAGTGGTTTGGTGAAGATATCTACGAACTAGTTTTGGGTATCAATGTGGTCCAACAGCAACATACTTAGCTTCTATGGTGGATTAGGCGACGCTAGACTGCTTGCAAGAAGACCAAGACACAAGAGAAGATCCAAGAAACTTATAGGTCCCCGAAGTGGACTTTCTCTCAACATGACAACCAGCATAATCTGCATCAGAATACCCATAAAGAGAAAGAAAGGAGGAGGCTGAAAACCAAAGACCAAACTCGGGTGTGAAATGAAGGTACCTGAGGATCCGCTTAATGGCTTGATAATGAGACGTGCGCAACGAAGATTGAAAGTGTTCACACAAGCATACCACGAACTGGATGTCCAATCTCATCGCCGTCAGGTACAGCAAGGACCCTATTATGCTTTGGTATTCCTTTTGGTCCATGGCTTCTCCTTCCTTATCTTTGTCTAGGGCCATCGTGGTCGACATGGGTGTTGAAAAAGGCTTGTCCTTACCCATATAAAATTTCTTGAGCACGTCCTTGGTGTACTTGCCTTGGTGCACGAATGTCCCCTCGTGAGTTTGCCTGATTTGCAGCCCGAGGAAGAAAGTCAATTTGCCCATCATGCTCATCTCAAATTCCCTGCTCATAGTATCTGAAAACTTGGCAACAAGATCATAAGAAGAGCCACTGAAGATTATATCATCCACATATATCTCAACCAAAAGGATGTCAGCGTCTTGCTTGAGGAGGAACAAAGTTTTATCAACCAAACCCATTCTAAAACCCTTCTCAAGTAAGAAAGCTTTCAAGTGCTCATATGGGCTCTCGGGGCTTCTTTCAAACCATACAAGGCTTTATGGAATTTAAAAATATGGTTGGGGAACTTAGGATTTTCAAAGCTAGGGGGTTGCCTCACATAAACCTTTTCCTCTATGTACCCATTCAAGAAGGCACTCTTCATGTCTATCTGATACAACTTGAACCCTTTCAAAACTACAAATGCTAAAAGGATCCTAATGGCTTCTAGATGGGCAATAGGAGCAAAGGTTTCTTCATAGTCTATTCCCTCTTTTTGGCAAAAACCCTGAGCCACCAATCTCGCCATGTTTCTCACTACCACCCCATCCTCACTCTGTTTGTTCTTGTAAACCCACTTTGTACCTATGGGGTGGTAATCTGGTGGAGGTGGAACTAAAACCCACACTTGGTTCCATTCAAAGTTCTCCAACTCCTCATGCATCAGGGTGGGCACATTTAAACTGAAGATCGACAACTGAACTGAGCCGAACTGAACCAAAACCGAACCGAAATGTTAGTTTTTCAGTTCAGCTTCGGTTTTCGTATTTGCTTGCTTCGGTTGTTGGTTTGGTGCTCGGTTTTTACCTCCCATGGAACCGAGAAACCATTCTAACCAAACATATCTGCGACCACGAAGTCATCCACACTTCCGCAGCCCCCTTAGGCCTCCGTATTTGGCCACCTCCCCCTCACAGCCCACAAATCACTTGACTCGGCCCACCTAAACAAGCCACCCCACTAGCCCACCTTCGACTCACCCCATAGCCCCACTCAGGCACTCAATCAGATAGCGAGAGACCCACGCTAAAGGCCAACCCTAGTAGGGAGCGGCGACGGCGGTGCGTGGTAGCAGGGAACGGCGCTAGCATGAGCAGCCAAGCAGGGAGTGGTGGAGGATGGTGAGGCAAGCGAGCTGCGAGCAGGGCTACGGGAGAGGGTGCACCGGCCGAGCTACGACGGCCGCTATCGCCGAGCAAGTTTGCGACTGCGATTGCACGAGCGTGCTACTGCACGAGCGTGAGGCGGGCCCCGTGAGTGCTTCAGTGCTAGCCTGCCGTCGAGCAGGGAGCGAGCGCACCCGCACCCCGTGGCACGGTGCTCTGCGTGGCTGGGAGGTGGTGGCGCGATGCATCAGGTGGAGACGGCCGGCGCGACGCATCTGCCAGTCGCGACGAGTCGAGGGAGACTCAGTTTTTTCAGTTTCAAACCAAAAACCAAAGTAATAAATCGAGACTGAACTGGTCGGTTTTGTGTTCTTTAATGAACCAAATGGTTCCTATTTCTTGAAAACCAAAGTTTTTAAAAACCGATTAAACCGAACCGAAGTTTTGGTTTAAACTGATTGCCCAGGCTGACTCGTGCATAGCATTGACCCAATCGGTATTAGATAGAGCGGGTCCAATATCTCGAGGCTCAAAGAAGCTACAAAAGCAGAGTGAGCAAAGTGTGAAATGTGATATGACCTAGACCGCGTGACTCGCTGGTCGATGTCGCCGATCATGGTCTGAGGCAGGTGGCGACGCTGAATGTGCTGAGGTGCTTCTCTTGAAGAAGTCGCCTCTCCCTCAATAGCAGCTGGGGCCTCCTCAGGTGCAGCCGGTGTAGGCTGAGGAGGTGGCTCGTGCAGACCCCAAGTCATGGAAGAAGAGGGGTCGGAACCATAAACCGAAGTAGTTATCGTAGACTCGACTAGAGCAGCTAAAGAGGTCAACTCGACATCTTTCCAATCAGCATCTTCCTCATTCTCCTCAAAAAAGATGCTCTCACTGATCTCCTGATCACCTACACTTTTTAATACAAGAACAGAACAAGGCATGGTCTCATCGAAAGTGACCTCACAGGTCTCTACAACTCAGTTAGTTTCAAGGTTAAGAACACAATATGCATAAGACTGAGAAGCATAACCAAGAAAAATACCATTGGAAGACCTAGACTCAAACTTGTCCAAATTATCTTGTTCTAGAATGAAGCACTTGCATCCAAATACTCTAAAGTGGCTTACCTTGGGTGGTTGTCTAAATCGCAACTCATAAAAAGTCTTCTTCTTGAAAGCTCGAAGGAAAATACGATTTGAAACATGGTGTTGATCGCTTCGGCCCAATATCTCCTAGGAGTCCTATGCTCATCGAGCATCATCCTAGACATTTCAACCAAGGTTCGATTCTTGTGCTCAACAACACCATTTTGTTGAGGGACATAAGGCAAGGAAAACTAGTGCTCAAGACCCAAGGAAGAACAGAAGTTATCAAACTGAGAGTTCTTGAATTCTGTTCCATTATCACTATGAATAGCTCTCATGGCATTCTTGGGCAACTCAGTTTGTAACCGAAGAATCAAATCTCAAGCATGAGAAAAAGCCTCATCCTTACCCTCTATGAAGAATACCCAAGAGTAGCGAGAAAAATCATCCACGATCATAAGAACGTACCAGTTCCCACCATCTGACCAAACCTGAGCTAGACCAACTATGTCCATGTGAAGTAACTCGTTGGGTTCCTTAGTCATGACTTGGTTCACAGGTGGGTGAGAAGCAGCAACCATCTTTCCGTGACAACAAGGGTGGTAGACCAAATCTCAGAGGAGGATCCGACCACCAAACATTGAGAAGAGCTCAACCTAGCTAGTAAGTCAAAGCTCAAGTGACCTAGTCTCCTATGCAACTTCCAAAGCTTAGAGGAGGATCTGGCCACCAAACATTGAGAAGAGCCAAAGGAGTGAGAGAAATCAGCTCAAAAGACATGGCCAAAAGGGTCAGTCTGGCAAACAAGATTTCTTAGAGAATCAAGAACTCGAGACAAGCCGGCCTTAAAGCGCACTTCAAAGCCATCTTGAAGGAGTTGTGAAACTGAAAGCAAATTGAAATGCAAATTCAAAACCAAAGCAACATCTTTCAAGACAAAACTCTTATTGACCTGAATAGTCCCATGAGAAAGCACCTTACCTTTGCTATTGTCCCCGAATGTGATGTACTCCTTACATTGCACGGGGTCGAGGCTGGAGAACCATTTTAAACTTTTGGTCATGTGGCGCGAATAGCCAGAATCAATGAGGCATGTGTTCTCTAGGCCTCCGTTCTGCATCAATAGAAAGACATGGGATGAGCAAATGGCGCAACACTGGGGTTAGTAAACTGTGAAGGATACCAGTGTTAGCTTATTTGGCCTAGAAAAGTGTTAGGAAAAACACCAAACATGTTATGTCACATTTGAGGAAAGCGGGCACCACATGAGGGAAAACGTGGTCCGCTAGAGCTGTAGTACTGAAAGCCACTGCCACGAGGTCCAAAGTCATATTGATCATGACCTGAACCACGCAGGGCACGACCACCATAGGATCTCACAACCTGAGGCCTAGCACCTTGAGGCATTGCACCTCTAGGCCTAGCACTATGCCTCTGAATAGGTGGCACATGTACGCCATGGGATGAGTGGTACATGTTTCGGTTGTTCAACTCGTACTCTCGCCGCTCATCTCTCTTCCTCCTAAAGCAAAACTCAACAAGGTGACCATCCCTATGGTAATAGTCACAGTGATACCTCACCTCTCTCTTGGGTGGTTGTTGGCTCACTCTCTTGTGGATATGGTTCACTCTTAGTGGCTTTTTAGCTTTAGAAAGGGGATCCTTAGAGATGTTTAGTAGAGTGTCAAGTGGATTCTTGAGATGGTTAGGTTTTGGAACCCAAACTTGTTTCTAGGGTGTAGCTTTTGGAGGTTCTTCAAACACTCCATCTTTGGTGGTAGGCAAAGTGGGCTCAGGTGGAGTGATCTTGATCAATTTAGGAGTTGTGGTAGGTTTCTCACTTGGTTTCAATCCACTATACTCTTCAACCTTGCCAAAGAGATTTTCACCCTTCCCACCAACAACAAAGCCTACACCCGATGCACCAGTTCCTCGCCTAAACTGGCTCATCATCATGCCCAATTGTGGCTCACTACAGGACACCTAGCTCAAGATGGACCGAAGGGTTGTGTTGTCTTCCTCATCTGGTCATGCCTGTAGGACTCAAGCTCCAGCTCCAAACCCTCGCAGCGTGCACACCCAGCAGCAGTGCTATATGAACTAGCCTTCTCAAGCAAAGAGATCCTAGCAACCTTCTCTGCCAGCTCAGATTGCAAGCCCGAGCAGGACTTGCATGCACCCAACAAGCCAGACCTAAACTTTAACTCATCATTCTCATCAAGCAAAGTTGCATACATGGATTGCAGCTCAGAAAGGTTGGACATGTGAACAACACATTCATCACACTCAACCTCGTTAGACACTACAATAGCAAGCTTCTTAGCTTCCTCAAGCTCCTTCTATGTGATTTCCAGCTTGTCTTTAAACTCTTTCCTCTCACATGTAGCAAGCTTCAGCAGCTTATGTTGACTAACTAAAGTGTTGGTCATGATATCAAGCTTAGCAATAAGGGCATCAACAGAAGGGTTTACCTCTGTAGTGTCGGCGTCGATGGAAGCCACGTCCTTGCTAGCTTTCACCTCCTCATCCACCGCCATGGTGTAGAACCCTTCGTGGGTGGAACCGGTGACGAAGCAGAGCCCGGTCAACTTGTCCTCGTGCTTTCTCTCGGACTCATTGTCGCTCGAGGGGGAAGAAGAGTGGTCATCATCGGAGTCGTTGTCGAGGTCGCTGAGGGAGGCAAGGAAGGCACACTCTTGGGCCTTTGCCTTCTTTAGGTACTTCTTCTTGAGTGCCTCCTTGTCAAAACCTCCCTTCGACTTATGCTTGCCAGAGGTGTACTCGCGCTTGTCCTTGCGCTTGCCAGAGTCGTACTTGCTAGAGGAGCTCTTGTCGGAGGAGTGCTTATTCTTCTTGGGGCAGTGGGCGATGAAGTGGTCGAGGTCTCCACAGTCATAGCATCCATCCTTCGGACCACCACTGCATCGGCGATTCAAGCGGTTGTTGTAAAACCGCGAGAACCAGCTGATGACAAGTGCTAGCTCGTCATCCCTAAGGGCCTCCAACTGCTCCTCTGTGACAGACACCAAAGAAAACAAGGCAAACGATATTTGTGAAGGGTTAGCCAAAGAACTTGAACTATTATCTGAGACCAAAACCATAGTCAATGCAGAGAGATTCTTGATCTTGGCTTGAGTCTAGTAATCGATC
The DNA here is from genome assembly GCA_038087645.1 of Saccharum hybrid cultivar R570. Lineage (NCBI taxonomy): Eukaryota > Viridiplantae > Streptophyta > Magnoliopsida > Poales > Poaceae > Saccharum > Saccharum hybrid cultivar. The sequence goes on from JAQSUU010000520.1 coordinate 10,343,924, forward strand.
TCGGTGGACTTGAGCTTATTGAAAAGCTTATCCATGGTAAGAGTGTCGTAGTTCGCAAACTCAATCATAGAGGACACCTTCACATCCCACACCTTCTAATTTAGGATATATAGAAGTTTGAGTACCCTCTCATGATCATCATAAGGTACTATGCCTTGTTTGCTCGCATCTTGTTGATAATCGTCTGAAAACGAGAAAATATGGCATCAATGGACTCGCTATCCAACTGAGAGAAGTTCTCATACTCACGCTTATACGTCTCGAAGAGTCTGGTTTTGACCTGAACGGTTCCCTCATGATAGCTCTGAAGCCTCACCCAAATCTCCCGAGCAGTCGTACAATCGGAGACTCTCTCGAACTCTAGAAGAGAAAGACTCGAGAAAAGAACACTACGAGCTCTACTATTTGCGTTGTGCCGATCCTTTTGTTCTTGAGTAGTACGGGCACGAGGTTCAAGCACAACGTAAGTAGTATCCTTGCAAATCTCCCAAACAAGTCAATCGATCCCCTGAAGATGCGCGGACAAGCGGATCTTCTAATAGGGGTAGTTTGTTTCATCGAAGAACGGTGGTTTGCCGGAACCACGCTCCATGTCGCCTTCGTGGATCACGGACCGATTAAGGTGGAATGATCCTTAACTGGCTCCGATACCAATTGAAAGGCAAAAAACGGCGACCAGAGGAGGATAAATGGGAGCCTCAAATTTCTTTCAAAATATTCGGCTATTGTCCCAAGTTCACCGTCAAGAATAAGACACAACAATCATTCTAAATCTAAAATATCCAAACCGACTGGTGACGAGAGTACCTAGATAAATTTCATGAAACGGTAGAAAACTAACACAAAAGATGCAACATGAATCAAAGCTCAAACGATCAAACTGCGGATAGTGTGCTCAAAAATTAGAGACCATAAATTCAAACGGCAATTCAAGCAGCTTGAACCAAAAATTCACCCGAAAAAATCAGATGAGAGAGATAGAACCAGCACGCTCTATTTAACCAACGAGAACTGGATAGCAGCAAACACAAGGAAAGAAAATAAATTCACAACCGTGAATACTATATTAAGTGGAAGAAGTAATTTAATACTCCAAAGATTAGACAATCATTGCTTTATTAGTAATTCACGGATGGAACAAGCAGGCTTTTGACCAATCAAAATCAAGCACAAAATCACCTTTGACTCACGACGAGCGCTGCACAGTGCTGCCTGCCTCCTGTGCCTGGTCCAACACAGCTCCTGCCGCTCGGTCGGGCTAGCAAAGCACTAGCAGCGAACCAGCAGGAGCCAAGAACCGAACGAAGAGCCGAGCACTAGAACTAACGCAGCAGCAAAAGGGAAAGGATGAGCGCTGCTTCTAGGAAGCAAGCACGGCACCTGTGCACCGGCTCTGGTAACGCTCCTATACAAATCCCATGAGCCAGCACCTCAACCCACGAAGAATGGATGAAGAACAGAGCTATGAACAGGAAAGAGGTGCCCTCAAAAATCCGACAAAAAACAGATCAAATCAACACGAATCGTGCCCAAAATTGACACAGATGCAATTCGACTAGGCACGAATCTATCCCAAAAATCATTGCTTGGGATTAACTCAAACTCTGAGAAATCGAGATCAAACCCAAGAACGAAAAAGGGAAAAAAAACTCAAGAACACAGTGACGAAAATCACAGACAAAATAAATAAATTATGGAGGACAATTGAAGAATTCGGACCTCCATTCCCACTCCAAAATCACAGGTTCGTTACATAAATTTAGAATTTGTGGATCTCTCTCAAGAAACCTAAGAAGAGCAAACCCTAAGAGAAAGAGAGAAAATGAAAGTAGGGAGAGATGTGAAGGAGATGGGGCTCCCTCATCCTATTTAACAAGGCTATTACACAATCCCAATTTTGCCCCTAGATATTTTGAGTCAAACCATTTAACCCGAGGGCGCTATGGTCCAACCCGAGGTAATCTTCATCCGACGGCCACCACGTCCTTCATGAGATAACTTCGCCTCGACGCGAACTTCTCGATGCCGCCACATGTCATCTGTTCCTCCTCGGAACCTCCGCCCAGGTTTTGAGGCTCAAACCCGTAAACCCGTCCACCCGATAGTTTTGAGGCCCAAACCACCAAATCGCAGCGAGTAGTGTACTCCATATGCGTCCCCCTCGACTCGACACGTGTCACCGCCGTCTTCGACCAGTCGTCTGCCAAGTCCTCCTGAGCCCCGCTCGACTCGCACATTCGTCATCTTGACTCGGTCAACACGGTCACTCCCATGTACACTTGCGCTTGTCGATATCCCAGATAGCAGCTACTGCGGCTGGTCACCCGGCCTCCTGGTTCCTCGGTTCAAGCCTCATGTTTGCCCTTCACCGCTCCCGGTCCATCGGCACGGCACGTCCCTACTTGACCTTCACCTCGCCGTTGATCACCGCCTCCGAGCTCCACACCTGTACACCACAAGCTAAGAGACATGTCGCACAACCCAACTCACGCCATGGTTAGTTTTAAACTCAACATATGTCATGGATCACGTTAACAATCACTCATCACAAAACGAATTACAAGGACACATATCAACCTTGTATTGGCAATTTGATCAAGTTACTATTCATCACGTCATTCCTCATGTTGTTTGATCTAACTAGTATGTTAGGGCTTCACATGCTAGTTTGGAGATCATCATGATTTAGGTTCTGGTTTTAATCTTGAAATTGCCTAATTTCTCAACAATTTGTATGAGCACAAGTCGTGAAATCTAGATCTCTATAGAACATGGAGGATGTGTATCAACATTCTAGTGATGGCAGCAATGGCTTCCTCAAGCACAAGGCTGCACATCAATAGCAGCACAAGCAAGACAACACGTCCAACTGACCAAGGCCAAGCTCGGCGGCAGAAGGGCAATGTACAGTCCAGGCAGTCCAACCCAAAATATGTTAAAGTGGTTGAACGTGTAACAATAGCCCAAGGCATTTAATCGAGAGAGAGACTTGTGTGATTAAAACTCTAGGAGAACAGAGAGTCAGATAGCTTGGCATGTTGTTGTTCCTAGCGGTGGTGTCGTCAGATTCTTTGGTGGCGAAATTTGGTAGCGATTTGGCGGAGGTGTGTTGTACTCCCTAGCTACTAACTAAACTTAACATCTACTATTCATATTCTATCTCACATCTGATATCATATTCAGTCCTCGATCCCTCCTGGGTTCAACCCGAAACCACGATACAACACCCAATTCTAGCTGTAGGTTGGAGCAATGTTGGCACCATGCATGGACGCTCCGTTGGCCGTCATCTTGGTAAAGCTTGATGACAACACTAGGAGGAAACTAGAAGTTGGGCTACATCCAACATTATCTACTCAACATTGATTACATTTTGAAGAAGCTAACCTATGGTAAGGACAAAATCGAGTCATAGGAGCCTAAAGTGGACGTGTAGACGAAGGATCTCTCCAATTTTGTCTTTGACCAGAAGCATAAGGCTGATCTTTTCATTCACCACCTTCCTTCGAACCTGATGCCCTCCTACACGCTCAAAGCGGATGGGATGCCTTCTCCCGCTCATCTGGGAGTGTTGTCTTTGATGAAGGTGTCCGGGACTGCTGACCACTATGAGCTCATGCTTCACCAAGGGTCAAGCATTAGAGCCAAGGTACTTCTCTTTTTTTACCATGGAAAAGGAAATCGATTATGCAATAACTGGGGCCAAATCATTGGCCAACAGTACATGGATACAAATTGGAATAGTGTCAAAAACAGGGACAATACCCAGACTCAACTTGCACCCCAACGCCATAATGCCATGCACCACTAAATTACATATACGCGGATTATGGACTACTACCAGGAACTGAAATTACATCGCAGCAAATCATTCAGCTCCGACACCAAACCTCTTGCCAAACTTCGATCAATATCTGAAGAAAATGCTACCTGGACCACCATTGTTGCATTTGTCTCCAATATAACACGTTGCAGCCTGATATAGACTCCTCTCTGTAGGGCTTGCAAGCAAGCGATCAACTCTGTATGAATTGGCTCCAACACCTTATCTGCCTTGCCAAAACCTGTACTGATTACCTCACCATTAGAGATGTGAATTATAAAACCCGAGCCCCCACTTCGATCACTTTGTTGGAAGGCTCCATTGCAGCTTATCTTCATGAACTCTGGTGGTGGTTTTCACCATTTTCCCTTTTATCGAGCTGGTGCACTCTCCTACTGATGCATCACTGATAATTCACCTACATAACTCTGAACTAGTTGTGCCAAATCCACTGCATCCCTTTGGCTTTCTCCTTCATGAACTCTGCATCTTTCTGACCACTAGTGATATAGCAGATGATCACTTGGTGCTGCACCTCTTTGCTTAATTTCAGTATCTCCTTGACCACCTCCCTAGCTGACAGAGCATTCGCCAAACATTCTCTGATATGTTCAAGGTTAAGTTCACTCTATAGCTTAAGCACATGTTTTCATTTGAAGAATAAATGCCCGCCATCTTCATTAAATCCCCCACATAGAACACACATCTTAGCTAACTTCATCCCACAACATTTTAAGTTCATACGTAGTGCCAAACTATTATGACTGAATCTCCATAAGAAGTGCAACATCTTCCTTAGACAAGGGTTCCTACATAGCTCCTTCCAGTACCTCCCATCCCCCTTCATCTTGAAGATGCAGTAGACTCCGCTCTTCTACCCTGACTTCTCCTTTTCTCTACAACTAAAAAAAATTCACCGAACAATCCTACCCCAACTCCCTTTGCTTCACCGCGATACTTTTTACCTGGCTCCCTTGGCTTCCCTTCGTGGTCCCCACGTGACCCCTCCTTCCCAAATCCCGACTCCACCCCATCTTCGTCTCCAGCGCCGTATCATCATGTGCTCCCCTCCGTCATCCCCCCACCGCCGCCGCCCCAGACCCTGCAGCGCCTCCCCTCCCCTCCCCTGCCCTCCCCTCACCTCCCACGATCCCTCCAACGACGGCGGCTGCGAAAACGACTGGGCTCGCCAACGCCCGAGTCCTGTCAGCGACGATCGCCACCGCCACAACGCCGAGCCCGCCGCCCCTGCGCCAACGCCGAGCCTCGCCGCCATCTTGCGTTTTTCCTGGTTGCTCATGGTCGTGGAGGCTGGGCGGGCGGCAGCAGAAGCCGGCAGGGCGCGTGCGGCCCTCCCCCCGATCCGGCTCGCCCACATCGGCGTCACCAGATCTTCATCAGGCCCTTCTTCGGCGACGAAGGCCTGCGGCAGCGGAAGCCGGCAGGGCGCCCCCACGTCCCTTCCACCAGGTGTGCCAATCCCTTCCCTTCCCTTACTGCTGTGCGAAACCCTAAACCCAAACCCTACCTTAAAGCTAATTGGCTATTTCTATTCGGATATGATCTGATTACATGTGTGTAAATGCTAATTGGCTATTTCTATTTGGATCTGATCTGATTACATGTGTGTAAATGTATTATGCACGCTAACTTCGATCCCTTTAAAAGGTTAGCATGCGTACATGTGCACAACCAATTCAACTGCAAGAACAAAATCACAGGCTGTAGCTCTTTAGTACAAAACCATCCCTATTTACCATAAAATATTTTTATTATCAGCCAACATTTATTATTACTAATATTAGCCATGATTATGAATCCAACAAATTTAGGCAAGTTCAAAAAACAGATCTGGTACATATTATAGGGGAACAATCCTTGTTTGGTCTTTGTATTATTGTTTTCATCAGGTTGGTGCCTACAGATATGTGAGGAAGATCAAGGCAGACAAGCTCTATATACAGTAGTAGAAGACGTTTTTCATTAAATTACAAACCTTCTAAAAAAGCAGCAATCTCATTGTGAATATTCTGGACCTCTATTTTTGTTTAATCTGCATGCTTCACCCTTGTTCTGAGTCCCACTAAAATAGAGCAATTTGTTTTTCATTAAATTACAAACCTCCTAAAAAAGCAGTAGCATCATTGTGAATAGTCTGGACCTCTATTTTTGTTTAATCTGCATGCTTCGCCCCTGTTCTGTAGCTTCACTAAAACAGAGCAATTTGCCTGAAGCCCGGAACTCCAACTGCATGCTGTCCAGTAAAAAATGTCAAAGAGCCATTACCTTAGTCAACCTTGTTATGCAATTTGCCTGAAGCCCGGAACTCCAACAGGGATCAACGATCACGTCAGGCTATTCAAACAAAAAAAGCACAGTTGTACAACTCTAATTAAGAACCTATACTGGAGCAAAGTTCATATTTATGCTTGTGAAAGCACAAACAGGTACACTCTCGGTCACTTCCTGCCTAATAACAATAGTTTCATGTGAAAATAGAACTTAGACTGGAGACAAAATTCTAGGTATGCAGCTATAAAAAATAGTAAAAGCTCTGAATATGTAATCTTTTCAATATCATTTTGGTATTTCTGCTGAAGTCTAAAGCATAGCAGATAAATGGACTGAAAAAGTTTGTCTTGCAATTTGAGAACTGTGTAGCATTCAGTCTCCAACCTACATATTTTTCGCATCTCTGAATATGTCTATCTTTTCAATTTCATTTTCGTTTTGATAGTAGAATGGAGGATTCATTTAATAGCCAGCTAATTGCAATACCTCCACCATCTGATGGATGTTTTTTTTTGTTTTTTCTTCAGATAGTGAAGCATGCTAATAGGCTGCGAATTTGTCAAGGTCTGGCACTGATTCTCGTCCTCTGCTAAAGTCGCCTTGCATTGGCCTATTCTTGAACGTCGCCCCTGCTCAGCGTCTCTCATCCCTAGGCATCACGTCAACTAGCTGGCCAGAGGTACGTCCCCAGGGAAGTAGCTGCCAAAGTATGCATTAGTTTTGTACTTTACTATCTCTACAACTAAAACATTTGTAGGGCAATCGTCCCCCCGGCTTCGCTTCGCTCGCTCCGTGTTCGCCCTGTCCGGCTTTGTCTGGCCTCCCCCGCGCAAGCGCTCTGCCCGGCGCCTCTTCTTCTCTATCTCTATCTACAACTAAAAAATTTACCCACCAATCATTCATAGCCTGCGATCGCTCGCCTCCGCTCGCACGTTCATAGCCTCTGCCCTCCATAAAAAGTTCCCCCCGACCCGTGACCCACTCCTACGACTTCCTCCTCGATGCCCTACCCCATCACGACTCACGTTGATAGGCCGCCGCCCTACGTGCCGACAAGCCCCGCCCTCCCCCACCGGGACTCCCTCCGCACCGCCCGGGGCGCCCCCTACAGCCGCCGCTCTACACGCCGGCGACGCAGCTCCTCATGGACCTACGCGCCGCCAGGCCGCCGCCCTAAGGCCGCCAGGCCCTGCTACCCTCCCCCACCAGGACTCCCTCCGTACCAGGACTCCCATTCAGTGTACATGCTAGGGGAGTATTTATTTCTTATTATCACTGTTACGGTTTTAAGGATACAAAAAACACAAAGAGTGCTGTTGCTGTTTTATTGGGGTGAAGCGGGCTGTTTTTGCAGGTTGTTTGTTAATGAAGCTGAAACAAAAAAATGATCTTTCTTTTGCTTTCCAAATGTTGCAGGTACATAAGGAGCAGAGCAATGATCTGTCAAACTATCGTAGTGTGGCGTGCAGGTATATTTATCTACTAGGAAATTATTCTGAAACTGTTTTTGGGGAAAAGCAAAATCGTCTTCCATATGGAAGTGCCAAACAGAAAACATAAACACTTTTTTGGTTTTACATCAATGCAAAATCCTAAAGTATGTGCACGCTACTAATTATGATATCTTTGCCATTTACATTTTTTCATGCTATTTTGCTTTGATTGACAATCTGTTAGTAGTGACTATTATGGCTTTTGATTTAAATCTTGTCATTGGGTATTTTACATTGACCATATATTAATTATCCGCTATGAATTTAAAGGTAGGAAAATAGGAATGAAAGGATACGTGTCTTCCAAACTGCAGTCAATACCAAATTGGTATATTGATATACGTCTTGGTGAAAGTTGCATTGCTTTCTCATATGAGTGACCATGTTGTGAGATATACTGATTTTCCATCTCTATCAGATTATCACACACAATTTTCTTTGACAAGCACATGTCGGTAATCATCTTAATTTGGTTTACGGCTGATGTTTCTTTGATACGATATAGAATGGTTCACAGCTATGTTAATAGGCGTCGAAAATGGATTAGGCTATTATTTATGCCTTTTCAGTTGCTAGAATTAGGGGATTAGGGTTGAGAATCAGTGCGACTGGATAGTTTTTATGATTATTCAGCTACCAAATGAATTTTCATAATGCTCCAATACTGTTGTGGTTTGGGAGTATTTGCAAAGAAGCACAAGCGGAACACTGCGGCGAGGAAGCCAATGGTGCTACTAATTTATGATTGAGCACATATAAATTTCCCCAGTTCTATTAAGTCATAGGTATCTCCAACATGAATTTGAGATATAGCTAGCTAGATTTCCTTAGGTGATTGTGTATATTCTGCTATTTGTATTTGCAGGTCCTGCTGCTGCTAATTTAACAGGCCTAAAAAAGTTTTGGTAAGCTTAATACTTTGTTGTATAAAAAAGTTTTGAATCATTAATTAACATAGTGGTAGCAATATATATTGGTAAGCAATTTAATTTTGCATTCAATTACTTGAAATATGGGGTAACTGAGCAGATTATACAGATGGTTTCAAAGTTGTTTAGGTACTTGATTTAGAGTTGTGGCTTATATATACTCTTACTCCGTAGAAAATCATCGTCAATACTACTGAAATTGTGTGTGCCACCTAAAAAGCAAGTTAGTAGTGTAAATTTTTTGGATATTGTCAATTACATGTGGCACAGTGGCAGTAGTTATCCACTTTTTAAACAAAGGAAGTACTACCTTGTGGTTCAGATGACGCACTGATGAGTGATGAACAGCAGAAAGCAAAAGCTTGGCTTTCCACATCTAGTGCAGGAAACACCAGAGAAGATCAGGGTTCCGCTTAGGATGTGAGCCTGTCATTGTGTTGATTGGGTAGCTTTGTGATGACTAATGATTAACTGATGAACAACTTAGGATGTGAGCCTGTCATTGTGTTGATTGGGTAGCTTTGTGGTAACTAATGATTAACTGATGAACAACTCAGGGTGTGAGCCTGTCAGTTTGGTAGAGGAAATGGCTTTTATTGGTTAGTTTGACTACACTCTTTGCCAAGAAATCGTTGCCAATTATTTTTCTTGAACTTTTAACCGTAGACTTTCTGTTCACAAGGCAATGGTATTGAAGTGTGTTTTTTTGTTTCTCCGAGCCATTCTAATTGCTTGGACGGTTCCCATGTGTTAAGGTTGATTCTTTGACACTTTTTTATGAAATATTGTTAGTTCTATTTTCAATGCTCAGGAAACTATAAATGTGTAGACCTTGCTAATCAGCTGGTGAAGTCGATCACTGCACAATGTTCTGAAGACCTGTGGAGAACACTGTTATAGGTAGGACTACTAGGGCTCTGATCATTCTATGAAGTGGTTCCACTTAATTTCTAACTATTTTATTGGCATATGTCTGATGTAATATTGCATGAGTTTAGTATACATCATAAGATATTTATTTGGGACGGTGAAGGTACTTTCACTGATTCACATATGAGAATAGCGAGACATCTTGAGGTTTATGCTGATCATATTTTTGTCATTGCAGATCCTAATCCACACTTTGGCCAGCTTGCATGGGTTCAGACTCTAGGAGACTCTAGGTGAGCTATTATGTTGTATCCTTCCTACCTGCTAGACTCTCATGAGGAGGCATCACTAAGCTTCTTGAATATGGCATCAGCATCACTAAGCTTCCAATTTTCCTTCTTACAGGAAGCCAGTATATATCATTGTAACCGAGGATTGTATATGCGATTTTCAGATTTCACAACTGCCTAAATGAGCGCAGGCTGTCCGGTCTTTCACTGGTTTTGAAGATGTAAGCTTTATTAATTGCTAACCCTTGTGATTTAGTTTTATTAGGTGCTTTGGTATTCACCCATATATTTATTTTCTATTGAGCAATTGTACCAAATTGATTTCCTATTACATCAGTTTTGGAACTCTTCAACATTGAATTTTTTAACACTGCATTATCCTACTGTCCAATATTACGATAGAGCTATCCTTACCTGAATGACGCTGCTGGTGTGGCTGCATGGGTTCGCGAAGTGTATATGTATTGAGGATAGACGTTGGGTTAACAGTAACCAAAGTAGACAATTGAAATAATTTGGCCCAAATTTCGATATTCAAATAACTAAATATTTCGATTAGGCTTTCTAGGAACACTGTAAACATCTAGAAGCACGTGGACATAACCCAGCGTGTCTTGTTTCTTATTTTTGGCTTGGAGAGGATCCTCGGATAGTACATAACGTTTTTGTTGCAGCGTACAGGCATAAACCTTTTTTTCCTTTTTTTTTGCAGCGGTAACATGGCAACTCATTATATAAATATAATGATGGTATTTTACATAAATATGAACATGCACCAAGTACTGATATAATTCTGGACAATATTGGAGGATCATATCTCTATTGGAATCTAAACTGCTTGATGGTAGACTTTTCATCATTGGCTTCAAAGGAGGCGCATAGTTACGTGAACAGCAAGTTGGGCTTACAAGATGTTTGACCATGTAAAATGTTTCGGTTGCCTATGCCTGTACCTGAATGGATACCATAATGCACACAAGGGGTGTGTTCACTTCGTGAAAAGTATGTGAAAAGTTACTGTAGCATCTTTCGTTGTTATTTGATAAAATTTGTCCAATTATAGACTAACTAGGCTCAAAAGATTTGTCCTGACATTTACAGACAAACTATGCAATTAGTTATTTTTTTTACCTACATTTAATACTCCATGCATGCATCGAAAGATTTGATGTGATAGGTGGAAGAGGAAATATTTTGGGTTGGGATGGGAAGTGAACAAGGCCAAGGTGTTTTTTTTCATATATATTAACTAGAAATTAAGTCTAGTTTGAATTTTGACACCCGTAGCAACGCATGGGCATGATCCGGTGTACTCAAAATGCACTTTATAAGCTGACTTAACTGTGAAAAGCCCATTCTTATTATAGTGCCAAGCTAGTATATCGTACATACCATCATGTACTGCAATACTCGGAATCAGATCTGCATCCTCATCCAAAAAGGTGTCCCTGATGAGTTCTTCATCCCAACTACCTGTGATAGGGATTATGAGTTCGCTAACCCATGATAGAAGACTTGCCCCCTTTGGTGTATATGGGATGCACAGATGTTCTCTTGGTAACCACTCATCGGTCCATATTCTAACGTTTGTTCCATCCCCTCTGCACCAAAGATACCTTGCTTTACCATATCGAGCCCCATCAAGATACTTCTCCAAGAATAAGGCATAAATCGTTTTGGCTTTGCCTTTAGAAATATCACCATTAGGGTGGTAACGCACACGCAGAACCTATTCACATAGCGGCTCAGGGTTCATCAACAATCTCTAGCACTGCTTAGCTAGCATAGCTCAAAATTGATGGTATGCAAGTCTCTAAAACCGATCCCCCTTCATCCTTTTGCAGTGTTAGCTTATCCCAGCTTAGCCAATGCATCTTGTGTTCATTGTCTTGCTGGCTCCACTAGAACCTACCAATCAGTGAGCTCATTTGGTCACACACGCCCTTCGTGAGGTCAAAAGAACCCATCCCAAACGTTGGGATGGCTTGTGCAACCCCCTTAGGCTTCGTTTGGATAGGGCGGGATTGGCGTGGATTGGGGGCCAAACCCCGCCACCGGTGGATCCTATCCACGCCGGGAGGGCAACCCACGCGAGTGCAAAATTCGCATTTGGGAAGACGTGGACAGGAGCGAATCCAACTCAATCCCCCTCAAACCGCGTGGGTCTAGCGCATCTCCACTCGTGGCCGGGAACGACTCACGCTCCGCGTCGGTCTCGCGTCGCTCCGCTCACAGAAGGCGACGCCGACGCCAACGCTCCTCCCTCCGCTCCCGTCGGCAACCGAGACCGGCGGCGGCCGGTGGATCACGTGCGCCTCCACCAGCTCACGTTCCCCATCTCCTCCTTCCAATCCCTTCCCCTTTTCCCTTTTCCTCATCTCTTTTTTTGCTAGGGTTGGAGTCAGATCGAGACGGTGGCAAGATCCTGGGGTCTCGTGAGGTGCTACCTTCTCCAATATCTGGATCTGAGGTGCTATCTTTTCAAGGTCTGGCCGGATCTCCCTCCCTCTCTGCTCTCTGTTGTTTGATTACAGCCCGTTGATGATTGTTTGCTTCTCGGAAAATTTAGCTGCCAGCCCCGTGGATATGTTTTGATGATGATTGATCTTTTTACTTGGATGCGCTTGTCTTAGATGCTTATTGCTAGCTTGTTCTATCTGCAGTCTACGCGTAATAGTTTTCTTAGAGCAATATATTGTAGGTACGCAGATCCATATATGTTCTTCAGGCTGACAGAGCATTCATATAGCTCTCTCATCAATGTTGCAGATGATTTGAGTATACATTGTACTAGGTTGTCTGTTCTTAGGTTAATACCTAAAGCACTTATGCCGACATTAGAATAGCTCTGCCGTAGAACACTCGAAATATTTTTGCCAGTAAAGGGTGTAAGGTGTCACTTTGACAGGCATTGTTCTGGGATGATTAATTGATCACCAATGATATGTAAAAAACAACAAAGGTAATATTGATGACTAATACTTTGTAGAGCCCTCATCTGCAAAACCGAACTTCAAATATTAAGTAAAATTTGCACAAGGAAATATACTGTTATGTAATGAGATTGCTGATATATGGATGTGCTTGATCTGTTCACTATTAATACGAAAAAAAATCAAAACCAATATCCTGATCACACAACAAGCACTTAGATCATAGATACATTCCTAGCTGCAAGTTTGTCTGCTGGTCTGAACCAAAAGCCAAGCAAAGAATTTTTGCTTGCCTTCAGCATGTGCCTTCCAAATTGAGTTTCCATCAAGTTACCTAGTGTGGGCAAAGTGCATGAATCAACTACTGCTGCTAATAACCATCAGCACGATTTTATTTCATTCATCCAGGCAAGCAGGCAAACACTTGCAGCAGGTAGCTAGCAACTAGTGCATATCTCTTAGAGCAAAGAATATACAGACACAGTGACTTGTTAGTTAATATATCTCTTAGAGCAACTAGTGCATCAAACTGTTGTGCCTGTTGCAGTATGAAAGCTCTATGTTTGGTGTTGGTAATTAGTGACAATGCCTAAGTACTAATCCTATGCCTAAGTTGTATATAGCATATGAGGATTAGTACATTCCAAGGTTGGTGGCAAGATGGACATGGTGATCATGATGACCACACTTGGATTTGGATGCAACCCTACGTGATCAAGGCAAAGGTATACGCTTAAGGGTTGTGTTTTAATAACCAAGACACCTAGTGGGTGTGGTTACATTATAGGATAGAGAGTCGTACTATAAAGAGGGGAATGACGTGGCTATTGGACTCCTAAGTGCCTATAGATGTGCATTTCATAATCATATGCATTTGGATAGAACTAATAACGCCTCAAAAAATAATTATGAAAATGCTAACACACTCGCACATGACGATGATCACTTGGTGGTGTTAGCACATTTACGATGGCGATGGAGTTTGAGCGGTAGAGAGGGTTTGGGGTTCTCTCTCCCTCCCGCCGAGCTTGCGAGGCCGGATTCAGGCGTTTTCGAGGAGTTGAAACGCCTATTTTCCTTTACGCTAATGTCGAGATTTGGAGGCGATGTCACGTGGTGTTTCACGAGCTAAAACATGTGCTAAAGTGTTACACATACTTAGTCTAGCTCATAAGTGAAAGGGCGAAACAAGCGGAGCGAGAAAACGTACATATTCGCCAAATTATGGGCGACAGACGCCGCTGCCCTGAGCGTCAGACGCTACTGTGCAGCGTCTGTCGCCATACCCCCGTTAGGGTTTTTGGCGCTTGGGCGTCAGACGCGGGCACGACCGAGCGACAGACACCATGCATCAGCGTCTGTCGCTCGCGGATCAGCGACACGGTGGCGACAGACGCTGGCCAGCGTCTGTCGGTCGAGCAGCGCACGCGTCTGTCGGTTTTTCGCCGTAACGAGCTCTCTGTGGTGTGTCTGTCGGTCGCGACAGACACTGAAAATTTTGCGAAGTACGCGTCTGTTGCTTGAGGCGCGAAAACCGTCTCGTTCAAACGGTCGGTACACGTGGCGAACGGCGAGGGCGTCAGACGCCGAAGCCGCGTCTGTCGCTAAGGCGACAGACGCGTCTGTCGCGTTCGCGAGGAGCAACAGACGCTGGACAGCTCGTCTATCGGTTGAGCGACAGACGCGTCTGTCGCGTGCGTCTGCACCCCTTCTAGCTCCTAACAGCTCTATTTGCTTGGGGTGCTTATAAATACTTGTTGGTCGGCTCTTGGCTCATGCTCTTGCACTCTTTGACATACTTGTGAGCACTTTGAGCTAAGCAACTCCCCTCCCACTCATCTCTCTTCCTTCTTTGCATATTCCAAGTGAGATTGAGTGATCCAAGTGCATTTGCATTGTGAGATTGCATCTAGTTGGCACTTGGTGGTTGATTTGCTGCGGGATTCTTGTTTCTCTTGGTGGTTGCCGCCACCTAGACGGCTTGGAGCAGCTTGGAGGCATTGACAAGAGTTGGTGATTGTTCTTGGCCACCTTCGGTGATTGTGAGGGGTTTGTGCCTACCTCGGCGAAGCGTCAAAGGCAACGTTAGTAAATTGCTCATGTCATTGCAACCTCTTGCCATTTGGTAGGTTCTTGTGACGCCTTTTGAGAGGTTCGGTGTGTGACCGATTAGCCACCGAACCACGTGGTGAAGAGGGACACAATGGGGACTAGCGTGCCGACAAGCACGTGAACCTCGGGATAAATCTTGTGTCACTTTCATATTGTGATTGATTGATCCCGGTGTTCGGTTGTCTTGATATTTATTGTTGATCATATTGGTTGGCTCAATACTTCGCCCCTCGGTGAAACCCTCCTAACTCAACTCTACATTACCTTCTTAGTTACCTTTGCTAGCTACCTTTGCTAGCTAGATAGTTTTGCTAGAGTAGCTCTTTTGTGTAGCTTGCTAGTTTTAGTTGTAGTTTCCTTTTCGGTTTGAATTATGCGGTTGAGTGCATATATATTAGAATTGTGAATTGGATAGGTGGCTTGCAAACACCCCGTAGGCTAAACAAAACTCGCATCTCGCTATTTGTTATATTGATAAACTTGTTTAGCACACTTTGTAGGAAATTTTTAATAGGCTATTCACCCCCTTTAGCCATCAAGACCTTTCACAATAGCTCTTTGGAATTTTCTTACTACTTGTGTGGATATGTGCTTTGCGTCCATGCCCTGTGCATTGAAAATCTGAACACAGTCAACACCGCACACAGGTGCAGTTCAAAGCCTTGTTCTACTGTATGGCCTAGTTACTGATTAACAGTTCTTACATAAGCCTGGAATTTGTGATGAAAAGCGGTGCAAATTTAGTATCTCAGAGCTGTTAAGTTTATTATTGAAAGGCTTGAGCAGCAGCTCAACTGCTATTTTTGTAAGAATGCTTAGGACCTTATAAAAAATGGGTTCAAGATAGCTATTTTTGTAACAGTGTTGCATGCCTATAATTTTGTGCCTGTAATCTTGTTTACAAGTGGCTGCAATACTACACCACGAACATTCTCATTATACAATATTATATCATAGATGATTGGTTGTTGCTACAATATGTTGATTTAAGCTTACAACTTCTTACTGATGGTGGCTTGAGTAGCTATGTCTGTCTAATTACTTTTTCATTGTGTTAGTTATGGATGCTCTAGCTAAGAAAAGAAATGATGATGATGAGATTATGTTTTTCCTTCTACCTGCTCTACATCTATTGGGTAGTACAAGGGAGCCCCGACAAAAAATACCTAGGCATACATCAAGGTTGCCTGGAAAGGAGCGTCTTGAAGAAGTAGAGATTATGTTTTTCCTTCTACCTGCTCTACATTTATTGGGTAGTACAAGGGAGCTCTGACAAAAAATACCTAGGCATACATCAAGGTTGCCTGGAAAGGAGCGTCTTGAAGAAGTACTCAATGGACATGTGAAAGATTGTTGTGTTGCCTTTCGTATGGAGCCCAACATCTTCAGAGCCATTGCAACCTATCTTAGAGATGAGCATTTATTACGGGGACACTAGAGGTGAGGAGCAGTTTGCTTTCTTCATGTAATGATAAAAGAAGCGAGGCAGCAAAGTGGGGCGTCATGGAATGATAAGTTGTGCATGATTGTAGCTGATGAGCCTACCCGGGCAAACATCATCACGGTAATTCCTAAAAATTCTTTCCTTTACCTCGAAATTATGTTACTGTTGTTGCTGTTTTGCGACTTGTAGCTCTAAAATATGTTGAATTTCAATTTTAACAGTCACATCCAAAGGCTAGCCAGTTCTAGTCCAAGCCTTTTCCCCTGTTTGAGACATTAGGAGAGTTATATGATGGCCACACAGCTGAGGGATCCTTGAACTTGACATCTCTTGCTGAGGCAACACCATCCAAGCCAAGTATCACACAAATCCGTGGTGGTGATGGATTAGAAGCTGAAGAATTTGAATCCACACCGGTGCCTCTTCATGATGATGATGATGATGATGATGATTATGATGTGATGATATTAGACCAGCCTAGTAGACCTATTGTAGCAAGAAAAGTAGATGGTCCTACTGTCTGTAATGGAGGAAAGAAGGTTCATAAAAGGAAGAAGGAAGCTGCTGTCCCTGACGGGGGAAAGAAGGTTCAGAAAAGGCAGAAGGAAACTGTTGTAGCTCACATGATGGAGAAGTATCTGGAAGTAAAAACTAAGCAAGTTAAAGGTGAGGTTGCAGAGAAATCAAGGGCAAGATCAGGAGCGGATGAATACTCCATCAAGAAATGCATTAGTGTCATCAACACTATGGCATATTTTAATAGTTTTATTTATTGAAGGTCCCTGATGTGCAAACGCTGCTATACTTCTGATTCAACTCCATGTTCCTGAATTCACTAGTACTGTGGATCGACTCAAAAAATTATTTTACAAGGTGGCAAGGAGTCATGATTTGATTGCATGTTCATTGTAATGTAAGTTTGTGCTTTTATCTTTTATTATTATTATTATTATTATTATTATTATTATTATTATTATTATTATTATTATTATTATTATTATTATTATTATTATAGTTTGTGCTTTATCTTGACCGGGCTACAAACAATAAGTGTTAATACATTAGCCTTTGATGTTTGCTTTCAACAGGTCTCTGAGGTGGAGTTATGAAAGGCATCCTGCAACATTTAAAAAAAAGGGCAGACCCAGTGCTAGAGGCTCCCACACGAGTGAGGTCTGGGGAAGAGAATAACCGAAGCAAAGTCTTACCCCCGCAGAAATTCTACAGAGAGACGACTTCGAACCCAGGACCTGGTGACTCGGCGAGCTAGCACTCACCAACTGCACCAGGCCTGCCCTTCATCCTGCAACATTTACCCATGAAAAAAAACATAGCTAATCTGGTTGAGTTCGTTTCAAGCCCCACAAAGCTGAATATTTATTTTTGCCATGAGAATGCTACTGTGTAATTAATTTTCTATGTTGAATCTGTTGTCATGAATCTGATATGATTCATCTTGCGTCTTAAGATGAAAGCGTCGTCACTTATGTTGCTTCATATGTTGCCAGTGACCACACAAGGCTATGTCATGGCACCTAGCCATTCATTTATTTTATGAATTTTACAGAAGAAAAATGGTTTATGTTGCTCATTTCTGCTATTTTTTGAATTTTAGGGATGGAGTTTACTAGTATTTTCTTGAATTTTAGAGATTGTTTCCTGATTTTTGTGAATTTTAGGCTTCTCTATCTAATCCGGTCTCCCACAGTTCGGTTCGGTTCAGTGTAATGAGCCAATCCAGCGTTAACCATCCTGCATCCAAATGACCAATGGGATTCAAACGATTAGAGCACCAGGTGTGGGTGGGGATCGGGTGGATGGCAGGGGATCACCCAATCCCCACGTGAGTAGTGTACCACGTGAGTTCTGGCCCCTTAGTGCCAAACGAAGCCTTAATCACAAACTCCTTCCCCACCTTAGACAACATTTTCTCCTTCTATCCATGAACACGCAGCCACATTCTCTCCTTTAGGTACGTGAACGTTGCTGCTTGTCCACTCCCAACATGCACCGGTAGCCCGAGGTAGCGATCAGTCATGGTTTCCTTCTCAATCCGTAGTACTGACTTCACCTCTGCACGCCACACAACCCTTGTGTTGCTACTAAACATAATAGCCAACTTGTCTTTATTTATTGCTTGCCCAGACATGCTCTCATATGTTTGTAATATACTTTATAGCTGCATAGCATTCTCCCTATTTGCACAAACTAGACTCAAAGAGTCGTCGGCAAATAGAAGATGAGAAATGCTTGGAGCATCCGGGCGAACTCTGAACCCCCATGATCGAGTCAGTCTCTTTCAGCCTAATTCAGTAGAGCACTAAACCCTTCAGCGCATAACAGGAACAAAAATGGTGCTGAAAACTTGCAGATAGATTGTCATTCACTTTTACCCTACAAGACACCGAGGACATGCACTTCATGATTAGATCAATCCATACCTCCTGAAAACGCAGCCTCAACATCATAGCTCCAAAAAAAAAGCCATTTAACCTGGTCATAGGCCTTGCTCATATCCAATTTCCTCTCTGGTGAGGCGCGGGCGTGGTTGGTCACAAGAGCGCGGGAGGGAGAGGGCGACGCGCGAGCAGGGTTGCGAGGTTGCGCTACGTCGTGACCTGGAGCGCCACGGTCGCGTAATACCTTTTGCAAATTGAAACGATGATTCTCTTCGATTGCAGAACTCAGGATTAGTCATCCCAAAAGCAGGACCATAGCAAACTTCTTACGACTAAAAGCACACAAGAATTAGCACCACAAAATGCAGGAACGCATCAAGCTTCGTCCAAGGCAGCCATGAGCGCGACCCAGACGTCGGCGCCGGCCCTGGTCCAGGCGTTCCTGCAGGGGACTGGAGAGCCGGCTGCAACCGAACCGGCCCCTGTGTCTGCCTGACGCCGGTATCATTCTTTGAATTCGACGAAATCTCGTTCTTCATCCAGACATCCAATGCTGCAACAGGGAGCTAGATCTGTAAGAATCAGCAGTGAGGGACATGAATGGAACAGAGTCACTCACTGACCACTCCTTGAGACGGTGAGGTTGGCGTCGTCGTAGTTCACCGGCCATAGGAAGTAGCCGAGGAGCCCGCGCCGCGCTGCGAAGGCGAGCTTCTCGGCCACGACTGCCGCACCGTCGAAGGCGACCCAGACGTCACCCATGGATAGGTAGGACGCTATGGACGCGTTGTCGAACGTCGTGGTGACCGCGCGCCGGCCGCCCCCGCCGGCAGCGGCGATTTTCTGGACCTCAGCGTAGGACATAACTCCGGTGGCGTTGCTCCCGTGCTGCTTTGGCCCCGCGGCGACCACCGGCGCCCCGAGGCCGCTGTTGGCCTTGTTGCGTAGGAACCACGAGCGGGCGTAGAGCGGGAGGCCCATGACAACCTTGCTTGCGGGCACGCCGGCGTCGATCCAAGACACGACGCCGTAGCTCGCCGAGAAGTGGGACGCCCGGTCATAGAGCGGCGCGTCGAAGGCCGTGGCGTTGGTCGCACCCGCGGCTAGCGGGTGGAGTCCGAACGCCACCACATTGACCCAGTCGAGGCACCTCGCCACGGCCTCGGACGGGTAGTCCACGCCCGGGAGCGGCGCGTCAAAGACGTGGTTGGAGAAGTAGACTGTGGCGGTGAGCAGGAACCCCGGCGGCGCGGCGGCGCGCCACTCGGAGACGAGGAACCCGAAGTTGGCCATTTCGACGGCGGATGCCGGGAACCGCCACGCGACGTCGAGCCCGTCGAAGCCGCTGTCGCGAGCGAGCGCGACGGCAGCGGCCACGAAAGCCGCGCGGGATGCCGGGTCCGCGGCCATGGCGGCGAACGCTGGGTCGGTCTGGGAATCTGCTGCAATGCCGGCGGTGCCGACAGAGAGCAGGGTCTCGAGAGCCCGGTTCTTGGACTTGAGCGTCGGGGAGAAGGTGGCGAGGAGGCCCGCCTGGGCCGGGTCCGTGGGGAGCACGAGCTTGTGGGTCACGGGGTGCACGGCCAGCGCGGAGTAGTAGAGGTGCGTGTAGAGGGAGGCGTCGAGCCTATCGAGCGGCCGGAGACGGGCGTCCGCGGCGAGGTAGAATCCGGCGCGCACCGTCCTCGACGCCGGTGGCGTCTCTCGGGCGTCGCGCGGCCCAGGAGCCGTCGTAGCGAGCGAATGCGAGACCGCCACGGCCACGGCAATGGCGAGGCGGAGGGTGGGGAACGGAGTGACCGAGTGAGGCAGTGTCCCTTGCTGTTGTATTGGTCTCATTGGAGAGAAATTTTGGTGGATTTTGCTTGTGTTGCTATGCTGCTGTTTGATTATAAGGTTTTGGGATTCGACCGAATTAGTCCGAATTTCGGCGAAATTCGTTCATTTCGATGAGGTCCGAAACGAATTTTACGCTTTACATTCCGAAAATTCACCGAATTGAGTCTGAAATTCATCCGAATTTTCCTGAAATTCGTCCAATTCGGTTGGGACCGAATTTGTTTCCAAAACGAATCCCAAAACCTTAGACAGCTCTACTAGACAGCTCAATCAACTAGACAGCTCGACTGCCTGCTCTTTTGACTTCCGGTAACTGAACTGCACAGGTGCGCTAATTACAATCCGACATGGTTACACTGGAAAAAAAAGAAACTCCGTTGGTTTATGCCTCAGGGATAGTGTTCACATGCAAATGTGCACTACTACTAGTTGGTAGTAGTAGCAGTAGAAACAAGAGGATTGTTCTTGATGATTGGCTAATTCCAATTTGGAAAGGATTGTCCCCGTGACCAACTGTACAGGCAGAGGGTCCCAAACCGTTGATGCCACCAAGAACAACTGGTCCCAAGTTAATTAAAGAGCCATGATTTTGGAACAGCTGGTACCTTTTTCGACTCCGTTGAATCAGGTCTCGTTTAGTTACAGGCGGTAAAGTTTTGGAGTATCATATAAGATGTTCGGATACTAATAAAAAAATAAATTACAGAATTTGTTAGTAAACCACGAGATGAATTTATTAAGCCTAATCAATCCGTCATTAGCACATATATTACTGTAGCACTTTATTGTCAAATCATAGACTAATTAGGTTTAAAAGATTCGTCTCGCAAATTACATGCAATCTGTGTAATTAGTTATTTTTTAGTCTATATCTAATATTTCATGCATATGTCTACACATGTGATGTGATAGGTTGTAAAGTTTTATGGTGGAAAGTAAACAGGCCTCAGTGCAGATTGGAGAGAGATTGAGAACAGAAGTTATATATGCAGCTGAACTGAACAGGCAACTTCGACTGAAGAAGCACAAACTTCAGAGACTTGCAGATGCAGAACCCCAAGCCAGAAAATTGAACTGAAATTTAGATGCACTAGTAGTAAGATCACTGAAATGAAGTCCCAGGGCAGTACAGGCTGGAATAAAGATAAAAAACTGAATTCACTTCGGTTGAAAAGAGTGAAAATCTAATGTTCTAACACTACGAGGAACCCGTTAATTCATGACGAAAAATTTCGGTCACAGATAAAAAAAAACCATTACTTTGCAGCATTTGATGGTTTCAGAGATCGTCATGAATTGAGCGCCATGGATTAACTCCGTGACGGTTTACCGAAAACAATCACAGATTAACGAAATCGGTGATGATTTAAAACCGTCACGATAGAGCCCAAGACCTAGGTAGCCGAAGCCCATTTTCCGTGACGAAAAACAACCGTCACACATGAATTGCCACGTAGACGTGGATGCTAAGCTCTTGGGCTGACAATGCGAATTGGGGGCTAACAATTTAGTTTGGTCTAGCTTACTCATAGAACATTTCTTGTAATCCATTTTGGAGCAAAAATAGTGAGCAAGCCCATTTTGCACGTTACAACGCATACAACAGCCAAAACAATTTAAACACTTTATTACAGTCCGGATACGAAATAGACAAATACATTACTTAATACTAGTGTTCACATAAAAAAAATATGGTAACATTGAACACTCCTAAAAGCAACAATAGTATCGGTCAAGCTAAAATCAAAGCTACACATTTTGCCATTATGTTTTCCTCACTTCTCTTCTCCAATGAAGCCAAGATCTGCAAAAATAATATCTTGTCAATACAAACTTAATTGAAATAGTATAATACGCAAACAAATGAAGCCAAGAGCTGTGACTGAACAATCGAGCAACCCATTATCGTTGTGTAATTTTGTTCTCAAATGAGGAAAACAAGTAAACAACCGTTTCATTAATGTGGTAATTCTGCACTTGATTTACAAAACCTGCTACTACCGAAGCTATCAAGGACTTAGCAGCCACAAATGGAATAGGACAACTAGAACACACAAGATGGGGGCAATATGTGTTTACCCTGCCTTCTGCATTGTTCTTCTTTCGTTGCAGCACACGCTCAAACGCTAGCTTCCCAGTAGTAGTTCTTTGCAAACTACAAAGTTCCCGCAAAAAGCTCAATCAACTAGACAGCTCTACTGCCTGCTCTTTTGACTTCCGGTAACTGAAATGCACAGGTGCGCTAATTACAATCCGACATGGTTACACTGGGAAAAAAAAGAAACTCCGTTGGCTTATGCCTCAGGGATAGTGTTCACATGCAAATGTGCACTACTACTGGTTGGTAGTAGTAGAAGTAGAAACAAGCGGATTGTTCTTGATGATTGGCTAATTCCAATTTGGAAAGGATTGTCCCCGTGACCAACTGTACCGGCAGAGGGTCCCAGACCGTTGATGCCACCAAGAACAACCGGTCCCAAGTTAATTAAAGAGCCATGATTTCGGAACTGCTAGTACCGTTTTCGACTCCCTTGAATCAGGTCTTGTTTAGTTGCAGCGGTAAAGTTTTGGGTGTCATATCGGGTGTCACATGAGGTGTCGTATGGGGTGTTCGGATACTAATAAAAAAATAAATTACAGAATTCGTCAGTAAACCGCGAGACGAATTTATTAAGCCTAATTAATCCGTCATTAGCACATGTGTTACTGTAGCACTTTATTATCAAATCATAGCCTAATTAGGCTTAAAAGATTCGTCTCGCAAATTATATGCAATATGTGTAATTAGTTACTTTTAGTCTATATTTAATACTCGATGCATGTGTCTAAACATCTGATGTGATATGGTGTAAAATTTTGAAGTAGGACCTAAACAAGGCCTCAGTGTAGACTGGAGAGGGATTGAGAACAGAAGTTATATATGCAGCTGAACTGAACAGGCAACTTCGACTGAAGAAGCACAAACTTCAGAGACTTGCAGATGCAGAAACCCAAGCCACAAAATTGAACTGAAATTTAGATGCACGAGTAGTAGTAAGATCACTGAAATGAAGTCACAGGGCAGTACAGGCTGGAATAAAGATAAAAAACTGAATTCACTTCGGTTGAAAAGAGTGAAAATCTAATGTTCTGAGGGGTGTTTAGTTTCACCCTCCTAAACTTTAGTCGCTGTCCCATCGAATATTTAGACACATACATAAAGTATTAAATATAGATTATTTATGAAGCTAAATACACAGATTGAGACTAATTTGCGAGACGAATTTATTAAGCCTAATTAGTCCATGATTTGACAATATTGTGCTACAGTAAACATGTGCTAATGATGGATTAATTAGGCTTAATATATTTGTCTCACGGATTACTGATGGAATCTGTAATTTGTTTTTTTATTGGTATCCAAACACCCCATGCGATACCCTCATATGACACCTCCTAGACTTTAGTCACTGAAAACTAAACACCCCCTGACACTACAAGAAACATGTTTATTCATGATGAAAATTTCCGTCACAGATAAAAAAAACCATCACTATGCAGCGTGTGATGGTTTTAGAGATCATCATTGATTAACCCCACGACGGTTTACCGAAAACCGTCACGAATTAACGAAATCAGTGACGATTTAAAACTGTGACGATAGAGTCCAAGGCCTAGGTAGGCTAGCCGAAGCCCATTTCCTGTGACGAAAAATAACCGTCACAGATGAATTGCCACGTCATCAAGAATGCCTACGTGGATGGTGACGTGGATGCTAAGCTCTTGGGCTGAATTGGCCCAAATATCATGGGCTAACAATTTAGTTTGGGCTAGCTTATTGATAGCACATTGGAAAAAGTCTAATTTTCCTCCCCCAACTCTCACCAAAGTCTGATTTTCCTCCCTCAACTTCAAAACCGCAGAAAGCACCTCCCTCGACTTTTCAAACCGTGCATTTTAGCTCCCTTGATCGGTTTGATACAGTAAACAGAGGTATGCTACATTACTCAGTGGTTTTGCTACAATGCCCGTGTTTTGCCTTTTTCTTTTTAATTTATTTCGGCTGAATCTTTAAAAAATCATAGTAAATCACCGAAAAATCATAAAATGGAAAATTCAATTTTGTTGCACTCCACATGAGTAGATCTACATAGTGAACATATAATATGGTATGCTTTAGAACAAAGTTTTTGCTATGAAGGTTTTGTCTTTTTTCTTTTTTATTTATTTGGCTGAATCTTTGAAAAATCATAGTAAATCACAGAAAAATCATAAAATAGAAAATCTAATTTTGTTGGACTCCACATGAGTACATCTAGATAGTAAACATATAATATGGTATGCTTTAGTCCAACAAAATAATTATAGAAGTTGCAGTTATGAATTATTGCAATTAATTATAAAAAAGCATAGATCTAAAGCTACAACAAAAATTTTGTTCTAAAGCATACCATATTATATATTCACTGAATAGATATGCTCATGTTGAGTCTAACAAAATTAGATTTTCTATTTTATGATTTTTCTGTAATTTACGATGAGTATGTGTGGCTGCATTCTAACATGGTTCAAAGCTAAGATAACTTGCAACAAAAGATAAGTGAATAAACTTTGATACTCATAGTTATTCATTGATGAGGAATGAACTGGGCCTTCTTTTATGTAAAGTTGTCATGCCTTGATTCATCTCTAATGTGAATTCATCTGTTGACTTTCCTAGATTGAAATTGAGAATTTTCCTGTAGGGGTTAGTCTAACAAAATATCCAGTGTCTACACAAGCAATTTTTAGTTTAATAACCAAACTAAACTCCATGTCTAGTTTTTGATAATCGGAATGAGTGCTATACGAACAAGGGTATAAACATAAAACTACTCCAACTATACTAAACATATAATCAACATAGGTAATGAACATTATAATTATGAATCTAGAATTATACCAAGTCCTATCAAGTATTCGACTCATACACAAACTAGAACAAGAACTAGAGGATCAACACGAACTAGACAAGAACACGATGAACTAGACGAACTAGACAAGAATATGATGAATTATAAGATAAACAAGATGAACTAGAAGAACATGTAGACAAACTAGAAGATAAACACAATGAACTAGAAGACAAATAGCACAAATAGATTAATAATGTTGAATACAAGAGAGAAGTACAAGGCTGTACCTAGCCTCCTCACGACTAGATCCGGAATCCAAGCGTTGCTTGCCTTCTCTAATTCCTATTCTTATGTTCTAGCTATGCCCTAGCTGGTGGAGCTCTAGGTTATCCTTTCAAGGGACTACCCTGAACTAAACAATAATGAGATGATGGATTGATTGATTGATTCAGGGGGTTGTAAGGTCCAAATGGCTAGAGGGGGGGTGAATAGCCTATTTAAAATTCTACAAGCTTCACTAGACAACCACGTTAGTATAAAAGATGGCTATGCTAATTCTAGCACTAGCTCAACTACACTATGCAAGCCACCTATACAATTCTAGTGAGGCAAGGCTATGATCTCTAATACACACCAACAAGGCTAAGTCACTAAGCTACTTACTCCTATGTGATAAAAGCTACACTAAGCAAACTACACTAGAACTAGTACAAGAAAGTAAAGAGCAAGTGACTTGATTCTTATACCAACGATGTAGAGAAGCAATGCACTCGAAGAATCAATCACAATGATCAACCACAAGAGAAATCCTCGGTAAAGAGATGACACAAGATTTTTTACCGAGGTTCACTTGCTTCCCGGCAAGCTACTCCTCCTTGTGGCGATGCACCCACTTGTCGGTTCGTGAGCTAATCGACTATCAAGAGTCGAGCCCTCGGCGGGCGCCGCACAACCGCACACAAGATGGGGATCCTCCAAGCCACGAGCTCCACTAGAGTATCCAATTTGCGAACTCCCACGGGGAAGGATCAAGAACCCCTTACAACACTTGGTGAAGGCTTCAACAATCTCCAATTGTGAGCTCAATCACCTCCACTGCTCCAAGCCATCTACCGTGTCGGGAAATACGGAAGAGTAACAAGTAATCCGCAGCAACTCGAAGATCAAGTGCCTCTAGAATGCAACTCTTAAGCAATGCACTTGAATCTCACTCAATCTCACTCAAGATGTGCAACTATGCAAAGAGATGAGTGGAGGGGTTGTTCTCTAGCTCAAAGGATGTCTCTAGGTCTCAAAATGTGCAAGAGTTACCCTCAAATCCCAGACACCCTCTATTTATAACGAAGGGGTACGCAGCTAGCCGTTACAGATGACGCAGCGAAAATCGCACTAACCGGACGCTCCGGTCAGGGTGACCGGACGCGTCCGGTCACTACACGACAACAAGAAATAGTGCGTGTCAGAACTAGCCGTTGCCGTGACCGGACGCGCTGAACCGATTGACCGGACGCGACAGTGCCCGCGTCCGATCGCGTTCCAGTATGCTCCCGTTGTGACCGGACGTGTCTGATCGCACGTGACCGGACGCGCCGCGCGTCCGATCGTCACTCCGCTTCGCTCTGCCCCTCTGGACGCCTGACCGGACGCTCCGGTTCCGTGAGGGACCGGACACGCCGGTCGCGCGCTCTCCTTCTATGCACAAGTGAACTGATCGGACGCGCTGGTCAGGCCAGACCAGCGTCCGGTCACAAACCCTAGCAGCACTGAGTTGAACTGACCGGACGCGTCCGGTCAAACCGAGACCACGTCCGGTGCAGCGTCCGATCAACACAGTGACCGCCGTTCGCATCTGTTTCTTTTCCGACTTCTGGCGCAATGGAAAATAGGCATTTCACTTCTCCAAAAAGCGCCGAATCCCGCCGAGCTTGCTCGGCGGGAGGGAGAGAGGAACCCAAACCCCTCTCTACCGCTTAAACTCCACCGCCTTCGTAAATGTGCTAACACCACCAAGTGTACACCACTATATGCATGTGTGTTAGCATTTCACAAACATTTTCCAAGGCGTTATGTTAGCTCTCAACTAGATCCTAATGCATATGCTCAAGACATTGATCTAGTGACACTTGATTCCCGAGCTAACCGTGATTGCCCCTCTTGATAGTCGGCTATGTATCCTAAACCCGGTCAATCACTTCTCTACTCATCTTAGACCGGCAAAAGGAAAACCCTATGGTTATACCTTTGCCTTGCGCTCTTAGATCCTTCTCCTCCACTTGATCATCATGTCCATCATATTATGTGCATCTCCACCATGATCGTCATTTCATGTCCATTCACTATTTCTTTGTGATCTTGTGGCCACCACTCCTTGCCACGTACGCCTTCATCACATGTGTTACTTATGCCTAACTCAAAATACTTAACACATGGCATTAGCAACTTGGTGTCATTAATTACCAAAACCAAACTTGGGCTTTCAATCTTCCCCTTTTTGGTAATTGATGACAACCATCACAAAGATATGAAATGAAATCAATTTTCAATTTCGATAGTATTAGCTCCCCCTACATATGTGCTTCCATGAGTTTGGTTCAATTGAGCACATATGTATGGATTTGAATTTTGGGAGAGTTAATACTATCAAATTGATGCTAAGGTATATAGAATGGACCTTTGAAGCGTGATACCAATCGGAGTTGCCTTTATATACCATCCTTAGCATCGATGTAGCTAGACACCACTTGTAATACATCACTTGTAAAGATCACAAACACTAAAGTACCCCATGAGATCAACATTATAAGCAAAGGTGTCTAGATACCACTTGTAAAGCTACTTTGAACAAATCATCATTCAAGTTCTATTTCTAGCATACACCATACAATCATGAATATGAATTTAAGTTTTGCAATGCAACACTTCATCATGTTAATGCACATACAAATGCAACAAACAATTCATGAGCTTGCTCCCCCTACTTGTGTGCTCAATTTTAATTGTTCCCTTTCTAATGTCATATCTTTTGCTTTCTCTCCCCCTTAGTATATCTTTCTCCCCCTTTGCAACTTAACTTTTTATCTCTTTGTGACTTCTCTATCTTTGTGACTTTTCTCTCCCCCTTTGTCAACAATCACCAAAAAGGTGCCAATTTTAGTGAGAGTCAAGTCAATCAATACGAGGGAGTCCAAATTATGGTTCAATCTAGATCACTTGCCTAGAATATGTAATTCGGTTTGATCCAATGATAAGCTTCTTCACACCTCATAAAGTATAAGGGTTATCTTGACCATGTTGAATTACACATCATGAGCTCATTTTCTAGATTCAACACTAGGTTCGCAAGCCCACAAACATGTCATATGCTACCACTAGATCAATCAAACATAGAAGCAATAGTGGTACCATATATACAATAAACTCATTTGATTTTCATGAATGAGCCTATTTGTCATGCAAATATGTCTATATGTTCTAAACATGTCCTTAGCAAAGTATGAATGATATGCCAAACAACTTTACCTTGCTATGTTGGAGGAGAGGCATGTTATATGAGAATGTGGGGGTGCACTCATTTCAAGTTGGAGAAGTCAAGTATGTTCAATTCATTCTTCAACTTGTAAAATCTCTTCTCATCAAGTGGCTTTGTAAAGATATCGGCTAGTTGATCTTCGGTGCCAATGCTTTCAATGCTAATATCATCCTTTTGTTGATGGTCTCTTATGAAATGATGCCTTATATCAATGTGCTTGATTCTTGAATGTTGAACCAAATTTTGAGTCATCTTGATTGCACTTTCATTGTCACAAAACAATGGCACATTCTTGAACTTAATTCCAAAATCATTCAAGGTGGCCTTCATCCAAAGTAATTGTGCACAACAACTACCGGCACTAATGTATTCGGCCTCGGCGGTAGATAGCGCAACACTATTTTGTTTCTTTGATGACCATGAAACAAGAGACCTTCTAAGCAATTGACAAGTGCCACTTGTGCTCATTCTATCAATCTTGCATCCACCATAGTCGGAGTCCGAATATCCAATCAACTCAAAATTAGACCCCTTTGGAAACCATAATCCAACATCATGAGTGCCCTTAAGATATCTCAATATCCTGTTGGTTGCTTTCAAGTGACTTTCTCTAGGTGAAGCTTGATATCTTGTACACTTGCACACACTAAACATCACATCCGGCCTTGAAGCGGTGACATAGAGCAAACTTCCAATCATAGACCGGTATTGCTTTTGATCTACCATGTTGTCACTAGCATCAACACCCAATTGATCATTTATGCCCATTGGTGTACTTATTGGCTTAGCATCTTGCAATCCAAACTTCTTGATCATGTCCTTGATGTACTTGCCTTGACTTATAAAAGTGCCATTCTTCATTTGCTTGATTTGAAGTCCAAGGAAGTAACTAAGCTCTCCAATCATAGACATCTCAAACTCTTTTGCCATCATATTTCCAAATTCTTCACAAAAATCTTGGTTCGTTGATCCAAAGATAATGTCATCCACATAGATTTGTAACACAAACAAGTTATTTCCAAGCTTCTTGGTGAAGAGAGTGGTGTCAACCTTTCCCATCTTGAACCCTTTAGAGAGAAGAAAGTCCCTCAACCTCTCATACCATGCTCTAGGTGCTTGCTTCAAACCATACAATGCCTTCTTGAGCTTGTAAACATGGTTGGGCTTCTTGTCATCTTCAAAACCGGGAGGTTGCTCAACATAAACTTCCTCATTGATGTAGCCATTGAGAAATGCACTTTTGACATCCATTTGATAAAGCTTGATGTTGTGTGCACAAGCATATGCTAATAAGATTCTAATTGCCTCCAATCTTGCAACGGGTGCATATGTCTCTCCAAAGTCAAGACCCTCAACTTATGTGTAACCTTGAGCTACCAATCTTGCTTTGTTCCTCACAACCATGCCATCTTGATCTTGCTTGTTTCTAAAGACCCACTTAGTACCAATCACATTGTAGTTCTCTGGCCTTTCAACAAGTTCCCAAACTTGATTTCTAGTGAAGTTGTTTAGCTCTTCATGCATGGCATTTACCCAATCGGAATCCTTCAAAGCATCTTCTATTTTCTTAGGTTCTTCAAGTGACACAAATGAGTAGTGCTCACAAAAGGATGCTAATCTTGATTTAGTTTGAACACCGCTTTGAATTCCACCAATGATTTGATCCAATGGATGATCTCTTGCTATGCTAGTAGGTTGGAGTATTGGGAGTTGATTGCTTCCACTTGTTTGACCTTGAACTTGCACTTCATCATGAGAACCACTTGAGCTTGCTTGATTTGAATCAATTTTCACACTTTGGTTGATCACATGAATATCATCATCATCAACTTGCCTTGGCCTTATGTCACCAATGTCCATGTTCTTCATTGCATTTGATAATTGATCTCCTCTCACATCATCAAGGTTTTGAGCTTCATTTTGAGACCCTTGGGTTTCATCAAACTCAACATCATGAACTTCTTCCAAGGTGCCATTTATGAGATTCCAAACTCTATATGCCTTGCTTGTGGTAGAATAACCAAGTAAGAACCCTTCATCACATTTTTTTTCAAACTTGCTCAATCTAGTGCCTTTCTTGAGAATATAGCATTTGCAACCAAACACTCTAAAGTATGCAATATTGGGCTTTCTTCCATTCAATAGCTCATATGGTGTCTTCCCAAGCTTCCCATGGCAATAAAGACGGTTACTACAATAGCAAGCCGTGTTGATAGCTTCACTCCAAAATGAATGGCTCACATTGTATTCACTAAGCATTGATCTAGCCATATCAATCAAAGTTCTATTCTTTCTTTCAACTACACCATTGGATTGAGGAGTGTAGGTTGGTGAGAATTGATGTCCAATACCAAGATCATCACATAAAGCTTCAATTCTTGTGTTCTTGAACTCACTACCATTGTCACTTCTAATCTTCTTGATGGTAGTCTCAAACTCATTTTGCACTCTCTTGACAAAAGACTTGAATAGATCATAAATATCACTCTTGTCATAGAGAAAGAACACCCAAGTGTATCTAGTGTAGTCATCAACAATCACAAAACCATACTTGTTGCCACCAATGCTAGTGTATGTTGTTGGCCCAAACAAGTCCATGTGCAATAGCTCAAATGCCTTTGATGTGCTCATTTCACTCTTACTAGGATGTGTATTTCCAACTTGTTTGCCGGCTTGACAAGCACTACATGGTTTATCCTTTTCAAAAGTCACATCTTTCAAGCCTCTAACTAAGTCATGCCTCAAAAGTTTGTTCAATTGTTTCATTCCAACATGACCAAGCCTTCGATGCCACAACCAACCCATACTAGATTTGCTAAGCAAGCATGATGTCAGTTATGTCTCACTATCATTGAAGTCAACCAAGTATAAGCTACCATGTCTAAATCCTTTGAATATCAAATTTGATCCATCAACACTTATGACTTCAACATCATCACTACCAAATATGCACTTGAAGCCAAGATCACAAAGTTGTGCCACCGATAAAAGATTGAAATCCAAGCTCTCAACTAGCAACACATTAGATATGCTCATGTCATTTGAGATAGCAATTTTACCAAGCCCCTTGACCTTGCCTTTCTTGTTGTTGCCGAAAGTGAAAGCATCAAAACCACCATTTTGACTTGTATCAATTGATTTGAACATACATGAATCCCCGGTCATATGTTGAGTGCACCCACTATCAAGCACCCAATGCCTTCCTCCGGCTTTGTAATTGACCTACAAGATAAGATCAATTCTTTTTAGGTACCCAAACTTGTTTGGTCCTCCAAGGTTAGTGACCAAGCTCTTTGGTACCCAAATGGCTTTCTTCTTTGAGCCCATCCATGGTGCACCAATGAACTTAGCATGAACACCATTTGTACCCTTGGTAAGTATATAGAAAGAATCAAGCTTAATTGAGGATACATTAGCATTGGATTTCTTGTTCATGCAATGTTGCTCTATGTGACCAACTTGCTTGTAACTTTTGCAATAGCTACCATTGTTCTTCACAAAACGAGTCTTGTGAGGAGCAAAAGCGGCCTTGCCTTTCTTGGAGTTATAGCCCAATCCCTCTTTATAGAGAGAAGCCCTTTGGCTACCTAAGCACATAAGCAAGCGGTCCTCACCACCATGAGCCTTAGCTAAGGTGTGATTGAGCTCTTTTACCTCCTTCTTGAGATTTTTATTCTCAACTATAAGTGTGGAGTCACAAGTGAAACCATCACTACTAGATGAGGATGATGTAGATGCGCTACATGAAGGGTTAGTGGGAGCAACAATAATAGGCTTATGACAAGATTCATCAATTATATCACAAGATATGCCTATGTTGCAAGTTTTAGATTTCTCAACATTAGTTGGCATGTTTTCACATTTTTCAACTAGAGAGGAATGAGCTTCTTCAAGCTTAGTGTGAGACTTTTGAAGCTTCTTATGGTCTTCCTTTAGACTCTCATAAGATGCCCTAAGCTCATCAAGTTCTTGCATAAGGTTTTTCTTTTCCTTAAGCAAGCCCTTGCACTCCTTTCTAGATTCTTTAAAATGTTGAGTGCAATCTTCTAGCATAGTGATTAGTTCATCTTTAGTGAATTCTTCTTCATCACTATCACTATCACTAGCATTATCATGATCACTCTCATCATCGGATGATACCTTAGCGGCCTTAGCCATGAAGCATGATGGAGTGTCGAAGAGGGAGACCTTCTCTTGGATGGCAATGCTAGCATGTCCCTTCTTCTTGCTCTTGTAGTTATCCTCATCATCACTTGAGGAATCATCACTATCCCATGTAGCAACATGAGAATTATTCTTCTTTTTATGAGAGCTCTCCTTTTCTTGCTTCTTCTTTTGCTTCTTTCTCTCCTTCTTGATAGCATCTTCATCATCACTTTCATAAGGACACTTTGCAATGAGATGATCTTTGCTATGGCATCTAAAGCATCTCATGGTATGCTCATTCTTCTTAGATGAGTTCTTCCTCCTTCTTGCACGATAGCCCTTCTTCTTCATGAATTTTCCAAATTGCTTGACAAAGAGAGCCATCTTCTCATCAATGTCATCACTATCACAAGAGCTTGAGTCTTCTTCACTTG
Source organism: Saccharum hybrid cultivar R570 (assembly GCA_038087645.1). Lineage (NCBI taxonomy): Eukaryota > Viridiplantae > Streptophyta > Magnoliopsida > Poales > Poaceae > Saccharum > Saccharum hybrid cultivar. The sequence goes on from JAQSUU010000520.1 coordinate 10,377,331, forward strand.
ATGATTCAATCTTGGATTTGCCCTTGGATGTGGTGGCTTTGAATGCCACACTCTTCTTCTTTTCATCATCTTTCTTCTCATTTTCCTTCTTCTTCTTCTTGACCAACTCATCCTTCTCATCATCTTCTCTATATGAATCATCGGTCATCACTTCTTGAAATATTTGTTGAGGAGTTGAATCCTTCAATGTAGTCCTCACTAGCACGGTGATCAATGTATCAAACCTCTTGGGCAAGCTTCTCAAGAACTTCATAGAGAATTGGTTGTCCTTGACTTCCTCACCAAGTGCCTTAAGCTCATTGACAATGACTTGCAATCTATGAAACATCTCCGGTACACTCTCATCATCTTGCATCTTGAAGCTTGAATTTTTTTCTTGCAAGATATATGCTTTAGCGGTCTTTGTGCCTTCGGTGCCCTCAAATGTTTCTTCTAGCTTGGCCCAAGCATCATGAGTGATCTCAATGTTCTTCACTTGCTCAAAGGTCTTGTCATCTAGTGCCTCATGAAGAGCACTAATGGCAATGTCATTGCATTGGAGTTTCTTCTCTTCCACCGGTGTAGGTGCTTCCGGATTAGCAACCTCAAATTTTGTTTCGGTGACCTTCCACACTTCTCTATTGATTGACTTGAGGTGTGCGGTCATCTTAACCTTCCAATATGCATAATTTGTACCATCAAAATGAGGTGCCTTCTTGGTGTTGTTGATGTGCAAACTTAATTGAGTCATTTCTTCTTCACCGTAGGTTGTTAAGCCTCAAATAAATAGTGCCTCGGCTCTGATACCACTTGTAAGGTCCAAATGGCTAGAGGGGGGGTGAATAGCCTATTTAAAATTCTACAAGCTTCACTAGACAACCACGTTAGTATAAAAGATGGCTATGCTAATTCTAGCACTAGCTCAACTACACTATGCAAGCCACCTATACAATTCTAGTGAGGCAAGGCTATGATCTCTAATACACACCAACAAGGCTAAGTCACTAAGCTACTTACTCCTATGTGATAAAAGCTACACTAAGCAAACTACACTAGAACTAGTACAAGAAAGTAAAGAGCAAGTGACTTGATTCTTATACCAACGATGTAGAGAAGCAATGCACTCGAAGAATCAATCACAATGATCAACCACAAGAGAAATCCTCGGTAAAGAGATGACACAAGATTTTTTACCGAGGTTCACTTGCTTCCCGGCAAGCTACTCCTCGTTGTGGCGATGCACCCACTTGTCGGTTCGCGAGCTAATCAACTATCAAGAGTCGAGCCCTCGGCGGGCGCCGCACAACCGCACACAAGATGGGGATCCTCCAAGCCACGAGCTCCACTAGAGTATCCAATTTGCGAACTCCCGCGGGGAAGGATCAAGAACCCCTTACAACACTTGGTGAAGGCTCCAACAATCTCCAATTGCGAGCTCAATCACCTCCACTGCTCCAAGCCGTCTACCGTGTCGGGAAACACGGAAGAGTAACAAGAAATCCGCAGCAACTCGAAGATCAAGTGCCTCTAGAATGCAACTCTCAAGCAATGCACTTGAATCTCACTCAAGATGTGCAACTATGCAAAGAGATGAGTGGAGGGGTTGTTCTCTAGCTCAAAGGATGTCTCTAGGTCTCAAAATGTGCAAGAGTTACCCTCAAATCCCGGACACCCTCTATTTATAACGAAGGGGTACGCAGCTAGCCGTTACAGACGACGCATCGAAAATCGCGCTGACCGGACTCTCCGGTCAGGGTGACCGGACGCGTCCGGTCACTACACGACAGCAAGAAACAGTGCGTGTCAGAACTAGCCGTTGCCGTGACCGGACGTGCTGAATCGATTGACCGGACGCGACAGTGCCCGCATCCGGTCGCGTTCCAGTATGCTCCCGTTGTGACCGGACGCGTCCGATCGCACGTGACCGGACGTGCCGCGCGTCCGATCGTCACTCCGCTTCGCTCTGCCCCTCTAGACGCCTGACCGGACGCTCCGGTTCCGTGAGGGACCGAACGCGCCGGTCGCGCGCTCTCCTTCTGTGCACAAGTGAACTGACCGGACACGCTGGTCAGGCCAGACCAGCATCCGGTCACAAACCCTAGCAACACTGAGTTGAACTGACCGGACGCGTCCGATCAAACCGAGACCGCGTCCGGTGCAGCGTCCGATCAACACAGTGACCGCCATTCGCCTCCGTTTCTTTTCCGACTTCCGGCGCAATGGAAAATAGGCAGTTCACTTCTCCAAAAAGCGCCTTCGTAAATGTGCTAACACCACCAAGTGTACACCACCATGTGCATGTGTGTTAGCATTTCACAAACATTTTCCAAGGCGTTATGTTAGCTCTCAACTAGATCCTAATACATATGCTCAAGACATTGATCTAGTGGCACTTGATTCCCGAGCTAACCGTGATTACCCCTCTTGATAGTCGGCTATGTATCCTAAACCTAGTCAATCACTTCTCTACTCATCTTAGACCGGCAAAAGGAAAACCCTATGGTTATACCTTTGCCTTGCGCTCTTAGATCCTTCTCCTCCACTTGATCATCATGTCCATCATATTATGTGCATCTCCACCATGATCGTCATTTCATGTCCATGCACCATTTCTTTGTGATCTTGTGGCCACCACTCCTTGCCACATACGCCTTCATCACATGTGTTGCTTATGCCTAACTCAAAATACTTAACACATGGCATTAGCAACTTGGTGTCATTAATTACCAAAACCAAACTTGGGCTTTCAGGGGTCTACCTCTGCTTATATAGCCCGGTGGGATGAATCGCAGCGATAGGATCAAACCGACGTGAAACAATGGTCAAGATGCGTCGTAGAGATCGGTTGGAGGCCACCACGCGAAGGAGGGCCCACTTGGTAGGGGAGCTAGGCCAGCTGGCCTGACATGTGGGGCCGGTCGGCCCCACCTGGCAGCCGCTGGGCCTCCGCTTCGTTCCTGTGCCTTCTAGTGTCTTCTACGTCCTTCTAGTGCCACTTTCCGATCCGTTCACATAATGAGTCGTGTCTTGAGTGGATTCCTTCCTTCCTAACTTCTGGATAAATCCCTAGAAAAGATTATTTCACAAAGCTATGGAATCTTGTCGGTTTAGTCCCTGGTCTTGTGATGATAATGGTTATAGGGTCTTCTAGAGTCTTTCGAGTCGTATTTAACGAGGACTTCCTCTTCGGTGCTCCAAATATTGCAAATGATATGTCTGTCTCAATTGTCTTGACGAGCTCTCTGCAATGGTGTGCTCAGATTCTTCACTTGAGATACTTTTATATAATGAAATACTGCATATCCTGCAAAACAAGTGAGAACAACATAACTCATGGAACTCATTAGAATAAACCCCTATAACCCTACTTCACACATTATTTCAGAACTTTTCCTAAAGTTGTTGACGGTTAAAAATTGGAGTTAATTAACATCAACAAACTCCCCCAAGCTTACCCTTTGCTAGTCCCTTAGCAAATAGTGGTTTGGTTTAATATGATGGATCAGGGGTTGCTACAATGCTTTCACACCTCAAGAGTACACAGATGTTCAAACAAAAACTCTCCTCTGAGTTAGAATAAACCATTTCAACTTCTAACTTACCCATATTACCTTCAGTTGTGGGGCTTGTAACCTTCACTTGGGTCTTGAGTAGTTGAAAAGAAGAATGATCAAGTCAAGCACTATGTCTCAGAGATTCCTTCGTATGATCCTTTCAAGTCTCTCATATGTGGTATTTGTGGATTTCTCTCTAAGGCAACAATGGTGTTCTGCCTTCTCTCCTCTCAAGATTTGTGGTATTTTTGGCATAAGGCAGGGTAGCATCATACCTTCCCTCTTCTCTCTCTATAACTATCAAGCTTATATGGAGCTAAAGGTATTTCAAGGATGTAGCATACTTACCTGGTATGTATTGCTCAATCAAAACCGGGATCCTTGGAGGGGAGAGCATACCCTTAGATCATGATGTGCATGTGTGTGGACCTATATATGTGGAATGGGTATGTATGTGGTGGTGGATATATAGTGGAACAATGGTGATGGCTGTTGACGGTAGTTAACCATCAACTTTATAAGTCAACAAGAATCAAAAGAAGGGTTAAAATGAGCTTCACCTTAGACTTAGGGGTTTAAAACTAATAATTTCCATGAGTTTTGGTGAATGTCTGTTTCTATAGGGGGTTATCAGGAAAAGACCAAAGGAGACCCACATGGCAGATTTATATAGAGAGAAATCAACCCTACTATGAAAAAGAATAATCTAGAAGACTCGAGAAGGCACCTCCTCGAAGGGGAGGGTCAAATGGGCTGACAAGTGGGGCGCCCTCCCCTGGCCCTGGGCGCCTGCCCCACCTAGGTGGCCAATTAGGTGCGAGCTCGTGGATCCTGCCTCCACCGCCTTTGAGGATGAATCAAAACCATAGATCAAGGTTGGTTTGATCCGAGGGCTGTGGTGCTTCCTAGAGGGCTATATAAGCAAGGCCCCTAACCCCAGGAGAAATCCTAATTCATTAGCAGAGGGAGCCATCAGCAGAGCTAGGGTTTAGAGAATTAGAATAGCTACTCCAATTCTTCAAGTTCTACATAGGTTTTGACTAGATAGAGGTAGAGTCAGGCAACTTGTGCTCAGGATTCGGATCTTCATCATCAAAGTATTGGTATTATTTTGTATCTTTGCTCTACGACTTTATTCTAATATCATTATGTTTCTATTTATTATGTTCCTAGTTTGCTCTAGTAGTATATTTGATATGGTTATGATTGATAATGAGTTTATGTATATATTTGCAAAGCGCTTAGCTCTCTTCGCGAGGGGGTTAAGTGGTAGATCACATGTAAGCGTGGTGCTTAGATTCTATTTGTAACACCCCAGGTGTTGATCACCAATTAGGCAGTGGGTTTGAGCTCAAACATGATAGATTAAGTGGAGATAAGCCTAATCTAAACTTGGAGTTGCACCATTGCTTTACATATAGGCTCAATTAAAAGATATATGATGGGGTGTGGTTATCAAAGTATCTTCACATGTCTCACATCAATAACTATTTATATTGATCCCTAGAAAAGTTTCATGAAGTTCGGAATCAAGAAGTCACATGAAATGATAAGTTATATGCTTGTTTGGATTATAACTAAACCCTGCCTTACATCCCATGGGAACTAGTGTTGTGCAACATACAAATGCAATATGTGCAACACATCTTGGACACATGTGGAACACCCTAGTGGAACATGTGTAGCATGTATCTTGAAACAACCACATGAAACGACTATAGCATTTCACTTGAGTTCTATGTTTCTAGGCATGTGAGGCCTGCACTTTTGTGCAACCTATGCATGGTGCGTATGTTTGGCCTCTACAACACCTTAACTACACTTAGGACACTTAATGGAACAATATTCACGTTCATCATTTTGCCTAAATGTGCTTCTAAGTGATGGTTGACCATGTATGGACCCTAGAACCCTTTTGTTTGACCATTCCAAAAGTGTGACCTAGATGCTTTGAATGACTGTGCATCCTTTAACAAAGTTATAGCAAATTTTATAAGGAACAAACTTTGTTTAATAGTCAAGTCACGAAAATGTGTGGAACATGCTCAAAAAGGGCCCACAAGTCAGGAATAGGGGCTGATTTGGCACTTGGAAAATTTGGCTAAGTCATAACTGTGGTTTAACTTCAGGTAACCTAGTTTGGAGCTTTTTATCTTACAAAACAGATGGATCCAAACCTTGATCCTATAATGAAAGTTGGAGTTCATGTTAAGGACAACAACTTTTGTTTACGGACCAAAACCTAGTTTAGCCTCTAAGGTAGCCAAACAGTGGGTCAAAGTTTGAATCCCGAGCTGTTTTCTGGAACCCTGAAATTTTGCTAAGTGTAGACTGAACACGCAGTTTTCAGTTTCATGGTACCCATATTCGGCAAAGTTTAGTTTGCAAACCATTTTGATTTTGGGCAAACTCTTATAAGCAATGTTGGAGTACTCATATAGCTCTATCATCAGGAACAATTAGTTAGCCGAATCATCATTCAGTTTAGGAGATACGAAGTGGAGAAGACGACAGTTTCAGTCAATTGAAACTAAGCTGCAGGATTTAGTTTCGGGGTACCCTCCTTTGGAACTCAATATCTCTCAATCTAGGCCGAGTTAGCTCTGGATCCTTAAATCAATGTTGTTCACCTCGCAAAGCTCTACAACTTTGGTTACTATAGCTTGTGTCAAAACTAAACGGTTTGGGAGTTACAGAGGAAGGAAGATTGACGTTTCGATTGTACATTTGAGGTGGTATTGAAAATTTGAAATTTCAGAAGAAGCAGCAGTGCTCGACCACGCACAGGTGTGCAGCGCCGCGCGTCCCTCCGTGCCGCGCATGCTCGCCACCTCGCCTAAGCCGAGCGCCGCATGGAGACGGGAAAAGCCGAGCGCTCACCTTCCTGCTCTCCATTCTGCTCTCCCTCTCGCTGTTTTTCTTCGCTAGGGACAGCGAGCTGAGCAGCAGTCACCACTGCTCGCTCCTCCACTACGCCATTGCTTGCCCCAGCGCCCTGCCTCTCCAAATGTGGAAGCCGAGATCCTCCCTCAGTCGCTCACGCTAGCCTTGGTGCCTCCCATTGCTAGTGCGCTGCTGCACGAGCACACACTCGCCATGGCCGCCGCCATGGCCGAGCTAGAGCACCGGTCGCCGCTGCCGTTCCCATCTCGGCACCCCACCACAGTCACGGCCGCATACACCACCGCATTCGCCTTGTCGTGCTCCACCTCGTGCACACGTTCTCCCGGAACCAGCATCGCCGGAGCACCCCGCCACCGGAGATGCCGTGGTCTTGGCCGCCGGCGCACGTGGTCGGGCCACCTCGGACCATCTCGGGCCAAGCCACGGGCACCGGTGGATGCGCCCGGTGATGGAGATGCTTCCACGCCACTCCAACACCGCCGGCGAGCCCTCTTCCGGCCTCAACCGCAAGCTCAGACGCCTCCTCTGTTCAAATTCGCGACCAGGGACTTTATACAAGAATTTGACTAAAAGGGAGGGCCTAACTGCAATGTCATAGACTCATATGAATAGTTCCTAAAGGACCTAGTTGTGGTAGTTTTTGCTGATTTTTGGAAATTCATAGTAAATCATTGTAACATCCTAAAATTTTGAAAAGAAGAAAAATAGGAGAAATATGATTTTTATATATTTTTGTAAGCATGTAAACTTAGAATAAGAATAATTTTTATAAATTTTAAAATCAAATATAAGAGTAGAAACATGTTTGTGCACTCATGCTGTTGCATTTAAATTTTTGAGATGAGTGGTTTGATCAAATTTAAATTTGGATTTGAAAATCATTTGAAAATTTGCTTTGAAAAATTAGAAAAAAGAAAAAGGAAAGGAATTTTTTTCTTCTCTCGGGCCGCTTTCCTCCCGCAGCCCAACTCCCCGGCCTGCCTCAGCGGCCCGCTTCCTTCTCCCACGCCCGCCATCTCCCGCGTGGGCCGAGCCCAGCCAGCGGCCTGCCGGCCCAACTCGCGCGGCCGCGTCTCGCCCCAGCCGCCGCCCCGTTTTCCCTCTCCGAGTCGCCGACATGTGGGACCCGCCTGTCAGCGTCTCCTTCCCTTTCCTTTCTTCCTCCTCCGGCCGAACGCCGCCTTCCCTCTCTTCCCCGATCCGAATCGATCTCCCCAATCTCTCTCTTTCCTTCTTTAGCGGTGCTCCCGGGCTATAAAAACGGAGCCGCGCCACCCTCCGCAACCCATCTTGCCTAGTTGCAGTTCCTGTGGTGGCCGAGAGCTAGGTTACCACGAGCTCGAGTTCCGTCGTCCGCCATATCGAGCACACCGTCGCCTCCATCCATCCCACGCCCTAGATTTCACCCTAGGTGAGTTCGCGTTGAAGTTATCTACCTGCCGGTACTTTTGCTTTGCGATTTCGTGCACCACAGAGCGAGTTAGGCTCCACCCGGCCATGGCGCCGCCGCGGGAAGCTCGCCGTCGGCTGATTCCGACCGGAGCGCCGCCGGCCTTCTCCCCGATCCAATCTGGATCGTTGATTTTGAATCCGACGGTCTAAATTAGAAGATACCGATTCGGCCGGCGTTTTTGCTAAAGAGACCCTGTGTTTTTCAATTGATTAACCCGCAGTCCAAAACGTATTATCCCGCGTTCGTTTTGATCTGTTGAAAGCGTATTTCGTCTCGTTAATTGAAAAATACGTTTTCTGATATTTACAGTTTTGCCACTGAGTTTGTTTTAGTCATAAATTATCCGTTTTAACTCCGATTTGACCCGTTCAAATTGCGTTAGATTCGTATTTGCGAGCTCTACATGATTATAGAACTGTACAGTAGGTTTGAGATAATTTATTTTCGAGTTTATATTAAAGTAATTATTTATCTATAGGAAATCTTAGAAAACTCATAACTTTTACGTTTTAAATCCAAATTTCGTGATCTTTATATCTATGTGATCGTAGTAACGTGTAGAAGAGTTTGACAAACTTGTTATACTGTTAGTGTTACTGTTGGTTAGGTTTTCTATCTTTAAGATTCGATGTTAGATTTAATCTATTACTTTAATAAAGTAGATCTTGTTTAAATCATATCTTTTACGTTTTAGATTCGTTTTAGCTCATTCGAGTTGCGTTAGATTCATAGCAACGAGATCTACGCGTTAGTGACAGTGTTTACCATATTACTAATTCTGAAATTTTATGGTTAAAGTCATATCTTGATTAATAATTATGCAACTGGGTTTTGTAAATAAAATATGATTTGTTTTACTTTAGTTTCATAATTTGAATCTAAATTTGACTTAATTCCGTATATAGTATTTATAAAATATCTTATATATGTTATTATATAATTAAAACTCATGAAGCTAAATAGTTTTATATTTTCTTCTATGAGCAAATCTTTTGGTAGATGTATCTTTTCAACCGTAGCTCTGATTAGTGTGCTTTTCGCGTCTGTGTGTTCGTAGTGATGCGTAGAATCGTGTTTCAAACTCTTTTATTTATTTTTGTATGATTGGTGTACTGTTCTAATATAGATCTATTGTTTGCTTCGTGTATGATTGCTCGATGTGTGTGTGATGATTTATTGATCAAGTCCAGTCGGTGAGATATACGTTGTTATCAAGAAGAAGAAGAAGAACGTTGAAGATTAAAGCTTACCGAAGGATCGGTGTTTAAGGCAAGTATAGCATGGGATTATCCTTGTTTCCTATTCATCTTTAATATACTTAATTCATGTGCATGTGTCTACCTTGTTACCACTAAGGATATCCTAGTTTTTATATCTTGTACCTTGACACCCATGGAACATTGCATTGGGTAGTATTATGCTAGCGCTCAAGATAAATAACCATGATCTGTAAATTGACTAATGGTATATGCAATAAACGTTTAAAAGATGCTTTATAGAAACATGGCTCAAGAGGGCTAGAGCATATTTGGTTGTTTTTATGGTGCTCTAGTTTCTCTCCTTAAGGACTTATCTGTAAGCGAAAATCCGGGACTCACAGTACAACTGTGAGGGCTATATGGCTCTGGCTTTAGCTCAGTATGAGGACCTTTTCTAGCTTGTTAGAGGTTACCCTTGTGGCGCAAATGGGGTAGAGCAGACTGTGGATCCCTGCGTGGTGTATCACACGGACTGACTCCGGAAACCTAGCGGCCCTAACTTGTTAGACGAACCTTTGAAAGGCTTCATAGTGATTCCTTGCCTGCTCACCTTGGAAGTGTTTTGGGAGTCGCGATCCCGGGCATATGGGTAATCATGACTCACAGTGAAAGTGTACAACCTCTGCAGAGTGTAAAACTGTTATAACAGCCGTGCTCACGGTCATGAGTGGCCTTGGACCCTTACAGAATAAATGATGAACACTGATGATAATGATAATACTGATGATATTGATGATCACTAATGATTATTGTTTCTTGCTATACATTATTCTTGTTTACATGATCATGAGGTTATTTGGGATTTTGGTAAACTTATTGCTACTCAATTGTTAAAGAGATGACTCACTAAAAGCTATTGCAGTAAACCCGTGTCAAACCTTTTGAGCCTCATGAACCCCATGTTATATTTGTTGAGTTCGACATGGACTCACTCTTGCTATTTCCCCATATCTCAGGAAGGGTACTAGACTGCAAGATTCTAGAATTGTTAGGCTTGTGATCAACCAGTTAGTTAGATCCTGGAGTGAAGATTGCACCCGGTGTTCGGAGTTGTCTTTCCGCTGTGTTGCTCTCTAAGGTATATTTTATACTATTGTGTTATGTATATTAAGCATTTGTCTTTTGATATTACACTTATCTGTGGCTATATGTGAGATTTGTCTTCTTTATTTCACATATGGTGTATGTCTGGTTTTGTCCTTAAAACCGGGTGTGACAGATTGGTATCAGAGCAATGCTAACTGTAGGACGCAAGCCTAGTTAGAACTGGACGTTTAGCATGTTCTCATTGTTGCCTATTTCTTGCTTCTCTTTAACTTTGTTATTTTCTCAAAGTTATGCTTAATTCTATCCCCGTTCTGTTATAAAAACCTTGTCTCTATTTTGAACCTTTTCTCCTTGTCTATTAGACGGCTCGTGACGAGAAGACTGTGGATTTCAGAGGTTAAGAGGACTGAATTGTGTCGCTCTTGCTCACTTTTGACAAGAAACCATTAGCGATGCAAAACCAATTACTAGAAGAAATGGCTCAACATGGGAATTCTCAACGATGCTTATCTCAAGGTCAAGCCAACATATCCAAGGGGTCAGAGAAGATACAAGTAGCAGAAGTTTGGAAGAATGTGAAATCCAATAAAGATGTTGATAATAAGGCATTTGGAGAGCAGGAACAATGTCACTGCTGTAAGCATTATGGTTTTCCCTGTCTTCGAAACGAGTCTAATAAGGGGAAAGTCAAGGTGGATCCAAATTTTGAGATCAACATGGATAAGAAGAGAAAGGCAATCTCATTAGAACCACTAGTGGAAAGCAATGAGCAAGCGAGTTCTACTACATTGTCACATGCAGCCCTGATCCCCTGTCAAACAAATCCAAACCCTGAAGAGTTAGAAGCCCCTCCCGCTAAAACTACTCCCCATGAAGTAGTCATAGATGGATGGACAATTACCTATAAGGAGTATCAACCCCGAAAGGCCAAACAAGCTAGGAAACAAGCCAAAGGGACGAAGGTGAACTTCTATGGCCAGCAAGATAGCAACATACCAAACAACAGTTCCTTGGAGTATGACATCACAAAAGATCCAGCTAAGAGAAAGTGTTATCATTGCCAGCAGGAAGGACATTATATCAAATCTTGCCCACAGAAGAATCAACAACAGCGAGACCCAGGACAGGATGTCCAAAAGGAGCATGTGCAGGGAAATAAATTAAAGAGAAATTACATCCATGGAAGGTTGAAACATATGGATATTTCCACCATTCTTGGAGCTAAGGAGGTCGTGTTTGGATCAATTCCAGTAAGTTCAGGAAATGCCAAGGTTTTGTTTGACCCCAGTGCCTCACATTCGTTCATATCTAGACAATATGCAAAAGATCATAACATACTTATGCTTCCAAAGGGAAAAACAGTTATGGTTGAAACTCCAAGAGGTGAAATAAAGGCAGACCGCGTATGCCCAACAGTTAGTCTGGACATAAAGGGGGTAAATTTTAAGGTAAACCTCATTGTTTTGGAATTAATGGGCATTGATGTTATCCTTGGAATAGACTGGTTATTTACTTATAAAGGAGTGATTGAGTATGCCCAATGTTCAGTGTTTCTAACTACACTTTCAGGAGAAATGATTAAGTATGAGGGTATTAAATCTATACCTGAGGGATACCAGGTTGACCCATCTTAAGGTATGAGTTATAAAAAAATGGTAAAGAGAGATGCAGAGATTCAGATGTCCATATAAAGCAATAAGGAATGTAAGAGACGTTATCTACTCTGGATACTGCTACAATCACACCGTGTTTAAGGAATAGGAGTTATGTCCCGTGTAATAAAACCGTTAGTAGCCAAGTTGAGTTGTCTTAATGTGTGGCTAATGAACATTTAAGTGTTTAAATGTTTTGTGCTTATGTTTATGGTTGAGTTGGAATTTTGTAATGAGTGGAATGATCTCGTGGGTTTTGACCATGATTTCATTTAGTTTATATGTATAAGGTATAAGGATTAATGAAATAAATAGCTGGGTTTTGGTTATCTCCTGCTTTCTATATCTTGTCTTTCGGAGCAGCCTGTCTTTATCAACTTATATCTTTGTTCTTGAAAAAAAATCATGAGAGAATTCTGGACAAGAGTGGACTTTAACATCTCTCTCTAAATGCAAGAACCACCCTCATAGTTGTTTTGGTTTGGGAGATACAAAAAGCATAAGGCAATGTATATGTGCTGTCATAAACCTGGAACAGAATCTGTTATGTGTTGTTTTCGGTCAAGTTAGCTGCAGAATCTGGAAGTGTGTTCTATAAGAAAGATGCAGAGAATTTTATAAGCTTTCCATCGGTGTAAACTACAGCTTCATTGGATTAACAGAATGAGAGTTACAGCTGTTTTACTGCACTGCTGATTTTCTGCTCGTGAGAAATTTCAGATTTCTTGTTCTTACCCATGCACAAGAGTATTATTGGGATGTCAGAATACTTTTATGCTAAGTAGCTCATATAGAAAAGGGTTCAAGCTACCCTATTGGTGTCTCTTATTTTAAGGGGGGTAGCCAATGTAAAGAAGGATTATTAAGATTGAACTCTTTAGTTGGAAGTATTGGTTAGTCTCCATGATTGAGTTTCCACTCTTGAGCAAAAATGTTCTGTGAACAAGGTTGATAATTTTGGATCCATGAAGACAGGAGTTGTTCTTTTTGGATAGTTCATGATTATGATCATCTATACTTGCTCGTGTTGCTGATGTTGGTCACTTGATGACAGGAAGTGTAGTGTCTCATGACTCAGGAGCCCTATATGACGTCTCGCACTAATATGTGGGAAAAGATTGATGTTTCTGCCATTGAAGGATGTTATGGGTATGATGAAGCTGAGCACTATCAAAACAACAATGTTGAAGAGCAAGTTGGGAGTGAACTAAGTCAGAATCCACAACGACGAAAGCGAAAAAGGAAAGTCCATAAGAAGCCTGCTCAAGGAAGCAAAGCGCAGCAAAACTATGTCAATGGAAGACTGAGCAATGTGGATATGGATAAAATTCATGGAGTTACCAAAGTAGTGGGAGGTTATATTCAAGTAAGCTCAGTACAAGTTTTTGCTTTATTTGACTCTAGTGCTTCGCATTCTTTTATTTCCGCCGACCTGGTAGAGACGTGCAAGATGGTGAAGTGTCCAATGAGGAGGTCTTTGCTAGTTCAAACCCCAGTGGGAGAAATGCAGACAGATCAGATATGCCCGAATGTCAGTCTTGTCATAAACAAGGAAAACTTTACCGCGACACTCATTGTGTTGGAGTCACTTAAAATTCGCGTGGTTCTTGGTAACGGATGGCTCTGTGCACACAAAGGAGTGATTCATGATACTCGGTGCACCATGCTCTTAACAACACCGTCAGGGAAAAGAATTGAGTATCAGGGTGGTCGACTTTTACCTGAGGGAGATGAGAATGACCAATTAGAAGATAGGTATACTGAGGGATAGCAAAGTGGATCATGAGTTTACTGAAGTCATAGCAGAGGAATAAATAACTTTGGATAAGCTTTTAAGTTCGTTTAGATCAAGAGACCTCAGGCAAATGTTTGAAGGAGTCTAAGAAAAGGTTAAAGTAAAATCCAAGTATTAGCTTTGTCAGATCCAGACAAGAGCTTCATATCTACAATGATGCACCTTATCAAGGTGTGGGATGTGTCCTTATGCAAGAAGAAAAATATAGTACCTTGTTCAGTAAGTCAACTAAGGAAGTGTGGGTTGAATTACCTAACGTGTTATCTGGAGTTTTCCACTATGGAGTACTGTCTTTTGGAAGAAAAGTGACATATAGGAGGGTCACAAGAATCCACAGGACATCTTCGCTAAGTTGGTCTTGAATTTGTGATATCCTCGTTGGAATGAAATGGATTAGGACTTGGAAAAAGTGCTATTATTTGGAGAAGTAAAAGTCGCAGCCGATGCCCTTAGCAATGGAGAATAATGCTAAGAAGGTTCGGGTGACACCAAGGATTAAGAATCATGTTCCAAATTAGAGCAACTTGACCAGAATCATTAATGTTTTGAAGGTTGGTAGTAGAAATTCTTTCTGACTTAGAGATTCGTCAGGCTCTGTTGGAAGATAAGTATTTTTAGGAAGAAAATTTATATTATAGGAAAGGTGCCTAGTGATTGGAGATACCAGAGTATTGTTTGGAGCATTATCTTGAATTAGTTACACGTATGCAAAGTAAGACAGAATTTTTATCAAGACGATGGAACTACACGATGAAGTAAAGAACAATCTAGAGACGAACTATCCCTATCTCTTTTGTCATCATCTTTCGAATCTCGGGACGAGATTCATCTTAAGGGGGTAGAATTGTAACATCCTAAAATTTTGAAAAGAAGAAAAATAGGAGAAATATGATTTTTATATATTTTTGTAAGCATGTAAACTTAGAATAAGAATAATTTTTATAAATTTTAAAATCAAATATAAGAGTAGAAACATGTTTGTGCACTCATGCTGTTGCATTTAAATTTTTGAGATGAGTGGTTTGATCAAATTTAAATTTGGATTTGAAAATCATTTGAAAATTTGCTTTGAAAAATTAGAAAAAAGAAAAAGGAAAGGAATTTTTTTCTTCTCTCGGGCCGCTTTCCTCCCGCAGCCCAACTCCCCGGCCTGCCTCAGCGGCCCGCTTCCTTCTCCCACGCCCGCCATCTCCCGCGTGGGCCGAGCCCAGCCAGCGGCCTGCCGGCCCAACTCGCGCGGCCGCGTCTCGCCCCAGCCGCCGCCCCGTTTTCCCTCTCCGAGTCGCCGACATGTGGGACCCGCCTGTCAGCGTCTCCTTCCCTTTCCTTTCTTCCTCCTCCGGCCGAACGCCGCCTTCCCTCTCTTCCCCGATCCGAATCGATCTCCCCAATCTCTCTCTTTCCTTCTTTAGCGGTGCTCCCGGGCTATAAAAACGGAGCCGCGCCACCCTCCGCAACCCATCTTGCCTAGTTGCAGTTCCTGTGGTGGCCGAGAGCTAGGTTACCACGAGCTCGAGTTCCGTCGTCCGCCATATCGAGCACACCGTCGCCTCCATCCATCCCACGCCCTAGATTTCACCCTAGGTGAGTTCGCGTTGAAGTTATCTACCTGCCGGTACTTTTGCTTTGCGATTTCGTGCACCACAGAGCGAGTTAGGCTCCACCCGGCCATGGCGCCGCCGCGGGAAGCTCGCCGTCGGCTGATTCCGACCGGAGCGCCGCCGGCCTTCTCCCCGATCCAATCTGGATCGTTGATTTTGAATCCGACGGTCTAAATTAGAAGATACCGATTCGGCCGGCGTTTTTGCTAAAGAGACCCTGTGTTTTTCAATTGATTAACCCGCAGTCCAAAACGTATTATCCCGCGTTCGTTTTGATCTGTTGAAAGCGTATTTCGTCTCGTTAATTGAAAAATACGTTTTCTGATATTTACAGTTTTGCCACTGAGTTTGTTTTAGTCATAAATTATCCGTTTTAACTCCGATTTGACCCGTTCAAATTGCGTTAGATTCGTATTTGCGAGCTCTACATGATTATAGAACTGTACAGTAGGTTTGAGATAATTTATTTTCGAGTTTATATTAAAGTAATTATTTATCTATAGGAAATCTTAGAAAACTCATAACTTTTACGTTTTAAATCCAAATTTCGTGATCTTTATATCTATGTGATCGTAGTAACGTGTAGAAGAGTTTGACAAACTTGTTATACTGTTAGTGTTACTGTTGGTTAGGTTTTCTATCTTTAAGATTCGATGTTAGATTTAATCTATTACTTTAATAAAGTAGATCTTGTTTAAATCATATCTTTTACGTTTTAGATTCGTTTTAGCTCATTCGAGTTGCGTTAGATTCATAGCAACGAGATCTACGCGTTAGTGACAGTGTTTACCATATTACTAATTCTGAAATTTTATGGTTAAAGTCATATCTTGATTAATAATTATGCAACTGGGTTTTGTAAATAAAATATGATTTGTTTTACTTTAGTTTCATAATTTGAATCTAAATTTGACTTAATTCCGTATATAGTATTTATAAAATATCTTATATATGTTATTATATAATTAAAACTCATGAAGCTAAATAGTTTTATATTTTCTTCTATGAGCAAATCTTTTGGTAGATGTATCTTTTCAACCGTAGCTCTGATTAGTGTGCTTTTCGCGTCTGTGTGTTCGTAGTGATGCGTAGAATCGTGTTTCAAACTCTTTTATTTATTTTTGTATGATTGGTGTACTGTTCTAATATAGATCTATTGTTTGCTTCGTGTATGATTGCTCGATGTGTGTGTGATGATTTATTGATCAAGTCCAGTCGGTGAGATATACGTTGTTATCAAGAAGAAGAAGAAGAACGTTGAAGATTAAAGCTTACCGAAGGATCGGTGTTTAAGGCAAGTATAGCATGGGATTATCCTTGTTTCCTATTCATCTTTAATATACTTAATTCATGTGCATGTGTCTACCTTGTTACCACTAAGGATATCCTAGTTTTTATATCTTGTACCTTGACACCCATGGAACATTGCATTGGGTAGTATTATGCTAGCGCTCAAGATAAATAACCATGATCTGTAAATTGACTAATGGTATATGCAATAAACGTTTAAAAGATGCTTTATAGAAACATGGCTCAAGAGGGCTAGAGCATATTTGGTTGTTTTTATGGTGCTCTAGTTTCTCTCCTTAAGGACTTATCTGTAAGCGAAAATCCGGGACTCACAGTACAACTGTGAGGGCTATATGGCTCTGGCTTTAGCTCAGTATGAGGACCTTTTCTAGCTTGTTAGAGGTTACCCTTGTGGCGCAAATGGGGTAGAGCAGACTGTGGATCCCTGCGTGGTGTATCACACGGACTGACTCCGGAAACCTAGCGGCCCTAACTTGTTAGACGAACCTTTGAAAGGCTTCATAGTGATTCCTTGCCTGCTCACCTTGGAAGTGTTTTGGGAGTCGCGATCCCGGGCATATGGGTAATCATGACTCACAGTGAAAGTGTACAACCTCTGCAGAGTGTAAAACTGTTATAACAGCCGTGCTCACGGTCATGAGTGGCCTTGGACCCTTACAGAATAAATGATGAACACTGATGATAATGATAATACTGATGATATTGATGATCACTAATGATTATTGTTTCTTGCTATACATTATTCTTGTTTACATGATCATGAGGTTATTTGGGATTTTGGTAAACTTATTGCTACTCAATTGTTAAAGAGATGACTCACTAAAAGCTATTGCAGTAAACCCGTGTCAAACCTTTTGAGCCTCATGAACCCCATGTTATATTTGTTGAGTTCGACATGGACTCACTCTTGCTATTTCCCCATATCTCAGGAAGGGTACTAGACTGCAAGATTCTAGAATTGTTAGGCTTGTGATCAACCAGTTAGTTAGATCCTGGAGTGAAGATTGCACCCGGTGTTCGGAGTTGTCTTTCCGCTGTGTTGCTCTCTAAGGTATATTTTATACTATTGTGTTATGTATATTAAGCATTTGTCTTTTGATATTACACTTATCTGTGGCTATATGTGAGATTTGTCTTCTTTATTTCACATATGGTGTATGTCTGGTTTTGTCCTTAAAACCGGGTGTGACAATCATAGGAAATTTGTAAAATAGCAAATGAGGACTTTTTGGAATCCTTGTGAAATTATCTATGCAATGGATCTATAATAGGGCATGGTTTAGTTTAATGTGTTTGCTGTAAAAATAGATTTTTCAGATTAGGTTTTCAATGCTAGTTGTATTTGTCATTTTCATAACTGCAATTATAGGGATCTAAATGAAGTGAAATTTTTATGGCATGCTAATATTGTGATGTGTGATGTTCGGTAAAAATTTCAGGATTTTAAGACTGATAGTTTAGGAGCTATAAAAATAACAAATGCCATATGCTGCTTTGCTTCTATTCTGGACAGTGCTGCATGTATGCATTGTTTGGCTCAGTTAAGTTATGAATCATGACTTGTTGATAATAAATGAGTTGTAGTACTTTTCATAATCTTTTCAAAAAGCTAAAGATCACAATTTTTGGTTAAGTATATGTTTAGTTATAGTTGTTTAAAGTACTGTGGCAGTTTCTGCCCAAACCCAGACAACATTGCTTTGTGTGCCATGTGTGACCTTGTTAGTGGCAGAATTAGTTCCAGATGTTTATAGAAAAGTTGTTCACCATTTGTTAAGCTTTCTAAAAAGTCTAGAACCATAATTATTGGATTTATAAAACTCAAGTTATAGTGGTTTAAAGTGGCATATCAGATTCTGTCCATATTTTGGACAGAGATGCAATTATTTAATTAATTGACCATGTTAACTGTAGAATCATCTTAAGATGATTACAAAAAAGTTGTAGGTAACTTTATAAGCTTTCCATAAAGTTGAGAATCATGTTTGTGGGAGCTCTAGAACTCTATTTATGCTTCTCTGAAGTTTCTATCAGTTTTCTGTCTATAATTGTACCACTGCTGTTGGGCTGCATGTGTGGTGTTACTCGTGCAACTAGTTTCATGGTGTAAATGATGTTTACTGTGGTTTTGGTAAATACAAAAGTTGTAGATAATTATCTTATATTTCTTGTGTTAAATTTCCATAATCCCAGGTCTGATAGTTTAAGAGTTGCATGCTTAATAAGTCTACTGTCAAATTTTAATTACCTTCTGTGCAGACTTTAAATATTGACATGTTTGGTCATGATAACTTGGGAATCATGTTGAGATGATTAAAGATGAAATGTAGATATTTTCCTAAGCTTTCCAGAATGTCTTCTTGCAAGTCATTTGGACTTATGGAACTCCAGATATGATTGATTTATGAAGCTACTGTTTGCAAGTCCAGAAATTGACATATTCCAATTATCGTTGTTTGCTTGTATATTGTTAAGTGGGACTTATGCCTTTGAGGGTGGTTAAGTTAATACACCTGAGATCTTGTGAAATCTTGTGTTCCATGCCTAATATGCTTGCCATCTTTTATATTAAGTTGTGTGATGTTTATTTAAGCAATGTGAAGTGCTTATGTGTATTTAGCGTAACCTTGTACTTGCCTTGATTAATGTGTGATGCATCATCTATTGCATTCCCATGTATTCATACACTTGCATCTTGCATCTTATTTAGGTACGTTAGATGCACTACGTGAAGGACCTGATGGGGAGCCAAACCCGAAGATGGAGTTGGTGGATCCATCCCGAAGATAGAAGGACCGAACAAGTGTTAGACGGAGGGAATGCTCCCCAAGCGAGTTTCTTCTGACATACTCTAACTTGAGTCGGATCCCAGGCAAGCCCCAGAGCATTATAAGCCTCCTATCTTCAAAGCAATTAATTATATATATGTTATAAGTATTGTTGCATTAAGTGGTAGGAGTTGGTTGAAAACCTTGCTGCATTATATCATTCCTTGTCCAGATATATGAATCCCTGAATCCTACATAGACGAGGATCGAGTAGATGCTTAGCCCTGCTTTAAGCGGTAGAAGTCAGGTGATTTCCTATCACCAGCGAGATGTAGGGATATTCATATATGGCACGGTTGGCTATATTTGCTATCGTGGAATGGAACCATGTGTTAATAAAATGAAATGAGACCGGACGGGATGACGATAGTGAAGCAACAAGGCATGGAGGTCTTGGGTGTGAATCTATCCCCGTCTGAGTCGTTTAAGGACCGATTCGCTGTACGTCCTTGAGTCATGTTGAACGCAGTCTAACACTTAGTTGGCCGGATAAGTCGTTCTGACCACGAAGCCGAGTAATGTGATTCAGGCCGGGAATCGAATGGTAGGTTGCTTCTTGGAGGAGAGAAAGGATGTGCTTGAGGACATTGGCGTGAGACCAAGGGGGGGTTAGAGTCCCTATCACCTGGCAGAGTGTCGCCCTTAGGGTCGCGACATCATTCGGACCCGCGATTCCTGAATCATATGAAAAGGTGGCCTGTGCGACCCTGGCAGGGGTCTGCACGGTGAGTGTTAGAAATACCCCTCCAGCTGGATAGGAATTCGATTCGAATCGCCGTCGCTCCCGGTTAGTGAGCACTTGAATTGAGCAGCGGCAACGTAGATTCTATTAAATTGAACGGATGGTTAATTGGATAACGATGGAAAGGTTGCCTCAATTTATACCTGCTATGGTTAATATTGTTTGCTCCTAATAAAGTGAGTGCTCTAGTACAGGTTCTAATATAGATGACATGCTAATGATAATTAACTTCATGCTTAAGCATTAATGACTACTTATCCATAATAAGCTTTTATGCAAAATGTTGTCAAGCTAGCCCACTTTATATCAGCCTTGCATGATCCTTGGTGTCACTTTATTTCTGGTTTCTGATGGGTAAGTCTAGCTGAGTACTTTGTCGTACTCAGGGTTTTATCGCCACTTGTTGCAGGTTGTGATGTATCATGGCGACTGCAAGAGTTGGTTGACTCCTGCCTTAGTGGCGGAGTGTGATCACGGGCATGATCCTTCTTATTTACCTTATCTCTAATGCTTTTGTTAGAAGTCGACCGTGATACTGGCATGTTTTTGAAATAAGAATAATGTTAGTTTCAAATTAGTTTGCTTCCGCTACTTTTCAATGTAAGTTCTAATAACTATGTTGAACTCCGATGTATATTGAATTACTTGCGAAATGGTTGTAACATGTGACTTGTTATGTTGAATCACTACGATCTTGGCTTGTATGTTGGTTGGTTTGAAATCCCTCGTGATTTCATTGGACTACCGGAGTTATATGGGCTCAAGTGCGAGAATTTGATCATTTCGGTGATTGTTTTTGTACTTGTGCTCTTATAATTTGGTCGGTTCTGTTATAGCTGGCATCGGAGCAAGATTCAACATTAAACATGTCGTATGTGTATTTAAAACAAGGGTTTTGTTTTATAAAATCAGTTTTATCAACTTATAGCTATATATAGGTTTGTGAAATCTAAATTCTAAACCTAAGTATGCCAGTGGTCAATTTCCTTATGCCCATATAAGGATTATTAGGTGGCTTATATAAGTACTAACTTGGGGGTTTTTCATTTATGCATCTACGTCCAGCCCAAGGTATGTATGTGTGATGACTCTCCCACACTATGCTACCGGTGTGTTAGATTAGAGGTAGCCTTCATATATGAAATAGCCATATATGTTGCTAGTTTACTTTTATGCAACGTCGCATCTACGCTCAAGTAAGTGTGAGTTGTGAGAGCATGACTGTACAAACTACTGTCTAGGGGAGAGTTAGTTTTGGTTACTAGATTATTTACATGTTACACACATGTTTATATGAAGGTACTTAATTGTGGGTGATCGAATAATTCGGGTAGTTTTGGTGCTACATGTATATATATGGGGTATATGTATATGGGAGTACTTAGAATTTTACTTTCCTGTTTTCATTGTGTGCAATATATTGGGAAATTGTTGGGCTGCAATGAAAATTTTCTGTAGGTACGCTAACCACGAATGCGTAAGTCGAATGTAGCTATCGACTAGCTATATATCGAGAGAATGCGTGTTATGCCACCGACATAGAACGTGATCGCCACCTTAGGTTGGCAATCTTGTGAGGACGAATAGGACGAAGCATGCATCTTCATGATTGTTGCCTTATGCATAGCGATGCTCCTCTCACCCTTGTTCTATAGTGAGTAACTTGTGATCAATATAGTACACTATCTTTCTTGTGTGAAGCTAAACAAGAATGCCTTATTCTATGTTGCCCACCCAAGCGTTTGCCAATGCTTTAGACCTCACTTAAGTAATTATGGATTCTCTTGAATGAATCAAATTCGTGTTGGTCTAAGGTAACAAAATTTAGAGCTACTAGAATAACATGTTTGTGTGCTCTCTTGTTAGGTGGAACAAAGGCAAGCTTTGTTTTGCTTGTTGAATGTTGGCTGCTAGAACAATTTCTGTTGTAGTGATGCTTTTGTGGCCATCATGGTGTTTTCTGTAGTTATGAAGAATACCAAAGTTGTAGCTAACTTACTTATATAGCTTTTCCTAAAATTTCATGACCCTAGGTCTTATGGTTTGAGAGTTATGAATTTTAGAAGTTTACTGTCAGGTTTTGATTATGCTCTGAATAGATCTGAATGTTTGGTTTGTTTGACCTATGTGCATATGGAATCATGTCTTGGAGATAATAGAAGAAGTGTAGTACTTTTTCTAAGCTTTCCAAAGTGTCCTATAGCACTAATTTTTGCGGTCGAAATTTCTAGTTATGAGCTTGCCAAGTGGAATGACAGAATCTGTCCACATCTGGGTAGAGATGTCTTCTGTGTCTTGTTTGCCCTTGTTAGCTATAAAATCATCTTAATATGATAATAAGAAAGTTATAGACAACTTAATAAGCTTTACATAAAGTTAAGGTTCAGCCCTGTTGTGTCCCTAGAACTCCAGTTATGCATTTTTGAAGTTCTTATCAGTTTTCTGTCCGTATTGGTACAGATCTGAAATATTAGCATTTTTGGTCATGTTAATCTATGAATTTGCTTTTGGTATGAATAACTAAAGTGTATTCATCTTCCTAATATTTCTAGAAAGTCTAGGATCACCTTTGTGGGATGTCTATAACCTCAGTTATAGTTGAAACAAGTAAGTACTGCGTTGTTGTCCAGATTCTGGACACATGCTAAGTTGGCTTCCTTAGCTAGCGTTGTTTTGAGCTAAACTGGTAGTTAGTTCATGCTTGAGATAAAGCTTGTTAGGGGTGAGCCTAGTGATTAGTAATGATTGCTGTGTGCGAGCTTTTTGCTTGGTAATAGTTGCTTGAGTTTGTTTGTGTAAGCTTCTTCATGTGTTGCTTGAAGTTATGATGTGTGTATGTATGCTTGTTATCTAGGTAGTACCCTAGTTGGCACCTTGTTTATCCTCGGTGAGCATGCAAGGGTCGCATAGCTTTATCCTAGAACAACGTTCATGTATGTAATTGTATGGTTGTTGTCTCCTATTAGGTTCTCTCTCTTAGGAGCCTGAGCCTGTAGACTTGGTGGTTAGCACTTGAATGTTTGTATCCATGCCTTTGCTTGACCGAAAGCCCAAAGTTTAGTTCTCCTATATGTTTGCATAAGCCATGGGTGTTTCGCAACTATTTTTGGGAAGACCCTTATCGACTGACCAACCAAGTTAACTTTTATCAATGCTAGCCTTTGTCCATGGGTCGTACGTTGCCAGTTGTGGAGACCGCACCCAAATTTATGTTGGACCTCCCGGTTGCCTCTCCCAAAGGTTAGCTAATGCGACGAAACGTCTTTTTGTTGTGACCTCTAAATTGTGTGCTTGCAAATTTGTGTATCTACCTTATCAACTCAATCTATGACTACATATCGGTTTTTGCCCTGAAAATTTTGCTTAATCTGTCCTCAACCTTCCCAATTCTTAAGATGTTCATCAGTCTTGATCTCATGTTATTGCTCAACATGATTGAATCTTCTGTTAATCTTTTATCTGGTACTCTCCTCGGTGGACACAAGTCGTACGTAGAATTTCAGCAAGAGCCTCTTGCTCAGTTATCCTTGGCAATTGCGTGATGTTCTCTTGTGCTATATTTTGATCTTCGGATCATTTTCGTGTTGATTTTAAACCTTGTGACTACCTTTGTTTCCTATCCCTTCTTGGATGGCGCTTGTTCTTACAGCCCATTGGTGCCACTTGAAATTTCACTTTCGTTATGCGTTTAGTATTGGTGTTATGAGTAGCCTCTGATGGTGCCGCGACGAAACCAAGGACCTCCTGTGGCTGCAGACACATGGCTGGCTGCTTGGCACGCGCTGGTATCACGGGTTCTAGTCATGATTCATTATGAAACGATAGTCGATGTGTTATTTTCTCGTGTTCCTTCCTTGGTTATCTCTCCATATCGTATCGTAAGATCCATATCTTAGACTGAAAGTAGTGGAGTTTCCTTCTGAAGTTGCTAAGAGGATAACCTTTGAAGAACAGGTCACCGACATAAACATTAATGGACTACAAGAGGTGGTAGACAAGTGACTTTGCTTAGTTGTCCCTATATTGACGGCCGCCATCTAGTAAGCAAGTATCTCGTCTCTATTGGATAAAAAGGACACACAACACTTAATGTTGGACAAGTTATCTGTGGGATGAGAATCGATTGTCGCATTATGCATATGACCGGAGCTATCCAAGTCGCAATCTTGGGTGCATAATGACCATACAACCGAAATCAACCATCTCTAGAATAACTTCGTATTTACTAAATTCGATGGCAACCATCTGTTCTGCATCAACCACAGTTGTTGTGGTCAAGAGTGATGATTTAGAACTTTTTAGTGTCGAGAGACAACTGATTAGTTACTGATAGGAAGGTCAATCTCCAGCTAGGTAACGACTCTTTGGTAGCTATTAAGGCTATGTCTTACAGAGCAATATCCAACAAGAAGTTAATCAACTAGCCACAACTTGAGTGATACTATATCTTTCAGAGCCATGGAGATCAAGTCAATTCCGTCTTGGACAATCACACAAATAGTGCAAGGTGTTCAATCAGCCGCGGTGAAGAATTAGAGAAATGCATGCCCTAGTTTTGATCAACATCCTTGTGCCCTTAGGTGCCACAAATGGTTTGTTCATAACTTTATTGGATAAAGTGTTGAGGAATATTCAAAAGCAATTTGAAAAGTGTCAAACAACATATTTTCCATCTTAGAGCTGCTGTTTGATCCTAAAAAGGAAGCCTCAAGGTGAAAGGTTGGCCTGACAAAGTTGCTACGCTGCAAGTCAACTCAACTTATAGTGCAACTAAGTCACGAAGGAGAATTTTACTCAATCGCTTGGTGGTAGACTACTCCCCGCGGTTTAGTGAATATTTGCAACTTTTGTTGTCCTTAAGGCCTCGTTACATCTTTCTTTGGGAATTATTTTCCAATGATGACATGCTTTGGTACCTTATAAATGTTTTTACCCAAGAGGTTGGATCTGATTCAACTTAGATAACTGTTGTCTCTGACTAAAAGAATCTTATTAGATAGCAGTTGGCAGGAAGACGAAGCCGACAGAGTCAGCTATCACATTCACTGACCCCTCGACAGACTCAGATAATACAGTGTTGTCATCAGATAAAGGGAACTGTACGCATGGAATAGTAAGTAGCTTTCCATCAGTTGATATCTAAATGATTGAACGTTTACGACCAGAATAGACCTTGTCTATTGGTTAGTTTATACCATATAACCTCAGAGAATGTTTGTCGTCTATGATCTCCCCTTTTGGAAGGTTGTACTCAAGCCATTTTGGTAGAGAACTGCTTTTCAAAACCGTGTGGATATAGAGTCATTTCAACGAGTATACTTCTGAAGATTTTGGTTTGATGTAAAGTTCATACGGACTATGCTGTGTTCACTAAAGAGTCAGATCCTTGTGAGTGGTTCACTCATGGACCAAATGATCTCCGTACACTGAGAGTGCAGTACGTGCTATCTTGGATTCCTCCCAAAGTAACAATGTTTCATGGAAGTCAATGAAGGAAATTCTTCAGACAGATTTTACCATAAAGAGTAAGTATCAGAAAGTGCCTTTGACCAAATTATTCGCCGATGTTGAAGCTTTATAGCTAAATGCTATAGCAGATGTTGGGAACTAGATAACATGTCTCTCTTCCTTAAAAGATCTTCCATTCCGAATCTCGGGACACGATTCTTAAGGGGGGAGGGCTGTAACACCCCAGGTGTTGATCACCAATTAGGCAGTGGGTTTGAGCTCAAACATGATAGATTAAGTGGAGATGAGCCTAATCTAAACTTGGAGTTGCACCATTGCTTTACATATAGGCTCAATTAAAAGATATATGCTGGGGTGTGGTTATCAAAGTATCTTCACATGTCTCACATCAATAACTATCTATATTGATCCCTGGAAAAGTTTCATGAAGTTCGGAATCAAGAAGTCACATGAAATGATAAGTTATATGCTTGTTTGGATTATAACTAAACCCTGCCTTACATCCCATGGGAACTAGTGTTGTGCAACATACAAATGCAATATGTGCAACACATCTTGGACACATGTGGAACACCCTAGTGGAACATGTGTAGCATGTATCTTGAAACAACCACATGAAATGACTATAGCATTTCACTTGAGTTCTATGTTTCAAGGCATGTGAGGCCTGCACTTTTGTGCAACCTATGCATGGTGGGTATGTTTGGCCTCTACAACACCTTAACTACACTTAGGACACTTAATGGAACAATGTTCATGTTGATCATTTTGCCTAAATGTGCTTCTAAGTGATGGTTGACCATGTATGGACCCTAGAACCCTTTTGTTTCACCATTCCAAAAGTGTGACCTAGAAGCTTTGAATGACTGTGCATCCTTTAACAAAGTTATAGAAAATTTTATAAGGAACAAACTTTATTGAATAGTCAAGTCACGAAAATGTGTGGAACATGCTCAAAAAGGGCCCACAAGTCAGGAATAAGGGCTGATTTGGCACTTGGAAAATTTGGCTAAGTCATAACTGCGGTTTAACTTCGGGTAACCTAGTTTGGAGCTTTTTATCTTGCAAAACAGATGGATCCAAACCTTGATCCTGTAATGAAAGTTGGAGTTCATGTTAAGGACAACAACTTTTGTTTACGGACCAAAACCTAGTTTAGCCTCTAAGGTAGCCAAACAGTGGGTCAAAGTTTGAATCCCGAGCTGTTTTCTGGAACCCTGAAATTTTGCTAAGTGTAGACTGAACATGCAGTTTTCAGTTTCATGGTACCCATATTCGGCAAAGTTTAGTTTGCAAACCATTTTGATTTTGGGCAAACTCTTATAAGCAATGTTGGAGTACTCATATAGCTCTATCATCAGGAACAATTGGTTAGCCGAATCATCATTTAGTTTAGGAGATACGAAGTGGAGAATATGGCAGTTTCAGTCAATTGAAACTAAGCTGCAGGATTTAGTTTCGGGGTACCCTCCTTTGGAACTCAATATCTCTCAATCTAGGCCGAGTTAGCTCTAGATCCTTAAATCAATGTTGTTCACCTCGCAAAGCTCTACAACTTTGATTACTACAGCTTGTGTCAAAACTAAATGGTTTGGGAGTTACAGAGGAAGGAAGATTGACGTTTCGGTTGTACATTTGAGGTGGTATTGAAAATTTGAAATTTCAGAAGAAGCAGCAGTGCCCGACCACGCACAGGTGTGCAGCGCCGCGCGTCCCTCCGTGCCGCGCATGCTCGCCACCTCGCCTAAGCCGAGCGCCGCGTGGAGACGGGAAAAGCCGAGCGCTCACCTTCCTGCTCTCCATTCTGCTCTCCCTCTCGCTGTTTTTCTTCGCTAGGGACAGCGAGCTGAGCAGCAGTCACCACTGCTCGCTCCTCCACTGCGCCATTGCTTGCCCCAGCGCCCTGCCTCTCCAAATGTGGAAGCCGAGATCCTCCCTCAGTCGCTCACGCTAGCCTTAGTAACTCCCATTGCTAGTGCGCTGCTGCACGAGCACACACTCGCCATGGCCGCCGCCATGGCCGAGCTGGAGCTCCGGTCGCCGCTGCCGTTCCCGTCTCGGCACCCCACCACAGTCACGGCTGCATACACCACCGCATTCGCCTTGTCGTGCTCCACCTCGTGCACACGCTCTCCTGGAACCAGCATCGCCGGAGCACCCCGTCGCCGGAGATGCCGTGGTCTTGGCTGCCGGCGCACGTGGTCGGGCCACCTCGGACCATCTCGGGCCAAGCCACGGGCACCGGTGGATGCGCCCGGTGATGGAGATGCTTCCACGCCACTCCAACGCCGCCGGCGAGCCCTCTTCCGGCCTCAACCGCAAGCTCAGACGCCTCCTCTATTCAAATTCGCGACCAGGGACTTTATACAAGAATTTGACTAAAAGGGAGGGCCTAACTGCAATGTCATAGACTCATATGAATAGTACCTAAAGGACCTAGTTGTGGTAGTTTTTACTGATTTTTGGAAATTCATAGTAAATTATAGGAAATTCGTAAAATAGCAAATGAGGACTTTTTGGAATCCTTGTGAAATTATCTATGCAGTGGATCTATAATAGGGCATGGTTTAGTTTAATGTTTTTGCTGTAAAAATAGATTTTTCAGATTAGGTTTTTAATGCTAGTTGTATTTGTCATTTTCATAACTGCAATTATAGGGATCTAAATGAAGTGAAATTTTTATGGCATGCTACTATTGTGATATGTGATGTCCGGTAAAAATTTCAGGATTTTAAGACTGATAGTTTAGGAGCTATAAAAATAACAAATGCCATATGCTGCTTTGCTTCTATTCTGGACAGTGCTGCATGTATGCATTGTTTGGCTCAGTTAAGTTATGAATCATGACTTGTTGATAATAAATGAGTTGTAGTACTTTTCATAATCTTTTCAAAAAGCTAAAGATCACAATTTTTGGTTAAGTATATGTTTAGTTATAGTTGCTTAAAGTACTGTGGCAGTTTCTGCCCAAACCCAGACAACATTGCTTTGTGTGCCATGTGTGACCTTGTTAGTGGCAGAATTAGTTCTAGATGTTTATAGAAAAGTTGTTCACCATTTGTTAAGCTTTCTAAAAAGTCTAGAACCATAATTATTGGATTTATAAAACTCAAGTTATAGCGGTTTAAAGTGGCATATCAGATTCTGTCCATATTTTGGACAGAGATGCAATTATTCAATTAATTGACCATGTTAACTGTAGAATCATCTTAAGATGATTACAAGAAAGTTGTAGGTAACTTTATAAGCTTTCCATAAAGTTGAGAGTCATGTTTGTGGGAGGTCTAGAACTCTATTTATGCTTCTCTGAAGTTTCTATCAGTTTTCTGTCTATAATTGTACCACTGCTGTTGGGCTGCATGTGTGGTGTTACTCGTGCAACTAGTTTCTTGGTGTAAATGATGTTTACTATGGTTTTGGTAAATACAAAAGTTGTAGATAATTATCTTATATTTCTTGTGTTAAATTTTCATGATCCCAGGTCTGATAGTTTAAGAGTTGCATGCTTAATAAGTCTACTGTCAAATTTTAATTACCTTCTATGCAGACTTTAAATATTGACATGTTTGGTCATGATAACTTGGGAATCATGTTGAGATGATTAAAGATGAAATGTAGATATTTTCCTAAGCTTTCCAGAATGTCTTCTTGCAAGTCATTTGGACTTATGGAACTCCAGATATGATTGATTTATGAAGCTACTGTTTGCAAGTCCAGAAATTGACATATTCCAATTATCGTTGTTTGCTTGTATATTGTTAAGTGGGACTTATGCCTTTGAGGGTGGTTAAGTTAATACACCTGAGATCTTGTGAAATCTTGTGTTCCATGCCTAATATGATTGTCATCTTTTATATTAAGTTGTGTGATGTTTATTTAAGCAATGTGAAGTGCTTATGTGTATTTAGCGTAACCTTGTACTTGCCTTGATTAATGTGTGATGCATCATCTATTGTATTCCCATGTATTCATACACTTACATCTTGCATCTTATTTAGGTACGTCAGATGCACTATGTGAAGGACCTGATGGGGAGCCAAACCCGAAGATGGAGTTGGTGGATCAATCCCGAAGCTAGAAGGACCGAACAAGTATTAGACGGAGGGAATGCTCGCCAAGCGAGTTTCTTCTGACATACTCTAACTTGAGTCGGATCCCAGGCAAGCCCCGAAGCATTATAAGCCTCCTATCTTCAAAGCAATTAATTATATATATGTTATAAGTATTGTTACATTAAGTGGTAGGAGTTGGTTGAAAACCTTGCTGCATTATATCATTCCTTGTCCAGATATATGAATCCCTGAATCCTACATAGACTAGGATCGAGTAGATGCCTAGCCCTGCTTTAAGCGGTAGAAGTCAGGTGATTTCCTGTCACCTGCGAGATGTAGGGATATTCATATATGGTACGGTTGGCTATATTTGCTATCGTGGAATGGAACCATGTGTTAATAAAATGAAATGAGACCGGGCGGGATGACGATAGTGAAGCAACAAGGCATGGAGGTCTTGGGTGTGAATCTATCCCCGTCTGAGTCGTTTAAGGACCGATTCGCTATACGTCCTTGAGTCATGCTGAACGCAGTCTAATACTTAGTTGGCCGGATAAGTCGTTCCGACCGCGAAGCCGAGTAATGTGATTCAGGCCAGGAATCGAATGGTAGGTTGCTTCTTGGAGGAGAGAAAGGATGTGCTTGGGGACATTGGCGTTGTAACACCCTAAAATTTGATCCTTTGGAAATATAGCTAAAATGGTTTAATTATGAATTTTTGGTGCTCATGAAACGTAGGAAAAAAATTTTCATTAAATTAAAAATTTATCATAGGGAGTAGCAACGTGGTTGTGCATACATGCTGGTGCATATGTTTTATTGTGATGTTTGCTTGTTGCATAACAGTGTGTTCTGACTGTGAAAAGTTTTAAAGTGCGTTTAGTAAATTGTTTATCTTTCTTCAGCTTTGTCTCTACCTTTTTGCTTTAATCAAATTCCGCTGCACCCGCTGTCCAAGGCGCATTCTGACTTTACGCTTTCCCTTCCCGAAAGCGTAGTTTCTCTTTTATTAGAATCAAAATACGTTTTCAGTATTTACAAAACTGCCACTGAACTTTAACTGGTCATAACTGTCACGTTTTAGCTCCGATTTAGTCCGTTCAAATTGCGTTAGGTTCGTATTTGCGAGCTCTACATGTTGGTAGTATTGTAAAGTAGGTTTGTGACAATTTATTTTCGAGTTTATATTAAAGTAATTATTTATATATAGGAAATCTTAGAAAATTCATAACTTTCACGTTTTAAATCCGAATTTCGTGATCTTTACATCTGTGTGATCGTAGTAACGTGTAGAAGAGTTTTACAAACTTTTTATATTGTTTTGCTACTGTTGGTGTACTGTTTTAATTATGTCTATTTGTTTGCTTAGTGTATGGTTGCTCGGATGATTGTGTGTTGGTGCTTGATGATTGAGTATAGACGGTGAGCAGTTTCTTGACGATCAGGAGTATTATTTTGAGCCAGACCAGCAGTATCATCAGGAAAGCTTTGATTAAGGCAAGTATAACATGGGACCATCCTTGTTGCCTATTCACTGAAATTATTATACATATGCATGTGTCTTCCTTGACAACCATAGAGATTATAACTTAGCTATTGATATCTTGTTTCCTTGTCACCTATGGGTTATGCATTTTGGTAGCTACTGCTAGCGCTTAATTATGAACAATGATCTTGTAATTTGACTAATGGATTATGCAATCAACCAATTAAGATGATGTTATTTCTGTTGAAAGGGGGCTAGAGCATGTGGGTTATTTTGATGCTCTAGTTACTCTCCATAAGGACTTACCTGTAAGTGATAACCGGGACATACAGTACAGCTGTGAGGACTATATGGCTCTGGCTCTAGTTGTTCAAGAGACCTTTTCTAGCTTGTTAGAGGTTACCTTAAATGGCGTAAGAATGGCTTGCCACGTTGGGTGTAATGCGAGCCCCTGGCCTAGTGTGTATAGGCTGCGGTTGTTGTGCCACAGGGAAGGGGGGTTCTACATCTGCCTGCCGAGTGAATCTAATGGCCCTAACTTGTTAGACGAACTTTTGGATGGCTTTATATGGTTTCTTGTGCTTAGGGATTCATGACCCCTTAGCATATGGAAATCATGACTCACAGTGAAAGTGTACACATCTGCGCAGAGTTAAAAACTGGTATACTAGCCGTGCTCACGGATATGAGCGGCCTTGGGGATTCTTACAGAATAGTTGATCACCATTATTATATCATGCTTAATTATTGTTGATTATTATTATGCTCATGTTAATGCTATTCATTATCCTTATTACAATTGATCATTGGTTCATTAATGGGAATTGGAATACCTTGATGCTACTCAATTGCTAATTATATGATGATTAAAATCTAAACGCAGTCAAACAGTGTCTAGCCTTTTTGAGCCTCATGAACCCTATGTTATACTTGTTGAGTTCGACATGGACTCACTCTTGCTATTTCCCCAACACTCCAGTGTGTAAAAAGATGCTACTCAGAAAAAGGACAAAGGTGTAGTGGAGTTTCCAGAAGACTAGTAGAAGTGCTAGGCATATGTTATCCCCAGTCAGCCGTCCCTGAGAAGAATGGAGCCCGAAGTTTAGTCACCGTTCCGTGATACTCTGATGTAAGTGTTAATATAGCTATGTATACGTTATATAATAACATTATTTCTGATACTTTTTCATTCTGGCATATGTGTGGACTTCCTGGGCACACATATGATTAGCCTGGTTTTGTTCTTTAGAAAACCGGGTGTGACAGAGTGGTATCAGAGCGGTGTTGACTGTAGGACGTATGCCAAGTAGCACTGGACGTATTCTAAAACTTATTTTACGATAAAACTGTTTTGTCATCCCTTGACTCATTGATTTTGACTATTCCTCTTCCTTGTCCTGTTGTATCCTCTCCTTGATAGCTTCCTTTGAGCTATTATTTCTTACTCCCTTGGATTTTATTTTATGTTGTTTTTACTAAAAGTTTTCTGATCTTACCTTGTTCAAAGATTCGATGGCTTTTCATCATCCATACTTTTTCTTAGGATGACCACCATTATTGAAGAAGCACGTGTAGTACCGATGATGTGATGTGTGCTTGTTTTGCTTGATGTGTTGCTTGTGTGTTGTTCTTGTTCTCGTGTTTCAAAGGTAGGCCCGGAAGGTATAAGTCTTGAGAAGTAGCTCGATCTATGTTAAGTGGGGTAGTGACATCTTGTATCTTACTTATCTTTCAATCGATCCTAATTCATGCCATTTTCTCTTACATCGTTCCTGTCTACCCTTGGTTGTCATGCTACCTTATTAATCTCATCTTAATGGATGATCAACACATGAAGGACTTATCATTAGCAGCAAGCTTTAGAGAAAGTGTTGCCTTCAATGACATCGTCAGGTGAAACAAGATCTTTGTTAAGTGGGGTAGCATCTGCTATCAACAATAGCAAGTCCTGAATATCTTAAGCGACGAGGCATGAGGAGGTACAAAGAACTCAAGATCAAACCTTATCTTTCTTGTCATCTTTTGGCTATCCTCGATCCATGTCTTATATCTCATCAACATAAATCAAAGAAGCATGAAGACTTGAAGATTAGTGTTATCTATCTCTCTAGTGTCTTTGAATCTCGTTTCTACCTTATCCTGTTTTTTTTATAGCAGTCTGTCTTCCTTAGCTTATATCTCTATTTTTGGATGCCCAAAAATGATGGATAAATTCTGGACAATAGTAGACTTTAATATCTTTCTCTGACCGTAAGAACCACCCTGATATCTATTATGGTTTGGGATTTATGAAAATCACAAGGCGACGCATCTGTGCTGTCAGCAATCTGGAATAGTTTCTGTTATGCATTGTTTTTGACCAACTTAACCGCAAAATCTGAAAAGGTGTTCTACACAAAAGTCGTGAAGGATTTCATAATCTTTTCAACCATGTAAGGCTTGTCATCATATTATTTCTGAGATTCGAGATATAACTGTTGCAAGATGCCACATCAGGGCTGACAGATTGTCTGGACAGATGTTATATCTTGCTGTTTTACCTTAACTTAATGACAGAATTTGGAAAAATGTTCTATAAGAAAGTTGTAGAGGGTTTCAGAAGCTTTCCAACGGTATAAGTTACAACTTTATTGGATTAACAGAACTCGAGTTACAACTGTTTTACGGCACTGCTGTTTTTCATCCCGCGAAGACAATTCAAGTTACTTGCTTATACCCATGCACAGATATTTCTTTGGGATGTCAGAACGTAAATATGCTAGTTAACTCATCTAGAAGAAGGTGCAAGCTATATTTTGGTGCCCCTAGCTGAACTTTTCTTAAGGGGGGTAGCCAAGCCAAAGAAGTTGCAAGATAAAGAAGTCACTAACTAGCATAGGTATCCTTGCCCAGGATTGGTTACTCATTGGATCAAGGAGCTCGGGTATTCATCAGGATTGGTCTTCACTTGAGCTATCATCCTTTGGGAATTCAACTTTCAACATACTCAAGGAAAGTTGGCATTGATGACATAGGAAGGAAGTTTTCTTCATGGTTATGATATCTCTAATGTTGGAATTACACGGAGGAGAACTCAAGAGAGATGTGTTGAGTTGGAAATCGCTCAAGTACATAAAAGTGACTCGAAGTCTCCTTGGAATGGTAAGATTCTATCAGAGGTTCACTAGAGGCATTATAAGATTGGACACAAAAGTTTCCTCTATAACACATCACGGCAAGATTGAGGATGTGCTCTATGTAAGAAGAGTAGAGGTTTATGCATCAGGTCAACTAAGGAATCATGAGTTGTACTATCTGATATATGATTTGGACTCATCCATTATGGAGCATGGAGATGTTATCTATTTGACAAAAAGGGTGACATCAAGGTGGAACATAAGAAACTAAAGGACATCTTCATTAAGTTGGATTCAAGTAGGTGACATCATTGTGGGATTCAGGTAATCAAGGTTTATGACTTGGAAGTATGCTATCACTTAGGAGAAGTAAAAGTCGTTGCTGATACCTTTAGCAAAGGAGAGTTACGCTAAGAAGATTCGGGTGACTCCAAGGACTAAGGAATTGTGATTAAGGTTTAAGCATCTTAATCATAGTAATGTTATGAAGATGATGGTAGGACCTACTTTGGACTAGGAGAATCATGAGAGTCATTTAGAATGTGGATGTATGAAGTAGGAGATTTGACATTATGGATTGAAAGGGGATATAACACAACATGCTAAGAGTTATTGCATTATAGTCAGTGGGGACAAGAGTTTGATATAAGATTGCGTTCACATACAACCATCTCGTAGTGGCCTTATGAGAAGCATAAAGAGTGTTGGCGTGGAGAGTAAGCTATAGCACCTCGATGCAAAAGCTCATGTAACGATACTAAAAAGAAAAAAAAGAGAGGAGTGGCTAATAGTCTGAAGTTACCCGAGATCTAGTGTGGAGTACCTACTGTGTCCAACATGACACTGTTAAAGGATGAGAAGTTAAGTGTATAGAAGGATCTAACTATTACCAAGTACCCTCTCAAGATTTTGAATTAGTTGGGCAAGTTACTTGAAGGTTATCAGGGTATGCAAGTGAGGTAGGATCTTTACCAAGAGGATGGAACTCGAGGAAGTGAAGAAGATCCAAGGCAGAATATCCATATCTCTTTTATCAGCATCTTCCGAATCTCGAGGACGAGATTCATCTTAAGGGGGGTAGAATTGTAACACCCTAAAATTTGATCCTTTGGAAATATAGCTAAAATGGTTTAATTATGAATTTTTGGTGCTCATGAAACGTAGGAAAAAAATTTTCATTAAATTAAAAATTTATCATAGGGAGTAGCAACGTGGTTGTGCATACATGCTGGTGCATATGTTTTATTGTGATGTTTGCTTGTTGCATAACAGTGTGTTCTGACTGTGAAAAGTTTTAAAGTGCGTTTAGTAAATTGTTTATCTTTCTTCAGCTTTGTCTCTACCTTTTTGCTATAATCAAATTCCTTGTTTCCTAGCTTCCTTCGTTGGGAGGTTCCCAAAATCTTTTAGCATGTATTTCAAATCATTCCTTTGAGTTCATCATCCATCAAACCATTCCTACAAACTTTCTGGAAATTTTTCCGGCTTAATCTGAAATTTGTTCCTATTTTTCTAGGAGCATAATCTAATTTTTTTTTATGCTCTCAATTATCTTATCATGAGCTCCAAATACTTTATTTGGATTCCACATGTTCCTTAATGTCTTCGAGAATTTTTCCCGAATTTTTGGAGCCAACGGAGTATTTTTCGTGGCTTATATATCAATTCTAGACTTTTCTAGAATTATTTTAATCCTAAAATTAATTAATTCCGAAAATAAATAATATATATCCTATTTTTCAATCAGCCCTCAAAGCCCATGTGCAATAATCCTAATAAATTTCAAAGGCCCATGCATTTATTTACTAATGGGCTTTAATGATTATTTAGGCCCATTAGTAAATGTGGAGGGTGCAACATCAATTAGTACCATATTGCTAGTTGATGTAGATGTGGGAAGTTTTTCTTCCTATATATATGTACCAACCCCTTTGCCAAAGCACATCAAAACTATCATAAGGGGAGCCCCTGGTTTGGGAATCCCTAGGTAGTAAATCAAATTTTCCTTCCTTTTCTCTACTACGTCATCTCCTCTACGTCCGGTCGTCAACTCCATCATGGCTCTATCTTGGGTGAGCAACTCTTAAATTTCCGGTATGTATTCCAGCTCCAACGTTGAATTTCCATCGCACTCAGGCTGCACCCGCTGTCCAAGGCGCATTCTGACTTTACGCTTTCCCTTCCCGAAAGCGTAGTTTCTCTTTTATTAGAATCAAAATACGTTTTCAGTATTTACAAAACTGCCACTGAACTTTAACTGGTCATAACTGTCACGTTTTAGCTCCGATTTAGTCCGTTCAAATTGCGTTAGGTTCGTATTTGCGAGCTCTACATGTTGGTAGTATTGTACAGTAGGTTTGTGACAATTTATTTTCGAGTTTATATTAAAGTAATTATTTATATATAGGAAATCTTAGAAAATTCATAACTTTCACGTTTTAAATCCGAATTTCGTGATCTTTACATCTGTGTGATCGTAGTAACGTGTAGAAGAGTTTTACAAACTTTTTATATTGTTTTGCTACTGTTGGTGTACTGTTTTAATTATGTCTATTTGTTTGCTTAGTGTATGGTTGCTCGGATGATTGTGTGTTGGTGCTTGATGATTGAGTATAGACGGTGAGCAGTTTCTTGACGATCAGGAGTATTATTTTGAGCCAGACCAGCAGTATCATCAGGAAAGCTTTGATTAAGGCAAGTATAACATGGGACCATCCTTGTTGCCTATTCACTGAAATTATTATACATATGCATGTGTCTTCCTTGACAACCATAGAGATTATAACTTAGCTATTGATATCTTGTTTCCTTGTCACCTATGGGTTATGCATTTTGGTAGCTACTGCTAGCGCTTAATTATGAACAATGATCTTGTAATTTGACTAATGGATTATGCAATCAACCAATTAAGATGATGTTATTTCTGTTGAAAGGGGGCTAGAGCATGTGGGTTATTTTGATGCTCTAGTTACTCTCCATAAGGACTTACCTGTAAGTGATAACCGGGACATACAGTACAGCTGTGAGGGCTATATGGCTCTGGCTCTAGTTGTTCAAGAGACCTTTTCTAGCTTGTTAGAGGTTACCTTATATGGCGTAAGAATGGCTTGCCACGTTGGGTGTAGTGTGAGCCCCTGGCCTAGTGTGTATAGGTTGCGGTTGTTGTGCCACAGGGAAGGGGGGTTCTACATCTGCCTGCCGAGTGAATCTAATGGCCCTAACTTGTTAGACGAACTTTTGGATGGCTTTATATGGTTTCTTGTGCTTAGGGATTCATGACCCCTTAGCATATGGAAATCATGACTCACAGTGAAAGTGTACACCTCTGCGCAGAGTTAAAAACTGGTATACTAGCCGTGCTCACGGATACGAGCGGCCTTGGGGATTCTTACAGAATAGTTGATCACCATTATTATATCATGCTTAATTATTGTTGATTATTATTATGCTCATGTTAATGCTATTCATTATCCTTATTACAATTGATCATTGGTTCATTAATGGGAATTGGAATACCTTGATGCTACTCAATTGCTAATTATATGATGATTAAAATCTAAACGCAGTCAAATAGTGTCTAGCCTTTTTGAGCCTCATGAACCCTATGTTATACTTGTTGAGTTCGACATGGACTCACTCTTGCTATTTCCCCAACACTCCAGTGTGTAAAAAGATGCTACTCGGAAAAAGGACAAAGGTGTAGTGGAATTTCCAGAAGACTAGTAGAAGTGCTAGGCATATGTTACCCCCAGTCAGCCGTCCCTGAGAAGAATGGAGCCCGAAGTTTAGTCACCGTTCCGCGATACTCTGATGTAAGTGTTAATATAGCTATGTATACGTTATATAATAACATTATTTCTGATACTTTTTCATTCTGGCATATGTGTGGACTTCCTGGGCACACATATGATTAGCCTGGTTTTGTTCTTTAGAAAACCGGGTGTGACAGGCGTGAGACCAAGGGGGGGTTAGAGTCCCTATCACCTGGCAGAGTGTCGCCCTTGGGGTCGCGACATCATTCGGACCCGCGATTCCTGAATCATATGAAAAGGTGGCCTGTGCGACCCTGGCAGGGGTCTGCACGGTGAGTGTTAGAAATATCCCTCCAGCTGGATAGGAATTCGATTCGAATCGCTGTCGCTCCCGGTTAGTGAGCACTTGACTTGAGCAGCGGCAACGTAGATTCTATTAAATTGAACGGATGGTTAATTGGATAACAATGGAAAGGTTGCCTCAATTTATACCTGCTATGGTTAATATTGTTTGCTCCTAATAAAGTGAGTGCTCTAGTACAGGTTCTAATATAGATGACAGGCTAATGATAATTAACTTGATGCTTAAGCATTAATGACTACTTATCCATAATAAGCTTTTATGCAAAATGTTGTCAAGCTAGCCCACTTTATATCAGCCTTGCATGATCCTTGGTGTCACTTTATTTCTGATTTCTGACGGGTAAGTCTAGCTGAGTACTTTGTCGTACTCAGGGTTTTATCCCCACTTGTTGCAGGTTGTGATGTATCATGGCGACTGCAAGAGTTGGTTGGCTCCTGCCTTAGTGGTGGAGTGTGATCACGGGCATGATCCTTCTTATTTACCTTATCTCTAATGCTTTTGTTTGAAGTCGACCGTGGTACTGGCATGTATTTGAAATAAGAATAATGTTAGTTTCAAATTACTTTGCTTCCGCTACTTTTCAATGTAAGTTCTAATAACTATGTTGAACTCCGATGTATATTGAATTACTTGCGAAATGGTTGTAACATGTGACTTGTTATGTTGAATCACTACGATCTTGGCTTGTATGTTGGTTGGTTTGAAATCCCTCGTGATTTCATTGGACTACCGGAGTTATATGGGCTCAAGTGCGAGAATTTGATCATTTCGGTGATTGTTTTTGTACTTGTGCTCTTATAATTTGGTCGGTTCTGTTACACTATTTACCTACAAATACACCCTATTGGCCGAGTTATGTGATAGTTCATGGAAGTGACAGTTCTATTGAGTCTTATATAGTCCACCCCCTTTGATAGGACAGGCAGAAACAACGTTACGTAGGAAGTCATGCTATGTTCTGGCTTTCTTCAGTAATATTCCTTATACATAGATGAAGAGTCTTTTTATGCTATATATGATAGTGTGTTTGCTAGAGTAGATGAATGACTTAGTAGATTAGAACCTACCTAGAATTCAATCTCTTGAACTAATCAGACGTCAACCTACCTTTATGATGAGTAGTCTATCTCTAATCTCTGCGTGATTTATTCCCTATGCTTTACAATTCAATTATACTTATTTATCATGGTTTATCCCCCTTGCCAAAGTAAGTAACTATGTGATTGATTTCTCATAAATAGTCATATTTTGCAAATCCATCCCTTTAGGTTTAAGTCCTTAGTTCTTTCCCTTGAGCTAAATATAAATTAATGATACTTGAAATATTTTTCGGTGAAGTGCTACGATGGTATTTTATCTGTACGCTTGTGGATCCCATTTTTATTCTAAGAGGAGCAGTTCTATACCAACACTTCTGGCACCATGCTAGGGATGACAACTTAGCTTAAGTGGTGTTAGAATTGTCAACAATGGCGAGGGTGAAAACATGAAACCTTATCTTACTTTGCTCCTTGAGGGGATACTTATCTCTTTTGAACTTTGAAGACTTTGAAGAATACTTGGGCTCGATACCTTTTCTTCTCTTTTTTTAGAACTAGAATCCAAGCTTCTTTTGCTAGTACATATCAAGAGATAAATAACAAGGACTGTTGGAGCAATTTACTGAATAACAATGAGATCAATGACAAGGCTTAATGGATGAAATGGGAAAAAGGGAATATTTTTGTTTGTTCATTCCCAGGGTAGGAATAGAATATTTTTTTGTGGATCTAAGTGCAAAGCATATTGTTGTGTACTTCTAGGGTAGAAGCGGCATATTTGGCTAGAGTGTACATGATCTTGATCTTGGGAGTATGATGAACCTCTCAACAAGGGTCGTACACGGGTTGATCAAACTCAATACAAAGCAAGTAGCCTATGAGCTGGTTTTCCTAGTCTAGCAAATATATAGCCGTGGTAAGAATTTAATCACTCATCATACAGGAACTCATCATGTGGTAATTTTAAGTTTTCAAAAGATAAATCTCCATAACTCTAGTATCACTAGGAACAAGATAAATAGCAGCTCAAAACCTTCTCATATCATACTCATCAAACACCTAGACTTAGATCAAGCTTTTGCAACCCACAAGTTTTAGGTTTAGGGCAAATCTTCATGTCAAAACAATCATGTCCTAAAACTCAAGAGAATTTAAGGTTGAACACTAGGCACTTGAAAGGGATTACAACAGAGCAACTATTCATCATTTCCATGCAAACAGATTATATTAGAGCTCAATTCCTTTAAGGGCAGGTAAAACAGACTTGTACACTCTCTCTTTACTACCTAAATATTTAATAACTAATATAGATAGTAGACTCTTTTTGTTTTGTTTTCTAAATTTTTTATCTTTTTATTTTTTTTCTAAAATAAATCACACATAAGGAAAGAAATACTTAGCTAGATACATGGGGGATGCTCCTCCCCCAAGCTGGATGTTGACGTAGTCATTCGTCTTGAATCTTGACAACGTAGATGTTCCTTGTCCCTCTAGATCTCCAAAGTGGATGGTCGATGAAATGGTTCTTCTAGAGTGGATGAAAACTTATGGCTAATCTTCTCATTGAATCCTGCTTAACTCAAAATAGGCAACAAAGCTTGTGGAATAGATTAAGCGTTAGTGATAAAACTATTTATGCTTTATCCGTTTTTGGAACCTTATGGACTTCCAATTAAGCAATTTTCAACATGATCTCAATATTTTTAGATTTTTGTTTTTGTATGCAGATGCAAAATTATTTTTATGCCTCCATAGTAAACAATCGAGACTTATTCACATGGGGCTTAAGTTTTTTTTTGATGCAATGATATGATGCAAAATAAATGAATTTTTATTTTCTTTTTAATGCAATGGAGGAAATATAAATATGCTAAATGCTTGTGACTAGATGCGAAAAAATAAATATGCTAAAGTAAAACTATGCAGGAAGGTGAATATGAGGATAACTACCGATGTAACCTTTCGGCGAAGGTTCGAAGATTTAGGTCCGTCGAACCGGACCTTCTAGATCGATCACGCACTTGAGGTAGTGTCTGAGGGGACAAAGTCCTCCCTGATTTATCCTCTTCTGTTGGCATATTGGGTAGTGCTTTTTGACGATAGAGGGAGGGTACCTTAGGTTCTTGATCCATTCATCGCAATCCTGCTATAATTGCTTCTTTCCAATGATCCTCAAGAGACTTCTCTTCCTCTGGTTTACTTGATA
This sequence comes from Saccharum hybrid cultivar R570, assembly GCA_038087645.1. Taxonomy (NCBI): domain Eukaryota; kingdom Viridiplantae; phylum Streptophyta; class Magnoliopsida; order Poales; family Poaceae; genus Saccharum; species Saccharum hybrid cultivar. Next base: position 10,418,941 of record JAQSUU010000520.1, read on the forward strand.
GTATTTTCATTTCTTGTGTGAGAGTGCTTGGTGGTGTTATCTCTTTCTTTCTCCATACTTTCTTGGTCTTCGGTTTCTATGGTTCCTTGTCTAGAAACTTCTCTTCTTCTTTTGCCTCTAGGGCAGCTTCTCCTTCAACAGCTTCCTTTTTTGTTTAGCCCCTTCTTCCTTGATGGCTTGCTGTCTTAGACGCTGAGAGCAGCGTCTCCTATTCCTGTTCTTCTTAGGCTTCTCATAAGTAGTATAGCTATTAAAGTAACAACGTACCTTCTCCACAGAGAAGTGGAAATGGATCTCCCCTTGCTTCATGTAGATGATCACGCTGGTGGTATGAAGGAATAGTCTCCCTAGGATAAGGTGGACATCATCTTCTTCACCCATGTCTAGAACCATGAAATCGGTGGGAACCTCTTGATCCCTGATCTTGACTGTTACATCCTTGGCTATTCCTTCCAGAAATCAGAACGATTGGTACAACAGCTGCAGCTGCAAATATGTTGAGCACAAGGGTCTATCACAATATAAATATTTATATGTTACCATAGACATGATGTTGATGCTTGAGCCGATGTCACAAAACATCTTGTAGAAGGTACTTCCTTCGATCATACAATCGATGGTAGGTACTCTAGGATCTTCCTTCTTTTCAAGGTGTGATGGAGGAAAAGTAGGGTCAATAGGTGGTTCAATAGTGTTGACCATTAAGACTGGTTCTTGAACAGGTTGCTTTGCTTTGCTCTTCCCCTTCTTGTTGTTGTTCTTGTTTGGAGTAGGCAAGATGCCTTCATAAGTGTAGACGTTCTTCTTGACTGGAACCTTCTTTTTGGGAACCTTCCTTTCTGGAATCTTGTTCTTCTTTTCTAGGATCTTGTCAAAATCCAAGTAATCATACGAGTGCTGAGGATAGACTCACATTGTGAATGTATGATTCTTGAAGCTGAATCTCTCCTTGGTGTCTCCAATGGTGAAATAGATCTTGGCGGTGTTGGCGTAAATGATGGCTTTGGCTGTGCTTAGGAATGGTCATCCCAAAATGATGGGTGTTGTATCATCTCCTTCTGTTTCTATCACCATGAAGTTTACTCGTAGAGCTGAGTGTCCAACTCCCACAAGAATGTTTTCAAGCATCCCCTTGGGGTAGCACAATGTCTGATCTGCAAGCTGCAAACACATGGTTCTATACAACAAAGGTTGACCATGAATTTTCTCGTAGATTACCTTAGGCATAATGTTGACACTTGCTCCCAAATCGCAGACGGCTTCGTCGAAAGTGTGAGCTCCGATGCTGATGGGGATGATGGGTCTTCCTGGATCTCCTTTCTTTTCTAGCATGTCCTCTTCTGCATTGAAGATGTCTACAAGATTTGCAATTCCTAATTCTTCCGGATTCCCCGGAATCTTAACTTTTTCAGCCACAGGTACTGAAGCGGCTAGCTGAGAGATTTGTGATTCTATCATCTTATTAAAGCTAAGTTGATTCTTTATGGCAGAAGTAAAGCTATCCATTCTATTATTTATAGTTTCAAGTACTTTATCATTGGAAGCTATCTTTCTAGACATATTATCAATAACTTTATTCTGATTAACAATCATCTCTCTCAAAGGTGGTTGGTTGAAATTGTTACCTTGGTAATTACCTAAGTAGTTACCTGGGTAGTTAGGTCTTTGTTGCTGATTCCACCCTTGATTTTGTTGGTTCCATCCTTGATTCTGTTGAGGACGATAATTGGCGTTGTTGTTGATATAGTTGCATCCTCTTGGACTTCAGGATAGTTGATTCCTGTGTGGCCAGTGCCTCCACACTCTTCACAAGTCATGCGAGAATCATGGATGTGCATGACTTCCTTCTTCTGTTGATCATGTTCATCAAGCTTCTTCATGAGTGGGTCTATCTTGGTAGATAGCATGTCCACCTCCTTGACTTGATGCATTCCTCCTCTCTTGCGTGGTTGAGTGCGTTCTTCGTTCCATCCCTGGTTCAAAGCTATGTTCTCAACAAGAGTGATGGCTTCATGAATAGTGAGTGACAAGAACGATCCTCGAGCAGCTGCATCAATATTCTCACGGGCACTTGTGGTGAGCCCATGATTGAATGTCTACATGAGTAACCAATCCTCCATCCCGTGGTGTGGGCATTCTGATATGTAATCTTGAAAGCATTCCCATGCCTTAGGGATAGACTCATCGTACTGTTGCTGAAAAGTTGAGATCTTTGCACGTAGGGCATTGGTTTTGCCTACGGGAAAGAACTTTGCTATGAAAGTAGTGGAGCAGATATTCCATGTAGTGTTTTTCTCTCTGTTGGCGTAGAACCATTGCTTTGCCCTTCCCAAATGTGAAAATGGGAAAAGGCGGAGTAGTATGGCATCTCTTTCAACTCCTTTGATGGTGAATGTGCTGTAGATCTCTAGGAAGTGTTGGAGATGGGCACTTGCATCTTCTTGTGCTTTCCCAGAAAACTGGTTGGCTTGCACGATGTTGATCAAGGCTGGCTTGAGCTCGAATCCTTCTTCTCCCACATTGACTACTGGTCCAGTCCTGATGTTGGCAGTGGTTGGAGCGAAGAATTCATGGAGAGTCTTGTTATCCATGGCTTCGAACATTGGTGTCAAACTTCTTCTTGGCTAGTCTTCTTCTGACAAAGTGGTTGGGGATTTCTTTTTCCTGAGCTTGGCTCTGGCTTGCCTAATTATCTCTTCTGGATCCTCAACGTAGTTTATCGGACGAAGATATCCAGACATACATTACCCTATAATAAGATATTCATGAATAGACAAAAGACAGGGTAAGCCTGTTTGAGTAAAAGATCAATAGTGTGTCTCAATTATCCTTGTAAGATTATTCCTAGATATTCAATATGTATTATTCTAAACCTTCTTTGCCTTCCCTGGCAACGGCACCAGAAATGCTTGCTGACATCTCTAACCGATTACAAATAAGGTAGGTCAAACCCTACCTCAGCAAAGGCATTAGAAATGTTCGGGACATCTCCTAGCATTGCTTAAGCCAGGTTGTTATCCCCAACACAATACCAAAAGATGTGATTGTACTTATGATCTTAGCACTTATAAAATATAAATAAAGGTTATCCGCAAGCGCACAGATAAAATACACCCATTGTAGCATTTCACCTAGGAAAGTTCTAGGTATCGTTATTTATAATTCTACCACTGGGAAGGCACTTGGAGGTATAAGAATAAAAACTATAACTTACACTTGTGATAAGAGTTCCACTAGATCAATCTCAAAACAGGGATCAATCATATCATAATAAAGGATAATTAATAACAAATCATGGTAATCCTAAAAGGGGTTCCACCGAGTATTTTCCTACTTGGGCGTGACTCTAGAAAGAACTAGAAAATAGTGACTAACTCCTAGGGTTATTCTAATTATAGGTCATTGAGCTACATCGATTAGTGCAATTACATTTAGCAATCATGGTCAGGGTAATCTCAAATTCATACTCAAGAGACATTGCTAAGGTGGATTAGGAACAGAGCAAGATATCACCCCGCAACTCAGCCTTACTAGTCCTATATTCGGGGAGTGGACTACAGAGGACTCAACGAAGCTATAATAGTCACCTTCGTGATCTACCACATGGTCCAGAACATAAGGAGCACTCGCAGATAGATATTGTCTAAGCACCACGCTTACACAACTTCTACCACCCACCCCTTGATCATCGGAATGAGCGCTATACGAACAAGGGTATAAACATAAAACTACTCCAACTATACTAAACATATAATCAACATAGGCAATGAACATTATAATTATGAATCTAGAATTATACCAAGTCCTATCAAGTATTTGACTCATACACAAACTAGAACAAGAACTAGAGGATCAAAACGAACTAGACAAGAACATGATGAACTAGACGAACTAGAACGACGAACTAGACAAGAATATGATGAACTATAAGATGAACAAGATGAACTAGAAGAACATGTAGACAAACTAGAAGATGAACACAATGAACTAGAAGACAAATAGCACAAATAGATTAATAATGTTGAATACAAGAGAGAAGTACAAGGCTGTACCTAGCCTCCTCGCGACTAGATCTAGAATCCAAGCGTTGCTTGTCTTCTCTAATTCCATTCTTATGTTCTAGCTATGCCCTAGCTGGTGGAGCTCTAGGTTATCCTTTCAAGGGACTACCCTGAACTAAACAATGATGAGATGATGGATTGATTGATTCGGGGGGGGTCTGCCTCTGCTTATATGACCCGGTGGGATGAACCATGGCCATCGGATCAAACCGACGTGAAACAATGGTCAAGATGCGTCGTAGAGATCAGTTGGAGGCTACCACGCGAAGGAGGGCCCACTTGGTAGGGGAGCCAGGCCGACTAGCTTGACATGTGGGGCCGGTCGGCCCCACCTGGCAGCCACCGGGCCTCCGCTTCGTTCCCGTGCCTTCTGGTGTCTTCTATGTCCTTCTAGTGCCACTTTCCGATCCGTTCACGTAATGAGTCATGTTTTGAGTGGATTCCTTCCTTCCCAACTTCTGGATAAATCCCTAGAAAAGATTATTTTGCAAAGTTGTGGAATCTTATCGGTTTAGTCTCTGGTCTCTGTGATGATGATGGTTCTAGGGTCTTCTAGTCTTTCGAGTTGTATTTAACGAGGACTTCCTCTTCGGTGCTCCAAATATTGCAAATGATATGTCCGTTTCGATCGTCTCGACGAGCTCTCCGCAATGGTGTGCTCAGATTCTTCACTTGAGAAACTTTTATATAATGAAATACTACATATCCTGCAAGACAAGTGAGAACAACACAACTCGTGGAACTCATTAGAATAAACCCCTATAACTCTACTTCACACATTATTTTAGAACTTTTCCTGAAGTAGTTGATGGTTAAAAATTGGAGTTAATGAACATCAACACCCTACCTAAAAATATGCTCTTAACTCCAACAACCAAGTTTCTAAAAAGTCTCTCAGGGCAAATCCTTCCTAGTGAAGGAATTTTTCACCTCATCCCTATCAAAGTAGACGAAACCAAGGTGTATCTTAGTTTTTATGTTTTTGATATTTGGGAGTTCAATCTTTTAATAGGACATGCGATAGAGAGACTTCTACATGAAGGAAGAAAGGGGGTATAAATGTAAGTCTCGGAAAGAGCATAAACCTTTCTATTCTCATCACTTGCTCGTTACATGTTAAGACAGAGTTGAGTCCCGAGCAAGATCCAATGGAGGAGATTATGGTAGCATCTCTCCTGGAAGCCTCCGACAAAGATCTCGAAGAAGACGCCCAGGATTTCATCCAAGACAAAGAAGAACCGCGAGATCCTTTCCCTCTAGATGAAACTCAAGAGCCGCCAAAACCCCCTATTATGCTCAAACCCCTTCCTTCAAGTTTGAAATGCGCCTTTCTAAACAACGATAGGGAGTCTCCTGTGATTATTAGTGATAAACTCTCTAAGGACGAGACCCTCCGACTCCTTACTGTTTTAGAAAAGCATGGCTCTGCTTTCGGCTACTTACTCGAAGACCTCAAGGGGATTAGTAATGCCCTTTGCACCCATCACATTCCCATAGTCTAGCATATCCACCTTCTAGGGAGCCCCAACGTAGGCTTAACAATACGATGAGAGAAGTTGTTAAGAAAGAGGTTTTGAAACTTTTACATGCAGGGATAATCTATCATATGCCTTATAGTGAGTGGGTAAGCCTGGTACAAGTTGTACCAAAGAAAGGGGGCATGACTGTGGCAAAAAAATGAAAAAGATGAATTAATCCCACAACATGAATTAATCCCACAACGAACAATCACAGGATGGTGGATGTGCATTGATTACCGAAAACTTAACAAGGCAACAAGGAAAGATCACTTCCCGTTACCCTTCATCGATGAGATGTTGGAACGGCTTGCAAAGCATTCTTTCTTTTATTTCCTTGATGGGTATTCTGGCTATCATCAAATCCTGATCCATCTTGATGACCAAATCAAAACTACTTTTGCTTGTCCCTATGGAACATTTGCTTATCGTAGGATGTCTTTCGGACTGTGCAATACCCCAGCTTTGTTTCAAAGGTGCATGGTGTCTATATTTTGTGATATGATAGAAGAAATCATGAAAGTTTTTATGAATGATTTTTCTATTTATGGAAAAAACTTTCAATGATTGCTTAGAAAATTTAGATGAAGTTTTGTAAAGATGTGAGGAAAAGCACTTAGTCCTTAATTGGGAAAAATATCATTTCATGGTTAGAGGAGGCATAGTGCTTGGACACTTGGTGTCCGAACGTGGGATTGAGGTGGACCGAGCTAAGATAGAAGTAAAAGAACAACTACCTCCTTCTACAAATGTCAAAGGGGTACGAAGTTTCCTTGGTCACGTAGGGTTCTATCGACGTTTTATAAAAGATTTTTCTCATATTGCTCGACCCCTTACACGTTTGTTAGCCAAGGATGCTCCCTTTGAGTTTGATGGTAAGTGTTTAAATGCTTTTCAAATCCTTAAGAAAGCACTCATCTCTACACCAATTATTCAACCCCTAGATTGGTCGCTACCTTTTGAAATCTTGTGTCATAATAGTGATTATGCTGTGGGGCAGTTTTGGGTCAAACAAAAGATAGAAAGCATCATGCAATTTCTTATGCTAGTAAAACTCTGTCAAGACCTCAACTTAATTATGCAACAACTGAAAAAGAGCTCCTGGTTGTTGTTTTTGCTATTGACAAGTTTAGGTCTTACTTAGTAGGAGCAAAGGTTATTGTTTACATTGATCATGCTGCTCTTAAATATCTTCTTACTAAGAAAGATGCTTAGCCTCGGCTTATAAGATGGATCCTTTTGCTTCAAGAATTTGATTTAGAAATTAAAGATAAAAAAGGAATAGAAAATTTTGTAGCCAATCACTTGTTAAAAATGCAGTTCGAGAATCCATAGGAGCTGCCCATCAATGATTTTCTGTAGGACGACATGCTCCTAAAGGTCACAGGATCTGACCCTTGGTATGCAAATATTGTTAATTTTATGGTTGCAGGTTATGTACCCCTAGGAGAGAATAAGCGGAAGCTCATTCATGAAAGTCGCCTCCACCTATGGGATGAACCGTACCTCTTCCAAGTTTGCTCTGATAGATTGCTCAGGAGGTGTTTTATGGCTGAGGAAGCAACCAAGATTGTTAAAAGATGCCACTCATCACCATATGAAGGACATTATGGGGCATTCCGCACTAATGCTAAGATCTGGCAAAGTGTATTCTTTCATCAAACCATGTACGATGACACCAAAGACTTCATACGGAGGTGCATCCTATGTCAGAAACATGGGAATATCAATGCAAGAGATGCATGCCATGCCACTCACCAACAACCTCTAGTTATAACTCTTTGATGTCTGGGGAATCGACTATATGGGACCATTTCCAAAATCCCGGTAGTGCAAATACATCCTGGTAGCAGTCGACTATATCTCAAAGTGGGTTGAAGCTTTACCATGTCGAGCTGTAGATTCTAATAACACTAAGAGGATGTTTTCAGAGACTATCTTTCCATGCTTTGGAGTTCCATGCATGGTAATAAGTGATGGAAGGTTCTGATGCTTTTTATCTGATCATGGGGTCTATCATAACATCTCGACACCATATCATCCTCAAACTAGCGGACAAGCAAAAACATCAAACAAGCAAATCAAGAACATTCTGTAGAAGACCATTAATGAGATGGGGACATCATGAAAAGATAAGTTATCTAGAGCACTATGGGCTTATAGAATAGCTTACAAAACACCTGTTGGAATGTCACCATACCAACTTATGTATGGGAAGACATGTCACTTACCTATCGAGTTGGAATTCAAAGCTCATTGGGTCATAAAAAGGTGGAACATGGACTTTGAAGCAGCTGGAAAGAAGAGAAAGATGCAACTCTCTGAGCTAGAGGAATGGAGAGAAAAGGCATATCATAACGCAAAACTCTACAAGGAGAGGACCAAAAGGTGGCATGACAAAAGGTTGAAAAAGATGGAATTCAAACCAGGTGACAAGGTGTTGCTTTGCAACTCCAGAGTGAAGTTGTTCGAACGTAGAAAACTACGCAGCAAATGGGAAGGACCATACAAGGTAATTAGTACATCGTCTCATGGAGCAGTCACACTTCAAAATGACAAAGGTACACTCTTCAAGGTAAATGATCAGCGTTTAAAAGTTTTCCATGATACACAACTGCTAGAAGAAGAATTGGATATAATTAACTTTATAGAATTTAAATAACATTTTCAATTCAGCTCTTCTTTTTTACTCTATGAAAAACCCTTTAAAACTATGTTTACCTGCTAAAGTATTGCTAGAATCTCCCTAGTCTTTTGTTGGTGCTTGTTTCCACATGTTGTTTATGCAAGGTAACAGAATTCAAGTGTGGGGGAGGCAAACCTCCTAAGCAGAGCATGGCATCAACAAATGATGAAAGAACCATGACAACAACCAGCTTGGGGGAGAAGGCACCACCGTGTATCTAGGTAAGTATTTCTTCTCCTTTTGTTTTATTTTTAGTTCGCTTTAAAATATATATGTTAAAAACTTAAAATAAAATAAATAGTTATAGTTAAATATAGTAATAATGTGTAGAGTGTGTCTAGTTTACGTTAATTTCCTTTAAGAGCTAAATAAATAATAAAGATTATGAGGACAATCTCATAAATAGAAATGATAAATAGTTGCTATGTTGTAATTACTTTCAAGTACGTAGTTTTCAGCCTTGAATTATCTTGAGTTTTGGATAAGATTGTTTTGATATATGGATTTACTCTGAACTTAAAACTTGTGGGTAGCATAAGCTTGAGCTAAGTCTAGGTAATTGATGGATATGATATGAGAAGGTCTGAGCTATTGTTTATCTTGTTCCAAGTGACACTAAAGTTCTGAAGATTTATCTTTTGAAAAATGTAAAAATGCTATATGATAAGTTCATGTATGATAAAGCTTGAATTCCCACTAGAGCCATTGAAACGTCCTTGATTTCCACAAAGGGAAATCCACAAAAATGAAGTGTAAAATGACGAAACATTCCATCAATTTACCCAAATCTCAGTGATACATGAAGTCATGCACGAATATTAGAGTACAATAGAGTTTTACATAATTTATTCTCTTCGCCTCGCAGGGCGGAACACACTCACACAAGCATCCGAAACAGCATCCGACATAGATAGCAGCGGAAAACAATCTCCTCGAACTAGCTTGAGCATAGAACAGACCCTCTAATCCTCCCAATCATCGCCCTCGTAGTCGTACTCGGGCTCGGAACCTGTCAAAAATCTATCAGTACACTTGGTACTAGCCACGCATCGCCCACCCTATGCTTGCAATGCTTTGTGGAAAGTGGAATGCATTGAGGGAAGTAGAAAGAGACCTATTTAGGCTATGGGTTTCCTATGCAAGTAGTTAATATTTTAAATAATAATATATTCATTAGTTTTTAACCCATCTTAGTCATGCATTTTTCCCAATCCCATCACACACAACACATCTCATCTCACTCTCTCTCAAGGCGACGAGATTGACTCTAGCTCAGATCTCGTCTCAACGGCTAAAGTCGAAATCCAACACAGAACCCAGGGAAAAGGTAGAAAGGACTCCTCTCTCTAATCAAGTGAAGCGTAGGTCATGGGAATGTCCATATCCGCGGACGTGACTATACGTATAGATCGATCAACTCTGCAGAGCGTGTACACCTGGTAATCCACAAGATTGCCATCCTCGACGATCCGGCTCGTCTAGGCTGATTCCAACTGCCTTCCAACTGGTATAGTACCACCCTACCACTCAGCCCTAGGCCACCCCGATGTCCACCGAAACGCTGAGACTGTGAGACGTAGTACCGAGCCCCTAAGGTCACTTCGCTGTCTTAGGAGGGTGTGGGTCCCCATGCCCGTACCTCCCTACACTATCACCTTCCAACCTAGTAGTAGTGGTACCGCCCTAGTTAGTTGGGTAATCGTCTCCCACCCATTGGGAGCAAGTGGTGTGCACGAAGGTCCCATGGTTCTGGTTCTCAAGACATACCAGTCCTTAGGGGGACCAGACAGGATATCTTCTCAAGGGGAAACACCGTCTTCCCCGTGCCATGATAGCACCTCCACCAGGGATAACCAACACCCCAGTTCACCTCCCAATATACCCACCACAGGTATCTCTCGTGAGGGATGCCCAGGTCGCACCCCTCTAGCAAGACTTGCCCCAAAGACTCGTCGTAGGATCCTATCCGATCGACTCAACCCTCACCACTCTCCCAAGATGCACGCTAAGATCTCACTAGTTCTTTAATCAGGTTTACCAAGTTCTCGGCACTACGTGTCTTATACATATACGCCTCTCACTTACCAGCATCACATCATAGATATAATGCGAGTAAGATTAAAAGCAGTAGTATGTAACAAGCGAGCATCTAGCCTAATAGCAGGGTGAGCAGGAGTAAGGTTGCAACAAGGTAAAGGGCTCAAAGTAAAGCATCTATCATACAACCTATCATCATATTATTGCACCAAAAAGTTATGCGCTAGCAATTCTATATTTGCATGCATAATAGGTTCTACGGAAGTGGGTGGGGCGTGGCACCTGGCAGGTCATCACCCAAGTCCTCGCTGTAGTCGGGGTCGTACTCCTCAGTCGGTAGGTCCTTTGGCTCTGTTAAACGTAACATAGAGTCACATTAACAACTCTTATAGAGGTGCACAAAGAAGCAACAGAAATTCAAAAGATCCAAATGCACTCAAACACAAGCCTAAGATGTAGAGCTCATTTTTAGAAAAATTTAGAAACTGGTTTGATATTTTTCTAAGTTAAAATGAATTAGTTATGAATTTCTAAAGATTAAATGATTTTCTAAAAAAGAAAAGGAAAATCCAGGCAGTGACAGGCGTGTGCAGGTTTGTTGAGCCAGGTGCATGGGTCATGGCATCCTCGTGCTTGCCCCCGGTACGGGAACGGCGGGGCAACGCCATGCCGGTGTGCTAGAAGAAGGCGGCGGAGTGGATTGGCGTGCTCACCGTGGTGACGGTGAAGTTGGATGGCGAGGCAGGGCAAGTCGGTGCAGTGTAGGCAGGTAGCAGTGTCATGCCGAGACAAAGAAGATCGCTACGCCATCCTTGTCTCCAACGGCTCAACGTTGCTCCAGCAGGCGGCGCCTCAAGCTCCGACTGCTCCTCCGTGGTGACGTTCCCAGCTCCTCCTTGCTCCCTCTTCACCTTCTCCTCCTCCTCTTCTATCTACGATGAGTCGGTGTGATGGGGGTAGTACCACCAATGCGGCAGCGAGGAGGAATGGAAAAGGCTAGGGTTTTGGCTCGGATTTTTATAGACCGAGCTCGGCCAGGATCAAGTAGCGAACGGTGGGATGAGTGGATGGGGAGAAAGGAGGGCTGTGATGTGCTCTAGGTCAAGGTTTATGATGCCGTGGTGTGGTTGGCGATCGATTGGCGAGGCCAAATCAAATCCTTGGCGGTTTTGGTGTGTCAGAAGGCGGCAGGCCTCTCTGCGGTCCATGGCGGTGCCATGCACGCGCGCAGGGCATGACGGTGGGGCAAGGTGCGCGGCCAGGTCTAACATGGCGTGTTCATGGGGGCAGACGCGGATGCTTGGCGCGCACGGCAGCTGGAAGGGGCAAAGGGAATCTTTCCTCGCTCGACACGTGACCTTGCCTCCTCCTTTTGCCGTTTCGGTTGAGACACGGGAGAGCTAAAGGTAGGGGATGACATATGGGTCCCGCTTGTCGGCGAGATAGAGGAAGAGGATGGGTGTCCTTGTTGTCTTGCGAGCCAGTGAAAACGGGTCAGCGTCGCTTTGCTTGTTGGGCTAGGCCGCGTAGGCGAGTGCGGTGTGGGCTTGATCGGGCAGTGTGCTGCAGCGGTGGCCTGCTGGGCCGGCCCACACACGGCTGGGCGCACGCTGTGCAAGCATGAAAAGGACCAGGCTAGCTTAGGCTCTTGGGCCAGAGGTGGTTTTCTCTTTTAAGCTATTCCCCTTATCTTTTTCATTTAATTTCCTGCCATACAAGCTAAGCCCTCTTCTCTTTTGTGTAAAAACATGTGTTGCCACCACATAGGTGTCCTAGCGGGGCCCATCGAAGGACATATAGGGTTTTAGGTCAACCATGCTAAGGGTTGGCAACCTCTCACACACACATTTAGTTAATCTATTTAATTAAGATTGTTGCTTTTAATTAACCAAACAAAGAACATAAAATCCAACTCAAGCATAATTTATTTAAATGTAAGTATGCAATTAACTAATTTAGGTGCTACTTGTGCAACTAGGTTAGGTTTCCTACATGACACCTCACCAAACATAGGTTATTTTAGAAAAAAAAATTTGTAGTTGTGATTTTTGTTTCCTAGAAAATTCTGGGTTGTTACAGTCCTTCCCCCTCACTGGAATCTCGTCCCGAGATTTAAGGTGTGACATACCTTTCGAAGAGGTAGGGGTAAAGCATCCGGAGTTCGGACTCTTTCTCCCATGTAGTTTCCCGTTCTGTGTGGTTGCTCCATTGAACCTTGCACATGGGTATCACAGTGCTTCTAGTCTCCTTCTCAGCTTTGTCTAATATCCGGATCGGGTGCTCCTTGTACTCTAGGGTGTCCTGGATATCCAGTGCATCTGTGTGTACCTCTTGTTCTGGCAACTGCAAGCACTTGCGTAGCTGAGATACATGAAACACTAGGTGTACTCCTGTCAACTCCTCGTGCAACTCTACCTTGTACGCCAACTTGCTAATCCTCTAACAAATCCTGTATGGTCCCATGTACCTAGGTGCCAACTTTCCTTTCACATGAAATCTGACAGTGCCTCGGAGTGGGGATACTTTGAGATAGACATAGTCCCCAACCTAAAACTCGAGGTCTCTCCGACGGTTATCTGCATAACTCTTCTGTCGGCTTTGGGCAATCCTCAAGTTTTCTCGCACTTGGGCGAGTCCTTCAGCATCTTTGATCTTTGCAGGGCCAAAGAATGATCTCTCTCCTACTTCTGACCACATCAGAGGGGTTCTACACTTTCTGCCATACAAAGCCTCGAACGGTGACATCTTGAGACTAGCCTGATAGCTATTGTTGTATGAGAACTCTGCGTGGGACAAACTTTTCTTCCAATTAGACCCATACTTCAAGACACAAGCTCGGAGCATATCCTCCAAAATCTGATTAACCCTCTCTGTCTAACCATCTGTCTGTGGGTGGTATGCGGTACTATAGTCAAGTCGAGTCCCTATAGCCTTATGGAGACTCTTCCAGAACTTGGACACGTATTGCGTACCACGATCAGACACTATGCTAGTGGGGGCTCCGTGGAGTCTGAGAATGTGCTCGATGTACAGATCTGCTAGCTTCTCAACTTTGTAGTCAGTCCTCACAGCTATGAAGTGAGCTACCTTGGTCAGTCGGTCAACAATCACCCAAATCGAGTCATGGCCTTTAGGAGTTCGAGGTAAACCTACTATAAAGTCCATGGATATGCTCTCCCATTTCCACACCGGAACGTCCAAGGGTTTAAGCAATCTGGCTAGTCTTTGATGTTCAGCCTTGACTCTATTGCAGATGTCGCATCGCGCGACATGCCCGACAATATCTGCCTTCATGTTCTTCCACCAGAACTGTTTCTTTAGATCAGCATACATTTGGTGCTTCCCGGGTGAATACAATACTTGGAGTCATGACCCTCTTCCAAGATATCTCGCCACAAGGTGGAATTAGATGGTACATAGATTCTAACCTTGTACCAGTACACTCCTTGCTCATCCTCCCTAAACTCGGGGCACTTGCCCTTCTTCATGAGTTCTTGGATTTCCCAAATTTCCAGACACTCCAGTTGAGCATTGCGGATCTGATCCTTGATGTTGTATTGCACTCGAAGATCATTCAACATACCCCTAGGTAGGATTTCGAGACGGAGTTCACCCATTTCCTGACATAGCTCGGGTGGTATAGCTTCCATGGATAGATTGTGGCAATAGCTCTTTCGGCTCAAGGCATCAGCGACTACATTAGCCTTTCCCGGATGATAGTGAATCTCTAGGTCATAATCCTTTATAAGCTCTAGCCATCAGCGCTGTCTCATGTTTAGATCTTCTTGAGTGAAGAAGTACTTCAGGCTCTTGTGATCGGTGTAGATATCACACTTATTTCCAATCAAGTAATGCCTCCATATCTTTAGGGCATGCACGACAGCGGCAAGCTCCAGATGATGGGTTGGGTAGCGTTGCTCATGGTCCTTCAACTGTCAGGACACATAGGCAATGACTCTTCCACTCTGCATCAGAACACAGCCGAGTCCTTGTCTAGATGCATCACAATAGACCACGAAGTCTTTCTGGATAACAGGCAAGGCAAGGATAGGAGTGGTGGTGAGCTTTTGTTTTAGAGTCTGGAAGCTATGCTCGCACTCGGGCGTCCATTCAAACTCATTAGTCTTCTTTAGTAGGTTAGTCATGGGCTTGGCTATCTTTGAGAAGTTCTCGATGAATCTGCGATAGTACCCGGCTAATCCAAGAAAGCTGCGGATATCGATCACATTGTGGGGTTGTTCCCACTCTTTCACAGCTTCAATCTTTGCGGAATCTATAGCGACTCCCTCAGCAGTGAGAACATGACCAAGGAAAGCAACTTCTTCAAGCCAAAAAGTCACATTTGCTGAACTTGGCATACAGCTGATTCTGCCTCAACTTCTCCAGAACCACTCTCAAGTGTTGCTCATGTTCTTCGGTGGTGGAGGAATAGATAAGGATGTCATCAATGAACACCACTACAAACTTGTCCAGTTCATCCATGAATACCTTATTCATCATGTTCATGAAATAAGTCGGGGAATTAGTGAGTCCGAAGGACACCACTATGAACTCATATTGCCCATATCTGGTGACAAAAGCTGTCTTAGGAATGTTGTCAGGTCTGATTTTCATCTGATGATATCCGGACCTAAGATCGATCTTAGAAAAGAACTTAGCATCTTTCAGCTGATCTAGGAGGTCATCGATCCTCGGCTGAGGATATTTGTTTTTGACTGTTACAGCATTCAAGTTTCGATAGTCAATGCACATCCTCATGGATCCATCCTTCTTTTTCACGAACAAAACAGGGGAACCCCAGGGTGAAGCACTGGGTCTGATGTATCCCTTATCTGACAACTCCTTGAGTTGCTTCTTCAGCTCCTCTAGCTCATCGACTGACATGCGGTAGGGCCTTTTAGCAATAGGACCGGTACCAGGCAGAAGGTCAATCACAAACTCTACATCCCGATCTGGTGGCATGCCTGGCAACTCCTCAGGGAACACGTCAGGGTACTCATTCACAATGGGTACCTCCTTGATTGTCTTGGCCTCTAGGGCACACAACATAGAGACTGTCTTTCCCTGATTTGGCTTACAGCGGATTATGTGTCCACTCGGGTGTGTGATCTCCACATACCTTGGTGAACAAGATATCACTCCTTTATGTTGTGTCAACCAATCCATTCCCAGTATGACATCTAGTCCCTCAGATGGAAGTAAGGTGAGATCGGCTAGAAAAGGGTAACCCTCAATGGTGATACTCACTCCCTGACATCTCTTGGTGCATATAATGCGACCCAAAGGTGAACTAGTGTCAATGGGCTCCTTGCGGGGAGTCACAGGTATGCTATGTTCTCGTGCAAACTTGGTGGAAATGTAAGAACAAGTAGCTCCAGAATCAAACAAGACTGAAGCTATAACTCCCTGTACCAAAAACATATTGTACACCACGTTGGGAGCGTCCTGGGCGTCCTCCGCAGTCATGTGGTTGAGACGACTGCGGACAGCCCTAGCAACGTTCTTGCACAGAGCAGCAGGGGTAGCAGCCTGTCTTGTCTGGGTCGAAGCAGGCGGTGTGCCGTTCTTGACAGGGCACTCAGCGATCTTATGACCGGGCTGGCCACAACCGAAGCAGGTGAAGGGCGCGCTACCTGTGGAGGTAGGTGTAGCGGTCCTCCACGTGCCAGCTCCCTGAGTGGGGTGACTCGGAGCGAGACGACTCTGAGCGGGGCGGTGGTAGTTGGCGGTGTAGGTACCACCTCCATGGCTTGGAGCGGTCACTGCCCCCTGGGTGTAGCGAGAGCGGGGCGGAGGAAGCACATGAGCACGTGGCCTCTGCGGAGCCGGGCCACGAGAGGAACTCTCGAACCGGCGCTTCTTCTCCTTGTGGAGGGCGTCCGCCTCCAGACGATCCCTCTCCATCTCTAGCACCTTGTTGACCATCTCGCGAAGGGTGCAACAAGCATGACCCGAGAGGGCCACCTTGAGACGAGAGCTCAGCCCCTTCTTGAAACAGTACATCTTCTTCTTCTCGGTATTGGTCTCACCTAGAGCATACCTCATCATGCGGGTGAAACGAGTAGTGTACTCCTGAACCTTCTAGGAGCCCTAGGAGATGTTGTGAAACTCCTCCACCTTGGCATCCATGATGCCCTTAGGCACGTGTTGCTCACGAAAAGCCTCGGCGAACTCCTCCCAAGAGATACTCCCCGAGTCCTCGTGGGCGTCGCAGTAGCTGTCCCACCATGCGCGTGCAGCGCTAGTGAGCTAGTGGGCGGCACCCCCACACACTCCTCATCAGTGCAGGTGGTGAGGTCCAGCTTCTTTTCCATCTCACGGAGCCAATCCTTAGCGGCAATGGGGTCATCGTCGGCGGTGTCGAAAGTAGGAGGCCTCAGCTTGAGAAAACCCTCCAACTTCCGCTAGAAGTCATTGGGAGGACCCCCGTGGCGGTGAAGCATTCCCTGAGCCAGTGTCTCCAAGAGGCGAGTTTGGTGGTCCATCACCTCCGCCAACTGTGGTGGTGGCGGCGGCGGTGCTTCTCCTCCAAGATGCTGGGCAGCACCCGCCCCCAGTGTAGGCTCCTCTGGTGCAGGCTCCTCTCTAACACCGAAGGGAACTCCCCGGTCTCCTCCACGGCCTTGACCACGACCATGGGCCATAGGCGTGGGGGAAAGCGAGCCGTTGTTCAGACGAGTGGATCGGCGGCAAGACATCTCTCTGCAGGGTCAGTTCGTTGTTTAACATTTTCATTAGATGCATGGTTAAGCAATTTTATCAATTTAAAAAGAGATAACTATCCAACACTCATACAAAGATGCAAATAAGAACCATAAGATGTGATAAGATCCAAAACATCCATTACATTAATTTATTACATAGTGATATCTCCAGTAGCTATACTGACAGATTCGCGGGAATCGTGCTACTCGCAGGCAGCTCCAAAAGTGGGACATCCTATATTACTCCATAAGTGCATCATCATATCTCTGGCCACACAGGGCTCAACATGTCTACTACTACCTTATTACATGAGTATGTGAAAAAGGTAACTACTCCTGTCCGGGAGTGGCGGGTGGTGTAGAAGGACCAGAAGTGGAAGCCTCGGGAATGCCCTCCATGGCACGAAGCTCGTCGTCGGAGTGGTGGATCCTCGCGATGTAGGTGAGAGCATAGTCCAACATCTCCGTCCTTGGAACCTCTGAGTAACCCTCAGTCGGGCAAGCCTTGAAGTTGAGCTTGGTGGCCTCAACGTGGAAAGGCTGTCTGCACGGTTTCTTGCGCATCCCAGGTAAGAGGACGTCCTGGACCTTTTCGATCTCCTGGACGCGCTTACGATCAGTGTCGATCCAAGCCTGACTGATGCGGTTCACCTTGTCCTGAAGGACTCAGTGCTCTTGATATAGTGAACCAGGTGGTGCATGTTGTAGGTGGTGGTGATGGCAGCCTCCACAGCTAGCTTCTCCATTGTGTTGCAACAGGCCTCCAGGGCAAGCTTTCGGATGCCACGCTGCTTCTCCTTCTCGTGGAACTCTCTCAGGGTAAGCCTCTAACGCTCAATCCGATCCTCGCACTCAAGCACCTTGGACTCAAGATAGTCATGGTGAAGCTCAGCCTCCCCAACCTTGTCCTTGAGATTAGCAATCTCCTTCCGAAGTGACTGCTCATGGTTCTCGTAGAAGGTCTTCATCTAATCATAGCCCATGCACTCCTCCTTGAGCTTGCTGACCATCTCCCCCTCCTTGCGCTCCACCTTGAGGAACTCCTCGTCGCAACGGAACAGGAGGTCTCAGTAGCGGCGGTTCTGCATCTCTACATCCATGATGTAGCAATCCTGGGCGATGATGTACTGCGCGGAGGCCCTCAGACAGGGGTCGACCTCGTCACGCACAGCACGGTCTGCAGCAGTGATCTATGGCTCCAAGAACCTATTCAGGTCCAGAGCGATAGGCAGTAGGCAGTACGGTCCCGTCTTGAGGTAGTCGTGTGCATCACACATCACACTGCGAAGAGCTATGCGTGAGACGGACTGTACGCATGAAGCAATAGAGTTCTCCACCTCTAGTGTCTCGAAGGCACGCAGCACGGGTACAAACTCACTGGCGGGGACCTTGAGGTGGACCACGATGTGGCCCTTGAACCCGTTGGGTCCAGGCTCACCCCGGCACACATACTCGATCTGCTCTGTGGGAACGCCTAGTGAGTCTAGCACGTCATACAGGATCATGGCGAACCCATGGTAGGCCAGTCCGTCCACAGGGAGCTCGACAATAGGGGTCATCTGCAAATTAACCGTAAGACAGAGTCAGTACCTTGTTGTGTATGTAGTAACTTGAGTATTACAGAGTGAAACTTGGTAAGACAAGGCGAATCAATGTAACTCAAAATGATACTTGATGAATCCTCAAGTGAACTCGGGTGATTCAGGGTGGAACGGAGCGATGTGATAGGTAAGGTAGAACGAAATGTAGGTAAGAGAGTGTGAAATTGAGATAAGCCATGCACGAAAATGAAGCACGGTCGGTAATATAACTGAAAGTGTCAAGATCTTTCCTAATTCTATTGTCCAATCCTATGGGTCCGTCCTAGGGTCAGCATGGCTCTGGTACCAACTGAAACATCCTTGATTTCCATGAAGGGAAATCCACAGAAATGAAGTGTAAAATGACGAAACATTCCATCAATTTACCCAAATCTCAGTGATACATGAAGTCATGCACGAATATCAGAGTACAATAGAGAGTTTTACATAATTTATTCTCTTCACCTCGCAGGGCGGAACACACTCACACAAGCATCCAGAACAGCATCCGACGTAGATAGCAGCGGAAAATGATCTCCTGGAA
Organism: Saccharum hybrid cultivar R570; assembly: GCA_038087645.1. NCBI lineage: Eukaryota > Viridiplantae > Streptophyta > Magnoliopsida > Poales > Poaceae > Saccharum > Saccharum hybrid cultivar. The sequence goes on from JAQSUU010000520.1 coordinate 10,438,070, forward strand.
CCAGCTTGAGCGTAGAATAGACCCTCTAATCCTCCCAATCATCGCCCTCATAGTCATACTCGGGCTCGGAACCTGTCAAAAATCTATCAGTACACTTGGTACTAGCCACGCATCGCCCACCCTATGCTTGCAATGCTTTGTGGAAAGTGGAATGCATTGAGGGAAGTAGAAAGAGACCTATTTAGGCTGTGGGTTTCCTATGCAAGTAGTTAATATTTTAAATAATAAGATATTCATTAGTTTTTAACCCATCTTAGTCATGCATTTTTCCCAATCCCATCACACACAACACATCTCATCTCACTCTCTCTCTAGGCGATGAGATTGGCTCCCGCTCAGATCTCGTCTCAATGGCCAAAGCCATAATCTAACATAGAACCCGGGGAAAAGGTAGAAAGGACTCCTCTCTCTAATCAAGTGAAGCGTAGGTCATGGGAATGTCCATATCTGCGGACGCGGCTATACGTATAGATCGATCAACTCTGCAGAGCGTGTACACCTAGTAATCCACAAGATTGCCATACTCGACGATCTGGCTCGTCTAGGCTGATTCCAACTGCCTTCCAACCGGTACAGTACCACCCTACCACTCAGCCCTGGGCCACCCCGGTGTCCACCGAAACACTGAGACTATGAGACGTAGTACCGGGCCCCCAAGGTCACTACGCTGTCTTAGGAGGGTGTGGGTCCCCATGCCCGTACCTCCCTACACTATCGCCTTCCAACCTAGTAGTAGTGGTACCACCCTAGTCAGTCGGGTAATCGTCTCCTGCCCATCGGGAGCGAGTGGTGTGCACGAAGGTCCCATGGTTCCGGTTCTCAAGACATACCAGTCCTTAGGGGGACCAGACAGGATATCTTCTCAAGGGGAAACACCGTCTTCCCTGTGCCATGATAGCACCTCCACTAGGGATAACCAACACCCCAGTTCACCTCCCAATATACCCACCATAGGTATCTCTAGTGAGGGATGCCCAGGTTGCACCCCTCTAGCAAGACCTGCCCCAAAGACTCGTCGTAGGATCCTGTCCAATCGACTCAACCCTCACCACTCTCCCAAGATGCACGCCAAGATCTCCCCAGTTCTTTAATCAGGTTTACCAAGTTCTTGGCACTACGTGCCTTATACATATATGCCTCTCACTCACCGGCATCACATCACAGATATAATGCGAGTAAGAGTAAAAGCAGTAGTATGTAACAAGCGAGCATCTCGCCTAACAGCAGGGTAAGCAGGAGTAAGGTTGCAACAAGGTAAAGGGCTCAAAGTAAAACATCTATCATACAGCCTATCATCATATTATTGCACCAAAAAGTTAAGCGCTAGCAATTCTATATTTGCATGCGTAAATAGGTCTATGGAAGTGGGTGGGGCGTGGCACCTGGCAGGTCGTCACCCAAGTCCTCGCTGTAGCCGGGGTCATAATCCTCAGTCGGCAGGTCCTCTGGCTCTGTTAAACATAACGTAGAGTCGCATTAACAACTCTTATAGAGGTGCACAAAGAAGCAACAGAAATTCAAAAGATCCAAATGCACTCAAACACAAGCCTAAGATGTAGAGCTCATTTTTAGAAAAATTTAGAAACTGGTGGCGCATGAAGTACGGCACCGCCAGTACTGCAAATGCGTCTCGGCGCCCCCAGGTCTCCTCTCCTCCCTCTTCTTGTTGCGCTAGGCATTCCTCTCCAAAATAAGACGAACACACCTCCCCTTCCCATCTCTTCTTGCCAAACTTCACCAGAACGCGATCCTTGCCTCGACGAGCATGGCCATGGCGTCCGTGCACTATGCGCGTGTACATGGTGGCCGTTCCCGAGCCAATAAGGCTCGGCGAGACCCTCCCGTGTGCGTTCCAGGCATGTGCAGGTTTGTTGAGCTAGGTGCATGGGTCATGGCATCCTCATGCTTGCCCCCGGTACGGGAACGGCGGGACAACGCCATGCCGGTGTGCTAGAAGAAGGCGGCGGAGTGGATTGGCGTGCTCACCATGGTGGCGGTGAAGTTGGATGGCGAGGCAGGGTGAGTCGGTGCGGTGTAGGCGGGTAGCAGTGCTGTGCCAAGACAAAGAAGATTGCTACACCGTCCTTGTCTCCGACGGCTCAACGTTGCTCAGCAGGCGGCGCCTCAAGCTCCGACTGCTCCTCCGTGGTGACGTTCCTGGCTCCTCTTCGCTCCCTCTTCACCTTCTCCTCCTCCTCTTCTCTCTACGATGAGTCAGTGTGATGGGGGTAGTACCACCAATGCGGCGGCGAGGAGGAATGGAAAAGGCTAGGGTTTTGGCTCGGGTTTTTATAGACCGAGCTCGGCCAGGATCAAGTAGCGAACGGTGGGATGAGTGGATGGGGAGAAAGGAGGGCTGTGATGTGCTCTAGGTCAAGGTTTATGATGCCGTGGTGTGGTTGGCGATCGATTGGCGAGGCCAAATAGAATCCTTGGCGGTTTTGGTGTGTCAGAAGGCGGTAGGCCTCTCTACGGTCCATGGCGATGCCATGCACGCGCGCAGGGCATGACGGTGGGGCAAGGTGCGCGGCCGGGTCTAACGTGGCGTGTTCATGGGGGCGGACACGGATTCTTGGCGTGCACAGTAGCTGGAAGGGGCAATGGGAATCTTTCCTTGCTCGACGCGTGACCTTGCCTCCTCCTTTTGCCGTTTCGGTTGAGACAGGGGAGAACTGAAGGTAGGGGATGACATATGGGTCCCGCTTGTTAGCGAGATAGAGGAAGAGGACGGGCGTCCTTGTCGTCTTGCGAGCCAGCGAAAACGGGCCGGCGTCGCTTTGCTTGCTGGGCCAGGCCACGTAGGCGAGTGCGGTGTGGGCTTGATCGGGCAGTGTGCTGTAGCGGTGGCCTGCTGGGCCGGCCCACGCATGGTTGGGCGCGCGCTGTGCAAGCGTGAAAAGGACCAGGCCAGCTCGGGCTCTTGTGCCAGAGGTGGTTTTCTCTTTTAAGCTATTCACCTTATCTTTTTCATTTAATTTCCTGCCATACAAGCTAAGCCATCTTCTCTTTTGTGTAAAAACATGTGTTGCCACCACATAGGTGTCCTAGCGGGGCCCATCGAAGGACATATAGGGTTTTAGGTCAACCAAGCCAAGGGTTGGCAACCTCTCACACACATATTTAGTTAATCTATTTATGTAACACCCTAAAAATTTGAAAAGAAGAAAAATAGGAAAAATATGATTTTTACATTTATTTTTGTGAAGCATGCAAAATTTAGAATAAGAATAATTTTTTTTTATAAATTTAAAATCAAATATAAGTGTAGAAACATGATTGAGCATTCATGCTGCTGCATTTGAAGTTTTGTATTGAGTGGTTTAAATCAAATTCAAATTTGATTTGAAAATCATTTGAAAAATGGATTTGAAAAATTAGAAAAAGAAAAAGAAAAAGAATTTACTTTCTTACCGGGCCGCATCTCTCCCGCAGCCCATCTTCTCGGCCTGCCAGCAGCGGCCCAGCTCTTCTCCCCCGCGCGCCCGCATTCCTTTTGGGCCGAGCCCGGCCAGCGGCCTGCTAAGCCCGACTCGCACGCGCGCGGCCGTTTTCCGCACTGTGTCGCTGACGCGTGGGTCCCACTGGTCAGTGACCCGTTCTCGCCTTCCTTTCTTCTTCCTCCGGCCGACGCCGCCTTCCCTCTCTCCCGATCCGATTTGGATCTTCGAATCTCGCCTTTTCCTTAGTTAGCGACCTCTCCGGATTATAAAAACGGGACCGTAGCCCCTCCCCGCTCCACATCCCACCCTAAACCGCAGCTATATCGCCTCGGGGCGGCTACATCCGAAGCACCGCCTCCACCGCCCGCCATATCAAGCCGCACGCCTCCCTCGCCTTGTTCTTGGCCTCAATCTTGCCGTGGGTAAGTTCGCCTTGAAGTTATCTACCGAACGGTACTCTTGCTTCGCGATTTCGTGCACCGTGGCGAGTTTTGGAGTTTTCCGGCCATGGCGCAGCCGCGCGAGTCGACGTCTCGGTGAAGTCCGGCCGGAGCGCCGCCTGTCTCCTCCCCCGATCGATCTGGACCGTCCGATCTAAAACCGATGGCTCATATTAGAAGATAACGGTTCGCTGGTGTTTTTGTTAAAGAGCCCCTGGAGTTTTCAATTATCTAACCCGCGGTCCAAATCGTAAAACGGAAAAATACGCTTTGATTAGTTGAAAACGTAATTCGTTTCGGAAAAAGAAAAATACGCTTTCTCATATTTACAGATTTGCCACTCAGATTGTTTTAGCCGTAGAATCTTCGTTTTAACTCCGATTTGATCCGTTCGAATTGCGTTAGATTCGTATTTGAGAGCTCTACATGATTATAGAACTGTACAGTAGGTTTGAGATAATTTATTTTCGAGTTTATATTAAAGTAATTATTTATCTATAAGAAATCTTAGAAAATTCATAACTTTTATGTTTTAAATCCAAATTTCGTGATCTTTATATCTATGTGATCGTAGTAACGTGTAGAAGAGTTTTACAAACTTGTTATACTGTTAGTGTTACTGTTGGTTAGGTTTTCTATCTTTAAGTTCCGATGTTAGATTTAATCTATTACTTTTAATAAAGTAGATCTTGTTTAAATCATATCTTCTACGTTTTAGATCCGTTTTGGTTCATTCGAGTTGCGTTAGATTCATAGCAACGAGATCTACGCGTTAGTGACAGTATTTACCATATTACTAATTCTGAAATTTTATGGTTTAAATCATATCTTGATTAATAATTATGCAACTGGGTTTTGTAAATAAAATATGATTTGTTTTACTTTAGTTTCATAATTTGAATCTAAATTTGACTTAATTCCGTATATAGTATTTATAAAATATCTTATATATGTTATTATATAATTAAAACTCATGAAGCTAAATAGTTTTATATTTTCTTCTATGAGCAAATCTTTCGGTAGATGTATCTTTTCAACCGTAGCTCTGATTAGTGTGCTTTTCGCGTCTGTGTGTTCGTAGTGATGCGTAGAATCGTGTTTCAAACTCTTTTATTTATTTTTGTATGATTGGTGTACTGTTCTAATATAGATTTATTGTTTGCTTCGTGTATGATTGTTCGATGTGTGTGTGATGATTTATTGATCAAGTCCAGTCGGTAAGATATACGTGGTTATCAAGAAGAAGAAGAACGTTGAAGATTAAAGCTTACCGAAGGATCGGTGTTTAAGGCAAGTATAGCATGGGATTATCCTTGTTTCCTATTTATCTTTAATATACTTAATTCATGTGCATGTGTCTACCTTGTTACCATTAAGGATATCCTAGCTTTTGTATCTTGTACCTTGACACCCATGGGACATTGCATTGGGTAGTATTTATGCTAGTGCTCAAGATAAATAACCATGATCTGTAACTTGACTAATGGTATATGCAATAAACGTTTAAATGATGCTTTAAAGCAATATGGATCAAGAGGGCTAGAGCATATTTGGTTATTTTTATGGTGCTCTAGTTTCTCTCCTTAAGGACTTATCTGTAAGCGAAAATCCGGGACTTACAGTACAACTGTGAGGGCTATATGGCTCTGGCTTTAGCTCAGTATGAGGACCTTTTCTAGCTTGTTAGAGGTTACCCTTGTGGCGCAAATGGGGTAGAGCAGACTGTGGATCCCTGCGTGGTGTATCACACGGACTGACTCCGGAAACCTAGCGGCCCTAACTTGTTAGACGAACCTTTGAAAGGCTTCATAGTGATTCCTTGCCTGCTCACCTTGGAAGTGTTTTGGGAGTCGCGATCCCGGGCATATGGGTAATCATGACTCACAGTGAAAGTGTACAACCTCTGCAGAGTGTAAAACTGGTATATCAGCCGTGCTCACGGTCACGAGTGGCCTTGGACCCTTACAGAATAAATGATGAACACTGATGATAATGATAATACTGATGATATTGATGCTCACTAATGATTATTGTTTCTTGCTATACATTATTCTTGTTTACATGATCATGAGGTTATTTGGGATTTGGTAAACTTGTTGCTACTCAATTGTTAAAGAGATGACTCACTAAAAGCTATTGCAGTAAACCCGTGTCAAACTTTTTGAGCCTCATGAACCCCATGATATATTTGCTGAGTTCGACATGGACTCACTCTTGCTATTTCCCCATATCTCAGGAAGGGTACTAGACTGCAAGATTCTAGAATTGTTAGGCTTGTGATCAACCAGTTAGTTAGATCCTGGAGTGAAGATTGCACCCGGTGTTCGGAGTTGTCTTTCCGCTGTGTTGCTCTCTAAGGTATATTTTATACTATTGTGTTATGTATATTAAGCATTTGTCTTTTGATATTACACTTATCTGTGGCTATATGTGAGATTTGTCTTCTTTATTTCACATATGGTGTATGTCTGGTTTTGTCCTTAAAACCGGGTGTGACAGATTGGTATCAAAGCAATGCTGACTGTAGGACGCAAGCCTAATTAGAAATTGGTCGTCTTAAGGTTTTAAAATTGCTATAACTTCCTTGGTCTATAAACCTTGATATTTCTTCTCCACTATATCCCCACCCTTGATATTCATCTTCTCCATGATGCTTGTTTTAAGCCTTTGATCTCATCTACACTCCTTGATTTGATATGCTTTTTAGAACCATTCCTCACCCCCTTCTTGCAAAATTGAAAGAGGAGCTTTAGGATCTTTACCCTTGGTATGAAGAGAACGATAGCATCGTAAGTTGAGTCAATGATTGTGTTGTGCACCTTTATTGCTTGTTGAATTATAATTATGCTTTTGCTTGATTTGGAGCTTTGTAATGATTGCAATGAATTTGTGGATCCCACAATTTCATTTAGTTTATAGGCCTAAGGTATAAGGATTAATGAAATAAATAGTCGGGTTGGTTTTGTTGTTTCTGCCTTATCCTGTCTTTTCGGAGCAGTCTGTCTTCTTCAGCTTATGCCACTGTTCTTGGATGACCATAAATCATGGAAATTTTCTGGACAATAGTAGACTTCAACATGTTTTCTCTGACCGTAAGAATCACCCTCATAGCTATTCTGGTTTGGGAGTTATGAAAATCACAAAATGATGAATCTGTGTTGTCTGAAACCTGGAACAGAATCTGTTATGTGTTGTTTTCGGTCAAGTTAGATACAGAATCTAGAAGTGTGTTCTATAAGAAAGTTGCAGAGAATTTTATAAGCTTTCCATCGTTGTAAACTACAGCTTCATTGGATTAACAGAATGAGAGTTACAGCTGTTTTACTGCACTGCTGATTTTCTGCTCGTGAGAAATTTCAGATTTCTTGTTCTTACCCATGCACAAGAGTATTATTGGGATGTTAGAATACTTTTATGCTAAGTAGCTCATATAGAAAAGGGTTCAAGCTACCCTATTGGTGTCTCATATTTTAAGGGGGTAGCCAATGTAAAGAAGGATTATTAAGATTGAACTCTTTAGTTGGAAGTATTGGTTAGTCTCCATGATTGAGTTTCCACTCTTGAGCAAAAATGTTCTGTGAACAAGGTTGATAATTTTGGATCCATGAAGACAAGGGTTGTTCTTTTTGGATAGTTCATGATTATGATCATCTATACTTGCTCGTGTTGCTGATGTTGGTCACTTGATGACAGGAAGTGTAGTGTCTCATGACTCAGGAGCCCTATATGACGTCTCGCACTAATATGTGGGAAAAGATTGATGTTTCTGCCATTGAAGGATGTTATGGGTATGATGAAGCTGAGCACTATCAAAACAACAATGTTGAAGAGCAAGTTGGGAGTGAACTAAGTCAGAATCCACAACAACGAAAGCGAAAAAGGAAAGTCCATAAGAAGCCTGCTCAAGGAAGCAAAGCGCAGCAAAACTATGTCAATGGAAGACTGAGCAATGTGGATATGGATAAAATTCATGGAGTTACCAAAGTAGTGGGAGGTTATATTCAAGTAAGCTCAGTACAAGTTTTTGCTTTATTTGACTCTAGTGCTTCGCATTCTTTTATTTCCGCCGACCTGGTAGAGACGTGCAAGATGGTGAAGTGTCCAATGAGGAGGTCTTTGCTAGTTCAAACCCCAGTGGGAGAAATGCAGGCAGATCAGATATGCCCGAATGTCAGTCTTGTCATAAACAAGGAAAACTTCACCGCGACACTCATTGTGTTGGAATCACTTAAAATTCGCGTGGTTCTTGGTAACGGATGGCTCTGTGCACACAAAGGAGTGATTCATGGTACTCGGTGCACCATGCTCTTAACAACACCGTTAGGGAAAAGAATTGAGTATCAAGGTGGTCGACTTTTACCTGAGGGAGATGAGAATGATCAATTAGAAGATAGGTACGCCAAGGATAGCAAAGTGGACCATGAGTTTACTGAAGTCATAGCAGAGGAACAAATAACTTTGGAGGAGCTCAATAGGAGAGATGATCATGCTTAGGCAGATTAGTTAGTCAGGATATGAGAAACTGTCTCATGACTCTGAGCGAAAAGAGTAATTTGGAAAATGAGGATCAAATAAAGACAAAGTGTCATTATCTCTTTTGTCATCATCTTCCGAATCTCGGGACGAGATTCATCTTAAGGGGGGTAGAATTGTAACACCCTAAAAATTTGAAAAGAAGAAAAATAGGAAAAATATGATTTTTACATTTATTTTTGTGAAGCATGCAAAATTTAGAATAAGAATAATTTTTTTTTATAAATTTAAAATCAAATATAAGTGTAGAAACATGATTGAGCATTCATGCTGCTGCATTTGAAGTTTTGTATTGAGTGGTTTAAATCAAATTCAAATTTGATTTGAAAATCATTTGAAAAATGGATTTGAAAAATTAGAAAAAGAAAAAGAAAAAGAATTTACTTTCTTACCGGGCCGCATCTCTCCCGCAGCCCATCTTCTCGGCCTGCCAGCAGCGGCCCAGCTCTTCTCCCCCGCGCGCCCGCATTCCTTTTGGGCCGAGCCCGGCCAGCGGCCTGCTAAGCCCGACTCGCACGCGCGCGGCCGTTTTCCGCACTGTGTCGCTGACGCGTGGGTCCCACTGGTCAGTGACCCGTTCTCGCCTTCCTTTCTTCTTCCTCCGGCCGACGCCGCCTTCCCTCTCTCCCGATCCGATTTGGATCTTCGAATCTCGCCTTTTCCTTAGTTAGCGACCTCTCCGGATTATAAAAACGGGACCGTAGCCCCTCCCCGCTCCACATCCCACCCTAAACCGCAGCTATATCGCCTCGGGGCGGCTACATCCGAAGCACCGCCTCCACCGCCCGCCATATCAAGCCGCACGCCTCCCTCGCCTTGTTCTTGGCCTCAATCTTGCCGTGGGTAAGTTCGCCTTGAAGTTATCTACCGAACGGTACTCTTGCTTCGCGATTTCGTGCACCGTGGCGAGTTTTGGAGTTTTCCGGCCATGGCGCAGCCGCGCGAGTCGACGTCTCGGTGAAGTCCGGCCGGAGCGCCGCCTGTCTCCTCCCCCGATCGATCTGGACCGTCCGATCTAAAACCGATGGCTCATATTAGAAGATAACGGTTCGCTGGTGTTTTTGTTAAAGAGCCCCTGGAGTTTTCAATTATCTAACCCGCGGTCCAAATCGTAAAACGGAAAAATACGCTTTGATTAGTTGAAAACGTAATTCGTTTCGGAAAAAGAAAAATACGCTTTCTCATATTTACAGATTTGCCACTCAGATTGTTTTAGCCGTAGAATCTTCGTTTTAACTCCGATTTGATCCGTTCGAATTGCGTTAGATTCGTATTTGAGAGCTCTACATGATTATAGAACTGTACAGTAGGTTTGAGATAATTTATTTTCGAGTTTATATTAAAGTAATTATTTATCTATAAGAAATCTTAGAAAATTCATAACTTTTATGTTTTAAATCCAAATTTCGTGATCTTTATATCTATGTGATCGTAGTAACGTGTAGAAGAGTTTTACAAACTTGTTATACTGTTAGTGTTACTGTTGGTTAGGTTTTCTATCTTTAAGTTCCGATGTTAGATTTAATCTATTACTTTTAATAAAGTAGATCTTGTTTAAATCATATCTTCTACGTTTTAGATCCGTTTTGGTTCATTCGAGTTGCGTTAGATTCATAGCAACGAGATCTACGCGTTAGTGACAGTATTTACCATATTACTAATTCTGAAATTTTATGGTTTAAATCATATCTTGATTAATAATTATGCAACTGGGTTTTGTAAATAAAATATGATTTGTTTTACTTTAGTTTCATAATTTGAATCTAAATTTGACTTAATTCCGTATATAGTATTTATAAAATATCTTATATATGTTATTATATAATTAAAACTCATGAAGCTAAATAGTTTTATATTTTCTTCTATGAGCAAATCTTTCGGTAGATGTATCTTTTCAACCGTAGCTCTGATTAGTGTGCTTTTCGCGTCTGTGTGTTCGTAGTGATGCGTAGAATCGTGTTTCAAACTCTTTTATTTATTTTTGTATGATTGGTGTACTGTTCTAATATAGATTTATTGTTTGCTTCGTGTATGATTGTTCGATGTGTGTGTGATGATTTATTGATCAAGTCCAGTCGGTAAGATATACGTGGTTATCAAGAAGAAGAAGAACGTTGAAGATTAAAGCTTACCGAAGGATCGGTGTTTAAGGCAAGTATAGCATGGGATTATCCTTGTTTCCTATTTATCTTTAATATACTTAATTCATGTGCATGTGTCTACCTTGTTACCATTAAGGATATCCTAGCTTTTGTATCTTGTACCTTGACACCCATGGGACATTGCATTGGGTAGTATTTATGCTAGTGCTCAAGATAAATAACCATGATCTGTAACTTGACTAATGGTATATGCAATAAACGTTTAAATGATGCTTTAAAGCAATATGGATCAAGAGGGCTAGAGCATATTTGGTTATTTTTATGGTGCTCTAGTTTCTCTCCTTAAGGACTTATCTGTAAGCGAAAATCCGGGACTTACAGTACAACTGTGAGGGCTATATGGCTCTGGCTTTAGCTCAGTATGAGGACCTTTTCTAGCTTGTTAGAGGTTACCCTTGTGGCGCAAATGGGGTAGAGCAGACTGTGGATCCCTGCGTGGTGTATCACACGGACTGACTCCGGAAACCTAGCGGCCCTAACTTGTTAGACGAACCTTTGAAAGGCTTCATAGTGATTCCTTGCCTGCTCACCTTGGAAGTGTTTTGGGAGTCGCGATCCCGGGCATATGGGTAATCATGACTCACAGTGAAAGTGTACAACCTCTGCAGAGTGTAAAACTGGTATATCAGCCGTGCTCACGGTCACGAGTGGCCTTGGACCCTTACAGAATAAATGATGAACACTGATGATAATGATAATACTGATGATATTGATGCTCACTAATGATTATTGTTTCTTGCTATACATTATTCTTGTTTACATGATCATGAGGTTATTTGGGATTTGGTAAACTTGTTGCTACTCAATTGTTAAAGAGATGACTCACTAAAAGCTATTGCAGTAAACCCGTGTCAAACTTTTTGAGCCTCATGAACCCCATGATATATTTGCTGAGTTCGACATGGACTCACTCTTGCTATTTCCCCATATCTCAGGAAGGGTACTAGACTGCAAGATTCTAGAATTGTTAGGCTTGTGATCAACCAGTTAGTTAGATCCTGGAGTGAAGATTGCACCCGGTGTTCGGAGTTGTCTTTCCGCTGTGTTGCTCTCTAAGGTATATTTTATACTATTGTGTTATGTATATTAAGCATTTGTCTTTTGATATTACACTTATCTGTGGCTATATGTGAGATTTGTCTTCTTTATTTCACATATGGTGTATGTCTGGTTTTGTCCTTAAAACCGGGTGTGACAATTTAATTAAGATTGTTGCTTTTAATTAACCAAACAAAGAACATAAAATCCAACTCAAGCATAATTTATTTAAATGCAAGTATGCAATTAACTAATTTAGGTGCTACTTGTGCAACTAGGTTAGGTTTCCTACATGACACCTCACCAAACATAGGTTATTTTAGAAAAAATTTTGTAGTTGTGATTTTTGTTTCCTGGAAAATACAGCCATACATGTTATTTAGGCTAGGAAAACGTTCACATATATGCTACTTGTTTTGCATTGAGTTTTGTCAAGCTTTGTTGATCCTTATGAGAGGTTTGTCATGCTCTTAAAATCAAGATCACGTACACACCACTCACATATGCACTACTCCTACACTAGGGGTAGGCGCAAAAACATGTCTTCTATCTAGATCCACCCAAAAATGTTCTACTCCTACACTGGGAGTAAACACAAAAACAAGCTTGTTAGGTTTCCACTCCAAATAAATGCTCCAAATTCTTGTTGCTATCTCTCAAAAGTTTTGTTGCAGAAAAGAAGCATGGACTATGCAAAAGTTATTCATAAAAAAGAAAGAAAAAAAGAGTTGAGAAAAATAGACACGTGTCCGAGATATTAAAAATAATGGGTACTCAGATGCCTGCCTAAAAAAATAAGAAAGAGATAAATAAGATAGCCCCTGTTCTCTAGCAAATATTTCCAAGTTTCAAGAGAGAGATATGTTTTCAAGGATCATAGAATTAGGTTAGCCACCAAATATATACACCATATATTCCACACACATGCACATCTTGATTTGATTGAATGACTCATCTCTATTTGGACCCGTTGTTTGACTTTTACAAATATGCATTGCAAGTATGCTCTAGCTTTCTCCCTACCTATGAACTCCACATAAGCTTTAGTTGTAGGAAGAAAAAGGCATAACATAATTATTGCCTTGGTGAGGATCCACAAATACCACATATATTGAGAGACTTGAGAATGTCATACAATGGAATCTCTGAGTTTTATTTTGAAAACTTATAAAAACTCCAAAACAATGGTGGAACAAGGACCTTGAGACATAGTGCTTGACTTGATCATTTTGTCTTTCAATTGCTCAAGACCCAAGCAAAGGCTAAGAAACCCCATTGTTGAAGGCAATATGGGTAAGTTTGAAAGTCAAATCAATTTATTCTAATTCGGAGAAGAATTTTTGATTGAATGCATGTGTACTTTTGAGGAGTGAAAGCATTGCAGCAACTCCTGATCCATTGCTGAGATTAGCTTTGCTCAGGGACTAGCAAAGGTCAAGTGTGGGGGAGCTTGTTGACGATCGTTAACATCAATCACAAACCATCAACATAACTTGTATAAATGCATAAAAATGATCACCAACATAGGTTTAGGGGTTTAAACTAATAAATTCTATAAGTTTTGGTGAATCTATGTTTTTAGCAGGGTTTATCTAGAAAATCATCAAGGTGGACCTATTCGTCAATGTAAATCATGTTTTTCCACGACGGTACCTACTTGGGAAGACTCTAGAAGACCAGAAGGCAACCCTCCGTGACAAAGCCAAGGTGGCAGCCAGGTCGATCGGCCCCACCTATAGGCCGGTCGACCTGTGGGGGCCACGAGTCAGCCTCCGCTTCATACGTTAGTTCTCCACCACCTCCTTGATTGCATCTATATCGTCCTTTTAAGTTGGTTTGATCCGAGGGTCCAGAATTGATGCTACCCCTATATATACAGCCCTGTACCCCCTTCCTAGATCCATCTTGAAACCCTAATTCATATCCTCATCTCAGGATCAGGGCATCGCATTTAAGAGAGATTAGTCCTCTTTGTAAGGGAAGAGTTTTGGGGAAGTACCGGCCTATCGGTGCTACCTCTATGGCTTGTACTTTGGCAAATCTAGGCTCCTCCAAGTCTACATTTGAGATACCTCTAGTAATTGATTTCTATTTAAAATAAGTGTTGTGCTCTTTTGTTCACAGGTTCACAGTTCTTTTGAGTACTCTAGTTCTTGCTAGCTGGATTAGAGTAGTAATCGTTAGCATAAGCATGGTGCTTAGGCTATCGGCAACCTATGTTTGCTCCCTGCTCTCTGGTTGTGTGGTAGTAGTGGGAGGTGACAGCCCTGTCTATCCTTTGTAGTTCACACCAAATTGAGTATGTTCTTAAATTAGTAGAACCATAGTCGCGTCGATAGAGTTATCTATTAGCGGTGCTTTACTGTCTAAGCGGCGTCCCGAAGTGAACATTAGAATCATAAGCCTTGCTCTGCATAGGGTTAAAAGCCATAGGAATCCTCTGTACTCATATCTTAAACCTTGATTGCTACCCCTAGAGTTTAGACAACACACACGTTTCCCTGTGGATACGATACTCGATAATACTCTAAGTGAAAACTACTAGGATACCCATGCACTTGCGGATTTTGTCTCTGTGTGCCTCCACAGGTGTCAACACTTGGGGTCATGGACTACCACGCTGGTCTACTCTCTACTACCGTGCTAGGCTCGAAGATATGGAGGTGGACAACTTGACAAGATTGTGCTCCTATACCAACAATAGGTGGTAGCTTGGAGAAGATGAGTAGCAGCAACAGGTAGTGGTATGGCAAAGGCGATGTGGTGGTCCTGTGCATGGGAGTCTCCCTTTTTTACTGTGTTGTTCATAAGTGTGGGTATTGATGTGATTGTTTTATTTGTTGAGATCGAGCCTTAAGCTTGCGATTGTTCTTAGGGTTTTTCTAGTTAAGGTCATTATGTGGTGTGTATAAGATCAACCCTAATAGTTCTAGCTAGGCCTTAAGATTCCCTCTTTTCTCACACTCTAGATACCCTAAGGAACTTGTTGACAACCAAAATATGATTGGAGAGTCAAAGTGGATCTAGAAAATCACATGCAAATAAAAGGGGTGAAATATGATTGAATTTGGCCAAATTTGCAAAGAAGACCCTTAGCCGAAGCAAAAGTCAAAACCAGCCGCCTAGGCTAGTTTTTCCAGGGAATGTGTCGTACACTATTGAAACTAGCCAAGGTCAATTATGGAACTGTCCTGACCTAGTTTTGGCAGCCCAAGTCCAAAACGTGATGTTCTTGTTGGAAACTCCTCTGATCTCATGGGAAACTTAGCCGGTTGAGAGATCCATCTATCCAATAGTCAAAAGACCAATCTATCTTACTTTTTATCTTCTACCTCAAGCTTTTCCAACTCCCTCACTATACAACAGTTCTCTTGATGAGATTTGCTAGCATTCTAGGTTGCCTTGCTAATCCTAGGGCATCCTCTACGTGCTTCTCCCCGACAAGTCTTCCTATGAGGCATTCATGGGTTTTCAGGTGATGAACTAGCATCAAATCAGCCTCGTTGACTTGCTGGTCGGTCTCACTATTTAGACCTACCATCACTAGGTGTCTTAGCCATGTGCAGCCTTGGGTGATCTAGCCCTTACCGGTGTGTTGGATGAATTTAGCGTCAACACATTTTTTGGTGACTCTGCTAGGAAAGAAAGCAAAACAGATATACTACAATGGCTGAGGAAGATCATACAGATCCAAAGAATCCCAAGAACATCATCAAGTCTTTGGCCGATCAATGTTCTAAGGAGATTCACAAAGTGTTGGAGTAGAGGACGAATGCCTGAGTTGTTGCTGATATAGCGTATACCCTAGCGTGCTTCAAGGTGGATCGACAGGGAGCTGTCTAGAAGATCAAATACATTAGCTTCGACCCTCTTCCTACTACATCTTCAACTAAGGTAAAAACTATGAAACTCCTCCCGAGTTTAGCATTACACATGATGAATGTGCTAAACTAAACATCTTCATCTATGGTAAAACTATGAAACTCCTCTCGAGCTTAGCATTATGGCGATGATAGCTAGCTAAACTAAACTTTTTGACATTGATATGCATGAAAATCTTAGCAAAATCATGGATAGCCATAATGAAAGGGAGAAGAAGAAATATGAATTTTTTCTTTTCCTCATGATGCATCTGTTAGTGGATCGCTCCAGTTGCTATCTAACCTCAATATGGGACAATGTTTGGCTTTTTTGAGGGTCAAACGAGTTGTGCATTAGCTAACCAACCCAAATTTGTGAATTTGGCAACTAAAACTGATATGGCAAATTTAGGGAGGTTCAGTACTACTTTACCGATGGTTACCTTGTGCAGCCGGTACTTCACAAAGCACCTACACACTAATCACCATGTGTATTATCACTAAGCATTATGCATGGAGAGCTCTACAATGGTGTAGCAACGTACACCCTTGTAGTGTTTCCCAACTCCTCCACTAACCAAATGGCCGGTTGGGGGTATATATAGCCTCCATCCCTTCAAATGGTTGGTGAGCCTTTGCTGCACCTCGGGCACACCTGGCGGTCCCACCGGGGGTGGGCAACGGCTACTAGCATGCCAACGGTCACTTGCTGGCCTAGGGTCCCACATGTCGGCCACTGCTTCCTCGCAGTTCGACCGCGCCCAAGGCTAGTCCAACCGTGAGCCACCAACAGCTCTTTACCCGCGCTGCCAAGGATCATCTTTGTTATGGTGCCACTCGTCAATGGCCTGCTCTTGGCGATCCCACTGGTGGACCTGACGGTCCCACCACTAGGAGCCGATGAACAACACAAGTGCATAATCCAATGGCCTCCATGCCTTCTGCATCAGACCAGCTGGTCCACCTAGCGGTCCCACCATCCCTAGGGTCAATCCCACCGCTAGGCAGGCAGATCCTGCCCCTTTCTCCATTCTTTGTGTTGTCTTCTACGTTGATTGCTTCGAGCTATTCTCCTTTGCGTCTTGGACTTGTTTCTTCATTTGTGCATCTTCAACAAAGCTCCTAGGGTCTTCTTTGATGTGTTGATCATCTCCGCATTACCACCGTGGCGGTGGCTGCATGCGTGGAAGAGAGCGAGGACGAGGGCAGGACAGCGGCGGTGAGGGCATGAAGGTAGCAGGAGCAGGGTCCAACCCATTCCTATTCATGTGGGGTGACCGAGTGATCCTTTCGGCGGCCAGTGTGGGGGGTGGGGGTGGGGTGGGGGGGCATCGGTGGGGCTGTGCAATTACCATATTACCATTAGAAGAATAAAATTAATTAAGGAGAATATTTTACACGCATCATGTGGTCAGAATAAATTGGAGGCTTTGTACCAAGAGGTACCGCCCAACCACCGTAAAAGAGCTCATTAAAAAAATGTTGTGAGCATTTATTTCATTATTTGTGTATATGTAAATTATTTTTTATATAATAATATTGGTAATGGATCTAAACCATGATTAATTGAATTGGACGCTTAGACCTCCACCACCACACTAGACTAGAGGTGAAGATCCCACGTTAACAGTCTCTTCAGCTGTATAGAAAAAGGTTACACAGCCGAGGGATGAATCATTTGCAGAGAATCCTACTTTCTTATTGGATCTGATCTGCTTGCATTTACACTGAGTCCATGGACACAGTACACAGCAATAATTTTCGATGAGCGAAGAACAAGATATGCATCAGACACCAGTATTCCAAAAGACCAATAACTGAAGGCTTGTAAAATCTGCAATGATCCTGGTTTTCTTATAACTTTTCTCCCGCCAGCCAGCGACTGTAGAACGCGAGAGCCTCCTTGGGCTTGTACTCGGGCACAGCATGTCCGGCTCCCTGCAATGTTGCCACTACCATGTGAAAAACAAAAGACTTAAACGCGACAACCATGGAAAATGCACCGAGGTCCTTCATTCCCTGGAATGAGCACAATTCATTGATGCCATGTAGAGATCCTCATTCAGACCAGATAATTCAAACCATGAGGTGTTGAATTTTATGAAAATAGTAGTACAAAAAACAAGACTGATATGCCAATTGTTTTAGGGGCAATTGCAAATTTGCCAATCCTTTCAACCTTATTGAAAATTTATCCCTAAAAATATGTCACAAGAACTATCATGGCATTCCTGAAAAAAAAATAAGAGAACTCTGGCAAAATTTGCTGATGTCTCTTTTATTTCCGGTACAAGGAGAGGTAAATGAACTTGAGCTGCGTACCTTTATAGTGAGGAAGGTGAGATTGTGACCGTATCCTTCTGTATATCTGCAATGACACAAAGCTAAATTAGGACCTAACTTTTGGGAATTCTGATTTATGACATCCAACCAAGTTGCTTCCCACATATTTTCTTTTCCTTGATGTTGTGTCTTGTTATATAAATACGAAAATCTTAAAAGGCTTTGATTACCCACTGGGCAAAGAAGGCCTACTTTCCACATATTGAGCACTAGCTATAGCTAGAAGGGATTGCAGAACTTGTTTCCTTTCTTTTTTTTTGTTCTTTTTTCTGTCTTCGTTTCGAGCTTGTAAAGCTCCTTTTTATTTTAACCAGTAGTGGAAACTTCTTTTGTTTCATAAAAAACTCAAAGCCGGTGCAATGTTTTTGAAAGTCTAATCACTGCTCACTGTTGCAACTTTGAAATTTGAGTGGCATTCCTACAAAAGAATAGTAAAAAGTAGAGCAAAAAAATTGCCAATGTCCCTGTTTATTTCCGGTGCGTGGAGGGCTAAGATGCTATTAGAGAACTTGTTTTTAGACCATCCATAGACCTCTCGAGCACGACTTCATGGTCCCAGGTCTTCTCAATCTTGTTGTCTTTCTTGGGATCACCAATTATTCCATTTTTTCTAGCAAGATTTGGTCTGATTGAACCGAACCAAGATAGTACAATTCTTTAATTCTAGAGCATTGACTGGGAAGAGCATTATATCAATTTGCACCCCAGATAAAATTCAATCACCCTTGATTAATGGTTGATTGGACTTGCCAACGGAAGACATTACAGTCACTACTAGTATGAGAAACAGAATTTGATATACCCATTTTTCAACATCTCATCAGAATTATGATCACACTTGTATACCTTAAATGTAAATTTCATATCCTCTTGTTGATTTAGCTTGTGTTGGCCATACAAATTCAGCAACAAAACAATCTTTATTTTTATCATTTGAGCTATCAGAATGATACCCAACAACATGCATGTTAGGACGATGTGAGTTATGAGATTCTCTAGAAATACTTCGGCTTTCAATGGCCGATGTTTTTTTGCAAAAATTAATTAATAATAGGAAACTCAAAGTACTTTAGTTTTTTTTAATACTACAACGCAAGGCAACAAAAACCAAAGCAGCAAGATCTTTTCAAAAAAAATGTCAAATTAAAATATCAATTTTTAATGTCTCTGAATTCACGAGTTTATCTCATTAGAAAACTTATTCCTCAAGAAATCTACAAGTTTCCCATTAGATTGGAAGAGTTTCCAACAAGAAAAATGTGTTATGGACTTGGATTGACAAAACTAGCTTAGGCTAGTTCTAAAACTTGACCTAGACCGGTTTCAACAATGCACGACGGCCTTCCCTAGAAAAAACTGGACTAAGACGGTTTTGACTATTGCTTTGGCCGAGGGACCCCAAACCGGCTGGTTTCTAAATCAGCTTGTGCTGGTTTTTTCTGCGTCTTTCCAAATTAAATTCGGCCAATTCAATCCTTTTTATTCCTTTTGTTTGCATGTGATTTTCCGGTTCATCTTTGACTTTCCAATCATATTTTGGCCATCTAACACCAAGATTGGTACATGAGTCAAACTAAGGTAGACAAAGGGCTGGTGTCTATATCCAATACGAGATTTTCTTTTCCCATGGGAAAAGCACCACCATTCGTTTATATTTCAAGGCAAAGTATCAACTATACTAGCAAGATATTCTCATTGGTTGCTCGACTTAATAAGTGTCTCGTTTGTAATGTTCTCCCCCATTTAATTAAGGATATCTCTAAGAGCCTTTCTAAATCTCACTCTATAAATCATCATTTGGAGACCCATTTGCATAAAAATCGTTTTCTATTTATTTTCACTCTCCAACAGTTTTTCTATATCCCATGCACACTCTAGAGAGCCATTCTAGTCTTCTATTTTTGGCTAACGAAAAATCTAAAATAGAAGATGGCTAGAGAAGCTGTTGGAGGGTAGTTTTTCTCTAAAATCTCTATTCCTAATATTTAGGAAGGATATAGTGAGTCTCATGGAGATGCGCCTGGAACAGTTGTAGTACAAGTCTAACTTACTCATTATGTAGAATGGAGCACTAAATATGCATAATGGAGCATAGAATTTTTATTGTGTGCTTTGTCCATCAAATTGTTGTGAATGAAATGGTTGTAAGAGATAATCCACGAGAAAAAAATTGGTTTATCACATGGGTTATCTCTTACAACCATTTTGTTTACTCATTATAATGGATGCCTAATTATCACCTTATATACATGTTCAACTTGTCAAGAGAAAACCATCAATCCTTGGTTTTCATCAGTGCAATCGATCCTCAACAAGTTGCCTAATCATCACTCTATATATCCATTTCGTGGGTTATATCTTATAACGGTTGTCCAAATCTATCATTTAAAGAACCGAACAAAAGCATCAATCAATCCTTAAACATGTATACAAAGTGATAATTAGGAAACTCATCAACGCTTGATTGATTGTTAAAACAATCATCAAGGATTGATTTATAGTTTTCTTCGGTACTTTTAATGGTAGATTTTGGACATGAAGCAAAAGGGTTACTTCCACTGGATTTTTTTTGAGGAACTTTTTTTTTTGAGGAACACTTCCACTTGATTGAGTATATGCAATATAAGAATAACTTGTCGGCTTCTTGAGGAGTTGGCATATAAAGGCAGTGAATTTCACCATAATGCAAACAAATCGATTCACTTAACTAGTACAAGCTAAAAATCAGGTACAAGTAGGGATACCAAGAGCTATGCACAAAAATTCCCAAAGTAACCTTTATTCTTTGAATTGTGGGATGCTGCTCAAGATAACACCCCCTAGCCACTGACAACATCCTGGAGTGCTGGAACAAGCAAAATTATCGACTAGTATCGCTCCTGTATGCCCAGTTCTGGTTTTAAATGTAGTAATCATAGGGTATTTAGAACCATAAATGAAGGCCACTTCTATAGTAGTGACCGCCTAGGAACATGCTGAAAGTGTTGTATCTCAATGAGGCCTCTCTCTTTTTATGTTAGAACTAGGGTTTGATCCTTCATTGGCAGCCCATAAGCTGGACAATCCCACACTATCCATTTTTAGAGGCAAAACACAGGTTTTGGGGGCTAGATTTCTGATTTTATTAGCCTTGCCACAGCTATGGTAGGTTGGGGATACATATAGGATAGCTTGCTTGCAACTTAAGAAAGTTACGGCATATTTTAACTACTAAAGTAGATGCTAAAGTAGGATAAGATAGATGATAAGGGTGCTGATACAGGCACCAACTACTCTAGATAAACACAAGACTTATAGGCCAAGTCTATCATAACATGTGTTTTGTCTCTAACATCCATGCATTATCAAAGAACTAGTTTAATGATAGAACACCAACTATTGTTTTTAGTGAACACACCCCCTCCCCTCCAAAAAAAATTGCTGAAAATGCCTAGCCTAGTCAAATTCATTGCATTGCAATAACCAACCCACCATGCACATCCCTAGCCGAGCTTACTTGTTTTCACCAACACGGAGTCACTACATGCCATGCTATACCTTAGCCATGCTTATTTTAGTGTTGGGATTATGCTCATTCACCATGCTTATTCACAATAAATAAATAATTTTGTAGGTCAAGAAACTAGTGTGAGACACTACTAAATTTTTCGTCATTAATTATTTTGGTAGACTCTCTGAAAAAATAGTATCATCACAATACTACATTCAGACCTATAACAAGCGCTCGTAAAGCCCATCACTAGCGCTTTTCGGTCTCGGCAGTAATCTGTCGGTGGTGATGACATTCTCATCACATGCGGTTTGCAACTGGCAGTGATAATAGATTATCATAGTCGGTTCATATTACCAGCCGGCAGTGATTTGAATTTTCAAAATTCCCAAAATCAGGCCAAAAAAATAGCAAAAAAATTTCTTTCAATCCTGGGAAGCCCCCCCCCCAACCCTAGCTCCAGCTTCATGGTATAGGGAAGCTGCTCCAGCTCCAACTTCACGCTATTTTTCATGGTACGCGGTGCTGAGATTTGAACCTAAGACCTTTGTCCTTTGCTCCTCTAACCACTCCATCCCAAAGTCACTTCTTTCTATAGCATATCCATTTCCTAGTATTCACTTTTCAGAATTTAAAATGAATATTTAGAACCCTAAACTGCTTCAGATGAAAAAGTCATAAACTACAAATTGTTGTTCTAATCGAGATTAAACAACTTTGATTTTGGTTGTTTCGTCATCCGAGGCCGTTTAACAAATTTGAATTTCAAAACATCAAAACTTCTAGACTTTTGGGACCTCAAATGATTTCAAATGAAAAACTCGTCAACCACAAAGTTGTTGTTCTCATCGAGACCTACAACTTTGGTTTTGATCAATTTCCATCCAAGGTTGTTTGAAAATTTTGGTTTTTAAAATTTTAAAACTTCAGATACAAATTTGAGACTATAAATGATTTCTAATAAAACAGTTGTCAACTACAAAGTTGTATATCTCATCGAGATCTACAACTTTGGTTTTGGTCGTTTTTTCATCTAAGGTCCTTTGTACAGTTCGAAAAATTTTAATTTCAAAATTTGAGTGTTTCAAATAGAATTCTAGGACCGTAAATGGTTTCAAATGAAAAAGTCTTCAATTACAAAGTTGTCGATCTCGTTGAGATCTACAACTTTTATATAAAGTTTGATTTCATCTGACTTTATTTGAAAAAGTTATGAATTTATTTATACTGCAGCATGGTTATCACCACCGTATCATACAACAAACTGGCGGTGAAAATGTCTTCACCGCTGGTTCATATGGCGAGGCGGCAGTGATGAGGAGCACATTATCACCGCCGGTTGATGGTGCAAAGCAGCTGCGATAATGGACTATCACCGTCGGTTGGTAAGACGAAGCGGCAGTGATAGTTATCAACCCGCACGTTCTTACGAACCAGCAGTGATACTCTCATCACCAACAGTTCGTATTACGAACCATTGGTGATACCTATCACCAACGGCTTTAATGATACCAGCGGTGATAAAGGTGTTGGTGATAGGTCAATCTGTAGTAGTGTCACATCAGTAAAAGCAGGCAGAATTAGCTTAGAAGAATATGTAGTGGGGTGAATTTTATAGCAAAACTGAATAGAGGCGGCTAAGGATGTAAACGGATCTGATGCGGATGGATCCCTATAGATACAAATACATATAGCTACATTATTCTTCGGGTTCGGGTTCAGATACGGATAGTATCAGCTGTGTCGGATAAGATATGAATGGGTACCAACATCATATAAGATATATATCCAAATTTTAGTATCTAGATACGGATATACTCCCTCCATCCAGGAAAGAATGCAATTATGGGAACCGTGCCGGTCAAACGGGTTTAAGCTTGACCAAATTTATAGTAAATAATATTAACATTTATGTCTCCAAATGAATTTATTACGAAAATATATTCTATAACAACTCTAATGGTATTTATTTTGTCACATGAGTGGAAGTACTTTTTCATATAATTGCAGTCAAAGTTTAGATGGTTTGATTACTCGAAATGTGAGAATTGCATTCTTTTGTGGACCGAGGGAGTAACATAAATGACCCTAATAATTCCTACACATGTATTTGGACAATCATAATGGAGGCAGTGCAAAGAAAGGACAGAGTTCGGCATACCCTGCAACTTGGTCTCCAAAGTACCATGGCCGCCATCTATCAACAACTTGGTAACCTATTGATTTCACCCATGCTTCAGTACCAGGGTAAGGAATACACAGGTCATGGTCTCCGCTACAGCATGACACAGACAAACATATCATATATACATTCTTTAATTCTATGGAAATTGTTAGACATGTTTCTAATACATTGTTCAATGCAAATGAAGCGAATCATTAGATCAACTTAACAATTATGTTATCTCTTTTAGGTATATGTTTTCAGCTTTCACCACTAGCCTTCTAGACAGTACAATAACAAGATCCACAGATCGATAAAATAGTTAGTGTCTCCAAAGCACGGTATGTATACTGAACCCAATGCAAATCTATGAGGTACATGGAACATTTTACAATACAAATAAAGTAGCATATAGGATCAAAATTCTTGTGCCAAAGGAAAGTTTACTATCCCAATTATTCTTAACGATAATAGCACTAAAACTTCTATAGTGAGATTTATTACTTTATTGGGACTAAATTTCAGACGAAATTAAGTGTTCATACGATTTTACATTCACCTTCTTTTCCTTGAATTGAAACATATATTCAACCAATAAAACATGAAACTTTTGCTTTTTGTTTCCAATCCAAATGTGAAATAGGATCAACACATCTAGAGTATGCTCTAATTTGAACAGAGTTGTGTACACTCGCTACAAAGTTCTAGAAACTACTCACATTTAACATTCCCAAATGACAGATTAACTGGTTTTATATGTACCTGTAAATTAGCACGCGATACCCCAAACCTGTAAGCTTCTTGTGATAGGTCAACATTGTCCCAGTATCATGAGTGAAGTCTATTCTTGCAGTATACAGTTCCCATGATCCAATTAAGCTTTTCTGATTATGCACCATTTGATTGAATCAGTTTCCCACATAGACTAGAGGATTAGTGCGTCAAATGGGAATTTTTTTCTACCACACTACATATCTTACTGGTTTGGCATGAATCGCAGCTCTAACATCTTCGTCATCCAGCCATGTAGTAGCAACTTCATCACTCTACATGTAGTCATGTACATGGAAATGTCAAATAAAATGGAGTAAAAAGAAGGGGCAAGCACAGCTGTCCAAAGACGGATTAATAAGCAACATAATTCCAGAAAATTCAAGATACACGATCAGCTATAAATTTTCAGCTAAAATGTGATAGTGGCATCTTGAAATATATTGTGAACGAATTGGTAATTTAATTAGCGCAGCAGCTTGAAACAGAGCAGTGGTATAAATTAAATTTTGTGTTTTATACATGCAAAAAGAGAAACATGACGACATCCTGATCAGTGAACTAGAGGGACATTGGCCGAATAGTTTACATACCGTGCAGGGAAGTGACCTACCACCAAGGCCTGGCCACATCGGAACGTGACCATCCTTGAGAGCAAGGCGGAGGGGCCAAGAACGCCCAGCCATTCGCTTCCTCACTGGAAATGGCCTATCTGTCTCTCCTAGCCTTCTAAAACTCTGTGGTAAGCTGCTGTTGCTGAACTCTATCTTTTGGATTTCAGGATGATGGTAACAGGGTGCAAGGATGTTGTACTTGTTCAGGTCTTTCAGTTCCTGCAGATACCCAAGATAGTTGTTACAGAACCTACTAGCTAAACTGACCAGATGCTGTCGATTTATATATTCTGGGAAAGACACATTACCCAGTGCACTCTGTCGATCTTCTCTTGGCACAGATTATCTACAGCGCCAAAGAATGTGCCACAGCAAGAAGCTTTGACATCCTGAAACAAATTATATCTGGTTGGTCGATAAATTTTGGTATGCGATCTGGTTTGAAATGAAACTATCCGTGACATTGGTAGCCCCGTCTGTAGCCTGGATATGCTTGCAGACAGTTCTACAGTAAACAAGCTTGTTGAAATTATTATATTAGCATAAAAGTTGAACCACAGACCTCATACATGTCAGTTGAGATGAGGCCCATCCCATGCGCAAATGGCACAAAGGAATTGAAATCGTAGTCTACATCAGTTGCTGGATTGCCAATTAGATAGCCCTGAACAGATTTTGGAAGATTCTAACTATAAAACATTCATTAAAATTTTGCGTCTGCAATTCTGAATTACACAACAAAACATTAAAGAATGTGACTGAGGGAATACAGAACCTTGAAATTGATTCTTGGCTTCACACCTCTCTCAATGCCTGTCAAGACACATGAACATATATTATTAGGATAGATAGATTTGGGATAATGCTAGTTTTCTGACCTGACCGGCCACCTTTTGATTAACAGTGTCAACCTTTAACAACTTCGTCAGTGATTGTGGGGATATAAACCCCTGCATATGACTCCCCTGAGATGTAGAACGGGTTCAACTGAAACTCGGGGTATAACTCGAACCACTGCAAGACCGAATCAGCATCATCATCAGGTTCCCCCGGCGAAGTGTAACAGATGGCAGAGTTTTACTAAAGCGGAGTACCTTCAACAGGAATTTGTGCGCATCAGCTGCTGTTTTCAGGTCACCTGTTATATAATCTGATTTGTTCAACGAGTAGGACATCCCAACACCGGCAGGAGAATCGAGATACATGATGTTGGAGACCTTTTCAATGACAAATTCAATTTATTATCACTTGAATTGTAGGCTGACCACAGAATCAACTGCCAAACAAAACCTGGGAAATTCTTTATTTACCATTATCTATGGGTAAAATGTGAATCGTTTGAACACATATTTTTGCCAGTGGCAGATAAGTGTAAAAAACATGTGGACAAAATAGTGGTTTTTCTACTCACTGCGTTCCAAATTGTTGTTCGCTTTGGTTTTATCTAAGACAAATTTTTTCAACTTCGAGTAAATTTATAGAAATATACACAAACATCACAACATTAGATTTATTTCGTCAATTTGTCCTTGTACTGCCTACCTCAACTTGTTTGGGACAAAAGGCAATATTGTTGTTGTTGTTGTTGTTGTTGTGTTGTCCTTGAAATATACTATAAAAAATATATTTATTGGCTCGTCAAAATTAGAGAGATTTGAGTTAGAACAAAGTAAATGTGAACTATATATAATTTAGAATGGTAAGAGTAGCTTCTCTTTAAAAAATGTGGTTTAGGATTACAGGTGCAGCAAACCACGAAAACCACACGTTTATAAAAAAAATGTAATGTATTATTTGCCTATGCGCACTCACGGCAGAAGGTGCAACCAACAACTCCTAGCTTCATAGACAGTGTCACCTCGCAGTATGAATTAGCATGAAGAAGCTCTCAAATGTAATGGATGTTTACCTTTGACCAGCTGTAGGGGTTGAGCTGCAGCTTGGGCAGGCTTCCAGGCGAGCTCCCAGGCTCGAAATTAAAGGGACCTGTTGATCAGATCAGCAGCTAGCTGCCTTTCAGAATGTAATCGATCGGCAGAACCGCAGAAGACACAGACGACGACAGTAGAGCAAGACTTGCCGACCGTTCCCGTAGACGAAGCCGTCGAAGCTGGAGCATCCCGGACCCCCGTTGAGCCAGATCACGACGGGGTCGGTGGCCGGGTCGCGCTCGGACAGCACCAGGTAGTAGAAGAGGCTCCGCTCGCTACGCTCGTCCACGGTCACGTACCTGCAGGGCCACCGGCCGCCCCACAGTACGGCGAGAGTAAGATTCATCAAGAAGAACCGTACCAGCACTCCAGCAGGCATATGTAGGCTGCGAGCATCTGAAATGGATCCAAGAGAAAGAGAAGGCGGCATATGGAGATTACCCGGAGTAGTGCTTGGAGGGGAAGGCACCATGGAAGCCCGGGAGGCCGGTGACGAGGTGCTCCTCGGGCGCTGCGACGACGGCAGGCGTCCACAGGAGCGCCGCCACGACGACGAGGAGGACGAAAGGGGAGGCCATGGAGAGCCGAGCTCGCAGCTCACTCAACTAGAGTCAACGTCAGGCCTTGTCGAGTACGATAATTCTTTCCCTAGAACATAGAATTTTAAAATGGTTTCCACCACTAAATTGATAGCATTTTTTATATATAAATTGATGTCCGTTTTACGCACAATGGTTCCTATTTATGCTCGACAGCATGTTTTTACTATCGGAGTATCGGACACAGTGGTTTCTATGTTGCAGTGTGTACTTCGGATGTCTCCGAAGACACTGTTGCAGTGATGGAGTATTAAACGTAGACGAAAAAAATTAATTGCACAGTTTAGTTAGAAATCGTGAGATGAATGTTTTGAACCTAATTAGTCTGTGATTTGACACTAAAGTGCTACACTAACAAATGTGCTAATAACGGATTAATTAGGCTTAATAAATTTGTCTCACAGTTTCTAGACAAGCTATGTAATTAGTTTTTTTATTAGTATCCGAAAACCTCTTCCAACATCGCACAAAATATCCAACGTGATATTTTCTTAAAAAAAAAATTTCGACAACTAAACCCACCCTCAGAAGAAGGACGAAGAGGCAGGGAATCAACGACAGCAACCGCGCGCCTTTTCGTTCGTCGCTGACGGGCTGACGGCCCACCACTGGCGGATTTGTTGAGAGGGTGTGGGGCCCCACGTGTCCGGCAACCAACCAGCTCGTGCGCTAGTTTTTCTTTTCTTTTTTTTTGGTTGGAAAGCAAAGTTCTATCAAACACATCCATCGGGCAAATCGCCGGGCACTAACTAACAAAGCGACATAGAGCAAACTGTCTTTCCACAACAGAATCGCCAACAACTATATAGCCTCTAGAACAGAAAAAAAAAATACACATTCACTGTATTCAGAATATAGCAAGGACTTATTGAGGCACGAATTGCTTCAGCCACTGTTGCCGCATCTGTATCCAGCGTTACATTCCAAGCACAGCAGTGTGCTCAAGCCCATAAGGGACATGCTACGCATATTTGTCGACGAGATGTGATCGGCAGTCTATCGAGGGGTATGCTCATGGTAGTAGATTATTGGTGGAGGTGCGCAATACAACGAACTAGATGGTGACGCAGGAAGAACACAAGGTTTATCCAGGTTCGGGCCGCGAACTGCGTAATGCCCTATGTCTTGCGTCTTTGTGAATTGTATTGGTACGTGATGATGAGATGTTTTGAGAGGGTCCTTGCTCGCCTTATATAGTACGGGGAGCAAGGTTACAGATCTAAGGAATCTAATCCTAGCCGATTACAACTGCTGTATCCACGGAGGATACAATATATATTCTAACCAACTTTGTTTTCTTGATCATAGTAGTCTCTGCTTGCTCCGCACGGTTCACCAAATAGTTTGGAGATCCGTGCGGCCCTTTCTGACGAATTAGGCCACCTTGTCTAGCGCGGTCCATATGGAGCCATGAGGGTATATGGGTCTATACCCCCACAGCTAGTCCGCGAGCACTATGTATTTTGAAGCAGCACGCCGTCTTGACTTTCTCCGACCAGTGAGGCTTAAAGCCCTGAAGCCCCTGACCAGAAGGATGGTCTGCCGAGGAATATTTCTATCCTTCCGACCAGTTCAGCTGATAGTCGACCACTGCACTTGTCGGAAAAACGTCTTGTCAGAAAAATGCATGGTGCTCTGAAAAAAAAGAAAAACAGTTCATCCTTGATGAAGTGTGGCCACTTAAGTTTCATTGTGGAAAGTTAATGATACGTGACACCATTGGCTCTGCCATAATGTGAAGAGATGTGATCCTCAGGATCTAGTCGTGTTAAGGTAGGGGTCGCGCCTCTGGCACTATTTAGCAAATCATGTTTGCAAAAAAGTTAAGCACATTCACCGCAAGGTGAAGTGTGCCCACTTAGTCCCCGAGCCTGACAGCAGGTAACTTGATCACGTGGTGCCAGGGTCTAAGAGAAAAAAGATTCAAGAACTAAATAAGCACATTCACCGCAAGGTGAAGTGTGTCCACTTAGTCCCCGAGCCTGATAGAAGGTGACTTGATCACGTGGTGCTAGGGTCTAAGAGAAAAAAGATTCAAGAACTAAATAAGCACATTCACCGTAAGGTGAAGTGTGCCCACTTAGTCCCTGAGCCTAGCAATAGGTGACTCCATCACGTGGTGCCAGGGTCTAAGAAAAATATTTCCAACTCAGTTGAGAATTACGCACCGTGGCTCTGCCACGGCACAGTCTCCAGCTCTGCCGTGGATTAAAAAAACCCATGGCTCTGCCATGTGGCAACTCCCAGCTCTACTATGAGACGTCCTCCAACTCAGTTGTGGGCCCTAAAATAGAAACAGCCCATGGCTCTGCCATACGGCAGCCCCTAGCTCCGCTGTGAGGCGACTAAAAGCTCAAGTTTGGTTTTGGTAATTAATGACACTAAGTTGCTAATGCCATGTGTTAAGTGTTTTGAGTTAGGCATAAGCAACACATGTGATGAAGGTATACGTGGCAAGGAGTGGTGGCTAAAAGATCATAAAGAGATGGTGCATGGACATGAAATGTCGATCATGGTGGAGATGCACATAAAATGATGGACATGATGATCAAGTGGAAGAGAAGGATCTAAGAGCGCAAGGCAAAGGTATAACCATAGGGTTTTCCTTTTGCCGGTCTAAGTTGAGTAGAGAAGTGATTGACCGGGTTTAGGATACATAGTCGACTATCAAGAGGGGCAATCACGGTTAGCTCGGGAATCAAGTGCCACTAGATCAATGTCTTGAGCATATGCATTAGGATCTAGTTGAGAGCTAACATAACGCCTTGGAAAATGTTTGTGAAATGCTAACACACATGCACATGATGGTTTACACTTGGTGGTGTTAGCACATTTACGAAGGCGGTGGAGTTTAAACGGTAGAGAGGGGTTAGGGTTCCTCTCTCCCTCCCGCCGAGCTTGCGAGGCGGGATTCAGCGCTTTTTAGGGAAGTGAAACACCTATTTTCTATTGCGCCGAAAGTTGGAAAAGGAACGGAGGCGAACGGCGGTCACTGTGGTGATCGGACGCTGCACCGGACGCGGTCTCGGTTTGACCGAACGCGTCCGGTCAGTTCAACTCGGTGCTACTAGGGTTTCTGACCGGACGCTGGTCTGGTCTGACCAGCGCGTCCGGTCCGTTCACCTGTGTGCAGAGGGAGAGCACGCGACCGGCGCGTCCGGTTCCTCACGGCACCGGAGCGTTCGGTC
The DNA here is from genome assembly GCA_038087645.1 of Saccharum hybrid cultivar R570. Classification (NCBI taxonomy): domain Eukaryota; kingdom Viridiplantae; phylum Streptophyta; class Magnoliopsida; order Poales; family Poaceae; genus Saccharum; species Saccharum hybrid cultivar. Next base: position 10,468,643 of record JAQSUU010000520.1, read on the forward strand.
AGGCGTCCAGAGGGGCAGAGCACAGCGGAGTGCCGATCGGACGCGCGGCGCGTCCGGTCACGTGTGATCGGACGCATCCGGTCTCAACGGGAGCTTACTAGAACGTGTCCGGACGCTGGCACTGTCGCGTCCGGTCAAACGCTAGAGCACGTCCGGTCACGACAACGGCTAGTTCTGATGCGCACTATTCACGCTTGTCCTGTAGTGACCGGACGCGTCCGATCACCCTGACCGGTGCGTCCGGTCAGCGTGATTTCAACTGAGTCGTCCGGTAACGGCTAGCTGCGTACCCCTTCGCTATAAATAGATGTTGTTCGGGGTTTGAGGGGAATTCTTGCACATTTTGAGACCTAGAGACATCCTTTGAGCTAGAGAACAACCCCTCCACTCATCTCTTTGCATAGTTGCACATCTTGAGTGAGATTGAGTGAGATTCAAGTGCATTGCTTGAGAGTTGCATTCTAGAGGCACTTGATCTTCGAGTTGCTGCGGATTTCTTGTTACTCTTCCGTGTTTCCCGACACGGTAGATGGCTTGGAGCAGCGGAGGTGATTGAGCTCGCAATTGGAGATTGTTGGAGCCTTCACCAAGTGTTGTAAGGGGTTCTTGATCCTTCCCCGTGGGAGTTCATGAATTGGATACTCTAGTGGAGCTCGTGGCTTGGAGGATCCCCATCTTATGTGTGATTGTGCGGTGCCCACCGAGGGCTCGACTCTTGATAGTCGATTAGCTCGCGAACCGACAAGTGGGTGTATCGCCACAACGGGGAGTAGCTTGCCGGGAAGCAAGTGAACCTCGGGATAAATTCTTGTGTCATTCTCTTCCCGAGGATTTCTATTGTGTGATTGATTGATTGATTGATTGGTACTTCTCATCTCTACACAGTGGTATAATCACTCAAAGTTCTTCTCTCGTATTACATCTTGTATCTAGCTTGTTGTTGTTGTGTTTAGTAGATAGCCTTGTACTAGACTTGTGTAGGTGGCTTGCTTAATTAGTTAGAGCTAGTGTATTTTGCTCCGCCACCTTTTGTACTAAGTTATGGTTAAGTAATTCTTGTAGAAGTTTTAATTAGGCTATTCACCCCCCCTCTAGCCTATTTGGACCTTTCAAGTGGTATCAGAGCCGAGGCACCGTTTATTTGAGGCTTAACAACCTACGGTGAAGAAGAAATGGCTCAATTAAGTTTACACATCAACAACACCAAGAAGGCACCTCACTTTGATGGTATAAATTATGCATATTGGAAGGTTAAGATGACCGCACACCTCAAGTCAATCAATAGAGAAGTGTGGAAGGTCACCGAAATAAAATTTGAGGTTGCTAATCCGGAAGCACCTACACTGGTGGAAGAGAAGAAGCTCCAATGCAATGACATTGCCATTAGTGCTCTTCATGAGGCACTAGATGACAAGACCTTTGAGCAAGTGAAGAACATTGAGATCGCTCATGATGCTTGGGCCAAGCTAGAAGAAACATTTGAGGGCACCGAAGGCATAAAGACCGCTAAAGCATATATCTTGCAAGAAAAATTTTCAAGCTTCAAGATATAAGATGATGAGAGTGTACCGGAGATGTTTCATAGATTGCAAGTCATTGTCAATGAGCTCAAGGCACTTAGTGAGGAAGTTAAGGACAACCAATTCTCTATGAAGTTCTTGAGAAGCTTGCCTAAGAGGTTTGATACATTGATCACCGTGCTAGTGAGGACTACATTGAAGGATTCAACTCCTCAACAAATATTTCAAGAAGTGATGACCGATGATTCATATAGAGAAGATGATGAGAAGGATGAGTTGGTCAAGAAGAAGAAGAAGGAGAATGAGAAGAAAGATGATGAAAAGAAGAAGAGTGTGGCATTCAAAGCCACCACATCCAAGGGCAAATCCAAGATTGAATCATCAAGTGAAGAGGACTCAAGCTCTTGTGATAGTGATGACATTGATGAGAAGATGGCTCTCTTTGTCAAGCAATTTGGCAAGTTCATAAAGAAGAAAGGCTTTCATGCAAGAAGAAGGAAGAACTCATCCAAGAAGAATGAGCATACCATGAGATGCTTTAGATACCATAGCAAGGATCATCTCATTGCAAAGTGTCCTTATGATAGTGATGATGAAGATGCTATCAAGAAGGAGAGGAAGAAGCAAAAGAAGAAGCAAGAAAAGAAGGAGAGCTCTCATAAGAAGAAGAATGATTCTCATGTTGCTACATGGGATAGTGATGATTCCTCAAGTGATGATGAGGATGACAACAAGAGCAAGAAGAAGGGACATGCTAGCATTGCCATCCAAGAGAAGGTCTCCCTCTTTGACACTCCATCGTGCTTCATGGCTAAGGCCGCTAAGGTATCATCCGATGATGAGAGTGATCATGATCATGCTAGTGATAGTGATAGTGATAGTGATGAAGAAGAATTCACTAAAGATGAACTAATCACTATGCTAGAAGATTACACTCAACATTATAAAGAATCTAGAAAGGAATGCAAGGGCTTGCTTAAGGAAAAGAAAAATCTTATGCAAGAACTTGATGAGCTTAGAGCATCTTATGAGAGTCTAAAGGTAGACCATAAGAAGCTTCAAAAGTCTCACACTAAGCTTGAAGAAGCTCATTCCTCTCTAGTTGAAAAATGTGAAAATATGCCAACTAATGTTGAGAAAGCTAAAACTAGCAACATAGGCATATCATGTGATATAATTGATGAATCCTTTTATAAGCCTATTGTTGTTGCTCCCACTAACCCTTCATGTAGCTCATCTACATCATCCTCATCTAGTAGTGATGGTTTCACTTGTGACTCCACACTTATAGTTGAGAATGAAAATCTCAAGAAGGAGGTAAAAGAGCTCAATCACACATTAGCTAAGGCTTATGGTGGTGAGGACCGCTTGCTTATGTGCTTGGGTAGCCAAAGGTCTTCTCTCTACAAAGAGGGATTGGGCTATAACCCCAAGAAAGGCAAGGCCGCTTTTGCTCCTCACAAGACTAGTTTTGTGAAGAACAAAGGTAGCTATTGCAAAGTGTGCAAGCAAGTTGGTCACATAGAGCAACAATGCATGAACAAGAAATCCAATGCTATTGTATCCTCAATTAAGTTTGATTCTTTCTATATACTTACCAAGGGTACAAATGGTGTTCATGCTAAGTTCATTGGTGCACCATGGATGGGCTCAAAGAAGAAAGCCATTTGGGTACCAAAGAACTTGGTCACTAACCTTGGAGGACCCAAACAAGTTTGGGTACCTAAAAAGAATTGATCTTATCTTGTAGGTCAATTATAAAGACTGAGGAAGGCATTGGGTACTTGATAGTGGGTGCACTCAACATATGACCGGGGATTCTTGTATGTTCAAATCAATTGATACTAGTCAAAATGGTGGTTTTGATGCTATCACTTTCGGCAACAACAAGAAAGGCAAAGTCAAGGGGCTTGGTAAAATTGCTATTTCAAATGACAACTTTGTGATCTTTGCTTCAAGTGCATATTTGGTAGTGATGATGTTGAAGTCATAAGTGTTGATGGATCAAATTTGATATTCAAAGGATTTAGACATGGTAGCTTATACTTGGTTGACTTCAATGATAGTGAGACCCAATTGACATCATGCTTGCTTAGCAAATATAGTATGGGATGGTTGTGGCATAGAAGTCTTGGTCATGTTGGAATGAAACAATTGAACAAACTTTTAAGGCATGACCTAGTTAGAGGCTTGAAAGATGTGACTTTTGAAAAGGATAAACCATGTAGTGCTTGTCAAGCCGGCAAACAAGTTGGAAATACACATCCTAGTAAGAGTGAAATGAGCACATCAAAGGCATTTGAGCTATTGCACATGGACTTGTTTGGGCCAACAACATATACTAGCATTGGTGGCAATAAGTATGGTTTTGTGATGGTTGATGACTACACTAGATACACTTGGGTGTTCTTTCTCTTTGACAAGAGTGATGTTTATGATCTATTCAAGTCTTTTGTCAAGAGAGTGCAAAATGAGTTTGAGACTACCATCAAGAAGATTAGAAGTGACAATGGTAGTGAGTTCAAGAACACAAGAATTGAAGCTTTATGTGATGATCTTGGTATTGAACATCAATTATCTCCAACCTACACTCCTCAATCCAATGGTGTAGTTGAAAGGAAAAATAAAACTTTGATTGACATGGCTAGATCAATGCTTAGTGAATACAATGTGAGTCATTCATTTTAGAGTGAAGCCATCAACACAGCTTGCTATTGTAGCAACCGTCTTTATTGCCATGGGAAGCTTGGGAAGACACCATATGAGCTATTGAATGGAAGAAAGCCCAACATTGCATACTTTAGAGTGTTTGGTTGCAAATGTTATATTCTCAAGAAAGGCACTAGATTGAGCAAGTTTGAAAAGAAATGTGATAAAGGGTTCTTACTTGGTTATTCTACCACAAGCAAAGCATATAGAGTTTAGAATCTCACAAATGGCACCTTGGAAGAAGTTCATGATGTTGAGTTTGATGAAACCCAAGGATGTCAAAATGAAGCTCAAAACCTTGATGATGTGAGAGGAGATCAATTGTCAAATGCAATGAAGAACATGGACATTGGTGACATAAGGCCAAGACAAGTTGATGATGATGATATTCATGTGATCAACCAAAGTGTGCAAATTGATTCAAATCAAGCAAGCTCAAGTGGTTCTCATGATGAAGTGCAAGTTCAAGGTCAAACAAGTGGAAGCAATCAACTCCCAATACTCCAACCTACTAGCATAGCAAGAGATCATCCATTGGACCAAATCATTGGTGGAATTCAAAGTGGTGTTCAAACTAGATCAAGATTAGCATCTTTTTGTGAGCATTACTCATTTGTCTCATTAGAAGAACCAAAGAAGATAGAAGATGCATTGAAGGATTCCGATTGGATAAATGCCATGCATGAAGAGCTAAACAACTTCACTAGAAATCCAGTTTGGGAACTTGTTGAAAGGCCGAAGAACTACAATGTGATTGGTACTAAGTGGGTCTTTAGAAACAAGCAAGATCAAGATGGCATGGTTGTGAGGAACAAATCAAGATTAGTAGCACAAGGATACACTCAAGTTGAGGGTCTTGACTTTGCAGAAACATATGCACCGGTTGCAAGATTGGAGGCTATTAGAATCTTATTAGCATATGCTTGTGCACACAACATCATGCTCTATCAAATGGATGTCAAGAGTGCATTTCTCAATGGCTACATCAATGAAGAAGTTTATGTTGAGCAACCTCCTGGTTTTGAAGATGACAAGAAGCCCAACCATGTTTACAAGCTCAAGAAGGCATTGTATGGTTTGAAGCAAGCACCAAGAGCATGGTATGAGAGATTGAGGGACTTTCTTCTCTCTAAAGGGTTCAAGATGGGAAAGGTTGACACCACTCTCTTCACTAAGAAAATTGGAAATGACTTGTTTGTGTTGCAAATCTATGTGGATGATATTATCTTTGGATCAACTAACAAAGACTTTTATGAAGAGTTTGGAAATATGATGGCAAAAGAGTTTGAGATGTCTATGATTGGAGAGCTTAGTTACTTTCTTGGACTTCAAATCAAGCAAATGAAGAATGACACTTTTGTAAGTCAAGGGAAGTACATCAAGGACATGATCAAGAAGTTTAGATTGCAAGATGCTAAGCCAATGAGTACACCAATGGGCACTAATGATCAATTGAGTGTTGATGCTAGTGGCAACATGGTAGATCAAAAGCAATATCGGTCTATGATTGGAAGTTTGCTATATGTCACCGCTTCTAGGCCGGATGTGATGTTTAGTGTGTGCAAGTGTGCAAGATATCAGGCTTCACCTAGAGAGAGTCACTTGAAAGCAACCAAGAGAATATTGAGATATCTTAAGGGCACTCATGATGCTGGATTATGGTTTCCAAAGGGGTCTAATTTTGAGTTGATTGGATATTCCGACTTCGACTATGGTGGTTGCAAGATTGATAGAATGAGCACAAGTGGCACTTGTCAATTACTTGGAAGGTCTCTTGTTTCATGGTCATCAAATAAACAAAATAGTGTTGCACTATCTACCGCCGAGGCCGAATACATTAGTGCCAGTAGTTGTTGTGCACAATTGCTTTGGATGAAGGCCACTTTGAATGACTTTGGAATCAAATTCAAGAATGTGCCATTGTTTTGTGATAATGAAAGTGCTATCAAGATGACACAAAATCCGGTTCAACATTCAAGAACGAAGCACATTGACATAAGGCATCACTTCATAAGAGACCATCAACAAAAGGGTGATATTAGCATTGAAAGCATTGGCACCGAAGATCAACTAGCCGATATCTTTACAAAGCCACTTGATGAGAAGAGATTTTACAAGTTAAAGAATGAATTGAACATACTTGACTTCTCCAACTTGAAATGAGTGCACCTCCACATTCTTAAAATAACATGCCTCTCCTCCGACATAGCAAGGTAAAGTTGTTTGGCATATCATCCATACTTTGCTAAGGACATGTTTAGAACATATAGACATATTTGCGTGACAAATAGGCTCATTCATGAAAATCAAATGAGTTTAATGTATATATGGTACCACTATTGCTTCTATATTTTGATTGATCTAGTGGTAGCATATGACATGTTTGTGGGCTTGTAAACCCAGTGTTGAATCTAGAAAATGAGCTCATGATGTGTAATTCAACATGGTCAAGATAACCCTTATACTTTATGAGGTGTGAAGAAGCTTGTCCTTGGATCAAACCAAATTACATATTCTAGGCGAGTGATCTAGATTGAACCATAATTTGGACCTCCTCATATTGATTGACTTGACTCTCACTAAAATTGGCACCTTTTTAGTGATTGTTGACAAAGGGGGAGAGAAAAGTCACAAAGATAGAAAAGTCACAAAGATAAAAAGTCAAGTTGCAAAGCGGGAGAAAGATATAGTAAGGGAGAGAAATTAAAATTGAGAACACAAGTAGGAGGAGCAAGCTCATGAATTGTTTGTTGCATTTGTATGTGCATTAACATGATGAATTGTTACATTGCAAAGGTTAAGGTCATATTCATGTTTGTATGGTGATTGCTAGAAATAGAACTTGAATGATGTTTTGTTAAGAGTAGCTTTACAAGTAGTATCTAGACACTTTTGCTTATAATGTTAATCTCACGGGGTACTTTAGTGTTTGTGATCTTTACAAGTGATGAATTACAAGTGGTGTCTAGCTACATTGATGCTAAGGATGGTATATAAAGGCAACTCCGATTGGTATCACGCTTCAAAGGTCCATTCTATATACCTTAGCATCAATTTGATAGTAGTAACTCTCCCAAAATTCAAATCCATACATATGTGCACAATTGAACCAAACTCATGGAAGCACATATGTAGGGGGAGCTAATACTATCGAAATTGAAAATTGATTTCATTTCATATCTTTGTGATGGTTGTCATCAATCACCAAAAAGGGGGAGATTGAAAGCCCAAGTTTGGTTTTGGTAATTAATGACACCATGTTGCTAATGCCATGTGTTAAGTGTTTTGAGTTAGGCATAAGCAACACATGTGATGAAGGTGTACGTGGCAAGGAGTGGTGGCCAAAAGATCACAAAGAGATGGTGCATGGACATGAAATGTCGATCATGGTGGAGATGCACATAAAATGATGGACATGATGATCAAGTGGAAGAGAAGGATCTAAGAGCGCAAGGCAAAGGTATAACCATAGGGTTTTCCTTTTGCCGGTCTAAGTTGAGTAGAGAAGTGATTGACCGGGTTTAGGATACATAGCCGACTATCAAGAGGGGCAATCACGGTTAGCTCGGGAATCAAGTGCCACTAGATCAATGTCTTGAGCATATGCATTAGGATCTAGTTGAGAGCTAACATAACGCCTTGGAAAATGTTTGTGAAATGCTAACACACATGCACATGGTGGTTTACACTTGGTGGTGTTAGCACATTTGCGAAGGCGGTGGAGTTTAAGCGGTAGAGAGGGGTTAGGGTTCCTCTCTCCCTCCCACTGAGCTTGCGAGGCGGGATTCAGTGCTTTTTAGGGAAGTGAAACGCCTATTTTCTATTGCGCCAAAAGTTGGAAAAGGAACGGAGGCGAACGGCGGTCACTGTGGTGATCGGACGCTGCACCGGACACGGTCTCGGTTTGACCGGACGTGTCCAGTCAGTTCAACTCGGTGCTACTAGGGTTTCTGACCGGACGCTGGTCTGGTCTGACCAGCACGTCCGGTCAGTTCACCTGTGTGTAGAGGGAGAGCGCACGACCGGCGCGTCCGGTCCCTCACGGCACCGGAGCGTCCGGTCAGGCGTCCAGAGGGGCAGAGCGCAGCGGAGTGCCGATCGGACGCGCGGCGCGTCCGGTCACGTGTGATCGGACGCGTCCGGTCTCGATGGGAGCTTACTGGAACACGACCGGACGCTGGCACTATCACGTCCGGTCAAACGCTAGAGCGTGTCTGGTCACGGCAACGGCTAGTTCTGATGCGCACTGTTCACGTTTTTCCTGTAGTGACCGGACGCGTCCGGTCACCCTGACCGGTGCGTCCGGTCAGCGTGATTTCAACTGAGTCGTCCGGTAATGGCTAGCTGCGTACCCCTTCGCTATAAATAGATATTGTCTAGGGTTTGAGGGGAACTATTGCACATTTTGAGACCTAGAGACATCCTTTGAGCTAGAGAACAACCCCTCCACTCATCTCTTTGCATAGTTGCACATCTTGAGTGAGATTGAGTGAGATTCAAGTGCATTGCTTGAGAGTTGCATTCTAGAGGCACTTGATCTTTGAGTTGCTGTGGATTTCTTGTTACTCTTCCGTGTTTCCCGACACGGTAGATGGCTTGGAGCAGCGGAGGTGATTAAGCTCGCAATTGGATATTGTTGGAGCCTTCACCAAGTGTTGTAAGGGGTTCTTGATCCTTCCCCGTGGGAGTTCGTGAATTAGATACTCTAGTGGAGCTCATGGCTTGGAGGATCCCCATCTTGTGTGTGGTTGTGCGGTGCCCACCGAGGGCTCGACTCTTGATAGTCGATTAGCTCGTGAACCGACAAGTGGGTGTATCGCCACAACGAGGAGTAGCTTGCCGGGAAGCAAGTGAACCTCGGGATAAATTCTTGTGTCATTCTCTTCCTGAGGATTTCTATTGTGTGATTGATTGGTACTTCTCATCTCTACACGGCGGTATAATCACTCGAAGCTCTTCTCTCGTATTACATCTTGTATCTAGCTTGTTGTTGTTGTTGTTGTTGTGTTTAGTGGATAGCCTTGTACTAGACTTGTGTAGGTGGCTTGCTTAATTAGTTAGAGCTAGTGCATTTTGCTCCGCCACCTTTTGTACTAACTTATGGTTAAGTAATTCTTGTAGAAGTTTTAATTAGGCTATTCACCCCCCCTCTAGCCTATTTGAACCTTTCAGCGACCCCAAACTCAGTTGCGGTCCCACTCCGCAGCTCTGCTGCAGAATCAGTCCTCAGCTCGATCATGGACAACAAAGGCATCAAACTGATGTAAACGGATGGCCCTGCCACGTAGCAGTCCCCAGCTCTGCTGTGGGGCCACAAAATATATTAGCGCACTAGAGAAATGGCGAAAAAGGCCCACTCTGGGGTTCTCCACCACAGTCTAGGCCCGCATAAAGGCCCAGTTGGAGATAATGATTGAGGAGGCGGAAGCGGTGCATCGGGCATGGTTACCCAAAAACCCTGGAAGTTAAAGGGTTATTCTGCTCTTATAAATACCTGTGCGGCGGCACCCCACTTCTCCCACTGCATCCACTTCACGTTAGTTCATCTTCCACACCGCTCATTCCGCCTTCTCCGCCAGTTCCATCGCCGCCGCACCTACAAATCCAAAACCTAGATCCAAACATCGCCAGATCTAGCCGCTCCAACACCACCCCGCACACCGCAACTGCATTCTGCAGCCGGAGAAGAAAAGGAGGATGGCACGCGAGGGCCATGGAGCAAGAGCACAGCTGATGGCGGCGGAGTGAAACAAGTCGATGAGCACGGAGGCCACCCTCGTGAAGCTCATCACCGCCGGCATAATGGCTGAGGCCGCAATCGGTGGATGGAGGACGTTATACGATGAGAACTATCTAGACCCTCGTCCTTGCAAAATCGTTGTCTTTGAAGATTTTTATTGGTGCATATTTGGGAATCCGTGTCATCCCTTTCTACAAAAGCTATGTGACTACTATAGGGTTAGCATCTGCAATCTCCACCCTAACTCTGTTCTTGCTATTTCCGTCTTTATTACCCTCTGTGAGTCATATCTCGGCATCTAGACTCACTTCAATCTGTGGCGGCACTTTTTCTGCCTCAAGAAGAAAGAAGGTGCGGGAGGATCCAAAATAGTCGGAGGAGCATACCTAAACTTATAGGATAGGATGAAAGCAGAATACCTAAATGTACCCCTCAGTTCGTCCATAAGAGATTGGTACAAGAAATGGTTCTATGTGCAGCAAGAACAGGAGCCATTTGTTGCCTGTGATGTCGCTCGGATCCCCGAGCTACAAGAGAGCTAGTCGGCAAGGCCGTCTAGCGCAGAAATGGTGCAGGTTGAAGAGCTGCTCGGGATGTTTGACAGGAGCCGACTCGACGGGCCAACGGTGGCACTGAACTTCATCTGCAGGCGGGTGCAACCGTGCAAGGAGCGGGTGCATCCACTGTATGAGTACTTGGGGTCAGGTGACCCCACGAGGGAGCCTGCAAGGAACCTCTCATGTGAGGAGGTGAACTGGTGGTTGGCGCAACTGTTTGACCTGTCAGGATACAGCCTACCATCGAACACGATGAAGGCATATAAATTGACAGCACCACCACCACAGGTATGTCTAAAGTCGCCCATAGTGTCAATTTGATATCTGATAGTTGCTAGTCCACAGCCATAACGCTTGATCTGATGCTTGCAAGATCCATGGTCAAGACCGGGCAACTGTGTATGTCTCCGACATGCCCGCCGATGACTGGCCAGCTGGTGTAGACGCGTGAGAACTCCGCATGACAAGGAAAGCGGCTGGGAAGTGCCCCATAGTAGAGGGGCCTTCCCAAAAGAGGAAGTCCACTGACCCCCTAGGCACAGGGGTCCTTTGGTCATTGATGATGAGGAAAGCAATCGAAAACAACGCAAAGTCATGGCCGGCTTGATCGATGACGAGGAAGACGAGGAGGATGAGACTCTGCTAAACCACCCCGCGTGCTGACGCCACCAAGGGCGCCCACTCCTCCTCGAGCAGCAACACCTCCAGGGACGCCCACACCGCCCCGAGCAGTGACACCTCCCCGAGAAGCCACGCCTCCCCAAGCAGCGATGCCAACCCAGACGGCCATACCAAGTACGGGGCAGACTGGCTCAGCAGTCCCCATGGGTGTTGTTGGGTATTTTAAACGCAAACAGAAAAATCCGCAAGCGCACAGATACCGATGTAGCTTTCACCCGGGAGTATTCCAAGGTATCAATTTTCTACGGGGAACGTGAAGTGCACCAGTTGAGGTTTAGATCGCCTAGGGATAACTATATGTTTTTGTAGGGAGAGAGGAATTTTCCTAAGAGTTCTATAGATAGATCTAGGAATCAGGGTTTACTTTAGGGTTACTTATTTCGGGACATCAGAACACTAACCACAAAAAGGGATAAGAAGGGGGCTAAGAAGCCTTGACTACAGTCCTACAAACACCAATCTGAACATGGTGGAATATGTCGGCCGTTAGGGCTGTCACTACCCTAGGGCTACCACAACAATCCGCTGACTGGGTGCAATTCCAAGTAATCGCAAGACTAGGCGCCACACCTAATCTATTAATTACTACTCTAGCATTGCAAAGACTAGAGCACTTGATGCAAGTGGGAATCCAATAAATAACTTAAAAGTAAATACAGAAATTAAATGAAGAACTCAGGAATTATAAAATTAAAGAACATGGCGATTGCTCAAAGACGAACCAGTTGCTGCAAAAGTATAATGTTGTGAAAGATCCGACAGATCTGGCTCCTCTTTGGCTCTCTCCTCTTCTCTAGTTTACAACTAGATGAACTAGAACTAGAACTAGAAGATGAACTAGAAGAACTAGAACTAGACTATCATCTAGAGGGATCTCTACTTCTACTTGGATGGAGGGTGAAACCCTAGCTTTTTGCTCTGGATGTAGCTAATAAAGATGGAGATGTCCTGAGGGAGGGGGTCTGCCCCTGCTTATATAGCCCGGTGGGGTGAACCGCAGCCCTCGGATCAAACCGACTTGAAACAATGGTTGGGATGCGTCGTAGAGGTCAGTTGGAGGCCATCACGCGAAGCTGGTCTCACTTGGAGGTGGGCCCAAGCCGATCATCCTAACATGTGGGGCTAGCCGGCCCCACCTGTCAACCTCTAGGCTTTCGCTTTGTTCTCGTGTCTTCTCGTGTCCTCTAGAACCTTCCCGTCAATTTTCGTGGAATTCCGACTTGATTTGGTCCGATTTCTTGACTCCTACCCCTTCTCAGCTTATTCTGTTTTTATCCCTAAGAATTCACAATTCACCAAAGCTGTGGAAATTGTTATGTTAGTCCCTAAAACTCTTGCTTGGTGATGGTTCTAGAGTCTTCTAGAATCTTTCGAGTCGTATCCATCGGGGACTCTCTCTGGAACTCCAAATATATCGAATGATATGTCTGTTTTGATCATCTCGACGAGCTCTTCGCAATGATGTGCTCTAATTCATCACTTGAGATACTTTTATGTGGTGAAATATTAAATATCCTGCAAAACAAGTGAGAACAACACAACTCGTGGAACTCGTTAGAATCAAACCCTATAACTATGCTTTGTGGTTCATTTCATTCTTTTTCATGCAATAGTTGATGGTTAAAAATGAGCATTAGTGACCGTCAACAAGTTCTCCCAAGCTTAACCTTTGCTAGTCCCTGAGCAAAGCAAATATCAACAATGGATCAGGAGTTGCTACAATGCTTTCACGCCTCAAAAGTACACATGCGTTCAAACAAGAATTCTCCTCCGGATTAGAGCAAACCATTTTGAATTCAAACTTACCCATTACCTTCAACTATGGAGCTTTTAGCCTTTACTTGGGTCTTGAGTAGTTGAAAGACAAAACAACCAAGTCAAGCACTACTTCTCAAGTTCTTCGATCAACCTTCATTCTGGAGTTTTTGTAGGTTTTTAAAATAAAACTCAGAGATTCCTTTTTGTATGACCCTTTCTAGTCTCTCATATGTAGTATTTGTGGATCCTTTCCAAGGCAATGATGGTGTTTTGTCTTCTCTCTTTCACTATGTGGTATTTTTAGAATAAGGCAGAGTATCATCATGCCTCCTCTCTCTTACCCTATAACTAATAGGCTTATATGGAGCTGAGGGTATTTCAAGGATGTAGCATACTTACCATGCATATGTTGCTCAGTCAAAACCAGGATCCTCGGAGGGGAGACCATACCCTTAGATCAAGATGTGCATGTGTGTGGAAATATTTGGTGGCTAACCTAATTCTACTTTGCTCCTCGAGAGACTACCTCCAACTAAAGAATTTATGAAGAACTTTGCTATGGAGGTCTTGGGATATCTTCTTTCTCCTTTCTTTGATAACAATGATGAACTTCTAGGCATAGAGATCATGGAATTCTCTTGTTCTCTCTCTCTTTTTCTTTTTTTACTTCTTCTTTTTTTTCTTTTTTTTACAAAGGATCTCCTGCCTCTTACTTTAGGATACAATGAACTTGGAGAAGAGATAAATCACAATCTTGAAGCATTTATTTGAAAACCAAACAATCTTTTTGGATCCTCTCCCAGTGTAGGAGATAGATTTTTTGTGTGGAAAAGGCATGTTTTTGCGTACTCCTAGGGTAGGAGCAGCAGGATATATGTGGGTGTAAGTGATCTTGATCTTGGGAGCATAACCATCCTCTCGACAAGGGTCTCACACGGGTTGACCAAACTCAACACAAAGTAAGCAGCCTATGAGCTAGTTTTCCTATTCTTGCAAGCATGTATATATGACTGTGGTAGGAATTCAAACTCTCATCATACAGGAACTCATCATGTGACAATTTTATGTTTTTCAAAAGATAAATCTCCAGAACTCAAGTTTCTCTAGGAACAAGATAAACAACAGCTCAGACCTTCTCATATCATATCCGTCAATCACCTAGACTTAGATCAAGCATTTGCAATCCACGAGTTTCAAGTTTAGAGTAAATCCTAGGTCAAAATAATTATTTCCAAAACTCAGGAGAGTTCAAGGTTGAAAACTAGGCACCTGAAAGAAATTATGGTAGAGCAACTATTCATCATTTCTGTAACAGAACCAACCAAATTATAAGAGCACAAGTACAAAAACAAGCGCCAAAACGCTCAAATTTTCGAACTTGTGCCCATATAATCCCGGTAGTCAATCGAAACCACGAAGGATTTCAAACCAACTCTTTTACAACCAAGATCGCATCATTCAACATACACATCACATGTTACATTTCACAAGTAGTTCGGAAGTTCACTTACAACACACGGAGTCGTAAATTATTACAAACCGAGTTCATAAAGTAGCGGAAGCATAACACACGCACACTATTCAAATACTACTGCCAGTCTTACAGATTAACATCCCACAAAAGCATTAAGGAAAGTAACTAACAGACGATCACTCCCGAGTGATCTAGTCCTCATCACCCGCGGGGTGGAGGCAAGTCTTGCAGAAGCCCTGATAAAGCATGTCATATGCAACAGGAGGGAAAAAACCCTGAGTACGGGAATGTACTCAGCTAGACTTACCCGTTGAAACGGAAAATAAGAGACAACAAGGATCATGCAAGACTTTCATAAGTGGAGCTGACTGACATCACCTTTGCGGAAAAGCATAAGTAATTGAAACTCTTTTAACCTGTGCTAGCAGTCATTTTAGCATTAACCTATCATCTATCTTAGCACCTGTACTAAACATTCACTAGATTGTAATCAGACAATAATATTATTATATCCATAGCTAGTATAACTTTGCAGCAACAGTATATCATTCGCTTAACCATCTGTTCAATTTAATGAGATCTACGTTGCCGCTGTTCAAGTCAAGTGCACAGTAACCGGGAGCGACGGCGATTTGAATCGAATTCCTATCCAGCTAGAGGGGTATTTCTAACACTCACCGAGTCACGCCTGGCGAGGGCTGCTTAGGTCACCTTTGGTACAGTTCAGGAGCCACGGGTTCGACTGATGCCGCATCCCCAAGGGCGACACTCTGCCAGGTGCTAGGGACTCTAACCCCCTGAAACGTCCTTGATTTCCACAAAGGGAAATCCACAGAAACGAAGTGTAAAATGACGAAACATTCCGTCATTTTACCCAAATCTCAGCGATACATAAAGTCATGCACGAATATCAGAGTACAAAAGGCAGTTTTACATAATTTATTCTCTTCGCCTCGCAGGGCGGAACACACTCACACAAGCATACGAAACAACATCCGACGTAGATAGCAGCGGAAAAGATCTTCTGGATCCAGCTTGAGCGTAGAACAGACCCTCTAATTCTCCCAATCATCGCCCTCGTAGTCGTACTCAGGCTCGGAACCTGTCAAAAATCTATCAGTACACTTGGTACTGGCCACGCATCGCCCACCCTATGCTTGCAATGCTTTGTGGAAAGTGGAATGCATTGAGGGAAGTAGGAAGAGACCTACTTAGGCTGTGGGTTTCCTATGCAAGTAGTTAATATTTTAATAAGATATTCCTCAGTTTTTATCTCATCTTAGTCACACATTTTCCCAATCCCACCACACACAACACATCTCATCTCACTCTCTCTCTAGGCGACGAGATTGACTCCCGCTCAGATCTTGTCTCAATGGCCAAAGCCGGAATTCGACACAGAACCCGGGGGAAAGGTAGAAATGACTCCTCTCATCTAATCAAGAGAAGCGTAGGTCATGGGAATGTCCATATCCGCGGACGCGGCTATACGTATAGATCGATCAACTCTGCAGAGCGTGTACACCTGGTAATCCACAAGATCGCCATCCTCGACGATCCGGCTCATCTAGGCTAATTCCAACTGCCTTCCAACCGGTACAGTACCACCCTACCACTCAGCCCTAGGCCATCCCGGCATCCACCGAAACGCTGAGACTGTGAGACGTAGTACCGGGCCCCCAGGGTCACAACGCTGTCTTAGGAGGGTGTGGGTCCCCAAGCCCGTACCTCCCTACACTATCACCTTCCAACCTAGTAGTAGTGGTACCGCCCTAGTCAGTCGGGTAATTGTCTCCCGCCCATCGGGAGTGAGTGGTGTGCACGAAGGTCCCATGGTTCCGGTTCTCAAGACATACCAGTCCTTAGGGTGACCAGACAGGATGTCTTCTTAAGGGGGAGACACCTTCTTCCCCGTGCCACGACAGCACCTCCACCAGGGATAACCAACACCCCAGTTCACCTCTCAAATATACCCGCCACAGGTATCTCTCGTGAGGGATGCCCAGGTCGCACCCCTCCAACAAGACTTGCCCCAAAGACTCATCGTAGGATCCTGTCCGATCGACTCAACCCTCACCACTCACCCAAGACGCACGCCAAGATCTCCCCAGTTCTTTAGTCAGGTTTATCAAGTTCTTGGCACTATGTGCCTTATACATATACGTCTCTCTCTCACCGGCATCACATCACAGATATAATGCGAGTAAAAGCAAAAGCAGTAATATGTAACATGCGAGCATCTAACCTAACAGCAGGGTGAGCAGGAGTAAGGTTATGACAAGGTAAAAGGCTCAAAGTAAAGCATCTACCATGCAGCCTATCATCAATAATAATGTACAAAAATAAAGCGCTAGCAATTCTATATTTGCATGCGTGGGGCGTGGCACCTGGCAGGTCGTCACCCAAGTCCTCGCTGTAGTCGGGGTCATACTCCTCAGTTGGCAGGTCCTCCGGCTCTGTTAAACGTATCGTAGAGCCGCATTAACGACTCCTATAGAGGTGCACAAAGAAGCAACAGAAATTCAAAAGATCCAAATGCACTCAAACATAAGCCTAAGATGTAGAGCTCATTTTAAGAAAAAATTAGAAACTGGTTTGGTATTTTTCTGAGTTAAAATGAATTAGTTTTGAATTTCTAAAGATAAAATGATTTTTTGGAAAAGAAAAAGAAAAGGAAAAACCAGGCAGTGACACGTGTCACACTCTGATTGGCCGAAACCGATCGAGTCACTAACAGGTGGGCCCGTTTGACTGGTCAACGGTCAACGGTCAATGGTCAACTCTGACCGGGCCGAGACCGGGCCTCGGTGGGCCTGGGCTAGGCCGGATATGGGCCGAACTGGGCCGGGCTAGGCCCGCCACGTGTCAGACGCTGGTGCGGCCAAATCGCCCATTCGGATTTGCAAACGGGCTCGGGCTGGTGAGCTCGGCTCACGGTGGTCTCATGCGGGCGGTCCACAGGTCTTGAACGCGGTCCACGGTGGACCTGGTCCATCCCCTCCTCTCCCCTCTCGGCTCACGGTGCACCGAGTGCACCTAGCCGCTCCTCTCCTCTCTTGCTTGTTTCTTCTTTTCTCTGGCCATGCTCTCACCGGGGGCGAGCAGCCGAGCTCGCGCTCTGAGGGCTCAAGGGCAAAAATCGTAGGCTCGAGGGCACCGTGTGGTCTCGTGGAACTCAATAGAGGGTCAACGGTGTGGATTGGAGTTTCTAGGGAGCTTGTTCATGGCGGTGGCAGCTCGGCCGGTATGGCGAGCGGAGGCAAGGCCTCCACAGCTAATCCAGGGTCCAATTCGGCCCTTGGATTTTCAATTGGAAACATCAGCAAGGCTTTAAGGCCACCGTTGATGACTTCTCCAAGTGGCAGAGCACATGCCCTCGGTTGGGTGTGCGGCGGTGCTCCGGCACCTCCTCTGCTCCGGTGAGGCGGACGCATCCTGCGGCCGTCCGTCCTCCTCTTCTTCAGACTTCAAGGGCGCGCCATGTCTAGCAGCACTGCTGGGTTTGCAGAGGGTTTTCCCCAGTCTCTACCGTGCGCTGGCGGGTGGAACGGCCTCGCCATGGCCAGGCTCTGGCCATGGCGAGCGCGCTTAGCGTTCGCGTGTGCAGCCGGCGTTCTCGAGCGCGCGGTGGCTCGGCATTGCCCCTTTCTTGAGAGCAGTGTGTGCACGCATATGTGTGTAGTTGTGAACAAAGTTTGGGCCTCAACCTTGATCCTTCTCGGTGCGGGAATGGTCGCGGTGGCGCCCTTAGTTCGTGGCAGCAGCGGGCTTGGTGTCTACACACCGTGGAAGCGGGGTGCTGCGGACTCACTTGGTGTGGCGGTGAAGAGAGGATGGCGGTGCGGGCGATTTGACGTAGTGATGAGGCGATGCCGTGCAGGGAGAACAGCAACGTCGACGTGGTCGTTCGGTCAACGCTCCAGGCTCCGGCGGCTCCTCGGTGGCTGGCGGCTCCGGTGGCGGCTTTCCCCCTCTTTCTCCCCTTCTTCCCCCTCCTCCCCCTTTCTTGGTCGTGGCGCGAAGTGGTGGCCACTGGGGTGGTGGCGGAGCGGATGGAGGGGGCTCGGGAACCCCAGGTGGTGCCTACTTGTAGGGGGCGGCGATCATGGGAGAGCGAGCGGTGGTGAAGGGGTTTGGGGCCACATGGAGGCGATCAACGCGATTGTGCTAGGGTTTTGGAGAAGCCAGCTAGTGAAGATAAGATTGGCCTCACCAATTTTGGAATCACGGTTTGGTTATGGAAAGGATGGCGGTGTCAGGTGGTGGTTGCGGTGCGGGCCATGGCGGAGGCACGCGCGGCTCGCGGTGCGTGGGAGCGGAGGCGAGACGCGTGCGGCTGGCAGGAGGAATTGGTGGCGCGGCTTGGCACGCATGGCTGGCGGTGTAGGCAGAGGGAATCTCCCCTCGCCCCGTGCATGACCCTGTCCCCTCGCTGTCTCTGTTCCCATTCGAAGCAGAGGATTTGGTCGGGCGGGAGGAAGGCGATGACTCGCGGGACCCTCTCGTCAGCGAGCAGAAGAGAAGAGGACGCGAAGTCCTTTGGCGTCTCGTGAAAGCGACATGGGCCGAGGCGGCTGCGGCTTGCTGGGTCGCCCATCGCGCGGTGAGCGCGTGTGCGCGCGAGTGCGGTGTGGGCCAGCGGTGGCCTGCTGGGCCAGCCCACGCACGGTTGGGCGCGCACTGTGTGGCTTGGGCTGGCTTGGCAGGCCGGTTTGGCGGGGTTGGCTGGGCCACATAGGGTTTCTTCTCCTTTTTTTGATTTAAACATCAAGCTTTTCTATTTTGTATTTTCTCCTTTATCCCCATTATGCCAAGGCATGTGTATGCATACCAATATATTGCCTCCACTTGGTTAACACAATGGGGCCCACCAAAAATATATTTTTGGTTTCCAACTATTTGATAGGTTTATATTTCTATATTTATTTACTTAAGCAATTAATTCAAGAGATGTTGTTGCTTTTAATTCAATTCAAAGAACATAAAATCTAACTCAAGCATGTTTGGTTAAATGCAAAGATGTAGTTAGCTATTTTAGGTGCTACTTGTGCAACTAGGTTAGGTTCCCTATATGACACTTCACCAAACATAGGTTTATTTAAAAAAAAATTGTGGTTGTGATTTTTGTTTCCTAGAAATTCTGGGTTGTTACAGTCCTCCCCCCTCATAGGAATCTCGTCCTGAGATTTAAGGTGTGGCATACCTTTCAAAGAAGTAGGGGTATAGCATCCGAAGTTCGGACTCTTTCTCCCAAGTAGCTTCCCGTTCTGTGTGGTTACTCCACTGAACCTTGCACATGGGTATCACTGTGCTTCTAGTTTCTTTCTCAGCTCTGTCTAAAATTAAGATTGGGTGCTCCTTGTACTCCAAGGTGTCCTGGATATCCAGTGCTTCTGTGTGTACCTCTTGTTCTGGCAACTGCAAGCACTTGCGTAGCTGAGATACGTGAAACACTGGGTGTACTCCTGTTAACTCCTTGGGCAACTCCACCTTGTATGCTAACTTGCCAATCCTGACCAATCCTGTAAGGTCCCACATACCTAGGTGACAACTTTCCCTTCACATGAAACCTGATGGAACCTCGGAGTGGGAGACTTTGAGATAGACATAGTCCCCGACCTGAAACTCGAGGTCTCTCCGACGGTTATCTGCATAACTCTTCTGTCGGCTTTGGGCAATCCTCAGGTTCTCTCGTACTTGGGCTGCTCCTTCTTCGGCATCTTTGATCTTTGCGGGACCAAAGAATGATCTCTCTCCCACTTCTGACCACATCAGAGGGGTTCTACACTTTCTTCCATACAAAGCCTCAAACGGTGACATCTTGAGACTAGCCTGGTAGTTGTTGTTGTAAGAGAACTCTGTGTGGGTCAAACTTTTCTCCCAATTGGTTCCATACTTCAAGACATAAGCTCGGAGCATATCCTCCAAAATCTGATTAACTCTCTCTGTCTGACCATCTGTCTATGGGTGGTATGCGGTACTGTAGTCAAGTCGAGTCCCTATAGCCTTATGGAGACTCTTCCAGAACTTGGACACGTATTGCGTACCACGATCAGACACTATGCTAGTGGGGGCTCCGTGGAGTCTGAGAATGTGCTCGACATACAGATCTACTAGCTTCTCAACTCTGTAGTTAGCCCTCACAGCTATGAAGTGAGCTACCTTGGTTAGTCGGTCAACGATCACCCAAATCGAGTCACGGCCTTTAGGAGTTCGAGGTAAGCCTACTATAAAGTCCATGGATATGCTTTCCCATTTCCACACCGGAACGTCCAAGGGTTTAAGCAATCTGGCTGGTCTTTGATGCTCAGCCTTGACTCTATTGCAGATGTCGCATCGCGCGACATGCCCGGCAATATCTGCCTTCATGTTCTTCCACCAGAACTGTTTCTTTAGATCAGCATACATTTTGGTGCTTCCTGGGTGAATACAATACTTGGAGTCATGACCCTCATCCAAGATTTCTCGCCGCAAGGCGGAATTAGACGGTACACAGATTCTATCCTTGTACCAGTACACTCCTTGCTCATCCTCCCTGAACTCGGGGCACTTGCCCTTCTTCATGAGTTCTCGGATTTCCCAAATTTCAGGACACTCCAGTTGAGCATTGCGGATCCGATCCTTAAGGTTGTATTGCACTCGAAGCTCGTTCAACATACCCCTGGGTAGGATTTCGAGACGAAGTTCGCCCATTTCCTGACATAGCTCAGGTGGTATGGCTTCCATGGACAGATTGTGGCAATAGCTCTTTCGGCTCAAGGCATCAGCGACTACATTAGCCATTTCCGGATGATAGTGAATCTCTAGGTCATAATCCTTTATAAGCTCAAGCCATCGGTGCTGTCTCATGTTTAGATCTTCTTGAGTGAAGAAGTACTTCAAGCTCTTGTGGTCGGTTAGATATCACACTTATTTCCGATCAAGTAGTGCCTCCATATCTTTTGGGCATGCACGGCAGCGGCAAGCTCCAGATCATGGGTTGGGTAGCATTGCTCATGGTCCTTCAACTGTCAGGACGCATAGGCAATGACCCTTCCACTTTGCATCAGAACACAACCAAGTCCCTGTCTAGATGCATCACAATAGACCACGAAGTCTTTCTAGATATCGGGCAAGGCAAGAACAGGTGTGGTGGTAAGCTTCTGTTTTAGAGTCTGGAAGCTGTGCTCGCACTCGGCCATCCATTCAAACTCATTAGTCTTCTTTAGCAGGTTAGTCATGGGCTTGGCTATCTTTGAGAAGTTCTCGATGAATCTGCGATAGTACCCAGCTAAACCAAGAAAACTGTGGACATCGGTCACATTGCGGGGTTGTTCCCACTCTTTCACAGCTTCAATTTTTGCGGGATCTACAGCAACTCCCTCAACAGTGAGTACATGACCAAGGAAAGCAACTTCTTCAAGCCAAAAGTCACATTTGCTGAACTTGGCATATAGCTGATTTTGTCTCAACTTCTCCAAAACCACTCTCAAGTGTTGCTTATGTTCTTCGGTGGTGGAAGAATAGATAAGGATGTCATCAATGAACACCACTACAAACTTGTCCAGTTCGTCCATGAATACCTTATTCATCATGTTCATGAAATAAGCCGGGGCATTAGTGAGTCCGAAGGACACCACTGTGAACTCATATTGCCCGTATCTGGTGACAAAAGCTATCTTAGGAATGTCGTCGGGTCTGATTTTCATCTGATGATACCCGGACATGAGATCGATCTTAGAAAAGAACTTTGCATCTTTCAGCTGATCTAGGAGATCATCGATCCTGAGCAGAGGATATTTGTTTTTGACTGTTACGGCATTCAAGTTCCGATAGTCAATGCACATCCTCATGGATCCGTCCTTCTTTTTCACGAACAAAATAGGGGAACCCCAGGGTGAAGCACTGGGTCTGATGTATCCCTTATCTGACAACTCCTTGAGTTGCTTCTTTAGCTCCTCTAGCTCATCGACTGACATGCGGTAGGGCCTCTTAGCAATAGGACCAGTACCAGGCAGAAGGTCAATCACAAATTCCACATCCCGATCAGGTGGTATGCCTGGCAACTCTTCAGGGAACACGTCTGGGTACTCATTCACAATGGGTACCTCCTCGATTGTCTTGGCCTCTAGGGCACACAACTTAGAGACTGTTTTTCCCTGATTTGGCTTACAGCGGATTATGTGTCCACTTGAGTGTGTGATCTCCACATACCTTGGTGAACAAGATATCACTCCTTTATGTTGTGTCAACTAATCCATTCCCAGTATGACATCTAGTCCCTCAGATGGAAGTAAGGTGAGATCGGCTAGAAAAGGGTAGCCCTCAATGGTGATACTCACACCCTAACATCTCTTGGTGCATAAAATGCGACCCAAAGGTGAACTAGTATCAATGGGCTCCTTGCGGGGAGTCACAAGTATGCTATGTTCTCGTGCAAACTTAGTGGAAATGTAAGAACAAGTAGCTCCAGAATCAAACAAGACTGAAGCTATAACCCCCTGTACCAAAAACATACCATACACCACGTCGGGAGCGTCCTGGGCGTCCTCCGCGGTCATGTGGTTGAGACGACTGCGGACAGCCCTAGCAACGTTCTTGCGTGGAGCAGCAGGTGTAGCAGCCTGTCTTGTCTGGGTCGAAGCAGGCGGTGTGCCTTTCTTGACAGGGCACTCAGCGATCTTGTGACTGGGCTGGCCACAACTGAAGCAGGTGAAGGGCGCGCTACCTGTGGAGGTAGGCGTAGCGGTCCTCCACGTGCCAGCTCCCTGAGTGGGGCGATTTGGAGCAGGTCGGCTCTGAGCGGGGCGGTGGTAGTTGGCGGTGTAGGTACCACCTCCATGGCTCGGAGTGGTCACTGCCCCCTGAGTATAGCGAGAGCAGGGCGGAGGAAGCACGTGAGCACGTGGCCTCTGCGGAGCCGGGCCATGAGTGGAACTCTCAAACCGGCGCTTCTTCTCCTTGTGGAGGGCGTCTGCCTCCAGACGGTCCCTCTCCATCTCTAGCACCTTGTTGACCATCTCACGAAGGGTGCGACAAGCATGACCCGAGAGGGCCACCTTGAGACGAGAGTTCAGCCCCTTCTTGAAACAGTACATATTCTTCTTTTCGGTATCGGTCTCACCTGGAGCATACCTCATCATGCGAGTGAAACGAGTAGTGTACTCCTGAACCTTCTAGGAGCCTTGGGAAATGTTGCGAAACTCCTCTACCTTGGCATCCATGACGCCCTCAGGCACGTGTTGCTCACGAAAAACTTCGGTGAACTCCTCCCAAGAGATACTCCCCGGGTCCTCGTGGGCGTCGCAGTAGCTGTCCCACCATGCGCGTGCAGCGCCGGTGAGCTGGTGGGCGGCTACCCCCACACACTCCTCGTTAGTGCAGGTGGTGAGGTCTAGCTTCTTTTCCATCTCACGGAGCCAGTCCTCAGCGGCGATGGGGTCATCGTCGGCGATGTCGAAAGTAGGAGGCCTCAGCTTGAGAAAACCCTCCAACTTCCGCTAGAAGTCATTGGGAGGACCCCCGTGGCGGTGAAGCATTCCCTGAGCCAGTGTCTCCAAGAGGCGGGTTTGGCGGTCCATCACCTCCGCCAACTGTGGTGGTGGCAGCGATGGTGCTTCTTCTCCAAGATGCTGGGCAGCACCCGCCCCTAGTGCAGGCTCCTCTGGTGCAGGCTCCTCCCCAACACCGAAGGGGACTCCCCGGTCTCCTCCACGGCCTCGACCACGACCACGGGCCATAGGCATGGGGGAAAGCGAGCGGTTGTTCAAACGAGCGGATCGGTGGCAAGACATCTCTCTGCAGGGTCAGATCGTTGTTTAACACACACATTTTTTTTAATGCATGGTTAAGCAGTTTATCAATTTAAAAAGAGATAGCTATCCAACACTCATACAAAGATGCAATAAGAACCATAAGATGCAATAAGATCCAAAACATTCATTACATTAATTTATTACATAGCGATATCTCCAGTAGCTACACTAACAGATTCACGGGAATCGTGCTACTCGCAGGTAGCTCCAAAAGTGGGACATCCTACATTACTCCTTAAGTGCATCATTATAACTCTGGCCACACAGGGCTCAACATGTATACTACTACCTTATTACATGATTATGTGAAAAAGGTGACTACTCCTGTCCAGGAGTGGCGGGTGGTGTAGAAGGACCAGAAGTGGAAGCCTTGGGAGTGCCCTCCATGGCACGAAGCTCGTCGTCGGAGTGGTGGATCCTCGCGACGTAAGTGAGAGCGTAGTCCAGCATCTTAGTCCTCGGAACCTCTGAGTATCCCTCAGTCGGGCAAGCCTTGAAGTTGAGCTTGGTGGCCTCAACATGGAAAGGCTGTCTGCGCGGTTTCTTGCGCATCCCAGGTAAGAAGACGTCCTGAACCTTTCCGATCTCCTGGACACGCTTACGATCAGCGTCGATCCAAGCCTAACTGATGCGGTTCACCTTGTCCTGAAGATACTCGGTGCTCTTAATGTAGTGAACCAAGTGGTGCATGTTGTAGGTGGTGGTGACGGCAACCTCCACAGCTATCTTTTCCATTGTGTTGCAACGGGCTTCCAGGGCAACCTTCCTAAAGCCACGCTGCTTCTCCTTCTCGTGGAGCTCTCTCAGGGTAAGCCTCTGACG
Source organism: Saccharum hybrid cultivar R570 (assembly GCA_038087645.1). Taxonomy (NCBI): domain Eukaryota; kingdom Viridiplantae; phylum Streptophyta; class Magnoliopsida; order Poales; family Poaceae; genus Saccharum; species Saccharum hybrid cultivar. The sequence continues at coordinate 10,493,698 of JAQSUU010000520.1, forward strand.
CTCAATCCGATCCTCACACTCAAGCACCTTGGACTCAAGATAGTCATGGCGAAGCTCAGCCTCCCCAACCTTGTCCTTGAGATTGGCGATCTCCTTGTGAAGTGACTGCTCACGGTTCTCATAGAAGGTCTTCATCCTATCAAAGCCCATGCGCTCCTCCTTGAGCTTGCCGACCATCTCCCTCTCCTTGTGCTCCACCTTGAGGAACTCCTCGTCGCAACGGAACAGGAGGTCTCGGTGGCGGCGGTTCTGCATCTCTACATCCATGATGTAGCGATCCTGGGCGATGATGTACTGTGCGGAGGCCCTCAGACAGGGGTCGACCTCATCGCGCGCAGCATGATCTGCAGCAGTGATCTATGGCTCTAAGAACCTATTCAGGTCCAGAGCGGCAGGCAGTAGGCGGTACGGTCCTGTCTTGAGGTAGTCGTATGCGTCACGCATCACACTGCGAAGAGCTGTGCGTGAGACGGACTGTACGCATGAAGCAATAGAGTTCTCCACCTCCAGTGTCTCGAAGGCACGCAGTACGGGTACGAACTCACTGGCGGGGACCTTGAGGTGGACCACGATGTGGCCCTTGAACCCGTCAGGTCCATGCTCACCCCGGCACACGTACTCGATCTGCTCTGTGGGAACGCCTAGTGAGTCCAGCACGTCGTACAGGATCGTGGTAAACCCACGGTAGGCCAGTCCATCCACAGGGAGCTTGGCAACAGGGGCCATCTGCAAATTAACCGTAAGACGGAGTTAGTACCTCGTTGTGCATGTAGTAACTTGAGTATTTTAGAGTGAAACTTGGTAAGACAAGGCGAAACACTATAACTCAGAGTGATACTTGATGAATTCTTAGGTGATTCAGGGTGGAACGGAGCGATGTGATAGGTAAGGTAGAATGAAATATAGGTAAGAGAGTGCGAAATTGAGATAAGCCATGCACAAAAATGCAGCACGGTCGGTAATATAACTGAAAGTGTCAAGATTCCTCATAATTCTATTGTCCAATCCTATGGGTCCGTCCTAGGGTCAGCATGGCTCTGGTACCAACTGAAACGTCCTTGATTTCCACAAAGGGAAATCCACAGAAACGAAGTGTAAAATGATGAAACATTCCGTCATTTTACCCAAATCTCAGCGATACATAAAGTCATGCACGAATATCAGAGTACAAAAGGTAGTTTTACATAATTTATTCTCTTCGCCTCGCAGGGCGAAACACACTCACACAAGCATACGGAACAGCATCCGACGTAGATAGCAGCGAAAAAGATCTTCTGGATCCAGCTTGAGCGTAGAACAGACCCTCTAATTCTCCCAATCATCGCCCTCGTAGTCGTACTCGGGCTCAGAACCTGTCAAAAATCTATCAGTACACTTGGTACTGGCCACGCATCGCCCACCCTATGTTTGCAATGCTTTGTGGAAAGTGGAATGCATTGAGGGAAGTAGGAAGAGACCTACTTAGGCTATGGGTTTCCTATGCAAGTAGTTAATATTTTAATAAGATATTCCTCAGTTTTTATCTCATCTTAGTCACACATTTTCCCAATCCCACCACACACAACACATCTCATCTCACTCTCTCTCTAGGCGACGAGATTGACTCCCGCTCAGATCTCGTCTCAACGGCCAAAGCCAGAATCCGACACAGAACCCGGGGGAAAGGTAGAAAGGACTCCTCTCATCTAATCAAGTGAAGCGTAGGTCATAGGAATGTCCATATCCGCGGACGCGGCTATACGTATAGATCGATCAACTCTGCAGAGCGTGTACACCTGGTAATCCACAAGATCACCATCCTCGATGATCCGGCTCGTCTAGGCTGATTCCAACTGCCTTCCAACCGGTACAGTACCACCCTACCACTCAGCCCTGGGCCACCCCGGCATCCACCGAAACGCTGAGACTGTGAGACGTAGTACCGGGCCCCAGGGTCACTACGCTGTCTTAGGAGGGTGTGGGTCCCCATGCCCATACCTCCCTACTCTATCACCTTCCAACCTAGTAGTAGTGGTACTGCCCTAGTCAGTCGGGTAATCGTCTCCCGCCCATCGGGAGCGAGTGGTGTGCACGAAGGTCCCATGGTTCCGGTTCTCAAGACATACCAGTCCTTAGGGTGACCAGACAGGATGTCTTCTCAAGGGGGAGACACCTTCTTCCCCGTGCCACGACAGCACCTCCACCAGGGATAACCAACACCCCAGTTCACTTCTCAAATATACCCGCCGCAGGTATCTCTCGTGAAGGATGCCCAGGTCGCACCCCTCCAGCAAGACTTGCCCCAAAGACTCGTCGTAGGATCCTGTCTGATCGACTCAACCCTCACCAATCACCCAAGACGCATGCCAAGATCTCCCCAGTTCTTTAGTCAGGTTTATCAAGTTCTTGGCACTATGTGCCTTATACATATACGTCTCTCTCTCACCGGCATCACATCACAGATATAATGCGAGTAAGAGCAAAAGCAGTAATATGTAACATGCGAGCATCTAACCTAACAGCAGGGTGAGCAGGAGTAAGGTTACGACAAGGTAAAAGGCTCAAAGTAAAGCATCTACCATGCAGCCTATCATCAATAATAATGTACAAAAATAAAGCGCTAGCAATTCTATATTTGCATGCGTAATAGGTTCTACGGAGATGGGTGGGGCGTGGCACCTGGCAGGTCGTCACCCAAGTCCTCGCTGTAGTCGAGGTCGTACTCCTCAGTTGGTAGGTCCTTCGGCTCTGTTAAACGTATCGTAGAGCCGCATTAACGACTCCTATAGAGGTGCACAAAGAAGCAACAGAAATTCAAAAGATCCAAATGCACTCAAACATAAGCCTAAGATGTAGAGCTCATTTTAAGAAAAAATTAGAAACTGGTTTGGTATTTTTCTGAGTTAAAATGAATTAGTTATGAATTTCTAAAGATTAAATGATTTTCTGGAAAAGAAAAAGAAAAGGAAAAACCAGGCAGTGACACGTGTCATGCTCTGATTGGCCGAAACCGATCGAGTCACTGACAGGTGGGCCCGTTTGACTGGTCAACGGTCAACTCTAACCGGGCCCAGACTGGGCCTCGGTGGGCCTAGGCTGGGCCGGATATGGGCCGAACTGGGCCGGGCTGGGCCCGCCACGTGTCAGACGCTGGTGCGGCCACGTCTCCCATTCGGATTCGCAAACGGGCTCGGGCTGGTGAGCTCGGCTCACGGTGGTCTCGTGCGGGCGGTCCACGGGTCTTGAACGCGGTCCACGGTGGACCTGGTCCATCCCCTCCTCTCCCCTCTCCTCTCACGGTGCACCGAGTGCACCTAGCCGCTCCTCTCCTCTCTTGCTTGTTTCTTCTTTTCTCCGGCCGTGCTCTCACCGGCGGCGAGCAGCCGAGCTCGCGCTCTGAGGGCTCAAGGGCAAAAATTGTCGGCTCGAGGGCACCGTGTGGTCTCGTGGAACTCAATAGAGGGTCAACGGTGCGGATTGGAGTTTCTAGGGAGCTTGTTCATGGCGGTGGTGGCTCGGCCGGTATGGCGAGCGGCGGCAAGGCCTCCACAGCTAATCCAGGGTCCAATTCGGCCCTTGGATTTTCAATTGGAAACATCAGCAAGGCTTTAAGGCCACCGTTGATGACTTCTCCAAGTGGCAGAGCACGTGCCCTCGGTTGGGTGTGCGGCGGTGCTCCGGCACCTCCTCTGCTCCGGTGAGGCGGACGCATCCTGCGGCCGTCCGTCCTCCTCTTCTTCAGACTTCAAGGGCGTGCCATGTCTAGCAGCACTGCTAGGTTTGCAGAGGGTTTTCCCCAGTCTCTACCGTGCGGTGGCAGGTGGAACGGCCTCTCCATGGCCAGGCTCTGGCCATGGCGAGCGCGCTCAGTGTTCGCGTGTGCAGCCGGCGTTCCCGAGCACGTGGTGGCTCAGCATTGCCCCTTTCTTGAGAGCAGTGTGTGCACGCATATGTGTGTAGTTGTGAACAAAGTTTGGGCCTCGACCTTGATCCTTCCCGGTGCGGGAACGGTCGCGGTGGCGCCCTTAGTTCGTGGTAGCGGTGGGCATGGTGTCTACACACCGTGGAAGCGGGGTGCTGCGGACTCACTTGGTGTGGCGGTGAAGAGAGGATGGCGGTGCGGGCGATTCAACGCAGTGATGAGGCGATGCCGTGTAGGGAGAACAGCAACGTCGACGTGGTCGTTCGGTCGACGCTCCGGGCTCTGGCGGCTCCTCGGCGGCTGGCGGCTCCGGTGGCGGCTTTCCCCCTCTTTCTCCCCTTCTTCCCCCTCCTCCCCCTTTCTTGGTCGTGGCGCGAAGTGGTGGCCACCGGGGTGGTGGCGGAGCGGATGGAGGGGGCTCGGGCACCCCAGGTGGCGCCTACTTGTAGGGGGCGGCGATCATGGGAAAGCGAGCGGTGGTGAAGGGGTTTGGGGCCACGTGGAGGCGATCAACGCGACTGTGCTAGGGTTTTGGAGAAGCCAGCTAGTGAAGATAAGATTGGCCTCACCAATTTTGAAATCACGGTTTGGTTATGGAAAGGATGGCAGTGTCAGGTGGTGGTTGCGGTGCGGGCCATGGCGGAGGCACGCGCGGCTCGCGGTGCGTGGGAGCGGAGGTGAGACGCGTGCGGCTGGCAGGAGGAATTGGTGGCGCGGCTTGGCGCGCACGGCTGGCGGTGTAGGCAGAGGGAATCTCCCCTCGCCCCGTGCGTGACCCTGTCCCCTCGCTGTCTCTGTTCCCGTTCGAAGCATAGGATTTGGTCGGGCGGGAGGAAGGCGATGACTCGCGGGACCCTCTCATCAGCGAGTGGAAGAGAAGAGGACGCGAAGTCCTTTGGCGTCTCGTGAAAGCGACACGGGCCGAGGCGGCTGCGGCTTGCTGGGTCGCCCATCGCGCGGTGAGCGCGTGTGCGCGCGAGTGCGGTGTGGGCCAGCGGTGGCGTGCTGGGCCGGCCCACGCACAGTTGGGCGTGCACTGTGCGGCTTGGGCTGGCTTGGCAGGCCGGTTTGGCGGGGTTGGCTGGGCCACATAGGGTTTCTTCTCCTTTTTTTGATTTAAACATCAAGCTTTTCTATTTTGTATTTTCTCCTTTATCCCCATATGCCAAGGCATGTGTATGCATACCAATATATTGCCTCCACTTGGTTAACACAATGGGGCCCACCAAAAATATATTTTTGGTTTCCAACTATTTGATAGGTTTATATTTCTATATTTATTTACTTAAGCAATTAATTCAAGAGATGTTGTTGCTTTTAATTCAATTCAAAGAACATAAAATCCAACTCAAGCATGTTTGGTTAAATGCAAAGATGTAGTTAGCTATTTTAGGTGCTACTTGTGCAACTAGGTTAGGTTCCCTATATGACACTTCACCAAACATAGGTTTATTTTAAAAAAAAATTTGTGGTTGTGATTTTTGTTTCCTGGAAATTCTGGGTTGTTACACCCCCCTTGGTCTCACGCCAATGTCTCCAAGCACATCCTTACTCTCCTCCAAGATGCGACCTACCAATCGATTTCCGGCCTGAACTGTATTACTCGGATTCACGGTCGGAACGACTTATCCGGCCAACTAAGTGTTAGACTGCATTCAACATGACTCAAGGACATACAACGAATCAGTCCTTAAACGACCAGACGAGCATAGCTTCACACCCAAGACGTGAAGTGTCTTGCGGGTGCACTATCGAACTCCCGCCCGGTCTCAAATTTCATTTTAAGGCATGGTTTCATCCGCGATAGCCAACATAGCCACTCGTGACCCATTCCTACATCTCGCGGATGACTGGAAATCACCCGACTTCTACCGGACTAAGCAGGGCTAAGCATTGACACGTGCCTAAACTTAATTTAGGATTTAAGTAAGATATCTGGACAAGGACATGTATAATGCAACAAGTGTTTTCACACAACTCCTACAACTTAATGCAGTAAACAAGTAAAAGTACTCAAGATTGATATATAAAACAAATGGGTCAGCATGCACCGAGGCTTGCCTTTCAGGAACAAGGAAGGGCGATGATCCGGACACTCTAGTAACTCATCAAAGGCGTTTCCTTTGTTGGCTGCCTCTTCGGGTTCTCCCGGCTGCCCCTGAACCTCCTTCGGAATCACTCTCTCGAACTCGAGGAGTGTCACCCCCTCCGGTACACCTATTTCATGAATGCACAATAAATCTCATGGATGCATAAGAAGGAATACAGCATGCTCGGAATGGAATGCATTTTAGCAATTTTAGTACTCTAATCAAATCACTTCAATAATAAATGCAAATCTCTTTCTCCGATGGAGAAGTACTTACCTAGTCTACACAACCTAATGTATAATTATTCCTCCTTAGTTAAGGCCCTAACATCTAACAACCACAAGAACAACATTACTTAGGTTACCACCAATCAAATCACAAAATATCGCAACAACACCTTCTGGACAGCAGCTAAGTATTTTCATCATAACTGTAGATTCAAAAATCCAAATGATATGATACAAGACAATCTGAAAAGATTATAAAATACTCTACAATTCACTTTTAGACCTCTACACTTAATTCCAAAGTTTACCTACTCGAAATTCTAAATTTCCAGAAATATGTCCTCTCCAAACAGAGAGCAGCCATTTCTGGATAGCCACTTTAAACAGCTACAACTCCTACACCACTAGGCCAAATGCCACCAAATTTTGACACAAGCTAGTTAAACTAGTTTACTACCACTTTGGTATTCACAAGTTTCCCAGCAAACACTTTTATCAAGGTTCAAATCCAAAAATGCTACCAGCTGTCCAGAGAACCTAGAGATGTAAAAATTAAATATTTATTCATATGTCAAACTACCCTTATGACTAAACTAATGATGCTACTAGTTGACACATGACCCAAAACCACCAGAAAAGTAGGGTGTGCCAACCCAAGACATTTATTTTAACCCCTTTCTTAATTTACTTAATTAATTAAGTGGAAAATGAAACTTATATGCAAGCTGCTTAGAAAATTCTATAAAATTACAAGAGGATCTCTGCCCTACTAAGAGGCTACTGTAAAAATTTGAACTAAAGTTATTCACAGAAACTCCCTACACAAAATTCACAAGCCAAAAAGGCTGATTTTTGCATAAATAATAAATCACATTGAAAAGTATCAAACAACATAAACCATATTTTTATTAGCAACCTTATGGTACCAGGACACTCTCCATAAAATTTCATGAGCATTGCACTTATAGAAAAATTATTAAAATTCATTCAAGTATCTTCTAATATAACATGATAACATCATAACTTGAAATGTACTCAAGCATTAATACCAATTTTTTTTTACCAGAGCTAGCATATACATAAAATAACCTACCCACCAAATTTCATAATTTTTGGAGCAATACAACTCAAGTTATCCATTTAACAAGTTTGCATTTAATTTAAAACACATTTTAAAAGCCTAATTAATTCTTCCAGAAAATAAACATCACACATGCATTTGATATTTTTCCTAAATCCTACACTTTATCTAGAGTCCAACAAAATTTAGATCACCTCAAATGGATTTATAAAATAGGATATAAAAATTCCACAACAAGGCATAAAGATCTGTGAAATAAATAAAAGAAACCACAAAATAAAATCCTGAACGCTACTGCAACTGGGCCGGCCCAGGAATTTGCCGCGGCCCAGAGACGCGCGCGCCCACTCACGCGACAGCGCGGCCTAGTCAAGCAGCGCGGCGCACTCCCGCGCATGGCCTGCTCATTCACGCGGCCTGTGCTCGGCCTCCCGCCCGCGCGCGCAGCTGACGAGCGGGTCCCGCTGGTCAGCGAGAGGAACAGGGGAGGGAGAAAGGCGACGACGGTAACTCGCCGTCGACGGCAGCTCCGACGAGACCAAGGGCACAGGCATGTTCGCCTCTCCCTTGCGCACCTAGGGGTGCCACTAATTGAAGCAACGGCTGTGGCTATGGAGGATGGCGGCGGCCATGACGGCTCACGGCCGCGGTTCAGCTGGCTCCGGCGAGCTCATGGGGTTTCAGCCCTAACGGCCTGCTCAGTGAGCATCCCCAACCCTAATTGCATCTAGCGCATGGAAAAGAATGTGTAGTTAGGCGACCGAGTGGCTCGGCCATGTGCGGCTCGACAGCGGCGAGCATGGCGAGCCGATGGAGGCGCCTTCACGGTGAGGGCTACCTGGGGAATGTAGGGCGACTTGGTGCGGTCAAGGACACATGTGGGCTCATGGTGGTGCAGTGCCGAGCTCAGGGGTGCGATGGCGTAGTGGTTCAAGCACACGAGCTCGGCGGAGCTCTACTGTGGTGGCGATGGCAGTGCGGCCGCCTTACCGGTGAGCTGGAGAAGGAGGGCGATGGAATGGAGGGGGAGCGGGGTTGGTCTGGCCTTCACAGTGAGCGTGCGCGCGACGTGGAGTTGCTTGGCCAGGCATGCACGCCACGCGGTGGCCATTCCCTGCGTACGGTCGGCCACAAGGCTCACGGCCGATGTCTGAACTTGACTCCCGATTCCGTCATAAGCCGACTGACAACGCGATTTCAACGACTCATAACTCGTAATCCAGCTCGAGTTAGCATTAGGTGTCAACAACAAAATTGTAGAGCTATGGGAGGACAACAACATTGACAAATGGAGCTTGGACTGGTTTAGCCTAGATTTGAAACTACATAGCTCTAAAGTGGGGTACATTGAAACTGTAAACCAGTTCATGACTTAGAAAATTTTCCAAGTGTTGGGCAGTCCCTTAACCGACTTGTGGGCCATTTTTGAGCATGTTTTGGTCATTTTCATGGGATGACCATATTGGAACTTTTGTTACTTAGGAAATTCTCTACAACTTTGCTTAAGGTTGCTCCTCCATGCAAGATTTCTAAGCTAGACTTTTTAAATGGTCAAACCAAAGCACTCTAGGGGTCAAAACCTAGTCAACAACATTTGGAAGGGCAATTTGGTCATTTTGGTCAACATGAACATTGCTCCACTATTTACCCTAAATGTAATTAAGGTGTTATAAGATCTAATTAGCCACTCTACACATTGGTTACACAAACTTCCTAGTGTCACATAAGTTGAAACAAGCAAAATAATAATTCCACCAAAATGTTGCAATATCATGTTGCACATGTTTTAAGACTTTGTTGCATCCATTGAACCTACCATGGTGTACTAACAACATTGTCATGTTTCAAAGTATGAGACCCCATGTTGTATCTACAAGTTGCACCACTCACATTTCATAAGCACAACAATTTCAAACAAGCATATTGAGTATGTTGCATACTCATGTTGCAAACAAAATAAAGACATGGATGAGATGAATGATGCTCATGCTTATGAAATGCAATGCAATTATGGAAGCCAAACACCTGAGGTGTTACAACCCTCCCCCTTATAAAAATCTCTTCCCGAGATTTAGAAAGCGTACCATTATTGATAGAATTCCTTATAACCATCATGTAAATAGTCTTCTCGCTCCCACATAGCATCACTCTCACTACCTAGATTACTCGACATTACTTTATGCCACTTAACCACTCGACTTCTAGTTACCCGCTCTTGAGTGTCAATCACACGGACTAGCTTTTCTCCGTAAGTTAGATTAGATTCTAGCCTGATATCCCCTAATGGAACTCTTTCTTCAGGAACCTAAAGACATTTCTTTAACTGAGATACATGGAAAACATTGAAAATGGCGCTCATTTCAGGAGGTAACTAGATCTTATATGCGACAGCACCACTCTTTCCTATGATCTAGAAAGGACCCACGTATCTCGGTGCAAGCTTCCGCTTCACACCAAAATGTTGTACACTCTTCATAGGGGAAACTTTCAGATAGACGAAGTCTCCAACTTCAAACTCGATCGGTTTTCTACGGCGATCAGCGTAACTTTTCTGTCTAGATTGAGCTGCAGCCATATGGATTTTTATGGTATGAACTTGTTCCTCAGCTTCCTCGACAAAATCAATACCATAATACCTTTTCTCACCAGCTTCTATCCAATTTAGTGGGGTTCTACACTTACGACCGTACAATGCTTTGAATGGGGCCATCTTAATGCTCTCTTGGTAACTATTATTATACGAGAACTCAGCTAAAGGCAACCATTTCTCCCATGAACCCTTGGATGAAATAACACATGCCCGTAATATATCCTCCAAGATTTGATTAACTCGTTCAGTCTGACCTGACGTCTGGGGGTGATAAGCAGAGCTTCTCAATAACTTGGTTCCCAGAAGATGATGCAAGTGCTCCCAAAAACAAGAAGTGAACTATGGACCATGGTCAGAAATGATAGTACGAGGTATCCCATGGAGACAGACTATCTGATTGAAGTACAACTTAGCATAGTCAGTAGGACGATAGTCTACTCGGACAGGAATGAAGTGAGCCGACTTGGTTAAATGATCTACAATTACCCGATAGAGTTATGATTCTTGACAGTAGGAGGAAGTTCAACAATGAAATCCATACTTATCTCTTCCCATTTCCAACCTGGGATAGAAAGCGGTTGAAGCAATGTAGCTTTCATGTGCACAGCCTTAACCCTACAGTAGGTATCACACCTAGCAACATATGCAGCTATTTCTTTCCGCATTTTGGTCCACCAATAGTATGGCTTCAAATCATAATACATCTTATTGCTACCAGGATGGATGGACAACTTAGAGGAGTCTGCTTCAGACATGGTATGATTTCTAAGCTCTCGGTCCTTAGGCACAACTAGCCTATCCTTGAACCACAGTACACCCTCTTCATCTACCCTGAAATGTTTAGTTTCTTGCTCTTTCATCTTATGCTTTATGTGGAATATACCAGTGTCAGTCTTTTGGAGCTCAATAATTCTACTCTTGAGAGTGCAACTGACAGTGGCGTTGTATAGAATTGCTGGGTGTAGAAGGCGAGACAGATGAAAATCACTTTCAACTAATGAGTGGCAATGAGACTTACGGCTTAAGGCATCGGCAACCACATTTGCCTTGCCAGGATGATAGTGCACTTGGAGATTATAATCTTTAATCAACTCAAGCCATCTTCTTTGATGCATATTCAACTCGGCTTGAGTGAAGATATATTTGAGGCTTTTATGATCAGTATAGATACTGCAAATATTGCCCAACAGATAGTGACGCCAGGCTTTCAAAGCATGAACAACTGCAGCGAGTTCTAAGTCATGCGTTGGATAATTCACCTCATGCTTCTGAAGTTGTCGAGAGGTATATGCAATTACTTGGCCTTCCTGCATCAGAACACCTCCCAAACCTATGCCTGAGGCATCACAATACACACCAAATGATTTCTCGATATCCGGTTGCGCCAAAATCGGAGCCAAGGTGAGGAGAGTTCACAATTTGTGAAAAGCCGCATCACACTCAGGAGTCCAAACAAACCTGGTGTATTTTTGTAGCAACCGAGTCATTGGCTTGGCTATTTTTGAAAAATCCAGGATGAAGCGACGATAATAGCCAGCCAATCCAAGAAAACTCTGGACCTCGTGAACCGAGATAGGAGCCTTCTAGTTCAGTACTTCTTGTACCTTGGCGGGATCCACCAACAACACATGCCCAAGGAAAGGTACTTCACGAAGCCAGAATTCGCACTTACTGAATTTTTCATACAGTTGATGTTCACGCAGTCTTGTGAGGACTATACGCAGATGTTCAGCGTGGTCTTCCTTATTTTCAAAATATATCAAGATGTCATCAATAAATACCACCACAAACTTGTCCAATTCTGGCATAAACACCGAATTCATCAAGTACATGAAGTGTGCGGGGGCGTTGGTCAAGCCGAAGGACATAACAAGATACTCATAAAGACCGTATCTTGTAGAGAAAGCTATTTTTGGAACATCTTCCGGACGGATTTTAATTTGATGGTAGCCAGACCTCAGATCGATCTTGGAAAAGACTTTAGCTTTAGATAACTGATCAAACAAGATGTCGATGCGTAGTAGAGGATACTTATTTTTGACAGTGACTGCATTTAGAGGCCTATAATCTACGCACATCCGCAACGACTAGTCCTTCTTCTTTACAAAGATAGCAGGACATCCCCACGGAGATGAACTAGGACGAATCAGCCCCTTCTTCAAAAGTTCATTCAACTGCACCTTAAGTTTAGCTAATTCATTCGGAGGTATCCTATAGGGTCTTCTAGAGATGGGTGTCGTGCTAGGAAACAACTCGATTTTAAACTGCACATCCCGATCCAGAGGCAGTCCCGGCAAATCATCGGGAAAAACATCAGGAAACTCACTCACTACGGGAATATCAGCTAATGCCTTCGCTTGCACCGCATGAACTTCACTAGAAAGGTCAATTTGCCTAGGAAGTTGCACTAGAAAACCTTTCTGATCAGTAGGATCTCTGAGCATAACTACTCGGGTGGATGTATCAATGAGTACCCCATTCTGACTCATCCAATTCATGCCCAAAATAACATCTATGCCTAATCCAGGCAAAACCACTAAGGTAAGCGAGTACTTTCGCCCTTCTATTTCAAACTCTAGATCTCTTACTACTTGATTTGTGGAAATATTCCCACTTGCCGCTCTAATGCAATAACCCCCACCTTCAACAGTATGTAATTTGTGTGCAAACTTCGATGCAAACATAGGACTGATAAAGGAATGCGAAGCACCTGAATCAAATAACACCACTACAGACTGTTGGTCAACTAGGAACTTACCAGCAGTGACTACCTCACCAGATGGAATTTCTTCAATACTATTATAATGAACATGCCCCTGACGGCCACCTTGATTTGCATTCTTCTTAGGATATGGACAATTCCTAGACCAATGACCTGGTTTGTTGTAGTTCCAGCAAGGCATGTTGCTTGGAAGGACACTGGAGTTGCCTTGACCAGAACTACCCTTTAGCAGAGACACTGTATATGCTTTGCGAAACCCAGTCTTCGCTGGAGCCTTCTTCTGCAGGGGACGGAACTTAGCACTTATGGCAGGAGGGCGAGGGGGAGCCCGTGGTGTAGCTGGAGCTCGGCACTGTGAAGCACCCACCTCAAGGGCCCTCTTGCAGTTCTTAGAAGCAGCATAGATAGAATTATTGTTCTCTTGGGTTAGAGCATCACTGATAAAATCATTGAAAGTAGCACATTTGCTAGTGCCTATGGTCTTTATCAGCTTTGGACCGAGGCCACGCTTGAAGCTAGCAATCTTCTTAGCATCAGTATCCACAAACTCAGTTGCATACCTTGCAAGGTTGTTAAAGGCTTGCAGGTAGTCCGTCAAACTCTTATTGCCTTGGGTTAATATCAACGGAATTTCAACCTTACGTAATGGGTGTCTAGATTCGAACTAAACTTCTAGCCAAATAGGAAAGGCTAACCAAGAAATGACCACGAGGAGACATCCCATTGGTAGAGTTCCATGGTGGATCATGACTAGCCACCTCGATACCAGCACGTGCCAAGCAGCACAACCTTATGTCGCGTGCCATAGGAGGCCCTCGGTTTCGTCGCAACACCGAAGGGTGCTAATCGTGACACCATCTCCAAACACAACTCAATGAGACATCCATTTGTGACCAAAATTTAACATGTTCAAACTAACATCCAGGATAACATAGGGTTCAATATTACATCCCAAAAGCTATGTTATTACAAAGCCCCACTCCCACACATGGAGAGCACAAAAGATAACTCCAGCGTCATAGCTATGCGAAGACTACTCTAAGCGTCATCCTCAGAGTCAGTGTCGAAGATATCCTCGCCATCCTCGTCACTAGCAGGCTCTAGTTCCTCCTCATCTTCTTCTTCTTCTTCTTCTTCTTCTCCTTCTCGTGGGGCATTCTGTGACCCATTGACCTCCATGTCGTCATCACCTTCAGCCATGAAAACTCCAGAGCCCATCTCCTCATCCTCATCATTGTCATGAGGAAGTAGAGGATTGAGCTGATTGTTTAGGCGGTGCACTTCCTCATGAAGATTGTCATTGTATTCTTCTGCAGCTTCCAACTGTTGCTCAAGCTCCACCTGACGAGCTCTTAGGAGGTTCTCTTCGTGCCAGGCTTCATCCCACTGGTTCATCACCTAGACCAGCATGCACTGACAGTTGCGATTAGCCACAGTCAACCTCTGGACCGCAAGTGTCTCCTGATCTCTATCATGTATCACTTGCTCCAGCTGTTGCTGAGCCGCATTTCTAGCAGTAGTCACCTCAGCCAACTCGGCCCTCAACCTTTCCGCCTCGGTGGGCTCAGGGCGGGGCTCACGTGGAGCGAGCTGGTGGCGAGGAGCCCTGCCTCCAGTTGACTTGCGAGCGGTTCTCTTGGTGCGAGCCATCTGTAGCAACAAGATATGACTTAAAGTGAGGATAATTTAGAGGATACAAAATTTAATTTAGCCGGGACCATCGAAATTTTTAAGGAGGGAGTAAAATGAAATATATGACATGAATTAAACATGATGCATGCACGTCCCGTACGCCCTCTCACCCTAGTATAATCATAAACTGCTAACGCTAGGCGGTGGCATACATACGTTCTCTCATAAAGGTGAAACTATCGATCTACTCATTTGCGCTGTTAGTGTACCTACAGAAATCTCATTTCAGCCCAACAGTTCCCCAATATAAGCACACAAGTAAGCAGTAAACTAAATATTGTCCATATACACATCCCCGGTGTATATACTTCAGTATCACAACTACCCGACAGATATACCCACAATTAAGTACTTTCATAATTATATGGTTTGAACATGTAAGTATGCAAGTAACCACAACTACTCTCCTCTAGACCGCCGGTTGGACGATCATGCTCTCACAACTCACACTTACCAGATCATCGAGGTATTTGATCCATACATTACCACCCAAAATGGATGGCATTCATACAATATCACGCCGTATGGACGACGAAACAAAAACAAACAAGACCCCCAAGTTAGTCTTTTAATAAGCCACCTAAGAGTCCTTATTTGGGCTAAGGGATGTGATCACTGCATACTTATAGAAGTAAATTTTAGATTTTTAACATTTTTCGCAAACAAACACTTTTGTTTTCAAATACTCATACGATGTGTTTAATATTGAATTCTGCTCCGGTACCAGCTATAACAGAACCGACCAAATTATAAGAGCACAAGTACAAAAAACAAGCGGCAAAACGCTCAAATTTTCGAACTTAAGCCCATATAATCCCAGTAGTCAATCAAAACCACGAAGGATTTCAAACCAACTCTTTTACAACCAAGATCGCATCATTCAACATACACATCACACGTTACATTTCACAAGTAGTTCGAAAGTTCACTTACAACACACGGAGTCGCAATTTATTACAAACCGAGTTCATAAAGTAGCGGAAGCATAACACACGCACACTATTCAAATACTACTGTCAGTCTTACAGATCAACATCCCACAAAAGCATTAAGGAAAGTAACTAATAGACGATCACGCCCGAGTGATCTAGTCCTCATCACCCGCGGGGTGGAGGCAAGTCTTGCAGAAGCCCTGATAAAGCATGTCATCTGCAACAGGAGGGAAAAAACCCTGAGTACGGGAATGTACTTAGCTAGACTTACCCGTCGAAATGAAAAATGAGAGACACCAAGGATCCTGCAAGGCTTTCATAAGTGGAGTTGGCTGACATCACCTTTGCGGAAAAGTATAAGTAATTGAAACTCTTTTAACATATGCTAGCAGTCATTTTAGCATTAACCTATCATCTATCTTAGCACCTGTACTAAACATTCACTTGATTGTAATTAGATAATAATATTATTATATCCATAGCAGGTATAACTTTGCAGCAACAGTATATCATTCACTTAACCATCTGTTCAATTTAAATAGATCTACGTTGTCGCTGCTCAAGTCAAGTGCTCACTAACCGGGAGCGACGGCGATTCGAATCGAATTCCTATCCAGCTGGAGGGGTATTTCTAACACTCACCGAGTCACGCCTGAAGAGGGCTGCTCAGGTCACCTTTGGTATAGTTCAGGAGCCGCGGGTTCGACTGATGCCGCATCCCCAAGGGTGACACTTTGCCAGGTGCTAGGGACTCTAACCACCCTTGGTCTCACGCCAATGTCCCCAAGCACATCCTTACTCTCCTCCAAGATGCGACCTACCAATCGATTTCCGGCCTGAACTGTATTACTCGGACTCACGGTCAGAATGACTTATCTGGCCAACTAAGTGTTAGACTGCGTTCAACATGACTCAAGGACGTACAGCGAATCGGTCCTTAAACGACTCAGACGGGCATAGCTTCACACCCAAGACGTGAAGTGTCTTGCAGTTGCACTAACGAACTCCCGCCCGGTCTCAAATTTCATTTTAAGGCATGGTTCCATCCATGATAGCCAACATAGCCACTCGTGACCCATTCCTACATCTCACGGATGACCGGAAATCACCCGACTTCTACCGGACTAAGCAGGGCTAAGCATTGACACGTGCCTAAACTTAATTTAGGATTTAAGTACGATATCTAGACAAGGACAGGTATAATGCAACAAGTGTTTTCACACAACTCCTACAACTTAATGCAGTAAACAAATAAAAGTATTCAAGATTGATATATAAAACAAATAGGTCAGCATGCACCGGGGCTTGCCTTTCAGGAACGAGGAAGGGCGATGATCCGGACACTCCGGTAACTCGTCAAAGGCGTTTCCTTCGTTGGCTGCCTCTTCGGGTTCTCCCGGCTGCTCCTGAACCTCCTCCGGAATCGCTCCCTCGAGCTCGAGGAGTGTCCCCTCCTCTGGTACACCTATTGCATGAATGCACAATAAATCTCATGGATGCATAAGAAGGAATGCAGCATGCTCAGAATGGAATGCATTTCAGCAATTTTAGTACTCTAATCAAATCACTTCAATAATAAATGCAAATCTCTTCTCCGGTGGAGAAGTACTTACCTAGTCTACACAACCTAATGTATAATTGTTCCTCCTCAGTTAAGGCCCTAACACATAACAACCACAAGAACAACATTACTTAGGTTACCACCAATCAAATCACAAAATATCGCAACAATACCTTCTAGACAACAGCTAAGTATTTTTATCACAACTGTAGATTCAAAAATCCAAATGACATGATACAAGACAATCTGGATAGCTTATAAAATACTCTACAATTCACTTTCAGACCTCTACACTTAATTCCAAAGTTTACCTACTCGAAATTCTAAATTTCCAGAAATTTGTCCTCTCCAAACAGAGAGCAGCCATTTCTAGATAGCCACTTTAAACAGCTACAACTCCTAGACAACTAGGCCAAATGCCACCAAATTTTGACACAAGCTAGTTTAACCAGTTTACTACCACTTTGGTATTCACAAGTTTCCCATCAAACACTTTTATCAAGGTTCAAATCCAAAAATGCTACCAGCTGTCCAGAGAACCTAGAGATGTGAAAATTAAATATTTATTCATGTGTCAAACTACCCTTATGATTGAACTAATGATGCTACTAGTTGACACATGACCCAAAACCACCAGAAAGTAGGGTGTGCCAACCCAAGACATTTATTTTAACCCCTTTCTTAATTTACTTAATTAATTTAGTGGAAAATTAAACTTATATGCAAGCTGCTTAGCAAATTCTATAAAAATTACAGGAGGATCTCTGCCCTACTAGGAGGCTACTGTAAAAATTTGAACTAAATTTATTCACAGAAACTCCCTACACAAAATTCACAAGCCAAAAAGGCTGATTTTTGCATAAATAATAAATCACATTGAAAATTATCAAACAACAGAAACCATATTTTTCTTAGCAACCTTATGGTACCAGGATATTCTCCATAAATTTCATGAGCATTGCACTTACAGAAAAATTATTAAAATTCATTCAAGTATCTTCTAATATAACATGACAACATCATAACTTGAAAGTACTCAAGCACTAATACCAAATTTTTTACCAGAGCTAGCATATACATAAAATAACCTACCCACCAAATTTATAATTTTTGGAGCAATACAACTCAAGTTATCCATTTAACAAGTTTGCATTTAATTTAAAACATATTTCAAAACCCTAATTAATTCTTCCAGGAAATAAACATCACACATGCATTTGATATTTTTCCTAAATACTACACTTTATCTAGAGTCCAACAAAATTTGGATCACCTCAAATGGATCTATAAAATAGGAGATAAAAATTCCACAACAAGGCATAAAGATCTGTGAAATAAATAAAAGAAACCACAAAATAAAATCCTGAACGCTACTGCAACTGGGCCGGCCCGGGAATTTGCCGCGGCTCAGAGACGCGCGCGCCCGCTCACGCGACAGCGCGGCCCAGTCAAGCAGCGCGGCCCACTCCCACGTGCAGCCTGCTCATGCGCACGGCCCGCCCTCGGCCTCCCGCCCGCGCGCGCGGCTGACGAGCGGGTCCCGCTGGTCAGCGAGAGGAACAGGGGAGGGAGAAAGGTGGTGGCGGTAACTCGCCGTCGGCGGCAGCTCTGGCGAGACCAAGGGCACAGTCATGTTCGCCTCTCCCTTGCGCACCTAGGGGTGCCACTAATTGAAGCAACGACTGTGGCTATGGAGGATGGCGGCGGCCATGGCGGCTCACGGCCGCGGTTCGGTCGGCTCCGGCAAGCTCACGGGGTTTCAGCCCTAACAGCCTGCTCAGTGAGCATCCCCAACCCTAATTGCATCTAGCGCATGGAAAAGAATGTGTAGTTAGGCGCCTGAGCGGCCCGGCCATGTGCGGCTCGACGGCGGTGAGCATGGCGAGCTGGTGGAGGCGCCTTCGCGGTGTGGGCTACCTGGGGAATGCAGGGCGACTTGGTGCGGTCAAGGACACATGTGGGCTCACGGTGGTGCAGTGGGCGAGCTCAGGGGTGCGGTGGCACGGTGGTTCAAGCGCATGAGCTCGGCGGAGCTCTGCTGTGGTGGCGATGGCAGTGCGGCCGCCTTACCGGTGAGCTGGAGAAGGAGGGCGATGGAATGGAGGGGGAGCGGGGTTGGTCTGGCCTTCACAGTGAGCGCACGCGCGACGTGTAGTCGCTTGGTCGAGCATGCATGCCACGTGGTGGCCATTCCCTGTGCGTGGTCGGCCACAAGGCTCACGGCCGATGTCTGAACTTGACTCCCGATTCCGTCATAAGCCGACTGACAACGCGATTTCAACAACTCATAACTCATAATCTAGCTCGAGTTAGCATTAGGTGTCAACAACAAAATTGTAGAGCTATGTGAGGACAACAACATTGACAAATGGAGCTTGGACTGTTTCAGCCTAAATTTGAAACTACAGAGCCCTAAAGTGGGGTACATTGAAACTGTAAACCAGTTCATGACTTAGAAAATTTTCTAAGTGTTGGGCAGTCCCTTGACCAACTTGTGGGCCATTTTTGAGCATGTTCTGGTCATTTTCATGGGATAACCATATTGGAACTTTTGTTACTTAGGAAATTCTCTACAACTTTTCTTAAGGTTGCTCCTCCATGCAAGATTTCTAAGCTAGACTTTTTAAATGGTCAAACCAAAGCACTCTAGGGGTCAAAACCTAGTCAACAACATTTGGAAGGGCAATTTGGTCATTTTGGTCAACATGAACATTGCTCCACTATTTACCCTAAATGTAATTAAGGTGTTATAAGATCTAATTAGCCACTCTACACATTGGTTACACAAACTTCCTAGTGTCACATAAGTTGAAACAAGCAAAATAATAATTCCACCAAAATATTGCAATATCATGTTGCACATGTTTCAAGACTTTGTTGCATCTATTGAACCTACCATGGTGTACTAACCACATTATCATGTTTGAAAGTATGAGACCCCATGTTGTATCTACAAGTTGCACCACTCATATTTCATAAGCACAACAATTTCAAACAAGCTTATTAGAGTATGTTGCATACTCATGTTGCAAACAAAATAAAGACATGGATGAGATAAATGATGCTCATGCTTATGAAATGCAATGCAATTATGGAAGCCAAACACCTAAGGTGTTACAATTTCCATGCATAGAGATTTGACCAGGTTCTTTTTATTTACAAACTTGTTCAAGCAAACTTGACACACTCTAACTAACATGCATTATTATAACACAATATTGAACAAATACTCGACTAGATAAAGTAGACAGTGAAAACTCATAGATATATAAAGTGAACCTTCATGTGCTCACATTTTTTTTATTTTTGGATTAATTTATGTAAAAAGAAAACATAAGAGGACAAGGATACTTACTTGGATACATGGGGGTGCCCTCCCCCAAGCTAAATGTTGACATAATCGTTCGATCTTGTGATGTAGCAGACTGGCAGTGGAGCTATACTTCCTCTATCGAAGCATTGATTGGTGTTGATGATGGATGAGACAGTGCTCTTAATAGTGGATAGAACATCCACTTGCTTATCAACTCTTCTTGGTTCTTCAAATCCATGTTCACTCCTTAGGTGCATCATCTGATCCCAAGGTGGAGACCTTGATAACTGCACTTCTTGATATGGTGTCACCTATGTTCTTCGTTTGTCTAGCAGTTTGAAGTGAAACATTGATTGTGGAAGCTGGTAGCATCTTGCTTAGTGTGCGTGTTCTTGTAGAACCAGGACCTTCACTTTATAGAATTTGGGAGTTGACAAACTCCTCATGTTTGTTCAAAGTGTGTCCTGCTCATAAAGACAAGGCAGAGATCAAGTGCATGGGCTATATTGGTGGAAAAACACCAACAAAACCAAAAGTCTATTCATTCTTCTCTAAACTTAGGCACAGTGAACAAGATAAAGCTGATGTTATGGGTGATAAGATCAGAAAATGAGCATGAGTGTAATATCTCAAAATATTTGACAGATCAGATTGTTTTAACCTATGGAAGGATAATCATATCTATGCATAATATGTTGATCTTTTCAAGATTGTGATCTATCATCTTCCAAAGGTTGGGTGCACAATATTTTAGCTCATCAGGTAAAGATAAGAGGGTGAAGCTAAGAAAAGAACTGAACATGTTAAGTCGATCAGGTTGGATCAAGCAATGTTGCAACTTAAACATGTGTGCATACCAGAATCAAGAAAAGCTTTTCGTACCTCAAGATGTTACCTTTGTCATTGAAGAGTGATGGTACCAAACATCTTGTGGAAGCTTCTCTTGCCTAGCTAATTGTGCTCATGAATGGCTTGTCTTCTCTGTTGCACTCCTCACTCCTTTCTCTTTAATCTCACCATCTTTTTGTTCTTCTAATCTTGACATTCTTGACAGTCCTTGGGCTCCCTTCATTATCTTGAGAATTTCTCCATGATGGTCTTTGTCTTGAAGGGGCTTGATGGAGATTTGTTCACCCTCTTCCATGGAGTGAGTGTAGATCTTGTGTTGTGGCACTCATCTTCTTGTTACATGGATCTCTCCATGATGCATGAGCTGTGTTTCCCTTGTGCAAGGTTGTTGAAGTTCATGTACCTCTTTTCTCTTTGTGTGAGTTTATCTCAGGACTTCCCAGTTTGACTTTTGAAAGTTTCTCCTACAGGGGTTAGTCCAACAAAATATACAATGTGCACACAAGCAGTTTTTAGTTCAATAACCAAACCAGACTCTATGTCTAATTAGATTAAGGAAGGCTATTTAACCTAAGCACCATGCTTACGTTAAAAGCCAATAGAAGTATGTACAGTACTTCTAAACCAACACTTACTTATGATGGACAAAGGTGGCATGAAAGAATTATAGAGATTTACTCAAGTGGTGATGGAAGAGAACATGATTGATGTATAGCAAATTGAGCATGTCTTAAAGGTAGAGACAACCAGAATAACAACATGGCAGGGAATATTCTTAAAAAGTTATCCCCCAAGCTTGAATTTTGCAAAAATCAAGTTTGGATGGATCTAATTCAATGTTGCATGATGATTGGTTGGACATACCTTATGTTCATCATTCCTTCATTCTTTTTGCTCCAGACCTGAAAAGGTTAGTGGCAAGAATACCCGAAGGAATATTTTCATAATTAAATCCCTAAGCTCATTTCACAAGTGCAGCATAGCAGAAAGGTGAATAATCGTGTTAGGATCTGAAAAGTGTTTGTTTTAGGACACTAAGCTTGTCCTTAGGAAACCTTCAAAATGCGATTTGGTGAAGTGGTTTCCCCTCTAACACCAACTTAAGTGTACCTATCTCAATATTTAACACAACAAGATTTGCAATATTTATGATAAACATATGCATCGACAACCACCCTTTTAAAGTTTTTGCAAACAGAGAGAATAAGGGGGTTGGAGATCTCGAATGTGATGGGGTTGGAGAGACCAATTGAATTGGGAGATATATCATACGAGCATGGATTTAATGAGGTCGTTATGGAATAGGTTTCATTCTCATTGATGTCATCTTCATCTCTAATCTGAATGTTCAGAATTTTGCTTGGATTAGTGACTCTTGAATTGGTCTTGTCTAGGGCCTCTTCCATAGATGGATGAGTCTCATCTTCAAAGGGAGTTGAAACCTCACCATTTGAAGCTAAGTCAAGGTTGGATTCTTCCTTGTCCATCCATTCTATACATTCTAGCCACTGTCGTAGCCTCTCTTGGTCATCCTCGTGGCCTTCATGACTCCTATGGTTTGGTTGTCTTAGTGGATTTCTAGGATCATCATGAGACAGAAAAGGACGAGCATAAGGGGGATCTTCGAAGACAAGGATGGGTTTAGAGATAGGTCTAGAATTTGTGTCGTCTATGAACATAATAGGACAGCAGATAGGATTTTCTATATGGCAAGGCTATCCTTTTGTGGCATCATTCGACATGCCATCCTCAAATTCTTCCCATTGGGAATAAGGATATTTTATAAGAGATCCCTTCTAGAGAGGATTTGAATTATATTCGCTTGAAGGTCTCTTATGAAACTGGAAGGCTAAACCATCGGTATCAGAAAGATTAGAGCTTTCCAAAGGTGGAATTTCTTCTTCCCTTGGAGGATTTTGGGGTGATGGTTTAGAATTGATAGCTAAATCTTGTGATTAGAGTGATGGGGACGTGATTCCTGATCTTCCGTCAGGTTCAAGATAACTATCGATTTGGTCGAAAGCGACACACCGATCCGGCTTCAGATCACAAAGACCTGAACCCTGTAACCTTAGCACCATGTCTCCTCTGGTTATCAACCGTGTCATAATCCAGTTGACCTCGCCATGAAGGCTAATCCCTGCTACGAATCAAAGAACACAAGGAAGAACAAGATAAAACGCAACTCAATTGGAGTGACAATTGCAGATGAATGATTAAGCACTCGAAGTTGGGGTCTCGCAAACCGATAGACGACGACTGTTAATGGACAGAATGATCTAAGCAAAACCCAAACCCTAACATAGGCAGTGGCTACTAATTATATAGCCTAAAGGGCGTCCAAGGACCCCCACTCACGTCCCTAAGGAGTCTCAACACGTTACATGGCCCAAACGGCTCAAAAGATGACGACGCAGCGCCCTGACAAATTCTGGATGTCAACTTGTTTCAATTATTCCTATTAACTCCGATAGAATTTGGGCCTCAAACCAAATCCATTGGTAAGTTTATAAAATTATCTTTCCATCCATATGTGGATCATCAAAAATGGAGTCCGGATGCGTCCTGGGCGTCCGTTTTATTGCAGACTGGTCTAGAAGACCGAAGCAGACTCGAACTCGAATTGGACTGGGCCTCCTGCTTGGCTTGGACGTCCTTGCTAGCCTCCTAAGGTGATGGCCAAGGAGTAGGACGTCCTTGGGCATCTTTTAGGTGTTCTCCATCTTCTTGGGGCGTGCTCCAACTTAGGCCTGTGTCCCAAGTGTGAATAACAAGCACGTGACGACACCGTAGCACTCGATAGAAATAGCGGCAGAATGTCTCGATGATTTGGAGGCCTTGCCAATGTGATATTGAGGTGGAAGCAGATATATTTGAAAGTCCATCAAGTGTTCATTGACCTCAATCACACTCCGGATGGATGAGTTATGGCCTTCCCAATGAAGCACTATCGGGTTGCCGACGAACCGAAAGTTCAACTTTAATGGACTTGGACTTTGAGACACATTTGTACCTATATTCAAATAACAATATGTACATGTGGAACCAAGTGAATTGTACCCAAAATTACTATGAAAATGTAAGAATGAGCGCACCTTATAATCAATGGTTGTATATGTTGGTGTCATGTCCTCATCATGGAGTGGTTGTGATTTGGCTATTAAAACTTTCTTTTCTTGTCCAGGAATTGATTCCTTATCTTTTGGTTCAGGGTTGGGCTCGATTTCTTTCTCTTCTTTGGGAAACTCATCAAAAATGCTAGTGTAAGGGGTGTTTTCAAGGATTTTCTCTAGAATGGCTTTCCCTTCACTAATGAGTTTATATGAGAATGAACCTCTTGAAGTGATGTCAAGATGTAAAGCAGCTTCCTTATTGAGACCACGATAAAAGTGATAGTGTAGGACATGGTCAGGCAAGGAAAGGTTTGGACTGGAATTGGTAAGGCTTATAAATCTAGCCCAAGCTACTCCTAGAGACTCCTATTTTTGTTTAAATGTAAGAACTTCTATTCTAAGATCAGCAATTCGAAAAAGAGGGAAGAACACAAGACAAAATTTGTCTCGGAGTTCATCCCAAATTCTATTTATGTCTCTTACGGAATGAGCATACCACTTTTTTGCTCTTCCCAATAGGGAGAACAGAAATAATTTCCATTTAAGGGTCTCTTGTGTCATGCCAGCTATAGACTGGCAAGAACACAACTGCTCAAATTCCCTAAGGTGGGTGTATGGATCTTCATCTGCTAACCCAGAGAAGGATTTCTCCTGAACCATGGCTATGAAAGCAGGGTGAAGCTCATAGCCATTTGTAAGAATGGGGTGTGATGATGGTCGAAGCTCCAACAAGTCGCCCTTTGGAGCAAAGAATTTATAAATAGGTGTGAAATCCATGTGGTATGATGGTGGTGATAAAAAGGTGGTAAAAAGAAAAATAAAAGGACAAACTTGGCTTTAAACTAGCATAGCTACCTTTCCTCAGCAATGGTGCCAGAAAGCTTGTTGGGTATTTTAAACGCAAATAGAAAAATTCACAAGTGCACAGATACCGATGTAGCTTTCACCCGGGAGTATTCCAATGTATCGATTTTCCACGGGGAACGCGAAGTGCACTAGTTGAGGTTTAGATCACCCAGGAATAACTATATGTTTTTATGGGGAGAGAGGAATTTTCCTAAGAGTTCTATAGATAGATCTAGGAATCAGGGTTTACTTTAGGGTTACTTATTTCAGGACATCAGAACACTAACCACAGAAAGGGATGAGAAGGGGGCTAGGAAGCTCTAACTACAGTCCTACAAACACCAATCTGAATGTGGTGGAATATGTCGGCCGTTAGGGCTGTCACTACCCTAGGGCTACCACAACAATCTGCTAGACTGGGTGCAATTCCAGGTAATCGCAAGACTAAGCGCCAAGCCTAATCTATTAATTACAACTCTAGCATTGCAAAGACTAGAGCACTTGATGCAAGCGGGAATCCAATAAATAACTTAAAAGTAAATATGGAAATTAAATGAAGAACTCAAGAATTATAAAATTAAAGAACCTAGAGATTGCTCAAAGACAAACTAGTTGCTGCAAAAGTACAATGTTGAGGAAGATCCGACAGATCCGACACCTCCTTGGCTCTCTCCTCTTCTCTAGTTTACAACCAGATGAACTAGAACTAGAACTAGAAGATGAACTAGAAGAACTAGAACTAGACGATCATCTAGAGGGATCTCTACTTCTACTTGGATGGAGGGGTGAAACCCTAGCTTTTACTCTGGATATAGCTAATGAAGATGGAGATGGCCTGAGGGAGGAGGTCTGCCCCTGCTTATATAGCCCAGTGGGGTGAACCGCAGCCCTCAGATCAAAACGACTTGAAACAATGGTTGAGATGCGTCGTAGAGATCAGTTGGAGGCCGTCACGTGAAGCTGGTCTCACTTGGAGGTGGGCCTAGGCTGGCCGGCCTGACATGTGGGGCCAGCTGGCCCCACCTGTCAGCCTTCGGGTTCCCGCTTCATTCTTGTGTCTTCTCGTGTCCTCTAGAACCTTTCCGTCAATTTTCATGGAATTTTGACTTGATTTGGTCTGGTTTCTTGACTCCTCCTCGGCTTATTCTATTTTTACCCCTAAGAATTCACAATTCACCAAAGCTGTGGAAATTGTTATGTTAGTCCCTAAAACTCTTGATTGGTGATAGTTCTGGAGTCTTCTAGAATCTTCCGAGTCGCATCCATCGGGGACTTTCTCTCCAAAACTCCAAATATATCGAATGACATGTCCGTTTCGATCGTCTCGATGAGCTCTTCACAATGATGTGCTCTAATTCATCACTTGAGATACTTTTATGTGGTGAAATATTAAATATCTTGCAAAACAAGTGAGAACAACACAACTCGTGGATCTCGTTAGAATCAAACCCTACAACTATGCTCTGTGGTTTATTTCATTCTTTTTCATGCAATAGTTGATGGTTAAAAATGAGCATTAGTGACCGTCAACAGGTGTTTAGGCTAGGATGAAGCAGGGAAGCAGCAGCCAGGCAGCTGGTACCCGTGCTACGGGGAGCGGGAGCCAGAGCGGTCGGTCGTTTAGGGCCGCATTCAAGTGGTCAGAACTGTAAGTAGTTTCATAACCCCTTTTTAATATCCAAAAGTAGTAGCTTATTAGGCTGGTATAGGCCAGAGTCCACGGAAGATGTGGATCTCCCCACTAGCAACCAACCATCGTCAGTTGGGGAGAGCAGTCGCGCTGCCAAGGAGCGTGCCAGGTCCAGCGGTGCTACCAACCAGCACACCACCGAGTAGCAGCATGGCAAGCCCGCACCCACTGCGGAGGAGCCCAATGCCACCTCAGGTGGTGCAATGGGCGTTGTAGTAGTCAAGAAGAGCAGCACTAGGAACCCTGCTATAGAGGGTCTAGTAGCCGAAGCCGATGCAGTTGAGGAAGTGGCAGAGATTGAGGAAAACGTTCGCTCGAAAGAAGAAATCACAGCACCTCAATGTGTTCATGTTGCAAGGAAGTGGGGCAATGAGTGGGTATTCTACGAAGAAGACTACTCGAACTGAGCCATTTGCAAACTGCAGCGAACAGTAGACGACCTAATGGGCCAAATAAAGGTAAGAGGACTGGAAACCCGATGCAACCCTATTAGGCTTTTGTAGAAATTGCCATTGTTGATCCTTTATTGTGTTGTAGAGCATTGAAAAAACATCGGAGTATCGAAAACAGTGCTTCGAAACCATTGCCCCAACCATGGAAGAAAATAGAGCCCTGAAGGAAGACGTATCACGTCTACAAGAGATGCTACAACAGGCCCGGAATGAGCGGGACATGATGTAGGCCACCATAGATGAACAGCACCACCGCCTTGACCAGGAAAAGAAAGGTATATGATAAAATCTTCATACATTGTTCTCCTTATGACTTGCTAACAACCCATGTTCTGCTCAGCAGGCATGGAGGCAGAGAAGACACTTCTTGTTAACAAGCTAGCTCCGCTAGCGGAAAGCAACAAGGAGCTGGTGGAGAAAAACAACCAGCTCAACAAGGAGCGCAAAGACGAGGCTGCTCGCCTGACCAGCGACAACACTAAGCTGAAGGAGCAGCTGACCAAGCTAGACAAGGACTTCTCAAGTAAGTTGTCGACCACTCAGTTATTGATTCCCTTCAGTATTATTCATCATGCTCAGTATGGTCTTATGTTTGAATGCAATCGTGCGCCAAAACACCAAGACACACCTAGAAGCACCAATAAAGGAGAAGGAGCACTTGACATCGAAGTACAATGTGATGGAAGAAGGAATAAAGCCTGTGCTAGACCTGATCAGCATGGAACCTGAAGAAGGGCCAACCGACCGACCAGCCCGACCAGAGGCCATCGTCGAGAAGTGCTAGAGCTCCTAGGGTTGCTTTAAATAGTACATCCATGATGCTAGCGAGTACGTGGCTACCCACGTCCTGGCCGTGGTGCGGTCGCATTACCCCAGCGTGGACCTGCAAAGGCTTGAGGCTGGCGTGTCGAGCAACACCGACCAGGTGAAGGCAGAGCAACTCAGAGCCTCCTCTCATGCGACGGCCACAAAGATGATTGCTGACGTAGACCTGTATGGCGAGACTAGGTAGGCTAGTCAATAGGTTAGCGGTAGAAAGAACTTCTATTTTGCAGTTTGAGTTGTAACAGAGCACGTGGTGCTTTTGTAAAAACATTAAGTAAGTTATAGTGGAGCACTCGGTGCCCATGTGAACCAGATATTATATCTCTATATAATACATAGTTGTGATTTTAGTTGTGAAAACTCTATTTTTTATCGTGTTTTATGGTAGGCGCGAGTAGTTATTCCATCATAGAGTCACTCCGGCCCGTGTCTGACCAGTAGTCCGGAGCCTGAGTCACGGAGCCCAGGCACGCATAAGACTACCGACTGTGGCAAGGAGCTACTGCTGACCACCCGAAACGTAGTGAACGGGTCTCATGCATGTGTGGGGAGAAGTCAGAGACAGTGCCGACTCTGGGAAACTCAAGTAGGAGAAAAAATTGGTCGACAAACCACTTAACAAGAAGTTAGGAGATATTGCGATGCACGGAAGAGATGGCAACAAAAACACGATGAAACATTTATTGAATACTTGAGGTACAAAAAGAGTATATACCTTTCTTAGTAGTGGATCAAGCGTAAAAGCGCCTAAGGTGGTCGATATGCCATGAATTCAGGACATCGATCCCTTTGAGATCACACAGCCTATAGGAAGTAGGCCTAGTGACCGCCTTGACCATGTAAGGGCCCTCCCAATGCGATGCTAACTTATGCAATCCTTCTATCTTCTGCTTCCTTCGCATAACCAAATCGCCGACCACGAAGAATCTATCCTTGACATTGTGATTATAGTACCTGCGTAAGCCTTCCAAATATTTAGCCATGCATGCGCAGGTGTCAAGGCGTTGTTCCTCGGCACAACTAACCTCGAGCTTTCTGGCCTCAGTCGACCTCTCCTCGTCATGGTTCTCAACTCTTGGTGACTGGAAAGCAATGTCAGCTAGCAGCATGGCCTCAGAGCCAAAGACCATGAAGTATGGGGAAACGCTAGGATTATGACTAGGCTGGGTCCTCAGTCCCCATACCACGGCCGACAGCTCCTTTAACCATCTCCTAGGATGCTTATCATTTGCCCTGTACAATCTTTTCTTCAACGCATCAAGGATCATACCGTTCGCTCTCTCAGCCTATCCGTTAGCCCTTGGGTGTGCCACCAAAACATACTTGACAACTATGCCTTTGTCATCACAGAAGTTCCAGAAATCATTACCAGTGAATGTGGACCCTAGGTCGATGATGCTGCTATTAGACAGGCCGAAGCGGTGGATAATTTCATCGAGCAGCTCAACTGCCTTCTTTGCAGTCCCTAAGACTAAGGGCTTGTACTCAATCCATTTGGAAAATTTGTCGATAATGACGTAAACCCAGTGAAAACCTCCCAGAGTCGGCTTGAAAGACTCAATCATATCTAGTACCCAGCATACAAAAGGCCCAGACGCTGGAATGGTCTAGAGTTCATGGGCTAGAATGTGAGTCTGCTTAGCAAAGAACTGGCACCCCTCACAATGATGGACCAGCTTCTCGGCATCGGCGACGGCTGAAGGCCAATAGAAACCTGCTCAGAAAGCCTTGCCAACCAGTGTGCGCGAAGCAGCATCGTTGCCACAAGTGCCAGCATGAATCTCTTCCAAAATCTTCACTCTGTGTTCCTGGGACACGCATTTTTGCAACAATTCCTCCTTTGTATTCTTGCGCATAAGTTTCCCCTTGACCAGCACATAATTCTTGCTACGCCGTATGAGGCGTTCCATCTCAGTCTTGTCCTAGGAAACCTCTGCAGAGGTGAGATACCTGATGAATGGCTCTCTCCAATCAGTGCTAGTGATCGGGATCACAGCGACCAGTTGGTCTGCAGATGGCTGTTCGGTCACAGGCTTCTCTTCTTCCTCGATGGACAGCTTAATAAGTTCATGAACAAAAACTCCATGAGGGATCACTGCCCGGGTTGATCCTAGCTTCGATAGCTTATCGGCTGCCTCATTGTCAGCTCGGACCACATGATGGAACTCCAGGCCATAGAATTTGTTCTCTAGCTTTCTGATCTATGCGCAGTAAGCATCCATCCATTCGCTGGTATAGTCCCAGTCCTTGTTCACCTGGTTTATGATAAGAGCAGAATCATCGAACACCATTAGCCTTTTTATGCCGAGCTCAACGGCGACGCGAAGGCCGTGTAGAGCTGCCTCATACTCAGTGGTGTTATTGGAGGCCTTGAAGTGGATTCGGAGGACATAGCTCAGCATGTCCCCAGATGGCGAGATGAAGTACACCCCTACCCCGGCACCGTCGATATTGAGGGAGCCATCAAAATACATCTTCTAATGCTTGGGGGAGCTATCAGAGACAGGTGTATTCATATTTGTCCATTCGATAATGAAGTCGACCAGCGCTTGTGACTTGATAGTCGTGCGGCTTCGAAATTCTAGCGAATATGGGCTAAGCTCCAATGCCCACTTGATGATGCATCTGTTGGCATCTTTATTGCACAAGATGTCCCCCAGCGGAAACTAAGTGACCAGGGGGTAAGTATCAAAATAATAGTGCAGTTTGTGAGAGGTAATCAAGACAACATAGAGCAGCTTTTGGACCTAGGGGTAACGGGTCTTAGACTCATTAAGTACCTCATTGATGAAGTATATTGGTCGTTGGACCTTGTATACATGCCCAACCTCCTCGCGCTCGATGACGATGGCAGTGCTAACTACTCGATTGGTGGCCGCAATGTAGAGCAATAAATTCTCGCCTTTCTTGGGTGCCGTCAGGACCGGAGGAGATGTGAGAAACTACTTGGGCTCTTCAAAAGCAGTGTTAGCCTCCTTCGACCACTCGAACTTCTCCTTTGCCTTGAGGGGTTTAAAGAATGGCAAACCCTTTTCATCGAGCCATGATATGAATCGACTCAGAGCGGTCATACACCCGGTTAGCTTCTGGATGTCTTTGACACACGTGGGTGGTTTCATCTTCATGACTGCTTTGACTTTTTCTGGGTTAGGGCGTATGCCATCATAGCTAACTATGTTGCCGAGCAGTATGCCAGATGGCACACCAAATATGCACTTCTTGGGATTCAGCTTCCATTGAAACTTATTGAGTGTCTTGAAGGTTTGGTCGAGGTCGTCGACCAGGGTAGAGGCTACTTTGGTCTTCACCACTACATCATTGCATGTGCCTCAGTGTAAGGTCTAAATGGCTAGAGGGGGGTGAATAGCCTATTTAAAAATTCTACGAGCTTCACTAAACACCAATGTTAGTATAAAAAATGGTATAGCTAAGTCTAGCACTAGCTCAACTATACTAAGAAAGCCACCTATACAAGTCTAGTGAACAAGGCTATGATCTCTAATTCACACCAACAAAACTAATTCACTAAGCTAACTACTCCTAGGTGATACAAAGTACACTAAACAAGCTACACAAGGTAAAGTGCAAGAATGTAAAGAGGAAGTGAATTGATTCTTATACTGACGGTGTAGAGAAGAAATATATCCAAAGAAACAATCATACATAATCACAAGAGAATCCTCAGCAAGAGATGACACAAGATTTTTACCGAGGTTCACTTGCTTCCTGGCAAGCTACTCCTCGTTATGGCGATGCACCCACTTGATGGATCGTGAGCTAATTGACTATCAAGAGTCAAACCCTTAGCGAGTGCCGCACATCCACTCACAAGATGGGGATTCTCTAAGCCACGAGCTCCACTAGAGTAGCCAATTCATGAACTCCCACGGGGAAGACTCAAAAACCCCTCACAATCACTTGGTGAGGCTCGAAACAATCTCCAATCATGAGCTTAACACCACTACTGATCCAAGCCATCTAGGGTGTCGGGAAACACCCAAGAGTAATAAGAAATCACAGCCAACTCGATGAATCAAGTGCCACTAGATGCAACTCTCAATGCAATGCACTTGGATCTCAGTCAATCTCTCTAGGATTATGCAATCAAGCAAGGAGATGAGTGAGGGGAAGTTCTCTATCTCAAAGTATGCCTCAAGTGTTCAGAAGTGCAAGAGAGAACCCTCCAAACTTGGCCATCAACTATTTATAGCGAAGGGGTAAGCAACTAGCCGTTACAAGACATCGTAGTGAAAATTATGATGACCGGACGCAACGGTCAGGGTGACCAGACGCGTTCGGTCACTACAGGACAAGCAGCAATAGTGCGTGTCAGAGAGAGCCATTGCCGTGACTGGATGCGCTGCACCCGGTGTCTGATCGGAGTCCAGAGAGCTCCTCGCATGATCGGACGCGTCCGGTCACACGTGACCAGACGCGCCACCGCGTCCGCTCAGCACTGAGACACACGCTTCCCTCTGGGTGAGTGATCAGATGCTCCGGTTCCGTGAGGGACCGGACGCACCAGTCCACGACCTTCTCGTGCGCGTCTCTGCCTGCGGTTTGAATTGACCGGACGCGCCAGCCACGTCCGGTCAGTTTGACCACAGCGTCTGGTCACTGTTTTTCAGTGAGAATCACACAGGACTTACACCTCCATTTCTTCGCCTCCGATGTAGTGGAAAATAGGCATTTTACTTCCACAAAAAGTGCCGAATCCCACCTCGCAAGCTCGGCGAGAGGGAGAGAGGAACCCAAACCCCTCTCTATCGCTCAAACTCCACCGCCTTCGCAAATATGCTAACACCACCAAGTGTATATCACCATGTGCATGTGTGTTAGCATTTTCACAATCATTTTTCAAGGCGTTACGTTAGCTCTCCACTAGATCCTAATGCATATGCTCAAAATGATGACCTAGTAGCACTTGATTCACGAGCTAACCATGATTGCCCCTCTTGATAGTCGGCTATCAATCCTAAACCCGGTCAATCACTTCTTTACTCATCTTAGACGGGCAAAAGCAAACCCTATGATTATACCTTTGCCTTGATCACTTTGTTCCATGTCCATCTCCTCATGCTTGATCACCATGATCGTCATTTCATGTCCATGCACCATATCTTTGTGATCTTGTGTCCACCACTCCTTGCCACATACACCTTCATCACATGTGTTGCTTATGCCTAACTCAAAACACTTAACACATGGCATTAGCAACTTGGTGTCATTAATTACCAAAACTAAAGTTGGGCTTTCACTCAACGAGCTGATCTCTGATTTGGTCCTTGAGGCACTGCTGGATGGCTCATTGATAGGTTGCACCAGTGTTTTTGAGCCCAAACGACATGGTTGTGTAGTAGTAAGCACCGAAGGGTGTGACGAACGACGTCTTGATCTGGTCCTCCTCTCTTAGAGAGATCTGATGGTAACCAGAGTAACAATCTAGGAAAGATAAAAGCTCGCAGCCAGCGGTAGAATCTACGATCTCATCTATACGAGGCAAGCCAAAGGGGTCCTTAGGGTAGTTTTTGTTGAGACAATGTAATCAATGCACATCCTCCATTCATTATTCTTTTTTCTTATAAGAACCGAGTTGGCAAGCCACTCCGGGTGATACACCTCTTTGATAAAGCTGGCAGCTAAGAGGCGGTTTACTTCTACCCTAATTGCTTTCTTTTTGTCCCATGCGAACCGTCGTAGCTTCTATTTGATTGGCTTGGCGGTCTTCGAAACATCAAAGGAGTGCTCGATCAACTCCCGAGGTACTCCGGGCATGTATGCAGGTTTTCATGCAAACACACTAATGTTCTTCCTCCAGAACCTGACGAGCGCATCTTCCTATTTGGGGTCTAGGGCGGCCCCGATGCGAGCCGTCTTGGTCTTGTCGCTCGGGACCAGCTCCATCTCTTTGGTCTCCGTGGACATTGTAGCCGCACGGGTCGCTTCCTTGCTTGGAATCTCCAGATCAGTGAGAGGGATCTTCTTGGCATCAATGATGGACTACTGCATGCGGATCGAGAGCTCGAGGGCTTCAGTAGTTGTGTAACCCTCCTTTTTGCAGTTATAAGTGATTAGTACATTGCCCCTGAGAGAGAGTACGCCCTTCTTAGTTGGCATCTTCAGGAGCAGGTAGACGTAGTGCAGTATTGCCATAAACTTGGCTAGAGCTGGTCAGCCAAGTATGGCATGGTACATTCCTTCAAAGTCCACGACGATGAAGTTGACGTAGTTGATACGGAAGTGGTCGGCGGTGTCGAACTGGATTGCCAACATGATCTGACCCAAGGGCTGAGAGGTCTGCCCCGGGAGTACCCCAAAAAAGGTGCATCATAAGGTTCAAGGTCTTTCAGCTTAATGTCTAACTCAATTAGAGCGTTGTGGAAGAGGATATCGAGGGCGCTGTCACCATCGATGAGCACCTTCTCGAATCGTACATTCTTGATGATGGGGTCCAAAACAAGGGGGAAGCGCCCTAGCTCTAGAATATTGGCCCACTGGTCAGCTCTGCTAAACGTAATGGGCTGGTGCGACCAGTTTTGATACTTGGGGTCAGCAACCTTGTCATCGGAGTTGTTGAGGGCCATGATAGCTCGGGCGGTAAGCTTCCTTTGTTGCCCATTTTCCAGGGCAACCTTCCCACCAAAGATGCTGCGGACGCTTCTATCGGGATCCTTGTAGGCGTGACGAGGGTCCTTGTCACGTTCTTCTTCGGTCTTGTCCTCCTCATCAGGCCTCTTATTGTCTCGACGGTCATTCTTGTCACCATCTTTGTCACCGCCGCCGATTGTTGGGGCGGCAATTTTGCTAGTTGGGGCGAGGAGCCCGGCCAACATCTTCCTTGATCTGCTTGTTGGCCTCATCATCATCTGCCCACTTCTTCACCACCGTGAGAAGGTCCTAGACTGAGTCAGGCCTCTTGCGGAGAAGCTTGGTCCTAAGAGCATCATGGTGGCAGAGGCCTCTGATGAACGCAAAGATAGCCTCATCGCTGTTGATGTTAGGGATGGATATCCACGTTTTCGAGAAGCGGCGGATGTAGTCGCGCAACAGTTCATTTGGATAGTCTCTGACTTTCTCCAAATCATACTTGTTGTCGGGCTGCTGACAAGTGGTCATGTAATTGTCAATGAAAGCCCTCCTAAGCTAAGCCCAGGTGTCGATGGAGCCTTCCCTCAAGTTGAGGAGCCACTGGTTCGCAGACTAGTTGGTGACCACAAGCAAATAATTGGCCATCATGTCTTCATCACCGTGTGTTTCTTGGACAACAATTTTGTATAGTGTTATCCACTATTCGGGATTAGCCTTCCTGTTGTAGGTGTCCAGATCGTGGAGCTTGAAGTTTCTTAGCCAGATGATAGCATGAAGCTGATCAGTGAATGACCTAAGGCCAGGGATATGGCTAGCACGTGGTGCATAGCCATGGCTAGGTGCGCCATGTGCTTCATCATATTCCCGCCTGCGCTGCATCTCAGATGCATGATGCTCCTCTCGATTGTTCTTGATGCAATCCCTCAAATTTAGGTTGGCGCTGAGATGGTCATGGAGGTCACCTCTAGGCTGCTCCACTTCTTGGTCGGCACCGTGTTGTCGACCACGTCGCCACTGCGGTTTGCAACACGCTCTCCTCCATGATGTGCGCCACACCCACCTTGTTGGTTACGTTCACCCCCTTGATCGGCGTCATGCTTGTCTCACTGGTCAGCATTATGTCTTTCGCCTTGATCTCAGGGATGGTGCGCCTCATAGTTTACGTCATGGCCCTAGTAAAGATAGGGACCTCCCCATTGCCAGGAACCTCGTTGGCGATGACTTCGGGTGGTGGAAGCCGATGGAGCAGGAGTACGCCTCTCATTGACCTGGACTGTAGCCGCCTTCAAATAAGCCTTAACAGCATCGAGTGCCAAGGATTTAGGGAGCTTATTTAGTTCGTTCATGGCGACAGCAATGTTGGCGCTCGGTGTCTTGAACACTTGCTGGTTGTCGCACATGTCGAAAGCATTGGTCAAATCACGGCGGATATCGCGCTGTCTCGCGCCCACGTCAGCCGCATCCTCTTCGGCATTCTCCAAGTTAACTCTCCAAGCCCTATGATCGGCATTTCTCTCCTCCTGAGCAACCCTCTCTTGATCAGTCACCCCGTTGTGAGGGGGCTCGTCGTTGCTAATGGCAAAGACGGTGCTCCGAAGCCGGGTGGAAAAGCTAGGAACTCCTACCCATATGGATCAATGAGGGTGCAGGTATAGTTAGTCCCATGAGATTTGATAGACCCGGTACTTTCTTTCAAGATTATAGAGAGGGAGTCCTCTCTGATCTGCCTGATCTCTACCACGTTAATAGTAGACGAGGGGTGGTCTAGTTTAGGCAGGTCTATCAGATAGAGATCCAAAACATGGTCGCCCTCAGCAGGATCCATGAACAGATGTGGTACACAGGCCGTGTACTCAGACACTGCGTTCACCAACCCATATAGGTAGGCATTGGGTGAGTGCTCCATTAGGGCTTCATAATCCCCCGACCTTAGGCCGGTCGCGGGTCGTGGTCGGTAACAAACCATCTGCCCCTCTGGAGTCACCGTAATCATGAGATCGGGGTCAAGACGCCTCTGGCAGCCAGCCCAAGCTGGTCGGGAATGGCAGGTGGGTCCATAGCTATCCTCAGCAGATCAATCTCTGATCGAATCTACTAGAGTTAGAGGTTCAGCTAGGCCTGTGGTGACTTGATCGATGGACTCGATCAGATCAGTGTTGTCGAGACGCCTCCCTTGATAGCAGGAAAGCGGACGACGAGTGGTCGGAGGAAGCGACACTGAGAGTAGTCCCAAGATTGGATCTGCCATTGTCGATGTAGATTTGGTTGGTGCAGGAGGAGCCTGCACTGCCTCCACGACTTCAGCGGGGCCGTCAGCGCTGGTGGTCCAGATGAACGTCCCGATCGTGAATGTCAATCCTATCGAAAGGATCATGGAAGCAGGGAAGTTGACCATCTGGCTCGCCATAGAGTCTACAAGCACACCCCTTACCTGGCGTGCCATTGTCGAAGAGATGCGGTCGGTAGTCTACCGAAGGGTATGCCCACGGTAGTAGATTATCGGTGGAGGTGCGCATGACAACGAACTAGATGGTGACGTAAGAGGAACACAAGGTTTATCTAGGTTCAGGCCGTGAACTATGTAATACCCTACGTCCTGCGTCTTTGTGGATTGTATTGGTGCGTGATGATGAGATGTTTTGAGGAGGGTCCTTGCCCGCCTTATATAATACGGGGGGCAAGGTTATAGATCTAAGGAATCTAATCCCAGCTGATTACAACTGCTGTATCCATGGAGGATATGATATCTATTCTAACCGACTTTGTTTTCTTGATCATCAAGTAGTCTCTGCTTGCTCCGCATAGATCGTCGAGCAGTTCGGAGATCCGTGCAGCCCTTTCTGGCGAGTTGGGCCACCTTATCTGGCGCGGCCCATGTGGAGCCATGAGGGTATACGGGTCTATACCCCCATAATATTCTACTTAGATAGCTTCATTAATGGGTTAAAACTCACCCTTTATCCAACCTAACCCATAGCAAATTAACTCTTTTTGCCATCCTAACTCATCCAAAAAAATTATAGAATGTTTGGTTTGAGGAAGAGTTAGTTCATCATCTTTTTACTTCTCACTTTTTTGTTTGGTTTGTAGGATGGAATGAACATGTTTATTCATCATCACCTCATTCCTCATAATCTAATAATTAGTACTAGTATGATAAATGAAATTATTATACCAAATTTGAGGAATTAGCTCACGATGTACCACCTTATCTATTATGAAGTGATTTCTCAAACCAAGCACATTATTGTTATTTTAACCCAACTCAATTCAACCCACCAACTTATAGAACCCATGAGCCTGGCTTGATTTATTTAGTTGAATTATTTTCACATAAAAATAGTGAACGGCTCAAAAACACTAGCGCAACATGGCCCATACGATATTTGTGGGTATGATTTAAAAACTCTAGAATTTTTTTAACCCGGCTTGAGAAATGCTTAGATCTACTTTGTGCTGGTTAGCGCAACAAGACCTATAAATGGCCCCAACATCAAACATCGAACCTTCTCTTAAACTTTGGTGAAATTAATTGAAATTTGTTAGAAATGATTTCAAGTCACATGAAGCTACATTATGCCAATTTTGGGCAACAAGATCAATATATTGGTGCCACATCAGAAGTCGGATCCTAGAACTAAAAGTTTGCATCCAAACCTAAAAATTTTAGTGAAAATTGACTGAAATTAGTGGTAAATAATTTAATGTAAAAAGCTATATCGAGCCAATTAGCATGTCTAGTTAAACATGTGGGTCATGCAACAAATTAATCTACTGGCTATTTCTAACAAATAGACTAACACCAACCTGTGGGTTCAACACATTCAAACCTTGAAAGAAAGAATCCAATCCAACTCAATTTTCTATAAATACAACCCAACCTAACCCATCAAAAATATAAACCTATTCCCATCCATCCAATACACACCCACTTGAGAACCCAATCCATTAAACTCATTTCCACTCAACACTACCAGCCCTAATTCTACTTGTTTGGCACACATCAGATGATTTGCTTGCTCATGCAGCGACCACACTACCAGTATGATCAACTATGATAAATCCCCACCTGCCTTTATTTGTTTATAGGATGAAATCTCCACCATAATTAATTTGAACTCCTTTGTCCTAAAAAAGTACAATTCTAGCATATCATGAGTCAAATAATTTTAGGAGCTCTGCGCATCTGCCAAACAAGCTCTTAGAGCATCCATATATGCTCTAAAAGTAGTCCATAAGCATTTAAATATTCCCTAAAAACTGTCTAAATCATTATAGAACTAGTCCATAAAGTAGTCTGTAGAAACAGCTACCGATACACTTGCCAACCAGTGACCACCTTAAAAAAATAAAAATATATTATTTTCCTCCATCTTCTCTCTCCCTTGTCTCTTGTTTGTGATGTTGTTGCTCCCCCTGATCCTCTTCTGGCACTGCTAGCTCCAAGCACGCTATGGACATTATCGCATTGGCCATTCATGTGGCCCGAGAGGCCGCTGCCCGGCCATCCACGCTGCTCATGAGGTCGCTCCCTTGGCCATCTGCGCATCTC
This sequence comes from Saccharum hybrid cultivar R570, assembly GCA_038087645.1. Taxonomy (NCBI): domain Eukaryota; kingdom Viridiplantae; phylum Streptophyta; class Magnoliopsida; order Poales; family Poaceae; genus Saccharum; species Saccharum hybrid cultivar. The sequence continues at coordinate 10,532,722 of JAQSUU010000520.1, forward strand.
GCAAGGCTGTCACCCTGACCATCTACACTGCTTGCAAAGTTGATGCCCTGGCCATCCACGTGGCCTGCAAGGTCACCGCCATAGCCATCCGTTTGGCTCACCATCTGCACTGCTTGCAAAGTTGATGCCCTGGCCATCCACGTGGCCTACAAGGTCACCGCCATAGCCATCCATTTGGCTCACCATCTGCATGCCGAGCATGAAGAGAGAGCCAATTATGTGGGGGTGAGTCCGATTTGAGGCAGCAGTAGTCTGATCCGGACGGAGGAGAGGAAGAAGAGGCAGTGGGGGAAACAAGCAGAGGCAGTGGCATGACTAGTGGAGGTGGCACGCGGCGGTGTGACGAGATTGCGGATGAGGAGTCAAGGTGGAAAGGAATGGACAGGTTTGCTATCCGGCATTTTTTATTGGTAGTGGGTCCATCTGAGTAGCTATTTTGGTCCTACTATATGGTAGCAATAGAAATATTTATAGACGTCGCACTCGGTTTTCCAAAGAAGATCAAGTACTCACTATATATATACCTAAGATGTCCACAGGACACATATAGCAACAGAAATGGAAATTATCAAGGACAATACTTTATTATATATCGAACATAGTTACAATAGGTCTTACACTATTACAAAGCATAGCAGAAACTATTCTTAATCTTCACTTTGAGTCTTCATACTCCACAGGGACGGTTAACTGGGGGTACACTTGCCAAGTACTCTTGGAACATCTCAAGGAAACTTCGCCTGTGGATCACCATCTGGTACCCATCCAAGATTTTTGTTGATTGTAAAGCAAGTGTGAGCACACCATACTCAACAAGTACAACATGAGGGGATGCAAGGCTCAAAAGGCTAGACACGGCTGAACTATTGTAAGGTCTAAATAGCTAGAGGGGGTGAATAGCCTATTTAAAAATCTACAAGCTTCACTAAACAACCACGTTAGTATAAAAGATGGCTAAGCTAATTCTAGCACTAGCTCAACTACACTATGAAAGCCACATATACAATTCTAGTGAAGCAAGGCTATGATCTCTAATACACACCAACAAGACTAAGTCACTAAGCTACTTACTCCTATGTGATAAAACCTACACTAAGCAAACTACACTAGGACTAGTACAAGAAAGTAAAGAGCAAGTGACTTGATTCTTATACCAACGATGTAGAGAAGTAATGCACTCGAAGAATCAATCACAATGATCAACCACAAGAGAAATCCTCGGCAATGAGATGACACAAGATTTTTACCGAGGTTCACTTGCTTCCCGGCTAGCTACTCCTCATTGTGGCGATGCACCCACTTGTCGGTTCGCGAGCTAATCAACTATCAAGAGTTGAGCCCTCGGCGAGCGCCGCACAACCGCACACAAGATGGGGATCCTCCAAGCCACGAGCTCCACTAAAGTATCCAATTTGCGAACTCCCGCGGGAAAGGATCAAGAACCCCTTACAACACTTGGTGAGGGCTCCAACAATCTCCAATTACGAGCTCAATCACCTCCGCTGCTCCAAGCCGTCTACCATGTTAGGAAACACGGAAGAGTAACAAGAAATCCGCAGCAACTCGAAGATCAAGTGCCTCTAGAATGCAACTCTCAAGCAATGCACTTGAATCTCACTCAATCTCACTCAACATGTGCAACCAAGCAAAGAGATGAGTGGAAGGGTTGTTCTCTAGCTCAAAGAATGTCTCTAGGTCTCAAAATATGTAAGAGTTACCCTAAAACCCCGGACATCTTCTATTTATAGTGAAGGGGTACGCAGCTAGCCGTTACCGGACGACGCAGTGAAAAACGTACTGACCGGACGCACCGGTCAGGGTGACCGGACACGTCCGGTCACTATAGGACAAGCATGAATAGTGCACGTTAGAAGTTACCGTTGCCATGACCGGACGTGCTCTAGCGTTTGACCGGACGCGCTGCACCTGGCGTCCGATCGAAGTCTAGTAAGCTCCCACCGTGACCGAACGCGTCCGATCGCACGTGACTAGACGCGCCGCGCGTCCGATCGGCTCTAAGACCAGCTCTGCCCCTCTGGGTGCCTGACCGGACGCTCCGGTTCTGAGAGGGACCGAACGCACCGGTTGGAAACCCTAACACTCGCGCGCCTGACAACTGCTGAGAACTGACCGGACGCGTCCGGTCAAACCACGACCGCGTCCGGTGCAGCGTTCGGTCACCACAGTGACCGCCGTTCGCCTCTGTTTCTTTTTAGACTTTCGGCGCAGTAGAAAATATGCATTTCACTTCCCCAAAAAGTGCCGAATCCCGTCTCACAAGCTCGGCGGGAGGGAGAGAGGAACCCAAACCCCTCTCTACCGCTTAAACTCCACCGCCTTCGCAAATGTGCTAACACCACCAAGTGTACACCACCATGTGCATGTGTGTTAGCATTTCACAAATATTTTCAATGCGTTATGTTAGCTCTCTACTAGATCCTAATGCACATGCTTAAGACATTGATCTAGTGGCACTTGATTCCCGAGCTCACCGTGATTGTCGCTTCTTGATAGTTGGCTATGTATCATAAACCCAGTCAATCACTTCTCTACTCATCTTAGACCGGCAAAAGGAAAACCCTATGGTTATACCTTTGCCTTGCGCTCTTAGAATCTTCTCCTCCACTTGATCATCATGTCCTTCATTTTATGTGCATCTCCACCATGATCATTATTTTATGTCCATACACCATCTCTTTGTGATCTTGTGGCCACCACTCCTTGCCATATACACCTTCATCACATGTGTTGCTTATGCCTAACTCAAAACACTTAACACATGGCATTAGCAACTTAGTGTCATTAATTACCAAAACCAAACTTAGGCTTTCAATCTTCCCCTTTTTGGTAATTGATGACAACCCTCACAAAGATATGAAATGAAATCAATTTTCAATTTCGATAGTATTAGCTCCCCTACATATGTGCTTCCATGAGTTTGGTTCAATTGTGCACATATGTATGGATTTGAATTTTGGGAGAGTTACTACTATCAAATTGATGCTAAGGTATATAGAATGGACCTTTGAAGCGTGATACCAATCGAAGTTGCCTTTATATACCATCCTTAGCATCGATGTAGCTAGACACCACTTGTAATACATCACTTGTAAAGATCACAAACACTAAAGTACCTCGTGAGATCAATATTATAAGCAAAGGTGTCTAGAAACCACTTGTAAAGCTATTCTCAACAAATCATCATTCAAGTTCTATTTCTAGCATACACCATACAATCATGAATATAAATTTAAGCTTTGCAATGCAATAATACATCATGTTAATGCACATACAAATGCAACAAATAATTCATGAGCTTGCTCCCCCTACTCGTGTGCTCAATTTTAATTGATCCCTTTCCAATGTCATTTTCTCCCCCTTACTATATCTTTCTCCTCCTTTGCAACTTAACTTTTTATCTTTGTGACTTTTCTCTCCCCCTTTGTCAACAATCACCAAAAAGGTGCCAATTTTAGTAAGAGTCAAGTCAATCAATATGAGGGAGTCCAAATTATGGTTCAATCTAGATCACTTGCCTAGAATATGTAATTTGGTTTGATCCAAGCACAAGCTTCTTCACACCTCATAAAGTATAAGGGTTATCTTGAGCATGTTGAATTACACATTATGAGCTCGTTTACTAGATTCAACACTAGGTTTGCAAGCCCACAAACATGTCATATGCTACCACTAGATTAAACAAGCATAGAAGCAATAGTGGTACCATATATACATCAAAATCATTTGATTTTCATGAATGAGCCTATTTGTCATGCAAATATGTCTATATGTTCTAAACATGTCCTTAGCAAAGTATGGATGATATGTCAAACAACTTTACCTTGCTATGTCGGAGGAGAGGCATGTCATATAATAATGTGGGGGTGCACTCATTTCAAGTTGGAGAAGTCAAGTATGTTCAATTCATTCTTCAACTTGTAAAATCTCTTTTCATCAAGTGGCTTTGTGAATATGTCGGCTAGTTGATCTTCGATGCCAATGCTCTCAATGCTAATATCACCCTTTTGTTGATGGTCTCTTATGAAGTGATGCCTTATGTCAATGTGCTTCGTTCTTGAGTGTTGAACCGGATTTTGAGTCATCTTGATTGCACTTTCATTATCACAAAACAATGGCACATTCTTGAACTTGATTCCAAAATTATTCAAGGTGGCCTTCATCCAAAGCAATTGTGCACAACAACTACCGGCACTAATGTATTCGGCCTCGGTGATAGATAGTGCAATAATATTTTGTTTCTTTGATGACCATGAAATAAGAGACCTTCCAAGCAATTGACAAGTGCCACTTGTGCTCATTCTATCAATCTTGCAACCACCATAGTCGGAATCTGAATATCCAATCAACTCAAAATTAGACCCCTTTGGAAACTATAATCCAACATCATGAGTGCCCTTAAGATATCTCAATATCCTCTTGGTTGCTTTCAAGTGACTTTCTCTAGGTGAAGCTTGATATCTTGCACACTTGCACACACTAAACATTACATCCGGCCTAGAAGCGGTGACATAGAGCAAACTTCCAATCATAGACCGGTATTGCTTTTGATCTACCATGTTGCCACTAGCATCAACACTCAATTGATCATTTGTGCCCATTGGTGTACTCATTTGCTTAGCATCTTGCAATCCAAAGTTCTTGATCATGTCCTTGATGTACTTGCCTTGACTTACAAAAGTGTCATTCTTCATTTGCTTGATTTGAAGTCCAAGGAAGTAACTAAGCTCTCCAATCATAGACATCTCAAACTCATTAGCCATCATATTTTCAAACTCTTCACAAAAGTCTTCGTTAGTTGATCTAAAGATAATATCATCAACATAGATTTGTAACACAAATAAGTCATTTCCAAGCTTCTTGGTGAAGAGAGTGGTGTCAACCTTTCCCATCTTGAACCCTTTAGAGAGAAAAAAGTCCCTCAATCTCTCATACCATGCTCTATGTGCTTGCTTCAAACCATACAATGTCTTCTTTAGCTTGAAAACATGGTCGGGCTTATTGTCATCTTCAAAGTCAGGAGGTTGCTCAACATAAACTTCTTCGTTGATGTAGCCATTGAGAAATGCACTATTGACATCCATTTAATAGAGCTTGATGTTGTGTGCACAAGCATATGCTAATAAGATTCTAATAGCCTCCAATTTTGCAACGGGTGCATATGTCTCTCCAAAGTCAAGACCCTCAACTTGAGTGTATCCTTGTGCTACTAATCTTGCTTTGTTCCTCACAACCATGCCATCTTGATCTTGCTTGTTTCTAAAGACCCACTTAGCACCAATCACATTGTAGTTCTTTGGCCTCTCAACAAGTTTCCAAACTTGATTTCTAGCAAAGTTGTTTAGTTCTTCATGCATGGCATTTACCCAATCGGAATCCTTCAAAGCATCTTCTAATTTCTTAGGTTCTTCAAGTGACACAAATGAGTAATGCTCAAAAAAGGATGCTAGCCTTAATCTAGTTTGAACACCACTTTGAATTCCACCAATGATTTGGTCTAATGGATGATCTCTTGCAATACTAGTAGGTTGGAGTATTGGGAGTTGATTGCTTCCACTTGTTTGACCTTGAACTTGAGCTTCATCATGAGTACCACTAGAGCTTGCTTGATTTGTATTAATTTGCACACTTTGGTTGATCACATGAATATCATCATCATCAACTTGCCTTGGCCTAACATCACCAATGTCCATGTTCTTCATTGCATTTGACAATTGATCTCCTCTCACATCATCAAGGTTTTGAGCTTCATTTTAAGACCCTTGGGTTTCATCAAACTCAACATCATGAACTTCTTCTAAGGTGCCATTTGTGAGATTCCAAACTCTATATGCTTTGCTTGTGGTAGAATAACCAAGTAAGAATCCTTCATCACATTTCTTTTCAAACTTGCTCAATCTAGTGCCTTTCTTGAGAATTTAGAATTTGCAACCAGACACTCTAAAGTATGCAATGTTGGGCTTTATTCCATTCAATAGCTCATATGGTGTCTTCCCAAGCTTCCCATGGCAATAGAGACGATTGCTACAATAGCAAGCCGTGTTGATGGCTTCACTCTAAAATGAATGACTCACATTGTATTCACTAAGCATTGATCTTGCAATGTCAATCAAAGTTCTATTCTTTCTTTTAACTACACCATTGGATTGAGGAGTGTAGGTTGGAGAGAATTGATGTCCAATACTAAGATCATCACACAATTTCTCAATTCTTGTGTTCTTGAACTCACTACCATTGTCACTTCTAATCTTCTTGATGGTGATTTCAAACTCATTTTGCACTCTCTTGACAAAAGACTTGAATAGATCATAAACATCACTCTTGTCATAGAGAAAGAACACCCAAGTGTATCTAGTGTAGTCATCCACTATCACAAAGCCATACTTATTGCCACCAATGCTAGTGTATGTTGTTGGCCCAAACAAGTCCATGTGCAATAGCTCAAATGCCTTTGATGTGCTCAACTCTTACTAGGATGTGCATTTCCAACTTGTTTGCTGGCTTGACAAGCACTACATGGTTTATCCTTTTCAAAAGTCATATCTTTCAAGCCTCTAACTAAGTCATGCCTCAAAAGTTTGTTCAATTGTTTCATTCCAACATGACCAAGCCTTCTATGCCATAACCATCCCATACTAGATTTACTAAGCAAGCATGATGTCAATTGTGTCTCACTATCATTGAAGTCAACCAAGTATAAGCTATCATGTCTAAATCCTTTGAATATCAAATTTTATCCATCAACACTTATGACTTCAACATCATCACTACCAAATATGCACTTGAAGCCAAGATCACAAAGTTGTGCCACCGACAAAAGATTGAAATCCAAGCTCTCAACTAGCAACACATTAGATATGCTCATGTCATTTGAGATAGCAATTTTACCAAGCCCCTTGACCTTGCCTTTCTTGTTGTTGCCGAAGGTGATAGCATCAAAACCATCATTTTGACTTGTATCAATTGATTTGAACATACAAGAATCCCTGGTCATATGTTCAGTGCATCCACTATCAAGCACCCAATGCCTTCCTCCGACTTTGTAATTGACCTACAAGATAAGATCAATTCTTTTTAGGTACCCAAACTTGTTTGGGTCCTCTAAGGTTAGTGACCAAGCTCTTTGGTACCCAAATGGCTTTCTTCTTTGAGCCCATCCATGGTGCACCAATGAACTTAGCATAAACACCATTTGTACCCTTGGTAAGTATATAGAAGGAATCAAACTTAATTGAGGATACATTAGCTTTGGATTTCTTGTTCAAGCAAAGTTGCTCTATGTGACCAATTTGCTTGCACACTTTGCAATAGCTACCATTGTTCTTCACAAAACGAGTCTTGTGAGGAGCAAAAGTGGCCTTGCCTTTCTTGGGGTTATAGCCTAATCCCTCTTTATAGAGAGATGCCCTTTGGCTACCTAAGCACATAAGCAAGCGGTCCTCACCACCATAAGCCTTAGCTAATGTGTGATTGAGCTCTTTTATCTCCTTCTTGAGATTTTCATTCCCAACTATTAGTGTAGAGTCACAAGTGAAACCGTCACCACTAGATGAGGATGATGTAGGTGAGCTACATGAAGGGTTAGTGGGAGCAACAACAATAGGCTTATAAAAAGATTCATCAATTATATTACAAGATATGCCTATGTTGCAAGTTTTAGTTTTCTCAACATTAGTTGGCATGTTTTCATATTTTTCAACTAGAGAGGAATGAGCTTCTTCAAGCTTAGTGTGAGACTTTTGAAGCTTATTATGGTCTACCTTTAGACTCTCATAAGATGCCCTAAGCTCATCAAGTTCTTGCATAAGGTTTTTCTTATCCTTAAGCAAGCCCTTGCACTCCTTTCTAGATTCTTTAAAATATTGAGTGCAATCTTCTAGCATAGTGATTAGTTCATCTTTAGTTAGATCATCATCATCACTATCACTATCACTAGCACTATCATGATCACTCTTATCGTTCGATGATACCTTAGCGGCCTTAGCCATGAAGCACGATGGAGTGTCGAAGAGGAAGACCTTCTCTTGGATGGCAATGCTAGCATGTCTCTTCTTCTTGCTCTTATTGTCATCCTCATCATCACTTGAGGAATCATCACTATCCCATGTAGCAACATGAGAATCATTCTTCTTTTTATGAGAGCTCTCCTTTTCTTGCTTCTTCTTTTGCTTCTTCCTCTCCTTCTTGATAGCATCTTCATCATCACTATCATAAGGATACTTTGCAATGATATGGTCTTTGCTATGGCATCTAAAACATCTCATGGTATGCTCATTCTTCTTGGATGAGTTCTTCCTCCTTGCACGAAAGCCCTTCTTCTTCATGAATTTCCCAAATTGCTTGACAAAAAGAGTCATCTTCTCATCAATGTCATCACTATCAAAAGAGCTTGAGTCTTCATCACTTGATGATTCAATCTTGAATTTGCCCTTGGATGTGGTGGCTTTGAATGCCACACTCTTCTTCTTCTTATCATCCTTCTTCTCACTTTCCTTCTTCTTTTTGACCAACTCCTCTTTCTCATCATCTTCTCTATATGAATCATCGGTCATCACTTCTTGGAATACTTGTTGAGGAGTTGAATCCTTCAATGTAGTCCTCACTAGCACGGTGATCAATGTATCAAATCTCTTGGGCAAGCTTCTCAAAAACATCATAGAGAATTGATTGTCCTTGACCTCCTCACCAAGTGCCTTGAGCTCATTCACAATGACTTGCAATCTATGAAACATTTTTGGTACACTCTCATCTTCTTGTATCTTCAAGCTAGAAAACTTTTCTTGCAAGATATATGCTTTAGCAGTCTTTGTGCCTTCGGTGCCCTCAAAAGTTTCTTCTAGCTTGGCCCAAGCATCATGAGCAATCTCAATGTTCTTCACTTGCTCAAAGGTCTTGTCATCTAGTGCCTCATGAAGAGTACTAATGGCAATGTCATTGCATTGGAGCTTCTTCTCTTCCACCGGTATAGGTGCTTCCGGATTAGCAACCTCAAATTTTGTTTCAGTGACCTTCCACACTTCTCTATTGATTGACTTGAGGTGTGCGGTCATCTTAACCTTCCAATATGCATAATTTGTGCCATCAAAGTGAGATACCTTCTTGGTGTTGTTGATGTGCAAGCTTAATTGAGCCATTTCTTTTTCACCGTAGGTTGTTAAGCCTCAAATAAATGGTGTCTCGGCTTTGATACCACTTATAAGGTCCAAATGGCTAGGGGTGAATAGCCTATTTAAAAATCTACAAGCTTCACTAAACAACCACGTTAGTATAAAAGATGGCTAAGCTAATTCTAGCACTAGCTCAACTATACTATGCAAGTCACCTATACAATTCTAGTGAAGCAAGGCTATGTATACCAACAAGACTAAGTCACTAAGCTACTTACTCCTATGTGATAAAACCTACACTAAGCAAACTACACTAGGACTAGTACAAGAAAGTAAAGAGCAAGTGACTTGATTCTTATACCAACGATGTAGAGAAGTACTGCACTCGAAGAATCAATCATAATGATCAACCACAAGAGAAATCCTCGGCAATGAGATGACACAAGATTTTTACCGAGGTTCACTTGCTTCCCGATAAGCTACTCCTCGTTGTGGCGAAGCACCCACTTGTCGGTTCGTGAGCTAATCAACTATCAAGAGTTGAGCCCTCGGCGGCCGCCGCACAACCGCACACAAGATGGGGATCCTCCAAGCCACGAGCTCCACTAGAGTATCCAATTTGCGAACTCCTGCAGGGAAGGATCAAGAACCCCTTACAACACTTGGTGTGGGCTCCAACAATCTCCAATTGCGAGCTCAATCACCTCTGCTGCTCCAAGCCGTCTACCGTGTCGGGAAACACGGAAGAGTAACAAGAAATCCGTAGCAACTCGAAGATCAAGTGCCTCTAGAATGCAACTCTCAAGCAATGCACTTGAATCTCACTCAATCTCACTCAAGATGTGCAACCAAGCAAAGAGATGAGTGGAAGGGTTCTTCTCTAGCTCAAAGGATGTCTCTAGGTCTCAAAATGTGCAAAAGTTACCCTCAAACCCTGGACATCTTCTATTTATAGCGAAGGGGTACGCAGCTAGCCATTACCGGATGATGCAGTGAAAAACATACTGACTGGATGCACCGGTCAGGGTGACTAGACGCGTTCGGTCACTATAGGACAAGCATGAACAGTGCGCGTCAGAAGTTACCGTTGCCGTGACCGGACGCGCTCTAGCGTTTGACCGGACGCGCTGCACCTGGTGTCCGGTCGGAGTCCAGTAAGCTCCCACCGCGACCAGACGTGTCCTATCGCACGTGACCGGACGCGCCGCGTGTCCGGTCGGCTCTAAGACCAGCTCTGCCCCTCTGGGTGCCTGACCAGACGCTCCGGTTCCATGAGAGACCAGACGCACCGGTTGGAAACCCTAACACTCGTGCGCCTGACAACTACTGAGAACTGACCGGACGTGTCCGGTCAAACCGTGACCACGTCCGGTGCAGCGTCCGGTCACCACAGTGACCGCCATTCGCCTCCGTTTCTTTTCAGACTTCCGGCGCAGTAGAAAATAGGCATTTCACTTCCCCAAAAAGCACCGAATCCTAAATCTGGTCAATCACTTAATAGTCGGCTATGTATCCTAAATCTGGTCAATCACTTCTCTACTCATCTTAGTCCGGCAAATGGAAAACCCTATGGTTATACCTTTGCCTTGCGCTCTTAGAACCTTCTCCTCCACTTGATCATTATGTCCTTTATTTTATGTGCATCTCCACCATGATCATTATTTCATGTCCATGCACCATCTCTTTGTGATCTTGTGGCCACCACTCCTTGCCACATACACCTTCATCACATGTGTTGCTTATGCCTAACTCAAAACACTTAACACATGGCATTAGCAACTTGGTGTCATTAATTACTAAAACCAAACTTGGGCTTTCAATTGTGGTAAGCACTTTTAGTTGGTCATATTTTATTTATTAAACCTATGTTGCTAGCTTATGCTTAAGCTCCCAAGGTGAAAGTATAATTATTATCATCAAGGTTAATCATCACCCAAACCATCCATCAAACCATCTATCTCGAAAAGGATTTAGGTCGCTCGTGTCCATGAGTATGGTTGTTATAACAATTTATTAACTTTGCAGAGTGTGTACATCTTTACCCATGAGTCATGATTGCCCTTTGCCCGAGGTGGCCAACCTCTTGACTCACTTCCAAGGTAAGTCGGCAGGGATCACTACGTAACCTTTCACTAGACACCCTAACTAGTTAGTGGCCGCGAGGTTTCAGCGGCAAGTGTGCATAGATTTCCTCCTCCGAGAGGCACATGTGGTCGCGGCACTGTACACACCAAGGCAGTAAAACAACTATACACCATGAGGCACCCCCCTCTTGCGCCTTTCGGTAACCACTAACAAGCTAGAGACGTACTAGTTACTTGATTAAGATCAGAGCCATGTGATTCTCGTGGTTGTAATGTAAGTCCTGGGTTGCCGCTTTAAGATTCAGTCCTTACGGAGGGCAAACTAGAGCACCCAAAAAGACCCAATGCTCTAGCCCCCTGATATCCATGTTGCTAAAAAGCATCATTTTAACATTGATTTCATGATCCATTAATCAAGATTAACATTATAACAGTTTGGTGATTGCGGGCTAAGCAAAACTACCCATATGCATAACTCATAGGTAACAAGGAATATAGGATAACAAGGTTCTAGGTAAGGTCCTTAGGGGCTTATCATATTAGACACATGCATATGAAAAGTGAATATAGAGTTATTAGGTAACAAAGGAACTCATGTTACACTTGCCTTCCAAAACACTTGTCGATGGTTCCACTTCTCAAATTTGCTCCTTGTGTAGTTCCTCTTCTAACGTCGACAAACAATCGGTACAAGCATCACAAGAGAACCTAAAAACAATACACCAAGTATTACAAAATAGGGTAAAGGTTTCAAACACGTAGAACTTGCAATTACGATCGTTGAGCGCAAAAACAACTAATAGAAAAACCACGTTTGAAAGATAGGCTAGATAGAGACTAGAAGGTTGATTAATGATAGGGATAGAATAGACATGATGTATGTGGGCTAACTTGAAAGATTTAGAAAGCATGTGGATTTATAGATGAAGGGCAATTGATCAGAGGATTGTATACAAGATGGACTGGACATTATGAAGAATGAAGCATAACAAAGATTTAAGGGCTAGATCACATGGGATGACAATGCATGATTGATGAGAGGAAACTTATACAGAGGTTGAGGTCCGATAATACATGATTTTGGGGAATATATAAGTGAAACATACAAAGGCATGCCATCGGTCGGTCAGCCGACCAGTGCCATTGGAAAGTCATGGATTTGGGAATCGGAGCTATGAATAGGTTTTGGTTAAGAGATAATGGCTCACTGGTTATAGAAAGTGACGAGTCAATGAATTGATAGTGATTGGATGGCTAGAACTTGATGAGGGCGAAGCAAGGGAAGATGCAAGGCCAGAAAGGATGTTTAACAGATATATTGTGTACTAACTACTCCTTTGAGATATGAGTCAGTGCTGCTGGATATATGTTGAGGATATATGAGGACACGTCATGGTCAGCCAGTGCATGGAGACACATATTAGATCAGCGGGGCATGCCGTTATAGCGACTAGTGCACACAAGACGTGTATGTCGGCGGATAGCAAGGGTTTTGATCATCAAAGGCATGGTATTTGTATAACCAATTGGTGATACATTTTGTGGAGCTGTTATGGACAGTATGGAGTATGTTGTGGCAAAAGAGCATGATGTTTTAAGCATTGGATGACCGGGAAACGTGACTGCAAAATGAGTTGCACTGCTGTCTGCTGGACAGCAGCGGTAGCAGTTACTGTGGCCTCTATAACGCGGCCATCGTGGCGCCCATGGACAAACGAACTTGCAGAGGCATGTGCAAGTTCATGATACACAGGTGGGTAAAAGGATTTGACAAACGGAGTAGTGGATTTTCCGGAACGCACGCGCCAACCGGCTGCAGCGCGGCTGTGGGCCAGCAAGAACATTGAGCACAAGAAAAATGATATCTCATTTATCTTGAATCCTATGGCCACGGAATTTCTCAGAGACGTGTGCAAGGATATGAAACACATTGTGGTTGAAGGACACGGTCACTGGAGCGATGGAACAACGGGAATGTGCATGCCAACCAGCAGTAGTGTGGCTGCGAGGTTTTCGGGGCAGCAAGCACAAAAAGGATTGTAACTCTTTCGTATTGGACTCCATAGTCATGGAATTTTATGAAGGCATGTGCAGGTATATGAAGGATATTCTAGCCAAAAGATTCATCAAATAACTTAAAGGATGGATGTGGAACGGCAAAACAATTTGATGCTGCACATCATCTAGGTCAGCAGAACAGCGGGTACAAAAATGATTAATTTCTTTCACCCTTGATGGTTTGGCCATACAAATTTGCAGGAACGAGTGCAACTCCAAGAACTAAATCATGACCAAAGGGTTCACTAACTGGAGGTCTAGATCAATGGGAACACGAACGCCACCTGGCAGCAACGCTGCTGTCCGCAGAGGACAGAGATATGATTTGAGGGAAACTTCACCGGAATTCAACCACGTTTAGATTATGGCATGTGTTCTACAACGAGTAGCATATAAACAAGATGGGGAACATGATGGGGTCCTCACATTGGGGTTAGCAGTAGTTGGAGATGAATTTTAGCGGCAGCCTTCATCGATGATAGGGTGGTGATTGGGACTGCGATCAACGGGACAGCATCAATTCCACCTTGGAGCTGATCTGCGCCACATGAGAGATCGAAGAGATGAATGGGAGATGAAAGGGCATCAAGATCAGAGAGGGAATATGCAGGGTCGACCTCACCATGTGCTGTATAGAAATGGTGGAGACAGCGATCAGCGAGGTACTGCTGCTGCTGCGGGTTCGGGGAGACGGCAAGGCACACCGGAATGGCCTCCATGTACCGTTGTACTGCTGGGAACCATCACAACAGAGAGGAGATGATGAACATCAATTTCACGAAGAAGAACATAGAAGATGAACCTCCTTACGACAGCATGGTGTGAAGGATTCCAGTGGTGAGATGAAACATGCAGCGGCAAATCGGGATCGCTGCTGCGTGGGACTCCATTTTTGTGGAGAGAAATGAGAGGGATTTGGAGCTGCAGCCATGGGGAAAGAAGAAGAAGAGGGGCGTCCATGGTGAAGGGTGGGAAGGAGATGGGGCTGCTGCTCTGATGTTGGTGTGGGGGAGAGAGAAGGGGAGGAGGCGCCATCTGATGGAGAGAGAGGAGGAAATGAGGGGACTCCTTCTGGTGCTTGCGTGAGGGAGAGGAGAGAAATATAGTGCCACTTGTTGCATGGATGCATGCAATTGAAGTGAGATAAAATGGGGTTATCAAGAGGGAAATAAAGAGAGATGTCTGCTGGTGTGCGCGTGAGAAAATGAGAGGAGGAAGGGACTGTTTCATCAGCTTTCACTCTTGCATTTAGGGAGTGGTAAAGGAGAATGAAAAAGAGCTTGTAAAGGAAATTAAGGGTGAGGGCTGCTGTTATTTGCATGAGAAGGGAGAGGAGATGGCTGCTGCGTGAGAGAAAGAGGAGGAAGTGTGGCTGCTATTATGTGCATGCAATGGAGTAAAGGAGTATTGCTAAAAGAGAAATAAAGAGGGAGGTGTGACCATGGGAATTAAAAGAGGAAGAATGAGATGTGTGCTTCAGTTTTTGCATGACAGGAAGGAGAGAGGCACCATAGAGATGAGAGGGGAAACTTCTCCACATGAAGGAGATAGGGAAATTATGGGCTAAGGAATTAAGTGCGGCTGTTATTTTACGTATGGAATAGGTGCCGTGAAGAAGAGAGAGAAAGACTTATGGCTGCCATTGCATGCATAAGAGAAGTAAATATTTGAGGGAATAAAAAGGTGCTACGACTAAGAAATTAAGATAGGAAGTTATATGCTGCAGTATATGCATGAGAGAAAAGGAGGAAGGACCAGGAGAGGAGAGAGGGCAGCATCTTTCACGCAATATGGCTGTTGCATGCATACCATTGAAGGGATGAAGTAAAGGAGTACTCAATGTGTGTCTAGTAAATTATGAGAGGGAAGAATGTGTGCATATGTTTTTGCATGAGAATGGGGGAGACACCATAGATAGGGGAGGGAAGTCTTCTCCATGTGAAACAAAGAGTAAGGAGAAATTGTTGATGTGTGCATGGGATTGAAGAGAAAGAGATAAAGTGATGGTGTAAATGAGCATTGTTAATAAGAGAGGTGGAGAGACTGGATTGGGCTTGACCCATGATTCAGAGAAAATTTGGATGTGTGGGTCGAGTATTGATCCATTAGTGAAAAGAAAGAAGAGAAATAGAGAACGAATCATGCTAGATTTTTATAGGATGCCGGCAAAGGACTTGATTAGAGTTGTAGATGTTGGTTTGATGTCTAGAAAGATGAAGTTGAGATCAAACCCTATACGTATTTGTAAACATCAAAATTCATTTTCCAAACATAAACACTATGCAACGGTATGAATGCAACAAACCACTAAATTGGATTGCAAAAATTTTAGAAACCCACATTTTCCACTATCTAAAATGTCAACAACTTAACTAAAGTTGAGAAAATTTTAGAAAATGATGAAACCATTTAATGTTATTTAGTGTTTTCTAAGTCACATCCCATAATAGGAATTTTGGGGTGTGACAATAGACCACTAACATTATATTGAATCTATTCATATGGACTTCTTGGTTCAAATACATTGTTGTTTCCCTTAGAGGCTTTATAAACAGTTCTTTAGTAATATTGTGGCTGCCCTAAAAAGGCTAGGAATGGTTCTGCCACGCAAATCCCTCTAGTTCAGCGTGCAGGGGTTGCCGTGTTGCCCTCTTTAGTGTGGCATGAACTCACATAGTTAGCACGTCTTGCCAGCATGACAGATTTGCCACGCTAAAACATATGGTAGGGTATGTTGTTTTGTCATGCTATGCATACTAGCGTAGCAACAAATAATTAGATCCAAACATTTTTTTAGGGTTGGTTATTTCTAAAAATTATTATTATAGAAGGTTAAAATAGAAATATCCTAAGAGCTCATTAAAAATATTTATCAAATAATTGATTATTCCAAGTGACCAAAATGAGTAGGGAGCAAAATGTTTGCCTTTCTTCAATTGTTGTCAATACTCAAGGCATGTTTGGTTCATGATCGCAACTTGCCACGCCACGCGTTAGTCATATCGTAGTTTTTTAGGTTATTGCCACAACTATCATGCATCATATTTTCTTAGCACCACATCTCACACGTCATAGATTCATTCTTGCCAAATTTTGCCATAAGTGTGCCTTCGATTTTACTTGCCACACTTTCTATGGTAGCCACAATTTGCTTAAGGCTAGAGCAAACTACGCCACCAACCAAACAGGCCCTCAGTTCCAAGAAAAAAAATCAAACATTCAGCCACCACAGCACCACCATAGCTGGCCGCCTTCACACTCCAACTGGATGGGCACGACCACATCCGGCCAGGGCATGAATGGACGCGTCCAAGCACAGCTATGGCAAACAAAGGTGGCAATGCAGTGGCGAAAGAAAATCTCAAGCAAAACACATGAGGCAAAGAAAACCAATGGATATGTACTATGAAACAAAGAACGACACACATATGTGAGAATCAACACAAAAGATTTCCTAAGCTCAGTATTTAGGGAGTTCCGACAGAAACTATTGGAGACCTTTTTTTGTTATTAAAAACGTGTTTAGAAACGATGTTGCTAGTGTCTAGACATTCGGACAGAACCAATTTGTCAAGATGCTTTCGGTCCAAGCAGATCCACTCTCTATAATTATTCACATGCATCCACATATTCGGCTCACCAGATGAACACAAGGACTAAGCTTAGCTTTCACACGAGCAGCAACAATCGGGATAGGGCCAGTGCTGCTTGGTGCCAAGGAGGAAGAACTCTCGTGCAACCTCCAAAAAATACATACTACAATGTCCAAAAATCACGTGTTGTAACATCTCAAACTACCTTCTAAAACATCATAAAATCAACAAAAACGTGAAAAAAATATCATCTTATACAACATCACAATATATTGCAACATTTAAAGACATATATTGCAACATTAAAAAATTGACCATAGAACATAAAAATGCAACATAAAAATATCATCACAAACTGTTAGCAACATTACAAAATCAATGCTACAAAATTTGGAAAAGGTAATCACAAAATCAAATTACCTTGTGCAACACATGAACCATCTAAACATTCAGAAATCATTTGTGGCAAACTAGCAACACCCCCAAAAGTCTTATGCAATATGGAGGAATAATAAACACAACATCAGCAGTTACCACAACATCTCCAGCCATGCGGGCTTGAATGTACAATAGCCAAGGGATGGAGATGGGGTCATGCAGGCTTGAATATATAATAGACAAGGGATGGGGATACAGAGTAGGTTCTGTGACTAAGGCTCAGCTCAACTAAAAGCCCTGGCCCATCACCGTCGAGCTCACGGGAGTCTAGAGGAAAAAGGGAGGTGACATCATGGAAAAGCTCGTCAATGGAGAAGCCACTCCTGTTGTGAAGGAGTTTGTGACCAGGGAATATGGAGGACCTTGTGTAGGGTCGAGATGACGGACTAGAGGGGGTGAATAGTCCTTTCTAAAATTAATCGCGCCGGCTAATCGAAACAAATGTGGAATTAAAACTATCGGTCTAGCCAATACTACACCCCTCTATCTAAGTTTACAAGCACCTTATAAAGATCCTAATTAGGCAACAAAGGTTTCAGTCTAGCTAGAGCTCACCTAATCAATTCTAGAGCAAGGTCACACAAACCTATGTACTAGTACTTTGGCAACCGGGGAGCTCCTACACAATCTAGTAAGCAAAAGCACAAAGCTCCTAAGCTCACTAGCAATGCTCAACAATAAGGCTACACAAGCCAAATTAGAGAGCGCAAATTATTTAACTACATAAATTAAGCAATGTAACTAACAAGGCTACTCAAGACAAATTAGTTACTCAAGAGAGCTACTTCTATGCTACACAAGTAAGAACGTAACTAGCAAGCTACACAAGCTCACTAATTACAAGAGCAACTACATAAGCACAATATATATGAAAGTAAATATAAGCTTGTGTATAGGGAATGCAAACCAACGGGAAGAACAATGTTGACACAGTGATTTTTCTCCTGAGGTTCACTTGGTTGCCACCAAGTTAGTCCCCGTTGTGTCGACCGCTCAGTTGGTGGTTCGACGGCTAATTGGCATCACCCGCCAAACCCACACGCTAGGCACTGCAAGAACCTACCCATAAGTGAGGGTAGCTCAATGACACGCTCTACTAGTGTTGCTCTTCGCAGCTCCCGTGGGGTGAGCACGGTACCCCTCACAATCACTTCTCTGGAGCACCACACAATCTTCCTTGCATTCTTCGACGGAGATCACCACCAAGCCGTCTAGCAGGTGGTAACCTCCCAGAGTAACAAGCACCACCGGCTTGCAACTCGATCACCTAGTGCCACTCAGTGCACTCTCACAATGCAAGTACACTCACACTCAATCGGATGATCACTATCAAGCGTATGTGAGTTAGAGGGCTCCTAAGCACACCTACACAAGCCACCAAGGCTTAAGGGTGCTCAACAACCAGCCCAAGGCCAAGCTCCACCTCTATTTATAGCCCCCAAGCCAAATAGAGTCGTTGGAGCCAAAGATCACTTTTCTATGAGGGCACTGGACAGGGTAGGGCAGTGCCCAGCGGTTGAATTCCAATGGCTGAGCTCCTGGCACCGGACAGGCGGGGGCGGTGCCACCGCCACAGGGTGGCGATGCCTGTGCCCGTGCCTATTTTCCTCCCTCTCTAGATTTTTAGGGTGGTGCACCGGACATAGGGTGGCAGTGCCCATGGCGGTGACCCCCTTTGCTCAAACTCGTTTTCACCAGCCTCGGGAAATAAGTGGCGGTGCCACCGAACATGGCAGGGTGGTGCACCACCCCTGTCACGGCGGTGCACACCAGTGGTAGTGGTGACCAAGTCACCTATGCCCGCATGAGACAACCATTCAGCTAGTCACCGAACACATGGGGCAGTGCCATTGCTAGGGCAGGGCAGTGCCACCCCCTTCTCTGCAGCACAAAACCAAGGCCAGGTGGGCACTGCCCTAGGGGTGGCAGTGCCCCTCTTGATAGTACGGCCATCTATCCTAAACCCGGTTATGAACTTCTCTACACACCTATGACCGGTAAAATGAAATGCCCTATAGGTTATACCTTTGCCTTGTGCATTCCATTCCATGTCCTCCAATGTTGATGCAACACATGCACCAACCAATCACAATTGATATGATCCACTTCATATCATCATGTGACCGTATTGGTTCATGGATCTTGACTTCACTTGCTCTTCACCGTTGCTTCAGTCCATTGGCACTAAGTCATCACTCAACTTGCCCTTCACACTTGTAACCGATCCGTCAAGCTAAGCCTTGCCTTGATCTTCTCCACCTTGGTCACATGACTCTATGTCATGTCTTATATGTAATGAGCTCCTTCATCACATGTGTGAGCCTTGCTACAAATCCAAGCCATTTCACCTCCATAGCATATATTGCTCACACACATGTACCTGTGTACTAGTCACATGTGTATCTCACATTAAACACAATTAGACCACCTGGTTGTCACTCAATTACCGAAACCAAACAAGGACCTTTCACCTTGTCAGTGGAGGAGCCACTCCACTAGGTAGAGCTATCCTACACCACCCCGAGCTCAAGCCAATCATCATGCGGACTTGATTCGGCATGGGATCTCAAGTGAGAGAAAGGGAGTAAGAGAGGAACACGGGCGGGACTAAATTGGGATGATAGAGTTAAAGCATATTCTATTGTTTAGATAAGGATGAGGATGCACGGCTCAATCTTAGATTAGGCAGACACACTGAGTGGCATCCGATGGTGGCTTGCTCCTAGCATTCCCATTTTAGTTCTTGTTTGGATTGGAGAAGTTTTATAGAAATTTCAGAGGAATCCAATTTCTATGTTTTACTTACATCACATGGTGTC
Organism: Saccharum hybrid cultivar R570; assembly: GCA_038087645.1. Taxonomy (NCBI): domain Eukaryota; kingdom Viridiplantae; phylum Streptophyta; class Magnoliopsida; order Poales; family Poaceae; genus Saccharum; species Saccharum hybrid cultivar. Next base: position 10,552,839 of record JAQSUU010000520.1, read on the forward strand.
TGGAATGGAGGCATCCACTTCAAGCTCTTAGAAAAAAATCCTACACGTAAATAGAGGGATGAGCAGTCCATATTCACTAGAATGGAGAAATAAACATGTTCTTATATTCCTATGTTCCAAACATCCATTCCTATAAAATTCTTATGTTTTTAATCCTCTGTTCTCTACCTACACTCTCATTTTCTATTGGAAAACTCTATATAACCTCCTGACGCATCTAGGGTGGTCTGCATAACCCCCAAACTTTAGAACTTGATATTATACACATTAAATTAACTTTGATAAACCAAACAAAAAAAACCTTGGGCTAGTTTTGCTTATGTGGCACTCCACGTTGGTAAGGTTTGACATCGTGAAGCATGGGCCTAGGCCTGCCTGTTAGCTTGGTTGGGACATCCCTCGCTCATTCTCCTTGCTCATGTCACTGTGCGGCTACCCACTACTATAGATTGATATACCATTATCGCCACTTTCACTATCGTAGCGATAGAAGCGACGGTGTGATACTTTCACCGTTGGTTGGACCGATAGCGAGACCTCTTAGGAATGAAACCGATAATTGAGACTTCTACCACCGATGGGTTAACGATAGATACGGCAGTGGTATTGGGGTTGCATTTTCTTCATCACTTGAAAAGTCGGGCCGACTGGGATAAGCCTTTTGGTCGTCGGTCCTAAACTAGAATTTTGTCAACCGGCGATAAATTCGGTGTGAGTGTTGAATTGCCTCAACTTCAGAGGCCATCAAATCACCATTACTTCTGCCACCTAAAGCCAAAGAGCCGTACTCACTGCTCTACATATACTTCAAGCCCGGTGCCCTCTGAAACCACCCCTCTTCTTCATCCATCATCCCCTTCTCTTCCAATCTACAAAGAAAATGTCAGACAACCCCATCAAGTTTCCAAGCAGCCCGTCGTCCAGCGAGGATGACTTGCCTGCCCACCACTCCTCCGAGGAGGATGTCTCCTCCGATGACTAGAGGTCTTCTGATTATAGTCCTCTGTGGAGCTTCGAGAAGGAGGACCCAGAGGAGTAGGAGGATGAGGATGAGGACGAGGATGAGGACAGCGCTGACGCCGATGACGACGACGACGACTCCAATGACTCTGACTCCGACTCTGACTTTGACTCACCTCCTCCCAAGTGAGAGAGGCAAGGATCATATTTAGATTAAGTAGTTTATAGTTAGTATAAGTAGTTTTAATAGTTTAGGTTAGTTATTATGTTTCCATATGAGTACAATCATATACTCATCCAAATTGTATCTTTCTATATACATTGAATCAATGAAAAAAGTTCTTTCAAATATTATGTTTCCTACTGCTATTATTGCTACCTATGTTTGATCCTTGCTATTCCCAGTCTACACTCCCTCTGATTCTTTCCCAAATTGTATCACAAACTCTTGTACTTGAGATTGATAGTCCAAGTTCGTAACATACTACTTCCAAAATGTCAGTGCACGGATTTGAGTTTTATTAGGTCCTGATATGCTACGCAATGAATGGTTTTTTTTATTTTTCTGTATATATATGAATGAAAAGAAAAAATTGTCATGTACGGTTCCGGTTGTTTCTAGGAGAATCTAATAGCAATTCAACTATTGACAATCACCGTATTATAGCGTTGGATTAGCGTGGCAATGGTCGGTTTAATACGGATATTGTTTATCTTATCCCGTGCCATCTGTTCTCGCTACCAATGAATCTGGACCGTCTATTTGGAAAAAAACCTAGAACTACTCAGGCGTTTCCCAACAACCCTCGGCCTAGATGGCACATTAGCGGCGGTTGGACCAACTAAAAAACCCCAATATGAAGCCATTAGTTCTCCCCACCCACCGTGCTTGCCCTACCTCTAGCACCTTGCATTATCGTCGTGGACAACGCCCAATGAAGGTTAGATGGATTTGGTCACCCCCTGTTTGCATTTGGTTCCAATTGGTTTTGGGTTCGGTACTAGTTTTATTCATATTAGGAATTTCTTCATTGCAACAGATGTCTTACTTCGGAAGAAGCCATTTCAATGCGAGCAACCTTGCATTTTGGTGGCTAGGGGTGGCACTTGGGGATGGAGCATTCACTCGGACCAACTGTTGATTATTGAAGTCGATGTTCGTCACCTTCTCGGACCATAAAATTTGATAAGAATCGTTGAAGATCCTGTTTGTAAAGAGATTTTTGTGCTTTGCAGGACTAGACAGGAAGTAGACATACTTTATAGATACAATGTGTCCATGGACGGAGATGTTGTCATCTTCGCTACGGTTCACTACCTCTGGCTTTCGGGACTGCATCAACCAATTGAGTACCTTAGCAACTACCAACCCATCCAACATTAAGTCTCAGATTTGTGAAACTTTTATGTTAATGAAGCTTATATGTACTGATGAAGCATCTGGATTAGTATGTATGAGTACTGCATAATCGTTGAACTATTATTTCAGTTGAACTGTTAATTGAATCAGTTAGTCTTGATTGTGGTCCACATGTATGTAAGCACAGAGGATCCAAAATAGGCCTTCTTCTACAGGCAGATAGTACCCTAAACCGCCGGTGACACAATATTTCATCTTGGCGGGAGTACGAGGGTTTTCTAGGACGTTTTGGCGCCTTGGCGGGAGGCAAAAGCGTAGACAAAAGACCCGAGCCGACCTCTTCACTCAGAGTGTGCAACACTTTGAACTCTAACTGCTCTATGGCTGCATCTAGCTCCAACTCCTCCCAGTGGTTGGTACCATCCTAGGGCGCCGTCACCAGAAGAACACCGCCTTCCAGTGGAGGAGGCTACAATAGGAGGGGGTCACCCATCTCGTGCCGTGTCAAGAACCACCCCTATGCATACCAGCCAACACTTTTGTGTCGCTGCGGCTTGAAGATGCCTCGGTGGATTTCGTGGAGTGATGGAAACCCAGGATGTTGGTACCACATATGTTGTAGGACAAATAATGTAACTCGATTTCTTTCTTGTTCATTCTATTTTCACAATGCAAATGCTGAAATACCGCTATACTTATGGTAATTTGGTTTTTCGTAGCCCGACTTAGATTGTGGGTTCTATGAGTGGTACGGTCCCCCATATGGAAAATATTCGAAGACTCTGATTTTGGATTTACGTAACAAGATTTAGGAGCTGAAGGCGAATGCCAATGTTAGAACACAAATAAAGAATAGCAGCCGGAGGTGGAAGAGATTATGTCATAGATTGAAGAAATGGCCAGGGTTCCAACAAAGATGATGGAAGATTTCGTACCTTTGAGAAAGAAATGTGCTTCCTGTTCTTCTTTCACCTATTTTGTACTTGGCGTGTTCATTGGCAAGTTGCTTAGTTCACTGCAGTAGATTCAAGTATCAATTTATGTAATGGACTAAAATTTGTCACTTTTATACAATTATTGTTGAACTAAATGCAAGGTGATTAACTAGGTGTTCAATTTATTGAACTATAAGTGCTAGTACATCCAAGTATCAATTGATGTGTTGGAGACATCCTACTTCCCTAGACACTAGACCCTGGTACAGGGGCAACCAATTTATTGAGCTGTATATACACTCTCCTACAGTCCTACCACACCTTCCTCCCATCTATTCCCCACTCTGCCCCCTTTCTCTGCTTCACCCTGCTAGTGTTGGATGAAAGGCATCCTCTCTCGTGCTCACTGCTCCTTCACCTCCAACCTCGCTAGCACACAAATCTTCATAGCGCCATCCCTACTTCTCTACTCTATCCAGATCTAAGGTAATTGCACTGGATCTGCTCCTTCACCGGATTCTATATTCCTTTGTATTGCTCTCTCGTGCTCTCTTCTTCTTCACATCCAACTAGCAACAGTAATTTTCTTGGATCTGTAGATGAAAATGCATCTTCTCGTTTTGGGGTTTGTGGCCTTTTATCTTCGTGGAGTGCAGCTTGTGAGCCTTATTGTCCTCGGTATTGGGTCACTGAATCAGTGCTTTGTGAACAAAGTCGATGAGCTAAATGAAAGTGTACCAATGGATGTGGACAAGGTTGTAGTGGTCAAGGCTCGGGATGACATGGAGATTGACAACGATCCCATAGAATTCGACAATGATCTACAGGATCTTATGGAGATTCACAACGATCCCATGGAGGTCGACTAGGATCTGCATGGAGAATAATTAATTATGCAACCAATGATGTACATATGAAGGCCTTTTAACTTTTGCATAGTGTCACCCTAATTAGTATCTATATTTTAGCTTTCGGCATGCTTGTTAGCTTGGTATAGTGTCGACCTACTTATTCGGTATGAATGTACGGAACTCAAGTTGGATTCCTTTCAATTTAAGTACTGGCATTGTGCTTTCCTCATGTTTTCTAAGTACGCAGTTTGACTTTCTTTTAATATAAATCTATGTACCTTATTATTCACCATCGAACTCAAGAGCTTCCTTTCAATCTGAGTACTGAAATTGTGCTTTTGTTAGTTTTCTAAGTGCGCAGTTTCGCTTTGTTTCAATGCCAAACATTAAAATTGTGTGCCTTACTGTTCATCACCGTATCATACGGAGGTCTCCGGGTGGTAATAGGACCCAGCCACCGGTGATGGTACTGTGCATTCACCGCCGCTATTGAACCCTCCTGTGCGCAACTGATGAAAGTTTGATTCCCGCTACCCTTACCCCAACATCCCCCGCCCCCCCTCCCTCCCCCGACACACATAGCTTTTTCTTGTCCTCATTGTTGTTGTTCGTCATTGCCGCTCCTGCTCATCACCACTGCTTAGCTCTTGCTCCGTGCTGGTGCACATCGCCAGCTTGCCCGCACAGATCCACCGGCGAATGAGTTGCTGCTATCACTAGCGTTGCAACTCATGCTTACTGCCGCCAGATCCAAAGGCAAGTGTAATAAGGCCTTACTTGCATCATCGTCCCTTCTCAAAATTCATCTCCTTACTAATGTTTATTGATGTAATTCCACGGCAGGGCGGTCTCTTCTCTTCGGCTAGTGATGTCCTTCCAGATGAAGGAGGCCCCCAACATGAGGAACGCATTTGACAACCTCTTAGATGATGTGCTTGCTGACATCTTCTGCTACCTCCCCGCCCTGTCCTTGTGCTGCTGCAAGTGCGTATGTCGCTCCTGGAAGCATGTCATCTCTAACTCCTATCACCATAAGCAGCTTTCACAGACTGTTGTCGGCTTCTTCTATGGCAGCTGGTGGAAGGGGAATCGCCACTTCACCAGCATCACGGTAAACGGCCCCTCCTTGTCCTTCTTGTTCTTCCCCTTCAGAAAGTCCTAGTCTTGGATTGTTGCAGCGGCCTCGTCCTTTGCTAGTGTGTTGGGCCTGATGGATTATGTCGCTACGTTGTCTGCAATCTAACGACCCACAAATGGCATGTAATACCGAGTAGCATCCGTTCTTTTGGTCAGGCTCTCTTAGGTTTCGACCTAACGTCCTCACACTTCCATGTGATTGAATTTATTGAGGTGGAGGGTGCGTGCGTAGGTGTGGAGATCTACTCATCTAAAACTGCAGCATGGATCTTTAAGGAATCTGAATAGGGCGAGGATATTGTACTACGTTCAAAATCGAGAAGTGTTTTTCTTAATGGTTTTATGCACATGCTTGAGTACTTTGTGATAGTTGCTGTGGATATGGAGAAAAATACATGGATGACAATTTGTAAACCATGTGATGCTGAAATGTCCATCCATCAAGCTCAGCATCACCTGTGTGTGTTGTGCTGATTTTCACAATATGTCTTGGCTTTTAGTGTGAATACTTGAAGACTATGGTACTGATAACTGGAGATCGAAGCATGTTGTGGATACGGAGGAATTGTTTGGATACATGAATATTAAAGTTGATTCTGAGCTTTGTGATGCAGAGTACAGTGTGATCACAGTTCAGCCAGAATAGAATTTTATTTTCCTTGTTGGGAAGGATAGAACATTATATTGATTGCATATGACATGGATTGCAGAAAGGTTCATGTCATCCATGTCTGTGTCATCCGCTTTTATAGATCAAGAGGGCATTTCCATATGAACAGGTCTTACTATCTTTCTTATGTTCCCTTGTTCATGGAGTCATTAAACAGAGCAGTAAAGGTGCATTTGCTGTATTTCGTCGTCACAACAGCCTTTGTTCAGGTAGGGAGTTGTATAGGCCAATTTTGGCTCATTAACTAAAGAAATAGTATGTTCAATATTATTAATTCTGCTGTTGTGTTCAGGTTGTGGATCAGAGATGAAGAAAAGGGAATCTATGGTGCATTCGCTACCAATCCGAAGGATGTACTTATTATATTTATTTTGCCTTGCAAGCAGGAGTGCCACGTAGAAGGAGCACAGCTACACAGTTTCGTTATGTAAGTCTGTATATATCAGTACCTTAAGTATGTTCTATGTACCGCTTGTATTAGGACATCAGTTGAGAAAGATATTATGGTACCATCCATTATTATTGTAAAAAGTACTCTTGTTTGTGAATATGATTTATGGATGTAATAATTATATATCTGTATGCTTTATGTTCATGAAGCTATTAAGAGCCTAGCTGAATTAGTAACTATTATGAAACCGGATGAAATTCTGGTTTATTGTTTTGTTATCACCACCACCAGTGGTGGTGCAAACGTCCAACACCATCGCTATACGTATGATGCGATAAGGATCAAAAGTACATCACCGCCGAATCATTTAGTAACCCGACACCGACTAAACGATCATCAAAGACGGATCGTGGTACAAGGCGACGGTGGTCATGACCTTTGTACTGGCGGTTCATACACTGAAGCAATGATGGTGTTAACCTCTACACGGACATCTCGGCCATCGAAGCAACAGCAAACCCGCACCAACAGACAGTCGGATCGAAGTATAAGACGACGGTGTTGGTGACCACTACACAGGCGGTTAATGTGCCCACATGACGATTTTGATAGCCTTGATATAGGTGGATAATTTGCCAATGCGTCGGTGTTAGTATATACCCACAGCCGGGTCATGCTCTAATACGACGGAAGTAAAATACCTAATCACGGACGGAGCATAAGCCAATACAACGGTGTTACTGTACACTGCAGTCGGTCTCAGATGACAACGGTGAAGGCTATGATTATCACTGTCGACAGCTTACTACCAAGATCAAAATTAGACTACAATGGGGTTACGACGTGGCCGTGAAAGATCTCAACGTAGCAGTAACCGAGATGCCTAGCGCACCGAACGACCGTCTCTTTGGCCGCCTTGGATGCCTCCTCGCCAAGCTTTGCCCCTTCCATGCCGAGGTCCTCCTCGTCCAAACCAGCTTCTCTACCTCCCTCACAGATCTCATCATAGAACCATGGCTGCTCCATCCAGTGCCGCAGCGGAAAGCACCTGCACCCCTTTAGTACCCTTGATAGCATGGCACGCAGCATGCGCACCCGGATTGCTTTGGGCCGCTTCTCCTCGACGAAGTGCAGCTGAGGCACCATCACAAACATCTCTAAGTCGGGGGCGTCGGAGACCAGAAGGCGGTGTCATCTCGAGCAGAGGTACCCTCTCGCCATTTCGGGCACAAGGGTGGTGTCCACGCAGTGGTCCACCACCTAGAAGATACCCCTGTCCTCACAGGCGTCAGCCATGCTCGCGCGGATCTTGCCCTTCGTGCACGTCGTCATCGATGCCACATAGCACCTTGTCGCTGAAGCAGTCATGCGATACCTCAGGTGCTCGTCCTCCTCGCGCATGGACAACGGGCACAGCGCTGCCTCCTGACGCCACCATCAGGAGGACACTGGGCCATGGCCTACGTCTTCCTCGTCATCGACGTACGCACCGCTGCTGCTCGGATCGTGATGCCCCAGGACAATGCGATATTACTGCTAGTGGTGGTGTACGTTTGTGTCTAGGTCCAGGCGCTGCTGCTCGATGACGTCTCGGGTGAGGTGCGTGTGGGCGAGCTGCTCACCGTCATCGCGCCTTGGTCATGCTGGGGTCAGCGTCCCTCTTGCTTCCACGTGACCTACTCCTCCATGGCGGCGACTTGGTAGGAGCAGCAGCCAGCAGGCATAACATGAAGCGCTGGGAAGCCAGGACGTGGGGGGTGGCGTTCGCGAGACAGCCACATGCGCGAGCTGCAGCGATAGGAACAACGCGTTCGCGCGGCCGGTGACGTTTTGCGTTGGGGCCGGTGGTGCCGTGCTGAGCGTCAGGAGGTAGGGCATCCACGACCACGAGACACCACGACCACGAGACAGCGAGCGCAAGAGGCAAGGACAGGAGCAATGTGTGCGCACAGCCAGCTATAGTGTACGTGGGGTAGCGGTGGTGTGGCAGCGACAAGTGCGCAGCAGCGACCGCTAGGAGGTCGTCGTTGGGGACGTTGGGACGCACTGATATTTTTCGTCTCATCCTTTGCTAAATCCACCCAATGTAATGTGACCTAACCGACCTAACAGGAGGGCCTAGATGCCATGTCGTCGAAGCTAGCCAGCACGGAGCACCACATAAGCAATACCACCTAGCAAAACCAGCCTAAGGGGTCTTTTGTCTAGTTTATCAAAGTTTAATGTGCATAATATTGGGTTTTATAGTTCAAGGGTAGAACATCCTAGATACACCGATCCAAACAGTTGAATTAAAGAGATCAGCCTACTCAACGTAATTTACCAATCGTAAGTTCGTTATTTTTCTTGCCACAAAAAAAATGCGGCAATACTACCGTTAGACGAATAACACAAAATAAGTTGTGAACCATCACGAAACAGCGGGTAGACCAGCGTCATCGCAATCACAGCACATTCAATTGCGATAACAGAAACATACCCCGCCTGTAACCAGCTTATATGGTAAGAACGAAAACAAGCTACACTATGGACTTCAAACTGTGCGTCCCAAAATTACTAATGGAGAACATGTGTTTATATGACAACGCATACAGATGCAACTACATTAAATAATAGTAATCAAACTGATCATTTTTGAATTACTACCAAGAATGCTGGTATAATTTGGAAGCGCATCACAATGGATGCTAACCATCTGGTGTCCATGGAAAACATTAAGTAGAAGACAGGCGCCCATGCAAGGTACATCTCAAAATTACGATTTTAAGCAGTATCACGAGCTAAATCTAACAGCTTTCACTCATAACCCAGTCTTCTAATCCTCATGCAAGGCCTTCATCAGGTATAGCCTGTTGAAATTCTGACCAGCAACCCTGTCATTGTGACACAAATTACAATCAATATGAGCGCACTATGAAGCACAAGAAATAAATGCTAGGGGTAAACAGAAGCAATATTTCATTTATTAGTTTAGTGTACTATTGACAGGTAAGTGAGGGGAAAAATGCAGCACTATACGCTACTAGGGATGTATGTGGACAACACATCAACTCAATCCTATTTTTGTTATTTTTATATAACAAATGTGTACAAACTACAAAATAAACTGAAAAATGAAACCCCAATTCAATGGGCTTCTCGATCGACCCACGCCCATCCCTCCATACTACCAAACCAAGCACAGTATGTTTCGCTCATTCCATCAACTACTGAAGAAATGAGCATTCTATTTTGATGGCGTATTGGCATGGGACCAACCTGATTTCTAATGCAGCTTCCAAGTTGTCGGGTAAGTTAGCCAAGAAAAGCAGGTTGCATTTGCAAAAATTTGTATAACATATAACAATAGGTACAAACTGCTAAGACCAACTTTTTGGGGGGGGGGGGGGGGGGGGGGGGGGGGGGGGGGGGGGGGTACTAAAACAGAAGGGAGATGCTAAGAGCACATTTTGTTAGACCTTCAACTGAACGGAAGATCATCAATCATCACTTAACACTGCAAACACGACAGTAGGGCAAAAAAAAAAGGGCAGACCTAGTGCCAGAGGCTCCCACACGAGTGGAGTCTGGGGAAGGGAATAACCGAAGCAAAGTCTTACCCCCGCAGAAATTCTGCAGAGAGACGGCTTTGAACCCAGGACCTGGTGACTCTGCAAACATGACAGTAGCTGGAAGAAAAATTTGGTTGTGAAGATCATAATCACTAGAAGATTCCTACATCTAATGGATGCTTCCCTAAAATAGAATCATGTAAGAGCTTTGGAACTCGGTAAAGACGTGTAAATGTTAAGAATCTGTACCCGTTGATATGGTTGCAGTAACTGGAGATCTGATTGGTTACAAGATAGCCCTCCAATCGTGATGGCTCAGGAATAGGCTTAAAGATAGGATTCGACGGATCTTCTTCTGGCAGTGGCTCCTCACCAGCTGCTTTTCTCGCCATGTTCTCCTGCCTGTACCAGCACAAAATACAAAGAAACCAATGTGACAACGTGAATAAACAATAGGCACACAATAATCTAGTGAGAAAGAACTTCCTTTAAACAACCAACAACAACAACAACAACAACAACATAGCCTTTTGTCCCAAGCAAGTTGGGATAGGCTAGAGATGAAACCCAAAAGAGACGAGAAACAGGGAGACACATAAAGGGACATAAAGGGCACAAGACAAAAGAGGTCACGGTTCAGGCACGTTGATTACTAATCTCCAAGCGCTCCTGTCCATAGCTAAATCCTTGGGGATATTCCACTCCTTAACATCTCTCTTAACGGACTCGTCCCAAGTTAGTTTAGGTCGACCTCTACCGCTCTTTACATTATCGGCCTGCTTTAGAACTTCCTTTAAACAACCACGGTTCACAAAAGATATGATCATATGAAATGCATGAGGTAATAATGTACATATGGACTACAAAGTAGGCATTTTCCAACCTTCTCTTTTGAAGCCATGCCTGCTGCTGTGATTGTTGTCTTGAGAGGTTGCGGTAATAATATTGGAACTGAATTTCAAGGAAGGCACTCAATCAAACAAATAGATAATGTAGTAAACCTCAGATAAATCATAGAGAAGTTCTTCTGTTAAAAACAAAGCAATACCTTGTTCTGCTCTGATGAAAGATCATCCATGCACCCAATCAGAAATTCCAAGTTCCTTTCCATAAAGGGAGCAGTTGACAATTTAAGTCTGTCAAAGTCACACTGAAACACACAAAATAGTAATGTAACTCAAATAAGAACACGAAAAACAAATGCCACATAAGAGTTTCTGCAAGCAAAAATCTAAACCTGAGTAACAGGTGACTCAGGTTCCAGCTCCTTCATGAAGGCACTGACAAGCGCTGAGTTGGAAACTTTAATCTGTGGACATAAATAGGACAAAGCACTGAGGAAACTAAATTCATCCATATAACTCAAAAAAGAAAATATAAGAGTGCATACTGGTATCTCCTCAAAAATATCAACCCAGGACAATTTCTTCTCTCTTAACCTGCAACAGCAAAACAGTCATTGTATAAAAACCATTTGTACAAACTAGTACAATACTGAGCTACAGAAAAGAGGTCGTACTTCTCCCCAGTTAAACCATTGTTACGGTAAAGATCCATAAACGAGTCTGTAAGCTTTAAGGCTTTGAGGGCTAGCACGCCTTGACTAGATCTAGATGGGTCATAGACAATGCACACACATCTCCTGATACTCTCCTGCAATAAGTGAATGTTATGTATAGAATGCAAAATAGGAGAAAATAACAACCATGATCAAGCTAGGAAGACATCTGATAGACAGTGGAAAACATTCTAAGTGAAAAATCAACATTGAAAAGTAAAATCAGAGCTGAACTGGTAACTTGTAAGATCTTTGTTCAACATTACTATGCTATCATCAGAGAAGCACCACATACTCAAATAAGCAATAAAGCTACGATTGTTCAATCACTTGAAATGCTAACAATGTTTAGATGCAGGAACATGTTGGATCATACATCTTAATCTACTAGTCAAAAAGCAATGAGATTACAATCAACCATGAAGAATTATTTGTACTAGGTATTTAGGTAAACAAAGAAACTCCCAAAAGGTGGTCCCATTGAATTCTATTTCAATAGGTCAGCAATAGCAACATCTGACATACACATTGCTTCACCTATACTCATCCAGTTTTCAGTTTTCATGCTATATACTCATCCAGTTTTCAGTTTTCATGCTACTTAAGCATTGTCCCTTTCCAACTACTTACAACTCCCCATCTCTTATATTGCAGGAATTTCTGTTCTTGACAAGTATTTGGAACACAAATCCAATATACATGAAATCTAGACAACTACGTGAAACCACACTGAACTTTAAACCTAGAGCCTGATACCTCAAACATCATTGAAAATGGGAGGGGCGACTCAAAGCAGCATATAAACCAGAAAGCTGCCCCCCCCCCTCCAAAAAAAAAAAACAACTTCCAAGCTCAATAAGCTGAATGCATCATATATGTACAGTATACCATATCAACATAGGGGCTCTGATTAGCAAGTATAAATGCCTCGATAGTGGACTCAAGATAAAGTTTTCTTCCCTGAACCATAAGACTATTTGGCAGGTTGCTATTTTTATAATTTGGTAGCAGATTAAACCACAAATGCAGTCATGATAATAACATAGTAGGGGAAAATGTAAAATGGATAAGGGTGAAATAGAATTTTTTTTAGGCTGGGCAAGTATCTGATATCAGCGAAAAGGCTGGATAAGAAACATAGCTTATCTATCTGCCCCGTACCTGATAGTTCATAAATGTTTCAATCAGTTCCACAGTTTGAAAAGATCCAAGCAAGCAAGACTGATACCTGTAAGCGTAGACCAAAAAGAAATGCAATGCAAATAAGTTAAAATAGTAAGATAAACTTGGATTACTACAGAGGGAAATAATTGGGCACTAGAAGCCACCCCAGTATAGTAATATGAAACAAAATGTTAAGCTCATAAAATGTTGGACAAGCAGTAACATCATCACGCTTTTGATCACCTGTGGTAGTTAAAGAGTTCATATTTGTCACACAGCATGAGCAAGTATTATGTGCTCATATGTCAGAGTGAAAGTAGTGCATTTAAAGCTAATACAAGGCCAGCAACACCGATTGTAAGATCATCAATAAAGCAAAGCAATCAATACTGATCAGCACTAATTAGTGCTTCCAAAATATGACCAAATACAAGGTTCCAACAATTGTGGTCAACAGTCCTTGATTAGGCAGGATAATAATAACTCTGTGAAGTCATTTTTAACACATGAATTTTCAATATTGTTAGTTTCATAAGGACAGAATATCAAAGACATTATCCACCAGTTCTCAGAACAGAAAATGCATCTCACAATTTCATTTAAAACTACTTCATGCATGCCTATATTGTTCCGCTATAATAAAAATATAACGTAACCAAAAATTAGTAAAATTAAGTGATTATGAAAAGACACTTATGGCCAAGAAAGCTAAGGTCAATTGTGAAACATATCAGAGTCATACATACTCAAGAGCTACTATTTACTTGTGCAAGATCATGGAATATATAATCCACAAGTAGCCAAGTACATGCATTTTTTGTCAATGTGCATATCAGAAAACTCAAGCCAACACTGACTATTTCTAAATCAATTGAATATTGATATGGTATTAGATATTAGATAAAAATGAAATTAGCTTAGCTTACCATCCAATTGTATTATTGTCAACATTAACTTCCCTCAAACACCTCATCATCTCAAGCTGATAATTGGCACCATCTGCATCTGCTTCATCATCCTCTTCTCTGATCTGCGGTAAAAATAGTAAGGTAGCCATTAGCCTATAAAATTTAAAAGAACAACTACCCAGGAAGACCTCCATAGCAGAAGAATACATATTTAGTACTGAGCTGCTAAGAATGTTGAAGAGTGAGGACTCACAGGGAAGGGAAAACAGTTGGTCACTTCCAGAACACTACCAACATCCAGACCAAGCAATTGACCTGTAACTAGAGCAGGTGCAAACTCCTCACAGTGCTTAATGATCTTCAGTACGGCCTGCGTAAAATAGCATTATTGTGAGTACAAATAACACAATGCTTGTGGAATTAAGATTACAAACAAAAATGCATGTTGTTATGGGAAAATTTTCTAATCCACTGAAGCAGAAAATTCTATCTGGGAAAAAGAAAATGCTTATCGTAAATAACTGATGTAACTAATATAAACTAGGTGAAACATTAGTTTGGTGTGAATACACTTATTTTTAACTTGATCAATATTTTTGGTTTATCAGTACAAGTAATCTTGAAAACACCTTTTGAACCATGATTCTAGGCACCAAGATAATACTGCTCATTAGATCAATGTGATTTATCACCATACATAGGCATATACATATCCAATATGGCGTTGCACCAGTTTAAGATATTTTTTTTATTTTTTATGTGCAAATAGTACTGTCTAAGCAGGCAGATTTTGAGAAAGACATAATGGGTGTGTTTGGATAGCACCCTGACCCAAGCAGCGTTGGACAGGCAGTGCATCCGACCCCAGGTGTCCAAAATTGGACGCCTAGGAACGCTTGCCTCGGCCAGGCAGATTCTTCGACGTCGAAGCAAACACGCCCAATGTGCATAAAGATGAATAGAATTTGTAGGTAGGCTCAGCTGTACTACATCAGTTGTGCTAACTAAGGTTCAACAACTGCAGTATAATTCTGGTGGACAGCAAACCAGACAATTATTTCACCTTTTTCGCTACCATGCTGGAATGGGGTTTTAGGAACTACTATAGTTAAATTGCTTTGCCTACATCAAACAAAAAAATCATAGTCGAATGTAACATGGTAGTCTAGTGATCGACCAACAAAACGTGTATACCATGTTGAGAATAACATTCGTGGCAAATTGTAACACTAAATTTATCCCCTAAAAGGAAAGGGTTACTTTCCCCTGATTCCGATTCCCACAACAGCTGACCCTACGCAAACAGATCCATCCCCTGGCACGCCCAAGTTTCTCAAATCTCTGCACGTCAAATGCCAAATCGCAAGCGCAAACAGTAGGTGGTGTGGCTTTCAGAAGCAATTACCAGGCCCTCCATCTGGACGACGCGGAGCGGCGTCGGCGCCTCCTCGGTGACCGTAGACACGGCCTGTAGGAACGACCTCATTCCTCCCGGTGCCGCTGCTGCAAGCCAGCCAACCAAACCCAAGGTTAGAGCGCGAGATGGGACGCTAACCGTACAAGATGACGAGAGCGAGGCAAAGGAAAGGCTTCGGAAGTCCCTTACCGTTAGCCATGGTTGCTCGTAGATCGGTGGGCGGCGGCGCGCAGGCGGGAGGATGCGTCCGCGCTTGGAGGAACGGCGCGAGCCGTGGAGCGAGGGAAAGGAGAGCGGCGGCTGGGGAGTCTAGGGTTTTCTGGCTGCGGGGAGAGCACAGAGCAGAGACGGGCGAGTCCAGTTGATGTACGGCGCGGATGTGCTCCGGTTCGTTAAAAGAAGATTTACATTTATTTTATTTGTTCATTTTCATAAAATAAAACTTTGTACAAGTTCAATCCCTATTCCTTACAATTCTCCGTTTTGTGATCGGCATGTAAATAATAGATATCAAATTTTTAAAACTTATCTCATGCTTAGATGCAATGTAAGAGCAAAATCACATTATACTAATTGGAATATGCATGATACCAAATGAAAACTTACCTTGCTCCTACGAGATGTGATTTGTTCCCTTATATGTGGCATGTAAAAAAGACTTCATATGAGTTCCTAACCGGTAACAAACCCAATGTATTATGTTTTAGAGTGGTTGGGTGCTAGTGTTTCGTTCTTAACAAGAAGCCTTGGTCTTCTAAGTTTGCACCTAAAATTGATGATGGTTTTCTTCTTGGTAATGAATGATCCAAACGAGCACGCCTATCAAATTTTAAGAACTCTTCCGGAAGGGTGGAAATCACGGTAGATGTGATGTTTGATTAATCTAACGGCTTTCAAGTAGAACAAGTTGATTCAAATATTGTAGGAAATGAAGAGCCACCTTATGAAGCAATCGAGCAATTAGCCATAGATGATGTTAGACCAGTTGAAGCACCAATTCAAGAAGAAGTGCCTCAACTACAAGATTCAACACCACTCCAAGAGCTAATTCAAGGCTCAAGCCTCTGGATACACAGAGTCTGAATGCTCCGCGTCCAGATGCGAAGGCTCTAAGATCTAGGGCCAGAATCAGCAAGAGGGTGAACATACTCAAGATCAAGAGCCTCAAGTTGAAGAAGATGTTGCTAACCAACCACCACTTGAACCACCTACAAGAGCATATCACCCCAAGAGTTCATCAAAGTATACAATAGCTCCACCCCATTGACAACATCATTGGGAGCATACAAAAGCATGTAACAACTCAATCTCGACTAACAATCTTTTATGAATATTACTCGTTTGTTTCCTCAATTGAACCTCTTAAGGTAAGCTCTTGAGGATCCTGATTGGGTGATGACTATGTAAGAAGAGTTGAACAAGTTTGAGAGAAACCAAGTGTGAGAATTGATGAAAGGACCTAAGAGCAATGTCATTGGAACCAAGTGGGTCTTCCCTAACAAGCAAGATGGATATGGTGCGGTGACAAGGAACAAAGCAAGATTGGTTGCTCAAAGATTCATTCAAGTAGAGGGACTAGACTTCAAAGAGACCTTTTGCATTGGTGGCAAGACTTAAAGCAATTCGAATGCTTCTTGCCTTTTTGAAAGCCCAATAATGTTTGGTTTTGATCATTGTGGCAACTAGTGGACAACATTTTCACTAAGTGTGTGATTAAGCTAGGTTAGGTCCACACCAAGATGGAGAGCAAGGCTTGGAGATGGATGAAGGGTGATCAATCCAATTGGAGCAAGCTCCCATTTGGAAAAGAAGAAAGAGAAAAACAAAATCCCTAAAGGCAAAAGTATAAATAGTGGTTTATTTTGTCGGTCAAGACACAATAGAGTGCATAATCGGATTTAGAATAGATAGTCATACTATTAAGAAGGAACTCTAAAGTCAAATCAGTTATCTAAGTGCCACTAGGTGTGAAAAATACATTGCAAATGCATTAAACCTAGTGACGTGATGAGAAGCAAGTAAAAACCCTTTGAAAATGTTTGTGAAAATTCTAACTCACTTGCATATATACTGGACACATGTAGGAGTTAGCACATTTGAAAAAGTGGCAAAAATCTAAGTGTTTAAGGTGCTCTAGTGGGTGTTGAATTGATCCGGTGCTACCCCACAGAGGCACTAGACTATGTGCTATGTTGAAAGGTCATGGGAGTGATCTGACAGTAACCAAGCTTAGGCACCGAATTGATCCAGTGCTCAACCCTAGGCACCAACGGATGAGGCGCTGGCATTTCCTAACATGAGAGATTCAAAGGGGTCACCGAATTGACGGTGCTAGGCACCGGATCAATCTGGTGCCCCAAAAACCTCTCAGGTCAGGTTTTGGACCGTTATTGACGGTTGTTAACATCAATCATAAACCGTCAACATATCCTATATATACATAATTCCATCACCAAACATAGGTTTAGGGATTTAAATTGATAAATTCCATGAGTTTTTAGTGAATTTGTGTTTTTAGCAGGGTTTATTCAGAAAACCGTTAAGGATGACCTATTCGTCAAAGTAAATTACATTCAACCGTGACGAAACCAACTTAGGAAGACTCTAGAACACTCCAGAAGGCAAACCACTACGACCCTTAGCAAGTCCCTGCCATGTGGGGCTGGCTAGCCCCACCTATAGCTCGACTAGCCTATGGGTCCCATAGGTCAGCCCCTCCTGGCTACGTCGGTTCTCCACTGCCTTAAAGATCAAATCTACACCGTTGCTCAAGGTCGGTTTGATCCGAGTGTCCAGATTTAACGTTGACCCCTATATATACACCCATATACCTCCTCCAGCAGAGCCATCCTAAAACCCTAATTCATATCCTCATCATCAGGATCAGAGCCAGCAATTAAGAGAAGATTGGTCTTCTAAGTTAGAATCTAGTCTTGTAAATAGAAATAGTGAGATAGAGAGTGAGGGAAGAGTTTAGAAGAAGTGTCGGCCTGTTGGTGCTCTCTCCATGGCTTGCACCTTTGTCACACCCATTTTAAGGAACAAATGGAATGCATAATCTTATGTGCGCCCAGAGATCAATCACACATAAGATGACAAATATAAATAGTATCATCACAAATGTTTATTACATAACGAATAATATCACAGAGTTTTCACATAACTAAGCGGAAACATAAGATAATTCTTGTGGTAGCTAGCTCCATAGCACAGACACGTCAACTGGTTGACCACAAGTCTAGTAATCTTCAGGGAAGTAGAAGTAGTAGTCACTATTTGCACATTCGGGAGTCCATCCTGAGGTGTGGGGCAATGCAAGGGTGAGCACAAAAGTACTCAACAAGTGTAACATGGGGTTCATGAAGCTCAAATAGGGTAGACACTGGTTTTACTGCATGTAGCTTTTAGTTGATCATGTTTTAAGCAATTGAGTAGCAACAAATAGGTGATATTCCCATAATAAACACATGATCATGTAAAGAGAATAATGAGTAACAAGAACAAGTAAATTAATAGTGATCTCTATTCCATAAGGGTCCAATTCCGCTCGTGACCGTGAGCACGGCTGATATATCAGTTTTACACTCTGCAGAGGTTGTACACTTTCACTATGAGTCATGATCCCTAAAAGTCCGAGGTCATGACTCCCCATTGGACGGCTAAGATTCACTATGAAGTCTTTCCAAGGTTCATCTAACAAGTTAGGGCCGCTAGGTTTCTGTGCCTTGCAAATGTAGAGCCTCCCTTCCGTATGGCACAATGACATGTAACCTATACTCATAAAGACAGAAGCCGCACTACACCCAACCCGAAACACACCCCTCTTGCGCCATAAAGGTAACCACTAACAAGCTAGAAAAGGTCCTCTTATATGACTAAAGCCAGAGCCATGTAGCCCTCATAGCTGTACTGTAAGTCTCGGATGTTTGCTTACAGATAAGTCCTTATAGAGAGGAATCTAGAGAAAACTCTAGCCCTCTTGTTTCTTGTTGCTAAAAATCATCTTTTAGTGTTATTGCATATATCATTAATCGAATTACAAGATCATTGTTTATGTGAGCACTAGCAAACTACCCATTGCTATAACCATAGGATTCAAGGAATAAGATCAACACTAAGGCATCCTTAACAAGGAGACACATGCATAATGAATTAAATGAATTAAAGTGAATAGGTAACAAGGATAGTCCCATGCTATACTTGCCTTGATCTAGCTGATCCTGTTGACCTAGTTTGTAATAGTACTCTTGATCACCAACGAACTGCTCATCGTCTATTCTCGATTAACATACCATCAACAGTCATCCAAGAGCAATCATACAAAGCAAACAAAGCTACAATTAGAACAGTACACCAACAATGGCAAAATAAGTTAAAAAGTTTGTAAAACGAATCTACATCTCACTAGGATCACACAGACGTGAATTGCACGCAAATCGGAGCTAAAACGAAAAAGTTATGATTTAAACAATCTTTTCTTTATTAAAGTAGTAGATTAAATCTAATCTCAAAATTTAAAAGTGGAGAACCTACTAAACAGTAGCACTATCAAGTAGATTATGAAGTTACGAACCTAACGCAACTTGAACGGGTCAAATCGGAGTTAAACGGAGAAGTTAGGGCTAAAACAAAATCAGTGGCAATTCTGTAAATAGCTGAAAATGTAATTTATTCTTAACCGACACAAAATACGCTTTCAAATGAAGAAAACGAAATCTGAAAACATGTTTTGGACTGTGGGTTAGATCATAGAAAATCGGAGGGGCTCTTATGCAAAACTGACAGCCGAACCGGTATCGGGCTTTCTTGGCCGTTAGATTTAAAATGTGCGGCCGAGATGAGAAGGGGGAGAATAGGGAGGTGGCCGGCGGCGAGCTAGATGGCGGCGCCATGGCCAGAATAGGCATACCCTCACCGAAGTTCATCGCCAGGGCGATTCTGGGCACCATTGATGACGGGACAAGCACGGGAAGCAAGAGCAGATGATTGCAAACTCACCTAGCTGGATCGGAGCGGCGGAAATCGATTGAGGAGGGTGTGCGGCTTCCAAAGGCGGCGGCGGACCTCCTGTGCACGGCAGCAAGGCTAGTTATCCAACTAGATTGAAAATTGAGAGAGGATAAAGCTTAACGAGTTCGTGTGGATGACTCGAAACTCCACGATAGCTTACGGAGATGACCAATTTGATGATTTCGTCGGATTAGCTCGGACGGCGGTGAATTAGGGTTGCGGTGGCTTGCGAGCTTGATTGGAGGGTGGTGGCTCACTGCTAAGGGTGGGTAGAGAGGCGGCAACGCCCGTGGCTACTTATGAGAGGGTTAGGCGTGCGGTACAAGGCAAGCGGAGGTCAGGGCGGCGTCGGACTCTACCGAGGTGCCCGGCTCGGTAACGAGCTAGAGGAGGAAGAGGATACCGCTTACATGCGGGCCTGGCGTGGCAGTGACACGGAGAGAAGGAGAAGGGCGCGGTGGCCTGTGGCTTCGGCCGATTGGGCCGGCCCTCTACGTGGCGCGTGAATGAGGGGAGAAAGGGCCCGGCTGCGTTGGCTTGCTTGGGCCAAGGAAGAGCTGGGCCAAGGAGGGAGGATAGAAGGCCTGCGGGCCAAAACAGAGATGAAGAAGGCTTTCACTTTTCCTTTCCTTTTCCAATATTTCAAATACATTTTCAAATAGTTTTTGAAATCATTTCCTTCTAGAAATAAAAACCAATCATCACAAATAAAATATATGCAGCAGCGTGTATGCACAAGCATGTATCTAACCTTAGAGTTGATTTTATTTATTGAAAATTATTATTTCCCTAGGTTAAAATGTTCACAAAATTGTGTAAATAAATTCAATTCTCCTATTTTTAAAATGGTGCAAAATTTAGGGTGTCACAATTCTACCCCCCATAAAATGAATCTCGTCCCGAGATTCGGACGATGCTTGCTCAAACAACTGTGGGTACGCTTTTCTTAAATCTTCCTCTCTTTCCCATGTAGCCTCTGCTTTCGAATACCGACTCCACTGAACTTTACACATCTTTATAACTTAGCTCCTAGTAACTCTTTCTGCTATCTCCAAGATCTTTACTGGGTACTCCTCATAGGTGAGATTTTCCTTAACAGTGAGTTCCTCTAGCGGTATCTGTTCTTCCAGCACACGCAAACATTTCTTTAACTGAGACACATGGAACACATCATGCACACCTGCTAAGCTCTCAGGCAATTCCAATTGATATGCTACTTCACCACGCCTCTCTAAGATCTTAAAAGGACCGACATACCTCGGTGCTAACTTTCCTTTCCGGTTGAACCTTTTCACACCTCTCATAGGTGACACTTTTAGGTAAACATAATCTCCTACTCCAAAAGTCAATTCTCTCCGTCGAGTATCAGCATAACTTTTCTGTTGTGACTGAGCTGCTTTCAAATTGTTTCTAATCATTCTTACTTGTTTCTCAGCATTCTTAAGCACATCGGGACCGAACACTTGACTTTCTCCTGTCTGATTCTAGAACAACAGAGTTCTACACTTCCTACCATACAAAGCTTTAAAAGGTGCCATCTGTAGACTTTTCTGATAACTATTATTGTAGGAAAACTCTGCATATGGCAAACTCTTATCCCAACTAGTACCATACTGCAAAGCACAAGCTCTCAACATATCTTCTAATATCTGATTAATCCTTTCAGTCTGCCCATCTGTCTAAGGATGATAAGTTGTGCTAAAATTCAGCTTAGTCCCTAATGACTCTTGAACTTTCTGCCAGTAATACGATGTGAATTGAGTGCCTCGATCTGACACTATCTTTTTTGGAACACCGTGCAAACTTACTATCCTTTCCAAATATAGTTCAACCAACTTTGCACTAGAATATGTTGTTCTAACCGGTATAAAGTGAGCAACTTTAGTCAAACGATCCACTATGACCCATATTGAATCAAAACCTCTATGAGTGCGTGGTAACCCTACTATGAAATCCATACCAACTTCTTCCCACTTCCACTCAGGTATCTGCATCGGTTGCAACAATCCTGCAGGCCTCTGATGTTCAGCTTTAACTCTCTGACACGTATCACATAGTGCAACATACTCTGCAACATCTCTTTTCAAACCATACCACCAATACTTCTCTTTCAAATCCATATACATCTTGGTACTTCCAGGATGAATAGAGTAAGCAGACTCATGAGCTTCACGTAGAATTACTTCTCTTATAGCCTTGTCCTCAGGCACACATAATTGCTTCCCAAACCATAGAGTTCCTTTATCATCCAGATGGAATCTAGGTGCCTTACCTTTCGGTATATTCCCAACTATCTCCTTTATTTTGTCATCAATCAACTGACTCTTGCGTATTTCTTGCTCCAATACAGGCTCTATCACCAATTCCACTGCATTAATGACAATACCCAAGTTCAAATGCTCAATCTCATCACACAACTCATTTGACATAGGCATTACTCGTACCTCATTAGCATAACTCTTCCTACTGAGAGCATCAGCGACAACATTAGCCTTGCCCGGATGATAATGTACTTCCAAATCATAATCTTTAATCAACTCTAACCATCGACGTTGTCTCAAGTTTAGATCCGACTAGGTGAAAATATACTTCAAGCTCTTATGATCCGTGTAAATATCACTCTTATACCCAATCAGATAATGCCTCCATATTTTCAAAGCATGTACCACTGCTGCTAACTCCAAGTCATGAGTAGGGTAATTTAACTCATGCTTCCTCAACTGTCGAGATGCATAGGCCACTACTTTGCCTTCTTGCATAAGCACACAACCAAGACCCAAATGAGATGCATCACAATAGATAGAAAAATTCTTACTCAAATCTGGCAAAACTAATATCGGGGTTGTTGTTAATCTTTTCTTTAATTCCTCAAAATTAACCTGACAATTATCAGACCACACAAACTTAGCATTCTTCTCTAACAATGCTGTCATTGGCTTAGCAAGCTTAGAAAACCCTTCAATAAATCTTCTATAATATCTAGCCAATCCCAAGAAACTACGAATTTCTCCCACATCGGTTGGTGGCTTCCAATTCAACACATCCTTTACCTTCCTAGGATCCACTGAAATTCCACCATTAGAGACCACATGACCCAAAAAGGCAACTTCCTTCAACCAGAACTCACACTTACTACGCTTAGCATAGAGCTTATGCTCTCTGAGCTTCTGCAGGACCAACCTTAAATGTTTGGCATGTTCTTCCTTAGTCTTGGAATATACCAATATGTCATCGATGAACACCACTACAAACTTGTCGAGATACTCCATGAATATCTTATTCATCAGGTACATAAAGTACGCAGGAGCATTAGTCAAGCCAAAAGACATTACTATATACTCATACAAGCCATACTGTGTTGTGAATGTTGTCTTTGGTATATCAGTAGCGCGAATCTTCAATTGATGATAACCAGAGCGAAGATCAATCTTAGAAAACACACAAGCACCTCTCAATTGATCAAACAAGTCATCAATCCTAGGCAGTGGATACTTATTCTTAATAGTTACCTCGTTAAGTGACCGATAATCAATACACATCCTTTGAGAACCATCCTTCCTGTCAACAAAAATCACTAGAGCTCCCCTCGGTGAAGAGCTAGGACGAATGAAACCTTTCTCTTGCAACTCTTTTATTTGTTTCTTAAGTTCCTCTAATTCATTAACCCCCATTCTATATGGACGCTTAGCTATAGGTGCAGTTCTAGGCAATAATTCAATAATAAACTCAATATCGCGGTCGGGTGGCATACCTGACAAGTCATCGGGGAACACATCCGGAAATTCATCCACAACTAGATCCTCCTGATTAACATTATCATCAAGTCAATTCACTATAGCTGTTTGCTGCTTCTGCACTATGATCTCCACACTAATTCGATCCCCCTTCGGTGTTGTCAGGGCTACTGCCTTTTCCTTACACTGAATCACTGCCTGATTTTGCTTCATCCAATCTAGTCCTAGAATAAGATCAATCCCAGCTATTCTCAACACTATAGGGCTCACTTTGAATTCTACCCTCTTAAAATTAAACTAATAGGGAGGCATTGGTAGGAAGCTTGCATACTTCCCCCAGGTGAATTGACTAATATGGGGTTTCTCATTGCACATAAAGGGATGCTTTGTGTCTTAACAAATAATTGAGATATGAATGAATGCGAAGCTCCAGAATCAAAAAGAACAGTGGCAGGAATGAAGTGGACATCGAATGTACCGAGCATAACTTCAGGTTCCTCCATCGTAGTTTCCTCAGACACGTGAGTCACCTTTCCGTAGTATGGTAGCTTCTAGTTACTGTTCTGCTTCTGGGGGGTTTGCTGATTGACCTTCTTAGGGCAGTTATAAGACATGTACCTTCTTTTCCACAATGGAAGCACTTGGTGGGAGTATTAGGAGCACTAGTCTTCATTGGAGTGTTGTTGGGGGTACTCTGACGCTGATTCTGGTTCCCATTCTGCTGCGGAGGGCGGTTATTGCCGTTCTGCGGCTGATAAGGAGGACGTTGCAGGAACTGATTACGTGGAGGAAGTTGACCACGATTCCATTGGTTAGGCGGATACCTCTGCTGATAGCCTTGTTGAAAACCAGTGCGCTAGCGAGTGTTGTTTCTAGATACCTGTCCCTGAAGCGTCTTCCTTTTGGCATCCATCTCCTTGCGCTTGTTATCCACCACAATAGCACGATTCACTAATGTTTGATAATCTGGGTAAGCATTGGACATCAGCTACAATTGAAGACCATCATGTAGACCCTTCAAGAAAAGTCACTACTTATCGGCATCATTAGCCACCTCATTCGGCGCATAACGTGACAACTGAGCAAACTTGTCTCGATACTCAGCTATAGGCATAGATCCCTGTGTTAGGTTGCGGAATTCCTCTGCCTTCAGCGCCATCACTCCCTCTGGTATATGATAGGACCTGAAACTCTCTGTAAACTCTTGCCAAGTAACAACGGGAGCATTGACAGGACTGCCATACTGATATGAATCCCACCAGTCTTGAGCTGCTCCTTGAAGTTGTCCCGAAGCAAACAACACTTTATGTTGATCATTACACTGAGCAATGTTGAGCTACTTCTCCACCGCACGAAGCCAATCATCAGCTTCCAATGGATCAGTGGCATGTGTGAACACTAGGGGATGACCCTTCAAAAATTCACCACGCTTATCTCGCGCAGGTGCTCCTCCAACTGGCTGGTTTTGCTGATTGTTCACCAGAGCCTCCATCAACTGTGTCTGTATTGCCAAAAGCTCATGAATAGTAGGTGGTGGACCAGCTCCACGACCACGGCCTCGACCTCGTCCTCTTCCAGACATCTTTCATCCAATACAATATCAAATCTTAGAAATTTCCTCATTATAGACTATTCTAGAGATAGCAAACGGAATCTGATAACCTTCTGGACATATCCTAATTCTAGTACTTCGGTAAAACTGACCTATCTCGAGTTACAGATATCCAGTAGATGTGTACTTTATATAGTTGGAAAGCTTATGAAATTATATACAACGTTTCTTTAATTCACAAACCCAGATTCTGTCACAAAGTTAACCAAAAATAGGACCCAACAGAAACTATTTCTGGTTTCCAGACTGCGCAGAAACTTCATCTTGTAACGATTATATCTCATGATCCAGAACAGATAAAAAGGTGATTCTAGAGACATTGGAAAGGTACGTGGGTCTAGTTACTTTCATAAAAATTTCAGAATTTTTTGCTAAACAGTTAATTTCGAGCATAAAAGGAAAGGCAGACCGCTCCAGAAAGGACAGAACGGATAGAAAAGGTTAACCCAACTAAACTATTTATTTATCATACTTAAACTTAGTATCTTTAACTAGGAACTTTTGTAGGCAAGCCCACAAAGCTCCAGCACTCATTACATGGAAAAACCAACTCACACATAGGCACAATAATAACTCAACTAACCACACAAAGTTCACACGACACCACAAAACCCAACTTAACTCGACACTACTCGCACTATCGTATTATTACATAGATGGTATTCCAACTCCTAGGGACGGGCTTGATGTTCATGATAGTCATAGATCGCCTCCATGCCTTGATGAATCCTTAGACCATCTATCACCTCTTGGTACCTCTTGATGTCTTTTCCCAAGGCTTTAACCATGGCTTCCAACCGACGATTCTTCACCATCATGTCATGACCAAAATCCACCATGACTCGAGGAATTAGTTCCAAATTCCCAGGATTCATCATTACCCATCCTTGCTTTGGGTCTCCACGAGGAAAATAGCAATATTGATCATCTTGCATAACATCATAGCGGAGGTGACGAAGTCCCAAGCATGCTTCAAAGGCTGCATCTTCTATGCCATCTTCTATAGTGGCACGACGACCACTATGGGAAAACACCGGTCCAACAGATAAGTATCCATCTTCTCGTTCTTGATGAAGACACATACATTGCACTTCCAGTAAGTAGCTTCCAAAGGATGCTTGTGCTCCCAACAGACGTACTCAAACACAGGATCCCAATCCGTGAAGTAGGCACTAAGCATACCAACCAGTCGATGGTGTGAAGGAGTATCACAGTTTGACTTGTGATGGATCTTTGTAACCCAACCCATAGGAAGGGACGGCACACCAACTTCAGCGGAACCATCTTGTGGAGGCGACGGGGGCTATTCTCCATCTTGGGCAAGCTCATCATCTTCATCATCACTCAAGTACACAACCTCCTCTTTAGGTTCAAGTTCTTCTTGAGGCATATCTAGTTCTGGCGCCTGAACTGGTGAAGGTGGCGGGGTTAGTGTAGTGTCTTCTGGTTCCTCCTTAGGCTCCATTGGTTCATACAGGGAACGAGGTGGAAAGTAGCCTCCAGTGGTGATACAGGCAGTCTTACGGGCACGAGACATCTAAAGAATTTAGTCCAAAGGTAAGTTAGAATAGAAGCAATATTTTCACAATAGAATAAGGCGAAAGGAGCATAAAAATTTAGTAATTATCAAGAGTAAGGTGATAAGCATGAAACAAGTAAAGAAAAGGGAACTAATCACGACCATTACTAACTAGGCTTGCGTTCTACAGTCAACATGGCTCTGATACCAATCTATCACACCCATTTTAAGGAACAAATAGAATGCATAATCTTATGTGCGCCCAGAGATCAATCACACATAAGATGACAAATATAAATAGTATCATCACAAATGTTTATTACATAACAAATAATATCACAGAGTCTTCATATAACTAAGCGGAAATATAAGATAATTCTTGTGGTAGCTAGCTCCATAGCACAGGCACGTCAACTGGTTGACCACAAGTCTAGTAATCTTCAGGGAAGTAGAAGTAGTAGTCACTATTTGCACATTCGGGAGTCCATCCTGAGGTGTGGGGGAATGTAAGGGTGAGCACAAAAGTACTCAATAAGTGTAACATGGGGTTCATGAAGCTCAAATAGGGTAGACACTGGTTTAACTACATGTAGCTTTTAGTTGATCATGTTTTAAGCAATTGAGTAGCAACAAATAGGTGATATTCCCATAATAAACACATGATCATGTAAAGAGAATAATGAGTAACAAGAACAAGTAAATTAATAGTGATCTCTATTCCATAAGGGTCCAAGGCCGCTCGTGATCGTGAGCACGGCTGATATATCAGTTTTACACTCTGCAGAGGTTGTACACTTTTACTATGAGTCGTGATCCCTAAAAGTCTGAGGTCATGACTCCCCATTGGACAGTTAAGTTTCACTATGAAGTCTTTCTAAGGTTCGTCTAACAAGTTAGGGCCGCTAGGTTTCTGTGCCCTGCAAATGTAGAGCCCTCCTTCCGTATGGCACAATGACACGCAACCTATACTCATAAGGATAGAAGCCGCACTACACCCGACCCGGAACACACCCCTCTTGCGCCATAAAGGTAACCACTAACAAGTTAGAAAAGGTCCTCTTATATGACTAAAGCCAGAGCCATGTAGTTCTCATAGCTGTACTGTAAGTCCCGGATGTTCGCTTATAGATAAGTTCTTATGGAGAGGAATCTAGAGAAAACTCTAGCCCTCTTGTTCCTTGTTGCTAAAAATCATCTTTTAGTGTTATTACATATATCATTAATCAAATTACAAGATCATTGTTTATGTGAGCACTAGCAAACTACCCAATGCTATAACCATAGGATTCAAGGAATAAGATCAACACTAAGGCATCCTTAACAAGGAGACACATGCATAATGAATTAAGTGAATTAAAGTGAATAGGTAACAATGATAGTCCCATGATATACTTGCCTTGATCTAGCTGATCCTGTTGACCTGGTTCGTAATAGTACTCTTGATCACCAACGAACTGCTCACCGTCTATTCTCGATTAACACACCATCAACAATCATCCAAGAGCAATCATACAAAGCAAACAAAGCTACAATTAGAACAGTACACCAACAGTAGAAAAATAAGTTGAAAAGTTTGTAAAACGAATCTACATCTCACTAGGATCACATAGACACGAATTGCACGCAAATCGGAGCTAAAACGAAAAAGTTATGATTTAAACAAGCTTTTCTTTATTAAAGTAGTAGATTAAATCTAATCTCAAAATTTAAAAGTGGAGAACCTACTAAATAGTAGCACTATCATGTAGATTATGAAGTTACGAACCTAACGCAACTTGAACGGGTCAAATCGGAGTTAAAACGAAGAAGTTAGGGCTAAAACAAAATCAGTGGCAATTCTATAAATAGCTGAAAACGTAATTTATTCTTAACCGAAACAAAATACGCTTTCAAATGAAGAAAACGAAATCTGAAAACATGTTTTGGACTGCGGGTTAGATCATAGAAAACTGGAGGGGCTCTTATGCAAAACTGACAGCCGAACCGGTATTGGGCTTTCTTGGCCGTTAGATTTAAAATGTGCGGCCGAGATCAGAAGGGGGAGAATAGGGAGGTGGCCGGTGGCAAGCAGGATGGTGGCGCCATGGCCGGAATAGGCATACCCTCGCCGGAGTTCATCGCCAGGGCGATTTCGGGCACCATTGATGATGGGACAAGCATGGGAAGCAAGAGTAGATGATTGCAAACTCACCTAGCTGGATCGGAGCGGCGGAAATCGATCGAGGAGGGCGTGCGGCTTCCAAAGGCGGCGGCGGACCTCCTATGCATGGCAGCAAGGCTAGTTATCCAACTAGATTGAAAATTGAGAGAGGATAAAGCTTAACGAGTTCGTGTGGATGACTCGAAACTCCACGACAGCTTACGGAGATGACCAATTTGATGATTTCGTTGGATTAGCTCGAATGGTGACAAATTAGGGTTGCGGTGGCTTACGAGCTTGACTGGAGGGTGGTGGCTCGCAGCTAAGGGTGGGTAGAGAGGCGGCAGCGCCCGCGACTACTTATGAGAGGGTTAGGCGTGCGGTACAAGGCAAGCGAAGGTCGGGGCAGTGTCGAACTCTATCGAGGTGCCCGGCTCGGTAACGAGCTAGAGGAGGAAGAGGATACTGATTACACATGAGCCCGGCGTGGCAGTGACAAGGAGAGAAGGAGAAGGGCGCGGCGGCCTACGGCTTCGGTCGATTGGGCTGGCCCTCTACGCGGCGCGCGAATGAGGGGAGAAAGGGCCCGGCTGCGTTGGCTTGCTTGGGCCAAGGAAGAGCTGGGCCAAGGAGGGAGGAGAGAAGGCCTGCGGGCCAAAACAGAGATGAAGAAGGCTTCCACTTTTCCTTTCCTTTTCCAATATTTCAAATACATTTTCAAATAGTTTTTGAAATCATTTCCTTCTAGAAATAAAAACCAATCATCACAAATAAAAATATGCAGCAGCGTGTATGCACAAGCCTGTATCTAACCTTATAGTTGATTTTATTTATTGAAAATTATTATTTCCCTAGGTTAAAATGTTCACAAAATTGCATAAATAATTCAATTCTCCTATTTTTAAAATGGTGCAAATTTTAGGGTGTCACAACCTTGGTGGAGTCAAGTTCTACTTGAGCTTGCTTCTAAGATTTCTCTAGTAATCAACTTCAGATTCAAGTAAGTATCGTGTTTATATTGTTCATCAGGTTTGTGACTCTCTTTTGAGTGCTTTAATCTATAGACTCTTTAGGTTAAAGTATTAATCGTAAGTATAAGCATGGTGCTTAGACTTGGGTTAATCGTGGATGCATCCTGCATTTCAGTGTTTAATAAGCATGGTGCTCTCTAGTCCTTTGTAGTCCACCTCCCATCTATAGGCCAAGTAGGACCCGGTTACTATGGGGAGCATCCTCTGTTGGTGTCTTTCCTTAGTAATGTCCCTAGTTAAACAGTAGAAGACATAGCTTACCCAAGTCAGAACTAGAGAGCCTTAGTAAGTCCTCTCTACGCTCCTATTTATCCTTAACCATGTTGCTACCCCTAGTTAAGCTAAACTGTAGTTAATCTCACATATTTCTCTGTGGATACGATACTTAGAATACTTTCGGGTAAAAGCTACAACGGTATCTGTGTTCTTGCGGACTAATCTGTGTGCATCTAAAATATACCAACAAGCTTTCTGACGTCGTTACCGGGGAAACAGTTACTAAATTAACTACGAACCTAGCTTAACTTTTTATCTTTTGTTTTGTTTTAATTCTTTTAGCATGGGTAACACACCTATATATCAATATGCTAAACCGATGAGCCATGCCTAGAGCACCAAAATCTTCAAAGCCTATCCTAACACCTGGCTATGAGCTCCGCCCGTGTTTAATAAAAATAATTTAGGAACAATCCTTCTTGGGAAAAGGCAATGAAAACTCATACTCACACCTACGAGAGTCTGAACAAACCTGTGCATGCTTGCATATCGTTGGCATGTTTGATGAGACCTTAAGATGGAAGTTGTTTCTATTTTCTTTAACAGGAAGAGCTAAACAATGGTATAGTCGAACCGTAGGAAGTATGCAAGGAGATTGGAAAACTCTATGCATTAAATTTTGTTTATCTTTCTTTCCCATCTCTAAAATAGTCAGTCTTCGAATAGAAGTTCCAACCTTTAAACAAGACAAGAAAGAGTCTCTTGGCGCATCGTGGATCATTTTAATAGTCTTATCACCACTGGTCCAGACCTTACTATTCTAGACCTGATGCTTCTTCAATATTTTTATATGGGTCTTAGCAAAGGATTCTTTTGGAATCCCTTGATACAACCACTTGGTGGCGATGCTTAACTCATAATCTCACCACCAATATTTACATAAAATATACAAAAGTGAACATCAAAACATAGAACTAGGGGTTTTTAACTCACACTCTCCACGAGTTTTGGTGCAAACACGTTTTTGCAGGTCACAAACATGAGTACATAAAGAAATTCACTGAAAAGGTGCTTTTGACGTACATTCGTGCAAAGGAGTGACAAAGACGCCACCAAAATCAACTCCTACAGGGCGAAGCACCACCAGGGAGCAACGTAGCTCTAGCCCATGGCCTGCCACGCAAAGGCGGTGACTAGAGGCGGTGGTCAAGGACCGGCCACTCCTAGGGGGCGGCCGCTCCCGCTGGCACCTCCTGGCCTCTCCTTCGACGTGGCGGTGGCATGCCTCCCTACTATGCGGTGCAACCCTGCCTCTACCAAAAATAGTTTTGAAGCACTGCCTTGGCCCCTGCATAAATAGGGGGTACCCCTCCTCTACAAGACACATAATCAAGAAAGCAAGGAAGAGAGGGAGAGTTTCATTTTTGCTTAGCTTCAGCTAGAATAAGAGTGGAGTGAGTGAGGAAAGAGTTGGAGAAGTGTCGAGGCTGTCGGCAACCTCCCTTAGTGTACTCGCTACACTTAGCAGAAGTGTGTCGGAGCTAGGTATTCCTCCACTTGTACCTCTACAAGCGACTTACTACTTGAAGTAAGAAGTTCGTGTTTTACTTTGGCATTGATAAACTAAGAAAGCTACCTTTGTCCATTATAAACTTGTGGGTTCATCGTCCGTCCTTGTGGCGGTTGCTCTAGTAGAAGGGTCCTGATAGAGACGGATAACCCTTGCATGCATGCTAGAGTAATAGTCAATAGTACAAACGTGGTGTCTAGGTTAGAAGCTATCTTCGTTTACCTTGTTCCCCACGGTTAAGGGGTAGGTAGTAGGTGGTGGCAGCCCTATCCATCCCTCGTATTCCCCCATGTCTGGGTTCGACGTAGACTACAAGCCAATATCGCCTAGCAGACCAGGGGCGCTACGGTGCCCAAAGCAAGTCTATAGTGCCAAAGTTATCTTCGCTTAGGATATCTACCCTTAGGAAAACCTCACTAGCCAAGCTACCTCTCACTTGTTTTCTTTAGGTGAACTAGCTAAAAGATTTGCACATCTATTCCTTTGAGAAAATATGATACCCTGAATATCTCTGGGTGAAGTGCTATAATGGTGTATCTGTGCGCTTGTAGATTCCTCTGCTTTCACTAAGAAACACCAACACCGCTAGAGGAGCGTCCTTTGTTTATCTATTAGTCAAGTAAGGACTATCCTTGATAAAATCATTGGAATCACTCCATGCACTAGCATTCATGATGAACTCCCCGAGAAAGAGAATAAATCATCTCCCGATCAAGAAGAGGAAGTTTTGATAGCCAAATCACAACCATTCCAATCCTAAGATATAGCTATCAATCCCAAACCATCAATTCCCTAAATTCTAAATCCTCTAAAGGAAGAAGAAATTCAACCTTTAGAAATCTCTTTTGAAATTAAGGATGATCTTTTTTATGCTGATTTTGAAAAAAAGCTTAAACTTCCAGCCTCATAAGAGACCATCGAGTGAATATAATTCAAATCCTCTCAGGAAGGGATCTCTTAGAAAGCGTCCTAAATCAAATTTCTATGGGGAACAGTAGAAAAACTCAAGGATGGCATGTCTAGTGAACCCATAGAAGGAGAGCCAATCCATCTAGAAGCCATTGCTATCCTCTCTCCTATGCTCACAACCGATATAAGTTCTAAACCCATCTCTAAACCTATCCTTGACCCTGATGAATTCTCTGATGCTCTTTCTCTTAAGTCTCATGATGATCCTAGAAATCTACTAAGACAACCAAAGCATAGGAATTATGAAGATCACAAAGATGACCAAGAAGAGCAACGACAATGGATGGACGATGTTAAGAATTCATATGCTGTTGAATGGATGGACAAGGCTAAAACTTTAAGGGTAGAATCTAACCCTAGTTTAGATCAAAACAGTGAGCTTAAGTCAATCTCCTTAATAAACATGACTCATCCAAGTTTGGTGGAGCCCTTAAACAAGATCAACCTGAGAGTCACCAATCCATGGGAAATTTTGGATATCGATGAAGAATCACCCTTGGAGCTTGAAAAGGAAGATGACACCAATGAGCATGGAAGCTACTTCCTAAACATCTCATCAAATCCATGCTCACATGAATGAAAGGTCCTTGTTTGGTTTTGGTAATTGAGTGACAACTTAGGTGGACTAATATGTGGTTATGTGAGATACACAGGTGATTAGTCCACAGGTGATGGTGTCATGAAGGAGGCTATTGCACATGAGACATGACATTGAGTCATATGACCAAGGTGGAGAAGATCAAGATGAGGCTTGGCTTGATGGACCGGTTGCTAGGGTGAAGGATAAGTTGTGATGGCTTGGCGCCGAAGGACCGAGGCAACGGTGAAGAGCAAGTGAGGTCAAGATCGATGAACCAATACGGTCACATGATGATATGAAGTGGATCATATCATTTGTGATATGGTTGGTGCATGTGTTGCATCAACGTCGGAGGAGATGGAGTGGAATGCGCAAGGCAAAGGTATAACCTAGGGCATTTCCATTTCACCAGTCATAGGTGTGTAGAGAAGTTGATGACCGGGTTTAGGATAGATGGCCGTACTATCAAGAGGGGCAAACTTATTTGCATATCGGTCATCTACTGCCACTTGAGCGATCTAACTTTGCATATGTGTTAGGATCGAGTGGCGAGGCAAGTTGAGTGCCTAACTTCTTCGATAAAATGATTGTGAAAATGCTAACACACATGCACATGGTGGTGTACACATGGTGGTGTTGGCACATTTGCAAAGGAGAAGGTGTTGGAGTTGGTGTTGATCAACTTGGAGAAGAGATAAATATTTTTCGGTGTTCTCCGGACACTAGGATGGCTCTTAGAGTGGAATACAGCTTTAATCCATTGTGAATTGGATCAAGTGCTTTAGTTGGTTGTGTAGCCCTCTGAGTAAGCTTTCCAAAATGTCTAAGATCATCGAAATCAGAGTTTGGAGCTAAGAGTTATCGCCGTTTTACCGAAGAGTGGTCTGTGACCGGACTCGTGACCGGACGCGTCCGGTCAGTACCTGCGCGTCCGGTCAGTGTTTTTCACGGGCAAAAGTGACCGGACGCTGCAGCGAGTCTGGTCAGTGATGACCGGACGCGTCCGATCGCGTCGGGAGCTTGCTAGAACCTCTCTGTTCACTGTTTCGCTGTGACCTGCACGTCCAGTCCCGTTAGTGACCAGCGCGTTCGGTCAATATAAGTTTATATGCGCGAAAACTAGCCGTTGGAGCTCGCTACTGACCTGCGCATCCGGTCAGTTCGACAGGCGCGTCCGGTCAGTTCGACCGGCGCGTCCGGTCGACCCGAAATTTGCCCAGTGAGGGGACTAACGGCTCTATTTCGTTGTGGAGCTATAAATAGATGTTGTGGCTGGCCATGGTCGGCAGCTGAGCACACTTTGGCCTTGGTGGCTTATGTGGTAGTGCTTAGAAGTCCTCTAACTCACTCATGCTTGATAGTGTTCATTGGATCGAGTGAGGGAGCGATTCTAGTGCATTGCATCGAGAGGATTGCATCGAGTGACACTAGGTGATCGTGTTGCAAGCCGGTAGTGCTTGTTACTCTTGGAGGTTGCCACCTCCTAGATGGCTTGGTGGCTTGCGACTCCGTTGAAGCACGCGTGGAGATTGTGCGTGGCTCCGGAGGAGAATTTGTGAGGGGGATTATGCTCACCCCGCGGGGATCGCGAAGAGCAACTCTAGTAAAGCTCGTGGCTTGGAGGATCCCTATCTTGAGATCGGATGTGCGGCACCCGCTGAGGGTTTGACTCTTGATAGTCAATTAGCTCGTGATCCAGCAAGTGGGTGTATCGCCACAACGGGGACTAGCTTGGTGGCAACCAAGTGAACCTCAGTGAAAAACCGCCGTGTCAACATTGTGTACATCTTCTCGGTGGTTTGCTTTTGATTCACAAGCTTGTATTTACATTCATATACTTGTGCTTGTGTAGTTGCTCTTGTAACTAGTTTGCTTGTGTAGTTAGCTAGTTACCTTCTTTCTTGTGTAGCATAGAAGTAGCTCCCGTTGCGTGGATAATTTTGTTTGTGTAACCTTGTTAGTCATATTGCTTAGTTTGTGTAGCTAAGTAATTTGCGCTCTCTAGTTTGGCATTAGTTGCCTTGCTATTGAGCATTGCTAGTGAGCATAGGTGGCTTCGTGCTTTTGCTTACTAGATTTGTGTAGGAGCTCCCCGGCTTTGCTAAAGTACTAGTGCATAGGTTTGTGTGACCTTGCTCTAGAATTGTTTAGGAGAGCTCTTGCTAAGGAAAGCACCTTAGTTACATAATTAGGATCTTTGTGAGGTGCTTGTGAACTTAGATAGAGGGGTGTAGTCTTGGCTAGACCGATAGTTTTAATTCCGCATTTGTTTCGGTTTGCCAACGCGATTAATTTTAGAAAGGACTATTCACCCCTCTCTAGTCTGCCATCTCGACCCTTCAATTGGTATCGGAGCCCGGTCTCTCATTTGTGGTCTTCACCGACCCGAGAGGATGGCGGAATATGGACTAGATGTTGATTGTCCTCACATGCTTGATGGCACACACTTTGCACGGTAGAAAAATTATATGATATGCAATTTTAAGTTTATTTGCCCTCAAATGTGGTGGATGGTAGATGTAGGCTTTTCTCATGTGTTGGATGAAGATAATCTAACTCAAGCATAAGAGAAATGCCTAGATCTTGACATCCAAGCTACTAACATTATGTATAGATCTTTGGATGATAGCATCTTTGGTAAGATCATGGACCTCAAATCCACTCATGAGATATGGGCCTATCTCAATGAAAAGTATGGAGCTATCACCGATGATGATGATGATGTCAAGCCCAAGGAGGTTGCACATGATGATGTTGAGCATGACCACAACACGATGGTTGTGGAGGATTGCTCCACCTCATGGTCAAGTGATGATGATGATCGATCTACCACAAGTTCACTTGACAAGGATGGTGATGATGCATCAAGTGTTGCAAGTGATGTTTCTACCCCAAGCACACTTGATGGTGACAACGTTGTTTCATGTTCAGGCCTTGATGATGTTACTACAAGCCCATCCACTACATCACATTGCTTCATGTCACTAGGTGACACAAAGGTATCAAATGATAATGTGATTGA
Organism: Saccharum hybrid cultivar R570; assembly: GCA_038087645.1. NCBI lineage: Eukaryota > Viridiplantae > Streptophyta > Magnoliopsida > Poales > Poaceae > Saccharum > Saccharum hybrid cultivar. Next base: position 10,589,144 of record JAQSUU010000520.1, read on the forward strand.
TCATGTTGATTCATATGATGAGCTTGTTAGTAGACTTGCTAGCATGAACATGTCTTTAGAAAATGAGAAAGCTAAAACCATGAAATTGGAAAATAAAAACTCATTTCTAAAAACCATATGTAAACAACAAAAGCATCTACTTTATGTTACTACTTGTTCACATGAGGAGCTCAAATTGGCTCATGAGGAACTTAGTGTTGCTCATGATAATTTGGTACAAGAACATGCTTCTCTCTTTAAGATGCTATTAAAGAAAATTAAAATTAATGAGAGCTCATCACATGGATCAAATGATCAATTGCAAAATGTGACTAACCCATGTGATGTAGGGAGAAAGCATGTATCCACCTCTTGTGATGACTTATTAGATATGCCATGTTCTTCACATATATATGCTTGTTCTACTTCTATGTCTTGTGAGACTAACATTTTGAAGGAGAACAATGAGCTCAAAAGTGAAGTGAAGAAATTGGGCAACAAGTTAAAGAGGTGCTACAACTCAAAAGTCACCTTTGAGCATATGTTGAAAACTCAAAGAAACTTTGGTGACAAGAGTGGCCTTGGTTTCAACAAGAGCAAGAGGAATATGACCAAAGGGGAAAAGAAAAGAGAAAGGAAGATGAAGAAGCTAGCTCGAGAGAAGCTCTCTCGTTTCATGTGCTACCGATGCCATGAAGTGGGTCATCTTCACCAAACATGCCCCAACTTAGAGAAGCTCAAGTTGAAGAAAGAAGAAGAAAGGCTAAAACGCAAGTGCTTCAAGTGCCATACATGGGATCACTACACCTCAATGTGCCCAAGCAAGAAACTAGTGAAGCAACAAGAAGAGCCTCAACCAAAGCCACACATTGAGCATGAGAAGAAGAAAAAGAAAACAAGAAGGGGTGGAAGAGGAAGGCATCCAATGCAAATCCAAGATACCAAGATGATGAGCAAGAATCAAATTGAGAAAAGAAATTTGGCTCACATCAAGTGCTTCAAGTGTGAAGATATGGGACACTTTGCGTCGGGGTGTCCTACCAAGCTTGAGAAGAATGCTCAAGCAACTCATGAGAGGCAAGGCAATGAAGAGCATCACATGAGCAAGGAAGAAAAGGCTCAACCAAAGAGAAGATGCTATTCATGTCGGGAAAGAGGACACATGGCTCATTCATGTCCTCTAGGTAATAATTCTAAGCCTAGTTCAATTAATAATACTAACATGCTTAGAAAGGATGGCAATGGTATCTCATTGGTTGGAATTGCAAAACATCCCGCTACCCATACTAAGGCTTTGCGTAAGTATGTTGCTCCTAACTTGATATGACCCAAACTTGTTTGGGTACCATCAAAAAGTGGATGATTATTTATAGGTACCATCGGCATTGGAGGCTTGATTCATTTGAATTCATATTGGTCATCATATGTTGAATCAAGTTTTAAAGCTTAGTGCATATTCTATCACAATGCCAAGTCAAAATAAGTGGAGTCCAAATGCTACAACATACAAGTGCAACATTCAAGATTGTGGTAATTTATTGGATATATTTGATGGCTTGCAAATATTTGAGTTGGAGCTTGCTAAAAGGATGATCATGTGATAACCAAGGTGCTAGATGACTTAGTAATTCACATCTTCACCAAATTTCATGGCATTTGGACCTATACATTGAGAGATATGAATTATTCTTTGAAGGGTACAAAATCTGCCAGAAAAGTGACAATTATTGGATTGATCTAGAGTCACTTTAAGTGAAAGGTCCTCAAGTTGGAAACATATTTATAAGTGTTTGAGGCACCTAAGTTTGGTTTTGAATTGATCTAGAAGCATGACAAGAAATGAGTACAAGGGCATTGATTGTGGAATGTACTTAGTGTACAAATTTGGTACTCAAATTTGAAAATAAAGATCAAACTCAAGATGAAGATGAGGTTCAAGTTCTAGTAATAATTAGAGATCATTTGGTAGAAAGAAAAGGACTTAAAGAATAATTCAAGGTTACTCATCAAGTTAAGTCCATAGATCAATCAATCAAAGGCAATTCAAGTAAGTGTCAAGGATGATTCTTTGGAGAGAGGTCACTTCTCTCTGCTGAGGGGGCTTGCCGCCCATGGGTGGGTAAACCGAGCACCGGCTTGGAAGGCTAACATGGAAGTAATGAATTCAAGGGATATTTGAGATGCTTAATTGAAGCAATCAATTGGGTTGATCAAGAGAAGCAAGCAACACCCAAAAGAGAGCTAGTCATGGTTATAAAATTGGTATCATAAGTACTTCTCTCATGCAAGCATTGGTCAAAGAGAAAAAGCAAGCCAACCACAACAAGAGATAATGCACTTGATTATTAGTGGTTCTCATTTCATATGGGTGAAGAATGGATTTCTCTATAATGATTGGTCTTCACCAAGCTTATAAATTGGACTTCACATTTCTATTGGAGTAATGAATTGGAATCTATGTGACTATCCTCTACTCCAACATAACAAAGGTATCATTGCAATGTGCATGATCATTTCATCCCTTACTAGTATGCGATTAGTGCATATAGTACATGCTTACTAGGATCATGCATAACAAATGAAATGTTTAAATTCATAGCCTACCACTATTGCTTGAATTGTTTAAATGATCTAGTGGTATGTGTATGAATTTGTTCATGAGCTAGTGAACCCAAGTACTTGATCTAGTTTGGATTGCTAACAAGTGACAAGTACAATATTGGCAAGATAACCCTTAGTATGAGGAGTGAAGAAGCTTGTCATTGGATCAAACCGGACTTAGAATCTTAGGCAAATCAACTTAGTTCAAGTCATACTAGAAGCTCATGACAATGATATGGGTACAAGTACAAGACAACAATGGAAATGGATATCTAGGGTGTTTCAAATGGTATCTAGACTCAAAATATTTCTTCAATTGGTATTTACAAGTGGTGTCTAGATCATGATCTACAAGTGATATCCTACAAGTGGTACTCATAAAGATAACAAATGTTCAAGAAAAGATCATATTGACAAATCCTACAAGTGGTTCCATGATAGAGGATTCTTCAAATTGGTATCACACACTTATTCGTGGTATTTCTACACATGATATCATTTATACAAGATGGTGGTTCCACAAGTGATCCTCAACTTTAAGTGATCATCAAATGAAGAAAGTTCCCTCACACACAAGAGCTCAAGATTATCAAGTGAATGACCCATGCTATGACATAGGGGGAGGAGCCCCACCTAATGGTATCAAGGTCAAAGATCCTAAGTAGTATCTCAAGAGCAACATACAAGTAATGTCATTCCAACATGTGCGGTGATGTCCATCAACAACGCAATATTCAAGTCTCAACCATCTACCCCAATGCAAGCCTTTGCATCAATGAGAAGTATACCCTTTATGGAAATTGATGACAAAGGGGGAGAAGTTAGAACAAAGATATGTCAATACACCAAGAGCGAGAGGTTTGGGAAGAGATTGAACAAAGATATCATGAGAAGATGAGTTTAGACATGAAGATGGACAAAGAGGGAGCAACATTGAAGAAATGAGAAGGATCAAAATTCTTGGACAAAAGAAGCACACAAGTAGTGGGAGCAAGCTCATGAACATTGTTTGGTTGCATTTGATATGTTCATATTCATGTGCTTGCTTGCATTGCATAAGTTTTATATTTAATATGCATGCTTGTGTGTTGTATGCTAGTTATAGAACTTGAATGATATATGATAACTAGCATGCATAGGATGATAGCTAGACTTGTGTTTATCATGAAAACCTAGAACCTTGCTTATAATGTTGATCTCATGGGGTTTCTAGTATTTTTAATGTCTAGCTACTCATGATGCTAAGGATGATGGCAAACTTGTGATTTTCAAATGATATCGAGCTATCAAATGGTATCGAACTACAAAGGTTTATTCTATACACCTTAGCATCACTTAGTAGTGCTAACCCTCCCACAAATTTCATATTTATGCATATGTGCAAGCTTGAAACCAAACCATTTGAGCACATATGTAGGGAGAGTTATCACTACCAAGTTGGATTTTATGGTGCTTATCCAAATCCTAACATAGAGCTTAAATGTTGGATAAGTGGCATAAAGTCCAAAAGAACTTAATTTTCATATCTTTGTAGAGTTATCATCAATTACCAAAAAGGGGGAGATTGAAAGGTCCTTGTTTGGTTTTGGTAATTGAGTGACAACTTAGGTGGACTAATATGTGGTTATGTGAGATACACAGATGATTAGTCCACAGGTGATGGTGTCATGAAGGAGGCTATTGCACATGAGACATGACATGGAATCATATAACCAAGGTGGAGAAGATCAAGATGAGGCTTGGCTTGATGGACTGGTTGCTAGGGTGAAGGACAAGTTATGATGGCTTGGCGCCGAAGGACCGAGGCAATGGTGAAGAGCAAGTGAGGTCAAGATCGATGAACCAGTACGGTCACGTGATGATATGAAGTGGATCATATCATTTGTGATATGGTTGGTGCATGTGTTGCATCAATGTCAGAGGAGATGGAGTGGAATGCGCAAGGCAAAGGTATAACCTAGGGCATTTCCATTTCACCAGTCATAGGTATGTAGAGAAGTTGATGACCGGGTTTAGGATAGATGGCCATACTATCAAGAGGGGCAAACTTGTTTGCATATCGGTCATCTAGTGCCACTTGAGCGATCTAACTTTGCATACGTGTTAGGATCGAGTGGCAAGGCAAGTTGAGTGCCTAACTTCTTTGAGAAAATGATTGTGAAAATGCTAACACACATACACATGGTGGTGTACACATGGTGGTGTTGGCACATTTGCAAAGGAGAAGGTGTTGGAGTTGGTGTTGATCAACTTGGAGAAGAGAGAAATGTTTTTCGGTGTTCTCCGGACACTAGGATGGCTCTTAGAGTGGAATACTGCTTTGATCCATTGTGAATTGGATCAAGTGCTTTTGTGGGTTGTGTAGCCCTCTGAGTAAGCTTTCCAAAATATCTAAGATCATCGAAATCAGAGTTCGGAGCTAAGAGTTATCGCCATTTTACCGAAGAGTGGTCTGTGACCGGACTCGTGACCGGACGCGTCCGGTCAGCACCTGCGCGTCCGGCCAGCGCGTCCGGTCAGTGTTTTTCACGGGCGAAAGTGACCGGACGCTGCAGCGAGTCCGGTCAGTGATGACCGAACGCGTCCGGTCGCGTCGGGAGCTTGCTGGAACCTCTCTGTTCGCTGTTTCGCTGCGACCTGCGCGTCCGGTCCTGTTAGTGACCAGCGCGTCCGGTCAATACAAGTTTATATGCGCGAAAACTAGCCGTTGGAGCACGCTACTGACCTGCGCGTCCGGTCAGTTCGACAGGCGTGACCGGTCAGTTTGACCGGCGCGTCCGGTCGACCCGAAACTTGCCCAGTGAGGGGACTAACGGCTCTATTTCGTTGTGGAGCTATAAATAGATGTTGTGACCGGCCATGGCCGACAGCTGAGCACACTTTGGCCTTGGTGGCTTATGTGGTAGTGCTTAGAAGCCCTCTAACTCACTCATGCTTGATAGTGTTCATTGGATCGAGTGAGAGAGCAATTTTAGTGCGTTGCATCGAGAGGATTGCATCGAGTGGCACTAGGTGATCGTGTTGCAAGCCGGTAGTGCTTGTTACTCTTGGAGGTTGCCACCTCCTAGACGGCTTGGTGGCTTGCGACTCCGTTGAAGCACGTGTGGAGATTGTGCGTGGCTCCGGAGGAGAATTTGTGAGGGGAATTGTGCTCACCCCGCGGGGATCGCGAAGAGCAACTCTAGTAAAGCTCGTGGCTTGGAGGATCCCTATCTTGAGATTGGATGTGCGGCACCCGCTGAATGTTTGACTCTTGATAGTCAATTAGCTCGTGATCCATCAAGTGGGTGTATCGCCACAACGGGGACTAGCTTGGTGGCAACCAAGTGAACCTCGGTGAAAAACCGCTGTATAAACATTGTGTACATCTTCTCGGTGGTTTGCTTTCGATTCACAAGCTTGTATTTACATTCATATACTTGTGCTTGTGTAGTTGCTCTTGTAACTAGTTTGCTTGTGTAGTTAGCTAGTTACCTTCTTGCTTGTGTAGCATAGAAGTAGCTCCCGTTGCGTGGCTAATTTGGTTTGTGTAACCTTGTTAGTCATATTGCTTAGTTTGTGTAGCTAAGTAATTTGCGCTCTCTAGTTTGGCATTAGTTGCCTTGCTATTGAGCATTGCTAGTGAGCATGGGTGGCTTCATGCTTTTGCTTACTAGATTTGTGTAGGAGCTCCCCGGCTTTGCTAAAGTACTAGTGCATAGGTTTGTGTGACCTTGCTCTAGAATTGTTTAGGAGAGCTCTTGCTAAGGAAACACCTTAGTTACATAATTAGGATCTTTGTGAGGTGCTTGTGAACTTAGATAGAGGGGTGTAGTCTTGGCTAGACCGATAGTTTTAATTCCGCATTTGTTTCGGTTTGCCGACGTGATTAATTTTAGAAAGGACTATTCACCCCCTCTCTAGTTCGCCATCTCGACCCTTCAATGAGAAATCTCCCGAATCAATGTCTCTCTAACATTGCCACACATGAGATCTTTAACCCCCTCATACTTCCTGTTCATAAAGACTTTGAAAGGGTAGATGTAGATGCATATGTTTATCATAAATATTACAAATCTCATTGTATGTTGTCATGAATCTTGATGATAGTTACACAAAGGTTGGTGTTGGAGGGGAAACCACCTCACCAACTTAAAGCATAATTCAAAGGTTTCCCAAGGATGAGCTTTTTCAGGAGATAACATGAGTTTTCACCTTTTGCTGTAATGTCTTTGTGAGATGAGCATAGAGATATAATTGTGAAATTATTCCTTCGGGTATTTTTGTCCCTAACCATTTTAGGTTTAAAGCAAAAAGAACAAGGGATGACAACGTAAGGTATGTCCAACCAATCATCATGCAACATTTAATCACATCCATTCAAACTTGATTTTGCATTTGCAAAATTCAAGTGTGGGGGATGAACTTCTCTGAAAAAATCTTATGCCATGTTGCTAATTCATTTTGGTTGTCTCTACCTTTAAGCCATGCTTAACTTGCTAAATAACAATCATGCTCTTTCATCTTCATTTGAGTAAATCTCTACAATAATTTCATGCTACCTTTTCTACACTAGTATGTTTTGATTTGGAGTATTAATTGAACATGATTATTGGATCAAAACATGCTTGTATAGAATTTGGTTGTATATATAGATGAACTAATGCATGAAACTCTCAATTCAATTTGGGTAAGTCACGAGATGAATTCAAATTAGAGTTGAACCAAGGCACATGATGAACTCCAATAGCCTTGCACAAAGAAGACACATTTCATTCGTCATGGATGGAAGAACTGCATAAAACAAGGAGTGAGGTGGAAGCTCCAACAAGATGTAAAAATGAGAAGATGGCATGAAAAAAGGATAAGAAAGAAAAGGGTGCAATCTAGGAGAAAAGAAGCTCATGAATAGCTCAAGATGCGAGGCTAACCGAACAAGAAAAACTTCAAGCAAAAAAAGGAGGGGACCGTTGTTGGCGGTCACTAATGCATATTTAGAACCGCCAATTATAGTCCAAAACAGGAGAAATTAGCAAACTTTGACACATATGCATTTACTATTGATCCAATTCCACTTGTATTCGAGAAAACATGTTTTGCAGGACACATCTCCGGAAATAAGTGGAAAATACACAAAACCAAAAAGAAAAAGCGCCAAGTAGAACACGTATTTCCAAAGTGCAAAGGGGAGAAGAGTGGAGAAGCCCATCTACACAGCAAATCTGGGCCAAGCACTGATGTGGCAGTGGCCCAGGCCCACTCAACAACTGACCAGGCAAAGGCGGTCGTGAGCCACGCCAGCCCCGCACCCTAGGTGCGGCTGCACCCCCACCACCACCTCTCGAGCCCACGCTTCTCTAGCGGTTGCATGCAGCCATGCATAGGCGGTTTCCAATGGTTACCATATTTGTTGGCGTCGAAACTAACCATTCACTAGTATAAGTAGAGGGCTAGTGCTCACCTCTCAACACACAACCATTTGAAGCCTCTACCTCACTACTTCTCTTGTATTCTTTTTCATAGTTTTAGTGTTAGTACTTGTGAGCAAGGCTAGAGCTATCAAGGAGGGTTTGGCTCCTTAGAAGAAAAGAGTGACATCTTGGTATGAATACTATGAAAATTTCTTCCTTAGTCACGCTCTCATATTTACTATATAGCAATGCATATGAACTAGAGTATAGTTGTCAACATGTTATAATCATGACTTATGAACTAGCATATAGTTTGTGGATTATGATCATGGCATGTTCAACTTTATGCTTAATATTTCATACTATATGTATGATGAGGATTAGAGCTAAGTTGAGGTGGCGGTTCGTCGTGCCTTCGGGTATGCCCGTGTCCTATGCTTGTCGATCCATAGGGTCGGAGTCCTAGGGGGATGTGGGTAGTTTCCTTGTAAATGGACATGGTGCTCGGGTACAAGGGAGTAGGTGGATACATTTCTCTTTCTCCGGTTGAGGGGTAGGCGGCAGGTGGTGATAGCCCTGTCTGTCCCTTGTAATCCCTCATGTTCGTCTGGGTGTAGGAGTCTAAATTGCCACATGAGGATGCTGGTAGACCAGTACTCGGTGGACTCCCAACCCATCTCATACCTAGCTCTAACTCTTAACCATATATATGTATGATTACTCACTATTCTTTGCATGGCTATATTAGAACATGCCTGCTCCACCTAGGAATATTCTTTTATTCTTTATTTTTCTTTTATCCTTGAGGTTGGCTCAAATGTGTGTCACACTATCTTAAGACCTATCATGTTTACCCCTGTATTGAGTATTGGTATGGTATACAGTCATGTTATCCTATTCATATCCATGCTAGACTCTTAACACCATTCCTTCCTTTAGAAAAATATAAATAATGATATCCTGAATGCTTCCGGATGAAATGCTACAACGATAATTCTATGCGCTTGCGGACTCGTTCTGTGATCGTTCAGAACTATCGTAGTTGGTGTTTCTTAGCGATGTTGCTAAGATTAACTCAATCTTAGTAATGGTGTCAAGGATTACTAACTGGCGTTTCTAGCGTCGTTACCTAGAAAGGACTTAAAACCTCTTTACTTGGTGATTGCGTTAAGAAACGCCAAGAACCATCACAAGTCATCTACCCTTCGTCACATGGTGTCATCACTCTCCAATGACAAAGATAACATCCTAAGGTAAATGATCATTGTTTAAAAAGCTTTTTCTTAATTCTGGTATGCACGTAAATAAGAAACAAACATGTTTGAGTTATAACTTACTTAATCCAATCTGATTAACTCAACATGTTTAGTTCTTTAAGCCTGTTCCTAGCACAACTTTCTGGATCTCATAGTCGTGACCAAATACACTAAAAAGTGCACACCTTATCTCTGGAAGATGATAATCATAATCATGTAAAGATTGATACATTATGTAGAGATAGGCAATCCTTCCATGGGTTAAGCAATTCAACCCTTTTAGTCAAATGTACTTAAATGCTGCACTTCTGATCTTATCACCCATGTTATAATTGAACAAAGCGCATAACATCAGCTTCATCTTGTTCAATGTGCCTAATATTAGAGAAGAATAAGAAAAGTTTAGTTCTGTTGGTGTTTTCCCACCAATAGAGCACATGCACTTGATCTCTATCTTGTCTTTATGAGTTGGACACACTTCAAGCAAAGTGAGGAGGAGTTCATCGATTTCCCAAATTTCCACAAGAGAAAATTCTAAACCTATCAAACTAAAATCTAAAGGACCGAAAATAACGACCAGAGGGGGGTGAATGGGAGCCATAAAGTTCTTTCAAATTTTTTTCCACCACTGTCCTAAAATCACCGCCAAACACGTAAACCAAGCACCATGATGTCCATGACCCAAAAGAGTGGGTGGATGTTCCATAGGAACACAGTGGGACACCACAAAGCTAACGCAAAAGACAGAATTCAAAACGGAGCTCAAACGATCATGTAGCAAACAACAAGATTCAGCGTTCAGGCCCTCCTATTGGACATGTCTGGTGTGCCTACTAGACATGTCCAAGAATCTTGTAGAGAACCAGAACAAAACTCAGACCCGCAGCTCCTACCAGACATGTCCTGTGTGCCTATCGAACATGTATGAGTTGCACTGAACAACACAGAGCTACTTCAGGAGAAAAATAAAAAAGCCTACCAAACAGTGTACAAATAACATAAAATTTTAACCACAGCCTCTAGACACCTTGAGGTAGGTCTCTACCAAATTTTAGCTCCAAACTCGAAAATTTGACTATCGGACATGTCCGATATGCCCAGCAGACATGTCTGGTATGCATGAGCACACTTTGGAAAAAGTCAATTTCAAGACCAAAATTCAACCAAACCAACTCGGATCGACCTACAACTTTGCATAAGGATTCACTAGGGAGTAGGAAGGCTATCTCCAAAGGATCATGGTCTAAGACAAACCAAAACTCTGTGAATCAAAGAAAAATGGTGCAAGAGCAAGTTTTCCTCCCAAAATGGAATCAGCACCAATCAATGAGCTCGTGTGGAATCTGAGGATTTCCTTTGGTGAAACACTTCAACACACATCCTTGCCCATCTAGAAACAACTGGGACAACTCAAAACCCACCAAAATCGATGAATCAAAGCAAAGCAAGGGAGGGGAGAAACTAGAACATGAAGAACACAAAACGAAAATCACAAGACACAACTCATGATCTGAATCCCGGAGGACAAGGTGAGGTAAAGGCCTCACTTTCCACTAGGTTTAGAGTACAAAGATTCAATTAGTTCATTTGTGGATCACAACAGTCTAGAGGGAGGAATCCTAGCAAGGAAGAAAGAAAATGCGGACTGAAGTGATGGGGTGGATGGGGGCAGCTCCATCTAATTTATAGGCCTATTATATAATTCCACTAATGCCCTTAGATATTTTGAGGCAAATCACTTGACCCGAGGGCGTAATGGTCTAACTCTTTTTCTATTGATCGGATGGCCACGCTTCCTGCACGGGTTTGCTTCACCTCGATGCAACCTCTGTGATTCCACCACATGCCGCCCTATTCCTCCTCGGAACGTCCGCCCAAGTTTTGAGACCTAAACCCGTAAACCGTCCACCGATGGTTTTAAGGCCTAAACCATCAAACCGTCTATGAGTAGCGTACTCCATATGCGTCCCCTACAACTCTTTGTGTGCCACCTATGTCCTCGATCGCCCGGCCGCCAAGTCTTCTACAGCCTCCGCTCGACTTGCACGTCCGCCGTCTTGACTCGGTCAACACGGTCACCGTAACACCCCGGTGTTACGCAAGCATTTAGGCACTACAAATCATGCACATTATGCATCATCAAGCATCATAATCATATGTGCATAATCATGTTAAATAATAACTGAAACAATGCTTTGAAACATATGAAACATGCTCGTGAAACATGAATGTTGCATACAATTGTTTAGAGTTATTTTTGCCCTAATTATACTTGCTAGGCTAATAAAACATGTTTGGCTATGATTGTAAATCATCTAGAATTATTTAGCATAATTTTTGGAGCAAGTTTGGTATTCAAAATTTTCCCAAATTTTGCTTTTAAAAATATTCTAGAAAATATGATTTGATTTAAAAATGGACTTTGAATCTTTAGTTCAAAATCTGTTTGGAATTTTAAAATGTGCCCTAAAGCAAAGTTGTAGAGGATTAAATTCAAAGCAACTTTTATTTTTGAGTCATTTTCAAAAGAAGTCATTTGCTTTCTCAAAAGGGATTTCAAAATTGTTAATTGAAAATTATTTGAAAAAGAAATTGGAAAATCCTTTTTCGCACTTCACGGGCCGCTGCGTCCCTTTCGACCCGTTGGCCAAAGCTGGCCTAGCCCTCCTCATAGCGCCCGCGACTGCTCCCGTGCCTTCGACTCAGCCCAGCTCGCTCGGCACGGCCCAACCCACGTCCGCGCGCTATCGTATCCTCCCCTGCGCACGCGGACGTGTCCGACCGCATCAGGCAAGCCGCGACGCGTGGTGAGCGCATGTCGGCGACGCCGGCCGGGTGGCATCCGTGGCCCCCGCGTGCGCGATCACCTGCCTTCAAGCCGGCAAGAGCGTCCCCTCCCTCTCCAGTCGCTCTCTCTCTCGCATTCAAAAATTCAAGCGCCTCCTTTCCTCTCGCCACTGCAAGCCACCGCACCACCACGCCGGCGTCGAGCGCCCTCCCCGCCATGCCATTCCCCAAGTCCGCTTGCCTACGGATTTGCCTCGACCTCCACCTCCCGAACGCACGCTCTAGCCCTCGTTTTCGCCGCGGTAAGGCCCGAGCAGGCGTCTTCCCTCCGCGGCGGTGCCATGGCCGCCGAGCTCGGTCCTCCGTGGCTAGAGCTCCCTTCTTCCCCTTCCCACCATTTTTTCTTCAATTTCGTGCTCACCTTGATGTCACGGACCCCACGCGCACCTCGCCTACCTTCGCCATGGCCGAGACCGGCGTATCGCCGGTGAACCGCGCAGACGCACTGCCTTGCCAGCCGTCGAGCTCACCCGGGAGCTCCTCCGGCGTCTTAGGATAGCACATTGGGTTCACCTCTTCACGGGGAAGCCGCTGGTAGTGACCTCACCGGCGGCAAGATCAGTGCGGTCAGCGCCTCCCCTGCCCCGGTGCGTCTGTCAAGTGGGGCCGGTTGACCCGAGGACCCACCTATCGGCTCCTCTGTGTGGTTTGAGAAATATTTCTCCAAAAATTGTGAAATAAATTTCTATATGCTTCTTATTCTTAGATATATAGTATAAAAATATTGCAGGTCAGTTTTATGATACTTTTCTGTGGAGATTTATTTAATTATCGTAATTGTTGTTATATTAGAAAATGTATAGTAAATAGAATAATAATCAGAAAAATATGGTTCTAGTTCTATTAATCTTCTTTAGTGATGTACTTTGTAGAAAAAATATATGTCATGCATGTTCTGTAGAGAAATATTGATGTGTAGTTCAAGTGCCTTTAATTGTTGATTTTTGTTATTTTTTATAGAGAGCAAAAATTGTATAAAACATGCATATGATAATTTTTGTGCAGTGGTGGTTTACTGTATAGAACCTAGGAAAAATATTAAATCTATTGTTTGATACTTTTCATAGTATAAAGTCTTTTCATGCTCATTTTTATGACATATCTTGTCATTTTTGTATAGGCTGTTTTACTTATCCAAATCCCATGAATTTTTTCTTGTAGGCTACTTGGAGTAGGACTATGCTACTGTAAGTTTTGTAGAATTTTCCATACACCAGAAATATATGTTGCTGTTGTAACCCTAGTTTAAATAGAATATAAAATGTCATTATTTATGGGTAATTAGTTTAATAATGATATTTTGGTGTATTTTTGAAGCACCCCATACCTTGCTGATGTTACTCGATAGGTTAATGTGGTTGTGCTAGTAAATTATAGTAGCACTTATGTTAGGGCTATGGAGGAAATAGTGTAAAAGTAACGGAAATGGTGATCAAAGAGAATGCAGTAGATAACATGTTATATTAGTAACTGAGTGGATGATGTTGACTACCTTGTAAAGAGATTTTGTCTCGAGTTTATACCATGAGTCTCAATGTGTTCATCTGCATATCATGTCATCATGATCATAGCATATCACCGCATCCGAAGCACCGCTTGTATGTTTACTTATGCAATTGCATCATACAGGATCACAGGAGGAGTTGCCAGTAGCAGTACAGGAAGAGCGGACCGGGAGCGATCCATAAGAAATCTAGGCATAGGAGGATCAAGGAGAGGACTTGCCCGAGTGCGTGGATCATCAACCTAGTTCATTCTAGCGAGACAAGCCCTAGAGCATTCTAAGTATCCTACTTTATAAAAGCAATTCTTTATATATGAGATATATATTGTTGCATTAAGTTATAGGAGTTGAGTGAAACCGTTGTTGTATTTATTACTATCCTTGCCCACCTGGTTACATTTTTACCCTGTTAGGTCAGGATCGAATAACTGCTTAGCCTTGCTTAGACCGGTAGCAATCGGTGATTTCCGGTCACCTACAATTATAGGTGGTTACTGAGAGAATTTAGCTATGAAAAGCATGGTATCTTGGAATTAACCATGTGTTGATGGATAATTGGAGACCAGATGGAAAAGTTGGAAGCAACCAGACAGGGTTCTCGGGTGCTGTTAGTTTTCTGTCTGTGTCGATTAAGAATCGATCGTTGCTCGTCCCTCTTGTCATGTTGAACGCATGCCTCACATTTAGCTGGCCGAATAAAGTACTTTTCGACCGCGAAGCTAGTGACATGATTCGGGCTAGGACCTACACGAGTGCACATACTGGTGCTGAAGGGAGTATGACAGGGACACGAAGAGTGAGCCCAAGGTGCATCCTGGTAGTTGGGGGTCCCTGGGTACTGCGGCTCCAGTTTATCCCGCGACGTTTACCGGAATTGTGTCATTGGTGATATGTAGCTCACTTGATCGGTGAGTGCGGTTTGTGTGAGGAATAAATCACCAGCTGGTTAGGAATCGATTCGAATTGTCATCACTCCTAGATAGTGAGCACTTGACTCGAGCTACAACATCGTAGTAATTATTATAGAACATTGATGGTATTGGATGGTATTGGAAATGCTAAATCTAAATTGGTAACTGGATGTTATTGGTTAATCAAGTGATTGCTATAGTATAGGTGCTTACCTAGTTGGATAGATCTTAATAAAGATGATGCAAAGTACTAAAAATGGTTTCTTCATGATAGCTTATGCTTATCGCAAATGAGTCAGCTAGCCCACTAAAGAAAGCCTTGCATACTCCTTGGTGTCACTTTTTTTGGTTTAAGACGGGTAAGTCTAGCTGAGTACCTTCTCGTACTCAGGGCGTTGTTCCCATGGTTGTTGCAGATGGTCAAATGTACTATGACTATTGCATTAACTGCCTATATCCGGCGATGGGTGACAACTAGGATCAAGGGTCATGGTGATGAGGACATCGCCACGCTGGACACACCGACGCTATGGTCTTCTCCAAGTTGCAATTCGTCCCCAACTCAGCTGCCACGTCACCCTCGGATTCAGCAGACACGTCGTCACTGTTTTGGTCATAACTCTCTCATACAACATCGAAACAGGGCGTTCTTGGATGTGTTGGAAAGGGGACGATGACGCCATCGTTTTGGATCTGGTCCCAGCTCCAGAAGATCCATGGATCATTCTGTGTGACCACGGCAAGGTGCTGCGTCACCTATTTGGGCCAACTTGGCCATGTATCGTGTCGGGCCTTAAGCCCAAGTTGTGGGCGTCCAACCCCTGGCCGTCCCCAACCCTAGGTCGCGTCTTAGACTATAAAACACAGCCGCCACCGCTGTTAGACAATGGGGTTTTGTTTAGAGTTTAGTTTTCCATCGAGAAACTGAATCGTTTATTGTAACTATGGTGACAAATCCTTTTACAGTGATCCAGGGCTCCTGTTCTTGATCTCCTCCACTATGTCGATTAGTCCTTTGGAACTGAGTTCTTGAACCCTCTATTGATATTCACATCATTCATATTTGCAATTTCAGATTACGTATTTTTACCTTCTTGCTTGTGCTCTTCGATTCGCTTGCAGGAAAAGCCTTCTTGGCGAGGTCAATCAAGTTGTGCTTGGTTGATAACCAACGGAGCAGTGGTGTAATGGTTGCATGGTTCGAATCGTGTCTAATTTGAAGCCGGATCGCTAACGTCGAGATCTCCATAAATCGAACTTACCGGCTACCTCTCGGAAGATCGGGCATGTATTCATCAATTGGTACCAGATATTTCAGGTTTACCGCGAGGTATAATCTCGGTTGCCTTAGATTCATATTTGTTCATTACCTATGCAATGCTAATAATGCTGCTGTTGTGCCTCAAACTTGGAATGCTTTAAAGCAACATATGAAATCTTGTTTTGTTCCTCCTTATTACCAACGTGATTTACATTTGAAACTACAAACTTTAAAACAAGGTGATAAAAGGAGTTGAAGCATACTATCAAGAATTGCTTATTAGTTTAGCCTGTTGTGGTATAAATGAAGATGATAATGATGCTAGTGCTAGATTTTTTGGTGGTTTAAACCATGATATACAGAACATACTTGATTACAAAGAATGGCGCAATTTTTCCCAATTGTATCATCTTGCTATTAAGGCAGAACGTGAAGTACAGGGCCGCAAACAACACCAGCCTTTCAGGTCTAACAATGGAAGGAATTTTCAGCAGCGTTCTGAGCTGGAGACGCCCAAGCTTTCTGTTGCACCACAGCCATCTACACCTCCATTTTCTTCTAGGTAAGTAAATTGTCTAATGTGCAGAAGAAAGGTGCCACTCCAGGTGCTTCTACTAGCTCCTCCTCGTCCAGCTCTAAAATCATTTGCCACCGATGCAAAGGCATGGGACATGTCATGAAGGATTGCCCCAATCGTCGTGCTTTCATTGCTACCGAGGATGGATATGTAAGTGCTAGTGATGTTGAAGATGATTTAGCCCTTGCTGCTAACATTGATGCAGATTCCACCAAGGGCGATCAAGACAAGGAGGCCATCATACTTGACTTCATGGCAGCTGCCGCAGACTACCCTAGCCTTCTTGTGCAGCGTGTGTTGAGTACACATATGGGACATGAAGAAGAGATGATGATCCAACGTCACAATTTGTTCCACATGTATTTCATTGTGCAGGGTTGTCGTGTTCTCACTATCATTGATAGCGGGAGTTGCAATAACTTGGTGAGTTCAGATTTGGTTGAGAAGCTTGGCTTGATCACACGCCAACATTCGTGTCCATATAAACTTCAATGGTTCAATAATAGTGGTAAGACTAAGGTAACTAAATCAGCACGCATTAGCTTTTTCACAGGCTCTTATCATGACACTGCTGATTTTAATGTTGTCCCTATGCAAGCTTGTTCCATTTTGTTAGGTCACCCATGGGAATTTGATAATGATGCTTTACACCATGGTAGAACTAATACATACACTATCATACATAAGGACAAGAAAATTACATTGCTGCCTTTGTCTCCTACGGATATTCTTAAACATGCTAATGAGATTAAAAATAAACCTCCAACTGACATTGTTAAAAAAATGGGATTAAGTTAAAAGGAGGTGTTTTTCTTGCTACAACTTCTACTACTGCTGAGTTATGTGATAATCCTAATGCACCATGTTATACTATATTTTGTCAACCTATTATGTCTGGTGCATTGCCTGCTGTCACTAACCTTTTGCAGGAGTTCGCTGACGATGAGATGAAGTCGAGGATGACTCTAATTCTAGAAGGAGGGGATGATGAGGACATCACCAAGATGGAGTCGAGGACGACTCCAATTCAAGAAGGGGAGGATGATGAGGACATCGCCATGCTGGACACACCAACGCTATGGTCTTCCCTAAGTTGCAATTCGTCCCCAACTCAGCTGCCACATCACCATCGGATTCAGCAGACACGTAGTCACTGTTTTGGTCATAACTCTCTCATACGACATCGAAACGGGGCATTCTTGGATGGTTGGAAAGGGGACGACAACACTGTCGTTTTGGATCTAGTCCCAGCTCCAGAAGGTCCGTGGATCATTCTGTGTGACCACGGCAAGGTGTTGCGTCACCTATTTGGGCCAACTTGGCCATGTATCATGTTGGGCCTTAAGCCCAAGTTGTGGGTGCCCAACCCCTGGTCGTCCCCAACCCTAGGTTGAGTCTTAGACTATAAAACACAGCCGCCACCGCTATTAGACAATGGGGTTTTGTTTAGAGTTTAGTTTTCCATCGAGAAACTAAATCGTTCATTGTAACTGTGGTGACAAATCCTTTTACAGTGATCTAGGGCCCCTGTTCTTGATCTTCTCCACTGTGTCGATTAATCATTTGGAACCGAGTTCTTGAACCCTCTATTGATATTCACATCATTCATATTTGCAATTTCAGATTGCGTGTTTTTACCTTCTTGCTTGTGCTCTTCGATTCGCTTGCAGGAAAAGCCTTCTTGGCGAGGTCAATCAAGTTGTGCTTGGTTGATAACCAACGGAGCACTGGTGTAACGGTTGCAGGGTTCAAATCGTGTCTGATTTGAAGTCGGATCGTCAATGTCGAGATCTCCACAAATCGAACTTACCGGCTACCTTTCGGAAGATCAGGCATATATTTATCATATGGTCACTCTGTATCTCTCATCTGATACTTTTGTTGGAGATGACTACCTACTAGCACTGTATCTAAACTAAAAGTGTGTGTGTCATTAAAATTATTTGCTTCCGCTATTTCAGTTTGAAGTTGGGTTGTAATAACTTTATGTTCTAAACTCCTATGTATTCAACTATCGTTGCGAACTTTATGTAACATGTGACGGTGATTGCTGAACTTGTACAATCTTGGTTTGTATGTTGGTTAGTTTGAAATCCTTCGTAGTTTTACGGACTACCGAGTTATATAGGCTTAAGTTTGCTAAATTATCTGCTTCGGCGGAAGATTTTCTTACTTAATCTCGTATAATTGGTCGGTTCTGTTACAGCTGGTATCGAAGCAAGGTTTAGCATGTTACTATTCATATATGTATTTAAACAAAAACTGTGTTTAAAACTGAGTTTAAAACTTAATAGTATATCAGTGGTCATATCCTGTATGCCCAGTTAAGGACTCTAGGTGGCTTATTTAAGTTCTGACTTAGGGGTTTTGCATCATATTTCTATTTCATTTCTCATACGGCGTGCTATTATATGAGTGTCATTCACTTGAGTGGTAATGTATGGATCAATTGCCTCTACGCCTCGGTAAGTGAGATTTGTGAGAGCATGATCAGATACACTGCCGATCTAGGGAAGTGCTGATATGATGCCGGATTATTTACATGTCATACGCGTGTTTGTATGAAGGTATCCAATGTGTGGGAAATTCTGTCCTATGGTGACGATGTTGTCAATAGGACGATGGTTCGGGTAGTTGCTATCATTGTACGCGTATCTGGGGATGCGTGTAGAGGGAGTAGATTACTTTACTGCTTTCGTGCATAATTTTCATATTGTCAGGGTTTAGGCTGAAGTGAATATTTTGCAGGTACATAACAGCGCTATCGTATAGTACGTATTAGCTATGTTTATGAGAGACCGTTGTATGCCACCGTCTATGCCGCTAGCAATTTTTTTTCTAAGTTTGTGAGAACATATGGAACGTGCATGCATCATGTTGTTACATATCATTCATGGCATTGTTCCTCCCCTTATAAGTTGATTATCTCATTTTGATAAAAATGACAACTTAACCTTGTTCTCACATGGGTAATAAAATTTTTACTACAGATGGCATGCACAAAGCAGACCGCTCGCAAGTCCACCAGAGGCAGAGCTCCCTGCCATCAGCTTGCTCCATGTACCCATCAGCGCCACACGTTTCTTGAAGAGTTTGGGATGCCTACACTCTTATTGAGAGTGCTCAGCTATGTAGGCTATCCTGATGGAATAGAGCCCCACTATTTCTGGGCAAATGAGCAGTTGAGGGAAGGTCTCTTAGTTACTGTGGAGGCCGTTGTTCGTCCCCGAGGTGACCGTTCTGAGTGGACTGGTTGGTGTTATGAGTCAACTAGCAGGACCGCTGAAGAAGCAGCTGACAGGGCAGCCTTTGGGATATTGAGGGATACCATGGATCATTTTCCTTAGGAGTTGGCAGCCACTATAGTTGGAGTCTTTCCGAGGGGCAACCCCTCCACTGACTCATGGCAATAGGCAAGAGGAAGATCTCTAGAGATTAGTGCAGCAGAAGCACAAAATAGTGATAACCCTGCTATAAGCGCCATGTTCGCAATGATGAAGGCTTTTGATGGGGTAGAAGGTAGCTTGAGACATGTGTCTGGTGCTCTTGGCTAGGCTTGCGATGACCGACGTTAGCTTCAGAGGGATTACGACACCAAGATTGAGAGACTCACTGCAGAGATGGCTTAGTTGACTCATCAAAGGGATCAGGTGACCCAGAGGACTAGAGTCTTTGAGGAAGACGTACATGCACTGAGAGAGCAGGTTGAGCGTCTGACCACCGCCAACAGGAATGCTGAGCACATGTTGGTCCATGTGCTCCATCAAAGGAATGAAGCCTGGTCTGCAGAAAATGTTCTTAGAGCTCGACAGGTTGAGCTGGAGCAGCAGCTGACCAATGCAGAAGAGTACAACGACAACTTACATGAGGAGGTTCATCAGCTAAACTACCAGCTCCACCCGTACGTTCCTCCTAGAGCAGCAGAGATGGATCTAGATGAGGACGAGGATCCCGAAGAGCCTGAGGCACCAGCGGATGATGACAATGATGATGTGGATGGTGACAATGCCGACATCTCTGACTTAGATAGCGACCATGATGAGTAGGCTAGTAGTTGTTGCGCTAGCTACTAGGGTGTTGTTTTGCGATGACCTTTTGCTTGGTTGGCATGTCGGGCTTGTAATAATGAGTAGAAAGACTAAGACCTTGATGTAATATTGGAAAACATGGATGTGTTTGTGGCGATATCTGAACGTCAAAAGTCCAGTGTATGTTTGCTGGCAATTTGGTTGTAATGGACGCGATGTGTTTTGCTTAAGTAATCTAATTAGTGATGTTGTGTTAATTGGAATGACTTATTGTGGCCCTATTTTATTGTATGAATTTATTCTCTCTAGTGAATTCAGTATGGCATAATTTTTCATTCACCCGCAATTTTTACAACATCGCCTAATAATTACTGTTGCTGAAATACGTAGAGGTCGAACACTCGCCATACCGTGTATGACACTGCTAAGGCAGGTGGCAGTGCCACTGGGAATGAGACCATGATCCACCACCACCTCCTCCTCCACCGTACACCGCGGAACAGTTCTTCGCATAGTTCCTTGGAAGTCAGCGAAACATGGAGAACATGCAGCAGAATATGAAGGCTGCCTTGCGCAATATTGCGGACAACACCCACCATGGGTTAAACCAGGGTGGATATGAGGCAAATCAGTATAGCAGTTTCAAGGACTTTATGGACGCCAGACCACCAATTTTCAAGGAAGCAGCAGAGCCATTGGATGCAGAAGAATGGATAAACACTATGGAAGATAAGTTTCATGTTTTGAGGATGACAGAAGTGTTGAAGACTGAGTATGCAGCTCATCAACTACAAGGCCCTGCAGGAATGTGGTGGAAGCATCACCGCACCACTTTTCCCCCCAATGCCCATATTACTTGGAGGGAATTCACTAAGGCTTTTCGTGGAGTTTACATTCCACCTGGTCTGACATAAATGAAGCTTGGAGAATTTCTAGCACTAAATCAAGGCACCAAGACTGTGACACAGTATCTACATGCATTCGACAATCTAAGCCGCTATGCCTTAGACATGGTGAATACTGATGCCAAAAAGATTGCTAGTTTCAAGAGAGGTCTGAATCCCAAGATGATGAAGCACGTGGGTACCAACACGAGAACTGGGTTCAATGACTTTGTTAGCGACTGCTTGAAGCAAGAAAAGAACAACAATATATATGCTGTGTCCAAGACTCGCAAGAGGGCTTTTGAGTCAAGTCCGTCCTAGCCAAGGGCCCTGATGACAAATCGTTCTGCGTATCGTTCACCTGCCCCTAGTGCAAGGTCCAGGCCACCCCAGTAGAAGAATCAGAATGCCTAGCAACCTCAGAGGAATCAGAAGCCATTCAAGATGGTGTTGCCACAAGCCAAGACCGAACAAGGCAGTTCATCTAGAGCTGTTACTCAAGTAAGAGGACTGTGTTTCAACTGCAATCAACCTGGGCACTTTGCAAAGTTTTGCCCCTATCCCAAAAAGCAGCAGAATCAGTACTAAGCTCGTGTGCACCACACCACCATTGATGACATCCCGGAAGGAGAGCCCATGACAGTTGGTATGTTTTCTATCAACAATCATCCTGCAGTCGTTTTGTTTGATTCTGGATCATCTCATTCATTCATAAGTCAAGCATTTGCAAAGAAGTATGAGCAAAAGATAGTTGAATTGGAATGTGCTTATCAGATAAGTTCAGCTAGGGCTGATCTATTGACTAATCAGATAGTTAGAGGGGTAACCCTGAATATAGCAGACAGACAATATAAGCTTAACTTGATAGTTATGCCAGGGCTAGTTCTAGATGTGATTATGGGAATGAACTGGATGAATAAGATGGGAGTAGTAATTGATATTGGAGGAAGAAGCATTTCTCTCAAGGAACATATTGGAGAAGGTACTTTTCAAGTAACCTTACCTCGGAGAATAGATCTGGCCAGTACAACTTGTGCAGTCCAAACTACTCTTCTAGCCAAGATCCCAGTAGTGTGTGAGTTTCTGGAAGTGTTTCTAGATGAGTTACCTGGTCTTCCACCAGACAGAGATGTTGAGTTTGCCATTGAGTTAATCCATGGAACACCATTGATCTCAAGAAGGCCTATCGGATGCCTCCCGAGTTGAAGAAACAACTCCAAGATCTGTTGACTAAGGGTTTGATTCGTCCAAGTTCATCGGATTGGGGATGTCCCGCACTGTTCGTGAAGAAGAAGAAGAAGGATAACTCCTTATGCATGTGCATGGACTACCAGCCACTGAATGCGGTGACAATTAAAAACAAGTATCCTCTACCTCGGATTGATATCTTGTTTGATCAATTGTCAAAAGCTAAGGTGTTCTCTAAGATAGATTTGAGATCAGGGTACCATCACATCAAGATTAGACCACAAGATATACCCAAGACTGCGTTTCCACCAAATATGGTTTGTACGAGTATCTTGTCATGTCCTTTAGTTTGACAAATGCTCCTGCATACTTTATGTATCTGATGAATTCGGTGTTTATGCCAGAGTTGGATAAGTTTGTGATTGTGTTCATTGATGACATTCTGGTATACTCAGAGAATGAACAGGATCATGCAGAGCATCTTAGGATTGTCTTGACTAGACTCAGAGATCATCAGCTATATGCTAAGTTTAGTAAGTGTGAATTTTGGTTGAAAATAGTTCCTTTTCTCAGCCATGTATCTAAAAATGGAATCTCAGTGGACCCTAGTAAGGTACAAGAGGTTATGGATTGGAAGGCACCAACCACAGTTCATGAGGTTCAGAGTTTTCTTGGATTAGCTGGGTACTATCGTCATTTTATATCAGATTTCTCAAAGATTGCCAAGTAAATGACAAGTTTTCTACAGAAGGATCATAAGTTTGCTTGGACAGAGGAGTGTGAGGCAGCTTTCTGCATCTTGCGGAATTTGCTAACCATTGCTCCTGTTCTGATACAACCGGATATAGAAAAAGTCGTTTGATGTGTTTTGCGATGCATCTAAGAATGATTTAGGATATGTTCTGATACAAGATGGAAGGGTCATTGCTTATGCCTCACGTCAATTGAGGAAGCATGAGGTTAACTATCCTATGCATGATTTAGAGCTTGCGGCCGTTGTGCATGCTCTAAAAATTTGGAGACACTACTTACTTGGAAATGTGTGCAATATCTTTACAGATTATAAGAGTCTCAAGTACATATTTACTCAGTCTGAGTTGAATATGCGACAGAGAAGATGGTTAGAGCTGATAAAGGATTATAATCTGAATGTGCACTATCATCCAAGAAAGGCAAATGTAGTAGCAGATGCCTTGAGTAGGAAGTCACATTCTCTTACTGTGCAACCATTATTTGAAGATGGGTTCAATTTTTTGCATCTTGCTGTGTTGCATAATATCCAGATTAGTTGTACCTTGGAGAGCAAGATCATTGAAGATCAGAAAATAGACAAGGGAATATTTCATATCAAGGAGAAAATGAAGAGAGAACCGACCAAGCACTTTAGAGTGGATGAACAAGGAGTGTTATGGTTTAAGGACCGTCTGGTCGTGCCTAAGGAACGAGAGCTCAAGAACAAATTGATGGATGAAGCTCATCACTCTAAGTTGTCTATCCATCCTAGAAGTAGTAAAATGTACCAAGAGTTGAGACCTCGTTATTGGTGGACCAAGATGAAGGAGATTGCAACGTATGTTGCTCGTTGCGACATGTGTTGTAGAGTGAAAGCTCTTCACATGAGACCCGCAGGACAGTTGCAACCTTTGTCAGTACCAAATTGGAAATGGGATGATATAAGTATGGATTTTATCACCGGTCTTCCCACGACACCAAAGGAAAATGATTCGATTTGGGTAATTGTAGATCGCCTTACCAAATCGGCTCACTTTTTGCCAGTCAAGAATGGTTTTTGACCACCTTAGTATGCTGAGAAGTATATTGCAAAGATTTTCCTATTACATGGTATACCAAAGACTATCATGTCTGGCCATGGGGTCATAGTTTATTGCTTATTTTTGGGAGCATCTTCATAAAGGTTTGGGTACTAGTTTGGTTCGTAGTATAACTTACCACCCGTAGACAGATGGGAAGACAGAGCGAGTTAATGCTGTTCTTGAAGATATACTTAGAGCTTGTGTGTTATCGTCTAGGGGTTCATGGGAATCATGGTTACCTTTGGCAGAGTTCACTTACAACAACAGCTACCAAGAGAGTATCAAGATGGCTCCATTTGAAGCATTATATGATAGGAAATGTAGAACACTGTTAAATTGGGTTGAGCCTAGAGAGAGAAGGTTTTACGTAATCAATTTTGTTGAGGAGGCTGAGAAAAAGGTCTGTATTATCCAACAAAACATGAAAGCGGCATAGTCACGCCAGAAGAGTTATGCAGGTAAGAGAAGGAGACCGCTAGAATTTCAAGTTAGTGACTATGTCTATTTGAAAGTTACCCCAATGAAGAAGAAACAGTTTGGAATCAAGAAGAAACTTGCTGCTAGATTTGTAGGACCGTACAAGATCATAGAGAAGAAGGGTCCCGTGGCTTATAAGTTATAATTACCAAAAGCGATATGTTCGATCTTTCCAGTCTTCCATGTATCACAGTTGAAGAAGTGTTTGCGTGTTTCGGAAGAGAGAATAGAACCTCAGGGCATTCGGATCAAATCAAACTTGGAATACCGTGAGCAACCAGTTCAAGTTTTGGACACTAAGGACCGAGTCACTCGGAATAAAGTGGTGAGAACTTATAAGATACAGTGGATTCATCATGACGAGGGTGATGCGACGTGGGAAACAGGAGAATATCTGCAAACTGCTTATAAGGACTTTTATAACAAATGGTTCGTAACTCAAAATCTCAGGATGAGATTCTTATAAGGGGAGAGGGCTATAACACCCCAGTGTTACGCAAGCATTTAGGCACTGCAAATCAAGCACATTATGCATCATCAAGCATCATAATCATATGTGCATAATCATGTTAAATAATAACTGAAGCAATGCTTTGAAACATATGAAACATGCTCGTGAAATATGAATGTTGCATACACTTGTTTAGAGTTATTTTTGCCCTAATTATACTTGCTTGGATAATAAAACATGTTTGGCTATAATTGTAAATCATCTAGAATTATTTAGCATAATTTTTTGAGCAAGTTTTGTATTCAAAATTTCCCCAAATTTGGTTTTAAAAATATTCTAGAAAAATATGATTTGATTTAAAAATGGACTTTGAAGCTTTAGTTCAAAATCTGTTTGGAATTTCAAAATGTGCCCTAAAGCAAAGTTGTAGAGGATTAAATTCTAAGCAACTTTTATTTTTGGGCCATTTTCAAAAGAAGTCATTTTCTTGCTCAAAAGGGGATTTGAAAACTGTTAATTGAAAATTATTTGAAAAAGAAATTGGAAAATCCTTTTTCGCACTTCACAGGCTGCCGCCTCCCTTTCGACCCGCTGGCCAAAGTCGGCCCAGCCCTCCTCATCGCGCCCACGACCGCGCTCGCGCCTTCGACTCGACCCAGCTCGCTCGGCATGACCCAGCCCACGCCCGCGCGCGGACGCGTCCAACCACGTCAGGCAAGCCGCACCGCGTGGCGAGCGCATGCCGGCGACGCCGGCCGGGTGGTGTCCGTGGCTCCTGCGTGCGCGATCACCTGCCTTCAAGCCAGCCGCAGCGTCCCCTTCGTCTCCGGTCTCCCTCTCTCTCGCATTCGAAAATCCGAGCACCACCTTTCCTCTCGCCACCGCAAGTCGCCGCACCACCACGTTGGCGTCGAGTGCCCTCCCCGCCGTGCCATTCCCTGAGTCCGCTTGCCTACAGTTTCGCCTCGACCTCTGCCATCCCGTGCGCACGCTCAAGCCCTCATTTTTGCCGCGGTAAGGCTCGAGCAGGCGTCTTCCCTCCGCGGCGGCGCCATGGCCACCAAGCTCGGCCCTCCGTGGCTAGAGCTCCCTTCTTCCCCTTCCCATCATTTTTTCTTCAATTCCGTGCTCGCCTTGATGTTGCAGACCCCGCGCGCACCTCACCTGCCTTCGCCATGGCCGGGACCGGTGTACCGCCGGTGAACCGCATCGGCGCACCACCTTGCCAGCCGTCAAGCTCACCTAGGAGCTCCTCTAGCGCCTTAGGCTAGCACATTGGGTTTGTCTCTTCGTGGGGAAGCCGCCGGTGGTGACCTCACCGCCGGCGAGATCAGCGCGGTCAACGCCTCCCCTGCCCCGGTGCGTCTGTCAAGTGGGGCCGGTTGACCCGAGGACCCACCTGTCGGCTCCTCTGTGTGGATCTAGGTAGAAGAAGCGGGGTGTACTTAGCAGTTCCAGTGGATTAGATTTAAAGTGATTTTGAAAATAGATTTCTAGAAAATGATAAAAGGCTTCTAAAATTCATGGTTTGAGAAATATTGCTCCAAAAATTGTGAACCAAATTTCTATATGCTTCTTATTCTTAGATCTACAGTATAAAAATATTGCATGTCAGTTTTATAATACTTTTCTGTGGAGATTTATTTAATTCTTGTAACTGCTGTTATATTAGAAAATGTCTAATAAATAGAATAATAATCAGAAAAATATGGTTCTAGTTCTGTTAATCTTATTTAGTGATGTACTTTGTAGGAAAAATATATTTCATTCATGTTCTGTAGAGAAATATTGATGTGTAGTTCAAGTGCCTTTAATTGCTGATTTTTGTTATTTTTTATAGAGAGCAAAAATTGTATAAAACATGCATATGATAATTTTTGTGCAGTGGTGGTTTACTGTATAGAACCTAGGAAAAATATTAAATCTGTTGTTTGATACTTTTCATAGTACAAAGTCTTTTCATGCTCATTTTTATGACATATCTTGTCATTTTTATAGGTTGTTTTACTTATCCAAATCCCATGAAATTTTTATGGTAGGCTACTTGAAGTAGGACTATGCTACTATAATTTTTGTAGAATTTTCCATGCACCATAAATATATGTTGCTGTTGTAACCCTAGTTTAAATAGAATATAAAATGTCATTATTTATGGGTAATTAGTTTAATAATGATATTTTGGTATATCTTTGAAGCACCACATACCTTGCTAATGTTACTCGATAGGTTAATGTGGTTGTGCTAGTAAAGTATAGTAGCACTTATGTTAGGGCTATGGGGGAAATAGTGTAAAAATAACGGAAATGGTGATCAAAGAGAATGCAGTAGATGACATGTTCTATTAGTAACTGAGTGGATGATGTTGACTACCTTGTAGAGAGATTTTATCTCGAGTTTATACCATGAGTCTCAATGTGTTTATCTGCATATCATGTCATCATGACCATAGCATATCACCGCATTTGAAGCACCGCTTGCATGTTTACTTATGCAATTGCATCATACAAGATCGCAGGAGGAGTTTCTAGTAGCAGTACAGGAAGAGCAGACCAGGAGCGATCCAAAGAAATCCAGGCACAGGAGGTGCTAGAGGAAGAGGAGCAAGGAGAGGACTTGCCCGAGTGCGTGGATCATCAACCTAGTTCGTTCGAGCGAGGCAAGCCCGGAGCATTCTAAGTCTCCTACTTTATAAAAGCAATTCTTTATATATGAGATATATATTGTTGCATTAAGTTATAGGAGTTGAGTGAAATTATTGTTGCATTTATTACTATCCTTGCCCACCTGGTTATATTTTTATCCTGTTAGGTCAGGATCGAATAACTGCTTAGCCTTGCTTAGACCGGTAGCAATCGGTGATTTCCAGTCACCTACAATTATATGTGATTACTGAGAGAATTTAGCTATGAAAAGCATGATATCCTAAAATTAACCATATGTTGATGGATAATTGGAGACCGGACAGAAAAGTTGAAAGCAACCAGACAGGGTTCTAGGGTGCTGTTAGTTTTCCGTCTGTGTCGATTAAGGACCGATCGTTGCTCATCTCTCTTGTCATGTTGAATGCATGCCTCATATTTAGCTGGCCAAATAAAGTACTTTTCGACCGCGAAGCTAGTGACATGATTCGGGTCAGGACCTACACAAGTACGCATACTAGTGCTAAAGGGAGTTTGACAGGGACACAAAGAGTGAGCCCAAGGTGCGTCCTAGCAGTCGAGCGGTCCCTGGGTACTACGACTCCAGTTTATCCCGTGACGTTTACCAGAATCGTGTCATTGGTGATCTGTAGCTCACTTGATCGGTGAGTGTGGTTTGTATGAGAAATAAATCACCAGCTGGTTAGGAATCAATTCGAATTGCCATCGCTCCTGGATAGTAAGCACTTGACTCGAGCTACAACATCGTAGTAATTATGATGGAACACTGATGGTTGTTGGATGGTATTGGAAATGCTAAATCTAAATTGGTAACTATATGTTATTGGTTAATCAAGTGATTGCTATAGTATAGGTGCTTACCTAGTTGGATAGATCTTAATAAAGATGATGCAAAGTACTAAAAATGGTTTCTTCATGATAGCTTATGCTTTTTGCAAATGAGTCAGCTAGCCCACTAAAGAAAGCCTTGCATACTCCTTGGTGTCACTTGTTTTTGGTTTAAGACAGGTAAGTCTAGCTGAGTACCTTCTCGTACTCAAGGCGTTGTTCCCATGGTTGTTGCAGATGGTCAAATGTACTATGGCTATTGCATTAACTGGCTGTATCCGGCGATGGGCGACAACTAGGATCAAGGGCCATGGTCACTCCGTATCTCTCATCTGATGCTTTTGTTGGAGATGACTACCTACTGGCACTGTATCTAAACTAAAAGTGTGTGTGTCGTTAAAACTATTTGCTTCCGCTATTTCAGTTTGAACTTGGGTTGTAATAACTTTATGTTCTAAACTCCGATGTATTCAACTGTCCTTGCGAACTTTATGTAACATGTGACGGTGATTGCTAAACTTGTACAATCTTGGTTTGTATGTTGGTTGGTTTGAAATCCTTCGTGGTTTCACGAACTACCGGGTTATACGGGCTTAAGTTTGCTAAATTATATGCTTTGGCAGAAGATTTTCTTACTTAATCTCATATAATTGGTCAGTTCTGTTACAGTCACTCCTCCATGTACACTTGCACTTGTCAATGTCCCCAAGTGTCAGCCACTATGGCTGGTCACCTAGCCTCCTAGTATCTCAGTCCAAGCCTCATGTCCATCCTTCACCGCTCTCGGTCTATCGGCACGACACGTCCTTACTTGACCTTCACCTCACCATTGACCACCAGCTCCGAGCTCCACACCTGTGCACTATAAGCCAAGAGACATATTGCACAACCAACTCACGCTATGGTTAGTTCACAAACTCAATCCAAGATACGAATCACGTTGATAATCACTCATCACAAATCCGAACCACAAGGGCACATATCAACCTTGTGTTCGCAATCTCTCCCTTGATGAGTGCATTGTCAACACCAACACACAACAACTTAGAGAAAGAAAAAGAAGAAGCTAAAAAGTAAAAACTCACACAAATGACCAAAAGCTAAAGAAAAGCTAAAATTGGGTCCTTTGAAATGAGCAAAGAGCAAAACTTGGTCCCCAAAGACATGGGCAATGACTCAACGCAACCAAGCAGAACACAGCTAGCCCTCAAGAAGAGGCAATGGGCTAAACACCACTAGCAAAGCTCAAAACGTCTGAAAACTGCTAGACTCTCTAGAAGAGGCAAAGGTTCAACACATGTAGCAAAAGCAACTCAGATGCAACTCCCCCTAAACAAATGCAATCTCTCAAATGAATGCATGAACTCAACAAGATGAATGTATAAACTCCCCCTTGGAGTTGAGTGATCTATCTCTCCCTCTTGTTGACACATGCACACATTAAGCCCTGAAAAACTGCCACTCCCCCTCAAAATTTGTTATGAATGCAAGGGATGCAGAAATGCAACAGCTTCAGGAGTATAGCAATCAGATTGAAAAGATGCTCTAACTGATGTTGTTATGTGTGTGTAGCAACAAATATAAGTGCTATCAAATGCTCAAACTGATCTAAGTGAAATGAAATATGTCAGTTAAGAATTTTTTGTTCAATTTTAAGCAATTCAAGAAGGGGTTAACCACTAAAAGTAGCACAAGCAGGTATAAGCAGGAAATCAACCTACTGCTAACAAGTGTATACAAGGTGTACTACCCCAAGCAGTGGTCATACATCATGTCAAAGATGAACCTAAGACTTGTGTTTTCATCATATTTTAATTTTATCGGAGTTCACAGCTTTACAGAAGAATTAGTCAAAACATGTGCGCGCAAGAGGTTATCGGTACTATCAGGCCTAACTTAGCAACCATGCCAAGCCTATGCCATAGACAATCAGAAGCTTAAGACAATGGTTTCAGCATCCACTACAAGGCTCAAGTTCATCCAAATATGCAATTGGAAGCCATCTCGATACCTTGACGTGGGACAGTACAGACCCATCTTGATCTATTCTCATCACTTAGCTTGTTTTTCAAATTTTAGCACAAGAATCTCCAAGTTGACCAAGTAAGTGAATGACTCAAAGCATGAGACATAGCAAACTAGTATATAAGTGATAGCATCAGGGATCTCAACAAGTTCTACACATGCTAGTTGCCAATCTCAGCGGTGAACTAATTTTTGTGTTTCAACAATTTTTAATCAAGTTCACAGATTGTAAAACAAGCTTAGCTCATAACATGCATCAAAAGATCAATAAGAGCCTAAGCCATAAGCACCATCATGTACATACAGAACATCCCAAATAGAGCATAATCTCAATCTAACAACTATAATCATGAAGCTCAAAACATGATCTATCATACATGATGTAATGTAATGCAATATGATACAGAAGTAAAAAACAGAAGCTAAGCTACAAAGAAAACAAAACTAGTATACAACACCCAAATGTTTCCCTCCTCTAAAAAGGGAAACAAACTCCAAGCTCTCCTCGTAAGCATGCAAACTGGGCTTGGTCTAGGGGATTGGTGAAGATATCTGTGAGCTGATTTTGGGTGTCAATATGGTGTAGGTCAATATCCCCTTTCTCATAGTGGTCTCGCAAGAAATGGAAGCACACCTCTATATGTTTGGTTCTTGAGTAGAGAACGGGATTCTTAGCTATGCTTATGGCACTGGTGCTGTCTCAATGCAAAGGCACTCCCCTAAACTCTAAGCCATAGTCTCTCAGGGTAGCTACTATCCAAAGCAGCTGGGAGCAGCAAGCAGCGGTAGTGACATATTTAGCTTCTGTGGTGGATTAGGCAACATTGGACTGCTTGCGAGAGGACCAAGACACAAGAGAAGATCCAA
This sequence comes from Saccharum hybrid cultivar R570, assembly GCA_038087645.1. Classification (NCBI taxonomy): domain Eukaryota; kingdom Viridiplantae; phylum Streptophyta; class Magnoliopsida; order Poales; family Poaceae; genus Saccharum; species Saccharum hybrid cultivar. The sequence goes on from JAQSUU010000520.1 coordinate 10,620,692, forward strand.
TAAATTGACAAGTCCCTAATGTTGACTTTCTCTCAATATGACAGTCAGCATAATCCGCATCAGAATACCCGTAAAGAGAAAGAGAGGAGGCCAAAAACCAAAGTCCAAACTCGAGTGTGAAATGGAGGTACCTCATGATCTGCTTGATGGCTTGACGATGAGATTTGCGCGGCAAAGACTGAAAGCGCGCACACACACAGACCATAAATTGGATGTCCGATCTCATCACCGTCAGGTACAACAAGGATCTGGTCATGCTTCAGTACTCCTTCTGGTCCACGACTCCTTCCTCATCAGTGTCCAGGGTCATCATGGTCGACATGGGTGTCAAAAGAGGCTTGGCCTCATCCATATCAAACTTCTTCAGCAGGTCCTTGGTGCACTTGCCTTGGTGCACGAACATCCCTTCTCGGGTTTGCTTGATTTGTAACCTGAGGAAGAAAGTCAATTCTCCCATCATGCTCATCTCAAATTTCCTGCTCATAGTGTTTGCAAACTTGGCAACAAGTGCATGAGAAGAGCCATCGAAAATGATATCATCCGCATATATCTGACCCAAGAGAATGTCAGTGCCTTGTTTGAGGAGAAATAAAGTGTTATCAACAGAACCCATCTTAAAACCTTTATCAAGCAAGAAAGCTTTCAAACGCTCATACCAGGGTCTCAGGGCTTGCTTCAACCCATACAAGTCTTTGTGGAGTTCAAAAACATGGTTGGAGAACTTAGGATTTTCAAAACTAGGGGGTTGCCTAACATAAACCTCTTTCTCTATATACCAGTACAAGAAAGCACTCTTCACATCCATCTGATACAACTTGAACCCTTTCGAAGCTACAAAGGCTAAAAGAATCCTAATGGCTTCTAAACAGGCAACTGGAGTAAAGGTTTCCTCATAGTCTATACCCTCTTTCTAGCAAAACCCCTGAGCTACCAACCTAGCCTTGTTTTTCACTACCACCCGTCCTCACTCTATTTGTTCTTGAAACCCCACTTTGTACCTATGGGATGACAATCTGGTGGAGGTGGCACTAAAACCCACACTTGATTTCGCTCAAAGTTCTCTAACTCCAGGTGCATGGCATTGATCCAATCAGAATTAGATAGAGCGTGTCCAACATCTCGAGGTTCAAAAGAAGCAACGAAAGCAGAGTGAGTGAAGTGTGAGATGTGATCTGGACCGTGTGACTCGCTGGTCGATATCACCGATCATGGTCTGAGGTGGGTGGTGTCACACCCTGTTTTCTAAAGAAGACCAAGCACTCAACATATGTGTGCCCAGGAAGTTTACACATACAACAATAGAATAGAAATATCAGAAAACAATGTTATATAGCGGAAAACATACTTATATTAACACTCATAACTATCAGAGTATCATGGAACGAATGCTAATCTTCTCTTTAGGGCCCATACTTCTCAGGGACGACTGACTAGGGGCTCCGTATGCCAAGCACTTCTTACAATCTTCTAGAAACTCCATAGTATATTTATCCTTCTTCTGAGCAGCACTTTACTACACACTAAGGTGTGGGGGGAATAGCAAGGGTGAGTACATGTCAAACTCAACAAGTACAGGTGGAAAGTATAATGACATGCAAGGCCTAATCAAAGGAAAGGTTGACACTGTTTAACTGCAGATTAGCTTTTTAGTTAGTAAAATTTTATTAGAACAACCTATTACTAAAATGAGGAATTCATCCCAACCCTTAATTAATAGAGTAAGGTTAACAATATTATTATTCATCATTATTATTATCGAGGTAGCAACCTCAAGAAGCAACTCGGGGTAGCAACCCCAATTGAGAACACAGGATAGCAATCCTGCCAAAGCACGAGGTAGCCACCTCAAACCATAAATCCGCCTCCACTATCCAATTGTGAGTCATATTCTAATCATGTGAGAGTCTAGGCCGCTCGTGTCCATGAGCACGGCTGATATATCAGTTTTAACTTTGCAAAGGTGTACACTTTCACTTCAAGTCATGATTCCCATTTGCCCGGGGTAGCTACTCCCCAAAATACTACCAAGGTGAGCAGGCAGAGTTTCACTACGAGACTGTTCACAGGTTTCATAAAGTAGGAGGCAACCCGCTAGGTTACGACTTAGGCACATGGTAAGCACCCTCGTAGCCATGAGACCTGCATTACCATACTTCAAAACCTAAATCCCCCATATGCGCCTACCCGGTAAGCCATCAGCTCAAGCTCTCTCTCTTGGCCATTTGCATTGACATAACAACCTTGTGAGCTTAGCCAAAGTCCTCCCACTCATCTCCATCATTGATTCATTATCTTTGTGAGATTGGGAGAGAATCCAAGTGCATTGCTTGAGTGATTGCATCTAGAAGCAATTGGTGTTCATATTTCGCTATGGGATTTGCTTGTTACTCTTGGTGGTTGCTGCCACCTAGACGACTTGGTGTAGTGAGGATCATCGAGCGGAGGAAGGTGCTTGTCTCTAGCTCCGATCGTGGTGATTGTGAGGGGTTTTTGACCTTTCCTCGGTGGAGAGCCAAAAGGTACTTTAGTGGATTGCTCGTGGCTTGTGTGATCCTTATCTTATATTGGTTGTACGACACCCTATTGAGAGTTTGGTGTGTGATGCCAATTAGCACGTGAACCTCCAAGTGAATGAATCGCTATGACGAGGACTAGCTTGCCGGCAAGCAAGTGAACCTTAGTAAAAAAATTTGTGTCATCTTGTCTTCGAGGTTTTCATTGGATTTTATTGTGATTGATTGGCTCCATATTGTGATTGGCACACACCTCGACACGTCGGTATAAACATCATCACCTCTCTTGCACTTACATTCTTAGCGTATCTAAGCTCTTTAGTGTAATTAGTTTTGAGAGCTAGCTTGTATCGAGTCTAGTGGTTAGTGAGGCTATTTAGTTAGTCTTTGAGAGCTCACTAACTTAGTGTAGTGATATAGCCTTTATGTGATTAGAGACTATAACAACTAGAATTGTGGTAGGTGGCTTGCATTTTTAGTAGGCTAGCGCAACATTCACTTCGCCTCATATTTGTCTAACCACTTTGTTTAGTGTTGTTGTAGAAATTTTTATAGACTATTCACCCTCCTTTAGCCATTAGGACCTTTCAACATGGACCAATAAAATACGACACGTGGTCCAATGAAGAAGTGACACGTGATCCAACGGCAACACGATACGTGTGCTAGTAGAAAACTGACATGTGAAACAATAGGAAAATGACACGTAGTCCAATAAGAACTTGAAACATCCAAGAACCAGATATGGCAACGTTGTGCAATAAAAAGGTGATACGTACCCGAACCATCTCCAATGCAACCAGCTATAACATGTACATGTGGGCTATAGCATGTACACGTGGAAAGCATTTTCAATGGAAGCGCCCACCAACGTGGCAACCCCCTGCCATGCATGCCAAAACAGTTCTATGACGATCTGTTTTTCGTCACAGATTAAGACACTTCTATGACGATTTTGTCAAATTCGTCATAGATGTGCAAGAGTGACGCAACTTCTATGACGTACCGGTTTTCATCATAAATTTATCATAAAACTGAAATTATGACGAATTTGGCTCCTTCAATAACGAAATATATTCGTCATAGAAATGGATATTTCTAGCAGTGTCCTTTTCCTCCTTCCAACCGGCCAGTAGGCCTTTATCTAGCCTAAACCACCAATCCACCTCCTCCCTTTCCTTGTTTAGCCCCATCAAACCCCCTCACTCGTGCCCCTCCAAGTCCATGCGGTCGCTCGGCCCAGCCTCTGAAAGGTCCTAACTGGCTAGGGGTGAATAGCTTAATTAAAATTCTACAAAATCACTAGAGCAAAGTGTTAGACAAATATAAGATGGTGATAATGAAATTTTGCTATAGCTCTATGAGACAACAAGCAAGCCACCTACCGAATACTAGTTACTATGATTTCTATGTTGATTTCACACAATCAATCAAACTATGTCACAACTACACCAATTAGTGAGCGAGTGAAAGAACAAGATACAATTAAAAGACTAAGCTACTCAACTAGCTACACAAGTAAGCAAGCAATTACTGCCCTAAAGGGCAAATGTAGCCGTTGGACAAAACTATAGGTTCACGGTGAGCACAAAAAATCTCCTATAACCCCCACCAAAGATTTATGGTGACTGCCACGCCTCTAGCCATTGAAACACTAGCCGCTGCCCACCGTTGGGCCTTTCTCCGGTGTCTTCTCTGGTGTCTGCATCAAAGGAATCTAGTGACCCTCGAATCCTTATGCAACAACTCTGAATGGTGGGCTTTTCTCCGGTGGTCACCTTCTGATAGCACTAGATTTTTGACGGAGAAACTCTGGATGCTATCCTTCTTTTAATCTAAGGTTGTCGACGGTGTTTTGAGTGTGTATAATTGTGATATTTTCACCGTTAACAGTAACCTCCTAATAGCACCAGAGTTATCCGGAGATAGGAAAAGGCTTCCGTAGAAAATTGTGTATTGCACCCTAACCTCTGGTGCTCCCTGGTCACAACCGCTGGAGCTTTCTGGTGGGTCTATTGACCACGTGTAGAGTACTACACCTGAGCCTAAGCTTCGGTGGCTAGCACAGTGAGGCACGTGACAATTCCAGTGATGTTGTCCAGCACCGAGTTGCTTTGTTGCTTCGCATCTTCTCATTTGGACTTCTACTTTATGTTTTGGACTTTTAGCATGGTCTTGCTTGAGGTGATGATCACTTTATCTTCACATTACCTTTGCTTAAGCCATCCTTGCATCCAAATAGAAAACCTTGTATATTAGTAAACCACATTAGTCCATTTGATTGTATTGTCAATCAACCACCAAAAACACTATGGCCATGCTAGGTGCCATTTTCCTTATAGCGAGTATTCTCCAAATTCCCCTCAGCTCGCTGAGCCAATTTGTCCGGGCGAGATGCATTTGTATAGCACTCATGTATAGTACCGCTAGACCATTCGTTGTTCTCTTCTGCATTCCGTCGAATAAGCAAAGTGCCACCAGATCAAAGTGTTGATTGTCCAGCGATTTCATTATGTTGCCCATCTATTTACTCGGTGTGTGCAATTTTTGCACACTTGATCCATTTGATTCAGTTTTTTTTCATCGGTTTCTGGACCACTTCTTCCCTTGCATCTCTAGGATAATATTAGAGCTTATCTAACACATCTTAACACATATTAATTTTAATGATTGGGTCATCATCTAAATCACCAAAAACCATATTTAATCATGGGTATGGGCACATGCTCCTTATACTTGCATTGACCATGTCCTCATGAGTATTAGTTTGCAGATCATTGGGTTGTTACGATATGTAAACTAGAAGGAAGCGGATCATTAAAACTGTACTAATAATCTTAGCATTGCATTGACCATGTCCTCATGCGAGTATTAGTTTGCAGACCATTGGGTTGTTACAATATGTAAACTAAAAGGAAGCGGATTACTAAAACTGTACTAATAATCTTAGCATATTACACTACCTTAACGGCATGTTTGGTTCCCAAGTGATCCCTCACCTTACCTTGCTGAACCCAAAACCAAAGCGAAGCGAGGGTTTGGATTCGAGGTGATACTATCTTGAGGTATGTGCTGGCAAGGATTTTCTTTGTTCATGTAGAGCCGAGCAAAGCCACGAGTCCATTCTAAATTACTAGACGTTTTGACTTTTCTAAATATATTGTTTTTACTATACACAAGAACTATGCATTTAGAAATATCAAAAACGACTTATAATTTAGATGGGAGAGACTATTTGAAAAATACAATTAGCCAATCTATAACTCTTATAATCCTAAACCCCACTAACGATTTATTTAAGCATGCAAGCTGTCAACCTCAACAATTCACTATCATATGCAATTAATACCCACTAGCACGTACAATATAATTGTGGTGTCTATATAAGACACAAACATTTTTGTTCATGTTGACTTATGCCATGCCATCTATAGTTTATTCCTTCGAATAAGTAATTTTACTATAAATCATCCACGCAATTCCCACGCCAACACGCGGTATGCTTCAGTTAATATGTCATCATGTTACCATTTCTTTCTACCCAATCTTGTCCAAACAAAAAGGGAAGGGGAAACCGACGGCCGCTTGGCACTGGCCGGTCCAGGTCCACGCCACCCGTCGGCCTCGATCCCGAGACAGAGACCGACCGCCCCCGCCCCCGCCCCCATCCCCATCCCCATCTCCGGAGTCCCACTCCTAAACCCCGCCAGCTAGCGGTGCCGCCGCCGGTGACATGGCCGACGGCGCCACCCCCAGGCGCAAATCCGTCCCGGACTGGCTCAACAGCCCGATCTGGTCCGCGCCTCCCCCGTCCCCGCGCCACAGCTCCCCTCCCCGCACGGCACCCTCCCCACCTCAGCCGCCATCTCCCCTGCCCCCTCCCCAGCCGCCGCGGGATCCGACTCCCATCCCTCCTCCCAACGCCCCACGCGACGGCGATGCTTCAGACGACGAAGACGACGAAGGCGCGGGCGCGGGCGCCCCGTCGCGCGCCCACCTCGTTGCTGAATTCAAAGTCGCGGTGAGTACTGCTGTTCTCGGGGATCGGGATGGAATTTTTACTGGGTGTTGAGTTGGGCAGCAGTTTGAGCTCAATTGGGTTGTTTGTATTCTTGCATCTTGCCGCGCTGCAGCTGGACAGGAAGGTGGTGGATCTGGCAGAGCTCCGGAGGCTCGCATGCCAGGGCGTGCCCGACGCCGCTAGTATTCGGCCCATCGTCTGGAAGGTCCGAGGATCACCCCATGATCTTCTCAATTCACTGCGTAACTGCATTTATACCCTGATCGAGTGCTTCTCTATCACCCCCTAGCTAGAGAAATGGCATTGCCTTTGTTGATTATTATGTTGATGACCCCTGTACTAGTTTCAACCATTCAGGAAGTTATATAGGTTTAAGTAGTCTATGTTGACGACAGTATGGTTTTGCATGCTTTCATTCAGCTCAATATGGATGGGACAAATCACACCTCAGTGTGCAAGTTTCCTCTGATTTAGAACATTTTGTGTTTTTCAAGGTTTATTTTGTGTGTGCTTGCTGATGTTTGTATTTTCACATAAATGCTATCCTATTTGCTTTTTTTTCCTTGTTTAACCGTTGCAGAAGAACTGCTCATCACTTGGTTTGATATTATTCAAGCACTTCTGGTTAGCTGGGTGAATCAATAATTCCATTTGCTTTTTTAGTTCAGTGTTTATTTTACGCTTAATAATAAGAAGAGCAGAGGCATTTTTGGCAGTACCACCATCATGATATTTTGAGGTCTACTGGTTCTGTAGAAACTGCAGCCACATATTTTAGTACCTAAGCGATCCTGATATTTTTTTCTTTTGTGTGTGTGTGTGTGTGTGTGTGTGTGTGTGTCTGTAATGTCTAGTTCAATCCAATGTTCTCTAGATTGTTGGCAGTTCTGGAATAAATGAGAGCTTGGACTTTTGTCAGTTTGTCATGTCTTTTTTTGTTATTTGTGCTGAACCGTATTTGATTGCATTGCTTCTTTTGGAATCCTGACGTAATGACTTTGATTTCTATGATTGATAACTTCTGTTTGTGATTCAGTTAAAGCTTAAACGAAATCACAGAACAAACTGCTAGTAATTAGGTAAACTAGATGGCACATTTGCCTGGTCTTGTAGGGTGGTGGGTAGTTATGGTCTCTACAAATGTTCTCCTTGTTCTGTACACTACAAATTTATTTGACTTTTTTGATAGTTAGCAGCTTCTCTTGGGATACTTGCCAACTGATCGTGCTCTATGGCCGTATGAACTGGAGAAAAAGAGGTCCCAATACTGTGCTTTCAAAGATGAACTTCTGGTTAATCCTGTAAGTGCTTGATATATGTAGTGTTACAAGAGTTATTTTGCATTGCAGATGCGTGCATATATCATTTTTCTAAGAATATACCGAGCCTCATTCATCAGGAATGGATGAAGCTTTCATTTCATGGGCAGTAAACTATTACAGTTGTGGACAAAGTAACCAACTATGAACATTCTTGTTCATTGTTGCAGATTCATTAATTTGTTTATTTTGAGGCAGCTCTTTGCTCCTTTATCCAACTCTGTAGTAATACATTTATGTTCTGGTCAGTCAGAAGTTACTCGAAGAATGGAGGAAATGACAGTTTCTAAAAGAGAGGAACATAATGCTGAAGGGACTGGTGTGCTACCAAGGGCAGAAATCGTTCATGATGAGCATCCCCTAAGCCTTGGGAAAACTAGTGTTTGGAACCAATACTTCCAGGTAAATTTACCTAAAATTTATAATTGCTTGCTGGTTTCTCAGGTGCTCATATAACTATATTTTCTATGCTCGGAAGTATATTATGTACACTTGTTTCTTTTCCAGGCTCATAGGTCTATATGAAATTATGGAATCGAACATCTCTTGCAATCTGAACCAACTTCATGATGATTCTAAATTTTTATTTGCTATAGTCCTACATCTTGTTTCTAAAATCTGCCTAACCTTTCCCATCTTTCATTATAAAAGTAAAAATGTTTGGTGTGAATTTCTATATTTGGAGAGTTGGCCATAAAGCATTAGCAACATGCTAATTGAATCTTCATGAACTTAATTGGCACATGAATTGCTTGCTGGTTTCATTGTTGGTTAGTCAAATTTTGTTGTGAATATCTCTTCTGCAGTTTGCACTACTGAAAATACTGACTATCCAATACTTCAGGAATCTGAGATTGTAGAGCAGATAGATAGAGATGTTAAGCGTACTCATCCTGAGATGCAATTTTTCAATGGGAACTCTTCAGATTCACTGTCTAATCAGGTAGGTGTGTTCTCTGACATGGGATCACTTTTTTGTTGTCAGTACATTGTTCAGTTTTCCTAATGCAATATGTTTTGTTTCCAGGAGTCACTAAAGCGTATACTTACAATATTTGCAAAATTGAATCCGGGTATAAGATATGTACAAGGAATGAATGAGGTTTTGGCACCTCTCTATTATGTTTTCAAGAATGACCCTGACCAAAGTCATGCTGTAAGTCCACTTATTCTGACTGAGAGTACAAGCATTTATGACATTAAATTTCTGTGAATGTAGCATGTAGGGGTAAATAATGAAATGATATGCCTGTTGGAGTGTGAAACTAATCCTGGTGCAGCACTGCCCCCCAGATGTTTATTTATTATTTTCTGAAATATATAAAGGCAAATATAATTTCAGTTCATGTGACAGAACAACTCTCAAATAGCATTGATCCTTGTGCCTTGTATACATTATGCTTTAGTATAGTGCGTAGATGACCATAATTGTCTCATGTTTTACCTGTGAACAGGCTTTAGCAGAGCCAGATGCCTTTTTCTGTTTTGTCGAGCTGCTCAGTGGGTTCCGAGATAACTTTTGCAAGCAACTTGACAACAGTGTGGTTGGTATACGCTCCACAATTACTAGACTATCACAGCTTCTGAGAAGCCATGACGAGGAACTCTGGCGGCATTTAGAAGTTGTAACCAAGGTATTTATACAAAGAGCTCTTTCTTTTAGTTCATGATATCAGCATGTGGTTACGGGTACTTGTGCTTCCAGTCTCATGCTTATCTGGCATCCCAGGTTAATCCACAGTTCTACGCATTCAGATGGATCACCTTGCTGCTAACGCAGGAGTTTAAGTTCCGTGACTGCCTCAGCCTGTGGGACATACTATTGGGCGATCACGAGGGACCTCAGGTTAGGGAACCACAATTTTTGGTCTTATGCCATGAGATTGTGCTTCAAAGCACGCTAGAATTGGACTAAACCCTTCTGTTCGGGTTGCAGGCTACATTATTGCGGATCTGCTGCGCGATGCTAATTCTTGTCCGAAGGCGGCTCTTGGCTGGCGATTTCACTGCGAACCTCAAGCTCCTCCAGAACTACCCAACCACAAACATCGACCACCTTCTACACATTGCTAACAAGCTGCGAGGGCCGCTTCCCTTCTGATCAATTGGATTCCTTGCATATTTTGTTATCGCATACGGTTTTGTGCTAGAATGTATTATCCAGAGAAAGAAAGATGCATTAGGAACTCTTTAAATGAACCTCCAAAATACCACTTGGTTCTCGTGTAGTTTCCGGCTCTATGCTGGATGCTCGTGCGACTTTGCTGTTTGTGAATTTCAACTGAACGAGTGCCATGCACGCATGACGCACCTCTCAACTTCACTGGAAGTCCGTGACCACAGGGCAACATCAACACAAGCATACAGAAGCGTTAGCCTCAGGGTAAAAAAAAGACACCCTTCACGAACGTCAAACCACAGTTTGTCCAACGCAAGCTATACCTGTCTTGTCTCTTCACAGTCACATAGCTCTACACATTGCTTAGTTTCTGCGTGGGAAGAATGTGGTGCCCGTAAGTGAAATCATTCCTGTGCGGAGAGAATGAGCTAACCAAACTTGCTCCCAAACGAGCAAACATCATTCTACGCTTACCAAACTTGGTCCCAAACGAGCACATAACATCATTCTAAAGCCACTCAGCACTCACCAGTCACCACAACGTGTTCCCCAATTGTTGCTTCCGCCATTTGTCAGAGGAAGACATGGCTACTTCTACAAGACCTCCTGACACTCTGCGAGGCCACATGAAGTCTCATTTAGGTTTTTGGTAATTAATTACAACATTTGTGGACTAATGGTTTCATATGAGGTGAAAAATTAAGTGTGGTCTACAAGCAAGGCTTGAGCTAACTTCTGACATCCTGCAAGGCCACCTGAAGTCTCATTTAGGTTTTTGGTAATTAATTACAACATTTATGGACCATATGAGGTGAAAAATTAAGTGTGGTCTACAAGCAATGCTTGAGCTTAGAGCTAGGACTTGGGCCGTGCTATTTGAGGGCGGGTCATGGCACGGTCTTTTAGCGTGACCCGAAGCACGGCACGACACGAAATATTTTGGGCCGTGCCAGCACGACACGAACACGAGGGCCGTGCCGTGCCTAGGATCTTGGCATGGCAGGCTATATGGCCCGACCCGCATTTTGGGCCATGCTTGGGCTAGCACGGCACAAAAATGGCACGCAGACACTTCTACAACTTTACAATGCAATTTTCTAATATTTAATATACTACCTCTCATCTAATTCTTGAATAGATTATGAAAATCATTAAAACTTTTATTAAAATAGTACACACAAGATACATATATTTCATATCACGAGTGAAAAAAAGAAAACTAGCGGAGATATTTTGAGGGCCATGCTTGGGCCGGCACGACCCGAAGGCGTGCTGGTGTCCCACGAGCCATGCTTGGGCCGAAGAAAATATTTACCGTGCCATATCGGCACGGCTCGACGTGCATCCCGTGCCTACAGGACACGACCCAAAGCGGTATGAAGCATGAGAGGGCCGTGTCGTGCCAGCCCGGCTCAAGTCCCACCTCGACTTGAGCTACGTGGGGCCATGAAGGAGAGATAGCACAAACCATGTGATCCAAAAAGCTTAACAAGTAGAAGAGATTGAAGCAAAGGAAGTGGAAGATAAAGTGATGGCAAAGATATATGCATAGATTTTGTCTTTGACCGGCTATAAGGTGATTAGTGAAGTGCCAAATTTGATAGGATAGATAAACGTACCATTAAGAGGGGCAAATCAAGTTGTAGACGCAGTTATCTAGTGCCACTTGGTTAATCTAACTTTGCATATGCATTTGGATTGAGTGACGATGTGAGTCCAAGTGATCCAAAACCTTTGAAAATGATTACAAAATGCTAACTCAAAGTTAAATGTGTCATTCCATGGAAGACCTTTTGGATTTAGTAATCTGAAAATGTTTGAGAAAAGGAGCTAAGTGGATTGTTTTTGCATTCACTAGAGCTCTCCGATGACCAATAAAGTGCTAGTCATCGGAGCTATGAAATAGTGTTCCTCCTAACCACTTTTCAAGAGTGCACACCTTATCTTCCGGTGTGCACCAGGAAGGTGGCACTAGAGCTTTTGGGACACTGCATTGTCAAGAGGCGGCAAATTCAAAAGAGCTCACCTAAGCTCTTCGGTGTAGCACTAGAGAGGTGCACTGGAGAGTAAACCCAAGAGGATGTTTTGTGCATAGTTGAGCTCTAACGTTCACCGGAGAGTTGCACCGGAGAGTGAGTATAGAGAGGGTATTTTTGTGCACAAGTCGGGCGCATGCACCAGAGCTCTCTAATGGTGCATTGGAGATGTCATCGGAGAATACAATGGTTAGTTTATGGCTCAGCAGGTTACTGTTGATAAAGCCCCCGTGAGGCCAAAAAAGTTATAGTGAGAGCTCAATGGCTAGTTCTTGTGTTGGGCAATCAATAGAGGGAATGCAAGGATTTATTGTAGTAATGACAAGTATTGCAATGACACCTGAACAATGAAGGACTTGAATATACCAAATGCCCTTGCACTTGTTGCAATGCTTATTATTGTTTCTCACAAAGGTCTTGTGAGGAGCAAAGGCTTTCTTGCCTCTTTTTGAAGCATAGCCACGTTGAAAGTCCTATGTTTGGTGTTGGTAATTAGTGACAATGCCTAAGTACTAATCCTATGTCTAAGTTGTATATAGCATATGAGGATTAGTACATTCCAAGGTTGGTGGCAAGATGGACATGGTGATCATGATGGCCACACTTGGATTTGAACGCAACCCTACGTGATCAAGGCAAAGGTATTTGCTTTAGGGTTGTGTTTTAGTAACCAAGATACCTAGTGGGTGTGGTTACATTATAGGTTAGATAACCGTACTATAAAGAGGGGAATGACGTGGCTATTGAACTCCTAAGTGCCTCTAGGTGTGCATTTCATAATCATATGCATTTGGGTAGAACTAATATCGCCTCGAAAAAATATTTGTGAAAAGGCTAACACACTCACATGACGAGATCACTTGGTGGTGTTAGCATATTTGCAAAGACGGTGGAGTTTGAGCGGTAGAGAGGGTTTGGGGTCATCTCTCCCTCCCGCCGAGCTTGCGAGGAGGGATTCAGGCGTTTTCGAGAAGTTGAAATGACTTTTTCCATTACGCCGGAAGTCGGAAAAGAAACAGAAGCGAACGGAGGTCACAGAGGTGACCGGACGCTGAACCGGACACGGTCACTGGTTGACCGGACGCGTCCGGTCAGCGTTCAGCGTCTGCGCGTATTTCAGTTTGATGATCGGACGCGCAGCGCGTCCGGTCACTGTTGACCGGACATGTCCGGTCGTTCAGGGAGCTTACTGGACTCTAACCGGACGCTGGCACTGTGGCGTCCGGTCAGTTTTATAGCGCGTCCGGTCGATGTTTTGTTGTGCGCTACTCAGGCTTGACCAGCGCGTCCAGTCAGTTACGGGACCAGCGCGTCCGGTCGATCTCAGCGCGTCCGGTCTGCGCGACCAGCGCGTCCGGTCATTGCTTTGCAGCTAGCCGTTGTGCGACCGGCACGTCCGGTCAGTGTGACCAGCGCGTCCGGTCAGCACGACTTCGGCTGTTTAAGCTTCTAACGGCTCTATTCGAAGGGGTACGTCTATATATACTCGTTGGCCGGCTCAAGACTCTCTCTCTTGAACATTTGACATACTTGTGAGCACTTTGAGCTAAGCAACTCCCCTCCCACTCATCTCTCTTGCTTCTTTGCATATTCGAAGTGAGATTGAGTGATCCAAGTGTATTTGCATTGTGAGATTGCATCTAGTTGGCACTTGGTGGTTGATTTGCTGTGGGATTCTTGTTTCTCTTAGTGGTTGCCGCCACCTAGACGGCTTGGAGTAGCTTGGAGGCATTGGCAAGAGTTGGTGATTATTCTTGGCCACCTCCGCTGATTGTGAGGGGTTTGTGTCTATCTCGGTGAAGTGCCAAAGGCAATGTTAGTGGATAGCTCGTGTCATTTGCAACCTTTTGCCATTTGGTGGCTAGAAACATATGAGAATTAGTACATTCCAAGGTTGGTGGCTAGATGGACATGGTGATCATGATGGCCACACTTGGATTTGGATGCAACCCTACGTGATCAAGGCAAAGGCATATGCTTAAGGGTTGTGTTTTAGTAACCAAGACACCTAGTGGGTGTGGTTACATTATAGGATAGATAGCCGTACTATAAAGAGGGGAATGACGTGGCTATTGGACTCCTAAGTGCCTCTAGATGTGCATTTTGTAATCATATGCATTTGGATAGAACTAATAACGCCTCGAAAAATGATTGTGAAAATGCTAACACACTCACACATGATGATGATCACTTGGTGGTGTTAGCACATTTACGATGGCGATTAAGTTTGAGCGGGAGAGAGGTTTTGGGGTCCTCTCTCCCTCCCGCCGAGCTTGCAAGGCGGGATTCAGGCGTTTTTGAGGAGTTGAAACGCCTATTTTCCTTTACGCCAATGTCAAGATTTGGATGCAATGTCACGTGGTGTTTCATGAGCTAAAACATGTGCTAAAGTGGTACTCATATGAAGTCTAGCTCATAAGTGAAAGGGCGAATCAAGCGGAATGAGAAAACGACAAAAATTCGCTGAGTTATCAGCGACAGACGCTGGTGCCGCGAGCAATAGACGTAGGCACACAGCGTCTGATGCTAAACCCTAGCTGAGGAGGTTGGCGTCAGCGTCTGTCCGTGGTGGCGTCAACGGTTGTGCGAGTGAGCGTGGGTGACAGACGCGGCGGCGCGTCTGACGCGCGTCCGTCAGACGCATCTGTCAGCTCGGAGTGTCAACACGCTCTCTGGACCGCGTCTACCGCTAGCGACAGACGCTGGGTCGTGAGCGTCGGACGCGTCTGGCACAGTGGGCGCGAACGCGATGTATTCAAATGATCGAACATGTGGTGGCCGTAGGAGCGACGGACGCTACAGTGCAGCGTCTGTCGCCCCCTATTGGTATTTATTAACGCGAACAGAAAAGATCCGTAAGTACCGTTGTAGCTTTCACCTGGATACCGTTGTAGCTTTCACCCGGAGGGTTTTAAATATCTATCCACAGGGAAACGTGTAAGTTAACTATGTGTTCTAACTTAACCAGAAAAGGTGAATGAGTTGGAAATATAAATAAGGTGGGAACAACTAAAGTGAAAACAAGACTAAAATGTAAGAGAGGATCAATCTAGTATGGGGTCGATAGTAGGAGTATAGAGAGGATAACTCGATCAGGGTTTCTACTTCTAACTTGGGCAGTCCACATCTTCTACTATTCAACTAGGGAATTACTATGGAAGACCGCAAACAGAGTACGAATCTACCACATAATTATATATCCTGCTAGGCCTACAGAAGGGAGGTGGACTACAGAGGACTCAACAAAGCTGTCACCTTCATGATCTACCACTGATCCAGAATATAGGGTGCATCTACGAGTAACCCTAGTCTAAGCGCCATGCTTACACTACGAATTATACTCTAACCTAGTTGACTAGATTAAAGCGCTCAAAAGAGACTCGCAAACCAGAAGAATAATATAAACATGAATCTTACTTGAATCAGGAGTTGATTGCCATAGCTTGAGCCATCTCAGGAGCAAGCCCACGTAGAGCTCAATCCTACCGAAGTACAAGTTGTTGAAGAGGCTCCGACATGCCAGCACCTCCTCCGAACTCCTCCCTCGCTCTCCATCTCTGTACTATCTAGAAGACTAGATCTATTCTAACTTGGGAGTTGAGAGGACATCCATTCGAGGGACACCTCTCTTCCCCAAACCCTAGCTTTTCTCTTAAAGGTAATTATGATGATGGATTGAATGAATTCCCCTTGGAGGGGGGTCTAGGGCCTCGTTTATATAGCCCAGAGCATGGAACCATGGCCCTTGGATCAAACCGACCTTCACGTGGGGTTAGAATGCATCCTTGGAGGCGGTTGAAGTAGCTTGCAAAGGAAGGAGCCAAGGGGCAGCGGCTAGGGGCCGGTCGACCTAGGGTTGAGGCCGGTCAGCCCTACCTAGCGGCGCCTCGTGGTGGCCCTCCTCGTGGAGTCCTCTGGTGTCCTCTAGAAGCCTCTTGCGTATTTGTGACGTAGAGATTAGGCTGATTGATGTGGGTTCCTTCTCATGGAAGATATAAATTTTAAATTATTCTAATAATCCCCTATAAAATATAGATTCACCAAAACTTGTGGAATTTTGTTAGTTGACACCCTAAACCTATGTTGGTGATCATTTATTAGTCCTTTATATATTTATTTTAACCCTTTATTATGGTAGATAACCATCATCAACAACTCCCCCAAACTTACCTTTTGCTAGTCCCTTAGCAAATATTCATAATGGATCAGGAGTTGCTACAATGCTTTCACGCCTCAAAAGTACACATGCATTCAAACAAGAATTTTTCTCCGGATTAGGTCTAACCACTCTAACCTTCAGACTTACCCATATTGCCTTTAACTATGGAGCTTATTAGCCTTCACTTGGGTCTTGAGCAATCAAAAAGTAGAACAATCAAATCAAGCACTATGTCTCAAGCTCTTCATTCAACTATTATTCCGGAGTTTTGCAAGATTTTTAAAATAAAACTTAGAGTATCTTTTTGTATGACTCTCTCAAATCTCTCAATATATATGGTATTTCTGGATCCTCTCCAAGGCAAAGTGAGATTTGCCTTCTCTCATCCTACATCTAATGCTTTATCTGGAGCTTATAGGTATGGAGACAACGTGTACATACTTGCAAAGCATATTTTGTAAAGTCAAACAGTGGATCTAGAGAAATGAGGCATACTATCAAATCAAGAAGTGCATGTGTATGGATCAAAGAGTGGTTTATTTATGATGAAGGTGATAGTGGATCTAATTCTACTTTTGCTCCTTTGAAAGGGATTTTGATCTCTCTTTAAATAATTGGAGAACTTAGACTAAGAGATATTTTAGGCTATAATTTTTTTTAGAGAGGCGGGCATCTAAGTACCCATTGTTTTGGTAGGACACTTATCCATGTTTTACTCTCTATATATTTCTCTTTCTTCTTTTTTTATATAAATATATAAGCCCAGAACATTCTTGTCTATAATAAAAGATTGAGAGATAATAATAACCTGGAGCAACAATAACTAGAGCTTATGAAATGTATGGATAGGTGACAAAAATCGTATAAAACATGTGAGTGGTGTTCTCTCCTAGTGTAGGAGAAAAATATATTTGGTGGATCTAAAGGCATGTTGTTGCGTACTTTTAGAGTAGAAGCAGCATATTTGAGTGGAGTGTACGTGATCTTGATTTTAAAAGTATGACAAGCCTCTAAGGGTCAACAGAGCTCGACAATGCTCAATGCAAGTACAAGTAGTAAAAAGTATGAATGGATTTTTCTATCCTATGTATGGCTGTGGTAGGAATTTTAAGCTTTGTCATATAAGTACTCATCATGGTATTTTAAGATTTCAAAAGATAAAATTCTCTAGAACTCTAGCATCAGTAGGAGCAAGATAAAAAGCAACTCAGACTTTCTCATATCATACTCCTCAACTACCTAGATTTAGATCTAGCATTTGCAACCCACAAGTTTTAGGCTTAGAGTTTATCTTTAGATCAAGACAGCTCTACCCAAAACTCGGGAGAATTCGTGTTTGAAAACTAGGCACTTGAAAGGAATTACGACAGAGCAAATATTCATCATTTCCATAACATAGATTATTCTGAGTGCTCTCTATTCATAAACTAATTCAAGCAAACTTGACACACTCTAACTAACACACATTATTACAAAATAGCACAATATAAAACAAATACTCGACTAGATAAATTAGACACAATAAAAATCCATAAATATTAAAAATTATGTCTCATGACCATAATTATGTAAGTGTGAACCTTCATGTGCTCACTATTTTTTTCTTTCTTTTTGAATTTATTTATAGAAAGAAAAATTTAAGGGGGTAAGGATACTTACCTAGAATACACGGGGCTGCCTTCCCCCAAGCTAAGTGTTGACGTAGTCGTTCGATCTTGCAATGCAGCAGACTAGCAGTGGAGATATATGTCTTCTGTCAGAAATTGATTGATGTTGATGACTGATGAGACAGTGCTCCAACAATGGATAGAGCATCCACTTGCTTGTTAGCTCTTTTTGGTCCTTCAAATCCTATGAAACTCAAATAGACAACAAAACTTGTAGAACATGTTAAGCATTAGTGGTTTGGCCACTTAAGCCTCAGTTGTCCAAAGCTTTTCTTCTAGGTAGAGTTTCAGTAGGATTTCTTTCTCAATATTTTTATATTTCTATATTTTCTATGATGCAAAAGAAAATACAATAGGATGAATCCATGCATATTTATTTTTATTTTTATGCCACCACGGTGAATATTCCTATGGGTTTTTTACACACCACAAAATTATCCACATGGGGCTTTAGGATTTATGATGCAGCAAATAATATATATATATAATGCAATGCTAATGCAGAAAAGTAAATATGCTAAATGAAAATGATTATGCATAAAAGATAAATATGGATAACTACCGATTTTACCTCCCGACGAGGGTTCATTGTTTTAAGTCCTCTGAACAGGACTTCTCACCATGTTCATTCCTTAGGTGAATCATTTGGTCTCAGAGGTGGAGACATTGATAACTGCACCTCTTGATATGGTGTTACCCATATTCTTCATTTGTCCAGCAGCCATTTGAAATGAAGCATTAATTGTGGAAGTTGACAGCATCTTGCTCAGTGTGCATGTTCTTATAGATCCAGGACCTTCACTTTGTAGAATTTGGGAGAGTTGACAAACTCATCCATGTTTTGTTCAAAGTGTGTCCTGCTCATAAAGACAAGGTAGAGATCAAGTGCATGGGCTCTGTTGGTGGAAAAACACCAACATAACCAAAAGTTTTGTTCGTTCTTCTCTAACCTTAGGCATGGTGAACAAGGTAAAGTAGAAGTTATGGGTGATAAGATCAGAAGATGAGCATGAGTGTGAATATGCAATATTTTTAGCTCATTTGGTTAAGACAGTGAGATCAAGAGAGTGAAGCTAAGAACAAAGATTAAAGAACTGAACATGTTAAGTTGATCAGGTTGGATTAAGCGAAGTTGTAACTTAAACATGTTTGGTTCTTTATTTATGTGCATACCAGGATCAAGAAAAGCTTTTTGAATAATGATTATGTACCTCAAGATATTACTTTTGTCATTGAAGAGTGATGGTACTAGACCACCCTGTGGAAGCTTCTCTTGCCCAGCTGGTTCTGCTCATGAATGGCTTGTCTTCACCATCTTTTTGTTCTCCGGATCTTGACATTCTTATCGGTCCTTCTGCTCCCCTCATTGTCTTGAGAATTTCTCCATGATGGTCTTTGTCTTGAAGGGGCTTGGTGGAGATTTATTCACCTTCTTCCATGGAGTGAGTGCTTTGATTATAGATCTTGTTTCGTGGCACTCATCTTCTTATTCCATGGATCTCTTCATGATGTGTGAGCTATGTTTTCCTTGTGTTTGTTATTCCTTTGATCTTTTTGCTCTAGACCTAGAAAGGTTAGTAACAAGAGTACCCGAAGGAATATTTTTACAATTATATCTCTATGCTTGTTTCACAAGTGCAGCGTAGCAGAAAGATGAATACTCGTGTTAGGATCTAAAAAGTGCTTGTTTTAGGACACTAAGCTTGTCCTTGGGAAACCTTCAAAATGTGTTTTGGTGAAGTAGGTTATAACAGAACCGACCAAATTATAAGAGCACAAGTACAAAAACAAGCACCGAAGCGCTCAAATTTTCGAACTTGAGCCCATATAATCCCGGTAGTCAATCGAAACCACGAAGGATTTCAAACCAACTTGCTTACAACCAAGATCGCATCATTCAACATACAACATCATACGTTACATTTCACAAATAGTTCCGAAATAAGTTTACACACACGGAGTCGCAAATATTACAAACCAAGTTTATAAAGTAGCGGAAGCAGACACACACCAGTTGTTTAACTACTGCCAGTCTTGTTGATCAACAACCCACAAAAGCATCAGGAAAGTACATAAAAGATGATCACGCCCTAGTGATCTAGTCTTCGTCACCCGCAGGGTGGAGACAATTTTTGCAGAAGCCTTGGTAGAGCATATCATCTGCAACAGGAGGGAATAAACCCTGAGTACTGGAATGTACTCAGCTAGACTTACCCGTCAAAAACCAGAAATAAGATGACACCAAGGATTATGCAAGGCTTACACCAGAGGCTAGCTGACATCACATTTTTGCATAAAGGCATAAGTAATTGAAACTCTTATAACCTGTACTAGCAGTTATTTTTAGCATTTACCTGTCATCTATCTTAGCACCTGTACTAAGCATGCACTTGATTATAATCAAACAATTATCATTATTATATCCAGAGCAGGTATGAATTGTGGCAACATTGTATCATTCCCTTAACCACCAGTTCATTTAATGAGATCTACGTTGCCGCTGCTCAAGTCAAGTGCTCACTAACCGGGAGCGACGGCGATTCGAATCGAATTCCTATCCAGCTGGAGGGGTATTTCTAACACTCACCGCGCAGGCCCCTGCCAGGGTCGCACAAGCCACCTTTTCATATGATTCAGGAATCATGGGTCCGAATAATGTCGCGACCCCAAGGGCGACACTCTGCCAGGTGATAGGGACTCTAACCCCTCCTTGGTCTCACGCCAATGTCCCCAAGCACATCCTTTCTCTCCTCCAAGAAGCAACCTACCATTCGATTCCCGGCCTAAATCACATTACTCGGCTTCGCGGTCGGAACGACTTATCCGGCCAACTAAGTGTTAGACTGCGTTCAACATGACTCAAGGACGTACAACGAATCGGTCCTTAAACGACTCAGACAGGCATAGCTCCACACCCAAGACGTGAAGTGTCTTGCGGCTGTACTATCGAACTCCCGCCCGATCTCAATTTCATTTTTAAGCATGTTTCCATCCATGATAGCCATAAAGCCACTCGTGACTCCTTCCTACATCTCGCGGATGACCGGAAATCACCCGACTTCTACCGTACTAAGCAGAGCTAAGCATTGACACGTGCCTAAACCTAATATAGGGTTAAGTACGATATCTGGACAAGGACAGGTATAATGCAACAATTGTTTTCGTACAACTCCTACAACTTAATGCATTAAACAATTAAAAGTACTCAAGATAGATTTATAAATTGATGGGTTCAGCATGCACCGGGGCTTGCCTTTCAGAAAGGTCGAGGGCCGGTGGTCTGGGCACTCAGGAAGGTCGTCTGCGGGCACTCCTTCGCCTGCTGGATCCTCGGGCTCCTGCTGCTCCTGGTCCTACTCCGGAATTACAGGCTCGAATTCGAGGAGAGTTACCCCCTCCGGTACACCTATTGTATGAATGCACAATAAATATCATGGATGCATAAAGGTGCAACATGCTCGGAATGAAATGCATTTCAGAAATAAAAACAATAATCTAATCAAGTTACTTTATCAGTACGTGCATATCTCTTCTCCGGTAGAGAAGTACTTACTAATCTACCCAACCTAAGATATAGATGTTCTTCTTCGGTTAAGGCCCTAGCACCTAACAATACAAGAGTAATATTACTTAGGTTATCACAGTAAGACATTCTGGACAGCAGCTCAAGGATTCTAAAATAACTGGAGATTCCCAACTCCAAAAGATATGATCTAATACAATCTGGAAAGCTGATGAAATGCACCACAAAATATTTTCAGACCACAACACTTAATTCCAAAGTTTACCTAGTCGAAATTCCAAAGTTCCAGAATCTGTCCTCTCTAAACAGAGAGCAGTCAATTCTGGACTGTCCCTTAAAACAGCAATAACTCCTAAACTACTAAGCCAAATGCTCCCAATTTTTGACACAAGCTAGTTTATCAAGTTTACTACAACTTTGGTATTCACAAGTTTTCTAGCAAACCCTTTCATTAAGGGTCAAACCTAGAAATACTACCAGCTGTTCAGAAAACCTAGAATTGCAAGGATTAAATATTTATTTATGTGGCAAACATCCCATAAGACCAAACTAATGTTACCACAAGTTCACAAAGGTCACAAAAACACCAGAAAGTAAGGTGTGCCCACCTAAAATATTTATTTAAACCCATTCCTTAATTTACTTAAGTAATTAAGTGAAATTTTAAACATATATGTAAACTGCTCCAAAAATTCTACAAAATTTACAGGCGACTCTATGACCCAAAAAGAGGCTACTGTAAAAATTTGAACTAATGGTATTCAAAGGAACTCCCCACACAAAATTCAAAAGCCCAAAAGGCTGATTTTTGTATAAATAACAAGTCATATTAAAAAGTGTCAAACAACAGATTTCCTATTTTTCATAGACACTTTAAGTTACCAAGACATGCTCCAAAAATTTATAAGAACATTGCACATGTAGAAAAATTACTAAAATTCATTCAAGCATTTCCTAAAATAACAAGATAGCATTATAACTTGAAAAGTACTTAAGCACTACTACCCAAATTTTTACCAAAGCTAGAGCAAGTAGAAATTAGCCTACCCACCAAATTTCATAATTTTTGGAATAATGAAACTCAAGATATGATTTAAACAAGTTTGCATGCAATCTAAAACACATTTCAAAAACATATTTAAATCTCCCAGGAACTAAACATCACATAACCAATTCATATTTTTCTAAAATACTACACATCATGTAGATCCTAACAAAATTTATCTCATGATTTTTGAGCAAGTAAAACCCTAGATCTACATTTTCCAAACAACAACAAAAATCTGTGATAATATGAAAAGAAAAAAAAAACTAAAACCGAACCCTAACTCGCTACTGCTACTGGGCCGGCCCGGCTTGCTAGCGCGGCCCAGCCAGCGCGCAGCCTGCCCCGGACTCCCGCTCGCGCGCGCGTGGCGCTGACAACGCGGGCCCGCAGGCCAGAGAGAGAAGAGCGAAGGGGGAAGACGGCCGTGACTCCGGCGAGCTCTAGCTCGCCGACGACGGCGCCTCCGGCGACGGAAAGAGCACCAACGGCTTCCTCGCGACTTCCCGCATCAACCAAACCTAGATTTGCTGACCCTATCCCACCCTAGCTATGACGGCCATGGCGACCGCGGCTCGGAGACGGCACCCGGCGGCGGTCCGGCGAGCTCCGGGGGCCAGGGACCTAAGTGAGGTGTACTACGGCTTCCTGAGGACATGGCAGACCTCTCCATGCCAAGGAAGAGGATAGAGGTGGAGTGAGTGCCGCTGGCCGCGTGAGCACCGCACCGGCGGCCATGGCGCGGCAGCGCACGACGGTGTTCCGACGTGTACCGGCCATCCCAACCGGTAGCATCATCACCTAGGCTGCTCTACCCACCCCGGAACCCAGAACACCTAGCGGGGAGACTGGATGGTGACCGTAGGGAGCTAGCCACGGTGAGCCGCCACGCAGACAGTGCACCGGCGAGGACTCACGGTGGCAGAAACCAAAATTTGCCCTCACCTCGACACAATCTGGTCAAGCCACGGGTGGAGGAGGTGGAGGGGATTCAGGTGGAGCGGTGGACGGGATTTGGAGGACGGGGGTGCGACGGTGAGCTTGCACGAGCACGGAGCGGGCTGCGGCGGCAATGGCGCCTTCGTTTTCCACCTCGGTGAACCCGGCCAGAGCGAGAGTGAAGGAGAAAAGAGTGAGCGCGAGTGTGGGGGTGGAGGTGTCCGCTCGGTGTTCATCTCCGCGCCTGGGCTTGCAACGTGGAGACGACAGCAGAACGCACGCGCCACGCGGCCACCGGGCTCTGCCCAAGCGCCATGACGCGAGCCGGCTGTCCGGCTGAATGGCGTCGGTGTTGACTGAATAGAGGCCGTCATCCATCGACTGACAGCGCGATTTCAACGATGATTATCTCTGGAAACAGCTCGAGTTAGCCGAAGGTGATAACATCAAAATGATAGAGCTACATGAGGGCTACAATCTTGCTAATTGGCTCAAGAACAGATTCGGTTTGGATTAGAAACTACAAAGCTCCAAAGTGGTGTACTTGGAAACTGAAACGTGTTTTCAGTCAGTGAAACCGACTGAAACCCTATTTTCAAGACACAACAACTCCTAAACCATTTAGAACTAGGTGATGGTCATGTTGACAATGTTGTAGAGCTATGTGTGGACAACAACTTTGTCAATTGGCTCAAGGACTGGTTTGGCCTAGTTTGTGAGTAACAAGTTGCCAAAGTGAGGTACAGTGAAACGGTTTTCAGCTTCACACTTAGCCAAAATTTGCTAAGTCCCAAAACAGCCTCTAATACTGACTTGTGGGCCATTTTTGAGAATGTTCTGGTTATTTTCATGAGATGTCCATATTAGAACTTTTGTTCCTTATGAAATTCTCTACAACTTTTCTTAAGGTTGCTCCTCCATGCAAGATCTCTAAACTGGACTTTTTAAATGGTCAAACTAGAGCATCCTAGGGCTAGATGGTGGTCAACTACACCTTGGAGGGCATTTTGGTGATTTTGGTCAATATGAACCTTGCTCCATGAGTGACCCTAAGTATAACTAAGGTGCTATGAGATGTAATTAGCTACTCTACCCTTTAGTTGCACCAATTCCACAGTGTCACATGATGTGAGTCAAACAAAACTTTACAAACAAATCACATTTGTTGCAACCACATGAATTAACATGAAATGATGCATGCTTATGCTCATGCAATGCAATGCAATTATGGAGCTAAACACCTGAGGTGTTATAGCCCTCCCCCTTATAAAAATCTCATCCTGAGATTTGGAAAGCGTACCATTTTTCATAGAATTCCTTATAGCCATCCCGCAAATAGTCCTCCCGTTCCCATGTAGCGTCACTTTCACTACCCTGATTACTCCACATTACTTTATACCACTTAACCACTTTGCTTCTAGTTACTCGTTCCTGAGTATCGATCACTCGGACTAGCTTTTCTTCGTAAGTTAAATCAGACTCAAGCCTGATATCTCCTAATGGGACCCTTTCTTCAGAAACTCGAAGACACTTTTTGAGCTGAGATACATGGAAGACGTTGAATATGGCACTCATTTCAGGAGGTAACTGGATTTTGTACGCAACAGCACAACTCTTGCCTATGATCTAGAAAGGACCCACGTATCTTGGCGCAAGTTTCCGCTTAACACCAAAACGTTGGACACTCTTCATTGGAGAAACTTTTAGGTAAACGAAGTCTCCAACTTCAGACTCGAGCAGTTTTCTACGATGATCAGCATAACTTTTCTGTCTAGCTTGGGCTGCAGCCATATGTTTTTGGATGGTATGGACTTGTTCCTCAGCTTCCTGAACAAAATCAATACCATAATACCTTCTTTCACCAGCTTCTACCCAGTTTAGTGGAGTTCTACACTTACGACCGTACAAAGCTTCGAAAGGGGCCATCTTAATACTCTCTTGGTAACTATTATTGTATGAGAATTCGGCTAGAGGTAACCATTTTTCCCAAGAACCCTTGGATGATATTACACATGCCCGCAACAGATCTTCCAAGATTTGGTTAACCCGTTCCGTCTGACCAGACGTCTGGGGGTGATAAGCAGAGCTTCTCACTAACTTGGTTCCCAGAAGGTGATGCAAGTGCTCCCAAAAGCGAGCAGTGAACTAGGGACCACGGTCAGATATGATAGTATGAGGTATCCCATGGAGCCGGACTATCTGATTGAAGTACAACTCAGCATAGTCAGTGGGACGATAGTCCACTCTAACTGGAATGAAGTGAGCTGACTTGGTTAGGCGGTCCACAATTACCCAGATGGAGTTATGATTTTTGATAGTAGGAGGAAGTCCGATAATGAAATCCATACTTATCTCTTCCCATTTCCAACCTGGGATAGAAAGTGGTTGAAGTAACCCAGCTTTCATATGCACCGCTTTAACTCTACAGCAGGTGTCACACCTGGCAACATATGCAGCTATTTCTTTCCGCATTTTGGTCCACCAATAGTATGGCTTCAAATCATAATACATCTTATTGCTACCAGGATGGATGGACAACTTAGAGGAGTGTGCTTCAGACATAATATCATTTCGAAGCTCTTGGTCCTTAGGCATAACTAACCTATCCTTGAACCATAGTACACCCTCTTCATCTACCCTGAACTGTGTAGTTTCTTGCTCTTTCATCTTACGCTTGATGTGGAATATACCAGTGTCAGTCTTTTGGAGCTCAATAATTCTGCTTTTGAGAGTACAACTGACAGTGATGTTGTACAAGACTGATGGATGTAGAAGGCGAGATCGATGAAAATCAGTTTCAACAAGGAAATGGCAATGAGACTTACGGCTTAAAGCATCTGCAACCACATTTGCCTTGCCCGGATGATAGTGTACTTGCAGATTATAATCTTTAATCAACTTGAGCCATCTTCTTTGGCGCATATTTAACTCGGGTTGAGTGAAGATGTATTTGAGGCTTTTGTGGTCTGTGTAGATATTGCAGACATTGCTCAGCAGATAGTGCCGACAGGCTTTCAAAGCATGAACAACTGCGGCGAGTTCTAAGTCATGCGTTGGATAATTCGCCTCATGCTTCCGAAGTTGTCGAGAGGTATATGCAATCACTCGGCCTTCTTGCATCAACACACCTCCCAAACCTATGCCTGAGGCATCACAATAAACATCAAATGGTTTCTCGATATCCGGTTGTGCCAAAACCGGAGCTGAGGTTAGGAGGGTTCGCAGTTGGTGAAAAGCCGCATCACACTCAGGAGTCCAGACAAACCTGGTGTCTTTTTGCAGCAACCGAGTCATGGGCTTGGCTATTTTGGAGAAATCCGGGATGAAGCGACGATAATAGCCAGCCAAACCAAGAAAACTCCGGACCTCGTGAACCGAGATAGAAGCCTTCCAGTTCAGTACTTCTTGTACCTTGGCGGGGTCCACCATAATTCCTCCATCGGACAACACATGCCCAAGGAAAGGTACTTCTCGAAGCCAGAATTCGCACTTACTGAACTTTGCATATAGTTGATGTTCACGCAGTCTTGTGAGGACTATACGCAGATGTTCAGCGTGATCTTCCTCATTTACCGAATATATCAGGATGTCATCAATAAATACCACCACAAACTTGTCTAATTCGGGCATAAACACCGAATTCATCAAGTACATAAAGTGTGCGGGGGCATTTGTCAAGCCGAAGGACATAACAAGATACTCATAAAGACCGTATCTGGTAGAGAAGGCAGTTTTTGGAACATCTTCAGGACAGATTTTAATTTGATGATAGCCAGATCTTAGATCAATCTTGGAGAAAACTTTAGCTTTAGACAACTGATCGAACAAGATGTCGATGCGCGGTAGAGGGTACTTATTTTTGACAGTGACTGCATTGAGAGGTCTATAATCAACGCACATTCATAATGACTGATCCTTCTTCTTTACAAAGATAGCAGGACATCCCCACGGCGACGAACTAGGACGAATCAACCCCTTCTTCAAAAGTTCATTCAATTGCACCTTAAGTTCAGCTAGTTCATTCGGAGGCATCCTATAGGGTCTCCTAGAGATGGGAGCTGTGCCAGGCAACAACTCAATTTTAAATTCCACATTCTGATCCGGAGGGAGTCCCGGCAAATCATCGGGAAAAACGTCCGGAAACTCATTCACTACGGGAATTTCGGCCAACGCATTTGCTTGCACAGCATGAACTTCCCCAGCCAAATCAACTTTTCTAGGGAGTTGTACCAGAAAACCCTTTTGATCTGTAGGATCTCTGAGCATAACTACTCGAGTGGATGTATCAATGAGTACCCCATTCTGACTCATCCAATTCATGCCCAGAATAACATCTATGCCTAAGCCCGACAAAACCACTAAGGCAAGCGAGTACTTTCGCCCTTCTATCTCAAGCTCAAGATTCCCCACTACTTTATTTGTGGAAATATTCCCACTTGCTGCGCTAATACAATAACCCCCACCTTCAACAGTATGCAATTTATGTGCAAACTCTGATGCAAACTTAGGACTGATAAAGGAATGCGAAGCACCTGAATCAAAAAGTACCACTGCAGGATGTTGGTCAACTAGGAACTTACCAGCAGTGACAACCTCAACAGATGGGATTTCCTCAATACTATTATAATGGGCGTGCCCTTGACGGCCACCTTGGTTGACATTCTTCTTAGGGTAAGGGCAGTTCCTGGACCAATGGCCTGGCTTGTTGCTGTTCCAGCAAGGCATATTGCTAGGAGGGACACTGGAGCTGCCTTGGCTCGAATTACCCTTTGGCAGAGCCACTGTATATGCCTTGTGAAACCCAGTCTTCACTGGCGCCTTCTTTTGTGGGGGACGGAACTTAGCACTTGTGGCAGGAGGGCGAGGAGGAGCCCTCGGGGCAGCTGGAGCTCGAGACTGTGAAGCACCTGCCTCAAGTGCCCTCTTGCGGCTCTTAGAAGCAGCATAGATAGAATTATTGTTCTCTTGAGTCAGAGCATCACTGATAAATTCATTGAAAGTAGTGCACTTGCTAGTGCCCATAGTCTTCATCAGCTTTGGGCCGAGGCCTCTTTTAAAGCTAGCAATTTTCTTGGAATCGGTATCCACAAACTCTGTGGCATACCTTGTCAGGTTGTTGAAAGATTGCAGATATTCAGTCAAGCTTTTATTGCCCTGCGACAGCCTCATAAATTCTATGTGGTTGATAGCCATAAGACCTGGAGGAATATAGTTCCCACGGAATGCGGCCTTGAACTGGTCCCAAGCAATCGGGACATTTGCAGGCAGTGTGGAACGATAGTGGCTCCACCAAATACCCGCTGGACCATGCAATTGGTGAGAAGCATATTCAGTCTTTAGCTCATCAGTCAAGCGAAGCAGACGAAACTTTTGTTCAATAGTGTTCAACCACTCATCGGCTTGCAGTGGTTCCTCCACCTCCTTAAAGAGCGGGGGCTTAGTATCAAGAAAGTCCTTGAAATCACTGTACTGATTTGGTTCTGGGCCCTGGCGGCCATGACGAGCCTCCCGGTTGGCAAGCTGGCGCATAGCATCTGCCAACATGCGCTGCCCTTCGACCACGGTCTGCATCAGCTCAGCCGGGGTAGGTGGTGGCGGAGGGGGTGGCTGTTCCTCATCCTCATTGCCACAACCCCGACGGAGATTGTACGACATCTGCAAAATGCATAGCCAATGAGCACTGACGATGTGGGAAATTTGTAGATGAATTATTGTAAATATGTCAAACTGACTTCATGAAATAGACTTCTCAAAATACTCATGGCACAATAATTCATCACAACCGCACAATCCATTCAAGCACATCAATTGACACAATCATGCGAGGGAATCCAACAAGATGTACTTTGATAAAGGCTTATTCACAAGGAGCACAGCAGTTACTGAACCGTTTACGTTAAAATCTACGTGATTTTTTTTGATCTTTCGCCCGGTACTTGGATTCGATTTCAAAGTTTCTAGTTGACTGAGAAAGGCTACTTCAAACTGACCACAAAGAGACTGCTCAACGGTAGAGTTCCATGGTGAATCATGACTAGCCACCTCGATACCAGCGCGTGCCAAGTAGCACAGCCTTATGTCGCGCGCCATAGGAGGCCCTCAGTTTCGTCGCGGCACCGAAGGGTGCTAATCGTGACACCATCATCGAACGCAACACAATAAGTCATCCAATTGCGATCGAAATTAACAGGTTCCAACTAAACATCCAGGAAACATAGGGTTCGACCTTACATCCCAAAAGCCAAGTTATTACCAAGCCTCTCCCTACACAAGGAGGGCACAAAAGACGATCCTAACATTGTAGCTACGCGATGACTACTCTAAGCATCGTTCTCAGAGTCGGTGTCAAGGATCTCCCTGCCATCCTCGTCGCTAACAGGCTCTAACTCCTCGTCTTCTTCTTCTTCTTCTGGCTCTTCTCCTGGTGCTTCTTCTGGTGTGGCATCTTGGGGCCCATTGACCTCCACTTCATCATCATTTTCAGCCATGAAGATTCCCGAACCCATGTCCTCATCTGCGTTGATATTTCTAGGCAGCAGAGGATTTAGCTGGTTGTTCAAGCGGTGCACTTCTTCATGAAGATTGTCATTGTATTCTTCAGCATTCTCCAACTGCTGTTCGAGCTCAAACTGACGAGCTCTCAGAACGTTCTCCTCGTGCCAGGCTTCATCCCTCTGATTCATGACACGGACCAGCATGCGTTGACAGTTGCGGTTTGCTACTATCAATCTCTGGACTGCAAGGGTTTCCTGGTCACGATCATGGATCACTTGCTCTAGTTGCCGGCGCGCTGCATTCCGGGCAGCAGTCACTTCGGCCAACTCAGCCCTCAGCCTTTCCACCTCAGTGGGCTCAGGGCGAGGCTCACGTGGAGCGAGCTGGTGACGAGGTGCCCTGCCTCCAGTGGACTTGCGAGCGGTCCTCTTGGTACATGTCATCTGTAGCAACAAGATACGACTGAAAGTGAGGATCATTTAGGGGATACGAAATTTAATTTAGTCAGGACTATTGAAATTTTTAAGGAGGGAATAAATGATATGTATGATATAATTAAACATGATGCATGCACGTTCCGTACGCCCTCTCATCCTAGTAGAATCATAAATTTTCTAACGCTAGGCGGTGGCATACATATGTTCTCTCATATAAGCAAAACTATCGGTCTACTCGTTACGCTGTTAGTGTACCTGCAGAAAAATCTTATTTCAGCCCAACAGTTTCCCAATAAGCACGCAAGAAAGCAGTAAATTAAATACTTTCCATATACACATCCCCTAATGTATATACTTCAGTATCAAAGCTACCCGATATATATTCCCACAATTAAGTGCTTACATAATTACATGGTTTAAACATGTAAGTATGCAAGTCACCAAAACTACTCTCCCCTAGACCGCCGGTTGGACGATCATGCTCTCACAACTCACACTTACCAGGGCGTCGAGGCAACTGATCCATACATTACCACCCAAGTGGATGGCATCCATACAATATCACGCCGTATGGACGACGAAACAAAAACAAACAAGACCCCCAAGTCAGTCTTTATAATAAGCCACCTAAGAGTCCTTATTTGGGCTAAGGGATGTGATCACTGGCATACCTATGAAATAATTTTTAATGTTTTAACCCCTTTTCATAATCAAATACTTTTGTTTTTAAATACTCGTACGATGTGTTTAATGTTGAATTATGCTCCGGTACCAGCTGTAACAGAACTGACCAAATTATAAGAGCACAAGTACAAAAACAAGCACCGAAGCACTCAAATTTTCGAACTTGAGCCCATATAATCCCGGTAGTCAATCGAAACCACGAAGGATTTCAAACCAACTTGCTTACAACTAAGATCGCATCATTCAACATACAACATCATACGTTACATTTCATAAATAGTTCCGAAATAAGTTTACACACACACGGAGTCGCAAATATTACAAACCAAGTTTATAAAGTAGCGGAAGCAGACACACACCAGTTGTTTAACTACTGCCAGTCTTGTTGATCAACAACCCGCAAAAGCATCAGGAAAGTACATAAAAGATGATCACGCCCTAGTGATCTAGTCTTCGTCACCCGCAGGGTGGAGACAATTTTTGCAGAAGCCTTGGTAGAGCATATCATCTGCAACAGGAGGGAATAAACCCTGAGTACTGGAATGTACTCAGCTAGACTTACCCGTCAAAAACCAGAAATAAGATGACACCAAGGATTATGCAAGGCTTACACCAAAGGCTAGCTGACATCACATTTTTGCATAAAGGCATAAGTAATTGAGACTCTTATAACCTGTACTAGCAGTTATTTTTAGCATTTACCTGTCATCTATCTTAGCACCTGTACTAAGCATGCACTTGATTATAATCAAACAATTATCATTATTATATCTAGAGCAGGTATGAATTGTGGCAACATTGTATCATTCCCTTAACCACCAGTTCATTTAATGAGATCTACGTTGCCGCTGCTCAAGTCAAGTGCTCACTAACCGAGAGCGACGGCGATTCGAATCGAATTCCTATCCAGCTGGAGGGGTATTTCTAACACTCACCGCGCAGGCCCCTGCCAGGGTCGCACAAGCCACCTTTTCATATGATTCAGGAATCGCGGGTCTGAATAATGCCACGACCCCAAGGGCGACACTCTGCCAGGTGATAGGGACTCTAACCCCCCCTTGGTCTCACGCCAATTTCCCCAAGCACATACTTTCTCTCCTCCAAGAAGCAACCTACCATTCGATTCCCGGCCTGAATCACATTACTCGTCTTCGCGGTCGGAACGACTTATCCGGCCAACTAAGTGTTAGACTGCGTTCAACATGACTCAAGGACGTACAGCGAATCGGTCCTTAAACGACTCAGACGGGCATAGCTCCACACCCAAGACGTGAAGTGTCTTGCGGCTGTACTATCGAACTCCCACCCGGTCTCAATTTTATTTTTAAGCATGTTTCCATCCACGATAGCCATAAAGCCACTCGTGACTCCTTCCTACATCTCGCGGATGACCGGAAATCACCCGACTTCTACCGTACTAAGCAGGGCTAAGCATTGACACGTGCCTAAACCTAATATAGGGTTAAGTACGATATCTGGACAAGGACAGGTATAATGCAACAATTGTTTTCATACAACTCCTACAACTTAATGCATTAAACAATTAAAAGTACTCAAGATAGATTTATAAATTGATGGGTTCAGCATGCACCGGGGCTTGCCTTTCAGAAAGGTCGAGGGCCGGTGGTCTGGGCACTCAGAAAGGTCGTCTGCGGGCACTCCTTCGCCTGCTGGATCCTCGGGCTCCTACTGCTCCTGGTCCTCCTCCGGAATTACAGGCTCGAATTCGAGGAGAGTTACCCCCTCCGGTACACCTATTGCATGAATGCACAATAAATATCATGGATGCATAAAGGTGCAACATGCTCGGAATGAAATGCATTTCAGAAATAAAAACAATAATTTAATCAAGTTACTTTATCAGTACGTGCAAATCTCTTCTCCGGTGGAGAAGTACTTACCTAATCTACCCAACCTAAGATATAGATGTTCTTCTTCGGTTAAGACCCTAGCACCTAACAATACAAGAGTAATATTACTTAGGTTACCACAGTAAGACATTCTGGAGAGCAGCTCAAGGATTCTAACATAACTGGAGATTCCCAACTCCAAAAGATATGATCTAATACAATCTGAAAAGCTGATGAAATGCACCACAAAATATTTTTAGACCACAACACTTAATTCCAAAGTTTACCTAGTCAAAATTCCAAAGTTCCAGAATCTGTCCTCTCTAAACAGAGAGCAGCCAATTCTGGACTGTCCCTTAAAACAGCAATAACTCCTAAACTACTAAGCCAAATGCTCCCAATTTTTGACACAAGCTAGTTTATCAAGTTTACTATAACTTTGGTATTCACAAGTTTTCAGCAAACCCTTTCATTAAGGGTCAAACCTAGAAATACTACCAGCTGTTCAGAAAACCTAGAATTGCAAGGATTAAATATTTATTTATGTGGCAAACATCCCATAAGACCAAACTAATGTTACCACAAGTTCACAAAGGTCACAAAAACACCAGAAAGTAAGGTGTGCCCACCTAAAATATTTATTTAAACCCATTCCTTAATTTACTTAAGTAATTAAGTGAAATTTTAAACATATATGTAAACTGCTCCAAAATTCTATAAAATTTACAGGAGACTCTATGACCCAAAAAGAGGCTACTGTAAAAATTTGAACTAATTTTATTCAAAGGAACTCCCCACACAAAATTCACAAGCCCAAAAGGCTGATTTTTGTATAATTAACAAGTCATATTAAAAAGTGTCAAACAACAGATTTCCTATTTTTCTTAGACACTTTAAGGTACCAAGACATGCTCCAAAAATTTATAAGAACATTGCACATGTAGAAAAATTACTAAAATTCATTCAAGCATTTCCTAAAATAACAAGATAGCATTATAACTTGAAAAGTACTTAAGTACTACTACCCAAATTTTTACCAAAGCTAGAGAAAGTAGGAATTAGCCTACCCACCAAATTTCATAATTTTTGGAACACTGAAACTCAAGATATGATTTAAACAAGTTTGGATGCAATCTAAAACACATTTCAAAAACCTATTTAAATCTCCCAGGAACTAAACATCACATAACCAATTCATATTTTTCTAAAATACTACACATCATGTAGATCCTAACAAAATTTATCTCATGATTTTTGAGCAAGTAAAACCCTAGATCTACATTTTCCAAACAACAATAAAAATCTGTGATAATATGAAAAGAAAAAAAAACTAAAACCGAACCCTAACTCGCTACTGCTACTGGGCCGGCCCGGCTTGCTAGCGCGGCCCAGCCAGTGCGCGGCCTGCCCCGGACTCCCGCCCGCGCGCGCGTGGCGCTGACAGCGCGGGCCCGCAGGCCAGAGAGAGAAGAGCGAAGGGGGAAG
Source organism: Saccharum hybrid cultivar R570 (assembly GCA_038087645.1). Classification (NCBI taxonomy): domain Eukaryota; kingdom Viridiplantae; phylum Streptophyta; class Magnoliopsida; order Poales; family Poaceae; genus Saccharum; species Saccharum hybrid cultivar. Next base: position 10,654,984 of record JAQSUU010000520.1, read on the forward strand.
ACGGCCGCGACTCCGGCGAGCTCTAGCTCGCCGACGACGGCGCCTCCGGCGACGGAAAGAGCACCAACGGCTTCCCCGTGACTTCCCGCATCGACCAAACCTAGATTTGCTGACCCTATCCCACCCTAGCTACGACGGCCATGGCGACCGCGGCTCGGAGACGGCACCCGGCGGCGGTCCGGCGAGCTCCGGGGGCCAGGGACCTAAGTGAGGTGTACTACGGCTTCCTGAGGACATGGCGGACCTCTCCATGCCAAGGAAGAGGACAGAGGTGGAGTGAGTGCCGCTGGCCGCGTGAGCACCGCACCGGCGGCCATGGCGCGGCAGCGCACGACGGTGTTCCGACGTGTACCGGCCATCCCAACCGGTAGCGTCCTCACATAGGCTGCTCTACCCACCTCGGAACCCAGAACACTTAGCGGGGAGACTGGATGGTGACCGTAGGGAGCTGGCCACGGTGAGCCACCGCGCGGATAGTGCGCTGGCGAGGACTCACGGTGGCAGAAACTGAAATTTGCCCTCACCTCGACACAATCCGGTCAAGCCACGAGTGGAGGAGGTGGAGGGGATTCAGGTGGAGCGGTGGACGGGATTTGGAGGACGGGGGTGCGACGGTGAGCTTGCACGAGCATGGAGCGGGCTGCGGCGGCAATGGCGCCTTCGTTTTCCGCCTCGGTGAACCCGGCCAGAGCGAGAGTGAAGGAGAGAAGAGTGAGCGCGAGTGTGGGGGTGGAGGTGTCCGCTCGGTGTTCATCTCCGCGCCTGGGCTTGCGACGTGGAGACGACAGCAGAACGCACGCGCCACGCGGCCACCGGGCTCTGCCCGAGCACCACGACGCGAGCCGGCTGTCCGGCTGAATGGCGTCGGTGTTGACTGAATAGAGGCCGTCATCCATCGACTGACAGCACGATTTCAACGATGATTATCTCCGGAAACAGCTCGAGTTAGCCAAAGGTGATAACATCAAAATTATAGAGCTACATGAGGGCTACAATCTTGCTAATTGGCTCAAGAACAGATTCGGTTTGGATTAGAAACTACAAAGCTCCAAAGTGGTGTACTTGGAAACTGAAACATGTTTTCAGTCAGTGAAACCGACTGAAACCCTATTTTCAAGACACCACAACTCCTAAACCATTTAGAACTAGGTGATGGTCATGTTGACAATGTTGTAGAGCTATGTGTGGACAACAACTTTGTCAATTGGCTCAAGGACTGGTTTGGCCTAGTTTGTGAGTAACAAGTTGCCAAAGTGAGGTACAGTGAAATGGTTTTCAGCTTCACACTTAGCCAAAATTTGCTAAGTCCCAAAACAGCCTCTAATACTGACTTGTGGGCCATTTTTGAGCATGTTCTGGTCATTTTCATGAGATGGCCATATTAGAACTTTTGTTCCTTATGAAATTCTCTACAACTTTGCTTAAGGTTGCTCCTCCAGCAAGATCTCTAAACTGGACTTTTTAAATGGTCAAACTAGAGCATCCTAGGGCTAGATGGTGGTCAACTACACCTTGGAGGGCATTTTGGTGATTTTGGTCAACATGAACCTTGCTCCATGAGTGACCCTAAGTATAACTAAGGTGCTGTGAGATGTAATTAGCTACTCTACCCTTTAGTTGCACCAACTCCACAGTGTCACATGATGTGAGTCAAACAAAACTTTACAAACAAATCACATTTGTTGCAACCACATGAATTAACATGAAATGATGCATGCTTATGCTCATGCAATGCAATGCAATTATGGAGCTAAACACCTGAGGTGTTACATAGGTTCCCCTCCAACACCAACCTTAAGAGCACAACGAGATCTGCAATATTTATGATAAACATATGCATATACAACCACCCTTTTGAAATTTTTATAAACAGAAAGAGTGAAGGGGTTGAAGATCTCGAATGTGGGGAGGTTGAAGAGACCAATTGAATTGGGAGATGTCTCATATGAACATGGATTTAATAAGGTGGTTATGGAATAGATTCCATGCTTATTGATGTCATCTTTGTCTCCAATCTGAATGTTTAGAATTTCACTTGGATTGGTGAGTCTTGAATTGGCCTCGTCTAGGGCTTCCTCCATAGATGGATAAGTATCGTCCTCAAAGTCAAAGGTAGTTAAAAACTCACCATTTGAGTTTGAGCCAAGATTAGATTCTATTAAGGCTTCTTGTCCATCCATTCTACACATTCCTATCAATGTTGTAGCATCTCTTCATCATCCATGTGGTCATTATGAGTCCTATGGTTTGGTTGTCTTAATGGATTTCTAGGATCATCATGAGACTTAGGAGGAAGAGCATACGAGGGATCATCGGGGTCAAGGATGGATTGAAAAATGGGTTGACGTAAGTCATCTAATGTGGGCATAGAATGGGTTAAGATAGAATAATTTCCAAAATTGCTTGGCTCTCCTTCTATGGCATCGCTAGACATGCCATCCTTGCATTTTTTCCAATGTGCTCTATGGGGGAAAGGTAGTTGAGAACACTTTTTCTAGATGTCATTCTATTTTTATATTGATCTACCAGCATCTTACAAAACTGGAAGTCTAAGCTATCATCATTACGTTGGGGTATTGATGTCTTAGGATTGATAGCTGAACATCAGGATTGAAGTGGTTGTGACTTAGCTATCAAAACTTCCTCTTTTTGTTTAGGAGAGAACTCCTTTTTCTTGGGGGGCTTAAAATGAATTTTAGTCCAGCGAGTGGCTTGACAAGTATTTTTTTCAAGCATGACCCTTGCTTCACTTGTAAGCAAATGAAGAAAAGCTCCTCCAGAGGATAAATCAAGAAATTCCCTAGAATCCTTGCTAAGACCTTCATAAAAATATTGAAAAAGTATTGGGTCTGAAATAGCAAGGTCCGGGCCAATCAGGATAAGCTCAATAAAGTGATCCCATGATTCGGCAAGAGATTCTTCTTCTAGTTGTCTAAAAGTTAGAACCTCTTTCTGTAGGTCATTCACTTTGGAGATGGGAAAGAATTTTGATAGAAATTCATTGCATAGTGTCTTCCGATCTCCTTGCGCACATTCTACATTGAGTTTATACCAATGTTTAGCTTTTCCCGTTAAAGAGAATGGAAATAGCTTCCATTGGATGGTCTCATCGGACATGCCCTTTATGCAAATGAGGTCACAGATCCGCTTAAACTCTCGTAGGTGCGAATATGGGTTTTCCTCAATTTCACCCATGAAGGTTTTTTTCTGAACAAATTCTATGAAATCCGGGCTTATCTCAAAACCAGATGCTGTGATAGGCTCGGAATGTTCTGGTGGTCTAAGGTGTGTTCCCATAGGGTTAGCATATTGATAGATAGGAGTGTTATTATCCATGCTAACAAAAGATGAAAGGAAAAAGAATAGAAGGGATGAGGTGAAGGATAAAAAGAAAGAAGGTATGAGAAAAGATTTTTTTCTTTTTAGAAAATATAAAACAAAAGGGTAAAGATAAGAAAAGAGATTTTTTCTTTTATGTATATATATATTTATTTATTTATTTTTGTTTTTGAAAAAGGTTAGGCTAGGTTCATAGTCAATTCAGCAACCGTTACCCCGGCAACGGTGCCAGAAATCTTGTTGGTATTTATTAACACGAACAAAAAAGATCCACAAGCGTACGGATACCGTTGTAGCTTTCACCCGGAGGGTTTTAAATATCGTATCCATAGGGAAACGTGTAAGTTAACTACGTGTTCTAACTTCACCAGAAAAGGTGAATGAGTTGGAAATATAAATAAGGTGGGAACAACTAAAGTGAAAACAAGACTAAAACGTAAGAGAGGATCAATCTAGTATGGGGTCGATAGTAGGAGTATAGAGAGGATAACTCGATCTGGGTTTCTACTTCTAACTTGGGCAGTCCACATCTTCTACTATTCAACTGGGAATTACTATGGAAGACCGCAAACAGAGTACAAATCTACCACATAATTATATATCCTGCTAGGCCTACAGACGGGAGGTGGACTACAAACGACTCAACGAAGCTGTCACCTTCGTGATCTACCACTAATCCGGAATATAGGGTGCATCTACGAGTAACCCTAGTCTAAGCACCACACTTACACTACGAATTATACTCTAACATAGTCGACTAGATTAAAGCGCTCAAAAGAGACTCGCAAACCAGAAGAATAATATAAACATGAATCTTACTTCAATCAGAAGTTAATTGCTAGAGCTTGAGCCATCTTAGGAGCAAGCCCACGTAGAGCTCGATCCTGCCGAAGTACAAGTTGTTGAAGAGGCAGCAACAGGCCAGCACCTCCTCTGAACTCCTCCCTCGCTCTCTATCTCTCTACTATCTAGAAGACTAGATCTATTCTAACTTGGGAGTTGAGAGAACATCCATTCAAGGGACACCTCTCTTCCCCAAACCCTAGCTTTTCTCTTAAAGGTGATTATGATGATGGATTGAATGAATTCTCCTTGGAGGGGGTCTGGGTCTCGTTTATATAGCCCAGAGCATGGAATCGTGGCCCTTGGATCAAACCGACCTTCACGTGGGATTAGGATGCATCCTTAGAGGTGGTTGAAGTAGCTTGCAAAGGAAGGAGCCGAGGGGCGGTGGCTAGGGGCCGGTCGGCCTAGGGTTGAGTCCGGTCGGCCCCACCTGGCGGCGCCTCATCGTGGCCCTCCTCGTGGAGTCCTCTAGTGTTCTCTAAAAGCCTCTTGCGTATTCGTGACGTGGAGATTAGGCTGATTGACGTGGGTTCCTTCTCGTGGAAGATATTAATTCTGAATTATTCTGATAACCCCCTGCAAAATATAGATTCACCAAAACTCATGGAATTTCGTTAGTTGACACCCTAAACCTATGTTGGTAATCATTTATTAGCCCTTTATATATTTATTTTAACCCTTTATTATGGTAGATAACCATCGTCAACACTCCTAAAAATTGCCCAGTAAGGTTTCTAACGCCTCTATTCAATTGTGGGCTTATAAATACTTGTTGGCCGGCTCAATGATCACTCTCTTGCACTCTTTGACATACTTGTGAGCACTTTGAGCTAAGCAACTCCCCTCTCACTCATCTCTCTTTCTTCTTTGCATATTCGAAGTGAGATTGAGTGATCCAAGTGCATTTGCATTGTGAGATTGCATCTAGTTGGCACTTGGTGGTTGATTTACTGTGGGATTCTTGTTTCTCTTGGTGGTTGCCGCCACCTAGATGGCTTGGAGCAGCTTGGAGGCATTGGCAAGAGTTGGTGATTGTTCTTGGCCACCTCCGATGATTGTGAGGGATTTGTGTCTACCTCGGCGAAGCGCCAAAGGCAACATTAGTAAATTGCTCATGTCATTGCAACCTCTTGCCATTTGGTAGGTTCTTGTGGCGCCTTTTGAGAGGCTCGGTGTGTGACCGATTAGCCACCGAACCACGTGGTGAAGAGGGACACAACGGGGACTAGCGTGCCGGCAAGCACGTGAACCTCGGGATAAATCTTGTGTCGTCACTTTCATATTGTGATTGATTGATCTCGGTGTTTGATTGTCTTGGTATTTATTGTTGATCATATTGGTTGGCTCAATACTTCACCTCTCGGTGATACCCTCCTAACTCAACTCCGCATTACCTTCTTAGTTACCTTTGCTAGCTAGATAGTTTTAGTAGAGTAGCTCTTTTTGTAGCTTGCTAGTTTTAGTTGTAGCTTCCTTCTCGGTTTGATTTGTGCGGTTGAGTGCATATATATTAGAATTGTGAATTGGATAGGTGGCTTGCAAACACCTCGTAGGCTAAGCAAAACTCACATCTCGCTATTTGTTATATTGATAAACTTGTTTAGCACACTTTGTAGGAAATTTTAATAGGCTATTCACTCCCCTTTAGCCATCAAGACCTTTCAACTACAACTAGGCTAGATCTATTTCGACTAAGGGTCTGTTTGGCACAGCTTACCATAGCTTCATGAGCTTTTTTTTGCCAAATACTATTTTTCAAAATAGCTGAAAGCTCTAGTTTGGTTTTGGATAATTGATGAAACCTAAGTGTACTAACCTTGTATTCTAAGTGATACATGAGCTAGGTTGGTATACACCAAGTGATGGAGCTAGATGATGGTCATGGTGCTGGTGATGGCCAAATGAGATGATCAAGTGCTCCAATTTGAAAAATAAGAAAGAGAAAAACAAAATGGGCACAAGGCAAAGGTATAAAACCTAAGGCCATTTTGTTTTGCCGGTCATGACGTAATAGAGTGCGTGATCAAGTTTAGGATAGATAACCATACTATAAAGATGGGACTTTAATTGCAATGGTTATCTAGTGCCACTAAGTGTGAGTCTCATGCATGAGAGAGCTTGCGAAAATTCTTTGTGAAAAGCTATCTCAGTGCTAAAATTGGTTTGGTGCTTTTTGGGAAGAGATAGCACCTGTTTTGGGCAAGTTGTGAATTGTGAACAAGAATTTCTTGCTCACTAGGCTTATTATTACAGGCAGGGGTCCTCTATTGGTTGCCCAAAATTAACTGGAATTTTAGTTGGCCCGAGTTGGAATTTCCAGTGTGGGAGGCGCACCTGGTGTGTGGAGCGCCACCCGAGAAATTCCAAGCCGCCGCCTGGAATTTCCAGTGCGGGAGTCCTCCCAGCCAACGGTCAAAAGAGGAGCATCCGCCCGAGAATTTCCAGTCCACGCCGGCTGGAATTTCTAGTGCGAGAGTCCTTAGCGTCAACAGTCGAAAGAGGAGTGTCTGCCTGAGAATTTCCAGGCCACACCGACTGGAATTTCTGGTGCGGGGCTGAGAGCTGAGGGAGGCTATGTGTGAGGGGATAAGGCTACCTCCTCTCCTCTCTTCTTCCTTCTCCAACAATTCCCCATTCTTGCTCCTTTGAAACCCTAAAGGAAGAACAACCTCTCCCCTCTCTCAACTCTCTCACTCCCAAGGATTTGTGCTCCATTCAAGTGAGAGATCGTGTTCTAGTGTTGATTTTGAGAGCTTCAAGAGCATCTCCTCCCTCTCCTCTCCAAGCTTGGTGCTCATTCATAGGAGGATTTGGGGAAACCCTAGTGTGTGCATTTGAGGTTGCATATTTGATGGCACTATGTGGTGATTGTGACTGGATTTCTTCTTACTCTTGGTGATTGTCGTCACCTAGACGGTTGGTGATTTATTGATTGGTGAGGGGATTTGGTGGTTGTGTCCACCCCCAATCATGGTGCTTGTGAGGGGTTCTTGTGCCTTCCCCATAGGAGTTCACGAAAGGCAACTCTAGTGGATTATTCGTGGCTTGTGGATCCCTATCTTGTGTTAGTTGTGTGGCACCCGGTTGCGGGTTAGGCGTGTGATGCCTATTAGCGCATGAACCTCCAAGTGGGTGAATCGCCACAACGGGGACTAGCTTGCGGCAAGCAAGTGAACCTCGGTGAAAAAAATCATTGTGTCATCTTGTCTCCAAGAAATTCATTGATATTCATTGTGATTGATCTCTTGCCAGCTCGGTATATCCATCCCTAGCACTTGTATTTACTATCTTATATACTTGTGTGGGTGCTTTTTGTAGCTAGTGAGTAAAGTAGCTTAATTAGTTGTAATTACTCTTGCTAGTTAGCTCACTAGTGGTAGAAGTAGTGACTTAGCCATTGTGTGATACATAGAGATCATAACATACTAAACTTGAGGATAGGTGGCTTGCAACACTTGTAGTGCTAGTGCAAAACTCGCATTACGTCATTTACTGTACTAAGCATTTATCTTAGTGTTGTTGTAGAAAATTTTTATAGGCTATTCATCCCCTCTAGCCATTTAAGACATTTCAACAGCTTCATGAGAGAAGCTATTTTTCTATCCTCTTACAAAGGGAAGAGTTGGCATCAAGCTAAAAAGAATATCTTATCTCAACTTCACTTGCCATCAGTGGGCCCCACCTTGTCTAAAGATTGGGTCTGCCAATGGCTTGGCAACAACTGGACGCTGTGTTGCATGTCGTCGGGATGCGAGCGTCGTCACCGCTGCCGAGACGCGAGCGCGTTCGCCGTCGCGGCTTGCGAGGACGAGCGCTGGGGCTGGGCCAGCAAGCTAGCGCGAGACCACTGCCGGGCCTGGTCGTGTACCTAGGGGCACAAGGCTGCGTCGGGGGGGTGCAGGGATGGTACTTCTCCGCTGCCGGGGACATGGGACCAGGGCATGAGGCCGGGCCGATGGGCCGCCGTGCCGAGGACGCCAACGCCGTTGGGCTGGGTGGGCGCGCTAGGGCTGTGGGCGTAGGGCCGGGGCCGCCGGAGCTTGCTACGTGGGGGTGCGGTGGCCAGGGCTGCCGAGACCGGATGCTGGGTGGTAGACATGGTTGGATGCCGAGAGAAGAAGGGAGGAGAGAAGGAAGCCCGCGTGGATGACGGTAGGAGATGGGGAACAGAGGGGTAATATAGTCATTCCTTTGTTTTGGCTCATTATGTGAAGCTGTTTTGCAAACGAGGTCACAAAAACGGCTTAGCTTCACCCAAAAAGCTGCTTGTGAAGCTAAAACACAAAAAAAAACTTTCATTAGTGAAGCCGAGCTGTGCCAATCGGGACCTAAATTTGAATATGCATGATGAATATGATAATATCTTAATAAAAAAACATTTCCATACAATAATATCCCGGTCAAAATGTTAACATAAATATTCATGTTTTTTCATAGGTTTGATCAAATTTAAAATGAATTGAGAAGAAAGCTAGAATTACGATCTCTCTGAGCCAAAGATACATACGATTTGCTAGATTTTGTGTTGTCTGATTGTAATATGTAAATTTTTTACTTTACAAAAACTCTGACTGTGAACTACTCTCTTTGTTTTAAATTATGAGATGTTTTGACCTCTTACAATTTATAGCTTTCGCTATGCACTTAGATATAGCTATGTCTAAATACATAGCAGAAGCAACGTATCTAGAAGAGTCAAAGTGTCTTATAAATTAAAATTAAGAGAATATATAGCTTGAAATAAGACTAGAGATGAGGCAAAATACAATGCGATTACGTTTAGGGGTGGTGGACGTCCAAATTTTTTGCAATTTAGCTCTTTTTTGAAAAAAAAATTATGTTTACCCTCTGGACGTCAAAAAACCGACTTTGGACTTTTTCTCGACGCCGATGTAACATATCTCGGCACCATAGGTCATGGCGCCGAGGTAGGAGAACAACAAATACGTGGTCGGTGACATGGCGCTTACATGGTGGAGCTCGGCATATAAAATTTGGTTGCATTTTTACTATGAGATGGAAATTCTCATTCATTAAAGTTGCAGACTTAGATTCTAACATATCGAGTCACGAGTCACGGTAAAAAAAGTTAGACTTAGCCAAATTCTAGCATAGTCAATGTCCAAGTCATGGTAAAATTCCAGCAAAGTCAAATTCTAGCCAAGTGAAATCATAGTAAAATATAAAAACTTAGCCAAATTTAGTGTTTAAGGTTAAATTCAGAGCTCGGCGGCGTCGATCATGGCGTCGTGAATCATGGAGCCAACCTCTGGCCACGTCAGTGCCACGTATTTCCTGGCCTCCTATCTCGGCGCCATGATCTATGGCGTCGAGACGTGTTACCTCGGCGCCGTATGTCACGGTGCCGAGAAAAGGATCCAAAATTGGGTTTTTGTCGCCTAGGGAGGTAAACGTGAATTTTTCAAAAAAATAATGGCTAAATTGCAAAAAAAAAATCAGGAGGGTGTCTGGGGTATCGAATGCCACACGCTGGAAACTAAAAACGGGTCCTCACGATTATAACGAATAGGGAACAGCCCCTGAGCATTAGTACATTAGCAATTGTGTTAAGTACTCTCTCCATTCCATAAAAAGTGTCATTCTCATTTTTTAAGTCAAACGTTTTAAACTTTAATCAAATATATATATTAAAAATATTAATATTTATGATACATAATTAATATCAGTAGATAAATCGTTGAATATATTTTCATAATAAACTTATTTGAAGATATAAATATTACTAATATTTTTTACAAACCTACTCAAACTTAAAAAAGTTTGACCAGCATGAGTCCTGCAGCGACTCTCTTTATGGGATAGAGTAGTAGCGTCAAAAAAAAATGCTCTACACATAGCTAGCCACTGCAATGTGTGGCCAGGAAAAATAATGCTCACTTCGATAACAGGTCTCGCGATGTCACAGATATTATAGTTATTAATGAATAAAAACAGATACGGTTCTCCACATTTTTACCGAACCTATTTTTTCAAAAAAAAAACATTTTTACCGAACCAGTGCACCAATGCAAGGTAACATTCAATGGCTTCCAGCAACGCATAGACAACCCCCGGAGACGGCCAGAACAAAATCCCACACGAACCACTGCTTCAAAAGGCCAATCATCAGTCCATCAACAGTAGATGAGCTTCAATGGTATCCTCCTACGGCTGGCGGTCACAGCTCCATAACAAAATTATCCTCATCACTGGTGGCATGAGAGGTTCGCCAAGCAATACCTCAACAGCTAAGATGCTGAATCCATTCTATAAATATTGCCATCCAGAGACCCTCTTTCTTGCAAAATGTACTTCCAGTGAGGCAATGCCTCAGTGGCTCAGTCTACTCCCCACTTTTCTTGCTCCGAAAATTCTCTCTCATTGCCGCAACCTTTTTCTTGCACTGGACTACAGTTTTACCTGGGACAGCAGCAGCCACACGCTCCCATCTTTGGCTTGCATCCTTGGGAAAAGCCTTCAAAGCTTGGACTAGGGCCAGGACCTGTGCCTCTGTCCAGGCATCTGGATCTGACACGGATGGTGCTCCATCCGGGACAGGATCAGCAACAGCTTTCCCATTGGCTGTCTGGCTACTCACAGGTTGTGCCGCAGACTTTGACGATGCAATCCCAGCTCCCTCAGTTGAGGAACTAATTTCATCTCGGGTCGAAAGAGGCGAAGCAATAGATTGGACCGGTTTGCGCTTCTCAAGGAAAGAGTCGAAAGCTTTCGATGAGTCTGGCTTCTGCAGAAGAACAGTCTTCGTGGCCTTGAGAATTTCCTCAACCGATCGCTAGTCCCAATAAATTCAGAAACAACCTCCCATCTCCTCGAAGTTCCCTTAGGATACTTTTGGATTGCTTTCCTAAGCATCTCAATCTCTTCCTTTCCCCATGGTCTCTCTTTTTTTTCATAGCTGTTCAATATGATGCTACTGCCTTCTGTCACTCTACCTCCTGTAGAGTTGGATTTTGGAGCAGAATGCTCCACACCATTTGCTTCAATTTTCTTTGCTTCCTTTGAGGAACTTTCATTGCGAAGTGCATTGCTCAGCAACCTGGCCTTTTCAGCTGCATCCTTACCATCCATTCCATCACAGAGCTTCTTTAGCTGTTCCATATCAAGTGAAGCACATGTTGATTCACATTTGCCTCTGACAGACCAAAGTGGCTATCTGCAACCACAGGTGCTGCAAGAGTGCGCAAACGAGTTTTCTCTTTGCGGAGCAGCTTCTTCTCTTTCTCCTTTAGCTTCTTCTGATGTAGAGCAGCTTCTGCATCTTTCTTAGACTCTTCTTCTTTCCTTATCCTTTCCTCTTCAGCAGCTTTTGCTGCTTCCTCTTCTTGTAATTTCTTTGCCAAATACTTCGCCTCCTTTCTTCTCTGTTTCTCAGCTTTCTCCTCCTCTTTCCTCCTCTGGATCCTTGGGTCTTTCTTATAAGCATTGTCTACAAGTGTGCGCACTCGCGCATATTCCGCTTTTTTGGCCTTCTCTTGTAGCTTTGCATTCTGCCTCTCCATCCATCTCTTATGTTCACGAGATTCAGCTTGCTCCAAATCATACTCATCATCATCTGGAAATTCCCTCCAACTCTTGAAGTTGTACCAGAAATTGTAGAACTTATCAACCTCCTCTACAGGAGTAGTGTCATCTCCAAGAGAAGGAATAGGCTGGGTAACAGACCAGCGTCCATTTCTCATAAAGGCTGGGCCAAAAACCTTGAAGAAGTGTTGTGGGGCACAGTCTGTTGGGACATCATCATCAAACTCATCTGTGGAGTCATAAATCCTCCTCATTGTAGGGTCTATGAGGACTTCATAGGCCTCCTGGATGGCCTTGAAATGGCTCTCTATCTCATCCTTTTTTGTTTGTTTTGCCTCCTCTGTTGTCTCCGCAAGAATCAGGGCAGCCTGCTTATCTGGATGATGTTTGAGAGCCATGTCACGGTAACTTTTCCGAATCTGATCTTCAGTGGCCAAGAACCTCAAGTGTCCCAACCCAAGCAATGCATAGTGATCCTGCTGTTGACTGCCAGATGACTTCTTCTTCCCTTTGTTGCTAAAGGTATCAGAACCAGTGTTAAAATCTTGGCTTTTGTCATCCGATGAAACGCTGCGATCATCAGTTTCTATGTCTTCATGCTCCACAAGACCAAGAAGCTTCATTGCCGCAGCATGGAACGAATGACCAGCAGGTTCATATTTCAAAGCTTTTACAGGCAGGCAGTTTGATGAAACATACAAAGGCACTCCATCTACAATCTCCTGGGAGTAAGTGATCAGAAGACAACTCTTCTGGGACTCCATATGTCAATGATTTCAAATTATTAATTAATAAAGCTCTTTAGTCAAGATAAACTGATACAACCTGCAGAAATTAACAAGTCAATTAGCCAGATAATTAGCAAATTGGTTCCAAGTTGAAAAACAACATCTTTCGAAGTAGAAAATATACAACAATTAATTAGTAATCAGTGCAACCAAATGATGAACATACAAATAAGAAGCTAAGTTCCATCACTCGGTTGACAATATGTAAAGTTTAATCTTTAGCATGCCATCTGCTATCTAAGTTGATTAAGTGGTAATACAAGTTGCATGCGATGCAAAGGCAATTTGGTAGCTAAAACAGCATAAATGCTACATACTAGTATTCTGTATATTAAGGATTAATAATTAAGGTAAACCATCATAGCTTTTAAGCCCACTTGCTGCCACTGGAATATGAAACCTAGAACACTTCATAAAATGCAGCCCCCTTCCAGTTTACAAGGCTACAGAACCTGTAAATGTTCAACAATAAGTGCACAAACCCTGTTGTGCCTCATTGTAATACATAACATAGAACATTTGGACAGAATGCAGCACCTTTTTTCAAATCTTAAGGCTATACAACTCTTAATTGTTATAATGAGCAGACAGACCAATTGAAACGCTGGCGAAAGGGCCAGTAGCCTAGTGGTTACAAGAGCCTCAGTAGCACCTCAGGTCCTGGGTCGACTGCCATGGGAGCGAATTTTCTAGGATTTAACTGCGTTTGTGCTTTCAGTGGTAGGCGACGTTCCCGTCGACAGCAAGGCGCATGTGGTAACTTCGTCAATCTCGAGGATTTGCCGGCCCAGTCTTCGACGATGCGCATAGGGGTAGGGTTTGCGTGCGTGCGTTCATGGGGGTGAGTGTGCGTGCGCTGTGAGTGGGTGTACTGTGTAATCACAAAAAAAAAAGAAGAAGACCAACTGAAACACTGACAATATGTAACAAAGGAAAAAAGGAAGGGGATTTGAACAAACAACCACTTTGCTCAATTTGGGATGTGTAACATAGGACATGTGAACAAATGCAGTACCTTTTTTCAATTCTTGTAAGGCTACAGAACTGTTAATTGTTTAACAATCCCCGGACAGACCAACTGAAGCCCTGGGAATATGTAACCAAGAAAGGAGATTTGAACAAATGCAGTCCTTTTGTTCAATTTGCAAGGTCACGTAACACAAAACACTTCAACATCAACAAAGTGCAATCAAACCAGTGCCAATGATCTTAACTTACAAGCAGGTAAACAAATGCAACACGACATGAGTACTCTGCACACAATCTAGAACGAATTAGAAGTGCATGGCATGCTAATCCTAAGAACCACAAAACAAGCCCAATAAGGCACAGGATGGGGTGGGTGGCCACCCGCTGCATACACCCCCTTTAATTCAAATTCATCAGGTATCACAGATGCCCATGGTGGAGGGCGTCATAAATTACGCATTCTCACTAATCAGATGCTGACTTAACCCCCTTCTCCCCACAATAAATATCGAAGCCTCAAACATGGATTAGAACAAATGAAGGTCTGATCAGGGCTTCCTTACTGAGAGAAGGACCGGGGCCGACGGATCTCCCTCCATTCCGCGTGTCGGTTCGTTGAAAGGAGGCGGCATGAGGGTCAGGGAGGTCACATGGAACGGGAAGAGAGGACAGGGATGGCGGCGATGCGAAGGATCGACCACGCAATGAGAGGGCTTCGGGGGTGGAGGCGATGGTTCTTGAGGTCGTGGCTCCAACCATAAAACCCTAGCAGCCGGCGATAAATAGAAGAGGCGGCAGTGGGGAAGGGAAAGATGGCTTCCTTCTTCCAGGTGCCGCACGCTTCTTCTGCCCCTGACATCTCTCTCTGTTCGGCTGGGTGCTCCTACTGTTGGCAATTCTGGGCTTTGGAGTGATTGAGGGCCCAACTGTGACAGGTTAAGGCAACAACTAATTCTAGTAAATTTCATTGCCAGACTCCTGCATATTCGAGAAAATTTCATTGCCAGTCTGCTCAGGAAAGACAGTCCCACCTACAACGTGCATACATGACTGTGCAAACTTGTCTGGCTGAACATCCAGCAGTGGCAACAGGGATATAAACAGTGTTGCTGGCCTTTTAGACCAGGGTTTATTATCTTGTGTCACCTGCGGGATTTTGAGTTTTTCATGTGTGACTGTGATCAAACCAAGGGATTGTGTAGCAAAATGGACCTCACAATTATCTTCAACTATTAAGTTCAGTGGCTGATAAATGGACCTATTTCAGTGTTCAGGTAATAAAATTCAGAGCTCAAGCTTGAACACTACACAAAAATGGCAAACTTTAATTCAAATGCATATATCCTGTTCTTCAGTGTTCAGAAGAAAAAAAGCACAAAACTGATATGGGTGGATTCAGTTTTGCTCCAACTATTTTCAGATCAACATAAAATTGACAGAAGTTCAACTATTTTTTTAGAACAACATAAATTTTACAATGGTGGATTCAGTAGTCACAAAATTCAACTCTTTTCAGATGAACATAAAACTGACAGCGGCTCAACTCTTTTTTAAATTTGACAGTTGTGGATTCAGTGGTCTCAAAAGAACTGGAGTTTCACGGGCCATGCTTTTATTTGTTTGGGGATTCGGTGGCTTGACCTTGCAGTTTGAGAGAGTTGCATAGAGTTTCAAAGGTTCCAGAGAGTGGCTTAACTCACCGGGGCAGCTTCAGAGGTTTCAGAAAGTTGCAGGCGACGAGGAAGACCACGGCACCTGTGCGCTCGTTTGGGAACGGCAGGCGATAGGCGGTGGCGCAGCACCGGCGCTAGGGCGAGGGCATGGACGGGCAACGCGCTGCGTACGCGACGATTGGACGATGGCACACAGCGCTGGGGAGCGGCGCAGCGGGACGCCAGGGCACGCCAGGCAAGAACAGCACGGCGGGCGCTAGAAGGCGGCGCAGCGGCGGCGCTAGGGCGAGGGCGAGAGCGAGGACAGGCGGCGCGCTGGGGAGGAACTGAGGTGAGGTGGGGACAGCAACTACTCCAGGTAAACCGCAGGACACGGCCGAGCAGGGTTAAAAAAACCGCTCGGTAAACCGCGGTTTACCGCGGTTACCGGTCTAACCGGGCCGGACCGGTTCCGGTCCGGTCCGGTTAGGTATTCCTCAAATTTAAATTTAAAATTTAAAAAAAAATGCTGAAAAAATTCCTAAAAATAGTTCATGATTTATAGAAGCCAATGGTGTAAAAATTTTTCAAATTCGAGTTCGTTTAGTATTTATTTATACGTATAGAAGTTTGAATAAAAAAAGAAAAAAAATCCCGGTCCTGCCCCGTTAAGGCCCCCAAATTCAAATTTAAAATTTGAAAAAAAACAAAAAATGCTGAAAAAATTCCTAAAAATAGTTCATGATTTATAGAAGCCAATGGTGTAAAAATTTTTGAAATTCGAGTTCGTTTAGTATTTATTTATATGTATAGAAGTTTGAAAAAAAAAGAAAATTCCAAACTCAGACCGAGCGGTACCGCTCCAAACCGCCCGGTAAACCGGTGACAAACTGAACCGAAGGCGCGTTTGAATTCAAATTCAAATTCGACCGGTTACCGGTAAACCGGAACCGGAGGCCGGCGGTTTGGGGTGACCGGTCGGTAAAAAAACCCTACGGCCGAGACGCACCGATCGGGCTCGTCGTCCAAACAACAAAAACCTCCCGCCCAGAATGGGTTCATTCAAAGTTTTTTTTACTATGGGTTCATTCAGGTTGACATGCGCAATGTCGTGTCTAAGAGCAACTCTAACAGCTTGACTATTTTTTATGGAGGCTACTTTAGAGTTTTTATAGCAAAATTTAAGCTCCAACAGGTGCGATCTGTCTTTGTAAAATATGAATCTCTATCCCTTATTTTCAGTGACCATATATAGCCAACCACGGAGGCTCGTTGTCTGATTTTGTAAAATAGCAAAACTGTTATGGACCTCTTCTTTTTTTTAGAAGTTTTCTATTTTACAAAATAGCTAATGATAAAATTTACCTACTAATTTTAGTCAAAATGTTAGAGTTGCTGTGGCGGGTTTGGTTCCCTAGTTCTAGCCTAGCTAGGTTGCCTTTGGCCTTGTTTAGATCCCAAATTCTCCCCCAAAATTCTACTATGTAAAAAGGAGATTCCTCATTACATCAAAATGCCGGCAAATACATGGAGTACTAAATGTAGATGAAATCAAAAACTAATTGCACAGTTTTATTGTACTTTGCGAGACGAATATTTTGAGTCTAATTAATCAATTTTTAGACAATTTTTTTGCATAAAAAATAAAATGCGCTACAGTATTCCGACAGGAACACTGTAGCGCGTAGTATCAATTCGGGCCGTCCTTTCGGGATCTAAACACGACCTTTATGCAAGATTTGCATGATTGATTGCATGCATCGTTGTCTGGGCATGCCATGCAAAGAGCTGTGCTAGCCTGGCTTTATTGCATGCGAAAAAATTCTACGGCTGTGTTTAGTTGAGAAAATTTGGGTGAAAAGTTATGTAGCACTTTTCGTTGTTATTTGGTAAAATTTGTTCAACCATGGATTAATTAGACTCAAAAGATTCGTTTCGAACTTTACAGATAAACTATGCAATTAGTTATTTTTTTACCTATATTTAATGCTTCATGTATACGTCTAAAGATTCGATGTGACGGGTGAAAGAGGAAATATTTTGGGTATACATGGCAAGTGAACGCGGCCTACGTTTCTTGTCAGCCTAGCCGACCACGTGCAGCAGTAATGGGCATGCCGCGCCGGATGGAGAGGGATGGTGCGGCGCACAGGCAAACCAAACAATCTCTCTCCATATACTGGCTAAATAAAAACGGCAACTAAACACATATATGTTGTTGCGGCTTGTACTTTTAGAGCAACTTCAGCAGCACTGCCCAAGTGACCCCCTATCCTCAATTTAGGTAGTGGAGGTAAAAAAACGCAACTCCAACATGCCTCTACAGGGCTCCCAAATTTGTTGGCCTCATACTGTTGGCCCTCTACTCGACTACCCAAACTTTCGTCCCCCTTCTTTCTTCTCCGAACGTGGGCGTCGAGCCTTGATGCCAGCGCTTCCTGGTTGGATGTGGCGGCCCTACCCGATGCTAGCGCTTCTTGGCCGGCAGGCGGCCCTTTTTCCGATGCCGGTGGCGTGGCGGCTGCCCCAATGGCTCTCACGGCGAGCTCCCCGGCTGCTCCCATGGGCGAAGGTCCTCTCGGCGCAGAAGGCAGCGCAGGTGGCCCTGCCCTAGCGCAACGATCTGCCAGACACAGTGGCTGCCCCCGGCGCACCTCCGGCTCCATGCATGGCGAGAAAAACACGAGAGTGGATGACATGTGGGATCCACATGTCATTCTCTGCTAGGATTAGTTTGGATAGCCTATTTTAGGTAGTATTGCTAGAGCCTAGAGTTAGGAGACAAATATGGGTAGATAAATGTCACAGAACCTCCTAATTATGATGGCCCACAAGTACCCGTCATTGCCATAATGACCTCTGATGGCCGTACTTATGTTCACCATAACTTAAAGGCCTGCTTTCCTCCGAACAGGATCCAATCACAAGAGTATTGCAATATTACAACAGTTTATTCAAAATATTCAACAGAGTAACGTAGCGGAAGTCTTACAATAATATAGGTTTACAAACCAGTTTTCAAACTTCAAACCTTATGTAACATTATTACAAACCAGTAGTAGAGAAGTATCGGTATTAACTTTATTACAACACACAAGCGAGATGCCTTGCCCAAAGGCCACACAGTCTACTCGTCGTCGTTTTCTTCAACCACGACGGTCATGCAACAAGGCTCGAAGCAGACTTGTTCATGAACCGCACCTGCAACAAGGGGTTAACAAACCCTGAGTACTTGAGGGTACTCAACAAGACTTACCCGACTAAGACAAAGACTCCAAGGGCATGCTAGCTTTAGGGAATCAAGGTACGGGTATTCCAGAATCAAATTTTCTTTTGCAGAAAAGCTTACTAAAGTAAGTCCTTACCTTCAATATTTTACTTTTACCATTGATGGTTCATTAAACAATTCTAGGTGATCCTAATCTAGATCAAAGTAATTATCATCAAAACCTTTCTCATTCTTTCTTTCAATTCCAGTTCTTAACTACGATGCAAGTCAGGTGATCAAGTCTCCATAACCGAGGAGCAACGACGATTCGAACCGATTATACCCAGCTGGGGATCCCTAACCTCATGACATATGTAGAACTGAATCTTGCATATATCAACCCTCATTTAGATCTCCCAAAACCAGAACGTGTCCATCGCCACCCGAGAGTACAGTACTCCTCGAACCCGACCAAATTCTAGCCCTGAGGGTACACGCTACTCTCGCCATCTCTCCACTCCCAGTGCGAGGTTAGACGTTCTCGTAATGGAATCACCAACATTTTGGGCTTACCCAAGGCATGAAGCTAGTTGCAAAGTCTCGAACACAACAGGCTTACAACGAACGGTCCTTAACTGGCAAGGCGGAAATACTACATTGAGACTCCTTTCCCAATGCATGTTAGCAGTGGCCAAACCACCCGCCCGATCTTTCAAGTTCATTCTCATATTTCAATATTCATTCAATATGCCGTCATGGCTATATAAACATTGCATTTAAAAGCTTAACTTCTAAGCATAGCGAAGCATACTACGCATTTTCCGTAAAACAGGTATCAAGGTTGATAGCACAATAATCAAGGATGATAATGCAGCAATTGGGTTATCACTCAACTCCTAATTACTTAATGCAGTAAACCATCATATAAATAATAAAACATTTGTAAAATTCAAGGTAGGGTTTAAATGTACCGGGGCTTGCCTTGCTCGGACACGACGACTGACTCAGACCCAAGAACTCCAACGTCAGGTCCGAAACCCACCGACGATCGCTCTTCTCCGGAAACTGGCTCGACGGCTTCGACTTCTTCGAAAGCGGAGACTACACGAACACATAACATGCTTTAACATGATGCTCGATGATAAACATGATGCTTGATGATAACATGCTACGAGTTACGACTGGAGTACAACTTCCCTTCACGGTACAGTCGCAAACAGAATACCTACTAACTAGTAGCGACGATTCCAGCGATACGAGCTCAATCATGGAATTAAGGTG
Source organism: Saccharum hybrid cultivar R570 (assembly GCA_038087645.1). Taxonomy (NCBI): domain Eukaryota; kingdom Viridiplantae; phylum Streptophyta; class Magnoliopsida; order Poales; family Poaceae; genus Saccharum; species Saccharum hybrid cultivar. The sequence continues at coordinate 10,674,609 of JAQSUU010000520.1, forward strand.
CCAAAGATCACAAAAGGGTAGTGACCTAAGGACATCAGTCAATCAAAAAGGCACACAACTCTTAAAGTTCTCACATTAACATTTATTTATTATTTAAATAATTAGGACATAATTAGAAGTTAATCAAATTTTACCTAATCAAGATCAAACTTTTTCTATGGATTAAGAATGATTTATAACAGTGTCATAATAAATTTCATCATTTTTGGATTAATAAATTAATTATTAAAATTCATGGAAGTTGCATTTAATCTTTATTAGAACTAATTAATTCTACTGCACAAAGTACTCAATTTCAGCATTTAACATTTTTCCTAGATAGTTTATACATTGAGAAGCCTACACAAAAATTTTCATGAATTTTGGAACTCTACACAATTTTTAATGAAATAAACAAATAGTAGCACTATTCAAAATTTTGAAAAAGAAAAACAAAAACCGAACTCGGGCCGATCCTTCTCTCCTTCCGGCTCGGCCCACTGAGCGGCCCGCTCGCGCGCGCCCACGCTCGCGCCCGCACTCGCCCGAGCGGCCCAGCACCGCGGCCCAGCCCGTGCGCTCACTCTCCCGTTCTCTCTCACTGACAGGCCGACCCCGCCTGTCATCGCCTACCTCCCGTGTCTCGCTCACTCCCGCGTGCTCACTCACCTCCGCGCGGTGGCCGGCCGGTGACCGGGGCTTCGGTCGACCAACTGACCTGACCAACACCAACTACACCTTCCCACGACTCCGTTTTACTAATTTGCCCCACGGTTCGAGCTCCGGTGACACTTCACCGACGACGGTGGCGGCTCGGCAACTACGGTGACCGACGACTCGACGACACAAAGGTGCAAAGCTTAAACTAACTAGCCAGAGAGCATCAGGGGCGTACCACGATCACAGAGGCGTGATCGGTTGAAGCGGAGAGGCACTGGAGGCGGCTGGCCACGGTGGCGGGGCTCAACCGGGACGGCGGCGACCCGAGGTGGAAGACGACGGTTCCCCGGCGATCCTGAGCGGTAGCATCTACACCAAGGGGCGCAACAGGTTCGCAAGGTGATGGCGGAGTGATTGGCGAGATGGAGATGGATGCGGTGGAGCAGGAAGGGCGAATTTGGCCGGAGAAATGAGGACGGTGGCGGCGGCGATGGTGAAACCGGAAAACGTCACTGTGACCTCGACGTATTTATAGACGACGGTCGCGGCTACAGAGCTGCACTGCTCGTGTCGTTGCGCTGGCATTCTCGACCGCGTGAGAAGGCCGTGGAAGCTGGCCGAAGCCGTCCGGCGTCTCGCCGGCGCCCATGTCGGCCGGTGGCCGTCGGTGATTCGTCGGTGCACTATAGCTGCCCCCTAACTTTTGAAATTCAAACTGATTTTTCAAATTACTTTCAAATTCATGTAACAACTTGAAAAACTTTCAATCTATGAAATCTTCAGAATTTCAAGCTCTACAAGTTTTGTATTGAACACTTTTTCAAATTCTCACTGGATTTTGAAATTTGAGTTTAAATTCAAAAGGGGACACATTTTTCAGATTTGGTAATTTAGAAATTACTTTTGATTTTATATTGAAACTTCAAAATCTCCAAACACCAAAGTTGTACATCTCGACGAGACCTACAACTTTGCTGTTCAAAACTTTTTCAAATTCTGCCTCCATTTTAAAATCTTAGTTTGGGGATAAAAAAATGAATCAAATCTGAAATTTGTTTATTTTCAAAATTGCTCCACATTTTACACTAAAACTTTGAAAACTTAAAACACCAAAGTTGTAGCCCTTGAAAAGTTCTACAAACTTGGTTTTGAACTTTTTCCCAAATTTTGCTTAGATTTTGAATTATTTCAAAAGGGGTAAAACAGGGTTTTGAAATTTAGGGTTTTCGGAGGAATTTTAAATTAGAATTTGTTGCTACTTTGATTTGTGATTACTTAGTGATCAAAACCTCACCCAAGGGCATCATTTGGACCAACATGACATGGTTGACCAAATGCCACTCTTGGTTGACCAATTAGCTTTTAAAATTCTTTTACATTTTTCCCCAATTTTGAATTCGAATTCGAATCGGAAAACTCGTGACAAGTTTTGGGACTCCAATTCAAACTCAAATTTGGAGTTTCATTTTAGAGGTTTTACTTGAGCTCATACCCTACACTTGACACTAGTGTGCAACACAGTCGCACACCTCAAATTACGCAGGGCATGGACTAAGCATTTGCGGTGGTATTAAAAATTAGGGTTTTCGGGTTCGGAGCACACCACTGAGAAACACATTCAACCTAGATAAGTAAACTTGTTTTAGTTGATGCATAACAAAGTTAACCTAACAGGGATGCTTTGCAATGCATTATGATGACATGGCAGATTAATTAGCACTATAACACCCGGGGTGTTACAGCCCTTCCCCCTTAAAGAAATCTCGTCCCGAGATTTAAAGCCTTGAGTTAAGTAATAGAAAAGGAAACGTGTCAAGCAAACACGTCCAAGACTTGTCTACAAAACAGGTAGGGGTTTTCTGCATTACAAAGATTTTAAAAGGATAGGTTACAGTTTAAAGAGGAAATTGCAACCTAGATAGAAGCAAAGAACTCCGGGAAATTCTTTAACAGATAATCCTCCGTTTCCCAGGTGGCTTCCTCTTCTGAATGTTGATTCCACTGTATTCTGTACCATTTAGTTGTTCTACTTCGGGTAACATGATCTTTTTGATCCAAAACTCTGACAGGATGTTCAGAATATGTCAAATCCGGTTCAAGTTCAACTCCCTCAACATCAACCACTTGATCATGTACTTGTAGACACTTCTTCATTTGTGATACATGAAATACATTGTGCACGGCTGACAGTTGTTCAGGCAGCTTTAACTTATATGCCACCTTTCCACATTGTTGAATGATTTGAAAAGGACCAATATAACGTGGTGCGAGTTTGCCTTTGACTCCAAATCTGCTAACTCCTTTTATGGGTGATACTTTTAGATAAACATAATCCCCTACTTGGAATACCAAAGGTCTACGCCTTTTATCAGCATAACTCTTTTGCCTGGACTGAGCCACTTTCAAATTATTCTGGATCTGCCTAACTTTTTCTTCTGTTTGTTTCACAAGATCAACACCGAAAAACCATCTTTCTCCCGGTTCTGACCAATTCAATGGAGTTCTGCACCTACGGCCATACAATGCCTCAAACGGTGCCATTTTGATACTCTCTTGATAACTATTATTATAGGAGAATTCTGCTAAAGGTAACCACTCGTCCCAAGTGTCTGAATAATTAAGTGCACATGACCTTAACATGTCTTCTAGAATTTGATTGACCCTTTCAGTCTGACCACTTGTTTGTGGATGATAAGCGGTACTATGCAAAAGTTTTGTACCCAGGGACTCATGTAGGTGTCTCCAAAATTTGTTAACAAACTGAGTACCTCTATCTGATACAATGGTCTTTGGTACCCCATGAAGACTCAGGATTCGTGCAATATAAATTCTTGCATAAGTTATAGCAGAATAGTCCACCTTAACTGGAATAAAATGAGATGACTTTGTCAGTCGGTCCATAATGACCCAAATTGAATCAAAGCCTCTTGAGGTCTTGGGTAACCCAGTAATGAAATACATACTAATATCTTCTCATTTCCAGGATGGAATGGGCAAGGGTTGTAACATTCCTGCCGACTTCAGGTGTACTGCCTTCACCTTACAACAAGTGTCACATCTGGCCACATATTTGGCAATCTCAATTTTCATTTTGGTCCACCAGAATTTCTGTTTCAAATCTTGATACATCTTATTACTTCCTGGATGAATAGAAAACCTTGTGCTATGTGCTTCATCAAGAATGAGCTGACGTAACTCTGGAACCTTTGGGACCACTAACCGGTTCTTAAACCACAACACATCTGCATCATCAATACTGAAATCTGGCTGTTGACCCGTTCTAACTTTTTCTTTGATGTGAGCTACTCCAGAATTCTTTCTCTGAGCAGACACAATCTGATCTTTGATTGTTGATTCTACTGTGACATTAGTCAACTGACCTTGTTGAACTATTTCAATATTCAGCTTTTCTAATTCATAACATAAACTGTAATCCATTGGCTTCACAGTAATGCAATTGCAATGATTCTTTCTACTGAGTGCATCAGCAACAACATTTGCTTTTCCAGGGTGATAGTGCACTTCTAAATCATAATCCTTTATTAACTCAAGCCACCTTCTTTGCCTCATATTCAACTCTGACTGAGTAAAGATATACTTTAAGCTCTTGTGATCTGTATACATGTGGCAAGTATTACCTAACAAGTAATGACGCCAAATTTTCAATGCATGAACCACAGCTGCTAGTTCAAGATCATGTGTCGGATAATGTTCTTCATGACGCTTCAACTGTCTCGAGGCATAAGCAATGACTCTGCCTTCTTGCATCAATACACAACCAAGGCCAATACCCGAGGCATCACAGTAAACATCAAATGGCTTTTCTATATCTGGTTGTGCCAAAACTGGAGCAGTTGTCAATGACTTCTTTAAAATTCTAAAAGCTTTCTCACATTCTGGAGACCATATGAACTTAGTTTGATTCTTCAACAACTCTGTGATTGGCTTGGCTACCTTTGAAAAGTCAGGTATGAATCGACGGTAATAACCCGCCATTCCCAGAAAACTTCGGACTTCATGAACTGAGATTGGTGGTTTCCAATTCAGAATATCTTCCACCTTGCCAGGATCTACTGCTACTCCTTCGGCTGACAACACATGTCCTAAGAATTGCACTTCTCTTAACCAAAACTCACATTTACTGAACTTGGCATACAGTTGGTGATCTCTCAGATGAGTCAAAACAACTCTGAGATGCTCAACATGTTCTTCTTCACTTTTGGAGTATACCAGAATATCATCAATAAACACAACTACAAATTTGTCAAGCTCCGGCATGAAAACTGAGTTCATCAGATACATAAAATGTGCCGGTACATTGGTGAGACCAAAAGACATAACTAGGTACTCATACAGTCCATATCTGGTAGTGAATGCAGTCTTTGGGATATCTTCAGGTCGAATCTTGATTTGATGGTACCCTGACCGAAGATCAATCTTTGAAAATACCTTTGCCCCCGCAAGCTGATCAAAGAGTAGATCAATGTGAGGCAACGGGTATTTATTCTTAATGGTTACTTCATTCAGCGGTCGATAGTCAACACACATCCTTAAAGTCTGATCTTTCTTCTTGACAAAAAGAGCTGGACATCCCCATAGTGAGGAACTAGGTCTGATAAAACCTTTGTCACGTAACTCTTGTAATTGATCCTTAAGTTCTGCCAATTCATTGGGTGGCATTCTGTAAGCTCTCCGGGATATTGGGGCAGTACTCGGTTTTAACTCAATCACAAATTCTACATCTCTGTCTGGTGGCAGACCTGGTAGATTATCTGGAAACACATCTGGAAATTCACAGACTACCGGTATATCACAAATCTCCTGTACTGAAGTTGCACATATCCTTTCAACTGTTCTCTTTGGGATAGGAAGTTGGATAAGAAGATGAGATTTATTATCTGGCAGGTTCAACCTTATAGTTCTATGCAGTGCATCTATAAGGGCTCCTCTTTGGTACATCCAATTCATACCCAAGATTACATCTATATCCTGTTTCTGTAATATTATCATTGAGGTAGGAAATATATGCCCACCTAACTCTATAGGTACGTCACGTACCATCTCCTTAGTACACAGTCGTCCCCCGGGCGACTGGATAAAGAAATCTTCTTGTGTTCCCATAATTGGAATGTCATGCTTAACAACAAAGGCGCGATTTATGAATGTATGCGATGCACCTGAATCAAATAACAGTACTGCTGGATGATTAGCAACAGGGAACATACCCATCATAACAGGTTCTCCCTCTGGGATTACACCTGCTCGAGTGTAGAACACACGTCCGGTCTTCTTCTTCTCACCCTTACCCTTCTGAACATTCAGGTTATTATTCTTTGCTCTGAGGTTGTTGCTGTTGCGGTACGGGAGCTCTGGGATAACTGGGATTGTACTGCCTTGGATACGGGTAGTCCTTGGAAAAGTGGCCTGGCTTTCCACAGTTGTAACAGGGAAAGTTATGGGTTACTGGAGTCTGGTTTTGAATACCAGGGGCATTCGGCTGCTGTGGATACTGCGGAATTGCGGCAGGACGAAAAAACATCTGCGGCTGAGCTTGGTATTGCGGTGGACGATAAGTTGGGCGGAAATGGTTCTGAGGGTGATAAACAAACCTCTGGCGCTTTTTAATGCCACCAGACGGGCTAGAAAACACTGGCTTCTTTTTCTTCGACTCTTTATGTAGTCGGGACTTCTCTTCTGACGCAATAGCCACATTGACTATCTCATGGTAAGTGGCATTATAGCAGGTGACCAATGCTTTCTGGATTCTGGTACTCAAACCTCTCATGAAACAACTCTTCTTCTTTGCATCGGTGTTCACATATTCCGCTGCATACTGGGACAGATGATTGAATTTGCCCACATACTGTAGAACTGTCTGGTTTCCTTGCTTCAGCGAGAGAAACTCTTCTAACTTCATGGCCATGACACCATCTGGGATATAATGTGCTCTGAAGGCTTCACGAAACTCCTGCCAAGTGATACGGTGGCCAGCAGGCCGTGCGGCGACCAGATTCGCCCACCACGCCCCTGCGGCACCTCTAAGCTGCTGTGCTGCAAACACGAGCTTCTGATGCTCCGTGCACTGTAAAAGTTCAAACTTCTACTCCATGGTACGGAGCCAGTCATCCGCCTCTAGCGGCTCATCTGCTTTTGAGAACACTGGTGGACGGGTATCGGTGAAATCCACATAAGTGGTTTCCCCTCCATTGTTACGGCCTCGATGGCCCTGATTTCTATTCTGATTCTGATTCTGAGCCAACAAGGTAGTGGCATTAACCAGTGCGGCAATAGCTTCTGCCAAGGTGGGTGGAAACGGTGGGGGATTCGGAGGATTGTCCCTTTCTTGGGAAGTTCCAGTACCGTCCATCTGTTGTACACAAACTATATTTATTTACATCGCTTTATTGAATTAAAAAGCAGTTAGTACAGTACTTGTATACACACACAACTTATCTTACATTATTTCATTACAAACTTGCTCTCAAGCAAGAAACTACCCACTAAGGTTCTTAGAAAGCAGGAAAGACTACTATATTACACAACCATCCATGTCGACACTTCACTCCTCATCATCATCGCTGATCACGATCACTCCATCCTCATTCTCTGGAGCACTTGCACCAGTGACATGACTCGCATCATCCCCACTTTCCATCATGGGTGCATCTTCTTCTGGATTTTCTTCCTCATTGTCCTCTCCATCAGGAACAATCACGGCACCGACATCATCTTCTACTGCCTAGGACTGATGATTGGGATTCATCAGATCATTTAGCCTATGGACTTCCTCATGCAGAACTGTGTTGTACTGCTCTAGGTGTGTCACATAAAGCTCCAACTCACGAACATGAGCCCTGGCTTCTGTCTCCTTTTCCAAAGACTCCTTCTGGAACTGTTTCCAAAAACGCATGTTGCACTTCAGTCGCTCCACTTCTGATGTAAGCCTTGCAACCTCTGATTCCGAATCTGGGTTCGGATTACGGCTACTGCTTGCTCCATCACCTCTAGCGGCCAACTGATGACGCGGCACTCCTTGCGGGCCCATTTTCTTGCGAGGAGTCGTCTTCACACGTGCCATCCTATAGCAAGATAGAATTAGGACGATAAGAACAGATAGGGGGATCTGAAGGTTAGCATGAATAGGATTTGAACCTTACTTAACCCAAACCACTTTAAAAGGAAAGGTAGCTTAAGCAGGTTAATTAAACATGATGCATGCATCGCACTTACGATCTAACAGAAAGATTTAAGTAACACATGCAATCTTTATAACATAGGGCACTATACATGATACTTCACTACGAAGCTTTCAAATATGAGCTAAGGAAACTATAGAATAGATTAAGATAAGCAAAAGCAATTTGGACCAAAATATCAGTATTAAGTTTGTTTGACCCAAATCATTTTGAAGTTTTGCAAGGTAATACTACAATAACCCGAGTGATTATGCTCTGGTACCAGCTGTCACAGAACCTCCTAATTATGATGGCCCACAAGTACCCGTCATTGCCATAATGACCTCTGATGACCGTACTTATGTTCACCATAACTTAAAAGGCCTGCTTTCCTCCGAATAGGATCCAATCACAGGAGTATTGCAATATTACAACAGTTTATTCAAAATATTCAACAGAGTAACGTAGCGGAAGTCTTACAATAATATAGGTTTACAAACCAGTTTTCAAACTTCAAACCTTATGTAACATTATTACAAACCAGTAGTAGAGAAGTATCGGTATTAACTTTATTACAACACACAAGCGAGATGCCTTGCCCAAAGGCCACACAGTCTACTCGTCGTCGCTTTCTTCAACCACGACGGTCATGCAACAAGGCTCAAAGCAGACTTGTTCATGAACCGCACCTGCAACAAGGGGTTAACAAACCCTGAGTACTTGAGGGTACTCAACAAGACTTACCCGACTAAGACAAAGACTCCAAGGGCATGCTAGCTTTAGGGAATCAAGGTACGGGTATTCCAGAATTAAATTTTCTTTTGCAGAAAAGCTTACTAAAGTAAGTCCTTACCTTCAATATTTTACTTTTACCATTGATGGTTCATTAACCAATTCTAGGTGATCCTAATCTAGATCAAAGTAATTATCATCAAAACCTTTCTCATTCTTTCTTTCAATTCCAGTTCTTAACTACGATGCAAGTCAGGTGATCAAGTCTCCATAACCGAGGAGCAACGACGATTCGAACCGATTATACCCAGCTGGGGATCCCTAACCTCACGACATATGTAGAACTGAATCTTGCATATATCAACCCTCATTTAGATCTCCCAAAACCAGAACGTGTCCATCGCCACCCGAGAGTACAGTACTCCTCGAACCCGACCAAATTCTAGCCCCGAGGGTACACGCTACTCTCGCCATCTCTCCACTCCCAGTGCGAGGTTAGACGTTCTTGTAATGGAATCACCAACATTTTGGGCTTACCCAAGGTATGAAGCTAGTTGCAAAGTCTCGAACACAACAGGCTTACAATGAACGGTCCTTAACTGGCAAGGCGGAAACACTACATTGAGACTCCTTTCCCAATGCATGTTAGCAGTGGCCAAACCACCCGCCCGATCTTTCAAGTTCATTCTCATATTTCAATATTCATTCAATATGCCGTCATGGCTATATAAACATTGCATTTAAAAGCTTAACTTCTAAGCATAGCGAAGCATACTACGCATTTTCCGTAAAACAGGTATCAAGGTTGATAGCACAATAATCAAGGATGATAATGCAGCAATTGGGTTATCACTCAACTCCTAATTACTTAATGCAGTAAACCATCATATAAATAATAAAACATTTGTAAAATTCAAGGTAGGGTTTAAATGCACCGGGGCTTGCCTTGCTCGGACACGACGACTGACTCAGACTCGAGAACTCCAACGTCAGGTCCGAAACCCACCGACGATCGCTCTTCTCCGGAAACTGGCTCGACGGCTTCGACTTCTTCGAAAGCGGAGACTACACGAACACATAACATGCTTTAACATGATGCTCGATGATAAACATGATGCTTGATGATAACATGCTACGAGTTACGACTGGAGTACAACTTCCCTTCACGGTACAGTCGCAAACAGAACACCTACTAACTAGTAGCGACGATTCCAGCGATACCAGCTTTTAACCTAACAAGTTACTAACGAGCTCAATCATGGAATTAAGGTGCCAAAGATCACAAAAGGGTAGTGACCTAAGGACATCACTCAATCAAAAAGGCACACAACTCTTAAAGTTCTCAAATTAACATTTATTTATTATTTAAATAATTAGGACATAATTAGAAGTTAATCAAATTTTACCTAATCAAGCTCAAACTTTTTCTATGGATTAAGAATGATTTATAACAGTGTCATAATAAATTTCATCATTTTTGGATTAATAAATTAATTATTAAAATTCATGGAAGTTGCATTTAATCTTTATTAGAACTAATTAATTCTACTGCACAAAGTACTCAATTTCAGCATTTAACATTTTTCCTAGATAGTTTATACATTGAGAAGCCTACACAAAAAATTTCATGAATTTTGGAACTCTACACAATTTTTAATGAAATAAACAAATAGTAGCACTATTCAAAATTTTGAAAAAGAAAAACAAAAACCGAACTCGGGCCAATCATTCTCTCCTTCTGGCTCGGCCCACTGAGCGGCCCGCTCGCGCGCGCCCGCGCTCGCGCCCGCACTCGCCCGAGCGGCCCAGCACCGTGGCCCAGCCCGCGCGCGCTCACTCTCCCGTTCTCTCTCACTGACAGGCCGACCCCGCCTGTCATCGCCTACCTCCCATGTCTCGCTCACTCCCGCATGCTCACTCACCTCCGCGCGGTGGCTGGTCGGTGACCAGGGCTTCGGTCGACCAACTGACCCGACCAACACCAACTACACCTTCCCACGACTCCGTTTTACTAATTTGCCCCACGGTTCGAGCTCCGGTGACACTTCACCGACGACGGTGGCGACTCGGCAACTACGGTGACCGACGACTCGACGACACAAAGGTGCAAAGCTTAAACTAACTAGCCAGGGAGCATCAGGGGCGTACCACGATCACAGAGGCGTGATCGGTTGAAGCAGAGAGGCACTGGAGGCGGCTGGCCACGGTGGCGGGGCTCAACCGGGACGGCGGCGACCCGAGGTGGAAGACGACGGTTCCCCGGCGATCCTGAGCGGTAGCATCTACACCAAGAGGCGCAACAGGTTCACAAGGTGATGGCGGAGTGATTGGCGAGATGGAGATGGATGCGGTGGAGCAGGAAGGGCGAATTTGGCCGGAGAAATGAGGACGGTGGCGGCGGCGATGGTGAAACCGGAAAACGTCACTGTGACCTCGACGTATTTATAGACGACGGTCGCGGCTACAGAGCTGCACTGCTCGTGTCATCGCGCTGGCGTTCTCGACCGCGCGCGAAGGCCGTGGAAGCTGGCCGAAGCCGTCCGGCGTCTCGCCGGCGCCCATGCCGGCCGGTGGCCGTCGGTGATTCGTCGGTGCACTGTAGCTGCCCCCCAACTTTTGAAATTCAAACTGATTTTCAAATTACTTTCAAATTCATGTAACAACTTGAAAAACTTCCAATCTATGAAATCTTCAGAATTTCAAGCTCTACAAGTTTTGTATTGAACACTTTTTCAAATTCTCACTGGATTTTGAAATTTGAGTTTAAATTCAAAAGGGGACACATTTTTCAGATTTGGTAATTTAGAAATTACTTTTGATTTTATATTGAAACTTCAAAATCTCCAAACATCAAAGTTGTACATCTCGACCAGACCTACAACTTTGCTGTTCAAAACTTTTTCAAATTCTGCCTCCATTTTGAAATCTTAGTTTGGGGATAAAAAAATGAATCAAATCTGAAATTTATTTATTTTCAAAATTGCTCCACATTTTACACTAAAACTTTGAAAACTCAAAACACCAAAGTTGTAGCCCTTGAAAAGTTCTACAAACTTGGTTTTGAACTTTTTCCTAAATTTTTCTTAGATTTTGAATTATTTCAAAAGGGGTAAAACAGGGTTTTGAAATTTAGGGTTTTCGGAGGAATTTTAAATTGGAATTTGTTGCTACTTTGATTTGTGATTACTTAGTGATCAAAACCTCACCCAAGGGCATCATTTGGACCAACATGACATGGTTGACCAAATGCCACTCTTGGTTGACCAATTAGCTTTTAAAATTCTTTTACATTTTTCCCCAATTTTGAATTCGAATTCGAATCGGAAAACTCGTGATAAGTTTTGGGACTCCAATTCAAACTCAAATTTGGAGTTTCATTTTAGAGGTTGTACTTGAGCTCATAACCTACACTTGACACTAGTGTGCAACACAGTCGCACACCTCAAATTACGCAGGGCATGGACTAAGCATTTGCAGTGGTATTAAAAATTAGGGTTTTCGGGTTCGGAGCACACCACTGAGAAACACATTCAACCTAGATAAGTAAACTTGTTTTAGTTGATGCATAACAAAGTTAACCTAACAGGGATGCTTTGCAATGCATTATGATGACATGGCAGATTAATTAGCACTATAACACCCGGGGTGTTATAATAAAAATTGGTGGCTGCCCAAACAGATAAATATGTAGTCTATTTTATGTAGTACAACTGGAGATGCTCTTACTATACAAAACAATGCTTCAGGCTCAGCTAGTCGAACACAAACTATAAGCTCTTAGGTTCATATTAAAATTGTAAGTGCAATCAAGCCCTAACGTGGATTTTGATGATAATGACCACATGTTTAGAGGAATAATAAGATTTATCGAGATGACAAGCAGGTAAATGCAAGGAGGATAATATGACAAGCCTTTCACTCTAACACCTTTGGCTGTGTGGGCAAAGCGAAACTAATGCTAGGTGGAGCGACACTGCCACGCGAGCCACAGTGCCGGGACTCACGCGGCACTGCCATGACTTAAACTGATCTATTGAGTTGGAGGGGGTATTTAACACCCCCTCTCTTCACCCCCACTAGTCATCTCGACCATTTCCATGCAACATCAACTAGAGCAGCCTCTCTCTCCCAAGCAAGGCTCCCAAGCTTACAAGCTTTCTCCCATTGATTCCTTTGCAAATCTTTAAGAGATTGAGCTTCCAAACTCCATTTGAGAGCTGCGCACTTGATCTTCATCTCCTAGAGCATGTGCTTCGTGTTCAAGCTAGTGAATTATGTTTGTTACTCTTGGAGAAAGACTCCTAGTAGGCTAGGCGTCGTCCGAAAGCTTTCAACTCGTTGTGGCTACTCTAGGATGTTTGTAATCACTCATTTATCTAGTAAGAAACCCTCATCTCAAGAGTTCACTCTCTTGACTTGAGAATGAGGATAGGATTGCAAAGCCCAAGCCTTAGTGGCTTTCTCAACAATGTGAAGGTAGAAGCCTTACTGCCAAGTTGAACCATGGGATAAATTTTTTTCTCTCGTGTTCTTGCTATTTGGATTGGGCTATTCTTGTGTGTTGTTGTTTCTAGGGTTTGGTCCTGATCTACTTGTGCTTAAGCTTCCATCTCGATTCAATTGGTTGAATAGGCTCTATACTACCCTAAAAATATCAGTATTTTGCTCGATCTACTTTTCATTGGGCAGACTTTGAATTATGCTCTCATAGGTGTCCGTGCACGCGGCAGTGTCGTGCGTGTGCCAGGCAGTGCCGGGGCTTCGAGCGGCAGTGCCGCACAGGATCTGACAACTGTTTTTAACAAGCCTATTCACCCCTCTCTAGACTTAGCCTGGATCATTTTAAAAATATATCAGAGAAATAAGATAAAAAAATCTAGATAGATAAATAGAAAAAAAAACTAAGAGCTTGGTTAGCACAGCTTCATAAGTTGTTTGTTTGCTAAATACCTTTTTTAATACAAGTCATAGGGTAAAACGTTTTTTTCATGCTCTCGTGAAGGAACGGAGAGGTGAAATTGAAAAAGTAGTTTTTCATAGATCGAGATTCCGACGAAAACAGACTTGGACCAAAATGAATTTTAAGTTTTTGGTTTATGAATAAATGAGCTTTTTGAAAATTGATTTAGTAAAAAAATCTGAAACCTGTTTTGAGATTTTGAAAATTTCCAAACTCACCATCAGTTTTGGGAACAGAATATTTAGAATTCTGTTTTTCAAAAAGAACAAAGACACACACTCGGTTCAAACAAATTTTTAAATTCATTTTTCATACAATCAAATTAATGCAGCTAGCATGGATGCGACACCTCTATTAAGTTTAATTAGAAAACAAATTAGAATATCACATTTTCATTGTTTATATTGACAAAACAAATTAAATAAATCTTGGCAAAATTTTAGAAAATTCTAAAATCATTATTTTTTGTGTTTTCTATTCGCAACCTAAAATATAAATAGTAGGGTGTGACAAACTACCCCTTCACAGGAATCTCATCCTGAGAGTCCCTCGAGGAAGCACTTATTACAAAGAACCAAATTATACAAGAGCACGATAACAAAACGTTCAACCTTGTAAGAGCACACTAGCATAATAAAAGTCTTTTGTGAAAGCAACTTCAGCACCATTGCTAACGTAAAAAGCGCTCGAGTAAAAACTTCCTATAATGGACTTAGGTTTAGCGAGCTTGAATTCTTCAATCTCTAAGGTGATGCTCCTTGTTGACATAGAACCTTCAACTTCGCAAACGTCGACAGCCTTGAGCCGCCCCATTAGCTCCTCGATCATCATCGTGGAGAAATCCAATAGCATCTCCATCGCCAAGGCAATCTACGTGTACTTCTTGGGGATGACGCGAAGGAACTTCTCGATGGCCTTCTACTCGTCGATGTTGTCGTCACCGTGTTGCGTCAGCAGCTGCACCAGCCGGAGAGGCGAGGGCGAAGTCATTGACATCCTTCGCGTGCTGGAACATGAGACAATCCCACTCCTGGCGTAGCTTGTGTTGGGTGGTCGGGCGCGGTCGTTGCCGATGCGTGCCACGGTGATGGCATCCTAGACATCCTTGGTGGTCTCCTTTGTCCGCGAGGGTGGGCGCCATCTCCGGTGGAACAACAGTGAGAAGATCCTCCAGCGCCCACTGATCCTCATGGAACTCGATGTCACTGTACCTCACCATGTCCCACATCTACCTCGCCTACATCTTCACCTTCATCACCAAGCTCCACTAGTTATAGTTGGTCTTGGTGAGCATTTGCCATGACGCGCTCCCGCCGGAGTCCTTGATCACCGTTTGGACGGCTAGTGACTTGTAACATCCCAGATGTTAAGAAACAATTAAAACTTGATCATGAAGCATCATCAAGCATAAACATCAAATGACATGCCATAAATGCATTCATGTTGCATAAGTTATTTTAGTCATGTTGCATATGTTTCATATGCCATGTTTCGCATGTTGCAAAAAGAGTCTCACATGTTGCCTTGCGATGTTTCATATAAAGTATGGCTATGTTTCAAAGTTATGTTTCATAGGTTTTGATCAATGTTTCGTATGTTTTATATACATGTTTCACATGTTTCAATAGTAATTTGATATGTTGTTTTTACTAGTATGCTTAATATATTAATAATGCCATGTTGCTTATCACATGAAATAATGTTTTATTAGGGATAAATAATTAATCATATTTTAGTTAAAAAGAATGATCCAATGTTTTCCGAAAACCCTAAAATTTCAAAAACCCTGATTTTTGAAAAATCCCGTTTTACCCCTTTTGTGTAATTCAAAATCTAAGCAAATTTTGGGGGTGAGCCAAAAAGCAAAGTTGTAGATCTGGTCTTGTTGTACAACTTTGGTTTTTGGAGTTTTCAAAGTTTTAGTGTAAAAGTTGGTGTAATTTTTGAAAAGATTCAAATCTTAAATTTGTCCCATTTTCATTTCTCTATTCCAATTTTAAAATGGAGGCATAATTTGAAAATGGTTTAAATAGCAAAGTTGTAGGTCTCACCTAGATGTACAACTTTGGTATTATGAGTTTTTGAAGCTTCAATATAAAATTTAAAGTAATTTTGAATTTCTCAATTTCCAAAAATTGTCCTCTTTTGATTTCAAATTCAAATTTCAAAATCTAGGCTAAATTTGGAAAAGTTTATATTGAGAAAGTTGTAGAACTTTAAAAGTTGAGTAACTTTTGTTTTTACAGATTTTTCAACTTTTATAGAAAATTTGAGAGTAATTTGCAAATTGAGTCAGTGGCATTTTCGTAAATATTTCTAAATCGGGTTCCAACCACAGGGCGCCACCTCCAGCTCGTCGCCAGCGGCCTTCGGCCATCTTCCAGGCGTGCCCGCGGTCACCAGCTCCTGCTTCAACGTGTCCGCGCCGAGCCACGTGTCGCCTTGAGGCCATTTGCGTCGCCCTATAAAACCCATGCTCGTCGTCGGCCCCCCCTTTTTCTTCCTCTGCTCCGCCATCACCCCTGCTTCCTCGCTCCGTCGCTCGCCACCATTGCCTTCATGTCATTTCTAGCCAAGCTGCGGGTGCCACTGCATTCGCCTCGCTCCCACGCACACACCCAGGACCCTCGCGCCGTTCAATTTCGTCCGGAGTCACTAGGCGTCGCTGTCTTCTTCCCCACCGAGCCGAGCGCCGCTAGAGCCGCCCTCGCCATGGCCAGCTCCATCTGCCGCCTCTTCGCTTCTACCGAGCACTCCATCGTGTTCGTGGTCAATCACTGGTGCTCACTGACCCTTTCAATTAACAGTTACCGCCATGTCATGCTCCGCTCGCCGACGCCGTTCCGCCATGGCCACCATGGCCGGCGGGGAGCTCCAGGCGGTGTCCTAGCCAACCGTTGGTTGCCCGGGGTGGGTTCGCGACGTCTTGTTGGTTCTGCTGGTGCTAGCCGTCCTGCCGGAGAAGCTCACCGGCGGCGAAGGATCACCACCCAGCCGTCGCGGGGCTCCGGCCTGTCCCAGTCTGGGCCGAGGCCTCAGTTTGGTCTTTGCTGGGCTGGCTCGGGTCGGTGTGGGCCGCGCGGTAAAGGTCGGGGGCCAAGTAGTTAGGCTGTGGGCCAAGGGGTAAAGAAATGTTTTTTTTCGTTTTTATGAAAGAATAATTATGTGATATCTTGTTTAAATCATAATAAAATAATTAGGGCTCCAATAAATCTAAAAATTTTTGTGTAGCCTCTATGCACTGTGTAATATGTGGGAAAATTTTAAAACTTGAAATTTAAGTAATTTTTGTATGTGATTTAATTAGCTCAATTAATTATTAAATGCAACTTCCATGAATTTTAGTGATTAAAATAAGTACCCAAAAATCTTGAAACTTTGTGAGTATGCTTTGCATGGTAAGACATACCGTCACAAAAATATTGGTACTATTTTGATAAACTTTTAATTATATACTTTACGTCATGCCTTTTATTTATTATTTAATAAATGCTTATATGATTAGAATAAATCATAATTTAGGGTTGGTGTGATTTTGGGATTGAGTGATGACCTTAGGTCATTAATATGTGATGACCCTTGGCACTTTAATTAATTGTTTGAGTTCATGATTAACTTGTTAATTAAAAAAATTATTGATAGGTGATTAATGTAATTAGCATATGTCATTAGTAGTTAAAGACTTGCTTATGTTAATACTTAATGGTTTTATGATAAGTCTTATTTATTCCATAGATGCAACCTCTTGGGTAAAAGTTAAGTTAAGTAGTTTTCTTAACAACAGCTTAATGAAAATAATGTTGTTTAATAATTCTATTGGATTGCAATTGTACCGTGAAGGAAAGTTATACTCAAGTAGATAACTAATGTTTATCCTTTCTAAATGTCTCTTTTATACTATGCCTTGTTCATCATCATGCATCATGGAATCCATTCCATCATGTTAAAGCAGAGCATTATTTATATACGTGTAGTGCTTACGAGAGTGAGAAGGTTCGTGTTAAACAAGTGTTGACGCGGTTGGTGTTAATCAATCTTCGGAAAGGTGTCATCCACCCGTGGTGTTAGTGTCAAACTTGACTTCTACGAGAACTAACCATCGCTGTAACGAAGGCAAACCTCGGACATACAACCACTCTTTTTATTTTATAAATGCTTTATTACACCTTAAGTCTAGTGTAATGTGCATTAAGTTAGTAGGAGTTAGGCGATACCGTTGTTACATGATTACCTTGATCTACATTTATATCCAGATGATGTCCCACTAGTATGTATAGGTCGATCTCTTATGCTTAGTAATGCTTAGACTTCGGTAGAAGTCGAATGGTGGTTTCATCGTTCACGAGAAACAGGTTACCCTTGCTTCTCTTGGCCTAATGACAGGTCATGAGAGCATATGAATATAAATATGGTAATATTAAGCTGAGACCGGTCGGTGGACTTGCATCGGGAAAGGAAGTCCCCATGTAGTGTCTCTGACTGTGTCAGTTAAGGACCATCTGTTGTAGTCCCGTTTGGTCGAGACTTTGCAACTGACCGCATGCTCCGGTAAGCCTAAGACCTCGGTAATGCCATCATGTGAATGGTCAACCGCGCATTGGGAGTGGAGAGATGGCGAGAGTAATGTGTACCCTCGTAGCCAAGGGCTGGATTGGAGGTGTACTATACTCTCGGGTGGCGCTGAACCCGGTCACATTTTGGAGGATCCGGGTGAAGGTTGATATATGTAGGTTAGAGTCCTACCTATATCGTGTGGTTAGGGATCCCCAGCTGGGTATAATCGATTCGAATCGTCGCTGCTTCTCGGATAAGGAGACTTGACCTCCGTAACTACATCGTAGTTAATGGATAAAACTTTGGAAAGGAAATGAAAAGATGGAATTAAGAGGTGATGCTTAATGCAAGTGATTGAGATAGAACAGGTGCAAAACTGAACTACAATAAGTTTCACTAAAAATTGATGTTAAAGCTTGGACTAAAATATTGAAAGTAAGAATCCACTTATAGTAAAGTTTTTCTACAAAACTCTCCTTTTCTAGCTCCACTACTTCCCTTAAAGCCAGCATATCCCTGGAGTCTTTTCTTTTCGTCGGGTAAGTCTTGCGGAGTACAATTGAGTACTCAGGGTTTGTTAACCCCTATTGTAGGTGCTGACTGGTGCTGCTAATTAGGCCATGTCGGTGAGCTCGACGTGATCTGGTTATCTTCTCCTAACTTAGGTGCTCTACCTAAGTTATCTTCTGTAGTTCTACTCAACTTCTGCCATTTAAGTTAAGTTTGTAAAAAGTTAACTTAATCATGATTTGTAAATCTATTGTTGTTATTCTCCCGCACTCTGATATAAAGTTTTGTAATAAATGCTGTAATGTTGTAGTTACTCCTTTATTGATCCTGTGTGAGTTGTATATTGTGGATGATTCAGGTTTCCCGAGGACACCCGACAGACTTTTTAAGTTACATGGAACACATGCATAGCTGTCAGAGGTCTTCAGGACAATGACAGGTGCATGTGGACCACATAATTTAGGAGGTTCTGCCACACGACTCGCGCCTGCCATGGCGGCCATGACGATGCTTTGGCGATGGCGAGATGTGGCGGTGCCTGTGAGGGCTCTGCGAGCCCCTGGGACGCGTGACGTCGTCCTCCACCTCCACGCGTAGGACAGCAGCAGCCGCTGCTGTAGCCTAAGCCACGGTCGTCGCTATTCTGGTCGTCTTGCCTCACCGCGCGGCGCCGCTTCAAATACGTCCGCATTTGTGGTTGCCGTCGCCCCGGCGTTAGCTCTGTGCTGGCTGGACGTGACCGACGTATGGGAAAAGTGGACAGACATGCCGCCACACAAGGAAGAACCTAATTATTGGTAAAGACACATGTTTAGAAAATTTTCTATATTACTTAGCCACAGTAGCCATGGCTGCTTCTTCATTTATATATAGAACTAGAGGTCTGCTTTTATGACTAAAAGTAAAACAAATTAGCAACAACTAAAGTAGAGATAAGATTCTAAAGTAAAGATAAGGTGTCATAACATAGGACCCCTTTGGTATGGATTTTGATGGATTCAGCTTCACCTGACACATGCACTGTTCATTAGAGCTAGTTTTCTCTCTTTCCTCTCCCTCTCACATCGCAAGTAGGAGCCGCTTCACCGGCTCCCACCGGCTCTGTGAGAGGGTCTCCCTCCGGCTTTGTGTGAGGGAGAGGGAAGAGAGCGGCTCCTGCCGGTTCCATGAGAGGGAGAGGTAGAAGAGAGAAAATTGGCTTTAATAAATAGTGTATATGTCAGGAGGAGACGGATCCACCGGAATCCAAGCCAATTGGCGCTGCTTATCAGAAGAACCCCAAAATATCATCGAGAACACGAGAGTTAGAGCATCTCCAGTAGTACTACCTAAAACAGACTACCTATTTCTCTGCTTAGGTAGCCACCTATTATCATAATAGCTATTTTTTTGCTCTTGTCTCCAGCAGTACTACCTAAAACAGATCACCTATTTTATTTTCTCAGAAATACATATTGCCCCTCTATGATCTTCATTTCTCCTGTACAATTTAACCAAAAGTACAGAATGTTTATTCAGAACTAGTACAGAATGTTTAATCTCTTATTGAAATAAATATACTTGTAATGAACAAAGTGAGCAGCTTTCAAGTTATATAGGTAGCAGAGTCAATTTAGACAGGACAGGCAACACCACAACAACAACTGAGATCGATAGCAACCTAAATACCTAATGTTTAATCTAAACTTTAATAAAACACAATCAACAACCTGAACGCCACAACAAAGCTAACTAGATCAAGGAGTATTCTGCACTAACCCAGCTCCACCAATGCAGGGCACGTGCTACCAATCAAGAGGAGAATACAATCATCATATTGTCTAGAAAAACACAATCAGTTCCTCACCCACTTCTACACAAGAGTGCTGGTACAGATTTGGGACGGTTTATTTCCATCATCTAAAAAGCAAAATGCAACTCGAAGCACACGTACTAGACAGATTGGTCTACTGACTATGGCAACTGCAAGTTTCTACAGGAGGCAGGGTTCATTCGCTCTCGATTAAATAAACTATGACATGATTAAATAAAAGCTCAAATAGATGCATCGCCACTAAATCCATCATCTCCTGCAGTATGACTACCACCACTGGAACCACCCAAGCTTTGGGAGAACTCAACCATCTTCCTTGCCATGATTTGAGCCCTCATTGTCAAGACATAATTCTTTTGGTCTTCATCCAAAGTGTTGACATCACAAAACATTATCTTTCGCTCTTGTTCCCACATCAATCGTTTCTCATCAACAGATATCCTACGCTCCTGCATTGTTTTGGCCTCTTGCCACCTTAACTCCTTCATCTTTCTTTTCTCCTTCTTCTCAATAAGTAATTCCTGAACCACATTCTTGTATGAACCATCATATCCTCCCTTGTTCTTGAGTTGATCCTTTGCACGCTTCCTTCCCGTAGGTCTCTGTGTCTGTGACGGTTGAGCTGAATCAGGAGTTTGTAGACTCCCCATACCTTCGGCATCATCAACATTTTTTTTTGACAACATGGCATCATCAACATTGATTGGATTGGAAGATGTGGCATTGCTTGTCTTTTGTCTCTTGGCATTGCTAGCCTTCTTCTTGTCCCTTGGATTCAATGCCTAGAATTTCTCACAGTTTCTCACTTGGAGCCAGCAATGAAGAAAAGGAAATTCTTTCTTCTTTCCACCTGAGTAAAGGAGTTGTGCTCGCAACCACTACATCCATTATGAAAGTCAATGAGTAAACAAGTATGCACAACTTGTAGTATATATGTTGCTGCTCCAGAACCGCAAAAAAAGTGAAACAAATTAGCATATCTAATGAAGTCAAGAGAAAATTAAAAAGAAGAGAGACCATGGTATAGGATGTCTGGTTAACAGTAAAGCTAAAATAAAATGTAGATATAATGGTACTGAGTCAATATCAAGTGTACGGTACGACTAACTAGGTAACTCCAATAACATAATATTCAAGAGCCAGGCGAAGCATCATAAGGTTATACATAGAATGGTAACATTTTTTTTTGTAACTGATAGGTTTTAGCAAACATTGAATGAACTGATTCTAGTAGAAATCCTTTACCTAAGTGTACTAATAATTACTAATGACTAATGAATATGATAGGTTGATTACAGTACTAAAAACAAAAATCCATATTGCAGCAGCAACAGCTTGGAATTGAAAGTATATATTAGAAATTAAAATGAACAAATCAACATAAGCTTACAAGCTCTTGATGTGGTACTCCACTCGGGTGCTGACGCTCCACATCATCATACAATGCTTGAAATTTCATGCACTCTCTCTGAATCGTGCCCCATCTATGCTCCAATGAACATGCATTCCTATCGGACTCAAAGGTCTTATGCGCATGGAAATGTTCAGTGATTCTTGACCAATATGCCTTGCCCGACTGCTCATTGCTACTAATTGGATCAGAGCTGATGTTTTCCCAAGATTTACAAAGTTGGATATCTTCATCTGGCGTATAGTTGCTACTTCTCTTTTGGGTTTTCGCTTGAGTGGATTCAACAGGTGTGGATTGAACATTAGCGACATCCAGCACGAGCTCTGTGTACGTGCCTTCGAAATCCATTGGAAGCTAATTCAAAGAGGCAAAGCAAACTAATTCACACACAAATTTGGAAACATGTCATGAACAGAGAGGACTCAAGAGGAGGAGGCGGTACCGAGCTGGAGTCGTCCATCGGCGCGGATTAGGCACGAGGAAGGCCGACGGTGGAGGAGCTAGGTCGCGCGGCGGAGCTGGGGCCCTGCACCGGTCCGGCAGTGGAGGAGCTAGGTCAACAGCGGAGGGCGCCGCGTGGGGAGGACCGGTCCGCGCGCGATGAAGGCCGGCGATGGTCGAGGCAGAGGCGCGCGAGGGAGCAAGGTCGGCGCCGGGGAAGAGCAGGGGCGCGAGGGAGCAAGGGCGGTGGTGGACCTTGGGGTAGGGTCGTCGCCTCCAGATCCGGCGGAGGGCGCCGCGTGGGGAGGAAGGCCCGTGGCCCGCGCGCGGGGTGCTCCGGCGTGCTCAGGTGGCGACGCTGGTCATCCTCCCCGTGCTGGATGAAGTGCATGTAACAGAACCGCCCAATTATACGAGATTAAGTAAGAAAATCATCCAACGGATGGACAATTTACCAAACTTAAGCCCGTATAACCCGGTAGTCCGTGAAATCTCGACGGATTTCAAACCATTTCACATCCCAGCCAAGATCGTAATAAGTTCAGCGATTACCTTCATAAGTTACACAGCAGTTGCGGCACAAAATACATCGGAGTTTAAACATAGTTATTACAAACCAGTTTCAAATAAAGTAGCGGAAGCATTAGTTCAAAGCACACACACACACATCTTTTCCAAAATACAGTGCCAGCTCGCGATCATCTCCCACAAAAGCATCAGGCGAGGAGTAGTGAGTGACCATTGCCCATGGTCCTAGGCTTCGCCCATCGCAGGGTAGAGACAGTTGATACAATACCCATAGTACATCTGTCCATCTGCAACAAGTGGGAACAAAGCCCTGAGTACGAGAAGGTACTCAGCTAGACTTACCCGACAGAACCAAAACAAAAGACTCCAAGGATCATGATAGGCCTTTTGGTGGGGTAGCTGACTCGTTTGCAAGAAAAGCATTTTTAGCTTAGCAAATCATTTACAAAAGCATGTCATATTTTAAGTCTTTATTCCACTGTCAACTATGTTTGCACTTATGCTAAAGTAATCATGGAATTAAGCAAGCAAGGATTACCATTGATATTTGACAATAATTACCATGTCATTTTCTCATAACTATCCAAGTGTTTCATCAGTATTACTACGATGAAGTAACTCAAGTCAAGTGCTCACTATCCAGTGAACGATGGCGATTCGAATCGATTATTGACCAGCTGGTAATTTATTCCTCACACAAACCTCACTCACCCGCTAAAGTGAGGTATTGGTCATCGAGTCAACTATTCAGGTAAAGTCGCGAGCTTGCCAGGAACCACATGTACCCGGGGGCCGCCCGACTGCTCTTTGGCCTTATCATCGCGCCCCCGTTTCCTGCCACTACTGCTCCGGTACAGTGCGTTGCGGGCAATCTACTCGGCCCGAATAATCTCCCGGCTTCGCGGTCGAAAGGTGCTTTATTCGGCCAGCTAAATGTGAGGCATGCGTTCAACATGACCCGAGGCCCGACATCGGACGGTCCTTAATCGACACAAACGGAAGACACTACAGTCCAGAACCCTGCAAGCTTCCGCCCGGTCTCACATTCATTTCCACACTGAGTTATTCTCACATGACATCTCTTTCACAAAACCAGGTAATCCCCTATAGCTCGCGGATGACAGGCAATCACCCGACTTCTACCGGTCTAAGCAAGCTAAGCAAGTATTGACCGTGGACACCAGGGTGACAAGGATCGGTAAAACAAGGTGGAACAAGGTATAATGCAGCAACGTTTGCAAACAACTCCTAAACTTAATGCATCAGATTAAGTAAAATTAATAAATAATTATTTGCAAACCGGGGGAGAAATGCTCCGGGGCTTGCCTCGCTCGAAGGTACTGGGACGATGGTCAGGGCACTCCGGAAGCTCTTCACCGGACTCCTCTTCTACTTCTGCTGACTCCGGCTCCTCGGGCTGCTCCTCTACGTCCTCGGGAACAACTGTCGGAACCACTTCCTGCGATCCTGTATGATGCAGAAATATGAGTGCAACATGCAGAGGTGCATTGCAGAGGTGACATGAGATGATGATGATGCGGAGTGCATGCGATGTAACGGATATGTTACGTTATCGGATTACGTGGAACTTATGACTCTTCTACAAGGTAGTCTACGTCATCCAAGAACATGTACTCGAAAACTACCACCACTATTTTCCACCATGCGAGAGTACTAATCAATCAAGATGCTTCAAAGATACACCAAAGTATATTTCTCTAACTAACTTTGCATTAAGAATAAAGAGAAACCCTAATTAGTCCTATGGTTGAACAGCAACACATATTTTAGTAGCTCAGAAAAATCTTATAAAATTACAGTGGATTACTAATATCAAGAATAGCTTGACACAAAAATTTTACTACATTTGGATAACTAGAACTGCCTATACAAAAATAACAAATTAAGGCCTAAAATAGATATTTAAAATACTTTACATTATGAAAAGTATTAAACAACAGATTTAGGAATTTTTCTACCATCTATTACCTAAACAAACACTATAGAAAAATTATCACTTGCATGTTTTATTCAAATTTATTTAAATAACAAAAATAACAAATATTGGTAATAGAAAGCATTTGAACTGCAACTATACATTTTTCTACAGAACAACCATGAAATAAAATTACCCTAGTAAGTACATGGCATAACAGGATTAATAAACTTGGAACTACATTTTTCTGATTTTTCTACATTTTCTTATCAATTTTTTCAAGAAAACACCAATTTCAAGGCTTAAATAAAACACTACAGAAAAGTAATGAAATATTGACATGCAACATTTTTATATTGTAGATCTGATTCAAATGAGTATATAGAAATTTGTTTCATCAAATTTGGAGCTAAAATGACCAAGAAATCATTTTCCAAGTGTTTTTCATCAAGAATAATAAAAAGAAAATGAAAAAGGGATTTCTTTAACTGGCGCTGGGCCGGCCCGGGAAAAACGACCGGCCCGTGGCCGTTCCCGGCCTGCTTCGCGCGCGCGGGGGACAGCCGAGCCGGCCCGCTCGGGGCGCGGCCCATAGGCGCGGCCTAGTTCCCCGAGGGAAACCGAGCGCGGTCGCCGGCGTCCACGAGCTCGACGTCGCGGCGGCGGTCGCGGCCAACCGGCCATTTCCGGCCATGTCCCGACCACCGAGCGAGCGCACAACGTTCGCCAAGAACTCACGAACTCGAGAGGGAGGCTTGGGAAGACGGAGAGGGAGCGAGCGAGTGGTGAAGGAGCACGGGCTCAACGGCTCCGACGCGGTGGCGCGGCGAGGAAAGCTCGATTGAGCCTTACCGATCCAAACGAGGGGACGTCGATGCTCGTTCGGAGGAGAGGAGGACGGGGCGGAGCTTCGGGCACAGGCAATTGAAAGGAGACGGTCTACCGGTGCCGGAACAAGGCGGAGGTGGAGGCGGTGCGCGGTGGCGAGCGGCGTTCCGCGGTGGAGGGTGCCGGAGGGAGGAGGAGGGGGAGCAAGTGAGGGGTGTGCGGGATGGAGGCCAGGCGCCCGGGTGATTTGAAGTGGAGCGCGAGCGCGGGGTCCACGGACGGCCACGCGGGGCGTCGCCGGCATGCGGCCGCCACGCGGCGGGCGCGTTCTGCCGGGGCGCCAGCGCGCGCGGGCGCGGGCGGGAAGAAGAGGGAGGGGGCCGGCTGGGCCGGGCCGCTGCGGAGGCGGTGCGGGCGCGCGCGCGGGAGTGGCGCGGGCCGCTTCTGGCTGTGGGCCGAACAGGAGGCGGCGGCCTGCTAAGGAAAAACCGGAATTTTTTGATTTTCCAAATTCAAATTTAAATGCATTTCAAACTTCAAACTCCATTTTGAACAAGAAGAAGACATTTTATGGAATTGGCCCAAAAATAAAAGTTGCTCAAAATTAAATTCTCTACAACTTTGATTAAGGGGCCAACTCAAAATTCTTGATAGATTTTAAATGACAAAATAAAAGCTAAATTAGGGAAAATTTTGAATATTTTTCATAATTATTTTTAAACAAGTTTTTGACAAAATTTTGAGCTCCAAAATTTGAACTAGGGTTCCAAGTGATGTAGAATTTATCGTTGCAAGGTTTTGGTACAAATGTGATTATCATATTAATATAATTCATCACATACATTAATTTCAAGCTTTTGTTTAAATCAAATTACAAATTGTCACACATGATCATGATGTTATGAATGCGGTGCAATATGATTGCCATGCAAAAATGTATTGCGTAACACCGGAGTGTTACAGCCCTCCCCCCTTATAAAAATCTCGTCCCGAGATTTGGGTTACGAACCATTTATTATAAAAATCTTCATAGGCGTTCCTTAAGTATTCACCCGTTTCCCAAGATGCATCCCCTTCATCGTGATGACTCCATTGTATCTTATACGTTTTCACCACACTGTTTCGAGTAGCCCTTTCCTTGGTATCCAATACTCGAACTGGTTGCTCACGATACACCAAATCTGACTTTAGTTTTATGCCTCGAGGTTCAATCCTTTCCTCTGGAACGCGCAAACATTTCTTGAGATGTGATACATGAAAAACTGGGAATATAGCACCCATTGACTCTGGTAAATTCAATTTGTAAGCCACAGGACCTTTCCGTTCCAGGATTTTATAAGGTCCCACAAATCTGGCGGCCAGCTTTCTGCGCACACCAAATCTTTTCTTTTTCATTGGCGTAACTTTTAGATAGACATAGTCACCAACTTCGAACACAAGCGGTCTCCTTCTCTTATCTGCATAACTTTTCTGACGTGACTGAGCTGCTCTCATATTCTGCTGGATGATATGAACTTTCCTTTCGGCTTCTTCTACGAAGTCAATACCATAATACCTTCTTTCTCCGGGCTCAATCCAGTTTAACGGTGTTCTACACTTTCGGCCATACAGAGCCTCAAAAGGTGCCACCTTGATACTCTCTTGATAGCTGTTATTGTATGAGAACTCTGCTAATGGTAACCATGACTCCCATGAACCTCTGGAAGACAACACACAAGCTCTTAACATATCTTCTAGAACAGCATTAACTCTCTCAGTTTGACCATCTGTTTGAGGATGATAGGCAGTGCTACGAATCAGACTAGTCCCCAAACCTTTGTGCAAATGCTCCCAAAAGTGAGCAGTGAACTGTGACCCTCTGTCAGACACTATAGTCTTTGGTATGCCATGCAATCTCACAATCTCCGCAATATACTTCTCAGCATATTGAGGTGGTCTATATTCCGTTTTGACAGGCAAAAAGTGGGCTGTCTTAGTAAGACGATCCACAATTACCCAAATGGAATCGTGACCTTTTTGAGTAGTGGGTAGACCCGTGATAAAATCCATACTTATGTCATCCCACTTCCAACTCGGCACTGACAAAGGTTGTAGCATTCCGGCAGGCTTCATGTGAACTGCTTTTACTCTACAACATGTGTCACATCTGGCTACATACGCTGCAATTTCCTTCTTCATCTTGGTCCACCAATAACGAGGTCTTAGTTCTTGATATATTTTACTGCTGCCAGGATGAATAGACAACTTGGAGAGATGAGCTTCATCCAAAATTTTATTCTTAAGCTCTCTATCCTTTGGAACAACAAGACGGTTGTCGAACCACAACACATCCTGCTCATCCACCCTGAAGTGTTTCGAGGGTTCTTCTTGAATCTTCTTTTTGATGTGGAATATCCCTTTGTCTGCTTTCTGACCTTCTATAATCTTACTCTCCAAGGAACAACTGACCTGAATACTATGTAGCACGGCAGGGTGCATTAGATCGAAACCATCTTCCAGCAAGGGTTGCACATTCAGACAATGTGATTTTCTGCTTAAAGCATCAGCTACCACATTGGCTTTCCCAGGGTGATACTGTACATTCAAGTTGTAGTCTTTGATCAGTTCTAACCATCTTCGCTGTCTCATGTTCAATTCTGGTTGGGTGAAAATGTACTTGAGACTCTTATGATCGGTGAAAATGTTGCACACGTTACCCAGTAGATAGTGTCTCCAAATCTTTAAGGCATGCACAACAGCGGCAAGCTCAAGATCATGTGTCGGATAATTGATTTCATGTTTTCTCAACTGCCGGGAGGCATAAGCAATTACTCTTCCTTCTTGCATTAGCACACACCCTAATCCTGTTTTTGATGCGTCGCAGAACACATCAAAAGGTTTCTCGATGTCGGGTTGTGCAAGAACTGGAGCAGTGGTCAACAGTTTCCGCAAGGTATGGAAAGCTGTCTCACACTCCTCTGTCCACGCAAACTTGTGATCTTTCTGTAACAGACTTGTCATAGGCTTGGCAATCTTCGAGAAGTCTGGGATAAAACGGCGATAGTAACCTGCTAACCCTAGGAAACTCCTGACTTCTGACACTGTGGTTGGAGTCTTCCAATCCATAACCTCTTGCACTTTACTCGGATCTACAGAAACTCCATTCTCAGATAGGATATGACCGAGGAAAGGAACTTTCTTCAACCAAAATTCACATTTGCTGAACTTAGCATATAACTTATGATCTCTCAACCTGGTCAAGACAATTCTCAGATGCTCTTCATGCTCTTTCTCGTTTTCAGAGTATACTAGAATGTCATCAATGAAGACAACTACAAACTTGTCCAACTCTGGCATGAAAACCGTATTCATCAGATACATAAAATATGCAGGAGCATTTGTCAGTCCAAATGACATAACAAGATACTCGTACAACCCGTATCTGGTAGAAAAGGCGGTTTTCGGAACATCTTGAGGTCTAATCTTTATCTGATGATACCCAGACCTTAAGTCTATCTTGGAGAACACTCTGGCTTTAGCTAACTGATCGAACAGAACATCAATATGAGGCAAGGGATATTTATTCTTGATGGTTACAGCATTAAGAGGTCGGTAATCCACACACATCCTTAGAGTACCCTCTTTCTTTTTCTTTACAAACAAGGCAGGACATCCCCATTCAGACTTACTTGGGCGAATAAACCCCTTTTTTAACAACTCTTCCAACTGTTTCTTCAACTCAGCTAACTCATCCGGAGGCATCCGATAAGGTCTCCTCGAAATTGGAGCTGTCCCGGGGATCAACTCGATTCCAAACTCAACATCTCTATCTGGAGGAAGGCCAGGCAACTCGTCTGGAAACACATCCGGGAACTCACATACTACTGGGATCCGATGGATAGGAGTAACTTCCATGGCACAGGTCACACTCACAAGATCTGTTCTTTTAGGCAATGGTACCTGAAAAGTACCCTCTGCCTGGGGATCTTTAAGGGTAAGCATCCGACTGCTTGTATCTATGACTGCTTCCCAGTCTTTCATCCAGTTCATTCCTATTATTACATCCAAAACTAGTCCAGGCATAACTACCAGGTTCACTCGAAACTTCCGACTACCTAACTCAAGGGTTGCCCCTCTAACCATCTTATTGGTTAACACATCAGCTCCTGCTGAACTTATGCGATAACCATAACTCAATTCTGTGCATAGTTGTTCATGCTTCCGTGCAAATGCTTGACTCATAAAAGAATGCGAAGATCCAGAATCAAAAAGAACAACTGCAGGGTGATGGTTCACAAGAAACTTACCAGCAGTTACGGGCTCTCCCTCAGGAACTTCATCAACGGTGGTGTGGTGTACACGAGCATTGTAAGTCTGTTGCTTCTTTTTAGGCGGATAAGGGCAGAACTTGGAAAAATGGCCTGGCTGACCACAGTTGTAGCAGGGCCCTTTCACTGTACCAGCAGACCCTATAGCTCCCTTGGAGTTGCTCTGTTCTGCAGCTGCGTTGGTCTTGGTTGGCGGCACTGCCATCTTGTACGGTTTCTGTGGCCCCTTGTAGTTCTGGGTTTTATGCTGCGGCGGCCTGAACCTCGCACCAGGTGCGGACGGACGATAAGATGAACGGTTGGCAGGGACAACTCTGGACTGGGATGGTCCTGACTCGAACACTCTCTTGCGGTTCTTGGATGCGGTGTAAGCATTATTGTTCTTCTCTTGCTTCAAACAGTCACTGATAAAGTCATTGAATCTGTTGCGGGTATTGGTACCCACATGCTTCATCATCTTC
This sequence comes from Saccharum hybrid cultivar R570, assembly GCA_038087645.1. Lineage (NCBI taxonomy): Eukaryota > Viridiplantae > Streptophyta > Magnoliopsida > Poales > Poaceae > Saccharum > Saccharum hybrid cultivar. The sequence goes on from JAQSUU010000520.1 coordinate 10,704,904, forward strand.
GGACTCAACCCTCTCTTGAAACTAGCAATCTTCTTTGCATCTGTGTCAACCATGTCTGGAGCATAGCGGCACAAATTATTAAAGGCATGCAGATACTGTGTCACCGTCTTGGTACCCTGATTCAAGGCTAAGAACTCTCCAAGCTTCATCTCAACCAACCCTGGGGAAATATAAACTCCCTTAAAAGCTTCAGTGAAATCCCTCCAAGAGATCTGGGCATTAGGAGGAAAAGTACTGCGGTGATGCTTCCACCACATTCCTGCTGGTCCTTGTAACTGATGTGCAGCATACTCTACTTTCAGAACTTCTGTCATCCTTAACACACGGAACTTATCTTCCATAGTGTTAATCCATTCTTCGGCATCAAGTGGCTCTGCTGCTTCCTTGAAAATAGGTGGCCTCGTATCCATGAAATCCTTGAAACTGCTGTACTGGTTCACTCCCTGGCCACCACCTTGGTTATTTCCCCTTTGAACATTTTCCGCAATGGTACGCAGAAAGTCTTCCATATTCCTCTGTGATTGTTCAGTACTGCGTTGACTTCCAAGAAACTGTGTGAAGAACATTTCTGCGGTGAGCGGCGGAGGAGGGGGCAAATGTGGTTCTGGACGTGGTTCCTGGTGGTTGACATTGTTGGCACCACTTCCACCAGCTCCTGCACCGTTGCCACCAGTCTCAGCGGCTTCGTACGTAGCACGACGAGTGTTGGCCATCTGCATATTTCAGCAACAAGCACCATTGCGTGAAGTTGTAAAATTGTGTCCGAAGGAACAATCATGCCATACTGAATTCATTGGAGAGAACAAGTCATACAAGAAAACAGAGGCGCAATAATTTCATTCCAATTAAACAACAACACCAATTAAGTTATTTCAAAAGCAACATCGCGTTCCATACAACCATGTTGCCAGCATACATACACTGGACTTTTATGCGTTCGGGTATCGCATACACAACCAAACTCCAAAGATCATCAGTCTCAAGGTCGAACAGGATACATCATGATACATGGAACCCAAAAGAAGGCCATCGCGTCACGTCTAGCTACTAACGCATGACACTATCCTACTCCTCGGGGCCATCGTCGATGTCGGAGGCGTCGCCCTCGCTACCTTCAGCAGCGGCGTCGTCGTCGAGGTCCATCTGAGCGGCGTTCGGAGGAGCATACGGGCCCATCCCGTTGTAGAGGGCATGGAACTCTTCATGCAAGTTGGCATTGTACTCTTCTAGCTCCTCGACCCTCTGCCTCAGAAGGTCCCTCTCGTTCCAGGCTTCATTCCTTTCTTGTACTAGCTGCTCCAACAGGCGATCTGCATTCCTGTTGGCCTGAGTCAGCCTCTGTACTTGCTGCATGGAACTCTCGCCTCTCTCGAGAGCTCGGTCCCGCTGCAAGCTCATATCAGCCAACTGCTCCTGCAAGCTAGCTATGGCACGCGCTTGCTTTTTCTTCTGCTTCCTTGCTTCAAGCCGATCATCACCACGTAGGCCAGTCAAGGTCCAATAGGTATTCTCCAGACCTTGATATGCTCTGATGGCTGCATACATGGCACTCATGGTGTGATTGTCGCTAGCCCGTCCTTCACTGGGGCCTCTAACCAGGGCACTTCCTTGCGGCTGTACCCAAATGGCGTCGCGAGGATCATCTCTCGGGAAAGTACCGGCCAAAGCTGCTGCTAACTCATTGGGAAATCTGCTCATGATGTCTCGGATGACGCGAAAAGCTGCGCCCTCTGCACCCTCGACTGGAGTGCGTCCTTCGAACTCCAAATGCCAACCATCCCATTCTGGCGCATCACCAAGAGCAGGGACGGTGATCTCTACCACAGCAAGTCCATCTTCAGCTAGCTGGCTCTCGCTCCAAGAGTAAACTGGCTCTTGTCCCTCCGGGTACCCCACATCATGGAGCACTCTCCAAAGCAAGGTGGGCATGCCAAACTCGCTTAGAAAAGTGTCCGTGTTGCGGTGCTCCCGCGGGGCTAGCTGACGACGGGGTGCTCTTCCTCCAGTGGACTTGCGGGCAGTCTGCTTCGTGCGGGCCATCTGTAGCACAAGTTTTAAATTACCCGGTGAGAACATATTTTAGTTGAGGTCACTTTTATCGAAATGGGATAATCCTTTTATAAGGGGAGGAATGCATGCCATGAATGGAATGTACAAACAATATGATGCATGTACGAGTCTTACGTTCTCACAACTTATGAAATAAAAACATCTAACGGTAAATTCGGTGGCATACAAACGATCTCTCATATACGTAACTAATTCGGTCTACACGATACGCTGTTATGTACCTGCAGAAAACTCATTTCAGCCCATTCCCCATGAATGCATGAAAGCAGTAAATCTACCTACACGCTTTACACGAATCCCCAGATGCGTGTACAACGGTAGTGACTACCCAAACACATCGTCCTATTGACGGCATCGCCTCAACGGACGGAACACCCACACATGCGACACTTTTATAAAAACATGTGTAAAACATGTAATTATCCAAGTATCATATAAGCACTTTCCCTAGATCGGCGGTGTATCCGATCATGCTCTCACAACTCACACTTACCGAAGCGTAGAGGTAACTGATCCATACATTACCACTCAATTAAGTGGCACTCATACAATATCACGCCGTATGAGCAACGAAAAAGAAATATGGTGCAGAACCCCAAGTTAGTACTTAAATAGCCACCTAGAGTCCTTAACTGGGCATACAGGATATGACCACTGGCACACTTTTTTTTTTTTTTTTTTTTTTAGTTTCAAAATCACACTTTTTAAGCAGGGTTTTGGTTTAAATACACTTATGAACAATAATTACGCTAAACCATGCTCCGATGCCAGCTGTAACAGAACCGCCCAATTATACGAGATTAAGTAAGAAAATCATCCAACGGATGGACAATTTACCAAACTTAAGCCCGTATAACCCGGTAGTCCGTGAAATCTCGACGGATTTCAAACCATTTCACATCCCAGCCAAGATCGTAATAAGTTCAGCGATTACCTTCATAAGTTACACAGCAGTTGCGGCACAAAATACATCGGAGTTTAAACATAGTTATTACAAACCAGTTTCAAATAAAGTAGCGGAAGCATTAGTTCAAAGCACACACACACACATCTTTTCCAAAATACAGTGCCAGCTCGCGATCATCTCCCACAAAAGCATCAGGCGAGGAGTAGTGAGTGACCATTGCCCATGGTCCTAGGCTTCGCCCATCGCAGGGTAGAGACAGTTGATACAATACCCATAGTACATCTGTCCATCTGCAACAAGTGGGAACAAAGCCCTGAGTACGAGAAGGTACTCAGCTAGACTTACCCGACAGAACCAAAACAAAAGACTCCAAGGATCATGATAGGCCTTTTGGTGGGGTAGCTGACTCGTTTGCAAGAAAAGCATTTTTAGCTTAGCAAATCATTTACAAAAGCATGTCATATTTTAAGTCTTTATTCCACTGTCAACTATGTTTGCACTTATGCTAAAGTAATCATGGAATTAAGCAAGCAAGGATTACCATTGATATTTGACAATAATTACCATGTCATTTTCTCATAACTATCCAAGTGTTTCATCAGTATTACTACGATGAAGTAACTCAAGTCAAGTGCTCACTATCCAGTGAACGATGGCGATTCGAATCGATTATTGACCAGCTGGTAATTTATTCCTCACACAAACCTCACTCACCCGCTAAAGTGAGGTATTGGTCATCGAGTCAACTATTCAGGTAAAGTCGCGAGCTTGCCAGGAACCACATGTACCCGGGGGCCGCCCGACTGCTCTTTGGCCTTATCATCGCGCCCCCGTTTCCTGCCACTACTGCTCCGGTACAGTGCGTTGCGGGCAATCTACTCGGCCCGAATAATCTCCCGGCTTCGCGGTCGAAAGGTGCTTTATTCGGCCAGCTAAATGTGAGGCATGCGTTCAACATGACCCGAGGCCCGACATCGGACGGTCCTTAATCGACACAAACGGAAGACACTACAGTCCAGAACCCTGCAAGCTTCCGCCCGGTCTCACATTCATTTCCACACTGAGTTATTCTCACATGACATCTCTTTCACAAAACCAGGTAATCCCCTATAGCTCGCGGATGACAGGCAATCACCCGACTTCTACCGGTCTAAGCAAGCTAAGCAAGTATTGACCGTGGACACCAGGGTGACAAGGATCGGTAAAACAAGGTGGAACAAGGTATAATGCAGCAACGTTTGCAAACAACTCCTAAACTTAATGCATCAGATTAAGTAAAATTAATAAATAATTATTTGCAAACCGGGGGAGAAATGCTCCGGGGCTTGCCTCGCTCGAAGGTACTGGGACGATGGTCAGGGCACTCCGGAAGCTCTTCACCGGACTCCTCTTCTACTTCTGCTGACTCCGGCTCCTCGGGCTGCTCCTCTACGTCCTCGGGAACAACTGTCGGAACCACTTCCTGCGATCCTGTATGATGCAGAAATATGAGTGCAACATGCAGAGGTGCATTGCAGAGGTGACATGAGATGATGATGATGCGGAGTGCATGCGATGTAACGGATATGTTACGTTATCGGATTACGTGGAACTTATGACTCTTCTACAAGGTAGTCTACGTCATCCAAGAACATGTACTCGAAAACTACCACCACTATTTTCCACCATGCGAGAGTACTAATCAATCAAGATGCTTCAAAGATACACCAAAGTATATTTCTCTAACTAACTTTGCATTAAGAATAAAGAGAAACCCTAATTAGTCCTATGGTTGAACAGCAACACATATTTTAGTAGCTCAGAAAAATCTTATAAAATTACAGTGGATTACTAATATCAAGAATAGCTTGACACAAAAATTTTACTACATTTGGATAATTAGAACTGCCTATACAAAAATAACAAATTAAGGCCTAAAATAGATATTTAAAATACTTTACATTATGAAAAGTATTAAACAACAGATTTAGGAATTTTTCTACCATCTATTACCTAAACAAACACTATAGAAAAATTATCACTTGCATGTTTTATTCAAATTTATTTAAATAACAAAAATAACAAATATTGGTAATAGAAAGCATTTGAACTGCAACTATACATTTTTCTACAGAACAACCATGAAATAAAATTACCCTAGTAAGTACATGGCATAACAGGATTAATAAACTTGGAACTACATTTTTCTGATTTTTCTACATTTTCTTATCAATTTTTTCAAGAAAACACCAATTTCAAGGCTTAAATAAAACACTACAGAAAAGTAATGAAATATTGACATGCAACATTTTTATATTGTAGATCTGATTCAAATGAGTATATAGAAATTTGTTTCATCAAATTTGGAGCTAAAATGACCAAGAAATCATTTTCCAAGTGTTTTTCATCAAGAATAATAAAAAGAAAATGAAAAAGGGATTTCTTTAACTGGCGCTGGGCCGGCCCGGGAAAAACGACCGGCCCGTGGCCGTTCCCGGCCTGCTTCGCGCGCGCGGGGGACAGCCGAGCCGGCCCGCTCGGGGCGCGGCCCATAGGCGCGGCCTAGTTCCCCGAGGGAAACCGAGCGCGGTCGCCGGCGTCCACGAGCTCGACGTCGCGGCGGCGGTCGCGGCCAACCGGCCATTTCCGGCCATGTCCCGACCACCGAGCGAGCGCACAACGTTCGCCAAGAACTCACGAACTCGAGAGGGAGGCTTGGGAAGACGGAGAGGGAGCGAGCGAGTGGTGAAGGAGCACGGGCTCAACGGCTCCGACGCGGTGGCGCGGCGAGGAAAGCTCGATTGAGCCTTACCGATCCAAACGAGGGGACGTCGATGCTCGTTCGGAGGAGAGGAGGACGGGGCGGAGCTTCGGGCACAGGCAATCGAAAGGAGACGGTCTACCGGTGCCGGAACAAGGCGGAGGTGGAGGCGGTGCGCGGTGGCGAGCGGCGTTCCGCGGTGGAGGGTGCCGGAGGGAGGAGGAGGGGGAGCAAGTGAGGGGTGTGCGGGATGGAGGCCAGGCGCCCGGGTGATTTGAAGTGGAGCGCGAGCGCGGGGTCCACGGACGGCCACGCGGGGCGTCGCCGGCATGCGGCCGCCACGCGGCGGGCGCGTTCTGCCGGGGCGCCAGCGCGCGCGGGCGCGGGCGGGAAGAAGAGGGAGGGGGCCGGCTGGGCCGGGCCGCTGCGGAGGCGGTGCGGGCGCGCGCGCGGGAGTGGCGCGGGCCGCTTCTGGCTGTGGGCCGAACAGGAGGCGGCGGCCTGCTAAGGAAAAACCGGAATTTTTTGATTTTCCAAATTCAAATTTAAATGCATTTCAAACTTCAAACTCCATTTTGAACAAGAAGAAGATATTTTATGGAATTGGCCCAAAAATAAAAGTTGCTCAAAATTAAATTCTCTACAACTTTGATTAAGGGGCCAACTCAAAATTCTTGATAGATTTTAAATGACAAAATAAAAGCTAAATTAGGGAAAATTTTGAATATTTTTCATAATTATTTTTAAACAAGTTTTTGACAAAATTTTGAGCTCCAAAATTTGAACTAGGGTTCCAAGTGATGTAGAATTTATCGTTGCAAGGTTTTGGTACAAATGTGATTATCATATTAATATAATTCATCACATACATTAATTTCAAGCTTTTGTTTAAATCAAATTACAAATTGTCACACATGATCATGATGTTATGAATGCGGTGCAATATGATTGCCATGCAAAAATGTATTGCGTAACACCGGAGTGTTACAGTGCACAACGGCAACTGGTCTAGCGGCGCGGAGGAAGAGTGCGACGTTGGGCTCGCTCGTGCGGTGAAGGAAGAGTCGTGCATCGGGCGGGTGGGGAGAAAGGGCGAACGAGAATTTAGGTGCCCCTCTGTTGGCCCAACGGGAATAGGTAGAGGAGGAAAAGATTTGTTGGACCAACACATTTAGGTAGGCATATAGGTAGCCTGTTGTACTATAGTTTTTGGCCTTCACTACCCAGATCTAGGATAGGTAGCCTGTTTAGGCTCGTAGACTACCCGCAGTGGGTACTCTAAAGCGATACTCTAAAGTTTTAGAGTATGAATATAGAGTAAAAACTGCTGCACTGGGTACTCTAAAACGATACTCTATCCTTTCTCTTACTCTATATTTAGAGTGGTACGGTGCTTACTCTACAGTGGGCAGTGCGCGGGCCCCACTAGCTAAACAAAGGAAAAAAATACTATAACTCACAAATAAAAAATCCAAATTAAATTTTGATTGCACCATTAAATTCGTCTCAATAAATCATTCAAAACTAGATCACATGAATATATTTAGATAAAGTGATAAGTGGGTCCTTCTATTCACATGGATAGAGGATGATATAGAGTGGATAGAGGATGATATAGAGGATGAATGTGTGCAGATAGAGTGGATAGAGGATGATATAGAGGATGGATGTGTGCAGAAGAATTGAGTATAGACGAGAGAATCTTGCTCACTGAGACATATAGATGATGAATATAGAGTTCCTTGCGTAGCCTTATTCCTTCACTTGCAGCGCAACCCGCTCGCCCGCTTCGGCTTCGCCTTCCCTTCCGCCCTCGCGCTCTCTATCCGTCTGCTCCCTCCCACGGTCCTACACTCCACGCCTGTACTCCGCTCCGGCTCGAAACCCTAGAGCTGTGCGGCTGTCCCTTTTATCTCCAACGGAGAGATGTACTCGGACCAGATCTCCACCGGGCGCAAGCGGTCCATCCACGACCGCCTTGACGGCGACCTCCCCGCCGGCACGGGCGCCGGCGGCCGTGTCCGTCACACGGTGTCCAAGAGGTAAGTGCGCGCCGCCGCCGCCGCCGCCGCTGCCGCCGCTACTATTGCTTTCTCCTCTCCCGTCGCGGCTACGGCTCCACCTCCTTGATCTCTTGGCAGCGGATGTCTACAGATTGGAAAATTTGCCCTGCCCCGTCTTAACTGTGCGCGCTTTTCCTGTAGTCAGAATAGGCGTGTCCGTCCGTAATCGAGTGAAGGATCCCTTTTCGTGCGCTGGGGTGTACTTAAGAACTGCTGACACAGAGATTAGGCTAGGGCGCGGGTTTTGGTTAATCGGAAGAAGGCGGTGCCTTTGTTTAGTTTGGAGTTTTTTTTTTCTGATGCTTAACATAAGAATTAGCAATTTTGCTTTCGAAGCAGCTGGGACATGGACTTCCATGAACCCGAGGATTTGTGGGTCTGTAACAGTCGTCTGTAGTTATGACAATTCCTGTTTGTTAGTTATCAGTGGCTGAGAGAACCCTTTTCCTGTTTAGTCAGTTGATTTTTTATGCATTGTGAATATCCCTTTAGGAGCTGCAGATCTAGGAAATAATTCATGTCTGTGCTGACTAGTGAAAATTTTGAAAGTAAGTTGGGAAGGACATGCATTGTGGAATAATCTGTAAACTGGTAATCAGTCACTTATGTTTTTTTTTTTGCCTTTTATGTTTGGTAAGACGTGCTTTTAGTTCTATATATATGATGACAGAAGAATTCCTTGGATATGGCTGTGTACCATCAATCTGCTAGTTCATTTTATTCTCATGTTCCTATCTGTTCATTCTGGTCATTCTGTGCTAGTTTTAAGGACACATATAAATGGGCTTAGGATATTTATTAGGCTGTCTGCGTTGATGACATTCTGAGATATTTCTTGTTTAGTTGTAGCATTTTTAAACCACTTCATTTTATATTATGTAGATCTGGGCAGGGAGCTGTTAACTGGACTGTTTTAGTCTAATGTTAATAAATCCTATTTTCTCCATTGCACATTTAAACTGTCAACAAATTCCAGCTTCCAACATACTGCAGTATTATGAATTCTAATAAACCAAAATCAGATCAAAACTCTCACCTTGGCTCCCATGACACCAACCAGGGTTACCCCAGGGAGATTAAAACTTAAATGGATCACATATTCTTATTGTGTGCCGTTCCTTTGTGCCAACTTTTCTGTCTATGTAATAACTTGTGGGACACTCATATTATCGTTTGCCCGTAGGCAACGGCAGATAGATGAAAAATGGAAGCATGATCTGTATCGGGAAGACGACGAACCAGCTTCAAGTATCTTTTTTGTCATTATATGCAAGGCTATTTTCATATTCAGTTCCCATTTAACACTTACCTATCTGTACTGGGTCTTAAGAATCAATAGATCTGAAGGATTTGCGATTGAAGCTTCAGAGGCGAAGTTCTCAACAAGGCTTTACCAGCACAAGGAGTTCTGGTGTTTGTGATCTACGTGAGAAGCTATCTGGTACAATGCACCCACAGCCATCAAATGCTGATCCTCCAAAGCGAAAGCCAGTGTCAGAGGTTGTTAACATCTCAAGGCGTGAAACTGCTGATGAAATGCCTGCACGCCAAAGTAAGAAAGCACCAAAACAGACTTCATCGAAGAAGACATCTCAGCCAAAGGTTCGTAACTTCGTATACTACTAGGAATAGTGCCAATAATGCATAATTTCCATCTCTTCTTTCATATTCTGAATTTCATTTGTTCGCCAAAAGCTAGAAGAAATTTGTTTCGAGACTTTCCAGATTGAAACAGAAGATTCGACCTTTTAGACTATGTTGTAATGTGGTACCTTTTTTCTTTAGGTTATGTTTGCTGCATTCTATTACTTATATAGAAGAACAGTAACATCTATTTTCTTTTTTCTTTTCACTTGTTACGTTGAACTATGTGCACGAAATTCAGAGTCCATTAGCCACTGCTATGTGAGCATTTGCATTTTTCTAGTTGAAAACATGAATTTTGTGCCCAAAAGCAAATATTTGGTTTAGGGAATGCATTAATTAACGTTGTGAACTATTCATAGCGTTTGATCTTGACATATTTTAGAGATAGCTTAGTGTGACATACTTTCAAGGAAAAAGTAAGCATCCTTTATGCCTTTTATTTTCTGCAATCTGTGTTTTTTGTTGATGAGATTCACATGGGAAAAAAATTAATTGTATCACTGATCAAAGGGGCTGTTCTAGGTTTCTGTTTGCAGAATTCATAACAAGGACAATTCAATTGCTTTACGCAATGCTTCTTCCCTATTTAATTGATTATATATGTAATAACTGAATGTTGCTATCATGATATTCTGATTAGATGTGGAGCAGTTGACATAAGTCCTTAACAGTACATGATAGTAGCTAAATCTGATTATTTGGAGAATGTGATGCATATTGCAGGATAGCTGCACATTTTTATTTTGTGTTTAAGTCCAAACGTGTTTTCTTTTTGGGACATTTTTCTAGGCTGAAAGTCCACTCGACAGTTTCCTGAGTTCCCTTGGGCTTGAGAAGTACTCGATTACCTTCCAGGCAGAGGAGGTCTGACTAAATTTCTGAATTGCCATTTTTTCCATGTCCTGTTTGATTTTTTTCTGGGTTAATAATTGTTCTATTATATAAGGTTGACATGGCAGCCCTAAGGCATATGACGGACAGTGATCTGAAAGCTTTGGGCATTCCAATGGTACGTGGATTTACATTCGGTGTCTTTATCTGTGTTTTCTGACTATGAGTTTGCTTGATAAATTGGTGAATTATTGACTCCTGCACTCCTCACATCTATAGTTTAACGAGTAAATCATCCTGGTTTTTAGCTCAAATTGCGGATCTTACTGGAAACAACTAAATAAGAGTAGCTATGATACATGAACGTCGTCCATTCTGCTGATGAATTGTATAACTTTGTACACACGTAAGCTTTTGCTTGGGGAAATGTGTCGGTGTGTGTGCTAAGCTATTGGAGTTTGCTGTCCCTTTTGCATTTTCCTGATAGGTATAGATAATAAAAAACCAGAGTAGTTTTAATTTATTTATCTGAATAATAAATTTGAGCTGCAGAAACATATGATGATTGATGAGTGTTGTTTCAGGGTCCTCGGAAGAAGATTATCCTTGCCTTGGAATCGAGAGCATAAGGGAATGGCAAAGGAGTACAGTGTAGGAAGGTGGGGGGATTTGTTAGGCATGCTCATGTGCAAGTTTGACAAAACTTTGTATCCACCTTGGAAAGGGTACAACGACAATGATTTGTGGGTTTCTTGTAACACATATCCTGTCCTGTTGAGCATGCTCAACGAAGTTTAGGATGTTAGGCAAGCCGCTATTGATGTAATTTCTATTTCTGTGTTAATTAAATGATGCGGTATACATGTTGAGGCTGTTGGGTTGGTCTTAGAATGCTATATGCTATAACTACATTTTTCTTATCCTCGGAGGATACTATATTTGAAGCTAGGCGGTTTGGGGCTATACACATCTGCAATGGTTGCTATGGGCTCTGGTTTCAGTGTATTTGGCTCCTGCTTATGACTTGGCAGAATTGCTATGGATTTCGGTTTGTTTGATTGAAGTTAGAATGAGAAGATGGCTAGCCTCGTCTTCTAACGTAATCCTATTGAGTCAGTTTGCAGCCGGATGAGGAAATTTATTTAGCGCCTACAAAAATCTGCCCATTTTTTTTTGGTGACTCGACGGAGCAAAAATTTGGCAGCCTCCGGGCTACGGCCACCGTGAACAGGCGCCTCGAGCCAGCAGCAAGTCCACAATCAGTCCGCAGTCCAAAAGTAGAACCAAGCGCATGCAGATTCTGGAGGCTGTGGCCGATCCAGGATAAGATTGAAATCTTAGCATGTGTTTGGTTCTTAGATCCAAATGAGTTGGGTTGGGTCGAACATGTTTATAGGCTGTTTGCTTTAGAGAGTACATGGGTTGGGTTCATCCTACAGGGAATATTCCTCTTAGATCCGGGTTAGTACCATTTATCTGGAAACGGAAAAATTGATTCGACCCACTTCGAGCGGAGGCAGGAGCTCCGGCAATGCACAACAGCGGAGGCAGGCAACGCCCAGCTCTGGTGGCGGTGAGCACGTTGGCAACACGCAGCCCCGATGGCGGCCACGCGCCGCCCCAGCGATGGCCACGAGCAGCGGCCGGCGGCGCAGAGCCGGGCAAACCGCGCGCAAGTCGGGCGGCACGATGGCGCATGTCTGTCCGAGCGGCGCGCGGTGCTGGGCGGCACGGCGGCGTGGGGCCGTGGCGAGCGGGGGGTGTTGGGGGGGGGGGGGGGGGGGGGCTTGGGCGGCAGGGTGACGCGTGCCTGTCCGAGCGAGTTGTGGGTTAGCAGGGCAAGCCGCGTGCGTGGCCCGGCGGCACGATGTTGGGCAAGCAGCGCGCTGGCTAGGCGAACGGAAGGAGGAAGAAGGAAGATGGGAGGCTGCCAGACGGGTCCCATGTGTCGGTGTCCCATCCCACTACGGCACGTTCTTCAAACTAAAAAAAACTAGAATGGACCCAATCTTATAACCAAACATGAGATGGGTCCAACCTAACCAAAAAAAACTAGGATAGATCCAACCCAACCCACGTTATCTCAAAACAAAACACATGCTTAGAGCAACTCTAAGAAACTTGGTAATACTTATTGCATAAGCTAATATATATATATATATATATATATATATATATATATATATATATATATATATATATATATATATATATATATAATAAAAGAGCGAAGGAATTGAAAAATACACGTTACTTGAAATTTCTTACCCACCCTATGTTTTAGACCTTAGATCATAGATCCAACGCATCTAACCTCCCGTTCTAACCTGACAAACGGGCTCGGCCGGAAAACTTTTAATTCTTTACGCGTGTTTATACGTGTGTTTCCTCAGGTCGTTATTTTTTTCACACCAAAAAGAATACCCAACCCACCTATACACCCCGCGACTTTCCTCCTGAAAAAATACAATATGGCAAGCGACGGACCCACCCACACGTCGCTACGGCTGATGACGTAAGTCGGGCGCCTAGCTCCCCTCTGCGAGCGCGCGACAGGGATCCACGCATAGTATACACATCCGAAACTAGAGCATCGGGAGGCCAAGAAGCACCACGTCGGTCCTCACCTCGGGCCCGCGTGTCAGTGAGACGCTACTAATCGATGACGCCACGGGAAACCTCCTCGCCTATGCTTGCTCAAAACTTAATTGCGCAAGCCTGACTTGGTCCTTAACCGATGCAAACTGAAGCTGTGGGTTAATAATCCCCGCAAGGTACCGTTCTTGTTGCAAACATGATTGAGCTAGATAAAGACTGGGGACGATGCAAATATTTCACATGTACAATATAGTAGGCAAAGTGGCAAACTGTCATTTGTGTATTGTATATGGAGAACAACACGCTAGATGAATAAACACATAGACATTAGCTATTTTTATTTACTGCAAACAGATGCATGCGGTATCGTTTTATTGTTATGGATCGATGTTTATAGCGTTAATCTAAATAAGAGATGATTAGTTCATAATTTCATATATAATTTGGACAATGTATTATTAGTCGAAATAAAAAACACATGCGTGTCGCACGTGCATATTTGCTAGTTTAGATAATTTAGTTTAAAATTGACCTCCAACAAATCTTGTTTTGTAAAAATAGCCACGAGCTATTCCGTAAATCTCGTTTGTCAAAGATAGACGACGCCGCTGGCTCGCCAAAATTGACCTTCTTTTCGCCTGAGCGCCTGTCCTCCGGCGCGTCCTCTCTCGACGTGCAAGCGCCGCACGACACGACCTATCGAGGGATGGGGCCGCCCGCCCTTGCCTGCCTTGGCCAACGGTCGGCTCCAGGCCTCCAGCTGGTCCAAGCGCAAGCGCCTCGTCCCTGCCGCCCTGCCAGGTGACCACGGGTGGCCAGGTCGTGGCCTCGGTGACCAGCGACGGACTCTGGCTGGTGATGGGCGCCATGCAATGGATTCTGACGAGACTGGACGGAACCTGACTTTAGACGGCAACGCAATCAATCCGATATTGAAGAAGGGCAGTTTTAATTATGGAAAACGAAAAATTTAGATAGCCTGTTAGAGTATCTCACTTTTGGAGTGAGTTTTCTATTTTAGATAATGGCTAAATAATATAATTTGGCATATCTTTTTCGATAGGCTCTTGGAGTTGCTTCGGTGGACTTATTCCTATGCGAGCTTCAATGATATTTTTATTCCTATGCGAGCTTCTGCAGCCAAGGTACAGATTTGCTAATGTTTTGAATGAGTAGTAACTCTTGAGCTTGTAAGATGAGAATAAGGAGATGTCATATATATGTGCTCATAGAACAAACTACAAGTCTATATATCATAACAATCGGCACAGCTAGCTTCCGTCTACTTGTGCAACCGGGAGTGCGCCGATCACGCTGCGATGATTGTTGCCTCCACAGGCCTCGCCGACGTTAAGCTGCGGACGGTGGAGGAAGCCCCGGACGCAAAGAAGACCAAGCTCCTTCAGGCCGGCGGATGACAGCAAGGTGGAGGGGTCGACCTCGATTGCCCGAAGAAGATCGTGCGCATGCGCATCGGTGCCAGCTTATGGCCCCGAACAGGAAAGTGCGCTCATCAACTTCCTACAGAATAACGTTGATTGTTTGCCTGAAAGCCTTCGGACATGCCAGGTATCCCATGAAAAGTCACCGAGCATTCCCTTGACCTGAAGCCCGGTGCAAAACCGGTCCAGTAGTCAGTTTCATAAAAGAGGCTATGCACCCCGATTAGCTCGCTAAGCTCCTTGCAGTCAGTTTCATAAAAGAGGCGCACCCTGATTGGCTTGCCAACCCACTTCATGTAATAAAAAAGGAAAATGAGAAATGGAGGACAGTCAACTACACGAATCTTAGCAAGGCATGCCTAAATGATCTATTTCCCTTGCCGCACATAGATCAAATAGCGGATTCAATGACAGGGTGCAAAACCCTCTATTTTCTAGACGCATACTCAGGGTACCACTCGATCGCCATGCACGTCTCTAATCTACACGCCACCTCCTTCATCACCCCCTTCAGCTCCTTCTGCAATGTGTCCACACCATTTGGCCTAAAGAACACTGACGGCACCTTCCAAAGGTGCATGCCAGAATGCTTTGAAAGTCAGATTGGGCACAACCTTGAAGCTTACATCGATGACGTCGTGGTCAAGTCCTAGAAGGCCGACCAGCTGACCGCCGACCTTGAGGACACCTTTGTCAATCTCTAAGCAAACCACATCAAACTAAACCTTGAGAAATGTGTCTTTGGGGTCCTGTTGGGCAAACCACTCGGTTTCATCATCTTCAAGTGTTAGATCAAAGCCAACCCAGATAAAGATCTCAGTGATCATGAATATGGAGTTGATCAAGAACCTCAAAGGAGCACGTGAGCTCACAGGGTGCCTAATGGTCCTGAGCTACTTCATTTTGCGTCTTGACGAACGTGGGCTGCCACTATATAAGCTCTTAAAGAAAGGCCCAACAAGCCCTCAATCGGTTGATGCAGTTCTTGACCACTCCGTTTGTGCCGGTGTCAATGATGCCTAAAGAGCCTATGCTCCTCTACATTATGGCCACGACGTAGGTAGCTAGCGCCACACTGGTGGTTGAGCACAAGGAGGAGGGACACTCTCTCAAGGTCTAGCGATCGGTGTACTTCATCAATGAGGTGCTCTTTGACTCCATGACCTGGTATCCCAAGGTTTAGGAGCAACTTTACACCATGCTCATCACCAAGCGCAAGTGATGACACTATTTCGACTAGCACCACATTGCAGTGGTCATGTCGAGCGTGCTCGGGGACATCATCAACAATTGGGGTTCCTATGGGTGGATCGATGAACGGGCTCTCGAGCTCATGGGGTTTAACATCACCTACGCCCTATGCACCGCCATCAAATCTCAGGTTCTCGCTGACTTCGTGGCCGAGCAGACAGAGGTCCAGTGCTCGCCCGCCTCCATCAACCAAGAATACTTGACCATGTACTTCGATGGCTCACTGATGCTCAACAGTGCGAGGGGCTGTGGTGGTACTCATTTCACAAAGCGGAGACCGACTCCGCTATGTCCTTCAACTTCACTTCCAAGCCACCAATAATGGGGTTGAGTACGAAGCGTTGCTTCATGACATGCGCGTGGCGGCGTCATTCAGTGTCACAACCCAATCATGACATGGTCATTTTCATAATCATCATATGCATTGTAATTTCTAGATATGTGTGGGGGGAGTTGTTGACGATCCTCAAGTACCACTTTTACCATCAATAATCCCGCATAAAAGCAACCCAGGAGAAACTCCAACATAGTGCTAGGGCTTAATTCTAACAAATTCCACAAGTGTTGGTGTTTATTTGCATGTAGGTGGATTTTGGCCAAAATGGAGAGGAATACATGAACAACAACCAAAGAGCCATACTCACGGCCAATTAGAACTCGCCACACAGACATACCTAAGGATCCATGTCCCCATAACCCAAAGAAAACCATGTCAACTCATCGGTCCATATGCACATCCATAATCGGGGCCAAGAGGGGGGACAACTCACCAAAGATGTGTTGGGGGGAGTCACCCCCGGCCCAGCTCCTTCCCTGACCCTCGACTCATCGATTGTCTTGGCGAACCCCTTCACCGAGGGCATTGACCCTCGCCAGCAAGGGCATGTTCCAGTCTTCGAGCAGTATTCATGCAGGTACCTTGAGGACCATCGCATCCATGGGGCAAGAGGGAGGCGAGCCTCGATGGTGATGAAGGATGGGCCTTCACCAAGGATGCGCAGAGGTCGACGCTCGTTGTGGAGGGGGACCATGTCGACAAAGGGAATCCTGCTGACAGAGAGGTGGGACTAGGAAGTTGGTGGACAAGGGAGTGTAGATTACGACCGTACCCTTGGTCGCCATGTGTTGTTTTCCTCTTGGGGCTTTGCCCTATTGTAATTTCACCATGCGCCCGGGTATAGCCTATAAATACCCGGGCGACTCATGTAAGGAGGGAAGGAACATTTTTGGAATGAATCAATGGGCATTTAGTCAGCATTTTTGTTCGTCACTACCTCATTGTTTGCCTCTAGCTAGCCAACTTCAACTACCATGGGAAACCCTTAGCCTCTCCCCGCGCACTCGAGTGAGGGTGAGAAGCTAGGAGTGACCCCACAGTTGGCACCGTCCGTGGGGACCCCAATCCGCCACATTTCAAAACCATGACTACAACAAGAAGGAACACCCACTCGGATCCTCAACCACCATGAGGGTCTAAAACTGCCACGGGGACCTCTGTAGCCGAAGGTAGCGGAGCCTCGGTGAAAGCTCTATGTTTGGTGTTGATAATTAGTGACAATGCCTAAGTACTAATCCTATGCCTAAGTTGTATATAGCATATGAGGATTAGTATATTCCAAGGTTGGTGGCAAGATGGACATGGTGATCATGATGGCCACACTTGGATTTGGATGCAACCCTACGTGATCAAGGCAAAGGTATATGCTTAAGGGTTGTGTTTTAGTAACCAAGACACCTAGTGAGTGTGGTTACATTATAGGATAGATAGTCGTACTATAAAGAGGGGAATGACGCGGCTATTGAACTCCTAAGTGCCTCTAGGTGTGCATTTCATAATCATATGCATTTGGATAGAACTAATAACGCCTCAAAAAATGATTGTGAAAATGCTAACACACTCGCACATGACGATGATCACTTGGTGGTGTTAGCACATTTACGATGGTGGTGGTGTTTGAGCGGTAGAGAGGGTTTGGGGTCCTCTCTCTCTCTCGCCGAGCTTGCGAGGCAGGATTCAGGCGTTTTTGAGGAGTTGAAACGACTTTTTTTCTTTACGCCGTTGTCGAGATTTGGAGGCAATGTCACGTGGTGTTTTCATGAGCTAAAACTTCTGCTAAAGTGATACACATATTTAGTCTAGCTCATAAGTGAAAGGGCGAATCAAGCAAAACGAGAAAACGATGAAAATTCACTGAGTTATGAGCGACAGACGCTGGCGCCGCGAGCAATAGACGTGGGCACGCAACATCTGACGCTAAACCCTAGCTAAGGGGGTTAGCATGAGCGCGATAGACGCACGGACGCTCACGCGATAGACGCTGGCGTCAGCGTCTGTCCATGGTGGCGTCAACAACTGTGCGAGCGAGCGTGGGCGACAGACGCGGTGGCGCGTCTGACACGCGTCCGTCAGACGCGTCTGTCGGCTCGGAGCGTCAACACGCTCTCTAGACCGCGTCTGTCACAGGCGACAGACGCTGGGTCACAAGCGTCGGACGCGTCTGACGCAGTGGGCGCGAACATGATGAATTCAAATGATCGAACATGTGGCGGCCATAGGAGCGACGGACGCTACTGTGCAGCGTCAGTCACCCCCGAAAATCGCCCAGTAAGGTTTCTAACGGCTCTTTTCGATTGTGGGCTTATAAATACTTGTTGACCGGCTCTTGGCTCACACTCTTGCACTCTTTGACATACTTGTGAGCACTTTGAGCTAAGCAACTCCCCTCCCACTCATCTCTCTTGCTTCTTTGCATATTCGAAGTGAGATTGAGTGATCCAAGTGCATTTGCATTGTGAGATTGCATCTAGTTGGCACTTGGTGGTTGATTTGCTGTGGGATTCTTGTTTCTCTTGGTGGTTGCCACCACCTAGATGGCTTGGAGCAGCTTGGAGGCGTTGGCAAGAGTTGGTGATTGTTCTTGGCCACCTCCGGTGATTGTGAGGGGTTTGTGCCTACCTCGGTGAAGCGCCAAAGGCAATGTTAGTAAATTGCTTGTGTCATTGCATCCTCTTGCCATTTGGTAGGTTCTTGTGGCGCCTTTTGAGAGGCTCGATGTGTGACTGATTAGCCACCGAATCACGTGGTGAAGAGGGACACAACAGCGACTAGCGTGTCGGCAAGCACGTGAACCTCAGGATAAATCTTGTGTCATCACTTTCATATTGTGACTGATTGATCCCGGTGTTCGGTTGTCTTGGTATTTATTGTTGATCATATTGGTTGGCTCAATACTTCGCCCCTCGGTGATACCCTCCTAACTCAACTCCGTATTACCTTCTTAGTTACCTTTGCTAGCTAGATAGTTTTGCTAGAGTAGCTCTTTTTGTGTAGCTTGCTAGTTTTAGTTGTAGTTTCCTTCTCGGTTTGATTTTGCGGTTGAGTGCATATATATTAGAATTGTGAATTGGATAGGTGGCTTGCAAACACCCCGTAGGCTAAGCAAAACTCGCATCTTGCTATTTGTTATATTGATAAACTTGTTTAGCACACTTTGTAGGAAATTTTAATAGGCTATTCACCCCCTCTAGCCATCAAGACCTTTCACTCGGTGCTTCAACCAACTGCTCAGCCCATAGGGGAACAACATGGCCTAGACGAAACCCTGCCGACTGTAGCTCAAGTCAACCACCAACCCCTCGGACTGGACAAAACCAGCTACGTGCCATAGGAAGACGATGAACAAGCAGAGGCAAGAGGCCTTGAGGCTCTGAATCAGATGCATGAGAAACTCCAAGAGAAAAGGCATCGAGTTGAGGCCCACCAGAGACAGACCCACCTGTAGGTGATAAGGAAGAAGGCAGACAAAGCCAGAGAACAACTCAGGTAGATGGACGAATACATGGTAGCTATCGAAGATGACCCAAACTACTTGCTCGAGCAGCACAACATGCCACCTCCGCTTCACCCCAACCCACCACCTCCATCCCTACCACCTCCATCACCACCCCCTCGCTTGCATCAAATCTACCCAGAGTACATTCCCCCCTGCCATGCAATCGCATTGTAGAAATCAACCCCCGCTAATGGCCTATGATCCAAAATCCCCCTAACCCAAATTTTACAAACCAAAGGCTAGCCACTAGAGTACAAACCACAAAACCTGCCAAGGTATGACGGAAATGTGGATCCTCGCCAATTCATAATGAGTTATGAGGCCGCAGTCATGGCAGCAGGAGGGGATGAGTTTACAATGGCAAAATCATTTGTGATCATTGCACGAGACATTGCTAAAATTTGGTACAACAATCTTCCCTTAGGCTCCATAGATTCCTAGAGCAACCTTCGTGAAAAATTGTGCAACCATTTCAAAGGTGTCAGCTCATTGACCACAAATACCATGGAATTGTTCGCTTGCACTCAAACCGATCAAGAACCCCTAAGAGATTTCTGGCGAAGGTTTGTTCAACTCAGAGCAAGGACCCCCAACATAACAGATGATACAATTATCCTCACAGTAGTCAATGGGGTAAGGCCTGGGCCATGCTCCTCCGGGCTCGCTAGAAAACCACCAAAAACCATCGTAGAACTGCACGAAGTCATGGAGAAGTACATCAGATTAGACACAGTGCATCACACAAAGACCGACTCTCTCAGACCTCAGGTGCACCCACCCCTAAGGCTGCCATAGTGCAATCAATACCCTCGCAATGAGGCAATCAATGTGAATGCAATAGAATCTGCACCTCCACAATAGCAAAGATAGCAATAGAATCAAAGACCCCAGTCAACACCCATCGCTGGTCAGAATGACAACAGAACACGTGCATAGAACAGATCCAACCAACGAGACCCGACAAAGGTTTATTGCCATTTTTGTGGGCTAGGAAAGGGACACATGACCAAACAGTGTGGCTATTTAATGAAGGGAAAAGAATACCAGGAGGCCCAGCAGGCCACAACCTCAGGCCCGCCGAAGCCTGTCAACTACACAAGAAGACAGCCAACCCCTGCAATCAGCACATACCATTATACACCCATAAACTATGGCATACCTTCACAACATCATCCTCAACAATACCAAAACTTCACAAGCTACAACTCTCCTTACAACCATCACAACACATACGACAACCCCCAACCATCTTGCAGCTACAACAGTCGCACCAACAACCACCCATACACAGTCACCCATCCACCCACTCCACCACAAATGCAAACCCAACATCCAGCACTACTGCCGCTACCCCTACCACCACCAACTCAGCAGTAGAAATGCAAGTAAAAGTAGAGCATGCGAGCTAGACCAACCAAACCACAATCAATAATCCAACTGCAACCTTCGGCTTCATTCTCGCAATCACCGGAGGGACTAATGTGGACCATGGCAACAAAAGGCAATGCAAAGAGCATATGAGATGGGTGCACCACCTCACCACTGAGGGACCGCACAAAAAATCACAATGGTCTCATATCCCAATAACGTTCGATAGCTCGGACCTCAAACTAAAAGACTACCCTCACACTGACGCAATGGTCATTGAGACAAACCTTGTCGGGTGGGCAGTGACAAGAATACTAGTCGATACAGGTAGCTCTATTGACATCCTATTCGCATCAACCTTTGACAACATGAAGCTTGACAGAAATCTACTCCAACCGGCAGGACGGCCCTTATATGGGTTCAGAGGCAAGCAAGTGAAAGCCATAGGCAAAATCACACTTCCAGTAACCTTCGGTGATCAACACAATAGCAGGACTTAGCACATAACCTTCGATGTGGTCGACATGCTCTACAACTACAATGCCATATTTGACTGAGGGGTCACAAACATGTTCAGCACCATCATGCACCTAGGCCATCTTTGTATGAAGCTATCCTCCGCCAAAGGCATCATTGCAGTATATGGTGATCAAGACCTCACCAGAATTATAGAAGAAATAGCTACACCAGGATAGAAAAACGCACACAACCTTGACAAAGAAAAGCCAAAAGAGAAGGAACCTTCATCAGATGAACCAGAGAAGCAAGCCCGAGCAAAGCCAGCAGAAGAAACCAAGAGGGTTACATTGTTCGAGGGTAACACCAGCAAGCAGGTCATCATCTCTGCCAAACTAGATAGCAAAATTGAGAGCGAACTCATTCAGTTTCTGCGCGACAACAGTGACATCTTCACCTAGTCTGCCAAAGACTTGCGAGGAGTCGACGGATCAATTATTGAACACATCCTCGATGTGAACAAAAACCACCCTCCGGTCAAACAAAAACTCCGCAAAATGTCTGAAGAAAGAAAGCAAGCGGCCAAGGAGGAGGTCCAACGCCTGCTTGACACGAGGGTCATTTGACCAGTCAAATACCCAACTTGGCTATCAAACGTTGTTCTAGTCAAAAAGAAAAATGGCAAGTGGAGAATATGCGTAGATTTCACGAGCCTAAACAAAGCATGCCCAAAAGACGATTCCCCTGCCAAGAATTAGCACCCTCATGGACTCAGTAGCCGGCTGCGAGTTACTGTCACTCCTTGACTGTTTCTCATGCTATCACCAGATTTGGATGAACCAAGAAGTCAAGGAAAAGACAAGTTTTATCACACCCTTTGGAACATACTACTTTACAAGAATGGCAGAAGGGCTTCGAAATGCAGGGTCAACCTTTGCCCGCATGACCACAAAAGTGTTCAAAGAGGACAAAGCAATCTTCACTTACGTGGATGACATTATCGTGCAGAGCAAGCTCAAACAAAATCACATCAAAGACCTCAAAAGAGCATTCATCAACCTTCGCAACGCAGGGCTCAAATTAAACCCTAAAAATTGTATATTTGGTGTAAGCAAGAGTAAACTGCTCGATTGCCTCGTCTCAGCAAGAGGAATTGAAGCCAACCTAGAAAAAATTGATGCTATCCTCGGCATGGAACCTCTAACTTCACGGAAGCTAGCACAAAGGCTCACAACACTGAACATATTCATTTCAAGGTCTGTAGAGCGAGGGCTACCTTTCTTCAAAGTGCTAAAGAACACAGATCCGTTCAGCTAGGGACCAACTCAACAAAAGGCTTTCAATGACCTCAAAGCCTACCTACACAACTTGACAACCCTCGTAAGTCCCCAGTCTGAAGAACCCCTATTGCTGTATGTCATAGCCTCGCCACACGCTGTCAGCGCAGTATTGGTAAGAGAACAACAAGAAGAGCACCAGAAAAAACAATTGCCAGTATACCATGTATCCAAAACCCTCAACGGTGCAAAAAAGTTTTACACAGAGTAGGTAGCATACACAGTCATCATGGTCTCCAGAAAACTGAAGCACTATTTTCAAGCGCATAAGATTATCGTACCCTTGAGCTTCCTGCTCGACAACATCTTCAAAAACCCAGAAGCCATAGGACGAATCAAAAAATGGGCCACCGAAATCAACGATTTTACAATAGAGTTTGTCGGGAGAAACACAATCAAATCTCAAGCCCTCACAGACTTCGTGGCAGATTGGACCCCCCGACATTCACAACATAGCAGAGGTCATAGAGCCAGTCTAGATAGTGCACACAGACGGAGCATGGGGATTAATGGGAGCCGATATAGCGGCAATCTTAACCTCACCGTCCGGCATCAAGCTCAGATATGCAGCGAGACTCAAATTCCAATGCACAAACAACAACACAGAACATGAAGCAATCATACTGGCCCTATCAAAGCTTCGTGCGCTCTCAGCAAGGAGGGCCATCATAAAAATAGACTCCTAGGTCATCTCTGGCCACATCAAAAAAACATTCAAAGCCAGAGATATAGAGCTACAAAAGTACCTACTCATAGTCCGCAAGATCGAAGGTTTCTTCCTGGGAATCACAACAAAACCAATCCCAAGGATAGAGAACAGCAAAGCAGATGAACTAGCCAAGGCAGCAGCACAGGTGAAAGTCCCTAGTTTGGTTTTGGCTAATTGATGAAACCTAGGACTAACCTTTGTATCTAAGTGGATGATTTAGATAAAGGTGGTCATTGAATATGAGACATGACATTGACTCATATGACCAAGATGGTGAAGACCAAGATGAGGCTTGGCTCGATGGACCGGTTGTGAAGGTGAAGGGCAAGTCGAGGCTTCGAAGCGAAGGACCATGCGATGGTGAAGCTTGAGCAAGACTTAGCGCCGACGGACCGATGCAACGGTGAAGAGCAAGTGAAGTCAAGGTCGATGGATCGAGACGGTCATGTGATGATATGAAGTGGATCATATCATTTGGAGAAACAAAATGGGCTCAAGGCAAAGGTATAACCATAGGGCCATTTTGTTTTACACTCAAGACACCATAGAGGGTGTGAGTGGTTTAGGATCGATAGCCGAACTATTAAGAGGGGAAGTCTTATCGGTTATTCGATGCACGGGTGCCACTAGGTGAATTCATGAAGTGCATTGCATGTAGGGCCTAGTGAGCTAATTGGAAAACCTTTGAAAATGATTGAGAAAAAGCTAACACACAAGCACATGGAGATGTACACTTGATGGTGTTGGCACATTTGCAAAGGTGGCGTTGGTCGCGCTGTGGTTTGCGGGTAGAGAGGGGTTTGGGTTCCTCTCTCCCTCCCGCCGAGCGTGTGAGCGCGGGATTCAGGCGATTTCGGGGAAACGAAATGCCTATTTTCCACTACGCCGAAAGTCGGAAAAGAAACGGAGGCGAACGGGGTCACTGAGGTGACCGGACGCTGCACCGGACGCGGTCACGGTGTGACCGGACGCATCCGGTCAGTACAGCGCGGTATCGGGCGCGCGGGCTAGGGTTTGCAACCGGCGCGTCCGGTCACTCGCGGGACCGGCGCGTCCGATCAAGTGCCCAGAAGGAACTGCGGTTCGCAAGGACGATCGGACGCAGGGCGCGTCCGGTCACACGCGATCGGACGCGTCCGGTCGTCGAGGGAGCTTACTAGACTCCGACCGGACGCTGGCACTGTCGCATCCGGTCGTTGCGAGGAGCGCGTCCGGTCGTTGTTTCACGGGCACGGGTGCTGTGCGGATCGGCACGTCCGGTCGTTGCGAGGAGCGCGTCCGGTCGTTGCTTCGCGCGCGCGGTGCTATGCGACCGGCGCGTCCGGTCGGTTGAGCAGCGCGTCCGGTCATAGCGTTTGACCGTTGGCGCGCAGTGACCGTTGGAGGATCTAACAGTCGCATTTGAAATGTGAGGGACACATGGACGTCGCAGGGCGACCGGACGCGGTTGAGCGCGTCCGGTCAGTTTCGACCGGCGCGTCCGGTCGTCCCGAAAAAATGGTCAGTGGAGTGGCAACGGCTCTATTTGTTTGGGGTGCTTATAAATACTCGTTGGCCGGCCCTTGGGGTCTCTTGGCATTTCTAACACTCTTGTGCATCCTTTGAGCTAGAGCTACTCCTCCCACTCATCTCTCTTGCTTGATTGCAAATCAAAAGTGAGATTGAGTGATCCCAAAGTGCATTGCATAGCTTGAGGGCATCTAGTGGCACTTGTGGGTGGTTTAGCCGGTGGATTTCTTGTTACTCTTGGAGAGTACCGCTCCTAGCCGGCTTGGAGATTGTTGGAGGCGTTGGCAAGAGAAGGTGATTGTTCTTGGCCACCTCCGGTTGATTGTAAGAGGTTCTTGTGCTTTCCTCGGCGGGACGCCAAAAGCAACTCTATTACATTGCGCGTGTCATTGAGTTACCTCACTTGAGAGTGGTGTCTTGCGGTGCCTTGTGGGGCGTGCCTTGAGGGGCAAGTGACTTGAGGGTCACACCGAGGAACCATCTAAGTGTTGGTCGACACAACCGGTGACGTAGCTTGTCGGTGCACAAGTGAACACCGGGTGAACAAAAATATTGTGTCTCTTGTCTCCCGGTGATTGGTCTTCATATTGTGTTGTTGTCAATATTGATTGATTGTATATCATCTTGGTGATTGGCAACATCTTCACTCCACCGTCGGTATAAGATTCACAATCCTATCTCTTGCATTTACTTTTACTAGATTATCTTGTGTAAGCTCTAGTGGTAGCCTTTGCTAGTGTTGTTAGCTTGCTCACTAGTGTAAGTTTAGTGACATAGCCCTTATGTGAACTAGAGATCATAATCTACTAGACTTGTGGATAGGAGGCTTGCATCACAACCGTAGGCTAAGCTAAACTCGCTTTGCGCCGTTTGTTGTTATAATTAGTTTGCTTAGTGTTTCTCGTAGAAATTTTTATAGGCTATTCACCCCCCCTCTAGCCATCTAGGACCTTACAAGTGGTATCGGAGCCGTGGTCACCGTTTTAATCAAGGCTTAACATCCTTCGGTGTGAAAAATGGCTCAAATTGTGTTCAATAATGTTGGGGGCAAGCCACCGTTCTTTGATGATGTTAGTTCTTTTGCTCATTGGAAGAGAAAAATGACAATGTACCTTGGATCTATTCATGAGAGAGTATTGCAAGTCACCGAGAATAATTTTGCTATCATTGATCCTGATCATCTCACTGATGAAGATAGAGCAAATAGAACATGCAATAGAATGGCTCTCAATACTTTTTACAATGGTATTGACACAAAAGTATTTGAGGGCATCAAGGATTTGGAATTTGCTAGTGAAGTGTGGACAAGATTGAGTGAAACTTATGAGGGCACTAAGGTTGTAAAGAGTGCCAAGCTATATGGGCTCAAGAGTGAGTTTGAGAACTTCAAGAAAAAGGATGATGAAACAATCATTGAAATGTTTCATAGATTGCAAGTGATAGTCAATGATCTCAAGAGCTTAGGGCACAAGACTCAAGATCAAAATTTTTGTCACAAGTTCTTATTGAGCTTACCTAGAAGATTCAAGATGTTGATTATGATGTTGCAAAGAGATGGGCTTGAAGCAATGAAGCCTAATGATTTGCTTGGTGAAGTATTGACCTATGACAAATATGATCAAGATGTTGATGACAAGGAGAAGGAGGAAGAAAAGAAGAAGAAGACCGTGGCATTCAAGGCCATCTCCTCCAAGGGCAAAGCTACCATCATTGAAGAAGAAGAAGACAATGATGAAGATGAAGATTATGAAATTGATGATGAGGCATTTGCTTTTGTAGTCAAGAAAATGGGTCACATGTTCATTAAGAGAAGAGGCTTCAAAAAGAGAAATGACAATTTCAAGAGCAATGAGCAACAAAGGAAGTGCTTCAATTGTGATAGCACCGAACATCTTCAAGTCGATTGTCCCTATGACAAGAAGAAAAACAACAAGATGGGCAAGTTTGAGAAGAAAAAGAAAGAAGCCAAGATAACATTCAAGAAAGGCAAGAATGGAGTCTATGTGGCCACTTGGGAAAGTGATGATGATGATGAAGAAGAAGAAGAATCATCCAACAAGGCTTTTGCTTCCATTGCTATCAACAAGAAGCCTTCACTATTTGATTCATCCTCTTCGTGCTTCATGGCCAAAGAAGCTAAGGTATTATATGATGAGAGTGATGATGAAAGTGAAATGGAATATGTTCATGATAGTGATAATGATAATAATAATGATAATGAAAATGATGATGATGAACCAACTAAAGAACAACTATATGACTTGATGCAACAAACCAGAGACATAGCTATTGCCAAGAACAAGGAGTGTAAGAAGCTTTCAATGAAAGTAGCAATACTTGAGAACGTTCTAGGTGAGCTTAAGACCACTCATGAGAGTCTAGTGGAAGACCATGAGGATCTTGGTAAAGCTCATTCCAAGCTTGAAAAAGCTCACTCATTGCTACTTGAGCAACAAGCAAAGAAGGAGGTTGTTGTATCATGTGATATAGGTGTTACATGTGTTATAATTGATGAATCCTTTGATAAACCTATCATCATGACAAATGCTAACCCTTCTTGTAGCTCTTCATCCACCACCACCAACTCTACCTCCACTACTAGTGATGGTTTCACTTGTGATACCTCACTAATGGTTGAGAATGAGACTCAAGAGAGAGGTGGATGAGCTCACTCACGCCCTAGGCAAGGCCTATGGTGGTGAGGCCCGCTTGCTTAAGTGCTTGGGTAGCCAAAGGTTCTCTCTTAACAAAGAGGGATTGGGCTACACCCCCAAGAAAGGCAAGTCTGCCTTTGCAACTCCAAAGCCTAGTTTTGTGAAGAGCAATGGTCGGTTTTGCAATAGATGCAAGCAAGTTGGGCACTTAGAGCATAATTGTAATAAAAAGAACCAAAGCAAGAAATTTGTTAATGCTATACCTTTTGATTCTTGCTATGTGCTTACCAAAGGTGTGAAGGGTGTGCAAGCTAAGTTTATTGGTACACCCATTGTTGGCCCAAAGAAGAAGGCTATTTGGGTACCAAAGAGCTTAGTTACTAACCTACAAGGACCCAAGCAAAAATGGGTACCTAAGCTTCATTGATTTGCTTGTAGGTCAATTACAAAGCCAGAGGAAGGCATTGGATTATTGATAGTGGGTGCACTCAACACATGACCGGTACATCAAGAATGTTTGACTCAATCAATGACAATGATAGTGGTGTTGATTCTATCACATTTGGTAATAACAAGAAAGGCAAGGTTATTGGCTTGGGCAAGATTGCAATATCAAATGACTTGAGTATCTCCAATGTGTTGCTAGTTGAAAGCTTGGATTTCAATCTTCTATCCGTGGCACAAATATGTGATCTTGGTTACAAATGTATCTTTGGGGTTGATGATGTGGAAGTCATTAGTATGAATGGTTCAAATGTGGCATTCAAGGGCTTTAGATATGAGAATCTCTACCTAGTTGACTTCAATGCTAGAGAAACTTCTTTGACAACTTGCTTAGTCTCCAAATCAAGCATGGGTTGGCTTTGGCATAGAAGGCTTGGTCATGTTGGCATGAAACAATTGAAGAAGCTTACAACTCACAATCTTGTCAATGGTTTGAAAGATGTTGAATTTGAGAAGAATAAGCCTTGTAGTGCATGTCAAGCCGGGAAGCAAGTTGGAAGCTCACATCCAAAGAAGAGTACAATGAGCACATGCAAAGCATTTGATTTGATGCACATGGATCTATTTGGCCCAACAACATACTCAAGCTTAGGTGGTAATAAGTATGGTTTTGTCATAGTGGATGACTTCACAAGATTCACATGGGTATTCTTTCTTAGTGACAAAAGTGAAGTGTTTGACACCTTCAAGACATTTCTTACTAGAGTTCACAATGAGTTTGAGATTAGAATCAAGAAAGTGAGAAGTGACAATGGAAGTGAGTTCAAGAATACAAGAATTGAAGAACTTTGTGAACACTATGGCATTGGACATCAATTCTCAGCCAAGTACACTCCACAATCAAATGGCCTAGTTGAGAGAAAGAATAGAACATTGCTTGATATGGCTAGATCAATGCTTCATGAGTACAATGTTAGTCAATCTTTTTGGGATGAAGCAATCAATACCGCTTGCTACTACATCAATGGACTATATTGTCATCCATTGCTAGAGAAAACCCCATATGAGCTACTTCATGGAAGAAAGCCCAATATTTCTTACTTTAGGGTGTTTGGTTGCAAATGCTATATCTTGAAGAAGGGCACTAGATTGGGGAAGTTTGACAAAAGATGTGATGAGGGGTTCCTACTTGGTTATTCAACTACAAGCAAAGCTTATAGAGTTTGGAACAACTCAAGTGGCATTCTAGAAGAAGTCCATGATGTGCAATTTGATGAAACCAATGGGTCACAAGATGAAGAAGAGAATCTAAATGATGTTGGTGGAACTCAATTGGTGGAAGCAATGAAGAACATGGACATTGGGGACATTAGAGCAAAGCAAGTAATTGACATTCAAGATGATGATAAAGATCAAGTGCTCAATTCTCCATTCAAGCTAGCTAGTGACTCTCAAGTGCAAGATCATGGTGCTAGTTCTTCTCAACAAGATACATCAAGTGATCAACCAAGCTCAAGCAATCAAGTGCAAGTACTCCAACCACAACATGTTGCAAGAGATCACCCCATTGATAGTGTTATTGGTGATATTAGAAGTGGTGTGCAAACAAGATCAAGATTGGCTATGTTTTGTGAGCATGCATCATTTGTGTCAACCATAGAACCAAAGAAAATAGAAGAAGCTTTGAGGGATGCCGATTGGATTATGGCTATGCAAGAAGAACTAAACAATTTCACAAGAAATGATGTTTGGGAGTTGGTAGAAAGGCCAAATGACTACAATGTGATTGGAACCAAGTGGGTGTTCAAAAACAAGCAAGATCAAGATGGCATTGTAGTGAGAAACAAAGCAAGACTAGTTGCTCAAGGTTACACTCAAGTTGAAGGTCTTGACTATGATGAGACATATGCTCCCGTGGCAAGATTGGAGGCAATAAGGATTCTATTGGCTTATGCTTGTGCACACAACATCAAACTATATCAAATGGATGTCAAAAGTGTATTTCTCAATGGGATCATCAATGAGTTAGTATTTGTTGAGCAACCGCCCGGATTTGAAGATGACAAGAAACCCAACCATGTCTACAAGTTGAAGAAGGCTTTATATGGCTTAAAGCAAGCACCTAGAGCATGGTATGAGAGGCTAAGGGATTTCCTTCTCTCTAAGGGATTCAAAATGGGCAAGGTTGATACTACTCTATTCACCAAGAAGATTGGAAATGATCTATTCATAGTGCAAATATATGTTGATGACATCATCTTTGGATCAACCGATCAAGCTTATTGTGAAGAATTTGGTGCTATGATGGCCAAAGAGTTTGAAATATCTATGATTGGTGAACTTAGATACTTCCTTGGTCTCCAAGTCAAGCAATTGAAGAATGGAACATTTGTGAGTCAAGGGAAATACATAAGGGACATGTTGAAGAAGTTTGGAATGCAAGATGCAAAGCCAATTTCAACTCCAATGGGCACAAATGGCAATTTGGATAGTGATCTTGATGGCAAAATGGTGAATCAAAAGGAATATCGGTCCTTGATTGGAAGTCTACTCTATGTCACCGCATCAAGGCCGGATGTCATGTTTAGTGTTTGCATGTGTGCTAGATATCAAGCCTCACCTAGAGAAAGTCATCTCACAGCCGCAAAGAGAATATTGAGGTACTTGAAGCAAACAAGAGATGTTGGACTATGGTATCCCAAGGGGTCAAAGTTTGAATTGATTGGATATTCGGACTCCGACTATGGGGGTTGCAAGATCAATAGAAAGAGCACAACTGGCACATGTCAATTACTTGGAAGATCACTTGTGTCATGGTCCTCAAAGAAACAAAATAGTGTGGCAATCTCTACCGCCGAAGCCGAATATGTGAGTGCGGGGAGTTGTTGTGCACAATTGCTATGGATGAAATCAACCTTGAAGGATTATGGCCTCAACTTCAAGAATGTGCCATTGCTATGTGATAATGAAAGTGCAATCAAGATGACACAAAACCCGGTTCAACATGGAAGAACAAAGCATATTGACATAAGGCATCATTTCATTAGAGATCATCAACAAAAGGGAGATATTGCCATTGAAAGTGTTGGCACCGATGATCAACTTGCCGATATTCTCACCAAGCCACTTGATGAAAAGAGGTTTTGCAAGCTAAGAAATGAATTGAACATTCTTGATTTCTCAAACATGAGTTGAATGCACCCCACCCACTTATTGACATGCCTCTCCTTCGACATTGCAAGGTAAAATTGATTGACATGTCATTCATCCTATGCTAAGGACTTGCTAGAGCATATAGACATAATAAGTGGTATGTATGAGCATTCATGATAAATCAAATGAATTTGATGGATGTATGTTACCACTATGGCTTCTATGCTTGCTTTAATCTAGTGGTAGCATATAACATGTTTGTGAGCTTGTAAACCTAGTATTGAATCTAGAAGATTTGCTATAAGTGTTTAATTCAACATAGGCAAGATAACCCTTATTTTGAGGAGTGAAGAAGCTTGTCTTTGGTTCAAATCGAATTAAATATCTTTGGCAAGTATTCTAGGTTAAACCAAATTTGATAAATTTTTAACCTTACATGTGGTATCGAATTAAATTCTAACCTACTCCATCAAACATTGTTTTTCTCTCCATAATTTGATCCCATTTTTGGGTAAGTTGTTGACAAAGGGGGAGAGAAAAAGATGATTCAACATGATAAAAGGGTAGATAAAGGGGTAAAAAAATTTTTGATGCACACAAGTAGGGGGAGCAAGCTCATAAACAAAGTTGTTGCATTTGTTTGTGCATTCTCATATGACTTGCTCATTGCACATGTATTTAAATTCAATATACATGCTTGTGTGGTGCAATGCTAGTATAGAAATTGGATGATGAAATGATCTACTAGCATGCATAGGAATAGTTTACATGTGGTATCTAGACTTGCCTAAAGCTTTACAAGTGGTTAGCTTTACAAGTGGTCCAAGAACCTTTACATATAATGTTGATCTCACGGGGTTCTTGAGTTTTGATGGATGTCTAGTTACTTCATGATGCTAAGGATGGTGTAAAAGGCAACTCCGATTGGTATCACGCTTCAAAGGTCCATTTCTTACACCATAGCATCATTTTGGTAGAATTACTCTCCCAACATTTCTATCCATGCATATGTGCAAAGCTTTCAATCCAAACTCTATGCACATATGTAGGGGGAGCTAATGCTACCAAAACCGAGCTTGTGATAATTGTCCAAACTTTACTTATGAGCAAAATTATTGGACAAGTATGACAAGTTCAAAACTTTTATTATCAAAATCATCTTTGTGAGGGTTGTCATCAATTACCAAAAAGGGGGAGATTGAAAGTCCCTAGTTTGGTTTTGGCTAATTGATGAAACCTAGGACTAACCTTTGTATCTAAGTGGATGATTTAGATAAAGGTGGTCATTGAATATGAGACATGACATTGACTCATATGACCAAGATGGTGAAGACCAAGATGAGGCTTGGCTCGATGGACCGGTTGTGAAGGTGAAGGGCAAGTCGAGGCTTCGAAGCGAAGGACCATGCGATGGTGAAGCTTGAGCAAGACTTAGCGCCGACGGACCGATGCAACGGTGAAGAGCAAGTGAAGTCAAGGTCGATGGATCGAGACGGTCATGTGATGATATGAAGTGGATCATATCATTTGGAGAAACAAAATGGGCTCAAGGCAAAGGTATAACCATAGGGCCATTTTGTTTTACACTCAAGACACCATAGAGGGTGTGAGTGGTTTAGGATCGATAGCCGAACTATTAAGAGGGGAAGTCTTATCGGTTATTCGATGCACGGGTGCCACTAGGTGAATTCATGAAGTGCATTGCATGTAGGGCCTAGTGAGCTAATTGGAAAACCTTTGAAAATGATTGAGAAAAAGCTAACACACAAGCACATGGAGATGTACACTTGATGGTGTTGGCACATTTGCAAAGGTGGCGTTGGTCGCGCTGTGGTTTGCGGGTAGAGAGGGGTTTGGGTTCCTCTCTCCCTCCCGCCGAGCGTGTGAGCGCGGGATTCAGGCGATTTCGGGGAAACGAAATGCCTATTTTCCACTACGCCGAAAGTCGGAAAAGAAACGGAGGCGAACGGGGTCACTGAGGTGACCGGACGCTGCACCGGACGCGGTCACGGTGTGACCGGACGCATCCGGTCAGTACAGCGCGGTATCGGGCGCGCGGGCTAGGGTTTGCAACCGGCGCGTCCGGTCACTCGCGGGACCGGCGCGTCCGATCAAGTGCCCAGAAGGAACTGTGGTTCGCAAGGACGATCGGACGCAGGGCGCGTCCGGTCACACGCGATCGGACGCGTCCGGTCGTCGAGGGAGCTTACTGGACTCCGACCGGATGCTGGCACTGTCGCATCCGGTCGTTGCGAGGAGCGCGTCCGGTCGTTGTTTCACGGGCGCGGGTGCTGTGCGGATCGGCGCGTCCGGTCGTTGCGAGGAGCGCGTCCGGTCGTTGCTTCGCGCGCGCGGTGCTGTGCGACCGGCGCGTCCGGTCGGTTGAGCAGCGCGTCCGGTCATAGCGTTTGACCGTTGGCGCGCAGTGACCATTGGAGGATCTAACGGTCACATTTGAAATGTGAGGGACATGTGGACGTCGCAGGGCGACCGGACGCGGTTGAGCGCGTCCGGTCAGTTTCGACCGGCGCGTCCGGTCGTCCCGAAAAAACGGTCAGTGGAGTGGCAACGGCTCTATTTGTTTGGGGTGCTTATAAATACTCGTTGGCCGGCCCTTGGGGAGGTCTCTTGGCATTTCTAACACTCTTGTGCATCCTTTGAGCTAGAGCTACTCCTCCCACTCATCTCTCTTGCTTGATTGCAAATCAAAAGTGAGATTGAGTGATCCCAAAGTGCATTGCATAGCTTGAGGGCATATAGTGGCACTTGTGGGTGGTTTAGCCGGTGGATTTCTTGTTACTCTTGGAGAGTACCGCTCCTAGCCGGCTTGGAGATTGTTGGAGGCGTTGGCAAGAGAAGGTGATTGTTCTTGGCCACCTCCGGTTGATTGTAAGAGGTTCTTGTGCTTTCCTCGGCGGGACGCCAAAAGCAACTCTATTACATTGCGCGTGTCATTGAG
The DNA here is from genome assembly GCA_038087645.1 of Saccharum hybrid cultivar R570. NCBI lineage: Eukaryota > Viridiplantae > Streptophyta > Magnoliopsida > Poales > Poaceae > Saccharum > Saccharum hybrid cultivar. The sequence continues at coordinate 10,738,875 of JAQSUU010000520.1, forward strand.
TTACCTCAGTTGAGAGTGGTGTCTTGCGGTGCCTTGCGGGGCGTGCCTTGAGGGGCAAGTGACTTGAGGGTCACACCGAGGAACCATCTAAGTGTTGGTCGACACAACCGGTGACGTAGCTTGTCGGTGCACAAGTGAACACCGGGTGAACAAAAATATTGTGTCTCTTGTCTCCCGGTGATTGGTCTTCATATTGTGTTGTTGTCAATATTGATTGATTGTATATCATCTTGGTGATTGGCAACATCTTCACTCCACCGTCGGTATAAGATTCACAATCCTATCTCTTGTATTTACTTTTACTAGATTATCTTGTGTAAGCTCTAGTGGTAGCCTTTGCTAGTGTTGTTAGCTTGCTCACTAGTGTAAGTTTAGTGACATAGCCCTTGTGTGAACTAGAGATCATAATCTACTAGACTTGTGGATAGGAGGCTTACATCACAACCGTAGGCTAAGCTAAACTCGCTTTGCGCCGTTTGTTGTTCTAACTAGTTTGCTTAGTGTTTCTCGTAGAAATTTTTATAGGCTATTCACCCCCCCTCTAGCCATCTAGGACCTTACAACAGGGTACCTCCCTACCCTTGGACATTTTCTATGAAATCATAAGCCAACCCTTGGTAGAAGTAAACTTCAAAGCACCCAAGCTGATCAACACAATTCACAACGAAGATTGGAGAGCACCAATCATGGCTTACCTCACAGGATACCATGAACCAAAAACCAAAGAAGAAGATAAGAGAATGCAATAGAGGGCGCGAGGGTACAGAATCATCAACGGTGAACTATACAAAACAGCATCACAACACCACTTCTCAAGTGTATCACTATCAGTGAGGGTAAACAGCTATTAAAGGAGATCCATGAGGGCTTTTGTGGTTCTGGCAACGGATCCAGGGCCCTAATAGGAAAAGCATTCAGACAAGGGTTCTACTAGCCAACCATAGTAAGTGACGCGACCTCAATAGTCCAACACTGCGAAGGTTGCCAGCTCTTAGCTTCACATTCAAACAGACCAGGAGCACCAACAACCTTAATCTGCCCAACATGGCCCCTCCAGCGATGGGCAATGGATCTAGTTGGACCTTTGCCAACCGCTCTAGGTAACCTTCGCTACGCGGTGGTCACCTTCAAGTACTTCACCAAATGGATAGAGGCCAAGCCACTCACCATAATAACCTTGCAGGCTGTCAAAAAAATTCTTCTGGCAGCAAATCATGTGCCGCTTTGAAGTACCAAGAGAACTCACCATGGACAATGGAACCCAGTTTGACAGCGAGGCGTTTAGGTAATTCTATATGTAGATAGGAACGAAGGTGTGCTTCACCTCTATAAGACACCCGCAATCCAATGGCCTCATTGAAAGAGCAAATGTCATAATTCTACAAGGAATCTCCAGAAGGTTGCATGGTACGCCTAAGGGCAAATGGGCTAAAGAGCTCACCTTAGTCATCTGGTCACACAACACCTCCGAATCAAGGGCAGCAAAGTTCACTCCATTCAAACTCCTCTTTGGTGAAGAAGCAGTCTTGCCGAAAGAAGTCACCCACAAGTCACCAAGAGTTACCCTCGCGAAAGATAGACCCCACTCTCAAGATGAAGAACAATTGACAAAAGACCTTGTGGAAGAACTTAGATGCCAAGTCATCAACAATGTTTGCATATACCAAGATGAGACCACTCGATGGAGAAACAAGAAGGTGAACCCTCGCCAAATCAACTTAGGTGACATGGTCCTCATCATAAAGCAAAACGCCAAAATGGTAGGCAAGCTCCAACCAAAATGGCTCGGGCCATACCTTGCCACTCAATCAACAAGACCAGGAGCATTCACCCTTCAAGATAGCAAAGGCAACAAGCTGCCACATACCTGGAATATCAACGACCTCCGCAAATACTACCCTTAGCAGCGCCTTAGCGAGCGCTCGCACAATGTAATTTTTTCTTTGTTTTTTTGTTCAATGATGTAAAAACTCAACACTACACTCTTTTCCTTGTGAAGGGGCACAATGTTTTTTAATGAGGCAGTAGCTCTACCCTTTAATACAAAATACTTGCCCTCGAAAAACTCAAATTCGCCAAAACGGGTGGCCCAAGGCTGACCCACCCTCATCGCCGTAAAACCAAGTAAAGATTTGCCCCAAGCAGGGCTCCTTATCTAGACCCCCGCTTGAATAAAAACATCCCCTAAAAATCGAGCACCCTCAGAAAAATGCTAGGAGCTCAAAAGCAAACCCCACCTGTCCTCAAGGCAAAGGACGGGAGCGGAGGTCAAAAAACCAAGCACCCTCGCAAAAAATGTCAGGAGCTCAAAAGCAAACCCCACCCGTCCTCAAGCAAAGGACGAGAGTGGAGGTCAAAAAACCGAGCACCCTCGCCAAAAATGCCAAGGGCTCAAAAAGCAAACCCCACCCGTCTTCAAGGCAAAGGACGGGAGCGGAGATCAAAAAACTAAGCACCCTCACAAAAATGCTAGGGGCTCAAAAAGCAAACCCTACCCATCCTCAAGGCAAAGGACAAGAGCAGAGGACAAAAACCTGAGCACCCTCACAAATATGCCAGGGGCTCACAAAAAAACCTGAGCACCCTCGCCAAAAATGCCAAGGGCTCAAAAAGCAAACCCCACCTGTCCTCAAGGCAAAGGACAGGAGTGGAGGCCAAAAACCTGAGCACCCTCGGAAGAATGCCAGGGGCTCACAACAAAAACCTAAGCACCCTTGCAAATTCACCAGGGAAGCCAAACAACAGGGATTAGCAAATCACCCCATTTAAGGATAATAATAAATGCACACAACAAATCAACAACAATGCAATCAATACTCAAATGCCATCACTCAACAAAGCACAGAAAACTACTCACCAGCATTTAAAACCCCACAACAAACCAGCCACTCAGCCAAACATTTAAGACCCCTTCCCCCCACCCCCTACCCAACATCAAATCACCCTATAAATACCACCCCAACCCATCACAAACAATAGTTGGGAAACATTAGCAGCAAACAACACCATCAAGCCCTATGTTGGCCAAATGCCTCGCAAAATACCAAACCCCCACAAAAGAAAAGTCTTGCCAAAAATCCCACCAGACCCAACCTCTAACCAAGTAAACGAGGGTACCGCAAGAACAAATGTAAAGATAGGGATAGCTAGACCAATCTCATCCGCAAACCTTCTCAAAGCAGTCCCAAAACCAAGAGCACGTGGGGGATACTATAAGAAAAATATAACATCCCCCAAGTGCTCCCTCGCCACCAATCTTGAGCCACAACGCGAAGGGATCGGCAACAACCCCTACTAGAAACTGGTCAGCGTGCGCTGACACCTTCACCAAGTGGTTCGAGCCCTGAAGCCCACATACGTCTAGCAACAGCCTGGCAAGGGGTAGTCAGATGAAATGTTGACAAGAGCTCTGGTGCCAGCCATGCAGAGATCAAGTGGCGGGGTTTCGATTCCTTTCTACTGCAAGTGGGCAATCAGCCGCATGCCAATGAAGCTTCGCTAGGAACCAGAACATGAAGGCGCCCCAGGAGGACATCAAGCTCAAGTAAGAATGAAGCCTCGCCAGGTCCAAGCTCCACAAGAAGGAAACTTATGACCTCAGTGACCTACCAAGACAACATCAATGGGGACTTCCTTCGTAGATCTAAAGAGAAGTTCACCAGAGCGCACCAAGGTTCATCATCGATCGGCAAGCATAGCAAAGTAGCGCACATCATATTCCACTGACACAAACAAAGGTCAAGCAGAATTGGCAATTACACGTTACACTTAGAGATAGTATACACATGTAAACCTCTGTCAATGGATCCCTATAAACTCTGACAAAATAAACAATACTTATTCTTAAAGATCTTACCCCATGTCACGTAAGAACAAGCGTGCCTTGCCCAAAAGAAAAAGGGGGCGTCGCTACGCATTAAGTTTCAAAGCGCAAAACAAGTGAGCCTCGCCCAAAAAGGAATAGGGGGCGTCGCTGCGTGTCAAGTTCAAAAGTAAAGAAAAAGCAAGCCTCGCCTAAAAGAAATAGGGGGCGTCGCTGCGCGTCAATTTCAAAAGTAAAGAAAAAAAGCGAGCCTCGCCTAAAAGAAACAGGGGGCGTCGCTACACATTAAGATTCAAAGCACAAAACAAGTGAGCCTCACCCAAAAGAAATAGGGGACGTCGCTGCGCATAAAGTCCAAAAGCACAGAAAAACCAAGCATCGAACAAAATACAATAGGGGGCATCACTAGGTGTCGAGTCTCAGAACACATATCAAACAAGCCTCGCCTAAAGAAAAAATGGGGCAACACAACAATACTATCACTAAAGAATAAAAGTGGCTCAAACCAAGGTATAAAAATTTCTCCGTCTAAATTAACCGATATTAGCAACAAAGTAAGAATTACAACAACTCGAACCCTCAAAGGGGCACTCAACAACAACAACAATTGCTCTCCTGCAGAAACCACATTAAGCCGACCCTCGATGTCGTAACTCCCAAACATCGGGAACGTCCTCCTCAAAGCAAACCTCGCAAGCAACTTCCTTTGCCATATCCGTAACCACATCCCCAAGCACACTATCAACAGTTCGCCTGCCACATCTTCCACAAACTCCTCCACATCATCAACCACCACTTGCAAACCCCCACCCATACTCCCACCCTCTTCAGGAACAACCCTTTCAACCATCGGCCCCTAGAGAACAGGCGCCGCAGGGACCAACAGCAGGTCACCCTCCAATACCCTCATGTGATACATGTGGTGCTGGTCACGCTCGTCAAGCTCCATTGGCTCGGGCTTCAACACCTTCAGCTTACCCTTGTCATCCAAGGTTAAACGACCTCGCCCAAATACAAAGTCTATGGCATCCTCATCCTCAATGTCATCAAGCATCACCGAACCAGACCTCGAACCAAATAACAAATGCTTAGCCTGATGACTCATGAAGTCCGCATTCCGCCAGAATTCACATGCCTCCCGATTCTTCCTATTATACAAACCTACCTTCGCCCACCAAAAACGATCAAATGATAATGATGAAAACTTAGATTTAACATGCGCCCAAGACACGCCAGAGATAAATGTACCATGATGATTCATCATCAGGGGCATAACATCCAACACTTCACACGCAGGCCCCGCCGGAACCTACACAATGAAGGCAATAGTCAAGCATCCACGAAATCAACCCTCGCAGGGGTCACACAAAATGTTACTTAGAAGTATCATCATCCTAGCTATGATGCACACACGCGTCAAACCTTCCCAGTCTGATCAATATCCATGGCGTTGGCATCAGTCGCATCTCTAGCTTCCTGACCTTCGACACCAATGTGCCCCACTCTGACATCCCCATGATCAGCTCCAAGAATAGCTCTGCTCTCGGACACCTCTACGGTGGCACCAGACACATCGACCCTCGTACCGATCAAAGATGTCCTAGTCACGGAGGTCGACCTGTCCTAAGGCTATGGCAACTGTTAAAACAATGAAAAAATAATAAGGAACAAAACAAAAGCAAATAGGAAAAATAATAATACAAAAGCCCAAAAGTACCTCATGGGTGCCAACTGCGGCTACGTCAAAAGCAAGAGCCTGACCCCTAGTCGACCAAAACTTCCTCAGGAACCGCACCATGTTCTTGCATTGAGGATCCCTGACAGCCTCGTGAATGCCATCCACACTAGGAAACTTATGAGGAACCCGCCCAATTTTCTTCAAATGATCACAGCTGGCCGCTTGAAAAGTCCAGACAATGGCAATGGCAGCACCATAAGCTCCGAGATCCAAAATGCCATCGAGCAACTTCGCAAACTGTCTAACCTCTGCTTGAAGCCACTCCAAAAATGCACCTGGATCAGCCTTAGTAAGAGCCTCGCTCAGCCTTACACCACCCTTAGAAAAAGTAGAATCAATAGCAGCCTTTTCCTCCTTCATACAAGCAAGCAAGGCAACCCTCGAATCCTCAAGATCCTTGGCCCTCGCTTCCGCCAAACCCACGGCCATCTAGCGAGCCTCCTCGGCCTTCTTCAAATCATCGTCCATCTTGTTTAGCTCTACGTGAAGGTCAATGTTGCGACACGCACAAGCTTCAGCCTCTTTGACCAGGGCCTTGTTTTTCTCAATCGAGGCCTGCAGCGACTCAACTTGCCCCATGAGCTGCTTGTTCATAGCCTTCAAGTCAGCCTTCGCTCTTTCAAGGTTGGAAACCTTCTCCTACAACTTAGTTTCAACAAGCCCATGATGAAGACTAGCAGCCCCTGCCAACATAATAGCCCTAATGCCTGACACCTCCAAATTCGTTGTCAAATCATCCATGGACTCGCTTGACAGCATAAACTCTGCCTCTGGCATGCTAATCCGCTGGTACGTCTTGGTCATGAAACGATGCTCCACTGCACTACCAACAAGATGACACCCATGGAGGTATGGGCTCGTAAAAATATCAATCTCCGGATCATCGGTCTCGTATTTGATAGCAAAATGCCGCAAGTCTCCCTTGTTCTTTTACAGAAATCAGCGTTGAAAAGCGCCTTTCGATGAAATCTTCCATGTATTTGTGTTTATGGCCTGTAAAATAACATTCTCTAAATACATGTGGAACTAGGTCAATAGTAAATGCATATGTACTTAAGATTGTTAATTTCTCCTCTTTTATATCTTAATTGGTAGTTTGAAATTAGAGTTAAAGACCGCCAACAAGCTCCCCCACACTTAGCCCTTTGCTCGTCCTCGAGTAAAGTTCAAGGGACTAAGATGGGTTATCTCCTTGATATATAATCTATATACAAGTTATTCCAAGCGTCACCTACACTTGTGAACCTTTAAGTGTCTACCACATTATCTTGGGTAATTGAATAATGGAACAGTTCAGATTCAAATCCCCTTACATCACTTAGTTCAGAAACTTAGGTTTTCATTTGATTTTGAAAATGTAAACATAGCATAGCTCCTCAAATGATTCTCTCAAATCACTCAAGTTTGTGTGTGGTTTGTCACCAAGGCATATCATAGTGTTGTCTTCTTTCTTTTCTAAAAAGCTTTATAAGGATCTTTGGGTAAGGAAAGATATGAAGGCATACTTACTCTGCATATTTTATTGTGTCAAAGCTCGGATCCAAGGAGAAAGATGTCATACCCTTAGACCAAGAAGTGCATGTGTGTGGATATGATGATAAATATATACTATACTCCTTAGTATGAGTGATCTCTCTCATAAGTTTTATTTCGAGAACATGGCTATCTCCTTTTTTTACATGAGCCTTCATGTGCTCATCATTTTTTTTCTTTTTGTACTTGGACCTTCATGTGCCCAAATTTTTTTTTCAATACCTTGGGACCTTCATGTGTCCCCTTTTTTTTAATACTTTTGCATAGCACATCTCTCTTAAACCACATATTGAGAGAGAGATCACTATTTTGTAGAACATGGAGTATTTATTTTAAAGATATTTTTTTGTGTCTACTCCCAGTGTAGGAGTAGAATTTTTGGTCGTTCTAAATGGAAGCATGTTTTTGTATACTCCTAGTGTATGAGCAACAAGTGTATGTAGGTGTACGTGATCTTGATCTTGGGGGCATGACAACTTTCTCAACTAGGGTCAACAAGACTTGACAAAACTCAGTGCAGGAATAAGTAGCATAAATATGGAGGTTTTAAGTTCTAAACACTAGGTATGGCTTTGGTAGGAATTTGAATATCATTGAGGAGCATGCTATTTGAATTTTGATTTTGTAAAATAAATCTCAAGTTCTTCACACGAGAGAGCAAGGTGCATTTTAATCCCACTATACCTCATATTCCAATTACTTAGACAACATGGGGTCTCTATGATAGTTGTTCACAAGTTATAGGAATATTGGTAAGGAATAAAGAGTATGCAAATTTTATCGAAGGATAACATGGAGATGGAGCACCATTTGTTTTATATTTTTCATTTGTTCAATTTTAATCTTTTTGAATGTAGGGAGTGAGGGTAGTGTTGCACAAACTATTGTTATAGAGGAAAGAGTTTAAAAAAATTCAGATGTGGTTTGGCTCAACCAGAGGTTCAGCCAATCCTTTTCTGAAGCTATTTGTCCTTCTGCATGATGGATCATCCGGGGGTTATTGGTGGGAGATCTTGAATGTGTGTTAGTTCTTGAGAGATATCCCCCACACTTGTTCTCATACCTGTTTTTATTTGACAAACAAATACAAACAAGAGCTCTACCGGTTTGAACACTAGGGAGCTTAAATTATTTTATCATTATTGTTTATTAATTATTATTATTATTATTTTTAGTTTTTAGCTTATGCATTTGTTACTTTTATTTATTTATTAGTTCACTAAACTTTTATCTTTTAGAATAACTCTACAAGGCATATGGCAAGGATGTAGTGTAAATTAGGCCTTGGTTTATCTCCATTTTAGATTACTTCCATTGTTTATGAAAACAGTAACTGAAAGTTCATTAACCAAGATTAAACACCATGTCTAATTTTGATTAAAGAAGGCTATTTTAACCTAAGCACCATGCTTAATTTAAAAAGCCTATGGATATACCGCATGTGCGCACATGTGAGTACACCCAAACTATAGAGCATATGATATAAACAAGGGATGGATGAACTTGCATGATCAAGTTTTATTCTAATGGGGATAACATGAGTTAAAAGGAGTTGGTAAACATTTATTACCTTTGCATACCTTGGTATACTTACCGGCCACATTTGTAGATGGAAGCTTTGAAGCTGCTGTAGGGACGACTGTATATGGTCCATCTCAGGTTATCACCAAGGCTAGGTCATACACATAACTAGTGTGTATGGACCATGGGCTTTAGTGATAGCAAAGGTCTAGAAGAGGAGAATGCTCCTTCTTTCTATTCTTCTCTTTTTTTCTATTTATTTTTCTTTTATAATTCATTATTTTATAATGGATTTTTTCTCAAACTTTTATTTTGAAGTAAAGAATTTTTTAAATCTAGAAATATTTATTTAGAATTTTAAAGATAACTACCGATTTACCTTTGGCAAGGGCTCACCGTTTTAAGTCTGTTGAGCTGGACTTCTCCATTGCATTTTAGCTTGAATTGGCATCATCTCATCCTGGAGATGGATAAGGATGATTGCACTTTTTGTTTCCATCATGCCACCTTGATCTTCATGTGGTTTGGATTGGCAGGTGTGCGATCCATGTTTCTTTTGATCAAGGTTTTATCCCTGCATAAGATTATTGGAGAATACATACCCGAGGAATTTTACAAAGGTTTTGAAGCAATAGTGGTTGATGTTGTGAGCTAAAGGTTTTCCTCTATGCTAAAGAAAAGTGGTGTTCATATATGTTCAATTAGCAAAGAGAGCTTCCCTTTTTTAGATTCAAAACCTTTGTTTATTCAAAGTTCACCAAGTGAGTTTTGATTCTTCTTTGTTGTGATTTCATCTCAAGGACTTACCCACATGAATTTGATAGGCCCCGTTTGGCAGGGCTTCTCCTACGGCTTCAGGAGCCATTTGGAGCTGTTTTCTGCCAAACGGGGTAAAATAAAATGGCTCCACCGATGGAGCCCCTAAAAACATGCTATCACATGCCTTTGGGGTGGGAAGGAGCCAAAAATAGTGGCTTCTCCCGGCTCCTTCTCTAGCAACGTGACCCCCTGCCCTTAATACTTGATGAAATTACGTGAATTGCCACCGGGAAAGAAGCGCCGCACCCCGTCATTCTGTTTGTGACCTTTTCTCTTCCCTCTCGTACGCCTATACGTGTCCCGCAGAAGAGCGCCTAGCCTGGCGCCGTCAGCGGAGGCCCCTGGTCTGGCTCGGCTTGTCATATTTATCAACAGCTAGCAATATTATTTGATTTAGATGTTCACATTTTTTGTCAATAGCTACTACAATATTGTGACCAGCATACATCTATTATTTATCATTTTTGATATATTATTCGTCGTGATTATATATGTTTGCATTATAACATGATATATGATTTGTGTACTATATCATCACCTTGCACGGGCATATTTGTTTGAACAGATCCATACTATGCAAAAAGCAATGCAATACTATTGGTTGCGAGTTCCTTGTGTTATTTTTTATTTATAATTTTTGAATTTTATTTATAATTTAATAAATTTTGAATTTAAAATGTTAAATTCAAATTTACTTAGACAAAAAAATATAGAAACGTACATCTGCATGCATGATACAAACGTGAAGCGTACACAGGGGTATGTTGGACATTTGACCTCTCTTGGGCATGCATGATACAAAGGTGAAGTCCTTTTGCCGAACAGTTTACTAAAACGACTTCAGCTCCACCTATGGATCCGTTCGTGGAGCTAAAGCAAAAAAAAATAGCTCCACTGATGAAGTGAAACCCTGCCAAACGGGGCCATAGTGTCTTGCACGGGTTAGTCCATGCATGCAACCAAAGTCTATATTTAGCAGTTTTAGTAAAAAATCAAACTAGACTCCATGTCTAATTTGATTAAGTTAGGCTAATTAACGTAAGCACCATGCTTAATTTAAAAAGATGTACAACCAACATCTAAACCAAAGCATACTAGAATAGAAAAAAGATGCATGAAAGTAACATGAGATTCACTTGTACGGAGGTGAGAACTTTGAACGGTGACATGCATGAAATATGTAATGGTAAAAGTAACTAAAAATAGGAAAGATATTTTTGGGGTTGGTTCTCTCATACCTTGATTAATTGTACCATCACCCATAATTTGTGATTGAATTGTGAGTGATGTAATGTAGTTGCTCCATCACATATGATGCTTTTGTTTTCACTTGACGGTGACCTTCTCTCTTTCTGCATATAGTTAGCATATATATACCTTTCTATGAAATGGCAGGGTGGAGGTGTTGATTGTTCATGAATGATCATGAACCCATAAGTAAATAATGAACAAAACTAAGTTAAAGTAGAACTCACCACCGAAGATAAACATGAACCTTATACTCCAAGTAGTATTGGGATCGTAGAGGTACCAATGAAAAGGGAGCCGACATTCCTGGCATTCCTTTTGCTACAAATGGAGGTAGCCGAGAACCCCGGTACTTCTCCACTCTTACTCTTCCTCACTCACTACTACAACTAGCTAGAGAGCTAAGATATGAAATGGAGCTCTACTCTTCTTGCTACATTGTGTCTCTTGTGTTATGTCTTTCCCAAGTGTGTTGTGGTGTAGAGGGGGTACCCCTTTATTTATACAGGGCAAGAGGTGGTGCTAGAAGCTATATTTGGCATGAAGCATGCACTCCATCGCCTCTGCATGTTGAGGAGGCACCGCCACAACAAGGAGAGGCAGGGAGGTGCCAAGAGGGGAGCGACCGTCCCCTAGGAGCGGCCGGCCCTTGACTGCCACCTCTAGCCACCGTCTTTGCATGGCAGGCCTTGGGCTAGACATGGACCAATGCCCCATGGTGCTTTGCCCATTTTGAGTTGGTTTGGTGGGCGTCTCCCTTGTTCTTTTGCGCAAATCAGCGTCGAAAAGCGCTTTTCGGTGAAATCTTCCATGTATTTTGTTTATGGCCTGCAAAATAACATTCTCTAAATACATGTGGAACTAGGTCAATAGTAAATGCATATGTACTTAAGATTCTTAATTTCTCCTCTTTTTATATCTTAATTGGTGGTTAGAAATTGGAGTTAAAGATCGCCGACAATCACCCGCGCCAAAATCTCTGCTGTCACTGGAAGACCCATCCACCTTCACCTCCTCAGAACCCTCACTACCTCCCTTCTCCTCCTCCTCTTCTTCATCATCAGATGAAATATCTTGCAGAATAGGAACACTACTGAGGCCTAGCATCTTGCGAGCAGGAACAGAAACCCCCAGTTGTGCTTGGTCACGGCGCCACTGCCACCACGGGCCTAGGCTTCGCAGAAGCGGTCGACAGAGCAACTAATGATGCAGGAATCTTTGCATCAACTGGCCTGTTAAAAGGTCTGTATTTGGTTTTGGTAATTGAGTGACAACTTAGGTGGACTAATTGTGTTTTATGTGAGATACACATGTGATTAGTCCATAGGTACATATGTGTTAGCAACATATGCCATGATGGTGGAGATGGTTTGAAGATGGTGCAAAGCTCACACATGTGATGATGGAGGAGCTCATTACATATGAGACATGACATGGAGTCATGTGATCAAGGTGGAGAAGATCAAGACATGACTTGGCTTGATGGACCAGTTGCAAGTGTGAAGGGCAAGTCAGAGGCTTTGAAGCGAGGGACCACGTGTGATAGTGAAGCTTGAGAAATACTTGGCGTCGATGGACCGAGGCAACGGCGAAGAGCAAGTGAGGTCAAGATCGATGAACCAATACATTCACATGATGATATGAAGTGGATTATATCATTTGGTGATTGGTTAGTGCATGTGTTGCATCAATAATGGAGGGAGATGAAATGGAAATGCGCAAGGCAAAGGTATAACCTAGGGCATTTCATTTCATTGGTCATAGGTGTGTAGAGAAGTTTATGACCGAGTTTAGGATAGATGGCCGTACTATTAAGAGGGGCAAACTTGTTTGCATATCGGTCATCTAGTGTCACTCGAGTGATCTAACTTTGCATCGTTGCTAGGATAGAGTGGCATGGCAAGTTGAGTGGCTAACTCCTTTGAAGAAAATGATTGTGTAAATGCTAACACACTTGCACATGGTGGTGTACACTTGGTGGTGTTAGCACATTTGTGAAGGAGGTGGAGTTTGAGGGGTAGAGAGGGGTTTGGGTTCCTCTCTCTCTCCCGCCGAGCTTGCGAGGTGAGATTCAACGCTTTTGTGGAAGTGAAACGCCTATTTTTCATTGCGCCAAAGGTGAAGAAATGGAGGCGAATGGAGGTCGCTGGGGTGACCGGACACTGAACCGAACGTGGTCTCAGCATGACCAACGCGTCGATCAGTGGCAGCAGCTGTGCGTGGCATGGGGCGCTAGGGTTTGCAACCGGTGTGTCCGGTCCCTCATGGAACCAGATCATCCGGTCATGCACCTAGAGAACAACGTGAGTCTCGGAGCTGATCGGACGTGGTGGTGCATCCGGTCACATGAGATCAGACGCGTCCGGTTGACAAAGTCGCTCTCTAGAACCTCTCTAGATAGCGACAGGACGCTAGCACTATCATGTCTGGTCGAGGCGTGCAACACGTCTGGTCATGGCTTCACACGTAGGGTCTGTCCATGACCTGTGTGTCTGGTTGAGTCTGGCTGGCATGTTCGGTTGGCTATTGACCATTGGTGCACAGTGACCGTTGGAGGATCGAGCGACCGCAGTTGAATCCTGAGGGACACGTGGATGGCTGCGAGTAATTGGACGCAGCGCAGTGCGTCTGGTCATCCTAAAATTCACCCAGTGGTAGGGCAATGACTATATTCGTTTGTGGGGGCTATAAATAGCCTCTTGGCCAGCCTTGGCTAGTTCTTGGCACCCTTGGGATTTAGTGTCCATGCTTTGGGAGTGCTAGGAGAGCCTCTAACTCACTTGTGCTTGCAAGAGTGCGAATCAATTGCGAGTGAGTGTGATCCTAGTGTGTTGCATCGTGAGGTTGCATCGAGTGGCACTAGGTGTTCGAGTTGCAAGCGGATGGTGCTTGTTACTCTTAGAGGTTGCCACCTCCTAGATGGCTTGGTGGCTTGTGGCTCCATCGAAGCTCGCAAGAATATTGTGTGAGGCTCCGAAGAAGCTTTGTGAGGGGGATTGTGCTCATCCCATGGGGATCGCGAAGAGCAACTCTAGTAGAGCGTGTCATTGAGCTACCACACTTGATGGTGGGTTCTTGTGGTGCTCTTTGGGAGAGCTTGGTTGTGGATATCGATTAGCCACTGAACCATGAGGTGTTGGTTGACACAACGGGGACGTAGCTTGGTGGCAACCAAGTGAACCTCAGGAGAAAATCACTGTGTCAACATTGTTCATCATCTTCTTGGTGGTTTACCTTCGTGCAACACAAGCTTGTATTTACTTTCATATATATATATATCTTGCTTGTATAGTGGCTCTTGGTTCTAGTTGTGCTTGTGTAGCTAGCTAGATATCTTCTTGCTTGTGTAGCTAGAAGTGTCCCCTTTGCGTGGCTAATTTAGTTTGTGTAACCTTGTTAGTCACATTGCTTAGTTTGTGTAGCTAAGTAATTTGTGCTCTCTAATTTGGCATTAGTTGCCTTGTTATTGAGCATTGCTAGTGAGCCTAGGAGCTTTGTGCTTTTACTTACTAGAATTGTATAGGAGCTCCCCGGTGTGCAAAGTACTAGTGCATAAGTTTGTGTGACCTTGCTCTAGAATTGATTAGGTGAGCTCTTGCTAAGCTTGGCACCTTAGTTGCTTGATTAGGATCTTTTGTAATGTGCTAGAGTTATAGATAGAGGGGTGTAGTCTTGGCTAGACTGATAGATTTAATTCTGCACTTGTTTCGGTTAGCCAATGCAATTAAGTTTTAGAAAGGACTATTCACCCCTCCCCTCTAGTCCGCCATCTCAATCCTTCACTTGTCAACACTTGACCCGCACCCGTGCCCACGTCAGCCACACCCGAACATGCCTGTGCCTTTATCCCTCATCATAGATCACTTCCTCTTCCTGCCACCCTCGACATCCTTCAAGTCCACTTCTGGCCAATCGGGGTATGTCAACCCAAGCAAATCAAAGCAACGATTCACCCGAGGATGATTAGCTAGGGCAACCTTTATAGCTTTATTCTCCTGGGTCCCAAGAGCCTCGATGAGTTCCTCAACCATCTCAGCCACCCTCTTGAAAATAGCCTTTACCCCTTCCACAAGGGTGTTACACTTTTGAATCACCTTCGACCAGGCCTCCTTGACATCAACATCGAGACCCTTCACGTCTCACGCTTGATATTTCTCATCATTTCTAACCGTGAACCAAGCCTAGCTAGCCCTCAAAGGCAAAACCTTCGCACAAACATACTCCTCAACAAGATCACACGCGCATTATTGGCACAACAAAACCCTCAGTGCATCAACAGTGGCAGCACAAGAATCAGCATGACACCAGTTGGTGGTGCTTAACTCACATTTTTAACCACCAACATCCATATAAAATTAACTCAAATGAAAATCAAACTTAAAATTAGGGATTTTAACTCACACTTTCCACAAGTATTGGTGCAAGCATGTTTTGCAGGTCACAAACATAAAATGCATGAGAAATTCACTGAAAGGCACTTTCTGACACTGAATCGCGTAAAGGAATGACAAAGACGCCTATTAATTCAACTCAAACGAAGCAAAACTCCATCGGGGAGCAATGTTGGTCTAGGCCATGGCCTGCCACGCGAAGGTAGTGGCCAGAGGCGATGGTCAAGGGGCGGCCGGTCCCTAGGGGTTGTCAGCCCCCTGCTGGTGCCACTTGTCCTCTCCTTCATGTTGCGGTTGCATGGCTCCATGTAGAAGGCGGTGGTGCATGGGCTTCGCGCAAGAAATAGCCACAACATTGCCTCTCCTTTCTGTATAAATAGAGGGGCAACCCCACTATACACCACAACATTTGGAAGAGTAGACACAAGAGTGACACAATGTAGCAAGAAGAGAGAAGTGCTCCATTCATATATTAGCTCTCTAGCTAGTCTAGTTTAGGGAGTGAGTGAGGAAGAGAAAGAGATAGAGAAGTACTAGGGTTGTCGGCTACCTCCATTTGTAGTGGAAGGAATGCCAGGAATGTTGGCTCCCTCTTCACTTGTACCTCGATGGACCTAGTACTACTTGGAGTACAAAGTTTGTGTTCTTCTATGGTGGTGAGATCTTACTTTAAGTTAGTCTTATTCATTATTTACTTACAGGTTCGTCATCCGTCCCCATGGCGGATACTCTAGTAGAGGGTTCCTGATAAATATGGATAACCCTGTACGGCGCTAGAGTAGTAGTCGATAGCATAGACGTGGTGTCTAGGCTAGAGGCTACCTTCGTTTGCCTCGTTCTCTACGGTTGAGGGGTACGCGGCAGGTGGTGACAGCCCTATCCAACTCTTACAATCCCCCACGTGTGGGTTTCGCGTAGAGCCATAGGCCGGCAACGCTTGGTAGACCAAGTGTTATCCGGTGCCCAAAGTAAGTCTTTAGTGGTAAAGCTATCTTAACTTAGGATCTCTATCCTTAAAAAACCTTGCTACCTGAAGCTATCTTCCTTCTTGTTACCTTAGGTGAACTAATTAGGAGGCTGTTACATGTTTGTTCATTGTGGAAATACGATACCCTGAATACTTTCGGGCGAAATGCTACAATGGTAATTCCGTGCGCTTGCGGATTATTTCTGTATGCATTAAAAAATACCAACAAGCATTGCTGGTACCGTTACCGGGGATGGTTGTCATAATTATCTCCAAACCTAGTTCACCCGTGTATCCTTATGTCTTATCTTTCCTTTTAGAAAGAAAAAAAATAGTTATTCCTTTTATTCCTTTTCACCATGAAGCCCTTCCATTAAAAAAATATATCTTTCTGCTCCTTAGGATGAGTTCTTAGAGCCACCACTATCGAAGCCAATCAAAACTTATGGCTATAAACTCTGTCCTGGCCTTTGGCGGTCAAGCTTATGACCATAAACTAAGCACTGTCGGGAGATACCCTGGATTATCATAAAAAAACACAGCACAACTTTTTTTTATCGATAACAAGAAGATCATGTTTTCAAGTTAGTATGCACCTTCGGGTATCCTTGTTTGCTAACCATGATAGGTTAAGATCAAGAAGAATAGGGGACATACGATGCTAGAACACATGGGAGCTGCATCAACTAAACGCCATGACACCATTTGGTGATGAACACACTCAAAAGGAGGCCCTGACTTTGCACACTTGACTTTTACCCAAAAGTCCAAGTGTGGGAGAGGGTAGTGGAAATCTCACTACAAAGCTCCATCCACACCAAAGGCCATCTTGGGTTAAAAAATGAATGATATCAGCTCTACCTTGCTATAAAAAAGGAGAGAGAATAGATGAAAACAAAAAAAATCCATTATAAAAAATATATATATAAAAAAGAGAAGAAAAAATGATATATAAAAAAGAGAAAAGAAGAAGAAAAGAGAAAAGGAGCCACAAGAAGAGTGCTCCCCGTCTATACCTTTACTGCTTATCACCAAGGCCCATGGTCTATACACACTATTTGTGTGTGTAGCCTAGCCTTGTTGATCGCCTGAGTAGGATTATATGCAATCAAGCCACCATGTAGCAGGCTCAAAGCTTCATCTACATATGATGTCGGTAACTATAATCAGGTATGCAAAGGTGATTCAATGTTCACCAACAGCGTACCTCATGTTTCTCTCCATGAAAATATAAACATGCTCATTCATGCTTTGCTTGTTTATGTTCTATGCTCTAGTTTGGGTACATTTTATATAGATATACCCATAGGCCTTTTGAATTAAGCATGGTGCTTAGGTAAAAATGGCCTTCTTTAATCAAAATTTGACATGGTGTTAAAATTTGGTTAATGAACTTTAGAGTATTATTTTCGTAAACAATGTTAGTAATCTAATATGAATATAAACCAAGGCTAGGAATACATTGCAACCTTACTTTAGCCTTGCTTGAGTTAAACCAAAAAAAAGTTAGGTGAACAAATTTTTAATAATAAATAAATAAATAAATAAAATAATAATCATAATAATGATAATAATAATAAAAATGTAGGCTCCCTAGTGTTTTAGCTGGAAGAGCCCTTGTTTGTTCTATTTTTATTTTTCTATTTGAATAAAATAGTGTCGGGTACTAGTAAAACGGGGTACCCCATCGCACCGCAAAAACCATCCACCAAGCAATATTACGGCCCATGGCCCATTATAGCCGACCCAGGCCTTACTCTGCTCAAAACCAAAGCCAGAGGACAAAGCGCCCGAGCCCCCCCCCTAGCGCTCCTCCACTTCATCTGACCTCCCTCCATCTTGTCCGACCCCCGTGACATCATCCAGGTGCCCGAGCCCTATGACATCATCGAGGCGCTCGACCTCTTTGCACCGCTATTGCTTCGCTCGACCCCCACTGTAACACACTGCCATGGGTATGCACGGGGCCCTACTTTTTCTTGCTAAGGAACAGGAGCTCGCCACGTCGTGCAGGATTATCTAGGAACTTGTAATGCCTAATTAATGATCCAGTCAAGGCTTCCATGGATCTTTCTCACCCCCCACGGTAATAACAGAGAGAAGCTATGCTACGTCACAACCTATCATGTCCGCCTCAACGGGACGAGGAGCAACGACCGTCTAGGCCCCCACCTTTTCGCTGGCGCGACTTCAGGTCCACAAAATCTTCTTCATCATGACACCGTGTCAGGGTATGGCTTTGCTGTGTCAACTACAGCCATGGCAGGCCACCACGACGACGACGACTGTGCGAATGCATGAACTAAGAGGAAAGCTAGCAATAGGAAGCACCTTATGGCCTTTTCTTTCTATTTTTGTACATCCAGATACTCTGTAACCTGACCCCTCCCTTTGCATACTATAAAAGGGGAGGGAAAGACCCTCAACAGGGAGAGAGACAAAAAAACAACACCCAGCAATGGCAATGTACTAAGCACACACCCGAAAACACTCAAACGCACCCACTCACAGAGACTTGGGAGCCATCCCTCTCTCGACCAGCTTGTATCCCCCTCCTACAAGCACCCCTAGTGCAAAGCAACATGAGCAGCATTGAGCACTAGACATAGGGACATTCAGTCCAAACCAGTATACATCTTGTGTCCACCTTGCACAGCCATCGGAGGCTTCGACGCGTAGCATCGTTCACTTGTCCCGTCTCTAGACACCCCCCGATTCTAGAACATCGATAGTTGGCGCGCTAGGTAGGGGCCTCTGCGCATCATGTTCTACTCCACCAAGTCTCCAATGGTCAGAAATGATGTCAACTTTGCTCTGGGATCCCACATCTAGTTTGGGAGCCTTGAGTTCATTGTCGTCGGGGAGGGCGACGACCTCGACCTCCTTCCACCGACCGGCGAGCCCGCCAGCTTCTCCGAGCTGGCGGCCAACCTACGACTCCACTCTGATGAGTTGAAGGGTACATGGCCCGACAAGTTTAGCTACCCTAGCATACCACGAGTTGGCCAGCCCTATCATGACAAAAAGGTTCATAAATCATCAACAAACTTTTATCATCTCAATCTAAAGGCAAGAGAAGTACTAGAGGATCTACCCTAACAACTCAAGCGCTCCATCGCCGATGTCCTAGCGTTGACCGAGACAAGCTCCAACTCCAACTTCCTCGACTCCGACTCCGACAACGACAATGAAGGTGGCACCAGCTTCATCAGGCTTTGAGAGATGCAATGCTTTTTGCGCATCAGCGACTACCTCCTCGATAATGAGCCATGCAAGGATGACTTCGTTGATTGCTTCGACGGCTACGAGCTTTCATGGCCATAAAGAGAACAACTGGGTCCCTAGATAGAAGTTGGTAAAACAATCACTGAGCCCATCTCATGTTGTTTTCATTATTAATACTGCTATTAAGCTGCTCTTGCAATCTTCCTTTAAGTTGCTCTTCATATCCCTTGCAATGCAGAACCAGTCATTTGCACATGGTCTGAATCCAGCTCTGGAGTTCGTAGGCTGACCCTGTGAAGGGGTTTCGATAGTCGCTCCAAGCCAACAGAGTGAGGGATGGAATGAGGAGTGGCACACTAGCGGCAAGTACCCAGTTGCACCGAGCACCTTATGGGACTCTTCGATCCATGTTCGAGTCTTGATGAACACTGGTCTAGGGTATTTTATCGGAGAAAGGCAATGAGCCACCGGGGATGGTCGAACGACCCTGGTTACCCTGCTAAACCAGTCATCAAGAGTTTGGGTTCAGTCACTAGCTACCTCGGTTGGATCCCTATCGAATGGGAACCAGGGCCCTGCTCGAACTGAGAAACCCATTAGCAACTCAAACGGGCACCATGTTTCAACCCTAGGCAAGAGGGATGATGTGCCGCTGTCTAACCCCTCCTTCTTTGCAAAGAAGAAGTGCGAGGGGAATGCATTGGGCCTCCTAACCAGATCGACGCATGGGCAAAGATTTTTTTGGAGGCCTAGATTCATACGCATAACTACTTTCTTATTTCAAAGGCCCATCGAGGCCCATGTGTTGGTACGATGTCTACCCGGGCCACCGCCCAGAGTTAGGAAGCGCCCGAGGGAAAAATGTCTGGCTGACGGCTATCCCTTCCATGCATCAGCATTAAGGGACATCGACCCCGTCTCAAGACGCGGCAATGGCAGTAGTCACATCGACCCTAATATGCTACGTGCACCCGGGAGCGGTTCCTTCCTTGCAAAGGACCCTGCCAAACTTGTCACTGGCGATGCTCCGGCGACATTTTATACTAACGACATGCTAACTTAAAAAATATACACAAAATATAAAACCAAACACCGATTAATTCATAAGAGGTCCGATACAAAAGGCGTCGATGCACCACAAGCAAAATAAGAGAAAAACCCTAATGAGGGAGGAGCCTCGCCAGCACCTCCACGGCAGGAACATGGGCAGCCACCACCTCCCTTGCTGGACCATAGCGCGCGACCAGGTCCTTATGGTGGCACAACTCCTCCCCCGTAGGGAAGCCGTTGACCCCGGTGAGGTCTGCCTCCACCATCACCTTCGCCATGGCTAGGCAACCCTAGTGCCACAACGGACGCCACTCTCGATGGCATCGAGGACACGACGTCACGTGTTCCAAAGACGCTCCTCCTGGGCACCCGACGCAGCCCCCAGGAAGTCAAGGAAGGCATCCACCACCGCACAGAGACACTCTAGTTCCGTCATCACCTCTGAAGGAAAACCCCATTTCTATCAGATGAAAGCAAAAAAGAAACCAAAAAACAAGAGAGAGAACTGAAGACATACGAACGCCATGGCGGTCAGCGTCCTCGAGCTGCTTGATGAGAGCATTCGCCTCTCCTTGACGTCCGTCGCCATGACGCCTGCCAGTGCCAGCTCCTCTGCCTCTTTCACCATCAGCTCTGACAGGCCGGCATGAGCCACGGTAGCAATATGAAAGAGGCCACTGGCAGAAAGGCCACCGGTGTTTAGCACATAGCCAGACCTGCTGAAGGCCCCGATCATCAGTACAGCGGCGCTGCGCCGCCAGGGGCCGTCCACCTCCTTGGACGCCCAAGATCCCCTCGAAGAGTCACCGTGCTCCATCAAGGCTGAACTAAGTGGGAGAGGGAGTAGGGAAAGGAAGACAAGGATAGTGAAAGGGTCAGGCTCCGAGCCGGGTATAAATAGACCCCAAGCAACCGTTCGGTTCCATAGTCTCCCGGGGCGATCAATGTGGTCTTGATTCATGAAGCACTGCCCTCTCCTCTCATCAAAACCATGACGATCCAAATCACAAACTATTGCCCACTTTCTCTACCAGTTATCTCACTGCTCCCATCTACCACACTCAATTACCTCTGACAAAAACCACCACTACATGCTTTCACCTTCCTTTCCGCACAACTGATCCTCAACGCGTCCATAGGCTAACCATGGGCCACGGTAAAAGGAAAACACCTTCATCAAGACTCACCCAGAAAGGCCTCCCTTGGGCCCAACAGAACACACAAACTATACCAAGAGCCGGCGGACGGCGATTGGGATGACCCACATACTTCATGCCAAGTTTCAGAGGCCCACAGAGGAAATCAAAGGACTTGGCATGAAGAACCATTGCGAAGAGAAAGGGCATGGGGGCAGACCCCACCACGACCAGCCAATGGCTGGTCAAGGACGCCCGTTTCTCTGAAGCATTCCAACTTTTGTAGAGTAACGGCTTGGGAGCTGACCCCACCTTGTCAGCCTAACGAATGGCCAAGGTTCCCCACAACTATATGATCGCGCACTCATATCTCAGCCCTTGAAGGGGTACACTATCCCTCTAAGGCCTCGGGGGCTACACCCAGTGTCAACGCTCGCGCGCACCCACCAGAAAAATCCTCAAGAACACAAGACAAATCGCTCGCTTATCTCTAAGCCTCTAGAGGAATAAACACTTATTCTTCCAAAGGCTCAGGGGCTACTATCGGGTACTAGTAAAATGGGGTACCCCATCGCATCGCAAAAACTATCCACTAAGCAATATTACGGCCCACGGCCCATCACAGCCGGCCTAGGCCTTACTCTGCTCAAAACCCAAGCTAGAGGACAAAGTGCCTGAGCCCCCTAGCACTCCTCTGCTTCGTCTGACCTCCCTTCGTCTCGTCTGACCCCCGTGACGTCATCTAGGCGCTCGAGCCCTGTGACGTCATTGAGGCGCTCGACCTCTTTGCTCAACTACTGCTTCGCTCGACCCCCCACTGTAACACACTGCCATGGGTACACACAGCCTCCTACTTTTTCCTGCTGAGGAACAGGAGCTCGTCGCATCGTGCAGGATTATCTAGGAACTTGTAATGCCTAATTCATGATTCGGTCAAGGCTTCCATGGATCTTTCTTGCCCCCACGACAATAATAGGGAGAAGCTATGCTGCACCGCACTCTATCATGTCCGCCTCAATGGGATGAGGAGCAACGGCCGTCTAGGCCCCCACCTTTTCGCCGGCGCGGCTTCAGGGCCACGAAATCTTTATCATCATGACACCATGTCAGGGTATGGCTTCATCACGTCAACTACAGCCATGGCAGGCCACCACCATGATGACGACTATGCGAATGCACGAACTAAGAGGAAAGCTAGCAATAGGAATCACCTTAGGGCCTTTTCCTTCTATTTTCGTACATCCAGATACTGTAACCTGACCTTCCGTTTGCATACTATAAAAGGGGAGAGAGGGACCCTCAATAGGGGAGAGAGAGACAAAAAAACAATGCCTAGCAACGGCAATGTACTAAGCACACACCTGAAAACACTCAAACACACCCACTCATAGTGTCGACGAAACGTGGTCGGCAGTTTACTGAGGGGTATACCCAAGGTAGTAGATTATCGATAGATAGGTGCACAAGCTTCGAACTAGATGGTGACGTAAGACAAACACAATGATTTATCCAGGTTCGGCCGCCGTGAGGGCGTAATACCTACGTCCTGCGTCAGATTGTATTACTGTGTATATTGAGATGTGTTTTGAGGGGGTCCCCTGCCTGCCTTATATAGTTCGGGGGGGCAGAGTTACAAATCTGGAAACTAATCCTGCCCAGTTACAATTGCCATAGCTGGCCGGATAAGGATTCCTATTCTAACCGACTAGGATCTTGCTTGATCTCTAAGTTTGCTTTCCTTCCTTACGTAGGACGCCGAGCAGATCGACTGGGCCACGCGTCGTCTTCTAGTGGGTCGAGCCCTCTGGTCTAGCCCAGCCCAAGTCTAGCCATAGGAGTATAGGGGTTAATACCCCCACTGTTCGCCTAAACGGCCGTTTAGTCCGTTTAAACACCGTTTAAACGGTAAACAGAAGTCAGCCGTGTTGTTTAGGCCCTAAACGGTGAATTAAACAGTTGGGCCATTTAAATCCATTTAAACTGTTCAATCCCGTCTAAACGGTCTAAACAAAATCAGATTAAACATGATTAAATGAGCTAAACAACCATTTAATCCATAATTAAGTGAATTAAAGGACTACGTCTATCACAATCAACATGAAACTAATTAACATTGTAATTATATGAAGTGGTGTGGGATTTAGATTTCTTCCAACATGATTATTTGGTAGAATATTTGATTTTTACATGTGTAAGTATGTATGGGTTCTAGCAAATTTTATTATTACCTACATAAATATGTATATTTTATTGTTATTGTACAAAACCGTTTAGGCCGTTTAACTCCGTTTAAACACCGTTTAAATGGTCTAAACGCTAAACAAAGGGTGACCGACTGTTTACCGTTTAGCATTTAGTAAAACATTGATACCCCCATAGCTAGTCCCCGAGCACTATGCATTGTAATGCGACACGCCGTCTTAACCTTCTCTGAACAGTGAGGATTGAGTTCTTGATGTCTCCGACAAGTCAAAACATCATCTGAACAGTTGTTGCAGACGTCCGACCAGCTTGAAATACAGCTGACCACCGTTGTTGCCGGAGAAGTAGGTTGTCCGAAGAATGTACGGTGCTCTTGGGAAAAAGAAAAGGATTTCCTTCCTGGTGAAGTGTGTAACAGAACCGTCCAAATTATAAGAGCACAAGTACAAAAACAATCACCAAAGTGATCAAATTCTCGCACTTGAGCCCATATAACTCTGGTAGTCCAGTGAAATCACGAGGGATTTCAAACCAACCAACATACAAGCCAAGATCGTAGTGATTCAACATAACAAGTCACATGTTACAACCATTTCACAAGTAATTCAATATACATCGGAGTTTAACATAGTTATTACAACTTAGTTTGAAAAGTAGCAGAAGCAAAGTAATTTGAAACTAACATTTATCTTATTTCAAATACATGCCAGTACCAAGGTCGACTTCCAACAAAAGCATTAGAGGCAAGATGAATAAGAAGGATCATGCCCGTGATCACACTCTGCCACTACGGCAGGAGCCAACCAACTCTTGCAGACGCCATGATACATCATAACCTGCAACAAGTGGGGAAATAAAACCCTGAGTACGACAAAGTACTCAGCTAGACTTACCCGTCAGAAACCAGAAATAAAGTGACACCAAGGATCATGCAAGGCTGATATGAAGTGGGGCTAGCTGGACAACATTTTGCATAAAAGCTTAATATAGATGATCAATCATTAATGCTTAAGCATCAAGTTAATTATCATTAACCTATCATCTATATTAGAACCTGTACTAGAGCACTCACTTTATTAGGAGCAAACAATATTAACCATAGCAGGTATAAATTGAGGCAACCTTTCCATCGTGATCCAATTAACCATCCGTTCAATTTAATGGAATCTACGTTGTCGCTTCTCAAGTCAAATGCTCACTAACCGGGAGCGACGGCGATTCGAATCGAATTCCTATCCAGCTGGAGGGGTATTTCTAACACTCACCGAGTCACACCTGGCGAGGGCTGCTCAGGTCACCTTTGGTACAGTTCAGGAGCCGCGGGTCTGAATGATGTCGCGACCTCAAGGGCGACACTCTGCCAGGTGATAGGGACTCTAACCCCCCCCCTTGGTCTCACACCAATGTCCCCAAGCACATCCTTTCTCTCCTCCAAGAAGCAACCTACCATTCGATTCCCGGCCTGAACTGTATTACTCGGATTCGCGGTCGGAACGACTTATCCGGCCAACTAAGTGTTAGACTGCGTTCAACATGACTCAAGGACGTACAGCGAATCGGTCCTTAAACGACTCAGACGGGGATAGATCCACACCCAAGACCTCCATGCCTTGTCGCTTCACTATCATCATCCCGCCCGGTCTCATTTCATTTTATTAACACATGGTTCCTTTCCACGATAGCAAATATAGCCAACCGTGCCATATATGAATATCCCTATATCTCGCAGGTGACAGGAAATCACCTGACTTCTACCGCTTAAAACAGGGCTAAGCATCTACTCGATCCTAGTCTACGTAGGATTCAAGGATTCATATATCTGGACAAAGAATGATATAATGCAGCAAGGTTTTCAACCAACCCCTACCACTTAATGCAACAATACTTATAACATATATAGAATTAATTGCTTTAAAGATAGGAGGCTTATAATGCTCTGGGGCTTGCCTGGGATCCGACTCAAGTTAGAGTATGTCAGATAAAACCCGCTTAACGAGTATTTCCCTTCGGGATGGATCCACCAACTCCATCTTCGGGTTTGGCTCCACAACACGTCCTTCACATGGTGCATCTAGCGTACCTAAATGAGATGCAATAATGCATATGTATGAATGCATAGAAGTGCAATAAATAAAGTAATCATGCAAGCATACCAAAGTTCACATAAACACCTAGAGCTAATTAACTTAATCCTTATTAAGACATAACATAGAAGAGGGCAAGCACATCAATCAAGAAACAAGTCTCACAAGATCACAGGTTACCACCCAAGTATCATCAAAGATGTGAGTCACACTTCAATACCCAAGCATGACAAAGTTAATCAAAGTACTAGAACTAGAAATTGCTATCTTCTGGACATCAGACCAACAGCTGAGTAATTTAATCATAACTGGGGATCTACAACTCCAAATTACTTGCAAGAATACATTATGGAAAGCTTATGAAATTATATATATTTCATTTATAATCATCACAGCATGATTCCAAAGTTTAACATGTCGAATTTACATAAACACAGCAACTGATCTAACAAGACAGAGAGCAAGTAATTCTGTACCCCAACTTTAAACAGCTATAACTCCTAAACCACATGGCCAAATGCCACCAAAATTTAATAGTAGCTAGATCATGAAATTCACAACAACTTTGTTATAGCACACAAGACATGAAAACATCATTTGCATAGGGTAATTAACAATATTCTTAAATCTGTTCAGAAACCTCATTTGCAAGAAATAATTATTAAGTTATGTTGCAAACATATAATTAGACAAAACCAACTCTACCAACATTTCATACATGACTAAGGAACACCAGAAAACATAGTGTCAAATGCTAGATAAATTCTTTTAATACATTTTCTTAATTTATTTAGATAATTAGGTGGAATTATGAACACCTATCAAAAGTGCACAATAAATTCTACCAAAATTACAGTGGCCTAAATATGCTCTCAAAAGTCTACTGTCCAAATTTCAATCCCTTTGGGCAAGTATATCAATCTCTATGAAAAAGATAAATAGTTATTGCAATAATCATGTGAGAGCAAGTTAAACCTAAAACTCAATATTTTCTATGAACACATGGCCATAGAATGAACCAAAATCATAGAGCAACATTATAATAAGGTGATGGGATAACATTTTCTATTTTATCATTTATCTATTATTTATAAGCTATTTATCAAGCTATAAACAAGTTAAATCAATAACTTGATCATATAGTAATCAATGGCCATGAAATTTATACAACAGTACATCCATAGCATGACAAGCCTACCATAAAAATGTCACATCATTTGGATCAACACAACTCAAGATATAAAGTAACAAGTAATATAATGTAGTTTTCCTTATTTATCAAGGTCAAATCACAATCTTAAGAAAACAGTAAACAACTAGGGTGTTTAATATTTTTCCTAGCAAGTGAAAGTCATCACAAAATTAACAAAACAAGAATCACTATTTTTGGAGTTCTAAAACTCCAGATCTTGCTCTGGTCAAGTTTAAAGGTATTTAAGAGCATTTTTAACACTTAAATAAAGACATCAGAAAACATCTACAAACATGTAACATTTTATGACTCTATTACATAGATCTCTTCTCAAGGTTTCCAAAAAGTCCACTTTTACTATTTTTGGAGTCTCCTAGCATGAGATATGAATATTTGAAGATTTACATGAAATCTGAAATTCAAAATCGGAATTACTCAACCCTATTGAAATCGCTAGGCGCACCCGAACGCGTACCCAACTCAGCAACCACTCACACTACCATGCGGGACCCGTTACCCACCTGGGCCCGCCTATCATCCTCAGGGAAAACGTACCCAGCTTTTTGCTTTCTTCTTCCTTGGACGGAGCAGAGGAGGGGGAAATTGGACTCACGGCTCCGGCGACAGGGCGGCGCCGGCGGCGAGTGGCGGGGCCGTGGCACTGCCCTGGCCTGCCCGCACCTACGTAGGGACTTAGCTTAGCCTAGGGCGGCCCGTGGTGGCCCGGCCACGCACTAGAGCGGTAGCAGCGGCGGCGACTCGCCGGCAGCGAGCCAGTCATGTCACCGTGAGCGAGGAGACAGCTCTAGAGAATGGTAACACCTTGCCGCAACCGCCGGTGGCTTCAGTTCGTGACGAGACGGCCTAAGGAGTCTTGGCCACAGTGGCTGGCATTGTCGCTGTTCGTCGGCCATGGAGGCGCCCGCGGCCGAAGTTCTTGCGGCAGAGAAAGCTTAGGCGAGTGCGCGCACGGGGGAAGGCACGACGAGGCGGAGACGGTGGCCGTGGTGCAGGGCTGTGGAGTGCTCGGTGTGGAGAAATGATGACGGTCATGGAACTTGGTCCGGCCGTCCATGGCGGACTTGGCCGCGCTATGCGTAAGCGAGCGCCAGAGAGCGAGGAGGGAGCGTAGGGTGAGCAGGTGAGCCAGGAACGGATCCCCTTCGACGCCTAACATGCTGGGACATGCGAACGGTAGTGGGGTGCTCGGCTCGTGCATGGCCGCCACGCACTAGGCGCGTGTCGCCCGTCGGGGCATTTCCCCGAATACGTGGTGCGCGACGGAGCAGCCGGTTTGAGACTCCGTTTTGGGCCAGCTCGGGTGGAAATTTGGACATGGGCCAATTGTCAAAGTTGTTCACCTCGGTATACTCTACAAATTTCATTTAAGCACCATGGTCATAAGACCCACAGATTAGGAGATAATTGGTCCCCAAATCACCAGTGTCAACACGTTAAACTAGGGCTCGGTTTTGGAATTTTGCAATACCAAACTTGGTCAAATTGATCCCAACTTTTTACATGTTGTTCTCCAAAACATAAACTCCAACTTTTGTTAAGGGTTCAAATCATGTTGGTTAGCAAAATCACGAGAATGCGGGATGCCAACGTCGATGTTACCGGAATTAGGGCTTAAAAATGGTTAAGTGCTGAAATCAGCCCCAAAACTGCCTTGTGGGCCCTGTTTGAGCATGTTACACACATTTTCATGACTTGACTGTTAAACAAAGTTTGTTCCATATAAAATTCTCTACGACTTTGTCAAAGTGTGCACAGTCATGCAAAACTTCTAGGTCACACTTTTAAAATGGTCAAACCAAAGTGTTCCGGGGTCCATACATGGTCAACCATCACTTAGAAGCACATTTAGGCAAAATGATCAACATGAACATTGTCCCATTAAGTGCCCTAAGTGTAGTTAAGGTGTTGTAGAGTTCATCTAGAGTCATTTGGCTAGTTTGCAAGGTTTGTTTGATGATCTATAGTTCCATTAACTTAATGGGGCAAATTCCAACAGGAATGGAACTTATCATTTCATGTGACTTTTTGATTCCAAACTTCATGAAACTTTTCCAGGGGTCACTATAGATAGGTACAAAGGTGAGACACATGAAGATATTGCAATAACACCACCCAAGCAAACATTTTTGAAAAGGGCCTATATGTAAGCGATGGTGCAATATTCAAATTTAAGTTGGGACTCTATTCCATAGACTTGGCTTTGACATCTTCATTACCACTTCAAATGTCATGTTTGAACTCGAAAACCCTTGCTTAACTAGTAATAAACACCTAGGGTGTTACAGCCCTCCCCCCTTAAAAGAATCGCGTCCCAAGATTCGGAATGGAAGACCTTTTAAGGAAGAGAGGCACGTTATCTAGTTCCCAACATCTGCTATAGCATTCAGCTACAAGGCTACAACATCGGCGAACAATTTGGCCAAAGGCACTTTCTAATACTTACTCTTCATGGTAACATTTGTCTAAAGAATTTCCTTCATTGACTTCCATGAAGCATTGTTACTTTGGGAGGAATCCCAGATAGCACAGTACTGCATTCTCAATGTACGGAGATCATTTGGTCCATGAGCGACCACTCACAAGTATCTGATTCTTTAATGAACATAACATGGTCCGTATGAACTTTACACTAGACCGAAATCTTTAGAAGTATACTCGTTGTAATGACTCTATGTTCACAAAGTTTGAAAAGCAGTCCTCTACCAAAATGGCTTGAGTACAACCTTTCAAAAAGGGTGAGATCATAGACGACAACATTCTCTGAGGTTATATGGTACAAACTAACCAATAGACAAGGTCTCTTCTGGTCGTAAACGTTCATTCATTTAGACACCAACCAATGGAAAACTACTTTAGGTTCCATGTGTGCAGTTCTCTTTCTCTGATGACAATACTGTATTATCTGAGTCTGTCGAGGGTTAGTGAATGTGATAGCTGACTCTGTCGGCTTCCTATTTCCGCCAACAGTTGTCTAAGAAGATTCTTTTATCCAAAGATAACAATTATCTGGGTTGAATCAGATGCAACTCTTGGGTAAAAACATTTATAAGGTACTAAAGTATGTTATCATTGGAAACTTAGTACCAAAGCAAAATGTAGTGAGGCCTTAAGGACAACAAAAGTTGTAATATTTACTAAACCGTGGGAAGTAGTCTACCACCAAGCGATTGAGTAAAATTTTCCTTGGTGACTTAGTGGTACTGTAAGTTGAGTTGACTTGTAGCATAACAACTTTGTCAGGCCAACTTTCACCTTGAGGCTTCCTTTTTAGGATCACACAGCAGCTCTAAGATGGGAAATCTATTGTTTGACACTTTTCAAATTGCTTTTGACTTGCAAATTTACTCGTAGAACTCTTGATCGTCCCAATACTTGTTGATGAGAGAACATAAAAGCAAAGCGAAAGAGTGTCCAATAGGGTCCTTAAGACCACATAAGAGATCGTCCAATGGAGTGATGAATAAACCATTTGTGGCACCTAAGGGCACATGGATACTAATTTGAAATGAGGTCATGCTTTCTCTAATTCTTTGCTTTAGCTGATAGAACACCTTGCAATATCTGCGTGATTGTCCAAGATGGAATTGACTTGATCACAATGGCTCTAGAAGATAGAGTATCTCTCAAGTTGTTGGCTAATTGATTAACTTCTTATTGGTTATTGCTCTGTAAGACATAGCCTTCGTAGCTACCAAGGAGTCGTTACCTAGTTGGAGATTAACCTTCCTTTTGGTAACTAATCAGTTGTCTCTCAACACTAAAAGTTTCAAATCTTCACTCTTGACCACAACAACTGTGTTGATGCAGAACAGATGGTTGCCATCGAAGTTAGCAAATAAGGAGTCACACCAGAGATGGTTGATTTCGACGGTATGGCCATTATGCATACAAAGGTTAAAACTTGCATAATGTGACGATCGAGTCTTATCCAACGGATGACTTGTCCAACAGTAAGTGTGGTGTGTCCTTTTTATCCAATAGAGATGAGATACTTGCTTACAAGATGATGTTCGTCAATACTGGGACAACTAAGTAGAGTCACATGTCTACCACTTCTTGTGGTCTGTTAATGTTTATGTCAGTGACCTGTTCTTCAAAGATTACCCTCTTAGCAACCTCAGGAGAAAGTTTTACTACTTTTTGGTTCAATATAAGGGTCTTTCGATAAGATATGGGAAAACAATCAAGGAAGAAGGTCACGTGAAAATCACATCAGCGTTGTTCTACAATGGATTATGATTAGAAACCATGATACCAGCGCGTGCCGAGCAGCACAACCTTGTGTGTGCACCCACAGGAGGCTCTCGGTTTTATCACGACACCATTAGTTGCTACTCATAACACCATTACTGAACATGCACCCGATGAGGAATTTCAATGACACAGATTGGGTTGATAAGGTAGATGCACGAATTTGCAAGCACACGTTTTAGAGACCATAGCAGAGATACATTGCGTCACACCAGCTAACCTTTAGGAGAGGTAACCAAAAGGTCCAACATAGATTTAGGTATGGTCTCCACAATTGGCAACGTACGAACCATGGTCAAAGGCTAGCGTTGATGAAAGTTAACTTGGTTGGTCAGTCGATAAAGGCCTTCACAAAAAGGGTTGCAAAACATCCACGACTCATACAAACATATAGGAGAACTAAGCTTTAGGCTTTCGGTCAAGCAAAGGCATGTATACAAACATTCAAAGGCTAACCACCAAGTCTACAGGCTCAGGCTCCTAAGAGAGAAACCTAATTGAAGACAACAACCATACAATTACGTAACGTGAATGTTGTTCTAGGATAATGCTATGCGACCCTCGTATGCTCACCGAGGACAATCGAGGTGACAACTAAGGCACTACCTAAATAACAATCATACATACAACATCACAATCCAGTAGTCATTTGCGAAAATTCAAACGAATGATTTAAGCAACCAATACAAGGCACAAGGCTCACTCAAAACAAGCATTTATCTCAAGCATGAACTAACTACAAGTTTAGCTCAAAACAACGCTAGCTAAGGAAGCCAACTTAGCATGTGCCCAGAATCTGGACAGCAACACAGTACTTACTTGTTTCAACTATAACTGAGGTTATAGACATCCCACAAAGGTGATCCTAGACTTTCTAGAAAGCTTAGGAAGATGACTACATTTTAGTTATCCATACCAAAAACAAATTCATAGATTATTCTGACCAAAAATTGTTAATGTTTCAGATCTGTACCAATATGGACAGAAAACTGACAAGAACTTCAAAAATGCATAACTGGAGTTCTAGGGACACAACAAGGCTGAGCCTTAACTTTATGTAAAGCTTATTAAGTTGTCTATAACTTTCTTATTATTATATTAAGATGATTCTACAGCTAACAAGGCCAAACAAGATAAAGAGGACATCTCTGCCCAGATTTGGACAGATTCTGTCATTCCACTTGGCAAGCTCATAACTAGAAATTTAGACCACCAAAATTAGTGCTATAGGACATTTTGGAAAGCTTAGAAAAAGTACTACACTTCTTCTATTATCTCCAAGACATGATTCCTTATGCACATAGGTCAAACAAACCAAACATTCAGATCTATTCAGAGCATAAGCAAAACCTGACAGTAAACTTCTAAAATCTATAACTCCCAAAACATAAGGCCTAGTGTCATAAAATTTTAGGACAAGATAGATAAGTAAGTTATCTACAACTTTGGTATTCTCTATAACTACAGAAAACACCATTATGATCACGAAAGCATCACTACAACAGAAAACGTTCTAGCAGCCAACATTCGACAAGCAAAACTAAACTTGCCTTTGTTCTACTTAACAAGAGAGCACACAAACATGTTATTCTAGTAGCTCTAAATATTATTACCTTAGACCAACTAATTTAATTCATTAATAAGAATCACAATTACTTAGGTGAGGTCTAAAGCATTTGCAAACACTTGTATGACAACATATCCGCCACTTGGCTAACTTAAAGGGCATCTATAGGTTCAAGCATGTAACCACAACTATTTCTAGCAAGGCTAAGCACACACTTTTCTCAAACAACATGGAGTAAGGCATTCTTATTTAGCTTTATTCAAGAAAGATAGTGTAACACATTGATCACAAGTTACACACTATAGAACAAGGGTGAGAGGAGCATAACTATGCATAAGGCAACAATCATGAAGATGCATGCTTCGTCCTATTCGTTCTCACAAGATTGCCAACCTAAAGTGGCGATCACGTTCTATGTCGGTGGCATAACACGCACTCTCTCGATATATAGCTAGTCGTCAGCTACATTCGACTTACGCATTCGTGGTTAGCGTACCTGCAGAAAAGTTTCATTGCAGCCCAACATTTCCCAATATAGCACACAATGAAAGCAGAGAAGTAAAATTCTAAGTACTCCCATGTACATATACCCCCGTATATATATACATGTAGCACCAAAACTACCCGAATCATCAATCACCCACAATTAAGTACCTTCATATATATATGTGTGTAACATGTAAATAATTCAGTAACCAAAACTAGCTCTCCCCTAGACCGCAGTTTGTACGGTCATGCTCTCACAACTCACACTTACCTGAGCGTAGGTGCGAAGTTCCATAAAAGTAAACTAGCAACATATATGGCTAATTCATATATGAAGGCTACCTCTAATCTAACACACCGGTAGCAAAGCGTGGGAGAGTCATCACACATACATACCTTGGCCTGGGCGTAGATGCATAAATAAAAAACCCCCAAGTTAGTACTTATATAAGCCACCTAATAATTCTTATATGGGCATAAGGAAATTGACCACTGGCATACTTAGATTTAGAATTCAGTTTTCACAAACCCATATATAGCTATAAGTTGATAAAACTAATTTTATAAAACAAAACCTTTATCTTATTACAACTTGAGTTTAACATAGTTATTACAACTTAGTTTGAAAAGTAGCAGAAGCAAAGTAATTTGAAACTAACATTTATCTTATTTCAAATACATGTCAGTACCAAGGTCGACTTCCAACAAAAGCATTAGAGGCAAGATGAATAAGAAGGATCATGTCCGTGATCACACTCTGCCACTACGGCAGGAGCCAACCAACTCTTACAGACGCCATGATACATCATAACCTGCAACAAGTGGGGAAATAAAACCCTGAGTATGACAAAGTACTCAGCTAGACTTACCCGTCAGAAACCAGAATTAAAGTGACACCAAGGATCATGCAAGGCTGATATGAACTGGGGCTAGCTGGACAACATTTTGCATAAAAGCTTAATATAGATGATCAATCATTAATGCTTAAGCATCAAGTTAATTATCATTAACCTATCATCTATATTAGAACCTATACTAGAGCACTCACTTTATTAGGAGCAAACAATATTAACCATAGCAGGTATAAATTGAGGCAACCTTTCCATCGTGATCCAATTAACCATCCGTTCAATTTAATGGAATCTATGTTGCCGCTGCTCAAGTCAAGTGCTCACTAACCGGGAGCGACAGCGATTCGAATCGAATTCCTATCCAGCTGGAGGGGTATTTCTAACACTCACCGAGTCACGCCTGGCGAGGGCTGCTCAGGTCACCTTTGGTACAGTTCAGGAGCCACGGGTCCGAATGATGTCGCGACCCCAAGGGCGACACTCTGCCAGGTGATAGGGACTCTAACCCCCCTTGGTCTCACGCCAATGTCCCCAAGCACATCCTTTCTCTCCGCCAAGAAGCAACCTACCATTCGATTCCCGGCCTGAACTGTATTACTCGGATTCGCGGTCGGAACGACTTATCCGGCCAACTAAGTGTTAGACTGCGTTCAACATGACTCAAGGACGTACAGCGAATCGGTCCTTAAACGACTCAGACGGGGATAGATCCACACCCAAGACCTCCATGCCCTGTCGCTTCACTATCATCATCCCGCTCGGTCTCATTTTATTTTATTAACACATGGTTCCTTTCCATGATAGCAAATATAGCCAACCGTGCCATATATGAATATCCCTATATCTCGCAGGTGATAGGAAATCACCTGACTTCTACCGCTTAAAGCAGGGCTAAGCATCTACTCGATCCTAGTCTACGTAGGATTCAAGGATTCATATATCTGGACAAGGAATGATATAATGCAGCAAGGTTTTCAACCAACCCCTACCACTTAATGCAACAATACTTATAACATATATAGAATAATTGCTTTAAAGATAGGAGGCTTATAATGCTCTGGGGCTTGCCTGGGATCCGACTCAAGTTAGAGTATGTCAGATAAAACCCGCTTAGCGAGTATTTCCCTTCGGGATGGATCCACCAACTCCATCTTCGGGTTTGGCTCCACAACACGTCCTTCACATGGTGCATTTAGCGTACCTAAATGAGATGCAATAATGCATATGTATGAATGCATAGAAGTGCAATAAACAAAGTAATCATGCAAGCATACCAAAGTTCACATAAACACCTAGAGCTAATTAACTTAATCCTTATTAAGACATAACATAGAAGAGGGCAAGCACATCAATCAAGAAACAAGTCTCAGAAGATCACAGGGTACCACCCAAGTATCATCAAAGATGTGAGTCACACTTCAATACCCAAGCATGACAAAGTTAATCAAAGTACTAGAACTAGAAATTGCTATCTTCTGGACATCAGACCAACAGCTGAGTAATTTAATCATAACTGGAGATCTACAACTCCAAATTACTTGCAAGAAGACATTATGGAAAGCTTATGAAATTATCTATATTTTATTTATAATCATCACAGCATGATTCCAAAGTTTAACATGTCGAATTTACATAAACACAGCAACTGATCTAACAAGACAGAGAGCAAGTAATTCTGTACCCCAACTTTAAACAGCTATAACTCCTAAACCACATGGCAAAATGCCACCAAAATTTAATAGTAGCTAGATCATGAAATTCACAACAACTTTGTTATAGCACACAAGACATGAAAACATCATTTGCATAGGGTAATTAACAATATTCTTAAATCTGTTCAGAAACCTCATTTGCAAGAAATAATTATTAAGTTATGTTGCAAACATATAATTGGACAAAACCAACTTTACCAACATTTCATACATGACTAAGGAACACCAGAAAACATAGTGTCAAATGCTAGATAAATTCTTTTAATACATTTTCTTAATTTATTTAGATAATTAGGTGGAATTATGAACACCTATCAAAAGTGCACAATAAATTCTACCAAAATTACAGTGGCCTAAATATGCTCTCAAAAGTGTACTGTCCAAATTTCAATCCCTTTGGGCAAGTATATCAATCTATATGAAAAAGACAAATAGTTATTGCAATAATCATGTGAGAGCAAGTTAAACCTAAAACTCAATATTTTCTATGAACACATGGCCATAGAATGAACCAAAATCATAGAGCAATATTATAATAAGGTGATGGGACAACATTTTCTATTTTATCATTTATCTATTATTTATAAGCTATTTATCAAGCTATAAACAAGTTAAATCAATAACTTGATCATACAGTAAGCAATGGCCATGAAATTTATACAACAGTACATCCATAGCATGACAAGCCTACCATAAAATCTCACATCATTTGGATCAACACAACTCAAGATATAAAGTAACAAGTAATATAATGTAGTTTTCCTTATTTATCAAGGTCAAATCACAATCTTAAGAAAACAGTAAACAACTAGGGTGTTTAATATTTTTCCTAGCAAGTGAAAGTCATCGCAAAATTAACAAAACAAGAATCACTATTTTTGGAGTTCTAAAACTCCAGATCTTGCTCTGGTCAAGTTTAAAGGTATTTAAGAGCATTTTTAACACTTAAATAAAGACATTAGAAAACATCTACAAACATGTAACATTTTATGACTCTATTACATAGATCTCTTCTCAAGGTTTCCAAAAAGTCCACTTTTACTATTTTTGGAGTCTCCTAGCATGAGATATGAATATTTGAAGATTTACATGAAATCTGAAATTCAAAATCGGAATTACTCAACCCTATTGAAATCGCTAGGCGCACCCGAATGCGTACCCAACTCAGCAACCACTCACACTACCATGCGGGACCCATTACCCACCCGGGGCGCCTGTCATCCTCAGGGAAAACGTACCCAGCTTTTTGCTTTCTTCTTCCTTGGACGGAGCAGAGGAGGGGGAAATTGGACTCACGACTCCGGCGGCAGGGCGGCGCCGGCGGCGAGTGGCGGGGCCGTGGCACTGCCCTGGCCTGCCCGCACCTACATAGGGACTTAGCTTAGCCTAGGGCGGCCCGTGGTGGCCCGGCCACGCACTAGAGCGGTAGCAGCGGCGGCGACTCGCCGACAGTGAGCCAGTCATGTCACCGTGAGCGAGGAGACAGCTCTGGAGAATGGTAACACCTTGCCGCAACC
Source organism: Saccharum hybrid cultivar R570 (assembly GCA_038087645.1). Classification (NCBI taxonomy): domain Eukaryota; kingdom Viridiplantae; phylum Streptophyta; class Magnoliopsida; order Poales; family Poaceae; genus Saccharum; species Saccharum hybrid cultivar. The sequence continues at coordinate 10,776,209 of JAQSUU010000520.1, forward strand.
GCCGGTGGCTTCAGTTCACGACGAGACGGCCTAAGGAGTCTTGGCCACGGTGGCCGGCATTGTCGCTGTTCGTCGGCCATGGAGGCGCCCGCGGCTGAAGTTCTTGCGGCGGAGAAAGCTTAGGCGAGTGCGCGCACGGGGGAAGGCACGACGAGGCGGAGACGGTGGCCGTGGTGCAGGGCTGTGGAGTGCTCGGTGTGGAGAAATGACGGCGGTCATGGAACTTGGTCCGGCCGTCCATGGCGGACTTGGCCGCGCTATGCGCAAGCGAGCGCCAGAGAGCGAGGAGGGAGCGTAGGGTGAGTAGGTGAGCCAGGAACGGATCCCCTTCGACGCCTAACACGCTGGGACACGTGGATGGTAGTGGGGTCCTTGGCTCGTGCATGGCCGCCACGCACTAGGCGCGTGTCGCCCGTCGGGGCATTTCCCCGAATACGTGGTGCGCGACGGAGCAGCCGGTTTGAGACTCCGTTTTGGGCCAGCTCAGCTGGAAATTTGGAGATGGGCCAATTGTCAAAGTTGTTCACCTCGGTATACTCTACAAATTTCATTTAAGCACCATGGTCATAAGACCCACAGATTAGGAGATAATTGGTCCCCAAATCACCAGTGTCAACACGTTAAACTAGGGCTCGGTTTTGGAATTTTGCAATACCAAACTTGGTCAAATTGATCCCAACTTTTTACATGTTGTTCTCCAAAACATAAACTCCAACTTTTGTTAAGGGTTCAAATCATGTTGGTTAGCAAAATCACGAGAACGCGGGATGCCAACGTCAATGTTACCGGAATTAGGGCTTAAAAATGGTTAAGTGCTGAAATCAGCCCTAAAACTGCCTTGTTGAAAGGTCCTTGTTTGGTTTTGGTAATTGAGTGACAACCTTAGGTGGACTAATTGTGTTTATGTGAGATACACTGGGAATTAGTCCACAGATGATTGTGTCATGAAGGAGCTCATTGCATATGAGACATGACATGGAGTCATGTGACCAAGGTGGCGAAGATCAAGATGAGGCTTGGCTTGATGGACCGGTTGCAAGTATGAAGGGCAAGTCAGAGGCTTTGGAGCGATGGACCGCGAGGCGGTGAAGCTTGAGCAAGACTTGGCGCTGATGGACCGAGGCAACGGTGAAGAGCAAGTGAAGTCAAGATCGATGAACCAATATGGTCACATGATGATATGAAGTGGATCATATCATTGGTGATTGGTTGGTGCATGTGTTGCATCAATGTCGGAGGAGATGAAGTGGAATGCGCAAAGCAAAGGTATAACCTAGGAGATTTCCATTTCACCGGTCATAGGTGTGTAGAGAAGTTTATGACCGGGTTTAGGATAGATGGACGTACTATTAAGAGGGGCAAACTTGTTTGCATATTGGTCATCTAGTGCCACTCGAGTGATCTAACTATGCATCGTTGCTAGAATCGAGTGGCGTGGCAAGTTGAGTGGTTAACTCCTTCGGTAAAATGTTTGTGAAAATGCTAACACACGTGCACAAAGTGGTGAACACTTGTTGGTGTTGGCACATTTGCGAAGGCGGTGGAGTTTAAGCGATAGAGAGGGGTTTGGGTTCCTCTCTCTCCCGCCGAGCTTGCGAGCGCGGGATTCAGGCGTTTTTGAGGAATTAAAATGCCTATTTTCCACTACGCCGGAAGTCGGAAAAGAAACGGAGGCGAACGGAGGTCACAGAGGTGACCGGACGCGGTCACGGTGTGACCGGACGCGTCCGGTCAGTTCAACGCAGCCGCGGGTGTTAGGGTTTGCAACCGGCACGTCTGGTCACTCGCGGGACCAGCACGTCCGGTCAGGCGCCCAGAGGGAACTGCAGAACGCAAGGATGATCGGACGCGCGGCGTGTCCGGTCACACGCGATCGGATGCGTCCGGTCATTGAAGGAGCTTACTGTACTCTAACCGGACGCTGGCACTGTCGCGTCCGGTCGTTGCGTGGAGCGCGTCCGGTCATGTCGTTGCGCGCTCGGTGCTGTGTGATCGGCGCGTCCGGTCGTTTCCTGGAGCGCGTTCGATCGTGGCAGCGGCGCGTCTGGTCGTTTCCTAGAGCGCGGCCGGTCGATTGGTTTGACCATTGGCGCAGTGACCGTTGGAGGATCGGACGTGATGTAGCGCGTCCGGTCAGTTCGACCGGCGCGTCCGGTCGTCCCGAATTCTGCCCAGTGAAGGGGTAACGGTTCTATTTGACCGTGGGGTTATAAATAGATGACTTGGCCGACCTTGGCCGGTAGCTGAGCACACTTTGGCCTTGGTGGCTTATGTGGTAGTGCTTGGAAGCCCTCTAACTCACTCATGCTTGATAGTGTTCATCAGATCGAGTGAAAGAGCGATTCTAGTGCGTTGCATCGAGAGGATTGCATCGAGTGGCACTAGGTGATCGTGTTGCAAGCCGGTGGTGCTTGTTACTCTTGGAGGTTGCCACCTCCTAGATGGCTTGGTGGCTTGTGACTCTGTTGAAGCACGCGTGGAGATTGTGCGTGGCTCCAGAGGAGAATTTGTGAGGGGGATTGTGCTCACCCCGCGGGGTTCGCGAAGAGCAACTCTAGTAAAGCTCGTGGCTTGGAGGATCCCCATCTTGAGAGTGGATGTGCGGCACCCGCTGAGGGTTTGACTCTTGATAGTCAATTAGCTCGTGATCCATCAAGTGGGTGTATCACCACAACGGGGACTAGCTTGGTGGCAACCAAGTGAACCTCGGTGAAAAACCGCCGTGTCAACATTGTGTATATCTTCTCGGTGGTTTGCTTTCGATTCACAAGCTTGTGTTTACATTCATATACTTGTGCTTGTGTAGTTGCTCTTGTAACTAGTTTGCTTGTGTAGTTAGCTAGTTACCTTCTTGCTTGTGTAGCATAGAAGTAGCTCCCGTTGCGTGGCTAATTTAGTTTGTGTAACCTTGTTAGTCATATTGCTTAGTTTGTGTAGCTAAGTAATTTGCGCTCTCTAGTTTGGCATTAGTTGCCTTGCTATTGAGCATTGCTAGTGAGCATAGGTGGCTTCATGCTTTTGCTTACTAGAATTGTGTAGGAGCTCCCCGGCTTTGCTAAAGTACTAGTGCATAGGTTTGTGTGACCTTGCTCTAGAATTGTTTAGGAGAGCTCTTGCTAAGGAAAGCACCTTAGTTACATAATTAGGATCTTTGTGAGGTGCTTGTGAACTTAGATAGAGGGGTGTAGTCTTGGCTAGATTGATAGTTTTAATTCCGCATTTGTTTCGGTTTGTCGACGTGATTATTTTTAGAAAGGACTATTCACCCCCCCTCTAGTCCGCCATCTCGACCCTTCACTTGTGGGCCCTGTTTGAGCATGTTACACACATTTTCATGACTTGACTCTTAAACAAAGTTTGTTCCATATAAAATTCTCTACGACTTTGTCAAAGGGTGCACAGTCATGCAAAACTTCTAGGTCACACTTTTAAAACGGTCAAACCAAAGTGTTCCGGGGTCCATACATGGTCAACCATCACTTAGAAGCACATTTAGGCAAAATGATCAACATGAACATTGTCCCATTAAGTGCCCTAAGTGTAGTTAAGGTGTTGTAGAGTTCATCTAGAGTCATTTGGCTAGTTTGCAAGGTTTGGTTGATGATCTATAGTTCCATTAACTTAATGGGGCAAATTCCAACAGGAATGGAACTTATCATTTCATGTGACTTTTTGATTCCAAACTTCATGAAACTTTTCCAGGGGTCACTATAGATAGGTACAAAGGTGAGACATATGAAGATATTGCAATAACACCACCCAAGCATACATTTTTGAAAAGGGCCTATATGTAAGCGATGGTGCAATATTCAAATTTAAGTTGGGACTCTATTCCATAGACTTGGCTTTGACATCTTCATTACCACTTCAAATGTCATGTTTGAACTCGAAAACCCTTGCTTAACTAGTAATAAACACCTGGGGTGTTACAAAGTGTGCCCACTTGTATTTCTGAAAAGAAATGTAAGCAGGTTGAACAAAGCGTAGGGATCAAAATAAGCATATTCACCGCAAGGTGAAGTGTGCCCACTTAGTCCCCGAGCCTGGTAATAGGTGACATAGGCACATGGTGCTAGGGTCTAAAATGAACCTTCTTAGAAAGGTGATAATGAGATGCACCGATAGGTGCATCGTATCGATGTAGTCCCCAAGCTTGCTAGAAGGCGAAGTATGAGCCTTGTAGCAAGGTCTAAAAAAGCACTGATTTCTTAATTGTATGCGAGTCAAATTTCACATGTAGCCAAGAAAACCAGACCTCAAGCTATGGTCGGGGAGTGGTCGAAATAGTCCCCGAGCACAGCGTAAGTCGTGGTCGATGAGTGTTGGGCCCCCAATTTAGGGTCCACTGTGCATCATGTATTAGTCCCTGGATCAGTAGCTGATACGCACAATTCGAACAAGATTGATTTAAAAAACCATACTTTTATTGCTAATAGAGAAATATATTACATGGTTCGGGTTGCATAGCTTGGGCCACTGGCCTTACATTGTATATCAGAGATCTAAGATAGCGGTCCTATAACAACGTGGCTCCATTCCTACAGGCAACTTGGAGTGCGGACGTAACCCTAGACTTATTCCTTAAGCGTATTCCTATAACCCGGTCATCGTAGTCCTATTGTAACTCCTTCATGTAGTTGTACGGCTCCGTCTTCGAGTGTGCTCTAGACGTCCTATCCTTGCGTAGTCCTTGGTAGCTGCATCCTCAGATATACTCCTACAGCTTCATTCCTAAAAACATAAAGTGGAGGAGGGGTGAGTACATACGTACTCAGCAAGCCCTAACTTTGGGTGGAGAGGTGGATGGAGGCTATATATAGAGAGAGAGGTGGTTAGTGGTAAAGGTGGTAGAGTGAAGTAGTTATAAATATAGCTTAGGCCCTGGCAGGGTATTACCATCCTCACCAGTTCCCGAGTTGAGTATAGATTACCAATTTCATAAATACATCTTACCAGAGTATCACAGTTGTTGTAGCCTAATCATTTGGGACCTCATCCCAGTGGTTGCCCATTCCAACGACGTGGCTATTCGAATAGATTTAGAAAAACTCCGCAGAGGTTGTACAAAATTTCCTACATGATAGACACAGTCCAACACCAGACGTCATTGGCTTGGACAGGCCTAACAAGACCTCGTACCCGGATGGTGCTACCTTAGATTTCCATATAATTCCACCAAGGACTACTCAGGGACCGGAACCCATAAGCATCAGGATGATCACACAGCATCATAAAAATATCGAGTGGTTGGATGATCACACAGCATCCGGTGGATGATCACATAGCATCCATATTAAATAATAAAAGGGTGCTCGCACACGGCACAACAATAAATTTTACATAGAAGACCACAAAGCAACCATGCCGATCAGACCACGGTAGATCACATAGCAGCCGTGTCCTCTCCTGTTAGTCCGTTGCCACTCCGGTCTCCTAGTGAAAATTATACTTCTATCTAACGGGGTGTGAGATCAAGTCTACCCATATAGACATGTGGATGTACGGAATTCTGGCTAGGCGAGATGGCAAATAAACCGGTCCTTATGTGACCGAGGCGAATATCTCCCAACAGAAACCCTTACCAGGCGAACCTGCCAAAAGGGTAATACACACCACGTGAAATACCACTCACTCGCCCCATGTCAAGGTTAGCCCAATTTTACCAAATTAAGTTGCATAGTTATTATCCTCAAGTTCATATTTCTCATATCTCATCAAGGTAACCAATACCTTCTCATAAATCATATTATCATAAATAATCTCATAATTCATCATAAAACAATATTAATCCATGAATGGGAATTTAATAAGTAGTTTATGTTAAGATTAGCAGTTGGTAGGGTTGGGTATGGTGGGTTATGGTGGAGGCTAGCAAAATGTAGAGGTGGTAGAATAAGAGTAAACAAAGGAATGGAAATGTAGGGAATAGATGGGGATTAGGACTTGCCTCCGTTCACTGACGAGTATATCCAAGGCTTTCGATCATGCATGCTCCTTGCTCCTGTCCTGGTGTAGCCGTGCTACTAGGATCTATCGGGTCGTCTCCATGTCTTCTACCCTATGTGGTCTTGCATCGACAAACAAGAAACACAAACAAGAAAAATAACAATCAAGGCATGTAAGACACACATAGGCAATCACTTGATCCTAGACGGGTTGGTCCTAGCGAGGTGATGGGTTGGTGATTGGGTACGAATATATTCGAGTATGTGTCATGGTGCATACCCATACGTGAATATATGAGTAACTACTACTACTACGGTGAAGGCGACTAATTACTAATATGGGTTATTAATTAATTAATGCAACTGCGGATTAATATTTCAATAAAGAAACGAAAAGCAATCATATCTAGAATTTAAATGGGCACCATTATTTGATGATTTATGGTGAAAGAATTATGAAATTCAGAATTAAAATGTGCAAGTTATAAATTTCTAAAGTCTACCAATTAAACACAAATGAAATAAATCATGCAATTTAGTTCTACTAATTGGGTGAAAATTATATAAATATGACCTAGAACTACTCTAGTTTATTTAGGAATTTTTCTGGAATTTATAAGCTTACCGTTTACTCTACTGTGTTCAATTCCCCGTGTGCACATAGCAATTTCCTAGCGCAATAGTGGCTGACGCGTGGGTCCATGCTGGTGGGCTCGGTTGCCAGCACTATTGCTGTGCACCGATCTGTGCACTAGCTGCCTGTCCTTCTGTAGTTCACCTGAACCACGCCTACAGAAGTGGAGAAAGGGTGGGTGCTGCAGCTGCCACATGGGGCCCAAAGGGTGAGGTGGCGGTCTCCTGTTGGCTGCCTCGACATGGCCTTGTGCCCATGCGCACGGCATTGGATGCCTTTGGGCGCTCGATTGGTTAACCGGCACATCCCGTCCGCATTCGCTTCGAGGTGAGAGAGAGAGTAGAGGTGAGAGAGGGGGAGAATGGAGAGAGGGAAACATAGCTGGGCTCAGGCGTTCGGCCATGGCGCCCGGCAGCGCGGAGCAGGCCGAGGGTGGCGGCGCAGCTCGGCTGCGGCAGCAGCAGGGCGGCGGGGAAGGAAAAGGGCGAGCAAGAGAGGGCGAGCGAGCAAGGAAGAGGGAGGGGGATGGAGATGGAGCGGAGCTTGGCGGTCGGCAGCGGCGCGGTGCTCCGACGGCTAGCGAGCGCGGCGGTGCTCGGCATCCGGAGGAGAAGGGCAGCGGACGGCGGCGGCGGTCTTCATCTCACGACGTTGGTGCGGCGGCCTCGGCGTCGGCGGCATCTTGACGGCAAGGCTCCGGCGCTCGCGTCCGATGCAAGGCGTGCTTGCGGCGAACGCGGCTCCGGCGGCTGGGCAGCGGCAGGGCCGTCCATGGCTCCAGCGCGGTGGCCTTCTACGGCTGAGCGGCGGCAGGGCCGTCCATGGCTCCAGCGCGGTGGCCTTCGGCGGCTGAGCGGCGACAGTGCCATCCATGGCTCAGCGCGGTGGCCTTCTACGGCTGAGCGGCGGCAGGGCCGTCCATGGCTCAGCGCGGCGGTGCTCGGCTGTCCGTGACTACGGTGAGCGCGGTGGCCTCGACAGCGTCGTCCTTGGCACCGCAGCTTGGCGGACACGGAGCGGCAGCGGCATTCAGCTTTGTCGCGGTGAAGGCAGGGGCGCCATGCTCCTTGCAGGCCTTGGCAGCGGCAGCTCCGAACTCCGTGCTTGGTGGCACCCGTGGCGGAGGAGAGGTGAGCCCGGCGGCCTTTTATAGGCGGAGTAAGGCGGTGGCCATGGCAAATATCTCGGCGTCGCGACAACAGACAAAGGCGGTGGCGGAAAAATATCCCGGCGAGACAGCGAGCGTGCTTCACGTGCTCGGGGAAGACGGCGTCCGCGGAGACGACGCGGCGCGTACGCGGCGCCGACGCGGCCTCGCGTGCATGCACACAGTGCGCCCTGGGCCGAGCTGGGCCGCTGGCCTGCTGCCGCTTGGGCAGCGCGGGAAGGAATGGCCACAGAAGACATTTTTGTTTATACGAAGAAAATGAATTTTCGATGGTGTATCTCTAATGTAACTATATACGTGTATATATGACTTAGGCATGTATATATATATGTATACCCATATACCTATGAGTGACTTAATTGATCCATGAATAAATTAGGAGGGAATATGTATATATGCATTATTTCATTTGTAATTAAATGACGTATCACTAATTAAAGAAAGCAATACTAGTGTTCAAAGTGTATCCTAGTATAACTAATTATTCTATATGACAGAAATAAAAGGCGAGGATTTCATGTGCATAAAGACTAAATGTAAACTAATATTATGAAGAACAACTAAACATGTAACCTAGTGATGCGGTGGCTAATATAACTAAGCAGAGAAGGTAACTAAATATTGTTTATATTTACGATGCATTATCTACTGTTACAATATAGAGAAAATAATTCATGAATGCAAAAATATATTTAAGGGAAGTTATTTTGGTGCCGCAAAATAAATTCTAGAAGGCAAACAGTCACACAAGCAATCAAGCATCCCAATCAAACAAGCATTCAATCAATCACGCAAGCAAACAATTCAAAGTTCTATACTAAATGCATATGGTGAATTTTGATGCAGAGTTTTGGAAAACATTTTATTTAAAGTGGTTTTGCAGAAGATAAACTAATCAAGTTCTAAGTTGTTGTAAAGTTTTAAAAAGTTCAAATTTTTAGTGATTTTTAAGATGATGCAAAAACACGGGTGTTACAATGAGTCCCCGAGCAAAGTCAGAGAGTGATCGATGAGTCCCCGAGCGTGATCGGGGAGTTGATCGTGCTCGGTGATCTGAGACAGACTAGAGTCGTCAGATCAGTCCCCGAGCGTCGTATATCTCCCATACCTTTTTCCTTGTCATATTTTGTTTCTCCTCTTTTTTTTTCAAAAATCTCACTACAAGAAATGTGCCGGTTTATGACGTTTATGACATGACAATAGGTCCAAAAGTCACTAAATCAACTAGTTTATGACGTTTTTTCTAGAGGCATCCGAACTTAGTGACATAAGCAAATGTATGTCAAAAAAAAGTCTTAAAGATAGTCTAACCGTATATTATGACAATATTTGCCATGTCATAAAGATCAATTTGAAATTTCATGAATATATATGACAAGGACAATGTGTTACAAAATATTTTGTTGAATCTTTTTGAACATTGTTATCCAAGGTGGCATGTGCAACACCTCGGGTGTTATGTATGAGTTAAGCATTGTAGTTAAAAACTTGATAAAAACACATATCTCAATTGTCTCTGGTTCAGTGCATCCGTTGCAGGAGGTCATAAACATGAGCTTAAAATTTATTCCTGTTAACTTAACTTAAACTAGGTTCCTAGAAAAATTTCTTTTTTATATAATTAATTTATGCAGGGAAATTATTCATTCCTAAAGGTTTCAAAATATTCCGAATGTGGTGTTTTTGCAATGAGTAAAAAAATGAAAAGATATACGCATGTACTCTTGGCTGTTTTATATAAATAACAAATAAATAAAATAAGAAAAGAAAACAAAAAAGAAGAAAAAGAAAATGAAAATCAACCCAAGCACGCATCCACCAGGTTAAAAAAAAAGGAAAACACAAAGCATATACCAAGAAAAAAATAGAAACGCACACATCCACCAGGAAGCCGCGTCCAGACTTCCGTCGCTCGCCCTCTCTCCCCAAGGCCCAGTTTAGTTCCAAAATTTTTGACAAAATGGGCACTGTAGTATTTTCGTTGTTATTTGGCAAATAGTGTCCAATCATAGTCTAATTAGGCTTAAAAGATTCGTCTCATGGATTTCGTCTAAACTGTGTAATTAGTTTTATTTTTTATTTATATTTAATGCTTCATGCATGTGTCTAAAGATTCGATGTGACGGGGAATGTGAAAAATTTTGTAAAATTCTTGGGAAACTGGGCCCAAATCTCCCAGAAGCCCGACATTGCTCTCGCTCTCTCCCTCGGTCTTCTCCCCAGCGTGCGCTCTCCCTCGGCTCTCTCTCGCTCCTTCGGAAACGCCACCGCTGGCTCCCTCCGCATTCTCCTTCCTTGCGCAGAACCCTGCTTCTCCCTGCAGGTCCGCTGTGGTAGGGACGCGCGCTCCGGGATGGGCGGCCGAGAACCATGCCTAGCATGCCGCCGCCACCGCCGCCGCGCCATGGCGGACCGGCCAGCTGGGCAGCGCCACCGCCCCCAGTCCGGGCGAGCTGGCTGAAGGCCGAGCACCGCCGCGCGGGTCAATCGCTGCAGCAGCTCAACACCGTGCTCGTCCCGGGCCAAGATGGGCCTGGATGCGGGCTCGATCCATGTCATCTCCGTCCGATCTACGCCGTCCAGTCGTTCTAGTTGCTCCTCCATCCTGTGCGGTCCGCAGATCTGATATGCATGTCCACGGTGAGCTGTTTTCTGCCTCAGATGTGTGATGACTTTTGTGTATGTATGGATGTTTAGGTGTTGTGGTTAGAAGATCTCGGGTTAGAGTTATGTGTATGTATATATGTTCCGATCTACGCTGAAAATTCTGTGTTATTTGGCAATACAGTGTGATAAGGAATAATGGTTATGTTGCTATTCTCTAGAATTAGTAAATTGGCAATACAGTGTGCTTCAAATCAAACAGCTTAGATGTTTTCAGAACTGCAGACCATGTCCGACCTGTCAGATTGAACAATATTGCTGAATTTAAATGAATGTCTAAAGTATTGTCCCGAAACCTTTGTTATCTGAGTAATTGCATTCCAAGATTGATCTTATTTGTGTCCTTTGGTGATGCTTGTGAGTGCAGGGCTATAAATTTCTTGCATCCACAGGTGGATAAATTTTTCAAGAACACAAAGAATGCTAGACACAGTAGAATAGAGATAAATTACTTTTACAAAGAGCTATTGGCTTCTCTGTTCTTTCTCACAGTTCAGAGGTCGCGTCTTTAATTGATCCAAGAGGAATTTTTTAGCAACCTGTTTTCTGGTATAAAAGATTGATCCTTTTATTGCTTGGTTCAATGCTTATCGGTTATGCTCTCCTGTGACCTGCTAACCTGCTGTCATTATGTTTGCAGGTGGTGAAACTTTGTTTATCTGAGTGATAACCGATTGCCAATCGGTTCTATGTCCACAATGTATGTCCACCAACAGCCCTCAAATTGTTTGACATTTTTGTTTAATTCTATTTCATGGTTTTTCTGCTTCAGGTACAGCTCTCAATTGGTTTTAATCTGAATTATTTCACAGCAACTAGGTGCTGTATTTTTTCAATTGTTCAGTTTCAGACTTACAAAAGAAAAGTATAGCAGCTTGCTCATTCCGTCAGTATTTTGATTTACAGTGGACAACAATGCTTCTCTAATACATCTATGTAGGCTTTATGTACGTTACTGCAGTAGCAAAAATGAATTCTGTTTTTTTCTTTTTGCAGACCCACGATTCGTCCGGCGATGTTATACGGTGCTGAGTGTTGGCCTACAAAAAAGGCGACATGTCCAGCAATTGAGTGTAGCAGAGATGTGTATGTTGCGTTGGTGTTGTGGGCACACAAGGAGGGATAGAGTCCGGAACGACGATATTCGGGATAGGGTTGGGGTGGCACCAATTGAGGAGAAATTAATTCAACATCGGTTGAGATGGTTTAGACATGTCCAACGGAGGCCTCCTGAGGCGCCGGTGCGTAGTGGAGTTCTAAAGCGGGTCGATAATGTAAAGAGCGGTAGAGGTCGACCTAAACTAACTTGGGACGAGTCCGTTAAGAGAGATCTTAAGGAGTGGAATATCTCCAAGGATTTAGCTATGGACAGGAGCGCTTGGAGATTGGCAATCAACGTGCCTGAACCGTGACCTCTTTTTGTCTTGTGTCCTTTATGTCCCTTTATGTGTATCCCTGTTTCTCGTCTCTTTTGGGTTTCATCTCTAGCCTAACCCAACTTGTTTGGAATAAAAGGCTATGTTGTTGTTGTTGTACTCTTTATGCCCCTTTATGTCTCTCTGTTTATCGTCTCTTTTGGGTTTTATCTCTAGCCTACCCTAACTTGTGTCTCCCTGTTTCTCGTCTCTTTTGGGTTTCATCTCTAGTCTACCCCAACTTGCTTGGGACAAAAGGCTATGTTATTGTTGTTGTTGTTGTTGTTGTTGTTGTTGTACTCTTTATGTCCCTTTATGTGTTTCTCTGTTTATCGTCTCTTTTGGATTTCATCTCTAGCCTACCCAACTTACTTGGGACAAAAGGTTATGTTGTTGTTGCAGACCCACGAGTATATTTGATGGGCAAATAGAATCAAGCAAGAAAATGTAAGCAAAACTGATTGTGTCTACTGCATTTTTTTTGTCTTCACTGATTCCTACGAGTATAATGTAATGATTGAACCTTTTAATTTTCTCCTCCAAAACACTTACTATTAGGATAATGATTTTGATTTTTAATGTATGTACATCATGAAGTGGCTGTAAAGCCAAGCGTACAAGTAACTATAGGATGAAATGATTTTAATTGTCTTTTCTGTTTTGAACTTTGTTACACATTGTCATATAGCCTAGCTCTTCTGCACTTGCCTGGTTGCCGCTTGCTGCAGCACAGTGAGCCATATAGTGAGTAATTTTACTACTTAATGATTTCAATTGATGTGAAAGATGTGCCCTATTTCCTTTAAAATGTCCTATTTCCTGTTAGCTGCTATTGCCTTCTACATTTCCTTCAACTAGAAAAAAAATGCAATGTAATGTAATGTAATGCTATTGCCCTCCAGCTCATTTATTTACAACCTGAATTGCTCCAAGCATAGTATAATGTTTTATTTGTGGCAGTGTGCTTATCTACTTGTTAATCTTTACATGTTCCTTAATTAATTTCTATTTTGCTGGTGCCATATTCCATGTGAGTGACTAATTGGTGAGAACATGTTTGATGCTTGCAGGACTGCAGATAGCTATGTTGGCTGCTAGCTGGTAATAAAACAGTAAGCGGTACCAAATTCTACTATTTTAGCAACCACCAGTGTGTGTGACTAATTGGTGATTAATTAAGCAGTAAGCTGCTCATCACACTCTACTATTTTAGCAACCACTATTGTGTAGTTGGCTGTCTACTTGTTTGCATGTATAATATGAACTTTTTTGAAATTTATGTAAACCTGCACCAAACTCTTATCTCTTACATGTTCACTGTGAGCTTCCATGTCCGAATACTTGCATGAATTCTATTGCAGTTGCTTTCTTGTTTATGACTTGTGCACCTTTGGAATGTACTGAGTGAACCATGAGATTAAATTTTTTAATAAGCTGTTGCAGCCTGATGGCTACCTCATGACTACCAAATTATGTAGTTGTGACTTGTGATCAGATCAGATATGTACCATTCTTACAACTGATTGGTTGATTCTTTTGACATTGAGTACAAGTGACCTGTACCATTCCTATGCTCAGATCTTGGGATGACTTTTAGATGTTATGGTATGATTCAGATCTAAATTTTTCCTATGGTCATATCTAAATTTTCTTCAACTAGAAAAAATACAATGTAATGTATGTTGATATATGCTGAACAGGAGCCTGATGTTGTCCAATACATATGCATGAACCTAGAGCTGACTCTAATCTTTATATCTTTGAGTACTGTTTGTAGTTTTGTGGTTGCAGGGTGCTGCCTTAGAGGTTAATAGTGTGGCCTATAGGGTATCTTAGTGAAGTGAAAAGCTTCAGTAATGTATGTTAGGTGTAGCTATAGCCCTTTTTTTTAGTTTGATGAATGTTCAAGAAGAAATGGCTATGTTGTTGGTGTCATTTTGGACTTGTGACTTAGATGTAGCGTGATGTATGATGTATATTACTACCTGACCTGTGAATGATATTATAATTTTTTGCTACGTGGGATTTTCTCGAGATTGTGTAATTTGAATATAGATGAGATATGCAAATTAAAAATTTGGGCTAAAAAATGAAATGCAAATTGGAATGATCTCGTTAGTGGTATGGTGTAAGTAGTGACAAAATCAAATGTCATAAAGCTTTGTGACTTCAAAATCAATGTCATAGATGTATGACGTGAACATATAAACGTCACAAAATATGGTTTATGGCGTATGGTTTTTGACACCCGTTTTTTTGTCATGCTGGTGTCACAAATGTTGATATGTGACAAAAATTCCATACATTATGACTTAAATTGATTGTCATAAACCGACACATTTCTTGTAGTGTCTTTCTGATGCGACGTGACAGTTATGCTTTTATCTTATCAATCACACTATGGGCCGACGTCTGTCAAGGCACGTCAATGTGGGCCCTCCCATATTGTAACCGAGGGAGCGCATTTACTAGCGCAGGTACCGGTAAAAAGTGGAAACTGCACGACGCGTGTCACGGTTCAGACACTCCCCAAAAATCTCGGGGAGGTGGAACGACGCAATTAATGGGATAAATAGTCGTTGTGCGGCCATTCCCTATTTACGCATAGCTCCACCTTTGCAAACCAATCGCCTTCCTCTACCAACCTGCATTCTTCATTCCAACTCTGCGACCGCCATTAGCACACCTCGTCGCCGTTAGAAGTGACACACTCTCTATTCACTAGCCAAGCCAAAGCAGAGAGGCGAGAGGTAGAGGATGACCAAGATGGAGGCGCTAAAAAGGACCGAGGTGATGAGGAAGGAGTGGTGGAAGTCGAAGTCCACCGAATCATCCATCAACGAGCTCATCGGCCTAGGGGTGCTCCATAACAAGGAGCTCAGAGGCTAGAGAGCGTCGAACTCGAAAAGCTTCTCTGATCCCCAACCCGGTGAGATCGTTGTGTTCGAGGATTTCTTCAAGAGGGGATTTGGGGTTCCTATTCATCCTTTCCTCCAAGGCCTTTGCCTTTACTACGAGATTGGGATTTGCAATCTGCATCCCAACTCAATCCTTCTCGTCTCCACCTTCATTCATCTTTGTTATGTTTTTGGGGGATTTCTACCACATTTCGATCTCTTCTATTATCTTTTCTGTCTTCAGAAGAAAGGGTCCAAGGGGGATCTCATATCGCGGGCGGAGTGTACCTGACACTCCGGATGGAATGAAGTCGGAGTACCTCAGCTGCCCTTGGAATACCTCCCTTGGTGATTGGTACAAGAAATGGTTCTACATCCGAGAAGAGCCCAACACCACCACCCTGTGTGACGTTGGCTACATCCTGGAGAAGAGAGTCAGCTAGAACGAGAAGTCGGAGTACGCCGGATAGGTGAGGGAGCTCATGGAGCTGCTCCCATGGACCCGTCTAGATAGACCAGACGTAGCCGGAAGCTTCATCAGTCGACGAGTACAGCCTTGTCAGAAGAGGGTGCATGCTGGCTACGAGTACCAGGGCTCAGCCGACCAGACCAAAATGCGTCCGAACCAGCTGCACGATGATGAGATCAAGCGGAGGATTGCGGATCTGTTCAGCCTGGCAGATCCATCATACCATCCTTTTGAGCGTCATCGTGCACGCGTACAAGCTCATCCAACTAGCTCCGAAGGTATCTCAAGCATCTATTTGTCTTTTGTGTCAATTGCATAGTTGATAAAAGACATCTGTTGTAATCCTTGTTGTCATTATGCTGTTAGGTGCATGGCGTTGAAAGGCACCTGCTGTATGTGTCCTTGGCACTAGGGATGGACCACCCGAGGAGCGTGAAGCCCCCACCGCAGCAAATCAACCACCAAGTGCCAACTAGATGCAATCTCATAATGCAAATGCACTTGGATCACTCAATCTCACTTCGAATATGCAAAGAAGCAAGAGAGATGAGTGGGAGGGGAGTTGCTTAGCTCAAAGTGCTCACAAGTATGTCAAATGTTCGAGAGAGAGAGCCTTAAGCCGGCCAACGAGTATTTATAGACGTACCCCTTCGAATAGAGCCGTTAGAAACTTAAACAGCCAAAATCGTGCTGACCGGACGCGCTGGTCCAACTGACCGGACACGCCGGTCGCGCAACGGCTAAGTCACGAAGCACTGACCGGACACGCTGGTCCAACTGATCGGACGCGCTGGTCGCCCAACAGCTAACTGTGAAGCAACGACCGGACGCGCTCATCGCGCAGACCGGACGCGCTGCGAACGACCGGACGCGTTGGTCCCGTGAATGACCGGACGCGCTGGTCGCCTGAGCAGCGCTCAACGAAACAACGACCGGACATGCTGAAGAAACATGACCGGACGCGATAGTGCCAGCGTCCGGTTACAGTCCAGTAAGCTCCCTGAACGACCGGACACGTCTGATCAACAGTGACCAGACGCGCTTCGCGTCCGATCATCAAACTAAAATACGTGCAGACACTGAACACTGACCGGACGCGTCCGGTCATGCAAAGACCGCGTCCGGTCCAGCGTCCGGTCACCTCTGTGACCTCTGTTCGCCTCCGTTTCTTTTCCGGACTTCCGGCGTAGTGGAAAATAGTCGTTTCAACTTCTCGAAAATGCCTGAATGTGTCTACCGCTCAAACTCCACCGCCTTCGCAAACGTGCTAACACCACCAAGTGATCTTCGTCATGTGTGAGTGTGTTAGCATTTTCACAATCATTTTTCGAGGCGATATTAGTTCTATACAAATGCATATGATCATGAAATGCACATCTAGAGGCACTTAGGAGTTCAATAGTCGCGTCATTCCCCTCTTTATAGTACGACTATCTAACCTATAATGTAACCACACCCACTAGGTGTCTTGGTTACTAAAACACAACCCTTAAGCATATACCTTTGCCTTGATCACGTAGGGTTGCATCCAAATCCAAGTGTGGCCATCATGATCACCATGTCCATCTTGCCACCAACCTTGGAATGTACTAATCCTCATATGCTACATACAACTTAGGCATAGGATTAGTACTTAGGCATTGTCACTAATTACCAACACCAAACATAGGACTTTCAGACGTGCAGCAGGGAAGGTAAAGCACCTCACTGAGATGCTGGTGGAAATTTTGCGAGGTGCTGCCTCACCCTTTGCTCTCCTTGTCTGCAGCCTAGTAGGTCATCAGGATGCTCAATAGGAGAGCACCTTGATGATCACAAACCTTCTATTGGGCTCCAGACTTGAATATGGGCTGCACCTGTACTTGACAGGTCTTTGTTATTGTACACCCAGTAGTTTTCGATAGGTCTTTATTATTGTACAACTTGTGGAATGTAACTAAAGTTATCAATAAAATTTTTCCTCATGTGGCTATGATGCTTGTTGCTGTGTCATATATATATAGTTTTTGCCTTAAGAAAACAATTAATAACTGAATGGTTGAGATGCTTGTTACTCCATTTTTTAAGTGTCGTCGTATTTGCCTTGGCTACACAGACGTGAGACAAAGAACCTCACTGAGATGGTGCTGGAGTTCAAGTTTGCAAGTTGCTCCTTCTTGTAGCTCTCATGGTCAAGAAGCAAATCAGCAGATCTGCTCCCACAAGAAAACAAAACTAACCTAGAAAGGAAGATACTAAGAATGAAGAGATTCATGCATTGATACACTAAAATGATAATAAATTAATGAACATGCATCATAATTAAGCAAATTCTCACTATCACCATAATATTAACATAACATAATTAAGATAATTACATATCTGCTTAGCAGAAGGCTTGGCCATTCATATATGAGGGTGTGAGAAGGCAAGCAAAGAGGTGGTTTGGATCCAAAGGTGTAGGGGGACCATACCTTATGCTAAATAGGCTAGCGGTTCATCACTTCGTCTTCCCCAAACCGCGTGGTTAGTGCTAGAGGGGCCGAGCTGCGTGGTCGAGTCAATTTTCTCCATCCAACTTCCAACACTGTTCTATCACCATTACTTCTGCCGAGAGAAGCGTGCTCCGCTAAGATCGTGTGAGACATGGCCTCGCCTTAACTCCTGCTCTCACTCTGTGCAATCGAAGGGAACTCCAATGGGTGCCTATCTCACCCATCCTTCTATAAAAGAAGAGGCTAAGGCAGGGGAGCAAGTACACGATTCCTTTCTAGACACATTACACTTACCTATATTCTTGTTCTATCTTCTTCGTCTAGTGCTCCGCCTTGACACCCCATCTTCCAGATCACATCCAATGACAGATCAAGGAATGAAGTGCCCAATGGAAGAGTCACTGGAGGTTGTTTCAGCTAGAACCTGCATTCATGTGTGGCTATGATCGGACAGGGAGGCCAGCTTAGTGACGCCACCACCAGAGCACCGATCCCCGCTTCTGGCTATCTCCTCCTATGACAAAGGGGGGCGATGATGTCTTCATGTTGGTGGAGCAGCTAGACATTGCCACCTCCACCCTCCACGAGGAGAGTAGGGGCCAAATTGGCTATGCCTCTCCATTGCCTTTGCAAAGTGGGAAACGGCCATAGCAGAGCTTGCCACCATCGAGGTCTAGGCGCACCTCACTAGTAAGGCATCTAGCATGATATGATCTTGCTCTTTCACTTTGTGCGACATCATGTCTTCAGCTGTAGCATTTTCTTATCTCCTTTTTAGCAGTCTAGGAGTAGCTGATCGCCACGCAGGGTGAGGTGGCAGAGGCAATCCATCTTTGCTAGGTAGCTAAGGACAACACCCATGTCTCCTCTAGGATGGCGGCAGAGAGCAACAGGCATGACCAGGACCTCCATGTGACAGCAGGAAATGCCATCCGTGTGCATTCGCCTCCTGCACCAGTGGGGACGACCCTGGTAGACCACCTCCGCACCGTGCCACCATGGGTCATGGAGGTGGTCACGTACTGCATTCACCTAGGGGCCGCTTCAGTCATGTCCGCTGCCTAGCTTTGGCTAGGTGAGGACCTAATCATGGTGGAGCCGGGGTTCCTAGGAGAGATGAGCTATCAAGATCGCGAGAACCTGATTGGTGACTTCTTCATCACGGGCGATGGCATCTTGGCCATGGTGAATGTAGAGGACATCATTTGTAATGCTCCTCGCAAGTAGTTCAATTGTAACCTGCCTCTGCATTCTTAATAAAATTGTTCATAATATTTAGTAGTTATTACTTTGAGTTTGAACATCTTTGTTTCCTGTTGACTGGAATGTTCGATTTGTGCGCCTTAGAGTTTGAGACCGTATGACATGTCCATCGTTAGTAGGTGCAAACATCTCCCAATCACCACCGCCGGTAGCCTTCACTGCTGCTTTGGTCAATTTCCAAGCCCACGCATGAGTCCTACGCGTCACTCCCGTGCGTATTTACAAAGTTTTGCAGAAATTTGCATTCCCATGGCTGATACAGTTGCTTACAAAGGACGCTCCCCACCATGTCTTTCTCCTCCTCACTTCTTCTATTCCTCATCATAGCTCCTGCTCCCTAGTGCCAAACTGTGCGACCGCCCCTACTTAGCGGTGTGCAAGCCACCAACAATCACCATCATAAGATAGTGCTCCACGCTAGTAAGCCTCACCAGCAGGGAGACAACATAGATCCACTGGTGACCAGGCTAGTACTCATCACTATCATCGCTACTCGAGCTCAATGCTGCAAGATCCAAAGGCAATGGTAATGCTTTCGCACTTCCCTTATGCATTGTTCTTGGATTTTTATTCCCTTCTTCACTCATCTGAGTATGAATGAAGCTTCCATCTGATTACTAATGAGCTCATGAACACATCTCTGTAGGTGCTCCTTCTCTGATTTAGGCAACACCGTCGCTTCCATCACCAGCCCTGCTCCACCATATCCTTGTCAAGATGGAGGAGGAGGCCCCAACAAGAGGAATGAAGTGGCCATCCTTATAGACCATGTCTTGGTCCTCATCCTCAGCTGCCTCATCGCTCGCTCCTTATGTAGCTACAAGTGTGTCTGTTGCTCCTAGAACAACCTCATCTCAGGATCTAAGTACCATAACGAGCTGCCCCAGATTCTTGCTAGATTCTTCTACCGCAACTGGAAAGGCAAACACAACTTCACTAGCATCACTAGTGAATACCCCTCCTTGTCCTTCTTGCCCTTGCCCATTCAGGATGTCATGATCTTAGATTGCTCCTGGGGCCCCATCCTTTGCTGGTATGCTAGGTTTCGCTATGTTGTCTGCAATCCGATGACTAATAAGTGGTTTCTACTGTTGGGTAGCGACCATTCTTGTGGTTTAGCTCACTTGGGGTTTGATCTGATAGTCTCCTCACACTTCCATGTGTTTGAATATGGGATCAACAATGATGACTCCTTAGGAGTCAACATCTACTCATCTAAAACTAGAGCATGGATCTTTAAAGAATCTGAATGGGACGAGGGTATTGTAGTATCCACATATGGGAAAAGTGCGTTTGTTAATGGTTTTATGCACATGCTAGAGTTCACCTAGATAGTTGTTGTTAATATGAAGGGAAAGACATGGAGAAAAATTCATAGGCCAAGTGGTGATGCAATCTCCATCCATGAAGATCAGGGTTAGTTGTGTTTATGTACTGCTGATACTTCGAATAGGTATGAGCTTTCAATCTGGATCCTTAAAAACTATGGTACTAGTAAATGGACATTGAAGCATAAGGTGACCACCTAGAGCTATTTGGATAGAAGAATATTAAAATTGGTACCGAGGTTTGCAATGCGGCTTATAAAGTGATTGCGGTTCATCCAGAATGGAATTTGATTTTCCTTGTTTGGGAGAACAAAACACTGATTGCATATGACATGAATCATAGTAAAGTTCATGTCCTCCTTGCATGAGTCATCGGCTATCCTAGAACTACCTAGAAACTATTATGTATGAGTGGCGGACCACACTATCTTCCTTATGTTCTCTTGTTCATGAAGTCATTAGCAGAGCAGTAAAGGTGCATATGCTGTATTTTGTTGTTACATCATGTATTTGTTCAGGTAGGTAGTTGTTTTGATTCTATATATAAGCCAATTTGGGCTTGGTAACTAAAGGAATGGTGTGTTGAATATCATTAATTCTGTTGCTTTGTGCAATTTGTGGAGTCTGAGTACTTTTGAACAGTTTCCCTGCATTGGCTAAGGAAGAAGAGGGGTTCCATGGTGCATTAGCTACCAATCCAAAGGATGCACTAATTATATTCATTTTGCCTTGCAAGTAGGAGAGCCACATAGGAGGAGCACAACTACGTCATTTCATTTTGTAAGTCTGTAGAGATAGTACCTTTAGCATGCAATCTATGTACTAGTTGTGTTAGGACATCAGTTGAGAAAGATGTTATGGTAAGCGTCCATTGTTATTGTAGAACATGGTTTATGGATGTAATGATTATATCTGTATGCTTTGTGTTCAGTAAGCTATTAAGGGCCGTTTATTGTTTTGTTATCACCACCGCCGTTGGTGGTGCAAACGTCCAACACCGCTGCTGATGCGGCAGGGATCAAAAGTCTATCACCACCGAATCGTTTAGTAACTCAACACCGACTAAACGATCATCAAAGATGGATCATGGTGCAAGGCAATGGTGACCATGACCTCTATACTGAGGGATGATACGCTGAAGCGACAGTGATGTTTAGCTCTACACAGATGTCTTGGCCTTCGAAGCAATAGTGAACGCAAACAGTCAGATCGAAGTACAAGGCGATGGTGCTGGTGAGCACTACATAGGTGGTTGATGTGCCCACACAACTGTTATTGTAGCCTCAACATAGACGGATCATTTGCCAATGTGGCGGTGTTGAGATCCGACATAGTTGGTTCCTAGCCATCCATGATGGCTTCGACAATCACTGTCGAGTGAATACCACCGAGGCCAAAATTTGGCTGCGATGAGGGGTTACAACGTGGCTATGATAGGTCTGAATGTAGTAGTGAGTGCTCTAATATGTTGATCAATTCTAGAGTAGTAATCCATAGCGTATAGGTGGTGTCTATGTTATAGGTTACCATTGTTTGCCTCATACTCCATGGGTTCCTAGGGGTAGGTGGTTGGTGGTGACAGCCCTATTCATCTTTTGTAATCACCCACATTCGAGTATGACATAGAGTAATACGCCGGATAGGACTTAGCACCAACTAAATTGAAGCTGGTGCCCAAAGTAAGCAAGTAGAGAGCGGTCCTTATCAAGTCTTAGGTTCGTCTCTTAGTTATCCTATCTATCCAAGCCTAACACCTATCTTGTTGTCCTTGGACAAACCTGTTCCTTAGATAAACACTCACGTTCCCTACGGATTCGATAAAACCTTGGAATACTCCTAGGTGAAAGCTACAATGGTATCATACACTTTTGGATTTATCCACGGGTCATTAAAATTCCAAACAAGCTTTCTAGCGTCGTTGCTCAGGAATAGTATCTATTTTTTATTTAGACCTTGTTCATCCTTGTATCTTATCCTAAACTTACATTATCTTTTCTTTTGTACACTGTGAAGCAACATTCTATTTGAAACCTCACTACTCCAAGGGTTGAGTTCTATGAGCCACCTCCATCTTCAAAACCCATCTAGCATCCTAGTAGGTCTTGAATTATGGGATATGACCAAGTCAAATCTTGCACAACTGATACAACATTACAACATCATCCTTGCTTTCCTAGATGACTAGAAGAGATGAGAGATCTTTTTCTTCCAGAAAGAAATTTTAGAAGCATTTTGAAGAAACATCTCCACAATCTTCTGCCTTATCAGAAAATCTATTAGAAGCAAAGATTTACTAAGAAGTTAGTTTAATGGGGGATGAAAATACCAACTTTTTTCATGCTAAAGCTACACTACTACACTCGCACCTTTCATAGCCATGTCGTAACCCCCATCGTAGTCCAATTTCGGCCTCAGCAGTAAGCTGTCGGCAGTGATAGTCGTAGTCATCACCATCACTATCTGAGACTGTCTGTGGTGTACACTCACACTGTTGTATTGGCTTATGATCTGTCCATGATAAAGTCCTTACTTCTGTCGCATTAGAGCATGACCCGGCTATGTTGGTATAAACTAACATCGCCGTATTGGCTTATGATCTGTCTGTGATCAGGTCGTTGTTTTCGTTGCATTGGAGCATGACCCGCCTGTGTTGGTGTACACTAACACCACTGTGTTGGCTTATGATCCGTCCATGATCGGGTCATTATTTCTGTCATGTTGTACCATGACCCACCTATGTGGGTGTACACTAACACTACCATTTTGACCAATGATCAGGATCACAGTTGCCTTGCAAAATGACCCAATTGTGTTCAGTGCATGTTCACCATTGCTTTGGCACCCAACGTGTCTGTGCTGAGGTGGACATCACCGTCACTTTAGCGTATGAACCGTCTGGTCATTGGTAATGGTCACCATCGCATTGCAGTACGATTCAACGATGATACACTATTGACCCCTGTCGCATGAGACGAATAGCAGCGGTGTTGTCTGTCTGCTTCACCAACGGCAAGTGTTATAGTAGTGATGACAAAATAGACGACGACCCTTACATCCGACGATGACAGAATTGCATTTGGTTTTCATAATTTATTTACTAATTCAAATGGGCCTTAATAACTTACTTGAAACAACCCCGACTTCCGCAAAGGGAAATCCACAGAGTCAAAGTGTAATAAGACCGTGTTAGATCTTTATTACCTAAATTCCAGTCGAATATCACATCCATACAACGATAATATTAGAGTACATAAAGTGCGGAATTACATAAATTATTACATCGCCGCATTGGCAGAAACAAAAGTAGAAATCATTCTGAACAGCTTGAAGATAAGATCGCCAAACTCGAGCGTAGGCATGAACCCCTCAACCGTCAAACTCCTCAGAGCTAAACTCCTCAGCAGAACCTGTGTGCCAAAATTTATCAGTATGATTTGTACTGGCCACTCCCACCCTATGAGCATTGCTTTGTGGAATTGGATGCAACATGGTTGTATTCAAAAGAAACCTATAGGGCTAGGGTTCCCTATGCTTTAACATATCAAGTGTATAATATAGTTGATCAAGTTTTAACACCATTCCCACACCCAACCCACCCCCTTTCCTATTCCAAAGCCAGGTTTCGATCCAGGGATCGATGAACCACCACCATCACACCATCACCCCATCACCATTATGCCATCACTTAGTCGATAGGCCAACTCCCTCTCAGCACTGTCTCAAGGCCCGTAGCCCCTGGCTACGTCCAAACACTCACTTCCGGGGGAAGAAGAGAAGGACCCCTCTCCTATCTAGTTTAAGCGAAATCCAGGAAAGTTCCATAGCCGACAAGTCAGCGTATGTATCGATCGATCAACCATACACTCTGCAGAGGTTTTATATAACCACAAGATCCGCCTTCCTTGCTGACCGTCGTCAACTGGGCTGATTCCGGTCGCTTGCTAGCCTAGGATAATGCCACTCTACCATTCAGCCCTGGTATACCCCAAGTCCAATCTGGGGTGGCTGAAACTGTTAGTCATGAGCTAGGTCCACAAGGTCTCCATGAAGTCTCGGGAGGGTGTGGGGGATATCCTCCACACCCCATACCTCCCTCACACTTTCTGCTATCAACCTAGCAGTAGTGGAAAGATCCTACCAAGTAGTTCGACCATCCCGGACCATGTAGGGCGAGTGGTACGTAAGGCTTGCCGGTGAATCTAAGTACCAGTAAGTCCTTAGGGATGACCAAGCCAGAAGGTCTTCGTCAGGGTTTCCCTTTACCGTGCCACCATAGCACCTCCACCCTAGGCTCCTCCCATCACAGGTTCACACCCAAGGCCATCGCATATACCATTTACCCACCACAGGTATCCATTCCAGGGGTGCCTAGGTTGCACCCCACAACAAGACTTGCCCTAGGCTCGTCGTATACACCAACTTGGTCGACACAACCCTTACCCTTCATGCACCCAAGTCAAACATGCAGCACTCCCCCTAATCACCAGTTCCCACCACGCAACAATGTAGTGTAAGCGTAGTAGAGGTAATAAGCTATGAAATATAATAGCAAGCGTGTGACTATCCTATCAGCAAGGTGAGTAGGGGTAAGGTTGCGTCAAGGTATAGGTCACCAAGAAAGCATACTACCATGCAAGTCCTATCATAGTGTGATCATAATAAAAATGTAAAGCACTTAGCATTTTCTATTTTAGCCATGCGTAATAGGTGCTACGAGATTGGGTGGGATGTGGCACCTTCAGTGTAGTTGTCTTCGTACTCCTCACGGTATTCACGGTCCTTGTCCGTCCGATTCTCCTCTAAGTCTGCAAATGTTCGCATTATAGTCGCGTTAGCAACGTCTATAGAATAGCACAAAGAAGCAATGAAAATTTGAAAGAGCCGAATGCACTTAAACATGGGTTCATTGTGTAGAGCTTGATTTTAGATGAATTTTGGTCCTAGTTTCATATTTTTCTAAGGTCATATGAATTAGTTATGAATTTCCAAAGATTAAATCTATTTCTAAAAATGGAGAGAGGCTGAATTAATCCTGGGCGGACACGTGTCACGCTGTGGTTGGTCATGTGGCTTGCTAATGTTAGCCTGACGTCATCATCTCAGCTCTGAGCTGACAGGTGGGTCCTACTGACGTCATCATGACGTCATCAACATCATCGTTGCTGACAGGTAGGGCCAGGGCTGCTGATGTCAGCATCATGACGTCAGCATGACGTCACCTCGATTGTGTTAGTATAGACAGGTGGGTCCCACATGACGTCGCCATGGCGCCAGCATGACATCACCTACTAACAAGTGGGTCCAACGGCTCTGTGTCGCTGACATGTGGGTTCGACCAAAGTCAACGTTGACCGATCAACTCGGACTGGGTCTCAAACGGGCTCTGGCGGGCTCAGGTTGGGCCGGTCTAGGCCGGGCCGGGCCGAACACGTGGCAAGCTGTGGCTCTGCCATGTCGTAGCCGTGGGCCTCCACTGGGCTTAGTCCACAAGCATGGTCTACGGTGGGCACAGGCGCTGGTCTACGGTGGACAGCGTCTCCTTCCGGTGAACCGCGTCCACCCTTCTCCTCTCTCTCTATGGTCCGCGTGCACCGGGTGCATGTGCATGTGGCTGGCGAGGGGAAGCCTCTGCTTCCACCTCCGGCATGTTCCCGCCGGTGATGTGCTCGCCGGTGTGGTTCTACGGCGGCGCTGACATCCAATTAAGGTGGGGGGAAAGCTTCCCTAGGCAATGGCGAGCACGATGGTGGTGTCTGGGTGGCAGCCGGGGCTCCCTAGGGCATTGGCCATGGCGGCGGGTGGCTTGGGTTCGACGATGTACAGGGATGGCATGGTAGTAGCGGCAAAAGCCGGTCATGTGGTATGTATGAGCGTCACGGTGCTCCAGCGAGCTCGTTGAGCAGGTCAAGGGAACTTCTTGAGCCTCCGGTGGTCTTGGCTACCGTGGGGGCTAGTTTCAGCCAAGGCGGCGGTCCGGTGGTGAACGGTGCAGGTGTGCTAGAGCACCATGAGGCGCCGATGGGGTGGTCACGGCGTGTTAGCGGTTATGTGCATGGGTGCATGTGTACCCAGAGGCCGGAGACGGCCTTGGCCTTTGCGCTCATGGTGTGGAGCGCCATGGCCGGTGTGGCAGAGTCCGGCGGCGAGCAGAGGGAAAACCGGGGCTCACCGTTGGTGTTGGAGTCGATTGGATAGCGGTGCAGTGGTAGGTTTGGCCATGTAGCTCCAGAAGTTGTGTAGTGCCGTGCAGCATCGTGGCGTCGTCTTTGCGTCGGCGGCTTCGGAGGTGCTTCGTCGGCGGCTCCTTTCTCTTTCTCCTGCTCCCTTCCTTCTTCCTCTCTTGGCTCTCCCTCTTGGCTCGGGTGTGCAGAGGATAGCCACTAGGTGGCGGTGGGGCATTGAGAGCTCAGGGCGCTAGGGCAACCGAGGCTGGGCTTTTATAGCCGAGCACCAAGCTTCCATGGCGGGCGGTGATCGATCGATGGAGAGGGGAACATGGTCATGCCTCGGGCATGACCCCTAGCCCGCCCCTGCCACCGCTGTCGGCTCTTGGTCGCACGACGGTTGAGCGTGGCGTGGAGAAGATGAACAAGAGGCTATCATGCGGGGCCCGCGTGGCAGCGGCTGCAAGAGAAATGGGGAAACACGTGGGCATGGGCGACGTGCGGCTGACGTGTGGGGTCAAGTGGCAGCGGTAGCTAGCGAGGCTATTGGGCACACGGGCGAGTAGTGGCATCCTAGGCCGGCTCGCTGGGCCGCGTGCGTGCGCACTAGGGCTGGCCGCGAAGCTGAGCGGCTGGCTGGGAGGCCCACTTCTTCTTTTCCTTTTTCTATTTTTCATTTCTTTTCCATTACTTGAATTCAAATTTGGTTTGAAATTTGAATTCCAAACCGATGTAACTTATTCATTGGAGTTTAGGGAATTTTGTTTAGCTATTTTGTATATCAACATAGGTGTAGTTTGTTATATATAGAATTAGTTTTTTTTTCTCTTATTACACATTTATCCTTGGATTTGAATAGTGATTACTTTATGGTGTGTTTCTTAAAAAGAGTTGTTAAGCACAACATAAAGCAAATGAAAATCCAAATCACAATTTGAGTTAACAATGTATGCAATATTTCATTTGTTAGATATTATTAAACACAGTTAACTAATGACATGCCATGCTTATGTGTTGACTGGGCTTGGGTTAGACCTAATGCATCTCATAGGTTGGGTTTCTATACATGACACTCATCATCATATGGGATCCTTGAAAAATTTTGTAGTTGGTATTTTTGAGTTGTTACAGTCCTGCCCCCTTAACAGAATCTCATCCCTGAGATTAAAGCATAACGTACTCTTTGAATATGTAAGGATATCGTAGCCAGAGGTTGAACTCTTTCTCCCATGTTGCTTCTCTCTCAGTGTGATTGCTCCATCGGATCTTGCACATAGGTATAGTCTTGCTTCGGGTCTCTTTGGTATCTCTGTCCAGGATTTTGATAGGATGTTCTTTATACTCAAGTGTATCTTGAATGTCAAGTGTATCAGTTGGAAGTACTTCATCGAGCACTCTCAAACACTTGCGTAGCTGTGAGACATGGAATACGGGATGTACACCCGCCAATTCCTCAGGTAGCTCAAGTTTGTAGGCGAGCTTTCCAATCCTCTTGCAAATCTTGTATGGGCCAACAAATCTAGGGGCAAGGTTCCCTTTCACATGGAATCTGACAGTTCCATGTAGCGGAGATACCTTGAGATAAACGAAGTCACCCACATTGAACTCAAGTTCTCTTCTTCTTTTGTCAGCATAGCTCTTGTATCGAATTTGAGCAATTCTCAAATTCTCCTTTACTTGAGCAACTCCTTCTTCTGCATCTTGAATCTTAGCGGACTCAAAGAACGATCTTTCACCTGGTTGAGACCAAATCAAAGGTGTCTTACACGGTCTGCCATACAGAGCTTCAAACGGCGACATCCTGATACTGCCTTGGTAGCTGTTGTTGTAAGAGAACTCCGCATAGGGTAAGCATTTCTCCCAATCAGAGCCATAATTTAGTACACTAGCGCGGAGCATGTCTTCTAAGATCTGATTTACTCATTCTATCTATCCATCTGTCTGTGGGTGATAAGCGGTACTAAAATCAAGTTTGGTTCCAATGGATTTGTGCAGGGCTTCACAGAATCGGGACACAAACTAAGGACCATGATCGGTTACAATACTAGAGGGAGCTCCATGCAACCTGAGAATATGCTCAATATATAGATCTACTAATTTTTCTGCATTGGTCTTGGTCTTCACTGGTACAAAGTGAGCAATCTTGGTTAAACGATCAACAATCACCCAGATGGAATCATTGTCTTTCTGTGAACGGGGTAATCCAACTATGAAATCCATGGATATGCCCTCCCATTTCCACTCCGGGACGTCAAGAGGCTTTAGCAATCTTGCAGGCCTTTGATGTTCAGCCGTGACTCTATTACAGGTGTCACATCGTGCCACATGTCCTGCAATGTCTATCTTCTTACCTTTCCACCAAAAGTGTTTCTTCAAGTCTTGATACATCTTTGAACCTCCAAGGTGAATACAATACTTAGAATCATGAGCTTCTGACAGAATTTCCTCTCGTAGGGCTAGATTAGAAGGTACACAGATTCTATCCTTGAACCAGATGGTTCCTTATTCATCTTCATGGTGGTTGGTCTTGTAGCCTAGTTTCATTAGACCACGGAGATATTCAATCTCATTACAATTTTTCTGAGCTTGACGAATGCGATCAGTGAGATCATACTATATGTGGAGCTCATTCAGCAAGCCATGTGGTAGTATCTCAAGTTGGAAATCATCAATCTCTTCCTTGAGCTTAGGTGGTACGGATTCAGTGATCAAAGTGTGACAATAACTCTTGCGACTAAGAGCATCTGCGACTACGTTAGATTTTCTCGGATGGTAGTGAATTTCCAAGTCATAGTCCTTGATCAACTCTAGTCATCAACATTGCCTTATATTTAGATCCTCTTGAGTGAAAAAGTACTTCAAGCTCTTGTGATCGGTGTAGATATCACACTTGTTGCCTATCAAGTAGTGCCTCTAGATCTTTAAAGCATGAACAACTGCTGCTAACTCAAGGTCATGAGTCGGGTATTGGTTCTCGTGTTCTTTCAGCTATCGAGAAGCATAAGCTATCACTCTTCCATCTTGCATCAATACACAACCAAGTCCTTGATGGGATGCATCACAATAGACCATGAAATCCTTGCCGATATCCGGCAATGCTAACACATGAGTTGTGGTAAGTTTCTGTTTCAATTCCTAGAAGCTTTGTTCACACCCAGGCGTCCATTCAAACTCCTTAGTCTTCTTCAGAAGGTTGGTCATCGGACGGGCTATCTTGGAGAAGTTTTCAATGAATCGGCGATAATACCCAGCCAATCCCAAGAAACTTCTGACTTCTGTCACATTACGGGGTTGTTCCCATTCCTTCACAGCCTCAATCTTAGTTGGGTCCACTGCAACACCTTCAGCTGATAATACGTGGCCTAGGAAGGCAACTTCTTGTAGCCAGAACTCACATTTGCTGAACTTTGCGTAGAGCTGATGTTGGGCTAGTCTCTCAAGCACCGTTCTTAGATGATGTTCGTGTTCCTCAGCGGTGGATGAATAGACCAAGATGTCATCAATGAATACTACCACGAACTTATCCAGTTCATCCATGAAAACCTTATTCATCATGTTCATGAAGTATGAAGGAGCATTTGTGAGTCCAAAGGACACCATGGTGAACTCAAACTGACCATACCTAGTCACAAAAGCTGTCTTTGGGATGTCACTCCCTCGAATCTTCATCTGATGATAGCCAGATCTGAGATCAATCTTGGAGAAATACTTGGCACCTCTGAGCTGATCAAGCAAATCATTAATCCTTGGTAGGGGGTACTTGTTCTTGATGGTGACTGCATTCAAGTTTCGGTAATCAATGCACATTCTCATTGAGCCATCCTTCTTCTTAACAAACAGAACAGGGGATCCCCAGGGTGAAGCACTGGGTCTGATATATCCCTTTGAGATGAGCTCTTCAAGCTATTTCTTGAGCTCAGCCAGTTCATCAACTGACATGCGATAGGGTCTCTTGGCAATGGGTCCTGTTCCCGGCAAATGATCAATGATGAACTCTACATCACGGTCCGGTGGCATACCCGGTAATTCTTTAGGGAATACATCGGGATAGTCTCTAACCACAGGCACATCATGAACTGTCTTTTCCTCCTTTAGTGATTCTGAACTTGCTTTAAGGGCACATAGGATAGAGGTGGACCTTCTGAACTGGGGTTCACATCTAATGACTTGGCCTGATGGGTGGGTCACTTGGACATATCTAGGTGAACATGATATGATGCCTCGGTGAATGGTTAACCAATCCATGCCTAAGATGACATCTAGGTTAGTGGAAGGTAATAGGGTTAGATCGGCTTTAAAGATAAGACCATCGATGGTAAGACTCACTCTCTTACAGATGTGGGTGCTTTTTAGGTCTCTTAAGGGTGAGCTGGTGGTGATAGGCTTTTCACGTGGGGTTATAGGCAGGTCATACTCTCGTGCAAACTTGGTTGATATGTATGAACAAGTTGCTCTAAAGTCAAATAGAACTGATGCAGTATTGCCATTAACTAAAAACATACCGTACACAACGTCAGGAGCAGCCTGTGCTTCCTCGGCATCCAGATGGTTGAGACGTCCACGGGTAGTAGACCCCTTGAACTAAGACTTCTGAGCAGCTGAGTTCTGAGGGCATTCAGCGGCCACAAGCGAAGCAGGTGAAAGGTGCACCGCCTGTGGGGGTTGGCTCGGGTGCCTTCCATTTTCCATTGCCTGGTGCGGAGCGGTTCTGTGTTGAGCATTCATTCACAGAGCAGGAATGGTTGAAACGGTCATGGGTGTTGCGGTCCTGTGCATAACAGTCTCGGGTGTAACGATCCTGAGCAGGGTAGGAGTATTTGGTGAAGTAGCCTCCACTTCCCCTACTCGATCCAGGGTTGTCATCCCTGTTGTGGTGAGAGCGTTCCCTGGATGGTGCATCTCTGCAGATCCTCTTGCGATCACAGCCATGGAGGGACTCCTCAGGCTTTTACTTTCTTTCCTTGTACTCTTCTCCAGCTTCATCATGGTCCTTCTCAATCTAGATGCAGCGATCCACCAGAGCACGTAATGTGTTGCTCTCAATACCGCCAAACTTCAGTTTGATGTGTGGATTAAGTCCCTTGTGGTAATAGTACAACTTCTCCTTTTCAGAGTTCACAACATAGGAAGGCACATAGCGCAGAAGGTTGGTGAAACGAGTAGTGTACTCGGTCACCCTGTCCTTTCCCATCTTGATGTTGTGGAACTCCTCAGCTTTGGCCTCCATGATACCCTTAGGAATGTGATACTCAGTGAATGCTTCAGCGAACTCTTCCCACGAGATGTTGGCAGGGTCCTCATGGGAGTCATTGAAACTGTCCCACCAGGCACGTGCTGCACTTGTGAGCTGGTGTGCGGCAGCTCCAACACACTCATCATCGGTGAACGTAGTGAGATCAAGCTTCTTCTCCATTTCCTTAAGCTAGTCATCGGCTACCAGCGGGTTAGGGTCGGTGCCATCATAGGTAGGTGGCCTTAGC
Source organism: Saccharum hybrid cultivar R570 (assembly GCA_038087645.1). Classification (NCBI taxonomy): domain Eukaryota; kingdom Viridiplantae; phylum Streptophyta; class Magnoliopsida; order Poales; family Poaceae; genus Saccharum; species Saccharum hybrid cultivar. The sequence continues at coordinate 10,808,110 of JAQSUU010000520.1, forward strand.
TTCAGGAGTCCTTCCAGCTTTCTTTGGAAATCATTCTGCTGACCTCCCTAGCGACGGTTTGCTCCTTCGACAAGAGCTGCAAGAAGTTGGGTCTGCTACGCCATCACTTCTGCCAGGTTCGGTGGTGGTGGCGGCGGAATGTTCTCCTCAACAGGTGGTGGGGTATTCTCCAGGTCGAAGGGTGTCCCTCCACGTCCACGGCCACGACCACGGCCACGGTTGTTGTCACCATGGCCCCTATTGGGTTCGGCTGGTTCGGGGATGGGCGCATGTCCATGGTTTATTAGGCGAGCAGATCGGCGGTTCAACATCTGCAACACGGATCATAGGAATTTTAGTGCTTGTGCCATAAGTGATTATAATTCAATATGATTACATGATTTTGAAGATTTAAGGAAAAACATTTATACTATCCAACACTCATTACAAAGAAGTGATAAGATCCATAAGATGCAATAAGATCCAAAAACATTCATTACATGGGTTTAATTGCATAGCATCATCTCCAGTAGCTACACTTGAAGACGTGCGAGAATCGTGCTACGCATAGAGTCTCATAATACATCTCATAAGGGGTACAACTCATGGAAACTACTGACATAACTCATGACCACGCAGGGTCACCTACTCTAACTCATACACCATAGCTGGGATACAACTGTCCTTGATCTCGATCTCTTCATCAGACTTGTGAAGTCAGGATACGTACTTCAAGGCCTCAGCGAGCTCCTCAGTAGCCTTGGCTCTAGGTAGGGTAGGGCAGGCGTCTAGGTTGAGACGAGTCGGGGCTAACTCAAACTCCTCTATCCTAGGCTTTGTCTTGCTGTGGATCTCCTTGGGTAGCTGATCCCACATACCCTTCATCTCCCTTAGACGCTTCCTGTCAGACTTCTGCCAAGCCTGCCAAGTCCTCTCACACTTGTCCTGTAGGTACTCGGTCTGCCTAAGTGCCTCGATCAGGTGACCCTGGTTACGAACGGTCTTCTTCCTAAACTCCTCTAGCTCCTAGGTCAAGGTCTTGTTCTGAGATTGGATTTTCAACATATCAATCCCCTTGGACCTCTCTCTGTCTCCTCTACGGTTGAACTCGACCTTCTTGTCATCCAACTCTCTCTGCAACTCCAAGATCTTGCTATCGAGGTAGCAGTTTCTGTTGCCTAGGTCTGCTACTTTGTCCTGTAAGTCAGCGACCTTGGCCTTGTGGATTTCTTTATGATGGTTGAACTCGTCCTGTAGCTTGGCAACTGCCTCGAGCAGACTTGCCTGCTCATGTGCTCCCTACGAGTCTTGATCCTGATACTCCCACAGAAGGGTTCGGTCCTGACGTCTCCTCTGCTCAAGCTAGGTCACGTACCTGTCCTGCTCTAGTAAGTGGATAGCTGAGACACGAAGGCATCTGTCCTTCTCTGCAAAGATAACTCTACCAGCTGCGAAACTCTGCTCACTAGGAGTAAGGCTAAGGTTGAGGGCCTAGGGAAGTAGACGGAACTCTGTCGCCTTCAGGTGCTCGTATTGGTCGCTCATTACTCTGCGAAGTGCCTTGTGTGAGCCAGCTCGTAGTCCCTCCTCAACTGTGTCCTCTATTGTCAACTCGGTGAAAGCTAGGACAGAGGGTAAGGTAGTGCTAGCCAGGAACTCGACTAAGGTGACAACTGGTCCTTTGATTCCTCCGTCCTGAGCTGCTTTGCCCATGCAGGTAACCTTGACAAGCTCGTCAGGGACTCCCAATGTGACGAGAACTCGGCAGAGGGTCTATACAAAATCCCCGAGCTCACGTAGGTCAAAGATAAGCTTGGTGTGGTCCAGAGGTAGTGGTCCTAGAGGCGGCCATTCGACGTTTGTTGCCATCTGCATGTTTCAAGGAAAATAGGTGTTAGCAGGTCCAATAATAGAAAAGCCTTGCATAAAAGTAGATACAGGGTCGGTATATAACCGAAAGAAGGGTTGTCCATGTCCTATTCTATCGTCCATTTCTGAGGGTTTCATCCTAGGGTCAAGTATGCCTCTGATACCAACTGAAACAACCCCGACTTCCGTGAAGGAAAATCCATAGAGTCGAAGTGTAATAAGACCGTGGTAGATCTTTATTACCCAAATTCCAGTCGAATATCACATCCATACAGTGATAATATCAAAGTACATAAAGTGCGGAATTACATAAATTATTACATCACCGCATTGGCAGAAACAAAAGTAGCAATCATTCTGAACAGCTGGAAGATAAGATCGCCAAACTCGAGCGTAGGCACGAACCCCTCAACCATCAAACTCCTCAGAGCTAAACTCCTCAGCAGAACCTATGTGCCAAAATTTATCAGTACGATTTGTACTGGCCACTCCCACCCTATGAGCATTGCTTTGTGGAATTGGATGCAACATGGTTGTATTCAAAAGAAACCTATAGGGCTAGGGTTCCCTATGCTTTAACATATCAAGTGTATAATATAGTTGATCAAGTTTTAACACCATTCCCACACCCAACCCACCCCCTTTCCTATTCCAAAGCCAGGTTTTGATCCAGGGATCGATAAACCACCACCATCACACCATCACCCCATCACCATTATGCCATCACTCAGTCAACATGCCAACTCCCTCTCAGCACTGTCTCAAGGCCCGTAGCCCCTGGCTACGTCTGAACACTCACTTCTGGGGGAAGAAGAGAAGGACCCATCTCCTATCTAGTTTAAGCAAAACCCAGGAAAGGTCCATAGCCGACAAGTCAGCGTATGTATCGATCGATCAACCATACACTCTGCAGAGGTTTTACATAACCACAAGATCCACCTTCCTTGCTGACCGTCGTCAACTGGGCTGATTCCGATCGCTTGCTAGCCTCGGATAATGCCACTCTACCATTCAGCCCTGGTACACCCTAAGTCCAATCTGGGGTGGCTGAAACTATGAGTCATGAGCTAGGTCCACAAGGTCTCCATGAAGTCTCGGGAGGGTGTGGGGGAGATCCTCACACCCCGTACCTTCCTCACACTTTCTGCTGTCAACCAAGCAGTAGTGATAAGATCCTACCAAGTAGTTCGGCCGTCCCACACCATGTAGGGCGAGTGGTACGTAAGGCTTGCCGGTGAATCTGAGTACTAGTAAGTCCTCAGGGATGACCAAGCTAGAATGTCTTCGTCAGGGTTTCCCTTTACCGCGCCATCATAGCACCTCCACCCTGGGCTCCTCCCATCATAGGTTCACACCCAAGGCCATCTCATATACCATTTACCCACCACAGGTATCCATTCCAGGGGTGCCTAGGTAGCACCCCACGGCAAGACTTGCCCTAGGCTCGTCGTATACACCAACTTGGTTGACACAACCCTTACCCTTCATGCACCCAAGTCACACACGCAGCACTCCCCCCAATCACCACTTCCCACCACGCAACAATGTAGTGTAAGCGTAGTAGAGGTAATGAGCTATGAAATATAATAGCAAGCGTGTGACTAGCCTATCAGCAAGGTGAGCAGGGGTAAGGTTGCGTCAAGGTATAGGCCATCAAGAAAGCATACTACCATGCAAGTCCTATCATAGTGTGATCATAATAAAAATGTAAAGCACTTAGCATTTTCTATTTTAGCCATGCGTAATAGGTGCTACGAGATTGGGTGGGATGTGGCACCTTCAGTGTAGTTGTCTCTGTACTCCTCACGGTATTCACAATCCTCGTTCATCCGATTCTCCTCTGAGTCTGCAAATGTTCACATTATAGTCACGTTAGCGACGTCTATAGAATAGCACAAAGAAGCAATAAAAATTTGAAAGAGCCGAATGCACTTAAACATGGGTTCATTGCGTAGAGCTTGATTTTAGATGAATTTTGGTCCTAGTTTCATATATTTCTGACGTCATATGAATTAGTTATGAATTTCTGAAGATTAAATCTATTTCTAAAAATGGAGAGAGGCTAAATTAATCCTGGGTGGACACGTGTCACGCTGTGGTTGGTCCACGTGGCTTGCTGACGTTAGCCTGACGTCATCGTCTCAGCTTTGAGCTGACAGGTGGGTCTTGCTGACGTCATCATGATGCCAGCATGATGTCATCAACATCATCGTTGCTGACAGGTGGGGCCAGGGCTGCTGATGTCAGCATCGTGACGTCAGCATGATGTCACCTCGATTGTGTTATTATAGACAGGTGGGTCCCACATGATGTCGTCATGGCGCCAGCATGACGTCACCTACTAACAAGTGGGTCCAATGGCTCTGTGTCGCTGACATGTGGGTCTGACCAAAGTCAACGTTGATCGGTCAACGGTCAACTCGGACTAGGTCTCAAATGGGCTCTAGTGGGCTCGGGTTGGGCCGGTCTAGGCCAAGCCGGGCCGGACACGTGAAAAGCTGTGGCTCTACCATGTCGTAGCCGTGGGCCTCCACTGGGCTTAGTCCACAAGCATGGTCTATAGTGGGCACAGGCGCTGGTCTACGGTGGACAGCGTCTCCTTCTGGTGAACCGCGTCCACCCTTCTTCTCTCTCTCTGTGGTCCGCGTGCACCGGGTGCATGTGCATGTGGCTGGCAAGGGGAATCCTCTGCTTCCACCTCCAGTGTGTTCCCGCCGGTGATGTGCTCGCCGATGTGGTTCAACGGTGGCGCTGGCATCCAATTAAGGTGGGGGAAAGCTTCCCCAGGCAATGGCGAGCACGATGGTGGTGTCTAGGTGGCAGCCGGGGCTCCCCAGGGCATTGGCCACGGCGGCGGGTGGCTTGGGTTCGACGATGTACGGGGATGGCATGGTAGTAGCGGCAAAAGCCAGTCATGTGGTACGTATGAGCGTCACGGTGCTCCAGCGAGCTCGTTGAGCAGGTCGAGGGAACTTCTAGAGCCTCCGGTGGTCTTGGCTACCATGGCGGCTAGTTTCGGCCAAGGCGGCGGTCCGGTGGTGAACGGCGTAGGCATGTAGGAGCACCACGAGGCGCCGGTGGGGTGGTCACGGCGTGGTCGCGGTTATGTGCGTGGGTGCATGTGTACCCAGAGGCTGGAGACGGCCTTGGCCTACGCGCTCATGGTGTGGAGCGCCATGGCCGGTGTGGCAGAGTCCAGCGGCGAGCAGAGGGAAAACCAAGGCTCACCGTTGGTGTTGGAGTCGATTGGATAGCGGTGCAGTGGCGGGTTGTGGCCGTGTAGCTCCAGAAGCCATGCAGTGCCGTGCAGCATCGTGGCATCATCCTTGCGCCGGCGGCTTCAGAGGTGCTTCGTCGGCGACTCCTTTCTCTTTCTCCTGCTCCCTTCCTTCTTCCTCTCTTGGCTCTCCCTCTTGGCTCGAGTGTGTAGAGGATAGCCACCAGGTGGCGGCGGGGCGTTGAGAGCTCGGGGCGCTAGGGCAACCGGGGCTGGGCTTTTATAGCCGAGCACCAAGCTTCCATGGCGAGCGATGATCGTTCGGCGGAGAGGCATGCGATGTATCCTATGGTGGCGCGAGGTTGTGTGGGCGCGGCAGAAGGGGGGAATAGGGTCATGCCCCGGGCGTGACCCCTGGCCTACCCCTGCCACCGCTGTCGGCTCTGGGTCTCACGGTGGTTGAGCGTGGCGTGGAGAAGATGAACAGGAGGCTGTCATGCGGGGCCCGCGTGGCGGCAGCTACAAGAGAAATGAGGAAATGCGCGGGCGTGGGCGACGTGCGGCTGATGCGTGGGGCCAAGTGGCAGCGGCAGCTAGTGAGGCTGTTGGGCACGCGGGCGAGTAGTGGCATCCTGGGTCGGCTCGCTGGGCTGCGTGCGTGCACGCTAGGGCTGGCCGCAAAGCTGAGCGGCTGGCTGGGAGGCCCACTTCTTCTTTTCCTTTTTCTGTTTTTCATTTCTTTTCCATTATTTGAATTCAAATTTGGTTTGAAATTTGAATTCCAAACTGATATAACTTATTCATTAGAGTTTAGGGAATTTTGTTTAGCTATTTTGTATATCAACATAGGTGTAGTTTGTTATATATAGAATTAGTTTTTTTCTCTTATTACACATTTATCCTTGGATTTGAATAGTGATTACTTTATGGTGTGTTTCTTAAAAAGAGTTGTTAAGCACAACATAAAGCAAATGAAAATCCAAATCACAATTTGAGTTAACAATGTATGCAACATTTCATTTGTTAGATATTATTAAACACAGTTAACTAATGACATGCCATGCTTATGTGTTGACTGGGGTTGGGTTAGACCTAATGCATCTCATAGGTTGGATTTCTATACATGACACTCATCATCGTATGGGATACTTGAAAAAATTTGTAGTTGGTATTTTTGAGTTGTTACATTACTAAACACACACCATATAGATATAATCATTACACATCATTCATCATGTCCACAATGAAGAGTACTTTTTATAATAAGAAGCGACACTAACATAACAACTATGTCAACTCAAGAATTAACACAAGCAGTACATAGATATGAGAATAAAGGTTCTGCTCCCTACAAACTTACATAACAAAAATAAAGTAGATGTGCTTCGCTCCTTCAGATCGACAGTCCTGCTTGCAAGGCAAAGCTTCCTTCAGCTTGGTAGCCAGTGCACCATGGAACCTCTCTTCTTCCTCCCTCAGCCATTGCAAGAAAATCATTCAAAAGCACTCAGACTCCACAACCTGCACAAAGCAACAACATTAATAATATTCAACATATAATTGCTTTAGTTACCAAGGCAAAATTGGACTATATATAGAATCAAAACAACTCCCTACCTGAAGAAAGAACAGCATGTGCAACTTTACCGCTCTCGTACTAACTCCATGAATAAGGGAACATAAGGAAGATAGTTAGATCCCTCTAGACATAGCCTCTAGGTAGGTCTACGATACCGCATGACCTGGGCAGGGAGGACAAGAACTATTCTAAGGTTCATGTCATATGTGATTAGTTTTTTGTCCTCGCCAAGAAGGAAAATCAAATTCCATTCTAGGTGAACTACAATCACTCTATAGTCTACATCGCAAATATCGTAACCAAATTGAATATTGTCCCATCCAAATATCTCTAGCGTGGTAACCGTATGCTTCGTGTCCAGTTATCAGTACCATAGTCTTCTAGGACCTAGAATGAAAGCTGATACTTCCTAAACATACAAGCAGTACATACACACAACTAACCCTGAGCTTCATGGATGGAGATTGCTTCACCACATGGCCTATGAATTTTCCTCTATGTCTTTCCCTGCATAACAACAGCAACTATCTGGGACAACTCTAGCTAGTGCATAAAACTATTAAGAAACATACTTGTCGAATATGTGTGTACAAAACTCTCGCCCTATTCAGATTCCTTAAACATCCATGCTACACTCTTAGATGAGTAGATGCTCACACCTACGGACTCACCGACCCTCTTCTTCCCATATTCAATCACATGGAAGTGCGAGGAGATTGTCGGATCGAACCCCAAGCGAGCTAAACCAAAAGAACAGTTGTTATCTAGTAGTAACCACCATTTGTTAGTCACCGGATTGCAGATAACATAGTGAAACCCAATGCACCAGCATAGGATGAGCGCGCAGCAACAATCTAAGATCACAACATCCTCAATGGGGAAGGGCAAGAAGGTCAAGGAGGGGTATTCATCGTTGATGCTAGTGAACTTGCGTTTTCCTTTCCAGCTGTGATAGAAGAATCCGGCGACAATCTGGGGCAGCACCTGAAGGCTCTAGTTTAGTTTTGGTGAATTGATGAAACCCTAAGTGCTAACCTAGTTTATCAAAGTGATCATGAGATAGGTAGCACGTTCCAAGTGGTGAAGCAAATGGTGATGATCATGATGATGGTGTAACCATGGAGATGATCAAGTGCTTGGACTTGGAAAGGAAGAGAAAAACAAAAAGCTCAAGGCAAAGGTGAAACTTGATAGGATCTTTTTGGTTTGGTGATCGAGACACTTAGGGAGTGTGATCACATTTAGGATCGATAGCCATACTATTGAGAGGGGTGAAACTCGTCGTGAAATGCAGTTATCAAAGTGCCACTAGATGTTCTAACTCATTGCATATGCATTTAGATCCTAGTGAGTGCTAACACCCTTGAAAATATTTATGAAAATATGCTAACACACATGCACAAGGTGATACACTTGGTGGTTAGCACATTTGAGCAAGGGTGGAGAAGTTAGTGAAGTAGAGGAGGTGTTTTCACTGTCTAACAGTGACCAAATGCTGGTGACATGTTGACCGGACTCGGGCTAGTGGTGTCCGGTCAATTATAAATGAAGGAGGCATGCTCAGGCTGCTCTCAACTAGTGACCAGATGCTGGGTCAAAATGTGACCTGACGCACTGCTAGCGTGTCTGGTTGTGCCTAACGTACAGTGACGTAAGTGGTTGAGAGAGCACGGTGAAGACCTGATGCTGGGGAACGTCCAGTCATGGTGGACCTAACGTGTCCAATCACATTTGGATGGCTCTAGATTGTGTTTGGATCCAACCTGACACTAGGGAGTTGGTGTGATTGGCGCATCCGGTCGCAATGTTGTTTGCTTGGGCGTATGTCCGATCGGCGCTGGCGCGTCTGGTCGTTCTTTAACCATGGGGGTGTTGGGAGTTAGCCATTGGAGATCAGCGGCTCTGGTTGAATGGAGGTGACATGTAGCAGTAGATCAGCGACCGAACACTGAAGGTGGTGCATCCGATCAGTTCGACTAGCGTGTTCGGTCGCCCCGAGAATGCTGTAGTGAGGAGCCCAACAACTCTATTTCATGGGGGCTTCTATTTAAGCCCCATGGCCAGCTCAAGCTCACTCTTTTGGCCATTTGTATTGACATAGCAACCTTGTGAGCTTAGCCAAAGCCCTCCCACTCATCTCTATCATTGATTCATCATCTTTGTGAGATTGGGAGTGAATCCAAGTGCATTGCTTGAGTGTTTGCATCTAGAGGCACTTGGTTCTTGTGTTTTGCTATGGGTTTGACTTGTTACTCTTGGTGGTTGCCACCATCTAGATGGCTTGGTGCAGCGAGGATCGTCGAGCAGAGGAAAGTGCTTGTCTCTGGCTTCGATCGTGGTGATTGTGAGGGGTTCTTGATCTTTACCCGGCGGAGAGCCAAAAGGTACTCTAGTGGATTCCTCATGGCTTATGTGATCCTCATCTTATGTTAGTTGTGTGGCACCCTATTAAGGGTTTGGCGTGTGATGCCAATTAGTATGTGAACCTCCAAGTGAGTGAATCACGACAATGAGGACTAGCTTGCCGGTAAACAAGTGAATCTCGGTAAAAAATCTTGTGTCATCTTATTCTGAGGATTTCATTGGTATTCGTTGTGATTGATTGGCTCTATTTTGTGTTTGGCTCACTCCTCAACACGTCGATATAAACATCACGACCTCTCTAGTATTTATATTCTTAGTGTAGCTAAGCTCTTTAGTGTAATTAGTTTTGAGAGTTAGCTTGTGTCAGGTCTATGTTGGTATTTCTTAACAAATACAGAAGAATCCACAAGTGTACAGAATTACCGTTGTAGCCTTCACCTGAAAGTATTCAGGGTATCATATTTTCTATAGGGAATGGAGGTACTTTCTTCTAGTTAGTTCATCCAAGGACAATACAAGGGTAGAGATATAAAGGGGTAGAGATGGATTTCTATAGCTCTTAGGTCATAAGGATAGCGATACTCTACTTCTACTTGCTCACTTCAGGCACTGGTGATCACCTAGTCTACCAAGCAATGTCGACCTATAGCTCTACGTCGTACCCAAATGTGGTGAAATGCAAAGGATGGGCAGGGCTGTCACCACCTACCGCCATCCCCCGAACCATGGGGTATGAGGCAAATGAAGGTAGCCTCTAGCCTAGACACCACGTCTACGCTATCAACTACTACTCTAGTGTCGTACAGGGTGATCCATCTTTATCAAGGGCCCTCTACTAGAGCATCTGCCATGGGGACGGATGACGAACCCACAAACAAGTATAGGTAAAGCTCAACTAAATGAAAGACATAAGAGACTATAAGAACCACAAACACTTACTTAGCCAAGATCCCATGAAGGAGCCAAGTACTCGCTTGTAGGGGTACAAGCTCGGGGAGACACCGACAAGTCCGACACTTCCCCACTCTCTTCCCTCACATCTCACTTTCTCGCTCTAGCTAGCTACTAGGGCATTGCCCTTTGGAGTGAAGCTCAAGTGGAGCTCTTCCCTTGGAAGGTTGTTGTGCTCTTTGCCTTGTGGTGTTGTAATGAGAGGGGGTGAGGCCCTCTACTTATAGGTGGGAGAGGGGGATGATTCCATGGAATATTCCCCTATTAATGTCCCAAAACCAACCTCCACCCATGTCCAAGTACAGAGAATCTGGCAGCGCACCCCGCAACCAACCTGCACGTGCATTGATGGAACCGCCATAGAAAAATGGGCCCAAGACGTGTCTGCACTGGTGCACCTACGCCCCTAGCATGCCAGCACCCATTCTTGGTCCAAATGGGTCCATATTTGGTGAGCTTGTAGATCTTTCAGTTAGCTTTCTAATGACTACTAGATCACCTAATTCTGAGTTTGTATGCATCCTAAGCGTCCATTTTACCCGGGCCTACTCCTGCAGCTCGAAATGGAATTGGACTAGGTTTTGGGCCTCCACTTCTTGGGTTCTTGGTTGGTTGCTTTGATCTATGTTTGAGGCCTAGATTGTCTGGTAAGTGGGCCTCTTTCTCTTCCCATGGTTTTCATATATTTCTTGGCCCATTTATGTGTATTTCCATATATGTCCTCCTATGAATGAACAATCACCAAAACTTGTAGAATCGGTTAGTTATAAACCCTAGTTCTATGTTTTAGTGTTCATTTTATGTGAATGTTGGTAGTTAAAAGTGTGAGTTAAGGACCACCAATAGTCTTGTGGTTAGTGAGGCTCTTTAGTTAGTCTTTGAGAGCTCACTAACTTAGTGCAGTGACATAGCCATTGTGTGCATAGAGATCATAGTCACTAGAATTGTAGTCGGTGGCTTGCATTTTTCATAGGCTAGTGCAACATTCGCTTCACCTCATTATTGTCTAACCACTTGGCTTAGTATTGTTGTAGAAATTTTTATAGGCTATTCACCCCCTCTAGCCATTAGAACCTTTTAGCTCCTTGTGATACTCAGACTTAGAGATGAGGCGGTTCTAGGAGCGACAAACACACTTGAAGCTGCACAAGGTACGGGCGGTGAGGTGTTGGAGGATGAGGATGAAGACATGGTCTATGAGGACGGCACTTTGTCTCTCTTGTTGGGGGCCTCCTCCTCCATCTTTAGTTATTGACTAGGATCTGGTGGAGTGGGGCTAGCAATGGAAGTTGTTGCACTGTCGCCTGAATTAGAGAAGGAGTGCCTGCAAAGATTGGATCATGAGCTCCTTAGCAAATAGATCGAAGCTTGTTTCATACTCTAATGAGTGAAGAGGGGAATAAAAATCTAAGAAAGATAGAGGGAAGTGCGAAAGAATTACCATTGCCTTTTGATCTTGCGAGATTGGCGGCCATGGTGGTGATGAGTAGCAGCCTGGTCACGGGTGGATCTGTGTGGGCCTAGCTGGTGAGGCATACCGTCGTGAGGTACTAGCTTGTCGGCGGTGAGTGGCAGCTTGCACCTCACTGAGTAGGGGCGGTCGCATAGTTCAGCACTAGGGAACAAGGAGTGGCGATGAGGAACAAAAGCTATGGGTGAGGGAAAGACACAGGGTAGGGAGCGTGCTTTGTAAGCAACCCTTTTAGATGCGGGAATGGAAAGTGTGCACAACTTTGTGAAAAACACGCAGGCTTGGAAATTAATGAAAGTGTTACCATCCAGACCATATGTAGGTGGTGGTGAAGGCTACCGGTGGTGGTGAATGGGTCCTACAAAGATGTTCATAGAGCCACAGCGATTGATACCTGGTTGAGGGCGTCACTCGCTCTACCCAATTGTAAACCATCACTTGTTCAACCTGATTGTAACTATAAAAATGTTAGATTGGGCCTGTTTGGTTTCCTCCTACTAAAGTTTCGCTACTAAAGTTTAGTCACTTTAGCCACATAAGTGCTTTTGATGATGTGGCAAGGTTTTTAAGAAGAGAGAGAAGAAGTGAGTTTCATGGGGATGAAACTCTCTTGGCATGAATACCAACTCTCTGAGTCATGGAATTAAATATCTATGAAACTCTAGAATGAAACTCTCCATTGAGAAGGGGTGTTTCATCCATATTTCATTTCATTCTACATGACGTGGCCGTCTTAGAAACAAAGTAATGAAACTCTCCACTAAGACTGGCCTAAGTATGAAATAAACTAGAACTGAGTCCAACATTCAACAATAAATCTTCCATTAATACCTTATACCCTACATATAATCTATAGTCTAGGAATTGAAATACGACATTCCAATGATCCTCATAACTTTCTTTGCTTTGGATAAGGGTCATTTGCATCTATCTCCTTAATACGTTCAATCAATGATGGAGCTAGATGCAACAACATTCTTCCATTTGAAATGACCATACAAGTATGGGGGTAACCCATACCAGACTAAATAGGAAAATGGAGATGGGGAATAGCCTCATGAAACTTCCTCAAACATCCCCCTAGGAGCAATGGGAGGAAGAGGAGAAGCAGAGCAATGAGGATATCTATTCCCACATCTGGATTGCATTCTTAAGACAGAACTACTTTGTCTCATGAATGCAATCTAGATGATGCTCGGGCCCTTGGTCCAGTGAAAGCTCTAGAAGATCCAGCGGCACCAAGGCCCTTGCTCTAATGAAAGCTCTTCATGGTTTCAATTCTGCATGCTCTAACCCATGCTCTAACCATGGATGGTGATCAGTAGCGAGACTGTACCATGGAGGTGTTCCTCCCTACCTTCGTGAAACATCCTCTAACACCCAGGATGAGCAAACATAGCCACGCCCAGGTGATGGTGGAAGCTGATCTTGATGGCCTTCTCCTAGCGGCGTCGAAGTCGATGGAGGTCTAGGATAGCCATGGTGATGGGAGACTAGGAGCATCTGAAGGGTTTCTCTGGTTTGTTCGATGGTAAGGGAGGAAGAAGGTTAGGATTGGAGTGTGCTTAAGAGGCTTGCCTTACCTTTGCTTAAATAGCCCCACCTCAAGACACGGGTAGGGAAGGAACTATCAAGATCCGTGACTTGCACGGTCACCCACGCGGGTCACGAGCGACGGCACGACGGAGATGATAGGAAGTGGAAAACGAGACGATTTACATTCACTTGCACATTTCAAACTATCTAAAGGCCAGTCTCAATGGGACTTTCATTTTCATTAAATAGGCCATGTCTCCCACGCGATCTTAGTGGAGCACGCTTCTCTCAAAATGGCATTGGAAGTTGGACGGAGAAAATTGACTGCACCACGCGGCTAGTTGCGAGTTCCCAGGCCACTTTGCAGAGCTATTTAGCCCCACTTGGCCACCTCCCCCGCCTCCTCCTCAATCAACATACGTCGATCACTCCACTCCACCTCTCTAGCCCTCTAGCTCGCCGCTGTCCACATGTTGTAGCTCCATCATGCCACCAAATGAGCCCTCAGTTGGCCTCGTCTCGCTCCGCATCGTGTGACGGTGACACTGGCAATCATGGTGACGAAGCGGCACCTCACGTCGCTGACGGCGCTCCCTACCGACCTGGCCATTGAGATCACCAGCCACCTCGCTGTGACCTCAGAGTGGCCCATGGATGACCTTCGTAGACTATGGGCGACCTGCTCGTCCATGCGCTGCATCTGCGGCAACCCCGCCATCGGTCAGCGTTTGTCACTAGTTCAGTTCAGATGCAGGACGACATGGGATGACCCCGTTGACTACAAAGCCCTCCTTGCTAGCCTAACCCAACTTGGCAACCTAGAAGATTGCTTCTTCACCAGGGTATGAACCTTATTCATGGAAAACTATAGCCCCCGGTGATGCCTCGATGATCTCGCCCGTGCGTCAATGGTGGGCATAATCTGGCGGCCTATCTGGTCACCCTATTTCTCTATAGGCACAATGGTGTTGCCGATGATGATGACACTATGAGGCGGTTCATGAGACAGGTCGAGGGTGGAGAAGGATCATGGGCGGTGGTAGTGGGCGGCGGCAGCGAGCCAATGAGTAGGTGGCTAAGCAACAATAGGTGTGTGTTGTGCTGCCGCCCGACCGTCAAGCTGATCTACCAATCAACACGGGGCACGTTGTCGTTGCCACTGCCGACATAGGTGCATGGCGATCTTTCATGCGTAGGCAGCGTCTGCGGCAATACTATAGATGAATGGGAACTCAGGGCTCTATATTGCAGTGAGGATTGTAGGCTTCGCCAAGAAATCCATTTTTTTGAATGGGATTTTTTGAATGCAAATTTTGAATAAGAGACAAGTAATATAATTCACTCTTTATGTGCAAGAATGAGTTACTCCCTCCATCCTGAAATATAGTGTATTCTAGCATTTGGAATTTGTCCTCAAATATAGTGTATTTTCTAGCTTTTGATTTCCTGTTGCTTTTCGTTAATTAATGCATATAATAAAAATAGGAATGTGAGTTGCATGACAATAGCAATTGTTAAAAAATGAAACGATACACGCGAGACTCACGCGCGAGCTTAGAAATTGACATGAAAGTGTTACCATCCACACCGTCTGCAGGCGGCAGTGAAGACTACCAGCGGTGGTGAATGGGTCCTACGAATATGTTACCACCTAATAATGACGGCCGTGTCATATGGTGTCATACGTGTCAAAGGCGCATAAATGGAATGTTCCGGGCAATAGTAAACATAGATATGTTCAAAGTTCAAACTCATAGTAAATAGTAGTAGTATGAACAATTTTTGTAGAGGACATAGAGTCAGATTATAATCCAACTACTCATGGAGAGCATTAAGAATGATGTCCGGTACATCTATCACGGCCGTGGCGGGAATCCTGACTCCAGCCCACGCAGGCCCCCATGCCAAAGCTAGGTGATGGCCAGGGCCCCCGTGGCACCTTCGTGAATGCCATAGTTGGTCTCCTCCATGACCCACGCTGGCAAGCCGTAGAGACGCTCCTCCACTATCGCCACCACAGGCGCCACCACGTGGACAGTGGTGACTGCTACCTAGTTGAGGGCGCCGAAGCAGTGGCTGTTTTCCATCGACAACTGGGCGGTGACGCGGGCATTGTCATCGGCATCCCGGCGAAGGAGGATCACCTCTACCGTCTATCGGGCCAGCTCATCATTGGCTCAACGCAACTCCACCATCTCAGCCTATGTGGCGTGGAGCTGCTCCTTGATGGTTGAAAAAGGTGGCAACAAAACCCTACAACTAAACACATGACATCACATCGCATGAAGTGAAAGAGCAAGACTATGCCCAATATGACTTACTAGCGAGCCATGCCTAGGCCTCAGCGACTGCAGCCTCTGCCACTGCCATTTTGCGCTTTGACGCGACAAGCGCCATCTGCACGGCATTGAGGCAAAGCTACAGCCGATGCGCCTCCCGGCTCTCCTCCCTGAGGGTGGATCGGGGCACCGATTGTGGTGACGCTGTGGTGCCTTCCCCATCAGCGGGGAAGCGCGGCGCCAGATGCGTCATGGAGATAGCACTGTTGTTGACATCTCTGACACGATTACAAATAAGGTAGGTCAAACCCTTCCTTAGCAAAGGCATTAGAAATATTTGGGACATCTCTTAGCATTGCTTAAGCCAGGTTGTCATCCCCAACACAATACCAAAAGATATGGTTGTACTTATGATCATAGCACTTATTAAAATATAAATAAAGGTTATTCGCAAGCGCACAGATAAAATACACCCGTTGTAGCATTTCACCCAGGAAAGTTTTAGGTATAGTTATTTATAATTCTACCACTAGGAATGCACTTGGAGGTATAAAGAATAAAAGCTATAACTTACACTTGTGATAAAGAGTTCCACTAGATTAGTCTCAAAATAGGGATCAACCATATCATAATAAAGGATAATTAATAACATATCATGGTAATCCTAAAAGGGGTTCCACCAAGCATTTTCCTACTTGGGCGTTTCTAGAAAGAACTAGAAAATAGAGACTTACTCCTAGGGTTATTCTAACTATAGGTCATTGAGCTACATCAATTAGTGAAATTACATTTAGCAATCATGGTCAGGGTAACCTTGTATTCATAGTCAAGAGACATTGCTAAGGTGGATCAGGAACAGAGCAAGATATCACCCCGCAACTCAGCCTTACTAATCCTATATTTGGGGAGTGGACTATAGAGGACTCAATGAAGCTATAATAGTCACCTTTGCGATCTACCACATGTCCTAGAACATAGGGAGCACTCACAGATAGATATTGTCTAAGCACCATGCTTACACAACTTCTACCACCCACCCCTTGATCATCAGAATGAGCGCTATATGAACAAGAGTATAAACACAAAACTACTCCAACTATACGTATAAACACAAAACTACTCCAACTATACTAAACATATAATCAACATAGGCAATGAACATTATAATTATGAATCTAGAATTATACCAAGTCCTATCAAGTATTCGACTCATACACAAACTAGAACAAGATCTAGAGGATCAACACAAACTTGACAATAACATGATGAACTAGATGAACTAGAACGACAAACTAGGCAAGAATATGATGAACTATAAGATGAACAAGATGAACTAGAAGAACAAGTAGATGAACTAGAAGATGAACACAATGAACTAGAAGACAAATAGCACAAATAGATTAATAATGTTGAATACAAGAGAGAAGTACAAGGCTATACCTAGCCTCCTTGCGACTAGATCCAGAATCCAAGCGTTGCTTGCCTCCTCTAATTCCTATTCTTATATTCTAGCTATGCCCTAGCTGGTGGAGCTCTAGGTTATCCTTTTGTGGGACTATCCTAAACTGAACAATGATGGATGATTATGAGATGATTCAGAGGGGGTCTGCCTCTGCTTATATAGCCCGGTGGGATGAACCACAGCCCTCGAATAATACCGACATGAAACAATGGTCAAGATGCATCGTAGAGGTCAGTTGGAGGCCGCCATGCAAAGGGGGACCCACTTGGTAGGGGAGCCATGCTGGTCGGCCTGACATGTGGGGCCGGCTAGCCCCACCTGGCAGCCAGCGGGCCTCCGCTTTGTTCCTGTGCCTTCTGGTGTCTTCTACATTCTTCTAGTGCCACTTTCTGATTTGTTCGCATAATGAGTCGTGTCTTGAGTGGATTCCTTCCTTCCTAGCTTCTAGATAAATCCCTAGAAAATATTATTTTGCAAAGCTATGGAATCTTATCGGTTTAGTCCCTAGTCTTGTGATGATGATGGTTCTAGGGTCTTCTAGAGTCTTCCGAGTTGTACCCATCGAGGACTTCTCTCAGGTGCTCCAAATATGGCAAATGATATGTCCGTCTCGATCGTCTCGACAAGCTATCCGCAATGGTGTGCTCAGATTCTTCACTTGATATACTTTTATATGGCAAAATATCAAATATCCTGCAAAACAAGTGAGAACAACACAACTCGTGGAACTCATTAGAATAAACCCCTATAGCCCCTATAACCCTACTTCACATATTATTTCATACCTTTTCCTAAAGTAGTTGACGGTTAAAAATTGGAGTTAATTAACATCAACAAACTCCCCCAAGCTTACCCTTTGCTAGTCCCTTAGCAAATAGTGGTTTGGTTTAATATAATAGATCAGGAGTTGCTACAATGCTTTCACGCCTCAAGAGTACACAGATGTTCAAACAAAAACTATCATCTAAGTTAGAATAAACCATTTCAACTTCCAACTTGCCCATATTACCTTCAGCTGTGGGGCTTATAACCTTCACTTGGGTCTTGAGTAGTTGAAAAGCAGAATGATCAAGTCAAGCACTATGTCTCAAGCTCTTCGATCACATTTATTCCAGAGTTTTGCAAGGTTTTCAAAATAAAACTCAGAGATTCCTTCGTATGATCCTTTCAAGTCTCTCATATGTGGTATTTGTGGATTCCTAAGACAACAATGGTGTTCTGCCTTCTCTCCTCTCAAGATTTGTGTTATTTTTGGCATAAGGCAGAGTAGCATCATACCTTCCCTCTTCTCTCCCTATAACTATCAAGCTTATTTGGAGCTAAAGGTATTTCAAGGATGCAGCATACTTACCTGGTATGTATTGCCTAATCAAAACTAGGATCCTTGGAGGGGAGATCATACCCTTAGATCATGATGTGCATGTGTGTGGACCTATATATGTGGAATGGATATGTATGTGGTGGTGGATATATGGTGGAACAATGGTGATAAAGAGTGTGACATGGCGAGGGTGAAAACATGAAACCTTATCTTACTTTGCTCCTTGAGGGGATACTTCTCTCTTTTGAACTTTGAAGACTTTAAAGAATACTTGGGCTCAATACTTTTTCTTCTCTTTTTTTCTCTCTTTTTTTAGAACTGGAACCCAAGCTTCTTTTGCTAGTACATATCAAGAGATAAATAACAAGGACTGTTGAAGCAATTTACTAAATGACAATGACAAGGTTTAATGGATGAAATGGAAAAAAGAGAATATTTTGGTTGTTCATTCCCAGGGTAGGAATAGAACATTTTTAGTGGATCTAAGTGGAAAGCATGTTGTTGCGTACTTCCAGGGTAGAAGTAGCATATTTGGGTGGAGTGCTCGTGATCTTGATCTTGGGAGCATGATGAACCTCTCGACATGGGTCTTACACGGGTTGATCAAACTCTACAAAGCATGTAGCATATGAGCTGGTTTTCCTAGTCTAGCAAATATATAGCCGTGGTAGGAATTTAATCACTCATCATACAGGAACTCATCATGTAATAATTTTAAGTTTTCAAAAGATAAATCTCCAGAACTCTAGTATCACTAGGAACAAGATAAATAGCAGCTCAAAACCTTCTCATATCATACTCATCAAACACCTAGACTTAGATCAAAATTTTGCAACCCACAAGTTTCAAGTTTAGGACAAATCTTCATGTCAAAACAATCATATCCTAAAACTCGGGAGAATTTAAGGTTGAACACTAGGCACTTGAAAGGGATTACGGTAGAGCAACTATTCATTATTTCTATGCAAACAGATTATCTAGAGCTCAATTCCTTAAGGGCAGGTTAAACAGACTTATACACTCTCTCTTTACTACCTAAACATTTAATAACTAATATAGATAGTAGACTCTTTTTTGTTTTGTTTTCTTAATTATTTATCTTTTATTTTTTTTCTAAAATAAATCACACATAAGGAAAGAAATACTTAGCTAGATACATGGGGATGCTCCTCCCCCAAGCTAGATGTTGATGTAGTCGTTTATCTTGAACCTTGATAGCGTAGATGTTCCTTGTCCCTCTAGATCTCTAAAGTGGATGGTCGATGAAGAGGTCCTTCCTGAGTGGATAAAAACTTCTGGCTAATCTTCTCATTGAATCCTGCTTAACTCAAAATAGGCAACAAAGCTCGTGGAACAAATTAAGCGTTAGTGGTAAAACCATTTATGCTTTATCCATTTTTGGAACCTTATGGACTTCCAACTAAGCAATTTTCAACAAGATCTCAATATTTTTGGATTTTCTGTTTTTTATGCAAATGCAAAAATTATTTTTATGCCTCCATAGTAAACAACCGAGACTTATTCACATGGGGCTTAAGTTTTTTTAGATGCAATGATATGATGCAAAATAAATTAATTTTTATTTTCTTTTTAATTCAATGGAGGAAATATAAATATGCTAAATGCTTATGACTAGATGCGAAAAAATAAATATGCTAAAGTAAAACCATGCAGGAAAGTAAATATGAGGATAACTACTGATGTAACCTTTCGGTGAAGGTTCAGAGATTTAGGTCCGTCGAACCGGACCTTCTGGTTCGATTACACACTTGAGAGGGTGTCTGCGAGGACAGAGTCCTCCCCTGATTTCTCCTCTTCTGGTTGTACCTAAGTATCTAGTGAGTTAGGGGATAGCGATTCTTCTTCTTGTGCGGGAGTGCTTACACTACAAGATTTAGGCGCTTTAGCAACGTCCAAAATATGTTGCAATATGCTCATTTTCGGTGCAATAGCCGCAATTGCACCCAAAAACTTTCGTAAACAAATGTTACAATAAGTCTAGTGGTATTTTCCTTCAACCACGAATGTCTTTTTGTGGTTGCACTAGTTTTGGTATTGCAACACAGTGAGGCGTTGGGACAATCATCTACGGGCACGCTCGAGTTGGTTGCCATGTATCCTATCGCAACATATCAGGTGATGCCAGAGGTTTCAATTGCATCCTACACAAAAGTGTTGCAATGTATAAGATGGGGCATTGCAAAGTATTTTATTGCTACACTCCAATTGTGGGTGCAATAGAGTAAGCCCTCTATTGCCATCAAAGTGATTTGGGTGTTATATGTGGTTCCCTCTTTTGCCAAGAAATGAGTTTCTGTGCAATAGGGGATGTTCTCTATTGCTACCAATTTTGTTTGGATGCGAGAGGTGGATAACTCTATTGCAACCCAATAGGGTTGGTTGTTGTAGGTTGGACATTTTATTCCAACCAAAAAACATTTGGAGGGTAGAGGTGGGACACTCTATTACCACAAAGTTTGGTTGGTTGTTAGATGTGATCTCCTCTATTGCTTCGAAAACGTTTTGGGAGGCAAAAAGTTCATGTCTCTATTAGCACCATAATAATCGGTTGCAACATGTGTACCTCCCTCTATTGGCACGACACTTTGTGACATCGAAAAATCTGGGTTGCGATAGGATGAATTATCTTTTGCCACGAATGGTGTTTCTTTCCATATTTTTGTAGATATTGCCACGTGTCTATTCTGCCACGCTCATTTAGTTGGACCTCCAAAAATTTCAAATAATAATATAATACAAGATGAATAAGAATTATGCATTTAACATCCATCAAACACAATTTAACCACACATAGTACTGAAATTACACCACAAGTATTGAAATACTTAAATGTTTCTGACACTCCACACCACACAAGTACTGAAATACTTAAATGTTTCCGACACTCCACACCACACAAGTACTGAAATAAAGTTTCCGACGACACTCCATTGTTTGAACGAAATCTAAAGGGCGATTTGATACGATCGAAATGAATCATCCTAGGCTAATTGATATGAAATAAAACACTTGATCAACAATCCAATCACTTGATCAGCAAAGGGTGACTTCAAGATGATCCCATCACTTGTCGCTCCATCGAAATGCCTTACTTTTCTGGAAAGAATGAATGACAATTGTTTTAGCATCAAGTAAACTAAAATTATCATTAAGGGTACACAGCAGCAGACACTAAACCATAGTTTCATTGGTCATCATAAAATTATCACCTGCTGCCTTCTTACTGCTGGCATTGCCACATTTCTTACTATTTGCCTTCAATTGGTTTAAAGTAACATATTTGTTGCCCACTGCTATACTTCTTGTATTGCGAATGGTAGCAGCCCTTTGTTTATCAGCGAGTAGAGATTCCTCCAGGTTGCCTTCAGGTTGCTCTTCCTGGGAACAAATAAGGTGGAACTATCAAATTAGGCGCCATTTTGTGTAGTATCAGATGATAGCACTAAGAAGTTATCAATTCACAGCCAACCTGAATTGAGGAGTCGTCAACAACTTGAGTAGTCGTCTTTGTTGCAGCCCCCGCCACCTCTACAATTGCAGTGACATTGTTGTTTGGCTGGACATATACAGATAGTTAGTTATAGAACCAAAGGAAAGAAAGTCATTCAATAACTAGCTTTCACAAATTAATATTTTGCATTACTAGTACCTGCTGTAACGCTGCCTGTGATTGTCCTGCTTGCAACATTGCTTGGATCTCTTGTCTAAACGCTTCTTTATTAGCCTCCCTTGTCTTCATAATTTCATCAATCTGTCGTGCATGATTTAACCTTTCGGCTTCCCTTTCAGCTTCCCATGCACTCATTTGTTGTTGTAGCTGCCCAAATTCATTCATGAGCTCGAGGTGTTCCTGATGTTGTTGCTCCTCCCTACAAATTTGTTCTTCGCGATCCGCATTCACCAGCTGCCTTCTAGTTGGGTTTTTTGCAAGGTACCCATTACCATGCAACTTGGTTGATTTGCACTTTGTGACGTCCTTGTATGCCTTCTGGAAAATCTCGTTCCTCTCCTTTAGGGAAAGAAAGTCTTCCTCTGCATTTGGTACCTTTTCATAAATAAGGCTGCTTGCTTTCTCCTAACATTTACAAGGCACAGATGAAGGAGTTAGTTGAAGATGAAATTGCAGTCATTCTCTTCTTGCATGCACTAGTAACTGAGAAGCACAAATTAAATTCAATAAGAACTCACATAGACATCTTGAGATGCTTGGTCTTTCCATTGCCCATTCTTAGTGTGAGTAATATACTAGAGGTCTAAGTCATTGGGCTCCTCACCAGTTACTGGGTCTCTCTGATATGCCAAGAACATAACAAATTATTAGTAATTCATGCAGCAAGAAAGCTTGTATATGTGCTTATCAGTTATTACCTTCTCATAGCTACACTGAGAAAAAAGCTTAGAGCCTGACAAATGTGTGGTCTTTTTAAGTGATCGATTCCCAGAGTTCTTTCTGCTCTTTTCCTGCAGAATGCAATTTGAACAATGATCTTAATGATTGAGACAGAGCCATTTTTTTTAGAAATTGCTATTGTTAAGAATAGTAACAATGTGGAACAAACCTGGAATTTTGCACTCCTAAAATACTTCAACAGATAGTGCCATTCAACAAAGTCTAATTCTTTAGGCTTATGTCTCATTCTCTCCTGGTAGGTGTTGTACGCCTTGGCAGTAGCACTTAAAGTTGAACACCATCCTTTGTAACGCTCTTTAGCAATGGCCCATATCTTCATCTTTGAATCATAATTATCCTCAAGGTCCCACCTAGCCTATTATATAATTACAAGAACATGCAAATACTAGGTCAGTTGTTACATTATTTTATAATTGATCAGCTATACACAAACAAAGATTCTTACCAATATATCAGATGTTATTGACTGTTTCACATCATCATGGATATCTTTCCATGTTCTCACTCCAATGAGTGGCGCCCTTTTCCTTGTAAACAGAACTATTTCATCAGTGAACGTGCGGGAGTTCTCACCTACTGCTCCTCCAAGTCTGGAGAACTCAACGTGGAGCTTTTGATTCCCAGACTTGTGTCTCTTGGAGACTGCCTTCAAGCACTTGAGGGTACCACGTCCTCTTTTCTTCCCATTTTCTGAGCCTATTCCATGGAAACAAGATGTTACAATTGATATTAAACCACATAATGCCTTGAAGCATTTGAGGGTACAGCGTCCTCTTTTATTCCCATTCTCTGAGCTTATTCCATGCATGGAAACAAAATGTTAAACAAAACTGAAACACAACACTAATTTATAATAAACACAGTTACCTTCTCCTTGATCTGGTTTCCAACGCCGAGCATGATATGGTGCCTGCACTGCTGGTGATCGGTTGATGTCTTGACTGGAATGTATCTGATTGCTACGATCCTTAAAAGCATCTGCAGAAAATATTGTCACATGATCAGCTAGCATAATTTGAAGTTTGCAACAAAATTGTAATTTGTTTGACAATTAGGAGAGGGCTATTACTGATGTCATCAAATTTTCCTTCAACCTTCAACCATTCTCTGAATGTATTGATTGTGTCCTCCATGTATATATCTTCTAACTCTAAAAAAGAACAATAATATGAGTCATGAGTGCGCATTGCAAAATCCATATACTTATACTAGGGCTTTATCGTAACTCACCAAAGGCTTCATTGTTGGAATGCAGATAATATAGCCAATCTTTGTACGCATCTAATTCAGAATCTTGCACTTCCTCGTCTTCATCATCATCAGAGGAACCTCTCTTCTTTTTAATGGGTGTTATGGCAACACATGGGTCTCGTATTGGATTTTTCGAGAAAACTAATCTAACCTCCCTCTCATCCTCGTTACTATCTATCATGTCTGATACATCAACATCGTATTCAATTTCATGTAGTGTTGCTGACGCATGATCATCAAGAACTCTCTTCTTGTAGTACATGTAGTCCCTGGACCCATACCCCAGTTTTGATTTCAATGTTGTTAAGCTACCTAGCGAGATTTTACTCTTGTCAATAGTATATTTCTTGAACAACTCTTCTCCCTCCCCACTCCCCTTGCAAACGACATATACGGTCCATTTATCTTCTGTCCTGCATATTAAGCGATGACACTTCAATTAAATCGCTACAACATGATCTACAGGAGTTCCATAAACATGAACTTTGGTACTGCTGGAAAAGTGAAGGCATGCTGCTAAAATTGTACCCTCGTCTAGAAATTGAACACCATATATTTCCCCTCCCCTCAAACAAAACATTATACCACACAAATTGTACGTACCTGTTCTCGGTCTCATCCTGAGACGAAGTGAGGAAATTTTGTAGATCTTGGCTGTCGTCGCTTCCGTCATCGGTGGCCGAACTCTGTGATGCTCTTTGGATCGAAGGTGACCAAAAGAGTGAAGCAGTCGCTCGAGATCTGCTGGCCGCGACCATTGTTGGTGCAGCCACCATCCCAGATGTTGGTGTGACCGTTGTTGTAGGCAGCAACGCCGACGCAGGTGTGCGCAGCGTTGTCGACGATGAAGGGGTCCCCCTTGCCACCTCGCTCGACGTCGGCATCCTCGGCTTCGTGGTGGAAGACGAGAACCAACTCGCGGCGTTGGCGGCGGCGGCGTCTGCATCGAACCCTAACTGATCGAGAGGTTTATGAGGAGTAGATATATATAGCAGTCAATTATTTCGGATGGAGGCGCAATCGTGGGAAGTGGCGCTTTAGTTTGGCGCCCTTCCTAAAAAAATTTCGGATCGAGGCGCCAATGTTAATTATTTTCGTTACCAGTCGCGCGCGCTGCGTACAAAATTTTTGCGGTTGCCTTCAGCACGTCAGACATGTCCATAGGCGAACCTTCGGACGCGGAGCCAAACCTCGGACGCAATCCAGAGAAGCCTGCAGCCGGCCGATCCATCGGACTTCAACGCGTTGAACGCGTCACTAGGGGAACCATCGGACGCGGTGCGAGCCCTCGGACGCAGTCCAGAGAAGCCTGCGGCCGGTCGATCCTGCGGACGCGTCCGGGCAACCACGTCTGACACCATTAGAGAGCGTCAACGTGTCGGACGCGCCCGTATGGTGTCAGACGCTCCTTGTTCGGGCGTCCGATGCTCTCTTTTGAGCTAAGTTGCAATTCGATCTTCGCGACGCCAACTCCCAACCAAATTCCAATCCAAATAAGACTCGAATAAGTGGACTAATTTTTTTGGTATGATTCCACAACCTGAACAATTTTTTTTGACATGCCAAACAAAAATTAACAAAAAAAAATTCAACCGATTTCTGAGAAAGTGGTCATGCACATGTTTACGACACACATCTCTCGCACATGTCCTAGTCACTAAGCAACGAGGTGTCCATCCGTCTGGGGGATGTGTAGCACAACGTTCACCAAAGCACTTGAAACTTTTGTAGGATGTTTATGTAGGTGTGTAATGATGTTGTGTGCACGTGGGCAATTTTCAGCCAAAGTTTACCTATTACTGTAATTCTTTGTTGATTTTCAAGGAAAATGTGGAAAAATGCCTAAGGTGCCTAGAAAAATCTAAAAACTTGCATGGTCACATAATTTACGTGTGAAGTGTTGAGGAAAAAGTTTCAACCGATTCTGAGAAAGTAGTCATGCACATGTTTACAAAGGCACACATCTCTCACACATGTCCTAGTCACTAAGCAAAGAGGTGTCTTTCCGTCTAGGGGATGTGTAGCACAACTTTCACAAAAGCACTTGAAACTTTTTTAGAATGTTTATGTAGGTGTGTAATGATGTTGTGTGCACGTGGGCAATTTTGAGCCAAAGTTTACCTATTACTGTAATTCTTTGTTGATTTTCAAGGAAAAATGTGGAAAAATGCCTAAGGTGCCTAGAAAAATCTAAAAACTTGCATGGTCGCATAATTTACGTGTGAAGTGTTGAGGAAAAAGTTTCAACCGATTCTGAGAAAGTGGTCATGCACATGTTTACAAAGGCACACATCTCTCACACATGTCCTAGTCACTAAGCAAAGAGGTGTGTTTCCGTCTGGAGGATGTGTAGCACAACTCTCACCAAAGCACTTGAAACTTTTTTAGGATGTTTATGTAGGTGTGTAATGATGTTGTGTGCACCTGGGCAATTTTCAGCCAAAGTTTACCTATTACTGTAATTCTTTGTTGATTTTCAAGGAAAAATGTGGAAAAATGCCTAAGGTGCCTAGAAAAATCTTAAAACTTGCATGATCACATAATTTAGGTGTGTAGTGTTGAGGAAAAAGATTCAACCGATTCTGAGTGTGACATAACTTTGATGCATGGAGTGCACGGGTGAAGGAAAAGAAAGCAACCAGAAGTAATTTAGAAGATCATGTGATGAGATTTTGACGTAGATCAGTTCTTTCTATTTTTTCCTACCTTATAATAAATATTTATATATATATTTGAAATATTATATATAGCTAATTTCAGCACAAAAAAAACGGTACTAGCAAAAAAAATTGCGCCAGCACTAGGCTTCGAACCCAGCACCTCTGGTATTAGACATTGGTGTACTAACCATTTAATCTAGCGAATGTTTTCGTAAGCCTTGCACCTACGGCTCATTTTAAACGGTTACTTCATCAGACATTAGAAAATTTACCTCCATAATAGACTGTTACAGTCCCACCCGCGGGGGTTCTTCCAATCGGAGACTCTGGGCGCGATCTTCCAGTCCGACGCGTCCTCCTGCGACACGGGGTGCGGCGGCGATCATCGTGGGGACCAGCGGCTCCACCCTCACGATCTGCTCCTCCGCGCCCGAGTTGAACGCCGCCGACTGCCACGCCGGCCTGTACTTGACGATCCTTGGATCGTCCCGGCTACGCGGCACGTGCACGGCGGAGAGGCGAGCGTCGACGATCGTCTGCAGTGCGGCCCATGTCCGGGCGGTGGTAGCCACCACCTATTCCTCTTCGATCTACATCTATATGCAGATCTCAATGTCATCAAACGAAGATAGGAGTTGGATGCGCTTGCCTCGACATTCAGAGGAGTGGAAGGCGAAATTCCAAACTTTTGTTCAAACCTTTGGCACATCATCATCGCAAGCTGGTGGATCTATTCTGTGCCCATGTGCTCAATGTCAATGCATGATAAGATGTAGTGACGTGTTTCAAATTCATCTTCATTTAGTTTCTAAAGGGTTTGCTGATTGTTACATCAATGAATTCGAAGGCCAACAAACTTCTTCATCAGCTGAGGGACGTGTGAATCCTGGTGTCAATCCTGATCTGAATCCAGCTATAACAGAACCTGAAGATGCACAACCTACTGCTGATGATGGAGGCAATGACGAAGCACTACCCCCTTATTTTGGAGAAGACGATGAAGAAGACATAAGCGATGACCCTGCTGCCACTAATACTGTGATTAGAAACATTATCAGTGCCTCTATACATGGAGAAAGCCAAAAAGATGACAAACCAAATAGGGATGCAGAGTTATTTTTGAAATTATTAAAGGAGGCAAAGAAGGAATTATATCCAGGATGCAAAGAGGCAACTAAGGTTTCTTTTATCGTGCAACTTTTTCAGATAAAGTGCATGTATGGTATTAGTAACGCATGTTTGGAGGTCATACTTAAACTATTCTCAAGGATTCTCCCTGAAGGCCATTGTATCCCTGACTCCTTGGATAAAGTGCAAAAGGTGGTTCGAGATCTAGGCTTGGACTATGTCAAGATACACGCCTGCAAGAATGATTGTGTTATTTTTTAAGGAACACGAAAAGCGGCAGGAATGCCCCACATGTTCCGTCTTGGTGGAGAGTTGTCGAGAACACCTCGGATGGTGCTACTTTCAAGAAGCGGCTTCCAGTGAAGATCCTACGCTACTTTCCTCTTATTCCTCAGCTGCAAAGAATGTATATGTCGAAGAGCACATCAGAGGACATGCAATGGCATAAGAAAGAGAGGGTCAATGATCGAAAAATGCGTCACCCTACTGACTCAAAGGCATGGAAGCACGTGGATAAAAAATATAGCTGGTTTGAAAAAGAAGCTCGTAATGTTAGGCTGGGTCTTGCTTCTGATGGCTTCAATCCCTTTGGGATGCAAAGTACAACCTACTCCATATGGCCTGTTGTCCTAATACCTTACAATTTGCCTCCTTGGTTGTGTCAGAAACAATGTAACTGGTTGATGTCAATGTTGATCCCTGGTCCAAAATCTCCTGGAATGGATATTGACGTATATTTGAGGCCCCTTATATTGGAGCTCAAGGAGCTATGGGAAAAAGGTGTTAGAACATGGGATGCACAAACTAGGAAGAACTTTAAATTATGTGCTATTTTACTTTGGACAATTAATGACTTCCCAGCATATGCTATGTTGTCTGGTTGGAGCACGAAAGGAAAGTTTGCATGTCCATATTGCCACAAAGATACTGATTATTTTTGGTTGAAGCATGGGAGAAAGCACTGCTACATGGGAAGTCGACGTTTCTTACCCTTGGACCATGCATGGCGCCAGAACATGGTCAGCTTCAACAACATTGTCGAAACCAGGGAAGCACCAGTACCAATGACTGGTGCACAGGTACCTGAGGAGTATCAAAGTTTTGAACAAGTGAGTTTTGGAAAGACGTTGACAAAAAAAGGAAGCATGATGATGATCAAAGATGGCACAACTGGAGGAAGAAGAGTATATTTTTTGAGCTCCCATACTGGTCTTCTTTGCTCATCAGGCATAATTTGGATCATGCACATTGAGAAAAATATATGTGAGTCCATATTAGGCACTCTGCTAGAATTGGAAGGTAAATGTAAGGATGGGGAGAAGGCCCGGCTTGACATGCAACAACTAGGGATAAGACCAGATCAGCATCCTGTGATTAAGAATGATAAGTATACCTTTCCAGCAGCCTTGTACAAGTTAGATAAGGATGATAAGGAAAATTTATGCAAATTTCTGTATAGAGTGAAAATGCCTGATGGGGTCTCCTCCAATATAAGAAGATGTGTTGACCTAAAAGCATGTAAGGTGTCTGGCTTGAAATCTCATGATTACCATCTAATTCTACAGAAACTGTTACCCTTAGTGGTGCGGAGGATTTTGCCACAACAAGTTGTCGTCGCATTGATCCAGCTTAGTAATTTCTTCGATGCACTATGTTCCAAGGAGCTGGTGGAAGCAGACTTGGACAAACTTAGTACTACAATTGTTGATACTCTATGCCGACTTGAGATGTTATTCCCACCTTCATTTTTCGATATCATGATGCATTTGCCTATTCATCTAGCTGAAGAGGCTAAACTTGGAGGGCCCGTTTGTTATAGATGGATGTACCTAGTGGAGCGGTACCTATGTACTGCGAAAGGATATATGAGGAACAAGGCGCACCCTGAAGGATCAATAGCCGAGGGATACATACTCGAGGAGTGCCTTACATTTTGCTCTAGATTCTTGGACATGGACACCAAACTGAATCGTGCTAATCGTCATGAAAGTATTGTCGTGAATGAGCCACCATCTGGTCTGAGCATATTTGCTGCAATGGATTACAAGAGGAGAGGACAGACTGTCCAGATACTTGAAAAAGATGAGATGCGGAAGATGAAGCACTACATAATTTCTAATTGTGACGAAGCCAAACCATGGATCGAGTAAGTTACATATTATTAAACAACATTATTTTAAATTAAATTTTATATCTCAAACTAACATTATTAATATAATGTTCTATGCAGTGCGCATATGGTAGAACTGCAGAAACATGGTGGTTCAAGAAATCTTAAAAAGCGACACAAGGAACAATTTGTAAGATGGTTCGAGGGCAAGGTCAGAGAGCAATATGCAAAGGGGAAGTAAGTGCAGAGATGTTTGCACTTGCTGATTGGACGGACAATCGAGCTCGTACATTGCATAGATGCCATATCAATAATTGGCTGTTTCGAACATTTGACATTGAGAAAAGCCTCGTAGCCAAAACAGTGGTGTGCTTGTCAAGGGCGACCCTAGTACTGGCAACATGTGCTGGTATGGGGTGATTAAAAGAATGATATCACTAGAATTCCCAGGACAAAAAGAAGTTATTTTGTTTGAGTGTGACTGGTATGATGTGCCTGCTACTAGTACAAGCAGAGGCAGAGGATACAATAAGGATCAGTTTGAGGTTATTGATATCGATACTACTCGGATAAGGTATGAGAATGAACCCTATATTCTAACGACACAGGCACAACAGGTGTTTTATGTGGATCTGGTAAACAAACCTGGTTGGAGAAGTGTTATTGTGATGAAACCAAGGGACTTGTTTGCCATGCCTGAATTAGAACTGGAGGACTCAATTGATGTGGGTATCCAAGGCATTAGTGATTTACTCGGTGGACAAGAGGATTTAACAAATTGGACAAGACTGGACAAGGAAGGCACAACCGGGGGATGTCTCTGTTATTGCTCAGGTGCAGGCTGAAGCAGTTGATGAACCAGACCATGTGGCCTTACTAGATGACGATGAAGATGAGGAAGATGACACGTACATTGAGGATGGAGTTGTTGCACCAATTGTTTCTGGGGTAGAATTCCGAGATGATGACTTTTTTATTTGATTACTTATATGATTTTGTTTGGGTGTGAACAAACAATTTATTTCCATGATATTGGATGTATCCTAGATCATCGGTTAATTAATTATCCCAGTAGTTGTACCAGTTGTTTTGTGTTAATTTTTGTTTCGCGTGTCAAAAAAAAATATTCAGGTTGTGGAATCATACCAACAAAATTTGTCCAGTTATTGGAGTCTAATTTGGATTGGAATTTGGTTGGGAGTTGGCATCGTGAAGCTCGAATTGCAACTCAGCTCAAAAGAGAGTGTCAGACGCTTGAGCAAGCAGCGTCGGACGCCAAAAGGCTGAGTCCGATGAGTGCTGTGCCCAGGAACCATAGCTCAAAAGAGAGCGTCGGACGCAGGGACAAGGAGCGTCGGACGCCAGCAGGTCGCATCCGATGAGTGCTGTGCCCAGGAACCACAGCAAAGTGATAGGCCGGACGCTCACGACAGTTGTCACGCGTCTGATGAGAAGCCGCAGACGCATCTGACGGTAGATTCATATTAGCACTGACGAATCGATTGAAGACCGGACACTAGACACCTGCGTCAGATGATGCTGTCCGGATGCGTCCGTAGGTTCGACCGGCTGCACGCTTCTCTGGATTACGTTCGAGGGCTCGATGATGAGGTCATGACCATGCTTGGAGAATTACATGGAGGCCAAGGAGATCAGCAAGGGCATCCAAATCAAGAAGGAGGCCCAAAACTTATCCGGTTCGAGTCACCAAGGTGGAGGCCCAAATCAAGTTTGAGTCCACCTCGGAATCCAGGACCAGTCTGCCTTGAACTGGTCACCCAGGACGCGTACGGAATCCGTTTTTGATGATCCATATATGGATGGAAAGCTTATTTGATAAGGAAGCCAACCCAAGTGGTCCTACATCAAAAGATGTTCAGAATCAACGGGAATCGTCGAAACAAGTCACCATCCAGAATCTGTCAGGGCGCTGTGTCGCCGTCTTTTGGGCCGATTGGCCATGTATCGTGTCGGGCCTTAAGCCCAAGTTGTGGGCACCCAACCCCTGGCCGTTCCCAACCCTAGGTCGAGTCTTAGACTATAAATATAGCCGCCGCCGCTGTTAGACAATCGGGTTTTGTTTAGAGTTTAGTTTTCCATCGAGAAACTGAATCGTTCATTGTAACTGTGGTGACAAATCCTTTTACAGTGATCCAGGGCCCCCGTTCTTGATCTCCTCAACTGTGTCGATTAGTCCTTTGAAACCGAGTTCTTGAACCCTCTATTGAAATTCGCATCATTCATATTTGCAATTTCAGATTGCGTGTTTTTACCTTCTTGCTTGTGTTCTTCGATTCGCTTGCAGGAAAAGCCTTCTTGGTGAGGTCAATCAAGTTGTGCTTGGTTGATAACCAACGGAGCAGTGGTGTAATGGTTGCAGGGTTCGAATCGTGTCTGATTTGAAGCCAGATCACCAACATCGAGATCTCCACAAATCGAACTTACCGGTTACCTCTCGGAAGATCGGGCCAGCAGTCATCACTCGCTCTGCGTCCGACGTGTCTCGTACGGACGCGTCGGACGTGTTGAAGTCCAAAGGATCGACTGGCTCTAGGCTTCTCTGGAGTGCGTCCGAGGGCTCGCTCAGGGTCCGAAGCTGAACCTACTGACGTGTCCAACGTTTTGAAGGCAAGCGCATATCTTTCTACTGACTTGTGGGCCCCCCGACCTTCCTCTTTCCAAATGAAAATGACCCAGCTGGTTTCTTCTTCCTCTCGATTTCCGTAACCACACCTACGCCTCTCCGCGCCGCCACCTGCTCATCGCGCCTGTGCCTCCCCGCTCCGCCGCTGCGCGATTCATCGGCCGCCGTGCCCTCTGCTGCGCACGCCGGCGCTGCGCTCCCTTGCTCGCCGCCCCGTGCCGACTCCTCCACCAGGAACTCATCGCCCCGTGCCGACTCCACGAGGAACACGCTGCCAGTGCTCCACCCAGACGCACCGCTGCCTCTGGTCGACGTTCTGGTCTCGCACCCTAACCAGGAGCACTGCCCCGTGCTTCACTTCGCCGGACCTGTTCGACAGATTGCCTAACCAAGCATTGGTCACTATTTTGTCTCGATTTTGACTTGATTCAGATTGCAGTGTGTTTCCTTGAATCCTTGGGGTGCCCTCGATTCAGATTACCGTATCATTTTGAAGAAAAGTTAGTATCTTCTGAGCAATTGGTAAGCACTAAATGATATTCCACTTCAATTCTCTCTCATTATCTAGTCATCATTTGGTAATTTAGTTAAGCATGAATTTTGATTAGTTCAAATGTTATTTGTCCCTATTTAGGTCTGAGTTCAGTTGGGACAGCAGTGATCAACGGCAGTGACAGGTTAACTCTAGGCCAAGCCTTGAGTATGGATTGAGGCCATGCCTCAAAAGGTGTCAGCTCATCTTCTTACAGCGAGTATATTGAGTGCAGCAGGTGTTTGATCAGCTACGTTTTCAGCTATGAGGTGCAAGCAAGCAGGCAGAAGATCTGGAGATAATAATGATCCAAACCGACGACCAAGCCTTCCTGCTTTGCTCAAGGGAAAGAGTCTAGCCATGAAGAAGAAGACATCTAAAAGGAGGCGGTTGTCACCTCCTGCTCAACATGCTCTTGCAGTAGCTTCAGCTACGGAGCGTACAGAGAGAGGAGGCTGTGGTCGTGCTCTTGTGATTACAGAGGAAGGATCAGCTTAGGCCTAGCGTTCAGAGGCAGAAGCTATGGAAACAAAGGAACATATTTTGGAGCACCAGGAGCTCCCTACTCGTCGTCGCTCTTCATGAGTTCAAGCTCAGACACAGCAGGCACCTGCAGGACAGTCTAGTGCCCCTCCCTAGGTCCAGCGCACCGTACTTTTGGGGAAGCATGCCAAGACCATCAAGAGACTTTGAGATGTACCGCTTAGCAGATGGTTTCCTAGACGTAGAGAACCAGGAGTTGAGTACTTTCACACAACACTTCATGAAGATTTCTATAATGCTCTTATCGAGTCACGAGCCAACTTCATAGCTCAGAGGATCATTTCATTGAAGCACTTTATTGACATAGTTGGAGATGACTTCAAGCAGTACTATAACACCCTAAAATTTTGGAATATTTAGAAATAGGTAAATATGGATTTTATGTATTTTTGTGAGCATACAAACTTAGAAAAGTAATGATTTTTATTAATTTAAAATCAAATATAAGGGTAGAAACATGATTGAGCATTCATGCTGCTGCATAATATTTTGTATTGTGTGCTCTATTTGAAAACTCAAATAGAATTTCAAAATTCCATTTGTAAATGCTTTGAAATTTTGGAAAAAGAAAAAAAAGGATTCATTGCTCTTCTCGGTTTTGGCCCAACTTAGCTCAGTGGCAGTGCGCCCGCCCGCTTCTCCCGCATGCGGCCCGTCTCCTCTCCCCGCGTCCGCCTTCCACCGCACACGCGGCCCAGCTTCACCGCGTGGCCCGTCTTCGCTTCCCCCTCCCCCGCTTCCCGCTTTGGGCCGCGCCCAGCCATCAGCCCAGCGCGAGCGCCGCGCCCTCCCTTCCTCTCTCTCTCTCTAGCTGATACCGCGGGCCCACGAGTCAGAGCATCTTCTTCCTCCCCACGCCAGCGTCCGATTTTCTTTCCTTGTTCCACCGATCGAATCCGTCTCCCAATCTCTCCTTTCCTTTCTTGGAACCGCTTCAGGGTTATATAAGCCGGGTGCCGCACCACGCCGCCTCCATCCCGCCCTCTCAAAGCTACTGTGGTGCTCGAGAAACCAGTCACCGCGAGCCGTAGCCCTAGCCGTCCGCCTCTCCAAGCCGCACACCTCCTTTGGTTCGTCCTCAAGCTACATTTTTGCCCTAGGTGAGCTCGCCATGTCCCGCGCTTCCTCCCTGCACTTCCTGTTTGTCGAATGGTGGTCGGAGATGCCATTTCGTCGAACTCCGGCGAGCTCGGGCCAAGTCCGGCCATGGCGCCGCCGTCGGTCCACTGTAGCCAGCCGGTGTTTTTCTTTCTCTCTCTCTTGATTAGATCCGATCCGTCCGATTTGAATCCAACGGCCGAGGATTGAAGATACTGGTTCGGCCGGTACTTTTGCTAAAGAGTCCCTGTACTTTTTTGTATATAGAACCCGCAGTAAAACCCGAATTCATTTTCTTCTTTTGAAGGTGTATTTGATCGCGGTAATTTAGAAATATGTTTTCACTTATTTACAGTTTTGCCATTATGTTATTTCATGCGTAGAATCTCCGTTTTAACTCCAATTTGACCCGTTCAAATTGTGTTAGGTTCGTATTTGCGAGCTCTACATGTTAGTAGTACTGTACAGTAGGTTTGTGACATTTTATTTTTGAGTTTGAATTAAAGTAATTATTTTTCTATAGGAAATCTTTGAAAATTCATAACTTCGTCGTTTTAGCTCCGTTTTTCGTGATCTTCGCGTCTGTGTGATCCTAGCGAGTTGTAGATTTGTTTTAAAGACGTTTTATCTTATTTTATTAATGTTGGTGTACTGTTCTAATTATAGTCTTGTTTGTTTATGCATGATTGTTTCTAGATGAATGTTGTTGCTATTGTTGATCGAGTATAGACGGTGAGCAATTCGTTGGGGATTAGGAGTTTTTCTACGAGCAAGATCATCAGAACCAGTTTGAGCAAGGCAAGTATAGCATGGGATTATCCTTATTGTCCTATTCACAATAAGCAAATAATATCATTATGCATATATTCCCTTGTTAAGGATGACTTAGTGTTGATCTTATTCCTTGATACCTATTATATTACATTGAGTAGTATTGCTAGTGCTGAACATGGACTATGATCATGTAATTTGACTAATGGAATATGCAATAAACATTAAAATATGACTTTTTATTACTGTTTAAAGAGGACTAGAGCATGGGGTTATTTTTGGTGCTCTAGTTACTCTCCTTAAGGACTTATCTGTAAGCAAACATCCGGGATTTACAGTACAACTGTGAGGGCTATATGGCTCTGGCTTTAGTCATATAGAAGGACCTTTTCTAGCTTGTTAGTGGTAACCTTTCTGACATAAGAATGGCTTGGCGAATCAGGTATAGTGCGGCCTCTGTCCTCATGTGTATAGGCTGTGCGTCATTGTGCCATTTAGAAGGGGGGATCTACATCTGTTTGTCGAGTGAATCTAATGGCCCTAACTTGTTAGACGAACCTTCAAAAGACTTCATAGTGTTTTCCTGCCTGCTCACCTTGGAAGTGTTTTGGGAGTAATTAACCCGGGCATATGGGCGACACGACTCACAGTGAAAGTGTACAACCTCTGTAGAGTGTAAAACTATTATAATAGCCGTGCTCACGGTCACGAGTGGCCTTGGACCCTTATGGAATAGTTAATCATTAATAATGAATATGTTTTTGCTATTCATTAATCATTTCACATGGATCATATGTTTATTGTTTACATTGAGACATTTTGATGTTATTGATATGCTAAAATTATGCCAATTAAAAGCTACATGCTGTTAAACCAATGTCATGCCTTTGAGCCTCATGAACCCCATGTTACACTTGTTGAGTACGAGATGTACTTACGCTTATTTATTTTTCTTACTTGGATAAAAATCCCGGATAGGTAACAGATGGTGCAAATAGTGACTACTACTCCTACTTTCCTAAAGATTACTAGACTTGCAGTCAACCAATCAATGTGCCTGTGATTGGAGCTACCACGAGGGATTTATATTTTTACTTCCGCTACATTTTGTGTAAAGACTATGTGTTAATAATCATGATGTAATAACATTTATGATGATACTTCCTTTATAATTTGTTAACTTATGTGTGATTGATCTCTAGGCACACATAAGAGCATGCATTCCATTTGGTCTTTAAATGGGTGTGACAAATTGGTATCAGAGCTTATGTTGGCTGTAGGACGTAAGCCTAGCTAGAAATGGTCGATTTAGTATCTTCTTTTTCACTATTTTTATGCTTATTATCTTGCTCTTGTTATTTGATAAAATTTTATGCTTCTTATGTTCCATTCTATTATGAAATTTTGCTTCTATTCTAACTACATCTAAAAACTCTGTAGATGCTTCATGGCCGCAAGACTGCCCGCATCACCACTAGAGGACACTACCCACCTCGTGCTTTGCTTGCACCTGAAGAGCCACAAGAGGAAGCACCCTAAGAACAGGAGCAGGCACCTGAAGCACCAATCCAAGCGCCAGCACCTCCCTAGGAAGAACCCGAGCCTAAAGAAGATCCTGAGATCATTGAGATTGAAGATGATGAAGAGGAGGAAGCCAATGGAGGAGAGCAACCCCCGTCTCCACCACATGATGAAGCTACTAAGGATGTGTCACCTCCTCCAATGGGGTGGACTGTGAAGATCTACCACAAGGCTGGAGGAGATGCTGTCTCTCACCATCGACTTGTGGGAATGCTCTCTGCCTACTTCGCTGATTGGCACCCAGCTGTGGAGTACATCTGTTGGGAGTATACCCATCTGCTGGAGGACACTTACTAGAAAAGCAAGAGCGAGTATTTTTCCTAAGGATGAGGAAAAAGAGGCATACCAGCTAAACATGATGTACTCTCACGTGGGTCATCGAGCTACCATGGAGGCTAGCATTGAAGATGTCGCCTTTGAAGCATGTATGGGCCTCCGCTACCTTCGCTTTGACAACATGAAGCATGATGTTCACCGTTACTTCCCTCGCGTACACCCCGACCTTGGATGGGCCATGATGGATCCAGTGCAGTTGGAACCACTTCCTCGGGTGATGGTGAACCTTGTCTATGATATGATGGAGAGGAAGCTGCTGTTAGAGGAGATGGTGAAGGCACAGGGCAAGACCATCAAGAGGTGCCAAGCAACGATTGATGAACTCCGAGCAAACCAAGGCATGGCCAAGATTTATGAGACATTAGAGCATGAGCCACGTCATTAGAAAATAGGAGTCCTTCATGTAATAAGAATGTTCTTAGTAACGTCAGTTGAGTCTTCGAGTCTGTCGTGTAATTTGAACTTTGGTGTGATAGTTGCTTTATCATTATGATTATGTGTGAGTTGGATTTTTGTTATGAGTGTTGGGGCTTGTAGTCATGTCTACAAGTTCCATTTTTAAGAAAAATAAGTTTATTAGTCAAGGGAATAATAGTTGGGTTTGGTATTATCACGTTTCTGTCCTTGCTATTTTCTGGAGCAGTCTGCAATGTTTCTGCTATGGTTCAAAAATGGTTTGTGCAACATTTATGAAATTTTTATGAGAGAAACTAGGCTTAAGCATCTTTCAAATGCCACTGGAATCACATTTTTATCTGATCTGGTTCAAGATTTATAACTGTCACAAGTTAAAGTTTCTGCACAGTCTGGAATCTGAAATAGTTTCTGTTGCGTCTTATTTTTCATTAACTTAACGACAGAATCTGGTCTTATGGTCCAAATAAAAGTTGTGGATAACTTCATAAGCTTTCCAACCATACAAAGCACGCCTTTATTGAACTTCTGTAGCTTGAGATATGATTGAATTACCAAACTGTTAATATTGATATTCGTCCAGAAAACTTTCAGATCTCATTCTTTATCTTCTAAGTGGTTGATAACATGGAAATCTCAAAGTTTGCATTTTTATGGATGGCAGATGGCCGGAAGAGGAAGAGGCAGGGGTCGTGGAGGTGTTCCCCCAAATCCACCACCACCACCGCCACCAACTATTGAGCAACTATTGGCGGTGCAGACACAGCTTATGCAACAACTGGTGCAGAACCAACAGAATCAGCCAGTTGCTGGGGCACAACCACGTGATAAGCGTGGTGAGTTTTTGAAGGGTCGTCCCCCAGTGTTCATGCATGCCGCTGATCCATTAGAAGCGGATGATTGGCTTCGTGCTGTGGAAAAGCAGCTCAACATTGCACAATGTGATGACCGGAAGAAGGTATTGTTTACTTCTGGACAACTCTAGGGAGAAGCTCAGGATTGGTGGGAATCATATAAGTATGGTCACCCCGCCAATGCTCCCGCGGTCACTTAGCAGGAGTTTAGAGAGAACTTTAGGGCTTACCATATACCAAAAGGGATGATAGAACTGAAGGCAGAGGAATTTAGGAACTTGACCCAAGGGTCATTGTCTGTAGCTGAGTATCGTGACAGGTTTGTCTAGTTGTCACGATATGCTCCACATGAGGTGGCTAATGACAGTGATAAGCAGCGTCGCTTCCTGAGGGGATTGTATGATGGACTACAATTGCAGCTGATGTCCAATACTTATCCCAATTTTTAGACGCTTGTAAACCGCGCTATCGTGGTGGATAATAAGCGCAAGGAGATGGATGCCAAGAGAAAAAGGCTTCAGGGACAGGCCTCCGGTAGTAACACTCGTCCGCGTACTGGTTTCCAGCAAGGTAATCAACAGAGGCCTCCTTCTGGCCAGTGGAATCGTGGTCAGGTCCCTTTCCACAATCAGTTCCCGCAACATCCCCCATTCCAGTCATAGAATGGCAACCAACGCCCTCCACAACAGAGTGGGAATTAGACTCAGCGTCAGGGACCTTCCAATAATACTCCCATGAAGACTAGTGTTCCCAATACCCCCAATAGGTGTTTTCGATGTGGGAAAGAAGGTCACTTGTCTTACAATTGCCCTGAG
This sequence comes from Saccharum hybrid cultivar R570, assembly GCA_038087645.1. Classification (NCBI taxonomy): domain Eukaryota; kingdom Viridiplantae; phylum Streptophyta; class Magnoliopsida; order Poales; family Poaceae; genus Saccharum; species Saccharum hybrid cultivar. The sequence goes on from JAQSUU010000520.1 coordinate 10,847,307, forward strand.
AAGCCCAACCAGCAGACTCCCCAGAGGCAGGGTAGTCACCAGAAGCCTGCACTTAACACTAGAAGGGTGAACCATTTGTCTCAAGAAATAGCAGTGGAGGAACCAGAAGTTATGCTTAGTACGTTTGATGTCCATTCCACTCCTGCCACTGTTCTTTTTTATTCTGGAGCATCACATTCTTTCATATTGCAAGCATTTGTTAGAATACATAGAATTCATTTGTGTGTCATGAAGAACCCTATATTAGTAAACTCACCTGGTGGAAGCATGCCAGCATCTTATCGTTGTCTTCCGATTAGTCTTATTTTAAGGGGGGTAGAGTTTAAGGTGAGTCCTATAGTATTGAGAACAGCTGGGATTGATCTCATATTGGGAATGGATTGGATGATGCAACAACAAGCAGAGATTCAGTGCAAGGAGAAATCAGTAGTGCTGACAACACCGAAGGGAGATAGGATTAGGGTTGATGTGAAAGTGCAAAAACAGGAGACCGCTACAGTGAACCAACTTAATGATGGTGCCAACAAGGAGGACCCGGTTGTGGAGGAGTTTCCCGATGTGTTTCCCGAGGAATTGCCAAGTATGCCATCAGACCGTGACATTGAATTTATTATTGAATTATTACCTGGAACTGCACCCATAGCTAAGCGTCCATATAGAATGGGAGTAGATGAATTAGAAGAACTTAAGAAACAAATTAAGGAGATGCAGGATAAGGGTTTCATTCATCCTAGTTCTTCACCTTGGGGAGCACCAGTGATTTTTGTGGACAAGAAAGATGGCACTCAGAGGATGTGTGTAGATTATCGGTCTCTCAATGAGGTTACTATCAAGAATAAGTACCCGTTGCCTAGAATCGATGACTTGTTTGATCAGTTGAGAGGTGCTTGTGTATTCTCCAAGATTGATCTTCGTTCTGGATATCACCAGTTGAAGATTCATGCTAGTGATATACCAAAGACAACTTTTACCACATGGTATGGTTTATACGAGTATACAGTGATGTCTTTTGGTCTGACTAATGCCCCTGTATACTTTATGTATTTGATAAATAAGGTGTTCATGGAATATCTGGACAAGTTTGTAGTGGTATTCATTGATGATATCCTAGTATATGCCAAGCGGAGTAAATGTGAGTTTTGGTTGAAGGAAGTTTCCTTTCTTGGTCATGTTGTCTCAAATGGAGAAATACCAGTAGATCCTAGCAAAGCGAAAGATGTATTGAACGGGAAGCCACCAACCAATGTAAGTGAGATCCGTAGTTTCTTGGGATTAGCAGGCTATTATAGGAGATTTATAGAGGGATTTTCTAAGCTTGCAAAGCCAATAACTGCACTATTGGAGAAGAATGCTAAGTTTGTGTGGTCTGAGAAGTGTCAGACTAATTTTGAGGAATTGAAGAAAAGATTGACCACTGCACCAGTATTAGTCTTGCTAGATCTGAGTAAACACTTCTCTATCTACTGTGATGCATCTCGTTTGGGTTTGGGATGTGTTCTTATGCAAGAAGGTAGAGTTGTGGCATATGCATCGAGACAGTTGAGAAAGCATGAATTAAATTATCTTACCCATGACTTGGAATTAGTTGCAGTGGTTCATGCACTAAAGATATGGAGATATTATTTGATTGGACATAAGAGTGATATATACACTGATCACAAGAGTCTAAAGTATATCTTCACTCAATCAGATCTGAACTTGAGGCAGCGTAGATGGTTGGAGTTGATAAAGGGCTATGATCTGGAGGTGCATTATCACCCAGGAAAGGCCAACGTCGTTGCTGATGCTCTTAGTAGAAAAAGCTACGCTAATGAAGTGCAAGTAATGCCTATGTCAAGAGAGTTGTGTGCTGAATGTGAGCATCTAAATTTAGGGTTTACCACCAATGCAGTAGAATTGGTACTAGAACCTACTCTGGAGCAAGAAATACGCAAGAGTCAGTTGAAAGATGCAAAGTTGAGAGAGATAGCGGAGAATATAGCGAAGGGCAAATCACCAGGATTCCATAAGGATAATAATGGTACGCTATGGTTTGGAAAAAGGCTATGTGTGCCTAAGGATAAGACTATCAGAGAGACAATTCTGCGTGAAGCTCATGAGTCAGCTTATTCCATACATCCTAGGAGTACTAAGATGTATCTGGATCTGAGAGAGAAATATTGGTGGTATGGTTTAAAAAGAGATGTTGCTGAATATGTTGCTTTGTGTGACACTTGTCAAAGGGTGAAAGCTGAACATCAGAGACCTATAGAATTGTTACAGCCTATGAAGATACCCGAATGGAAATGGGAAGAAGTTGGTATCGATTTTATAGTTGGGTTGCCACGTACTCAGAGAGGGTATGATTCAATTTGGGTAATAGTAGATCATCTAACAAAGGTTGCTCATTTTCTGCCAGTTAAGACTATATATAGCAGTGCAAAGTTGGCTGAATTGTATATGGAAAGAATAGTGAGTCTACATGGAGTTCCTAAGAAAATTGTGTCTGATCGGGGTACCCAGTTTACATCTTATTATTGGCAAAAGATACATGAATCACTAGGAACCAAGCTGAACTTTAGTATAGCCTACGATCCACAGACAGATGGATAGACGGAGAGAATTAATCAGATATTGGAAGATATATTGAGAGCTTGTGCTTTACAATATGGTACTAGTTGGGATAAGAGTTTGCCTTATGCAGAGTTCTCTTATAACAATAGTTATCAGAAGAGTCTTCAGATGGCACCATTTGAGACTTTGTATGGACGAAAGTGTAGAACCACGTTGTTCTAGAATCAGACAGGGGAAATTCAAGTGTTTGGGCCTGATGTACTCAAGGATGCTGAAAAGAAAGTAAGAATGATTAGGGATAATCTAAAAATAGCCCAGTCTCGATAGAAAAGTTATGCTGATACTTGGAGGAGAGAGTTGACTTTTGAGGTAGGGGATTATGTCTACTTGAAAGTATCGCCAATGAGGAGTGTGAAAAGGTTCAACATGAAGGGTAAATTGGCACCAAGGTATATTGGACCTTTCAAAATCATAGAGAGACATGGTAAGGTGGCATATCAGTTGGAATTACCTGAGAGTTTGGCAGGTGTACATGATGTGTTTTATGTGTCTCAACTTAAGAAATGCTTGCGAGTACCAGAAGAACAGATCCCGTTAGAGGAGCTCACTATTAAAGAGGATCTCACATATGAAGAGTTTCCAGTTAGAATTTTAGAGACTACTGAAAGAGTCATGAGGAATCGAACTATCAAAATGTGTAAGGTTCAGTGGAATCGGTACACTGTAGATGAGGCCACCTGGGAAAGAGAAGATGATCTGAGGAAAACTTACCCGCAACTGTTCGAGTAAGCACCAGCCGAATCTCGGGACAAGAATCATCTTAAGGGGGTAGAATTGTAACACCCTAAAATTTTAGAATATTTAAAAATAGGTAAATATGGCTTTTATGTATTTTTGTGAGCATACTAACTTAGAAAAGTAATGATTTTTATTAATTTAAAATCAAATATAAGGGTAGAAACATGATTGAGCATTCATGCTGCTGCATAATATTTTGTATTGTGTGCTCTATTTGAAAACTCAAATAGAATTTCAAAATTCTATTTGTAAATGCTTTGAAATTTTGGAAAAAAAAGATTCATTGCTCTTCTCGGTTTTGGCCTAGCCCAGCTCAGTGGCAGCGCGCCCGCCCGCTTCTCCCGCGCACGGCCTGTCTCCTCTCCCCACGTCCGCCTTCCACCGCACACATGGCCCAGCTTCACCGCATGGCCCGTCTTCGCTTCCCCCTCCCCCGCTTCCCACTTTGGGCCGAGCCCAGCCATTATAGTGTAGTCATTAGCTTCACATTCTTCTCCAATAGTGCAGTCATTGGCTTCACAAGCTTAGAAAATCCCTCTATAAATCTCCTGTAATAGCCTGCTAATCCCAAGAAACTACGGATCTCACTTACATTGGTTGGTGGCTTCCAGTTCAATACATCTTTCGCTTTGCTAGGATCTACTGATATTCCTCTATTTGAGACAACATGACCAAGAAAGGAAACTTCCTTCAACCAAAACTCACATTTACTCCGCTTGGCATATAACTGGTGTTCTCTGAATATGTTTTTGCTATTCGTTAATCATTTCACATGGATCATATGTTTATTATTTACATTGAGACATTTTGATATTATTGATATGCTAAAATTATGCCAATTAAAAGCTACATGCTGTTAAACCAATGTCATGCCTTTGAGCCTCATGAACCCCATGTTACACTTGTTGAGTACGAGATGTACTTAGCTTGCTTATTTTTCTTACTTTGATAAAAATCCCGGAAGGGTAACAGATGGTGCAAATAGTGACTACTACTCCTACTTCCCTAAAGATTACTACACTTGCAGTCAACCAGTCAATGTGCCTGTGATTGGAGCTACCATGAGAGATTTATATTTTTACTTCCGCTACATTTGTGTAAAGACTATGTGTTAATAATCGTGATGTAATAACATTTATAATGATACTTCCTTTATAATTTGTTAACTTATGTGTGATTGATCTCTGGGCACATATAAGAGCATGCATTCCATTTGGTCTTTAAATGGGTGTGACAAGTACCTAGATGCTCAGCCGGGACTTGTTGATCTAATAAGCAGGAAAGGTCCTTTTGTTCCAGATTGGATTCTTGAGTTCTATGCCACCGTCTGGATTGCTCCTGGCCATACAACCATACACTTCAGCTTTTAGAGAGAGCAGAGGGAGATTAGTAGCACTATGGCTCATGAGGTTCTAGGACTTCCCCAGCAGCCGGTCAGGATCCACGAGATAGCCTATCCTGGTGTTCGACCCCCTCGCCGTGCTATTGCTGGTGCTCTACCTCCCGTCATAGATATCCGTACTTTGTTTAGAGGAGACATAGGAGAGGGTTCAAGCAGGCTACCTTTTGAGATGACTACTACAGCTCGGATTCTTGATTCTATAGTGAGGAAGATAGTGGTGCCACGTGAGGGCTTCAGAGATGGTCAGACACGTCTTCATCAGTGGGTACTCTCTCATCTGATCAGGAAGATACCTTTTGATCTTTAGGATCTAATGCTTTGTGAGATCGAGGATGTGATTTTTGAGGGGTTCGTATCAAAGAGGCATCTGCACTATGCTCATTGGTTGACTTTTCTAATGATTTCGGGCATCAAGCCATTTCCTCTAGCTGCACGGATAGACTATCTTACTACCACTGCTGAGTTTGGATACTGTGATGCTTCTCAGCTTCTGAGGTTCGCTACTCGAGAGACTCCAGAGAGTTACAGGACCCCTGTTCGAGAGACAGCTGCAGAGCAGGATGAGACTATTCGTCTGATAGTAGCCACAGAGGAGGCACAGCTAGAGACAGAGGAGCTTGACCTTGACACCGATACTAGTGATGATGATCCTCCCTACGTACCGAGGCAGCATGATGTAGAGGCCAGTGGTTCAGGCACCGCTTTAGCTTAGGTAGCTCAAGCAATCGATAGGCTGGCAGCTACTCAGGAGCGAGCAGAGCAGCGCCATGAGGTAGCCCTAGCTGAGGTTCGAGCTCGACAGGATGAACTACACCAGCAGCAGCTACAGTTCAGCAACAGCAGCTTCAGATTCAGCGAGACCAGCAGTTACAACACTAGTACACTTTTAGTTTGGTTACCACTTTGTTCCAGCACACAGGTGCTTAGCTTCCACAGCCTCTAGCTCCTCAGCCCGGTGGGCTTCTGAGTCAGCAGGTGGTTTTGTTTCAGGCTGCAGCAAGACCTTCTTCAGCTGTCTAGGTCCCTTAGTACTTTTAGTCACCGGTCACTGAGACAGCACCCCACGTGACTCCTACTCAGCAGCTTGCTTCTTTAGAGCCACAGGGTCAGACAGCTGTAGCTACAGTGATAGAGACAGCTTCTGAGTCAGTCAAGCAGACCCAGACCGCTTCACCGCCAGCGTCACAGCCAGAGGGTCAGCAGGCTCCTGATACTCAGCTTCAGGCTTCTTCAGAGCCATAGGGTCAGACAGCTCCAGCTACAGTGATAGAGACAGTTGTACTTCACACTGAGTCAGTCGAGTAGACCCGGATCGCTTCACCGCCAGCGTCATAGCCAGGCTCCTGATACTCAGCTTCAGTCTACTCCAGGGACCAATCCAGACGACACCAGTCAGTTTGTGTTAGCACATCACCCTCGTGAGACCAGCTCGTCTGCTTCTTCTCTGCAGCCTTAGGTTTTGATCCTTGATGCCAAAGGGGGAGAGATGGGAGAGTATGTAGACTTAGGGGGGAGCTTTTGTGAGTGGGATTTGGTTCTTTTGTTGTGATGATACATGTCATGCATCATGTTTACTTCCTTGCATATCTATGTTTATATGTGTGATACACTATGTGACATTGTGGTTTTCGTTTCGGTATCTTATATCGTGTCACATGTTTATGGTCTTTACTCGTATGTTTTTCTACTACATTTCCGAACCCTCCAAAATATGAACTATGGACCAGTGATCTTCCCTATGCGTGCGGATTGTTTACGAAAGTTTTTGGGTGCAATTGTGGCTATTGCACCGAAAATGAGCATATTGCAACATATTTTGGACGTTGCTAAAGCGCCTAAATCCTGTATAGAGGAATAGAAATTAAAGCGCAACCAAGTAAGACTTCATTGCAATAGACCTATACCAGTTGCCACGACTATGGCCAGTATTACTACCATGTAAAAATGGTGACAATACATACATGATATTGCATCTCGCAGCAAGAAAGGATGCAATAGCCATCTAGCTATTGCCACAACGCACCAAGCATGTTGCAACCTAAATCAATGGTTGTGATATAGCCCTTCATAAGAAACCAAAGCTAATATGGTTGCCATATCATCTTTCTATTGCAACAGACGAACTGCTAATGCAACTCAAAATTTTTGTAGCTATACAATGAACAAATTGCAACATAAATCCTTAAAATGGGTGCATTACCATGAGCTTGTTGCAACCAAAACAAAAAATATCGCAACACAATTAAAGTGTAGCAATATGCACACATATTACTACCAATTTAGTGTTTGGGTGTCATAGTACCCCCCCTATTGCACCCAAATGAGTGGTGTTGCCAAAGTGTTTTGTGGTTAAAGAGTGAAAACGTAGTAGTGGTGGTGTTATCTCTTTCTTTCTCTATACTTTCTTGGTCTTCGGTTTCTGTGGTTCCTTGTCTAGAAGCTTCTCTTCTTCTTTTGCCTCTAGGGCAGCTTCTCCTTCAATAGTTTTCTTTTCCTGATTAGCCCCTTCTTCCTTGATGGCTTGCTGTCTTAGATGCTGAGAGCAGCATCTCCTATTCCTATTCTTCTTGAGCTTCTCATAAGTAGTATAGCTATTAAAGTAACAACGTACCTTCTCCCTAGGGAAGTGGAAATGAATCTCCCCTTGCTTCATATAGATGATCGCGCTAGTGGTATGAAGGAATGGTCTCTCAAGGATAAGGTGGACATCATCTTCTTCACCCATGTCTAGAACCATGAAGTCAACGGGAACCTCTTGATCCCTGATCTTGACTGTTACGTCCTTGGCTATTCCTTCTGAAAATTAGAATGATTGGTCCGCTAGCTGCAGCTGCAAATATGTTGGGCACAAGGGTCTATCACGATATAAATGTTTATATGTTACCGTAGACATGATGTTGACACTTGAACCGATGTCACAGAACATCTTGTAGAAGGTACTTCCTTCGATCATACAATCGATGGTAGGTACTCTAGGATCTTCCTTCTTTTCAAGGTGTGATGAAGGAAAAGCATGGTCATTAGGTGGTTCAATAGTGTTGATCATCAAGACTAGTTCTTGAACAGGTTGCTTTGCTTTGCTCTTCCCCTTCTTGTTGTTGTTCTTGTTTGGAGTAGACAAGATGCCTTCATAAGTGTAGGCATTCTTCTTGACTAGAGCCTTCTTTTCTGGAACCTTCCTTTCTGGAATCTTATTCTTCTTTTCTAGGATCTTCCTTTCTGGAATCTTGTCAAAATCCAAGTAATCGTATGGTTGCTGAGGATGGACTCATGTTGTGAGTGTATGATTCTTAAAGCTCAATCTCTCCTTATTGTCTATAATGGTGAAACAGATCTTGGCGGTGTCAACGTAGATGATGGCTTTGGCTGTGCTGAGGAATGGTTGTCCCAAAATGATGGGTGCTCTATCATTTCCTCCTATTTCTATCACCACGAAGTCTACTCGTAGAGCTGAGTGTCCAACTCCCACAAGAATGTTTTCAAGAATTCCCTTAGGGTAGCACAGTGTCTGATCTGCAAGCTGCAAACACATGGTTGTGTACAACAAAGGTTGACCATGAATTTTCTCATAGATTACCTTGGGCATAATGTTGACACTTGCTCCCAAATCGCAGACGGCTTTGTCGAAAGTGTGAGCTCCGATGCGGATGGGGATGACGGGTCTTCCTAGATCTCCTTTCTTTTCTGGCATGTCCTCTTCTCCCCATACTAGTCTCAGTGGTCTGGGTGGTGTGACGAAGTATTCTCCTGCATTGAAGATGTCTACAAGATTCACAGTTTCTAATTCTTCTGGATTCCCTGGAATCTTACCTTTTTCAGCCACAGGTACTGAAGCGGCTAGCTGAGAGATTTGTGATTCTATCATCTTATTAAAGGTAAGTTGATTCTTTATGGCAGAAGTAAAGCTATTCATTCTATTATTTATAGTTTCAAGCACTTTATCATTGGAAGCTATATTTCTAGACATATTATCAATAACTTTATTCTGATTAACAATCATCTCTCTCAAAGGTGGTTGGTTGAAATTGTTACCTTGGTAGTTGTAACACCCCAGGTGTTTGTCATTCACTAAGTAGTAGGTTTGAGCTCAAACATGACAGATTAAGTGGAGATGACAATGTTAAGGTCAACCTATGGAGATGAGCCTGACCTAAAGTTGGATGTTGCACCATTGCTTTACATATAGGCCCCTTTTCAAATTATATGCTTGGGTGGTGTTATGGCAATATCTTCATGTGTCTCACCTCAGTACCTATCTATAGTGACCCCAGAAAAAGTTTCATGAAGTTTGGAATCAAAAAGTCACATGAAATTATAAGTTCCATTCCTATTGGAATTTGCACCATTAAGTGAATGGAATTATAGACCATCAACCAAACCTTGCAACTTTGCCCAAATGACTCTAGATGAATTCTACAACAAAAGTCATGAAGGGTTCATGTTGAGCAAGTGGCTAGAAAATGCTCAAATAGATCAAAAAGTGTAATTTAAGCTTTATTGTGATGCTACTTTGACTTGTTTTGAACTGTGCCTTACAGTGCTTGCATGGAGTTGCACCTTAAATAAAAGTTGAATTTTGAGTGGAGTAGAACAAACTTTGTTTTTGGACCAAGAGCCAGATCAACTTGAAACTAAGTCAATCCGAGGCTCAAACTTGGAATCTACTGCTGTTTTCAGAGTCCAAAAATATTATAAGTCTGAGTTAACTGAAACCTGAATTTTCAGTTTCGTGTACCCCACTTTAGGTCCTTCTATCTCTCTAACTAGGCCTAATTAGACTTTGAAGATTTAATAAAAGTTGGAGCTGGTATGTAGATCTACAACTTTTATTAATAGAGTTTTTGCTAACTCGTCGTAGTTTAGGAGTTACAGAGGCACGAAGTATGAGTTTCAGTGGTATGTTTGAGGTTGAATTGGAAATTTAAAATTTGACGAATAGTGTCGACACCGTGCACAGAGAGCAATGCCGCGTGGCCTGGCATTCGCCGCTGCTCGCCACCTCGCTCACCCTCGCGGCTTGCATGACCGCCAGCTCACCACCTTGCCGTGCTCTAGAAAAAGGGAAAAAAATCAGCGCCCTCTCCTCTCCGTCTTGCTTCTTCTCGCTCGCTGCTGCTGAGTGTGAGAGCCATGGCCGCCGCCAGAGCTCCCTGCCTTCGCATGGGCTCGCAACTCTAGCGCTCCTCCGCTCTAGCTCGCTGCGCCCTAGTCTTCTTCACCCCGCGCCGCTCCTCCTACGCTCTTTTCCAGCGTGCTCAACGCCACAGCTCCATCGACGGCGGAGCAGCCGCGGGCAGTCCGCCTGCTCACGCGGCTAGCAAGCCAGAGGCCACCCCAGGCCGAGCTGCAGACGTTAGGAGGTGCATCGGGAGCCGGGCCAGCCAGAGCCAGCAATGATCGTCGCTTTGCCACCGTCGTGCCCTTCCCTGCCATGGCGCTCCGCCACCGAGCCGCGGGCTCGCGTGGCCGGGCCATCACAGGCCGCCTCGAGCCGGGATGAGCAGCCCCACGCATTCGCGCCGGCTCCCTGGTGCTCCACCGCCACTTCCCTGACGCCGGCATGTCCCCCAACGGCCGGAGCCGCGAGCTATAAGATGGCATGTTTTAGTTTAAAGTTTTTGCTGTAAAAATAGATTTTTCAGAATAGGTTTTCAATGCTAGTTGTATTTGTCATTTTCACAACTGCAAATGTAGGGCTCCAAATGAAGTAAAATTTTTGTAGCATGCTGCTCATGTGATGTTTGATGTGTGAAAAAAATTTCATGAATTTTAGTTGTAGTATGAGTGAGTTATTGATTCATCTTGCTCTCACATGAATTCTTGCATTATCCATTTGTCTTTTTCATAGAGGTTGATATATATGTCCAAATGGATTGAAATTTGTACAGTACACTACTGGGAGCATATGTAGGCCACTGTAATTTTGGTACAATTTATTGTGCATTTTGTTATGTGTTCCTAATTCCACCTAATTATCTAGATAAATTAAGAAAATACATTAAAAGAATTTATTTAGGAATGGGCACTATGTTTTCTGGTGTTCATTAGTCATGTGTGACATGTTAGTAAAGTTGGTTTTGTCCAATTATATGTTTGTAATGTAAGTTAAAAATTATTTCTTGCAATTATTAGTTTCTGGATAGTTCTGGGGGCAATGTAAATTACCCCATGTTAATGATGTTTTCTGAGAATCTTGTCTATAGCAAAGTTGTATATAATTAATGTATCTAGCTTGTGTTAAAATTTGGTGGTATTTTTCTAAGTATTTTTTGAGTTATAGATGTTTAAAGTCAGGTCCCAGATTTGGTTGCTCTCTGTTTGGAGCAGACCAGATTCTGTAGTTTTATCTTTTCGACCTACTAAACTTGGGAATCAGGCTTAGTTAATATTAAATAAATTGTAGACAATTTCTTAAGCTTTCCAGAATGTCTTCTTGCAAGTCATTTAGATTTATTGATCTATAGTTATGATTAAATTACTTAGCTGCTGTTCTGATGCCCAGAAAGTGGCAAATTCTAGTTTAGTGTTTTGATTAACTTTGCCATGCTAGTGTGTTGAAGTGTGCCTCATATCTTTGATGGTACTTGGGTTAGTACCCTATGATCTTGTGAGACTTGTTTCTTGATTGATGTGCTTGCCCTCTTCTATGTTATGCCTTAATGAGGATTAAGTTAATTAGCTCTAGGTGCTTACGTGAACTTTGGTGTGTTTACTTCATTACTTTGTTTATTGCACTTCTATGCATTCATACATATGCATTGTTGCACCTCATTTAGGTACGCTAGCTGAAGCACGTGAAGGATCTAAGGTGGAGCCAAACCAAAAGACGGAGTTGGTGGATCCATCCTGAAGATCAAAGGACCGAATAAGTGATAGATTGGAGGATGCTCGCCAAGCGAATCCATCTGACATACTCTAACTTGAGTCGGATCCTAGGCAAGCCCCGGAGCATTATAAGCCTCCTACCTTCAAAGCAATTAATTCTATATATGTTATAAGTATTATTGCATTAAGTGGTAGGAGTTGGCTGAAAACCTTGCTGCATTATATCACTCCTTGTCCAGATATATGAATCCTTGAATCCTACATAGACTAGGATCGAGTAGATGCTTAGCCCTGCTTTAAGCGGTAGAAGTCAGGTGATTTCCTGTCACCTGCGAGATATAGGGATATTCATATATGGCACGGTTGGCTATATTTGCTATTGTGGAAAGGAACCATGTGTTAATAAAATGAAATAAGACCGGGTGGGATGACGATGGTGAAGCAACAAGACATGGAGGTCTTGGGTGTGGATCTATCCCCATCTGAGTCGTTTAAGGACCGATTCGCTGTACGTCCTTGAGTCATGTTGAACGCAGTCTAACACTTAGTTGGTCGGATAAGTCGTTCCGACCGCGAAGCCGAGTAATGTGGTTCAGGCCGGGAGTCGAATGGTAGGTCGCATCTTGGAGGAGAGTAATGTTGTGCTTAGGGACATTGGCGTGAGACCAAGGGGGGTTAGAGTCCCTAGCACCTGGCAGAGTGTCGCCCTTGGGGATGTGGCATCATTCGAACCCACAACTCCTGAATTGTACGAAAGGTGGCTTGTGCGACCCTGGCAGGGGCCTGCGCGGTGAGTGTTAGAAATACCCCTCCAGCTGGATAGGAATTCGATTCGAATCGCCATCGCTCCTGGTTAGTGAGCACTTGACTTGAGCAGCGACAACGTAGATTCCATTAAATTGAATGGATGGTTAATTGGATAACGATGGAAAGGTTGCCTCAATTTATACCTGCTATGGTTAATATTGTTTGCTCCTAATAAAGTGAGTGCTCTAGTACATGTTCTAATATAGATGATAGGTTAATGATAATTAACTCGATGCTTAAGCATTAATGATTGATCACCTATATTAAGCTTTTATGCAAAATGTTGTCAAGCTAGCCCCACTTCATATCAGCCTTGCATGATCCTTGGTGTCACTTTAATTCTGGTTTCTGACGGGTAAGTCTAGCTGAGTACTTTATCGTACTCAGGGTTTTATCCCCACTTGTTGCAGGTTGTGATGTATCATGGCGACTGCAAGAGTTGGTTGGCTCCTGCCTTAGAGGCGGAGTGTGATCACGGGCGTGATCCTTCTTATTTACCTCATCTCTAATGCTTTTATTGGAAGTCGACCGTGGTACTAGCATGTATTTGAAATAAGAATAATGTTAGTTTCAAGTTACTTTGCTTCCGCTACTTTTCTATGTAAGTTGTAATAACTATGTTGAACTCCAATGTATATTGAATTACTTGTGAAATGGTTGTAACATGTGACTTGTTATGTTGAATCACTACGATCTTGGCTTGTATGTTGGTTGGTTTGAAATCCCTCGTGATTTCATCGGACTACCGAAGTTATATAGGCTCAAGTGCGAGAATTTGATCACTTTGGTGATTGTTTTGGTACTTGTGCTCTTATAATTTGGACGGTTCTGTTACAGCTGGTATCAGAGCAAGATTCAATATTAAACTTGTCATATGTATATTTAAAACAAAGGTTTTATTTTATAAAATCAGTTTTATCAACTTATAGCTATATATAGGTTTGTTAAATCTGAATTTTAAACCTAAGTATGCCAGTGGTCAATTTCCTTATGCCCATATAAGGATTATTAGGTGGCTTATATAAGTACTAACTTGGGGGGTTTTTCATTTATGCATCTACGCCCAGGCCAAGGTATGTAAGTGTGAGTTGTGAGAGCATGACCGTACAAACTGCGGTCTAGGGGAGAGGTAGTTTTGGTTACTGCATTATTTACATGTTACCCACATGTACATATGAAGGTACATAATTGTGGGTGATCGAATGATTCGGGTAGTTTTGGTGCTGCATGTATATATACGGGGGTATATGTATATGGGAGTACTTAGAATTTTACTTTCCTGTTTTCATTGTGTGCAATATATTGGGGAATTGTTAGGCTGCAATGAAAATTTTCTGCAGGTACGCTAACCACGAATGCGTAAGTCGAATGTAGCTGACGACTAGCTATATATCGAGAGAGTGCATGTTATGCCACTGACATAGAACGTGATCGCCACCTTAGGTTGGCAATCTTGTGAGGACGAATAGGACGAAGCATGCATCATCATGTTGTTGATTAATACATAACTATGCTCCTCTCACCCTTGTTCTATAGTAAGTAACTTGTGAGTGATGTGGTATACTATCTTCCTTGTGTGGAGTCAAACAATAATGCTTTGTTCTATGTTGCTTGAATAGAAAATGTTTGAGAAAAATGTGTGCTTAGCCTTACTAGAAATAAGTGTGGCTACATGCTTGAACTTAGAGATATCCTCTAGCTTAGCCAAGTTGTGGATATGTTGTTCACCCAAGCGTTTTCCAATGATTTAGACCTCACTTAAGTAATTATGGATTCTCATGAATGAATTAAATTCATGTTGGTCTAAGGTAACAAAATTTAGAGCTACTAGAATAATATGTTTGTGCGCTCTCTTGTTAAGTAGAACAAAGGCAAGTTTTGTTTTGCTTGTCGAATGTTGGCTGCTAGAACATTTTCTGTTGTAGTGATGCTTTCGTGGTCATAATGGTGTTTTCTGTAGTTATGGAGAATACCAAAATTATAGCTAACTTACACATCTAGCTTGTCTAAAAATTTCGTGACACTAGGCCTTATGGTTTGGAAGTTATGACTTTTAGAAGTTTGCTGTTAGGTTTTGTTTATGTTCTGCATAGATCTGAATGTTGGGTTTGTTTGACCTGTGTGCATATGGATTCATGTCTTGGAGATAATAGAATAAGTGTAGTACTTTTTATAAGCTTTCCAAAATGTCATATAGCACTAATTGTGGTGGTCTAAATCTCTAGTTATGAGCTTGCAAAGTGGAATGACAGAATCTGTCCAAATCTGGATAGAGATGTCTTCTTTGTCTTGTTTGGCCTTGTTAGCTATAGAATCATCTTAATATGATAATAAGAAAGTTATAGACAACATAATAAGCTTTAAATAAAGTTAAGGCTCAGCCTTGTTGTGTCACTAGAACTCCAGTTATGCATTTTTGAAGTTCTTGTCAGTTTTCTGTCCATGTTGGTACAGATCTGAAATATTAGCATTTTTGGTTATGTTAATCTATGAATTAGCTTTTGGTATGAGTAGCTAAAGTATAGTCATCTTCCTAAGCTTTCTAGAAAGTCTAGGATCACCTTTGTGGGATGTCTACAATCTCAGTTATGGTTGAAACAAGTAACTACTGTGCTGCCATCTAGATTCTTTGAACATACTAAGTTAGCTACCTTAGCTAACGTTTGTTTGGACTAAACTTGTAGTTAATTCTTGCTTTAGATAAAGCTTGTTAGGGGTGATCCTAGTGATTAGTAATGATTATTGTGTGCGAGCTTTTTGCTTGGTAATAGTTGCTTGAGTTGTTTGTGTAAGCTTCTTCATATGTTGCTTGAAATTATGATGTGTGTATGTATGCTTGTTATCTAGGTAGTACCCTAGTTGGCACCCCGTCTATCCTCGGTGAGCATGCGAGGGTCGCATAGCTTTATCCTAGAACAACATTCATGTTACGTAATTGTATGGTTGTTGTCTTCAATTAGGTTCTTTTCCTTATGAGCCTGAGCCTGTAGACTTGGTGGTTAGCCCTTGAATGTTTGTATCCATGCCTTTGCTTGACCGAAAGCCCAAAGTTTAGTTCTCCTATATGTTTACATAAGCCGTGGATGTTTTGCAATCCTCTTTGTGAAGACCCTTGTCAACTGACCCACCAAGTTAACTTCCATCAACACTAGCCTTTGACCATGGTTCGTACGTGGCCAGTTGTGGAGACCGTACCCAAATCCATGTTGGACCTTTCGGTTGCCTCTTCCAAAGGTTAGCTACGATGACGCAACGTCTCTTTGCTGCGGTCTCAAAATCGTTTGCTTGCAAATTGTGTAGTACCACCTTATCAACTCAATCTTTGAGTGGTACCTCAATTTTGTCCATGAAGTTTGCTTAATCCATCCTCAACCTCCCCAAGCCTCAGGATGTTTACCAGTCTTGATCTCATGTTGTTGTCCAACATGACCAAATCTCATGGTAATCTTTCATTTTTCCATCACTTTGGTGAACGCTAGGCGTGCGTGGAATTAAGCAAAAATCTCATGCTTAGTCGCATTCGGCAATTGAGCTATGTTCTCTTGTGCTATGTTTTGATCTTTGAATCACCTCCTGGTTAATTCCAAACCTTGTGACTACCTTTGCTTGCTATCCCTCCCTTGTATAATGCTTGTTTTTACCACCCAAATTGTGTCACTTGAAATTTCACCTTGGTGGTGTGATCGGTAATGGTGTTATCAGTAGCAACTAACGGTGCCGTGACGAAACCGAGAGCCTCCTGTGGGCAGCCGACACAAGGTTGTGCTGCTCGGCACACGCTGGTATCGTGGTTTCTAGTCATGATCCATTGCAGAACAACATCAACGTGTTATTCTCATGTGAACTTTTCCTTAGTTATCTTTCCCATATCGTATCGTAAGATCCATATCTTAGACCAAAAGTAGTGGAGTTTCCTTTTGAAGTTGCTAAGTGGATGACCTTTGAAGAACCGATCACCGACATAAACATTAACAGAATGCAATAGGTGGTATACAAGTGACTCTACTTAGTGGTCCCAGTATTGACTAACGTCATTTAGTGAACAAAGTATCTCATCCCTATTTGATAAAAAGGACACAACACTTAATGTTGGACAAGTCATCTGTTGGATAAGACTCGATCATCACATTAGGCAAATCTTAACCTCTGAATGCATAATGACCATACCGTCAAAATCAACCATCTCTAGTGTGACTCCCCATCTGTAGACTTCAATATCCGCCATCCGTCTACATCAACCACGATTATTGTGGACAAGAGTGAAGATTTAGAATTTTTAGTGTCGAGAGACAACTGATTAGTTACCAATAGGAACGTTAACCTCCGACTAGGTAACGACCCTTTGGTAGCTACGAAGGCTATGTCTTACAGAGCAATAACCAACAAGAAGTTAATCAACTAGCCAACAACTTGAGTGATATTCTATCTTCTAGAGCCATTGTGATCAAGTCAATTCCGTCTTGGACAATCACATAGATACTGCAATGTGTTCTATCAGCTAAAGTGAAGAATTAGAGAAAGTATGCCCTAGTTCCGATCCGCATCCTTGTGCCCATAGGTGCCACAAACGGTTTGTTCATAACTTTATTGGATGAAGTGTCGAGGAATATTCGGAAGCGGTTCCTTATCCTTGTAGGAATGTTCTCTAGGTAGAGTATGCATTTTGCCTTGCAAAAGTAACCCGCAAGTTCAAAGCGTGTGCATTATTGGATTGGTATGTAAATTAATGGTCGAGATCTGCTGTTGGATGGCCCTTTTGAGGTCCCACAGATACTAGTTTACACTCTTTCGTTTGCTTTTGCTTTCTTGTATAAACAATATATGAGCAGCCTTGGTTTCTGCAAAGCAAATTATACCATCACAAATCGAAAGCAATTTGAAAAGTGTCAAACAATAGATTTCCCATCTTAGAACTGCTATTTGATCCTAAAGAGGAAGACTCAAGGTGAAAAGTTAGCCTGACAAAGCTAGTTTCACTACGTTGCAAGTCCAACTCAACTTACTGTGCAACTGCCTCACGACGGGGATTGTACTCAACTTGCTCGGTAGTGAGCTATTTACCGAAGTTGGTAAATACTTGCAATTTTTGCTGTCTTCCAGACCTCGCTATATCCTTCTTTAGCAATAATTGCTAATCTTTGGTACCTCATAAATGTTTTTACCTAAGAGGTTGCATCTGATTCAACCCAGATAACTGTTGCCTTTGGATAAGAGAATCTTCTTAGATAACATTTGGCAGAAATATGAAGCCGACAGAGTCATCTATGACATTCACTAATCCCTCGACAGACTCAGATAATACCGTGTTGTCATCAGAGAGAGAGAACTGCACACATGGAACCTTAAGTAGTTTTCCATTAGTTGGTGTCTAAATGAATGAACATTTACGACCAACATAGACCTTGTCTATTGGTTAGGCAGTATCCTATGGCCTTAGATAATGTTTGTCGTCTATGATCTCACCCTTTTGGAAGGTTGTGCTCAAGCCATTTTGGTAGAGGACTGCTTTTCAAACTTTGTGAGCATAGATTCATTTTCACGAGTATACTTCTAAAGATTTTAGTCTAGTGTAAAGTTCATATGGAGTATGCTGTGATTCACTAAAGAATTAAATACTTGTGAGTGGTTAGCTCCTAGACCAAATGACCTCTATACACTGAGAATGAAGTAATGTGTTGTCTCGGATTCCTCCCAAAGTAACAATGCTTCACGAAAATCGATAAAGGAATTCTACACAAAAATTTGCTACAAGGAGCGAGTATTGGAAAGTTGTCTTGACCAACTAGCCTCTCTGATGCTTGAAGCTAAGTAGCCTAACGCGCTTGCAGATGTTGGAATTGGATAACATGCTTCTCTTCCCTTGAAAAGTCCTTCGCACCGAATCTCGGGACGTGATTCTTTTAAGGGGGAGGGCTGTAACACCCTAGGTGTTTGTCATTCACTAAGTAGTGGGTTTGAGCTCAAACATGACAGATTAAGTGGAGATGACAATGTTAAGGTCAACCTATGGAGATGAGCCTGACCTAAAGTTGGATGTTGCACCATTGCTTTACATATAGGCCCCTTTTCAAATTATATGCTTGGGTGGTGTTATGGCAATATCTTCATGTGTCTCACCTTAGTACCTATCTATAGTGACCCCTAAAAAAGTTTCATGAAGTTTGGAATCAAAAAGTCACATGAAATGATAAGTTCCATTCCTATTAGAATTTGCACCATTAAGTGAATGGAATTATAGACCATCAACCAAACCTTGCAACTTTGCCCAAATGACTCTAGATGAATTCTACAACAAAAGTCATGAAGTGTTCATGTTGAGCAAGTGGCTAGAAAATGCTCAAATAGATCAAAAAGTGTAATTTAAGCTTTATCGTGACGCTACTTTGACTTGGTTTGAACTGTGCCTTATAGTGCTTGCATGGAGTTGCACCTTAAATAAAAGTTAAAGTTTGAGTGGAGTAGAACAAACTTTGTTTTTGGACCAAGAGCCAGATCAACTTGGAACTAAGTCAAACCGAGGCTCAAACTTGGAATCTACTGCTGTTTTCAGAGTCCAAAAATATTCTAAGTCTGAGTTAAATGAAACCTGAATTTTCAGTTTCGTGTACCCCACTTTAGGTCCTTCTATCTCTCTAACTATGCCTAATTAGACTTTGAAGATTTAATAAAAGTTGGAGCTGGTATGTAGATCTACAACTTTTATTAATAGAGTTTTTGCTAACTCGTCGTAGTTTAGGAGTTACAGAGGCACGAAGTATGAGTTTCAGTGGTATGTTTGAGGTAGAATTGGAAATTTGAAATTTGACGAACAGTGCCGACACCGTGCACAGAGAGCAATGCCGTGTGGCCTGGCATTCGCTGCTGCTCGCCACCTCGCTCGCCCTCGCGGCTTGCATGACCGCCAGCTCACCACCTTGCCGTGCTCTAGAAAAAGGAAAAAAACCGGTGCCCTCTCCTCTTCGTCTTGCTTCTTCTCGCTCGCTGCTGTTGAGTGTGAGAGCCATGGCCGCCGCTAGAGCTCCCTGCCTTCGCATGGGCTCGCAGCTCTAGCGCTCCTCCGCTCTAGCTCGCTGCGCCCTAGTCTTCTTCACCCCACGCCGCTCCTCCTGCGCTCTTTTCCGACGTCGCTCAATGCCACAGCTCCATCGGCGGCGGAGCAGCCGCGGGCAGTCCGCCTGCTCACGCGGCTAGCAAGCCAGAGGCCACCCTAGGCCGAACTGCAGACGTTAGGAGGCGCGCCGGGAGCCGGGCCAGCCAGAGCCAGCAACGATCGTCGCTTTGCCACCGTCGTGCCCTTCCCTGCCATGGCGCTCCGCCACCGAGCCACGGGCTCGCCTGGTTGGGCCAACACAGGCCGCCTCGGGCCAGGATGAGCAGCCCCACGCGTTCGCGTCGGCTCCCTGGTGCTCCACCGCCACTTCCCCGACGCCGACATGGCCCGCAACGGCCGGAGCCGCGAGCTCCGACGACCTCCCTGTTCAAATCCACGACAGGGACCTCCTACAAGATTTCGATGAAAGTCAGGGGCCTAACTGCAGAACCTATGACTCATATGAATAGTGCCGTTAAGGACCTTGTTGCAGGAAATTTTCTAAACTTTGAAAAATCTTAGTAATTCATAGGAAATTCATAAAATATAAAATGTGGACTTTTTGGAATCCTTGTGAAATTGTCTATGCAGTAGATCTATAAGATGACATGTTTTAGTTTGAAGTTTTTGCTGTAAAAATAGATTTTTCAGATTAGGTTTTCAATGCTAGTTGTATTTGTCATTTTCACAACTACAAATGTAGGGCTCCAAATGAAGTGAAATTTTTGTGGCATGCTGCTCATGTGATGTTTGATGTGTGGTAAAAATTTCATGAATTTTAGTTATAGTATGAGTGAGTTATTGATTCATCTTGCTCTCACATGAATTCTTGCATTATCCATTTGTCTTTTTCATAGAGGTTGATATATATGTCCAAATGGTTTGAAATTTGTACAGTACACTATTGGGAGCATATGTAGGCCACTGTAATTTTGGTAGAATTTATTGTGCACTTTTGTTATCTGTTCCTAATTCCACCTAATTATCTAGATAAATTAAGAAAATACATTAAAAGAATTTATTTAGGAATGGGCACTATGTTTTCTGGTGTTCATTAGTCATGTGTGACATGTTAGTAAAGTTGGTTTTGTCCAATTATATGTTTGTAATGTAAGTTAATAATTATTTCTTGCAATTATTAGTTTCTGGATAGTTCTGGGGGCAATGTAAATTACCCCATGTTAAAGATGTTTTCTGAGAATCTTGTCTATAGCAAAGTTGTATATAATTAATGTATCTAGCTTGTGTTAAAATTTAGTGGTATTTTTCTAAGTAGTTTTTGAGTTATAGATGTTTAAAGTCAGGTCCCAGATTTGGTTGCTCTCTATTTGGAGCAGACCAGATTCTGTAGTTTTATCTTTTTGATCTATTAAACTTGGGAATCAGGCTTAGTTAATATTAAATAAATTGTAGAAAATTTCTTAAGCTTTCCAGAATGTCTTCTTGCAAGTCATTTAGATTTATTGATCTACAGTTATGATTAAATTACTTAGCTGCTGTTCTGATGCCCAGAAAGTGGCAAATTCTAGTTTAGTGCTTTGATTAACTTTGCCATGCTAGTGTGTTGAAGTGTGCCTCATATCTTTGATGGTACTTGGGTTAGTACCCTGTGATCTTGTGAGACTTGTTTCTTGATTGATGTGCTTGCCCTCTTCTATGTTATGCCTTAATGAGGATTAAGTTAATTAGCTCTAGGTGCTTACGTGAACTTTGGTGTGTTTACTTCATTACTTTGTTTATTGCACTTCTATGCATTCATACATATGCATTGTTGCACCTCATTTAGGTACGCTAGCTGAAGCACGTGAAGGATCTAAGGTGGAGCCAAACCCAAAGACGGAGTTGGTGGATCCATCCTGAAGATCAAAGGACCGGATAAGTGATAGATTGGAGGATGCTCGCCAAGCGAATCCATCTGACATACTCTAACTTGAGTCGGATCCTAGGCAAGCCCCGGAGCATTATAAGCCTCCTACCTTCAAAGCAATTAATTCTATATATGTTATAAGTATTATTGCATTAAGTGGTAGGAGTTGGCTGAAAACCTTGCTGCATTATATCACTCCTTGTCCAGATATATGAATCCTTGAATCCTACATAGACTAGGATCGAGTAGATGCTTAGCCCTGCTTTAAGCGGTAGAAGTCAGGTGATTTCCTGTCACCTGCGAGATATAGGGATATTCATATATGGCACGGTTGGCTATATTTGCTATTGTGGAAAGGAACCATGTGTTAATAAAATGAAATGAGACCGGGCGGGATGACGATAGTGAAGCAACAAGACATGGAGGTCTTGGGTGTGGATCTATCCCCGTCTGAGTCATTTAAGGACCGATTCGCTGTACGTCCTTGAGTCATGTTGAACGCAGTCTAACACTTAGTTGGTCAGATAAGTCATTCCGACCGCGAAGCCGAGTAATGCGGTTCAGGCCGGGAGTCGAATGGTAGGTCGCATCTTGGAGGAGAGTAATGTTGTGCTTGGGGACATTGGCGTGAGACCAAGGGGGGTTAGAGTCCCTAGCACCTGACAGAGTGTCGCCCTTGGGGATGCGGCATCATTCGAACTCGCGACTCCTGAATTGTATGAAAGGTGGCTTGTGCGACCCTGGCTGGGGCCTGCGCGGTGAGTGTTAGAAATACCCCACCAGCTGGATAGGAATTCGATTTGAATCGCCGTCGCTCCCGGTTAGTGAGCACTTGACTTGAGTAGCGGCAACGTAGATTCCATTAAATTGAATGGATGGTTAATTGGATAACGATGGAAAGGTTGCCTCAATTTATACCTGCTATGGTTAATATTGTTTGCTCCTAATAAAGTGAGTGCTCTAGTACATGTTCTAATATAGATGATAGGTTAATGATAATTAACTCGATGCTTAAGCATTAATGATTGATCACCTATATTAAGCTTTTATGCAAAATGTTGTCAAGCTAGCCCCACTTCATATCAGCCTTGCATGATCCTTGGTGTCACTTTAATTCTGGTTTCTGACGGGTAAGTCTAGCTGAGTACTTTGTCGTACTCAGGGTTTTATCCCCACTTGTTGTAGGTTATGATGTATCATGGCGACTGCAAGAGTTGGTTGGCTCCTGCCTTAGAGGCGGAGTGTGATCACGGGCGTGATCCTTCTTATTTACCTCATCTCTAATGCTTTTATTGGAAGTCGACCGTGGTACTAGCATGTATTTGAAATAAGAATAATGTTAGTTTCAAGTTACTTTGCTTCCGCTACTTTTCTATGTAAGTTGTAATAACTATGTTGAACTCTGATGTATATTGAATTACTTGTGAAATGGTTGTAACATGTGACTTGTTATGTTGAATCACTACGATCTTGGCTTGTATATTGGTTGGTTTGAAATCCCTTGTGATTTCATCGGACTACCGAAGTTATATGGGCTCAAGTGCGAGAATTTGATCACTTTGGTGATTGTGTTTTGTACTTGTGCTCTTATAATTTGGATGGTTTTGTTACATTAGTTGCCTGAGTAGTTACCTGGGTAGTTAGGTCTTTGTTGCTGATTCCACCCTTGATTTTATTAGTTCCATCCTTTATTCTGTTGACAATAATTGGTGTTGTTGTTGATATAGTTGACATCCTCTTGGACTTTAGGACCGTTGCTTCCTGTGTGGCCAGTGCCTCCACACTCTTCACAAGTCATGCGAGAATAGTGGATGTGCATGATTTCCTTCTTTTGTTGATCATGTTCGTCAAGCTTCTTCATGAGCAGGTCCATCTTGGCAGATGGCATATCCACCTCCTTGACTTGATGCATTCCTCCTCTCTTGCACGGTTGAGTGCGTTCTTCATTCCATCCCTGTTTCGAAGCTATCTTCTCAACAAGAGTAGTGGCTTCACGAATAGTGAGTGACAAGAACGATCCTCTAGCAGCTGCATCAATATTCTCATGGGCACTTGTGGTGAGCCCATGATAGAATGTCTACATGAGTAACCAATCCTCCATCCCATTGTGAGGGCATTCTAATATGTAATCTTGAAAGCGTTCCCATGCCTTAGGGACAAACTCATCGTGTTGCTACTGAAAAGTTGAGATCTTTGCACGTAGGGCATTGGTTTTGCCTATGGGAAAGAACTTTGCTAGGAAAGTGGTGGAGCAGATATTCCATGTAGTGTTTTTCTCTCTGTTGTCGTAGAACCATTGCTTTGCCCTTCCCAAGAGTGAAAATGGGAAAAGGCGGAGTAGTATGGCATCTCTTTCAACTCCTTTGATGGTGAATGTGCTGTAGATCTCCAGGAAGTGTTGGAGATGGGCACTTGCATCTTCATGTGCTTTCCCACAAAACTAGTTGGCTTGCACCATGTTGATCAAGGCTAGCTTGAGCTCAAATCCTTCTTCTCCCACATTGACTGTTGGTCCAGTCCTGATGTTGGCAGTGGTTGGAGCGGAGAATTCACGGAGAGTCTTGTTGGCCATGGCTTCGAACACTGGTGTCAAACTTCTTCTTGGCTGGTCTTCTTCTGACAAAGTGGTTGGGGATTTCTTTTTCCTAAGCTTGGCTCTGGCTTGTCTTGTTATCTATTAGGATCCTCAACATAGTTTGTTAGTCGAGCAAAACCAGATATACATCACCCTGTAATAAGATATTCACAAGTAGATAAAACGACAGGGGACAAAACGATAGGGTAAGCCTGTTTGAGTAAAAGATCAATAGTGTGTCTCAATTATCACATGTGTACGATTATTCCTAGATATGAAAATTTTTCTATTCTAAACCTCCTTTGCCTTCCCCGGCAATGGCGCCAGAAATGCTTGTTGACATCTCTAACACGATTACAAATAAGGTAGGTCAAACCCTTCCTTAGCAAAGGCATTAGAAATGTTCGGGACATCTCTTAGCATTGCTTAAGCCAGGTTGTCATCCCCAACACAATACCAAAAGATGTGGTTGTACTTATGATGATAGCACTTATAAAATATGAATAAAGGTTATCCACAAGTGCACAGATAAAATACACCTGTTGTAGCATTTCACCCAGGAAAGTTCCAGGTATTGTTATTTATAATTCTACCACTAGGAAGGCACTTGGAGGTATAAAGAATAAAAGCTATAACTTACACTTGTGATTAGAGTTCCACTAGATCAGTCTCAAAACAGGGATCAATCATATCATAATAAAGGATAATTAATAACAGATCATGGTATTCCTAAAATGGGTTCCATCGAGCATTTTCCTACTTGGGCGTGACTCTAGAAAGACTAACTCCTAGGGTTATTCTAACTATAGGTCATTGAGCTACATCAATTAGTGCAATTACATTTAGCAATCATGGTCAGGGTAACCTTGTATTCATACTCAAGAGACATTGCTAAGGTGGATTAGGAACAGAGCAAGATATCATCCCGCAACTCAGCCTTACTAATCCTATATTCGGGGAGTGAACTACAGAGGACTCAACGAAGCTATAATAGTCACCTTCATGATCTACCACATGGCCTGGAACATAGGGAGCACTCGCAGATAGATATTGTCTAAGCACCACGCTTACACAACTTCTACCACCCACCCCTTGATCATCGGAATGAGCGCTATATGAACAAGAGTATAAACACAAAACTACTCTAACTATACTAAACATATAATCAACATAGGCAATTAACATTATAATTATGAATCTAGAAATATACCAAGTCCTATCAAGTATTCGACTCATACACAAACTAGAACAAGAACTAGAGGATCAACACGAACTAGACAAGAACACAATGAACTAGATGAACTAGAATGACAAACTAGACAAGAATATGATGAACTATATGATGAACAAGATGAACTAGAAGAACAAGTAGATGAACTAGAAGATGAACACAATGAACGAGAAGACAAATAGCACAAATAGATTAATAATGTTCAATACAAGAGAGAAGTACAAGGCTATACCAAGCCTCCTCGTGACTAGATCTAGAATCCAAGCGTTGCTTGCCTCCTTTAATTCCTATTCTTATATTCTAGCTATGCCCTAGCTGGTGGAGCTCTAGGTTATCCTTTCGAGGGACTACCCTAAACTGAACAATGATGGATGATTATGATATGATTTAGAGGGGGTCTGCCTCTGCTTATATAGCCCGGTGGGATGAACCGCGGCCCTCGGATCAAACCGACAGGAAACAATGGTCAAGATGCGTCGTAGAGGTCGGTTGGAGGCCTCCACACAAAGGGCAACCCACTTGGTAGCGGAGCCGGGCTGGATGACCTGACATGTGGGGCCAGTCGGCCCCACCTGGCAGCCATCGGGCCTCCGCTTTGTTCCCGTGCCTTCTGGTGTCTTCTACGTCCTTCTAGTGCCACTTTCTGATCTGTTCGCGTAATGAGTTGTGTCTTGAGTGGATTCCTTCCTTCCCAGCTTCTGGATAAATGCCTAGAAAAGATTATTTCGCAAAGCTATGGAATCTTGTCGGTTTAGTCCCTGGTCTTGTGATGATGATGGTTCTAGGGTCTTTTAGAGTCCTCTGAGTCGTACCCATCGAGGACTTCTCTTAGGTGCTCCAAACATGGCAAATGATATGTCCATCTCGACCGTCTCGACAAGCTCTCCGCAATGGTGTGCTCATATTCTTCATTTGAGATACTTTTATATGGCAAAATATCAAATATATCTTGCTAAACAAGTAAGAACAACACAACTCGTGGAACTCATTAAAATAAACCCCTATAACCCTACTTCACACATTATTTTAGACCTTTTCCTGAAGTAGTTGATGATTAAAAATTAGAGTTTTTTTTTGTTTAAGAAAAATTAGAGTTAATTAACATCAATAACTATACAAAGGGGAAGCATCACCACCAACGTAAGATAAAATGCAAGATCCATAATTAATTACCCATACTCTCATCGCAAACTATCATGAAGGAGGGAGGACCTTCGAACATCCTCTCCTCCTTCGAGTCTTCCCTTGGGCACTTCTGCCGCTCCACCATTGGATGACATTTGGAAGATGGGGTGTATGGGTGGTAATTAAGTGTAACGAGTTTAGAAAGAAGTCATACTTGGTACCCCCTTTTTATCGAAGGATATATAGGCAAGCTAGGTGTCCATTGGATTTCCCTATGATTACACCGAGTGAAAGAAAGAGTTAAGGCGAGGCCACGTCTCCCATGATCTTAGTGGAGCACTGTTGGTGGTCCTTAACTCTAATTTCTAACCGCCAATTAAGATATAAAAAGAGGAGAAATTAACAATCTTAATCACATATGCATTTACTATTAACCAAGTTCCACATGTATTCAGAGAACATTATTTTGCAGGTCACAAACACAAATACATGAAATAATCCACCGAAAGGCGCTTTCTGACGCTGATTTGCGCAAAGGAACAAGGGAGATGCCTATCACATCAATGCAAATGGGGCAAAGCACCACAGAGAAGCCATCCTAGTCCAGCCCATGACCTACCATGCAAAGGCGGTGGCCAGAGGCGGTGGTCAAGTGCCAACCGCTCCTAGGGGGCTGCTGCTCCCCTTTGGGCGCCTCCCTGCCTCTCCTTGCTATGGCGATGGCATGGAAGCATGCTAAGGCTGTGGGAGCCAGGGACGTGCCAAGAATAGCCTCCGAGCACTACCTCCCTCCTATATAAATGGAGGGGTACCCCCTCTCTAAACACACCACAACATTTGGAAGAGTAGACACAAGAGTGACACAATGTAGCAAGAAGAGAGAAGTGCTCCATTCATATCTTAGCTCTCTAGCTAGTCTAGTTTAGGGAGTGAGTGAGGAAGAGAAAGAGATGGAGAAGTACCGGGGTTGTTGGCTACCTCCATTTGTAGTGGAAGGAATGTCGGCTCTCCCTTCACTTGTACCTCGATGGACCTAGTACTACTTGGAGTACAAAGTTCATGTTCTTCTATGGTGGTGAGCTCTTACTTTAAGTTAGTCTTATCCATTATTTACTTGCGGGTTCATCGTCCATCCCCATGGTGGATACTCTAGTAGAGGGCTCATGATAAAGACGGATAACCCTATACGACGCTAGAGTAGTAGTCGATAGCATAGACATGGTGTCTAGGCTAGAGGCTACCTTCATTTGCTTCGTATCCTCTGGTTGAGGGGTAGGTGGTAGGTGGTGATAGCCCTATCCGTCCTTCATAATCCCCCACGTTCAGATATGGTGTAGAGCCATAGGCTGGCAACGCTTGGCAAACCAAGTGTTATCCAGTGCCCGAAGCGAGTCTATAGTGACAATGCTATCTTAGCTTAGGATCTCTATCCCTAGAAAACCTCGCTACTCGAGTTGTCTTTTATGCATCTGTTCCCTATGGAAATATGATACAATGAATACTTCTAGGTGAAATGATATAACGGTAATTCCATGCGCTTGTAGATTATTTCTGTATGCGCTAAGAAATACCAACAAGCACGCTTCTCCTAGAATGGCATTCGAAGTTGGACAGAGAAAATTGACTGCACCACGTGGCTCATTTGAATGGTCTTGTCCACCTGGTCACCTGCCGCCAGAGTAGAATAAAAATAGGAATGTGAGTACCACAATGACATGAGCCAACATTTCATTAGAAAAGTAAATCTTTATTTATAAGTCTAGTAGGTTACATTCAAAAGGTGTACAATAACAAAGATGTGTATCGAAGACTACTGGGTGTATAATAATAAAGACCTATCAAGTACATAAAACAACCTATACTTGACTTTAACATCGCAAAACTTCCACTAACATCACCCAAGAAGGGGCATGGAGTGGAGATTGAAATGATAGAGTTGTAGTCATAGGTTGCTTCGATGAAGAGAGCCGACATGACACCCACCTCACAAAGCTTCCACTTGCATCCCCCGTAGGCAAGGGTTGTAGCGGAAAGCATGAGGAGACCTGCCCACATGTCTAACTCCTCCATGGAAATAGAAGAAAGGATCACCCCTGGACACACCAAAGGCGGTGATCCTCCCTATATCTTCACAAAACTTCCACTAGCACTGAGGACAAGCAGCCATTGCTGCACCCCAAACACGGAAGAAAGCCAATCTTCAAGGCCATATCCCATCACTGGTGCTGCCGCCAGAGAAGTTGAAGAACGAGCACCATGGCGATGAAGATGGATGACATGCTCAAAAGCTTTCTTTCACTAAAACTAAAGGCAGTTCTTAGAGGAAGAAGGTGTATGGAATGAGCACAAGTGATGGCAAACTAGCTTGCCTTGGCTTAAATAGCCCCACCTCAAGATGTGTGCGGGGAAGGCAACAGTCAAGGTCCGTGACATCCGTGGCCACCCATGAGATTCATGGGCGACAGAGCAGTGAACACATTGCGGTTCAGATTCCCTGGCACATTTGATTCCCTGCCACATTTCATCCTCATCTAAAACTAGAGTCAATGACGATGTGTATGTTGATGGTCACTAATGATGAAATTCACCCGTCAATAAGCTCATAAAAAGGAGAAACTAGCAAACTTAAGTCACATATGCATTTACTATTAACCAAGTTCCACATGTATTTAGAGTATATCACTTTGTAGGTTACAAACACAAATACATGGAATAAACCATCAAAAGGCACTTTCCAATGTTAATTCGTGCAAAGAATTAAGAAGGCGCCAAGCATCGCAACACCAATGGGGCATGGCACCACACAACAGTGTTCCAAGCCCAACCAGAGACCACCTCGCAAAGGTGGTGGCCATTTGGGCCAACTAGTGAGCCAGTCGACCCAGGAGGCGACCGCCCCCCTATCACTGCCATATGCCCTGGTCTTTCTCTGGCGGTGGCATGGAGGCATGCAATGTCGGTTCCCCTAGTGCTTCGCGCCAAAAATAGGGAGGAGCACCGCCTTTGATTTAGTATAAAAGAGGCCCCCTTTCCTCTCAAAGGAGAAGAGAGAATAAATCCCAATTCAATTCACAAGGAGAGAAGAGTAGACTTTTACTTTTTCAGTAGTTGTGATTGAAATAAGAGAGGTGAGTGAGTGAGGAGAGAGTTGGAGAAGAGTCGGAGTACTAGCAACTTCCCTTAGTGTGCTAGCTACACTAAGTCGAAGTGCTAGAGCCAGGAGCTTCTCCACCTGTACCTCTACAAGCTTCTTACTGTTTGGAGTAAGAGACTTGTTGTTTAACTTTGGTTATTTATCTTAAAAAGTTACTAAAAGGATCAAGATGCCCAAGAGGGGGTGAATTGGGTTTTTCTAAAAATTAGTTATAAGAGTTAAATCCTACAAGCCAAAATTCACCCCTAGTGCCTACTAGTGTTCCTTGTGATTCTACCGATAAAAAGTTTTGCACCCTAAGTTCCAATCATAGTCTAGCATGGCAATTCTAGGAAAGTAAACCAAGCAATAAAAGTAATACAAGAAAGTAAATGCTTGAAAGTAAGGGTTAGGAACACGGCGATGTTTTCCCGAGGTATCGGAGAGTCACCACTCCCCACTAGTCCTCGTTGGAGCACCCGCGCAAGGGTGTAGCTCCCCCTTGATCCGCGTAACGATCAAGTGCTCTCTACGAGCTAATTCTTTGACACTCCGTCACGGTGAATCGCCCAAAACCGCTCACAAGATGAGTTGGGTCATCCACAAGCTCCTCCGGATGATCACCAAACTCCCAATCACCACCAAGCCGTCTAGGTGATGGTGATCACCAAGAGTAACAAGCTAGAACTCTCACTTGACCACAACAAGCCTAATGAGAAGGTGGATGCACACTTGCTACTCCCTAGTGAAAGTCCTATGTTTGGTGTTGGTAATTAGTGACAATGCCTAAGTACTAATCCTATACCTAAGTTGTATGTAGCATATGAGGATTAGTACATTCCAAGGTTGGTGGTAAGATGGACATGGTGATCATGATGGCCACACTTGGATTTGGATGCAACCCTACATGATCAAGGCAAAGGTATATGCTTAAGGGTTGTGTTTTAGTAACTAAGACACCTAGTGGGTGTGGTTACATTATAGGATAGATAGCTGTACTATAAAGAGGGGAATGACACGGCTATTGAACTCCTAAGTGCCTCTAGATGTGCATTTCATAATCATATGCATTTGGATAGAATTAATAACGCCTCGAAAAATGATTGTGAAAATGCTAACACACTCACACATGATGAGATCACTTGGTGGTGTTAGCACGTTTGTGAAGGCGGTGGAGTTTGAGCGGTAGAGAGGGTTTGGGGTCATTCTTGAAACGACTATTTTCCACTACGCCGGAAGTCCGGAAAAGAAACGGAGGCGAACGGAGGTCACAGAGGTGACCGGACGCGGTCTTTGCATGACCAGACGCGTTCGGTCAGTGTTCAGTGTCTACGCATATTTCAGTTTGATGATCGGACGCGAAGCGCGTCCGGTCACAGTCGATCAAACGCGTCCGGTCGTTCAGGGAGCTTACTGGACTCTAACCGAACGCTGGCACTGTGGCGTCCGGTCATTTCTCCAGCGCGTCCGGTCATTGTTTTGTCGTGCGCTGCTCAGACTTGACCAGCGCGTCCGGTCAGTCACGGGACCAGCGTGTCCGGTCGTTTGCAGCGCGTCCGGTCTGTGCGTCAAGCGCGTCCGGTCGTTGCTTCGCAGTTAGCCGTTGTGCGACTAGCGCGTCCGGTCAGTGCTTCGTGACTTAGCCGTTGTGCGACCAGCGCGTCCGGTCAGTTGGACCAGCGCATCCGGTCAGCACGATTTCGGCTGTTTAAGTTTCTAACGGCTCTATTCGAAGGGGTACGTCTATAAATACTTGTTGGCCGGCTCAAGGCTCAATCTCTCGAACATTTGACATACTTGTGAGCACTTTGAGCTAAGCAACTCCCCTCCAACTCATCTCTCTTGCTTCTTTGCATATTTGAAGTGAGATTGAGTGATCCAAGTGCATTTGCATTGTGAGATTGCATCTAGTTGGCACTTGGTGGTTGATTTGCTGCGGGATTCTTGTTTCTCTTAGTGGTTGCCACCACCTAGATGGCTTGGAGCAGCTTGGAGGCGTTGGCAAGAGTTGGTGATTGTTCTTGGCCACCTCCGGTGATTGTGAGGGGTTTGTGCCTACCTCGATGAAGTGCCAAAGGCAACGTTAGTGAATTGCTCGTGTCATTTGCAACCTTTTGCCATTTGGTAGGTTCTTGTGGCGCCTTTTGAGAGGCTCGGTGTGTGACTGATTAGCCACCGAACCACGTGGTGAAGAGGGACACAACGAGGACTAGCGTGCTGGCAAGCATGTGAACCTCGAGATAAATCTTCGTGTCATCACTTTCATATTGTGATTGATAGATCCCGGTGTTTGGTTATCTTGGTATTCATTGATTATCATATTGGTTGGCTCATTACTTCGCCCCTCGGTGAAACTCTCCTAACTCAACTCCGCATTACTTTCTTAGTTATCTTTGCTAGCTAGTTTGCTTTGCTAGAGTAGCTCTTTTGTGTAGCTTGCTAGTTGTAGTTGTAGTTACCTTCTCGGTTTAACTTGTGCGGTTGAGTGCAACTAATAGAATTGTGTTTTGGATAGGTGGCTTGCAAACACCCCATAGGCTCAGCAAAACTCGCATCTCGCTATTTGTTATATTGATAAACTTGTTTAGCTTGTCTTCGTAGAAATTTTTTAAAAGGCTATTCACCCCCTCTAGCCATCAATACCTTTTAAGTGGTATCGGAGCCGTGGTCACCGTTTGCAAGGCTTAACATCCTCGGTGTAAGATGGCTCAAGTTGTGTTCAACCATGTCGGGGGCAAGCCTCCATTCTTTGATGGTATCACATCTTTTGATCATTGGAAAAGAAAGATGAAGCAATATTTTGGCTCTATTCATGAGAACGTTTGGAAGGTGACACACCATGATTATGCTGTCATTGATCCCAACAACCTCACCAACAATGATCGCATCAACAACCAATGCAACACTATGGCTCTCAATACTCTCTATAATGGGATTGATGCAAAGGTCTTTGAGCAAAACAAGGATCTTGAGATGGCAAGTGTGGACAAGATTAGAGAAAACATATGAGGGCACTTCAATGGTAAAGAGTGCCAAGCTCTATATGCTCAAGGATAAATTTGCAAGCTTCAAGATGAAGGATGATGAGTCCATACCGGAGATGTTCTATAGGCTACAAGTTATTGTCAATGATCTCAAGAGCCTAGGAGAAGATGTCAAGGATAAGGACTTCTCACATAAGTTCTTGATGAACTTACCTAAGAAGTTTGCTATCTTAAGAAAGATGATCCAAAGAGAGGGTTTGGACAAGGTGACTCCAAACCAAGTGCTTAGAGATGTCATGACCGATGCTCAATATGATGATGATGAAGATGTAGATGAGAAGAAGGAGATCAAGGTCAAGCAAGAGAAGACCACCGCATTCAAGGCTTCTTCTTCCAAGGGCAAGAGAAAGGTTGATGATGATGATGATCCATTTGATGATGAGACCATGGCCCTTCTAGTGCAAAAGATGGGTCGGTTCATGAAGAAGAGAGGCTATGGTGCAAGAAAGAGAAGGGACTTCATGAAGGCAAAGGAGGTGCTTTGCTACAATTATAATAGCCCCGATCATGTA
Source organism: Saccharum hybrid cultivar R570 (assembly GCA_038087645.1). Classification (NCBI taxonomy): domain Eukaryota; kingdom Viridiplantae; phylum Streptophyta; class Magnoliopsida; order Poales; family Poaceae; genus Saccharum; species Saccharum hybrid cultivar. Next base: position 10,880,269 of record JAQSUU010000520.1, read on the forward strand.
GTGGCAAAGTGCCCCTATGAAGACAAAAGATATCATGATGGGGAGTTGAAGTTGAAGAAGAACAAGAAGGAGAAGAAAGCAAAGAAGAGCTTTACATTCAACAACAAGAAGAAGGGTGGTGGCTATGTGGTCACTTGGGATAGTGATAACTCCGATAGTGATGATGATAGCTCTAGTGATGATGAGAAGACCACTCGGCGAGCCATTGCAAACATCGCCCTCTCCAACAAGCCATCCATCTTCAACACTACATCGACATGCCTTATGACCAAGCCTACCAAGGTAAAACATGATGATAGTGATGATGATTCTTGTGCTAGTGATGATTGTAGGAGTGATGATGAGGAGGATAAAGACTACTCCAAGGATGATCTATTAGGCATAATAGATCAAATGAGCAAGGGCTACAAGAGGACAACCAAGAAATACAAAATCTTGGAACAAGAGCTCATTGCCAAGAGCAATGAAAATGATGCCTTGATGGAGGAGCTTGTTGCTCTCAAAAAGAGTAAGGAGTGCAAAGAAATTGAACAAGAGCTCAAAGCTCTTAGGAAATCCTTTGATGAGCTAGAGGCCTCTCGTGAGTGTCTAAAGGAAGACCACGAGGACCTTGAAGTTGCTCACACTAGGCTTAAGGAAGCCCACTCCACTCTACTTGAGCTCATCAAGGAAAAGGACCTCAAGTTGGAGAAGTTCATGAAGGAAGCTAAGGAGGAGCAAGTGATTGACACTTGTGATATTGGACTAACATGTGATATTATTGATGATTCTTTATTTGTTGGTCCTACTAATGCTTTATGTAGCTCATCATCATCCACCACAATCAACTCTATCTCTACTACTAGTGATTCATCACTTGTGGTTGAGAATGAGACTCTCAAGAGAGAAGTGGATGATCTCACCCGCGCATTAGGCAATGCCTATGGTGGGGATGTCCGCTTGCTAAAATGCTTGGGTAGCCAAAGGTTCTCTCTTAACAAAGAGGGTTTGGGCTATACTCCCAAGAAGGGCAAGGCGGCCTTTGCTACTCCAAAGCCTCGCTTTGTGAAGGGCAATGGTCGTTATTGCAATAGATGCAAGCAAGTTGGGCATCTAGAGATTAATTGCAACAAAATGAACAAGAACAAGAAAAATGCTAATGTACCTTACATTCCTTTTGATTCTTGTTATGTGCTTACCAAGGGTGAGAAAGGTGTGCATGCTAAGTTTGTTGGTACACCAATTGTGGGTCCAAAGAAGAAGGCCATTTGGGTACCAAAGAGCTTAGTGACTAACCTCCAAGGACCCAAGCAAGTATGGGTACCTAAGAAACATTAATTTGTTTTGTAGGTAAATTACAAAGCCGGAGGAAGGCATTAGGTGCTTGATAGTGGGTGCTCTCAACATATGACCGGTGATTCAAGAATGTTCAACTCTCTCAAATCCAATGATAGTGGCATTGATAGTATCACATTTGGTGACAATAGCAAGGGTGATGTAAAGGCTCTTGGAAGGATTGCAATCTCTAATGATCATAGCATTTCCAATGTGCTCTTAGTTAAAAAGTTGAACTTCAATCTTCTCTCGGTTGCTCAATTGTGTGATCTCGATTTCAAGTGCATATTTGGTGTTGATGATGTGGAGATAGTTAGTGTTGATGGCTCTAACTTGATCTTCAAAGGCTTTAGATATGAGAATCTATAATTGGTTGATTTCAATGCTAGTGACACTCAACTTTCAACATGCTTGCTCACCAAATCAAGTATGGGTTGGTTATGGCATAGAAGACTTGGTCATGTTGGCATGAAGCAATTGAATAAGTTAGTGAAGCATGACTTAGTTAGAGGCTTGAAGGATGTCACATTTGAGAAGGATAAGCTATGTAGTGCATGTCAAGCCGGAAAGCAAGTGGGCAACACTCATCCATTGAAAAGCATCATGAGTACTTCCAAGGCATTTGAGTTGTTGCACATGGATCTATTTGGGCCAACTACATACACAAGCATTGGTGGCAACAAGTATGGCTTTGTGATTGTGGATGATTTCACTAGATATACATGGGTATTCTTCCTTGGGGACAAAAGTGATGTATTTGACATATTCAAGAAGTTCATCAAGAGAATACAAAATGAGTTTGAAACCACAATCAAGAAAGTGAGAACAATGGAAGTGAGTTTAGAAACACAAGAGTTGATGAGCTATGTGATGAGCTTGGAATCAAACATCAATTCTCGGCCAAGTATACACCTCAATTAAATGGCCTAGTTGAGAGGAAGAATAGAACTTTAATTGATATGGCAAGATCAATGTTGAATGAGTATAATGTGAGTCATTCATTTTGGGCCGAAGCAATCAACACAGCTTGCTTCTATAGCAACCGCCTCTATTGCCACAAGTTTCTAGAGAAGACACCACATGAGATCTTAAATGGAAGAAAGCCTAACATTGCATACTTTCGAGTATTTGGTTGCAAATGTTATATCTTGAAGAAAGGCATAAGATTGAGCAAGTTTGAGAAGAAATGTGATGAAGGATTCCTACTTGGTTACTCAACTACTAGCAAAGCTTATAGAGTTTGGAATTTGGCTAGTGGTCAACTTGAAGAAGTACATGATGTTGAGTTTGATGAAACAAATGGCTCTCATAATGAAGAAGAAAACTTGGATGATGTGAGAGGAACTCAATTGAGTAATGCTATGAAAGAAATGGATATTGGTGATATTAGGCCAAAGCAAGTGATTGATATGGATGACAAAGATCAAGTTCTCCAAAGTCCAATTACACAAGCTAGTGGTTCTCTAATGCAAAATCAAGCTAGTACATCATCTCAAGTGCAACAAGATCAACAAGTGGCTAGTTCATCATCTCCAACTCATGATCAACATCAACATCCAAGCAATCAAGTCCAAGTGCTTCAACCAACTAACATTGCAAGAGACCATCCATTAGATTCTGTCATTGGTGACATACAAAGAGGAGTTCAAACTAGATCAAGATTGGCATCATTTTGTGCTCACTCTTCTTTTGTGTCAATGGAAGAACCCAAGGACATTGATAAAGCATTGAGAGATCCGGATTGGGTAAATGCAATGCATGAAGAGCTCAACAACTTCAAGAGAAATGAAGTATGGGAACTAGTTGAGAGGCCTAAGGATCACAATGTCATTGGAACAAGATGGGTCTTTCGCAACAAGCAAGATCAAGATGGGATAGTAGTAAGGAACAAAGCAAGACTAGTGGCTCAAGGTTACACACAAATAGAGGGTCTTGACTTTGGTGAAACTTATGCCCCGGTTGCAAGATTGGAAGCAATTAGGATCTTACTTGCCTATGCTTGTGCTCACAATATCAAGCTATATCAAATGGATGTGAAGAGTCCATTTCTTAATGGGTACATACAAGAAGAGGTGTATGTGGAGCAACCTCCCGGTTTTGAAGATGACAAGAAACCCAACCATGTATACAAGTTAAGAAAAGCTTTGTATGGATTGAAGCAAGCACCTAGAGCATGGTATGAAAGATTAAGAGATTTCTTGCTATCCAAAGGATTCGTCATGGGCAAAGTTGATACAACACTATTCACCAAGAAGATTGGAAAAGACTTGTTTGTGTTGCAAATATATGTTGATGATATCATATTCGGTTCAACCAATCAAGATTATTGTGATGAGTTTGGGAAAATGATGGCAAAGGAATTTGAAATGTCAATGATTGGTGAACTTAGTTTCTTTCTTGGACTTCAATTTAAACAAATGAAGGAAGGAACATTTGTAAGCCAAACCAAATACATAAAGGATATGGTAAAGAAGTTTGGTATGGAAGATGCAAAAGGAATCACTACTCCAATGAGCACTAGTGGAAGCTTGGATAGTGACAAGAATGGTAACATGGTGGATCAAAAGCTATATAGATCAATGATTGGTAGCCTACTCTATGTGACGGCATCAAGGCCCGATGTGATGTTTAGTGTATGCATGTGTGCAAGATTTCAAGCCTCACCAAGAGAAAGTCATTTGAAGGCAACAAAGAGAATATTGAGGTACTTAAAGCATACACAAGATGTTGGATTATGGTATCCTAAAGGTGCAAGCTTTGAGCTAGTTGGATATTCGGATTTCGACTATGCCGGTGACAAAGTTGAGAGAAAGAGCACCTCCGGGACTTGTCAATTATTGAGAAGATCACTTGTCTCATGGTCATCCAAGAAGCAAAATAGTATTGCACTATCTACCGCCGAGGCCGAATACATCGCCATGGGTAGTTGTTGTGCACAAATCTTGTGGATGAAGGCAACATTGAAAGATTTTGGAATCGACTTCAAGAATGTGCCGTTGCTATGTGACAATGAAAGTGCCATGAAGCTAACCAACAATCCGGTTCAACATCAAAGAACAAAGCATATTGATGTTCACCATCACTTTATTAGAGATCATCAACAAAAGGGTGATATTGCTATTGAGAGTGTGGGCACCGAAGATCAATTAGCCGATCTATTCACCAAGTCACTTGATGAGAAGATATTTCACAAGCTAAAGAATGAGTTGAACATACTTGACTTCTCCAACATGAGTTGATGCACCTCCATATATGACATGCCTCTCCTTCGAGCCCCAAGGTACATTTGGTTGACATGTCATACATTCTATGCTAAGGACTTGTTTAGTGCATCTAGTCATAATTTACATGTTCTAGGCTCTTTCATGAAAATCAAATGAATTTGAAGTTTATATGGTGCCACTATTGTTTCCATGACTTGTATGATCTAGTGGTAGCATATAACTTGTTTAAGTAGCTTGTGATCCTAAGTATTTAATCTAGAAAACTTGTCTAAATATTTGCTTCAACATGGTGCATGATAACCCTTCTAGTGAGGTGTGAAGAAGCTTGCCCTTGGATCAAACCGAAGCATTTTATTTATGCAAGCAATCTAGGTTGAATCACAAACTTGATACTCACCCCATACTTTAACATGATAATCTATCTAAAATTGGTCCCTTGTGGTCATTGGTGCCAAAGGGGGAGAAATTGTTGTTCACAAAGATAGAACTCAAAGGAGGAGAAGCACAAAGGGGGAGAAAAATGTCGTTCACAAAGATAATTTTGAGCACACAAGTAGGGGGAGCAAGCTCTTAAACATGAATGTTGCATTTCCATGCGCACTTCATATGTATGATGCATAGTTATGCATTTCTTTTTCTCTGATACTTTGCTTGTGTGGTGACTTGCTAGTATATTTTGAATGATATATTGAGGTACTAGCATGAATAGGAAGTAGTTAGATTTTTCTTGCTTCACTATTTTCAAAGTGGTACTAGAACCTTGCTTATAATGTTGATCTCACGAGGTTTCTAGTTAAGTTTGTGCTTTTCCAAGTGGAATCTAACTACACAAGGTGCTAAGATGGTGTTTATCGCTACTCCGATGGTATCACGCTTCAAAGGTCTATAATCTTAAACACTTAGCACCTATTGGTAGTCAATGCTCCTAATCTTTCCTATCTAACATGTATGCTTCCAAAATCCAAACATATAGCATACATGTAGGGGGAGCCATTTCTATCAATTTGAATTCATGATCACATGTCCATGATTCTTACACATGGTAATATACTTGGACAATGTGACATGGCTTCAATCAAAATTTTATTATAATATCTTTGTGAAAGGTTTGTCACCAATTACCAACAAGGGGGAGATTGAAAGTCCTATGTTTGGTGTTGGTAATTAGTGACAATGCCTAAGTACTAATCCTATACCTAAGTTGTATGTAGCATATGAGGATTAGTACATTCCAAGGTTGGTGGCAAGATGGACATGGTGATCATGATGGCCACACTTGGATTTGGACGCAACCCTACGTGATCAAGGCAAAGGTATATGCTTAAGGGTTGTGTTTTAGTAACCAAGACACCTAGTGGGTGTGGTTACATTATAGGATAGATAGCCGTACTATAAAGAGGGGAATGATGCGGCTATTGAACTCCTAAGTGCCTCTAGATGTGCATTTCATAATCATATGCATTTGGATAGAATTAATAACGCCTCGAAAAATGATTGTGAAAATGCTAACACACTCACACATGACGAGATCACTTGGTGGTGTTAGCACATTTGCGAAGGCGGTGGAGTTTGAGCGGTAGAGAGGGTTTGGGGTCCTCTCTCCCTCCCGCCGAGCTTGCGAGGCGGGATTCAGGCGTTTTCGAGAAATTGAAACGACTATTTTCCACTACGCCGGAAGTCCGAAAAAGAAACGGAGGCGAACAGAGGTCACAGAGGTGATCGGACGCGGTCTTTGCATGACCGGATATGTCTGATCAGTGTTCAGTGTCTGCGCATATTTTAGTTTGATGATCGGACGCGAAGCGCATCCGGTCACAGTCGATCGGACGCGTCTGGTCGTTCAGGGAGCTTACTGGACTCTAACCGCACACTGGCACTGTGGCGTCCGGTCATTTCTTTAGCGTGTCCGGTCACTCTTTTGTCGTGCGCTGCTCAGACTTGACCAGCGCGTCCGGTCAGTCACGGGACCAGCGTGTCCTGTCATTTGTAGCGCGTCCGGTCTGCGCATCAAGCGCGTCCGGTAATTGCTTCGCAGTTAGCCATTGTGCGACCGGCGCATCCGGTTAGTTGGACCAGCGCGTCCGGTCAGTGCTTCACGACTTATCCGTTGTGCGACCGACGCGTCCGGTCAGTTGGACCAGCACGTCCGATCAGCACGATTTCGGCTATTTAAGTTTCTAACGGCTCTATTCAAAGGGGTACGTCTATAAATACTTGTTGGACTGCTCAAGGCTCAATCTCTCGAACATTTGACATACTTGTGAGCACTTTGAGCTAAGCAACTCCCCTCCCACTCATCTCTCTTGCTTCTTTGCATATTTGAAGTGAGATTGAGTGATCCAAGTGCATTTGCATTGTGAGATTGCATCTAGTTGGCACTTGGTGGTTGATTTGCTGCGGGATTCTTGTTTCTCTTGGTGGTTGCCGCCACCTAGACGGCTTGGAGCAGCTTGGAGGCATTGGCAAGAGTTGGTGATTGTTCTTGGCCACCTCCAGTGATTGTGAGGGGTTTGTGCCTACCTCGGTGAAGCGCCAAAGGCAACGTTAGTGAATTGCTCGTGTCATTTGCAACCTTTTGCCATTTGGTAGGTTCTTGTGGCGCCTTTTGAGAGGCTCGGTGTGTGACCGATTAGCCACCGAACCACATGGTGAAGAGGGACACAACGGGGACTAGCGTGCCGGCAAGCACGTGAACCTCGTGATAAATCTTCGTGTCGTCACTTTCATATTGTGATTGATTGATCCCGGTGTTCGGTTATCTTGGTATTCATTGATTATCATATTGGTTGGCTCATTACTTCGCCCCTCGGTGAAACTCTCCTAACTCAACTCCGCATTACTTTCTTAGTTATCTTTGCTAGCTAGTTTGCTTTGCTAGAGTAGCTCTTTTGTGTAGCTTGCTAGTTGTAGTTGTAGTTACCTTCTCGGTTTAACTTATGCGGTTGAGTGCAACTACTAGAATTGTGTTTTGGATAGGTGGCTTGCAAACACCCCGTAGGCTAAGCAAAACTCGCATCTCGCTATTTGTTATATTGATAAACTTGTTTAGCTTGTCTTCGTAGAAATTTTTTAAAAGGCTATTCACCCCCCTCTAGCCATCAAGACCTTTTACCTAGTCACTGATGAGGGATTCTCAAATCACTACCCACACTAGAGCTCTTGCACTTCCTTGCACTTGAAAGGTGTTTCTCAGCTGAACAAATGAGCAAGAGGCCTCTAAAAGAGGTGGAGGGGATGTATTTATACACCCCACAGTCAAATCCAACATTTATCTGCCAACTCAGCAAAATACGCACTAACCGGACGCGTCGGTCGACGTGACCGAACGCGCTGGTCGAATGTAATGGTCAAAAAACTAACCGACAGCGCTGAGTGACCGGACGCACCGATCAGGGGTGACCGAACGCGTCCGGTCGTGCAAGGACCTTACTGTACTTTGACCTGACGCTTGGTCACGTCTAATCAGTGATGATCGGACGTGTCAGGTCAGCAAAGTAACTTACTAGAACGTGACCAGACGCGTCCGCTCATTTTCCAGTCGCGTCCGATTATTTCTTTTACCCTCTGAGACATGTGTCAACACAATCAACATGTCCGATCCTCGTAAGAACCATGTCTGGTCAATCCAGTTGAAATGCAGTAACTGTCAGCACTGACCAGACGTGTCCGGTCAAGACAGAGACCGCGTCCGGTCAAGGGTAAACGGCTCAAACGACTTCGAAACGCGACGCAACTTGAACCGAGTTGCTTCCAACTGAACTTTGAGCTTTACCTAAGCTACCTAGTGCTAAGTTTGACAAGTGTGCACCACACCTAAACAAAAGACTCACCTAGGTCAAGCTACTCGCTCATGCCCCCCTTTATAGTACGGCCAAAGGAAAAAAGCGAAGATCCTAACGAATATTCCGAAAGTAACTCAACACCTTGACATCCAAAACTAACCGTCCTTAATCTTGTCATTAATCCTTTGAAAACCGAAATGATTTCCATCAAGGGGCCTGAATACCATAGTGCCCAAAGCAGTTACCAATCCCATGACCTAACTTATCAAAGTTTCTGCAAAACACACGTTAGTCATGGTAATAATGTGTTGTCATCAATTGCCAAAACCAACTCTCGGGGCCTAGATGCTTTCAGTTACCTTTGCACTATTATAGACCTATGGTTTCATCATCCGTCCTTGCAGCAGGTACTCTAGTAGAAGGGCTCTGATAAAGACGGATAACCCTTGCTAGCACGCTAGAGTATTAGTGGATAGCGTAGACGTGGTGTCTAGGCTAGAAGCTATCTTCGTTTGCCTCTTTCCCTATAGATTGAGGGGTAGGCGGTAGGTGGTGAAAGCCCTGTCCGTCCCTTGTAATCCCCCATGTTTAGGCTTGTGGTAGAGCAGAGGCCAGCATCGCTTGGCAGACCAAGTGCAATCCGGCGCCTGAAGCAAGTCTATACTAACAAAGCTACCTCCATTAAGATATCTGTCCTTGGAAAAACCTCGCTACCTCGTTTATTTCTCCCTTGTGGTCATAGGTTAACTAAGTGAAGAGTCTAGCACAACTGTTCCTTTGGGAAATTACGATACCCTGAATACTTCCGGGTGAAGTGCTACAACGGTGTATCCGTGCGCTTGCAGATTCCTCTACTTACGCTAAGAAACACCAGCAAGCATTTCTGGCGCCGTTGCTGGGGAACGGTTGTTGTTTCTAGTCTCCAAACCTAGTTGCATGTGTTTTATCTAAAAGAAAAAAATCATTTATAAAATATAAATACATTCTTCATGGAGCATCAATCAATTCACCAACTTTCTGCTCCCAAGGGCGAGTTCTTAGAACCACCACAATCTTCAAAGCCAATCATAGCTTCAGGTTGTGAACTCCACCCTGGCTTTATTGCTATGGTTCAGGAACATACCTTTTCAGGGTATGATTATGAAAACCCCTATCATCACCTAAGGGAATTTGAGCAGCTCTGTGCATGCCTGACAATCACAGGCATGTCACATGAAACAATTCGATGGAAGTTGTTTCCCTTCTCACTTGATGAGAGGGCAAAACAATGGTACACTCACAACGTAGGGAAGGTAGCTAGAGATTAGGAAGAACTAAGGCACAAATTTTGTCTTGCGTTCTTCCCTATATCCCGAATCGCTGCCCTACGACAAGAGATCCTCAATTTCCAGCAAGAGGAGAAGGAAACCATAGGCGCAGCTTGGGACTGGTTTTTAACTTTATCTCATTCAGGTCTCGACTTGTCTATACCCAACCATGTGTTGTTACAACACTTTTGGCTAGGACTTAGCAAGGAATCTGCCCTTCAACTAGATATCATAGCCGGAGGTTCCTTTACACATAAAACCATGAATGAAGGAGGAGCCCTCCTAGATTGAATCTTAGAAAACACTCCTCTGCTAGAACCCATTCGAGTAGAGCCATTGCTTCGACACGAAGAAGCCTCCTCGGCTGAAGCCGAGCTTTCACTTCCCAAAGAAGAATTGTTACCTGAACCTAAAGACCCAAAAGAAGATCCTGAGCCCATAGATCTTCCACCTTTTGATGATGACCTATTTGAAGACTTTGGAAACACCTCGAATTATCTATGCCAAAAGAAACCCCCAACTCCTAATCCTCCATCTGACCTACTAGATAAAGAGTTCCTCAAAAAATCTGTTAAAGAGTTGAGTGCCATCCTAAGCACTGAATGGTTGGAAGAGATAGAGCAATCAATGGAGGAAATTGTAATACTTACCCTTCCTTCAACCATTCAATGCAAAATTCGAGGAAAATGGGTAGACGTGCTGTACAATCCAATAGTTGGATCAAACCTTATGTCCACATCTTTTGCATCCAACTTTTTAGATGAAAAACCCCATGTCTTAACCATAAAGTCTCTTAGGATCAGTCCACGAACTAGACTAAAAGGGCTTGGAATTCTACATGACATAAGTTTACACATGAAAGATGCTGACCTATCACTCAATTTTTTCATGTTTTTGAAATTCCTGATTTTGACATCATGATAGGTCATCTGCTAGAAAAACTCTTCGTGGGAATTCCCCTTTTAGGTAAAATAGACTTGAAGTTAGGGAGAAACACGGTCACAATACCCATCACTCAAACCAAAAACTCAGTGATAGAACCTATGCACCTTTTGAGTCCAGTCATGTCGGTTGCACCTTTTGAGTCCCCTGAGTCATCTTTAGAAAAAGATACTCAACTCTTTATAGAAGAAGAAGATGACTTGGGAGAGACCATCGAACTTCCCAAAGAGGAAGTACCGACACGGCCTCCAGTTGAACTTAAACCCCTGCCCTCTGGCCTGCGCTATGTTTTCCTAAATGGCAACACACAAACTCCTGTTATTATTAGCGATAAGCTTTCCGAGGAGGAAACATCCCATCTCATTGCCATCTTAGAAAAACATAGATCAGTCTTCGGGTATTCCTTACAAGATTTGAAGGGGATAAGTGCAGTACTTTGCATGCACCACATTCCTATTGAACCTGCAAGCACACCATCACATGAACCCCAGCGCAGGCTCAATAATGCTATGCGTGAAGTCGTGAAGAAAGAAGTCTTAAAACTTCTTCATGTCAGGATCATTTATCCTGTACCACATAGCGACTGGGTCAGTCCTGTCCAAGTGGTCCCAAAGAAAGGAGGCATGACGGTCATAGAAAACAACAAGAATGAGTTAATCCCTTAACGAACCGTCACAGGGTGGAGAATGTGCATAGATTACCGGAAACTTAACATGGCAACAAAGAAAGATCACTTCCCGTTGCCCTTCATTGATGAGATGTTATAGCGCTAGCGAAGCATTCTTTCTTTTGTTTCCTCGATGGGTATTCAGGATATCACCAGATTCCCATCCACCCTGATGATTAAAGCAAGACAATGTTCACATGCCCTTATGGAACGTATGCCTATCGTAGAATGTCGTTCGGGCTTTGCAATGCACCCGCTTCATTTCAAAGGTGCATGATGTCTATCTTCTCAAATATGATAGAAGAAATCATGGAAGTTTTCATGGATGACTTCTCAGTCTATGGAAAAACTTTCAATGATTGTCTTAATAACTTAGACAAGGTCTTGCAATGATGCAAAGAAAAAGATTTAGTCCTTAACTGGGAAAAATGCCACTTTATGGTTAGAGAGGGCATCATTCTTGGACACTTAGTGTCTGAGAGGGGGATCGAGGTAGATAAGGCTAAGATTGAGGTAATAGAACAACTACAACCCCCCTAAAACTAGGAAAACCAAGAGATCACCCACTTTAGAGGACTGCTCTATCTTCAAAGAAGATGAAGAGCCTAGAGCCCCGGAAGATCCAACCATCGCTGGACTTAAAAGAACCATTAAAAATCTGCACGCTGATCTTCGGGAACATAAAAATTTGGTGAATGACAATTAGGTCAGGATGGCAAGCCTGGAGCACCAGTTAAATGTCACTAGCTTTAGTCTCAGGCGTAGTCTAAGAAAGATAGCTAGAGCCGATCAGGTCGAATTTGCTCTTGATTAGGCTCATGAGTGCTTAATAGGTGCATCTTTATTTCCTTTTTTATTACTTTTATTCATGCAATGTTGTAATGCACCTACAATTGAATAAAATAAAGGTTCCTGTTATTCATGATTATCTATCTACCTTGTCGTTATATATATATATATATATATATATATATATATATATATATATATATATATATATATATATATATATATATATATATATATATATATATATATATATATATATATATATATGAACAAATGTTTAGACAAGAACAGGAACAAGTGTGGGGGAGAAGACCATACACAGAGGTATAATTAAATACACTTCTTTTCCCATACTCTCTTGAATTAAAAAAATATATGTAATAATCTCTCATTCCACTCTCATATGTGATTTAGGAACGCTTAAGTCCTCTTTTGTTGAAATGATGAATAGTTGCTCTGTCTATAATTCATCTGTGCCTAAGTTATAACTTAGTATTCCCCAATATTTAAGTTTGTTGGCTAAAAATGTCTCATCCTAAAAACTTAAAACTTGTGGGTTGCAAAAGCATGATCCTTTTCTAAGTTGTTGCAAGTTATGATATGGTAAATAGGATATGCTATGACTTTGTTCTAAGAGAAACTTGACATCCAAAGTTTTCTAAAAAAAGGTTCCTCAATGATTATGAATTCCTACCAAAGTCATATGACCATATTCAAATACAAACCTTAGTCATATGCTGCTTGTACTTAGATTGAGTTTTGTCAAATTTATGTGACCCTTGTTGAGATTCTCGTCATACACCCATGATCAATATTCATGTTGCACGCCATAAATAAAATGCTAATGCTCACACTAAGAGTTACGCAAAAACATGCCCTTTCCATCCACTAGAAAACAGACTCCATACATCAAACATGAGTTTTTCTCTCTAATATTTTCATATGTCAAGAAAGAGTATGGGGCTACTTCAAAAATAATAAAAGAGAGAGAGAGAAATATGAACCTCTCATAATAGCGAAAGAAAAAAAATAGAACATATGAAGGTTCCAAAGTACTAAAAAAAGAGAGAAAACAATGGGTACTTTGATGCCCGCTAGTGAGAATAAAGAATAGTCCCTACTCCCAAGGCAGTTTTCAAGGAGAGAACATTTATGACCACATTGGAGTACACACAAAAAATAGGATAGGAAAATTTTCCACACACTTGCACATCTTGATCAAAGTGTATGACTTGCATCTCCTTGGATCCGGTTTTTGACTTAGCAATATATGTGATACAAGTATGTCCGCCTCTCATACCTACCCAAAACTCCACTCAAAGCCTTAGAAGTAGGCCATGAAAAGTAAGGCAACAATCTCAAAATGCCTTGGTAAGGATCATACACATTGAGCGAATGAGTGAATCATTGAGGAACTTACTTTCTTTTTTGCAAAATTCATAAAACCTCTAGATAGAAGGCTGATCAAAGATCAAATGATTGGTTATTCTGTTATTCCGTTCTATCTTGCAACCGCCTAAGACATGGGAAAGCAATAGGCCCCATAGGGATTAAAGTTAAAAGGATGGATAAAATACCAACTTATTTAAATTGCGGAAGAATATCTTGTTATAGGCATGGCACTTTTTGAATTATATCGGCATAGTACCATCTCCTGATCAACAACCAAAATACTTAGCTATTTTCTTGGGACAAGCAAAGCTTAAGTGTGGGGGAGTTGTTGACGGTCACTAACGATGGAATTTGCCCGTCAATAAGCTCATAAAAAGGAGAAACTAGCAAACTTAAGTCACATATGCATTTACTATTAACCGAGTTCCACATGTATTTGAAGTATATCACTTTGCAGGTCACAAACACAAATACATGGAATAAACCATCAAAAGGCGCTTTCCAATGTTAATTCACGCAAAGAATGAAGAAGGCGCCAAGCATCGCAACACTAATGGGGCAAGGCACCACGCAACAGTGTTCCAAGCCCAACCAGAGACCACCTCGCAAAGGCGGTGGCCATTTGGGCCAACTAGTGGGCCGGCTGGCCTAGGGGGTGGCCGCCCCCCTATCACCACCATATGCCCTGGTCTTTCTCTAGTGGTGGCATGGAGGCATGCAACGTCGGTTCCCCTGGTGCTTCGCGCCAAAAATAGGGAGGAGCATCGCCTTTGATTTAGTATAAAAAGGGGCCCCTTTCCTCTCAAAGGAGAAGAGAGAATAAATCCCAATTCAATTCACAATGAGAGAAGAGTAGACTTTTACTTTTTTAGTAGTTGTGATTGAAATAAGAGAGGTGAGTGGGTGAGGAGAGAGTTGGAGAAGAGTCAAAGTACTAGCAACTTCCCTTAGTGTTCTAGCTACACTAAGTCGAAGTGCTAGAGCCGGGAGCTTCTCCACCTGTACCTCTACAAGCTTCTTACTATTTGGAGTAAGAGACTTGTTGTTTAACTTTGGTTATTTATCTTAAAAAGTTACCTTTGCACTATTATAGACCTGTGGGTTCATCATCCATCCTTGCGGTGAGTACTCTAGTAGAAGGGCCCAGATAAAGACGGATAACCCTTGCTAGCACGCTAGAGTATTAGTGGATAGCGTAGACGTGGTGTCTAGGCTAGAAGCTATCTTCGTTTGCCTCTTTCCCTACGGATTGAGGGGTAGGCGGCAGGTGGTGATAGCCCTATTCGTCCCTTGTAATCCCCCATGTTCGGGCTCGTGGTAGAGCAGAGGCCGACATCGCTTGGCAGACCAAGTGCAATCCGGCGCCTGAAGCAAGTTTATAGTAACAAAGCTACCTCCATTAAGATATATGTCCTTGGAAAAACCTCGCTACCTCATTCATTTCTCCCTTGTGGTCATAGGTTAACTAAGTGAAGAGTCTAGCACAACTGTTCCTTTGGGAAACTATGATATCCTGAATACTTCCAGGTGAAGTGCTACAACGGTGTATCCGTGCGCTTGTGGATTCCTCTGCTTACGCTAAGAAACACCAACATTGTACTCAAGCGTGTGATACGACATGAGTGGGGAAGGCAACAGTTAGGGTCCATGACATCCACAGCCACCCACGCAAGTCACACGGGCGATGGAGCAAGGCAAACGGCGCGGACCATTTGATTCCCTGCCACATTTGAGGCGCATCTATAAGGGTGCATTGTAGTGTTTTTGAGGTGTCATTTTGTGTAGTATTTTGGAGTGCCCTCACCAGCATTCCCCATGTACCCATAACATTAGAAATCAATATAAGTATTCTACTACTACAGTGCTTCTTCCTTCTTCATTGTCACGCAGGCACAACAAGGAGCGAGCGAGGAGGCGACGGAGGTTCTCTAGAACAACATCCTCTATGAGGCTAGCCAGTGCATTCCTGTTGTTGGGGGCTGCCTCCATTTCGAAGAGCCTATGATCGTCATGGTGTAGTAGGATGAGAGCTTCCTTAGTAATGAGATCACTAAAGAGGAAAATAATCCAACAAAGATCCATCAGTGTAGTGCGAAAGCATTACCCTTGCCTTTGGATCTAGCGATGGCGTGGCGTGAGGCGTGCAATGGTTCACACAAATTGAGAGAGGAACAATGCGCTGGCCACGCGGGAGGTGGCGGTGGTGCTGCGTGAGGCGTTCAATAGTTCACATAAACTAGGAGAGAGAAAAAATGCGCCAACCTTGAAGATGGAGAAGTGGAATGGTGATGCAACTGTGTTGTGGGTAGTTGAGAAAAACTCACTCAATTACCGTTGGTAGATCAAACGGTCGTGTAGGGCCAACGGCTAGTACGCCTATCTAGTCGGCTTGGCTTTTCATGTGACAGAGAAAATACTATTGTTGCATCTATTGTTAACCTGCTGGGGTAGATGTTTCAATTGTCGGTTTCCTTCCTCAGGAGGCCTCGCTATTGGTCCAACCAGCAGTGGAAGCATAACACAGTCGCTTCTATCACTATGGTAGCGAAAGTGGCGATAGTGATAAGTCAAACTGTAGTCGTGCTAGTGAGTGTTTTAGAAAAAATGTGATCACCTAGGTAATTGGTGGTGACGTGGGTCTAGTTACTGATAATGATGAGAAAGGATGGGGTTTTCTGCTAACCCAGAAATGCTCATTGATCTTAATACTCTCATGATCCCCCATGAGCTAGATGATCTAGTGCTTCCTTTCATGAATGAAGAAATGCATGAAATAGCTAAAAACTCCCCTCTGGCAAGGCCCCTGACCTAGATAGTTTGAATGGCCTTTTCTTCAAAAAAAATATTGGAACATCATAAAATGAAATTTATAGGCTATGCAGGGTTTTTTCAACCATGACACTGACTTGCAATGTATCAATTACCCTTTCATAACCTTGGTGCCCAAGAACCCAAATCCAAAAAGAGTTGTTGACTTCAGGCCCATTTCTCTATTGAACTCTTCCATGAAATTCATCATTGAAATATTGGCAAAAAGTGTCCAAAGAGTAATTCTCCAGGTTTTACACAGAAATCAATATGGTTTTATACAAGGTAGGACCATATAAGATTGTCTTGAGTGGGCTTTCGAGTGTCTCTATTAGTGTCATCACACTACTAGGAATGTACACTTTCATGACGAATAACTTTCATCACTGAAGAAGCCAAATTCGTCATAATTTCAGTTTTATGATGAATTTATGACAAAAAAACGACTCATCATAGAAAGTGCATCACACTTGAACTTCCATGATGAATCTGAAAACATCGTCATAGAAGTGGTTTGATCTATGACAAAAACAAACTGTCATAGAACCATTTTGGCATGCATGGCAGGGGCTACCACCCTGGTGGGTGCTTTCGTTGGAGATTCTTTCCATGTCTACATGCTATAGCCGGTTGCATAGGTTCTTACTGGACCACGTGTCAGATCCCTGTTATACCACATGTCAGTTTTCTATTGGCACACATGTCATGTTGCGGTTGGGTCGTGTGTCACTTCTTTATTGGACCATATGTCATATTTTTATTAGTCCACGTGGCCATTTCTTATTCGACCACGCGTCATGGCGCTGTCTGTCCATGTTTCATATTTTTATTCGGCCACGTGGCTTGACAACTTCCTTCCATGTGTTTGATTTTTAATAGACCACATGTCGTGCCTAGCTATTTCACGTATCATGCACTAGTTCATCCACGTGTCGCATTTTTATTTGATCATGTGGCATGTCCTGGTTCTACCACATGGAGTACAATCAATTCATCATAGAAGTAATTCGAGATCATCACTAATGCATAGATTAACTACATAACTATTTAGCCTAGTAATCAAATAACAACAATTAACATTTCACACGTCAGCAGCAAGCCACCGGCAGAGTATCACCATATCAAACCAACATATGAGTCCACACATCAAACCAACACATGAGTCCACACATCAAACCACAAATGTTCACTGCATCAAGCCACAGGAGTTGAAGACTGAGAGTTATGAAAAGAGCTGAAGCGCGTGCATAGCTCATGAACATTATTGTACTCCTCCTGTTGCCGTTTCTTGTATTCCTCAAACTCCCTTTTTAGTCTTTTATGTCTTCCTCTTTAGTTCATCCACTTGATCAATGAGGGCAGCAGAACTTTCCTTTTCAGCAGCAAGCTATTCCCGAAGCGTTCTCTCCATCAATGTCTCTACTCTGGTGGAGCTTATTTAGATACCAGCATTCTTCAAAAAAAGTTGTTGCCGCTTCCCTAGGAGGGGGCCTTGCCCTGGGAGACACAGAGGACATTGCAAACAACATCAGCACTAGTCATTGATTGTTGCCTATCAACAATAGATTATGCCTGCATAGTTTCCATATCTTCCTACAAAATTCAATCAGTAAAACATTAGGTTACAGATAGTGGAAGAGAACTTCAATTGAAAACCCAAGAGATTAATTCATAACAAGTAATACATAGGTCTTCCTCAGCCTACTACTAATAGAGATTACATAAGCTTTAGTAGATTTTAGTAGATTTCCATAACACTAGGCTCCTGCTATGTTTTCTTCTTTTATGGCAATGACTTTAGTAGATTTTAAGGAAAGCAAAAGAAGGTAGTTACAACTACTGCTCTTGCAGCATCGCTTAGACCCTTTTTACTATTGGTATGGAAGTCCCTAAAGACTTCCACAGCATTAACATCTTCATCAGGTGGACCATGTTGTTCTTCAAGTCCTTGATCGTATTCTATTGCCTTCCTCTTGTTCTCCTTCTATTCACATTGTACATGAGTTTCTGTATATATTTATATAAAGGCAAGAGTAACAACAAAATACAATCATCATTTACAAATTTTTATAGCAGGAGAACATAGGAGTGAGATCCTATAGCCTGGTGGTACTTCACTTTTGCACGGTTTCGCTTGTTCTTCTCAAATGTTTCCTATAGCTTCATTTGTGTTAGACTTCAGCCCAAGTAGACCATAGCAAGACTAGAAAGGAAATTGATGGGTTTCACACACACCTTGTTCTTAGCACTAGACCAAATTTTGATAAGTTCACACTATTGTGCATCATTCATGGACGGGACAGGAGAGGACGTATGGATCTGAACAACTAGGATGCCATTGAAGTATTTTTCTTCAACTTGTAGCATGCCTAACGTACCGCAGACTGCATTACATTACAACAAGCTTCTTTTTTTGGTAGGTGAGCCCCATTAACACATAGCCTTGACTACACACAGTAGTGTGAATGAAAAGTAAATCCATACAGAGCTATGAGTAAAACTATTACCTACGAAGTGCACTCAGTCACAACATTTGTATCAGTAGTAGTACTAGTCATGAGTGGCTTTGATCTGTGTTGAACCCAACTCGTCTATTTTTGTGTATTTGATAAGATTTGTTGAACTTGCAAGAACCATGCATCAAAGATTATTTTTTATTCAGAATTTTTATACTTCATAGGATCATACAAGGTATGGACGTCTGAAATCTTCACTACCCAAATTTGTTTTTTGTTGCCTGGGTGTCCTTGTCAATCTTTGTTGAACTTGCAAGAACCTTAATATATCACTACTACAGAGGAGCCATTAGTGTTTTTTGGGAACAAAGAGAAGCCATTGGTGTTGAAATATTACTGCATACGCAAGAAAGTCCAACCTCTATAGGTTTGAATGCGTCTGACAGTATACTGTATCCTCTGTGGCTTTGAATGCTGCAGCAATTTGTGTGGATTTGTTTATATAGGAGATAAAACTAATCTCGGCCTCACATCATACATTAATCCCGGACCCAAGTTATAGGAGACAAAACTTTACCTTTTTTGGAGAAATTAAATTAAAAGTCAAATAGAAGAAGGTACATGTGACAACCATTACAATTTCAGCTAAATCAAGTCTAACCATCACACTTACAATAATAAGAAGGTACATATAACAACCATTACAATTACAGCACTAGGAGCAAGTCTCGCACTTATAATATGTTGAGCGTGGTGTAGCTCTGATCGTTTGGTTTTTTTGTTGCCTTGGTGTCTTTGTCAATCATTGTTGAACTTGTAAGAACCTTGCAGCGAGGACTAAGTCTCGCCTCAGTCTAATGCAGAGCAAAGAAGCCACTGGTGTTGAGATGTTATTGCGCACATAAGAATGTCCAACCTCTGTACATTTGAACGTGTCTGACAGTACCTCCATAGTTTTTTCTCGTTTTCCTATGATGCTTGTTACTGTGTTGTTTACAATTTTAAGTTTGACTAACTTTATAGGAAAGAGTAACAACATCCATGACATAAAATGCAAGGAAAGATACATAAGAAAGAGTAACAACATAAGGAAAGAGTAACAACATGTATGTCCCAATTACTAACTCCCAACATAAGGAAGATACATCAAATACAATGTGACATACATGAAATGGATCTTTATTTACTCCTCTGCTAATGACTCTGAGAACAAGGGAACATAGGGAACAATGAGCTTAATCAATAATTAAGTCTAACCATC
The DNA here is from genome assembly GCA_038087645.1 of Saccharum hybrid cultivar R570. Classification (NCBI taxonomy): domain Eukaryota; kingdom Viridiplantae; phylum Streptophyta; class Magnoliopsida; order Poales; family Poaceae; genus Saccharum; species Saccharum hybrid cultivar. Next base: position 10,900,211 of record JAQSUU010000520.1, read on the forward strand.
ACACTTACAATCAGTACATGAGCTCAGAGCTTCTTCAATAGGAGATAGACAAAGATTAAGAGGACTACAATTACAACAGTTTTGAAGGAGAAAGAAGGTGGAGCAGCTGTTGGGTTTTGAAGACAGAATTCATCATAATGAGCTAAGGGTGAATTTGAGTTGGTTCTTGACTTGAAGGCAGCAATTCCATCTTCATAGGAGTTGTACTTTTTATAAAAAGCACCAGGAAACCTATGAACTTGTGTTCCTGGTAGTCAGGCTAGTTGTAGTAAACTCCTGGCTGACGGCCATTGAACACAACATAGTAGGGACTCATCTCAAATCTACACAACCCAAACAGGCTGCCTCAGTTTTCACAACTTCAAAATACCATAAGGACTCACTGGTGGCACCAGAGCATATGGAACAGAAATGTAGAATCAAGCAAGCACTGGACAGAAGAACTAGTTTAAGGCAAAAGCAAAGGCCTATTTGATTACCTAGATAGATAGGTATAATCAAGATAGCACTTGACAATTAATAGGCCTAGTTGCACACAAGCATTTAGAACACTGAACATATGTAGAAAACCAAGACATTAGTAGAAAACCAACCAGTGCCACCTCCTACTTCTTTTCATCATCATTGTCCTAACCAGATCTCCAACGCTAGAATGTTTCTTGTATACCTCATGTTCAAGCAAGGACCAAAATAGTGAAGCGAATAGAAAAAGGCGAGAAAGGAGACCTGCGGATTGGATCTGTCGCCTCTGCCGCGACACACAATGGACACGAACACCAATGCCACCACGCTCCACCGGGAAGCCCCACCGCCTAGCCTCCAAAAGGACACTTGAGCCACCATAGCACACCGGGGATCCTCCGCTGCCGTCGTCGCCGCCACCGCAAGTCCAACGGGCACTGATTTGTTTCCACTTGCAGGGGATATCCAATATATAAGTCAACCTATAGGGCATCCACACAGAGAATATATACTACTATAAGGACTCCAAAGACATGTCAACACAACCAGGCATCTAGCGCAATGGTGAAGACGATCCATTCCTTGCTCTGGGTCCCAGGTTTGACTCCTAGGTCTCATAGTTTTTTGAATTTGAATTTATTAAACCCCGATCCACAAGTGACATGCAAGCCGTCAGGTCCCACAGGGTCAGATAGAGATGGACAAAGGTCCCACAGGTACACGTGACACGTAAGCCGTCGGGTCCCACAGGTCAGACGGAGAAGGGTCCACAAGTGACATGCAAACCGTCGGGTCCCACAGGTCAGATGGAGATAGAGAAATGTCCTCAGGTACATGTGACATGCAAGCCATTGGGTCCCATAGGTCAAATGGAGATAGAGAAAGGCCCCACAGGTACACGTGACACATAAGATGTCAGGTCCCACAGATCAAATGGAGAAGGGTCCCACAAGTACACGTCAGATGGAGAAAGGACCGAGCAGAGACTTTTATGACAAATTGCAAGCGTCACGGATGAATAACTGCAGGGCCCACAGGTACATGTCGGATGGAGAAAGGACCGTGTGGAGATTTATGATGAAGCACCGTTCGTTACAAATTGAATATTGTTTGTCATAGATGTGTAATTAGTTCAATGATGGAGCCATGTTCGTCACAGTATTAAAGAAGATCATCACAGATGAGTCGCGCGAGTGATCTGTGATGAAATCATGTGCTCTTCTATGACGTTTCTTGTGACGATATCTGATTTCATCATAGATAGGGAGGGTTTGAGGATCGTCACCACTGATCTATGACGAAACGGAAACATTCATCATAAAAAGCGATCTTCTATGACAGTTTCGGATTCGTCATTAAGATTTTCGTCATAGAAGTGGATATTTCTAGTAGTGTCATTCTAAAAGAGAAATTATCATTCTTAAGCTCAACTTTGAGACGGCTTTTGATATGGTTGAGCATTCTCCTATTCTAAGTATTCTAGAGGCAAAAGGTTTCCCACGTTAATGGCGTAGGTGGGTTAAGGATATCCTCTCATTAGGCACCTCTGCTATTTTTCTAAATGGAGTGCCTGGAAAAGATTTTCATTGTAAGAGATAGGGATGAAAACGGAACAGAAATATTCCGAATTGACCGTTTTCGTTTTCTATATTATGAACCATTTTTTAATATAAAAAATTGTCAGTTTCAATTGGTTTCACAACTATTTTCAACCATTTTTTGTACTCTTTAATTGCTAAATGTAGAAATATCCCGAACCGACCGCTTTCGTTTTTCTATATCGTAAGTCCATTTTCGACCGTTTCTGACCGTTTTCATCTTTAGTAAGAGAGGGGTTAGGCAGAATGAACCACTTTCACCACTTCTCTTTGTCCTAGCCGATGATCTTTTACAAAACATTATTAACAAGGCCTACAGGGTTTGTTTGGTTTGCCAATTCCAAATTGGGACACTGATCATTTTTCCAATCATTTAGTATGACTATGATACATGCAAGCAAAGGCTACACAATTGTTCTGTCTTAAGGTTCTACTTCAAACTTTTGTAGTCAACTGGTTTGAGAGTTAACTTTCATAAATCATGCCTGGTACCGATCAATGTTCATAAAAAAGGTTCCTCTTCTAACGGGAGTTTTTGGTAGCACACTTGGCCAACTACCTTTCACCTATTGGGCATCCCTTTGGGAACCACCGAACCTTTGGTCAAGGACTTTGCCAATCTGACATGTCGTGTTAAAGAAAACTATTAGCAAGTTCAGTTTTTCTTGGGCTTCTGCAACTCATTAACTCAGTCATCTCTTCCCTACCTATTTATTATATGTGTACTCTAAAACTGACCAAGTCAGTGATTGCCACTATTGATAAATCCATAAAGGACCGTTTATGGAGGGGCTTAGACATAAAGCCAAAGGTTACAATTTGGCTGCCTAGGAATTGGTCGCTTTGCCAAAAAAAAAAAATAGAAGTGATCTTGGTGTTAAAAACTTGTATCTTCACAATGATGTTCTATTGCTAAAGCATCGTCATAAGTTCTAAAACAAAGTTGATGTCACATGGGTGCACCTAATGTGACAATCATATTATTTGCACAAGGTCCCTTAGCTAGTTCCCCGTAGATGATCATTTTGGTGGAGAGATATCCTTTGGCTTAATGTGGGAGGAATAGTCAAATGCTTAGCTGGTATTGGAGATTCAGTGGGTCTATGGGAAGACAGAAGACTGTTTTTTGGATCACCGCTATCCTTAAAGTACCCATCTTTGTTCACCTATGTGCACAATAAGAGTATTTCTTTGCAGAAAGCTTTTGCTTCCAATGATCTACTTCAAACTTTCAGATTTCCAATGTCGAGGACAGCCTACAATTTATTTTTTAGGGACAACTTGAACCCACTTAGAATCATGAGTATGCAAGGTAAAATATGACAGTTGGTTTTATCTTCAGAACAATTCTATTTATAGTTCAAGCAGTTTCTACAAACATCACTTTGCTGCCATCACACCGCTAGCCCCTTTATGGATTTGAATGTCTAAATGCATTGGTAAAGTTTTTTACTTGGCTCTTGTCAGATCAGCTTAACACATGAAATATTCTCGGACAGTGTAAGGCCAGTCTCAGTGGGGTTTTATCAGAGTTTCATGGGCATTAAATAGGCTGATGTGGCACTATATTGATGAAGAGAGAGATGATAAGAGTTTCATCGAAGTAGAGAGAGTTTCATGGGGATGAAACTCTTCTGCACTATTTCCAAAATATGAATGCATTGGTAACAGAGCTATGAAATCCCCACTGAGACTGGCCTAATAAGTTCTTGGAAGAAGGCTATGATTGTGTTGTGTGTTAGGATAACATCGAAGAAACAGCTATGCATTTCTTCTTTGAATGCTCTTGCAGTCCAATGGAATGTGCAAGGGCAGTCTCTTTCAGATGCTGGTGGAGCAAAAATGAACCTGCTCTTTGCGATTCTTCATGGACATTTTCATGATTGCAACATTGAGTATTTGGAAAGAGCCTAATGATTATCTTCTATACCTAAATAGGAGAACCCTATTAGTATATTTTCCTGTAATTTGGTGAAGCCACGTCACCCAAGGACCCACTTGTCTCTCACGCCGTCCACCCACAAATGCACGTCTGCATGTTCTCCTTCACGTCGGCACTAGCATCCCTCTGCCCGTTCCCTTTCCGGCTTCGGTAGTGACCCGTAATAGTCTCCTGATGACTCATGATCTCCCCTAGATACAAAACTGCTTCTCCCGTGGATACAAGTGATGCCATAAATCCATCTACTACTTAATGAGGCATCCCAACAGTCACCCACTCATTGCTCAAAAAAATAAAAGTCATCCACTCCATTACCTTAAAAGTGCAGAAGCTCCCCCACGGGGCCATGATGCGCCGAGATGCTGCAGCTCTTCTCCATGGTGCCCATGGCCGATATGCATGCGCGCCTGGCCCTGCGGGGTGACACAGTGCGTGTCAGCGCTGGCGCCTGGCCATGATCGGGGAGGCGCTAACCCATGGTCTACGTGGCCTGCCGCGCGCTCGCGGTGGTCACTATGTGCAATCGCTAGCTTGGTGGACTACCGGAGGGCGCGAACGCCATATATGAACATACCCAGGTGCGGCATTTCACTGATCCCTTAGGAATGCTTTAACAGATCAGAATATATTTGTATCTCAGCAACGCTCCGACTTTACCTAGAAAATATTATACGCTACATTCTTCTCAAGTTGTCAATGATTTGCTAGGATGACCAAAGGAGTGATTGTGATTTGACAGGGTTATTTAACGTTTTACGGCAAACAAACAGACACGTGTGTTACATGCTTTGATCCATGCCAAATATAATGATGTACAGTAACATGAGCTTATAATAATGACCCTGCAATCGATGACAAGGGCTCCAAATAACGTGAGTACTATATATCATTGCCTCTCGGGTCGTCACCGCATCAATGTTAGATAGGTGTTGTTTGGATTCTATCCTATGTGTTTTGTAAATTACAAAGTTTGCTTATTTCCATGTAAGCAGTAAGTACTACGTAAGTTTGTTTATTTTCATGTAAGCAGTACGTACTACGTACCATTCCCTCAGGTGCATGAACGCCTATTTGTTTGATGAAATGACTCACTAATGGAACTACTAGACCACTATCATATTTATTTTGGAAGAGTAGACCTCCAATGGATGTAGTAATAATTTTGTAGGATGGCCCTAAGATCGGCTAGGTCGGCTTGGCCTTCCTCCACTGTATTTTTTGTCTGATCGCGCCTCCACTGTATTTTTGTCTGATCGCACTCAGTGTGTTCCCTTCTATACCTTACTATAGCACTGTTTGTTTAGATCCCTCTCCTATTCAACATGTATCCATCAAAGGTTCAAATAAACGTAACATATTTTCTTCATAATTTCAATATTTCCCACTCCATAGGTTCTTCCATACAAGATTACTAGATTCCCGCAGCAACACGCGGGGTATCATCTAATATTTTCAACAATAAAGCACCATCTATATTTGTTTTTTCTATGTTCTGTTTGTGATATCCCAGGGTCACTAACTTGTATTCACCTTTGTATAAAAATAGAAATGGTGCACGTTTTGTGCATGTTTGTTCAAAACTAAACAAAAGATGTGCATGCCTTTACCTTTGAGTGAGGAATTTGACTGGAGCCATAAGTTTGTTTCCCTTGGAGGCATCCAATTATTTAACTACAGGAAATCTATCAAGGTAGGGAGGCCCCAAACTGAGATCTTAACAAGCAATCAGCAGTCATTATCTCTAGCGATGCCCACAAGATTAGCCGCTGTTTCTGCTAGCAATGACTATAGTAATAATAATAATAATAAATCTCATATATTGCCTTAACGTAATAGACGAACAACATGTCTCCCACAACTATTAAAAGAAAGAAAGGAAGAGAATTGTTTCATGCGACAAATGTTGGTGTCGCCGCTCTGCCCCGACCTTGCGATCCCCTTCCCCACGCAGTCCCTCGCTCCCCCGCTTGCGATCCCTTCCCCAATGTGCGATCCTCCACCCAGCAGAACGATCTTCTCCGCGTCTCCGCTCCCCCCAATCACCGCCAATCAGCGCCGCCTCCCCGCTCCCCCAATCTGTGACACCTCCCTGATCCCCCAATCGGCGCCACCTCCCCTCTCCCCCATTTGGCGCCCTTTAGGTCATTCCGTCTCCATCTCTCTGTCCATCCACGAGCGTTGCTGCCCCTCTGCCGCTCGGACCGCTCGGGGTGTACGAGCCCTCGTTCGACACGCCCTCCACCTTCTACTACTGTGATCCGCTCCCCGACGGAGTTTGGAGCTCCTGAAGCCTGGCCGGCGGCAGGCGAGGGACGGCCGTGTGTGCCATGTGCAGCCGCCCTCTCTCTCACACACACATATCTGCTGCCGTCATTCCTCTCCCCGTGCCTGCTGCCATCCACCGCTTCGTCTCCCACGACACCGGCTGCCCCACCCTTCCTCTTCCCGTGACGGCTTCCATTGATGGTGGCGCCCGATCCGGCATCATGGCACCCTGATCCGGTGGAGATGAGGCAGATCCGGCATGGATGACGGTGAATCAGGTCTTGAGGTTGGGGTCGGGGCGGTCCCCCACATGGCGGCGGTAGTGATGCGAGGGGACGTTGTAGGCGTTGTCACGGCCGGAGTCGCGGACATGAAGCGTAGCATGGACGGCGATGTCACCAACTCACCATCCTTGGTGCTGTCGATGCCGGCAGCCCCGTCGTTGCAACAACCACCATCACCAACTGCCGAGGTAAGGCAACGGCGCCGGCGTTGGCGCGGCCACCGGCGTGGCGTGGGCGTCGAAGAAGAGCAAGCCCAAGAAGATCCCGCAGCGTGGCCTCGACGCGGTGCAGCTCGAGCAGCTGCGGATCAAGGAGCAGAAGAAGATGGAGGGAGTCGCTGCCATGTCGATGTCGAGGGCCGCGCACCTCGGCGGTGCTGGTGGACCCAGCCACCTCCTCTCGATGCACCCTCCGACGCTGCCGCTCTCACTTAGCGCCCTGCCGAGGCCTGGTGCGGACGCCGCCATGCAGTGTACCCACGGGTGCTCTGGGACCCGTCGGCGGACCCCATGAAGCTTCCGTACAAGAGGAGCCTGTGCCCGCAGCCTCCACTTCCAACGGTGCGTCCTCTTCTTCTGTTCTTAATTCGGCCATGCGTGCAGCGTGCATGGGTTGACAAGGCATCAGTGGCATGGGCAGGTGAGCACGGGCTTGTCGCTGATGGCATCGTCGAGCCACCCAACGCTGTCCTGACCTAAGCACTTGAGCAGATACGAGTTCAGGGCCACAGACTATTTCAAGTTAAATTCGTAGACCTAACTCACATGTTTCAGTGTGGACTTTGTCAACTGTGGTTTCATCCGAGTTCGATTCTAATCAAGATAGAAGAACAATGCATAGCTTCTTGGCCTTTACAGTTACAGTAATTGTTCCTCTTGTTTCGTTTAGTCAAAGCTAATGTAGAAAAATGGGGAGGGAATATGTTACATTTCTTTCTATGCATTTTTTCTGAACTTGATTTCATTTCTCCAAACATTTCCTGAGGTCAAAATATAGCCTGATTTTAGTTTAATCTCTGTTCTGCATCTCGAACGCGAGTTATTCAGACTGGTTATCAGAGTTTGCCCACTGCAAGAGCAGCAAGGAGAACGAGCCTGCCTACCTCACCTTGAATACACAGCATGTGCCACGCATGAATCTGACTCCTGCTCTCCCCTTGATACACAGTCAAACATAACTCATCCACCATTTCACATGCATTTGCATTGCAAAACAGCACAGTTTTACATAGTTCAGGTCGCAAACCAAGTCCCTACACTTAGTGCGGTAAATTGGCAGGATTTTACAAGCCGTTGAAGATCTAAGGGTGGCAGGCTGCACCAGAACCTCACCACCTACTGCTACTGAACCACATAACACAACCCTGGAATGTCACATGTTAATGGCTATGAATATTATTAGCTGTTATTTGTAACTTCCTGTGTAACTTGTCCTCCCAAAGAAACCCCATTGTGTGCTTTTCAGCAAGAGAAAATATTTAAGAATAGCTGTTCTTTTAGAATGCATCAAAATTTGATGTTTTCCGGACCTCTTGCATGTGAGATGCTTGATAACATGCGATGCTTTCCCAGTGGGCCTGTTCTACATTTCCGTTGCGTTATCCAAGTCTGATCTTTGTCATTATTGTGCACTGAAGTTTCTTCATATTTTTTTTTTGAATTCAGTTGTGCATGCACTGTTATCTTATAAACTGCACCCACGTGAATTTTTGCATCTGTTAAAAAGTAGAATAGAAATTTGAACTATCATTTTTCTATCTATTTTTATAAATTTTTTTGCTCCCTATAAGGATTTGGTTAATATTTTCCTTATCTCAGGGATAACTTTTACACCCCCATACATTTTTATGTACTGAAGAAAGAAAAAGGCATTAATCATTTTTCTTGGAGACATCTTTGAGTAGTCCTCATAGAAGCAAGGAATGAGTCTGATCCTGAATCTCTTCTCTCTGATATGTGTTTCGGCATCCTTGTTTATGAAGAACGTTATACAGTGCTGAGTGTTGGCCTATAAAAGGCGACATGTCCAACAATTGAGTGTAGCAGAGAAGCGTATGTTGCGTTGGTGTTGTGGGCACACAAGGAGAGATAGAGTCCGGAACGACGATATTCGGGATAGGGTTGGGGTAGCACCAATTGAGGAGAAATTGATTCAACATCGGTTGAGATAGTTTGGACATGTCCAACGGAGGCCTCCTGAGGTGCCGGTGTGTAGTGGGGTTCTAAAGCGGGCCGATAATGTAAAGAGCGGTAGAGGTCGACCTAAACTAACTTGGGACGAGTCCGTTAAGAGAGACCTTAAGGAGTGGAATATCTCCAAGGATTTAGCTATGGACAGGAGCGCTCGGAGACTGGCAATCAACGTGCCTGAACCGTGATCTCTAGCTGTCTTGTACCATTTATGTCCCTTTATGTGTCTCTCTTTTTCTCGTCTCTTTTGGGTTTCATCTCTAGTCTACCCCAACTTGCTTGGGACAAAAGGCTATGTTGTTGTTTATGAAGAACGTGGCAAGGCATTCTTAGGGAAGAAATTTCTAGATTGGTTCTGAGGTATGTTAAATCACTTTGTTCTTTTGCTTCTTTTGTTGCTTGTGGAGTAGAGCACAAGAAGCAGATTACTTTTTTGCTTAAATAAATATTTGTTTCAATTATTTGGGAAAAGAAGTGTCTAACCTTGTGCTATTTCTGGTGCCAACTATTTTTTTGCAGCACCAAAAGTCGGTTGGAGAAATTTTTGAGAAGATATCTGCAGTTTCACACTTTTGCAGCACCAAAACTCGGTTGAAGACATTCTTCAGAAGAGGTATGGCCATGATTTGATTCTCTACAATTAACTTTCTCCATATGTAGCTTCTTCTGCTACCAAACAAGCCTTAAGTTGACTTTGGCCATCACTATTCTGTTTGAAATTTCTGATACTAAAAATTGCAGCTTTACCACCGAGATTAAAATAAAAAAAATAGTGGTTGACATATTAGTAGGTTAAAGCCAATGTGACTCCCACTGTGTAGAGACCAGGTTGTGATGATTCTTATTTAGCTAATTGTAATAATGCACACATATGCTATGCATGTATTGTGTAGAGAATATGGGACCTTTGTAAAATATTCATTTGGTTCTTTTTAAACAAAGTTCTATTTTGTTCTGTTTTAAAGGCTCACTAATAGAATGTGAACAGGAAAGCAACATGTCGCTTCAGTATAGCAAGATAAATTTTGTCCATGCACATCTCTAATCCCCTTTGTTGTACGCTAACCTACTTTGTTTAATCTGGGAAGGTTCTTCTCTAATCTATTTGGTTCCAAGTGCTTCTTGTATTTTGCATTCATTTATACTCTGAAGAAATGGCATGTGTTGCTTGCAATGTTTTATTTAGGCAAAATTAACTAGCCACTGATCCAAAAAAAATTGTCTGCACTTTTGCTAACGACAGATGTTTCAACTAGAGTGAGCCTCTTGCAGATAAATAGGGTCTATTTCTGCTTAGGCTATCAATAAATAATAGGCTGCAGTTCCCATCCTTCTGCTTTGTTTTTGCTGTGTTCTTTTTTGAAACTACTACACCCTGATTTTAGAGCATGAGCAACTGGTTGATTTCTTTTTGCCATTTTAGTTTTTGTTGATACAAGACTACTCTTATCTTGTATGTTTTTGTTGGTTTAAATTTGAACGGTATGCATGCTTTTGAAACCAAGTTTGTGTTTAAAATTAATTAAGACACTGAAAAAAATCTATTGGCAGTTCAATTGCTTCTGTTATGGTTGGGAATCTACAATTGTTCAAATTGCACTTTGTATGCTATAACACTGCAACTACAGTAGGTGCCTCTCTATTTGTTATTAGATCGTGTCCTCAATATCACATTTGAAGTTGCTGCCCCTCGCTATTGCTCTTATTGTCTCCAGGATAGGCCTACTAGGCCATCACCCCACTAGCGCCCTACCTCGCCATGGCGCCACGCCGCCACCTTGTGCTTCTCTTAGGTGATGATGTATCTCTTCTCTGTTCCCCACTTATGTCTATTATTTGAACCTATAATGCTCTATTGTCTATTGCTCTAAAGTCTGAACCTATGATGGTTCTGAAGTCTTAAGTTAGAACTTGTTGTACTTATTGTTGTTACCCAAGGAGCAAGGCCTGGAAGTAAACATTTGTGGAGCTGCTGCTAAAGATTGATCAAGTACAACTATTAACGTTCCTAAAATGTTTGTGCAAACTGCAGCACTTAAGTTGCATCCTGCATACGACACCGAAGCGTGTTTTCCTACGGCGTGAGGAGAATGGTGAGGAAGAAGGATACCATGGTATACATGAAATTATTTTTATCAAGGCATAGCTTGAGAAAACTGTATGCAGTTATAGCTATGCATGGATCAAACAATGTAGGGTCTTATGGATCAAATAATTTGAAGGGAGGTTGTAATGAACTTGACTATCATGACCACTCCCTTTAATTTGAACTTTGTGCTTGTATTATGGTGTTTAGTGTCCTTTCTTCAAGCAAGCTTGCTTTGATACTTTCATGTAAATTTGGTGCTTATACATCTAAAATGTGGCTCAAAACAACATGTTGCTAAGATCGAGTATATTATAGTGTTTCATGAGAATATATAATTTTTGGGCACCAATAGAATATGCACATTGCAGTATTGAACATCTTGTTAATTTGGTTTGTATGGATCTTTCCCCTTAAAGCTTGAGCTCTGGCTTCGTCGATAGTTCGGTTTTGGTGGTGCGATCCATGTATTTGTAATACAAAAATTTAGTTATCCCGTAGCAACGCACGAGCACGCTACCTAGTTGGGACTTAAGCGCTAACTATATCTACTTGCCAGCTGGTCTCACGCATCAACTTAACCGAGAATATAGGGGCTTAATTACTACAGCAATTTTAAAAGCCACTTAGAGCACTCCAGATCTGTTTATTCGCACATCCTGCTATATTCTAGGTATGCGCTTGTAAGCTGATTGCTCTCGCACTCGCACTACACAGGTGTGACGACCTCTGCATTGTCATGTCCAGTCTTTGCTGCTTCATTCTCGGGTGCTGGTGTTGGAGATCGAATCTCAGACATGCTCGTCTCTTGCACCGGCGGTGGGCTGACGACGGTTGCTGGAGCAGCACTCTTGGCATCAAGCCGGCCTTTCCTCTCCCGATGCTCCTGGCAAATTGCGCACCAGTGCAGGGTGCCATGGACTAGCCAAGGATTGCATGGAAAGTCCTAGCGAAGGAATACAAATGAGATGTCAGCATCAAGGTACATGACGTAACTGCAAGAAACACATGCATATAAGCACAACTACTACCACTTACATACTTGTTAAGAGAGCACTACGTTGTTCACTTGTTTGAGAAACTCTAGCGTCAGAACATATGCATGGAAAAATTATCTAGAACAATTAGTAGTCACTGCAAAGCGGATGGCAATCGAAGGAAAAATGCATAAGTCCACAGAATCCAAGTCATCCCACGGCCAAGAAACTTGCCACAGTTTAACAAAATATTTAGCTCCTGCATGCTAGACATAACGCCACCAAACACTAAAGCTTTATCAAGTGATGACACAGATACCAGGTTCGACACTTCGATCTACTTGATGCCCCAAATCACTATCCCGAATGCAAACCATGCAATGTTTTCCCCCGACACAGCATCATCAGTAAATGTTTTACTGAACAGAAAACTAATAGCTGCATCAATTAGTAATGCAATTAAAAGTATGTAAAGCTCGGGAGGAACCAAAACATTAGAAACCTTGAGGTGATATTTCTTCTGAAGACCTTCGCAAGGAGAAGAAAGGCAGGCAGAAGATATCATCCAACAACATAGTAGTCCTTCACCAATCACGGTTAATAAGTGTGGCCCAATTACACCATTGAATGCTCCTCTTACCGTTAGGCCAGCCAGTGCAATGCCACCTCCAACACAACAAGCATGGCAAGCGCAAGGTGCTGTCCATGGGACTCCACTAACAGCCTCGGTGTTACGTCCAAACAGCACACAAGGGCATACTAACCCAGTCCAACCTAACAAAGAAATAAGAGGGCCGATACACTTAAAACGCAGTCACTGTCTCACTGATCATTAGCTTAAAACAATAATAGATGTCGTGGCATGGCATAACAGATAGCTACGTCAGGGCAGATATTGTCAGTACTACTACTCAGTGCAGGGTACAGTAAACTTGGCCGTGGTTACTGGTTCCACATTCCCTCTATATTTCATTATTTCTAAGTTCGGCTATTGTGCATTCAGCATTCCAGAAAACTCACATGGAAATTAAAAGAAAATAACAAGTACAGTAATACAGTATATATGTCCAAGACTGACGCCCAACAAAATTATAGAACTCGCAATTTACTAATGGGAAATGATTGCAGATATGAAATATGATACAAAAAGTCCAGAGGGAGTATATATGAAATGTAAAGCATTCGAATAACTAAAATTTCCGGATTCTTCGACATCAATTTGGAAATCTCTATTTGCTACTAGTTGCGACTTGCGACAAGCATGGGAAAAGAGAGCCAGGACAGAAGGAACTAAAACAGTAACGATCCATCCGCAGTACAGTTGGAAAGAAGTCGATCGAGATGACTAGACAGTAAAATGAAGGGTAATATGTGGAGAGCCGGAGATATTGCCACGTACAACTCTCGGGATCCTCGGCACACCCGAAGATCCCGGTGGTCCAGGCTCGTCGGCTGGCACCTGGTAGCCCGGCGGTAGCTCCTGCCAGCACAGATCGCACCTCCTCACCTTGACCTGCATTAGAATTAAGCAAAACCACACGCACACCGTAACTATCAAAGAGAATGAAGGACGCGAGAATCAGGGCAGACGGAACGGCGATCGGCCGGGGGAGAGAGACAGACAAAGACCTGGACGGCCTGGTTGAGCTCGCCGCGGAGGATGTCCTCGGCGCCAGCAGCGGGAGCGTCCCCGTCCGTCTCCTTGCGCAGCTTCACGTAGGGCCGTCGGTCACTCCGCATCGGCCGCCGCCATCGTGCCGCGCCGCGGGTTCGCGAGCAGATCGAGGCCGGTCCTTGCTTCCTTCTCCCTCTCAGCTCGTGGAGCCGCGGTGATCGAGCATATCATTCACTTGTTTCTCAATCTCCGTCTTGAGGAGGGGTGCATATCTGTAGGGACGTACGAAAACCGGCTGCGCACCCTGGATCAATGGAATAGCATGGTCACAGGCTCGGCTTGGAGGTAGGCCTGTAGGAGGTTCAAAAAGATGTGTGAATTCTGTCACCAACTCCTGCACCACAGGTGGAATCACTGGGGACATGTCCTGGACAGAGCAGAGCTGAAGAATTGATCCCACTGGCAAGGCCTGAGCGTCCCCAAATAAAATTGCAGTTGTGTTCTGGTAAGGAATAGAAATCCACTTCTCACCCCAATGCACCTGCATTGGACTGAAACTGGTCAACCAGTCAAGGCCCAATATCATATCATATGCAGATAGAGTCAGCAGCTTGAGGTCAGTGGTAAATGAGCAGTTCTGGACTGTCCACATGGCCGCTGGTATGTGAGTCGTGCACTGCAGCAAGGCACCATTAGCCACCTGAACATTAACAGCAGGTTGAAGCGGTTGGACACCAGACAGAGACTGTCCTACTGACGAGCTGATAAATGTATGCGAGCTGCCAGAATCCACCAAGATGGACAGTGTACGTCCCTGAATTTCCCCAGTGAAACAAAGCGTCTTGGGCGCCGGAATACCTGCCACAGCTGCCACAGACAAGTGCATCATCACCTGAGACGATGTAGGAGAGGGAGGACTTGAGTCTTCAGCTTCGTCAATAGCTGGGAACATATCCAAAAGTTCCTGGACCAGATGTAGCTGCACCGTTTCAGAACAACGGTGATCGCGGCTCCACTTAGCGCCGCAGCGGATACAGAGGCCTTGGGCTCGGCGAGAGGCCCTCAAGGCCCTGAACTTGTCTTCAGCTGAGGTAGGAACAACATTTGGTTGCCGCTTGAGGTCACCGTCAGTCAGCTTGGTAGCCGGAAGTGGTAGGGCCAATGCACCAGGCCACGCCGGCTTGGGAGCAGGAGCGGTATCAAAACGCCGAGTAGGCCGCTTGTTGAGTCCCAGCACCTCCTCCTGCAATTGGGCCAAAACACAAGCAGTATCTAAGGACGAGGGACATTGAACAAGAAGAACAGCTTTGATATCATCACGCAATCCATCGATGAAGCGTTGAGTGTAATAAAGAGTGTCAGGGTGTTTGGCATAAGCTTTGAGGTCATCAACAAGAGCAACAAATTGATCAATATACTCATTGACAGGGCCGATTTGCCGAATTTGGAACAGGCGACGAAGAAGGAGCTCATGCTCATCCCTGGCAAAGTGTAAAAGCAGTTGTGAAGTAAAGTCAGACCACGAAAGGCCTTCAAGCTGATCTTCGATGGAAGACAGCCAATGTTTTCCGGCGCCAGAAAAATGCATCATGGCAGCCTGCACCCAGACCTCAGATTCAACTCGATAAAGCTCAAAATACTGAATGGCTTGTTTGATCCACAGCTTAGGATGATCCCCTTCGAACTTTGGGAAATCAAACTTGGGTAGCTTGCCGGTATGGCCGCCCCCAGAACCCCCCTGGTGACCTGAATCAGGGTGCCCGCCAGGGTGTGGCTGCGGATGGTGAGGTGGTGGTGGGCGTGGAGGTGGACACGGTAATGGAAGGGGAGAAAAAGGACGGCAAGCGAACGTACCCTTGCCAGGAGGTGGAATCAGAGTGGTGACCACTCCGAACGCACCTTCCCGGTTCCCAAAGTCGACGCGGTGCCCATTGGGTTGGGTGGCTGCAGTTCCCGTAGGTGAGCGCGGGGCAGCCTGGAAGTCACCGCAGCCGGTAGACTTGTAGGTCAGGGAGCAGATTGGCTTGGTGTCGCGTGGCAACGCAGGAGCCGATGACGACTTGGTGATCTTGCCAACCTCGAGAACGGGCGTGGACGCAAACACGCTAGGCGTTGCAGACGGACCGTCCACCATGGTACGCTCCCAGTACTTGGTGATCTTCCCGACTTTGAGCTTCAGGGTGGATAGCTTGTTCACCTCGATGCGGAGGTCGTCGAGGACACCGTCGACGCCGGGGCGCCATTCGTCGAACACCTTGGCTGCGGACTCCAAGGCGTCGAGGCGGGTGGCGGAGGACGCCACCGTAGAGTCGAGGGATGTCGCGGTGGAGTCGAGCTTGGCCGCGGTGGAGTCGAGCTTGTGCTCTAGCCTGTCGAAGCGCTTCTCCTGGGCGACAAAACGCTTGTCGAGCTCGGCCAGGAGCGCCTTTTGGTCAGGTCCCATGACACCACGGCTACGCTGGAGGCGGGTAAAGTGGTCGTGGGAGGCAAGATCCAGATCAGGCGCGCACACCACAAGTCGTGATCCCTAGAATGGAATTACAGAATCCCGAACTCGAACTGCAGCTCACAGATCGAACGCAGGTTAGACCTACCAAATCCGGCGGGAGTCGAGCGACTGATGGGGATAGTGCAGCGGTGAGATCGATTGAAGCCGAGGGTCGGTGTCTTTGATACCAGTTGTGAGGAGTAGCTACAGGGAAAGAGAAATCGAGGTGGAAATCGGAGGGAAGAGAGCAGGCTTGGGGAAGAAGAACAGGGATCGGCGGAGGAGTTCTTCGATAGGAGGAAAATATCATTGTGGTTATTACAAATGCTGACCAACCCTCTCGGTGGTCTATCCTTTTAACAATACAGAGGCCTTGCCTCTTGCACGCTTACAAGCGATTAACGAGCCCATGGGCCACCTACGTATCTTGGATTCTCCTTCCTGGGCCTACGAGTCCTGGGCTGCTCCTCTTGGCTGGTAGCCGGCTCAGCATCGGGGATCAACTGGGACGGAGGGATGCTGGCAGAGCTACGCTTGTCAGCGCGTCGGCGAGACGATCCAAGGGGATGGGGAATGGGGTTTTCAGTTTCTGCTAGGCCTGCGGGCTGTGGGGACTAGCAGGCGTGACCGCATGGACGGTTATGTGGGTGTGGGCCCCATGAAAGCCTCGTCGTGCCCCACGGTGGAAAACGATTTTGAGTTGGGAGAGGCCCGACGGCGGACGTTCGGCCGAGGACGCGTCCGGACGTCAGGGTCATCTTATTCGACGAACAAGAGTCTATAGCACCTACGTCCCTTATGCATGGCCTATCCCCTCTGCGCTCCCATCCAACACTACGCTGCCATTTCAAGCGTGCCCCTGCATAGCCCCCTCGCAGGCTCCTGTCGGGCTGTGCAGCGCCGCGCCCTATCCCCTGCCCGCGTTGCTTTCTTCGCGTCCCTGGACGTCTACTCCTCCGTCGAGGTCCACAGCAAGTCCCCTGCATTCACGTTCATCACCTAACGGCGTCATTGTAACATGTGTAACACCTGATCTACTTTTAAAATATCCAAATAAAAATATTTGTAACATACATCTGAAGACATGAAACAATTGAAACATTTGTCTTCAACACTTGCAAAAACACATTAGAACACTTGAAAAGTCATTGCAAAACATATGCAACATCCAGATAAAACACTTTCAACATATGTGTGAAACATATGCAACATCTAAATAAACACACTCGCAACCTACGTCTAAAAAACAATGAAACATTCGGAACAGACACTTGAAACATACATGTATATCCATTGCAACATATGCAACAACCAATCTGCTTTTGTAACATCAATATGAAACACTTGCAACATGCCTCTGAAACATCTGAAACACTTGAAACATACGCTTGTAACATGTCAAGCATGATACTTTAGTGGGCGGCGACCACCATGTCAGGCGTGTTGAGGAACTCAATAACTACCGCGATGGCCAGATCGGCGCTGGGAGGTGGCGAGCGAATAGCACCATAGGCTTGGCTATCGTTAGCTTCTTCTGATGGGGGCACCGAGGCGTGAAGTATGGCACGGCCACGACGCTCTCGTCGTCTCTAGCCACAGGAGGAGGTGATAAGGAGGACACCGGTGTCAGCGATGATGGCGAGAGCGAGCGAGAGGCGCGACTCGAGAGGCAGAGTCTGGCGTCGTGAAGGTGGGCGAGGGCCCTAGGGCGAATGAAGCGGAGGTGGTTGCCGCTGGCGGCGACAGACGGGGAGCAGAGCTTGCGGGAGGCTGTCATGTGGAAGTGGGGATTTTTTTAGAGAGATGGGGTGAAACGATCCACGATTTCCTCGAAGGAAAATCCACAGATTACATCATAATGTGAGTCTAGGAAGACCAAGCTATCACATTATCATTATTCAGCTGATACCACAGTTCATATATTGCGGAATTACAAGTTTACAAGGTATTATAACACTTGGTAACACACCTAAGTGCAACGTATACTAGCGAAGACACACACAGAACAATATCAGAGTAGATGTAGCGCCTCAGCGGGTGAAGGCTCCTCCTTCACGAGCAATCATCAGAGTAAGCGTAGAGCATCAGCAGGCGTAGACTTCATCTCCTCAACCAAACTTGAGTGTAGGAATGAGACCACCTAATCCTTCTAATCTCCACTATTGTCGTTGTAAATGGCACCCAATCCTGCTGAATAATTATCAGTATGATTTATACTAGCCATTGGCTCCCACCCTATGCTTTGTGTTTGTTTTATGGTAGTGGAATGCAAGGGTAGAGCAAAAGGCCTATATATGGCTATAGATTTTCTATGCAAGTTCATCAATATTTTATAATAGTTCATCAAGTTTTAACCCATCTCATCCACATGTTCACCCATCCCATCACACACATCTCACCATACTCTCACTCTCTAGGTAGCAAAGATGACTCCCTCTCGTGCGCCTTGCCTCAACGACCAACGCCGAAAACCAACAACAAACCCAGGGGGAGAGAGAATAAAGGACTCCACCCACTAATCAAGGGAAGCGTAGGTCATAGGAATATCCATATCTGAGGACACAGCTATATGTATAGATCGATAACTCTGTAGAGTTTGTACACTTGGAACCACAAGATCACCATCATCGGCGGTGCCCCACCTAGGCTGATACCGGGCTACCTTCCAACCGGTGCGATGCCACCCTAACACTTAGCCCTAGGCCACCTCAGAGTCCACCGACACACTAAGACTGTGAGACGTAGTACCAGGCCCTAGAGGTCACTACGCTGCCTTAGGAGGGTATGAGCCATACGCCCGTACCTCCCTACACTATCCACTTCCAACCTAGTAGTAGTGGCATCGTCCTAACTAGTCAGCATCCGTCCCCCACCCATTCAGGAATGAGTGGTGTGCACGTAGGGTCCTATGATCTGGTTCTCTCGATATACCAGTCCTTAGGGGGACCAGACATGACATTTTCTCAAAGGGGATAACCAACACCCCATGCCTCGACAGCACCTCCATCCCGAAGAGTCACCTCCTTGGAATTATACTCCTCACACATGTACCTGCCACATGTACCTCTCGTAGGGAATGCCCAGGTCTCATCCCCCTGGCAAGACTCATCAAAGACTCATCGTAGAATCCTATCTGGTCGACTTAACCCTCACCACACACCCAAGACACATGCCAAGATCTCCCCAAGTTATCACCTATTTTAGTGGCACCATGTTCCTTAGCTCAACTCACAAACAATCCTCCACCAAGCATCACATCATAGATATAATGCGTAGTAGAAGTAAGCAGTAGTAGTAAGCGAGCATCTAGCCTATCAGCAGGTGGGCAGGGGTAAAGGTTGCGACAAGGTAAAGGCTTTGAAGAAATTCTACCATGCAACCTATCATAGTTTATTTGCATAAAATAAAAGCACTAGCAGCTATATTATTGCATGCCTAATAGGATTCTAAGAGGTTGGGTGGGATGTGGCACCTGTTGACTAGTCGTCTCTGAGATCCTCAATGCACTCGTAGCCGTTCTCCTCCAAGTCCTGCTGTTGTCCGCATGTCTTCTCCCTCTAATGGATTCTGGTTTGATCAACATCATCCCCGATGCAACTACCTCACTCGTACAATAAACAAAGCAAGGAGCAATCAACCACTAACCAAGAAAGACCGCTAAAGAAGAGGCAACAAGGCATGAGAAGATCGAATAAACACCAAAAGAACACTAAGAGAAAAGGACTTAGCCCTCGCGGAGGAAGTCCGCGCCTTGGGCTAGAGAGAAACGAAAGTGGTTGTCTGTTAAGTACAAGCTCGAGTCACAGCCTAGCAAGTACTTCCTAGGCCGATCGTGTCGACCTGTATGGCTTCATGAATAATGGCCTAGACCCTAGCTTGACTTAAGCAAACACCACGGAAATACAAGGCTAGCCCTCACGAAGTGAGTCTGTTTTCCTCGGGCTAAAAGGGGCGAGGGAGAAAGTCAGCTAGGCACGTCCATGACTCATCCTCGGTAGAGATGGCACTCTAATGGTTGATCAGGTCGACTCGCATGGTTTTGAGAACATGACATAGACGCTAACGTCGCCAACTAGAAGTGATAGCCTAGTCTTTGATTCGATCGTCATGGTTAAGGATGAGATCGAATAGAGCGGGCTAAGGGGAAAAGGAAACAGTTCCAATCTCTCTCGATCCGTACGCCATTATTATTGACAAGAACCAAAGAGAGGGTGGAACAAAAAGAGAAGGAGAGGAACGGTGGTCTGCTTCTTCCAATCCTCACACCATGGAAAAGACAAGGCATCAGAAGGGAGCGACACACCAAAGAACACCAACACCCGAGCCCACTCATAGGGCACCCCGACCCACGTGCACTAAATGGCACTAGACACCCCTAGGGTTCTAGCAGTGCAGTTGTCACCGCTAGAACCTAGGTAGCACTAAGGTCTAGAGTGGACAAGCATACAAGGGGCTCAAGCACGAAAGAGCCAAAAGAGGGGAAAGGGACACGGGACGCACCTTCCTTTGATCCAATCGCCATAGTAGTTGACAGGAATCGAAGGAATGGAATCAGGAGGGCAATAAACACCAATCTAACAAAAAGGGAACTTGGTCCCATAGCACTTCGACTTACATGTCATTACTCTGGTTCCATAGCACTTTGATCTACATGTCATGGCAAGGACATGAGCCGAAGATGTTGGAACAAGAAGATCAATCCCCATCTTACTAGATCAACGGGGATCGATAGAGGGGGAAGAAGGAAGAACGGTCTTCGCATTCTCTCGACCAACGCGCCAAGGCAATGAACGGAGGCCAAAGGAATGGGGACACAAATCCCACGGTTTCTTGATCCACACCAACTCGTAGGGCACCACGACCTATGTGTGACTAGATCGGCACTATGCAATCCCTAAGGTTCATAGTGGTGCGGTTGTCACCACGAAAACCAAAGAGACGCTATAGTTAATGTGGCACAAGCATACGAGAGGGTTAGGATGACCAAAAGAGCAAAGAAGAGCAAAAGAGCAAAAGAGGTAGAGCCCAATGATCATAGCGAGGCAACTCACATTCATGAGCTTTACCCACACAAGTTGGCTTTTGGAAGTTCCATGATGGTCGCCCCCTAGTTCGCCTTCTATAGACTAGGTCATGATGGGCTCATCGTGTGCGGGTAGAAGGCGCACCGATATCGAGCCCATGGTGGTCACGTCCTAGAGCGCCAGGAGGGGACAACAATCATGGCATTATAAAGCCAACTTAAAACAAGGGGTTGATTAACGCTCGGCATCATGGCCATAGCGGGATGAACCCCATGACCGAAATGTTCGAACGAGATACGATCCCTCAACCGGCTTGAAGGCTCAGTCCATAGATGATAATGAACAACACACAACGAACTGACACAAACCACAAGGTGGAGTAGCACATATCCATAGCACAAGTGGTAGACACCATAGCATAAGAGATAGACCAGCACAAAGGCACGACACAGGCATTCATAGATATAGATAGATGATGTATGAACAAGTATAGATGACAAATATGAAACAAAAGGAAATGCAAGAGTTTTGCCGATGTCAAGGATGGCGTGAACAGGGTTGAAAGGCTTGACCTTGGAAGCGTAGATGAGGATTGCATGGGCTGCGGCACGTTTCGGCCAGCTGCGGCTAGCCGCGGCTTGCTTCTAGCTGGCTACGACAGGCTACAGCTTGCCATGGCTTGCTGCATGTGGCCAGGGGCTGGCTGGACGTGGCAATGGGTTCCCGGGAAGTGGCTACTGCTGGCCGGGATGTGGTAGCAAGTGCCCAGGAGGCAACGGGGCTCTGGCGTCATAGAGCAAGGCAACCATGCCATGGATGAAGCAAGGCATAGCCTCCCTGCAAGGTGAAAAACAGCAGCACGAAGGCCGACCGTCAGACAAGAACAGCGGCAAGGTCATCGGAAGGGAGGAAAAGGTGGAGCCTTGGGCTTTGGGAGCTCACCGACAATGGAGGGAAGCTGCCCCGATGAGGTGCTGCTGTCCAGCAAGGATGAGGAGGTGGTGCTAGCGAGGGCGGGACATCCTGGTCGCAATATAGCTCGGTGAAGGGCTCGGGGCGGAGGAGAGGCAGAGGTGGGCTCCTGGCGGTGGGGATTGGAGCGAAAGTGAAGTCTTGGGGTCCTCCAATGCTCCTGTAGGTCCAGTATGGCGATGGCAGCAGCATCCCTGGTCTTGCAGCTCTAGTACCAGGTTCTGCAGTGGCACTGGTGGAAGGGGCTCGCTCCTGGTCGCCATCACAGAGGGGAAACAGTAGCATGCTGAGGTTCTGTTCATGGTACCGCGGGGACAGAGGCAACTCCGGGCTTGGAGACATAGAGGAGGCAGGCGGTCTGCGTGATGTGGTTGTGGATGAAGGTTCCTGCGATGGCATAGCAACGATGTCATGGTGATGTCGGTCGCCACAGCCGTGGGTCGATGTCGAGGCGAGGTAGGGGTTGTAACACCCCTGGGTGTTAAGCATGCATTAGCATCCAAGGCACTAGTCATAATCATCTCATACATGGTTATCATCGCATGCAATATAGACCCTTTTAAATTTAGAGTTGGAAAAACAACTACTCAAAACCCAAATGCTGCATTTAAGTGCTAAAGAGTGATGAAACTTTGTGTAGCTACAATTTTAGATAATCTAGAATAAATAAACATGATTTTTGGAGCAACTCTTGAATTCAAATTCCTTCAAATTTTGCTTTTAAAAATATTCTAGAAAAATAATTTTTTTACTTAAAATTTAGCTTTGAATCCCAAATTCAAAATCTATTTAGAATTTTGAAAAGTGCCCTACATGAAAGTTGTAGAGAATTGAATTTTGAACAACTTTTATTTTGGCCAAAAGTTCTGAAAACCTCTTTTTCATCTTCAAATTCAAATTTGAAACAATTAGAGAAAACTGAAAATATTATTCATAAAAGAAAAATCGATTTTTCCCTTAACTAGGCCGTCGCCTCGCTTCTCGGCCCATGGCCGAAGCTGGCCTGGCCTGCCTCGCGCGCGCGCCCCGCGCCAGCGCACGCCGCGCTCAGGCCGCGGCCGCCGCGTGGCCGCCGCTTGCCGCCTCCGGCGTACGGGTGGCGAGCCGTGGGCTCCACCAGCCACGCCACGCGCCTTGAACTCGCGCCCGCTCCTCCATCCTCAGCACACCTCCATTTCGCTCTTCTCGGCCTCGCGCGAGCAGCAGCAGCCGCCGCTCCCGCCTCCTCGCGCCACCGCCGCTCCGCCCGAGACGAACACCGCCGTTCCCGCTCAACGGCCGCGCCACCTCCCGATTCGTCTCGCCACCGGCTCCGCCTCCTTCTCCTCTTCTCCGAACAGGACTCGGTATCCCCGGTTCGACGACGGTGAGGCTCAATTTCGCTTTTTCCCGCGCGCCACCGTCGCCGGCCACCGGGCTCGAGCTCCGCCATCGGCGCCCTCGCTCCCTCCTTCTTCCCTTGTTTGGCACGGTCGTGCTCGCCAGCATTTCGCGGAAACCATGCGCGCTCAAGGTAGCCGCTCAGAGCGGGGGGGTCGGCCGTTGGCCGACGGCGACCACCGCTTTGCCCCGCGCCGTCGGGACGCCGGACACCATGGCCGCGCACCGCGCTTCGCCCCCCCTTTTGCTCTCTGGGCCAAGCGGCCTTGGGCTGAACCAACGAGCCGGGCCGCCTTTCATTTTTCTCACGCGGCACACCGGTTAAAAAACGGCCGTGGGCCGGTCATTCCAGTGGGCTGGGCCGTTAAGCGATTCCAGAATTAGTTTTTGATTTTCTATTATGTTTTAGAAAAGAAAAAGCTTTAGAAAATGTTTGTGTACCCTTTTTAGCTCCAAAAATTATGAAACAAATTTTGTAATGTTTCTCTTGAGTAGATCTACAGTCTAAAAATATCTCATATTATATTTGTGACACTTTTCTGTGTAGCTTAGAAAATGTGTAGTAAATAAAATAATGAAGGGAAAAATGTGATTCTTGTTTCTTTAATCTTTATTAGTGATGTACTTTCTAGGAAAAATATTAGTGAAGCATGTTCTGTGAGAAAATTCTAAAGTGTAGTTCAAATGCCTTTAATTGATAATCTTTGTTATTTTTAGTAGAGAGCTAAATTTGTATAGAACATACATGTGATAATTTTTGTAGTATGTTAGTTTACTGTTAGTAACATAGGAAAAATGTGAAATCTGTTGTTTGATACTTTTTCTAGTACAAAATAATTTCATGCTCATTATTATGCTATACCTTGTTTATTTTGTACAGATAGTGTTACTTATTCAATTCTCATAAAAATTTAGTAGTAGGTTAGTTAGGGTAAGAGTAATCTACTGTAATTTTTGTAGATTTTTATCTACACCAGAAATAGGTGTTGTTGTGTAACCCTAGTCAAATAGGGAATAAAAGATTATTCTTTATGAGAAATTAAGAGAAATAAAATATGTTTGGTGTATCTTTGAAGCATCATTTTGCCTTGCTGATGTTATGGATGAGTTAGGTTGGTAAGCTTTGGTAGCTTAGATTCACTTGTATGTGTAGATGATAGGCTAACTAATAGAAGGATAAGGTGCATGTTTTAGGGTACATGTTCTTGGATGACGTTGACTACCTTGTAGAAGAAATAATTATTTTCAAACTGCTCATTCCATGTGCTCATCTGCATCTCATATCATCAAAGCACTCCACCACAATCCGATGCATCATTCGCATGGTTGCTTATGCACTTGCATCATACAGGATCGCAGGAGGAGTCGCAGGTAGCAGTACCGGAGGAACAAGCTTGGGCCGACCAGCAGGAGCCCCAGGCACAGGAGGTGCCCGAGGAAGAAGAGTCAGGCGAGGAACTGCCAGAGTGCGTCGACCACCATCCTAGTTCGTTCGAAAAAGGCAAGCCCCGGAGCATTTTAAGTCTCCTATTTTTTATAAAAGCTGTTCCTTACTACATGAACTATAGTTATATATATTGTTGCATTAAGTTATAGGAGTTGAGTGAAACCGTTGTTGCATTATTACCTTGGCCCCCGGATTATCTTTCACCCTGTTAGGTCAGGATCGAGTAAATTGCTTAGCCATGCTTAGACCGGTAGAAGTCGGGTGATTTCCTGTCACCTGCGAGTTATAGGTGGATACCGGGTTATGGTTAGCTGTAATTGTGATCATAAAAAGTAACCAAGTGTTGATGGATAAACAGAGACCGGGCGGAGTCTTATAGGGTTTTGGACTATAGTGATTCCGTCTGCGTCGATTAAGGACCGATCGTTGCTCGTCCCTCTTGTCATGTTGAACGCATGCCTCACATTTAGCTAGCCGAATAAAGTACCTTTCGACCGCGAAGCTAGTGACACTTTTCGAGCTGGGATAAACTCGGGTTGGTAGACTGGTGTTGAAGTGGGTGTAACGGGGACGCGAAGAGTGAGCCCAAGGTGCGTCCTGGCAGTCGGGCGGTATCTGGGTAGTGCGATCCATGATTGTTATCCCGCGGCTTCTTGGAAAGTGTCATTGGTAATCTATGCGACCCTGACGGGGGAAACATGGTTTGTGTGAGGAATAAATCTCCAGCTGGATAGGAATTCGATTCGAATCGCCGTCGCTCCCGGTTAGTGAGCACTTGACTCGAGCTATGGCATCGTAGTAACATTAAAGGAACACTGATGGTTAAGTGAATGATGTTGGAAATGCTAAACCTGATATGGTAATCTAGATTGCTAATGATAAATCAAGTGATTGTTCTAGCAATAGCTGCTTACCTAGTTTGAATAGATTATACTAAAAGTGATGCAAAAAGTACTGGTATAGTTTTTCATAACAAATCATGCTTTTCGCAAATGAGTCAAGCCAGTCCAATCTATAAAGCCTTGCATGATCCTTGGTGTCCTTTATTTCTGGTTTTTGACGGGTAAGTCTAGCTGAGTACATTCTCGTACTCAGGGCGTTGTTCCCATTGTTGTTGCAGATGGTCAGATGTACTATGGGTACTCTTCCAACTGTCTGTATCCGGCGATGGGCGACAACTAGGACCTTGGGCAAGGATCACTCTGTTCGTCTTATCTACTGCTTTTGTGGACCATGACGATCTACTGGCACTGTATTTGAACTAAGTGTGTGTGTAGAACTACTTGCTTCCGCTATGTTATTCTGAACTATGTTGTAATAACTTTTATTCCAAACTCCGATGTACTCCACTTTTATTGTGAACTCTATGTATCATGTGAATTGTGGCTGCTAAATCAGTACGATCTTGGTTGTATGTTGGTTGGTTTGAAATCCCGCGTGATTTCACGGAATCTCGGGTTATACGGGTTTAAGTTTGGTAAATTAACCGCCTCGGTGGAAGATTTTTCTGACTTAATCTCGTATAATTACGTTGATCCGTTACAGCTGGTATCGGAGCATGGTTTAGCATGTTACTATTCACATGGGTATTTAAAAACAAAACTGTGTTTTCAACTAAGCTTTTAAATTTAAGAGTGTGCCAGTGGTCATATCCTTTATGCCCAATAAGGACTCTAGGTGGCTTAATTAAGTACTAACTTGGGGGTTTGCATCATATTTGAAAGTTCGTCGCTCATACGGCGTGCTATTTTATGAGTGACATTCAATTGAGTGGTAATGTATGGATCAATTCCCTCTACGCCTTGGTAAGTGAGAGTTGTGAGAGCATGGTCGGATACACTGCTGATCTAGGGGAGTGCTTATGTGATACCGAAATACTTACGTGCCATGCGCATGTTCGTATGATGGTATTCAAATGGTGGGGACTTCCGTCATGCGGTGACGATGCCATCAATAGGACGATGATTCGGGTAGTTGTTACCGTTATACTCGTATCTGGGGATGCGTGTAGAGCGAGTAACATACTTTACTGCTTTCCTGCATATTTTCATACTGTGAGGTTTGGGCTGAAGTGACTTTCTGCAGGCACATAACAACGCTTTTGAGTAGTACGTATTAGTTACGATACAAGAGATCGTGGTATGCCACCGTTTATTCCGTTAGTAGTTATTATTTTTCTAAGTTTGTGAGGACGTACGGAACGTGCATGTATCATGTTGTGCATTTCATTCATGGCATTGTTCCTCCCCTTATAAGTTGATTATCTCATTTCGATAAAAATGCCAACTTAAAAATTTGTTCTCACCGCGGTAATAAAATTTTGCTACAGATGGCACGTACCAAGCAGACAGCTCGCAAGTCCACCGGCAGAGCTCCCCGTCATCAGCTAGCTCCATGCACTCGTCAGCGCCACACTTTTCTTGGAGAGTTTGGGATGCCTACGCTCTTGTGGAGAGTACTCAGCGATGTAGGCTATCCTGATGGAATGGAGCCCCGCTACTTTTGGTCGAATGAGCGGTTGGGGGAAGGACTTTTGGTGACTGTGGAAGCAGTAGTTTGTCCTCGAGGTGATGGTTCTGAGTGGACCGGTTGGCATTTTGAGTCAACTGGCAGGACCTTTGAAGAAGCCGCTGAGAGGGCAGCCTTTGGGATCCTGAGGGATATCATGGATCACTTTCCTCAGGAGTTGGCAGCAGCTTTAGTTGGAGTCTTTCCAAGGGGCAACCCCTCCACTGACTCATGGCAGCAGGCAAGAGGAAGATCTCTGGAGATTAGCGCCGCAGAAGCATAGAACAGTGACAACCCCGCTATGAGTGCCATGTTCGCAGTGATGAGGGCCTTTGATGGAGTGGAAGGTAGCCTGAGGCATGTGTTTAGTGCTCTTGGTCAGTCTCGTGATGACCGCCGTCAGCTTCAAAGAGATCACGACGCCGAGATTGAGAGGCTCAACACAGAGATGGCTCAGTTGACTCGCCAGAGAGATCAGGCTACCCAGAGGACTGTGGTTTTCGAAGGAGATGTGCGTGCCCTGAGAGAGCAGGTTGAGCGACTGACCACCGCCAATGGAAACGCTGAGCGCATGTTGACTCATGTGCTCCATCAGAGGAATGAAGCCTGGTCCGCAGAGAATGTGTTGAGGGCTAGACAGTTTGAGCTAGAGCAACAGTTGGCTTATGCAGAGGAATATAATGACAATCTGCATGAGGAGGTTCATCGGCTGAACAATCAACTCAACCCCTATGTTCCTCCTGGTACGGCAGAGATGGATTTGAATGAAGACGAAGATCCTGAAGAGCCCGAACCACCAGTTGGGGAGCACCACGATGCTGCTAATGGCGACGAAGCCAACGTCTCGGACTTAGACAGCGACCACGATGAGTAGGCTAGTAGTTGTGGCGCTAGCTACTAGGTTCCATCTACATGATCTTTTGTTTTGTTGGCACGTTGGGCATGTAATAATGAGTAGAAAGACTAAGGCTTTGATGTAATGTTGGAAAGCTTGGATGTGTTTGTGGCGGTATCCGAACGTCAAAAGTCCAGTATATGTATGCTGACAACTTGGTTGTAATGGACGCGATGTGTGCGCTTTAAGTAATCTAATTACTGGTGTTGTGTTAATTGGAATGACTTATTATGCCCCTGTTTTATTGTATGAATTTATTCTCTCCAGTAATTTCAGTACGGCATGATCTTCATTCAGTCGCAATTCCTACAACATCACCTAATAATTACTATTGCTGAAACATGCAGATGCCGAACACTCGTCGTACCATGTATGGTGCCGCTGAGGCTGGTGGCAGTGCAGCCGCTAGTGATGACCGTGATCCACCACCGCCTCCTCCACCCTACACTGCGGAACAGTTTTTCGCACAATTTCTTGGAAGCCAACGTAATATGGAGAGCATGCAACAGAGTATGGAAGCTGCGTTGCGCAGTATCGTAGACAACACCCGTCGGGGAATAAACCCGGGTGGTCGCGAAGCAAATCAGTACAGCAGTTTCAAGGACTTCATGAATACTCATCCACCGATCTTTAAGGAAGCCGCAGAACCCTTGGATGCAGAAGAGTGGATTAATACTATGGAAGACAAGTTCCGTGTATTGAGAATGACTGAAGTGTTGAAGACTGAGTATGCAGCTCATCAACTTCAGGGTCCGGCAGGAATGTGGTGGAAACATCACCGCACCACTTTTCCTCCCCACACTCACATCACTTGGAATGAGTTCACCGAAGCTTTCCATGGAACGTACATTCCACCTGGTCTGACCGAGATGAAGCTTGGGGAATTCCTAGCACTAAATCAAGGCACAAAGACTGTAACTCAATATCTACATGCATTCAATAACCTGAGCTGTTATGCCCCTGATATGGTGAATACAGAGGCCAAGAAGATCGCTAGCTTCAAGAGAGGCCTAAATCCCAAGATGATGAAACATGTGGGTACAAATATGAGGACTAGTTTCAATGATTTCGTTAGCGACTATCTGAAGCAAGAGAAGAACAACAATGTTTATGCTGCTTCCAAGATCCGTAAGAGAGCTTTCGAGTCGGGTTCGTCCTAGTCCCGAGCCCCAGTGGCCAACCGTCCAGCTTATCGATCGCCTGCCCTAGGTGCAAGGTTTAGGCCACCACAAAGAAAGAATCAGAATGCTCAGCAACCCCAGAGGAACCAGAAACCATTCAAGATGGCATTGCCTCCGTCGAAGACAGGACAAGGCAGTTCATCTGGAACTGTGGCTCAAGTGAAGGGACCGTGCTTCAACTACAACCAACCCGGACACTTTGCAAAGTTTTGCCCCTACCCAAGGAAACAGCAGACGCAATATCAAGCTCGTGTGCATCACACCACCGTGGATGACATCCCAGAAGGAGAACCGGTAACAGCTGGTATGTTTTCTATCAACAATCATCCTGCAGTAGTCTTGTTTGATTCCGGATCATCTCATTCCTTTGTAAGTCAAGCTTTTGTTAAGAGGCATGAGCAAAAGATAGTCGAATTGGAATGTGCTTATAAAATCAGTTCAGCTGGGGCTGATCTGTTGACTAATCAGATAGTTCAGGGAGTGACCCTAAACATATCAAACCGGCAATATAAGCTTAATCTGATAGTCATGCCAGGGTTAGTTTTGGATATGATCATGGGTATGAACTGGATGAATAAGATGGGGGTAGTAATCGATGTTGGAGGAAGGAGTATCTCTCTCAAGGAACCAAGTGGAGAAGGCACCTTTCGAGTGGTCCTACCGCGGAAAGTAGACCTAGCTAGCACAACTTGTGTGGTCCAAACTACTCTGCTAGCCTAGATTCCAGTGGTTGGTGAGTTTCCAGATGTGTTTCCGGATGAGTTACCTGGACTTCCACCAGACCGAGATGTTGAGTTTGCCATTGAGTTAATTCTGGGAACAGCACCGATCTCGAGAAGGCCCTATCGGATGCCTCCCAATGAGTTAGCCGAATTGAAGAAGTAACTCCAGGACTTACTAAAGAGAGGTTTGATTCGTCCCAGCTTGTCTGAATGGGGATGCCCCGCTCTGTTTGTGAAAAAGAAGAAGGATAACTCCTTACGCATGTGCGTGGATTATCGACCACTGAATGCAGTGACAATTAAAAACAAGTATCCTCTTCCTCGGATTGATATATTGTTTGACCAGTTGTCTAAAGCCAAAGTGTTCTCTAAGATAGATTTGAGATCAGGATACCATCAGATAAAGATTAGGCCGCAAGATGTGCCTAAGACTGCGTTCTCTACCAGATATGGCTTGTACGAGTATCTTGTCATGTCCTTCGGATTGATAAACGCTCCTGCATATTTTATGTATCTGATGAATTTGGTATTCATGCCCGAGTTGGACAAGTTTGTGATTGTGTTCATTGATGACATTCTAATATATTCAGAGAATGAAAAAGATCACGCAGAACACCTCAGGATTGTCTTGACTAGACTCAGGGAACATCAACTGTATGCGAAGTTCAGCAAGTGTGAGTTCTGGCTTAAGACAGTGCCTTTTCTCGGCCACGTGCTGTCTGAAAATGGCATTTCCGTAGATCCTAGTAAGGTACAAGAGGTTATGGACTGGAAGTCACCAATCTCGGTGCATGAAGTTTGCAGTTTTCTTGGTTTAGCCGGTTACTATCGTCGCTTCATACCGGATTTCTCGAAGATTGCCAAACCAATGACAAGCCTGTTATAGAAGGATCATAAGTTTGTATGGACAGAGGAGTGCGAGGCAGCTTTCTGCACCTTGCGAAAGCTGTTGACCACTGCTCCTGTTCTGGCCCAACCGGATATAGAAAAGTCTTTTGATGTGTTCTGTGATGCATCTAAGAATGGGTTAGGATGTGTGCTAATGCAAAATGGAAGGGTTATTGCCTATGCCTCACGTCAACTGAGGAAGCATGAAGTTAATTATCCTACACACGATTTGGAGCTTGCAGCAGTAGTGCATGCTCTAAAGATTTGGAGACACTACCTAATGGGTAATGTGTGTAACCTCTTTACAGATCATAAGAGTCTCAAATACATTTTTACCCAATCTGAGTTGAACATGCGACAGAGAAGATGGTTAGAGCTGATAAAGGACTATAATCTAAACGTGCATTATCATCCCGGGAAGGCTAATGTAGTAGCAGATGCACTGAGCAGAAAATCACAGGCTATTGATGTGCAACCGTTGTTTGAAGAAGGGTTCAATTTGCTACATCCTGCTGTGTTGCATAATCTTCAGATCAGTTATACTTTGGAAGACCAGATCATTGAAAGTTAGAGGACAGATAAGGGAATCTTTCATATCAAGGAGAAGATGAAGAGAGAACCCACCAAACACTTTCGATTGGATGACCAAGGAGTGTTATGGTTTAAGGATCGCCTGGTGGTACCAAAGGATAGAGAGCTTAAGAACAAGTTGATGAATGAGACCCATCATTCTAAGCTATCTATTCACCCTGGAAGTAGTAAGATGTACCAAGATTTGCGACCCCGTTATTGGTGGACTAAGATGAAAAAAGAAATTGCAGCATACGTTGCTCGTTGCGACATGTGTTGTAGAGTTAAAGCTCTTCACATGAGACCTGCAGGACTTCTGCAACCCTTGTCTGTACCCGATTGGAAATGGGATGATATAAGTATGGATTTCATCACTGGTCTTCCCACCACACAGAAGGGACATGATTCTATTTGGGTCATAGTAGATCGTCTCACCAAGACAGCTCACTTTCTGCCAGTTAAGACGACATTCCGACCACCTCAATATGCAGAAAAGTATATTGCTGAGATTGTCCGATTACATGGTATACCAAAAACGATCGTGTCTGATCGTGGTTCACAGTTTACCTCTCATTTTTGGGAGCATCTTCATAAAGGTTTGGGTACTAGTTTGATTCGTAGTACGGCTTACCATCCGCAGACAGATGGGCAGACAGAACGAGTTAATGCTGTACTTGAAGATATGCTTAGAGCTTGTGTACTGTCATCCAGAGGCTCATGGGAATCCTGGTTACCATTGGCAGAATTCGCTTACAATAACAGTTACCAAGAGAGTATCAAGATGGCACCTTTTAAAGCTTTATATGGCAGGAAGTGCAGAACACCGTTAAATTGGGTAGAGCCTGGAGAAAGAAGGTTTTATGGAATTGATTTTGTAGATGAGGCAGAGAAGAAGGTCCGTATTATCCAACAAAACATGCAGGCTGCACAGTCTCGTCAGAAGAGTTATGCAGATAAGAGAAGAAGACCATTGGATTTCCAAGTGGGTGACTATGTCTATTTGAAGGTTACCCCCATGAAGAAGAAACGGTTTGGAATCAAGCAGAATCTGTCTGCTAGATATATCGGACCATACCAGATCATGGAGAAAAAGGGTTCCGTGGCGTACAAGTTGTGATTGCCAGAAGGAATGAGTTCGATCTTTCCCGTCTTTCACGTATCCCAGTTGAAGAAATGTCTACGTGTTCCGGAAGAGAGAATAGAACTGCAGGGTATTCGGATCAAGGCAGACTTGGAATATCATGAACAACCAGTTCGAGTTCTGGATACAAAGGACCGAGTCACTTGGAATAAAGTGGTAACAACCTACAAGATTCAGTGGAGCCATCATGATGAGAGTGATGCTTCATGGGAAACGGGAGAATATCTTCAAACCGCGTATAAAGATTTTTACGATAAATGGTTCGTAACTCAAAATCTCGGGACGAGCTTCTTATAAGGGGGGAGGGCTGTAACACCCTTGGGTGTTAAGCATGCATTAGCATCCAAGGCACTAGTCATAATCATCTCATACATGGTTATCATCGCATGCAATATAGACCCTTTTAAATTTAGAGTTGAAAAAACAACTACTCAAAACCCAAATGCTACATTTAAGTGCTAAAGAGTGATGAAACTTTGTGTAGCTACAATTTTAGACAATCTAGAATAAATAAACATGATTTTTGGAGCAACTCTTGAATTCAAATTCCTTCAAATTTTGCTTTTAAAAATATTCTAGAAAAATGAATTTTTTTACTTAAAATTTAGCTTTGAATCCCAAATTCAAAATCTATTTAGAATTTTGAAAAGTGCCCTACATGAAAGTTGTAGAGAATTGAATTTTGAACAACTTTTATTTTGGGCAAAAGTTCTGAAAACCTCTTTTTCATCTTCAAATTCAAATTTGAAACAATTAGAGAAAACTGAAAATATTATTCATAAAAGAAAAATTGATTTTTCCCTTAACTGGGCCGCCGCCTCGCTTCTCGGCCCATGGCCGAAGCCGGCCTGGCCTCGCCACGCGCCTTGAACTCGCGCCCGCTCCTCCATCCTCAGCACGCCCTCCATTTCGCTCTTCTCGGCCTCGCGCGAGCAGCAGCAGCCGCCGCTCCCGCCTCCTCGTGCCACCGCCGCTCCTCCCGAGACGAACACCACCGTTCCCGCTCAACGGCCGCGCCACCTCCCGATTCGTCTCGCCACCGGCTCCGCCACCTTCTCCTCTTCTCCGAACAGGACTCGGTATCCCCGATTCGACGACGGTGAGGCTCAATTTCGCTTTTTCCCGTGTGCCACCGTCGCCGGCCGCCGGGCTCGAGCTCCGCCATCGACGCCCTCGCTCCCTCCTTCTTCCCTTGTTTGGCACAGTCGTGCTCGCCAGCATTTCGCGGAAACCATGCGCGCTCGAGGTAGCCGCTCAGATCCGGGGGGTCGGCCGTTGGCCGACGGCGACCACCGCTTCGCCCCGCGTCGTCGGGACGTCGGACACCATGGCCGCGCACCGCGCTTTGC
This sequence comes from Saccharum hybrid cultivar R570, assembly GCA_038087645.1. Taxonomy (NCBI): domain Eukaryota; kingdom Viridiplantae; phylum Streptophyta; class Magnoliopsida; order Poales; family Poaceae; genus Saccharum; species Saccharum hybrid cultivar. Next base: position 10,934,194 of record JAQSUU010000520.1, read on the forward strand.
CCCCCCTTCTGCTCTCTGGGCCAAGCGACCTTGGGCTGAACCAACGAGCCGGGCCGCCTTTCGTTTTTCTCACGCGGCACACCGGTTAAAAAACGGCCGTGGGCCGGTCATTCCAGTGGGCTGGCCCGTTAAGCGATTCCAGAATTAGTTTTTGATTTTCTATTATGTTTTAGAAAAGAAAAAGCTTTAGAAAATATTTGTGTACCCTTTTTAGCTCCAAAAATTATGAAACAAATTTTGTAATGTTTCTCTTGAGTAGATCTACAGTCTAAAAATATCTCATATTATATTTGTAACACTTTTCTGTGTAGCTTTATTTAATTGCTATAAATGCTGATATCTTAGAAAATGTGTAGTAAATAAAATAATGAAGGGAAAAATGTGATTCTTGTTTCTTTAATCTTTATTAGTGATGTACTTTCTAGGAAAAATATTAGTGAAGCATGTTCTGTGAGAAAATTCTGAAGTGTAGTTCAAATGCCTTTAATTGATAATCTTTGTTATTTTTAGTAGAGAGCTAAATTTGTATAGAACATACATGTGATAATTTTTGTAGTATGTTAGTTTACTGTTAGTAACAAAGAAAAAATGTGAAATCTGTTGTTTGATACTTTTTCTAGTACAAAATAATTTCATGCTCATTATTATGCTATACCTTGTTTATTTTGTACAGATAGTGTTACTTATTCAATTCTCATAAAAATTTAGTAGTAGGTTAGTTAGGGTAAGAGTAATCTACTGTAATTTTTGTAGATTTTTATCTACACCAGAAATAGGTGTTGCTGTGTAACCCTAGTCAAATAGGAAATAAAAGATTATTCTTTATGAGAAATTAAGAGAAATAAAATATGTTTGGTGTATCTTTGAAGCATCATTTTGCCTTGCTGATATTATGGATGAGTTAGGTTGGTAAGCTTTGGTAGCTTAGATTCACTTGTATGTGTAGATGATAGGCTAACTAATAGAAGGATAAGGTGCATGTTTTAGGGTACATGTTCTTGGATGACGTTGACTACCTTGTAGAAGAAATAGTTATTTTCAAACTGCTCATTCCATGTGCTCATCTGCATCTCATATCATCAAAGCACTCCACCACAATCCGATGCATCATTCGCATGGTTGCTTATGCACTTGCATCATACAGGATCGTAGGAGGAGTCGCAGGTAGCAGTACCGGAGGAACAAGCTTGGACCGACCAGCAGGAGCCCCAGGCACAGGAGGTGCCCGAGGAAGAAGAGTCAGGTGAGGAACTGCCAGAGTGCGTCGACCACCATCCTAGTTCGTTCGAAAAAGGCAAGCCCCGGAGCATTTTAAGTCTCCTATTTTTTATAAAAGTTGTTCCTTACTACATGAACTATAGTTATATATATTGTTGCATTAAGTTATAGGAGTTGAGTGAAACCGTTGTTGCATTATTACCTTGGCCCCCGGATTATCTTTCACCCTGTTAGGTCAGGATTGAGTAAATTGCTTAGCCATGCTTAGACCAGTAGAAGTCGGGTGATTTCCTATCACCTGCGAGTTATAGGTGGATACCGGGTTATGGTTAGCTATAATTGTGATCATAAAAAGTAACCAAGTGTTGATGGATAAACGGAGACCGGGCGGAGTCTTATAGGGTTTTGGACTATAGTGATTCCATTTGCGTCGATTAAGGACCGATCGTTGCTCGTCCCTCTTGTCATGTTGAACGCATGCCTCACATTTAGCTGGCCGAATAAAGTACCTTTCGACCGCGAAGCTAGTGACACTTTTCGAGTCGGGATAAACTCGGGTTGGCAGACTGGTGTTGAAGTGGGTGTAACGGGGACGCGAAGAGTGAGCCCAAGGTGCGTCCTGGCAGTCGGGCGGTCCCTAGGTAGTGCGATCCATGATTGTTATCCCGCGTCTTCTTGGAAAGTGTCATTGGTAATCTATGCGACCCTGACGGGGGAAACAGGGTTTGTGTGAGGAATAAATCTCCAGCTGGATAGGAATTCGATTCGAATCGCCGTCGCTCACGGTTAGGGAGCACTTGACTCGAGCTATGGCATCGTAGTAACATTAAAGGAACACTGATGGTTAAGTGAATGATGTTGGAAATGCTAAACCTGATATGGTAATCTAGATTGCTAATGATAAATCAAGTGATTGTTCTAGCAATAGCTACTTACCTAGTTTGAATAGGTTATACTAAAAGTGATGCAAAAAGTACTGGTATAGTTTTTCATAACAAATCATGCTTTTCGCAAATGAGTCAAGCCAGTCCAATCTATAAAGCCTTGCATGATCCTTGGTGTCCTTTATTTCTGGTTTTTGACGGGTAAGTCTAGCTGAGTACATTCTCGTACTCAGGGGCGTTGTTCCCATTGTTGTTGCAGATGGTTAGATGTACTATGGGTACTGTTCCAACTGTCTGTATCTGGCGATGGGCGACAACTAGGACCTTGGGCAAGGGTCACTCTGTTCATCTTATCTACTGCTTTTGTGGACCATGATGATCTACTGGCACTGTATTTGAACTAAGTGTGTGTGTAGAACTACTTGCTTCCACTATGTTATTCTAAACTATGTTGTAATAACTTTTATTCCGAACTCCGATGTACTCCACTTTTATTGTGAACTCTATGTATCATGTGAACTGTGGCTGCTAAATCAGTACGATCTTGGTTGTATGTTGGTTGGTTTGAAATCCCGCGTGATTTCATGGAATCTCGGGTTATACGGGTTTAAGTTTGATAAATTAACCGCCTCGGTGGAAGATTTTTCTGACTTAATCTCGTATAATTATGTTGATCCATTACAGGGGTAGCAGGCTCGACGATGCTGGTCGCAGCGCTCTGGGCTCCACAGCGGCGAGGGAAAGCACGGTGGGCTCGGACCGAGGAAGACAGGGGTGCTGCCGTGGCATCATGGTTCAGGGAAGAAGATGACGGCATGCTCTAGGGACGGCTGGCCAGGGGACGTGGCGTGCACAGGTGACGTTGAGGCGTGGCATGGAAAAGGGCACATCAGGGTGGAGCAGGCTATGTCTGTGTTTGTTAGGGCTCGATGCAGGCTTGGCGCGACCACGGAGGATGACATCATGGCCACGAGCGTTCCAGGCGAGGTCAAGGAAGGCACCGGCTTAGGGTCGTGGGCTCGATATCGCAGGGCTGGAGCAGGGGTGCGTCGAGGTGTTGATGCAGGGAACGGTGATGTCTAGCATGATGACGAGGTGGGGCTCCCGTGTCGCGGCATCGTGCAGCTAGGCACCATGGAAGCCTCAGGCAGCGTCGGGGCAAGGCCACGGTGGCGTGGCCAGCTGGGCTCCGTGGCCGGCTGCGATAGCTTGGGGTGGGCTGAAGTCGGCATGGCTAGGTCGAGGAGCGTCTGGCTGGGTGCGGTAGCACGGCGGCATGGCAGGCTAGAGGGAGAAGGGTAGTGGTTGCGGCTCTTATAGCGGTGCTGCTAGGGCTTCCCCGAGCAGACGGTGGATGGCCTTGGCGTCCGTACCCTTGGCCACGCAGCACAGATCCGGTTGTGGTGGGGAGGCACAGGGTTGGTGTGCGCTGACATCGAGGTGGGGATGCGGGCTCTCCGCATCGGGTGGCGGCAGCTGCAGGTCACCAGGGATCAGGCAAATTTGCCCTAGGGTTCTAGGGGCACGATAACTGCGGGGCCTGGGCCATGCATGCGAGTTGAGCCTATGGGGGCCAGCATGACACGAGCGGGCCACGCTGGGCTAGTGTGGGCGCTGCACTGCTAGACTGCGCGATGGATGGAGGTAGGCCTTGTGCTCAGGTTAAGCCAGCAGGAGGCGCTGGGCTAAGGGCGTGGTTGGGCTTGGCCTAGACGCATGGGCTGCTGAGGAAAGAGGAGGAATGGGCCTGCGGGGGAGAGGAGATGGGCAGTTGGCCCAGTGAGAACGAGAGGTGGGCTGGTTGAGAAAAGAAAGAAAGGAAAGGATTGTTTCTTCTACCAATTATGACTTAAGGAATTTGAGATAGATTCAAAAGGGGTTCGAGATGGATTCGCTATGAATTTGAGATGGATTCGAGAGAGACTTGAGAGGAATTCAAGGGAAGGAGGAGAAAGGATCTTTCTCCAATTCCATGCTAAGGAAAAGAGAGGAAGTTTTCCCATTTCGCTAAGATGATTAGAGAGGGAATCGAAATGTGTTACAAATATATGTCATGTAGTAACACAAAATAATGTTACAGTCCAAGTGTTACAAAGAAGTATATAAATATGAACCTTCTATTCATAGGTGATACGAACATCATGATGAGGACATGACACCTTCGGATACAAACATTGATGATAAGGTGAGCTCGTTCCTACATTTGCATAGTGATTTTTGGTATAATTCACTTGGTTCCATATGTACATGTCATTATTTGAATGTAGGTACAAATATGTCTCAAAGTGTAAGTCCATCAAAGTTGAACTTTCGGTTCATCGGCAGCCCGACAGTGCTTCATTGCAAAGGTCATAACTCATCCATCCGTAGTGCGATCGAGGTCAATGAGCACTTGATGGAAAGCTTATTTGATAAGATTTCAAATATATCTGGTCCCACCTCAATATCACATTGGCAAGGCCTCCAAATCATCGAGACATTCTGCCGCTATTTCTGTCGGGTGTTACCACGTCGTCACGGGCTTGTTATTCACACTTGGGACCCAGGCCCAAGTTGGAGCATGCCCCAAGAAGATGGAGAACACCTAAGATATGCCCAAGAATGTCCTCGTCCTTGGCCACCACCTTAGGAGGCTAGCAAGGACGTCCAAGCCAAGCCGGAGGCCCAGTCCAATTCGAGTTCGAGTCTGCCTCGGTCTTCTAGACCAGTCTGCAATAAAATGGACGCCCAGGACACATCCGGACTCCGTTTTTGATGATCCACATATGGATGGAAAGATAATTTCATAAGATAACCAATGACTTTAGTTTGAGGCCCAAATTCTATCGGAGTCAATGGGAATCATCGAAACAATTTGACATCTAGAATCTGTCACGACGCTGCGTCGTTGTCTTTTGGCTGTTTGGGTCATGTAACGTGTCGAGACTCCTTAGGGACATAAGTGGGGGTCATTGAACGCCCCTTAGGCTTTATAATCAGTAGACGCCGCCTATGTTAGGGTTTGAGTTTTGCTTAGATTATTCTGTCCATTGACAGTCGTCGTCTTTCGGTTTGCGAGACCCCAACTTCGAGTACTTAATCATTCATCTGCAATTGTCACTTTAATTGAGTTGGATTTTATCTTGTTCTTGCTTGTGTTCTTTGATTCGCAGCAGGGATTAGCCTTCGTGGCGAGGTCAACCAGATTGTGACACGATTGATAACCAGAGGAGACGTGGTGCTAAGGTTGTAGGGTTCGGGTCTTTATGATCTGAAGCTAGATCGGTGTGTCGCTTCTGACCAAATCGATAGTTATCTTGAACCTGATGAAAGATCGGAAATATCATTCCCATCAAGTGGTATCAGAGCTAAGGTATACCATCAAGTTCATATTTATCCTAGTTTAGTTGATTTTTGCCTTCGTCCCATAGTCTACCGACATATTTGTTTCCTGTCCTACAACCATCCGCGCCATAGCCTTTGCATATTTCAGTTTCAGAGTCCGCCATGTTGAGTTTCTGTCCTAGGTCAAGGTCTTGTTGCTGGTTTAGATTGTGTTCTTTTATAATTTGTATTGATCCCTCCAACCGCCATCATCCCGTCAGATCATCAGTTTGTATCTTGTGTCCACATAAAACCCTGATTCGAGCAGTTTTCATAAAATAGTCATAACTTTTGCATCCGAACTGGAAACGGGACAAATTTTATATCTACGGATAATGCTAGAAAATTTTAAATCTGTTTCATCCCAGCAATGCTGGGTTCGCAAAATTTAGAATTGCGAAATTCGATCAGGAACATCGAGTTTCAGGGCCCACAAGTTTTGGCCAGCTTTTTAGATCACAATCCTGAATTTGTATAGGCCACATCTTTTGTCCAATTGAGCTCAAATTTTTTAGAGTTTATTCTTGTGTGCTCCTTGCTGAGAAAAAAATATCAAAAGAGCAAAAGCAAGGAAAAAAATTTGAACAAAAAAAAAGAAAAAAAATTGCAAAAGAGAAGAGAAGAGATCGAAAAGGAGCACATAAGGAACACTCGATAGCTCTATTGTTTGTGGTGCCTTTTGCCTTGTCCATATTTCCATTGCTACCTTTCATACTTATTTTACTCTCTTGTTTGTCACAACTGTGCTAGGAACACGTATAGACCAGCAACTTGGACAAGTGCTCTGAACATTTATTCAATATTGCTATCTATTACTGAATTGTGTGCCACATATATATATTTGTTCTTTGTGTGCCTTCCAAGCTCCACATATATACTCCAGATCAGTACAGAAAAAGATCCTTGCAATCTCAGTGCCACGCCCTCATCGGTATCACAAAGTAGCCGTCGGTTGTACCATCCACTGCCTGTGTTGATAAGAACTTGGTAAGAACTCGATAAGACGTGTGTGAGGGTGTGATTCCACTGACCCATAAATAATAGATAGGGTATTTATTTTGATTCTAACAATATATGTCAAACAACGAGTTTCTTTTTAAAAGTGAATTGCAGGACATCATGGATGGACTGTCTATGGAGTTTGCACATCGAGTGCTCAGTTCTCAAATGAAGAAGGCAGAGCAAAACTAGTTCAACATCTTATTTTAAACATACTTTGTTGTGAAGGAATGACGTTGTCGTGTTATGATTGATGGCGAGACTTGCAACAACCTTGCAAGCTTAGAGATGGTTGAGAAGCTTGGTCTGACCACAAAGCCACATCCACTCCATACTACGTCCAATGGGTAAATTCTTGGGATAAGATAAAGGTAATTGAAATTGCACGTATTGAGTTTTCCCTTGGTCCTTATCAGGATAGCGCTGAGTTTGATATAGTACCTATGTAATCATGTCAATTGTTATTTGGTAAACCACGGATATCTAAAAATAATGTTGTGCACCATACAATTACTAATAAATATTTATTCAAATATAATGGTACAAAAATTACACTTATACCTATGACTACTATTCAAATTTTAAGGGAAGATCTCCTAAGGGCCGAGAGGAGGAAGAATGAGCCTTTTAGAAAAGAACGGGTTATTTCAAATGTTACAATATCTTCATCTAGATCTAAATTTTTACAAAATGAAGATTTTACTTTGCCACTTGTTGGAACTAATATTTTGTAGCATGTATCGAAAAACGAGGACAAGGTGACTGAGAAAGAACAGGTAAATGTATCAGATAAGAGCTCTCTTGTTGTAATGAATTTTTCCACCAATGATGCTAATAATCCTATATTAAAACCTTCTATTGATTTACCTTTATCACATGGCGAATGTTCTACTGATCTTTGTGATAAAGAAGAGTTGTATGATAGTGGTATGATTATTCATGTGCAGCAACCAGTGAATGAGAATGATTCTTTTGTTTTGGAACAAATACTTGTGCTAAAAATAAACAATTGCTTCCAATTGCCAATGAACAAGATGAACTAAAATTGTTGACTTCTTTAAATACTTTGGGATATATTGAGTTTGAAACACTGTGTGCTCTGAGTAGTTTGGAGGAGAAATTTTTATGTGATGAATTACCATGGTTGTCTACATGTATATATCAATTTATTGGCAAATATAATTATAAAGGAGAATATATGGTACACCAAGTTTATATTTATTCAAATCTAAAATCTCCTTTTTCTTTGCATCAATATGCCCAATCAAAGGGCTGCATTAGATATAATCATGTAATATCGAGATCCCAATTTTTGTTATAAAGAAATAGGCTAAATTTTAAGAAGGGGAGCAATGTTGGCTACTACCTACAACCTGCCCTCCAACGAAGCTCAAACCGAGGACGGTTTGTTGTCAAGAAGGGGAGGATGATGAGGACATGACACCTTCGGATACAAACATTGATGATAAGGTGATCTCGTTCCTACATTTGCATAGTGATTTTTGGTATAATTCACTTGGTTCCATATGTACATGTCATTATTTGAATGTAGGTACAAATATGCCTTAAAGTGTAAGTCCATCAAAGTTGAACTTTCGGTTCGTCGGCAGACCGACAGTGCTTCATTGCGAAGGTCATAACTCATCCATCCGTAGTGCGATCGAGGTTAATGAGCACTTGATGGAAAACTTATTTGATAACCTTTCAAATATATCTGGTCCCACCTCAATATCACATTGGCAAGGCCTCCAAATCATCGAGACATTCTGCCGCTATTTCTGTCGGGTGTTACGGCGTCGTCACGGGCTTGTTATTCACACTTGGGGCCCAGGCCCAATGTCACACCCATTTAACGACCAAATGGAGTGCATACCCTTATGTGTGCCCAGAGATCAATCACACATAAGTTAAAAATTATAAAGGATGTGTCATCACAAATGTTATTACATCACGATTAATAACACATAGTCTTTACAATAATATAGCGGAAGTAAAATATAAAAAAAACTCTCGTGGTAGCTCCAATCACAGGCACATTGACTGGTTGACAGCAAGTCTAGTAATCTTCCAGGAAGTAGAAGGAGTCACTACTTGCACCATCTATTACCCATCCAGGATTTTTATCCAAGTAAGAAAAATAAACAAGCGTAAGTACATCTCGTACTCAACAAGTGTAACATGGGGTTCATGAGGCTCAAAGGCATAACATAGGTTTATCAGCATGTAGCTTTTATAATTCAGTATATCAATGATATCAAAGTGTCTCAATATAATCAATAAACATATGATCCATGTGAAATGATTAACGAATAGCAAAAACATATTCATTATTAATGATCCACTATTCCATAAGGGTCCAAGGCCACTCGTGACCGTGAGCACGGCTGTTATAATAGTTTTACACTCTGCAGAGGTTGTACACTTTCACTACGAGTCGTGATATACCCTCTCGCCCGAGGTAGCTAATCTCTTGACCCACTTCCAAGGAAGGTCGGCAGGGTTCACTATGAAGTCTTTCGAAGGTTCATCTAACAAGTTAGGGCCGCTAGGTTTCCAAAGTCAGTCTGTGTGATACACTACGCAGGGATCCACAGTTTGCTCTACCCCATTTGCGCCACAAGGGTAACCTCTAACAAGCTAGAAAAGGTCCTTCTATATGACTAAAGCCAGAGCCATTTTAGCCCTCACAGTTGTACCGTAAATCCTGAATTTTTGCTTATAGATGAGTCCTTATGGAGAGTAACAAGAGCACCAAAGTAACCCCATGCTCTAGTACCCTTAAACAGTAATAAAATCATCTTTTAATGTTTATTGCATATTCCATTAGTCAAATTACATGATCATAGTTCATGTTGAGCACTAGCAATACTAATCCATGTAGTATAATAGGTATCAAGGAATAAGATCAACACTAAGTCATCCTTAACAAGGAATATATGCATAATGATATTATTTGCTTAATATGAATAGGACAACAAGGATAATCCCATGCTATACTTGCCTTGCTCAAACAGGTCCTGGTGATCTTGTTCGTAGTAAAACTCCTGATCTCCAACGAATTGCTCACCGTCTATACTCGATCAACAACAGCAACAACACAAATCCAGAGCAATCATGCATAGACAAACAAGACTATAATTAGAACAGTACACCAACAGTAATAAAATAAGATAAAAAAATTTTAAAAATGAATCTACAAATCGCTAGGATCACACAGACGCAAAGATCACGAAAAACGGAGCTAAAACGACAAAGTTATGAATTTACGAAGATTTCCTATAGATAAATAATTACTTTAATTCAAGCTCGAAAATAAATTATCACAAACCTACTGAACAGTCCTACTATCATGTAGAGCTCTTAATTATGAATCTAACGCAATTTGAATGGATCCAATCGGAGTTAAAACGGAGATTCTACGACTAAATCAAGTTGAGTGGCAAAACTGTAAATATCAGAAAACGTATTTTTCATTTACCAAAACGAAATACGTTTTCAACCGATCAAAGCGAACACGAGTTATTACGTTTTGGACTACGGGTTCTAAACTAGAAAAGGGCAGGGACTCTTTAGCAAAAGTTACAACCGAACCGGTATCAATGAATAACATCCGTCCGATTCAAAACGGACGGCCGAGATCAAAACAGGGAAGGAGAGAGAGAGCAGCCGGCGGCGCTTCAGCCGGATTTGGCCTACGGTGACCTCCCGCGGCGGCGCCATCATCGGAGAAGGCCAAAACACAACTCCGACCACCAAACGATGAAAGGAGAACACCGGGAGATCGAGAAGCTCACGGCGAACTCACCCCGCGCGAAGATAGGACCGGAGGATGACCGGAAAACGGCGGCTAGCTCGCGATGGTGGCTATGGCGGCGGTGGTGCTTGCGGTGGCGAGGTTAGAAGGCTACGGCAGCTCCAAAGGGATGGAATGAGGGCAGAATAGTGCGGGGGTCTCATTTTATAGCCCGTAGGCGTCGGTATACAAGGAAAGGAGGGAAATTTGATGAGGATTCGGATCACCGAATCGAAGAGAGAGAGGAAGGCTGCTCGCGGTTGGAAAGAACCGGAGGAAGGAGAAAGGAAAGGGGAGGCGGTCGCTGACGGGTGGGACCGGATCGTCAGCGGCTCGGGTGCGGAACGCGGCCGCGCGCGCGCAAAGTCGGGTCGGCTGGCCGTGGCGTGGACTCAGCCCAAGAAACCGGAGGCGGGCGCAGGAGAAGGCGGGCCGCGCGCGGGAAGCAGGCCGAGCACTGGGCTGCGGGAGAATGCGGCCCGAAGAAGAAATTCCTTTCTCTTTTTCTTTTTTCAAATTTTTCAAAGCCAATTTTCAAAGGATTTTCAAATCCAAATTGAATTTGATTTAAACCACTCATTACAAAATCCCAAATGCAGCAGCATGAATGCTCAATCATGTTCCTACCCTTATATTAAATTTTAAATTTATAAAAAATATTATTATCCTAAATTTGCATGCTCACAAAAATATATAAAAATCATATTTCTCCTATTTTTTTATCCAAAATTTTAGGGTGTTACAATTCTACCCCCCTTAAGATGAATCTCGTCCCGAGATTCGGGTGATGCTTACTCGAACAGTCACGGGTAAGTTTTTCTCAGATCCTCTTCTCTTTCCCAAGTGGCCTCACCCTCTGTGTACCGATTCCACTGAACTTTACACATCTTAATAGTTCGACTTCTCGTAACTTTTTCAGCTGTCTCTATAATTTTAACTGGAAACTCTTCATATGTGAGGTCCTCTTTAATAGTAAGCTCTTCTAACGGAATCTGCTCCTCTGGTACTCACAAACACTTCTTAAGTTGAGACACATGGAACACATCATGTACACCTGCCAAACTTTCTGGTAATTCCAACTGATATGCCACTTCACCACGTCTCTCTACAAACTTGAAAGGTCCAATATATCTTGGTGCCAATTTACCTTTCATATTAAATCTCTTCACACGTCTCATGGGAGACACTTTCAAGTAAACATAATCCCCTACCTCAAAAGTCAACTCTCTTCTACGAGTATCAGCATAACTTTTCTGTCGGGACTGTGCTATTTTTAGATTATCTCTAATCATTCTCACTTTCTTTTCAGTATCCTTTAGTACATCAGGCCCAAACACTTGACTTTCCCTTGTCTGCTTCCAGAACAACGGGGTTCTACACTTTCGTCCATACAGAGCCTCAAACGGTGCCATCTGAAGACTCTTCTGATAACTATTGTTATAGGAGAATTCTGCATAAGGCAAGCTCTTATCCCAACTAGTACCATATTGTAAAGCACAAGCTCTCAACATATCCTCCAATATCTGATTAATTCTCTCCGTCTGTCCATCTGTCTGTGGATGGTAGGCTGTACTAAAATTCAGCTTGGTTCCTAGTGATTCATGTATCTTTTGCCAATAATGAGATGTAAACTAGGTACCCCGATCAGACACAATTTTCTTAGGAACTCCATGTAAACTCACTATTCTTTCCATATACAATTCTGCCAACCTTGCACTACTATATGTAGTCCTAACTAGCAGGAAATGAGCAACCTTTGTTAGACGATCTACTATTACCCAAATTGAATCATACCCTCTCTGAATACGTGGCAATCCAACTATAACATCCATACCAACTTCTTCCCATTTCCATTCGGGTATCTGCATAGGTTGTAACAATCCTGCAGGTCTCTGATGTTCAGCTTTCACCCTTTGACATGTGTCACACAAAGCAACATATTCAGCAACATCTCTTTTTAATCCATACCACCAATATTTCTCTCTCAGATCTAGATACATCTTAGTACTCCCCGGATGTATGGAATAAGCTGACTCATGAGGTTCACTCAAAATTGCCTTTCTGATAGTCTTATCCTCTGGCACACACAGCCTTTTTCCAAACTATAATGTACCCTTATCATCCTTATGGAATCCTGGTGATTTACCCTTCACTATATTTTCAGCTATCTCTCTCAACTTTGCATCTTTCATCTGACTCTTGCGGATTTCTTGCTCTAGGGTAGGTTCTAGTACCAATTCTACTGCATTGATGGTAAACCCTAAGTTCAGATACTCACATTCAGCACACAACTCTCTTGACAAAGGCATTACTTGTATTTCATTAGCGTAGCTTTTCCTACTAAGAGCATCAGCAACGACGTTAGCCTTTCCTGGGTGATAATGCACCTCTAGATCATAATCCTTTATCAACTCCAGCCATCTACGCTGCCTCAAGTTTAAATCTGATTGAGTGAAGATATACTTCAAACTCTTGTGATCGGTATATATATCACTTTTATGTCCAATCAAATAGTGTCTCCATATCTTTAATGCATGAACCACTGCAGCTAATTCCAAGTCATGAGTAGGATAATTTAATTCATGCTTTCTCAACTGTCTCGATGCATATGCCACAACTCTACCTTCTTGCATAAGAACACATCCTAAACCCAAACGAGATGCATCACAGTAAATAGAGAACTGTTTACTCAGATCTGGCAAAACTAATACTGGTGCAGTGGTCAATCTTTTCTTTAATTCCTCAAAATTAGCCTGACACTTCTCAGACCACACAAACTTGGAATTCTTCTCCAATAGTGCAGTCATTGGCTTCGCAAGCTTAGAAAATCCCTCTATAAATCTTCTGTAATGGTCTGCTAATCCCAAGAAACTACGGATCTCACTTGCACTGGTTGGTGGCTTCCAGTCCAATACGTCTTTCACTTTGCTAGGATCTACTGATATACCTCCATTTGAGACAACATGACCAAGAAAGGAAACTTCCTTCAACCAAAACTCACATTTACTCCTCTTAGCATATAACTGGTGTTCTTTGAGCTTTTGCAAAACTAGCCTCAAATGTTCAGCATGTTCCTCCTCAGTCTTGGAGAATACTAGAATATCATCAATGAATACCACTACAAACTTGTCCAGATATTCCATGAATACCTTATTCATCAAATACATAAAGTATGCAGGAGCATTAGTCAGACCAAAAGACATCACTGTATACTCATACAATCCATACCGTGTGGTAAAAGCTGTCTTTGGTACATCACTATCACGAATCTTCAACTGATGATATCCAAAACGAAGATCAATCTTGGAGAATACACAAGCACCTCTTAACTGATCAAACAAGTCATCAATCCTGGGCAACGGGTACTTATTCTTGATGGTAACCTCATTGAGAGACCGATAATCTACACACATCCTCTGAGTACCATCTTTCTTATCCACAAAAATCACTGGTGCTCCCCAAGGTGAAGAACTAGGACGAATGAAACCCTTATCCTGCAATTCCTTAATTTGTTTCTTAAGTTCTTCTAATTCATCTACTCCCATTCTATATGGACGCTTAGCTATGGGTGCAGTCCCAGGTAATAATTCAATAATAAATTCAATGTCACGGTCTGGCGGCATACCTAGCAATTCCTCAGGAAACACATCGGAGAACTCTTCCACAACCTGGTCCTCCTTGTTGGCACCATCAGCAAGCTAGTTCACTGTAGCGGTCTCCTGTTTCTGCACTTTCACATCAACTCTGATCCTATCTCCCTTTGGTGTTGTCAACACTACTGATTTCCCTTTGCACTGAATCTCTGCTTGTTGTTGAATCATCCAATCCATTCCCAAGATAAGATCAATCCCAGCTGTTCTCAATACTATAGGACTCACCTTAAACTCTACCCCCCTTAGAATGAGACTAATCGGGAGACAACGATAAGATGCTGGCATACTTCCACCAGGTGAGTTTACTAATATAGGATTCTTCATGGCACACAAATGAATTCTATGTATTCTAACAAATGATTGTGATATGAAAAAATGTGATGCTCCAGAATCAAAAAGAACAGTGGCGGGAGTGGAATGGACATCGAACGTACCAAGCATAACTTCTGGTTCCTCCACTGTGGTTTCCTGGGACAAATGGTTCACCCTTCTAGTATTAGATGCAGGCTTCTGGTGACTACCCTGCCTCTGTGGAGTCTGCTAATTGTTCTTCTCAGGGCAGTTGTAGGACAAGTGACCTTCTTTTCCACATCGAAAACACTTGTTGGGGGTATTAGGAGCACTGGTCTTCATTGGAGTATTATTGGAAGGACCCTGGCACTGAGGTTGATTCCCATTCTGCTACGGAGGGCGTTGGTTACCATTCTGCGGCTGGAATGGGGGACATTGCAGAAACTGATTGCGGAAAGGGACCTGACCACGATTCCACTGACCAGAAGGAGGCCTCTGTTGATTAACCTGCTGGAAACTAGTACGTGGATGAGTGTTACTACCAGAAGTCTGTCCCTGAAGCCTTTTCCTCTTGGCATCCATCTCCTTGCGCTTGTTGTCCACCATGATAGCGCGGTTCACAAGCGTCTGAAAATTGGGATAGGTATTGGACATTAGCTGCAATTGTAATCCATCATACAATCCCTTCAAAAAGCGACGCTGCTTATCATTGTCATTAGCCACCTCATGTGGTGCATATCGTGACAACTGGGCAAACTTGTCACGATACTCAGCTACAGACAATGACCCCTGGGTCAAATTCCGGAATTCCTCTGCCTTCAGTTCTATTATTCCTTCTGGTATATGATAAGCTCTGAAGTTCTCTCTAAACTCCTGCCAAGTGACTGCGGGAGCATTGGCGGGACGACCATACTCATATGATTCCCACCAGTCCTGAGCTTCTCCCTGGAGTTGTCCAGAAGCAAACAATACCTTCTGACGGTCATCACATTGAGCAATGTTCAGTTGCTTTTCCACGGCACGGAGCCAATCATCCACTTCCAGTGGATTAGCGGCATGTGTGAACACGGGGGATGACCCTTCAAAAACTCACCACGCTTATCACGTGGTGGCACTCCAGCAACTAGATGATTATGTTGGTTCTGCACCAATTGTTGCATAAGTTGTGTTTGCACTGCCAGAAGTTGCTCAATAGTTGGTGGCGGTGGTGGATTCGGGGGAACACCTCCACAACCCCTGCCTCTTCCTCTTTCGGCCATCTGCCATCCATAAGAATGCATACTTTGAGATTTCCATGTTATCAACCACTTATAAGATAAAGAATGATATCTGAAAGTTTTCTGGGCGAATACCAATGTGATCAGTTTAGTAAATCAATCATATCTCGAACTACAGAAGTCCAATAGAGGCGTGCTTTATATGGTTGGAAAGCTTATGAAGTTCCCCGCAACTTCTATTTAGACCATAAGACCAGATTCTGTCTTTAAGTTAATGAAAATTAAGGCGCAACAGAAACTGTTCCAGATTCTAGACTGTGTAGAAACTTTAAATTGTAACAGTTATATCTCTCGAACCATATCAGATAAAAAGGTGATTCCAGTGGCATTTGAAAGATGCTTAAGCCTAATTTATCTCATAAAAATTTCATAAATGTTGCACGAACCGTTTTTGAACCATATCAGAAATATTGCAGACTGCTCCAGAAAACAGCAAGGATAGAAACGAGACAATACCAAACCCAACTATTATTCCCTTGACTAATAGACTTTTATTCTTAGAAATGGAACTTGTAGACATGCCTACAAGCCCCAGCACTCATAACAAAAATCCAACTCACACATAAGCATAATGATAAAGCAACTATCACACCAAAGTTCAAACCACACGACAGACTCGAAGACTCAACTGACGTTACTAAGAACGTTCTTATTACATAAAGGACTCCTATTTTCTACTGGCGTGGCTCATGCTCTAATGTCTCATAAATCTTTATCATGCCTTGGTTTGCTCGGAGTTCATCAATCATTGCTTGGCACCTCTTGATGGTCTTCTCCTGTGCCTTCACCATTTCCTCTAACTGCAGCTTCCTCTCCATCATGTCATAGACAAAGTTCACCATCACCCGAGGAAGTGGTTCCAACTGCACTGGATCCATCATGGCCCATCCAAGGTCGGGGTGTGCACGAGGGAGGTAGCGGTGGATATCATGCTTCATGCTGTCAAAGCGAAGGTAGCGAAGGCCCATACATGCTTCAAAAGCAGCATCTTCAATACTATCCTCCATGGTAGCTCGACGACCCATGTGAGCATACATCCTGTCCAGCTGGTATGCTCCTTTTTCTTCATCCTTAGGAAAAATACTCGCTCTTGCCTTCCAGTAAGTGTCCTCCAGCGGATGGGTGTACTTCCAACAGACGTACTCCACAGCTGGGTGCCAATCAGCGAAGTAGGCAGAGAGCATTCCCACAAGTCGATGGTGAGAAACAGCATTTCCTCCTGCCTTGTGGTAGATCTTCACAGTCTAACCCATTGGAGGGGGTGGCACATCCTCAGCAGCTGCACCAGGTGGGGGAGACGGGGGTTGCTCTCCTCCATTGGCTTCCTCCTCTTCATCATCTTTAATCTCGATGATCTCAGGGTCTTCTTCAGGCTTGAGTTCTTCTTGAGGAGGTGCTGGCACTTGGATTGGTACTTCAGGGGTCTGCTCATTCTCCTGGGGTACTTCCTCTTGTGTCTCTTCAGGTGCAAGCAAAGCACGAGGTGGGTAGTGTCCTCCAGTGGTGATGCGGGCAGTCTTGCGGCCACGAACCATCTATAGAGTTTTTAGATGTAATTAGAATAGAGGCAAAATTTCGTAATAGAATGAGACATAAGAAGCATAAAAATTTATCAAATAACAAGAGCAAGATAATGAGCATAAAAAATAGTGAAAAGATGACACTAAATCGACCATTTCTATCTAGGCTTGCGTCCTACAGTCAACAATAGCTCTGATACCAATTTGTCACACCCATTTAACGACCAAATAGAGTGCATACCCTTATGTGTGCCTAGAGATCAATCACACATAAGTTAACAAATTATAAAGGATGTATCATCACAAATGTTATTACATCACGATTAATAACACATAGTCTTTACAATAATATAGCGGAAGTAAAATATATAAAAAAAACTCTCGTGGTAGCTCCAATCACAGGCACATTGACTGGTTGACAGCAAGTCTAGTAATCTTCCGGAAAGTAGAAGTAGTCACTACTTGCACCATCTGTTACCCATCCAGGATTTTTATCCAAGTAAGAAAAATAAACAAGCGTAAGTACATCTCGTACTCAACAAGTGTAACATGGGGTTCATGAGGCTCAAAGGCATAACATAGGTTTATCAGCATGTAGCTTTTATAATTCAGTATATCAATGATATCAAAGTGTCTCAATATAATCAATAAACATATGATCCATGTGAAATGATTAACGAATAGCAAAAACATATTCATTATTAATGATCCACTATTCCATAAGGGTCCAAGGCCACTCGTGACCGTGAGCACGGCTGTTATAACAGTTTTACACTCTGCAGAGGTTGTACACTTTCACTGCGAGTCATGATTTACCCTCTCGCCCGAGGTAGCTAATCTCTTGACCCACTTCCAAGGAAGCTTGGTAGGGTTCACTATGAAGTCTTTCGAAGGTTCGTCTAACAAGTTAGGGCCGCTAGGTTTCCAAAGTCAGTCTGTGTGATACACCACGCAGGGATCCACAGTCTGCTCTACCTCATTTGCGCCACAAGGGTAACCTCTAACAAGCTAGAAAAGGTCCTTCTATATGACTAAAGCCAGAGCCATTTTAGCCCTCACAGTTGTACTGTAAATCCCGGATTTTCGCTTAACAAGGAATATATGCATAATGATATTATTTGCTTAATATGAATAGGACAACAAGGATAATCCCATGCTATACTTTCCTTGCTCAAACTGGTCCTGGTGATCTTGTTCATAGTAAAACTCCTGATCTCCAACGAATTGCTCACTGTCTATACTCGATCAACAACAACAACACACATCCAGAGCAATCATGCATAGACAACCAAGACTATAATTAGAACAGTACACCAACAGTAATAAAATAAGATAAAAATTTTTTAAAATGAATCTACAAATCGCTAGGATCACACAGACGCAAAGATCACGAAAAACGGAGCTAAAACGACAAAGTTATGAATTTACGAAGATTTCCTATAGATAAATAATTACTTTAATTCAAGCTCGAAAATAAATTATCACAAACCTACTGAACAGTCCTACTATGATGTAGAGCTCTTAATTATGAATCTAACGCAATTTGAATGGATCCAATCGGAGTTAAAACGGAGATTCTACGACTAAATCAAGTTGAGTGGCAAAACTGTAAATATCAGAAAACGTATTTTTCATTTACCGAAACGAAATACGTTTTCAACCGATCAAAGCGAACACGGGTTATTACGTTTTGGACTGCGGGTTCTAAACTAGAAAAGGGCAGGGACTCTTTAGCAAAAGTTACAATCGAACCGGTATCAATGAATAACATCCGTCCGATTCAAAACGGACGGCCGAGATCAAAACAGGGAAGGAGAGAGAGAGCAGCCGGCGGCGCTTCGACCGGATTTGGCCTATGGTGACCTCCCGCGGCGGCGCCATCATCGGAGAAGGCCAAAACACAACTCTGACCACCAAACGATGAAAGGAGAACACCGGGAGATCGAGAAGCTCACGGCGAACTCACCCCGCGCAAAGATAGGACCGGAGGATGACCGGAAAACGGCGGCTAGCTCGTGATGGCATCTATGGCGGCGGTGGTGCTTGCGGTGGTGAGGTTAGAAGGCTACGGCAGCTCCAAAGGGATGGAATGAGGGCGGAATAGTGCGGGGGTCTCGTTTTATAGCCTGTAGGCGTCGGTATACAAGGAAAGGAGGGAGATTTGATGAGGATTCGGATCACCGAATCGAAGAGAGAGAGGAAGGCGTGCTCGCGGTTGGAAAGAACCGGAGGAAGGAGAAAGGAAAGGGGAGGCAGTCGCTGACGGGTGGCACTGGATCGTCAGCGGCTCGGGTGCGGAACGCGGGCGCGCACGCGAAGTCGGGCCGGCTGGCCGTGGCGTGGACTCGGCCCAAGAAACCAGAGGCGGGCGCAGGAGAAGGCGGGCCACGCGTGGGAAGCAGGCCGAGCACTGGGCTGCGGGAGAATGCGGCCCGAAGAAGAAATTCCTTTCTCTTTTTCTTTTTTCAAATTTTTCAAAGCCAATTTTCAAAGGATTTTCAAATCCAAATTGAATTTGATTTAAACCACTCATTACAAAATCCCAAATGCAGCAGCATGAATGCTCAATCATGTTCCTACCCTTATATTAAATTTTAAATTTATAAAAATTATTATTATCCTAAATTTGCATGCTCACAAAAATATATAAAAATCATATTTCTCCTATTTTTTATCCAAAATTTTAGGGTGTTACACCCAAGTTGGAGCACGCCCCAAGAAGATGGAGAACACCTAAGAGATGCCCAAGGACGTCCTCGTCCTTGGCCATCACCTTAGGAGGCCAGCAAGGACGTCCAAGCCAAGCCGGAGGCTCAGTCCAATTTGAGTTCGAGTCTGCCTTGGTCTTCTGGACCAGTCTGCAATAAAATGGACGCTCAGGACACATCCGGACTCCGTTTTTGATGATCCACATATGGATGGAAAGATAATTTCATAAGATAAAATGGCTTTGGTTTGAGGCCCAAATTCCATCGGAGTCAATGGGAATCATCGAAACAAGTTGACGTCCAGAATCTATCAGGACGCTGCGTCATCATCTTTTGGGCCATTTAGGCCATGTAACATGTCGAGTCTCCTTAGGGACGTAAATGGGGTCCTTGGACGCCCCTTAGGCTTTATAATCAGTAGCCGCCGCCTATGTTAGGGTTTGAATTTTGCTTAGATTATTTTGTCCATTGACAGTCACCGTCTTTCAGTTTGCGAGACCCCAACTTCGAGTGCTTAATCATTCATCTGCAATTGTCACTTCAATTGAGTTGCATTTTATCTTGTTCTTGCTTGTGTTCTTCGATTCGCAGCAGGGATTAGCCTTCGTGGCGAGATCAACCGGATTGTGACACGGTTGATAACCAGAGGAGACGTGGTGCTAAGGTTGCAGGGTTTGGGTCTTTGTGATCTGAAGCCGGATCGGTGCGTCGCTTCCGACCAAATCGATAGTTATCTTGAACCTGACGGAAGATCATGAATCTCGTCCCCATCACATCACACCTAGGTGTCGCCAAGGCTATTAGGCAATCACATCATGGTCAGCACATGAGAACCAAGTAGCAATGAGTAGACGATTAAAAAGGTTAGTTCGATGTCGAAGCCTTTGTCAATTTATTAGGCTGAACTCAAGACACTCTTCATGCCAGATCACAAGAAGTACAACAGGGAAGGAATATTGATATTTTTTACGTTGTTGCACGAACCCACTAACCTACCACTGTATAGGTTCATCAAGAATTTCAACTTTTTGGTTCACAAGAATACTAGTCAAATTTACAACACATTGTCAAGTAACATTGTTTTCTATGCTCAAAAACTAAGTGCAAACATTTTTTGCTGTTTTGAGTCTAACAAAAAGGCTACGCAATAATAGTCATGTATGGCAGCCACAAAATGTTAAATCAAATAAGTAATCACCCAAAAAAAATTCTCAATGTTATAAAATGCATAGAAAGGCCACAAAAGAAGGCATTTCAGTCTGGCCTTTAAATGATATTTGATATTTAAAGCAATACGAAACAAGTGCCATCACAAATGAAATAGGAAATTCGAAAACAGCCTCCAACATGTTTTGTGGTAATATTCAGAATATCATGAACCATCGTCTAGGACATTTACATATAGAATGTGAACTCTTAAAGGGTTCGACAATAAAAGAAAAATGTATTCTCTGCAACTTCACAAGCTTACATCCATCATACTTTAGGCTTGAACAAGGTGTCTAGGGATGCCAGGCAACATTAGTAACCTGCAATTCAAGAAAAAGAAAATAGTCCAAGAATTTTTCTATACATTAATTGGAAAAACAATAATAAAGCTTCTAAAACTAAGACAAATTCAATGTTGAGATGTAGAACAATAATAAAGCTTCTACAATAATAAAGCTTCTACAATAATATATGCCATGCCTGACTGATTATGAATATTGTGTCATGAATTACATAAAGCTCAAACAGTTTGCTTCATCTCAACTATTTGGGCAATGTTCTTGAAACAATATTTGTATGAAGAATACTTCGACCATTCCTACTTCAGACTTCAGTATGAAAATATATGGCTCAGAGTTGCAGCAAGCATCATTATATGCATTCAGCTATGATTACCATGATACTATAATGAACAAAGCAAGTACTAGATATTCCAATGATTATATTTTCTCTAGGTCTATTGAAATCGAAGTTCATCAAATTTACCTTATTATTTCAGGAGACACCTGCAAAGAACGGGCAACCAGCAAGGTAATTTCTGTTTTCAGAATTGTTTGACTACCTGATAATCCATATATTAAACAATCATTAGTCCATGCCAAAATACGATAAACTGGTAAACAAATTTGGAGCTCCACTTACATGTGTGGTAACAGACTAATCTTGACGAAAGTGGCTGATGAGGGCTTTTGAGTTCCTGCAATTGAAACCAAATATGACTGACTGTTGGAGTATATGTATAAGGCCCATGTGGCTAGGCCCATGAGGCCCATGTATGCTACTCTATATAGCTACCCTTCTAGGGTTAGCCTAATCAATCTAGTCTATTCATTCCAACATAGTATCAAGAGCCTAGCTTTTCTTCTCCCCTTTCTCCCTCCCTCCCTCCAGCCGCCAGGGCCAGCCGCCAGGGGCCGCCTCCCACGCCGGCGAGCCGCCAGCCGCCATGGCCGATACTCCTCCTCTCTCCCACCCCCTCTCCTTCCCTCCCCTCTCCCACTCCACCTCCTAGGCACAGATCGCCGCTGCTCCACCTCTGGAGCCGCTGGGCGTCGCAGGAGCGGGCGCGGGCCATGCGCAGCCTCCCCTGGGCGCCGCCACCTCCCCAGGTGCGGGCCACGCGCCGCATCCCCTGGCGCCGCCGCCTCCCCAGGGAAGGGCTGCTGCTGCCACAGCTGCCACCTCTGGCGTGGGCGCGGGTCACGCCTAGGCCACGACGGTGGCCTCCTGGCGCGTCTCCAGCGGCCTCGCCGCCTGGCAGCCACCGCGCCTGGCCCTCGCCCTCGCTTCTGATGGGCTTCCCGCCTCTGTTGCCTTCCCGGTCACCCCGCCCGATGTCGCCAACGCCGTCAGCCTCGACTTTCCGGCGGACGCTGCCGCTGCCGCCGCCACGGCCAACGCCGCCGCCGTGGCCGCTGCTCCTGCTGTAGTCGGCCTAGGGGGAACGGCCATGGGCTGTGGAACCCTCCCCACTCTATCTTCGGCCGTCCTCTCTGGCCCGCGGACCGTCTCCGCCCTCGCCGTCGCGCTGGTTTCCGCCCGTGCCGCGGCCGTCGCCGGTCAGGAGCGCATCCATGCGGCTGCACTTCTGTAGCAGCGGGAGCGGGACGCCGCCGACACTCTGGCCCACTAGATCACCGAGGCAGAGTAGCTACTCACCAACAATGGGGGGGCACCTCCTCCGGATCGACGGGACACCTCACCTCCACCACTACGGCTCTCCGTCATGACCCAGCCGATCCCCTCGTCTCGCAGCTTCACTACCAGGCCAGTGGTGTCTAGAACATCCGGCTCCTCGTCCCGGTCGTTCTCGACCCCGAGTCGCCCTCGTACGCTCGTTGGAGGGATCTGGTGGTCCTCACTCTTCGCCGCTACGCCCTCGACGACCACGTCCTCGACGACCCTACGCCCATGGTCCAGACTCCGTCGTGGCAGCGCCTGGACAACATCGTGCTTTCCTGGATCCTCGGCACAATCTCCGTCGACCTCCACGACCTCATCCGCACCACCACCTCCGCTCGCCAAGCCTGGCTGGCACTCGAGGGATAGTTTCTAGGCAATGCTAAGGTCTGAGCTCTGCGACTCGACACGAGCTTCCGCACTTTCGTCCAGGGGGACCTTGCTGTTGGCGAGTTCTATCAGAAGATGAAGACCATGGCAGACTCCCTCGGTGACCTGGGCTGGCCCGTGGAGGATCGCATCCTCGTCCTCAATGTCCTCCGCGGGCTCAGCGACCGCTACGCCCACCTCCAGACGTGGATCACCCGGCAACGGCCCTTCCCCACCTTCATTTAGGTTCGTGACGACCTCGTCATGGAGGAGCTCACTCAGGGCCTCTAGCCGGGGTCCACCGCCACCCAGGGGTCCTCGTCCTCCTCGACGGCCCTGGCTGCTACTCCGCCATGTCCGTCTGCTCCACCACTGTCGTCCCTTCTTGGTCCTCCTCCCTCTGGGCCTAGCGAAGGTGGGGGGGCGTGGTGGTCATCACTGACGTGGTGGGGGCGGTGGCCCTCGTGGGGGAGGCCGTGCTGGTGGCCCACTAGGGGGCACCATGGCCCTCTTTCCACAACCCATGGTCAGGGCGCATTTCTATGTGGCCCTACCACGCTCTAGGGGGTGAGACTCGCCCACCGGTGGCCATGTTTACTGGTGCTCCACCTCCAGGCGTCTCTACTACACTGTCGTGGGCTACTTTCCCTGGCACCCCGCTCGGGCCTGCCGGCTGGGACCAGGCGGCCTTGGCACGGTCGTTCAGCACCATGGGCTTGACACCTCCTGTCGGACCTGAGTGGATTGCCAACTCGGGTGCCACCTACCACACCACCCCTAACCCTGGTATACTTTCTTCTGTCCATTCTCCTTCTACTTCTCTCCCCTCGTCTATTATGGTCGCAAATGGTTCGTGTCTTCCTGTCACCTCTGTGGGTACCGCCGGTGCCCATGGGTCCTTTCGTCTTCCTGATGTTCTTGTTGCACCCTCTATGGTTCACAACCTTCTTTCTATTCATTGTTTTACAGCTGACAACTCGTGTTCTGTGGAGTTTGACTCTTCTGGTCTTATTGTGAAGGATTTGGCTACCCGGCGTCCTCTGCTCTGATGTGACAGTATGGGGCCCCTTTACACCCTCCGCTTTCCGGCGTCTGCCTCGCCATCTTCGCTTTTGTCAGTTGCCTTCACCACCACCTCTTCTACTACTTGGCACCGGCGTCTCGGCCATCCTAGACGTGATGCCCTGATACAACTTAGTCATAGCTCAGACATTCGTTGTACTTGAGCTCATGATGAGCATTTGTGTCATGCATGCCAAATGGGTCGTCATGTTCGTCTTCCTTTTTCTATGTCTTCTTCACATGCGGCTCGCATTTTTGATCTTGTACATTGTGACCTATGGACGTCTCCTATACTCAGCATTTCTGGCTATAAGTACTATCTGGTGGTGGTTGATGATTTTTCTCACTACTCGTGGACTTTTCCCTTACGTGCCAAGTCTGAGACATTCCTCGCACTTCACCATTTCTTCGCTTGGGTTTTCACTCAGTTCGGCCTCACCATCAAGGCCGTCCAGTGCGACAATGGTCGTGAGTTCGATAACTCCACATCCCGGGCCTTCTTCCTCTCTCGCGGTGTCCAGTTGTGCATGTCTTGCCCGTACACCTCCTCTCAGAACGGCAAGGCAGAGCGCATGATTTGCACTACCAATGACATCATGCGTACCCTCCTTCTCCAGGCTTCACTGCCCGCTCGTTTCTGGGCAGAGAGCCTGCACACCTCCACCTATCTCCTTAACCGCCTTCCTTCCGTTGCTTGCCCGGCTCCCACACCACACCACGCTCTTTTTGGTACCCCTCCGAGGTATGACCACCTTCGAGTCTTCGGGTGTCCGTGTTACCCTAACACCACGGCCACTGCTCTGCACAAGCTGGCTCCCCAATCCACTCTCTATGTCTTCCTTGGGTACTCCCCTGACCACAAGGGGTACCGCTGCTACGACCTCACCTCTCGTCGAGTCCTCATCTCACGCCATGTGGTGTTTGATGAGTCTGTCTTTCCCTTCTCCACCACCACCACCCCTTCCACCTCCGGCCTTGACCTCTCCTCTTTACCCACTGATGCGGTGGTCGAGCCACCTTTGCCTTTGTTTCCTGTAGGTTCTACGGCCCCGTGCCCCAGCTCGCCATCGGCCGGTGCCTCACCCGACCATGCTCCTCGTTCGAGCCTGGACGGGGACCCTTCCGGGCTGGCCCCTATCATTCCGACTGATGAGGGTCCCCGGCCGTCACCTCCGGCTCTGACTGCACGCTTCGCCCGACTGATCCTCGTGTACCAGCGCCGGGCCTGGCTTGCACCGGCACCTTCGCCGCCGTCGGTGGCCCCTCCTTCGCCGGCGTCACCACCGGAGCTATCTTCCTCTCCACCAGGGACACCGGGGTCGTTGCCGCATCCCCAAACTGCTCGCGTCGAGCCTCCGGTGTATCACTCGCCGCTCCTTCACCGCCACCCGCGTCATGTTCATCCTATGGTGACACGACACGTGGCTGGGACCCTGCAGCCACGGGCTCTTGCGGCGATGCCCGTGGACTCGCAGGTCTCTCCGGAACCCTCTTCTGTCCACGAGGCCTTATTGGACCCTCACTGGCGCCTCGTGATGGAAGAGGAGTATGTGGCTCTCCTCGCCAACCGGACCTAGGACCTGGTGCCACGTCCACCAGGCTCTAATGTCATCACTGGCAAGTGGATCTAGACACACAAGTGCCGGGCTGATGGCACTCTCGAGAGGTAAAAGGCCCGTTGGGTTCTCAGGGGTTTCACTCAGCGGCCTGGTGTTGACTATGATGAGACTTTCAGTCCAGTGGTGAAGCTAGCTACAGTCGCACGGTGCTCTCCCTCGCACTCACTCGATCTTGGCCCGTGCATCAGCTGGATGTCAAGAATGTCTTCCTACATGGTCTTCTCACTAAGACAGTTTACTGCAGTCAGCTAGCCAGGTTTGTTGACTCCTCATGTCCTGACATGGTCTGCAGGCTCAACAGATCTCTATACGGCCTCAAGCAGGCACCCAGGGCATGGAACCATCGCTTCGCTGCATTTCTGCAATCACTGGAGTTTGTGGAGGCCAAGTCCGATACATCACTGTTCATCTTCCACCATGGGGCTGAGACTGCGTATCTACTGCTCTATGTTGATGACATTGTCCTCACCGCCTCTAGTGAGTCCCTCCTTCGCCGTATCATCACCTCTCTACAGCAGGAATTTGCTATGAAGGATCTGGGTGTGCTCCACCACTTCCTTGGGGCCACTGTTGCGCCTCATCCTGCTGGACTTCTTCTTCACCAGTGGTAGTACACTCTTGACATCCTTGAGCGAGCTAGGATGACCGACTGCAAACCCTGCTCTACTCTAGTTGACACGCAAGGCAAGCTATCTAAGGTCGAGGGGAACCAGGTGTCTGATCCCACCGCGTACCGAAGTCTCGCTGGTGCTCTCCAGTACCTCACCTTCACTCGGCCGGACATCACTTATGCGGTTCAGCAGCTATGCCTTCACATGCATGATCCGTGGGAGCCTCACCTCACTGCCCTCAAGTGCCTCCTCCGCTACCTCCAAGGCACTGTGGACTACGGCCTGCTCCTTCACCGGCGGTCCTCCTCCACCGAGATGGTTGTCTACACTAACGCTGACTGGGCCGGATGTCCGGACACTCGGCGCTCCACCTCCGGCTACGCTGTCTTCTTGGGCGGCAACCTGGTGTCCTGGTCGTTCAAGCGTCAGCAGGTGGCCTCCTGCTCCAGTGCCGAAGTGGAGTACCGCGCCATGGACAATGGCGTGGCTGAGGCCTCTTGGCACCGCCAGCTCCTGGCCGAGCTACATAACCCTCTTCTCCGGAGCACGCTTGTCTACTGCGACAACGTTAGTGC
The DNA here is from genome assembly GCA_038087645.1 of Saccharum hybrid cultivar R570. Taxonomy (NCBI): domain Eukaryota; kingdom Viridiplantae; phylum Streptophyta; class Magnoliopsida; order Poales; family Poaceae; genus Saccharum; species Saccharum hybrid cultivar. Next base: position 10,961,304 of record JAQSUU010000520.1, read on the forward strand.
CGTCTACCTCTCCACCAACCCTGTGCAGCACCAGCGGACCAAGCATGTGGAGATTGACCTTCACTTCGTCCGTGATCGGGTTGCCATCGGCGAGGTGCGAGTCCTACATGTACCTACGACGTCCCAGTTCATAGACATCTTCGCCAAGGGCCTCCCATCGTCGACCTTCTCCACTTTTCGCTCCAGCCTCAACATCACCAGTGGCTCGTTATGTCTGTGGGGGGGGGGGGGGGCTCGCATGTATTTTTCTTTTCCTGGTGTATAGCCTGACTCCGCTGCGTCGGTAGCTCAGACTGCGTGGGGGTGTTGGAGTATATGTCTAAGGCCCATGTGGCTAGGCCCATGAGGCCCATGTATGCTACTCTATATAGCTACCCTTCTAGGGTTAGCCTAATCAATCTAGTCCATTCATTCCAACACTGACTGCAGATGTATCAAACTAAAATAGGAATAAATGGCAACGATCCATGCCATTGAAAAGGTATTGGACAAAAATCTAATACACAAAATCATATATCCCAGAGGAAATTGCTATCTATATAGGTGAAGGGCACGGTGGTTAATCTCAACTAACCTGGAGACGCCCCTCTGAGCGGATCACGATGGCCAGCAGCTCAACTTAGTAAGCTCGCCTTTTTTTCTAATGAACTAGAATCAGATGTGCCAATATCTATTTGTAAAGGAGAGGAGTTAGGTACAAGAGACCTGAAGAAATTGTACAGGCAAAGCAAAGAGAAACAGCCACAAGGAAAATAACTATGGAGTACTACAGTTGCCATAGTAGAAATATGGCAAACATAATTCAAAAGGCATGCGTATGCAGCTCTTCTACATGTTTGCTATTATACAGTTTCGCATGGTTGCCATTTACTTAGACACAATCTTTACTCCTAAAAAGAGCCAAATGTCATCATCTGACTACCTAATCGCTTCGCTCAATCACGCGACAAACCGCCTTCCCCCTCGTCAAAGGACCGCGTCGCTCCGGGCCTCCCCACATCTCCTTAGATTGTCCACAGTGGCATACTTTAAACGATACTCTAAAGTTTTAGAGTATAAATATAGAGTAAAAACTGTTGCACTGGGTACTCTAAAACGATACTCTATTCTTTCTCTCACTCTATATTTAGAGTAGTACAGTGTTTACTCTATAGTGAGCAGTGACGGGCCCCACTAGCTAAACAAAGGAAAAATGCTATAACTCACAAACCAAAAATCCAAATTAAATTTCGATTGCACCATTAAATTCGTCTCAATAAATTCTTCAAAACTAGATCACACATGAATATATTTAGATAAAGTGATAAGTGGGTCCCATAGTGGATAGAGTGGATAGAGGATGATATAGAGGATGGATAGGCGCAGGAGAATTGAGTATAGATGAGAGAATCTTGCTGACTAGGACGTATAGAGAATGAATATAGAGGTCCATGAGTGTGGATAGCCTTACGATCCCCCCGTCTTCCCCGCCCAGTCAAAAGAAACCGGCGCTCCCTCGCTCCCCTTCCCCCCCCCCCCCCCGCCCCACCTCGACAGCTCAGTCGAGCCTGTTAAACCACCGCTCCCTCGCTTCCGATCTCCCCCGCCCCACCTCGGTCCCCGCGCTAAGAAAGAGGCAGTGGCGTCCCAGCGGAGGAGGCAGATCGGCGTCCCAGCGGCGGCCCGGAGGCGGAGTGGCGTCCAAGTTGAGGAGACGGCAGAGGCAGAGCGTGGAGCGGCGTCCGAGCGGCGAAGGCGGAGGCAGAGCGGCTTCCCAGCTGCGGATGTGGGGCACGAACTGGCGGTCCTCCTCCAATGTACGCTGGAGCTGGTTCTCATCGGAGTCAGGTGCCCTGCCCCCGGTGAGCTCCTCTTTCTCCTGCCTGTCTTTTGACTGCTGCCAACCTGTGCTCCTGTGTTGTGCGAGAAATTGGCCTTTGTGCTCTTGTGTTGTGCCTCTCGTAGTTTAGGTGTTTGAAAAAATGTCTATTTTAGGGCAGATTAGGTATTCATTTATTTGATCAGTGGGGAATATTTTAGGATCCATTGCACTCTTCATTCATGGATGCATCTTCTTTTTTCCTTCTAGAATCTTAGAGTTTCCAGATTGTACTGTGATTTCAAATTGTGAGATCCAATTATCGAGGTCCCTAACACTCTTCTTCTTACATTCTCCAAATCATAGAACAACTCATTATCTGTGACACTATTTTCTTATTTTTTAGATGATAGTATCACTCCATACTCCTTTTAGACTAGAAGTATCACTTAATACCTACACACATGAAAAACGTGGATAAGAACCTACTACTCTTCACTAAAAGAATTTGTCTGACCTTATATTGTGCATGCCACAACATAATCCAGGAGAAGGAATGCCAGCGTCGGCGGTGACCCTGTCCCCATGGCCGTGACGTGCAACATTTGGTCCAAAGTGCTAGGAGCACAACACAACTGCTAAGAGGTACATCTTCCTTACTCTGACTTGCTTTAGAAAATCTCCCTTCTATGAAAAGCTCTGCCATATCCTCAAAGGAGAGGATGGATGGACAAAAGAACAGAGTTTCCTACATTGTCCACCAAATCTTCTTAATTGATGTGCAGCAGGAGTAAGGTACATCTGCTTCCACTACTTTGCATACTGTGTGGAGATAATTTACTTCTATCATAGTCTAGCAGCAAATATTTTGGAACTGGAATGTATGGGATTGTAGTGGAAGCAGATGTAAAAAACATACACATGCCTTGTCCAAATGCAGAATTAGTGGAAGTCATTTTTACTGCAGGTGGATAGCTTATAGCTTTGCTCAGACATCACAGTGAGGTTCAAAGTGGTGAATGTGAACATGATATCTAGAAGTCGTAATAATTTAGTTGTGGTTGAGCATAGGCTATACATCCTCTTGTTCCAGTTCTTTCATTGTCAAATCCTTGTGTGGCTGAATTTGTATATATTGTCTACTTGCAGCGATGGGCTCATGAATGGCTTCATCTTCCTTCTTGAAATAGAACACATGTGAGCCCGTGATGGTCAAAGCAGTGGTGTGGTACGCTATTAAAGTCAGCCGTGTTCTCTTTCGTGCTGATCATTGCTAAGTGCATGGCTGTTTCATGCTGAATTTGTCGTTTCTGATCGATTGACAAAGGTGCCATGGAGGTTCAGCACATTGATTATAAGGATAATCTGCAAGCCAAGAGATTTTGTTGATGCACGCTTAGGCAATGATTTGTTAGTTTGTCATGGTGTTTACATTTGTGGCACGAGCTAAGTTTTTCCCTGCTTCTGTAGGTAGATGGGCAGATGCTACCTTTTTGCATTCCGTTTCTTATAAGGGCTAAAACTCTAGAGGAATGAGCCCTTGTGGACTTGGAAACATACGAAGGTAAGGAACTAATAATGCATCCGTTATCATTCCCCATTTGATGAAAAAAATAGCTTTTACTTTTTCAGATTCAGATTCACTGCATCACTATTGATATGTTTGATTTAACCACTCCTATGCAGGAACACCCTTACCTTTCAGATATGCCAATTTCGATCTCACAGAACCTCTACCTCCACTATGGAGGTGAGTTATTGCCACTGCCTTGTGATTTGTGAATTGATTGTATGAGCTGGATGCCTACTATATGATTTGGATTTCATGGACCTGATTTTGAGCAACATGTGTAGTAGCTTTATTTAGGTTTCATTGCCTCCTTGATGTGTTGTTTAGATCCAAAGTTTTTAGATTGGGAGGATGCTTGGTTCCCATGGCAATCTCGCTATTAATTTGAACAAACCCTTATCCCAGGCTGATCTGGGGCGTGCCGCTGGTGGGGGATGAATCACTCCTCGACGTCGACCTCAACCTGCTGAAGCTGGAGAACATAGTCTTCTACCACAACGCTGACTACTAGGGCCAATGCATGTGCTACAACGTCTATGGCGAGTTCTAGAACAAGGATCTCTAAGAGAAGGCCTTCGGCGACGAGAAGCAGGAGCTCTTCCTCAAGTGGCAACAATGGAGATACTCTGAGGGTCGCAAGCCTTTTTTTTGTTGACTGACAGCTGATCGACAGAAGGTGTGAAGGGAAACTAATTATGGTATGACCTTCTCCTGCCTTCCCTCTTGTTCAAAGAAATTTTAGTTGGATCTTGTTTGAAAAATGGAAGCATTAGAAGACTGTAGTAGAGTTACAACTTCGAAATAGAAGATTGACTGTATTTGACTGTAGAACCGAATTGTAATCTGAGTATTTGAAGTCACGGGCATCACATTATTTCGTTGTGCAGCCGGCTACCACCATGGAGAAGGCCTGCCGGGCAAGTCAGTTGCACGCCACCTTTCTGGGCCTGGAGAACATAGTCTTCTACCACAACGCTTCAGCTGGAGAACATAGTCTTCTACCACAACGCTTCTTGCAGGGGCACACGCAGGCATCTTCAGCCACCTGTGACGTGGGGGAGAGCAGGAGCAGCACACGGCCTGACTTGAGGAAGAAGATCCAAGGAGTATATCATTCCCTGAATCTCAATCAATTGGTGCTCCTTTCCTGACAATTTCTGCACCTTATTATCCTTTCTGATTGGCCTATGACCACTATTACACTACCTTATTTTTCTCCTCCACTGAATTGCTTCAGTTAATTCTTTAGCTTAACTTGGAGGTATCATGGAAAACAATCTTGATTCGCATAGTTCAGCCGTTGATTTATTCTAGATAGCAACATACATATTCAGAATAGTTGCCGAGCTATTGATTATGCATGTTAATGTGTAACATGCCAACGGGTCATCTCAAATTAAGAGGGCAAAAAAGTTAGGATAACTGCAATAGGGGGATTTCAGGTGATAAATTTTTTGATAGGCAGGCAATCGAGAATGTTGCATCACTTGTAGTTTTAGTCAGGTATGTTGTTTTCTTTTGAATTGACAATGATCAGCATGAATCTACACACTCCATTTGTTTTAGTAGACGATAAGAAATAATCTAATAGTTCTTTGTTGCCTGATAGTTTTGTTTTTTTCAAGGGAATGACTAAATGTCTTTTAAGGGGATATCTTTTGTCATGTTGTGTTACTATGCACTTTCTTTTGGCGGAGAAACAATCTGCACTGCTTGTTTATTGTAATAAGTAACATTAATTTTCATTCCTACTCATATAATTTGGTCAAGGTGTTTACTGATGTTCTATTTAAATAACTGATTAGTACATGAGGTCAAGTTTACTGCAGATCAATGTCATAAAGGACAAATGACAAGAGGTTGGAGATCCAAGCACCACAACATTAACTATTTGTTTTATCATGAGATGGCACAGAAATGAGATGTCGTTCATGTAAAAGTCTCAGGATCCCTGATTAGGATTCTATTTGACCAAAACGTTACTTTATTTTGTAATTCATTTTTTCTAAACACAATAGGGGAAAATAAATATTTCGATAAATATATGTCCAGACATGTGTGATGCATCATCTATTGGTTGCTATCGAGTGACATGCGTATTATCGTGTTATTTTTATTTGTCCCGTTGCAACGCACGGGCACTCAACTAGTTATGACTAATGCAGCGAAAAAGTTTCATTATAAATGTTACTGACAACGTTATCTGTGGAGATTCAGAAATAGCACCGAGGATATGCAGTTTTGAAACACACATGGCTGACTCAGCAATGACAAACCGTGGAATTATTTAGGCCTTCAGTTTTGCATTTTTCTTTTGAGGGGAGGGCAGGGTCCACTGAATGAGCGCTGAACTTACGTAAATGGGCCTCCAGCCCAGTGTGAAATAAAGTATAAGTATAGAAGAGATTAGGCAAATATATTCCTCCACATAGAAATTGTGTAAATATAACTTTAAAACTTACTTTGTATTTAATTTACACCTCCACATAGTGAGGAGAGGATTCCTTAATATGGCAGTTCACCTCTAGTGGCACTTACTCTGTGCAGTCCCTTATATAAGATTGTTAATTTTAGAGGGAGTGCAACCGTTGTTTGTCTCGTCCATTTGGTCTCTTAAGATTCCTCCTAGAGTCCAGTGTTTTCTGTGGTTATTAATTAAAAATAAGCTGCTGACTCGTGACAATCTTAGTAAAAGAAAAAAGTTAGACGATTTGGATTGTCTTTTCTGTTGTGAGAAAGAATCCATTGCTCATCTATTTTTTGAATGCGCTGTGGCCAACAGCTGTGGGCTATCATTTCTAAGATTTTTGATACACAGATTGGGGAATCTTTGGATTCTATTGGTAGATTCTGGCTCAGTAATAAGAGGAATACTGTTATCAATATGATTTCTTCTGCAGCCTGTTGGTCTATTTGGAAACTTAGAAATGATGTGTATTTTCAGAGAAATCACTGGCTGAGTACGGAGATACTCTTGCACAAGGTAGCGAGAATGGCGCAGAATTGGTCAATTCTGTGCAATCAGGACACTCGGGCTATACTGATGGAGAAAATCTCAGAGCTCAAGGTTCAAGCGGGTATGGTGCTTTGGCTCCCAAAATGATGCCAGCTGAATGGTGGAAGTGGTAGGAGTGTCCTGGTGAAGTTTGGCCTGGTTCCCTGGTGGCAACATCGATGTAGCTGCTTTTCTAGTGTGTTGGGTTGGGCGTTTCAGGTGATGGTAGTTCTCCTTTTGGTGTTCATCAGGTCTGTTGGTCTGTATGCTCTTGTATCTGGATGCTGGGTTTGTTGAGCGTTGAGGCTTCGGCTGGTAGTTGGTTTGGTTTGTAATGGTTTCTGATGGCTTGCCATCACAGTGCTGTGTAACGGTTGAACCGTCTTTTAGCTAATGTTGAAAGACTGGGGTTGTGCCCTAAAATTCTAAAAAAAATTACACCTCCACACATTACTTTCTCATATGATGTTCAATGAAGACAAACTTCATACCAAAGTTGCAGTACTCGACAAGATTTACAACTTTGTAGTTCAAACTTTTTTTATTTGAGATCTTTTGGATGTCCAAATATGCGACACAAGATTTTATAGAGTTGTGCAGTGGTAGTAAAGGATCTCGGATGGATAAACAACCAAAATAAAAGTTGTAGAATTTGTTTTTGTGGGATATACCTTGGATGATGTCATACACGACTTTGGCGTGTACACAGATGCCATTGACATCATATTTGACGAAGAGGAGTTGTCCGACTCAGATGATGAAGACTATCAGCAACCCCCTACTAGAAGCAATAAATATGCTCAAGAATTTGACACAAAGACAAAGACAAGACATATATGAAGATTTGTTTCGGTTAAGCACTAATGGCACATTACAATGAAACAGCACAACACTTATTGCTGCAAAGTACCATGTCCATGTGTGTACAATACGAGTATGGCAGAGAAAAAATTGCTTGGCACAAGGCATACCAGTAGATGTCAAATCTTTGAGACCTAAGAATAGTGGTCGTAAAAAAAATTCAAGTGGACCTCACTAAGGTTGTTGATCCCCAAGGCACACTTCATCTGCAATTGACGAATAAACCTGTAACACCCCAGGTGTTAGTCACTTATTAAGTAGTGGGTTTGAGCTCAAATATGACAGATTAAGTGGAGATGACAATGTCAAGGTCAACCTATGGAGATGAGCCTAACCTAAAGTTGGATGTTGCACCATTGCTTTACATATAGGCCCCTTTTCAAATTATATGATTGGGTAGTGTTATTACAATATATTCATGTGTCTCACCTTAGTACCTATCTATATTAATCTCTGGAAAAGTTTGATGGAGTTTAGAATCAAAAAGTCACATGAAATGATAAGTTATATGCTTGTTTGGATTATAACTAAAACATGCCTTACATCCCAAGGGAACTAGTGTTTGTGCAACATACAAATGCAACATGTGCAACACATCTTGGACACATGTGGAGCGACCTAGTGGAACATGAGTAGCATGTATCTTGAAACAACCACATGAAACAATTATAGCATTTCACTTGAATTCTATGTTTCAATGCATGTGAGACCTACACTTTTGTGCAACCTATGCATGGTGGGTATGTTTGGCCTCTACAACACCTTAACTACACTTAGGACACTTAATGGAACAATGTTCATGTTGATCATTTTGCCTAAATGTGCTTCTAAGTGATGGTTGACCATGTATGGACCCTAGAACCCTTTTGTTTGACCATTTCAAAAATGTGACCTAGAAGCTTTGCATGACTGTGCACCCTTTTACAAAGTTGTAGAGAATTTTATAAGGAACAAACTTTGTTTAAGAGTCAAGTCATGAAAATGGGTGGAACATGCTCAAAAAGGGCCCACAAGTTAGAAATGGGGCTGAATTCAGCACTTAGAAATAAAAAGCCCGATTTCAGTGTCTTCGACGTTGGCATCTCGCGTTCTCCAAACTTTGCTATGCAACTTGAGTTGGTCCAAAAGTAAAAGTTGGAGATAAACCCTTGAAGTAGGTCTGCAAGAAAGTTGGCTCGAGTTTGACCCCATTTTGATCGTCAAATATGAGTTTTCTTGATTGTTGATATAGCATTGACACTACTGTTTTAGGCGCTAATTACCTGCTGATTTAGAGCCTTAATAACCATGGCCCCTTAATAAAATTTGTAGAGCATCATATAGGCAACAATTTTGATTTAAGGCCCATGGCCTAGTTCGGTCGTAGCTAGCCCCAAAATGGCGCCCAAGATGCCAACGGCAATGCATGCCACCTGTTCGACGAAGGGCCCTAGCAGGGACACGCGGTCACCATGCCTCGCACCCTTGCTCCACACGTCGAGGGCGCTCTGCCGAAGGCAAGCCGTCGTCTCACGCGGTGCGGATGCCCAGCTCCTTCAATCCACTCCCTTTTCCGCTCGCTCGCTCTCTCTTGCCGCTACCGAGAGCGCCGGGCGCGAACGCCGCCATGGCCAGCTCCCGTGCAGGAGCGCAGCTGCTGCTGTAGGCACTGCCTTGCCCATGCTCCTTCCTTGCAACGCGCAGCCACGATGCCATTCACTCTAGATGACGTGAGCTCGCCAACCCTAGCCATGGAGCGCGGTCGCCGGAGCGCGCCATCACCGAGCTCCACCATTGCCGCGCGGTAGAGCTTTCCCCCCAACTATTGTGGTGCTCTCTTCCCGTCCCAATCAAGCGCACCACCACTTTCGCCATGCCACGCCGAACTCGTAGCACTTCTTCCCGGCCTCTCCTCACCGCCGTACCGCGTGGCCATCGGTGCCGGGCCGGCCATGGATGCCGTGCACGCGGCCAGGAGGTCACGGTGCATCTTCGGCCGTGATTCGACCCCCCACGGGTGCGGTTAGGCGCGCTGGTGCTCATGCCGCTTTTCATCACCACCGCCGGTGACTCCATCGCCGGAGCCGCGAGTCCGGCCTCCCTCCCCTGTTCCGGCCAAGGTATGTATGTGTGATAACTCTCCCACACTATGCTACCCGGTGTGTCAGATTAGAGGTAGCATTCATATATGAAATAGCCATATATGTTGCTAATTTACTTTTATGCAACGTCGCACCTACGCTCAGGTAAGTGTGAGTTGTGAGAGCATGACCGTCCAACCCTCGGTCTAGGGGAGAGCTAGTTTTGGTTACTGGATTATTTACATGTTACACACATGTATATATGAAGGTACTTAATTGTGGGTGATCGAATGATTCGGGTAGTTTTGGTGCTACATGTATATATACAGGGGTATATGTATATGGGAGTACTTAAACATTTTACTTACTGCTTTCATTGTGTGCCATATATTGGGGAATTGTTGGGCTGCAATGAAACTTTTCTGTAGGTACGCTAACCATGAATGTGTAAGTCGAATGTAGCTATCGACTAGCTATATATCGAGAGAATGCGTGTTATGCCACCGACATAGAACGTGATCGCCACCTTAGGTTGGCAATCTTGTGAGGACGAATAGGACGAAGCATGCATCTTCATGATTATTGCTTTATGCATAGCTATGCTCCTCTCACCCTTGTTGTAGTGAGGTTTTTGTGGTCATAATGGTGTTTTCTTTAGTTATAGAGAATACCAAAGTTGTAGTTAACTTACTTATCTAGCTTGTCCTAAAAATTTTATGACCCTAGGTCTTATGGTTTGAGAGTTATGACTTTTAGAAGTTTGCTGTCAGGTTTTGTTTATGTTCTGAATAGATCTGAATGTTTGGTTTGTTTGACCTGCGTGCATTTGGAATCATGTCTTGGAGATAATATAATAAGTGTAGTACTTTTTCTAAGCTTTCCAAAATGTCCTATAGCACTAATTGTGGTGGTCTAAATCTCTACTTATGAGCTTGTAAAGTGGAATGATAGAATCTGTCTAAATCTGGGCAGAGATGTCTTCCTTGTCTTGTTTGGCCTTGTTAGCTATAGAATCATCTTAATATGATAATAAGAAAGTTATAGACAACTTAATAAGCTTTACATAAAGTTAAGGCTCAGCCTTGTTGTGTCTCTAGAACTCTAATTATGCATTTTTGAAGTTCTTGTCAGTTTTCTGTCCATATTGGTACAGATCTGAAACATTAGCATTTTTGGTCATGTTAATCTATTAATTTGCTTTTGGTATGAATAACTAAAGTGTAGTAATCTTCCTAAGCTTTCTAGAAAGTCTAGGATCACCTTTATAGAATGTCTACAACCTCAGTTAGGGTTGAAACAAGTAGTTACTATGCTGCTGTCTAGATTCTGTGCACATGTTAAGTTAGTCACCTTAGCTAGCGTTTGTTTTGAGCTAAACTTGTAGTTAGTTCGTGCTTGAGATGAATGCTTATTTTAGGTGAGCCTTGTACTTTGGATTGGTTGCTTAAGCTCAATCGTTTGAATTTTCTTAGATGTCTGCTTGACTGATGTTGTATGTATGCTTGTTATCTAGGTAGTGCCCTAGTTGTCACCTCGTTTATCCTCGGTGAGCATACGAGGGTCGTATAGCTTCATCTAGAACAACGTTCACATTACGTAAGGGTTTGGTTGTTGTCTTCAATTAGGTTCTCTCTCTTAGGAGCCTGAGCCTATAGACTTGGTGGTTAGCCCTTGAATGTTTGTATCCATGCCTTTGCTTGACCGAAGGTCCAAAGTTTAGTTCTCCTATTTATTTGCATGAGTCGTGGATGTTTTCCAACCCTTTTTGTGAAGACCTTTATCGACTGACCAACCAAGTTAACTTTCATCAACGCTAGCCTTTGACCATGGTTCGTACGTTGCCAATTGTGGAGACTGTACCAAAATCCATGTTGGACCTTCCGGTTACCTCTCCCAAAGGTTAGCTAGTGTGACACGACGTCTCTCTGCTATGGCCTCTACATCATGTGCTTGCAAATTCGTGCATCTACCTTATCAACCTAATCTGTGCCATTTGAAATTCCTCATCGGGTGTATATTCAGTAATGGTGTTATGAGTAACAACTAATGGTGCCGCGACGAAACCGAGAGCCTCCTATGGGTGCACACACAAGGTTGTGCTGCTCGGCACGCGCTGGTATCATGGTTTCTAATCATAATCCATTGTAGAACAACACTGATGTGATTTTCACGTGACCTTCTTCCTTGGTTGTCTTCTCATATCTTATCAAAAGACCCTTATATTGGACCAAAAGTAGTAGAGCTTCCTCCTGAAGTTGGTAAGAGGATAACCTTTGAAGAACAGGTCACCGACATAAACATTAACAGACTGCAATAGGTGGTAGACAAGTGACTCTACTTAGTTGTCCTAGTATTGACAAACATCATCTAGTGAGCAAAGTATCTCATCTTTGTTGGATAAAAAGGAAACACAACACTTACTACTGGACAAGTCATCCGTTGGATAAGACTCGATCGTCACATTATGCAAGTTTTTACCTTGTATGCATAATGGCCATACCGTCGAAATCAACCATCTCTGGTGTGACTCCTTATCTGCTGACCTCGATGGCAACCATTCGTTCTGCATCAACCACGATTATTGTGGTCAAGAGTGAAGATTTGGAATTTTTAGTGTTGAGAGACAACTGATTAGTTACCAATAGGAACGTTAATCTCCAACTAGGTAATGACTCCTTGGTAGCTACGAAGGCTAGGTCTTACAGGGCAATAACCAACAAGAAGTTAATCAACTAGTCAACAACTTGAGCGATACTCTATCTTCTAGAGCCATTGTGATCAAGTCAATTTCATCTTGGACAATTACACAAATAGTATAAGGTGTTCTATCAGCTAAAGTGAAGAATTAGAGAAAGTATGCCCTAGTTCTGATCTGTATCCTTGTGCCCATAGGTGTCACAAACGGTTTGTCCATAACTTTATTAGACGTAGTGTCGAGGAATATTCGGAAGCGGTTCCTTATCCTTGTAGGAATGTTCTCCAGGCAGAGTATGCATTTTGCCTTGCAAAAGTAACCCGCAGGTTCAAAGCGTGTGCATCCTTGGATTGGTATGTAAATTAATAGTCGAGATCTGCTGTTGGATGGCCCTTTTGAGGTCTCATAGATACTAGTTTACACTCTTTTATTTGCTTTTGCTTTCTTATATCCCCAATGTACGAGCAGCCGTGGTTTCTGCAAATCAATTTATACCATCGCTGAACAAAGGCAATTTGAAAAGTGTCAAACAACAGATTTCCCATCTTAGAGTGCTGTTTGATCCTAAAAAGGAAGCCTCAAGGTGAAAGTTGGCCTGACAAAGTTGTTATGCTGCAAGTCAACTCAACTTATAGTACAACTAAGTCACCAAGGAAAATTTTACTCAATCGCTTGGTGGTGGACTACTTCCCGCGGTTTAGTAAATATTACAACTTTTGTTGTCCTTAAGGCCTTGCTACATCTTTCTTTGGTAATAATTTTCCAATGATGACATACTTTGGTACCTTATAAATGTTTTTACCCAAGAGGTTGCATCTGATTCAACACAGATAACTGTTGCCATTGGATAAGAGAATCTTCTTAGGTAACATTTGGCAGAAATACGAAGCCGACAGAGTCAGCTATCACATTCACTAACCCCTCGACAGACTCAGATAATACCGTGTTATCATCAGAGAAAGAGGACTGCTTGTCAAACATTGTGAACCTAGAGACATTTCAACGAGTATACTTCTAAAGATTTCGGTCTAGTGTAAAGTTCATACGGACTATGTTGTGCTTACTAAAGAATCAGATACTTGTGAGTGGTCAGCTCACGGACTAAATGATCTCCGTACATTGAGAATGTCGTACTGTGCTATCTTGGATTCCTCCCAAAATAACAATGCTTCATGGAAGTCAATGAAGGAAATTCTTCAGACAAATTTTACCATGAAGGGTAAGTATCAGAAAGTGCCTTTTACCAAATTGTTCGCCGATGTTGAAGCTTTGTAGCTGAATGCTATAGCGTATGTTGGAAACTAGATAACATGCCTCTCTTCCTTAGAAAGGTCTCCCATTCGGAATCTCGGGACGCGATTCTTTTAAGGGGGGAGGGCTGTAACACCCCAGGTGTTTGTCACTCATTAAGTAGTGGGTTTGAGCTCAAATATGATAGATTAAGTGGAGATGACAATGTCAAGGTCAACCTATGGAGATGAGCCTAACCTAAAGTTGGATGTTGCATCATTGCTTTACATATAGGCCCCTTTTAAATTATATGTTTGGGTAGTGTTATTACAATATATTCATGTGTCTCACCTTAGTACCTATCTATATTGATCCCTGGAAAAAGTTTGATGGAGTTTAGAATCAAAAAGTCACATGAAATGATAAGTTATATGCTTGTTTGGATTATAACTAAAACCTGCCTTACATCCTAAGGGAACTAGTGTTTGTGCAACATACAAATGCAACATGTGCAACACATCTTGGACACATGTGGAGCGACCTAGTGGAACATGAGTAGCATGTATCTTGAAACAACCACATGAAACAACTATAGCATTTCACTTGAATTCTATGTTTTAATGCATGTGAGACCTACACTTTTGTGCAACCTATGCATGGTGGGTATGTTTGGCCTCTACAATATCTTAACTACACTTAGGACACTTAATGGAACAATGTTCATGTTGATCATTTTGCCTAAATGTGCTTCTAAGTGATGGTTGACCATGTATGGACCCTAGAACCCTTTTGTTTGACCATTTCAAAAGTATGACCTAGAAGCTTTGCATGACTATGCACCCTTTTACAAAGTTGTAGAGAATTTTATAAGGAACAAACTTTGTTTAAGAGTCAAGTCATGAAAATGGGTGGAACATGCTAAAAAAGGGCTCACAAGTTAGAAATGGGGCTGAATTCAGCACTTAGAAATTTAAAGCCCAATTTCAGTGTCTTCGACGTTGGCATCTCGCGTTCTCCAAATTTTGCTATGCAACTTGAGTTGGTCCAAAAGTAAAAGTTGGAGATAAACCCTTGAAGAAGGTCTGCAAGAAAGTTGGCTCGAGTTTGACCCCATTTTGATCGTCAAATATGAGTTTTCTTGATTGTTGATATAGCATTGACACTACAGTTTTAGGCGCTAATTACCCGCTGATTTAGAGCCTTAATAACCATGTCCCCTTAATAAATTCGTAGAGCATCATATAGGCAACAATTTTGATTTAAGGCCCATGGCCCAGTTCGGCCGTAGCTAGCCCCAAAATGGCGCCCAAGATGCCAACAACAAAGCATGCCACCTGTTCGATGAAGGGCCCTAGCAGGGACACGCGGTCACCATGCCTCGCACCCTTGCTCCATGCATCGAGGGCGCTCTGCCAAAGGAAGTCGTTGTCTCACGCGGTGCGGACGCCCAGCTCCTTCAATCCAATCCCTTTTCCACTCGCTCGCTCTCTCTTGCCGCTACCGAGAGCGCCGGGCGCGAATGCCGCCATGGCCAGCTCCCGTGCAGGAGCGCCACTGCTGCTGTAGGCACTGCCTTGCCCATGCTCCTTCCTTGCAACACGCAGCCACGACGCCATTCACTCTAGGTGATGTGAGCTCGCCAACCCTAGCCATGGAGCGCGGTCGCCGGAGCGCGCCATCACCGAGCTCTGCCATTGCCGCGCGGTAGAGCTTCCCCCCCCAACTGTTGTGGTGCTCTCTTCCCGTCCCAATCAAGCGCACCACCACCTTCGCCATGCCATGCCAAACTCGTAGCACTTCTTCCCGGCCTCTCCTCGCTGCCGTACCGCGTGGCCACCGGTGCCGGGCCGGCCATGGATGCCGTGCACACGGTCGGGAGGTCACGGTGCATCTCCGGCCATGATTCGACCCCCCACGGGTGCGGTTAGGCACGCTGGTGCTCATGCCGCTTTTCGTCACCACCGCCGGTGACTCCATCGCCGGAGCCGCGAGTCCGGCCTCCCTCCCCTGTTCCGGCGGCCGGAAGGGAAAGCCGACGCCTTCCCTCTCGCGATCCCCTCTCTCTGTCTCTCTCTGTGTGAGTATGACAAGCGGGCCCGACCAGACCATGGGGCCCACGTATCGGTTTAAGTAGTGGCTGAGTTGGGTAAACAACAGGGTGCGCCTAGCAAATGCAGTTAGGGTTGGGTAATGCTGATTTTGAATTTCATATTTCATGTAAATCTTCTAAAATTCATATCTCATGCTAGGTAATTCCAAAAATGGCAAATGTGGACTTTTTGGAAACCTTGAGAAGAGATCTATGCATTAGAGTCATAAAATGTTACATGTTTGTAGATGTTTTCTGATGTTTTTATTTAAGCTTTAAAAATGCTCTAAAATGCTTATAAACTTGACTAGAGCCATATCTGGAGTTTTAGAACTCCAAAAATAGTAATTTTTGCTTTGTTAATTTTGTGATGACATTTACTTGCTAGGAAAAATATTAAACACACTAGTTGTTTACTGTTTTCTTAAGGTTTTGATTTGACCTTGATAAATAAGGAAATCTACATTATATTGCTTGTCATTTTTATATCTTGCGTTGTGTTTCTCCAAATGATGTGAAATTTTTATGGTAGTCTTTCCATGCTATGAGTGTACTATGGTATAAATGTTATGGTCATTGCTTACTATATGATCAAGTTATTTATTTAACTTGTTTACAGTTTGATAAATAGCTTATAAATAATATATAATTGATAAAATGGAAAATGTTAGTTCATTAGCTTAGTATTATGTTTATCTATCAGATTGATTCATGCTAGGGCCATGTGTTCATAGAAAATATGGAGTTTTAGGTTTAACTTGCTCTCACATGATTTATTGTATTAGCCATTTGTCTTTTTCATAAAGGTTGATATACCTGTCCAAATGACTTGAAATTCGGACAGTAGACTTTTGGTAGCACTTGTAGGACACTGTAATTTTGGTATAATTTTTTATGCACTTTTGATAGGTGTTCATAATTCCACCTAATTATCTAAATAAAGTAAGAAAATATATTAAAAGAATTTATTTAGGAATGGGCACTATGTTTTCTGGTGTTCATTAGTCATGTGTAAAATGTTGGTAAAGTTGGTTTTGCATAATTATATGTTTGTAACATATGTTAATAATTATTTCTTGCAATTACTAGTTTCTGGACAGTTCTAGGGGCAATGTAAATTACCCTATGTTAATTATGTTTTCTGAGCATCTTGTCTATAGCAAAGTTGTATATAATTCATGTATCTAGCTTGTGTTAAAATTTGGTGGTATTTGACTGAGTAGTTTTTGAGTTATAGATGTTTAAAGTCAGGTCCTAGATTTGGTTGCTCTCTGTTTGGAGCAGACCAGATTCTGTAGTTTTCTCTTTTAACCTATTAAACTTGAGAATTAGGCTTAGGTGATATTAAATGAATTATGGACAATTTCATAAGATTTCCAGATTATCCTCTTGCATGTCATTTGGAATTGTGTAGCTCCTGGAATGATGTTATTTCTAAACTGTTCATGCTTAGTGCAAATCTAAACTTTTCTGTTAAGCATAGTTGAGTTACATAAGGATGTTTGTGTTGCTACTTGGTACTTGGTTTAGTACCCTGTGATCT
Organism: Saccharum hybrid cultivar R570; assembly: GCA_038087645.1. Lineage (NCBI taxonomy): Eukaryota > Viridiplantae > Streptophyta > Magnoliopsida > Poales > Poaceae > Saccharum > Saccharum hybrid cultivar. The sequence goes on from JAQSUU010000520.1 coordinate 10,978,145, forward strand.
TGTGAGACTTGTTTCTTGATTGATGTGTTTGCCCTTTTCTATGTTATGCCTTAATGAGGTTTAAGTTGATTAGCTCTTGGTGCTTATGTGAACTTTGGTATACTTGCATAATTACTTTGTTTATTGCACTTCTATGCATTCATACATATGCATTGTTGCACCTCATTTAGGTACGTTAGCTGAAGCACGTGAAGGACCTAAGGTGGAGCCAAATCCAAAGACGGAGTGATGGATCCATCCCGAAGATAGAAGGATCGGACAAGTGCTAGATTGGAGGATGCTCGCCAAGCGGATTTCACCTGATAAACTCTAACTTGAGTCGGATCCTAGGCAAGCCCCGGAGCATTATAAGCCTCCTACCTTCAAAGCAATTAATTCTATATATGTTATAAGTATTGTTCCATTAAGTGGTAGGAGTTGGTTGGAAACCCTTGCTGCATTATATCATTCCTTGTCCAGATATATGAATCCTTAAATCCTGCATAGATTAGGATCGAGTAGATGCTTAGCCCTGCTTTAAGCGGTAGAAGTCAGGTGATTTCCTGTCACCTGCGAGATGTAGGGATATTCATATATGGCACAGTTGGCTATATGTGCTATCGTGGAATGGAACCATGTGTTAATAAAAATGAAATGAGACCCGGGCGGGATGACGATAGTGAAGCAACAAGGCATGGAGGTCTTGGGTGTGGATCTATCCCCCGTCTGAGTCGTTTAAGGACCGATTCGTTGTACGTCCTTGAGTCATGTTGAACGCAGTCTAACACTTAGTTGGTCGGATAAGTCGTTCCGACCGCGAATCCGAGTAATACAGTTTAGGCCGGGAATCGATTGGTAGGTCGCATCTTGGAGGAGAGTAACGGTTGTGCTTGGGGACATTGGCATGAGACGAAGGAGGGGTTAGAGTCCCTAGCACCTGGCAGAGTGTCGCCCTTGGGGATGCGGCATCAATCGAACCCGTGGCTCCTAAACTGTACCAAAGGTGACCTGAGCAGCCCTCGCCAGGCGTGACTCGGTGAGTGTTAGAAATACCCCTCCAGCTGGATAGGAATTCGATTCGAATCGCCGTCGCTCCCGGTTAGTGAGCACTTGACTTGAACAGCGGAAACGTAGATTCCATTAAATTGAACGGATGGTTAATTGGATAACGATGGAAAGGTTGCCTCAATTTATACCTGCTATGGTTAATATTGTTTGCTCCTAATAGAGTGAGTGCTCTAGTACAGGTTCTAATATAGATGATAGGTTAATGATAATTAACTTGATGCTTAAGCATTAATGATTGATCATCTATATTAAGCTTTTATGCAAAATGTTGTCAAGCTAGCCCCACTTTATATCAGCCTTGCATGATCCTTGGTGTCACCTTATTTCTGGTTTCTGACGGGTAAATCTAGCTAAGTACCTTGTCGTACTCAGGGTTTTGTCTCCACTTGTTGCAGGTTGTGATGTATCATGACGACTGCAAGAGTTGGTTGGCTCCTGCCTTAGTGACGGAGTGTGATCATGGGCATGATCCTTCTTATGTACCTTATCTCTAATGCTTTTGTTGGAAGTCGACCGGGGTATTGGCATGTATTTAAAATAAGATTAATGTTAGTTTCAAATTATTTTGCTTCCGCTATTTTTCAATGTAAGTTGTAATAACTTTGTTGAACTCCGATGTAAATTGATTTACTGGTGAAATGGTTGTAACATGTGACTTGTTATGTTAAATCACTATGATCTTGGTTTGTATGTTGGTTGGTTTGAAATCCCTCGTGATTTCATTGGACTACCGGAGTTATATGGACTCAAGTGCGAGAATTTAATCACTTCGGTGATTGTTTTTGTACTTGTGCTCTTATAATTTGGACGGTTCTGTTACAGAATCTGTCAGTCCCATGTGCCCCTTGCCGCCTGTCATCCAAGGATCGCCTGCAGCACAAGAAGACCGGTTCAGTATCATCTATAAAGAGGCAGAAACCTAGACATGTCTACAAGCTGACTTCAGTCATGCACACAATATAATCGTATACATAAACTCTCGTTTATTAATAAAATTTGAACATAGTAGATCAAACAGAGTAGATCGATTCGTCTAACATATGACGCAGGGATTGAACTACAGATTTATGAATTTGTAAAGCATACGTTGAGATCCTAAGGTCATTACCTGGTACTGCAACCAAAAATCATATAAAAAATCACAAGTAATCTATCCAATCACCAAATATAAAATATAAAACAAGAGGAATCCTCTAATCTGAAGTTGAGATTGCAGGCGGCATCCGTGTCAGATGCAGACGTTACTCTGATACTACAACTACTAACCAACAAGTTATTATTTTTTATATATACCATAAGTACCATTTCTTAATACTAATCTTATAATAGCAGTAGTACTAACTGCTAAGCAATTCGCCCACACAAAAAAATGAATACAGTATTAGGCATCTACTACTAGCAAGCACGTACAGGAACAAGCACGTACAGGATTGAACTGCAGGTCGGAGCAGACGCCGTGCTTGGATCCTCCGCTGTCGGATGGGCCTCGGCGGTGTCGCGTGGAGGGGCCCGTGTTCCCGGCTCCCTTGGCCCGGCGCAGGATGGAAGTGAGAGTCCTGGCCGGACGAGGCGGACGCCGTGCACCGCCGGAGCTCCTTGGCGGCGTCGCGCGGAGTAGGAGCCCTCGCTCCTGGCTCCCGTGGCCCGGCGCAGGGGAGTCGACGGAGGGCGGCGCAAGAGGATCTCGGCGGAGGGGAGTCGACGGAGGGTAAGTCGGAGAGGCCGAACCCGAGCAGCAGCAGGTGCGGGCCGCCGCAGCAGTCTCCATGGCAACTCCGACGACGATGAGGGCTTCTTGCGGGCAAGGTTTACAATATTGGTAAGAAAAAAAAAATCGGTCCTAGCGATAAACCCTGCTTGCGGGTGCCACCTCCGACGGGGAAGCTGCGCAGGGTGCCGCCCTTGGTCCAGTAGCGGGGAGCAGACCATGATGGAGAACGGCGAATGGAATGGCCAGGAGCAGAGGAAAAGAAAGACTGATTTGAGAGAAGACAAGGAAGGGGATAAGTTACGGCCTCACGGGTGGTCAAGGGATATTTTTGGCGCAGCGCGCGCATGAGACGACCCGCATGTAAATGGTACTGCAGTAATATATAGAGGACCAAAACATCGCAATGAGAACCTGTATAGCGCCCGCTAAAGCCTTCGATCGAACTGCAAACGACACAGGTAGCGAACGTAGGGTGCGTGCGCTATGCACCACGCGGGAGCACGCGCGAGAGGGAGCCAGCACAAGAGAGAGAGTGCGTGGGAGAGCGTGCCCAACTTTTTCCATATGAAAAAATGTTATAACTCACAAATCAAAAATCCAAATTAAATTACGATTACACCATTAAATTCGTTGCAATAAATCTATTAAAACAAGATCTCACGTGGATATATTTAGATAAAATTTATAAAGGATGACAAGTGGAGCCGTTGTTGGTAGTTGCTATAGAGTATGAGATATAGAGGATGATGGGTGCGTAAGAAACATATATAGAGGAGGAAATCTTGATGACCAGGATGTATAGAGTATGAAAATAGAGGACGATGAGTGCGGATAGCCTGCGTCCTCTGTCCGCGCTATTTTTTCCCATGCTCCTCTGCCACGTGGGACATCTCAGCTGTGATGATTTTTGCTCACGCGTCAGAAGACAGAAGCATAAAAAATTCTAATATACATACGTGAACTGGTTTATTTATAAACGTACTACCAAATATACCCGTGCGTTGCTATGGATGAAAAATATTTCTAAAATTCTTAATTTTTTTCTTCCTCAATCATTTTCTCTAACGGAGAAGATGAATTTTACTGTTTATTGTTTTTTTATTAGACATGTTGTGTTTTGAGCGTTTAATATGATATCGTTCAATAGTAAATACACGATACAATATGTCAGAAGTATTTTTGCTTTCGTTATACTCTTTGATGAATATATTTCCACTATCCATGTAGTTAGGAAGAAATAGAAGAAAAAATAATAGATAAATTTAATTCTTAATATTATGTTAGGAAATAAGCCCATGCGGCTACGGATGCACTACTTGTTTTCAAGAAAATAATAAGTACCAAAAAATTACGGCATGAATGAGCGAACGGTCTGTGCACTAATATGGAGATATCATGAATCAATGTATATATTAAACAAAATTACAACTACCAAATTAATATAAAAGTAAAAAATCGGAAAGATCACTATGTCCACCTATAACGATTTAGCACTATGAATACTCCAAATTATTATTCACTCGTTGGCACGTAAGTCCACGAAGCAAGTAGTCAAATTTATATAGTAAAATAAAAGGATATGGGGAGGACAAAGTATAATCTTTACTCATATCTGATGATGTTCTCCGTTCTAAGCCTAACGAGCAAAAAAAAAAATATGCACGTGCGACGTGCAATTGTTTATTATTTTGATTAATATTTTTTTTACCAGTCTTTTTTAGTGAAATTATTCAACCAGCTGTGCTCTAGCCTTCTTGTCCGTCAAGTCACAAGCCATGGTTCATGTCTAAGGACCTATTTAATAGAGTTCCGGCTATAACTAAAACAGCTTTAGTGGCGGCTTCATCCTTAGGGTAGATTCATTTGAGAATCTGAAGCAGTTTGTGTGGTTTGGTTTGGTAAAATAGCTTCTCTGGGATGTGAAACGTGTGAAATGCCAATAATTTCTTTTTTTTCCTTTTTCTGTTTTTTCTTTTCCCTCCTCAACCTTGTCCACTCGCCCTCTCCACTCTCCACCGTAAGGCATCTTCTCATTTTTTTTTGATTAGATGATGATTATTCCCCAACTACACAGCATCCCATCGCTAGACAGGCGCCGCTGCCTGTAACATCCAAAAATTCACATTCAAAAAAATCACTCACGTTAAAAATTATTTTCAAATGCATTTCAAAAACTATAAGTCATCTGAGCTCTATATCCTTCTAAATCTTATTCATCTTATGTCCATCCAAATTACCTCTCTTCAATTTATCATGCACCGTGGTATCAGCATCACCCGCCCGTCCCTCACCTCTCTCTCGCTCACTTCGCTCGATGCCCGACAACGGCGCGTGTGTCGACCCCACCACCATCGCCACTGCAGCGCACCCGCATCCGGCCCCCTCGCTGAGCGTAGCCGCTCGCGCACCACCACGACATGTTAGCCCCACCACCTTCACCTCGCTGCTTGCACCATGGGACCCACCTGCCTCTTCTTTCTCCTTCACGTACAGCAATAGCGAGCAAAAGCAAATAGAACAAGGCAAACACATACACAGACAACCACCCACATTTACCATTTACCATGCAAACATACAAGCAAGTGTCAGTCGTGCACCCACATATACACACATACAGATAGCTCATGCATGCATGCAAATTAGGTACCGGTCAGGCATGCAAATTAGGCATCGACCACCATACAAGGTTAGGCACCGTTCATTTGCATGCTAAGCATCTACTTGCTACACGTCGCACCGCCCATCATCCTTCGCTCTACAAAGATGCTTGCATGCCTCGCTACGCGCCGCATCATCCAAGCACCCGGCCACAGGGATGCCATTAGAGGCAAACAAGCAAGCCAGTGACATATCCCCGCTTCCTGACCTATAAAAAGGCACGCCAGGTTGCTCTCCCATAGCAGCACGTTCAGCTCACTACTCGCTTGCCTGCTCTCGCTTCACTTGCCTTGTGTATACCGTATACGGCCATACGCACGAGCCGGGCTCGACCGTTGTCGCACGACGAGGTGAGTAGCCCATGAGCATTCCCTTGCTCTTCCCACTCTCCCTGTGGTCTTCTCTTTACTTTCCTCCTTGCCCTTGCTTGTGTCGAGCCGCTCCCGAGCTCCACGATCTCAACCATGGTGTCGTCCATGCAAGAAGAAGATCCTTGCTAGCTTTTCTCTCTCCCTTTCCATGCATGTGTGTATGACGTGTGGGTCCTAAGCTATAACTCTATCCAAATAGCACACGCATAGTATACGCCATGCACTACCAGCCAAACCAAATGCTCACGTAATCACCCATTCCTTAATCGCGTATTATTCTTTTTCGCGTGATTAAATTTCGGCCATCTTGTAGAGCCACACGCTAACTCCGATTCCAAATATTATTCTTTCTAAATTCATCTAAAATCATGATCTATCTCTCATATAAATTTTATGATTTTTAGAGCTCATTTAAATTTATACGATTATTTATTTGAGCTTGTTTGTCTGTTGCGTTTGTTGCGTACTTCTAACTGACAGAGTGAACGAGCCAGAGAACGAGGACACCGGAGACGAGTACCGCGAGTTCGACGTCGAGGAACCGGACTAGCAGCAAGAGTTTGCCGAGGACGCCGACGGGGGCAAGTCCAGCCTATTCCCCTTTGATGCATGTTGATCCTATTTTTAAACACAACCCGTAGAAGCCGATTTAAATATTCCATGTATGTTATACGTAAGAAGTTGTAACAGAACCGCCCAATTATACGAGATTAAGTAGGAAATCATCCAACGAAAGGACAATTTAACAAACTTAAGCCCGTATAACCCGGTAGTCCGTGAAATCTTGACGGATTTCAAACCATTTCACATGATGCCCTTTGTGCGCTGGAGAATGTGGAATTTGGTTATCTTTATCGGACCCTGGCATGGTTCAAAGACAAAGACAACAAGAAGACAAGTGAAGAAATAAAAGCCCTACAACTACTAGGATGTAGCTACAGCAAGTCGCTCACTCTCCACCTGCTACACAAGTTCTTACCAGTTCTTACCTTGCTCGATAGGAGGGGTCGTCTACCAACAAGTCTGCAGCAATGGATGAAGTGTATCGGTGCCGTAGCACAAGACCTGTCAAGCTGTAGAATATGTGGAGCTATAGGTGGGCTGAAACAAGGAACGAACTAGCACCACGTTAGTTACAAAAGGCAAGCTGAATAATCGTTCAACCGGCGGTACTGTGCTGGTCCTAGTCTAGACCGTGCTAGAGACGCGAGCCTGGACACAAAGGAAAGCATAACACACCACCCAAAGTGAACGAAAAATCTCTAAGATCAGCCCCTTTCTCTTCTTTTCTTTTGCTTCTTTCTCTTTTTTTTCTTTTTTTTCTTCTTTTTTTTTCTTTTTTTCTTCTTTTTTTTTCAGGGGCACTCAAAACTGATTATATGAACAAGAACACTCCCAAAGAGTAACTCAGCACACACACTTTTTCCGAAAGGGCAGGGGTATTCCGGTAAAAAAAGATATTTGTTTAGATATGAATACTTGCTGCGTGGTTAGTTTGATATTTGTAGCACAGGGTGAACTAATTCCTCGTCCGATTGGAACTTCCAATTCTACTCAGACTTGGCCAACAGCGAGGAATAACCGATCCCTTGATCCGACTCAAACTTCAAACCCTACTTGGATTCGGCCAACAGAGAGACTATATGATAGCGCGTGTTGTGATAGGAAAGTGACAAGAACTCGAAACTCTAAGGGAATAAACTAAGACCAGCAATCCGACACACCCGATGCAACCGAATATTCAACAAACCCTAACTAGGTAGCACTAGCCACGGCTCAAAGGTCTATAGGATTGCAGGAAACTAATCTACTATATTTTTTTTTGGCTTTTCTGGACTATAGGAAAAATAAAATAGTGAAGGATTGGAAGTCTCTCACCGATAAACCTTGCTCTGATTACCAAATGATATGAACCCGCAAGGGTTTGTGGTCGATCTTTCGATGAGAAGCGTGAGATAATTCGATTGGTGGTTGGAGATGACGTTCACGGCCCGACTACAGCCTTCCAAGACTGCGCCTTAGCGACCGATACACCACTTTCCAAGGCCGTCACGATCTTGTGGAGTATGACAACCAGCCCCTAGGGCTCTCGTCCTGCAAGCAATCGAAGAACTAGCAAGAACGAGGAAACAAGCACTGAAATTGCAAGATAAAATTAAAGGTTTCACACTGAATCTTATTATGAGTGGGGTTCCGAAGACAAGGAGACGGGCGACTGGATCAGCACGCGCGCCTACAAGCAAGTAGCGATGGCTAAACTTGATCTAAACAAAACCCGAGTGTTCCTGGTGGTGGCTAAGGGGTATATAACGTGTGGAGGACGACCACAAGAGAGTTTGGGTCGTGCTCCAACCTAGGACGCGTCCCTACTGGACTCTAAACGATACAAGCCCATTGGGCTAACTTAAGGTGGCGCAGCACCCTGGACAGAATAGACCTCTCGATGATTTTTGGACTGTTGACGCCGCTTCTGAGCAGGTATGAGTATGATGTCAGATCCATATGAAAGTAGACTTTATTAGCTTTCCAACAAGTGTAGAATCACCCCAATCCGACTCCGTATGTAACCGTGGTGACCGTCGCAAGTTGAAGGTGTGCTGCAGTCCGAATCCAGCCTACGCGAGTCCTTTTCCCTTTCGGTCTTCTCCTTGATTCCTAATCAAAACAAGAGTGCACGTGTCTCCAAGATCTAAACAGGATGGACAAGAGCTCAAGAAGGAACTCACTTGATGATTAACTTTTCGAGCACGAGCACGAGTAATAGGACCAGCAGTTGTCGGCGTGGACGGCGTGGATGTATGATCGGTGTTGATGTCCTCATCACTTTCTTTGGAATCCAGAACTCGAATTGGCTGCTCACGATACACTAGATCTGACTTAAGTTTTATGCCTCGAGGTTCAATTATTTCCTCTGGAACGCGCAAACATTTCTTGAGATGTGATACGTGAAAAACAGGGAATATAGCATCCATTGATTCTGGTAACTCCAATTTGTAAGCCACTGGACCCTTCCTTTCCAAGATTTTGTAGGGTCCTACAAATCTGGCGGCAAGCTTTCTGCGTATTCCAAACCGCTTCTTCTTCATTGGCGTGACTTTTAGATAAACATAGTCACCAACTTTGAACACAAGTGGTCTCCTTCTCTTATCCGCATAACTTTTCTGACATGACTGAGCTGCTCTCATATTTTGCTGAATGATATGAACTTTTTTTTCAGCTTCTTCCACAAAGTCAATACCATAATACCTTCTTTCCCCTGGCTCAATCCAGTTTAAAGGTGTTCTACACTTCCATCCATACAGAGCCTCAAAAGGTGCCATCTTGATACTTTCTTGATAGCTATTATTATACGCGAATTCTGCTAAAGGTAACCACGACTCCCATGAACCTCTGGAAGACAACACACAAGCTCTTAACATATCCTCTAAAACAGCATTAACTTTTTCAGTCTGACCATCTGTTTGAGGATGATAGGCAGTGCTACGAATCAGACTAGTCCCCAAACCTTTGTGCAAATGCTCCCAAAAGTGGGCAGTGAACTGTGACCCTCTCTCAGACACTATAGTCTTCGGTATGCCATGCAATCTCACAATCTCTGCAATATACTTCTCGGCATATTGAGGTGGTCTATAAACTGTCTTGACAGACAAAAAGTGGGCTGTCTTGGTAAGACGATCCACGATTACCCAAATCGAATCATGGCCTTTCTGAGTAGTGGGCAAACCTGTGATGAAATCCATACTTATATCGTCCCACTTCCAACTAGGTACTGACAAAGGTTGCAACAATCCAGCAGGGTTTCATGTGAATAGCTTTCACTCGACAACATGTGTCACATCTGGCTACATAAGCTGCAATTTCCTTCTTCATCTTTGTCCACCAATAGCGAGGCCTTAGTTCTTGATACATTTTACTACTGCCAGGATGAATGGACAACTTAGAGTGATGAGCTTCATCCATAATTTTATTCTTAAGCTTTCTATCCTTTGGAACAACAAGACGGTTGTCGAACCACAACACGTCCTGCTCGTCCACTCTGAAGTGTTTTGAAGGTTCTTCTTTAATTTTCTTTTTGATGTGGAATATCCCTTTATCTGCTTTCTGACCTTCTATTATCTTACTCTCCAAGGTGCAACTGATCTGAATACTATGTAACACGACAGGGTGCATTAGATTAAAACCATCTTCGAGTAAGGGTTGCATATTCAGACAATGTGACTTTCTACTCAAAGCATCGGCTACCACATTGGCTTTCCCAGGGTGATACTGTACATTCAAGTTGTAATCTTTAATTAGTTCTAACCATCTTCGCTGTCTCATGTTCAATTCTGGTTGGGTGAAAATGTACTTGAGACTCTTATGATCGGTGAAAATGTTGCACACATTACCAAGTAAATAGTGTCTCCAAACCTTTAAGGCATGCACTACGGCGGCAAGCTCAAGATCATGTGTCGGATAATTGATTTCATGTTTTCTCAACTGACGGGAGGCATAAGCAATGACTCTTCCTTCTTGCATCAGAACACACCCTAATCCTGTTTTTGATGCGTCACAGAACACATCAAAAAGTTTCTCGATGTCTGGCTGTGCAAGAACTAGAGCAGTGGTCAACAGTTTCCGCAAGGTGTGGAAAGCTGTCTCACACTCCTCTATCCACACAAACTTGTGATCTTTCTGTAACAGACTTGTCATCGGCTTGGCAATCTTCGAGAAGTCTGGGATAAAGCGGCGATAGTAACCAGCTAACCCTAGAAAACTCCTGACTTCTGGCACTGTGGTTGGAGTTTTCCAATCCATAACCTCTTGCACTTTGCTCGGATCTACCGAAACTCCATTCTCAGATAGAATATGACCAAGGAAAGAAACTTTCTTCAACCAAAATTCACATTTGCTGAACTTAGCATACAACTTATGATCTCTCAGTCTGGTCAAGACAATTCTTAGATGCTCTTCATGATCTTTCTCATTCTCAGAGTATACTAAAATGACATCAATGAAGACAACTACAAACTTGTCCAATTCTGGCATAAAAACCGTATTCATCAGATACATAAAGTATGCAGGAGCATTTGTTAAGCCAAAAGACATAACAAGATACTCGTACAACCTGTATCTGGTAGAAAAAGCGGTTTTCGGGACATCTTGTGGCCTGATCTTTATCTGATGATACCCTGATCTTAGGTCTATCTTAGAGAATACCCTAGCTTTAGCCAACTGATCAAACAAAACGTCGATATGAGGCAAAGGATATTTATTCTTGATAGTTACAGCATTAAGAGGTCGATAATCCACACACATTCTCAGAGTACCCTCTTTCTTTTTCTTCACGAACAAGGCAAGACATCCCCACTCAGACTTACTCGGTCGGATAAACCCCTTCTTTAGCAATTCTTTCAGTTGCTTCTTTAGCTCAGCTAACTCATCAGGAGGCATCCGATAGGGTCTCCTCGAAATAGGAGCTGTCCCGGGGATCAACTCGATTCTAAACTCAACATCTCTATCTGGAGGAAGGCCAGCTAACTCGTCTGGAAACACATCCGTGAACTCACACACTACCGGGATCTGGTGGATAGGAACAACTTCCATGGCACAGGTCACACTCACAAGGTCTGTTCTTTCGGGCAATGGTACCTAAAAAGTACCCTCTCCCTAGGGATCCTTAAGGGTAAGCAACCAACTGCTTGTATCTATGACTGCCCCCCAGTTCTTCATCCAGTTCATTCCTATTATTACATCCAAAACTAGTCCAGGCATAACTATCAGGTTCACTCGGAAACTTCCGACTACCTAACTCAAGGGTTGCCCCTCTAATCATTTTATTGGTTAACACATCAGCCCCGGCTGAACTTATACGATAACCATAACTCAATTCTGTGCATAGTTGTTCATGCTTCCGTGCAAATGCTTGACTCATAAAAGAATGCGAGGATCCAGAATCAAATAGAACAACTGCAGGGTGATGGTTAACAAGAAACTTACCAGCAGTTACAGGCTCTCCCTCAGGAATCTCGTCAACGGTGGTATGGTGTACACGGGCAGTGTAAGTCTGTTGCTTCTTTCTAGGCGGATAAGGGCAGAACTTTGAAAAGTGGTCTGGCTGACCACAATTGTAGCAGGACCCCTTCACTGTACCAGCAGATCCTATAGCTCCCTTGGAGTTGCTCTGTTCTGCAGTTGCGGTGACCTTTGCTGGCGGCACAGCCATCTTGTACGGCTTCTGTGGTCCCCTGTAGTTCTGGGTTTTATGCTGTGGCGGCCTGAACCTTGCACCAGGTGCGGACGGACGATAAGAAAGATGGTTTGCAGTGACAATTCTAGACTGTGATGGTCCTGACTCAAACACCCTCTTGCGATTCTTGGATGCAGTGTATGCGTTGTTGTTCTTTTCTTGTTTCAAACAATCACTGACAAAGTTATTGAACCTGGCGCGGGTATTGGTACCCACATGCTTCATCATCTTCAGACTTAACCCTCTCTTGAAACTAGCAATTCTCTTTGCATCTGTGTCGACCATGTCTGGAGCATAGCGGCACAAGCTATTAAAGGCATGCAGATACTGTGTTACAGTCTTGGTACCTTGATTTAAGGCCAAGAACTCTCCGAGCTTCATCTCAACCAACCCTGAGGGAATATAAACTCCCTTAAACGCTTCAGTGAATTCTCTCCAAGTAATCTGGGCATTGGGAGGAAAGGTGGTGCGGTGATGCTTCCACCACATCCCTGCCGGTCCTTGTAACTGATGTGCATCATATTCTGTCTTCAGAACTTCTGTCAGTCTCAACACACGGAACTTGTCCTCCATAGTGTTGTTCCATTCTTCAGCGTCGAGTGGCTCTACTGCTTCCTTGAAAACTGGCGGCCTGGTGTCCATGAAATCCTTGAAATTGCTGTACTGGTTCACCCCATGGCCACCACCTTGATTATTTCCTCTCTGAACATTTTCAGCGATGGTACGCAGAAAATCTTCCATATTCCTTTGTGACTGCTCAGCGTTGCGCTGGCTTCCAAGGAACTGTGCGAAGAATACCTCTGCAGTGAGCGGTGGAGGAGGGGGCAATTGTGGCTCTGGCTGTGGCTCCTAGTGATTGACGTTGTTTGCACCACCCCCACCAGGCCCTGCACCGTTGCCACCAGTTTCAGCGGCCTCATACGTGGCACGACGAGTGTTTGCCATCTGCATATTTCAGCAACAAGTAATAATTGAGCGAAGTGGTAGTAATTGTATTCGAATGAACAATCATGCCATACTGAATTTATTGGAGAGAACAAGTCATGCAATAAAACAGAGGCACAATAATCACATTCCAATTAAAACAACATCACTAATCAAATTACTTCGAATGCAACATCGCGTTCCATACAACCACGTTGCCAGCATACATACACTGGACTTTTATGCGTTCGAGCATCGCATACACAACCAAGATTCAAAAGATCACCAGTCTCAAGATCGAACAGGATACAACACGATACATGGAAACCAAAAGAAGGTCATCGTGACAGAGCCTATCACTAACACAAGGCAACTAGCCTACTCCTCGGGGCCATCGTCGAGGTCGGAGGCGTCACCATTGCTACCATCAGAAGCGGCGTCGTCGTCGGCGTCCATCTGGGCGGCGTCCGGAGGAGCATACGGGCCCATCCCGTTGTAGAGGGCATGAAACTCTTCATGCAAGTTGGCGTTATACCCTTCTAGCTCCTCGACCCTCGGCCTCAGAAGGTCTCTCTCGTTCCAGGCTTCATTCCTTTCCTGCACTAGCTGTCCCATCATGCGGTCTGCATTTCTGTTGGCCTGAGTCAACGTCTGTACCCGCTGCATAGCACTCTCACCTCTCTCGAGAGCCCGATCTCGCTGCAAGCTCATGTCGGCCAACTGCTCCTGCAAGCTAGCTATAGCACGTGCTTGCTTCTTCTTCTGCTTCCTTGCTTCAAGCCGGTCATTGCCACGTAGACCAGTCAAGGTCCAATAGGTACTCTCAAGGCCTTGGTATGCTCTGATGGCTGCATACATGGCACTCATTGTGTGGTTGTTGCTAGCCCGTCCTTCACTTGGACCTCTAACCAGGGCACTTCCTTGCGGTTGCACCCAAATGGCATCACGAGGATCATCTCTCGGGAAGGTGCCTGCCAAAGCTGCTGCCAACTCATTAGGAAATCTGCTCATTATGTCTCGTATGACGTGAAAGGCTGCACCCTCTGCACCCTCAACTGGAGTGCGTCCTTCAAACTCCAAATGCCAACCATCCCATTCTGGCGCATCACCAAGAGCAAGGACGGTGATTTCCACTACCGCAAGTCCATCCTCAGCTAACTGGCTCTCACTCCAGGAGTACACCGGCTCTTGACCCTCTGGGTACCCCACATCATGGAGCACTCTCCAAAGCAAGGTGGGCATGCCAAACTCACTTAGAAAAGTGTCCATGCTGCGGTGCTCCCGCGGGGCCATCTGGTGACGGGGTGCTCTTCCGCCAGTGGACTTACGAGCAGTCTTCTTCGTGCGGGCCATCTGTAGCACAAGTTTTAAATCACCCGATGAGAACATATTTTAAGTTGATGTCACTTTTATCAAACTGGGATAATCCTTTTATAAGGGGAGGAATGCATGTTATGAATGAAATACACAGGCAATATGATGCATGCGCGAGTCTTACGTTCTCACAAACTTAGAAAATAAAGACATCTAACGATGAATTCGGTGGCATACAATGATCTCTCATATACGTAACTAATTCGATCTACACGATAAACGCTGTTATGTACCTGCAGAAAATTCATTTCAGCCCATTCCCCATGAATGCATGAAAGCAGTAAATCTACCTACACGCTCTACATGAATCCCCAGATGCGTGTACAACGGTAGTAACTACCCAAACACATCGTCCTATTGACGGCATCGCCTCAACGGACGGAACACCCACACATGCGATACTTTCATAAAAACATGTGTAAAACATGTAATTATTCTAGTATCATATAAGCACTCTCCCTAGATCGGCGGTGTATCCGATCATGCTCTCACAACTCACACTTACCAAAGCGTAGAGGTAACTGATCCATACATTACCACTCAATTAAGTGGCACTCATACAATAGCACGCCGTATGAGCAACGAAAGAGAAATATGGTGCAAGAACCCCAAGTTAGTACTTAAATAGCCACCTAGAGTCCTTAACTGGGCATACAGGATATGACCACTGGCACACCTTTAGTTTTAAAATCACACTGTTTAAACATAATTTTGTTTTAAATACACTTATGAATAGTAATCACGTTAAACCATGCTCTTATGCCAGCTATAACAGAACCGCCCAATTATACGAGATTAAGTAGGAAATCATCCAACGGAAGGACAATTTAACAAACTTAAGCCCGTATAACCCGGTAGACCGTGAAATCTCGATGGATTTCAAACCATTTCACATAACAGCCAAGATCGTACTAAGTTTAACGGTTACCATCATAAGTTACATAAATGTTCGCGGCATAAAATACATCGGAGTTTAAACATAGTTATTACAAACCAAGTTTGAATAAAAGTAGCGGAAGCGGTAGTTCAAATCACGCACACACACAACATTTTGAAATAAAGTGCCAGCTTGTGATCACCTCCAGCAAAAGCATTAGACTAGAAGTAGCGAATGACTATTGCCCATGGTCCTAGGCTTCGCCTATTGCAGAATAGAGATAGTTGATACAATAGCCGTAGTACATCTGTCCATCTGCAACAAGTGGGAACAAAGCCCTGAGTACGAGAAGGTACTCAGCTAGACTTACCCGTCATAAACCAGAAATAAAAGACACCAATGAATCATGATAGGCTTTCTGGTGGGATAACTGACTCATTTGCAAAAGGCATTTTTAGCATTTAGGAAAACCTTTACAAAGGCTTTGCATCAAGTTAAATCTTTATTAACCTGTCAACTACATTTGCACCTGTACTAAAGTAACATGTAACTAAACAGGTAATGATAACCAATGATCATTAACAACTTCCATTATGTCATAATTCATATAACTGTCCAAGTGTTCCATCAATATTACTACGATGAAGTAGCTCAAGTCAAGTGTTCACTATCCAGTGAACGATGGCGATTCGAATCGATTATTAACCAGCTGGTAAGTTATTCCTCACACAAACCTCATTCACCCGCTAAAGTGAGGTGTTGGTCGCCGAGTCAACCATTCAGGTAAAGTCGCGAGCTTGCCAGGAACCACTTGTACCCGGGGGCCGCCCGACTGCTCTTTGGCCTTATCATCGCGCCCCCGTATCCTGCCACTACTGCTCTGGTACAGTGCGTTGCGGGCAATCCACTCGGCCCGAATAATCTCCCAGTTTCGCGGTCGGAAGGTACTTTATCCGGCCAGCTAAATGTGAGGCATGCGTTCAACATGACCCGAGGGACAACAACGGACAGTCCTTAATCGACACAGACGGAAAACACTACAGTCCGAAACCCTGCAAGTTTCCGCCCGGTCTCAAATTCATTTCACACTTAGTTATACCATGACTTCATAGTCATTCAAGCAGATCCAGGTAACCACCTATAGCTCGCAGGTGATAGGAAATCACCCGACTTCTACCGGTCTAAGCCAGCTAAGCATTGACTCGACTGCGGATACCAGGGTAACAAGTATATAGTATAACAAAGGTAAGCAAGGTATAATGCAGCAACGTTTGCAATCAACTCCTAAACGTAATGCATCAAATTAAGTAAAGTTAATAATAAATTATTTGCAAACCGGGAGAGAAATGCTCCGGGGCTTGTCTCTCTCAACAGAGCTCGGACGGTGGTTGGGGCACTCGGGGAGCTCTTCACCGACCTCCTCTTCGGCTTCTGTCACCTCCTGCTGCTGCACCTCGAGCTGCTCCTCTGGCTCCTCGGGTAAGATGACTGGGTTCTCGGTTTGCGATCCTGTATGATGCAATGCGCATAAGTGATTATGCAAACGTGCATCGAAGGAGATGAATGCAATGAATATGTTGAAATGCAAGGTAGTCAACATCATCCAAGAACTATATACTACAAGCACATGTCATCTACTGCATTCTCTTCTACTACTATTATGTTAAGTTAACATATCTTATGAAATGCTTCAAAGATACACCAAAGCTTTACTAATTTCTTAATTACACTTAAAGCAACACTTGCTTAAACCCTAAATAATAATAGGTTTGAATAGCAATATATATTTCTGATGCTCCTAAAAATCTAAGAAAATTACAGCAGCATAATACTACCCTAAACAGACTACCATAAAAATTTCATGACATTTGGATAAGTCAACTATCCTGTACAAAAATGACAAGCTATAGCATACAAATGAGCATGAAATTACTTTGTACTATGAAAAGTGTCAAACAACAGAATTAATATTTTTCCTAGGTCCTTCATGGAATATAATGACTGTACAAAAATTATCACATGCATGTTTTATACAAAGTTTGCTCTCTAGCAAAAATAACAAAAATCAGCCATTAAAGGCACTTGAACTACACCTCAACATTTTTCCACAGCACATGCATGAAACATATTTTTCCTAGGAAGTGCATGATATATGAAGATTAACAAACTTGAAATCATATTTTTCTGATACACATAGGATTTACTAACCATTTTACAAGATATCAGCAATATCAAGAATTAATTAAAGCTCTACAGAAAAGTATCCCAAAAATGACATGCAATATTTTTAAATCATAGATCTGGTTCCAATGAGTTCATAGAAATTTATTTCACAATTTTCGGAGCTCAAATAAATACAAAAACATTTTCCACAACATTTTTCATCATGAATAATAAAAGAAAACCGAAAACGATTTTTATTATTGAAACTGGGCCGGCCCATGGAAGTAAACCGGCCCGTGGCCGTTCTCGGCCTGGTCCACGCGCGCGGGGGGGGGGGGGAAACGAGCGAGCAGGCCCGCTCGGGCTTCGGCCCATGGCCGTTCGCGCGAGGAGGCCGGGGCAGGAGATGCCGGAGGCGACGGTGACCGCAACGGCGCGGCCACGCGACGACCGGCCGGTGGCCATTGCCGACCACGCCTGGGTGCGGAAAAGCGAGCAACAGGTGCACGGGGAGGAGGCGGATCCGTTTTCGGTGATAGAGAAGCAAGAGGGGTAGCGGGGAATCACTCCCGCGGGAGGCCGCGCGCGCGGT
This sequence comes from Saccharum hybrid cultivar R570, assembly GCA_038087645.1. NCBI lineage: Eukaryota > Viridiplantae > Streptophyta > Magnoliopsida > Poales > Poaceae > Saccharum > Saccharum hybrid cultivar. Next base: position 10,996,091 of record JAQSUU010000520.1, read on the forward strand.
GACGCCATGGCCGGCGGCGGCGGATGCACGAAATCCGCACCTGCTTGGCTCGGGTGACGGCAACAAGGTGCGCACGGGGTGTCGGAGAAGGAAGCGAAGGTGGGTGCGCGAGAAGGCGAGCTATGGCGGCTCACCATCGGCCAATTTGGCCGGCGGGTGCGGCGGTGGCGACGCTCGCGCGGTGAGGTGCTCGCGCGGCACGGAGCGGAGGAAAGCCGAGACGGGGAAATTCGGAGAGGGAGGGTGGATGCGGAGCGCAGACGATTTAGGAGCGTGAGGCGCGCGCTGGCGGGGGCCACCGACGGCCAGCTGTCGACGGCGAGCGGTGCATGCCGGCCACGGGGCGCGCGGTGTCTGCGCGGGCGCGTGCGTGTCGCGGCGAGCGCGGGCGAGCAGGCACGACGCGCGGGCGGGCGGGCGAGCGCGCGGTCAGCTGGGTCGGGCCGCTTCGCGGGCGGGCCGAGAAGGGAAGCGGCGGCCTGCTAGCGCTGAAATTGTTTTTTCCTTTTTTATTTTTCCAGAGAAAATTCAAGTAAAATTATATTTGCAGTTTTCAAATTCAATTTTGGGCAAGCAAACGACCTTTTCTGAAAATGGCCCAAAAATAAAAGTTGCTTAGAATTTAATTCTCTACAACTTTGCTTTTAAGACCAAAGTCCAAATCTGGATAGATTTTGATTTTTAGAATAAAAGCTAATTTAGAGAGGATTTTTGAATATTTTCAAATAACATTTTTAAAACAAATCTTTGACAAAACTTTGAGTAATTTAGTTGCTCCAAAAATTTGACCTATAATTCTAAGTGATATAAAATTTTTAGTTGCAAAATTTTGATGAAATGTAATTAGCACATTATCACAACATGTTATGCAATGCTAGTTTCCACATTTTTAGTTTATTAAAGGTACACCCTAAGCACATATGATTATAGATGCCATGACATGTTATGCTCATGATTTGCAATGCAAATGCTTGTGTAACACCGGAGTGTTACAGAAGTATTTTCGCTGCTGAGCTAAAACCCATTTGAATAGTCATTCTTGAATTGATATTATCTAATAATTGTCTTGTTCATTAGGGACAAATAATATGCTATGGTAAAATATAATTATTTCGTATGCTTAGCATTTGATACTCATCATGGATACTCATTACTATATTTTCTCAAATACAATGATTTTAAAGGAAAAACTATATGAGTTGTGGAAATGAATTGTGGGTATGATAAAAGGGTTAATGAACAAGATATAGATGGTGATTACCCTAGAGATGGGGCGGATCGGTGTTCCTTTTATGGGATGTCGCGGTGTCGGGGCTTGTACTGTTTATGGTTAAGCACGAAGACATTTGTCTTGTATCTGTTAAGGACTGAGTTGATGTAACACCCTAAAATTTGCTTCTTTTGAAAAACAGAGAAATTGATTTAATTTCGAATTTGTGTGCTCATAAAAACATAAAAAAATAATATTTTCATTAAATTAAAATTTATTATAGGGGTAGCAACATTGTTGTGCATTCATGCCGGTGCATTTGATTTATTGTGATGAGTGGTTTTTCTAGAAATTAATTCTGATTTAAAACTCTTTTGAAAATATAGTTGGAAATCAGGAAACAAAAGAAAAAAAGGACAAATTTCACCTTCTCTCCTTTCGGCCTGTTGGCCAGCGAGCCCAGCTCGTTTCTATTTTGCCCTCTCCTTTTCTCGGCCTGGAGGCCCGCCCGAACCGGCCTACTCCTTCCCTTCCCTCGCGGTTGGGCCGTCAAAGCCGAGCTCGCTTTTCCTCGCTTCTTCTCGCGCCCGCGTGGGCCGGCCCAGGAAGCCGCAACCGCGCGCCCTCCTCTCCTGGGATCATATCCTAATTGATCACGTTGGGTCAATGCGTGAAGTGTGAACCAATGTGTTAGCATGGGAGCATCCTTGTTATCCTATTCACTATAATCATAATACATATGCATGTGTCCTCCTTGATGACCTATAGATTATAAGGTAGGCTTTGATATCCTGATGCCTTGTTGCCTATGGGATTTGCATTGGGTAGCTGTTGCTAGTGCTTAATAATAAACAATGATCTTGTAATATGACTAATGAATTGTGCAATCACCCATTAAGATGACTCTATTACTGTTAAAGGGTGCTAGAGCATTATGTTGTTTTTATGTTGCTCTAGTTTCTCTCCGTAAGGACTTATCTGTAAGTGATAACCGGGATTGACAGTACAGCTGTGAGGGCTATATGGCTCTGGCTCTAGTTGTTTAAGAGACCTTTTCTAGCTTGTTAGTGATTACCGAAAGGCGCAAGAGGGGTCATGTCTAGTATGGTCATGGCCTACCAAGGTGGGTGCAGTCTTTTGTAAGTCGCCCCTTGGAGGGAGGTTCATGCTTTCCAATTGAGAATCCTTAGCGGCTCTAACTTGTTAGACGAACTTTTAAATGGCTTTATATGATTTCTGGTGTTTTGGGAATGGCCTCCCCATGTATTTGGAAGTCATGACTCACGGTGAAAGTGTATACCTCTGCGCAGAGTTAAAAACTAGTATACTAGCCATGCCCACGGACACGGGTGGCCTTGGGGATTCTTACAGAATAAATATTCACCATTGCTATATCATGCTTATCATGGTTGATATTATTATGCTTATGTTAATTGCTATTTCATTATTCTTATTACAATTGATCATTGGTTTATAATGGGAATTTGGTTATCTTGTTGCTACTCAATTGCTAAGTAAATGATGAATAAAAGTTAAATGCAGTAAACCAGTGTCTAACCTTTTTGAGCCTCATGAACCCCATGATATTTTTGTGGAGTTCGACATGGACTCACTCTTGCTATTTTCCACACCTCAGGATAGTCTCTGGAGTTTTTAGGCTTGTGATCAACCAATTAGTTTGTTCCTGGAGTGGAGTCTACACCCAGTGTTCAGAGTTGTCTTCCCGCTATGTTGCTCTGTAAGGTATATTTTATACTATTGTGTTACGTATATTAAGCATTTGTCTCTTGATATTACACTTATATGTGGCTATATGTGAGATTTGGCTCCTTTATTTCACATATAGTGTATGTCTGGTTTTGTCCTTAAAATCGGGTGTGACAGAGTGGTATCAGAGCAATGCTGAATGTAGGACGCAAGCCTAGTTGAAACTGGTCGTTATAAGGTCTAAACATTGCCACAAAAATCCTTGTTCCATAATACCTTGATATTTTCTTCTTATCTTACTGTTCACCTCTACCTTGTTGCTTATTTTAAAAAGTCTTGTGCTCATCCTATTTCTTGCTTTGATATGCTTTTAGAATCTCATCTTATCATCTTCTTGTGACATCGGAAGAGAAACATTAGGATCTTTGCCCTATATGAAGATAACGATAGCAATCGTAAGTTGAGTCAATGCGTGAAGTGTGAACCAATGTGTTAGTTGGATTGTCATTATATTAAGAAGTTGTGTTTCATAATTTCATCTTTAGGCACTCTTAAGGCATAAGGATTAATGAATAATTAGTTGGGGTGGTTTTATGTAATTCTCTACCTGCTGATTTCTAGAGCAGCATTAAGTGTTTATGTTATATCTTAAGATCTGGACGTGAGGAATATATGAAATTTTCCTAGGAGAAACTATACCCTTACATCTTCCCAATCCCATTGGAATCACCTTTTTTATCAATTTTGAGTTATGAGATACACCCATTCAAATTTGAGGTTACTGCACAGTCTGGAGTTCTAGAACAGTTTTGGTTAAGCTTTGTTTTGACTTAGTTAATGACGGAATTTGGGAAAGTGTTCTATAAGTAAGTTTCAGAGAATTTGATAAGCTTTCCAACGGTATAAGGTGCAACCTAATTGGATTAACAGAACTAGAGATATGGATGTTTTACTGTATTGCTATTTTCCTGCTCGCGAGGAATTTTAGTTTATTTGTTCTTGTTGGTACACACGAGTTTTTATTGGATATCGGAAGGTCGTCATGATAGTATATCCATTGAGAAGAAGGTTCGGGCTACTCTTTCGTTCCCCTAGTTGATATTTTCTTAAGGGGGGTAGCCAAGATGAAGAGTTCGGTTGTCTATGTGGTTGGGTTTTCTTTTACCTCTCATGCTATCAAGTCTTATCTTGTCATCTCATGAAGTTGCACTTAGGAATGTTAAGAATGACTAAATCCTAATGTATTCATGTTACAAACAGATGGTTAATACTAGGAGAAGTTCTTCACATGGTGACCGAAGGGACTCTACCAATTCATCTAATCCTCCGCCGGCAACAAATTCTCCAACTATAGAGCAAGCTTTGATGACACAGAATCAATTGTTGCAGACTCTCATTCAACATGTGGTGAATTTATGATGGGACACCCGCCGACATTCTCTCATGCGAGTGATCCACTAGAGGCAGATGATTGTCTTAGAGCTGTGGAGCGACATCTTGACATAGCTCAGTGTGATGACTATCAAAAGGTGCTTTATGCTTCCGGACAACTTTATGGTGCTGCTCTAGATTGGTGGGAATCTTTCCAGGATGGACGTATTGATAATGCTTCTCAGATAACCTGGCAGGAGTTTAGAGATAAATTCAAAGCTCACCACATTCCCAAAGGGTTGATAGAACTTAAGCAGGATGAATTTCGGGCTCTAAAGCAAGGATCTATGTCAGTGTGCGAGTATCGTGATCAGTTCACTCAGTTGTCTCGTTATGCTCCTAATGAGGTGAGAGAAGATGCAGATAAGCAACGTCTCTTTCTTAAGGGAATTTATTATGATCTTAGGTTACAACTGAAGGGCCACATCTATCCAAATTTCCAAGCTCTGGTGGACCGTGCTATTGTGCTTGACGATATGCGCAAGGAGCATGATAGGAAGAGAAGGAAGATGCAACATCAATCTGCAGGTAGCAACACTTGTCTCGGTTTTGCTGCACAACCAGAGTATCAGTCACACTCTATGCATCTATTTGGTAGTATAGATCGGGATCGGTATCAATTTCAGCAACCCAATAATGACGTGCATTACTTTAACTCTCAAGAACCATGTCTGTCACCTCCGATAATTAATACCAGTGAGGAAGGTCATGGTTGTGGAGAGATTGAGCACTATGAGAACGATTGTTTGGAGAAGCTTACTAAGAGTAATTGCAGCCAGAATCAACAACATCAAGAGCCAGAACAAAGTGTCCATAATCAGGAGGTGCAAAGAAATAAATTGAATCAAAAATATATCCAAGGAAGGTTGAACAATGTGGATGTGGTTACCATTTATGAAGCTAAAGAGGTTGTTCTTGGCTATATTGGTGCAGGCTCAGACACTGCTATGGTTTTGTTTGACCCTAGGGCTACACATTCGTTCATCTCTCGCAAATATGTAGAAGATCATAAGATAACTATGCTTTCAATGAGGAAACCGGTGGTAGTTAACCCTCCAGAAGGAGAAAAGAAGGCAAACCGTATATGCCCAAGAGTTAGTCTTGACATAAACAGGATGAAGTTTGAGGCAAATCTTATTGTTTTGGAGTTAATGGAAATAGAGGTTATCCTTGGAAAAGGTTGGTTACTTGCTTGCAAAGGAGTGATTAATTCTGCCCAATGTTCGGTGCTTCTAACCACACGGTCAGGAGAAAGAATTGAGTATGTAGGTGTTCAAGCGGCATCTGAGGAAAACGAGAATGACCAATTAGAAGGTGGTTACACTGAGGATAGCAAAGTGGACCATGAGCTTACAGAAGTCATAGCAGAGGAACAAACAACTTTGGAGGAGCTCAATATGAGAGATGATCATGCTTACACAGATTAGCTAACGAGGATCTTAGAAACTGTCTCATGATTCTCATTGAAAGATGTAACTTGGAAAAATGAGGATCGAATGAAGATAGAATGTCACTATCTCTTACTATCTCTTTTATCATCATCTTCCGAATCTCGAGGACGAGATTCATCTTAAGGGGGGTAGAATTGTAACACCCTAAAATTTGCTTCTTTTGAAAAAGAGAGAGATTGATTTAATTTTGAATTTGTGTGCTCATGAAAACATAAAAAAATAATATTTTTCATTAAATTAAAATTCATTATAGGGGTAGCAACATTGTTGTGCATTCATGCCGGTGCATTTGATTTATTGTGATGAGTGGTTTTTCTAGAAATTAATTCTGATTTAAAACTCTTTTGAAAATGTAGTTGGAAATCAGGAAACAAAAGAAAAAGAAAATAAAAAGGACAAATTTCACCTTCTCTCCTTTTGGCCTATTGGCCAGCGAGCCCAGCTCGTTTCCATTTTGCCCTCTCCTTTTCTCGGCCTGGAGGCCCGCCCGAACCGGCCTACTCCCTCCCTTCCCTCGCGGTTGGGCCTTTGAAGTTGAGCCTGCTTTTCCCCGCTTCTTCCCGCGCCCGTGTGGGTCGGCCCAGGAAGCCGCAACCGCACGCCCTCCTCTCCCGTTTCACTAATGGGTGGAACCCATTTGTCAGCCGTGCCTCCTTCTTCATGTTCGTGACCGAGCCGGAGTTGAGCTCTTCTCCAACCGATTCCACCGAGCAATCCGGGAATCCCGGGATCATATCCTAATTGATCACGTTGGGTCACTTTAAAAGGGAACAGCAGCCATCTCCTATCTTTTTTCCTTATCTACGAGTCCCTGTTTGCCCTAGCTGGAGGTCGTGGGCGGAAAACCTGAGTTCCGCCGAGCCCGTGGAATCGACGAATTCGCCGTCGCATCGTGATCGTAAGCACTGCACTGAGCTTCGTCATGCTCTCATGAACTTAGCAAACCTTTTCTCCACTCCGTTTTCTTGCTGGCTTGTTCACAGCACCTCGTCATCATGTGTAGGGAACCACCGCCCGCCATTGTTAGCCGTGCCGCTTCTCCGAGCCGTCACCACCTTCGTTTTCTTCACGGGTGAGCTCGCCTTCATCCCCTCTCTCTTCTAGTACCTTTGTTTTGCCGAATCATGAACTGAGCTACCGGATTGAGTGTGCGCCTCCGTGGATTTCTCGTCGTCGGTGAAATCGCCACCGTGGAGCTGCTGTTGGTGACCGGCGCCGCCCCACCCTTTTCTTCTTTTAATTCTGACCCTACATCATCAGATCTACGGCCAGGAGAGGCCGATACCCTTTCGGCCGTGAGTTTTCTTAAAGAGCCCCTTTGTTTTTATGAAATAGAACCCGCGGTCCTTGGCGTAATCTAGGAATTACGTTTCTTTGTTTTGAAAACGTATTTCTTCTCGGTAATTCAAAAATACGTTTTTTGATATTTACAGTTTTGCCACTAAACTTGTTTTGAGCATAAAATCTTCGTTTTAACTCCGATTTGACCCGTTCAAGTTGCGTTAGGTTCATATTTGCGAGCTCTACATGATAGTATAGTTGTATAGTAGGTTTGTGATATTTAATTTTCGAGCTTATATTAAAGTATTTATTTGTCTATAGGAAATCTTAGAAAATTCATAACTTTCACGTTTTAACTCTAAATTTTGTGATCTTTACGTTTGTGTGATCGTAGTAACGTGTAGAAGAGTTTTATAAACTTTTTATATTGTTTTTCTACTGTTGGTGTACTGTTCTAATTGTATCTCTTCTTTGCCTCGTGTATGATTGCATATGGATGCTTGCGTGGTGTTCTATGATAATGTCCAGTCGGTGAGCTTTACGTGTTGATCAAGAAGAATTTCAGCTGAAGCTTTGGATTAGAAGAAGGATCTCATTTTAAGGCAAGTATAGCATGGGAGCATCATTGTTATCCTATTCACTATAATCATAATACATATTCATGTGTCCTCCTTGATGACCTATAGATTATAAGGTAGGCTTTGATATCCTGATTCCTTGTTGCCTATGGGATTTGCATTGGGTAGCTGTTGCTAGTGCTTAATAATAAACAATGATCTTGTAATATGACTAATGAATTGTGCAATCACCCATTAAGATGACTCTATTACTGTTAAAGGGTGCTAGAGCATTATGTTGTTTTTATGTTGCTCTAGTTTCTCTACGTAAGGACTTATCTGTTAGTGATAACTGGGATTGACAGTACAGCTATGAGGGCTATATGGCTCTGGCTCTAGTTGTTTAAGAGACCTTTTCTAGCTTGTTAGTGGTTACCGAAAGGCGCAAGAGGGGTCATGTCTAGTATGGTCTTGGCCTACCAAGGTGGGTGCAGTCTTTTGTAAGTCGCCCCTTGGAGGGAGGTTCATGCTTTCCAATTGAGAATCCTTAGCGGCCCTAACTTGTTAGACGAACTTTTAAATTGCTTTATATGATTTCCGGTGTTATGGGAATGGCCTCCCCATGCATTTGGAAGTCATGACTCACGGTGAAAGTGTATACCTCTGCGCAGAGTTAAAAACTGGTATACTAGCCGTGCCCACGGACACGGGTGGCCTTGGGGATTCTTACAGAATAAATATTCACCATTGCTATATCATGCTTATCATGGTTGATATTATTATGCTTATGTTAATTGCTATTTCATTATTCTTATTACAATTGATCATTGGTTTATAATGAGAATTTGGTTATCTTGTTGCTACTCAATTGCTAAGTAAATGATGAATAAAAGATAAATGCAGTAAACCAGTGTCTAACCTTTTTGAGCCTCATGAACCCCATGATATATTTGTGGAGTTCGACATGGACTCACTCTTGCTATTTCCCACACCTCAGGATAGTCTCTAGAGTTTTTAGGCTTGTGATCAACCAATTAGTTTGTTCCTGGAGTGGAGTCTACACCTAGTGTTCAGAGTTGTCTTCCCGCTGTGTTGCTGTGTAAGGTATATTTTATACTATTGTGTTACGTATATTAAGCATTTGTCTCTTGATATTACACTTATCTGTGGCTATATGTGAGATTTGGCTCCTTTATTTTACATATAGTGTATGTCTGGTTTTGTCCTTAAAACCGGGTGTGATAGTTGATGATTCATCTTGCCTAACTCATTTTCATACAATGCATGGGAAAGGCTTAGTCTAAATCCCTAAAATGTTCTTGATTTCCATGAAGGGAAATCCACAGAAACGAAGTGTAAAATGACAAAACAATCCGTCAATTTACCCAAATCCCAGTGATACACAAAGTCATACACGAATATCAGAGTACAATAGAGAGTTTTACATAAATTATTCTCTTTGCCACGCAGGGCGGAACTCACTCACACATAGCATCAAGAACAGCATCTGACGAAGATAGCAGCGGAAAACGATCTCCCTCGTAGTCGTACTCCGGCTCAGAACCTATCAAAAATTTATCAGTACACTTGGTACTGGCCACGCATCGCCCACCATATGCTTGCATTGCTTTATGGAAAGTGGAATGCATTGAAGGAAGTAGAAAGAGACCTATTTAGGCTATGGGTTTCATATGCAAGTAGTTAATATTTTAATATTAAGATGTTCATCAAATTTTAACCCGTCTTATTCACATGTTTTTCCCAAACCCATCGCACACATCACATCTCATCTCACTCTCTCTCTCTAGACGACGAGATCGACTCCCGCTCAGATCTCACCTCAACGGCCAAAGCCAAAAACCAACACGAAACCCGAGGAAAAGGTAGAAAGGACTCCTCTCTCTAATCTAGTGAAGCGTAGGTCATGGGAATGTCCATATCCGCGAATGCGGCTATATGTATAGATCGATCAACTCTGTAGAGCGTGTACACCTGGTAATCCACAAGATCGCCATCCTCGATGATCCGGCTCGTCTAGGCTGATTCCGACTGCCTCCCAACCGGTATAGTACGACCCTACCACTCAGCCCTAGGCTACCCCAGAGTCCACCAAAACACTGAGACTGTGAGACATAGTACCGGCCCCCAAGGTCACTACGCTGTCTTAGGAGGGTGTGGGTCCCCATGCCCGTACCTCCCTACACTATCACCTTCCAACCTAGTAGTAGTGGTACCGCCCTAGTCAGTTGGGTAATCGTCTCCCGCCCATCGAGAGCGAGTGGTGTGCACGAAGGTCCCATGGTTTCGGTTCTCAAGACATACCAGTCCTTAGGGGGACCGGACAGGATATCTTCTCAAGTGGGGATCACCAACTCCCCTGTGCCACGACAGCACCTCCACGAGGGATAACCAACACCCCAGTTCACCTCACAACATACCCGCCACAGGTAACCCTCATGAGGGATGCCCAGGTCGCACCCCTCCAGCAAGACTTGCCCCAAAGACTCATCGTAGGATCCTGTCCGATCGACTCAACCCTCACCACCCACCCAAGACGCACGCCAAGATCTTGCCAGTTCTTTTATCAGGTTTACCAAGTTATCGACACTATGTGCCTTATACATATACGCCTCTCACTCACCGGCATCACATCACAGATATAATGCGAGTAAGAGTAAAAGCAGTAATATGTAACAAGCGAGCATCTAGCCTAACAGCAGGGTGAGCAAGAGTAAGGTTGCAACAAGGAAAAGGGCTCAAAGTGAAGCATCTACCATGCAATCTATCATCATATTATTGCATAAAAAGTAAAGCACTAGCAATTCTATATTTGCATGCATAATAGGTTCTATGGAAGTGGGTGGGGCGTGGCGCCTAGCAGGTCATCACCCAAGTGCTAGCTATAGTTGGGGTCGTACTCCTCAGTCGGTAGGTCCTCTGGCTCTGTTAAACGTAATGTAAAGTCGCATTAACGACTCCTATAGAGGTGCACAAAGAAGCAACAGAAATTCAAAAGATCCAAATGCACTCAAACACAAGCCTAAGATGTAGAGCTCATTTTTAGAAAAATTTAGAAATTGGTTTGGTATTTTTCTGAGTTAAAATGAATTAGTTATGAATTTCTAAAGATTAAATGATTTTTTGGAAACGAAAAAGAAAAGGAAAAATCCCGGCAGTGACACGTGTTAAGCTCTGATTGGCCGGGACAGAATGTATCACTAATAGGTGGGTCCCGTTGACTGGTCAATGGTTAGCGGTCAACGGTCAACCTTGACCGGGCCTCGGTGGGCTGGGTCAGGGCTGGATACGGGCCGGTCTGGGCTGGGTCGGGCCCGCCACGTGGCGAGCTCTATTGCTGCCACGTCACCTATTTGGATTCAAAAACCAGGCTCGGGCTGGTGAGCTTGGCTCACGGTGGACACGTAGGGACGGTTCATGGACCTCTTGGCTAGGCTCATCATGGACAAGGTCCATCTCTCCTCCTTCCCTTCTCTGGCCCTCATGCGCCAAGTGCACCGAACCGCTGTCCCGGTGCCTTCCCTTGCTTTCCCGCACGGCGACGCTCCCGCCGGCGGTGAGCGTCCGTTTTCAAGCCGTGGCGGCTCCCCGACGGCGATCTAGGGATCAACTGAGCCACTAGTACTTGGCAAACCCGATGGTGCAGGGAACTCAGTGGTTTGGCGCCTCCAACGTACGTTTCCATGGCGGCGGGCGGCGCTCCGACGCCTTCTCCGTTCCGGCAAAATCGAGCAGAAGGGCTCGAACGTCACCTTCCTTCTATGCTAGAACGTGTTCCTCCACATGGCGAAACGGAAGAGCTCCATCCCCTTACCTCTACTCATCTATCACAGCTAGGCCAAGGTTTCACTGTGGCAGAGTACGGACACGGTGACCGCGTGCGGTGCGGTGCGCGTCACGATCGCTCCTGAGCCCCTGTAGCTCGGCAGCATCTCCATGTGTGCGCTTCACGTGAGTGGATGCGGGTGGAGTTGTACGCTTGGGTCATAGCCTCCCTACGCTCGCTCCCAGTACGAGAACGGTGACAGTGACGCCATGCCGGGGAACAAAATAGAGACGTCGGGGTGGGCACCGAGCTCACCGTAGGTGGTGAAGAAGCAGGCTATCGGTGCGGGCGAGGCGATGCAGTGGCGACGGTGGTGCAGTGCAGGGAGAGCGGCAACGTCGATGTAGCCGTACGTCGATGCTCTGAGCTCCGACGTGCTCCACAGCAGCATGCTTGCCTTCGGGTTCCCGGGCTACTTCTCCTCCCTCTCTTCTTCTCTGTGCGCTAGCGTGGGTGTTGGGTGACACCGAGGGCGGTGGAGTTGGGGAGAGTAGCTAGGGCACACGCTTAGGGGTTCTTATAGCCATACATGGCAGTGGCTTGGATGGCGAATGGTGGTGATAGGGAGAAGGGTCACGGAAGGGTGATCCGAACCCTTGGGTTAAGATTTGTAGGAAAGGGGTTGGTGTCAATTGCGCTGGGCTCATGAATTGGAATCCTAGGCGGTTGAGGCGTGTACAGGTGGTGTCAGGCGGTGTCAGCCGAATTCGCGGCCATGGCGGCATCAGCTTCACGTGCGCGGTGCGTGCTTGGTGAGCACAAGCGACTGGCGAGCGGGACAGGGGTTATGGCTTGGCGCGCACGGCTGGTAGAGGGAGCATAGGGAATCTCCCCTCGCGCATTGCATGTCCCTGCTTCCCCCTCTAATTTCCATTTGGGCGAAGCAGAGGAATCAGACGAGCGGGAGGAAGGGGATGAAGGCGGGTCCCGCCCGTCAGCGAGTGAGAGCGGCGGGGTCTAGTTGTCGGTGACGTAGGGGTGCGGCTCCTCCTGGCGCGTAGCGTCGGCAATGTGGCCGAGGCCGCAGCGGCCTTGCTGGGCCGGCCCGTGTGGCGAGCGCGTGTGCGGCCACGTGAAGACCAGGGCGTGGCCGTGAGTTGGGCCAGGCCGGCATTGGTAGCTGGGCTAGAAGGAGTTTCCCAGCTCTCTTTTATTCTTTTAACTTTTCCATTTTATTTTCTTGCCATACCAAGTAATGCATTACTTATTAGTGTATATGTGTGAGTTGTTATCACAAGCAACCCTAGTGGGTCCACTTAGAAGTGTTTAGTGTTGTGACTAAATAGTCATGGATTCTTTTACACTTTTATCTAATTAGTTAAGCATTAATTAAATAAAAGAGGTTGCTTTTAATTAACATTACAAAGAACATAAAATCCAACTCAAGCATAATTTATTTAAATGCAAATTTGCAATTAATGAATTTAGGTGCTACTTGTGCAACTAGGTTAGGTTTCCTACATGACACCTCACCATTCATAGGTTATTTTAGAAAAAAAAATTGTAGTTGTGATTTTTGAGTTAGGGAAAATTTCTAGGTTGTTACAGTCCTCCCCCCTCACAGGAATCTCGCCCTGAGATTTAAGGTGTGACATACCTTTCAAAGAGGTAGGGGTAAAGCATTCAGAGTTCGGACTCTTTCTCCCATGTAGGTTCCCGTTCAGTGTGGTTACTCCACTGAACCTTACACATGGGTATCACAGTGCTTCTAGTCTCCTTCTCAGCTATGTCTAGTATCCGAATCAGGTGTTCCTTGTACTCTAGGGTATCCTGGATGTCTAGTGCATATGTGTGTACCTCTTGCTCTGGCAACTGCAAGCACTTGCATAGCTAAGACACATGAAACACTAGGTGTACTCCTGTCAACTCCTCGGGTAACTCTACCTTGTATGCCAACTTGCCAATCCTCTAACAAATCCTGTAAGGTCCCACATACCTAGGCGCCAACTTTCCTTTCACATGAAATCTGACGGTACCTCGGAGTGGGGAGACTTTGAGATAGACATAGTCCCCAACCTGAAACTCAAGGTCTCTCCGATGGTTATCTGCGTAGCTCTTCTGCCGGCTTTGGGCAATCCTCATGTTTTCTCGCACTTGGGCGACTCCTTCTATGGCATCTTTGATCTTTGCGGGGACAAATAATGATCTCTCTCCTACCTCTGACCACATCAGAGGGGTCCTGCACTTTCTGCCATACGATGCCTCAAATGGTGACATCTTGAGACTAGCCTGGTAACTGTTGTTGTACGAGAACTCTGTGTGGGACAAGATTTTCTCACAATCAGACCCATACTTCAAGACACATGCTCGGAGCATATCCTCCAAAATCTGATTAACCCTCTCTATCTGACCATCTATCTATGGGTGGTATGCGGTGTTGTAATCAAGTCGAGTCCCTCTGGCCTTATGGAGACTCTTCCAGAACTTGGACACGTATTACGTACCATGATCAGACACTATGCTAGTGGGGGCTCCGTGGAGTCTGAGAATGTGCTCGATGTACAAATCTGCTAGCTTCTCAACTCTGTAGTCATTTCTTACAGCTATGAAGTGAGCTACCTTGGTCAGTTGGTCAACAATCACCCAAATCGAGTCATGGCCCTTAGGGGTTCGAGGTAAACCCACTATAAAGTTCATGGATATGCTCTCCCATTTCCACATTGGGACATCCAAGGGGTTAAGCAACCCGGCCAGTCTTTGATGTTCGGCCTTGATCCTATTACAAATATCGCATCGCACGACATGTCCAGCGATATCTACCTTCATGTTCTTCCACTAGAACTATTTCTTTAGATCAGCATACATTTTGGTGCTTCCTGGGTGGATACAATACTTAGAGTCATGGACTTCTTCCAAGATTTCTTGCCGCAAAGCGAGATCAGATGGTACATAGATTCTATCCTTGTAACAGTACACTCCTTGCACATCTTCCCTGAACTCGGGGCACTTGCCCTTCTTTATGAGTTCTCGGATCTCCCAAATTTCTGGACACTCTAGTTGAGCATTGCGGATCTGATCCTTGAGGTTGTATTGCACTCGAAGCTCGTTCAACATACCCTTTGGTAGGATCTCAAGACAAAGTTCACCCATTTCCTGACACAACTCAGGTGGTACGGCTTCCATGGACAGATTGTGGCAATAGCTCTTTCGGCTCAAAGCATCAGCGACTACATTAGCCTTTCTCGGATGATAGTGAATCTCTAGGTCATAATCCTTTATAAGCTCTAGCCATCGGCGCTGTCTCATGTTCAGATCTTCTTGAGTGAAGAAGTACTTCAGTCTCTTGTGATCAGTGTAGATATCATACTTATTTCTGATCAAGTAGTGCCTCTAGATCTTTAGGGCATGCACAATAGCGACAAGCTCAAGATCGTGAGTCGAGTAGCATTGCTCATGGCCCTTCAACTGTCAGGATGCATAGGCAATGACTCTTTCACTTTGCATCAGAATGCAGCCAAGTTCTTGGCTGGATGTATCATAATAGACCACGAAGTCTTTCTGGATATCGGGCAAGGCAAGAACAGGAGTGGTGGTAAGCTTTTGTTTCAGAGTCTAGAAGTTGTGCTCGCACTCGGGCGTCCATTCAAACTCATTAGTCTTCTTCAGTAGATTGGTCATGGGCTTGGATATCTTTGAGAAGTTCTCGATGAATCTGCGATAGTACCCAGCTAATCCGAGAAAACTGCAGATATCTGTCAGATTGCGGGGTTGTTCCCACTCCTTCACCACTTCAATTTTTGCGGGATCTACAGCAACTCCCTCAGCAGTGAGAACATGACCAAGGAAGGCAACTTCCTCGAGCCAAAAGTCACACTTGCTGAACTTGGCATAAAGCTGATTCTGCCTCAACTTCTCCAGAACCACTCTCAAGTGTTTCTCATGCTCTTCGGCGGTGGAAGAATAGATAAGGATGCCATCAATGAACACTACTATGAACTTGTCCAGCTCGTCCATAAATACCTTATTCATCATGTTCATGAAATAAGCCAAGGCATTAGTGAGTTCGAAAGACATCACTGTGAACTCATATTGCCCGTATCTGGTGATGAAAGTTGTCTTAGGAATGTCCTCAGGCCTGATTTTCATTTGATGATACCTAGACCTGAGATCAATCTTGGAAAAGAACTTAGCATCTTTCAGCTGATCTAGAAGGTCATCGATCCTAGGCAGAGGATACTTGTTCTTGATGGTCACGGCATTCAAGTTCTGATAGTCAATGCACATCCTCATGGATCCATCCTTCTTTTTCATGAACAAAACAGGGGAACCCCAGGGTGAAGCACTGGGTCTGATGTATCCCTTATCTGACAACTCCTTGAGCTGCTTCTTCAGCTCCTCTAGCTCATCGACTGATATGTGGTAGGGCCTCTTAGCAATAGGCCCGGTACCAGGCAGAAGGTCAATCACAATCTCCACATCCCGATCAGGTGGCATACCTGGCAACTCCTCAGGGAACACGTCAGGATACTCGTTCACAATGGGTACCTCATTGACTTACTTGGCCTCTAAGGCACACAACATGGAGACTGTCTTCCCCTGATTCGGCTTACAGCGGATTACGTGGCCACTCGGATGTGTGATCTCTATATACCTTGGTGAACAAGATATCACTCCTTTATGCTATGTCAACCAATCCATCCCTAGTATGACATCTAGTCCCTCAGATGGAAGTAAGGTGAGATCGTCTAGAAAAAGGTAGCCCTCAATGGTGATACTCACTCCCTGACATCTCTTGGTGCATATAATGTGACCTAAAGGTGAGCTATTGTCAATGGGCTCCTTGCGGGGAGTCACCGGTATGCTATGTTCTCGTGAAAACTTGGTGGAAATGTAAGAACAAGTAGCTCCAGAGTAAAACAAGACTAAAGCTATAACTCCCTGTACCAAAAACATATCGTACACCACGTCGGAAGCATCCTGGGCGTCCTCCGTGGTCATGTGGTTGAGATAACTACGGACAGCCCTAGCAATGTTCTTGCACGGAGCAGCAGGTGTAGCAGCCTATCTTGCCTAGGCCGACGCAGGCGGTGTGCCATTCTTGATTGGGCACTCAGCGATCTTGTGACCGGGCTGGCCACAACCGAAGCAGGTGAAGGGCGCGCTACCTGTGGAGGTAGGTGTAGCGGTCCTCCACGTGCCAGCTCCCTGAGTAGGGCGACTCGAAGTGGGACGGCTCTAAGCAGGGCGGTGGTAGTTGGCGGTGTAGGTACCACCTCCACGACTCGGAGCGGTCACTGCCCCCTAGGTGTAGCAAGAGCGGGGCTGAGGAAGCACGTGAGCACGTGGCCTCTGCGGGGCCGGGCCACGAGAGGAACTCTCGAACCCGCGCTTCTTCTCCTTATGGAGGGCATCCGCCTCTAGACGATCCCTCTCCATCTCCAGCACCTTATTGACCGTCTCACAAAGGGTGCGGCAAGCATGACCCGAGAGGGCCACCTTGAGATGAGAGTTCAGCCCCTTCTTGAAATAGTACATCTTCTTCTTCTCGGTATCGGTCTCACCTGGAGCATACCTCATCATGCAGGTGAAACGAGTAGTGTACTCCTAAACCCTCTAGGAGCCCTAGGAGATGTTGTGAAACTCCTCCACCTTGGCATCCATGACACCCTTAGGCACGTGTTGTTCACGGAAGGCCTCAATGAACTCCTCCCAAGAGATACTCCCCAAGTCCTCGTGGGCGTCACAGTAGTTGTCCCACCATGCGCGTACAGTGCTAGTGAGCTGGTGGGCGGCTACCCCCACGCACTCCTCATCAGTGCAGGTGGTGAGGTCTAGCTTCTTTTCCATCTCACGGAGCCAGTCCTCAGCGGCGATGGGGTCATTGTCGACGGTGTCGAAAGTAGGAGGCCTCAGCTTGAGGAAACCCTCCAACTTCCAATGGAAGTCATTTGGAGGACCCCTGTGGCGGTGAAACATCCCCTAAGCCAGTGTCTCCAAGAGGCGGGTTTGGCGGTCCATCACCTCTGCCAGCTGTGGTGGTGGTGGCGGTGGTGCTCCTCCTCCAAGCTGCTGGGCGGCATCCGCACCTAGTGCAGGCTCCTCTGGTGCGAGCTCCTCCCTAGCTTCGAAAGGAGCTCTTCTGCCTCCTCCACGGCCACGGCCACGACCACGGGCCATAGGCGCGGGGGAAAGCGAGCGGTTGTTCAGACGAGCAGAGCGGCGGCAAGACATCTCACTGTAGGGTTAGGTCATTATTTCACATTCTCGTTAGATGCATTGTTAAGTGGTTTATCAGTTTAAAAAGAAATTACTATCCAACACTCATACAAAGATGCAAATAAGAACCAGAAGATGTGATAAGATCCAAAACATCCATTACATTAATTTATTACATAGCGACATCTCTAGTAGCTACACTGACAGATTCACGGGAATCATGCTACTCGTAGATAGCTCCAAAAATGGGACACCCTACATTACTCCATAAGTGCATCACATCTCTGGCCACACATGGCTCATCATGTCTAATACTACCTTATTAAATGATTATGTGAAAAAGGTAACAACTCCTGTTCGGGAGTGATGGGTGGTGCAGAAGGACCGGAAGTGGAAGCCTCGGGAGTGCCCTCCATGGCATGGAGCTCATCGTCGGAGTGGTGGATCCTCGCGACGTAGGTGAGAGCATAGTCTAGCATCTTAGTCCTCAGAACCTCTGAGTAACCCTCAGTCGGGCAAGCCTTGAAGTTGAGCTTGGTGGCCTCAACGTGGAAAGGCTGTCTGCACGGTTTCTTGCACATCCTAGGTAAGAGGATGTCCTGGACCTTCCCGATCTCCTGGACGCGCTTGCGATCAACGTCGATCCAAGCCGGGTTGATGCGGTTCACCTTGTCCTGAAGGTACTCAGTGCTCTTGATGTAGTGAACCAGGTGATGCATGTTGTAGGTGGTGGTGATGGCAGCCTCCATAGCTAGCTTCTCCATCGTGTTGCAACGGGCCTCTAGGGCAAGCTTCCTGATGCCATGATGCTTCTCCTTCTCATGGAACTCCCTCAGGGTAAGTCTCTGATGCTCAATCCGATCCTCACACTCAAGCACCTTGGACTCAAGATAGTCATGGCGAAGCTCAGCCTCCCCAACTTTGTCCTTGAGATTGGCGATCTCCTTCCGAAGTGACTGCTCATGGTTCTCGTAGAAGGTCTTCATCCTATCATAGCCCATGTGCTCCTCCTCAAGCTTGCTGACCATTTCCCCCTCCTTGCGCTCCACCTTGGGGAACTCCTCGTCACAACGGAACAGGAGGTCTTGGTAGCGGCGGTTCTGCATCTCCACATCCATGATGTAGCGATCCTGGGTGATGATGTACTGCGCGGAGGCCCTGAGATAGGGGTCGACCTTGTCACATGCAGCATGGTCTGCAGTGGTGATCTGCGGCTCCGAGAACCTATTGAGGTCCAGAGCAGCAGGCAGCAGACAGTATGGTCCCGTCTTGAGGTAGTCGTGTGCGTCACGCATCACACTACGAAGAGCTGTGCGCGAGACGGACTGCACACACGAAGCGATGGAGTTCTCCACCTCTAGTGTCTCAAAGGCACGCAGCATGGGTACGAACTCACTGGCGGGGACCTTGAGGTGGACCACGATGTGGCCCTTGAACCCGTTGGGTCTAGGCTCACCCCGGCACACGTACTCGATCTGCTCTGTGGGGACGCCTAGTGAGCCCAGTATGTCGTACAGGATCATGGCGAACCCACGGTGAAAGCCCAAGTTTGGTTTTGGAAATTGAGTGACACCAAAGTTGCTAATGTTATGTGATCAAGTGTGATTAAGCTAGGTATAAGCAACATGTGATGGAGGTGAAAATGGCATGGAGAGATGGCCACAAGACCACATGATTTGGTGCATGAAATGATGAGCAAGATCATGAAGGAATGCACATAAAATGATGGACATGATGATCAAGTGGAGGAGAAGGATCTAAGAGCGCAAGGCAAAGGTATAATCATAGGGTTTTCCTTTTGCCGGTCTAAGATGAGTAAAGAAGTGATTGACCGGGTTTAGGATACATAGCCGACTATCAAGAGGGGCAATCATGGTTAGCTCAGGAATCAAGTGCCACTAGATCAATGTCTTGAGCATATGCATTAGGATCTAGTTGAGAGCTAACATAACACCTTGGAAAATGATTGTGAAAATGCTTACACACATGCACATGGTGTTTGTACACTTGGTGGTGTTAGCATATTTGCGAAGGCAGTAGAGTTTGAGCGGTACAGAGGGGTTTGGGTTCCTCTCTCCCTCCTGCCGAGCTTGTGAGGCGGGATTCAGCGCTTTTTGTGGAAGTGAAACGACTATTTTCTACTGCGCCTGAGGTGAAGAAACGGAGGCGTTAGTCGCGCATCCGGTCAGTTCAAACCATAGGCAGACGCGCGCGAGGGGGTCACGGACCGGCATGTCCGGTCCCTCGTGGAACCGGCGCATCCGGTCACGCACCCAGGAGAGCAGCACGAAGGGTAGGTGCGAGCGGACGCGGTGGGTGCAGCGCGTCTGGTCAAACGGTGAAACGCGTCCGGTCACGTCGGGAGCTTACTGGAACCTCTCTGTTTGCTGTTTTGCTGTGACCTGCGCATCCGGTCCGATTAGTGACCAACGCGTCCGGTCAATACAAGTTTATACGCGTGAAAACAAGCTGTTAGAGCACGCTAGTGACCTGCGCATCTGGTCAGTTCGATCGGCGCGTCCGGTCGATCCAAAAATTCGCCCAGTGAAGGGGTAACGGCCTTTTTCGTTCGTGGGGCTATAAATAGATGGGGGACGGGTTTGGGGGGTTCTCTCTTGCACATTTGAGATATTGAGGCACACTTTGAGCTAGAGAACAACCTCTCTACTCATATCTTTGCTTGGTTGCACATCTTGAGTGAGATTGAGTGAGATTCAAGTGCATTACTTGAGAGTTGCATTCTAGAGGCACTTGATCTTTGAGTTGCTGTGGATTACTTGTTACTTTTCTGTGTTTCCCGATGCGTTAGACGGCTTGGAGCAGCGGAGGTGATTGAGCTCACAATTGGAGATTATTGGAGCCCTCACTAAGTATTGTAAGGGGTTCTTGATCCTTCCCCATGGGAGTTCATGAATTGGATACTCTAGTGGAGCTTATGGCTTGGAGGATCCCCATCTTGTGTGTGGTTGTGCGGCGCCCGCCGAGGGCTTGACTCTTGATAGTCGATTAGCTCATGAACCGACAAGTGGGTGTATCGCCACAACGGGGAGTAGCTTGCCGGGAAGCAAGTGAACCTCAGGATAAATTCTTGTGTCGTTCTCTTCCTGAGGATTTCTCTTGTGTGATTGATTGATTGGTTCTTCTTATCTCTACACAGCGGTATAATCACTCGAAGCTCTTCTCTCGTGTTACTCCTTGTATTTAGCTCGTAGTTGTTGTTGTGTTTAGTGGATAGCCTTGTACTAGACTTGTGTAGGTGGCTTGCTTAATTAGTTAGAGCTAGTGCATTTTGCTTCGCCACCTTTTGTACTAACACTTGTGGTTAAGTAGAAGTTTTCATTAGGCTATTCACCTCCCTCTAGCCTATTTGGACCTTACACACGATAGGCCAGTCCGTCCATAGGGAGCTCAACAACAGGAGTCATCTGCAATTTTAACCGTAAGACAGAGTCAGTACCTTGTTATTTATGAAGTAACTTGAGTAATACAGATTGAAACTTGGTAAGACAAGGTGAAACAAAGTAACTCAAGGTGATACTTGGTGAATCTTGTGTGAAACAGGGTGATTTAGGGTGGAACGGAGCGATGTGATAGGTAAGGTAGAACAAAATGTATGTAAGAGAGTGTGAAATTGAGGTAAGCCATGCACAAAAATGCAGCATGGTCGGTAATATAACCGAAAGTGTCAAGATCTTTCCTAATTCTATTGTCCAATCCTATGGGTCCATCCTAGGGTTAAGCATGGCTCTGATACCAACTGAAATGTTCTTGATTTCCATGAAGGGAAATCAACAGAAACGGAGTGTAAAATGATGAAACAATCCGTCAATTTACCCAAATCTCAGTGATACACAAAGTCATACACGAATATCAGAGTACAATAGAGAGTTTTACATAAATTATTCTCTTCACCATGCAGGGCAGAACTCACTCACACATAGCATCAAGAACAGCATCTGACGAAGATAGCAGCGAAAAACGATCTCCTGGAACCAGCTCGAGCGTAGAACAAACCCTCTAGTCCTCCCAATCATCTCCCTAGTAGTTGTACTCGGACACAGAACCTGTCAAAAATCTATCAGTACACTTGGTACTGGCCACGCATCGCCCACCATATGCTTGCATTGCTTTTGTGGAAAGTGGAATGCATTGAGGGAAGCAGAAAGAGACCTATTTAGGCTGTGGGTTTCCTATGCAAGTAGTTAATATTTTAATATTAAGATGTTCATCAGATTTTAACCCGTCTTATTCACATGTGTTTCCCAAACCCATCGCACACATCACATCTCATCTCACTCTCTCTCTAGACGACGAGATCGACTCCCGCTCAGATTCGCCTCAACGGCCAAAGCCGGAAACCAACATGAAACCCGGGGAAAAGGTAGAAAGGACTCCTCTCTCTAATCTAGTGAAGCGTAGGTCATGGGAATGTCCATATCCGTGGACGCGGCTATGCGTATAGATCGATCAACTCTGTAGAGCGTGTACACCTAGTAATCCACAAGATCGCCATCCTTGACGATCCGACTCGTCTAGGCTAATTCCGACTGCCTCCCAACCGATACAGTACCACCCTACCACTCAGCCCTAGGCCACCCCAGAGTCCACCGAAACGCCGAGACTGTGAGATGTAGTACCGGGCCCCCAAGGTCACTACGCTGTCTTAGGATGGTGTGGGTCCCCATGCCCGTACCTCCCTACACTATCACCTTCTAACCTAGTAGTAGTGGTACCACCCTAGTCAGTCGGGTAATCGTCTCCCGCCCATCGGGAGCGAGTGGTGTGCATGAAGGTCCCATGGTTCTGGTTCTCAAGACATACCAGTCCTTAGGGGGACCGGACAGGATATCTTCTCAAGAGGGGATCACCAACTCCTCCGTGCCACGACAGCACCTCCACTAGGGATAACCAACACCCCAGTTCACCTCACAACATACCCGCCATAGGTAACCCTCGTGAGGGATGCCCAGGTCGCACCCCTCCAGCAAGACTTGCCCCAAAGACTCGTCGTAGGATCCTGTCCAATCGACTCAACCCTCACCACTCATCCAAGACACATGCCAAGATCTCCCCAGTTCTTTTATCAGGTTTACCAAGTTCTCGGCACTACGTGCCTTATACATATACGCCTCTCACTCACCGGCATCACATCACAGATATAATGCGAGTAAGAGTAAAAGCAGTAATATGTAACAAGCGAGCATCTAGCCTAACAGCAGGGTGAGCAGGAGTAAGGTTGCAACAAGGAAAAGGGCTCTAAGTAAAGCATCTACCATGCAACCTATCATCATATTATTGCATAAAAAGTAAAGCACTAGCAATTCTATAATTGCATGCATAATAGGTTCTACGGAAGTGGATGGGGCGTGGCACCTGGCAGGTTGTCACCCAAGTCCTCGCTGTAGTCGGGGTCGTACTCCACAGTCGGCAGGTCCTCCGGCTCTGTTAAACGTAACGTAAAGTCGCATTAATGACTACTATAGAGGTGCACAAAGAAGCAACAGAAATTTAAAAGATCCAAATGCACTCAAACATAAGCCTAAGACGTAGAGCTCATTTTTAGAAAAATTTAGAAACTGGTTTGGTATTTTTCTGAGTTAAAATGAATTAGTTATGAATTTCTAAAGATTAAATGATTTTCTAGAAACGAAAAAGAAAAGGAAAAATCCCGGCAGTGACACGTGTCAAGCTCTGATTGGTGGGGACATAATGTATCACTGACAGGTGGGTCCCGTTGACTGGTCAACGGTCAGCGGTCAATGGTCAACCTAGACCGGGCCAAGACCGGGCCTCGGTGGGCTGGGTCAGGGCTGGATACAGGCCGGTCTGGGCCGGGCCCGTCACGTTGCGACCTATGTTGCTGCCACGTCACCTATTTGGATTCAAAAACCTGGCTCGGGCTGGTGAGCTTGGCTCACGGTGGACACGCAAGGATGGTTCATGGACCTCTTGGCTAGGCTCATCATGGACGAGGTCCATCTCTCCCCCTTCCCTTCTCTGGCCCTCATGCGCCAGGTGCACTGAACCACTGTCTCGGTCCCTTCCCTTGCTTCCCCGCACGGCGATGCTCCCATCGGCGGCGAGCGTCCGTTTTCAAGCTGTGGCGGCTCCCCGACGGCGATCTAGGGATCAACTGAGCCACTAGTACTTGGCGAACCCGATGGTGCAGGGAACTCAGTGGTTTGGCACCTCCAACGTATGTTTTCATGGCGGCGGGCGGCGCTCCGACGCCTTCTCCGTTCCGGTGAAATCGAGCAAAAGGGCTCGAACGTCACCTTCCTTCTACGCTAGAACGTGTTCCTCCACATGGCGAAACGGAAGAGCTCCATCTCCTTACCTCTACTCATCTATCATAGCTGGGCCAAGGCTTCACCATGGCGGAGTACGAACACGGCGACCGCGTGCAGTGCGGTGCGCGTCACGCTCGCTCCTGAGCCCCTGTGGCTCGGTAGCATCTCCACGTGTGTGCTTCACGTGAGTAGGTGCGAGTGGAGTTGTGCGCTTGGGTCACGGCCTCCCTACGCTCGCTCCCGGTACGAGAACGTCGATGGTGACGCCATGTCGGGGTACAAAACAGAGACGTCAGGGTGGGCACCGAGCTCACTGTATGTGGTGAAGAAGCAGGCTATCGGTGCGGGCAAGGCGACGCAGTGGCAACGGTGGTGTAGTGCAGGGAGAGCGACAATGTCGATGTAGCCGTACGTCGACGCTCCGAGCTCCAGCGTGCTCTACGGCGGCGTGCTCAGCTTTGGGTTCCCGGGCTAATTCTCCTCCCTCTCTTCTTCTCTGTGCGCTAGCGTGGGTGTTGGGTGCCACCGGGGGCGGCGGAGTTGGGGAGAGTAGCTAGGGCACACGCTCAGGGGTTCTTATAGTCGTACATGGCTGTGGCTTGGATGGCAAACGGTGGTGATGGGGAGAAGGGTCACTGAAGGGCGATCCGAACCCTTGGGTTAAGATTTGGAGGAAAGGGGTTGGTGTCAATTGTGTTGGGCTCATGAATTGGAATCCTAGGCGGTTGAGGCGTGTACGGGTGGTGTCAGGTGGTGTTAGCCAAATTCGCGGCCATGGCTTGGTGGTTGTGGCTTGGAGCGCATGGCTGACAGAGGGAGCAGAGGGAATCTCCCCTCGCGCGTTGTGTGTCCCTGCTTCCCCCTCTGATTTCTGTTTGGGCGAAGCAGAGGAATCAAATGAGCGGGAGGAAGGGGGTGAAGGCGAGTCTCGCCCATCAGCGAGTGAGAGCGGCGGGGTCCAGTTGTCGGTGACGCAGGGGTGCGGCTCCTCTTGGCGCGTAGCGTCGGCAATGTGGCCGAGGCCGCAGCGGCCTTGCTGGGCCAGCCCGTGTGGCGAGCGCGTGTGCGGCCACGTGAAGACCAGGGCGCGGCCGCGAGTTGGGCTAGGTCGGCATTGGTAGCTGGGCTAGGAGTTTCCTAGCTCTCTTTTATTCTTTTAACTTTTCCATTTTATTTCCTTGCTATACCAAGTAATGCATTACTTATTAGTGTATATGTGTGAGTTGTTGTCACAAGCAACCCCAGTGGGTCCACTCAAAAGTGTTTAGTGTTGTGACTAAATAGTCATGGATTCTTTTACATTTTTATCTAATTAGTTAAGCATTAATTAAATAAAAGTGGTTGCTTTTAATTAACATTACAAAGAACATAAACTCCAACTCAAGCATAATTTATTTAAATGCAAAGATGCAATTAACTAATTTAGGTGTTACTTGTGCAACTAGGTTAGGTTTCCTACATGACACCTCACCATTCATAGGTTATTTTAGAAAAAAAAATGTAGTGATTTTTAAGTTAGAGAAAATTCCTGGGTTGTTACAGTCCCTCTAGTTGGTATGGCAATCACCTGGAGGCAGGTGTGCAACGGGACACTAAGAGATGTATGTGGAAATTGATGAATACTATATGAAATGTAAAGAGCTTTGTAAATTATTGTATTATGAGATGTGGCCTTAGTTTCCCGTGGTGAGCGCCAGTGCTATCTATGGAGGGTAATGACTTTGATGGATCTGTGCTTACATGACGGTGCTAAGCTACGGTATCCTACTTATGGAGAAAGTGTACAACCTCTACAGAGTATAAAATTTATCCGGATAGACATGTCCACGGTATCGAACGAGTTATGGTTTGGTTTCAACAACTAGATGGGTTGGGATGAGTGAAAAGATAAGAGTGAGTGTGATTTTGAAAATGAATGGTTGTCTGCCATATGTTGCGGGAACAGAGGGTTCAGCAACACCTAAAATTGTGATCAACCCCTTTTTCAAAAATACTATTATATATGAAAAATATATGTATTTTGCAAAGGTATTTATAAAATAAAACCCTGCATGTGTAAAAAGATAGCTTTATGCAAATAAATCAAGCCTTATCCTTGATTTTTCCATATGTATATACTGATATCTCGTTCCATAGGGTAAGGTTGGATTTGCTGAGTACTTTGTACTCACCCTTGCTTTGTTGAACAGAGAAAGATCCAGACTTTAACCCTGACGTGACGTACGAATAAGGTCGTGTCTGCACCCAACTAAGCCTGTGGCATTGAGATCCGTCAGATGATATGTATTAGCGAGACCTTTTTCTGGGTCTGTTGGACCTGTATTAGTTATGGTTACTTTTAATCGTGGCATGTCTTCATTGTCCACGCTTGTCGAGACTACTGCAATGAGACCTGTCTAATGTAATAAATGTGTTACTAGCCTCCTAGGACTAGTATTGTATTACATTTGAGTTCCTGGTGGACCAGACCGCCACCGCCGAGGACCATGCCCATCCACGCAGCTCGCGCCCTCGCATGAACGCTCCATCGCCATGCGCTCCCACGCCCTCGCATTGACCGCCTCCGCCCCGGCGTAGCCACGCCGTCTCCGGCCCCAACGCCCGTCTACTCCACGCCCACCTCCACCTAACGGCCCCTAACGCACTGCTGCCGGTGGCGCTGACACCGGTCGCGCCCTCAACGGACAGTGCGGCAGGGCAGCGTGGTGGACGGCGCTTGCGCGGCTCGCCCGCTCGCACCTTGCTCAGTGGTCGGTGCGGCAAGGTTTGCACGGCGGCCGACGACTGGGTAGCGGCTCACGGTCAGGCTCTCAATAGGCGGCTCCAAGTAATGGCAGGAGTCGCATCCAGTTGCAAGTGCGCAGCATCGGAGCTCCGCGTCGTCGTCGCGCTCGAGCTCTTCCTCGTCATCTTTTTCGGTCTGGTTCTCTGGAGTTGATTTGGATTGGAGTCCAGTTGGTGTTAATTTTGGAGAAGAGGCCGGACGATAGAATAAGCGGACAGAAAATTGGTGGCATCTGATGTTCTCTTTGATTCGCTCTGATTTCTTTGACTCGTTTCTGTCTCTGGTGATTTTCGTATGGATGGTGGAGTCTTATTTGGACAAGGAGTCTGAATGGACTATGAACACACAGTACCGACTCAGCCTTCGTGGAGCGGATACGGGGAGAGGGGAGGCGGACAGACAGATACGGGGAGGAGGTTGGACGACCGGACAGGAACAGCGGACAGAAAAGGAGCGGAAACAAAAAAAAAAACCACAAAAATTTTCCCTATTAAATATTAGGTATAGATTTGTGGCTATATATGTGACCAAGCATACATATAAAGAACAAATTTTTTATTTTTATTTTAAGTCACTTGGTTGTTTTTGTATTTAATAATATTCAACTATTCTCGGAGAATTTTGAAACTTGAAAGGGGACCAATCACGTTCTTATTAAAAACCAAATGTATTTATATTTTTAGCATAGAAATTGATATGGTCAAACAACTTCCCTGTCTGGAATTCCAAAACATCAAATTGTGTATTCCGGGTTCTTGGTGGCTAGGGAATTTAGCAAGAATGATAAGGGGAACGTGAAATTTAATCAGATTTTAATTTTTAATAAAAAAGATTCATAATAATTCACTGAGGTTATTTTTTCTCGAAGCACCAAAGGTACTTATCCTTTTCCAACTATTTAAATTTCATAGAAAATTCAATTCTTGTCCATCGATGGCTAATGTTCTAGTGAAACTGATGATATTGTAGATCGAGTTAGGGTTATTACAAAAGCTAATGTTTGATTTGATTAGAATTATGGTGCAGCATATGGCAGATTAGGTTTGGGGTACAGTGAATCCAATGATAGATAGGGTAACAGTTTGCCAAAGTTAATGGTACACATTCATGGGTGCTAAAGACAAATAAAGATCACAACAGCACATCTTATTAGGATTCTGGCAGCCATATTAGTACCAACGAAGGTTAGAAAGGAGAAACTCTAACGCTTCCTTAACGACCAAGAACGCTATGAAACCTGATCCTTATATTCCCATTGCCCCTCAGAGAGATATATAAGAAGACGCATGGGATCCTGAGACTCTCTCGAGCACTCTAACATGAATAACTCTTTTGGTGGACGTAGGCCTTCGAAACCCGAACCACGATAAATCTTCCCGTGCCAACATTTCAACTATGAGTTGCAAAAATATGTTTATTTTTAAAACAAATATAATATTTGTTCTAACATGCATTTGAAGTTCATATGCAAACACCACCGAAAATGCATATATTTATATAGTTTTGTTTATTCTTGTAAGTATACAATAGATAAATTCTCTCTCTATTTCAAATTATAAGACACATTATTTTTTTACATAGATTTGATATGTATCTAAACATATGTTATTATATCTAAATATCTAGATATATAACAAAATTGGTGTACCAAAAAGTCGAAGCGATTATAATTTGGAATAAAGAGGATATTAGAGAGCATGTGAAAAAAAATCATAAAACCTTTTATTTGCCGCTTGTGTAACCTTGGCAATTAGAAGAGAGGTGTATTAAGTTATAATCAGGATATAGGCCAAGTCCTTCTCGGTGAAGACTTTTAGTTGGCTCCCATTTATCCCTTTGGTGAGAGTGTCTTTTGTATAACCTAGTTGACTTGTAGGCTTGATCATGTAGATTTTTTCATGAAAATTTTACTTTCGAATAATTCTGCAAATTTACCTACAAACAGCTAGTCTTTAGTTTAAGATTCCAAATTGCTTACTTTATTGACTCGATGCAGCTATTGCCAAAATAATACAATTTCAGTTTACCTGATGCATATACCAATTGTTAATGATTCTTTTCAGGAGCAAGATTGAAAGCCCTAGTTTAGTTTTGGATAATTGATGAAACCTAGGGACTAATCATTATGCTAAGTGTGTAGATATGAAATGATAAGTCGCATGCCAAGTGATGGAGCTAGATGATAGTCATAGTGATGGAGGTGACCAAAAGATGATCAAGTGTTTCACATTTAGAAAAGAAGAAAGAGAAAAACAAAACCCGATGAAAATTAAGGCAAAGGTATTGCTAGGGTTTTGGTTTTGGTGATCAAGACATCATAGAGGGTGTGATCACGTTTAGGATCGATAGCCGTACTATAAAGGGAGAATCCTTTGGCTATTTGGTCTCATAAGTACCACTAGATGATGACTTATATGCATGTGCATTAGGATCTAATGGAGAGCTAACATAATCCTTGAAAAATTTGTGAAAATATGCTAACACACATGCACAAGGCGATACACAAGGTAGTTGACACATTCAGTGAAGAAACAGAGGCGAAAAAGGTCACTGGAAGTGACCGGACGCTGGCCTCGGGGGCACCTGCACGTCCAGTCAGTTCAGGCAGAGGCACGCGCGAAGGGCTTCAGCGAGCGGACGCTGGCCATGGTACATCGGCGCGTCCAGTGCATTTTTGCGTGGCAGCGGGCGCAAGGGACCGGACGCAGTGCGTCAACATCCGGTGCAAATGACGTAAGCACATGGCAAGGCTGAGTGATCACCGGACGCTGGGGTGCGTCCGATCGCCCCCCAACAGACACGTCCGGTGCACGTTTTCCCTCTCTGGTACCTTACTGGAGTCGACCGGGCACTGGCCCTGTGGAGTCCAGTGCATTCCATTGGTGCGTTTGGTGCGACTATGTACGCGAGCAGTACTATGAAAATAATCGTTGAGATCGTGTGGCGTGGATTTGAACGAGGACGCGTGGCGTCCATCGGTGTGTTTAGCGTGGCGCGACCGGACGCAGGGGCAGCGTCCGGTGAGGCACACTGGAGCGTCCGATGGTATCAAGTTAAGCCCCACCTTGAGCATAACGGCTCTATTCTTTGTGGGGGCTTATAAATATGTATTGGCTGGCTCTTGGGGAACTCTCTTAAACTTTATCATCTTGACATCCTCTTGAGCTGAGCATACTCCCTCCCACTCATCTTCCTTACTTGGTTGCTAATCCAAAGTGAGATTGAGTGATTTAAGTGCATTGTGCTTGTGAGTTTGCATCTTAGTGGCACTTGAGTGATCTTTGGCTGTGGGATTCTTGTTTCTATTGGTGGTTGTCGTCACCTAGATGGCTTGGAGCAGCGGTGGAGGTCCGGCACGTGTTGATGATTGTTCATGGCCGGCTCCGGTAATCTTGTGAGGGGTGTTGCACCTTCCCCAACGAAGCGCCGCAAGGTAGCTCTAGTAAATTGCTCGTGTCATTGAGTTACCTCACTTGTGGTAGGTTCTTGCAGTGCTCTTGGAGAGTTTGGCTTTGGATTGCCGATTAGCCGCCGAAACACGAAGTGGTGGTCGACACAATGAGGACGTAGCGTGCTGGCAAGCATGTGAACCTCGGGGGAAAAATCATTGTGTCCATCTTGTGTTGATTGACTTCTCCTGGTGATTGATCTTCATATTCATTGATTAGTTCATCCCCTACGCGGTGGTATAAAGATTACATCCCCTTCATTTACATTCCGCAAACTAGTTGTAACAAGATCTTTAGTGTAATTAGTTTTGAGAGCTTGTATTATCCTTACTAATGTAGCTTCACACTTAGTTGAGCTCTTTAGTGTAACTAGTTTTTGAGAGCTTGTAGTGACATAGCCTTTGTTTGTCTTAGTGACTATAGCAACTAGAATTGTTAGAATAGGTGGCTTGCAACCCTTATAGAGCTAGAGCAAAATTACATAATGCTATTTGTCATACTAATCAATTGCTCTAGTGCTTTGTAGAATTTTTTAAATAGGCTATTCACCCCCTCTAGCCATATTAGGACCTTTCAAAGATGGAGTTTGAGTGGAGCGCACGATGATGGGATGATCAACATCAAGGCAACCTTTTGCAGCAGTGTTACATAGTTCATTATATTTTGATGTGTTCAAACTAGCTAGTGATCTATATTGGATACCTTATTCATGCGTGTGTTATCAACTAAGTTTGACATTGAATGGTTTCATTACTAATTTGTCCAAACAAGGCATATTTTGGTTTAATGATGTCTAAATACTTTATTCATCATATGTATATTGTTCGGTGTGCAATTATTGATTGAAGCTACTAAACAAAGCGTTACAATATGGACTATTGGCATAATTATTTGGCGTTGCAATATATGCTAGAGCAACAAATAAACAGTGTGGCAAAAATCTCATACCAATGAAACTGGGGGCGTGGCAATAGAGACTTTCACCTATAGCAACCAACCATTTGTCCTAGCAATAGAGGGTTCTACCTATAGCAACCACAATATTTAGTGTGGCAATAGAGAGGCTACCTCTAGCAACTAAACATTTGTCATGGCAAAAGAGGGTTCCACCTATAGCAACCACAATGGTTAGTGTGGCAATAGAGAGGTCCTCTCTAGCAACCAAAATATTTTCATAGCAATAGAGGGTTTCACCTATAACAACCACACATATAGTGTGGCAATAGAGATAACACCTGTAGCAATACTTTTTGGCATATTGCAACACTTTTAGACTGTTGCATCAGAGGAGAATCCTTATAGTATGTTACAATAGATACAAACAAGTGTTACAAACCATGTGTTCCTTTGTTCCATACTGTGCTCTATCATGATGTAGAAGTGTTACTAGAACTAAAAAAAATGTTACAACAGACAATTACTATAACACTAGATAAATGTTCCCATAAATAAATAAATGTGTTACAAGCTATGCATTCCACCATAATATGAAGTGTTACTAGAGAAAAAAAAAAGTGTTACAGCAAAATTCATTGTAACACTAGACAAATGTTCCTGTAGACAAGTAAATATGTTACAATAAACTAGTCTATAGTAACATGACAATTGGAACACAAAAAAAATATGTGTTACTATGAGAGCTAGTAACAATTTTTTCAACCTATAACAACACAAGTTGGTGTTACTATATCCCGACACTGTAGTAGTGTCCAAACTCCAAAACTCGAGACACGAAACCAACTCAAGAACAAAGACACTCTCTACAAACAAATCTATATGAATACAACATTTTATTAGCAAGTTCTCCTTGGGTTGACTCAGATTTGACCTAGCAACTAAATGATTCACACATTGCAGGAAAAATTTAAAAAGTTCATATTTTTGGTTTCTTAAAAAACCTGGGTTGTTACCTGAGGCCAGTCCGCTCGCAGGTCTGGGCGACTCTGGATAGATGGACGCCTGTGGCTGAGAATTACCGTTTTGAGTTCTAGTTTAGGACGTGATGCGAGGTAACGTTTTTCATCACAATCTCGTTAATACAGTCCACCTGTTTTCAAAATATGATACAGAATCTAAGATGGTGCTTCCCATTTGGTTGGTTTTTACTCACTAGGTGATTAATATTAATTACTACATGCTGAATTTTGCTGTGCGGAGTCCATGACAAGGGCCTGTGACTACTCTAGGAATCAGTGGCGGACCTAGAATTTTATCACAGGGTATGTCTAAAAAAATTCTTATACAATTTGGTAAACCATTTAAAATTCGGTAAAACCATATTCTAATTCGGTAAAACCAGATACGTTAAATAACATGATAAGTCTTAAATTCAAAGACTAAGCTAGAAACGACCATAAATCTTGATATAAATTGTTGAAATGAAATACAAACAGTTTAAAATATAGCTATAAAAGAGACTTACAATATTACTTGTTTATCCGCCGCTTTAATTTCTGAATGACATAATTGTCTCCATTATATTATTTTCATCAACTTGGAAGAAAATATCCCGCTCAATGAATATCACTAGACAATTATCCAAAATACCATCACCTAACTTATTCCTTGACTTTGTTTTCAAAGTAACCAATGCAGAAAATACCCTTTCAACACTCACAACTGTCACTGGTAAAACCAATATCAATTTGAGAAGCAAGTAAACCATATCATACACTTTGTGTCTTTGTTTCAACAAGCTTAACTGAAATATCAACAATATTGTTTAGACCTTAGAAACTATCATCTCATTGCATGTCATCAATATAATTATCAAGTTGCAATTCAAGTTCTAGCAAATCACATGCGATGGTGGAATCATGTTACTGTTAAAAAACTCACATGCTGCCTGCCTGCCTTCTTTGATGGATTGATGCTAAATTACTAATTAGTGGTATGTTGAACGAACACACGAACACGAACTGAAATAATAAGAAACCACTCATAAATAATAAATAATTAAATAAAAACATGACTATAGGAGTACACATTTTTTTACAGATAAGATCAATACCTGCAACTAAGTTGTGCCCATCAGTCGAGCAGTCCCGGCACCGACGCAATCCCGGCGTCCCGCGTCCTGCCGTCTGGCCTGCGGTCTTGGCCCTGCACAGCCGTGCAGCCGCGCCGAAGGCCGAACTGCCGAAGCTCTGCGGAAGTGCCGATCGTCGATCGATGCCTGACGCGGCGACGTGATCCGCCCGACGCGCCGTCGCCGAACTGCGGAAGCGGAACTGCCAAAGCTCCGCCGTCGGCTGCTAGCGTAGAGACGAAGACGACGACAGACGAATCGACTTCTCCGCGTGCAGTTACTCCTAGGCCGGCGCAGCCGCGCAGTTACTCCGAGGTCCGCGATATGCGCGTGCGTGCGGAAGCGGAGAAGCAAGGCTGCGTTTAGATGTAATTTTTTTTTTTTGCAAAATGTTCCCGTAGCACTTTTCATTGTTATTTGATAATTAGTATTCAATTATAGATTAATTAGGTTTAAAAGATTCGTCTCGTAAATTTCGTCTAAACTGTGTAATTAGTTTTATTTTTTATCTATATTTAATGTTTCATGTATGTGTCTAAAGATTCGATATAAAGGGGAATCTTGAAAAATTTTGTAAAATTTTTTGCATCTAAACTAGGCCTAAATTGAGTTGCGTTTGCTTCCTCTCTTTTTTTTACATATAAATTGTCTATTACGTATGTATGGCTGCTAGACTCAGGGTATACCGTGGCCCACTCAGCATACCCTGTGGGTCCGCCCCTGCTAGGAATCACTGCATCTCTTCCTATTTGTACTCTACAGTTCCATCTACATTGTTTGTCCATTTGTTCGACTACTCTGTCCCAATCCAACTCGCTAAGTCACGGTCTCCACTATGCAGCCAGAGAATCTAGAGTCCAATACTCCACTAATGTAAAACATCAATAAGGAATGCCGGGATAGGGTCTACCGGCAAGTATCGTAGTGCCACGGATTATCAAAAAATTTGAGATGATTTGAAGGCTAGCATTCAATAAGTAGCCTAATTCCTTGACATATGTAGGTAAGGTAATTGACTATTTGTCTTGTATTATCATTGAAAATATTTTCTATGTTAACTATTGAATGCTATCGATTGATGCTATAGGTGTATTATATATTACTATCACTAAATCATTAGGGCATATTTTATAGTTTGGAACAGGGCATTAGATTTTGTCAGCATGGATCTGGCCGAGGCGTAACTTGTTCTTGGCTTCACCCTTGTTTGAAAGACCACTTAGAGATAACTAGAATCAGATCGACGAGTAGTCACGCACTTAGTCGTGTTCTATGTTGTTTCGGCTTTGTCTAATTTTACCAAGTTAGTGACAGGCAGACAACTAGGTCATAGGGGAAGCAGTTGATGATTGACATGTGGTGGGAAAGCAAAGTGTATATAGAAAAAAGTGTTGGAGCTGACATATGAGCCCCTCATAGCCTCATGTCAGGTTTGAGATCTATATACGGCACATATAGGGCAAGTTTAGAGACCTTTGGTAAAGATTAATCTGGCCGCACCTAGGGAGAAAGCATATTCGACCTAGTGAGCATTCTATTATAAGGAAGAGAAAAAAAAACTATTGGCATGAATACATATGAAATGAATCCCCCGTACATCCGAAGCAAGTAATGACACACATCAAAGATAGAGTAACATCACCAGTAATGATATTTGCACACAGCCCAGCTCGACAGAATAAAAACATCATCCCAACTGTAGGACCATCTCAACCATGACCAACAATTATGCACCCCCAGCTTAAACTATTATAGTTGCAACAGCTACACATAAATATTAAGATTATGTGTGTTAAATGAATGTGCTCGTGATGATGATGCTACTCCAGATTCCCTTGCATGTGGTGATTAGCTGGTACCTAAAAACCAAATAAACATAAGGATGAGTAAAAACACTCCGCAAGTACATTCAAAACCAGGAGAACAAATACAACACATAAATCCATGAACAAAGATCGAATGAATCATCATTAAATAATATTTTCTATCCGGAAACAAACGAACTTGAATCCTTAGCATTTACGGTAAAGCCGAGCAAGTGGGGCCAGCACTTATTCATAGGAACCTGAATATAAAAACCAAATTACATATCCGGATCCACCGGAACAGAATTGAATGTAAATGAAAACTTGAACCCGAACTTGAATACAAAAACCACACTACACATCCGGATCCACAGGAATATGAATTGAACGTAAATAAAGACTTGGAACTTGAGTCCCATGAATTAGGAACAAAGCTCGTGACACAATCAAATCAAACCAATTAAAAATTCAAACAATAGGCGCAAACCCACACAAATGTTCATCATACACTTGCCTTAATTTGGCGAGAACTTGGCGTCACACGTTCGGCACTGGCACCTCCCAAACCTGAGTAATAAAGCTACCTTAAGAACTAGCCTCATCAATCATGAACCTATTTTAAGAATACTCAAGTAAACCTCTCGCTTGAACATTACCAGTTCTCACATTTTAGGGAAAAATTCGATTAAGTTTCTAGGTTCCCACTGTTTTAAGCACAACTCTCAGTCAACTTCAGGCAACACAAATACATCTTGGAATTCTACAGAGAATTTTCCACAACTTTTATTTTAGTGATACGAGCAAATTCTGATTCTAAATAGGTTGAAAAAATATTTGAAAAATTCTGCACATGAGAATTCTAGCCAGACAGGACAGCAGCGCTGTTTTGTACGTTAGTCCTGAACCATTAATCTGATTCGAGTCAAACCAGCTCTGTTGGGAGGATGAAAACAAGGGCTACAACTTTGGTTTGAAGTCACTTTCGAAATTCTGTTGACTCCCAAAATCAACACAGGAGTCGCCAATGAGAAATTGCTTCACTTTCGTAGAAGCGTGACAACTAGTTTTCGAGCAAACTAGTAACGACATAAATTCTTTGATTACGATGAAGAATAGAACTGGCTATTTTACGAGTAAGAACAACAAATGATGATACTGTCACAGAACCTCCTAATTATGATAGCCCACATGTACCTGTCATTGTCATAATGACCTCTGACAGCCGTACTTATGTTCCTCGTAACCTAAAAGGCCTGCTTTCCTCCGAACAGGATCCAATTACAGGAGTATTGTAATATTACAATAGTTTATTCAAAATACTATCAGAGTAAAGTAGTGAAAGTCTTACAATAACTTAAGTTTACGAACCATAGTTTCCAAATTTCAAACTTTAAGTAACATTATTACAAACCAGTAGTAGGGAAGTATCGGTAGTAACTTTATTACAACACCCAAACGTGTTGCCTTGCCCAGAGGCCACACAGCCTACTCGTCGTCACTTTCTTCAACCACAACGGTCATGCAACAAGGCTCAAAGCAGACTTGTTCATAAATCGCACCGGCAACAAGGGTTTAACAAACCCTGAGTACGGGAGTACACCGCAAGACTTACCCGACTAAAAAAAGACTTCCAAAGGCATGCTAGCTTTAGGGAATCAAGGTACGGGTATTCAAGAATCAATATTTCTTTTGCAGAAAAGCTTACTAAAGTAAGTCTTTACCTTTAAAATTTTATTTTTATCATTGATGGTTCATTAACCAATTCTAAGTGATACTAATCTAGATCAAATAGTTCTCCTTAAAATTTTTTCTGATTCTTTCAACATTTCTGTTCTTAACTACGATGCAGGACAGGTGATCGAGTCTCCATAACCGAGGAGCAACGACGATTCGAACCGATTATACCCAGCTAGGGATCTCTAACCTCACGACATATGTCGAACCAAATCTTGCATATGCCAACCCTCATTTAGATCTCCCAAGACCAGAACGTGTCCATCGCCACCCGAGAGTACAGTACTCCTCGAACCCTGCCCAATTCTAACCCCGAGGGTACACGCTACTCCCACCATCTCTCCACTCCCAGTGCGAGGTTAGACGTTCTTGAAAAGGAATCACTAACATCTTAGGCTTACCCAAGGCATGAGGCTAGTTGCAAAGTCTCGAAACACAAGAGGGCCTATAACGAACGGTCCTTAATTGACAAGGCGAAAATACTACATTGAGACTCATTTCTCAATGTAAGTTAGCAGTGGCCAAACCACCCGCTCGATCTTCAGGTTCATTCTTGTATTCCATTATTTCTCAAGTATGCCATCATGGCCATGTAAATATTTTATTTAAAAGCCTAACTCAGTAAGCATAGCGAAGCATACTACGCATTTTCAATAAAACATGTACCAAGGGTGATATCGCAATAATCAAGGATGATAATGCAGCAATTGGGTTACCACTCAACTCCTAATTACTTAATGCAATAAACCCTAGTACCAGTGATAAGAATTTGTAAAACTCAAGGAATGTTTGAATGCACCGGGGCTTGCCTTGCTCTGATGAGACGACTAGCTCGGGCTCAACAACTTCGACGTCCGGTCCGGAACCCATCGACGACTGCACTTCTCTGGAGGCTTGCTCAACGACTTCGACTTCCTCGAAAGCGGGAACCATACGAGAATATAACATGTTTCAACATGATGCGGTGATAAACATGATGCTTGATGATGGTATGCTATGGTTAACAACTTGAGTATAATTTTCCTTCGTGGTACGGTTGCAAAACAACAAAACCTACTAACTAACAGCGATTTCTTAAGCAACACTAACGCTCTTTAAAGAACATGCTACTAACGAGCTCAACCAAGTAATTAAGGCGCCAAGGATCACCAAGAATTAGTGACCTAAGGTCATCACTCAATCAAAAGAGCACACAACACTTAAATTTATCAATTTAACATTCATTTAAACACTTAATTAATTAAGGCATAAATTAATAATAAATCAAACTTTATCTAATTGAGCTTAAACTTTTTCTATAGATTAATCATGGCCTAAAACAGTGTCAAAACAAATTTTATGATTTTTGGATTAATATTTTAATTACTAAAATTCCTGGAAGTTGCATTTAATATTTAATTGAGCTAATTAATTAACTTGCAAAAAGTAATCAAAATTGACATTTAACATTTTTTCTAAATAGTTCACACTTTGAAAAGATTACACAAAAAATTTTACTATTTTTGGAGCTATACAAAAATTCTATTGAAATAAACAAAAACTAATATTATTCACATTTTTGAAAAAGAAAAACAAAAAAATGTCGCTCGGGCCGCTTCTCCACTCCTTCTCCGGCTCGGCCCAGCAAATGGCCCAGCAGCGCGCTCGCGTGGCCCAGCAGACCGAGTCGGCCCAGCAACGCGGCCCGCCCGCGCACTTACTCTATCTCACTCTCTCACTCGCTGACATACCGGCCCCGCATGTCATCTCCCTCCTCCCGCTCTCGTCTTCTCTCCCGCGGCCCAGCCATACCCGCACGGTGGTCGGCCGGCGATCACACCGTCGGTGACCCAACCATCTTGACCAAAACGATCTACACCACCCCACGAACAGATTACGACCATTGACACCAAAGCTCGCACTCCGATGAGCCCTTCCCGACGGCCATGGCGACACGGAGGTGACGGCTTACGCCGCTCCGGCGAGACAGAGAGATAACAGCTAAATGGAATGGACAGGGAGCATCAGGGCCATACCACGATCACGAATCTGTGATTGGCTGGAGTGGAGGAGCACTGGAGGCAGCTGGCCACGGTGAGGCAACCCGGCGGTCGTGGCTCACCGGAGAGGAAAAAGAAAGCAACTACGAGGCGTCCAGGGCGGTAGCGGCTGGTACGAGTGGACGGGGAGATACGTGGGAGTGAGGCGAACACGGTGGAGTGGTTTGTTTAACTGGAGGCAGCTCAACAGTGGCAGCGGTGAGCGGCGGAGCTAAGCGACGGTGACGGCAAAAGCAGAGAAGAAAGAAGAAGAAGAACGACGACGTGCTCGGTCTTTTAAAGGGGTCGCCAATAGTGCTAGAAGGCGCGTGCGGACGTGGTGACGATCATAGGCGCGTCTGGAAGCCGGCCGAAGGCCACGGCGGCTCGCTAGTGCCCATACCGCGCGGTGGCCGGCCGGGATTCGCCGGTCGCTGTAGCTCTTCCCCCCAAATTACAAATTCAAACTGTTTTTGTCAAATTACTTCCAAAATAATGTAGCAACTTGAAAAATTCTCAAAATATGAAATCTTCAAAAATTCAAGCTCTACAAGTTTCATGTTGAAAACTTTTTCAAATTCTAACTGGATTTTGAAATTTGCATTTAAAATCAAAAGAGGACACTTTTCTGGAATTTGGTAATTTAGAAATTACTTTGAATTTTATATTGAAACTTCAAAAACTCCAAACACCTAAGTTGTACATCTAACCGAGACCTACAACTTTGCTATTCAAACCATTTTCAAATTTTGCCTCCATTTTTAAATTTGAGTTTGGAGATGAAAAGGGGTCAAATTTGAAATTTGCTTCTTTTCAAAATTGCTCCATATTTTACACTAAAACTTTGAAAACTCAAACACCAAAGTTGTATCCCTTGAAAAGATCTACAAACTTGGATTTAAAATTTTTCCCATATTTTGCTTAGATTTTGAATTATTTAAAAAGGATTTAAAACAGGGTTTTGAATTTAGGGTTTTCGGAAGAATTTCAAATCGAAACTTGTTGCTATTTTAATTGGTGATTATTAGTGATCAAACCATCATCCAAGGGTATCATTGGGTCAAGCATCTCATAGTTGATCAAATGTCACTCTTGGTTGACCAATTTAACTTTTTAAAATCTTTTAATAATTCTCCAAATTTGAATTCTAATTCGAATCAGAAGACTCGCGATAAGTTTTTGGATTCCAATTCAGACTCAAACTTGAAGCTCCATTATATAAGTTGGACTTGAGTTCATACCCTACACTTGGCACTAGTGTGTAACACAGTCACACACCTTAAATTACACAGGGCATAAATTAAGTATTTGCGGTGACATTCAAAATTAGAGTTTTCGGTTCGAGTCATACCACTGAGAAGCACATCCAACCTAAGAATGTAAACTAATTTTAGTTAATGCATATCATGGTTGACCTAATCATGGATGCTTTGCGGTGCAATATGATGACATGGCAGGTTATTTAACTACTATAACACCCGAGGTGTTATAGCCCTTCCCCCTTAAAGAAATCTCGTCTCGAGATTTAAAGCCTTGAGTTAAGTAATGGAAAAGGAAACATGTCAAGCAAACACGTCCAAGACTTGCTTACAAAACAGGTAGGGATTTTCTATATTACATAAATTTGAAAAGGATAGGTCACAATTTAAAGAGAAAATTGCAACCTAGATAGAAGCAAAGAATTCGGGAAAATTCTCCAGCAGGTAATCTTCAGATTCCCATGTGGCTTCTTCTTCCGAATATTGATCCCATTGTATCTTGTACCATTTGATTGTTCTATTTCGGGTAACACGATCTTTTCGATCTAAAACTCGAACATGATATTCCGAATAAGTCAAATTAGGCTCAAGTTCAACTCCTTCAACATCAATAACTTGATCAGGCACTTGAAGACATTTCTTTAGTTGTGACATATGAAACACATTGTGCACGGCTGACAGTTGTTCAGGCAATTTTAATCTATATGTTACCTTTCCATATTTTTCAGTGCTTTGGAATGGGCCAATATAACGTGGTGCGAGTTTGCCATTGACTCCAAATCGGGTAACTCCTTTCATGGGTGACACTTTCAGATAAACATAATCTCCCACTTTGAATACCAAGGGTCTACGCTTTTTGTCAGCATAACTCTTATGTCGTGACTGAGCCACTTTCAAATTATTATGGATCTGCCTGACTTTTTCTTTGGTTTCTTTCACAAGATCAACACCAAAAAACCATTTCTCTCCAGGTTCTGACCAGTTCAATGGAATTTTGTATCTGCGGCCATACGGTGCTTCAAAGGGTGTCATTTTGACACTTTCTTGATAATTATTATTGTAGGAGAATTCCGCTAACGGTAAACATTCATCCCATTGATCATGATAAGTGAGAGCACAAGATTTTAACGTATCTTCAAGAATTTGATTTACTCTTTCAGTCTATCCCGAAGTCTGAGGATGATAAGCTGAGCTATGTATAACTTTGGTGCCCAATGACTTATGTAACTCAATCTAGAATTTGGAGACAAAATGTGGACCTCTGTCAGATACAATGGTCCTTGGTACCCCATGTAGACTCAGAATTCGTTCAAAATATAATTTTGCAAGTGTCACTGTAGAATGTTTTACTTTTACTGGAAGGAAATGTGCTAACTTGGTAAGTCGATCTATAATGACCCAAATTGAATCAAACTATCTTGATGTTGTGGGTAACCCAGTAATAAAATCCATACCGATATCATCTCACTTTCAAGATAGGATAGGCAATGGTTGCAATATCCCTGCCGACTTCAGACGTACAACCTTCACTCTTCGGCAAGTGTCACATCTGACAACATATCTGGCAATTTTAATTTTTATATTGGTCCACCAGAATCTCTGTTTTAAATCTTGATACATCTTATTACTACCTGGATGAATGAAAAACCTTATATTATGTGCTTCATCAAGGATGAGCTGACGTAACTCAGGAACCTTTGGGACCACCAATCGGTTTTTAAACATATCTGTATCATCAATACTGAAATCTGTCTGTTGACCTGATCTAACTTTTTCCTTGATGTAGCTTTACTGTAGCACCCGTGGACTAATTAGGTTTAAACATTCGTCTCGCAAATTAGTTGCAAACTGTATAATTAGTTATTTTTTAGTCTAAATTTAATACTTCATGTACGTGTCAAACATTTGATGGGATAGGAACTCAACTTTAGGGGAGGAACTAAACAAGGCCTAACCAGCTAATGGAATTACTTCAGTTAATAAACAAGTTATTGCTAAATCCAAATTTACTAACAAAATTGGCCAACCAAATTATGCTATCAACAAATTCCTCATGGATTAATCCCACAAATTCACTGAAAAACTGTCTAGGTACCACGTAATTTGAGATCGAAGAACTGGAAACTATACAGACTCTAAGGTGAATGTTCGTGCGTACATGAACTGAATAGAGGTTGTCCTTACATCCAACATCACGAATTGAAAAGGATTTGATGAAATTAGGGAAACTCTAACCTTTTCCCTTTTCTCCCCTTTTAATTTCTCCTTACCTTTCCTGGCTGCCTATGCTTCTCTTCTTTATTCTCCTGAGTTCGTCAGATCAGCAATCGATCTCAACTCAGCAGTCAGCACCTTGCACAACAGCAGGGCAGGGCCTTTCTACCATGCTCTCTGCCCATATCAGCCACGCACTCCTGAACAGCCAAAACAGAGTAGCAGTTCATACAGAACAAAGGAGCAAACAATGACCGTATGCACCTGGAAGGGCAATAATGGTTGCCAGCAGCAATTCTGTGGACGAAGATGACTGCCTGCCGCGGTTGCTGACTTAGGACTTAGGAGCAGATGCAAGGAGCGGCACATCCTCACATGGAAAGATCAGGGAGCGACGTCAATACCAAGTGGTAGCGACAAAAGGATCGAACATACAGCAATTGGGGTAGAAGGATCGTAGCAAGGTGTTAGGGATGCTAGGAGACGTGATGGACAAAGCTCCCGTTGAGGTTTATTAATTATTAATTATGATTGATGAAACTATGGTTGTGTTTAGTTGCCCAAACTTTGCACCTCCAAAGTTTGCACAGTGCAAGATTTCCCATCACATCACATCACATCAAATCTTTGGACACATGTATGGAGTATTAAATGTAGGTAAAAAATAATTAATTACACAGTTTGGTTGTACTTTGCGAGACGAACGTTTTGAGCCTAATTAGT
The DNA here is from genome assembly GCA_038087645.1 of Saccharum hybrid cultivar R570. Classification (NCBI taxonomy): domain Eukaryota; kingdom Viridiplantae; phylum Streptophyta; class Magnoliopsida; order Poales; family Poaceae; genus Saccharum; species Saccharum hybrid cultivar. Next base: position 11,039,033 of record JAQSUU010000520.1, read on the forward strand.
CAACGGTTGGATAATTATTACCAAATATAAACGAAATGCTACAATGTCGCACAGTGCACTGTTGCTTTTTACAGCAAGACGTATGACGATAAGGGACCAAATGAACTAGTGGAAGGTTATCCACACAGGAGAGCTAAATAATGCAGCCTATAAGTTCACGCAATTGGCAAAGAGCTCTAGACACTGCGGGCGGTCTGACGATAGTGTCGGAGCCACGTTGGGGCCATAGTGCCCCCCCCCCCTGCTGCCGAGCAATTTCATCATAGACATGACTATCTGTTGTTGCATTGAGGAGAAAAAAAAATAGATAGATTGAAGACAGTTCGAGCAGCAATGTCTTGGTTGACCGTGCAAGAGAGGAAAAACTGCATGAAGATGTCTGTGATGTTGCTCAATTGAGATAGAGCGGGCGTTGAGCCGCTAGTCTGCTACTGATGGAGCTACTGCTTGCAAGCATGAAGAAGAGTTGGCGACCTGCTGCTATTTAGGCTACCTATTGAAGGAAGAAAATAGGAAAAATGGGAGATGCCTGTGTATAGGTTACTTCAGATTTGCCAAATTGGGCCCCTCTAAATTTTGCTTCACGCTCCGCCACCGTTTGACGATTCAATGTGTTAGCATGCATTGACTATTGAGTATATTCGTGCTAAGAAAATATAACTTTTTCTCTGAGGAATATGTAAAGCTCTCTTTCCCTTGGAAAGAAAAAGACACTCTCAAATCAATCACTGGCAGAGACTTCGGAGCTAGCTGTAGCTAAGTACTCTCTCCGTCCCAAAATAAGTGCAAATCTCGCTTTTCGAGAAGTCAAACGTTTTTAAGTTAGACCAAGTATTATACAAAATAATATCAATATTTATATTTCTAAATAAATTTACTATAAAAATATATATCCCATTATAAATCTAACGATACTTATTACACATTATAAGTATGGGTATTTTTTGATATATTGGTCAAATTTAAAAAGTTTTGATACCTTGGAAAGCGAAATGTGCACTTGTTTTTAGGCGCATGGAGTACTATTATTACTAGCTTATATATATATATATATATATATATATATATATATATATATATATATATATATATATATATATATATATATATATATATATATATATATATATATATATATATATATACACACACACACACTAGTATAGTGCCCGTGCGTTGCCATAGTTTCATTTAATGGATGTACTTAAAAACAACCACACGATAAGATTTTTTCATAGTTTTGTCTCACACAATTGTATATGACCATAGATATAATCTGGAATACATTCACGCATAACAAGGCATAATAAAGACATGTCTCGCATGCTACAAATAATTTCTGAATTGCTTAAGTAAATTTTTGAGTTCTTTAGGAAAGTTTTCACATTCATTTTGCATAACTCTCGTGATGAATGTATGTGGTATGCGAGACATGTCTTTATTTGTAGTATTGCTAAAGACATGTCTCTTCACGAAATTGCCCGTACTACATTCATTTGCATAAACTTTGCATAATGGCCACCGAAAAATCCATCCTTGCTGTATGTGGTGTAACAGAACCGTCCGATTTATAAGAGATTAAGTAAAGAAATTAACCACCGAGGCGATTAATCACTATACTTAACCCTCGATAAACTCGGTAGTCCGTGAAATATCGAAGGATTTCAAACATTTTCCACAATATAGCCAAGATCGTAATAGTTTAGCGGTCGCCATTCACATACATACCTCCATTCAAACATAGTTTAAAACAACACCATTGGAGTGCGGAATTTAAGAGTTATTACAGACCAAAGTTTTTAAAACAAAATAGTAGCGGAAGTCTTTAGCAAAGTTCACACACACTTAGTTCAAATACTGGTGCCAACCTAACAATCATCTTCAACAAAAGCAACGGATGAGATAAGGATTGATCATGCCCACGATCTATGCATCTTCCCCAGTGGGGTAGAGGCAATTGATACAGTAACCAAACAGGACCTGACCATCTGCAAAACAATATGGGAATGGAGCCCTGAATGCGAGAAGGTACTCAGCTAGACTTACCTGTCAAAACTTAAAATAAAATGACTCCAAGGATCATGAAGGCTTTATAGTGGACTAGCTAGCATTTTTGCCAAAGTTGCATTATTACCTTTCATCTAAACTGTAGCATTTGCATCCACCTTTTTAGATTATTATCCTATTTGTCTACATTGTAAACTATCTTACAACATTCATTTAAAATAGGACAAGAAGTGATTCATCCATTCTTTTTGCTTTCCTCATTCGAATAGACACATCAACCATTCCAATTATAAACTTTGTAGTGATGTCATAACCCATGTCAAGTGCTCACTAACCAGGAGCGATGACGATTTGAATCGGATTCCTACTCAGCCGAGGGGGTATTCCCTACACAAACCACACTCGTTGTACAGACGAGATGTCGGTCACCGAAAACACTATTCGGGTCAAGTCGCGGGATGGATAGAGCCACCATTGCCTGAGAGCCACCGACTGCCAGGCCAGCGAAAGGACTTAATGTCGGGCTCTCGTTCCGTTCCCCACCACGCTTCGGCAAGGTGCGGTGAATCCATACCTAGCCCGAATAGGTACCGGCTTCACGGTCGAAACGACTTATCCTTCCAGTTAAGTGCAGGGCATTGTTCAAAATGACATGAGGTACCACTTTCACGAATGATTATAAGGAGCACAAGACAACAACCCTCTGTCTGGCCCCCGGTGTATTAGCAACATGGTTGACCCAATAATATCATCAGGACAAGGAAGTGATATCCACCTAATTCTCATAGGTGATAGGAAATCACCTAACTTCTACCGGTCTAAGCCAACTAAGCATTGACTGACTTGTACTCGATAGGATATATCTGGCAGGATTATGGAGCAGGGTAACACATGGTATAATGCATCATCGGTTTCACCCAGCTCCTAGTACTTAATGCATCAGGTTATAAAGCAATAAATAAGTTAGTTATTTAGCAAACTAGTGGGATGCTTGTAAGGTCCAAATAGGCTAGAGGGGGGTTGAATAGCCTAATTAAAACTTCTATAAGAATTACTTAATCATAAGTTAGTACGAAAGGTGGCGAAGCAAAAGCACTAGCTTTAACTAGTTAAGCAAGCCACCTACACAAGTCTAGTACAAGGCTATCCACTAAACACAACAACAACTACAAGCTAGAAATAAGAAGTAATACGAGAGAAGAGCTTCGAGTGATTATACCGCCATGTAGAGATGAGAAGTACCAATCAATCAATCACACAAGAGAAGTCCTCGGGAAGAGAATGACATAAGAATTTATCCCGAGGTTCACTTGCTTCCCGGCAAGCTACTCCCCGTTGTGACGATACACCCACTTGTCGATTCGTGAGCTAATCGACTATCAAGAGTCGAGCCCTCGGCGGGCGCCGCACAACCGCACATAAGATGGGGATCCTCCAAGCCACGAGCTCTACTAGAGTATCCAATTCGCGAACTCCCGCGGGGAAGGATCAAGAACCCCTTACAATACTTGGTGAGGGCTCCAACAATCTCCAATTGCGAGCTCAATCACCTCCGCTGCTCCAAGCCGTCTACCGTGTCGGAAAACACGGAAGAGTAACAAGAAATCCGCAGCAACTCAAAGATCAAGTGCCTCTAGAATGCAACTCTCAAGCAATGCACTTGAATCTCACTCAATCTTACTCAAGATATGCAACTAAGCAAAGAGATGAGTGGAGGGGTTGTTCTCTAGCTCAAAGGATGTCTCTAGGTTTCAAAACATGCAAGACTTCCCCTCAAACCCCGGTCAACTTCTATTTATAGCGAAGGGGTACGCAGCTAGCCGTTACCGGATGACACAGTTCAAAACATGCTGACCGGACGCACCGGTCAGGGTGACCGGACGCGTCCGGTCACTACAGGACAAGCGTGAACAGTGCGCGTCAGAAGTTACCGTTGTTGTGACCGGACGCACTCTAGCGTTTGACCGGACGCGCTGCACCTGGCGTCCGATCGGAGTCCAGTAAGCTCCCACTGCGACCGGACGCGTCCGATCGTACGTGACCGGACGCGCTGCGCGTCCGATCAGCACTCCGCTGCGCTCTACCCCTCTGGACGCCTAACCGGACGCTCCGGTTCCATGAGGGACCGGACGCGCCGGTCGCGTGCTCTACTTCTGCGCACAGGTGAACTGACCGGACGCGCTGGTCAGGCCAGACCAGCGTCCGGTTAGAAACCCTAACACCCGTGTGCCTGACAACTGCTGAGAACTGACCGGACGCGTCTGGTCAAACCGCGACCGCGTCCAGTATAGCGTCCAGTCACCACAGTGACCGCTGTTCGCCTCCGTTTCTTTTCTGACTTCCGGCGCAGTAGAAAATAGGCATTTCACTTCTCCAAAAAGCGTCGAATCCCGCCTCGCAAGCTCGGCCGGAGGAAGAGAGGAACCATAACCCCTCTTTACCGCTTAAACTCTACCGCTTTCGGAAACTGTGCTAACACCACCAAGTGTACACCACCATGTGCATGTGTGTTAGCATTTCACAAACATTTTCCAAGGCGTTATGTTAGCTCTCTACTAGATCCTAATGCATATGCTCAAGACATTGATCTAGTGGCACTTGATTCCCGAGCTAACCGTGATTGCCCCTCTTGATAGTCGGCTATGTATCCTACACCCGGTCAATCACTTCTCTACTCATTTTAGACCAGCAAAAGAAAAACCCTATAGTTATACCTTTGCCTTGCGCTCTTAGATCCTTCTCTTTCACTTGATCATCATGTCCATCATATTATGTGTATCTCTACCATGATCATCATTTCATGTCCATGCACCATCTCTTTGTGATCTTGTGGCCACCACTCCTTGCCACATACACCTTCATCACATGTGTTGCTTATGCCTAACTCAAAACACTTAACACATGACATTAGCAATTTGGTGTCATTAATTACCAAAACCAAACTTGAGCTTTCAATGCTCCGGGGCTTGCCTTTCTCAAAAGTGCTAGGAACATGATTCGGACACTCGGGAAGTTGTTCCTCCTCAGCACCTTCCTCCTGATTCACCTCTAGAAGTACTTGCTCTGGCTCCTCTCTATGAACCTCCAAATTCTCCTCCAGCAATCCTATATGATGCATATGTATAAATAGCAGGAATACATATGGAATGATGACAGAATGATGATGAATGCTTTTATATGTATGAACATGGTTAACTTCATTCTACTGAGTAGGTGCATATCTCTTCTCTAGTTAACAATTCTCATCAAGCAAAGTCATGTCATCATATATAAGCATATACACACACATACTTCATCAAGAAGCAATTGCTGCATAAAAGGTACTCCCAAATAAACTAAAGAAATCATACCAGCAGAGCATGCACATTCCAATTGTACAAAAGGTGGCATGTGATTATAAAATTCATTTATTAAAGCCCTAGCATTCCATTCATAAAAGGAGGACAGAACTGCAACATATATTTTGACAGCTCAAAAAATTCTACAAAAAATACAGAAGCTTAAACGTGCTTACTGGAGTCTACCATAAAAACTTCAGCTCAAAACAGTAAGTACTTTATGCTACACAAAAATGACAAGACAGTACATTTAAATGGCCCTAAAATATTTTATACAGTGAAAAGTGTCAAGCAATAGATTTTATAATTTTCTTAGCTTCTTCATGGCACAAGAACAGTACTCAAAAATTTCCAAATATTTATTCCACATATGATTTACCATGATTTTCTAATCATACTAGCAAATAAAGCACCAAAAATAAACAGAACAATATTTACACATGACAGGGTAGGTAAACATTTTTCACAGATAAAGCATGTCATAATAAGACTAACAAAACTAGAATAACATTTTTCTAACTTTTCTACAATTAGTTATGAATTAAATAAGATATCAAGCATTTAACCTAAATCAATCAATTTAAATAAAGCTATACATAAAAGTATCACAAAAATGAAATCTTATAATTTTATCATGCAGATCTACTCATGAGAAACCTAACAAAATTTGATTCACTCAATTTGGACTTAAAATGACCAAGTTATAAATTTCCAAAGGTTTAAAAGTAAATCTGGAAAACCCCCTTTTATTTCTTTTTCTGAAAACCGCATGAAAAATGTTAAGTGCACCCGAGCAGATGCACACAGACCCACACCCAGTCGGCGACAGGTGGGGTCACCGGGCCCACCCGTCAGTGACACACAGAGAGAGGGAGGGCTCGCAGGCGTGGATCTCGCCGACGACGAGGTCTCCGGCGAGGGGATGAGCACCAGCGTGCTTGCCTCGTTGAGGCGAAGCCTCTGGGCTAGAGTAGAACGAGCGAGGGCGAGTGTGGGAGGAGGAATGGCGAGGCACGGAGGCGGAGCTCTGGCGAACGACCGCGAGGCGGCGACGGCGAAGCGCGTCTAGTGGAGAAGAAGGCGAGGCGGAGCTTGGGGTAGGACGAATCCAGGAATGGGCCCTCGGTTCGCCGGGAATGGAGGCGAGGACGCGACGGCGGCGCTAATGGCGATGGCGACCGCAGTTGTTGCTGTTGTTGCGGTGCGAGGGCGAGAGGGAGGGACAGAATGAGCAAGTGAGGGAGCGGGGCGGCCTCCGGCCGATTCAAGGCGCCGGTGGGGGCAGTGGGGCCCGGCTGGCCGGACGCCGGCGACCACGTGGCGCCGAGGCGGGCGCATGGACACCACGCGGTGCGTGCGGCGCGGGGGCAGGCGCGCGGGCGCAAGCGCGGGGAAGGCGGCGGCGCTGGCGTGCTGGGCCGGCTTTCGGCCTGGGCCAAGAAGTGGGGCGCCGGCCTACCAAGCGATTTTCCCTTTTTTTTATTCCTTTCTTTTCCAAATCATTTCAAATCAAATTTTTTTTGTACTTTTCCAACCTCTTTTAAAGTTGGGTCCAAAAATAAAAGTTGCCCCATTTTAAAAGTTGTACAACTTTGTTTAAAAGAGTTAAGGTCAACACTGAATAGATTTTGAAATACAACCTAAAATTTTAAAAAGGCATTTTATGCTAGGGTTTAAAATCTCATTCAAAATTTAAATTCAAAAGTCAGTTTATTTTGGGCTTTAAATTTCTTCAATACTTTTCTAAAATCATAACAAATCACGAACAAATTAGAACATCCATTTTACATACTTGCATAGCAATTTCTTAAATTGAAGTTGGTTAATATTTGAATTAAAATAAGCACATGAGATGATGAATTGCATATAAGAATGCAATGCTCATGCAAACTCAATTAACATGGTGCATCGATGATTAGGAGTTAATGATGATGAATTATGCAAGCTTAACACCCAAGGTGTTACATGTGGTATCTGTGAATGACAGAGAGTAAGTTAACTTATTAATTTGCTATGCATTCTTCAAATATACATAGAGAATATATATATGCTCACAATGTTGATTAGCAATTTTTCCCCTCCCACTTCTTTAAGTAATTATACAAGAAATCCTGATAATTTCTTAGAGAAGAGAAAGTGTTTATTTGTTGTAGCTAAATGAAATGACTATTTGATAAGAAAGATAAACATATTATATGTTATAAAATAGTGCACATGCTAACGCCATGGCTTAATTTCAGGGATACACGTGAAAACCAAACTATTATAATGGCCCATGCTAACGCTACGGTGACACTGAAAAAACATTATATTTATATAAAATTATAATGTGAACCAATATAATTAATCACAATGGCAAAAACATGGATCTGGTTCATACATTGTTGGATACCTGTGTTAACGCTACGTTAAATGGATGATCAGATGTAAAGAAACCTACCCTGTCACAACAGCCATTGGTATTCCGTTGGCACGAAGATGATGGACCAAGTGTAGTACTCCTGCAAGAAACAAGATTCATTTAACACATCCTAAGCAAACCATCTATTACAATTTGAGTAAATTACTGAAAGGAATCACACAGCACTTGTATTAAAAGCAACTTGATCAATGATGCTAAAATGTTGTTTTTTTATTCTTCAAAATATCCCATCAGTCAAGGCACACCTTAAAGAAACAGTAATTTTACCACAAGAGACTGTCTTAAGAGGAACAATGTAAAGTTAAACTGGGTCTAGGACATTAAAAAAATGACAAAAACTTTGCAGGGTGCTTATCAAATTTATCCTCTCCATGTATTATCCAGCAAACTATGCATCAAAGTTGAGAAGTCATTTCCAATAAACTGTTCCCTGATAATCTAGTTTGGCCATTTGGGCAAAAGCAGAATGACACAAGTATATTATTTGCATAAATCACGCAGAGATAAGCTGCTGCAACCATTCCTGTACATGTGATATGTATATAAGCTGCTGCAACCATTTAGCACCTCCTTGGTTGCTAAACTTTAACACCCCTTTTAGCACCTTTTAATCTATGTATTTGAATAAAAAATACTAAAAGGTGCTAAAGTTTAGCATGCTAAAGTTTAACACCCCAAACTAAACGCCCCCTTAACGAATTTCAAGAATACGACAAAGATGCAACTGAAAAAATCACTGTGCAATAAAATGCAAGCATAAACATTTTCTTCAGAAAAAGTATTTGTATGTTCAGTGAAGGCAAACCTTCGTTCCTGTCAAACAGAAAATACAGGGTTTATAACATACTCATATATGCACCACTTCACATCAAAATCTAGTCAATGTTTGCACAAAAAATATAAAATAACAGAAAGAACAAAAAATGAAGAAAATAATAGGATGGGAAATAAAAACAGTGAATGATCCATATGTCTATCAAAATAATGAAAAAAAAGATTTACCTTCATAGCTCTATCAAGAAAGGCCTTTATGAGTGAGATTTGTGTAATAAGTTAGAAGTAGCCTAGCATTCTCAATATCATTTTCTATACTATCTGCAACCCAGGTTATTGTATTTTCATGACAACATCTGATCCATCCTTCAAAACCGCTCGATGGACCTGGTTGAAATAAAAAAAATGATATTTAAGCAAAGGATATGGCTAAACAGTGAGAGCAGCATCCAACAACATATGTAGTACATATAATAGAGTGCTGAGGTTAATGCTCAAATTTCACAATTGGTGAACTTTTTAGCATACATAAGGCAACTTTCTCTGCTGAACCAACCTGACCGATGCTAGCTGAAGCTAGCGGTTCATAGTTGAAAGTCCTCAACTTGGAGGACCAGTTTGGAGTTAGGACCACGCTCGGCATCAAGGACTGAATTTAGCATTTTAGCTGCTCCCTTTGGCATAACGTCAGCACCTTGACGAACAATATCAAGAGTTCCCAACACCTACATTAAGTTGACCAAAGATCAATTTGAATACACTTGGACTTCACAAGGCTATGGCAAATGAAGCATCGAATTAAAGGATGGACTAAAACTGTGGTGAATATGTACTTCCAAATAAGGCAGCACCTTTCCTATTTGTACCCGATGTTTGTCAAGGTGACAGGTCTCCTTACGGTTCCTTCCCATGTCTACTGGCGGCAGCGATGTTCCTCGGTGGCGGTGCGGCTCCACGGCGGGTGTGATTTTTGACTGTAAGCGGTAACAACTGACTGCTTACAGTTACTGAATAAACGAATGATCACATACAATTACTAACTAAATTAAGATGACTGCTCAAACTGACCTTATACTGGGATCATCGAAAGATAAAACCAGTTTCTGCTTGTCTTTACTGTCCGTGCATTCCCACCAAATTGATCATAAGGCAAATTGAAAGTTGCATCAACAAAATGTATATATTTTAGATTACAAAAATTTTAGAGGTTAAGGTATTTAGAGGATATTTGCATTTCTGTTCATAAAAAACTTTTCTAATTCAATTTAGTAATTTCTTATCCAATATATGTCCCAAGCTCAAGCATATTTGCATTTTTGGGCAGAAAAAAAAGATAGTTCTCAAATTCAATTTAGCAAAAGTAGAGGACTCTACCTTTCCAGAAGCATCCCTTCCACCAGTAAGTAAAAGCATGACATCAGAGCGTGCACTGGCATAGTGATTTAAATTAAAATCAGCTATAAGAAAAACATTGTGCATACTTATACAGACATTTGAAATCCAATGCAGACACAATGCCTAATAGACATAGTGTTGTTATGTCACATCTGCTAAAAGAAATTCTTTAATTAATTAATTTTGTAAACACGATATGGAAATGCAGTAGTACAAAAGATAACACACATTGCCCTCACTCAGTGAGTTCAAAAGCCACATTTTGTCGTTTTAGACAATTTTGACATTGAATTAAATCCCTATATACAGTAGAGGCACTGCACTCGATTTAGCCGTTTCAGATTATATTTGGCATTACAATTCAAACTCTGCAACTACAGTATAAACCATCTACAAGAATATTATGAATATTTTCTTGCAGACACTGTAAAAATCGAAGTCCAGCTTAGGGATGCAACAAACCATACTTCGATGAGAACTGCAGCCTAAGTACAATCACAACAACCTATACTGCAGCTACACAAGGCAGAATACAAGTACTGTGACATTATAAAAAGATTGAGCAATTGACAGAGATACAATAACACAAACACACATTACGAATCTGCAATAATACACCTTCCTTGCCCCCCAATACATCGCACAAGGAAAAGCATAAGAGGAGGAGCAGCTGTATTACCTCGTATACACGTTGGCCTGCTGAATTGGATGCCACCATAGATCCATCGTCCCTACAAAATCGATGCTTTCCCCATTGAATTGATGGCTCGGCCAAACTAAAGTGTATTCGAAATTGAGCTTGCCTACCAAAAATTAATACCATCTCCTCCTAGATCGAGCACGTCGTGGCCCACATCGACATCCTCATCATTTGAATCTCGTGGTTGCTACCGGATTTGAGCTCGTTTCTTGCTGACTGGTAGAAGGAAGGGCGAGAACTCTGCTAGGGAGAAGAGGAAGAAATGAAGGGCTGCTTTTCAAGAGGAATGAAGAAAGGTGTCGGGTACCACGATAAGGGGTATCCAAATTAAGGTGAAAGCCCACCACAAATCAAGCACTCGATCTCTCCCTTTAAGGGAAAAAATCGACACAGGAAGACTCATGTGCCAAATCTCCTCTTGCTAGGTCTCCAGCAAGCCGCGAGAGCTGATCAGCTCGTATCCCCGCCTCGTCTGAGGCCTCCCACAGAGGGGTCTCGGAGCACCTCCGATTCGCCCGAGGCCTCAGCCCGGAGGTCTCGGACGCAGGACGACCCTCGACAGTATTACCGCCTCGCCCGAGCCCAAAGACGGCATTGCCCATCTCCGACTCGTCCGAGGCTAACCACCGACGCCGCTCTCCCATTGGTGCGCTCGAGACCTCCTATGACGTCACCCACATTCTCGTGCCTGCCTAACCGGACAAACCGGGAATGACCGGGATTAAATCACCATGCCCACCACTGCAACAAAAAGCATGGGGAAAGCTGCTGACCACTATGTCACCCACGACGGCACTATACGCACGATTCGTGCGGGTACAGAGTACGGAACAACGGCTCCGGACTACTATTCCCACGATCAGAGCGAGATCGTGCCGCATTTCCCGCCCCCGAGGCCTCGGCCCTCTACGCCAAGTCAAACTGCAAGGACTGAAATGCCACGCCGGCTACAGGACCAGGTATGACGGGGTACACCGTTACAATACCGAAAGACAGAAACAACTCCCTCAGCAGTGGCACGTCTGCCTTGCCCTGTAGCAGCAGTGCCAGGAGTACCGCCGCCATGCCTCTACAGTACAAACCACGACGCCACCAAATAAGGCCTCCCAAGGCTCAGGGCTGCTTCCCCGGTAAGGATCTCCCGCACACCAACATCTTATAACCCTGTATTTTCTTGAGGCTATAAAAGGAGCATGTAGGGACTGTTCTAAAGGAGGACGATTAGGAACCAGTAGTGAAGGCATCACACGATCACACGATCTCACGACTCTCCTGGACCTTGCGAGGGCTCCAGCAGAGCCACACTCATGCACACTCCACTCACACCCTGAGACTTGGGAGCCCCTCCCTCTCTCACTCTCGCTTGTAACTGATGAGGACATCGCCACGCTGGACACACCGACGTTATGGTCTTTCCTAAGTTGCAATTCGTCACCAACTCAGCTGTCACGTCACCCTCGGATTTAGCAGACACGTCGTCACTGTTTTGGTCACAACTCTCTCATACGACATCAAAACGGGGCGTTCTTGGATGCGTTGGAAATGGGACGACGACGCCGACGTTTTGGATCTGGTCCCAGCTCCAGAAGGTCCGAGGATCATTCTGTATGACCACGTCAAGGTGCTGCGTCACCTATTTGGGCCAACTTAGCCATGTATCGTGTCGGGCCTTAAGTCCAAGTTATGGGCGCCCAACCCCTGGCCGTTCCCAACCCTAGGTCGAGTCTTAGACTATAAACACAGCCGCCGCCGCTGTTAAACAATTGGGTTTTGTTTAGAGTTTAGTTTTACATCGAGAAACTGAATCGTTCATTGTAACTGTGGTGACAAATCCTTTTACAGTGATCCAGAGCTCCTGTTCTTGATCTCCTCCACTGTGTCGATTAGTCCTTTGGAACCGAGTTCTTGAACCCTCTATTGATATTCGCATCATTCATATTTGTAATTTTAGATTGCGTGTTTTTACCTTCTTGCTTGTGCTCTTCGATTCGCTTGAAGGAAAAGCCTTCTTGGCGAGGTCAATCAAGTTGTGCTTGGTTGATAACCAACGGAGCAGTGGTGTAACAGTTGCAGGGTTCGAATCGTATCTGATTTGAATCCGGATCGCCAACGTCGAGATCTCCACAAATCGAACTTACCGGTTACCTCTCGGAAGATCGGGCCTATACTCATCAATTGGTATCAGAGATTTCAGGTTTACCGCGAGGTATAATCTCATTTGCCTTAGATTCATATTTGTTCATTACCTAGAGTTCACAAAAAGCCCAATAATATTTCAATTTTCGCTGTCCTATCACCTTTGTGCCTTTGCAATTTCGTTTTAGATTCGCGTTGTTGAGTTTGTGTCCGTGGTCGAGTCTTGTTGCTGGTTTAGGATTGTGTTCGTCGTCGTAGTTTCAATCGCCCGTTGCTGTGATTTTTGTTTTCCGCCGCTATCCCATCCACCGTTTCCAAACAACAAGTCGAAGCCACCATATTACTCGACTTGTCCCGCTAGCCACCTTGTGTAACTTCTCGCCACCGCGCAAACCCTAGATAGATTGCCAGTCGTTCTTATTTTGCCTGCATCGCAGCCCTCCTTACATCATCAGGCGAATATCTATTGTTGTTAGTCACAGGGACGATCTTGTGATTGGTGTTTGAGTTTAGGGCCGCTTTGCACTAACTGTCGCTGCCGTGTTGTGCCTTCCGGAAAACATAACTTGAGATACCTTTAGTAAAACAGGCATAACTTTTCGCTCGTTTATCAGAAAAATCTGAAATTTTTACAGCAGCTTCTTGACACTATTTGGAGCCGACCCAAACTCGGCTTCGCCCTGTTTGGTTTCATCAAAATTGCCAAAAAAAATTCAGAAAAATAAAGAAAAAAAATTGTCAAAGTTTTTGCACGCTTTTCAGAGAACGTGTTGTATTTCTGTAGACCACATCCCACCTCAGTTGTAGGTGCCAATTTTTGTGGTTGCATCTTTTTTTATCCTTGTTCAGAAAAAATATAAAAAAAATAGCAAAAAAATAAAAAAGTTTGATTCCTACTAGTGCCTTTTGGAAAATTTCGGAAAAAATTTAGAAAAAAGAAAAAATTCGGGTTATTTGCTTGTTCTGTGAGTTCTTTCCATCGTCCTTTGCTTTCATCTTGTTGCGCTACGTCTCGACACGTCTTAGCCAGCAGCTGTGATTTGTACTTTGGATCCGAATTGAACAATTGTTACTCTGTATTCGTTAATTGCTAATCCTTGCTGTCATATTGTGTGCCTACCTATAGCTCCACATATTCTTCTGTCAGCACAGGTTCATCTTGAAACTGTTACCCACGCTCAACAACAGATTACTTCGCCACTTTAGTTTAGCTCCTATTTGGCGTTGGTAAGAATACATGCAAGACGGTGGTAAGCCGTTTGTGATTCTGCATTCCACTTTCACCACCGCCACCACTTGTTTTCTTTTAGTTGATAGGGATAATACTTTGGTGTTGTCTTTTTCTATCTTCTACCCATGACAGGATCTCCGACGGACTTCAATGAGTGCGTGTCCAAGGACGAGCTTACAACGTTCATGACTGAACAACGCAATCTTATGACCGAGCTGATGCGCAATGTGAATAATTTGGTCACCCGCATTGAACAACTCGAGCACCGCCCTCCACCTTATCGTGCTGATGATGTAGATACGGATGATTTTTGTGATGAAGATGCGGATGCTGACGGTTATGTCCATCGCCGCCTCAACTTCAACCGTCGTGGTATGGGAGGTAATATTCAAGGTAATAATGATCCTTTTGCTAAAATTAAATTTAGCCTTCCTCCTTTTGCTGGTAATGTTGATCCAGAGGCTTATTTAGATTGGGAGCTTGCTGTTCAACAAAAATCTGATTCTCATAATGTTCCTGCTGAGCATAGAGTTAGACTTGCTACTAGTGAGTTTACTAATTTTGCTTTGTTCTGGTGGAGTGATCTTTGCAATGCTAATAATGCTGCTGCTGTGCCTCAAACTTGGAATGCTTTAAAGCAACGTATGAAATCTCGTTTTGTTCCTCCTTATTACCAACGTGATTTACGTTTGAAACTATAAACTTTAAAATAAGGTGATAAAGGAGTAGAAGCATACTATCAAGAATTGCTTATTGGTTTAGCCCGTTGTGGTATAAATGAAGATGATAATGATTCTAGTGCTAAATTTTTTTGGTGATTTAAACCATGATATACAGAACATCCTAGATTACAAAGAATGACGTAATTTTTCCCAATTATATCATCTTGCTATTAAGGCATAACGTGAAGTACAGGGCCGCAAAGAACACCAGTCTTTCAGGTCTAATAATGGGAGGAATTTTCAGCACCGTTCCGAGCCAGAGACGCCCAACATTCCTGTTGCATTCCAGCCATCTACACCTCCATTTTCTTCCGGGGTAAGTAAATTGTCTAATGTGCAGAAGAAAGGTGCCACTCCGGGTGTTTCTCCTAGCTCCTTCTCGTCCAGCTCTAAAATCATTTTTCACCGATGCAAAGGCATGAGACATGTCATGAAGGATTGCCCCAGTCGTCGTGCTTTCATTGCTACCGAGGATGGATATGTAAGTGCTAGTGATGTTGAAGATGATTTAGCCCTTGTTGCTAACATTGATGCAGATTCCATCGAGGGCGATCAAAGACAAGGAGGCCATCATCATTGACTCTGTGGCTGCTGCCACAGACTACCCTATCCTTCTTGTGCAACGTGTGTTGAATATACGTGTGAGACATGAAGAAGCGATGACGATCCAACGCCACAATTTGTTCCACATGTATTTCATTGTGCAGGGTTGTCGTGTTCTCACTATCATTGATAGCGGGAGTTGCAATAACTTGGTGAGTTCAGATTTGGTTGCCAAGCTTGGTTTGACCACACGACAACATTCGTATCTATATAAACTTCAATGGTTTAATAATAGTGGTAAGACTAAGGTAACTAAATCAGCACGCATTAGCTTTTTCACAGGCTCTTATCATGATACTGCTGATTTTGATGTTGTTCCTATGCAAACTTGTTCCATTTTATTAGGTCGCCCATGGGAAATTGATAATGATGCTTTACACCATGGTAGAACTAATACATACACTATCATATATAAGGACAAGAAAATTACATTGTTACCTTTGGCTCCTACGGATATTATTAAACATGCTAATGAGATTAAAAATAAATCTCCAACTCACATTGCTAAAATAATGGGATTAAGTTAAAAGGAGGTACTTTTCTTGCTACAACTTTTGCTACTGCTGAGTTATGTGATAATCCTGATGCGCCATGTTATACTATGTTTTGTCAACCTATTCTGTCTGGTGCATTGCCTGTTGTCACTAACCTTTTGCAGGAGTTCACTGATGATGGGATGAAGTCGAGGACGACTCCAATTCTAGAAGGAGAGGATGATGAGGATATCGCTAAGATGGAGTCGAGGACGACTCCAATTCAAGAAGGGAAGGATGATGAGGACATCACCACGCTGGACACACCGACGTTATGGTCTTTCCCAAGTTACAATTCGTCCCCAACTCAGCTGCCACGTCACCCTCGGATTCAGCAGACACGTCGTCACTGTTTTGGTCATAACTCTCTCATACGACATCAAAACGGGGCGTTCTTGGATGCGTTGGAAAGGGGACGACGACGCCGTCGTTTTGGATCTGGTCCCAGCTCTAGAAGGTCCGAGGATTATTCTATGTGACTACGTCAAGGTGCTACGTCACCTATTTAGGCCAACTTGGCCATGTATCGTGTCGGGCCTTAAGCCCAAGTTGTGGGCGCCCAACCCCTGGTCGTTCCCAACCCTAGGTCGAGTCTTAGACTATAAACACAGCCACCGCTGCTGTTAGATAATTAGGTTTTGTTTAGAGTTTAGTTTTCCATCGAGAAACTGAATCGTTCATTGTAACTGTGGTAACAAATCCTTTTACAGTGATCCAGGGCCCCTGTTCTTGATCTCCTCCACTGTGTCGATTAGTCCTTTGGAACTGAGTTCTTGAACCCTCTATTGATATTCACATCATTCATATTTGCAATTTCAGATTGCGTGTTTTTATCTTCTTGCTTGTGCTCTTCGATTCGCTTGAAGGAAAAGCCTTCTTGGAGAGGTCAATCAAGTTGTGCTTGGTTGATAACCAACGGAGCAGTGGTGTAACAGTTGCAGGGTTCGAATCGTGTCTGATTTGAAGCCGGATCGTCAACGTCGAGATCTCCACAAATCGAACTTACCGGTTACCTATCGGAAGATCGGGCCTATACTCATCAGTAACCCCTACTACGAGTACTTCGGTGCAAGATAATACAAACCTCTTCCCCCCTGGACGTAGGACATTCTTCGGCCCGAACCAGTATAAATCGCCTGTGTTCTTCTTGCACATCATCCGGACCCCCCACGCGTAGACACTCATTACTCGTTGGTGCTAGAACCACCATTTCTTACACCGACAAAAGGGAAAGAGGAAGCAAGGTACCCACAAATCCAAGGAGCTCCCATGGTGCGGCGGTGCGGCGACATGGCTAGCGGCCGCCCGCACCAGCGTGGTACCCAGGTGTGGCGGCGTGGCCTGGCCCGAGCGCCGCCACAGCGGCACGGCTGGGCCCCGTCTTCCTTCGCTCGTGCACCAGCATGGCCTGGCCTCCACCACAACGGCGCGTCTGGGCTCCATTTTTTGCCCGCTAGTGCCCCGGCGTCGGAGAAGCTTGCTGGGGAAAGGAGGAGTCGCGCGTGGAGGGAGAGGAGGAGTCAGCACCCTGTCGCAGTCTCGCCTCATCCGGCAGCGGCGGATCTAGGCGGCACCGTCGCCCTGCACCCGCCACCGCCTCCGGAGTCGCAAAGAGGGGAGAGGAGCGGAAGAGGAGTCAGAGTCGCGTTGGGGAGATGAAAAGTCACGCCTCCGGGACTCCGGGAGTAGGGCGTCGGGGCCTCGGGTGGAGGAAGAGCCGCACGTGGGGTGGGCGCCGGATGATGGGAGGATGAGTGACAAGGGTCTGATCCAAGCAATTTGGTCTGCTAGATTTGAGTGAGTAAGAGAAAGTGATGGACATATTAAATCTAGACCTTTTATTTTGAATTGTTAGTTTGTTTTGAGTGCATTTGTTTAGGTGTACTTAGAAGAGGTAATGACTGTGGTGGACAGTTTGTTGTGTGGCTTTAGATAAGTTTTTTTTGGTGCATTATATATGGTAGAGATAATGGTCCAGGCATGATCCGTAAGGATATGTAGGAGGATCGTTATATAACAGGGGAGGGAGCCACTACCAAGCATGTAAGGCCCTGTTTGGTTTGGATGTTAAAGTTTAATAAACACTGTAGCACGTTCGTCTTATTTGACAAAAAAGTTTCCAATCTTGGACTAATTAGGCTTAATAGATTTGTCTCGTAAATTACTCCTAATCTGTGCCGACATGCATGCAATTAGTCTACATTTAGTACTCCATACATTTGAGTGAATATTGATGTGATGAGAGTTAAATTTTAACTCTCCAAACCAAACAGGCCTAAAGATTGGGAACTCGCCAGCTCGGATTATAAACTGTTGGATTGGAGGGGTGATTTCTATGTTTGCACCAAAAACAGATTGTCATCATCAATCTTTGCTCCACACTGGCCCTTGTCCTCCGTGAATATTGTTGAGCCTTGATTCCAGATCGGACGGTTCGGAGAGGTAACGGCACTTTTCGCTCTACACTGACCCTTGTCCACCCTTGTCCTGTCTTCTGTACCCTCTCGTGACTGATGGGTCAATCCTAGTTTACCTCCGAGCATTGCTAAACCCCTACCTAAGCTAGGGTTTCCACGCATGGCGACCACGACGCCGCCTCCGGCGATCCTAGGCACGCTTGGCGACTTCACATCGCGGGAGAACTGGGACAATTTCTTCGCGCTCCGCGGCACGGGGGACAATTTTGAGTGGTACGCGGAGTGGCCTAACCTCCGGGCCCCGCTCCTCGCCCTCCTCGGGGACAGCGGCGCCACGGCGGAGGCGGGGTCGGCCCAGGAGATCCTGGTGCCGGCGTGTGGGAGCTCGGCGCTCTCGGAGCGGCTCTACGACGCGGGGTTCCGCCGCATCACCAACGTCGATTTCTCCCGCGTCGTCGTGGCCGACATGCTCCGCCGTCACGCACGCGCGCGGCCAGAGATGCGCTGGCGCGTCATGGACATGACCGACATGCAGGTATAATCCGTGTGTTACATAGACTGCGGTGTATGGGCTGGGTTGGTTTATGTCGAGCTTGGATTTTGGGTTTACCGGCAATGCCGTTGCTTGTCACGGGAATAATTTTAATTTGGGACATTGGTGGTTTAGTAGTTGTAGTGATGAAGTTTAGTTGAAAATTTGAAATTCTTGTATATGCTCTGTTCCAAATTATAAGTCACTGTGGCAGCCAAAATTAAACCTCTAATTTTGACTAAGTCCATAGAAAAATGTACTAATATTTATAACATCAAATTAGTTTTATTCAATTCACCATGCAATGTGTTGAGAGTGAACTTATTTGGTATTACAGTATAGATGCCAATGTATATTTCTATGAACTTGGCCAAAGTTAGAGAATTTTGACTTAGGACAAAACCAAAGTGGTTTATAATTTGGAACCGAGGGAGTACTAGTTAGTTAGAATCGTAAACTTTGAGCTTCATGATAATGTTGGAGCTATCAGTAGTTTCTGCTTTGCAAATTGCAATGTTCCAATATCAGACATGATGGTGTTATGGAGATGCTATTGATTACTGGGTATAGTGTCAATGTAGTGTCTATCTGAGTTTATTGTCTATCACCTAGCATGTCAATAATTGATCCATGAGCTCAATGTTTCTGGGCGATTTGAGTAGGCAACACACACAGTTCAGGTACATTTGGTTGATTCCAGATTTTCAGTGCATGAGTTCCAGTGCGTCCGTACAAGGTTGTCACCCCAAGGTAGCTTTGACAAGGTACTATAGTGTTGATTCAGCTTCTGCCGCATGGTAGATGAAACCAAACGAAGGGAAACTGTTTTGTTTGATTGAGATTCTGAATGACCCTGTACTATACCTGCTGGGCTTTATTTTGTTATACCTCTTTCAATGTTTGGTGAACTTTCTCTGTTGCCTAAACTGTTTTCTAAATTTTCATGTCCTACCTATTTTATAGTTTGTCTTTGACCCTTTCCACTAATAATTGCTAGGTGCTCCTAAACTTAGTTTTATGTGCTTTATTTTTCAATTGATATATTTCCAATAAAAAATATCTGACATTGAATTGCTAACTTGCAATTTATTGATGCCATACTGGATTACTGGTCAGTTTTTATGCTGTATGTGTCCACTATTTCTAATACACACGTCTTGTCACAGCTACTTGACATATCTAAATGCCATTTTGCACATGGGCCATTTACCTTCATACCTGGATTTTTTTTCATTCACGATTCATGATAAATCCAGCAATGCTTAATACATATTTCCTATTAAAACTATCTGACATATGAAATTACCAGTTTGCAGATGGGTCATTTGATGTGATTCTTGATAAAGGAGGATTGGATGCTCTTATGGAGCCAGGGGCTGGGACAAAACTGGGGATAAAATATCTAAATGAGGTATATCGGTGGATTTATGCTGAATTTGGATGCTCTTTTTTAGTTGTTGTAATGGATAGATCTGTTGATCCCAATGGAAATGCTATTTTCTTGGTGATATGACTGAGCAGGCATCTTTTGCAGGCCAAGAGAGTTATGAAATCAGGAGGGAAGTTTGTGTGCCTTACCCTTGCAGAATCCCATGTTTTAGGTTATTTTCTGTCAATTCTCGCCTTTTATTTTCCTTTTCATATTAGTTTTTATCGGTCTCTGATACATCTTCCTGATTTCAAGTTTTGATTCTTTTTTTTTGTTTAATTTTGTTTTGAAGCTTTCAACAAGGCTTCTTTCATTTTGTTTTCCTGTAAATGCTTTTACTGAGTTTTCCCCCTTAATTATCAAGTGAAACTCTGAGCATCAACATCTATAATTACATGTAACTACCTCCGTTTCAAAATGTAGGGTGCGTTAGGATTTGGAAAAGAAACTTCGTAAATTTTGACCAATGATTACTCAAATTACATGTATGCTTAGGACATAAAAGCAATATTGGTAGATTCACATCTCTTCTAATACAAATTGATTTTCCAGCAATTGATGATATATTGTAAGAGTAACTGATGCTCAAAGTATATACTTCTAAAGACTTTTCTGACTATTACTATGCCTTATAAAAAGAAACAGGGGGAGTAGTATAATTTCAAAGGTTATAAGACCATTGAACCATTTTAAACAACGTTTCTGTTGTTTTCATGCTGCCCATCAAGATTGTCCGATACTAGTGGTCAAGAAACTTTAAAAGTTTATATGGAGTCTTGAACAACAATGATAATTGAATAGTGGTACTTTACCTACAATGTTTTCCCTTTTCCCTTCTTGCAGCGCTTCTTTTGTCTGAGTTCAGATTTGGATGGGATATGAGTGTTCAAGCTATAGCTAGTGAGTCCTCTGAAAAATCTGCCTTCCAGACATTCATGGTGGTCATGGTAAAAGGGAAGATGGGTGTAGCT
Source organism: Saccharum hybrid cultivar R570 (assembly GCA_038087645.1). Taxonomy (NCBI): domain Eukaryota; kingdom Viridiplantae; phylum Streptophyta; class Magnoliopsida; order Poales; family Poaceae; genus Saccharum; species Saccharum hybrid cultivar. The sequence goes on from JAQSUU010000520.1 coordinate 11,060,243, forward strand.
CAAACAATAAAATCATCATTGGATCAATCTGCTGAATACTGTAACATGAGACAGGTACTTTTATATTCTTCTGGTGAACTATATGAATGATTTGACTCTGCTCAGGATATTTGTTCATCTATTCACTTGTATCTTCTGTGCTTTGATGCTACAGGCAAATGCTGTGATTCGTGCTCTTGGAAACGAGAACATCATCCGGGAGTCATACTCGTCTGGTGTTGATGTACTGCTCTCATTGCGAGATCTTCAGCTAGGAGCTATAGGAGATCTGAAAGTGATTGTCCCAGGACGAAGGAGGCAGTTCATTCTTGGTGAACAGGAAACTTCACTATATTGCTACAAGGCTATTTTATTGGATGCCAAGAAGCAAACAGAAACATTTGTGTACCACTGTGGAGTTTTTATTGTGCCTAAGGTCTGTTATATGTTGTCAATTTGCATTGTTGTTTTTTAGTATTTACTATTTGGTTAACTGAATCTCCTGCTGATCTTCTCCTTGATCCGTTTCTTTCTTGAAAGAATTAAGTCGAATAAGTCTTGATAAAACAAGATCGAAAGACCACTGAGGAAGTATTGTAAACTATGCTGGAATTCTCTGTTCTTCTGGGGTTGGGGTGGGTTCATTTCCATTTTCTGAATCCACTTCTTTTCTGATGGAAGTCTTCAACTTGTGCTCCTTACACCAATTTAAGTGGGAATGCGACCTTAATTAATATCCTAGTTTTCCTATTCTCTATAGCCTGGGGATAATGCAGCAGCACCAATGTGGCATGTCCGAGATGCCAAATTAGATTAAAACTGTGTTATGCCGATTGAAATAATGTCACAAATATAGGTCAAGGGTTTTTGGTTTCTAGGGAGTGTGTATGTGGTTCTTTCACTTTTTTTATTCTTAGAACAATGATGCACAGCCCTCCTGCATGTTTGAGAAAAAAAATGACACAAATATGCTTGATTTAATGCAAATGAACTGTTGTTCTACAAATGGATTTATAGTAACACTGCGGCTATAGCTAGCTATAAGTAACAAAAAACTCTAGTTCCTTGGGCTCGAAAATCGCTAAGGAACACAATTGATTTCAGGCTCGGGCTCAGGAATGGCTATTTTCATCAGAAGAAGGACAGTGGCATGTTGTTGAAAGTGCAAGGGCTGCCCGTCTAATTATGGTACAGCTATTACGAGTGCAAACGCAGTGTTATTATGACATTGCTATTTTGGGTTTATGTGACTGGATTTCTATTCAACTTTATGTTAGGTTTTCTTGGACAGCAGACATGCAAATATCGACATGGATATTATTAAGGTGGTGTTTCTGTTATCACATTGTTTAGACTTGAGAGATTGCCAAAGGCTCCTATTTTAATATGATCCCTGTCCTGATATTATTACAACAACAACATAGCCTTTTGTCCCAAGCAAGTTGGGGTAGGCTCCTGTCCTGATATTATTGTTTTGCTATTTCCAGAAGGATTTATCTCCCCTTGTTAAGGATTTAGAACCTGGAAATCCTGAAGAGGAGGCCCCTATACCGTATGTCTTAATGCTTTCTATAACTGGACAGTCATCACCATTTCTTACTAAAATGTTGGCATTTGCAATGTTCAGACCATAATGAAAATTCAACAAATTATTAAACCACGCTCTTAAGAGTTTGTAGTTTGAACAAATACGGGTACTATCCAAGGACTATGATAAGGTTTTAACTTTGATTATTAGGATAACAGTTGCATGGTTTGAATGGAGGTCTGTTGATACTAAATCAGTTTGATTTGTTTATATTCTCTCGTGATCCCTTTTTTTTTGTAAAGATAGGAACTGAACTAGCTCAGTTGGTGGGAACCCTTTCAAAAGAACTTGGTTTTCAATTTCTTGTTTTTTGCAGTACCACCTAGTTCCTTGTAGGTTGGTTGATGTTATGTGGTGCTAGGATTGAGAGGAGAGAGTCGAGGGGAGTGGCGGCGGAGCTACAGTACCCGCGGGTACTGTTCATGTGAGAGGCAGAGGACAGGCGGCTAGGGCTGTGAGGGGCGCTGGGAACGCCGGCCGCGGGGCTTCGCCCACGGCTGGCAAGAGAGAAGGTTTTTCCTTCTAATCTCTTGCTTGATTAGATTGATACATCTCCTCTCCTTATATAGAAAAGAGGTCTTACTTGACGCCTAAGCAAGCGACTAATTAACCCTAACGGGCTAAGGCCCAATAGGCCCTTGACTCTTCTAACAGTTGAGCTTTTTTTTTATTTTAGAATACACAGGAGAGCTGCGTATCATTGCATTAAGGAGAAATAAATAAATTACAGCACACCCACCACACTCACACAAACATACACTCTTACAAATTCGTACTGGAAGCAACCGTGCCTTTCACACCAAACCATGACAACCAGACCCAACAAACACCAACATCTTATTATCTATTAGCAACCTCTAGACGGGCAAGACCTCTAGCACCTGCAAGGCCCCATACTCCCATAGGTGTGGCTCTTCAAGGATTTGCTTAATAACACGCTGGATACTAGGGTTGTTCCCATTGAAAACACAATCATTACGGTGATTCCTGTTACGAATAAGGGAATCTGAATTGGATGATTGTATTGAGGCCCAATAGGAGCCATATATAGAGTACATGAGACACAAGAGGGAAACCCTAGACTAGGAAATTATACTAATACCCCTGACTATTATTACCCAAAGACCCCTGACTATTATACCTCAAAAGAAGTATATGCCAGAATATCATACTATTGATACTTAAGGGAGATACATGATTCATCATTTGTTCCAGACTGCAACAAATATGCAGTTGCATTTTTACTAAAAAAAAATGACATGTCATTTTGTCTTCTTCAGTCAGTGGAAGTGCCAGCCACTTTTACAGATGATATTAGTAAAGCAGACACTTAAGTGCTTGTGTACAATTGTTTGCATGACCAAATTGAATCCCAATGAGCACTGTTGAACCTTTTTTTTTCTTTAATTGATTTTGTTCTTTGAAAATTTAATTGAGATATTTGATCTTGTGGTTATGGTATGCCAACAATCCTGCAGGTTCATGATGGCAGGTGATGGTGTTAAACAAAGACATATTCTGCAAGAGGTATAATTTTCTCTAAAAGCCACTGTTTAGTTTAGCTAATTATGGAGTTGATTAGGAAGGGCTATTTAATTGAATCTTCTTATTGTATTTCCTTCATTTTTTGACACCTCTCATCTGGATACAGCTGTAGCATCTGCTCGTATACAGACACACACCTACACCACACACACGTACACCTCACTCACACTACATTTATACAACCAGACCTACAACTATACATAGATACGAAGACGCGTCCTTGAAGAGATCACCAGAGGAAACAAGGCTCTGTAGGCGACGGGTGCGTCGCAGTCCCTTTGTGGCTCCACGCGTTTGAGAGGCTGCAGCTGAAATATCAGCATGGGAATAAATCCCGGTGAGAACACCAGTGCCGAACCACCAGGGATTTGAATGCTGGCGGGCAGCGTGCACACCGGCAACGCATGCCAACCGAGCTAGAGCTCGTTCTCATATTTCCTTCATTTAATTCTACAAGGCATTGACACATTTTAATAGTCAGACCTTGCAATCTTCAACCATGGCCTCACATGATGTAAATTTATTTACTCAAAAAGTAGCATCACTTTGGTCACATTAGGAAGTATTATGGTTAGAATTTGTTGTGAGACATTGTAGTATAATAGAAATTAAAAGTCAGTCTAGTTTTGGAGACTGTACTGAGTCAAACCATACTTTATATTTTGAAACGTAGTATATACACCAAAAAACTGCCAAAACTTGAGTCCCTAAACCATGAATCACCATTCCATGCTAGTTATGGAATGAATCAGAGTATTCCATGTTTGGGCATCAGTAATTGATGACTTTGACCCAATTTGGTTTTTTTGTTTGAGTCCACTACATTACATTGTCTTGTGTAACCTGGCTCCAGAAAGAATCAATGTTATGTGAGCAGCATACTTGCTAATGTTTGATGTTACTAACCTTGAAGGTTTGAGAAGATAACGACTCCAGTAATGGAGATTAATATATATAGAGAGCCTCATGGGCCATATGGAGTAGATGGTCCTTTATGTTTTTTGGGTTTGAACTGACTGTGCACCTTACTGATTGATATACTTTGTATCATTCTGGAATTTTCTGTAAATTTCTCAAAGCCACATGGTTCATGTTATGGTGGGCCTCAAGTAGGATGGATCCTGTTTCTTTGGCCGTTAAGTTGGGGGGGGGGTCTTATTTTATCAAGATATTCCTTGTTTTTAAAGTTAAACTAATTGATTGGATTGCTCTCTATTCTTTTTTCTTCGAACACACAGGAGAGCTGTATATCATTATATTAAGAAAAAAAGAGTCTAGATGACTCATACAACCCTTAAAGTGCTCTCTATCTATTAGATCTTATTGTTAGGATGCTTTATATAAAGAGGAGTCAATGAGTAAAGGCCACTAAGGGATTACGTGGAACCTCTTGCTCCCCCATCCCTCCTTCCTTTTTCCTTCTTTCTCCCTGTGGCCTGTGTGCTTTTCTTTCCTGGCTGCTTGCGAGGTCCAGAACCCTGAGGCCTGAACAGCCACGTCTCATTCTTATTACTAATCCCCACAGCCTCAAGGCCATACCATCACGGTTAACTTCTTAGTTGTAATGTCTAATTATAGCTGAGTCGCATACCTGCATAACCTTCTCAGCTGATCTTTTGTGTTGCATTTGGAAGGCAACTTCAGAAATAACTGGTCCAATGGTTGTGGAAGATGTTGTCTATGAAAATGCTGATGGAGACCAAGGTTCCATGCCTGAGAAAATGTTCCGGCGCCTTATTTTTGGAAGAAGTTCTGGTTTAGTGCAATCTGAAGCGTTGCTAATCAGAGATCCTCCCAGTGATGAAATAGACAAAAAGAACAAAAGTGCATCTGCAACATCTAAAAAAAGAAGGAACCAGAAAAAGGGTCTGCTCTGTTTCTTTTTTTGTGTAAATTTTAATGTGCAAGGTGCTTTGCGGTGCTTGCTTGCCATACTCATTGATTTAATTGACACTAGTTGATATCCTTGCTCTTAGTACCTTCTGTTGAGGTCACGTGTGTGCACAGTCTAATACTTGTGTTGCAGAGTTTGGTTCTCTTTAAAAATCATAGATTCAGAATCAAACTGTTCCTGTTTAGCTGATAACGTAGTTCTTACATTCCAAATGTTGCTCATTTTCTTAGATTTTATGGAGAGACCATGCCGTATATCACATATTTCTATATGGCATATGTGTCACTTGTAGTTCTTATTCATTGCCATGGGCTGTAGCTAAATTTCTGTCTACGTAGTTACTTTGTGAATATTTGTTCAGTTTAACTGCTCACTGGGCTACATGCAACCATAGTTGTCTGGAAGGCAGTTCATCTATTTGTAGGGGCACGATAGACGTGTGATGTTAGTCTTCTTTAATCTATTGCTCCATAGGATCTTCAGAAATTTTTATCAAAGTAATTGTAATGCTTGCCCATAATCTACAATTGCTGCAGAATCTATATGTGAAATACCAGAATTGTAAAGACCGTCTGATTTACTTGTATAATAGAAAGAATAATAATAAATATCTGGAATAATAAATCCCCTAGTTCTCTTCTTTATTAATGTTGGAACTACTACAGATACCTGATTCTTAGTATTTCAGCAGCTGTTGATAACTTATATTCACCCATTCAATAATAAGTTATTCAAGATTAGGCACTAAATTACATTTGTTTTTCTTTCATGGTTTTAAAATCCAATTGTTGGTCACTGATATGCAGGATCCAAGAACAGTCTGAGAATTGATCATAGATTTCTTGGTAGCTCATATCACAGCAGTATCATATCTGGGCTTTCTTTAGTTGCATCTTCTCTGAGTGCTGCTGCTTCATCTGGAGAAAAGGTAAGTACTGTGCTATTATTCTATGTGAACCATTCAACCTTTAAGAGCATGAAGCCATGAACCCAGATTATTAGGGTTGGTCCCTTAAAGTAGTTGAATGCCATGAATGTTGAATGCCCGCTTTGTTGTGGAACAAGTGATTTGTAATTTTTTGTTATTATGGTGTGTGCAACAACAACAATTCTGTATGTTAATTCAATTTGCATTTTGTAGGTCAGCACCACTGTTATAGGTCTTGGTGCTGGTTGTTTTCCAATGTTTCTCCGTGGATGTCTTCCTTTCGTAGATATTGAGGTAACAGAAAATAAGGGGGAAAAGGCTTTCATCTTCGACTATTGATTGAATGAGGTGCTCACACTTCTCAAAATTTGCAGGTGGTTGAGTTGGACCCCTTGGTGGCTGAGCTAGCAAAGAAATATTTTGGCTTTTCAATGGATGAGCAATTGAAGGTTGGTTACCATACTCCTAGAATAAGAGAGAGCCCATCATCCCCTCCTTATAAATACAAGGGCCATGGCTGATTGAGGGGCTCAACACACACAATCGACACAAAAATCAATCTACAACCTCTCTTTTACCCTTTCTCCCATCTACTTCTTGTTCTTCGTCGACGTTGCATGGGCGGTGGATCGACAACGGCGAAGCTCTAGAACAGCTAGGCCGGCTAGGGCAGCCCATAGCTGTCGCACGCCCTGACGGGGTCCCTCCTGGGCGTGTGGGGTTTCGGATCTCGAGAGACCTCGCTGGCGTGTCTTGGATATCACGCTCTTGGCGAGGCTCCTCCAGCGACGTGTCTTACGTATCATGCTCATCGTTGGAGGCACAAGGTTCGGGTGCGAACAAACCCTAGGCGTGAGAGTTAAGCCTAAGTGCTGCTCCATGCATCTAGTTATCTATCTTAGCTATTTACTGTAGTTGCCTTGGCATCTAAATTAGCATCTGCTTTATGCAGTAGAATATGTTGTAGTAGTTGAACTCTTCCCTATAAACCAAGTTTGCTATCTCTATATAATGAGTGTTGGAACCAAATCACAGGTGTGGGGTAGATTCTCTCTATTACTTAGCCACAAACCATGGCAGGATTTTTCTGAGTACATATAGGATAGATAGCTTGCAACTTAAGAAAGCTACAACATATTCCAACTACTAAAGTAGATGCTAATTAGGATAAGATAGATGATGAGATGCTGACATAAGCACTAACTACTCCTAAGATAAGCACAAGACTTATAGAATGTCAATCATTCTCCCCCTAAGTCTTGTGTGGTGCCTTTTGGGGAATTTGAGCCATGCCAATCCTGACGCGAAGCTCCTGGAACTTGACCCGCCTAAGGGACCTGGTGAGGAAGTCGGCGAGCTGGTCCTGGGTGTTGATGTAGCCGGCCTTGATGCTCCCTTGATCCAAGCAGCTTCTGATGAAGTGGTACTTAATGCGGATATGCTTGCTGCACTCATTGAAGACGGGGTTCTTCGCCAAGGCCAAGGCGGACTTGCTGTCCACCCTGAGCTCTACTTCTTCTGCGTCTCTGCCCAGGAGAGCCAACCAGAGCTTGAGTCGAAGCGGTAGTGGCAGCGATGTACTCTGCCTCGCAACTCGACAGAGCCACCACCTGCTGCTTGACCGACTGCTAGCTGATCAGACACTTGCTGAGGAAGAACAGCGTCCCGCTGGTGCTCTTGCTTGTGTCGATGTCGTTGGCGAGGTTGTTGTCGTTGTACTCGATGAAGTGCTACGCGCCAGGGCACCTCGGGTAGTGCAAGTCGTAGTCAGAGGTGCCCTCGACATAGCGGTGGATCCTCTTGACGGCCTGCTGATGCTCCGTCGTCGGTCGCCGCATGAACCGACTGACGTAGCCAACGGCGAACGCCAAGTCCCGCCACGTGTGGACGAGGTAGCGAAGGCTGCCCACAATGTGCCGGTATTGCGTGGCGTCAACCTCGTTCGCCGTGCTGTCGCGGCTCAGCTTCAGCCTCTCCTTCATGGGAGTGTGGGCTGGGTTGCAGTCGATGAGTCCACCCAGCTCGATGATGCGCTTGGCGTAGGTTGTCTGGTGAAGGGAGATGCCGGAGCTGTCCTAGTGGACCTCGATCCCCAGGTAGAAAGAGAGCAACCCCAGATCGCTCATCTGAAAGGCGGCCTTCATCTCAGCCTTGAATGCCTCCACCTCTTCTTTCTTGTTGCTGGTGATCCCCAAGTCATCGACGTAGACGCCTACCAATAGGGCATTGCCTCCCTTGCCCCGCCTCATGAGGACTCTGCTGGAAATTTGCTTGAGGGTGGAGTCCAGCTTGGCGTTCCAAGCTCGTGGCGCCTGCCGCAAGCCGTAGAGGGCCTTGCGCAGGCGGAGAACCTTGTTCTCCTTGCCGGGGATGACGAATTCCGACGGCTGGTGGACATAGACCTCCTACAGGTCATTGTTGTGGAAGGCGGACTTGATGTCCATGTGGTGCACACGCCAGCCCTCCTCTTGGAACCAAAGCACAGGTTTAGGGCAGATTTTCTCTATTGCTTAGCCACAAACCATGGTAGGATTTTTCTGAGTACATATAGGATAGATAGCTTGCAACTTAAGAAAACTACAGCATATTCCAACTACTAAAGTAGATGCTAATTAGGATAAGATAGATGATAAGATGCTGACATAAGCACCAACTACTCCTAAGATAAGCACAAGACTTATAGATGTTCTATCAATGAGAATAAGCGGCTAAGGCCAAGGTACCCTTTGGTTGAACAACTACTTGTGTGTTACCTGGCCAACAATTGGTATCTAGAGCTAGTGTTGTGAGGAGGAGAGCAGCCATGTCCACTTCCAGCGAACGTGTCACGCCGCCGTCGTGGGCGCAGTGATCAACCCCCGTGGCGCATGCTGGACCCGGACGCCGAGCATGCTACGCGCCTTGCTGTCGTGGAGGCAGTCGAGGCGCAGTGGCCGCGGCCAAAGCCACAGTGGCTACCGTTGCTGCGCTACTCGCAAAGATGGAGAGGCAGCCCTAAGGATCGCAGAGTGTTGCCCAGATATGAACTAGATCTGATCTAGAGCAAAGCCCAGAGGGCAGCTTGGCCTGTGGCCGCTTGGATTGAATTGGAAAATGGCAAAAGCATCTCACGATTACAAAAGGGTGCTGCTGCTTATATAGAGCAGAACAACTCCTACCTACTCCCTAGCATATTCTTGCAGCATAAAGCAAGATGCTGTAGGCTACTTGGTTGCCAAGGCTTGTCCATGATCAACTTGGGAGCCAAGGCACCTCCTAACTGCAGTAAAAGTAAAATGCAGAAAGTAAGATACAAGTACTAGGCTTAACCATCAATCTCCCCCTAAGCCTAGTACTGAGTGATCTGCTTCAAGCCAATCCTCCTCATCTCCTGAAACTTGGCCTTGCCCAGGGACTTGGTCAGAATGTCGGCGAGCTGATCAGTAGTGGTGATGTAGTTGGCCTTGATGCTTCCTTCTTCTAGACACTCTATGAAGTGGTACTTGGTCCTGATGTGCTTGCTTCTGTCATGGAAGACATGATTCTTTGCCAAGGCAAGGGCAGACTTGCTGTCCACCTTCAACTCCACCACCTCCACCTTCCTGTCCAGGAGCTCCCCGAGCAGCCTGGACAACCACAGGGCTTGTGTTGCAGTAGTAGTGGTGGCAATGTACTCTGCCTCGTAGCTGGACAGAGCCACCACCTTCTGCAGCTGACCAAGTAGTCACCCAAATAGAACATGGTTCCACTGGTGCTCCTGCTTGTATCGATGTCGCCGGCGAGATTACTGTCGCAGTAGCCGACGAAGCACGCCGTGCCGGGAGCCCTTCTGTAGTGGAGACCGTAGTCCAGGGTCCCGGCCACAGCGCAGCACGCGCTTGACAGCCTACTGATGCTCCATCGTGGGCCGCTCCATGAAGCGACTCAGGTACCCGACGGCGAATGCCAAGTCCGGCCGAGTGTGCACAAGGTAACGCAGGCTGCCGGCGAGCCGCCGGTAGTGCGTAGGATCCACCTCCTCCGCCTTGCTCTCCCTGCTGAGTCGCAACTTCTCCATTGGTGTGGCGGCCGGATTGCAGCTCGCCATCTCTCCCAGCTCGAGAATGCGCTCGGTGTAGTGTGCTTGGCGGAGGGTGATGCCATTGGCATCCTGGCGCACTTCGACGCCGAGGTAGAAACAGAGGAGGCCGAGGTCGCTCATGTCGAACTGCTTCTTCATCGTGGCCTTGAAGCCCTCTACTTCTCCTGGATCGACGCCGATGATGATGAGGTTGTCGACGTAGACGCCGACCAGCAGGACAGTGCGCCCGTTGCCCCGCCGGTACACTGCTGCCTCGTGCGCGCTCTGTTGGTAGCCCATTTGCTTCAGGGTGGTGTCCAGCTTCGCGTTCCAGGCGCGCGGTGCTTGCCTCAGCCCGTAGAGCGCCTTGCGCAGGTGGTACACCTTGCTTTCTTCTTCGGCGATAGCGAAGCCTAGCGGCTGGCGCACGTACACCACCTCCTTGAGGTCGCCGTTGAGGAATACAGACTTTACGTCCATGTGGTGCACCTTCCATCCTTCTTGGGCTGCTAGGGCGAGGAGAACCCGCATGGACTCCATCCTCGCCACCGGTGCGAACGCGTCGTCGTAGTCGATCCCCACCTGTTGGACGAAACCTCGCGCCACCAACCTCGCCTTGTGCTTGGTCACCAGCCCCTTCTCGTCCTTCTTGAGCTTGAACACCCATTTCAGCGTGATCGGGCGGTGGCCAGCGGGCAGGTCGACGAGCTCCCATGTCCTGTTCTTCTCCACAGACTCGAGCTCTTGCTTCATGACAACCTCCCACGCTGGATCGCCCCTGGCTTCCGCGTAGTTGGTTGGCTCGCCGGCGTGCGTGAGGTGGAGCTGGGCGAAGAGACGAGGAGCCAAGCCTGGAGAGGATTCGTCGCCGATGATGTTGGTCACCGTGCGGTAGCGGAGTGGCTCGTCGTCGTAGAACGCGTTGAGCCAATCTTCATCGTCCTCCAGCGGCGTGGCAAGCTCGATCTGGGATGTGCTCGGAGCTGTTGCTGCCGCTGGTGTGCTTCCGAGCTCCCCCGGAGCCGGTGATTGCGACGTGGTCGGAGTGTCGACGTGGTCGGAGCACTTGACGTGGTCGGGGCGTGCGGCGTGGTCGGAGCGTCCGATGTGGTCGGAGTGTCCGACGTGGTCGGGGCGCACGGCGTGGTCGGAGTAAGGTGCTCGGCGATGAAATTCTCGTCCACCGGAGCTGAACTCCCTCCTTGTTCCAGTCCCACCTGCGGCTCTCGTCGAAGACGACATCGCGTGAGACCCGCACACGCTGAGTTGCAGGGTCGAGGACACGATAAGCCTTGGCGCCGTCCGCGTACCCGATGAAGACGCCGGGATGGCTGCGGTCGTCGAGCTTCTTAAGCTGAGTGAGATCCTTGGTGAAGGCGAGGCAACCGAACATGCGTAGATGCGCTACCGTCGGTGCCTTGCCGTGCCATGCCTCGTACGGCGTCATGCCGCTGAGCGCCTTGGTGGGCGCCCGATTCAGGAGATGGACCGCGATCACCACGGCCTCCCCCCAAAACCGCGCTGGAAGCCTCCGCTGCTTCAGCAGAGCCCGCGCCATGGCGACCACCGTTTGGTTCCTCCTCTCCACGACGCCATTCTGCTGCGGCGAGTAGGGGGTGCTATAATGGCGCTCAATGCCCTCCACACAATAGGCCGCGAACTCAGTGACGGTGAACTCGCGCCCGTTGTCAGTGCGCAGCGCCACCCAAATGTACCGCGTGGCGTCGTCGACCAGCAGCAGGAAGTAGCGCCTACCGCCAGGAGTCGCCGGCGAGATGAGGCCGCAAAGATCGCTGTGGACGAGCTCCAGCGGGTCCTGCGCGCGGTATTGGGCTTCAGCCGGGAATGGGGTGCGGCGGTGCTTGGTGATGACGCACGTGTCGCAGAATTGTCCAACATGGTCAATCGCAGGTAGCCCACGCTCCATGTCGTCCCTAGCGAGCTGACGAAGCGCGTCGAAGTGGAGATGGCCGAAGCGCTCATGCCAGCGCCACGCCTCATCGTCCTTGCGCGCGGCGAGGCAGAGCGGTTTGGCCGCGTTGAGGTGGAGGATGTAGAGGCGATTAGCGCTGCGGCGGACCTTGACAAGCAGCCGCTTGCGCCGATCCCAGATCCTCAACACGCCATCCTCGATCTCCACCTTCGAGCCTTCCTCGTCTAACTGACCGAGGTTCATGATCGAGTTGCGGAGCACCGGGATGTAGTAGACGCCATGGAGCACCCGGTGCTCGCCCGTCTTGGCCTCGAAGATGGACCCGATGCCGTGGATCTCCACCTTTGACTCGTCGCCGAACCGCACCGTGCCTCTGGTCGACGTGTCCAGGTTGGTGAAGAGCTCGCGACGTCCCGTCATGTGGTGGGTGGCGTCGGTGTCCAGGTACCATCTTTCAAGCTTGTCGCCGCTGGTGCCGGTGTTGAGGAAGACACGGGCCCGCAGCTCGTCAAGGTCCAGGTTGGCGCCGACGGTGAAGAGGGCCGGAGCTTGGCGCTTGTCACCGCTCCCTGCTTCATCCTGCTCGGGGCGTGCGCGGAAAACATAGTAGCGTCCTCCTGCTTCCGCCATGTGCGCCGCCGCGCCTCCTCGCTCACAACCGTCCTGACCACGTCGAGGATGGGGGCAGTCTCTGGCCCAGTGGCCGGCGCGGTTGCAGTTGAGGCAGAGGTCGTCGCGATTCACCCTGCGTTCGCCGTCTGCACCTCATGTCCTGTCCGCTTGCGCCCTACCGCTGCCTCCAGCTCCTCCGCCGTCGTGGTCGCCGCACGACTTGTTCTTGCCGCCGCGGGGATGCCGACGTCGATCCTTAGACGGCCCGGCACCTTCCTCCTTGTCGAAGGCCCGCCATCGGTCGGCGGTGTACAACAGCTTGCCGCCGACAGCGGCGGAGTCGGATTCCGGCGCCTGCTCTCGGTCCTGGACTGACTTGAGCCGCCCGGTGACGTCCTCGATGGTGTGCTGCTCAAAATCCAGCAGCGTCTCGATCGAATTGACGATTTGTGCGTACCTCTTTGGCATGCTCCTGAGGAACTTCTCGACGGCGCGCTCCTCCGTGAGGTCGGTGTCGCCGTTGCGCGCCATCTGGCCCATCAGGTTTGTCAGCCGCACGGCGAAGTCCTCGACTTGCTCGCTGGGCTGAAAGGTGAGACCTTCCCACTCTCCTCTGAGCCGCTGCAGCGTGGCGCGGCGCACGCGCTCGCTGCTGATCCGCTGCAGCGCGATGGCGTCCCACGCCATATTCGTCGTTGTCTTGTCAGCGATGGTTGCCTCGACGTCGAGAGGCACGACGGCGCAAAGGGCCTCTAAGGCTCGGCGATCTTCGCTGTACCCGACGCCGCCGACGTGGACCGCCTCCTAGAGTTGCCATGCCTGTAGCTTCACCTTCATGAGGAGGCTCCACTCGTGGTAGTTGCTCTTGGTGAGCATCGGCCACGGCGTGCCGGCCCCGGAGTCGCGGTAGATAGTTTGCTGCACCGACGATCGCTCGCGACGTCCTCGGCGCCGCTCTGGTGACGGCGACGGGCGGCGGTGACGTGGACTGAGCGACCTCCCTCCCGCTGACGCCGCGTCCTCCTGCTCCATCTCCGCGCGAAGTGCAACAGCGGCTGCTACCGCGGCCTGAGCCGTGGCTGCTGCCTACTGGGCGGTGGCCGCCGCCGCCGCAGCCGCTGCCTCAGCGGCAGCAAAGCGCGTCGCGCGGTCACCCGCTCCAGCCCTTGCTCCACTAGCGCCTCCGACCATAGGGTTGACGACCACTGCTCCTCCGGCGGTGGCAGTTGCGGTGGCTCGCGCTCTGGAGCTCTCGGTGGACATGGCAACGGTGCTCTAGACTAAGCTCTGATACCAATTGTTGCCCAGATATGAACTAGATCTAATCTAGAGCAAAGCCCAGAGGGCAGCTTGGCCTGTGGCCGCTTGGATTGAATTGGAAAATGGCAAAAGCATCTCACGGTTACAAAAGAGTGCTGCTGCTTATATAGAGCAGAACAGCTCCTACCTACTCCCTCGTATATTCTTACAGCATAAAGCAAGATGCTCTAGGCTACTTGGTTGCCAAGGCTTGTCCATGATCAACTTGGGAGCCAAGGCACCTCCTAACTGCAGTAAAAGTAAAATGCAGAAAGTAAGATATAAGTACTTGGCTTAACCATCATAGAGCCCTGCAAGGCGCTGTGCTCCATCACCTTCGCCGGAGCGCTGTCGTGGATGCGAAGGCCGTCGAGGGTCACCGGTGGTCCAAACTGTGTACAAGGACTTCGGAGCGGGGACGCCGTGGCCGATGCTCACCAAGACGAACTATGACGAGTGGTCTCTGCCAATGAAGGTCAAGATGCAGGCCCGACAGCTCTGGGATGTCGTTGAGGACGACGTCGACTTCCACAACGACCGGCGGGCGGTCGAGGCTCTCCTCGCCGGCATTCCTCTAGAGGTGGGCGCGACTCTCGCTGACAAGGCATTAGCCTAGCAGGCGTGGCGCGCGTTGGTGTTGATTGCGTCAAGAGGGTGACGCTGTAGCGACTCCACCAGGACTGGGACTGCATCGCCTTCCGCCTCGGTGAGGAAGTCAACGATTTTGCCCTTCGCCTCTCCACCCTGATGCAGCAGATGGCACGCCATGGTGACGATGATCTCACGGAGGCGCGCGGTGGAGAAGCTTCTACGCATTGTACCAAAGTACTCCTAGATCACGCCTGCGATGGACACTCCTCGACTTGGAGGACCTCACCATTGAGGAGGTGACGGGGAGGCTAAAGGCGGTGGACAACCGCGAGGAGGCGCCTCCCACCGAGCCGATCTCCATCGGCGGCAGGCTGTTGTACGCCGAGGATCAGTGGCTTGCTCGGCAGAAGGAGAAGAAGAGGGGGGGAAGGCTCCGGCACGTCCAAGGACAAGGACCAACGTCAGGGTACACGCGGTGGCAAGAAGGGCAAGCCCAAGGTAGGGCGCGATGGTGGCGGTCAGGCAGACAAGGCAGGAGCCACCGGTGGCGAGCCGTGATGACACCTGTCTCAACTGTCACCGGCCTAGCCACTGGGCCAAGGACTGCCCCCAAGCCTCGACGCGAGCGTGGTGGTGCGGTGCACATGGCGGAAGCAGAGGAGGACGAGGAACCTGCTCTGTTTCTGGAGCTGGAAGTAGAGGGGAGGGGAGGCTAGGCACAAGCCTCCGACTTCTACACCGAGCTCGCCGCCGCAAAACTCCACATCGACGAGTCGCGAGCACGCGCCTTCCTTGGCACCAACTCCAGCGAAGACAAGCTAGATGGCTGGTACCTCGACAGTGGCGCTACCCACCACATGACAAGCCGTCGTAAGCTCTTCTCCTACCTTGACTGCATTGTTCGTGGCTCGGACAAGTTTTGCGATGCCTTAAGGGTGGAGATTTAGGGTGTCGGCTCGATTGTGTTCGCAGGCAAGATTGGTGAGCACCGCGTGCTGCACGGCGTCTACTACATCCCAACGTTGCACAACTCCATCATGAGCCTCGGACAGTTGGACGAGGGCAGGTCGAAGGTGGAGATCGACAAGGGGGTTCTCCCACTCCGGATTTGGGATCGGCGTGGTCGGCTTCTCGTCAAGGTCCGTCGCAGCTCGAACCGACTCTACGTGCTCCAACTCGAGGTGGCTCGGCCACTTGGCCTCGCCGCGCGTAGAGATGATGAAGCATGGCACTAACATGAGCAGTTTGGCCATCTCCAATTCGAGGCACTGCACAAGCTGGGCAAGGAGGCCATGGCGCGCGGGGTGCTGATGATCAACCACGTCGAGCAACTCTACGACACCTGCATCACCACGAAGTAGAGGAGGCGCCTTCCCACGTCAGGCCTTGTATCGCGCGCAAGAGCAGCTCGAGCTCATCCATGGCGATCTGTGTGGGCCTGTGACACCGGCGACTCTAGGCAGGCAGCGCTACTTCCTACTACTGGTGGACGACACGTCCCGCTTCATGTGGGCGGTCCTTCTGCTAACCAAGGGAGCTGCTGTGGACGCCATCAAGCAAATGCAGGCGGCTGTGGAGAAGGAAAGCAGCCACAAGCTCTGGGTGTTGCGCATCGACAATGGCGGGGAATTCACCGCTGCGGAGTTTGCCGCCTAATGCGCTAATGAAGGTATCCAACGCCACTTCTCCCTCTACTCGCCACAGCAGAATGGAGTCGTCGAGCACCGGAACCAGACCGTGGTTGTGACGGCGCGGGCTTTGCTGAAGCAGAGAGGGATGCTGACCAAGTATTGGGCGGAGGCAGTGATCAATCGCTCTCCGACCAAAAGCTTGGAAGGCAAGACCCCTTACGAGTCATGGCACGGGTGCTCGCCGGCGATCGGGGATCTTCCCACTTTTGGCTGCATTGCCTATGCCAAGGAGATGAACCAGGTGGGAAAGCTCGGTGATCGTAGCAAGCCCAACGTCTTCATCGGGTATGCTGAAGGAGTGAAGGCGTACCGCATCCTCAACCCTGTGTCCCAGCATGTTCGGGTGGCGCGCGACGTCGTCTTCGATGAAGGCCGTGGCTGGGATTGGTCAAAGGTGGACCTTGGAGGCTCGGCACCGGCGACAAGTGACTTCGTCATCGAGTACAAGTGTCCTGGAGAAGCAGGGGGAGCGCAGAGTGCCTCTCTGGCGGTGTCAAGACCATCTTCTCCGACATCGTCCACACCACCACCCATGCTGCACTCACCATCACCAAATCCGGGGGAGCCCGGAGCTTCATCGGCAGCAGCGCCACTCCTCTAGCACCACAGTCGGCCACTCCACTTGCGTCCCCAATTGCTCCTTCCCCTCACCAATTCATGGCGGGCAGCGCTAGATCGAGTTCGCCACGCAACTAGAGGATGATGAGGATCTTCTAGATGCCTTCTACAATGATGAGCCTCTCCGTTACCACACGATGACCAACATCATCGACGATCACTCTGCACCAGTCCTGGCAGCGCGCGATCTCTTCCCCTAGCTGCACCCGACGCACGCCAGCGAACCTGCCAACTACGCCGAGGCTGATGATGATCCGGCATGGCAGGCTCGAGCAGAACCACACATGGGAGCTGGTTGGTCTGCTCGGCGGCCACCGCCCCATCACCCTCAAATGGGTGTATAAGCTCAAGAAGGACAAGTTGGATGCGGTGATCAAGCACAAGGCACGACTGGTGGCGCGCGGCTTCGTCCAACAAGAGGGGATCGACTTCGATGACGCATTCGCTCTGGTGGCGCGCATGGAATCCGTTTGTGTCCTCGCGCTGGCGGCTTAAGAAGGATGGCCCATCCACCACATGGACGTCAAGTCCACCTTCCTCAACGGTGACCACAAGGAGGAGGTTACGTGTGATAGAACCAGGCTTCGCTGTCGCCGGACAGGAAGGCAAGGTGTACCGCCTGCGCAAGGCGCTCTACGGCCTGTGGCGCGCCTGGAACGCGAAGCTGGATGCCACACTCAAGGAGATGGGCTTCCAGCAGAGCACGCACGTGGTGGTGGTGTACCGGCGGGGCAGTGGGTGCTCTGTTCTTGTCGGCATCTACGTCGATGATCTCATCATCACCGGCGCGGAGGAAAGTGAAGTGGTGGCGTTCAAGGCACAGATGAAGAAGGCGTTTGACATGAGCGACCTCGGCCTCCTCTGCTTCTGCCTCGGCGTCGAGGTGCGCCAAGATGCCAGTGGCATCACCCTCCGTCAGACTCACTACGCCAAGCGCATCCTCGAGCTCGGCGGCATGGCTAGCTGCAACCCAGCTCACACCTTGATGGAGGAGCGGCTTAGGCCTAGTCGGCACAGCACGGCGGAGGAAGTCGATCCTACCCACTACCGGCGGCTCATTGGCAGCCTACGCTACCTGGTGCACACCTGGTCGGACTTGCGTTCGCCGTTGGGTACGTTAGCCGGTTCATGGAGTAGCCCACAATGGAGCACCTACTGCCAGTCAAGTGCATACTTCGGTACGTAGCGGGCACCCTCGACTACGGTCTGCACTACGCAAGGGCTCCCGACATGGCACGCTTCGTCGTCTACTGCGACAGCAATCTCGTCGGTGACATTGATCTTGTCGGTGACATTGACACAAGAGCACGAGCGGAACCATGTTCTTCCTTGGCAACTGCTTGGGCAGCTAGCAATCCCTCAAGCAGAAGGTAGTGGCTCTGTCAAGCTGTGAAGCCGAGTACATCGCCACCACCACTGCTACTACCCAAGCATTATGGCTATCAAGGCTACTGGGAGAGCTCCTCGGCAGAAATGTCGAAGTGGTTGAGCTGAAAGTGGACAACAAGTCTGCTCTAGCTCTGGCCAAGAATCCAGTCTTCCATAAGAAGAGCAAACACATCCGCATCAAGTATCACTTCATCAGAAGCTGTCTGGAAGATGGAAGCATCAAGGCAGACCACATTGCCACTACTGATCAGATGGCAGACATCCTCACCATGTCGCTGGGAAAAGCCAAGTTTCAAGAGATGTGGCAAAGGATTGGGCTGAGGCAGATCACCTCCAAAGCTGAGCACAAGGCTTAGGGGGAGAAATGAGAGTTAAGCCTAAGTGCTGCTCTATGTATCTAGTTATCTATCTTAGCTATTTACTGTTTCCAGTAATTCTGTTTGCAGCTAGTTGCCTTGGGTATCTAAGTTAGCATCGGCTTTATGCAGTAGAATATGCTGTAGTAGTTGAACTCTTCCTTGTAAACCAAGTCTGCTATCTCTATATAATGAGAATAAGCGGCTAAGGCCAAGCTGCCCTCTAGCAGAACAACTACTTGTGTGTTACCTGGCCAACAAGGCGCATGCCGACCTAAATACTTGTGTGTTACCTGGCCAACAAGGCGCCCGCCGACCTAAAAGTCAGGGGGGCCCTACATCGAGCGACCTAGCTCCTTATCGGCGTGTTGGCCTAATTAAGCATCAACAATAACTTTAAACAGACAAACTGAACTCTACACTTCATCTATTTTCACCAGGGGTAAAATCATCCTTTTTTTTCCTCCGATAACATTGTTAAGTCTCCAAAACTAACGGAAGGACCATATAAGTAACTGAAAATAGTTTTCGGGCCAGATAGATAAGTTTTAAAAAAAAGGACCAAGAAAGAAAGCCAGACATTTTTTAGGGCCAAGCAAGTGATTTTCTCATTGTAGGGTAGGCAGAGTACTAGAGTAGCAGCTTTCCTATACACAAGCACTGGGCAGGGGGGCAGGCCTAGTCTAGGATGGCGACCAGCATATGGCATTATTGCATGCGAGTGAGAACTTCCTTTCCCTAGGCCGCGATCGGCTCGCGAATCACGATGCAGCGATGTCGATGGCTGTGTCTGGACACACCGATGACCGATGCATCCCACACCGGCATGCAGCATGAGTCGGCACTACCTAGCTTGCCGAGTTGCCGCTGTCGCGCACGCGCTCTTCGGCGTCGACGTCGCATGTCAAGTACACAGCGACAAAATCGTCAGAGTTTGCTTGTGCCTAGAGCCAAAAGGAACGAAGCAGCTAGCTAGTTTAATTCGGAGAAACGATCTTTGTTTCTAATTACTGGTAGTGCTCATGACAAGCACAGGGATCCGAACTTGTTTAACTTGGGCTCACATTGCTGGGTATCCATCATTTGTGTGTGGTCGGCAGAGACGCACAGGCAACCGCACACACAAATGATGGATACCCAGCAATGTGAGCCCAAGTTAAACCATGTTGTTGTCCGGATCCCTGTGCTTGTCATTAGCACTACCAGTAATTAGAAACAAAGATTGTTTCTCCGAATTAAACTAGCTAGCTGCTTCGTTCCTTTTGGCTCTGGGCACAAGCAAACTCTGACGATTTTGTCACTGTGTACTTGACGTGCGACGTCGACGACGAAGCGCGCATGCGCGACAGCGGCAAATCAGCAAGCTAGGTAGCGCCGACTCATGCCGCATGCCGGTGTGGGATGCATCTTTCATCGGTGTGCCTTGACGAGCCGATCGCCACCGAGAGAAGGAAGTTCTCGCTCGCAGGCAATAATGCCATCACCGGTCGCCATCCTAGGCTAGGCCTGCCCCCTTTGAGTAACTTGGACTTGAACTATTTCCATTGATGTTTGAAAATTTTCTTCCTTACTGCTTGTTAATTTAAACTTTGACTGGCCAATTGAAAAATTATTTGCCTTTGCCCCTGTTCCATCAAAGTACCATAAGGGCACAGTGATCTTCTAATGGCAGACAATAGAAATTTGAATTATTGAATACTATGGAAGATGCCAATAGGCAATGGCAAGCATTCAGCTGTGAGAGAATGATTAGTATATCATGGATGCAGCAATTATTGAAAACTGTTGGAGGATTTGCCTACCTTTTACTTTGGAATCTAAAGTTGATAAAATTTATGTTATGTACATAATGTTGTACTTGTACATAATATACATGCCAAGTTCTGTTGCAAATTATAACATTTTTACTCTGGTCATAGAAAAGTGGCATTTTAGGTTATCTGCCAATTAAAACTTATCATTGGAAGGTGATGGCCAGGTTTGTCATGAAAAGTAGTATCGTAGTATTACAATTTCATATGTTTTACATATACATTAGAAAGTAACAGTAATCAAACTTAAATTTGTAGACCATATCAATGTCCAAAATGACATTTTGTAGGGACTTCTTACTGTGATCTCAATATGTAATTTGTTAATTTCTTGGCAACATCTAGTCACCGCAATACCATGGAAGTAAATAATTACTTCATTAGTAAAGCATGACGGATGTTCTGATTTCTTGCATTTATGTCATAGTATAAGAAAGGATTAACCTAGTTCAGAATTCAGATGTCCCAATTTTCTTCTGATGTGTCCATTGTTAGTAACATGAATTATTTTATTTTCGTTTTGCTTTTATTTCTATCATTGAGTTTCATTGCATTTTACCATTTCTCCCATGTTAGGTGCATTTGGGGGATGGCATCAAGTTCATTGAAGACAGTGTTGCTGCAAATCATTCAGTAAATGGCAGTGCCAGAAATGCAATCAAAATACTTGTCCTCGATGTTGATTCATCTGATCTAAGGTATTTGTTTTCCATACCTCCCTCTATTATTTGGATTGCCATTCTTTTACCAAACAATTTATTCTAAATAGACTCTGACATGAAGCTGATGGTTCTTCCCACAGCTCTGGGCTGTCTTGCCCACCAGAAAACTTTGTCGAAGATCCTTTCCTTATGAAAGCAAAGGAGTTCCTTTCGGAGGGCGGCCTTTTTATCATCAATTTAGTCTCACGGTCATCTTCAGTGAGGGAAATGGTTGTTTCAAGACTGAAAGCGGTGAGATGTGTGATGGCCCTATGTTTTTCACTGCATACCTCATACTGTACTCACTCCCATTAACTGCAACTTTCTTCTGTAGGTCTTTGAACACCTGTACTCGCTGCAACTTGAAGAAGACATAAATGAGGTTCTGTTTGCATCGCCGAGCGAAAGATACCTAGAAATCAATAACCTTGATGCAGGAGCTTCCAAGTTGCAAGAGTTGCTCAAAAATCCGGTGGATGTAGAATCAGATATACAGAAGTTGCAGAAGCTCTAGTAACAGTCTCACCTGATGCCGCACACCATCCATTTGCATCCACTAGATTTAGGTGGTGTCCAGTTCCCGCCCAGGAGGGCACACCAAAATTTGGCCGCGCTTTTGCCAGCCAAAAATTTGTCCCCTGTTTGGCTTGTGGAAAGCCAAATTGGGGCCAGCTGTTTTGGCCTACAGAGTTTTGTCCAACTGTGCTATAGAAAAATTTTGGCCGGCCAGAATGTCTTACTACAACCAAAGAGGCCAAATTTTGCCTTGACCTGATTGGGCCTAGAACAGGGCTAGGGCGCCTCTCAAACTTTTACCCTCCACAATTTAGGCGTGTTTTCCCATACGTTTGCCTTGCCAATTCTGCATGGGTAAAACAGTGCAGCTGTACAGATTTGGAGGATGTGAGTGGAGGAAACAGAATGTGCATCATGGTCTCTGATGGTTTACAAGTCTGAATATATTGAAGATCAGAATTCAGGCTGTGTTATGATGGCTGCCTTTAGCGTGTTAGGCAGTGGGAGTGTGAGGGAGGCTGGTGTCGGGTAGGATCTCGGGCAAGGTCACGCCTCGTAAGCATCGGCACGTGGCATCTCTCCCGTACTCGTGGAGCAGTTTTCGTACTCTCCTGAAGTACGGCGCTGCTGGTGCACGGAGCTCTCTCTCCACAGCCTTCGATTTGATCCAGCAGGTTTTTCACGCTGTAATGGTTGCGTTTCACCACAATCGGACGTTCCCAGAAAGTAAGGCCTCCAGTGCCTGACCGCACAAACGACTCAAAATTTGAAACAAAACTAGACATCACAGCATGACGCCGCGCGATCAGGCCTTGTCGCCGGTCACCTCTGGTATGCGCGTCCCCAGTCCCCACAGACGCTACATGTTGCCTGTCTACTTTGCCTTAGTCACCACGCTGAGCACAATCAGAGGCGACATATTTTATGTTTAAAGCCATCTTCACATATGTTTTCACATTTAACTTCAAACTCAAAGATATATGCACCAATAATGAATTCAACATAGTTCATGTCGGGCACCAGTGCTAAGGTACCCAGTTAGAAGGCCTCGTCATTGGTGCCAAGACCGACAGCGATCCAGAGCGCGCCTAGAGCCTGATCGTGGGCCTTTGCAGAAAAGGCCCAACCGCACTTGGGTGGTCCAGGCATCAGACCAGGACTATCCGACGACCACGGTACGAGGCTCCTCCTCACCCGACCCCTGGAGGTGCGGGGCGAGCGAGAGCGTGAGTTCCACCCCGCCCAATGGCTGAGGCACGGGCTCTAGTCCTGTTGGCCTGATAAACGCCGATCTCACCTCACCTGACCCTTCTGAGGAAGTTTCCGCCTCGCTTGACGGCTCGGGGGCACCTAGGGGTCGGGCAAGGCATCATCCGGGCCCGCAGAGGGCCCAGGCTGTCTCCCCTCGTCTCAGCGAGCAAACAATTAATGTCGTGGCGTCACGTCACGGCGTAGAAATTGTCACGTCCCATAAGACCGCTATAGCCACGTCGTGTTACTCTTAGGGGCGCCCCCGCGCTACATTGACCGGCGGACCAACACTGCACCGTCTACGCTCGGTGTGGCCCCAGACAAGGGGGCCATGGAGTGTGCCGCAAGCCACGCTACGTGCTGTGGCGGAACAAGATGTGACAGCTGGGCGGACGGCGTGCCGTCATTGCTAGCTGCGACAACGGCGCAATGACGTGAAGGGCCGCCCCCGTCCTCGACAACCGGGCCGAAGGGGCCCGCTCGTGGGAGAAGAAGCAGCACTGCCATAGAAGCCTCTTCCCTGGCACTTCTTCTTTTCCTATTCTTCCTTCTTGCTTTTGCCGTGTACCCCAAGGCTCCTCCCTTGGGCTATAAATGGGAGGCCTTGGGACCCTTCTAAGGGGACCTCGGAACTTCTCATTTCACCAGCACACAACAGCAAACACACAAACCATAGAGACTTGGAAGCCCTCTTCCTCTCTCGCCCGTTTGTAACCCCTACTGCAAACTCAACAAAGAGCGGGTAGTGCAAGCACCGCGACTGAACTAGGGACGTTCTGCCCAAACCAGTATAAACCTCTTGTGCCCACCTTAGCTCAGCTATCCGAGCCTAAACGCACAATCACACAAATTACTAGCTGGTGGTTTCATCACCAGACCTCGGATGACTTGCCACGACATCGGCTGGGTGCTCGGGGCGTACGTGCGCTTCGGGAGCCTGAATTTCATCATCACCAATGAGGGGGAGCTAGCTAAGGTTGTCGCCCCTCAGCCCCTCCCGCCCTCGGCCTCGACGCCGTCGTAGGGGCGCTTGAGGAGCTGCAGCTGAACACTCCAGAGACTCGTGCTTCGGGGCGTAACCAGTCTCTTGACTTTGACTTCGAGATGTTGGAGCACCAGCTCGCCATCTACTGGGACCCCACCCATCCTAGGAGAACTTGTGCGCTCTCGCCTTCCCCTTTGCTAATGTCATGGCGCGGCTCGCCGGTGGGGACCCACTCTCCTCGGACACCCTTACCCAGGATGCCTCGGCGACATTCCCATTTGAGTTGCGTGGCGCCGCGAGGATCATTTCCGTCCTCGTAGCTCAACACATGCGTCCCCTTCCCATGAACAGCGAGTTCGTCGAGGTGGTGGACTACGTCGCAGACTCCGTCCGCGGCCCCCTCGGATCAGGGTCAATGACATCGTCTGACTCTAACTCTGGCATGGGAAGCTATCACCCCTCGCTCGAATGCTTCATGGTAGATGTGGAGCCTGAGCGTGAGTTGACCCCCGAAGGGTTCATTGAGGAGGTCTCGGACAACAAGGCCACCCCTCCGCAAGATGTCGAGGACGGGTACCGTACGAAAACCCCTAAAAATGATCCCGAAACCCTACCCCATCTCCGCATGGAGCAGATACAGGCGCGGCAACAGGAGCTTGAGGATGCGCGACTAGAGTTAGAGCTCGAGCACGATCAGCTCGAACGAGAGCTTGCACGGCGCAGGGGAAATCCCACGCCTAGCTCCTTGCCCGCGACATGCGACGGAGGATCACCGAAAACGACGATGCCCCCCCGCGCTTCGCTCGCGCAAGCCAAAACATCACCGCGGCTGCCGCCCTGCTTCGAGGGCTCCCGGAGCATGGGACGCCCAAGGAGCGTCAGATCCAACGAAACATCCATGCGCTGCTCGACCGCGCAGCAGAGCAGCAGGCCGAAAGCTCGCTGTCTCGACGGCGTGGGCTGAAGACCAGCCAATGTATGACCACGGAGTGTCACAACAAAGATGCGTCCGTTCACCAGGGCCCGCGTGAAGCAGGTCAGCCACAACCGTGATATGCGCAATACTCTGAATGCCCGCCAGCGCAGACGGGAAGAGCGATGGGAGGAGTTGAGCTATCGCTACAACCCCCGTTGCGGCGGACGCTACGACAGCGAGGAGAACCAGAGCCGGAGCCCTGCTCCACGGGCCCCTGAGCGTTCAGCCGAGCCATTCTGAGCATCCTAGTACCGCAAAGTTACCACGCGGCGTCAAATGTCCAGAAGTACGCCGGGGAAACAAACCCCGGCCTCTGGCTCACGAACTACTAGCTGGCCTACTAAGCCGATGGCGTAGATAGTGATGAGTTCATCATATGCAACCTCCCCCTGTACCTCGCCGAATCGGCACGTACATGGTTGGAGCATCTCCCACGCGATAGCATCGAAAGCTAGGAGGACCTGAGGGAGGTATTTGTGGGGAACTTCCAGGGCACCTACACACGCCCTGGGAACCCATGGGACCTAAAGAAATACTAGCAGAAGGTAGATGAATCCCTCCACGAGTACATCCGATGGTTTTCCAAGCAGTGCACCAAGCTGCCCAACGTCGGCGATGCCGATATCATCGGAGCCTTCCTCTCGGGAACCACCTGCGAGTCTCTCGTCCACAAGCTAGGGCGAAAGAGTCCGCAAACCAAAAAAGAGCTCCTCGACATCGTCACTAGCCACGCCTTCGGCGAGGAGGTGGTGGGGGTGATCTTCGACTGCTCTTGTGGCAAGGCAAAGCGGGAAGACGACGCCGGCGAAGGCGGCTCCAACCACTCTAAAAAGAAGAAGAGCCGGCAGTGGCATGAGGACTCGCTCGTCACCGCTGTCGAGTGCAAGGGCAAGAAGGCGCCCGCAGAGGGCACCCCAGATCACTTTGAGAAGATGCTCGAAGGACCCTGCCCGAATCACACCTACCCCGTCAAGCACGCAATGAAGAGCTGCGGTCTCATGAGAAAGTTCTTGGCCGAGGGCTCTAAGAGGGAGAAGCAAAAGAAGAAACCCGAGGCCTCGACGGACGAGGCCAAGGAGAAGGGTGATGACGAGTACCTGAAGGAGAACGGTTGTCTCATGATCTTTGGCGGAACCGCGGCTTGCGCCTCGAAGCGCACCAAAAAGATCCCACGCCGGGAGGTCTACACCATTGAGCCAGCGACTCCCACTTTCCTCCGGTGGTCGCAACCCTCCATCACCTTCGACCGCTCCGACCACCTAGAGAACATCCCACACCTGGGCGATATCCACTCATCGTCGACCCCCTTGTCGGCACCAAGCATCTCACCAAGGTGCTAATTGACGGTGGCAGCGGCCTCAACATCATGTATGCCGAGATGCTCGATGCCATGGGAATCGACTGGTCCAAGCTCCGGCCGACCAGAGCGCCTTTCCACGACATCGTGCCGGGAAGACAGGCCAAACCCCTCAGGCAGATCAACTTGCCTATCACTTTCGGGACTGTGGCCAACTTCCGCAGGGAGACCCTCACTTTTGAGGTGGTGGGATTCCTAGGAACTTACCATGCCGTCTTGGGCGCCCGTGTTATGCGAAGTTCATGGCTGTCCCCAACTACACCTACCTCAAGCTTAAGATGTCGGGGCCACATGGAGTTATTATCGTCAGTAGCTCCTTCCAGCATGCGTACGAGTGCGAGGTCGAGTGCGTCGAGCTCGCGACGGCCACCATCACCTCCGCGGAGTTCACCGACACCAAGAAAGGCGTCATTGAGGACCGCCCTGATGCTAAGAGGTCAACTGGCTCCCTCGAGCCAACGGAGGACACCAAGACGGTCTAGATCGACCCCGACAACGCCCCGGACATGGTGGTGCGCATTGGCACCTCCCTGTCCCCCAAATAGGAAAGCGCGCTCATCGACCTCCTCTGCGCGAAGAAGGACATCTTCGCGTGGAGACCCTCGGATATGCTGGGCATTCTGAGGGAAGTCACCGAGCACGCCTTGAGAATCAAGCCGAGTTCCAAGCTGGTAAAGCAACGACTGCGCCGCTTCAATGAGGAGAAGCACAGGGCAATCGACAAGGAGATAGAAAAGCTTTTGGTGGCTGGGTTCATCAAGGAAGTGTATCATCCAGAGTGGTTAGCTAACCCTGTTCTTGTAAAAAAGAAGAGTGGAAAGTGAAGAAT
Source organism: Saccharum hybrid cultivar R570 (assembly GCA_038087645.1). Taxonomy (NCBI): domain Eukaryota; kingdom Viridiplantae; phylum Streptophyta; class Magnoliopsida; order Poales; family Poaceae; genus Saccharum; species Saccharum hybrid cultivar. Next base: position 11,087,131 of record JAQSUU010000520.1, read on the forward strand.
GTGTGTCGACTATACAAGTCTTAATAAAGCATGTCCTAAGGGTCCTTATCCCTTGCCTCGCATAGATCAAGTAGTCGACTCGACCTCTAGGTGCGAAACCCTTAGCTTCCTTGATACATACTCCAGGTACCATCAAATTGCGATGAAAGAGTCCGACCAGCTCGTGACCTCCTTCATCACCTCGTTCGGATCGTACTGCTACATTACGATGCCTTTCAGGTTAAAAAACACAAGCGCCACATATCAGCGCTGTATGGTCAATTGCTTCGGCAAGCTCATCGGGGGAGACTGTCGAGGCCTACATGGATGACATCGTAGTCAAGTCCAAAAAGACCGATCAGCTTGTGGCTGACCTAGAGAAAACCTTCGACAGGCTCTAGGCCAACGACATCAAACTCAACCCAGAAAAGTGTCTTCGGGGCCCGAGGAGCATGCTACTCGGGTTCATCGTCTCCGAGCGCGGCATCGAAGCCAACCCAGAGAAAATCTTGTCCATCGCGAGGATGGGACCGATCCAGAACTTGAAGGGGGTACAACGAGTCACAAGGTGCTTGGCAGCCCTTAGCCAGTTTATCTCGCGCCTCGGCGAACGGGTTCTCCTCCTTTACAAGCTTCTAAAGAAAGCCGACCGCTTCGCATGGACACCGGAGGCGCAGGATGATGAGGACACGCTTAAGATGTCCAAGTAATGATCCGATCTTTCACGGTACGTATGAATTAAAACTCCCTTTAAATTCTCAAGTAGAATATTTCCGGCCAATCAATAATATCCGGCAACTAAAATCCCTTCTCAGACTAACGTGTGCAGCAGCAAGGCAAATCCACAATAAATAAATATAATAACCTCGTTCAGTACCACAACAGGTTATCAGATGGAGGACGTCGACATCAAAACAACTCTTCTCGGCAATCAAACAAATATATTGTAAATAGCTTGATCCAATATCAAGTACAATATATAATAAAGCTGGACCAACTAATCTCCACAGATGAATGTATGGGCAGCACCAAATAACTGTCTGATTAATTAACTCAAATAGTAGCAGCGATAAATAGAGGGATCAGCTTATAATAAATGATGCAAACCAAACCCTATGATAATCCTTCCACCCGCTGCCACGATGAACCAAGATGGGGAATTGAATCAACTCCAGCACGAGTCCAAGGATCAATGCTCGGGCACACACCAACACAAATCCACGCAGGGATCTGGGACGGTAAACGAGCGGCGGCTCGACGGGAATAACTCTACGAAATAAAAATCCAATCTAAACTGTTACAAGGGTAATACTCAGGCTATATAGCTCGCAGGCCAGCCAAAATTATTCCTGGTCGGACTCGACCACAACTAACCAAAAGAAACCGACTCACCTAACTAGCCTACATGTCGACACGCAACCAATACAAAGTATTATGGCACCAAATCTAGTACTATCCTGACCTCCTATAATTAACCATGACGTGCAAAAGTACATCAGACTAACATATATAATATAATAGTCCGGCCAAGAGGATAATGATGTCAGGCTTCCTTGGTCATCTGCTTGCCTCCTCACGTTACCACTTTGACTTGGTCATCTGCTTGCCTCCTCACATTACCACTTTGACTTGCATGAAACCAACGTGAATTAAGTACTAAAATAATCCGGCATGATGTTAATCAAGTTGGAAAAATCTCATTGACCTCCACCTTTATAGAACCAATATAAATATGTTTTCGTGTCTTCTTAGCATCTCTCTTTAGCAATGTTGCACAAATAAAAATAATATTTGAGGATAAGCTGGCACTACTGAATTTCCCTTCATTCTTGTTGTATTTCTCATCAAAAGGAATAGCTCCAAATTAAAGACCAAATGATTTCAAAGAGTTACGAGCTATCATATTTGAAACGGCACAAGAATTTTCTGCGGATATATTTTGAGGAGCCATGGGCTCATCACAGGAGGCCCTCGACAAGGTCATGCAGCTCTTGACTAAGGCTCTGATCTTGATCCCTCTGACCTTGCGCGAACCGCTCCTGCTCTACATCACGGCCACCACGCAAGTGGTCGGTGCCGTCCTCATTGTGGAGCGAGGGGAAGAGGGGCACGCCCTCAAAGTACAGTGCCCGGTCTACTTCGTCAGCGAAGTCCTGGCCGATGCTAAAATCCGATACCCCAAATCCAAAAGCTTCTCTACGCCGTCCTAATCGCTAGGCAGAAATTGCACCACTACTTTGGATCACATCCAGTGACGGTGGTATCGTCCTTTCTCCTCGGCGAAGTGATCCAGAACCGCGATGCAACGGGAAGGATCGCCAAGTGGGCGCTCGAGCTGATGGAGGAAGGCATCACTTACGCCCCTCGAACCGCCATCAAATCCCAGGTGCTCGTCGACTTCGTTGCGGAATGGACCGAGATCCAGATGCCACCGGCGCCCGTCGACGAGGAGTACTAGATGATGTACTTTGAAGGGTCGCTGATGAAGAAGAGAGCCGACGTTGGACTGGTTTTCGTCTTCCCCCTTGGGGTGCGCATGAGGTACATGGTCTGCCTTCATTTTCATGCATCTAACAACGTGGCTGAGTATGAGGCGTTGATCAACGGCCTACACGTCGCCATCGAGCTGGGAATCCGAAGACTCAACATCGGGGGCGACTCGCAGCTTGTCATTGACCAGGTCATGAAGGAGTCGAGTTGTCGCAACCCTAAGATGGCCGTGTACTATCATGAAGTACGTAAGCTCGAGGACAAATTAGATGGCCTCGAGCTTAATCACGTTCCTCGACGACTAAACGAGGCCGCCGATGAGCTTGCGTAAATGGCGTCTGGCTGAGAACCGACCCTAGCTGGCATCTTCGCTTGCGACCAGCACCAACCTTTGATCCGTTTCGAGGAGTCGGGGGATGATGGCAGCAAGCTACCCGCGCCGGGCTCGGGGGCTAGGGACAGTGACAAACCACCAGCATCGGGCTCGGAGGCTGGCCCACCCATAGGCTAGTGGGAACCCGAGGTCATGGAGATCGACGAGGGTGAGGACGAGGAGTAGGACGTGGAGTCCGACGATGGTCATGAGGCAAGGGCCGACCCCATGCCTGACTGGAGAATACCCTACCTTGATTACCTCATTCGGGAAATACTCCCGATGGATAAGGACAAAGCCTGACATCTTGCGCGGCGCGCCAAGTGCTATGTCGTCATCGAAGGGGAGCTCTATAAGAAGAGCCATACCTGAATCTTACAACGATGCAAAACCATCCTAGAAGGAAGGAAGTTGTTGAAGGACATCCACGCTGGGGCATGTGGACATCACGCCGGATCGAGGACCCTCGTCGAGAAGGCCTTCCAGCAGGGCTTCTACTGACCCACTGCCATAGCCGACACCATGGAGATTGTACGCACCTGCGAAGGGTGCCAGTACTATGTTCGGAAGACGCATCTGCCTGCTCAGGCACTCCAGACGATCCCTATCATGTGGCCCTTCATGGTATAGGGACTCGACCTGGTTGGACCCCTCAAGAAAACATGCGGGGGCTGCACCCACCTGCTCGTCGCCATCGATAAGTTTTCTAAGTGGATTAAGGCATGGCCGCTCGCCAAAATTAGATCTGAGCAGGCCGTGCTCTTCTTCACCGATATCATCCACCTATTTGGTGTGCCAAACTCCATCATCACCAATAATGGAACATAGTTTACCAAGAAAAAATTCCTCAAGTTCTGCGATGAATACAACATCTGTGTCGATTGGCCGCCGTGGCGCCACCCCACATGAACGGGCAGGTCGAGCACGCCAACGACATGATCCTACAAGGAATCAAGCCTAGGATCTTCAATAAGCTGGACAAGTTTGGCGAAAAATGGATCAACGAGCTCCCAACAGTGTTGTGGAGCTTGAGGACGATGCCCAGCTGGGCAACGGGCCATACGCCCTTCTTCATGGTCTATGGCGCCGAGGCAATTCTCCCCACCGACCTTGAGTATGGGGCCCCTAGGGTCATGAAGTACAAGGAGTTGGAGGCAAAGGAGTTTCTCGAGGATGCCTTAGACCAACTAGACGAAGCCCGCAATGTTGCCTTGCTCCACTCCACCAAGTACTAGCAAGCCCTGTGATGGTACCACAACCGTCAGGTCAAGGGCTGTGCCTTCAACATCGGCAACCTAGTGCTCCGCCTCGTCTAGAGCAAGAAGAGCCGCCACAAGTTGTCATCGCCGTGGGAGGGGTAGTATGCCATTGCCGACATGCTCAGGCCAGGCACCTACAAGCTCGCGACCGCCGACAGCAGAGTCTTTACCAATGCCTAAAACATCGAACAACTACGTCACTTTTACCCTTAGCTTTTCCAAGTCACAAGTCTTTTTTGGATGTAAAAACTAAGTTTCTAAAATAGAGAAGAGTTTTCCCTTTTCATTTTGTTTGGTTGCCAGTGACATCAGACCTAGCAAAAACTGCCAAGGGTCGGATCCCACTCGGGGGCTAATAGGGACATGTACATGTATGGCCGAAAATGTAGGACTCCTTTAAACTGGGTTGAACTCGTGGAGAGGAGGTACTACGGTATTGATTTTGTCAAGGAAGCTGAAGAGTAAGTTCGCATCATCCAAAGAACACAACCTCTCACTTAGCTGGCCAGATAACTCATTCCGACTGTGAAGCCGAGTAGCTCAACTCAGGCCAGGAGTCGTTCTATCCAAGTGCGCACACTTGAGGTAGTAAGGATGTGCGGGAAGCCGGATATGAGACCAAGGGCAGGACAGGCCTGAGCATCCTAGTAGCTGGTCAGTCCCTGAGTGTGCGGCGCTAATCGAACCCACCAAATAAGTCCTGAGTTGTACCAAAGGTGACCTAAGGTTGCCTTCCGTGGTATGCCTAGGTTTGTGTTAGGATTTCTACCTAGCTGGTTACAATTGATTCAAATCGTCGTCTCTTCGGATAGTGAGAAACTTGACTGAGCCCCTTCATCATAGTAACTTGATGGAATGTGATGGTTGTGATGGATATAAAATTATTATATTAAATATGGTTACTATTGTTTGCTTTAGCTTAAATCAAGTGATTGCTTTAGTACAGTGCCAACCTAGATATGCTTAATCTTAAAAGGAATAACTTGTTGCTAGAGTAATTAAAATATCAAGACATGTATTACTTCAGCTTTTATGCAAAATGTTGTCAAGCTAGCTCCACTATGAAAAGCCTTGCATACTCCTTGATGTCACTTTATTTTTGGTTTATGACGGGTAAGTCTAGCTGAGTACATCCTCGTACTCAAGGTTTATTTCCCACTTGTTGCAGATGGTATTGTGTATCATGGTTATTGCAAGAATTGCTTCTCTCCAGCTATGGACGAGGAGTGAGGCCACGAGCATGGCCCTTCTATGTTATCTCACCCATGTTGCTTTTGTTGGACTTGATCATGAACTAGCATGTATCTGAACCGTGTGTGTGATGGTTTCAAAACTATGTTACTTCTGCTACTAAATTTGAACTTGGTGTTATAATAACTTTATTCGTACCCCGATGTATGTTGAACTAATTGTGAACTTTATGTGACATGTGTGTTGAATCATGTACGATCTTAGTTTGTATGTTGGTTATGATTTACCAGCTGCGACACAACCGCCCAATTTATACAAGATCAAGTACGGCTGCCCCCGCTAAACATGTTGACACACGCATACTTTCACTTATATAAACCCGGTAGTCCACCAAGTATCACGAAGGACCTCGGTAAATCCACGTCCCAACCAAGATCACCATAGATTAAGCAAATACACATCACATACATGGAGTTGCAGTGAAAATAATATTACAAATGAGTTCATAAATAATAGTACAAGTTTGGGTTTCAATACCGATTAGTGAAAACAACATAGCTTTCAAATGATTACAATAATATAAGTTCCAAATACATTGCTAGCATAAGTGACATCCTCTAACAAAAGCATATAGATGAGAACAATATATAGAGTCACCAAGCCCACCGGTGGTTAGCCACCATCTTTAGCAGGCTGAGAACTTCACCTGCAACATGGTGGGATAAACCCTGAGTACTCGAATGTACTCAGCTAGACTTACCCATCAGAAGAGAAATAAAAAGACTCTCAAGGATATGCAAGGCTTATTTCATGGAGCTGGTTAGATAGCATAACTTTACAAAAGAGCATTACTACCATAAGTCCTTACTTTCAATATTTTAGTCAATATTTTAGCATCAAGTTTAGTGAAGCTTCTTATGGACAATTTTGCACCTATTCTAGAGCAATCACTTGATTAATAAGCATCACAATAGTAACCATATCTAGTTATCATATAATCATCATAACAATCATATTCCATCCAGTGTTACTACGATGAGGGAGCTCAGTCAAGTTTCTCACTATTCGGGAGAGGTGGCGTTTCAAATCGATTGCAACCAGCTGGGTAGAAATCCTAACACAAACCCAGGCCCACTAGCCACGGTAGCCATAGGTCACCTTTGGTACAACTCAGGACTCATTTCACGGGTTCAATCAGCGTCGCACACTCAGGGACTAACCAATTGCCAGGACGCTCAGGCCTAGGCTGCCCTTGGTCTCATATCCGGCTCCCCGCACATCCTTACTACCTCTAGTGTGCACCCTTGGACAGAATGACTCTTAGCCTAAGTTGAGCTACTTGGCTTTACGGTCGGAATGAGTTATTCGGCCAGCTAAGTGAGAGCTGTGTTCAAAATGACATGAGGGCCCACAACGATGCAGTCCTTAACAGACACAGACGGGATCAACATAGCCAAACCTATCACTATTTGCATATAAGATCTCGCTCGATCTCCATTTATATCACACACATGGTTATTTTCTATGATAGCAAATATGGCCAACCGTGATCAGGTATCCACCTATATCTCATAGGTGGTAGGAAATCACCTGACTTCTACCGGTCTAAGCATGGCTAAGCATAAATTGACCTACACATACTAGTAAGGGTATATGTAGTTATATATAGTGGACAAGGTAGGAAATATGCACCAACGGTTTCATCCAACTCCTATCACCTAATGCATCATACAAAAGTTATACTTATGTGCATTTGTAAAAAGAGAGGGTGTGAGACTTAGAATGCTCCAAGGCTTGCCTGAGATCCAACACTAGATCAGGGTTTATTAGATGACACTCGCTTGGCGAGCATCTCCTGTTCAAGCATGTACCCTCAAGGTCCTTCCATCTTCTAGATCTGTCCACCAACACCATCTTCTGGTTTGACTCCAACATCCCGTGCTTCATGTCCACGCATGGTCATCTAACGTATCTAAATGAGATGCAAGATGCAAGATGCAAGTGCATGAATGACAATACAAGATGCATTTCATAAAAGCATTCAAAACAAGCACAAGATTATTCAAGACATAGGCACCTAGAGTGGTTTAACTAAACATTGTCCAAGCATATCAGGTATGACATACAATTAACTTAAGTTTAGCTATTACAAGCATTTATCAATCAAGAACCAACTAATATGTTGAACCAAACAAGAGCATGTTAATGCAAATCAACTTAAGCACATGCACGGAATCTGGACAGCAACACAACAGTCACTTATTTTAACCATAATTAGGGTTACAGGTGACCAAAGAAGGTGATCCTAGACTTTCTGAAAAGCTAAAAAAATTGTTTATAACTTTGTTATATAAACCTAGAGCTGGTTCAAAGGTTAACAAGTTCAAAATACACTAAGAAATAGATCTGCACAAGCAAAGACAAAAAAATTAACATGAACTTCAGAAATGCATAGCTAGAGTTTTATTCTCCCAACAAATATGATTCTTAACTTTATGAAAAAATATTAAGTCATTTATAACTTTCTTATTATCATCTTAAGATGATTTCATAGTCAACAAGGGCAAACATTACAAACAAACGTTTCTGTCCAGACTTGGATAGATTTTGACATTAAATTTAGGACAGCTATATCTGGAGTCGCCGACCCCAAATTATGTGTTCTTTAATACTTTGAAAAGCCTATGAAAAACACTACAACTCTTATATTATCACAAAGATGTGATTCCATATGTAAACTGGTCAAACAAAACAATCATTCAGATCTGTTCAGAGGTCATGCAAAACCTGACAGCAAAATTCTAAAATCTATAACTCCAAAAACATTAGGCCTAAAATCATGAAATTTTAGGATAAGTAAGATATGAAAATTATCTACAACTTTGGTATTCACCACATTCACAGAAAACATCATTTGCAACATGAAAATATCACCACACTGCTAACTGCTCTAGCAGCCACAACAGCAGCGATACAACTATATGCATTTATTATTTATGTCGCTAACAACTAACATTTTGTTGCTATATATGCAGCTCCATGCAACTCCTAATCATAACCAAGCAATCACATTACTTATCACAAATTATTAGAAGTATTACATTGCATAAACACATGCACCTATTAACAAACTTTCATCCTCTACATATATAATGCAACATATATATTATTTTTAGGTGATATTTTAAACATAGAATTAAGAGCTGGAATTTTTACAGATGATAGGTGATATCAAAACATGGCTACCGTAGAAATATTACATGCTCAGGTTTTATAAATCAATTTCTACAATAAAAACAAGTTTCTATTGCAATAAAGCATATGAGGGCAAGATAAATCTAAAACTCCATACTTTCTATAAACATATAACCATATTACGTATCAACATGACATAATAGCATTATGCTAAGGTAATGGAACAATATTTTCTATTTTTCGTCTTTATTTAAATTATAAATCATTTAAAACCATTTATCAAGCACTAAGAAAGTTAAATCAATAACTCTGTCATATTGCATCCAATGAATATGAAATTTTTACCACAGCACACATATGACATCAATAACCTACCATAAAAAGTTTATAGCAATTGGAGCACTACAACTTTAGATATGAATTTATTCCTAGAAAACCCTAATTACAAAGATAAATAAAAACATCAGAAACTTTCTACTAACACATGTCATATTATGACTCTACTGCATAGATCTATCCTCAAGGATTCCAAAACATCTTCATTTGCTATTTTATATTTTTTTTCTAAGATTTACTATGATTTTCTGAAGTTTTAGCCAATTAAATGCAATAAAGGAAAAACGCTTTTGCATCGGGGACCCTGAACTTTCCACTAAATAGATTCCAGCAAAAAGGTCCTTCTAGGCACTATTCACATGAGTCATGGCTTCTACAGAAAACCCCTTGGACTTGTTTCTATTGCAACGCGAGGTCCTTCATGCGAATAGAGCAGAGGAGGTCACCAGGAGCTCGCAATTTCGGCGACGAGGTGCTTGCCGACGGCGAGGAAGAGGCAGTGGAGCACTCGGGGCCTTGCACACATCGGCTAGTGGTTGCAGATGGCCAAGAGAGAGCCCATGGTGGCCTAGCCAAGCACGCCGACGGCATTCAGCGGCAGCGACCCGCTACCAGCGGCGCACTGGCGCTAGGAAGGCCGGCAAAGTGGCGCAGTGCGAGCGGCACGACTTAGGGAGGAGCGGAGAGTGGGGCAAGCAATTTGGGGAGGACCCTCCGCTCTCCACAACGATGTGAGGGAAGGTAGGGGTGTGGTGCTCTGCGTGGTCGCCACGCCGATATTTCATCGAGCACGTGGTAGGCGACGGTGTGGGTGCGGTGGGCGCTGATTTTGGGCCAGCTACGGGCCAATTTAGCGAACGGGCCTTGAAGCATAGTTGGATCCCACATAACACTCTTCGAACTCTATTAAGGGTGCCCAACCATTAGAGCTATTAATCAGTGGGTAATTAGCTTCCAAGATAGCAGTGTCAACACATTAACAACGATCAAGGAAACTCAAACTTGATGATCAAAACGAAGTCAAACTTAATTCAAACTTCTCTGAGCTCTTCTCCATGGAGTTAACTCCAACTTTCATTTTTGTGTCAACCCTTGGTTCTTAACAAAAACATGGGAATGTGCTATGCCAACTTGACCATGCCGGTGAAAACTCCAGACTTAGAAATATTACGAGCCTGGAAAACAGCAGCAGATTCAACCTTTGAGTCTCTGTTTGACTTACTTCCAAGCTAATTTGGCTCTTTATCCAAAAACAAAGTTTGTAGCACACAAACTAAATTACCACTTTTATTAAAGGTCAAATCTTGTATCTTGAACAGAAACTATTGCTTTATTTTGGTCAAAGCAGTATCACAATAAAGCTTTAAGTTATGCTTTTTGGTTCATTGAAGTATTTTCTTGACATTTGCTCAATATGAACCCTTCATGACTTTTGTTGTAGAGTTTCATTAGAATTATTTGGGCAAGGTGGCAAGGTTTGGTCAACATCACAAGTTTCCATTTGCCCTAGGAAGCAATTTAATAAAGGTTACAACTTATCATTTCATGTGACTTCTTGGTTCCAGACTTCATAATAATATTCCAATGTTGTGAACCTAGTTCATGATCATCATTTGACATCCTTACTTGAGTCCAAATTCATTGCTTAACTCATGACAAACACCTAGGGTGTTACAGCCCTCCCCACTTACGAGAATCTCGCCCCGAGATTCGGTGCGAAAGACTTTTTAAGAAAAGAGAAGCATGTCATCCATTTTCTAACATCAGTGATAGCATAGGCTACTTAGCTTCAAGCATCAGAGAGACTAATTTGGTTAAGACAACTTTCTGATACTTGTTCTTCATAGTAAATTTTGTCTGAAGAATTTCCTTCATTGACTTCCATGAAGCATTGTTACTTTGGAAGGAATCCAAGACAGCATAGTACTTCGTTCACGGGATACGAAGAGTGTTTTGGATCATAAACTAACTACTCACAAGTATCTATTTCTCTAGTGAATATAGCATAGGCCATATGAACTTTGCACTAGATCGCAAGCTTCTGAAGGTTACTCATTACAGTGGTTCCATGTTTGTTCACAAAGTTTGAAAAGCAGTCCTCTACCAAAGTAGCTTGAGTACACTTTCCTTCACGGTACGATTACAATCCAACAAGGTTTACTTGTTGAACTACTTTGACATTGAAGCTTCCTTTCTAATGTCAATCAACAACTCAAAATCATAATCTGAAATTTGTTGTTTGACACTTTTCAAATTGTTTTCGACTCGCAATGGTACAAATTGACTTGTAGAACACCTTGACTGCTCAAACATTGTTGATATGAGAGGACAAAAGTAAGGCACAAAGGGGTGCAAGGAGTCTTCTCTAGGGCATCTAAAGGATTATCTAATGGCACAACATTGACCATGTTGCAAATCTTGGCATCAATTACAACACAACCTTCTAATATGAGGGATGATAGCAGTTATCAGAGAAATTGCAGATTCTATACACCTTGGTTTTTAGATCATATCTCACAAACTACTGCTCCATTGTGCATGAATTTTGGTAGGCATATAGATCCAAGAGTCCTCTAACTACTGACCAAAATTTAGCTCAAACGGATACCGTTTGACTGTCCAAACAAATCATCTACCAAAACTACTCTATTCTAAAATTTTAGTGACCCGAACTGACAAAACATTTCTCAAATCCGATGTTTTACTCAATCAATCCTCAAACCAACTTAAGACATCGAAGTATCCTAAGCGAGGAATGAGCTCATCAAGTTTAGTTTTGTGACAATCCAACCATGTTTGAGCCTCTAATCATTGGCTTAAAGATAATAGTTGAGTGCCATGAAATCTAGATAGATTTCCCACTCTTCTTTTTCTTTGCTTCACACGTTGTGGAGTCTGTTCTGCATGCTCTAACTCTTCATACAGAAGCAACTTTCTCACTAAGGAGAGAGGCTAGGGTTTTTCCTTATACACTTCTTAGGAAACAACCCCAATCGTTGATTTAGACACCGACTCGATGATGCACAAGCACTAGACTTGTGGGCTATTTTTGTAGGGCACAATGCATACTCCATGTGGAGTGGTAGTCCTACAAAAATAAGGGACTATTTCTTACTATCCTTCTATGCTTTATTACAAAAGGGTCCTAAGTAATCCTTTTGCAGCACCTAGATACATAATGATGCTAACTGAACTAGGAACGTGTTTTCTCTAGCTCTTTACTTAGTTGGTACAACATCTTGTACTATCTATGTGATTGTCCAAGATGGAATTGACTTGATAGCATAGGGTTTGGAGAAGAAAGCAGCACTTGCATGGCTGACCAGCTTTGCTGTTTCTTCACTTAACATCATTCTGTGAGACATAGCTTTCGTAGCTACCAAGGAGCCATTACTTAGCTAGAGATTAACCTTCCAACTGGTAACTAATTAGTTGTCTCTCAACACTAAAAACCCCAAAACTTCCTTCTTGATGGCAACAATTGTAGTTGATGTGTAAACAGATAGTTAATATCAAAGTTAGCAGAAAAGGGGATCACGCCAAAAATGGTTGATTTGACTGTATGATCATCATGCACACAAGGATTGAGAATTTGGACACAAGGATTATGACCACAAGGTGACCTATTAAGGAACATCACTCCTTGATAAATTCTTGTTGTACTGATTGCTTATCCAACCTTAAGTGTTGTGCATCCTTTTGATCCAATAGATGATTAACCTCACTTACAGAGATGGCCAGGCAGAGTCATTTGTCTACCACCTCTTGTAGTCTTTTAACATTTATGTCAGTGACCTGTTCTTCAAGGGTTATCCTCTTTGCAACTTCAAAAGGAAGCTCTACTACTTTTGGTCTGATATATAGATCTTCTAATAAGATATGGGGAGATAACCAAGGGAAAGATCACGAGAAGATAACACATCAGTGTTGTTTCATAATGGATCATGACTAGCGACCTTGATACTAGCGCGTGCCGAGCAGCATAGCCTTGTGGGCATGGTCCATAGGATGCCCTCGGTTTCATCATGGCACTATAGAGTACTAATCATGGCACCATTACCAGACACATCACTAATGAGAAATCCCACATGGCATGAATTGGGCGTGCATGAACAAGCACTATGCAAGGAGGGATAGCAAACAAAGATTGCCACAACATTTGGAGGCAACAAGAAGGAGGTCTAAGGATAGAAACATGACATAAGATAAACATAGATTAACTATCGAATACAACCAAACATGAGACTCTTGCTTTAGTTCCACATACACCTTGTGTCCACCAAAGTGATTACCAGATAAAAGAGTAACATGAGATTTGGTCTTATTGGGCAGCAACATGAAATCAAGGCTGATAACATTCAGTGATTTGTGAGAGTTGGTGATAAAACAAGCAAGATTCGAGGGACAAAGCCACTACACTGCTCAAGAATTTAGTTGATAAGGCAACGACATGGTCAGCAAGGAAAAGATTCTGAGGTTCGGGTAGCGAGAGATTAGCGCTGCACCAGATCATCTATAGGATAAGGAGCAGAGAGGTCTGACAAGGATTTTTGTGTAGTGAATCAGATATTGGAAGACATGTTGTGGGCATGTGTGATCTCTTCAAAAGGTTCAAGAGAAAAGTGGCTACCTTTAGCTGAGTTTTCCTATAACAATAGTTACCAAGAAAGCATCAAGATGGCTCCCTTCGAAGCCTTGTATGGCAAAAAATGTAGGACTCCTTTGAACTGGGTTGAACCTAGGGAGAGGAGGTAATATGGTATTGATTTTGTCAAGGAAGCTAAATATTAAGTTCGCATCATCCAACAACACATTGAAGCCGCTCAATCTAGACAAAAGAGCTATGCTAACAAAAGAAGAAGACATGTTGAGTTTGAGGTAGGCAACAATGTATACCTAAAGGTATCACCCATGAAGGAAGTACAATGATTTGGTGTAAAAAGAAAGCTTGCACCTAGGTATGTAGGTCCCTACCAAATCATTGAATGAAGTGGAAGAATAGCCTACAAACTACAGTTACCTCAAGAGATGAGAGCCATTTTCGATGTCTTTCACGTCTCTCAGCTGAGGAAATGTTTATGTGTTCCTGAAGAAAGAGTGGAAACTACGGATATCAAGATAGAATCAAACCTAGCTTATGAAGAAAAGCTAGTATAGTTGCTGGATAGTAAAGAAAGAGTAACTCAAAACTAAGTGATCAGATTTCACAAAGTAATGTGGAGTAACCACAGTGAACGGGATGCAACGTGGGAAAGAGAGGATTATCTATGCGAAGTTTACCCCACATTCTATGAAAGATGGTAGGTACTTCAATCTCAGGACGAGATTCCTATAAGGGGGAGCAGCTATAACACCCCAGTGTTAAGCTTGCATTTTTGCATTTGCATTGCAAGAGCATAAGCATCAATCAATTATTCATGAGCATGAGCATGTGAATTGCATTTTGTTTACACTATGTTTATCCTATGTGATGCTTAATTAACCATGTGCTTGCTAGATCATGCTTGTTAATGCAAGTGATTGTTGTTTGGTCACCAAACCAACTTAGACACACTTAGGATGAAAAATGAAAATATGTTTGTATTCATGACTTGGTCCAAAAATGCTTCTAAGTGTTGGTACACCTAGAACCACCCTTTATCATGTTGTTGTTTGACCTATCTTGACTATTTACTTAGAGTGCTTGCATGGAGGTGAACCCTAAATAAAAGTTGTAGTTAATTTCATGTAGAACACACTTTGTTTAAAGGCCAAGAGCTAAACCAGTGCCTAACTTAGTCAAATAGATCTCACAAGATTCAATAAAATGCTGTTTTTGAAATCCAAAATTTGGTTGTCCTGGAATGGACTGAAACTGTGTTTCAGTTTACATGTAGCCAACTTTGGAGCATTCCCTTTGAAAACCATTGAGAATTTGACAAAACTTCTTTAAGCAAATTTGTAGTACTCTTGTAGCTCTACACAATGGTGGAATTGGTTGATCAAAGCACCACACGGTTTGAGAGTTTAGGAGGGAGGAAATCGGGCTGTCAGTCAACTCATTAGCCCATTTGAATTGGTTGGCCAAGCGGCAGTGGCCGACCACGGTCAGGCCGCGCGTGCCGCATGGGGGCTGTATGCTAGCGTCGGCCCCGTGCTGTCATGCCAAAGGAGGGAAATGCCGAAAGCTCGCTCTCACTCGCGCTCACACGGCACTGAAGCGGAGGTGATATTGCCACGCCGCCGTAGAGCTTCGCTGACCAAGCTAGCCACCCACGCCACACCACCACTCGATTGCTCACGCCCACAGCTCCGCCTTGGCGTCCTTTTTCACCCTGGCCTAGCTATGACACCGATTGAGCCAAGGTGAGGGCCCTTGGGCCATGACAGTCGCCATGGCTGCCATTGTCGTCGCTGAGCTTGAGCTCGCCGTGGCCGGGCCAACTCGTACCTACACTGCTCTCTCTCTCTCCCCCCTGTTCCGTAGTATCTAGGGCTAGCTAGAGCCGCTGGCTTTTGGCCAATGCCGTCCTCGCCGGAGGCCGAATGCTGCACCACACGCCGTGAACCGGCCGCGCCATCGCCATGCACGCGGCCGTGCCTCACCGGCACCTCCGCAAGCCCGAACCCTAACCCTAGATCTCCGCTAGGTAACCCTAAAGCCATAACTGAGTTCGTTCGAGCTTGCCATGGCCCTAACCTACCCCAACCACCTACCCTACCCGATGTGGATGACCGCGAGGAGCACGCTGGTGCCAACCCCGTCATCGGAGAGCTCACCGCCAGTGAGCTACGACCAGACAACCATTGCCCCTGTTCTATGCCTATGACAGGTGGGGTTACGCTGACCCTAGGACCCGACTGTGAAGGGTTGAGATGGCGGACTAGAGGGGGGGTGAATAGTCCGTTCTAAAATTAATCGCGTCGGCTAACCGAAACAAATGCGAAATTAAAACTATCGGTCTAGCCAAGACTACACCCCCTCTATCTAAGTTCATAGGCACCTATGAAAGATTCTAAAAAGCAACTAAGGTGCTTTCCTTAGCAAGAGCTCTTCTAATTAATTCTAGAGCAAGGTCACACAAACCTATGCACTAGTACTTCAGCAAGCACGGGGGAGCTCCTACACAACTAGTAAGCAAAAGCATAAAGCCAACTAAGCTCACTAGCAAAGCTCAAGGTTAACGCTACACAAGCTAAACCAAGAACTCAACTTACTTAGCTACACAAACTAAGCAAGACAAGGAAATAACTTCTAGCTACACAAGCAAGAAGGTAACTAGCAAACTACACAAGCCAACTAGTTATAAGAGCAACTACACAAGCACAAGTATATGAATGTAAATACAAGCATGTGAATTGAAAGCAAACCACCAAGAAGATGTACACAAGGTTGACACAGTGGTTTTTCACCAAGGTTCACTTGGTTGCCACCAAGCTAGTCCCCGTTGTGGCGATACATCCACTTGATGGATCACGAGCTAATTGACTATCAAGAGTCAAACCCTTAGCGGGTGCCGTACATCCACTCTCAAGATGGGGATCCTCTAAGCCACGAGCTTTACTAGAGTTGCTCTTCATGATCCCCGCGGGGTGAGCACAACCCCCCTCATAAATCCTCCTCTAGAGCCATGCATAATCTCTAGCGTGCTTCAATGAAGTCGCAAGCCACCAAGCCATCTAAGAGGTGGCAACCTCTAAGAGTAACAAGCACCACTGGCTTGTAAAACGATCACCTAGTGCCACTCAATACAATCCTCATGATGCAACGCACTAGAATCACTCACTCGATCGGATGATCACTATCAAGCTCAAGTGAGTTAGAGGCTCTCCAAGCACTCCACAAGCATGGACACTAAGTTCCAAGGGTGCTTCCTTACCTGCCAAGGTCGGCCACCACTTCTATTTATAGCCCCATAACCAAATATAGCTGTTACCCCTTCACTGGGCAGATTTCAGAGGTGATAGACGTGTCTGTCGCCAAGCCGACAGATGTGACCCTAGCGTCTGTCGCTCTTAAATGTCACCACGTGTCCACTGCTCGTTCAAAATCTAACGGTCAACTCCTAGCGTCAGATGCATCCAACGTGAGACCGCTCTAGTTTTGTCGCACGACAGACGCAGTCCAGAATGCTCCCGTGCCCTGCTCAGCCGCAACAGACACATCGGTCGGTCGATCGACAGACGTGGCGCAGCATCTGATGCTCACGCACTCGCCAGGCCACCGAACACCGAGCGATAGATGCTGATGCACAGCATCTGTTGCTTGGGCGCCCGCACGTCCGTTGCCTCTCCTCTGTGCAAGGCTGCACAGCGTGCTAGGGTAAGCAACCAGCGTCTTTTGCTTATATTTCAAGCAAAACTCCACCTTTGCTTGCTCCACTTGTTCCACCCTTTCACAAATGAGCTATCCCAAGTATGTGTATCACTAAAGCACATGTTTTAGCTCAAGAAATACCTCCATGATTTTACCTCCAATTCTCGACATTGGCGTAAAGGAAAATAGTCATTTCAACTCCTCAAAAATGTCTGAATCCCGCCTCGTAAGCTCGGCAGGAGGGAGAGAGGACCCCAAACCCCTCTCTACCCCTCAAACTTCATCACCTTCACAAATGTGCCAACACCAACAAGTGATCACCACCTTGTGCACGTGTGTTAGCATTTTCACAATCATTTTCTCTGAGGAGTTAGGCACTCAACTTGCCTCACCACTCGATCCTAATACGTATGCAAAGTTAGATCGCTCAAGTGACACTAGATCACCGATATGCAAACAAGTTTGCCCCTCTTGATAGTACGACCATCTATTCTAAACTCGGTCATCAACTTCTCTACACACCTATGACTGGTGAAATGGAAATGCCCTAGGTTAAAACTTTGCCTTGCGCATTCCACTCCATCTCCTCCGATGTTGATGCAACATATACACTAACCATATCATAAATGATATGATCCACTTCATATCATCATGTGACCTTGGTCTATCGATCTTGACCTCACTTGCTCTTCACCGTTGTGTCAGTCCATCGGCGTCAAGTCTTGCTCAAGCTTCACCGCCTCACAGTCCATCGCTTCAAAGCCTCCGACTTGCCCTTCACACTTACAACCGGTCCGTCGAGCCAAGTCTCATCTTGATCTTCACTACCTTGGCCACATAACTCCATGTCATGTCTCATATGCAATGAGCTCCTCCATGACACCATCACCTATGGACTAATCTCCTATGTATCTCACATTAAACACAATTAGTCCACCTAAGTTTGTCACTCAATTACTAAAACCAAATAAAGACTTTTCAGACTGTCAGCTCCTCTAGGTGCAGAGCGCCGGATGCACTTAGTAGGCACCTGTGTTTTTGTTTGTTTTCTTTTTATTCTTTTACAGATTTTGTGATGAACTTGTAAAATTCATATCTAGAGTTAGGAGTGTCCAAATGGAGTGAACCAAATTTTATTAGCTTCATCTTGATGAGTACTATCTGATAAAAATATTAAACTTGGTATGTGCTATAGTTTTATATATTGTTTGAATTTATCTTATTTAATGCCTATTAATCTTGTAAAATGCATAACTTGAGTTACGGAGATGCTAAAAATGTGATTCCAATTTTGCTAGTCTTGTTTTGACATGCTGTAGCTAGAAAAAATAGTAAACCTACAGTGAGAATGCTTTAAATATGACGTTGTAATTTAATTTGGTTAAATGTCAGTTTCTTGTGAAATTAATTGTGGTAGATTTATGTAATCCATGGGCATGAATTAATTTCCACAGTATTTTGGTGTTATGATGAAAGTAAGAAAAATATAAAATCTATTGTTTGACACTTTTCACTATGCTAAACCTAATTAAGTTGTTATAAGCCTTCTTGTCATTTTTGTAGAGGTTGCTACACTTATCTAAATGGCATGAAATTTGAACAGTAGACTCTTGGAAGCATTTATAGGCTGCTGAAATTTTCTCAGATTTTACTGTGCAATAAAAGTAGCAGTTCCAAATTTCACCTTGCTATGCTTATTAAATCAATAAGTTTTTTTAATAAATTGTTTGGGCTTAAACATTATACTTTCTAGCATGTTAGTGATGTGTATAATCTGATGGTATAATTGGTTGTGTCTAGATTTGATTGGTGATATGCAGCTAGCTAATTATTGCTCTATAATTCACTTGTATCTAGTTCTATTGCATTGTTACTTAGTGTGAGCTTGATGTTTGTTATTTAGATGCCTAGGCTAATTATGATAAGTTGTTAGCTGCAGGTTATAGGCCTCTTACTGCTGATGAACAACTCTATCTTAGGTTCCTAGAACTTGGTGTTGTAATAACTTTATTCGTACTTCGATGTATGTTAAACTACTTGTAAACTTTATGTAACATGTGTGTTGAATCATGTACGATCTTGGTTTGTATGTTGGTTATGACTCGATATCTTTCATGATACTCGACGAACTACCGAGTTTATATGGACTCAAGTATAACAGTGTGGTCGCTCCGATGGTTGCCGCTGTACTTGTGCTCTTATAAATTGGTCAGTTCTGCGACACAAGTGCTGGCGTGGGATGGGATGCGTGGCATGGGGAGTAGCGTCCGGGGCACGGGGGCATGGGATGTGAAACAAGAGCAGCATCCGAACGAGTCCTGCGGCGGAACGTCCAGGCGCTAATACTTATATGGTCATCTTCTGGTGCCCGCCGATTCCTCCCGCAGTTTTCTTTAGCATGTGTTGTTTTGACTTGTACGTTGCACTAGTGTTAGAATTTATATTAATAGTTCCCCTAAATTCATATGAAGAAATTCTAATAAATCTCAAAAGCTCAATATTTGTGTTCCCTAATGGGCTTTAATGTTTAAACTCATATGTAGAGGTGGGAGGTGCAACATTTATTAGTACCATATTGCTAATTGATGTGGAGATAGAGAGTTTTCCTCCCTATATATACATACCAATCCTCCTGGGAATAGACACACCAAAAACTACTATTGGGAATTCCAGTTGGAAAATCCTAAGGTAGTCAAATAGAATTTTCTTCTTCTCGCTACTGCGCTGCCACCATAGTCTCTCCATCCCGATCGTTTGCGTGCACTGACGTTTGGGAGAGTAGGTCTCCGGAACCCTCGTCTTTGCGATCCTGCACCGGGAGAAGGCGAATAAGGTTTTTGGGAAGCGCTATTCACGCGACTGCTCCCAACTTTTACAACGGGTTGTCTTCTATCCAAGTCAGACGGCGCTACGTCCCAGCGTATTCGTCATCAACTGCGTCGAGCTCTTCCTCCACCTCTCATTGATGAATTCAATGATGATTTCAACATCAACGACTTCGACATCAACCTCGTTCTATCATCACCATCATCTGCATCACCAACGACTACAGCTATAGTCGGTAGGTATAATTCTCGTGATCTAATCTTGTCATTCATACTATCCAATATGCTGATCTGTCATGCTAGTATGCTATACATACTTGATCTAGTTCATCGGTTTTATATGATTTATATTCTGGTTTTAATCTAGAAATTACCTAATTAGTTAACAATCCAAAAACCTTATTATAGGCCGTTTCTAGAATTATTTATGACTAGTTTTGTTGACGCGCTGAGGCCAGAAAAGTTTTCTGGTGTGTATTTTAAGAGGTGGTCTATCAAGGTCACATATTGGCTTACTGCCATGAAAGTTTTCTAGGTCAAAGATGGCTTGCCTGAGAGAAATATCTCTGATAAAGATATGAAAAAAATTTTAGGAAGCAAGTGAAATCTTTATGGGAGCTGTGCGTAATGTGCTTTTAGATCATCTGTTTGATTCGATGATGCACATAAAAGACACAAAAGATTTGTGGGATCATCTGAATGCTACCTATGGTGCATTAGATACAGGCGAAGAGTTGTATATCATGGAGAGCTTTAATGACTACAAGATGGTTGCTAATAAATCAGTAGTCGAGCAAGCTCATGAGATTCAGCACCTGGCTAAGGACTCCTGAAATGTGTCTTACCCGATGAGTTTGTGGCTAGGTACATTATTGCTAAATTGTCTTCTTCAAGGAGGAATTTCACCACAAGTCTCAAACACAAGAGATAGAAAATATCAGTTGAAAACCTGATAGCATCTCTTGATGTTGAGGAGAAAGATCGGGCTAAAGACAATATTGAGAAGGGGAACGAGGAAAAAGCTAGCACCCACTTCGTATAGAGAAACCATGGCAAGAACAAGGGAAAGCCTAAGCAACCTACTTTCAATGCTAAACAAAATACTGCCTTCAAGAGGAAGAAGAAAGACAAAGCAGAGTTACCTTGCTTCGCGTGTGGAGAGCTTGGTCATTTTGCTAAAGATTGTCTGGAGCAAGCAGACAAGAAAGAGAAAAAGAAAGTAAACCTCGTGACTGCTAGCAGTGTTGATGATAGGTATAGTAATTTTCCTACTGTACTTTTAGTGTTTCAATCTCCAAGTTGGTGGGTTGATACAGGTGCTAATATTCACGTGTGTGCTGACATCTCTTTGTTTTCTTCTTACCAGGGGCTCCAAGGTTCCTCCGTCCTGATGGGGAATAGATCACATACTTCTGTTCATGGTGTTGGCACGGTAGATCTGAAGTTTACTTTGGAAAGATCGTGCAGCTGAAGAACGTGCAGCATGTCCCTACTATACGCAAGAACCTTGTTAGTGTCTCCCTTCTTTTGAGAGATAGGTTTAAGGTAGTGTTAGAGTCCAATAAAGTAGTTATGTCTAAGCATGGACAATTTTTTGGTAAAGGCTATGATTGCAGAGGCTTGTTCCGCTTATCTTTGGTAGATTTTTATAATAAGTCAGTGAATCATATTTGTGGCACAATTAATGATAGTTTGAGTGTTTGGCAATCTCGTTTATGTCATGTGAACTTTGGTTTGATGTCATATTTATCTAGCTTGAGTTTAATTCTATATTTCACTATTGCTAAAGGTTCTAAGTGTCATAGTTGTGTGCAATCTAAGCAACCTCGAAAGCCTCACAAGGCAGTGGAGGAGAGAAACTTGGCACCTTTAGAACTCATACATTCTGATCTTTGCGAGATGAATGGTGTGTTGACAAAAGGTGAAAAGAGATATTTCATGACTTTAATTGATGATGCAACTAGATTTTGCTATGTTTACTTGCTAAAAACTAAAGATAAAATGCTAGACTACTTTAAAATCTATAAGGCTGAAGTTGAAAATTAAATAGAGAGAAAAATTAAACATCTAAGGTCAGATCATGGTGGTGAATATTTTCCTATATTATTTGATGAGTTTTGTGCGGAACATGGTATTATTCATGAAAGGACAGCTCTCTATTCGCCCGAATCAAATGAGATTGTCGAGAGGAAAAACCGCACGCTGACTGACTTGGTGAACGCCATGTTAGACACTGCTAGTCTATCTAAGGCATTGTGGGGGAAGCTTTATTGACTGTGAGTCATGTCCTGAATAGAATTCAAAATAGAAATAAAGAGATAACTCCATATAAGAATTGTATTGGAAGGAAACCATCACTTTGATACTTGCGCACGTGGGGTTGTTTGGCAAAAGTCAATGTTCCAATTTCTAAGAAACATAAGCATGGACCGAAGACTGTGGATTGTGTCTTTCTAAGATATGCTCACCATAGCATTGCCTATAGATTTTTAGTAGTAACATCTGAAGTTCCTAATATGCATGTGGATACAATTTTTGAATCTCGTGATGCTATATTTTTTAAAAATATATTCCCTATAAAAGATATGTGTAGCAATGCTAGATTTTCCTCTGAGATAGCTCCTGATTTTACTATACCTATTGAGTCTCCTATTGAGTCATTTGAGCAACCACCTAAAAAAGTCCTTGAGAAGAATGATAATGAAGTTCCTGTAAGGAACAAGAGACGAAGGATTACAAAATCCTTTGGTGATGATTTCATTATGTATCTTATGGATGATACTCCTACCTCTATTACAGAGGCATATGCATCTCTAGATGCAGATGATTGGAAAGAAGTTGTTCGTAGTGAGATGGACTCGATTCTTTCTAATGAAACTTGGGAGCTATCTGAACTACCTTTTGGTTGTAAACCAATCGGATGTAAGTGAGTGTTTAAGAAAAAATTTAGGCCCGATAATACTATTGACAAGTACAAGGCTCGACTTGTGGCTAAGGGTTATACCCAGAAGGAAGGCGATGATTTCTTTGAGACTTATTCACCTGTTGCTAGAATGACCACTATTCAAGTTCTACTTTCTTTGGCCGCCTCATATGGTCTTCCCGTTCATCAAATGGACGTGAAGACAACTTTCCTTAATGGAAAGTTAGATGAGGAGATTTATATGGATCAGCCTGATGGGTTTATAGTAAAAGGTGAAGAGCAGAAGATGTGTAAGTTACTGAAGTCTTTGTATGGCTTGAAACAAGCACCTAAATAATGGCATGAGAAGTTTGACACTACTTTAACTAGTGTGGGCTTTGCAGTTAATGAAGCTGATAGGTGTGTGTATTATCGACATGGTGGAGGCCAATCTATTATATTATGTTTATATGTTGATGATATTCTAATCTTTGGAACAAACATTGATATTATTAATGAGGTCAAGTCTTTTTTGTCAAAGAGTTTTGATATGAAAGATCTAGGAGAAGCTGATGTAATTCTAAACATTAAGCTGATTAAGGAAGATAGTGGGATTACCTTGTCACAATCTCGCTATGTTGAGAAGGTATTGAGCCGGTTTGGCTTTATAGATAGCAAGCCTTCTCCAACACCTTATAATCCTAGTGTGATATTGAGAAAGAATAAGAAGATTGCTAGAGATCAATTAAGATATTCTCAGATAATTGGTTCACTCATGTATCTAGTTAGCGCAATCAGACCAGATATCTCTTTTGTCGTGTGCAAGTTGAGTAGGTACATGTCCAACTGGGTAATGATCATTGGCATGCACTTAAAAGGGTCTTACGTTATCTCAAAGGTACTATGAGTTTTGTGATTCACTATTCTAGGCACTCAGCTGTGCTAGAGGGATATAGTGATGCGAACTGGATTTCTGATATTGATCAAATCTACGCCACTAGTGGGTATGTTTTTACTCTTAGAGGTGGCGCAGTGTCATGGAGGTCTCGTAAACAGACTATTGTGACTAAATCAATCATGGGTCGTCTTCCATCCAAGTCAGGCGGCGCTACGTCCCGACGTATTCATCGTCAACTGCGTCGAGCTCTTCCTCCACCTCTCATTGACCACTTCGACGACGATTTTGATCAACATCAACGACTTCGACATCGACCTCGTTCCATTATCACCACCATCTGCATCACCAACGATTACAGCTACAGTCGGCAGTTATAATTCTCGTGATCTAATCTTGTCATTCATACTATCAATATGCTGATCTGTCGTGCTAGTATGCTATACATATTTGATCTAGTTCATCTGTTTTACATGATTTATATTCTGATTTTAATCTGAAAATTGCCTAATTACTTGACAACTAGTAACCCGTTTTCATTTGATGCCGGCTACTACTGTGAAAGCTGCTGTTCATGGGCATACATATGATATATACACAACACAGTCGTCGATGCTGATATATATTTTATTATTCGACCCCCATGTTATGTTTTCCAAGGCGTGGATCGGAATTTTGGCGTGTGGCTGATGGCAGCTTCTGTGATCTGGCCACAGCTAAAATCTTCCCAAAAGAAAAAAAAAATTAACCCCGAGAAGAGGACATGCAGGCTTGGATGATGTAGCAGGCGGTCTTGGCAGATCGTCATCCAATTTTCGTCATTCCTCTGTCACCCCAGCAGATGATGATTAATTAACTTAGCGCCGGCAAAGGTGATGTATCAGTCCGCCCAATCACAAAGGGCTGAAATTCTGCACATAATAACAGTTTCAACAAAAATATGCAAGATATACTAGGAACAACTGTAGATTCTCCTTTATTAGATTGTCATAGGAACCGAAAGAAAAAATTGCTAATATACACCAGAATCCTTCGCTTTATACTCCCTCTAGTTGCATTTTAGTGTCCTTTCTCGTGAATTTTATATGTTTTCATGTTGTTTTTATTATTTTAACGTTTTAGGATCCTCCGTATTCAATCGCTCCGGACACAAAAAGAGCAAAAATATGGACTTCGAAATTATCTCTAAGGCAAAACTTTAACTAATAATATTACTATAATATATTAACAAAACAACTGCTGATAGTCAAAAAGTGATTGGGAGGTTGAAGATGGATCTTGAAAATCACGTGCAAAGATGAAAATGAGTTGATCCTAAATGTTTTAGGAGAAACAGGCTTAGCCGTGATCCCAAAACCAGCTAAGCCGGTTTTTGTACTTTGTCAAAATGTGTAACAGACTCCACCGTTGGGAGACGATCGAAATCATCAAATTTGGAGATCGAGTGAAGAAAATGAGACTACGGGAAAATCAGCCAACAGAAACCGGCTAGGATAGATTTCACCACTGCATTCCTCTCATGAGATGGTTGAAAAATATATAAAGAAATGCAATTTGGAGTCCGGACGAAGAAATTACGCTACCGGGATATTTTCACTGCAACCCGCACAAACCAGCTAAGCTAGATTTTGCAGTTCGAGGCAAAATCGTAATTTTCTTGTTGGAAACTCCTCCAATCTCGTGGAAAACTTGCAAATTCCGTGTAGAATAAGTTTCCAATTGGGATAAGACCAGTACCCTTTATTTATTTGAGAGAATCATGACTGGTTGAGAGATCCATCTATCCAATTGTCAAAAACACATGTCTACCTTACTTTTTATCTCTAACCCTAGCTTTTCCATTCCCTTATTGTCCAGCACGTCTCTCGATGAGTTTTGCTGGCGTTTTAGGTGGACTTGCCGATCCTAAAACAACCCTGTTGTTCATCGCCCCGACAGTCTTCCCGAAGGCATTCATGGTTTTTTCGAGCAAAGATTAAACGTCCCATCGTGTCGTTGACATGCTAGTCGGCCTTGCCATTAGGACCTCCCTCCATTTCATATTTGGGCTGTGTACAGCCTCGAGCGATCTAGCCCATACTGTGAATCAACGTCAACAACAACTACAATAAACTTATATGATTATGAAACTATTTCTTGGGACAAATATACTCATCTCAATGAACACAAAAATAGTTAATATGATCGAAGTTAGCAAGTATACTCAAAATGTCACTCTTTTAAGACATGAGGGAATATTTGCATTCTCTTGAATTTTGCTTTTTGATAGTACGTTCGAAGGCCTTTGAGTTAAGCTTCTGATTCATTTTTTAGCTAGAAATGTGTTTGTTTTACTTTTCTTCAATTATAATAACTTTCCTAAAGAAGGTTTTCGTGTGTATACTCCACAAGCCTAACCATGAGGCCTATCGATCAGCTTCAAGTAGCTAGGATAGAGTTATTTATTCGCAAATTCTTGTGTCAAGGTAGGACAACTGACAAGTTGAATTGAAAAGGACATATTGGTTCGAAGCCTTCAAACTTCAGTTGATGGTCAAAATCAGGAGCAAGCAGCTAACTGATGACTGGAGTCTAGAAGATGGCAACTCTTGGGAAAAAAGGGAAGAAAGACTATGTAATGGCTTTGAAATTCCTAGAAACCAATATAGTAGCTAGTATAGATTTGATTGCATTTTTTCCAAATATTTTAACAGTAAATGTTAGGGCAATAAACTAGAATACCTTTATGTATCTTCTTGGAAGAGGTCAATCTCTCTCTTAATTAACCAATTATAAACACATCTTATCATATGCCTCCCCCCACGCGAGTTGATTTTATATGAGCGCACCACCTATAACAATAGCTTTCCTCAAATAGAAAAAAGAGCCTTTATTTATATCAACACACCACCTTTAACAATGCAATCAAGTTAATCAATCGCCCTGTTCGACTTGCTGTAAAAGCGGCTGATGCTGATGCTGATTTGTTGTGAGAGAAAAACACTGCTGAATGACTAGTTGATTCTAGCTGATAAGTTCAAGCGAACGGGGCAAATATCTGAGAGCATCCAGATAGCCTAGAGCCTTCTGTGGGTCCTTCAAAATTTACCAAATATTTACTTCTGTTTGGTGCCAAATTGTAATACTCAACATCGTCAGGGAGCATCCAGATAGCTTAGAGCCTTTTATGGGTCCTTCAAAAGGTACCAAATATTACTGTTTCTATTTGGTGCTAGATTGTAGTACCCAAAAAATATGTTTTATGTGTCATGAAGTGTAAAGTGGTATATAGCTAACGCCCTGTTTGGTTGGGTCGTGGCTTTTGAAAAAAAAAACTATTGTGAGCTGTAGCTTGTGGAAAAGCAGCTGTGGCTTGTGGGTTTTTGAAAAAAATCTCAAGGTCGTTTTGTTGCATAGCTATAGCATTTTGAAAAGTAGCTATCAACGGGTTCCATGTGTCAGCCAACCCCACCTGTCAATCTCTCTCTCCCTTGTCTTCTTCAACCTCATGTCCGTCGCATGGTGGCTTGAAGGAGTTTTGTCGCCGGCCAAGAGCTCCACCGTAGGGAGAGATGGCGCCAACGACCCAAAGACGCCATCGCCGGCCCAAAGATGTTGTCGCTGGTGTATGCTCGAGGATCCAGATCTGGCCTTGTTTGGTCGAGGGAGGGCGATGGTGTAGGGACTGTCACTCCAGAGGCGGAGAAGGGATGATCGATGCTTCGTTGGAGAGGGACGCAGCGGATTGGGCGGCGGCCGACCTCGGGTGAGCAGCCTGGGCGTGCGGGCAGCCGGGCATAGAGGGGCAGTGGGCCGCCTTGGGGGAAGCGGCCGGTGGGTGCCGGCTGGCCCTAGGGGCGGCGACCTGGGAGCAGCGCCCAGCCGTAGTAGTCGCTGGTGGAACTCCTTGCGTGGACCTCTGCTCCCATAGCGTGGTGTTTCTACGGATGGGATGAGACGGAAGAAAAAACGAATCGTTTTCTTCCATAATCAGTGGCAGGTGGGTAATTTCTTTGAAGTTACCCACCTCCAAAGCAGGTGAAAGCAGGGAACCTGCTTTTGGAATTGTATAGGAGGAAAAGCTATTTTGGGCCAGAGCAGCTATGGCTTTGAACCCCTTTGTTGGCTTTTGGCTTTTGCAAAAGCAAAAGTAGATTGAAAAGCCCAACCAAACAAGGCTTAAATATAAGTTTAATAAGTGACAAAAAAATATAATCTTTATCTGTAGCTTTGATGGATGATAAGATATTATAGATGCGTAGAGCTCGTTGGATGCATTCCATTTGACTATTCACACACGTTGTCTAGAGTTGGGATCAAGAAACTACGGGCGTCGGAAGATTGAAGGGAAAAAGCAATCAATAACCATGTTTACTGTAGCGCCACTACAGTACCCAACCATGTTTCTTTTCCATGACTTTTCGCATCTCTTCCGCCCTTGAGCCGTCGTGTCCCTTATGCACGGGAAAAGCAAGAGACGTAGAAGAAGGAAGAGATGAGAGGGAGAGAAATTAGGGCTTGACCTTGGTTCACGGCCATATGTGTTCCTCTTCTAAAACCAGTTAGTCGTCTTCTCCTCTTGTTTTTTCTCAATTCCATACTTCCCCTCACTATTCTGGATGGTGATGATATGTACGAAGTAGATTAAGTTGACGAGACGTGTAGCATCAAAGATTGCCACAAAGAAGTTGTGTGTATTCGTCATACTCGCTGTTGGAGTAAGATCTATCTTTTTCCCACTATTTTTAAAGGGAATCCGTGTTAGGTTTTACTGAAACTGATGGATTAGTGAATGGGGTTAGGATTCTAATCTCGTAATTAAGCCTATAGTTTTTCCAGATTGTGTAGTCATTGCTTATATGATGTTTAATGCTTTTTAAGTCTCTAAAAATCATAGAAAAATTACATTTATGTAGCAGACTTCGGTGTCTTTCTTATGGTATAGAGATCAGATTTATATCCCTTAAGGCTTAGGAGATTTGATCTTTACTTGATGATGCTTTTATGCTGTCAGAATTCTGGACAGTATTAGACGCATTCAGTTTATCATATCTTAAATCCAGAATCACGTGGTATGATATAAACGAAAGTTGTAGGGAATTTCATAAGCTTTTCATATTGTTAAAGATCATAAATTATGGATCACTATTATCTCGAGTTATAATTGTTTTAGTGCTCTGTTATTGCTTCGTCGTTAGAAAGTTTGGTTGTTTTGAAGTCTTGTTTTGTGTATCTTAGGCTCTTCAAACTCTAAAAGTAATTTTTGTTAAGATTTCCAAATTGATAACGTTTATGATGTTGGAATTAATATATCTTGAAAACCTCTTATGCAAAACCGTACAATATACAAAAGTTGTAGACAATGGAGTTGTTCATAATCTTGTAAAATTTGGATGTGTTGTTAAAGTATATGAAAAAGAGATGAGATAGTGCTGTTGTCATGAATTATAGCGCAAATGGTAGAAGCTTAAATGTCGGGTTTAGGTGTGCTCTAGTGCATAATTGTTATTCTACTTGCTTGTATGATTGTGTTAGTACTAAGAATTGCTTCTGATCAAGTGGTAGTACTTCAGAACGTTGCTAGTACTTTTGATCTTGTCGGTAAAGAGGCAAATGAATATAGCGGTGGTTTGCTACCGTTTTGGCTTGTTATTTTCATCGCCTATAGCATAATTTCTATAATAATTTCACACTACTAATAATCCATTTTTGTTTATTCAATCTTTATTTAATTGTTGCCTTAATAATTCATACTAGTAATAATTAATCATATGACCCTTCACGGTTTAATAATATTAACTGAGGTGAAACCTTTCTTAATCATGGTTTTATTGTTGTTGTTGCTTCCGCGTTGTACTTTGACTATCGTGTTTTCTGCTGACACTCTTGTGCTCCAGCATGAGGGAAGTGGCATTCTTGGCTTTTTATGCGTCATATTTTTTTTGGTACCGTCAAAATCATCATCGGCGGTGCCTCTCAACAATGCTTACAATGCCACAAATCACTGACAATATTTCTAGTTTCTTTGGACAACTTTTTTTATGCATGAAACTTGGGTCTCGCGCTAGTTAGGCCTAGAAATTTTACGGAACTTCTTAAAAATCTGCTCATTTTTATATGAAAAACACAAGAAATAAGAAAAAAATCAGTTCATTTTTTATATGAAAACATAGCAAATAAGAAAAAAAAATCGGAGGCCTTAGCAGCCTAATTTAACACACGCCCATACAATGTACACAGGAATACATTGTGTTTGATCCTTGCAAGAATGAGCTCTATCAAGGTCAACTGCTGATGGCCAATAATTTCCGGTAGTTTCCATGCTGAACATGCGTGGTTTTGACTTGTATCCCATTGATTGATGCCGGCTACTGGGAAAGGTACTGTACACGCTAAGCTTTCCAACAGCTCGTGAGACGTTTGAGATTTTCTCTCTCTCTTACAATAATTCTTCGGTCTGACCACATCTAATGTCTTTTCGCAATATAAAATGACAATCCTAGGCAGATCGTCATGTAATCCTCGTCACGCTTACCTTTCCTAATTACTAAACTACTTTTCCATTGCAAATTATGAGACATTTTGATTTTTCTAAATGCATTGCTTTTATTATGCATCTAAACATAGTGTATATTTAAGTGTGCAACCAAAGCTATGTATCTAGAAAATTGCCAAAACGTCTTAGGACTTGTTTGGATATACTCTGCCGATTATAATAATCAGATTATATAGTCAAATTTTGATTCAAACAGAATTAGTTATATGATGGATTATTATAATCAAAACTCTTGATTACCATAATACCATAAAGACAGGTGAGACCAGGTTATAGGAGATTATGTGTTTTGAAAGTCCAACTTGTCCCTAACTGATTTTGCTACAGTAACAGCGGTTTTGACTTTTTCTTTTTCTATTTATTTCCGCTGAATCTTTGAAAAATCATAGTAAATCACAGAAAAATCATAAAATAGAAAATCTATTTTTATTGGACTCCACATGAGTAGATCTACGCAATGAACATATAATATAATATGCTTTAGTACAAATTTTTTCTGTAGCTTTAAATTAGTTAAAAAATCAAATTTTATCTGTAATTAATTGGAATAATTCATAGCTACAGCTTTTATGGTCCAATTGTGGTGAAATTTTTACGATGGTATTATATGCTTGAACTATAGCAAAAATTTTATACTTATTGGATCATATATAACTTAGTTATAGATTTATTTATGTTTATATTTAGGTTTATGCTTGTTAAATATAAATAAATCTATAACTAAATTATACATGATCCAATCAATATGAAATTTTTACTATAGTTCAAGCATATAATAATTAGTTTACTATAAAAATTTAACCACAATTAAACCATAAAAACTGTAGCTATGAATTATTCCAATTAATTACAAACAAAATTTGATTTTTTAACTAATTTAAAGCTACAGAAAAAATTTGTACTGAAGAATACTATATTATATGTTCATTATGTAGATCTACTCATATGGAGTCCAATAAAATTAGATTTTCTATTTTATTATTTTTTTTGTGATTTACTATGATTTTTCAAAGATTCAGTAAAAATAAATAGAAAAAGAAAAAGTCAAACCGCTGGTACTGTAGCAAACCGGCTTCCAAAACCGCTCCAGGGTGTAATTTGAACGGTTTTGAAAAGTTCAGGGTGTAAAACAGATGATTTTATAGTTGGGGTGTAAGTTAGACACTAGCTGATAGTTCAGGGGGTTAAGTAGACTTTTTCCTTTTTTTAAGTAAAGAGAGAGTTTTATTTTTTTATAACAAAAAAGAGAGCTTTATTAACTAGGCGTGAAGTTTATACAATCAACATTGATCAGGCTTTAACACCCTACGGTGTTTTCTCCTGCCAAGCCTTTGACATTTTACTTTGTCACGTGCCTAATGGGGCGCCTCCCCAACCCTGGCCAATGGGCCAGCCGTGGTCTAGGACGCGGTACTGCAGAGCCATGGGCACTGTTCACCTGCGCACTGTAGCACCGACGCCTCTGCCTAGATGTTTCCTTCCCTCAGAAGGAATAGAAATAGAAATAGAAATAAATTAGGAGATTAGAGTTTGGGTTATTTAGAAAAGGGGATCCAATTCAATCTATAAGAATATTCCTCGTAGTTACTTGAGATGCAAGTCCATTAGGGACTATAAATATAGGGGTATTGTACTCATTGCAAATCAAGAAGAAAAGAGCCTTTTGGCTTATCCCTCTCTCTCTCTACCTCCCTGCGCCTGCAGCCCCCCTCTCCCTCCTCCTGCCGCTGACCTCCCCCTGCCCTAGACGTCGCCTCTCCATTGCCGTCGCACCCTACATCTCCCCAACCTAGGGGACGTGTTACATCTGGTATCAGGAGACCGGTCTGATCCTACAATGGCCGCTGCCACCACCACCACGATGCAACAGCTGTCCCAGAACCTCGACGATGAGCTCGCTGAACTGGACAAGCGCCTTCACGCCGCCGAACGCTTATTGGAACGCCGCCAGATCCCTCCATCAACTCCGATTCAACCGGCGACGATCACTCCAACAATCAACATCGTCAACAACGAGGATGCTTCGATCACCAACGTTGGGGCTGCCACCACAGCCAACACCAGCAACAACCCTACCAGCGTCGCCAATAGCAACAGCAGCTCGCTGCTGCCCGACGACGCTTCAATCATCAACCTTGGGGCTACCATCGCCGCTAACAGCAGCGGCGGCACGCTGCAGTCCGACGCCGCCAAACCCTTGTTGCTTGCTGCACCCCGCAGAGACCAGGCAACAAACAACATCGCTGTCACCCTCCTCGGCAGCAACTTCACCACCAAACTGATGGACAACGATGCCCCTTGAGCAGCAGCGACATCCACAAGATCACTGATAATTGGAAGAAGTTTGAGGAGTTCTTCGCTCCCCAAATTTCCCCTCCTGCAGCGGACCCATCTCAGCAAGAACTCACCCCCCAGGAGATAGCATACAAAGGAGGTGCACCATCAACAACAAACACCCACATCTACATTAGCAACACCAGCACAGGAGGCGCCCCAACCCCCACCACCGAAGCCGGCCATCTGGTCGCCGGCGCAACAGGCGCTCCCAACTCCACCACAGCAGCCGGCATAGCAGGCGTCCTCTCTTACACCACCACAGGGTCCTCTCCCTTCAGCAGCACCAACACCACAAAAAGCCTTGGCTAGCCATCAAGGCCCCGCTACTGACCCTGACGCACGATGACTTCGCAGATCCACTATCATGGCTCAACGGTTGCGAGTCCTTCGGAGGCCAATACGCCGCCAACGACATGCAAATCGAGTACACAATCCTTCATCTAATACATACAACACAACTACGATACATGCTCCTGACAGGGGCCAAACCGGCACCGGATGTGAAGTATGCTGCCCACTGCACCACCAAGTACTTCAGCTGGCCAACTCAAGGCGATCCACTGGATAATCAACACCAGATCAGCAGCTGCATCACCTACAATAACCACCCTGCCCACAAAAAGAACAACCTCTACAACACAACTCTGACGACACTGGTCCCAATCTTGGGGCACAGCGGGCAAGGAACGCACCGACAGGGAGGACAACACGTGGCTCCGCTCCGCCCACCCCAACGGCGACCCTGACACTCGACGTCCCTCCAACACCAAGGCTGCCTCCACGCGTCGACAACAACGCCAGCATCGTCCATATTCTCGGTGACACTATCGACCCTGCCATCATCACCTAGCTCCACCTCCTGGATAAGCAAGCACTGCAGATCACCTCGACCACCATCGACATCAATGCAGCGGCACCAGCATGCTCCCTCCAACCACGCGTCATCCTCTACAATAGGCGCTACGACATACCGGCAACTTCTTCATTGCTGTAGGAACTGCTGGAACCTCTTGGGACAACATCCACACCAGCCAACCAAGGTGTTCCCTCCACGCGCCTTGTTGTTCGAGGAATGGCCACAACCCATCCTCTCATCGGCAACTGTCATCTTCCTCACCAACAATAGCAACTACACGGGTGACCTCCTCTCCGACATCCTAGAGCACTTGGCCACATCACCCCTATCCCCATCCCTACAAAAGCACACCACAGGGAAAGTCGCTACCAGACAGGTATACAACCTTCCTCGGCACTGCAGGTGATACTCCTTACCAAAGTCCTACCGAGCGCCACCCTAGACGGGCGCTGCTACACCTCAGCACCCTGTCTGCTCCTGGTGGACTTGCTGGACGCACTACTTCCTGACGGACAGGATTGACATCCACCGCCAACAACACCAGACCACAACGCCTCGCCATCGACCATCCTCTTAGGACTCCAATGGCCGCAGGACATTGCTTCACCAACCACGGTCATCTTCCTCGACAACCTCAGCTGCCAGCGACTCCATGCCGGGAACATCCAAACTCCCCGAGCACGCAAGGAAGAGCCTGAACTACCTACAACCATCACCACCAGAGGCGGCACCATGACACCGGCTTGGTCCCTTAACCAAGTGATCATCATCAACAACACTCGCGACAATGCCACCAGTATACAGAACAAGATGAAGTGCTTCATCTTCAGGAGGAGCCTTCCTTCCCGAGCAACATTAACGATTAAGCGAGGTTGCAGCACGAGGACGCGCTGCCTCGCGAAAGGGGGGAGTGATGTCACGCGCCTAATGGGACGCCTCGCCAACCCTGGCCAATGGGCCAGCCGCGGCCTAGGACGTGGGTACTGTAGAGCCATGGGCACTGTTCACCCACGCATGGTAGCGCCGCTGCCTCCGCCTAGATGTTTCCTTCCCTCGAAAGGAATAGAAATAGAAATAAATTAGGAGATTAGAGTTTGGGTTATTTAGGAAAGGGGATCTAATCCAATCTATAAGGATATTCCTCGTAGTTACTTAAGATGCAAGTCCATTAGAGATTATAAATATAGGGGTATTGTACTCATTGCAAATCAAGAAGAAAAGAGCCTTTTGGCTTATCTCTCTCTCCCTCTCCCTCCTCCTGCCGCCGACCTCCCCCTGCCCTAGCCATTGCATCTCCATTGCCGCCGCACCCTACACCTCCCCAACCCAGGGGACGTGTTAAACTATGCCTAGCTAAACTAGCAAGAGCATTTCCAACGTTGTTTCCTTCTCTCTTTACATGGGAAATGCGACACTCATTCAACAAACGAGTGAGCCCCTTTGCCTCCTCTATAACGTATCCAATCTCCGACCTGTCCTCCTGCACGCTTCTCATGGCCTCAACTATCCATGCCCACCGTTTCGATGATGATCCGAGGCGGTTGCCGCTGGACAGCCCACCGTAACCCTTCGCTGCAGGCCAAAGCTTCTGCTTCGGGTGCACTACCACACCTTCCGTGGTACTTACACGCCGAGAAGGCTACGTGCCTATCACTATTTCATGCAACACAACTCCTACTCCCGCGCTCACCCAACTGGTCTGCAAAAGCTCCGTCAATGTTGATCTTGAACCAGCCGGAGTTTGGAGGAGACCAGCAAGTGTGCGGTTTGTTTATTTGGTGGCTGCGATTTCTGAGAATTCTTGCCAGGTGAACTGGCTGTTTGCCCGGTTTTCTCCCACCAAGCCTCTGACATTTTACTACGCCTAGCTAAACTAGCAAGAGAAGTGTTTACAAATGTTACGTGGAAGGAAAAAACTGAAACCCAAAAAGTGAAAAAAGGGACTGAAAAAAACACGGAACGGGCAAAAACAGGGACGAAGAAACTCTCCGTACTTTAAAATATCCGTACCAAATTTTATCCGAAAACGAAAAAAAAGGAGCTTTGAAGGCTTTCGAACTGACAAGCAAAACGGCGCTCACTCCCTCGTCAACGTCTTTGTCTTCTTCCTCGCTTCCTCCTCTTTTTCTTCCTCTCCTCCCCCTCTGAATTCCTTGTTCGGTTGTTCCTTCCCACTTCCTCACTCTCGTGCGGGTGTACTACTTCTGAAGCCGCAAGGTCAGAGGAGAGGATCCACCTTTGAGTTCGATTTCGGTGACTCGGTCCTTCCGCCGCGGGGGATTTGAGCGTTTTCCTTGAGAAAATTGAGTTTCTTCTAGAGTGTTTTTTTTGTGTTTTCTCTTGAGAGATTCGTGCGAAGGATGTCGCCTTCGATCCATTTTCTTGGGTAGTCGAATTGCAGTCCTATATAGCGTCAAAGAATCCAACTTTGACTTCTCCTTGGTGGCTCCTGCTGCTCTGTGTTGTCGAGGAGACAATTTGATCTTTATTTAATTGGGTTGGATGCATGTTCAGGTTGAGTAGTTGGAAAGGGTAGCCAGCAGAAGACACCATCAATCCTGGTGATTGTGGTGCTTCTCTGAATAATTGAGGGTCAAATTAGTCATCTGCAGCTCTTACTTCTCGTTTTCCTGAGAGGATTTGGTGAATTTCGGTGGCAGGGCAGAGCTTCCTTCAATCCTCCCTCCTCGTTTTTATGGATTTGGGTGGTTGGGGGTATCTTAACTTTATCCTTGCTGCAAAAAGGCTATAAACTTGGGAGTTCCTGTGATATTCCTTTCTTGGGAGGATTTGATCTTGATTCTGTTGGTTCCTGGTGAGTTGGTTGAGATGAAAGGAGTACTACGCTAACTCTTCGAGGAAAGAATAGTACAGTCAGTACTACTCTGAGGAAAAACTGACACTTGTGTGCTTTCCTTTGGAGGACTGTGTTCTGTTCCTCCAAGAATTTGTGTAAAAAGGGTGGTAGTTCAGAATTTTCTTTGCACGGGATAGCTCAATTCCGCCTTGCAGATCTGAATTGGCCGATGGCGGTGAGTAAATCGTTTCTGATTTTGTGTACTTATCATGTCTTTGACCTCTTGATGTCTTGGTACAGTGTATTACATTTTGATTCAACTGTAAGAAATCTGGAATTGGTCTGTCATCTGATGGCTAATTGACTGGTTAGAAAAGAACTAGTGTAGAATGATATTTTGGTTCTGCCTTGTCTTGCTTAGGCTGGAGAAATTTTTGACATTTTACATCTGGACGTGTTTTCGCTGTAGTTAATTTTAGACATCCTGTCTGGAAGACACAGGGAGACATAATGGGACCTATAACTACTGATGAATGAGCAGTGTGCTTAGCTGGTTTGGTAATTATAAACCCACCTTAGTTTGTTCTTGTGGAGATTGGTGTGCTGTGTATGGTAGCCCTATTTATGCTGTGAGTGATTTTTTTTTCTAAGGTTGATATATGACAGATGCTTTACCAGATAAATTCTTGTTAAAACCAGTGAGCTGCAAATGTCACAATTCTAGATCTGAGTGCACCTGACCCAGATTGATATATGGATTATACTCTTCTTTTGCATGTCAACATGTATCATAGACATCCCAAATATTTAGGGGGTTTCAGTCCTAGTTTTTTCAGAAATGTTAATGTGAATCCTGCTGTAGAGTATTCAGCATAGTTTGGGATTCTTGACAACCTTTTTGTCCTTGCTAATTCTTCTCCCACAAAAATGATCCTAGCAACAGATGGATGCTTTTACATGTTCATATATCATAAATCATAGTCCCAGAAAGTTGACTAAAGCTTCCGATTGATCTGCTCTGTACAGCACCCTGAAATTCCTGCATTTGGGGATTGGGAAACCACAGGAAACACCCCTTACACACAAAAGTTCGAGGATGCACGGAAGAACAAGAAAACAGAAATTACTACACAACCAAATGATCCAAGGAGGACGGAACATCCTCGCAAGTCGCCTTTGCATCCAACGGCCTACAAGACTGATCCTGAAGACCAAGGTCCAAGGAACCCACCACCTCGACCGAGGCTTGAAACTGACCACCAACGACACTCCGACCGGCCTACTCACAGTGAGCCTGCACCACGAAGACATGCAAATCCTCAGAGAGAACAAGGGAGTAATGTTGGGGCACCAAGGAGCCCCTACAGAGCAGCTGTTGGGTCTGCTTCACCAATGCAGCCAAATAACCAATCAAAGCTGAAGCACAGGTCGACTGGAATGCAGACTCCAGAGAGGAGGCCATCTTCAGAGGGGCATGGCCAGCATACACCTGGAAGGAGCAGGATGAAGCCGGGTGGCTATGAGGTAATAATACCTTACTATCTTTCGGTTTTTCAATAATATAATATTTCTATGAATATGGGCTAGAAATGCTTTTAGAGTAATTACTCTTGCTTTGCATTTGTCAATCCAGCCTGAAGAAGAAGTGGCTGTACCACCCTTTGGTGAATGGGATGATGCAAATGCAGCATCAGGTGAAAAGTACACTGGTATCTTCAACCGAGTAAGGGACGATAGGTTGTCACCTACCTCTTCTGCTAGGCAACCATCTACCACCCGTAGCCAGGAGAATAAGGTGCAACAGGTATGCAAAAGCAAGTAAAATTGAAAATTCAGTTTATATGTTCAATTATTCATTCATTTGGTATATGATTGCACACCATATATGTAAATGCAGTTATGCAGAAATAGTATCATCATCTCCATGATGTTGATGCTAACTTAATATTATGTATTGTATCTGATAGATCATATATAACAAACTAAAGATATTTATGCTATTTGCTTTTAGAACTCTCTGACATTTAATCTTCCCTATGTTCTCCAATAGAACATAGCCTGACTATATTAATGCACTAACATTAGATGTCCACGGCTCATCTATTTTTTTTTCTCGAACACGCAAGGGAGCTGTGTATCATTTTATTAAGAAAGAAGAGAGTACACAAGAAGGACAAAGTCCCCCGAAAACACACTCAAAACAAACACTAACACACAGCCACACTACAGCGCGAAGGGTACTAGAAACAAATTGTCTTTTTGAACAGCAAGTGACCAACAAGCTACCAATAAAATTTAATTGTCTTGTAATCAACTATGACTAATTGTCTGGCATTAACAGTCCAATCTGTCCAGCTATGTGATCTTGAACTTTGATCTGACGACTAAACAATAAATGTCTTCTATATATTTCATTCATATGTTCCTTAATAAAGATTTAATTTTGTGACCTTTAATTCATTGAAGTATTGATG
This sequence comes from Saccharum hybrid cultivar R570, assembly GCA_038087645.1. Taxonomy (NCBI): domain Eukaryota; kingdom Viridiplantae; phylum Streptophyta; class Magnoliopsida; order Poales; family Poaceae; genus Saccharum; species Saccharum hybrid cultivar. The sequence goes on from JAQSUU010000520.1 coordinate 11,125,871, forward strand.
ACAATATTTGTATGCCATACAGCTGGTCGGTCGGTAGCCTTGAGAACAGTTTTTTTTTTTTGGAACCCACACATCATTATCTGTATTCTGCAAGTAATATATACTGGCAAGTGGCAACTTTGCTTTTTTTCTTAAAAAAACTGGCAACTTCATTGTCAATTTCTTATATGATAGATTGTATTAAGATATGTTACATAATAACATAAATACATAAGCTGCATGATGTGTTAATTATCTTCATTTGTTTGTTTTGATTCATGGCAGCGCAAACACTGAGACATATTCCTTACTGCTCTGTCAATAGTAGTAAACCATTAATCGTGGCATTGTTTTGGCATAGAATGTCAAACTGTTATACCTTTAGATTCTTCAAATGAGTGAATTTCCCTTCCAGATAAATAAACATGAAAAATTAAAACACACAGATAACCTTATTTAAAGTTCCCTAAAACTCCACATGTGATACAGGGATATCTTATCGACTGATCCTTGTCTCTTTTATCTCCAGAAATGTTCTTGCTGCATACTTTGAGAAAACGAGGACATGATCTCAAAGAGTTCTCGACAACTTCCTATACTGCTTCTGTGATGAGATCCCTATCTAGTAACTCTTCCTGTGCTAGTTGTAATGTTTGTTGTTGGTGTGATTATGTATCTGTAATTGGATTGTTCCATTTAAGCTCTTCACTTACATGGAACATATATATGATACCATTTAGATTTGTAAAGTATGGAGTGAGCAATTTCCTTGAGATAATAAAAGATTTATCGAATGGGCTCTGGAGTTCTATAGTTAGTTAATCTGGATATCAGCCAGACACCAACAATGTGCTTTCAGTTTTTTTTATTTAAAAACAAACTGCAGTGTGCTCCCTTGTTATTCTTAATAGCTATGATAAGATTATAAACAAAAAAATCCATACAAATTAACCATTTGTCCTTTTACTACTATTTTTCTAGTTGGGATCTTCCTGAAGAGCATTTTTAGTATGACAACATATCAAGTGGAAACCACACCCTTCGTGAAAACCCGTGCAAACCACGGCAAAAAAGTCGTCTAAATTCACAAAAAAAATCACATATGTAGATGATATGATGATACACAACCTTGTAAAATATCTTGTCCAAACTCAACTTCGTTTGTGAGATATAAAAATAACAAATTTCAAAACTTTCTAGCTTGAAATTTGTTATTTTTATATCTCACAAACGAAGTCGAGTTTGGACAAGATATTTTACAAGGTTGTGTATCATCATATCATCTACATATGTGATTTTTTTAGTGAATTTAGACGACTTTTTTGTCGTAGTTTGCACGGGTTTTCATGAAGGATGTGGTTTCCACCTGATACAGTTACCTTTTAGTATAATCAACTTTTCCACAGAGGTTCCTTTAAAAAAATCCTTGAAATTAGGAGATATGTAACTATACTTTTTTTCAACTGAAACAGGGTAGAGGTCTGTTGGGTGAAAAGTTCAGGTCGGATGACACAATTCACACAATCATCAGAAAGATTTCAGACAAGACAAAATTACGTGCAAAGTTGTATTCATTTCATGTCTCCACTGTACATGTCAGAGGGGGTATTTATAGGACCCCAGTCTTCGTATTTTACATAAAATGACTATTATGCCCTCGACCTAAATATTTACGACCCTTTTTGATTATGAGGGCGAAGTGGTAATTTTCTCTTTCTAAGCATTTGTTCATCTATTTCCAATCTCTAGTTTTCCTTATATTCATTCGAACTTTAGTTGATTCTTTAACTCTTCAGAATTTTAGACGAAGTCGAACTTCCGCCTTCGCTTCTCTTGGTTTCATTTTCTTTCGACTTCTCTGGCTGACGAAGTTGATCTTTATATAGCGAAGCCAAACTTTGTCTTCGCTCTAATTTTGGTCTTCTAATTTCTGCTCTTCTTTTGACTTTGCCGGTCAGCGAAGTTAGTTTTCATAACTGCGAAGTCAAATCTTCACCTTCGCTTGAATCTTGCTTTTTGGTCTTCTACTTCTTGGCGAAGTTAGATTTTTTCTTGTGGTGTGAAAAACATCTTTGCCTTCCTTATTTTCTGCAACAAAATATTGTTATAAAGTTTCATAGTCTTTTCTACTCCAGAGTTTGGGGTTGTGTTTTTGTGGCGAAGATGAATCCCCAACAGCAGCCCCTTGCGGACGAAGGTCTACTCCAAAGGTCTAAATTCTGTGAAGTTTAAATTTCAAACGAAGACACAAAACACCGTCCCAAACTTTGAAGTTGGCCGTTTATGTCCGTAAGTTTGAAGAATATTTTATTTTTTGAATTTGTAACGGTCAAGTTTGACCAAAGCCATTTCGTTTGACTCGAAGCTGCCTATATATACTGCGGTGACTCCTCCTTTTTTTCTGTTTTATCGAAGACGGAAAGGTACTGTTGTTTGATTCTTTGACGCGAAGTCGATTTTTACTGCGAAGTCGGTTTTGTTGCGAAGTGGTCTGCTTTTGTGAAGGTTATTTTGAAGGTAAATGTTTTTACTATTTTCGATTTCTTGCTATTTGAATTTCTGTCTATTGTTATCACTTATTTTATATATTATTATTATTTTGTCGTAGATGTCTGATCTAGAGAAAATTGCCTCTAAAAATTCTCCGTTGGGATCTAATCAATCTGACTCTAGAGAAGATTTATCTGATGTTTCTGCATCAGAGTCTGAATTGATTGGTGACGACACAAAATCTTTAAATTTTGGTAAGACTTTGATAGATGAAGCTGAGTTGGATTGGTTGGTTAAAAATAGGATGCTAGAAAAAGTTAATGCCAGGTTGTCCTCTGATGATGAAATGATTCTTAAGCCTAAACCTCATGAGTGTGTTGTTTTTCGAGATCAGTTTGCAGCGGGTCTTCGTATGCCATGTCAAGATTTCATTGAAGAGATTCTGAAGGCATATAATATTAAAATCCATCATCTAACTCCAAATGGAATAGCGAAGATTGCACTTTTTATTTGGGCAGTGAAGTCTTAGAGAGGAAACTTGAATATTGGTGCTTTTTGCTCTCTTCATGAAATGCATACACAATTCAGGAACAAGAATGTTGATGGCAGAAGTATTATCAAGTATTTTGGTTGTTGTAGTTTCAAGCCTACCCGAGGTGCCAAACAGATTTCTCCAGCTTCAAAGAACAAGTGGGTTGAAAATTGGTATCGTTATTGGTTTTATCATTCAGTTCCTCTTGTCGAAGAAAGGGATGACTCTAGAAGAATTGTGAAAAGATATCCCTTGGCTGCGAAGATGGGTAAAAATACCTTTGTTTGTAAAACAGAGTTTCCCAGCTCGAAGAGTTTAAGAACTTGTGAGAAAGTTTACAAAATTGCTGCCAGTATGCAAAGTGCTCGTGATTTCTGCGAAGAATACATTGCAGCTCGGATCTGGCCGTTAAAAAAAAGGTTGGAGTATTATTCGTTTTCATGAAAAAACGGTGAGAGGGAAAAGTTATATTTTTCCAGATAACGAATCATTTCACCCGAAGAAATATTCTGAAGATGCACAATTCGTGTCTGCTATAGAAACTAAAGCAGTTGAGATTCTTGGTAAATTTCTGAAGAAAGAGAAAGATTTGATGGACAAGATCTTAGGAAAAAATTACAAACGGTTAAACAGAATTTTTGATATTGCACAGATTAAGTATGGTGAAAGATCTCTACCTGCTTATACTCGTACGTTAAAACCGAGTACAGAAAATGTGACGAAGAAGAAAAGAGCTCGTGGTCAACTTAGCGAGAAAATTAGCAAGAAGAAGAAGGTTGCTACGTCTTCTGGTTCTGAAAAACACGGAGGAGATGGTGAAGAAATGGGTCCAGAGACTCTTAGCCAGTTAGCTCATGATGAAGAGGTGAGGATGATTAGTTTAGTTTTTAATTCTAGTGGGTTGACTCCGTTAATGTTAACTCCGCTTGGTGATTGTTTCCAGAATTTGGAGGCCAATGTTCATTCTGATGTTAATTTGGGTGAAGCTATTTTGTCTTCATCTCAAATTAATGTTGGCGAAGATATTTTGTCTTCTCCGGTTGTTGGCGTTCAAGTTCCTGTTGGTGCTGCCGCTGCTGAAGATGTTGATGTAGATTCACAAGAAGAAGGTGAGATTGCTATTTTGACTTCGCAGGAGACTGTCGGGCCATCTTCTCAGAAGTTTGCGGCTGAAACACCCTCAAGGATTGTAGGAGCTGTGTCACCCCCCAAGGTTGTGGCAGAAGGAAATATTGTTTTGGGAGGTGGACCTGTGGAGACTGGAGCTCCAAAAGTTAGGGTTCTTAAGGCTAAGGGTACCACTACTGTTAATTTTGATTTTAATGAATCTGATGATGATGTTTTTGATGAAGAAGCCGAAAATGCTCGTGCTTCTCGTCTTTCTGAATTCATAATCGATGTAAATACTGGTGAGAAAGTTGCATGTCATCTTGAAAAGGGAGTTGCTATTTTTTGTATTTGTCTTTTAACTTTGGATATTTAACTGACTTGTGGTTTGATTTTGTGCAGAAGAATTTTTTCCAGACTCTTCGTCTCATAGAGAGACAACTGTGGATGTTGGGAAGATGAAGGAAGTTACCCAGGAATCTTCTACCCCTGCTGAAATTTTAGAAACTGTTCCTGATGGAGTTGATCTTGCTGCTTATAAACGCTGTATGGAATACTGTTAGGCTCAAGGTGTGAATTTAGACACTTTCAAATTTATTGGGATTGGTTTGGATAAACTTCGTATTATGCCGAAGAAGCCAGAATTAAAGTTGTCAAAGTGCATTGATGATGCCTTCGCAGTTCCTGATGTGGAGGCTGAATTTATTGGTAAATCTTCGCTTGAGTTGGCAGACGCCAGTGTTTCTATGATTTATAAGGTTTTAAAAAAAGTTTTTTTTAACTTTGTTGTTTAAATTTAGTTAAACTTTTTATGTTGATTTGTGATATATATTTGACTTCATGTATGAAATTTTTTGTTTTTGTAGAATGCTCTTTTGCAAAGGAGCTTGCGTAAATCGATTGAAGATGATGCGAAGAATGCAGCACTTCGCGAGAAAGGTCTTGTTGAAGAGATTAAATCTTTCAAATCTCAACTTGCTACTAAAGAGAAAGAAATGATAGAGACAGTTCAAGCTCTTCATAATATGGAGTCTAGGTGTATTTCTGTTGGAGCCAAGCTTGAAGCGAAGATTGAGGATTATGATAATTTGAAAAAGGAACTTGAGAAAATTGTGAGGGAGAAAAATTATGTTGAGAAGAAATCTTCTGAAAAGGATTAAAATTTTCATAATAAGTGTAATCGCTTGTGGGAGCTTTGCAAAAATTGCTATGACAAATTTGGAGAGAAGCCTGAAGATCATTGTTGGGAGCTTGGAAAATTTGATCTATTTTTTGCTTGGCTGTGTCGTCAATATAAAGATTTGCCAACCGTTATCCAGACTAGCGCGGATTTGAGTTGTATTTATGCAACTCGTGCGCTTTTTCATCTAATGAAAGAGACAAAGGATCCTTTGTAAGAACAAATGTTGAACAAAGACTATAAGTTTTCTTCTGTGGAGCAATTGAGTCAGGTTACTTCTCAGACTCAATTGCTCTGCCAGAAATATTTTAATCAGTATTGGAACATGGGTGGAAGGGATAATGCTTTTCTGAAGGCGAAGAAAAAGATGGAGAAGGTTGGATTGGAAATTTTATTGACTCTTCTTTATTTTGTTATTATATATATATATATTTTGTTTTATTTTTTGCAGCAGCTTGAAAAAGAGATTGCTGTTGATGAGAAGGTGCAAAGGGAGCAAGACAAATATGAAGAAAAAAATGTAAGAGATGATGATGTTGGTGACCACCCGTTTTAGTTAGTCTTGAAGTTAGTTAGTTTTTTTATTTAGTTTTTTTATTGAGGGGTGAGACTTGCAATGCTATTTGACATCTGTAAATATTAAACTTAGTAGGATGAAGTGGGTGTTTTGCCGTTGCTAATGTGTAAGGATAACTTTGTCGTTGATCCTTCGCTATGGTTGGAGTATGCGACTAATGAGGTGGATCCTACGTTTGATACTTTTGTTAAACGTAAGCTGCTGTGATCATTATGTTCTGAAGTTTTGACTTTTGGTCGTTATAGTTTATTTACTGATGAAGTGTTGCTTTTAGATTTTGAATGTAAAAATTTTATTACTGAGAACCAGAAATGTTGTTTGCCACGAATTGTTGACTTCAGCGGGGTTTCTCAGGTAGGTTATTGTGGCACTAGTTTTTTTTGTAGTAATAATATGTGAAGTAATTGTGGCGTTCTGTATTTTCCAGTCATCATGTTCGAGTGCTTCACCAAGTTGTGTCTCTAAAGAATTTCTACGGTGCAAAGTTGATGAAGTGTTAAATAGGGTTGTTGAAGAGTTGATTAGCGAAGCTGTATTTTTTGTTGCTTCAGAAAGCAAGTGATTGTAACTTTTGTTGTGATCTTTTATGTAATAAATTATTTTACTTTCATGGTGGAAATAAGAATGTCTCATAATTGTTTAGTAGGTTCTGCTTAGAAATTATAATTCTCCTTAATGAATTGGAAAACGTTGTCCCCTTATTTTTAGCGAAGACGACGCGTAGACTTTGTTTTTGAAGTCAAATTTTATCTTGTTGAATTTGAAAACGTCGTCCCCTTACTTTTTAGCGAAGGCGACGCGTAGACTTCGTTTTTTAAAGTCAAATTTTCATCTTGGTGAATTTAAAAACGTTGTTCCCTTACTTTTTAGCGAAGGCGATGTGTAGACTTCGTTTTTTAAAGTCAAATTTCATCTTGGTGAATTTAAAAACATCGTCCCCTTACTTTTTAGCGAAGGCGACACGTAGACTTCGTTTTTGAAGTCAAATTTTATCTTGTTGAATTTAAAAACGCCGTCCCCTTACTTTTTAGCGAAGGCGACGCGTAGACTTCGTTTTTGATGAAGATAACATGCAGACTTCATTTTTTAAGTAAAAATTCACCTTAGTGAATTTTAAAATATTATTCGCTCTTTTTTGGCGAAGATAACATGCAGACTTCATTTTTGAAGTCAAAATTCACCTTAGTGAATTTAAAAATATTATTTAGTCTTTTTGGCGAAGATAAAATGCAAACTACATTTTTGAAGTCAAAATTCACCTTAGTGAATTTGAAAATATTATTCGTTCTTTTTGGCGAAGAAAACATGCAGACTTCACTTTTGAAGTCAAAATTCACCTTAGTGAATTTAAAAATATTATTCGCTCTTTTTGGGGAAGATAACATGCAAACTTCATTTTTGAAGTCAAAATTCACCTTAGTGAATTATGCGTATATATTTATATATTTTACGATTCTTTTGATAGGTTAGCATCATTTTTTGCTTGTTCGAATAATGATGCTACCTACTTTGGTTGTTTTGCCGATGCATGAGTATATTTGATGTATACTCTTCGGCCTTTGATAAGATTATTTTTAGGAGAACTAGTTTTCTCATTTATACTTTGATGAGAATTTACAATGGAGACTGTCTCGTTAAAAAACCACTCACCCTGCGAAGGGTTCCCCTTGAGTGGAAAAAGAGTGCAGCTCGTTTACATTTCAATTGAAATTTTTTAGAATGTAAAAGCTAATCTATTTTATACAAAGATGAAAATAAATTCTAGGGGTAGTATCTTCGTAGGTCTTGAATGTTAAATGTGTGATCAATTTCCTTCCCACTCATGTCTGCTAGGTGAAATGCTCCTGACTTGTTGGTTCTTATGATGAGGAATGGTCCTTCCCATTTTTGTTGAAACTTTTCGACTGTGTCCTCATTTCTTTTTCTTTTCAAGACGAAGTCTCCTGGTGATAATTGTCTTGGTTTGACTTTCTTATTATACCAACTTTCTGTTTCCTTTTGATATTTCTCAAGATTCTGGATCGTCTTTATTCTTTCTTCCTCTAGTAAATCTTTGCTTGTCATTTGTTGGTCTTCATCTATTATTTCGATATTTGTTCTTGGTCTTTGAAATTGTATCTCTTCAGGCGTCATCGTTTCTTCTCCATAAAGCAATTTGAAAGGAGAAAAGTTTGTTGATCTTAAACTGTGGTGTTGTGTACCCAAACAACTTTAGGTAACTCATCCACCCATTTACCTTTCGGCAGCTCCACGAGGCATTTTGATATTCCTATGCTTATAATTCCATTTGCTCGTTCGACTGCACCGTTTGACTGTGGGTGTTTTACTGATGCGAAACATAACTGAATTCTCAAGCTTTCACAATACTCTCTGAAATTTTGGATGTCAAATTAAGTTCCATTATCTACTGTTATGTGTCTTGGAACTCCAAAGCGACAGATGATGTTTTGCCAAAGAAATTTCTTCATTGTGAAAGATGACATGTTTGTCACTGGTTTAACTTCGATCCACTTAGTGAAATATTCCACCGCTACTACTGCATATTGAAGGTTTTCTTGTGCTGTAGGTAGCTTTCCAATGATGTTAATTCTCTATCTTGCCAATGGCCAAGTATGTTCTATTGTTTGTAAATTTGTTGCTGGAGCCTTTGCTTTGCTTGCAGACATTTGGCAATTATAACAAGATTTGATAATTTCTTTGCTGTCATTTTGGGCTGATGGCCAATAAAATCCCTAACGGAATGCTTTTTCTGCCATTGTTCTTGCTCCAGGATATGTGCCGTAAATTCCTTCGTGTATTTCTGATAGTAGTTTTTTCTCCTCTTCTGCTGATATATATTTGAGTAATGGTGCACATATTCGTTGTTTGCATAGCTGATTGTTGATGATCTTATAATTTCTTATTCTTTGCTTCATTTTTATGTTGTTGACTTCGTTTTCAGGCTCATAGTGCCTACGAAGGTAAGCCATAATTGGGGCTCTCCAGTCTTCACTTTGTATTATATGGACTTCTCTAGGTGTAGCTTGCACTGCTTTGATGGATGCTTGTTTCAAGATTTGATAGAAAACATCTTGAGGGAAGCTTGTATTTTGTGTTGCAGCTTTTGCTAGTTCGTCAGCATTTGAATTGTCATTTCTTGAGATGTTTTTGACTGTGAAACCTTCAAAATATTTCTCTTGATCTCTGAGAAATTGCAAGTATCTTGCTAATTCTAGATTTCTTGCTTTGTAGTCTTTTTCAATGTGTCCTGCTATAATTTGCGAATCTGTTTTGATTACTAATCTTTGGATTCCCATTGCTTTTGCTTTGCGAAGTCCCAGTAAAACGGCTTCGTATTCTGCTATATTGTTTGTACATTAAAATTCTAGTCTTGCAGCATATTTCATCTTTATGCCTAAAGGCGAGGTGATTATTACAACTGCTCCAGCCCCTATGAAGCCCCATGCGCTATCGCAATATATTATCCATTCTGGTTGTTTCTTGTCTTCGCTTGAACTTTGGAAGGGTGTCCAATCTTCTATGAAGTCTGCTAGGACTTGAGATTTTATTGATGTTCTCTTTTCAAAGTCTATAAAATGTTGAGATAATTCTGCTGCCTATTTTCTCAGTCTTCTTGTTGTTCTGCAACTTTGAAATACTTCTTTTAGAGGGTAATTTATGAGAACTCTGATTTTGTGGGCCTGAAAGTAGTGCTTCAACTTTCTTGATGTTGTTAAAACTGTGTATGTAATTTTCTCAATCTCAGAATAGTATATTTTTGATCCAGATAATGCTTCTGAAACATAGTAGACTGGTACTTGATATTTTGAATGATTTGTTTCTTGTTCTTGGACTAGTACTGCACTTACTGTTGTTTCTGTGGCTGAGACATATAATAGCAAATCTGCTCCTGGTGTTGGTGAGATCAATGTGTTTGGCTGTAGTAGATATTTTTTTATCTCTTCAAATGCATGTTGTTGCGAAGGTCTCCATACGAAGTCTCTTTTGGATCATTTGAGTGCCTAAAATATTGGTAGGCTTTGTTCTGCTGATTTTGAGATGAATCTGTTTAAAGTTGCAAGTCTTTCAGTCAATTTTTGAACATCTTTTATGTTTTCAGGAATTCTCATATTCAAAATTGCTTGAAGTTTGTCTGGGTTTGGATCTATCCCTTTTGCTGATACAATATCGCCTAAGATTTTTCCTTTCTGTACTCCGAAGGTACATTTTTCGGGATTTAGTTTTAAATTTCCTTTTCTCAGATTTAAGAATGTTTCTTGGAGGTCTTGAATATGATCTTGTCTTTTCTTGCTCTTGACAACTATGTCGTCGACATAAGCTAGCAAGTTTTTGTCAATCTGACTTTTGAGCACTGTTGAAGTCATCCTGACAAATGTTGTGCCTGCATTGCGAAGTCCCTCTGCCATTCTTACAAAGAAGTATGTTCCAAATGGTGTGATGAAACTTGTAAATTCTTCATCTTCTTTTCTCATATAGATTTGATGATATCCTGAGAAACAATCTAGGAAACTTAGCATTTCACTTCCAGCTGCTTGATCAACTAGTGTGTCGATTCTTAGTAGTGGAAAATTATCTTTTGGGCATGCTTTGTTGAGATCTGTAAAATCGATACACATTCGTCATTTCCGTTCTTTTTCTTGACCATGACGATATTTGCTAGCCAAGTTGTGAATTGGACTTCTCTTATAATTTTAGCATCTAGCGACCTTTGGACTTTGGCTTTTGCAGCTTGTATTCTGTCTTCAGCTAATTTTCTTAGTTTCTACTTTTTGGGTCTAAAATTTGGATTGATGTCGAGTTTGTGCTCAATTATATCTCTACTGACTCCTCCTAAATCATTGGATGTCCATGCGAAGACATCTTTGTTGATTTGAAGAAATTCTATGAGTCTGTTTTCTTCTTCTTGAGAAAGTCCTGTCCCTATGATTACTTGTTTGTCTAGGACTAATGAGTTAATGGGTACTTTCTTTGTTTCTTCGACTGTTTGAGCTTTTGCTTGTGGCTTCGCATTTTCTATTTCTTCTTTCTCTTTTTCCTTGATTGTATGAACATTTTTCCGACCAGGAGTGTATTCTTTTTCAACGTTTCTTGCTTCGGTTTGATCTCCATGAACTATGATAACTCTATTTATTGCAGGCATCTTCATACATAAATAAGAGTAGTTTATTACTGCTTCAAATGCATTCAAAGTTCCCCTTCCAAAAAGTGCATTATAAGGATAATGGATGTCCACCACATCAAATGTAATTTGTTCTGTTCTTGCATTATTTACTGTTCCAAATGATACAGGAAGAACTATTCATCCTATTGAGTGAATTGGTGATGAGGACATCGCCAAGATGGAGTCGAGGACGACTCCAATTCAAGAAGGGGAGGATGATGAGGATATCGCCATGCTGGACACACCGACGTTATGGTCTTTCTCAAGTTGCAATTCGTCCCCAACTCAGCTGCCACGTTACCCTCGGATTCAGCAGACACGTCATCACTGTTTTGGTCATAACTCTCTCATACGACATCAAAACGGGGCGTTTTTGGATGCGTTGGAAAGGGGACGACGACGCCGTCGTTTTGGATCTGGTCCCAGCTCCAGAAGGTCCGTGGATCATTCTGTGTGACCACGTCAAGGTGCTGCGTCACCTATTTAGGCCAACTTAGGCATGTATCGTGTCGGGCCTTAAGCCCAAGTTGTGGATGTCCAACCCCTGGCCGTTCTCAACCCTAGGACGAGTCTTAAACTATAAATAAAGCCGCTGCCGCTGTTAGACAATTGAGTTTTGTTTAGAGTTTAGTTTTCCATCGAGAAACTGAATCGTTCATTGTAACTGTGGTGACCAATCCTTTTACAGTGATCTAGGGCCCCTGTTCTTGATCTCCTCCACTGTGTCGATTAGTCCTTTGGAACCGAATTCTTGAACCCTCTATTGATATTCACATAATTCATATTTGCAATTTCAGATTGCGTGTTTTACCTTCTTGCTTGTGCTCTTCGATTCGCTTGCAGGAAAAGCCTTCTTGGCGAGGTCAATCAAGTTGTGCTTGGTTGATAACTAACGGAGCAGTGGTGTAACGGTTGCAGGGTTCGAATCGTGTCTGATTTAAAGCCGGATCGCCAACGTCGAGATCTCCATAAATCGAACTTACCGGTTACCTCTCGGAAGATCGGGCCAGTATTTATCATTTGGTATCAGAGCTGGGCCCTTGTTTAAGAAAGTGGGAATGATGAGGACATCCTCCACTATTACCCGCTGGCAAAGACGCAACAAAAAAGGCCAAGTGGTCTAGTTGTAGTTGGGCGGCGACCGTGTGAGCCTCTGAATAATCCCACCTTGCTTAGCTTGGGAGGAGGAAGCCACCTTAAAAGAGAGAGTCACCCTTTCCCTATCAGACTAGTCTTTTAGAGACATTGGGCCTTTCCCCGAGTGGGTGTGCATAAGAACTGTTGGGGTCCGGGTAACCTTAATTTATTGGGCCTCGGCCAACCCCACCTGGGCCGGATGTATCAATTGGCTTCCCACCGAAGCCGTAGAGTGGGTGCTCAGCTCTTCCTAGAAGTTTGCGATCAATTTTCATGGCATCAATTATTGCTATGAATATAATGTCTGCAGAACTTCCACCGTCAACTAGAATTTTTGAGACAGCCCATCCATCAATATTTGCTTCAACTACCATTGCATCCATGTGTGGATAGTCTTTCAGTTGCAAATCTTTTTCTGAGAATGTGATTGGTAGATGAGACCATCTTGTCTTTTTGTATGGGTCTTCTGTTGAGATAGAGTTTACTCTTCGAAAGTAATTCTTATTTTAATTGTTGTTTTCATGATCAATACTATTTTCTCCAATGATTGTCATGATTCTTCCTTTGCTTGCCATTAAAGTTGATGGAGAGTTGTCTTATTTGTTGTTCCCTTGTGGATTGCTGTTTGCCACAGAGGATTTGGGCTATATTTGTTGAAAATTTGTTTGTTGTTGATTTTGTCTCCATTGATTTGGGTCGTATATTGCTACTGGTCCATAGCTATATGATGGCGATGGACCTGGAATTATTGCTTGAGAGTGTCCAAACTGAATTGGGTAATAAGAGTTTTGTTGGCCTTGAATCATATGGTTAACAACTTTTGATTGACTTGAGATTTTGTTTTCTTCTTGTATTTCTTCGATGTTTTTCTTTACTTTTGGACACATTTTTGATGTGTGTCCAGTCCCTTTGCCATGAATGATGCAATACATGTCTTCCGGTCTTAGGGGTGTTCTTCCTCTTCCTCGTCCTCCTCTTTCTCTTGCATTGAAGCCACCTCTTTCGAATGTCCTTTGGTTGTACTGACTGTTGTATTGATTTTGAGGTGGAAAATTGCTTTCAGTAGTTGAATTGTTGTTTTCAACTTGATTGACTTGGGTGAAGTGTCTTCGCGCATAGTTGTTTTGCTTTGGGGGATGAAAATTGTTTCTTTTGTTTTGATTTCTAAAGTTGTTTTCTTCCTCAATTCTTTTTCTGTAATCCTCATCGGACTTGCAGTATTTCTGGATTTCTTCGTAAAGCTGAGCCAGCGAAGTTGGCTTTTCTCGAATAAGGTGTGTTGCACATTGTCCTGCCCGAAGTCCCTTGATTGCTGCAATTATGACAACTTCGTCTGGAATATTTGTGATTTGAGATTTGATTTGAATGAATCTCTTGTAATATTGACTTAGATGTTCTTTGGGCTGTTGCTTGCAGTTGAATAAATCCATGTCTGTAAGACCAGTTGGTTGGAATCCTTGGAAGTCATCAAGTAGATTTGTCTTTAATTGTTCCCATGAATGTATGGATCTTGCTTTTAGAGATGAATACCAGTGTTGTGCTGGACCTTTGACTGCTATGACAAGTGACTTTGCAAGTGTGGTTTCGTCCCCACCTCCTGCAATTACTGCGGCTTCAAAACTCATTAAGAACTGCCTTGGGTCTGATTCACCATCGAATGTTGGTATCATGTTAAATTTATACCCTATAGGCCATTGAGCTAGCTGTAAATTTATTGACAGTGGGGAGCTTGTATCAATTGATATGAATGATTTTTGGTTATTTCTCTCTTGAGAGATTCTTGTTGCTGGATGCGATTCTTCTTGATTTATAACTTCATGATTTATATTTTGTAGTTGCTCGTTTAAATTGCGGAGGGTAGTTTCGGCCTCTTCTATTCTTTGTTTGAGTGTCTTTTCTCGTGCTCTTGCACGACATTCTTCAAGTTCTTTTTGCCTTCTTAAAACTTGTTCTTCAAGTTCTTTGAGTCTTTATTATTCAGCTTCGCCCGTTCTTGAAGAGTTTGCACCTTGGGAAACTTCTTTTGTAAGACCTCTGTCTTCGTCGAGTGGTTGTTCGTCTTGGGCTTCTTCGTTGACGGTCTTCTTGTTTGGTCTTGCCATTTGATTTCTTGTGGTCGCGAGGATCTTTAAATGCACGCACAAACGGTGGGCGCCAGATGTTGGGTGAAAAGTTCAGGTCGGATGACACAATTCACACAATCATCAGAAAGATTTCAGACAAGACAAAATTGCGTACAAAGTTGTATTCATTTCATGTCTCCACTGTACATGTTAGAGGGGGTATTTATAGGGCCCTAGTCTTCATATTTTACATAAAATGACTATTATGCCCTCGATCTAAATATTTACAACCCTTCTTGATTATGAGGGCGAAGTGATAATTTCCTCTTTCTAAGCATTCGTTTTTCTATTTCCAGTCTCTAGTTTTCCTTATCTTCATTCGAACTTTAGTTGATTCTTCAACTCTTCAGAATTTTAGACGAAGTCGAATTTCCGCCTTCGCTCCTCTTGGTTTCATTTTCTTTCGACATCTTTGGCTGACGAAGTTGATCTTTATATAGCGAAGCCAAACTTTGTCTTCGCTCTAATTTTGGTCTTCTGATTTCTGCTCTTCTTTTGACTTTGCCGGTCAGCGAAGTTAGTTTTCATGACTGCGAAATCAAATCTTCACCTTCGCTTGAATCTTGCTTTTTGGTCTTCTACTTCTTGACGAAGTTAGATTTTTCCTTGTGGTGTGAAAAACGTCTTCGCCTTCCTTATTTTCTGCAACAAAATATTGTTATAAAGTTTCATAGTCTTTTCTACTCTAGAGTTTGGGGCTGTGTTTTTGTGGCGAAGTTGAATCCCCAACAAGGTCCCTACTGCATTAGGACATATGCAAATATAAGAGTTCCTTTTGATATTTACATTTTATATCAGGAAATGACTTAAATTTAGATAAAATAGCAAATGAAAATTTAACATCAAACAATTCTCATACAAGAGACGATATAAATGGAACTAAATAGCGGTCGTAGCGGCCGCTATAGCGTCCACTATAGCAGTAGCAATCTCTTACCTCTACGCAATAACGTAGTGGACTAGAGGCAGACAAATAATAAGAAATGACTGTCTCCAAAAATCTGTTATGTAGTAGTGTGTGTGATTATCAAATACCGCTATTAGAATTTACGCCATAACACCTGCTATTCATGATCCGATATGTTGAAACCAACCCACTATATGCGTTAGCACCTTTGATGGTATAGTGTAGTACCAAATATTATTATTAGGAAAAGTAGCATAATATATACTTGTTTTTTTTGTCTGGCAAGAAAAGTTACATTGTCTCTTGATGCTTTCCAAATAGGGCTAACCTGGGAATATGTTGTGACCACAGAAAAGGAAAAAGAAAAAGAGAATTCCAAATGTTTGCTGTCTGTTCAACAATCTGTCACTGTAGGTACTGCTGTGGCAAATAGAATCTATTTCGTTCAGTACTTGATGGCTTGTTTTCTCCAAGTCCTTTGGTGCTGGAGCTACCTTAACTTCCTCAATGGCAGTGCACGGCTGAAGACTTGCTCAACTTCAGTCGCTTCCATGTTCAGCTGATCCAACAGCTCCATCTCCTCCTTGCTCAGCCCCTGCAAGAAGTTCATCAAATCCTGTTTCACCTCCATGAGACCTTCTGCCAGCTTCTGAAACAATGATGCCTCCTCCTTCTCCAGCTCCTCAACCTCTCCCTCAATCTCCTTCACCTCCCTGACGATGGTCTTCTCTCCTTCCTCCACAGTCTTCTCGATTCTCTCCACAAGAGGCAGCTCAGGACCACAGGTGTTATCAGTCCTGATGAACGTCGAGAAGTCCCGACCTATGCTTTTTGCAGCTCTTTCTAGCTCAGGTATTATTGTTTCAGGTACAGTTTTACTTCTGGTGTACAAAACAGAACCACCATAACCATCCCATGCGTCATTTCGGCCACGGTAGTATACAAATATGTAGTCATCATCCTTGTTCTCAACCTTTGATGAGATAATGTACCTACAGGTCAGCAAATATCAAGTTGATAAACCTGAGGCATGACACATTGACAATGGTGGAAAAGAATTTCTAAGAGGGTTTACCAGTCATCTTGATAGTGCAGGAACTCATTGTCATGGTTGTAGAGTATGCCAGGCTGTGAGGGGTCCTGCACAAAACGCTGCACGGTTGACCTGGTAAAGAAACCAGAGTCTGGGGTGCTGATTCTCCATGTTATGTTTGCAATTAATTTGTCTCCTTCGACATGAAACTCGTGAAGCTGGCAATCAAATGTGTCAAATGTTGGGTTTAAGCCACTTGAAATGTACCATTTGCCATTAAAATCTGCCATATTGAAGTTCTTAACCAGGGAAGATGGATCAGGGACTGGGAACTCGCCGACATCGGATTTTCTTGGAACACATTTCTTGCGTGAAACAGCACAATCATTGAATTCATCGACTACACTGTTCTCAAACAGGTCTCCACATTTGATCTGATGGATGATAAAAGCAGAGCATAAAAGGCTTATTTTTCTGGCAGATTTCAGTGAGCTCAAGGTTTATGGGATTAACCTGGCATTCAGTTTCATCAGGTCGATTATTGCATGTGTTCAAGCATGCTACGTTTGCTGCACAGGACGGATTCGCTATGCATTTGGCCAGTTCTATTCTGTGAAAGGAAAAATCAGTTAAGTAACAGCTAACAAATGTATAAAACAATCTAAGTTTACTCTCATCCAAAAGATGACAAGCTTGTGAACGAGGAGCTCTTAGTTTGAAGTAGTTACTAACTTCTTATTGACCTATATTAGCTATATATACTGAATATAAATAAAGACAAACCACTGGATGAAACAATGAGACATCTGTGCAGTCACTGCAGTTCATGAAGCAGAGAAATCTGACAGACAAAATGCTGGCAGAATTAAAAAAGTGCAGTGCAATACGGAAGATGCATTCTACAATGGAAGATTAAGCATCTATGGGTGTTAGAGTATATTGTTATATCTCTGGAGATCCGATATGAAAGTCTACATGTGAGGGGTTAAAATATAAGTGAATTGTCCACCTTTTTCTATTACCTTATTAAGTTTTTTGGTTAAACTGATCAGTCCATACAACTCAATAATGAGGATGAAGCAATACATCGGCATCTGAACTAATTCTAGTCTTCAATATGGTATCATAGGTTTAGGTTCTAATATTAGGCTACAAACCCTATTAGTTGTTTGTCCTCCATGGCGCACTGGGCACACGCCCTCACGTTGCCTCCTAGTGTGCCCATTTGAAGATCATCCATAAAGATATTTGCTGAGAGCAGTGCTGCTAGTTGCGTTGATTGGATACTAGAGTCTTTTCCTAATTCCTTGATCATGGTTTTCCCTCTTGCTGGTGGTTGATTGGCATTTCTTTTGGTTTTTGATCTGATGATTGGTTTCCATTACTTGCTGCTTGTCCTCTTCACGCGCTTCTACTTCGACTTTAGCCTCGACTACACTAGCCACTACTTCGTTTCAGCCTGTGAGGCATGACATGGCAAGTTCCATGGGATGCTCACATGCGTCACCTCTATGCCTTTTTCTCAGCGTATCACACATGTCGCATCCATATCGATCGGGAGGCATCCACGAAGACCTTTGTTACACGACACCCCTGGTTCCACCATGACGTGACACATCGGCCATGATGTAGATGCCCCTTGCCTCTTCGGTGCAAGCGCTTAGCCTAAGGTTGGACAGCACCAGGATTTTCAAGTTTGGTATTAGACTTTTTTCGGCCACCCCTGGAATTACCAAATTTCGAAAAATTGGTCAGAATTTTTTAGAGACTTAAACATGCAGTATACTGTTCAATGTTTGTTAGAGCTATAATGTTTGTTCGCTGGTTAAATGGATTGATAGATTGGAGAGGGGGGATAGCCTTTTCTGTTCACTGTTGAGGAGAAAATATCTGTGACAGAAATGTATTTTTCAAATCAAGACTAGGAAAGGTTCATAGTTTTGGAGATCTTTGTTGGATATTCGAGAGTGGTACCAGAGAGGTAGAGCTGTTGAGGTAGGAGGACAGCAGACAAGATTCTGGCATGATAATTGGCTGGGAGACTGTCCTTTAAAAATCAAATTCTACAGGCTGTTTCAGATAACCTCAGAGCCGGATTTGGAGGTAGCAAAGGCAAGAGTGAACGGGCAGTGGTTAATTCAGTTTAGAAGAGAGTTTGATGAGACAAGGAGAGATTAGTGGGATGAACTGCAGAGGTACAGCTTTCTGAGGGCACTGACAATGTATACTGGGCACTTGAGCGTTCTAGAAAGTATTCAACAAGATCTCTATGCAAATTGATGACTATAGGTGGAATTGTGGATATACAAATGATGGCCGTGTCGAAATGTAACAATCCTCTCAAAGTGAAAATTTTCCTTTGGATGGCTGCTGACGATAGAATCCAGTCTGGTGTTCATCTTAAGAAGAGGCAATGGTCTGGACCTAAAAATTGTAAAGTTTGTGATAAGCTTGAAACAACTGATCACATTTATTTCAATGCCCCATTGCAGTTTTTCTATGGTCTTATTTGATAGATGTTTTGGGTTGGACAAGATCGCCAACCAGCTGTTCAGAGTTTTTTTTTTGTTGAGGTGGTGAATGCTTGTCGAGGAGAAAAAAAAAGACATGTGACGCTTTTCTTATGTGCAGAAGCGATGTGGACCTGGAAGACCAGGAATGATGCTGTTTTCAACAACAAAGTGCTGACTTCACTAGTGGCGATTATCAACAAGATGCTGATGTAGGTGAAGACTTGGTGTCCCCTCCTGAGGCCCATGGAGGATGATATGTTTAACTTGCTTTCAGCTGGTGCAAATTAGTTTGGTGGAGAACTAGTGTGTCTGTAGTTTAGAGTTGGTAGCTGAGATCTTTGTTTAGTTGAGCTTTGTTAAATGTTTCCTGTCGATGGTTTGGATGTTGGTACGATTGTCTTTGTAAGCTAGTATCCTCAGCATCAGATCTTGGGCCTTCGTTAAGCTTTCTAATAAAGCCTGGGTGAATGCCTTTGATCTAAAAAACATGAAGCATGATTTTTCTAAAATGTTTATATCTAAACAAAATATTAGAATACAGACCTATGAGTAGAAGAATATGAAAAATATGAGTCTAGAGTTATAGCACATGGATTATTGTAATACGAAATTTCAGATTTTTCTTTCAGCCGCCCCTGAAATTACCAAAATCCATGAAATTTTCATTGAAATTTTGCTGAAAATTTTGAACCCTGGACAGCACAAGTCATTGCAAAATGCAGCACGGGCTCCACCCTGGCATCGCCATCATCGTCTCTGACATCGTGTGCTGCCTTGTAGAGCCAGAAATCGGAGGCGAACAAGCATTTGGATTCCAGGAGCTTACCTCGTGGTCTGTCTGTGCAGGCATGATTTTGACTAGTTTTTATGAGAGAATTACGCTCGGCCGCGTTGGCAAGGCAAGGCTTGCTTAGCCAGGCGAGTCTAGTTCCGAACCAAGCAACCCTTATATGGGTCTGTATTCCAAGATTGTGGAAAGGCAAGAATGTCAAAACTATGTTGACAGTATGATGAAGAGTCACCTGCATTCCTTTAGCAGGCAAGTGCATGTCTTGAGAGCATCGATTGCATCAGCAGAAGGGACTAGCAGAACTACACATGCCATCACCCCTGTCATGGTGACCAATTGCAACTTGCTCCATTTCCTGATGCTACTGAAAATATCTGACGCTTGCAGTACTGCAATCATCTGCTGGAGAAGAGAAAACCCTGCTGTTCTTAGTGGCATAACAGGAGGTGAATCGTCTCGGTATCATATTAATGAGCAATCATGTATTACCTCAGACGGAGTAGCCTTGACACCAAGGCGCTCGGTCCTCCAGAGATTAGCTCTCACGCAGCACCAGTTGAGTCTGACGGTGCCGCGACTCCTACTGGATGAAACTCCAGATTTGAGGCCATGGAGGAAGCTGGAACCTCCACTTAGAAAGATGCGGTTTGTGCACTGTCGCGACATCATCATGTCTCTGAATCTGCAGTTCAAGAGGGAAAGTTCAGTACAGAACTCAAACCAACTCGAGCAGAAATATCTGCAGAAAATGTTTCAGGCATTCTCTAGATAAACAATAGGGTACATTCTCAGTTTGGGTGTATGGATTGCAGCCATGACTCACTCTTTTTGTTTATTTGTTTTATTTTTGTTTATAAGACTGCAGATGAATTCTAGTGCGTTTATATATGCTCGCGATCACTAGCTCCCGCCAAGATCGATCCGGGTCACCAAACTCTGACTTTCAAGCATGATGAACCACGCACGAAATCTTTAGTCTAACGATGTTACGTAGCCCTGAATGCAGGCGCAATTGGAACAACGAAGAAAAATGTGAAACAAGAAGGTCGCGCGGGATGGAGAACCAGGAAAGGAGAGGGGAAGGGATGAGGAAACCAAGAGGCGAACCTGCGGTGCTCTGCACACTGCGCCGCCGCAGAGACGCTCCCCCCGGCCCGATGAAGGAGGACGACGACGATAGAGCAGGGGAGACGGATAGGAATGAAGCGGAGAGGTGTGGCGCGGAGCAGCAGCCAGCAGGGCTCTGCCTGGCTGCTACTGCTTATCGCGGGCCGACCAAACCGGGGCCCCGTAAAGCGCAAACGGATCCAGCTCAATGGGTCGGGTTGGCCCGGACGAATCGCGGCCGTTCATCTTTCTCACGTGCTCGCTTTCCTTTTCTCCCCTCCGTTTCGAAAACCAAATCTGTCTCTACTGGGCGGGAGAGAGAGAGAGAGAGAGAGAGGCGGCCATGGCGGAGGCGCAAGCCCTAGTGCTGGCGCGGGGTCCCGACGAGGCGCCCCTCGATGCGTCCGCCATCCGGAGGTGGGCCAACGATCCTCCTTTTCCATCTCCGCTCGGTGGGTCCCTCCTTCCCGTGGATCTGGTTCCTCAATCTGCATTGTTCCCCTTTTGTTTTGTTTGCGTGTTCGTTTCAGCTGGGTGGAGCAGCTCTCTCTGGAACGGCGGCGTCGGGGTGGAGAGGAGGAGGAGGAGCAGGCGGAGGTTGCGGATGTGGAGGTGGCATTGGGTTTGGACTCCCCGTACAAGGTGAGGTCGTCGCTACTCAGGGTGGATTCTGTGTGCTTCATTTTGGTTTACCTAAGTGTGGCCTAATTGTTGGATTTGTTTTCTATCATGTTTCCCTTCTTCGGGGATACCTGTTTTAGGTGGCTCAGGAAGCCATGGATGAGTGGGATTCTACCACTGCCGCAGCTTCAATTGATGATCTTGGTAAGCATGGCCATATGATTTGTTTTCAACACTTGCTTGTTCCGTGTGATGCAAAGTACGCTGTAACAGCGATAAGCATCATGATGCAGATTTGCTTAATGGACTCAATAGAATACAAGTAGGGAGAGGAATCATCAAATATAAGCTCCGAGTTTGTAGCTTGTAAATGCGGTGTCTCCTTTATTTTCTTTACAGATTCTTCTTATGTATTAATCATTCATTCATTCATTCCTTTTGAATTTTGCTTGTTACTGCGGTGGTTCTTCGCTCAGTGCAATTATGAAGATGGTTCTTTGCTTTCAAGCGGTTATTTGTTTCGAGTGCATCTCTTACAACACCATTATTGTGTTCAGATGCATACCTGGAAATGTTGAGAAGGGATGTAGCCATGGCAGAGGAGGCGAATCAGAAGGTATTTGCTGAGATTAGTGTCACTGCAGAGACAATATTCAATGGTTGGTTTATTTATTTGCCATGTTTTTCTTTATTGAGCTCGGACAGTTTGCTGGGTTAGTAATCAATAGTCTTTGTTATTCAGATATGATTCAAGTGGATGTTGGTATTGAAATGCTGGAGTCTTTGTCTTCGAATCTTGGTCCAAAGGTAAGTAGCTAAATTGTTATTTCTTTACAGTAAGTAGTCTAAAATATAATTTTCACAGTAGTTGAATATGGACCCTGATTGTTATAATCCTCAAACTGTACTTTGTTGATTTGCGTTCTTTTGGTGTCCCTTACGATAGAATCTAATATACAGCTCAACAGCTGCTGAGTTGTTGTCATGTACGGGAACACATACGCCCGTACACGACGCGCACGTGATGTGCGCCGCGCCGCAGCGCGCAAAGGGGAGGTCCAGCAGGCGCATGGCCAGATCAGTGGCTAGGATATTTACCATTTAAACATTTATTAGTTTCCTTCATTGTTCCTTAATTATAGGAGATTGTTTCCTCCTTTAGGTTGGGCCGCCGGCCATATATTGTAATCAGCACGATGAATGAAGGCAAGCAGTGATTGAACCCTAAACCTCTCTCTCTCCCTCCAACGCTCTAAAGCCCGAGCCGCCGTGAGGGGCATAACCTCCGCGATCGGAAGACAACGGCAGGAGACTACGAACTCCGTAGTCGAGGGCCGCCTACCCTAGATCACAACGCCCTTGACAACCTGGTATCGCGATCCACTCGATCCTCGTCATCTTCCACTACCGCGCCGCCGCCTACGCCGCAAAACCCTAGCCCGCTGCCTTCACCCGCGCCGCCCACCACTCCAGCATCCGCCACCGCACCCACCCAACCCTGCAGCCCACCGCCACCGCCCAACCCACCGACCACCATGTCCGAGCCAACCCTCGCCGAGGTCCTCGAGATGCTCCAGGCCATGAACACCAAGATCACCACCATTGAAACGGAGATGGCCAAGAAGGAGAAGGCCGAGACGTCCTCTGGAGGGGGCGATCACTACCGCTACGACGGTGGTCACGGCCACGAGTTCCACCCCAAGCCCAAGAAGTGGGATTTCCCCCGCTACGACGGCACAACCGATCCGATGCTCTTCCTTAACAAGTGTGACGCCTACTTCCTCCAACACCGCACCACGGGGGATGACAAGGTGCGCACTGCCTCCTACCATCTCGACGACGTGGCACAGCTGTGGTTCACGCAGATCCAGGAGGATGACGGCACACCCAACTGGTCGCACTTCAAGGAGCTGCTGAACCTGCGGTTCGGGCCGCCCCTCCGATCCGCCCCGATGTTCGAGCTCGCCGAGTGCCGTCGCACCGGAACCGTGGAGGAATACTGCAATCGGTTTCAGGCTCTCCTTCCTCGCGCGGGCCGCCTTGAGGAGCACCAGCGCGTCCAGCTCTTCACGGGCGGACTGCTGCCACCACTGAGCCACGCCGTCCGTCTGCACCACCCGACGACGTTAGTGGAGGCCATGAGTTTGGCCCGGCAAGTGGAACTGATGGAGGCCGAACGACCGGCGCCGGGGCCTCTTCGGGCGCCGCCACGCGGAGGAGCCGCCGCTCCGCCCGTGCGCCCCGCGCTCCCGGCGCCCCCACCGGTGCTGGCGCTGCCCCCCCGCCAATCGCAGCGGCGCAGCAAGGCCGCGCCGAGAACAGCCCCCCGCGCCGTCTCACCCCGGAAGAGATGGCCGAGCGTCGTCGCCTCGGTCTGTGTTTCAATTGCAATGAGCCTTTCACTCGGGGCCACAACCGTTTTTGCAGACGGATCTTCTTCATGGACGGCGTCGAGATCGACGAAGCCGACGAGGGCGCCGCGGACGCCGAGGCCGCCAAAGAGGCGCCTCTGTTCTCCCTCCACGCGGTCGCGGGCGTGGCTGTGGGCGCCCCCATCCTGCTGCGGGTCACCCTGGGCGCCGCAAACCTCGTCGCCCTGGTGGACACGGGGTCCACGCACAACTTCATCGGCGATGCAGCGGCGCGCCACACGGGGCTTCCCATCCACCCTCGCCCTCGCCTCACGGCCACCGTCGCCAACGGCGAACGAGTGACCTGCCCCGGGGTCCTCAAACGGGCGGTGATTTCCATCGCGGGCATGACATTCGACATCGACTTATATGTCATGCCGCTCGCCGGCTACGACATGGTTCTCGGCACCCAGTGGATGGCGGCCCTGGGGACCATATCCTGGGACGTCGTCACCCACACCCTGGCCTTCCGACACGCGGGTCGGGACGTGCGCTGGTCCGGGGTGGCATGCACCGAGACGCCGCTCGCCCACTCCGTCACCACCGACGCGCCCCTCCTGGAGGGCCTCCTGGACTCGTTCAGCGACGTCTTCGCGGAGCCGTCCGGTCTGCCACCACCACGCAGCCGCGACCACTCCATCGTCCTCAAGCCTGGCGCGGCACCGGTGGCGGTCCGGCCCTACCGCTACCCTGTGGCTCACAAAGACGAGCTAGAGCGACAGTGTGCCTCGATGATTGAGCAAGGCATCGTCCGTCGCAGCGACTCCGCATTCTCGTCCCCGGCCCTCCTCGTCAAGAAGGCCGACGGCACATGGCGGTTCTGCATCGACTACCGCGCGTTGAACGCGCTGACTGTCAAGGATGCTTTTCCGATTCCGGTGGTCGAGGAGCTGCTCGACGAGCTCAAGGGGGCTCGCTTCTTCACCAAGCTCGACCTACGCTCCGGCTACCACCAAGTTCGCATGAAGCCGGAGGATATCCACAAGACCGCATTCCGCACACACGACGGCTTATATGAGTTCCTCGTCATGCCGTTCGGACTGTGCAACGCGCCATGGGCTCTACGGGACGGCCTCCTCACCTACGGCGGCCGCGTCTACCTCGACTCCGACTCTCCCCTAATTAGGGAGCTGCTCAGCGCGGTGCACAACGACGGGCACGAGGGGGTCC
The DNA here is from genome assembly GCA_038087645.1 of Saccharum hybrid cultivar R570. Classification (NCBI taxonomy): domain Eukaryota; kingdom Viridiplantae; phylum Streptophyta; class Magnoliopsida; order Poales; family Poaceae; genus Saccharum; species Saccharum hybrid cultivar. The sequence continues at coordinate 11,150,709 of JAQSUU010000520.1, forward strand.
AACGCACCCTACACCGACTGCGCCGCGACGTCCACTTCCCCGCCATGCGCACTGCTGTCCAGGACTTCGTCCGCGCCTGCAGCACGTGCCAGCGCAACAAGGCTGAGCACCTCCACCCCGCCGGCCTGCTGCTACCCTTGCCGGTGCCCTCGGCAGTCTGGAGCGACATCGGCCTCGACTTCGTGGAGGCTCTTCCCAAGGTGAAAGGCAAATCCGTCATCCTCACGGTGGTGGATCGGTTGAGCAAATACGCTCATTTTATTCCGCTTGCTCATCCCTACTCCGCGGAATCGGTGGCCCAAGCTTTCTTCGCCGAGATTGTTCGCCTCCACGGCATGCCTCAGTCGATGGTCTCGGACCGTGACCCCGTGTTCACCTCCAAGTTTTGGTCCGAGCTGATGCGACTCATGGGGGCGAAGTTGCATATGACGTCGGCATTTCACCCTCAGTCCGATGGTCAGACGGAGGCAGCTAACCGTGTCATCACTATGTATTTGAGATGCTTCACAGGCGATCGTCCCCGCCAATGGCTCCGATGGCTCCCATGGGCGGAATTCATCTACAACACGGCGTACCAGGCCTCTCTTCGTGACACGCCGTTCCGCATCGTCTATGGCCGTGAACCCCCCACCATCCGGTCTTATGACCCCGGGGAGACGCGCGTCGCAGCCGTCGCTAAGACCATGGCGGAGCGAGAGGAGTTCCTGCAGGATGTGCGCTACCGTCTCGAGCAGGCGCAAGCTGTCCAAAAGCGCCACTATGACAAACTACACCGAGCCGTCTCCTACAAGCAAGGCGACTGGGTGCTCCTCCGCCTGCGACACCGCCCAGTCGCCTCGCTCGACGTCGCCGCCACAGGGAAGCTGAAGCCGCGCTACTTCGGTCCCTACCGCATCGCCGAGATGATCAACGAGGTGGCTGCTCGCCTGGAATTGCCCCCTCGCTCCCGTCTCCATGACGTGTTCCACGTGGGGCTCTTCAAGCCATGGGTGGGCGATCCCCCATCCGCACCACCGCCACTCCCTGTCGTCCACCATGGTGCTACGATGCCGGAGCCCGAGCGCGTCGTCAAAGCGCGACTTGCCCGAGGCGTGCGCCAGGTCTTGGTGCATTGGAAGCATGAGCCCGCGTCCTCAGCTACATGGGAAGATCGTGACTCCTTCCTCGAGCGCTATCCACACTTCCAGCTCGCGGACGAGCTGTCTCTCGAGGAGGGGAGAGATGTCATGTACGGGAACACATACGCCCGTACACGACGCGCACGTGATGTGCGCCGCGCCGCAGCGCGCAAAGGGGAGGTCCAGCAGGCGCATGGCCAGATCAGTGGCTAGGATATTTACCATTTAAACATTTATTAGTTTCCTTCATTGTTCCTTAATTATAGGAGATTGTTTCCTCCTTTAGGTTGGGCCGCCGGCCATATATTGTAATCAGCACGATGAATGAAGGCAAGCAGTGATTGAACCCTAAACCTCTCTCTCTCCCTCCAACGCTCTAAAGCCCGAGCCGCCGTGAGGGGCATAACCTCCGCGATCGGAAGACAACGGCAGGAGACTACGAACTCCGTAGTCGAGGGCCGCCTACCCTAGATCACAACGCCCTTGACAGTTGTACAATTTTAACCTTATGTACTGTATGGCCTCAACATTCATACCGTCTTATTTGCAACTTATAAGCTGCATTGAATTTCTATTGAACCGAAGTCTAAAGGAAAACTAATTAATTTTGCTCATCAAATTAGAAGTTTCTCTTCTTTTCCAAAGTATTAGTTTAGTTTAGATGAAGACATTTGAAGTCTTTCATCCCTCATGATATAGGCTTTGAACCATTTTGATGAAAGTTCTGTTCTTGGGCTGTCAGACTCAACTGTGTTGGCCCCTGGACTCCCTGCACAGGTGAGCAATTAGCTCACCAGCACACTTACACACGCACACCATGGCTAGAGGTAGAAGAAGGGGGTGAGGACAGAGCACACTAGCACAGCACAGCACAAGTCTGAAACTCTGAAAGAGTGTTGCTTTGAACTGAATTTTCCATTGCTTTGACTAGAGTATATATACAACTCTTGTATCAGCTATAAGGTACACACGAGTATGGCTGATATCAGCCCCAACTACTCCCTATATGGCTGATGTATGCCACCACCAAGTTGGCCTACTGCCATACTTCTACTAGTACACTTAGTACAAGGGGGTAATGGCCTATTGCCATACCTCAACAGGAGTCAGCAGAGCTGACCGATTGTCAACCCTGCTGCTGCAGCAAAAGACTGGAGAGGGGGAGCAGCAGATTATCTTACAAACTGATTCATGCAGAAATCAAAGCATTGGTGACAAGGACTACATATATGAGGTGTGCTTGTAACTTGTATGTTTACGAGACATGTTTCTGTTTTCCTAGCATTATTGAACTTACTCGATTTATTTGTAGTTGGAACTTGATCACCAAATAGAAAAAAGTACGATGGAACTTGAAGTTTTACAACATCTACAAAGGTAATGATATTGTGTATGTTCTTTTTTATACTGAACACAAGGAACTAAAGGTATCATCCACCTTTAATTTATATATCAATTCTAAGTAATGCATTTTAACACATACTAAACTATGAATGGTAGTGCATCTTGAATTTCTTATACACCTATCTTGAATTTGTTCACTATCATATAAATTGTGATTTCTATAATCAGTTTTTTTTTAATTTTTTTGGATTCTATCCAATATTTGTGATGTTCAAACCGTGTTTAAATTTCTTTCTGGTATTTTAGAGAATACAAAACTTTGTTATTCTCTGTTTCAGAAAATATTTTTCTGCTGTATTGTTCTTCTTTTCCCACATGTGTTCTTGAGTTAGGAACACTATCATCAATGCATTGGGATTAAGCAGTTAAGGGGTGTGGGTGGTGTGCGTGTTGTATTTTACAACTCTTCTTCTTAATGCAATGATACGCAGCCCTCCTGCGTATTCGAGAAAAATGGACTGTTTTCTGGAGTCTTTATTCATCTTTACTTCACACCCATCCTTTCAGCATTTGAAATCTTTTGCAGGGCTTCTAGTCCCAACATATATGCATGCCTGAATCAGTTTATGAATTCATCGCTGGTTTTCTGTTGTGCAATATATAGTCATGAACTCATGATCAATTATTCAGTTTGTAATGTTCAATGTCCAATGTCCTTGAAACTATATCGTTGCATGGTTAATCTGTTTTCAACTCATGCAAATTAAAGATTGCTGTCATCTTCTACTCTTCTTCATAGTTACTTATTGTTATTACTATTAGTCAGCAAGTGTACATCTATTTCCATTAAATCAATGTCTTTTTTTTTCCTTCTGGCACTGTTGTGAGCAATCACAACAGGTATCCTATGTTAACAGTTTTGAGTTTACTATGCTATGGATTGATGAATTTCTTTCTGACATCCCAAACCTCTATATCCAGGGATGATGAAATGTTTCAACTTGAACCTATGTTATTGCCATTTGGAGCGAAGGTCTTAGACTTTAAAGACAACTGTCTCAGGATGTTCTTGAAGGCGCCAATATTGACCTCAGACTGTGAAATTTATGGACAGAAATTTAATTGTCCTATTGATTCGTTTATTTCAGACCATGAGCTGCTGATAGAAATTGATAAAAGAAATATGGAACCAAAGAAAGTACAGGTGCTCTTATAGAAAACTTTGTTTCATGATGATTCTCTCAATGTTTTGGCTTTATTATTACTATGACATTGTTTTCGCCTTTAAATTATAAGGCATTTTGTTGCATATATCTTATTTATCTTTTGGGATTTTCAGATCATTCCTGATGACATTTCTGTAGATATAATGATTGAGAGGATGGAGTCCTCCAGGTATGGAGTTCTTATATCATGCTTTCCTGTTGATGACATAGAACTTATTTTATGCACAGATTCAATGTTATTTCCTTTTCCTCATGTTTCTTTTAGATGTAAGTCAGAAAAAATGATTGTACAGTGTTATTCTACGTTTCTACTACTTTGTGTTCTTTCTTCCATTATGTGTTCGTGCTAAAAAAGTGTTTGCCTGTTTTTGTAGAGAGGCCGTTTCTTATCCAACCTTGCGATGGCTTATTCAGCAATGTCAACACCAGTCTATAATCAATGCTTTGAGACGATCATTGGTGAATGATGCTAATAGTTCAAGGTGATGTGATTGTCCATATGTTAACATTGTAGTATAATTAGTTAGGAATATATTTATATCGAACTGTTCTTAAAAGTTTGCAATATTTTATTAGGACGTTGTGAATATATAACTGTTGTTTAAGCTGTAAACTGCAAGGGAACCATGCTCTCTGAACTTGTTCCTTGAATTTGTACTGTGTAACCTTGCCTTCTGTTGTTTATCATTAATTATTATGGGAGTAGTCTTTTGTTCTTTACATCACTGTCTCGTTCTGTTTGTCACCGTGACTGCTCTGCTGAATGCTGATGTGGTCATTCAAAGTGCCCAAATAACCCCCACTTTGCTACCTAATGTGGTCAAGCACCCCTAGGCCTGAGTGATTTATCCCACCAAGGTTCCACCTGCCCAGAACCATAGCACAGAGGTCAAGGACAGTATCTCAGTCAGTGCATAATCGATGCTGAAGTGCTGCATGGGATCATTAAGTCTCTGGCACTGCTGACAGCCGCCATGCATAAAAGTGGGGAGGAAAACGGCCTGCAGAGTTCAGGAGAGAACAGAGAATGGGAAGAAGCGGTTAAGACTTGTAGCTGTCCTGGCCCGATACCAGGATTGTGATATGCGTTTCTGGAAACCGGAACCGGCTATGGTTAGTAGGCCTGCCTAAGCGCCTACCCGAGATTGGACGCGAGGGTAGGCAAGACAGCCCGCTAGGCTGCCACCGTTAGAGGATAGGCTATAACAGAGGTTAGGCCAAGACAGATATTGTTCCCTGGGAGGGGACAATATCGGAGTATAGGAAGAGGAAGGCAGGTTTGTAAGAGGAAGGTAAGCTAGGAATAGGAAGGCAAGCTGGGAATAGGGAGGAAAGCTAGAACACTCTAGACAGATACCCTTTCCTGGGAGGAGGGAAGGGTATCCGAGTAAAGGCAAGCTAGGAGGGAAAGCTAGGTAAGAAATAGCTACCCCCGGAGGGCAGGAGGTAAGGTAGGAAAGAGGGGTGTTCTGGAGATCGAGTTCCCTGGGAGGAGGGGACTCGATCGGATACCCAGATGGGGGATGGGATGGCACCTGAAAACGGTCGGAAATGTGAGGTCTGAAGGAGGAAGAAGTACCATAAGGGAGAGAAGAGCTGGGTCCTGTCCTGGGCTCCTGGCAGTAAATTAGAGAGAAGGGGAAGGCGTATAGACATGAGGGATATTTAGGTTATTTTGTCAGTCAATGGCTTGAATGGACAGCGTTAGCGCTCAAATCAGTAGCATCACACTAATAATTTGAAAAACAGTAGTGTATGTCGAAAAAAACATTTTGACTCATGAAATAACCTAAATTTTCCATGTATTTGTTTATCAGTCCTTTTATCCCTTTACATCTTAAATTCAATTATCTCAGCATTATTGTACAATCATAAACCTAATCTTTACTTACATTACAATTGCACATGATAATGTTGATGCAAGACTTGTCTAGTGAAGCTTGACCTAATCCTAGATGGAGAGCATGGATCCTAAACTGTCTCCTAGTATTCAACTTAACCTTTTTGGAGAAACTTCATTCTTTTTCTCAGGCATTCTTTTGAGTACTTTAACAAAGAGGAGATGATTGTTGCTCACTTAGATCGTGGGATTGATGTCTCCATTAAGATATCTTCAGATTGGCCTCTTTGTTCCTATGGCCTGAAGTTAATTTCAATCCGCAATTCAGGGGACCGTCCGACAAATATTGCTTCAACTCTGCTTTCCAAGACCAAGGTAAAAAGTGGCTGCTGCTGGTCTGGGACCAATGCCTATACTCATTGCACAATGCATGCAAGAATGTGTTTTGAGCCCCTCTGAAGTGGTAGAAATTCTTTCTGAAATACTAATTTATTCGAAATTGGCAGTAGACCTACATTAACATCTATTAGGATGGGGGTAAAAGTTCTATGGTGATCATACCACCAAAATTTCTGCTGACCGCTGAACCTATTTTTCCCAACTGACTGTCCGGCATGAAATTTGAAGTTAAACTGTTTGTATGGGTTAGCAAGCATAGAACATAGAAGATGGATCGGTATCAAACAGCCTTCTGGAATGAGGTAGTAGAGCATCTCGGCTCATCATAGTTAGTAAATAGAAAATTTGAATGTTTGCAGCTCTCAGACTGGTGCATCATATCATCCATCCTCTTATGGCATGGATGCATTACTGCTGTGGGTCGACCGATGGAGGTGTACATGCTGCATTAATGCATTTTTTTTTCACTTTTTTGAAAGAAAAGGGAAAAAACTACTACTAATGCTGGGTCCTTATGGGTGCTAGGAACTGGCCAATGAATTGGAGCTGCAGATTCGCCAACATCTTGTAAGGTTTGTGGATGCTGTTGAAGAGACTCTCATTCGAGAGCTGCGGTCTTGTTAGGATCACGCTGTTGGCAGGAATAGCTTTGGGGGATAAAGTATAGCCAACCTCTGCTGGATTGTGGATCAATGTTTCACTTCCACACTTTGGACAGAAGCGACTCTATCACCGGTCATTTTTACGCATCTAGGAATGATTGTTGAGTGTCAGGCGCATTGCCAGAAAAGAAAATCGTATTAAGCTTTTGTTAGTCAGTTCATATGTTCCTCCAAGTTTGAACCATAGCAAATTTGACCAGTGCATGCATGGTTCATATATACTTGCCTTCATCATTTTTATCACTTGCCTTCTTCCTTTTTGCATCGTTTGGGAACTTGAATATTATTGACGAAGTATACGCGCAAGGAATTGGTTGTTTGTTTGCTCTATTGGGTTTGGTTGGATGGATGAAAAAGGTCCTGTACAGGCATAATGCAAGCCGCGCTGTTTGGTTGCCTGCACATGCCTATTCATTATACAAGTTTGCGAAGTGAAACGGACCCCAATTCCAGGCTTCGCTAATGGTAGAGATGGAACGTGCTAAACGCAGGCGAGCACGCTGCCGCGCAGCCTCTTAAGCACCTGTTTGCAGCGCCAGCGCGGCCCTCGCAGTTGCGCTGGACTAAAAATCGGGCGCCAGCACGAGCGTCCTCTAGGAAATCTGCGGCGAACTTCTATGAGCCCCGTAGCAGGCAGCTGGCAGCGGATCGGCTCCTCGTCGATCGAACCCCCTCACAACGCGCATTCTGCGCAGGCCAGGCACTGCAGAACAACAGCACGGTTCGGTATTTGTGTGACAAAGCGGACTTATATTAGGCTTATATAATGAATCTATATAAGTTTCAGCCGGGGGTGAAAGGCGGCATGTAATACAAGAATACAAACTCTCATTTCCATTGCAAAAGATGTACTGGTGTTTACACTTCGGTTCTCACTGCAAATCTGCAATGTTAGGTCAAGATGCACTTCATACGTGATCCGCATGTCAGGCTGCAATGCACTTCATATGCAAATATGGTGAGAACTGTCTCGAGAGAAACTTCTGATTCATGGCATGTAGTAGGCTCCATTGCTAAGACCTAATCCACAAGGTATGCTCACAGTGAATTTGGGCTGAATTATTGACCTTGCCCAACATAGTGACGGTATTATTCATCGAATAATATTAGGTTGTACAACCATTACCATATGCTTTGGTCCTCTGCCTTATAAAATGGAAGAGAACATCAAAACTATATGACAATGACTTCACCTACACCTAGAACTTGGTGATTACAACAGCACTTTTACAACCAACCAAACACGGATGGCTGATAATCATGCAAAGCTCAGCTTGCGCAGCCAACCAAACACGGTGACGACAATTAAGCATTAATTTGGCCAGGCAATGACGTGACGATATCAGAAGTTGAGACCAATTCAGAAACCAAGACAAAAACTAACTTTAGATTCTCATCATGCATCAAAGCAAGCTTGTCCATATACAAACTCCATATTATTATTACTTTGAAACTATAAGTCCCGTAACATATTCAGTACAACATAAGTTCACTCAGTTGCGATGGAGTCACCATTTGTAACCGGCAGCAGGCACCCCACACAAGTCTTCTCCACCAGGCCCACATAGTAATCCAAACTTTGCAACTTTCACGATAACAGATAGCATACTTTGCGCGAGTGAGATCCATAAGTAGCTGAATTCTACCCTGCTAGATAACCTAGAGACTGTTTCTTATAGAGAACCCCAGGACTGAAAATGATATAGCAAGTGCAAACATTGCCTAGTGTTCTTGATTAAAGCTGCACCTTGCGGTCATAAATCCAACTGAAAGGAATAACTGGTGCCTGCTTCGCCCTTGCTTGAGCTCTTTCGTCCAACCGCCTGATTCTCGGTGCCAAGGTACAGACGAAATCCTGCGCCCTTCTCCCTTCTCCAGACAGCCCAGTGAGATCTGCAACTTTCCACCTCTGGACCAAGAACTCAAGGATGTCAGCGTAATCTTTAGCAGTGTAGACGCCCAGCCTCTGCGCCACTGCACTGAAGTGCTCAAACAGGTTGTCATCCTTGCCATCATACATGAGATGAGCAGGCATTGTGATCTTCTTCCTCATCATGTCAGCAAATGCAAGCACTGTGTAATCAGGATCAATCTCGAAGAGCTTCTCGACTATCTTGGTGTAGGCTGTTTCATGGCGCTTTTCATCAGCTGCTATTGTACCACATATCTGGGCCAGCTTGAGATCACCATACTCCTTGGCATGCCTTGCAGTATTCCCATGCGATACAAATGTTGCTCTTTCTTGAAATGATGTGTAAAGGAAACCCAAGTATGGGTTGTTCTCAGTTCCAGGATCCTGCATAAGAAATGGAAATAGAAATTACACTTACGGCTATGTTCAACAAGTTTTCTAAAATAGCTCTCACTCCACATCATTATTTTTCCCCATTTATCCAATTCTTAAACATGTTACTATACAACATTTGTTGCCGATGATTTCATGATTCAATGAAAGTTATAAATGGAAGGAAAGGGAAAGACAGATATCAGTAGTGTCTAACTGCTTACCATTCCGGAACCAATCAGATACTGTATGGTCTTCTCAATTTGTTTCATGTCAACCCGTCCAGTAAGGTACATGTACTTATTAAGGAGGTCACCATGTCTGTTCTCTTCAGCTGTCCATGCCCTTGTCCAAACCGCCCACGTGGTTGGACTTGCACCAGTTTCATCGCGGACCCCATCAAGGGTGTTAAGCATTGTTTGATAGGTAGGTAAGGCTTCCTCGGTAACCATATCACCAACTAAGCAAACAAAGTACTCATCAGGTATTTCATTTGCCCGCTCCCTCAGTTCTTTAACTTCATCATAAAACCCATCAGAAGAAGGCTCTGGTAGGAAGTCCTGTGGCTGCCATGACTTTTCAACTGGCTTCAGTAGGTTCAATAGGTTATCCTTGGCCCAAGGTTGAAGTGAATCAAAAATCTCCCGCTTTTGAGGTGGTAGTGAATGGGTAATTTGGCGATGTACCTCTCGTGGAGGAGTATAGGGTTCTTTGACAGTTTTGACCCTAGTAAAAGCAACCAAGTAATAATCAGAAAAATGGAAAAGGAACATTGCACAGTAAAGAAAGTAGTTGGCAAGGTGATCCATTCATAACAGATAAAACAGAAAGAAATGTGTGCAACTCACAACAAACTATCTACCACCAAATCTTAATTCTTAAGGATGTAAATTTCCACATGTTTCTTGCAGAAAACTTAAGAGAACAAACTACATAGCAGAAAACCTCTGAGACTGGAAACTTCCACATGTTTCTTGCAGAAAATTGAGAACAAACTATCTACCACAAAACCTCTGGACTGGAAATTTCCACATATATCGTGCAAAAAAAAATACAGTAACCAAGAAATCTCTTTAGAAATTCATAAGCCACATGGGGCAAAGCGAAACAACTTATTTACAATGGTAGCAAGGGCTTCTGATCTTTGCATAGATAGTTTGTCTCAGGCTTTCACAATTTACCCTAAACAGGGCCAGCATCTGACACAATAATCATTACTGGAATTTTCTAAACATAGTTATTATCTAAGGGGCTGGGTTTAAGTGCTAATGTTAAAATTGCAACATATACTTACATTAAGATAGGGGTACCAAGTGCAATGTTTGATCAACTAAAGCACAACGAACACACTGCAAAATTCATGTGAAAAATATATGGCACTTTACAATTAACAATACATCTTTATCAATTCATCATCAGTTTATTAACCGCTTTCTCACGTTTGATGGCAGGTAGTGACTGCTTTCTTACTGTTTCATAGTACCAAATGCAGCAGTTTGACAATTTACAATCATGTATATTCCAGGAGCGTTCTTGATATGGATCCTAATTTCGTGCGGCAAACTTAAGCTCTGTTATGATTGCAGTAAAGTTTGACAAATTCTTACTGCATATAGCCCTCTAAAATAACACATTTATTGTCATCCAATAGAGAGTGACAAAATCCAGTAGTTTAATTGATAAATTCAGATGTAACATTAGAAAGAATGTAAACCAATCGTTTCTTAAGTTCACGACAACTCAATCGCCATCAGCAGATTTGAACAAGTTGAGACATCAACAGCCAACTACTTTCTGCTTTCTGCATGGTACTGGTACCAATACCGCCGCAAAGCAGCTCAGATCACGAAACCAAGGGCGGATCACTAACAACCGGTCCGATCACGAAACCAAGGGCAGATCACAAGCAGAAACGGAAAATCGACTGAGATGAAGACGAAAACCCAGGCACAAATCTTTCCAATATCCTGGATCTCGATAAAAACGATGGAGGGTGGGGGTGGGAGGTGAAAAAAAAAAGACCGCAAGGTGGCATCTCTGCCCCGCCCAGATCACGAATCAATCGCAAAGGTGGAATTTTCACCAGCGATTTGCTTCGATCCACCGGGCCAAGTGACTGCAGATCGCGAATCTCACTTACCCCAAAGATCGCGGCTCCCAAGAACCAACACATTTCCGCGAGGGAAAGCATCTCACGGTTAGGAAGACAGCGAGAGGCGAGGGATCCGCTGTGCTCACCTGTTGATGGTGGACGCCATGGCCACCACCACCCCACGGGCCATCCTCCTCCGCGCGAACGGCGGCAGCGGCGCTGCCGCGGCGCCATGCGACACGGGGGACGCCCTCAGCGCCATGGCGATCCCTCGACGGTCACCGCCTCGGCAAAGATCTCGACGCGGAGGACGGGATCTTAGGCGCTCGTGGTTGACCCCTTCCCTGTGCCTGCTGTGCTGCACTCGCGCTGCAACAAGGGGTTCCTCTCGACGTTGAGGTCGGCTACTAAAAAGGGTCGCCTGTGTTGTAAAAAAAAAAGGGGGGGGGGGGGGGGCAGGCTCTCCTTTCCGCTGGGAACATCATTTTTTTAATTTTCTTTCGTCGTTATAACTTTACTGCTGCCTGGGCGTGCAGGAAAACCAACATCCGACTGCACACTCTAATTTGTGAAAGGATTAGTTAATGTTGTCAAAAATAGAAGGAAACGGCGAGCGCGGGAAGAATCCCGCGCGGGCACGGGAAGCGCGCCTTCCGGCTCCGTGCGCCGGACGAGCACGTCTCCAAGTTGGGCCCACCGTTGTAAAAAAGCAGATCCCAACATCTTCTTGTACTGCAAGCAACTTTTCCACACCGTAACTAGCATCTCACGAGATTGGATCTCAACATAACCACTATAACCAATAAAATACCCAGGAAATCACAGATCCTAGGAAAATGACCCAGGTATTCACAAGATCATGACGAAAATCACATACATCCAAGATTGAAGCATTCATATTGAGGCAAAAGTATCAACGGGAACAGGTATTTAAAGTCAGATTAACACGTTCTACGTTTCTTGCCTTCATATCTCCTCCCAAGGTTCTTCCCTTTTCGATTCTTACTACTTTCCTTCCTTGATACCTTTTTTTGAGCATTCCTTCCTTCATATCTTGTGATGGGTATTTTCTACACATTCAAAAAGTCACAGACTAGTAGTTGTCTACATATCATCTCAGATTGCTAGGAAGTCACAGATTTGCTAGAAATTCACATATTGCTAGAAAGTCATGGATTGCTAGATATTCACACATCTGCTAGAAATTCACATATTGCTAGAAAGTCATGGATTGCTAGATATTCACATATTGCTAGGTACATGTCTTCATATCTTCAGATCTGCTGGTGCCTTCTCATTGCTGTCCAACATGTAGGAAAAAAGAGCATTAGTGCATATTAGAGCTATGATGGTTAAAATGAACAGGCAATGTGCATATTAGAGCTATGATTGTTAAAGTAATTGACAACCATTCCAAATTCAAATGCTAGTGGGTTAATTTTTACTGAACCAGGTTGGCCCATTTCCATTTAGTCCAAAAGACAATACATAGTTTTTTTTATATAGGATAAAGAGATTCAGAGACAGATTCTAGTTAGTTAACTGCTCAAAAAACACACGGCACCTAACTGAAAACTTTCAGAGCTAATATCTAACTGACCCATGAGTCTATACTTGTTCCAACTATCTTTTGAAAACCTGAACCTGAATCATACTGAATATTCCATTCTTCTGCGGTCAGGTATCAGCATATTGAGTGAAAACAGCGGCATGTTTCTAGCATAGGAATTTTTAAGTATTCAAGTAGGAAACAGTAGGAATTTTTCAGTGAAATCCCAAATTTCAGGTTCTCAGGTTTCGAATTTACAAATAGCAGCAAGTGAGTTGCTGCCATAATGGAACTGTCGAAGTCAAAAACATCAGAAACTCTACTTCTCTGATACTACGGCCCCAGCCTGATACTAGCAGATTTAGCCCTCTGCTCTAGCCCAAACAACGGCATGTTTAAAATGCATTGTCATTTGCCTACTGAGAATCTGACTATGTTTTCATTTGCTTATGAAAGTACTAGTAGTTTTGTTAGTAGTTGCCTAGAAATTTGCAGTAAAATGCTTGGAAAATAACATGTAATTGCTTGTTTGATGTCTATAGGAAAAATGGGGATGGATTTGAATTTGAATGAGCTTCCAGCATAGTATGACATCTCAGAAGATGGCGCTGACACACAGAATCCTAGGTTTTGTACACAGGTGTCTAGTACCTATGAAGCGGTCAATAAACTCTCAAATTTGCCAACAATTTCAGAGTTGCAGTGTTCCCTTGAAGACACACACATAGAGGAAGCCGGTGCTGAGAATGAACCTGTGGCAGCAGAAGTTGAAGCTGCTATAGAGGATGGGGCTGCTAATGTTGACTTGGAGTTCCTAGCGGTGATTTCTTCGCCCGACGAGCCATACGTTGGAAAGATGTTTGATACAATCGAAGAGGCTAGGCTTTGCTACAATGAATATGCTAGAAAGAAGGGCTTCTCTATAAGGAATGGAACGTCTAGGAGGTCAGCCAAAACGAAGCAACTTGATAAGGTTTGGTTTGTGTGCAACAAGGAGGACAAAGGTAAAAAGGGCAAGGCTGTTGATGAAGAGATCACTGAAGTTGGCGACGTTGAGCTTGGTACCTCTCAAAGTAGTGATTCTGATGTGGATGAACCAAAAGGCAAAAAAACAAAGTGCACAGGCATCAAGAGGAAAAGAGAGAAGATGAAGTATACGAGCTATAGAGCAAGAATGTTGATCAAGTTCAATGGATACAAGTGGTTTGTGAAGCAATTTGTTGCTGATCACAACCACAGCTTAGTGGACAAACCATCGCTTGCTAAGTTCCTAAGGTCACATGCCGGAATACCAAAAGAGGAAGTGCAGTTCCTAACCCTTTTGCATGATTGCAATTTGGAAACTAGTCGCATGATGCAGCTCATGTCTGAGCTTTATGGATCTGCTCATTCCGTGCCTTATCATGAGAAGCACGTGAGCAACTTAAGGGCAGGGATAAGGGCTCATGCAGCGAGGAGTGACATGGCTGAAACTCTTTCTTACTTTGATGAGCTGAGAAAGGAAGATAATGATTTCTTTATCAAAGTTAAGTTGGATGGTGATGACAAGGTGGAGAACATTTTCTGGGTAGATGGTGCAGCAAGGGCTGCATACAAGACTTATAACGACTGCATCTCGTTTGACAGCACATACCTCACCAATATCTACAAGATGCCTTTTGCTCCATTCATAGCAATCAATAGGCATGCACAGTCAATTCAAGTGGGATGTGCTTTCTTGAGAAATGAATCTGCAGATTCCTATGTTTGGCTGTTCCGAGCCTTTCTAGAGGCAATGAATGGGCTGGAGCCTCTCAATTTGATCACAGACCAAGACTTGTCAATGGCAGCAGCAATAAGGGATGTTTTTGTATCTACCCGGCATCGATGCTGCCGTTGGCACATCATTTCAAAGATTGCGTCAAGGCTTGGTGTGTACTTTTCATCAAAAAAAGGCTTGGAGGAGGACTACAATGAAATTGTGAACCATAGTCTAAGTCCAGAAGAGTTTGAAAGTAGGTGGCAAGGTATGATCAAAAAGCATGGAGCTGCTGAAAATGAAATCCTTTGCAACTTGTATCAGATTAGGCATCTGTGGGTTCCAGCCTATTTCATGGACAGGTTCTATCCATTCCTACAGTCGACCCAGCGAAGCGAGAGCTTCAATGGTGTCCTCAAGAAGTATGTGAATCCACACAATTCCATACTGGATTTTGTCCACCAGTACAAGAAAATCCAAGATAAGACTGATGTAGCTGAGGATAAGCAAGACTACAAGACAGACCAAAAGTTGCCTCCCCTATGGTCAAGGTATCCTTTGGAGAAGCATGCTATTCAGGTTTACACAAGGAACATATACTATAGGTTCCGCGCTGAACTTCAGAAGATAGCACAGTACGTCTGTCTGCAGATCTATCCAAGCGTGTACCGATTGAGCCCTATTGAAGACTTTGTTGGAGGATATGGCTCTAGGCCATATGAGGTTACTTACAATGAAGAACATGCTGTAATCAACTGTCAGTGCTGCAAATTCCAGAAGGATGGAATTTTTTGCTGCCATGTTCTAAAAGTGTTGACAGACAAGGGGGTCAAAAAAATCCTGGACCCCTACATTCTTCAGAGGTGGACACCGCAGGAGAATGCAACTTATGTATCTGCGTTGCAAGTTGGTGGTCAAATAGCTACGATGCGAGAGAAGTCTAAGAGAGCAGTCCGCTTTGCAAACCTTGCACACATATTTGCAAAGATTTCTCAGCAAGGTAGTATGTCAGATGAGTTTTGTGAGATTGCTACCACTCATGGGCGTGCAATAGAGGCGGAATTTGCTGCTATAAGAAAGGCAAGGAAGAACAAGAAGGCACAAGACGAAGGTACGGCAGCACAGCAGGTGCTGCAGCAAGGCTTTGAACAGGTTCAGCAGCAAGGCTGTGCTATTGAGCAGCAGCAACCAACTCCTGGAGCTTCTACATCTTCTATTATCTCTCCACCTCACGAACTACTCCAATGGCATCTTTCACAACAAATTGGTGAAGCCTCTGTGGTCT
The DNA here is from genome assembly GCA_038087645.1 of Saccharum hybrid cultivar R570. Lineage (NCBI taxonomy): Eukaryota > Viridiplantae > Streptophyta > Magnoliopsida > Poales > Poaceae > Saccharum > Saccharum hybrid cultivar. The sequence goes on from JAQSUU010000520.1 coordinate 11,166,246, forward strand.
CAAACGCAACTGTAAGGGCTGCTCCCTATGAGAACACTATAGTCTTGGATCTAGACATTACAAAGACTAAAGGGTGTATGAGGACAAGGAGAAAGAAATCCGCACTGGAAGTGCATTCAAAAAGGAAGCCAAACAGATGCAACACTTGTGGCTCTACAGAGCACAATGCAGCAACGTGTAGGAAAAAGAGAGGTATTGAAGAGAAGTGATGAAGGGGAGAACTGACAAAGGAGAGTAAGGATTCCAAGGCTTAGTTTTCAAGGAATAATTTTTACAATTTGCAGAGATGGAGCTTAAGTTAATGTAATATGTTCTGTCATCTTCTTAAGTTAATGAAAAATGGTTGCTGAAATTTTTTTATTTGTAAAATGAGGATAAAGATTAAGTGTGCTCACTATTGGATTGCCTTTTTTGTTTTATTTCATAAGTCTGACACATAGTGTTCTCTAAAAATGGTTCTCAGCCTATGTAGTGTATATATTTAGACTTTATTTGTTTGTTACCATAAGACACCCGCAATGCACATCATAATTGCTTTCTTTTTCATACATAAATGCCTCGTGTATCATACTAAATTGCTAGTTTTTTATTCCCACGTACCTGGCCCAGCTTTAACTTCTTCCACCATTTTGTTTGATTCTCGGGGTGTGTCACCCACTTGTGTGTCAATATCTTTCGTATATTGGGAATATCTTCCTCCTTAAAGTTGTATATTGTACGGCCATCCCAGTGCTGAGCATGCATGAGCATATGAAATCCATAATCATGGCTGCAATAACACAATGTGCAACACTTATTAGATTTGGCCAATGTATAGAATCTGCAGTACAAGAACCGGTTTTAATTTTCAACTTACTTATTCGATTGTTTTGGCACACCAATGTCCACAGGCTCGTAGTCCTCTATGTCTTTTTTTGAGTTTGGGTAGTGTTTCCTCCACAGAGTTTTAATGCCCTCCATGATGGTGTTGCAGCTTGTTCTTAGCCTTTCGTCTCCCAAACTCCTCATCGAGTCCATTACCTCGAATCTTTTTGCCCTTAGGTTTAGAACCAGCAAGTAGTAGTGTCCCGCTGTGTCTGATCCATTGTTTCCCATGGCCTCAAGCACAGGGAACATTACCTGTGTTGTTTTTGTTCACATCTCGTTAGTAACACAACAAATCTGAATATTCTGAATTTTAGGAAAGCATTCATATGTGAACACACCATCTGACGGTGGTCGAGGTTGTTATCAGCACGCCTGAATACGCGAGTGACCTGATTCCTATCAAGCTGGCCCGATTGGAGAAATGTCTGCCAAAAAATGAAGAAATGCCAAAAGATAATTACAAAATTGGTAATGGGCAGATGTAAAAATACTTGACTGTGAGTGAAGAAATGCTGAAGAAAAAGGGGAAGTCTATAGCTAGCTAAATTATACTACCTAGGTAGTGGTAAACACAAAGACCGCTTGTAACATGTACTATATTAAACAAAATGTATATAGAATATGACCGCGACTCGTAATGGAAGCACACGCTTGATGGGCTTGCCGTGGGTTTTTGCTCTGTCAATTACTTGAATTGCTACCTCTGTAACAGTGTTATGTAGGTGGCCTCCTGGTTTAACTGATGCAGCAAGGTGTTCCAGATAGACAAAGAACTCTCAGAAATTTACTATAATTGTCCTGCAGCCATAGAACAAAAATGATGTCAGATAAAGTTGGTAGGCTGTAATCAATAAAATGCTTAGCTTGAACTGAATAAATGCTAGGGCGTAATAAATAAACTGCTTAGCCATAACTAAATAAATGCTAGACTAAAACAAAACTATGGGAGAGGAGAATATTGCATTCGCAAAGAAAATAGTAGCCAAGCAGAACATAGAGCAGCAGCCAAACAGTAGAGTATAAGGTAGTTCCAAATCTGAATCTAAACTTTATTAGTTGGCAAAGGCAGTGGCAAACATATTTGCTAAATATGCCATTGAACCAAAGAATGAATGGCAAGACAGTGACAAGCACTAACAGCAACATATATGCTAAATAAGTGAACTTCTTAAGCTACTAAACTACCAAGCTACAATTGAAAAATTGCTAAGGCACAATAAGTAAACTGCTTAAGCATAAACACATACTCTGTAGGTTGGCTTCTAGTAGACCTTGCATGCGCACACACTGCATCATAGACACCACAAACATCTTTGCTGCACTTGAAATCTAGCTTTGATGTGTAATCAACATATGGTGATCGTAAAATAGCTGGCCTTTTCAGAGCTCGTTTTGGTGGAGGTTGATATGCAGGTGTAACTGATAATTTTCCACTACTAGGCTCCTCAGCTAGTGCTTTCCTCTTTCTTGATTCAATCTCTTTGATGGCATCATCTTCTAACTTCTGAAAGTCTTCTTCTGCTAACTCATCAAGTGAGCATGTAGCACCACCAGAACCTCCTGCAGACTTGGTGGGAGAAATGTCATCTTCATCAAAAAGATTGAAGTATGGAGGGGTGAAATCCAGAGGACCCATCTTTGCTGCATTGCCTATTTCTTATTTCTTTGCTGCATTGCCTGTTTCTTGTTGGACAATATTTTCTGAACCAGAAACCTTGAAACTGCAGCCTTCTCCAACATTGTGCACCGAGGTGGCTGGGGCAGAACCATCACCTGCATATAAAATAAACAAGATATAAGCAAAGATGGAAGAAAAAGGAAATAAAATGTTACAACAGGTAGCTTCAACATTACCTGCATCTTTTTGTTCAACTGGATTACTTGGCAGCCGCAGCTGCAACTTCCTAATGTGTGCAGTTCCTCCTTTCTTAAGATTGTCAGGTAGAATAAATGCGAGAGGTTGAGGTTTAGCTGGCCCTTCATCATCTTTTGCTCTCTCAGGGCTAGAGTGTATTGGAGATTGGACATCTGCAGACACAGGTGGACTTGAATGCTTGTCAGAACCTTTATCTTGATTATCAGCTTCTGTACCTTTACACATCCTCCTTAACCGTGCAATCAAAGGCTCATAATCTTGACTACTATGCTCATCTTCACTGATGTTGCCTGTAAACATTCCATCAACTGGATCATCAAAATCAGGGGGTGGAGTTCTCCCGTCTTCAAGTGGATCTGATTCTTCTTCTGTATCCTCTGAAGAAGAATACTCTCCTGCAGTTTCTTCTTCATCATCACCACCATCATCTTCTTCATCATCAGTGCCATCATCTTCATCCTCATCTTCTTCATCATCACTGTCATCCTCATCATCATCAGCGCCGTCATCTTCATCTTCATCAGGCAGCTGATCATCCTCAGGTGCTTGTCTTGCTTGCCTGGTCCGGGTCTGCCTTTGTTCTGCACGTGGTGGTTGGCATTCAGATGCAACACCATCTCCATGAGAACTGGTTCTGGAAGATGGTTCTTCGATTTTGGATACTTTTTCTAAGAAAGTACCCATAAGGTTGGTAAAACCAGCACAAAACTCACTCACAGCAGTAGTCAGTTTCTTCTTTTTCTGCAAGTGAAAACAGTGACATGATCATTGAACAAATGCAAGGAAACGACAGGAAAGCTTGCAATGAATTTTAAATATGGATAAAAAGATTAATGAACAAGAAGAGCATGGGATGAAAGATAATTATAAACAACAGATTAATGATCACTATACTGCTATGTTATATTTGCCTAGCACAAACAGTGTAATTGCCCAACAAATCATTTAAAAATACTACATCAGATTTATGGACAGACCTGATCAGACATGTTCGATGACACCTTTGAAGACACGAATCTGCGCACATCATCTAACTGGAATAATGAAGATTGTACAACTGTATGGGTAGAACTCTTAAGCTGCATAAATTAGAAGACAAAGAATAAGAGTAGATTAGGAACATGGGTTATTTTTTGTGATAAGAAAAAGAGAAAAAATGCACAACTGTTATAATCCATACCTTGAGCTTTCTAAAGGAGCTATCACGGTTGGTGTCTAACTTAACTACCCGATCTACCAAGCTCCTTGACCATGCTGCAATCCTAGGTGTCGTCGCTGGGATGTCAACACTTTCAACCAGCAAAGAGTCCACATATAGGATCTGAAAAGAAGCACATGTACAAAAGAAAATGCTATCAAATATAAACAAGGAACAATAGAAAAAGTAGACATTGGTAGAAGAAGAAATAAACTTACAACTAAGAAAAGAACACAACCCTTAACAGAACCCCTTTTTCCCATTTTTGAAGCCGATTTCTTCAGCTGGTCAACCACAAACTGACACCAATTGAGGTCTTTGACATGAGAAAGGTCCATGATTGAAGGGTAGCATCTAGGACTGATTCCCAAGCTGGTAGGAGGGCACAAGAATGTAGAAACAGCAAGCATCAGCCAAGACCTTAGAAAATCATCACTAGCTCTCTTGGTGGACTGCACTCTCTTCACTATTGCCCTAATCTTCGGTGCTTTTCCTCGAGCAATTTTATACTTGGACTGAATGAAGTTTATTGCATTGACATCCAGCTCATATTTCACTTCATCACCATTGTTTGGCAAGTCCATGACAGACTGCACAGCTTCAGCTGTAACTTTAATTACACCTCTGCCAGGAAGCACCAGCTCTGAAGACTCCGCATCGAAACAATCCACCATTAGCCAATTTGCTAACCTTGCTGGTAGTGTAGCACATTTTATATTCAGTAGGCCTCCAAACTCGATTGCCTTTATCCTATTGCATTGAGATTCACTCATTTTCTTGTACAGCTTAACAAGCCGAGAAGGGGAAGCACGGTTCCTTGTACCCTGAACCTTCCTTGTATCCTGAAAAGTAGTCAAATGTAAAATGCTTAAGCAAATTTAGAAAAATGCTACACGGGACACATCAAAATGCTATACGGGGCACACATATGTGCTAGAAAAGATACAACATATATAATTATTACAAAACAGAAAGTATGGTCATACCCGATTGGAAGAAGACGCATGTTGCTGCTGTCGAAGTCCTCTAGCCATTTTCCTGCATACAATGAAAAAATGTGATAATTGAAGACAATGTTGACGGTGGAAGGAAACACAAAGTGGATAAAAAATAGATCAATGCACATGGAGTATTACAAGTTGTGCACTTGGAACAATAATGAGAATGGGATAATTTTTTGGCAGACGGTGTAACCAATCGGGCCAGCTTGATAAGAATCAGGTCACTCGCGTATTCAGGCGTGCTCATAACAACCTCGACCACCGTCAGATGGTGTGTTCACATATGAATGCTTTCCTAAAATTCAGAATATTCAGATTTGTTGTGTTACTAACGAGATGTGAACAAAAACAACACAGGTAATGTTCCCTGTGCTTGAGGCCATGGGAAACAATGGATCAGACATAGCGGGACACTACTACTTGCTGGTTCTAAACCTAAGGGCAAAAAGATTCGAGGTAATGGACTCGAAGAGGAGTTTGGGAGACGAAAGGCTAAGAACAAGCTGCAACACCATCATGGAGGGCATTAAAACTCTGTGGAGGAAACACTACCCAAACTCAAAAAAAGACATAGCGGACTACGAGCCTGTGGACATTGGTGTGCCAAAACAATCGAATAAGTAAGTTGAAAATTAAAACCGGTTCTTGTACTGCAGATTCTATACATTGGCTAAATCTAATAAGTGTTGCACATTGTGTTATTGCAGCCATGATTGTGGATTTCATATGCTCATGCATGCTCAGCACTGGGATGGCCGTACAATATACATCTTTAAGGAGGAAGATATTCCCAATATACGAAAGATATTAACACACAAGTGGGTGACACACCCTGAGAATCAAACAAAATGGTGGGAGAAGTTAAAGCTGGGCCAGGTACGTGGGAATAAAAAACTAGCAATTTAGTATGATACACGAGGCATTTATGTATAAAAAAGAAAGCAATTATGATGTGCATTGCGGGTGTCTTATGGTAACAAACAAATAAAGTCTGAATATATACACTACATAGGCTGAGAACCATTTTTAGAGAACACTATGTGTCAGACTTATGAAATAAAACAAAAAAGGCAATTCAATAGTGAGCACACTTAATCTTTATCCTCATTTTACAAATAAAAAAATTTCAGCAACCATTTCAACAAAGGTGTGTTCAATTCAGCTTTTTGTGGCTGCTGCTGCAGCTGTGGCTGCAGTTTCACAATAACTTTTTAATGTATAAAAAACATGTACAAGCAAGAGGCACGGTTAGTGTTCAACCTAGCTAGCATGGAATGTTAGTGAGCCAGTGGTTGCATGAACTTGTATATTTGCACATTTGGTCAGCATTTGCACGCAATGCAAGGTGCTAAGGAAGCAGCATAGAAATTGTTTAGCCAGTGCAGCACGAGTTCGAGGCACTAGATCGGAACCGCGTAGATGTTCAGAACGTTCTAACGGTCGGTCAGAGAGGAACCAAAAACTACATATTATTCTTGCTATAACTTGCATAGCGTGGCTGGGCAATTCTGGGCTTGGTAGCTTGGACTGGCAAAAGAACCAAGCAGCCCCAAACCGGCTGCACCAACAGATAACAGAATCTGTTGTGTTTGCCATGCCTCCTTCCCTCCCCACCCACAGATTAGAATGGCCAGGCTAACAGCTGACTAGTGCTTTGAACTAATCAAATCAAGTTTAGGTAACAAGGGCAGATGCTAAAAGCAAGAAACAGAGCACATCCAATGCAAGTTGTCCATTGGTGTGGCATACATACATTGAATTAATCAGAACTGATGATCGAGCTATATGTACTGCACTTATCATTAGGCATGCCGCCTGCATGTGTCAAAAATATGCCAGAACTCGTTGGGTTTAAACCATGATTTGATTGAATTCTAGTTGCTGTTTTCCTAACGATCGATTTGGGAATTGACTTGCGACAAACAGACCTTGACAATCACATTCTGAGTATGATTGATTACTGTGGATCGAATCAGAGTGTTAGTGCTGCATGATCTGTCTCATTCCCATTTGTTATAGCTTGTTTGGTCATCAGTCGATCAGTGTGGCTACTACTGTATGTATGTCAAGTCATCATGTGGAGGGATGAAACTGTGCTACTCCTACTGATGTGCAGCCACCACAAAATATATAGCGCAAACAGAACCACAGGTACATGGAGTCAAGCCTAACCTTGCTGAAGAGAAGCTGGTCCCCCTTTATGATGATGGTATGAGGAAGAATATTACTTCACCAATCTGGTCCTTGTCCAAATGTTAGCTTGCGGTTCCTTTGAATTGCAAAAATGCAGAGTAAGCTTCATTAATCAAATGGCAGTACAATATAAACCGAAAAACAAGCACAATCCAAAAAATGAGAAAACCCTAGCTAACCTCAGTTTCAGCCACGCTATCTCTAACTTGAATCTGTGTATCTGGCGGCATAAACAAACAGAATCGAGTTAGAGGCCACACAAGTTCTAGCAGGAATGGGGCACAATTGAAGAACAAAATGATTTAGTACGGAACAGAGCTGACAAATAAGACCTCACTCACCGGGGTCGGAGTTGTCGTCGATGTGGCTCCGATCTACACATGCAGTGATGCCAACCAATGGATTCTAGTACACGCAGAACCACATCGACCCCAGAGCAGACAGGAGAGTAGAGATTGGGATTAGAAGTGTAGACAAATAAAAAAACACCCAAATAGTTAGAGGACTAGCAGGCGGAATGCAAGTACCTCAACAGCTTCCGCGCCGCCTTGTTGATGCCTAGGCAACCTCCCGTCTGCGACTAGACGCATCGATTCATCCCCAAATCCTGATGGTTGGTTCCATTCGTAGCAGATCCACCACTTCTCTGCTCCTTTGCTCGGGTAAGTGGTACCTCCGGTGGAGCACCTCCCACTTGCGCGACTGTCGCCCAGGAACGCGCGTGGTTTCCGGGGAGAGCGTGCGCGGTCGTCGGGGAGGCTAGCACGGCCACCGAGGAACGCCTGCACGACAGCCGTGAGGGGGAAGGCCTGCGCGACTGAGGATGATCGGTCGCCCAAGCCGTCGGGGAGCGCTGGCGCGGCAACCGGGATTGGGCTGGGCAGTTGCGGAGACCCTGCGCCGACGCCGACGCCGGCAACCGGGGTTGGGTGGGGGGGCTTGTGCGGAGATGGAATGGGGAAAGACGGGATAGAGGAGAGAGGTCACGGGTGCAAATGACGGGCGCGACTCCCCACATTCAAACAGTGCCACCTGATTTAGGTGGGCCCCACCGAGCGGTTTCCGCATCTTCTAGTCGCTCGTCTGCGTTGTGAGATCGGACGGCGGAGAGGGGTGCGCAGGCCACAACGCTAACGCGCGCACGCGCAGAAAGTAGCATTTAGGTTAACTTTAATATGTTGTTCAATGAATTTTTTTCCAGTGCTGAGTCAGCGTTTCCAACCTCTTTTGGTGGCGTGCATTCAAAATTCGGCCGTCACCGAAGGACGCAGTCGGTCCATTTGTGCAGAAAATAGCCAATGACTTGAGGAAGTGGACCCGGCTGCTTAGATTAACAAAATATTATGTTGATGAAACTCTTATATATTAGAAAAATTGTAGTCCACCGTTCTAAATCATGTGCATCTGGTCAGTTCAATCAGGATGATGAGCCCGACACGTAGGCCTGTTTGGTTGGCTTCCAAATTTTGTCCAACCAGTACCATTGTAGCATCAATTGGTTCATTACTTCATTACCAAAAAATTAGTACACCAATATTTATGATTAAAATTTTGACAAGTCTCTAGAACGTTCTTAAGCTGTATAGAAGAGAAAATTGGCAAGCCTTGATTTTGGCAGTCAACCAAATATACACCTATGACCTATGTTTTTTGTCCTAACCTTGGCAAACCTAAGTTTTGGTTTGCCATGATTTTGGTTAGGCAAAAATTAGAAGCCAACCAATCTGACCCATAATTCAACGTTCTTGCATATGATGGTCACGGAAAGGTACGGCGAGAGTATAACAAGACTAGAAAAATATATCAGTTCAACAAAGCAAATGATTCGGTGCTTCCACAATTTCACACTCAAGTGCAGTGATGTATTTTTCGGCCACATTCTGTTGCACCATGCATGACCATCGTACCATTGGACAGATTTTCTGCAAGTATTTCCTCATAACAATCGGGATTTCAAATCTTTGAGTTTCAAGATATAATTGAATTTCTGAAGGACAAGTGTAATTGGAATGATTTTATTGTCAGACAGTTCCTTGCCACTATGGAGATTGATTTTGACGAAGAAATAGAGTGGATGACCCAAAAAAGGCAATACAGAGCTTCATTTGTCGAATCCTGCACTACTAACAAGTTGGATTCTAATTTCTATACTAAAAAAGCATCAACATACGGGGAGTGCGGGCCACACCGGCAGTGGATCCCACGAGCGCGACCCACTCCACCCTCCTCCGCTCCAAATCCGGCGGTGGATCCAAGCGACAGCAGCGTCGGCGCCACGAGCGGATCCGAGCGGTGCGGCGAATTCAGAGTGCGGCCTCGATCTACGGTGGATCCAGCTCACGGTAGCAGTACCGGGGCTGCGTGACGGCGAATCCGGCTCAGGACCAAGAACGGGGCTCGCCAGTGGGCTAGTTCCTTTTTTGTTTTTTATTGATTAACGGAGATGGACGTTGTAATATGCCCGCCTCCGTAGTTTCTGTTTTTGCAGGCGAACAGTGTACCACACCCGCCTCGGTAGTTGATATTTACATAGGTGGGCAGGGAGGCCGCCTATGAAGTTGCTGATTAACACATACATTTCGAGACAGGCGGACTAAATGCCCGCCTGCAGAAAAGCTTTCTGACCACTTGTAGAAAGTTTTATGTAGTGGTGAGGACTGGCCTATTCTTAATAGTTCATTTTATATGTTGACCTATGAACAAACTTATTTTAATTTAAATATTTAATCTAGGTCAATTCACCTATAGTGAAATTAGTTTTGCAGGTTGAGTTCTATGCCTTGTCATACACCTGGTTTTGGTTGCCCTCACACAAGTTTTGAAAGCTACTCTACCCTCCATTTTAAATTACGAGAAATTTTGGCTTTTTAATACATACTTTTTTATGCATTTAGATATCTACTATATCTAGATATATAGAAACCAATGTATCTAAAAACTAAGGGTGTATTTGGTTTGAGAAATGAGGTGGTCTATCATGTACTCATCTTAACTTTTTTGTTTGGTTCGTGGAATGGAACATGTTGATACATCATCATCTCATTCTTCACAAGCTAATAATTTGTACTAGTATAATAAATGGAGTCATCCCACCAAATTTATAAGATGTTTGGTTTGTGAAGTCAACTCATACTTCATAAGGTGATGTACTGCGAGTTCATCCTATAAATTTGGGTGGAATCAACTTATTTCTCATGCATATATTCTAATAATTAGCTTATGATGAATGAGATGGTGATAGATTAACGCATTCCATTCCACGAATCAAATAAAAAAAATAAGGAGTGAGAAGAGGATAAACCACCTCATTCGTCAAATCAAACACACCTTATGGAATAACCTGTAATGTATGATCTTTGGAGTGGCTCCTAAGTAAACACCCTATAAAAGATTGCGTTATAATTTTTGCTGATGGTTGAAGGGGTACAATAATGATACAACTGCCACACGTTATGGGCGCCCACCAGTCGTTGGTGAAAATAGTGTACCACTGTACTCGCTCGATCGGCTGGGATGGTTGGACACGCCGCGCAGTGCACCTATTTTGATGTGCTGCAGCAAACGGTCACTATCATATTAGATGTTTAACACATATACCGAGTATTAAATATAGACTAAAAAATAATTAATTATACAGATTGCGACTACTTTACGAGATGAATTTTTTAAACCTAATTAGTCCATGTTTTGGCAATGTGGTGCTACAGTAATGCTACAGTAATAACTAATAATACAGATTATGGCTGCTTTACGAGAAACACTTTTCATGTGCAAGAGAGTGCAAGAGCTCTAGTGAGGATTGAGATTTAAGAATCCAAGATTAAGGACCCTCATTAGTGACTAAGGAGTAGCAAGTGTGCATCTACCTTCTCATTAGGCTTGTTATGGTCAAGTGAGAGTTCTTGCTTGTTACCCTTGGTGATCGCCATCTCCTAGACGGCTTGGTGGTGATTGGGAGCTTGGTGATCATCTGACGGAGCTTGTGGATGACCTAACTCATCTTGTGAGCGGGTGTGAACGATTCACCGCGACGGAGTGTCAAAGAATCACCCCGTAGAGAGCACTTGATCCTCGCGCGGATCAAGGGGGAGCTACACCCTTGCGCGGGTGCTCCAACGAGGACTAGTGGGGAGTGGCGACTCTCCGATACCTCGGTAAACATCGCAGTGTTCTTAACCCTTTACATTCAAGCAATTTACTTTCTCGCATTACTTTTGTTGTTTGGTTTACATTCCTAGAATTGCCATGCTAGACTAGGATTAGAACTTAGAGTGCAAAACTTTTATCGGAAGAATCACTATGAACACATGTAGGCACTAGGGGTGAATTATGGCTTAGTAAGATTTATTTTTTTCAATAAATTTTTAGAAAAGCCTAATTCACCCCCCTCTTGGACATCTTGATCCTTTCAGTGATAATAATGGGGCGATAGCGCAGGCTAAGGAGCCAAAGAATCACCAGAAGGACAAACATGTACTGCGGAAATTTTATCTCATTCGAGAGTTTATTAGACGAGATGAGATCAAGATGTGCAAGATACACACGGATTCAAATGTTGCAGATCCTTTGACAGAGGCTCATCCACAGCCTAAGCATGAGGCGCACGTGAGAGCTATGGGTATTACATATCTTCGAGATTAACTCTAGTGCAAGTGGGAGATTGTTGGGAGTATGCCCTAGAGGTTATCATATAGATGATTGTATTGCCTTGTATCCATGACATATTATGAGTCCATTGAATATCCATTAAAGACAACTTGTATCGATTAGCAATTATGTGAATTGTTTGTGAAACTCTTTTTACTTGTATGGTTATTCTAGAATGGTCCCTGATCGGAGTTCATGTTAGGACGCACATGAATATTAAATCAACACATTATTAGTTGATGACTATGTTTTACAAGTCATAGACATAGAGATGTCAAACTAATAATGTGGGCACATGTGTGACATGTAGGCTGGACTGACCCAATGTGAGATGTTGTTATTGTCTCGATTCACATCATGTACGTTATGTCCTTAGACCTGAGATCGTTGTATGTACTCAAGATGTGAAAGGACCTACATAGAGACTATCAAACGCTACTCTGTAACTGGGTAGTTATAAAGGTAGTCTTCGGGTTTGTCAAGAAACATGCTATGAGACATAGACAATCAAGATAGAATTTGCCCCTCTCTATGTGAGAGAGATATCAATGGAACACTCTAATGATTGGATCAACAAATGCATGGCCGTGCTTAGGTTAAGTGTTAACCTATGAGTTGGACCAAATATCGTGTGGCAAAAGAAATAACATGTATATGGTTTGTGGTGGTTTGTCTGATATGATCTTTGCGTACACATAGGAGTTGACACGTCTTGCTAGAGACCGTTATCAACTAATGGCCGAGTACGAGTACTCGGGCCATGTCTACCTGTACGTGAACCCATAGGGTCGCACGCTTAAGGGGCTAGAAGCCTAATTCGGGTTGTGTAACAACCTGGGTTTTTAGAGAAGCCAAAAATACGAACTTTTTAAAATTTTTCCTGCAATGTGTGAAGCATGTAGTTGCTAGGTCAAACCAAGAACAATTTATAAATAAATTGTTGGAATCATGTAGAAATGCTCGTAGAGGTTTGCCGGTGTTCTTTAGTCGGTTTAGATTTTTGAGTTGGAGTGCACAATCCGTAACAACTCTCTTGTCCATTCTCGCACCTCTTCCGGGTTCCTCCCGACCTTCCTCGGAATCCCTTCCAAGAATTCCATAAGCCATAATTCATAGAGGAGGAAAAATCCTTTTCTTTTCCCCTCAACCCCTCCTTGTTCCCTGCCTAGCTCATGCACAATCATATATGCATGCCACTGTGCTAGGAACACGCAAGGTACATGCAAACTGTAGGCAGCAACGTGCATGGCCATGCAAGCACTCTATACGTGTATGTAGACATATATACGAACTAGTGCCCAATCGCAAGGCCCATCTCGTGCAGCACTGTGACCCAGCTAGTTCGCCAGCCGCGCGGCCCAGCCTTGCCCCCCAGGCGCCCCTTGCCAACCCTAGACGTGGGCAGCTCCCAGGCCGCCGCCACCTCCCGATGGCAAGCCAACCAGACAAAGTCGCCCCTGCATGCTCCGGTACGTCACCCCGTGGGTCCCAAGTGTCATCCGCAAGGAGGAACTGAAGCCGTGAGCGCCGTTTGCCTCTAGTCGCTTTTCTCATTTCCACGCCGTCTCCATGTTCCTCCGTACAAGCCCTGCTCTTCTGCTGCCGTCAGGAGCCACAGCGTCTGACTCTGGATGCCCCTGCGAGACCCTAGCTGTGAGCCCCGCTGAGTCGCGCCTCGTTGTAAGGTCCTAGATGGCTAGAGGGGGGGTGAATAGCCTATAAAAAATTCTACAAGCACCACTAAGCAAACTTGTTAGAATAACAAACGGCGTAAAGCGAGTTTTGCTTAGCCAAAGGTTGTGATGCAAGCCTCCTATCCACAAGTCTAGTAGATTATGATCTCTAGTTCACACAAGTGCTAAGTCACTAACTTACACTAGTGAGCAAGCTAACAACTACTAGAAAAGGCTACCACTAGAGCTACACAAGATAATCTAGTAAAAGTAAATGCGAGAGAGAGGATTGTGAATCTTATATCGACGGTGGAGAGAAGATGTTGCCAATCACCAAGATGATATACAATCAATTAATATTGACAACAACACAATATGTAGACCAATCACCGGGAGACAAGAGACACAATATTTTTGTTCACCCGGTGTTCACTTGTGCACCGACAAGCTACGTCACCGGTTGTGTCGACCAACACTTAGATGGTTCCTCGGTGTGACCCTCAAGTCACTTGCCCCTCAAGGCACGCCCCGCAAGGCACCGCAAGACACCACTCTCAAGTGAGGTAACTCAATGACACGCGCAATCCAATAGAGTTGCTTTTGGCGTCCCGCCGAGGAAAGCACAAGAACCTCTTACAAACAACCGGAGGTGGCCAAGAACAATCACCTTCTCTTGCCAACGCCTCCAACAATCTCCAAGCCGGCTAGGAGCGGTACTCTCCAAGAGTAACAAGAAATCCACCGGCTAAACCACCCACAAGTGCCACTAGATGCCCTCAAGCTATGCAATGCACTTTGGGATCACTCAATCTCACTTTTGATTTGCAATCAAGCAAGAGAGATGAGTGGGAGGAGTAGCTCTAGCTCAAAGGATGCACAAGAGTGTTAGAAATGCCAAGAGGCCTCCCCAAGGGCCGGCCAACGAGTATTTATAAGCACCCCAAACAAATAGAGCCGTTGCCACTCCACTGACCATTTTTTCGGGACGACCGGACGCGCCGGTCGAAACTGACCGGACGCGCTCAACCGCGTCCGGTCGCCCTGCGACGTCCACGTGTCCCTCAAATTTCGAATGTGACCGTTAGATCCTCCAACGGTCACTGCGCGCTAATGGTCAAACGCTATGACCGGACGCGCTGCTCAACCGACCGGACGCGCCGGTCGCACAGCACCGCGCGCGCGAAGCAACGACCGGACGCGCTCCTCGCAACGACCGGACGCGCCGATCCGCACAGTACCCTCGCCCGCGAAACAACGACCGGACGCGCTCCTCGCAATGACCGGACGCGACAGTGCCAGCGTCCGGTCGGAGTCCAGTAAGCTCCCTCGACGACCGGACGCGTCCGATCGTCCTTGCGAACCGCAGTTCCTTCTGGGCACTTGACCGGACGCGCCGGTCCCGCGAGTGACCGGACGCGCCGGTTGCAAACCCTAGCCCGCGCGCCCGATACCGCGCTGTACTGACCGGACGCGTCCGGTCACACCGTGACCGCGTCCGGTGCAGCGTCCGGTCACCTCAGTGACCCCGTTCGCCTCTGTTTCTTTTCCGACTTTCGGCGTAGTGGAAAATAGGCATTTCATTTCCCCGAAATCGCCTGAATCCCGCGCTCACACGCTCGGCGGGAGGGAGAGAGGAACCCAAACCCCTCTCTACCTGCAAACCACAGCGCGACCAACGCCACCTTTGCAAATGTGCCAACACCATCAAGTGTACATCTCCATGTGCTTGTGTGTTAGCTTTTTCTCAATCATTTTCAAAGGTTTTCCAATTAGCTCACTAGACCCTACATGCAATGCACTTCATGAATTCACCTAGTGGCACCCGTGCATCGAATAACCGATAAGACTTCCCCTCTTAATAGTTTGGCTATCGATCCTAAACCACTCACACCCTCTATGGTGTCTTGAGTGTAAAACAAAATGGCCCTAAGGTTATACCTTTGCCTTGAGCCCATTTTGTTTCTCCAAATGATATGATCCACTTCATATCATCACATGACCGTCTCGATCCATCGACCTTGACTTCACTTGCTCTTCACCGTTGCATCGGTCCGTCGGCGCTAAGTCTTGCTCAAGCTTCACCATCGCATGGTCCTTCGCTTCGAAGCCTCGACTTGCCCTTCACCTTCACAACCGGTCCATCGAGCCAAGCCTCATCTTGGTCTTCACCATCTTGGTCATATGAGTCAATGTCATGTCTCATATGCAATGACCACCTTTATCTAAATCATCCACTTAGATACAAAGGTTAGTCCTAGGTTTCATCAATTAGCCAAAACCAAACTAGGGACTTTCACTCGCACCGCGAATCGCGGAAGCAACCGCACTAAGCCTAGACGCCCTTCTCGAAGCTTCCCGCGTCGCTCACCTGCCCGCGGCCTTGGATGCGCGCCACGTCGCGCCGACCATCAAATCAGTGGCACGGACGCCGGCGCTCCACCACGAAGCCCTAGCCTTTGGGCTATAAAACCCCCGTCCAAGGCCTCGCCCTCACCAACTCCCTCCACCGTGCCGCCATAGCCCTTCTCGCACCTCTCGGCCATGCATAGCCCTCGACGCCATGCCATCCTCTGCTGCACACCCTTCGGCGACTACCAGCAAGGCCGGAGCCCATCGTCGTAGCCCGCCGGAGCCAGAGCTTGTGTCGTCGCCTTTACGGCTACGTCAACACGGCCTCGAATCGTCACTGTGGCACCTCGCCACTGCACCGCCATCCCTTCGCCTTCGACACCGATGGTGAGTCCACGAACCGCCCCCTGCTCACCGTTACCGTGTGCACCATGGCCGCGACGCCGATGCCGTCCGCGACGTCATGCTCTGCTTCGAGCTGCACCGGCGCTGGCAGCTCACCTCTACGACCGTGAACCCCCTGGACATGCGCACGCATGCACCTACGTACACGGCCACGACCCTGCCTTGCTGGGCCAATGGTGCCTGGGAACATAGCCGCCACCATGTCCTGCCCACACACGGTCGCCGTGGCCGGAGCCACCCACGGTGCCGTCCCGTTCCGGTCGTCTAGCCCGGGTAGAGGTAGCACAACCATCGGGATCATGCCCGCCAAGCCATGGAACGCCGGAAGCCACCGCCTATAGGCCTTAGAAGCCCGTAGTTCGCCCTAGACCCCACCTCACCGGCGCGGTGATGCGCCGTGTCCGCCACCGTGCCACGCGCCTTCTGTCCGACTCTGGCCGCCTCGTTGTGCGAGAGCACACCATAGAGCTTCGCCTTAGCCGGCCATTCCCAAGCCCCCTGGCCACCATCACCGGTGACATCGCCTGAGCCCCGAGCTGCGTCGCGCCTTTCCCGCCGCGTGTTCTGGTCGTCGCGGTGTCACCTTCTACGACTCGCCGTGACCTGGAGCCATGGCGTCGCCTCACCACTAGAGCGCTCGCACAGCCCACGCCCTCCCTGCGGGCACACCGCTATCACCGGCCACCCACGACCTCGATCTGGCGCACCCACCATGGGCTGCTCCCGTCGCTCGCCACGGCCGCGGCAGCATGCTCCTGCACAGCCCTGCTACGGTGCCTACTCGCGAGCACCCGCGAACGTGCACACGCACCCATGGACATGTACGCATGTTGCCTTGCCGCCGGTTGCCTCCTCCCCGAACCGGCTGCACGACCGCGATGTCGTGTACCTCATGGCGCTCCCTCGCCTCGGCCAAGCCTCATCAGCCACTGAGAGCCCGACTGCCCGACCCCACCGCGATGCCACTGCAGTACTCCACCGGCACATACCACGTCGCCGAGCCGCGTCGCCCGGGAGACCGTCCCGGTTCGGCACAGCACCGCGAACACGCTGCCCGGCCTCGACCCTTCGCTACACTCCATGGTGAGTTCACCATGGCCGAGACCAACCTCCAGCCACCTGGTTAGAGTAGGAGACCACCATGCCGTCGCCATTGCCGTGACTGGGAACGTGCTCCGTGCGAGCCCGCTGGCCAAAAGGATCACAAGAACGCCTGCACCACACGAACACGTGCACCCTCGTACACACTGCACGCTCCGGCGTGCAAGCACAGCACATGCACGGTGCACTTGGCCACGCCCTCGCCGCACTCACGCGCTAGCGCTGCCTCCACGCGGTGCGTGCTTCTGCACGCGCTCAAGCCCAAGCACATCACCGCCGGCCTTGCACCTCACCACGCACGCACGCGCTGGATGCCGCAAAGCCGAGCCCTGCCCGAGCACTTGACGAAGCCCTCACCTTGGTCTTCCACCTGCAAACGCACAAGCATGGCACACCATCATGGCCGCAATGCACCACGACCATGACACGCCGCCTCGGACATGTGAAGCGCCACGGCCTCGCACGTGCCTGAACACCGGCACCGGCGCGCCGACGCAGCACGCACCCCGCACGTGCCTTCAAGCGCTCGCACCGGCGCGATCATGCCCTTGCCGTGCCGTCCCACGTCGAGCTCCGAGAAGCACCACCCTGCCCTGGTTAGGAACCGGCCAAGGAACGTGACCATGCCACACTCTCGCCTTGGCCTTGCTGCTGCACCTCACGGTGCCACACGCTGACCAGGACGCACTAGCACGGCTCTAGAGCACCTTGTCGAGCACCTGGCCGACAAAAGCCTTGACCTGCTTCTCCCCCTGGTTCCTCCGGCCTCCTAGCCTAGACACCCTGGCCTTCATTACCCCGCATGGCCCACCTAGCTGGGTCACGAGCCCAACCAAAATCATAAAAGCCCAGCGTGGCTCCTCTCTTTTTCCCCATCTTGCTGCTGGGCCGACGGTAGCAGAGCCGGCCCGCACGCCAGCCCTCTTCATCTCCTTGCTGAGCGGGCCGCCAACAGCAGTGAGCCCAGCATACATCAACAGCAGCGCGGTGGTGGCCCAATTGGAACAAAAGCCCTTATGTGGATTTTCCATATACACACATCTACCTTGATCGTACCCAATCCTTACAGCCTATCTGTCCATGATTACCTTACAGGATCTATCCATCACCCAGCTATGGAATGTGCTACTCCGCAGTCGAGTCGAGTTGTGTTGTCTTTTGCCGTGTTTTGGATCTTATCGGTTGTTGTTGGAGTTGTTGCCTCTGTGCCGTGCCTTCGAGCCGGCTGAGGGATCGTACATCGTTCGGACGTTACGATCGTGGGATCCGTCTCACCATGACCGTGATGCCGAGTGTAACTCGTTCCCTCGCATTTTAGTTGACTTCATAGTACTATGAGTGTTAGCTCCTACCTTCGGCCCTAGGACATAGTCATGATGGATTCGATATTCAACATCGACGGTGATGCGGATATTACCCGCACACTTGAGCCTTTCATGACCAAGTCCTGTGGGAAATGACATGAGAATAAATAATCGTTGTATGATGAATGCCAACTCGTGTTGGTATAGCTTGTGGCCGTGAGTTCGCCTCGCCATGACCATGGAGCTACGCCTCTCTGTTGCTTTTACCTGCTTCTTCGTGTTCAAGCCCATGTATGCTTGTATCCCGTCGACCATTGCGTTTCTTCGATTCCCGCGGTGACAACCGCACCGCTACGAATCAGAGAAATGTCACAGTGCCAGTGCACCTAGGTCGGGTACCCTACAAGAGGTTTGCGCACTTGGTGTTCTTGAGTTTGTCGCTTCCTTCCGATGCCCCGTCTTTTGTCGTGGCGTGTGTATTGGAAGAAGTAGACCTTCATCCTTTGTTGTTCTTGCTCTTGTTGCCCCCGTTAACCCGCTCTGTTCAATCCCGTCTTGCCCGTGATGATTGGATCAAAGATCGGACTATTTCCCCTTTTGTTAGCGAAGCTATGGTCTATGTCATACCTCGGACCCGTGCGTGTTGAATCGATCGACCATCTAAAACCATCTTCCTCGGAGATGCGTCTGAGAACATGACATGGATGTGCCTAGCTAACCCCGCTTCCTTTGTGTGGTTGAGCAGCTCGCTTCTCGTTTCCCGATGTGACAGTATCGTGTGGATCGAGGGAACCCGTCGCTGTCCAATCCCTTTGCGCTACCGCTTTCTATCATAGCGGCCGAGCTGAAGTACATTGGAGCCAAGTCACAATAGTGTTATCATTCTTGTTTGCTACTCGTGTCCAATTGTGACTTGCGGGTTAAGGCTATAAGAGTCGAACCCCATCGTTCTTCTTGAGGCCCGACGTCCAATCCCCGTCAAGTCAATGACGCCGGATCGAAAGATCATGAGCCATGGTGTTTGCTCTGGATAAGCTCTGGCTTAAACCATTTGTCCTAAAGCCATACTGGCTTGGCCATGACTTAAGCTTGTGCTTAGCAAACCACCACTTGTATTTCTTTGGCCCGAGGAGAGCGGACAACCACCGAGAGGGCTAAGCCTCATGTCTTTTGTGTCTTGTTGGTGTTGTTGGATCTTCCTGCGTCTTGTCGCCTTTTCGGGTGTTGGGTGTTCTCTTGCCTTGCGTGTCGCTTCGCGGAGTAGCTGACGATCGGATGAAGAGAACATGGGCGACGACAAGGACTATGAAATGGAGTCAGTGTAGGAGGAGGTGACCCCACTGATTGAACACCAATGGATGGAGAAATGTACCACTACTACATCTACATCATAGGTGTCATGGCAGCACCCTCTTTTAGAGAATCCTATTAGACATTGCATAATATCTAGAACTGCTAGCGCTTATAATTATTCCTTTGATAGTACTTTGATGCATGCTACTACCTGAGCCATTATTACCCTGATGCAACCCACTCTACCACGTCACCCTGCTTTGCGCATTCGCTCGCTTATATATGCTTATTTGCCTGCTTGCTTGCATATTACACCACTATATTTATTATTAACTCCACTTCGCATTATATCTGGGATGTGATGCTGGTGGTGAACCCTGGGAATGGTTTGGCTATGGGTGCCAGACTTGGTGGTGTGTGAGCGTGCTGCGTGTGTCTTGGGTGCGTGGAGAGTGAGGGTTGTGTCGACTGAGCTAGAATAATGACAAGCCTGGGGCGAGTCTTGCCATGTGGTGCTACCTGGGCACTTGGATGTGGAATACCTGTGGCGGGTAAATGGTAATTGGAGGTGTCCTTGGGTGTGAACCTCAAAGAGGTGGAGCCTGGGGTAGAGGTGCTGTGGTGGCACGTAAAATGGAAACCCTGATGAAGACATTCTGGCTTGGTCAATCCCTAAGGACTTACTAGTACTCAGACTCACCGGGAATCATTTACATCCCACTCGCCCTATATGGTGCGGGATGGTCGGACTACTTGGTAGAACAATGCCACTACTGCTAGGCGAACGTGTGCAAGGAGGTACGGGGTGCGCGGTTGCCCCCACACCCTTCTGAGACTTTAGGAGGCCTTGTAGACATGGCTCTTGACATCCGGAGGGCCCCGGCTCTGTCTACGACTCACAGTATCAGCCATCCCAGACTAGACTTGGGATGTACCAGGGCTGAGAGGTAGGGTGGCATCGTTCTAGGCAAGCAAGCGGTCGGAATCTGCCTAGACGGGGCACCGTCGAGGATGGCTATCTTGTGGGTATGTAAAACCTCTGCAGAGTGTTTGGTTGATCGATCGATACATATGCTGACTTGTCGGCTATGGACCTTTCCTGGGTTTCGCTTAAACTAGATAGGAGATGAGTCCTTCTTTCCTCCCTCCAGGTTTGGGGTATTTTCCGGCCGTGAGCCAGGGGCTGTGGGCCGTTGAGACAAGTGCTGAGAGGGAGTCGGCCTATCGACCTGAGTGAGTGAGATGAGATGTGGTGATGGTGGTGTGGTTATGGTTAGGATGGGATGGTGGATGGATATGGATGGATGTGGATGTGTGTGGCTGGGAAGGTGTTAAAAACTAGATATTATTATTACATTACTACTGTTACTTACTTCTCATGCGCTAAGGATGCAAACCACAACCAAATGTTAGGATCGCCAGATCCTCTTGTTTTATCTTTTCCACTAAAGCTCATCGGTGCTGACCATGGCCTGCACACATCTGGCGGTGTGCATATTTTCCTGCTTCTCAGAGATGCTGACTTTAGAAGGATTAGAAGGTCTCGTGCCTACGCTCAAGTTTGGTTCGGAGATGGAATCTACGCTGCACTACGCCAACTCTGATGATGACCCGTGAAGGAGGAGCCTTCACTCGATAGTCTTCCGCTAGATTTACTCTGTAATAGGTATGTTCCCCAGTGATGTAATATCTTGTATTCTTGTAATCTTACGATGTATGACTGTGATATCGACTGATATATGATAATATGATGAAATCAACTATTGGTTTCACCATATTATAATTCATTCTGTGGATTTTCCCTTCGCGGAAAAATTGAGGATGTTTCAGTTGGTATCAGAGCCTTACTTGACCTTAGGACGAGACCATTAGTACCAAACATTAGTGTAGAAGCAAACATTCTATCTGTAGTGGAGTCATAGCTACTAACACTTGATTCCCCGTCTCTACCTTGAGTTCTACTACTAACTGACCATCCTCGATCTGAAAAGTTGACCACTAGGAAATGATCCCCTATGTCACCCACGCAAGATCGATAGATGTGTGAGACTCAAAGGCTTAGGAATCGCCTTAAGTCAACACTATGCATATAGGAGCTGTAATGCTGCCTGAGTGCCTGGATCTTCTGCTTCTTATGCTTCTTGTGTTTATATTGCTTGAGTGAAGAATATAAAAGTATTTTATCTACGTGTGATTCCAGGCAAAAATCAAGGCCGTAATATGATTAGACAAATGATCTTGACCACCGGTTGGACATATTAAGCCGAAACGTCATATATTTACCCATCTATTTCAGAAATTGACCTTGATTTTCAACCAGGCATGTTCAAAATGCTCTCTCTCATTTGTTGAAAACTTCTCCTGTTTGCAAAAGCAACTCCATCTTAAATGAAAATAGTTTCAAAACCCTCTAATTTTTTTTAAAAAAAGAAAGTGATTTTGACTCTTTTCCAAACCTATATTAACTTTCAAAAGCTTTGCGAAAGCGATTTGGAAACCAACCTTCTTTCAAAAGGTGTTGTGAACTCGTCTACGAAAGACAAAAGCTCTGTTTACACCATAATTTTAAAAAAAGGGTTTGTAATCATTTGATCCCAGGATCGAAACCTGGCTCTGTCTTGTTTTAAAAAGTTTTGATTTCAACCGATGAGCCAAGTACTTTTCAAATAAACCCTACTCTCAAAGCAAAACACAAAATATTTATAAAAGTGTTACTTTTCAAATTGAGAAAACAATTTAAAAATACCTCTTTTCAAAGAGCCCCTTTTGGAAAAGTTTATAAAGTGATTTGATTTCCAAAACTCTCCATTTCGAAAGGCCAAATGTTTCTAAAATCAATTTATAGGAGATTTAGAAAGCAAAAACCCACTTATACAGTTTTGATTTAAGCTACTAAAACCAAAATGGGGTACAACCTGTTTTCAAGAGCACTTTTGTATTGATTTCAAACTCCTAAGGTTGTATCCTTCTTATGTGCAGAACCCGTAAAGCAAAATTATTCAAAAATTGGAATTTTCAAAAGTCCTCACCACTAATTTAAAAGAACTTTTCCCAAATTCTCACAAAGGACCCTTTCCAAAACTAAAATTGTGATAAACCCCGATTTGACCTTTCAAAAGATCTCTCCCGATTATATAAAATAAGTTTCTCCGTTTAAAAAGTTGTACGCCAATAACGTTTTCCAAAAAGCTCCTTTTTCAAAACTTCAATTGTGAAACAAATGCACTGTGCATATGACTTGACAACGAGGACCCCTCTTCTCTAGTGACACTAACCCCTTAATCTCGAGGACGAGATTCCTGTAAGGAGGGTGGACTGTAACAACCCAGGTTTTTAGAGAAGCCAAAAATACGAACTTTTTAATTTTTTTCCTGCAATGTGTGAAGCATGTAGTTGCTAGGTCAAACCAAGAACAATTTATAAATAAATTGTTGGAATCATGTAGAAATGCTCGTAGAGGTTTGCCTGTGTTCTTTAGTCGGTTTAGATTTTTGAGTTGGAGTGCACAATCCGTAACAACTCTCTTGTCCATTCTCGCACCTCTTCCGGGTTCCTCCCGACCTTCCTTGGAATCCCTTCCAAGAATTCCATAAGCCATAATTCATAGAGGAGGAAAAATCCTTTTCTTTTCCCCTCAACCCCTCCTTGTTCCCTGCCTAGCTCATGCACAATCATATATGCATGCCACTGTGCTAGGAACACGCAAGGTACATGCAAACTATAGGCAGCAACGTGCACGGCCATGCAAGCACTCTATACGTGTATGTAGACATATATACGAACTAGTGCCCAATCGCAAGGCCCATCTCGTGTAGCACTGTGACCCAGCTAGCTCGCCAGCCGCACGGCCCAGCCTTGCCCCCCAGGCGCCCCTTGCCAACCCTAGACGTGGGCAGCTCCCAGGTCGCCGCCACCTCCCGATGGCAAGCCAACCAGACAAAGTCGCCCCTGCATGCTCCGGTACGTCACCCCGTGGGTCCCAAGTGTCATCTGCAAGGAGGAACTGAAGCCGTGAGCGCCGTTTGCCTCTAGTCGCTTTTCTCGTTTCCACGCCGTCTCCATGTTCCTCCGTACAAGCCCTGCTCTTCTGCTGCCATCAGGAGCCACAACGTCTAACTCTGGATGCCCCTGCGAGACCCCAGCTGCGAGCCCCGCTGAGCCGCGCCTCGCGCCGCGAATCGCGGAAGCAACCGCACTAAGCCTGGACGCCCTTCTCGAAGCTTCCCGCATCGCTCACCTGCCCACGGCCTTGGATGCGCGCCACGTCGCGCCGACCATCAAATCAGTGGCACGGACGCCGGCGCTCCACCACGAAGCCCTAGCCTTTGGGCTATAAAACCCCCGTCCAAGGCCTCGCCCTCACCAACTCCCTCCACCGCGCAGCCATAGCCCTTCTTGCACCTCTCGGCCATGCATAGCCCTCGACGCCATGCCCTCCTCTACTGCACACCCTTCGGCGACTACCAGCAAGGTGGAGCCCATCGTCGTAGCCTGCCGGAGCCAGAGCTTGTGCCGTCGCCTTTACGGCTACGTCAACACACCCTCGAATCGTCACTGTGGCACCTCGCCACTGCACCGCCATCCCTTCGCCTTCGACACCGATGGTGAGTCCATGAACCGCCCCCTGCTCACTGTTACCGTGTGCACCATGGCCGCGACGCCGATGCCATCCGCGACGTCATGCTCTGCTTCGAGCTGCACCAGCGCTGGCAGCCCACCTCTACGACCGTGAACCCCCTGGACATGCGCACGCATGCACCTACGTACACGGCCACGACCCTGCCTTGCCAGGCTGATGGTGCCCGGGAACACAGCCGCCACCATGTCCTGCCCACACACGGTCGCCGTGGCCGGAGCCACCCACGGTGCCGTCCCGTTCCGGTCGTCTAGCCTGGGTAGAGGTAGCACAACCATCGGGATCATGTCCGCCAAGCCATGGAACGCCGGAAGCCACCGCCTATAGGCCTTAGAAGCCCGTAGTTCGCCCTAGACCCCGCCTCGCCGGCGCGGTGATGCGCCGTGTCCGCCACCGTGCCACGCGCCTTCCGTCCGACTCTGGCCGCCTCGTTGTGCGAGAGCACACAGTAGAGCTTTGCCTTAGCCGGCCATTCCGAAGCCCCCTGGCCACCATCACCGGTGACATCGCCTGAGCCCCGAGCTGCGTCGCGCCTTTCCCGCCGCGTGTTCTGGTCGTCGCGGTGTCACCTTCTACGACTCGCCGTGACCTGGAGCCGTGGCGTCGCCTCACCACTAGAGCGCTCGCACAGCCCACGCCCTCCCTGCGGGCACACCACTATCACCGGCCACCCATGACCTCGATCTGGCGCACCCACCATGGGCTGCTCCCATCGCTCGCCACGGCCGTGGCAGCATGCTCCCGCACAGCCCTGCTACGGTGCCTACTCGCGAGCACCCGCGAACGTGCACACGCACCCATGGACATGTACGCATGTTGCCCTGCCGCCGGTTGCCTCCTCCCCGAACCGGCTGCACGACCGCGATGTCGTGTACCTCATGGCGCTCCCTCGCCTCGGCCAAGCCTCGTCAGCCACTGAGAACTCGACTGCCCGACCGCACCGCGACGCCACTGCAGTACTCCACCGGCACATACCACGTCGTCGAGCCGCGTCGCCCGGGAGACTGTCCCGGTTCGGCACAGCACCGCGAACATGCTGCCCGGCCTTGACCCTTCGCTACACTCCATGGTGAGTTCACCATGGCCGAGACCAACCTCCAGCCACTTGGTTAGAGTAGGAGACCACCATGCCGTCGCCATTGCCGTGACTGGGAACGTGCTCCGCGCGAGCCCGCTGGCCAAAAGGATCACAGGAACGCCTGCACCACACGAACACGTGCACCCTCGTACACACTGCACGCTCCGGCGTGCAAGCACAGCACATGCACGGTGCACTTGGCCACGCCCTCGCCGCACTCATGCGCTAGCACTGCCTCCATGCGGTGCGTGCTTCTGCACGCGCTCAAGCCCAAGCACATCACCGCTGGCCTTGCACCTCACCACGCACGCACGCGCTGGACGCCGCAAAGCCGAGCCCTACCCGAGCACTTGACGAAGCCCTCACCTTGGTCTTCCACCTGCAAACGCACAAGCATGGCACGCCATCATGGCCGCAATGCACCACGACCATGACACACCGCCTTGGACATGTGAAGCGCCACGGCCTCGCACGTGCCTAAACACCGGCACCGGCGTGCCGACGCAGCACGCACCCCGCACGTGCCTTCAAGCGCTCACACCGGCGCGATCATGCCCTTGCCGTGCCGTCCCACGTCGAGCTCCGAGAAGCACCACCCTGCCCTGGTTAGGAACCGGCCAAGGAACGTGACCATGTCGCGCTCTCGCCTTGGCCTTGCTGTTGCACCTCACGGCGCCACACACCGACCAGGACGCACTAGCACGGCTCTAGAGCACCTTGTCGAGCACCTGGCCGACAAAAGCCTTGACCTGCTTCTCCCCCTGGTTCCTCCGGCCTCCTAGCCTAGACACCCTGGCCTTCATTACCCCGCACGGCCCACCTAGCTGGGTCACGAGCCCAACCAAAATCATAAAAGCCCAGCGTGGCTCCTCTCTTTTTCCCCATCTTGCTGCTGGGCCGACGGTAGCAGAGCCGGCCCGCACGCCAGCCCTCTTCATCTCCTTGCTGAGCGGGCCGCCAACAGTAGTGAGCCCAGCATACATCAACAGCAGCGCGGTGGCGGCCCAATTGGAACAAAAGCCCTTATGTGGATTTTCCATATACACACATCTACCTTGATCGTACCCAATCCTTACAGCCTATCTGTCCATGATTACCTTACAGGATCTATCCATCACCCAGCTATGGAATGTGCTACTCCGCAGTCGAGTCGAGTTGTGTTGTCTTTTGCCGTGTTTTGGATCTTATCGGTTGTTGTTGGAGTTGTTGCCTGTGTGCCGTGCCTTCGAGCCGGCTGAGGGATCGTACCTCGTTCGGACGTTACGATCGCGGGATCCGTCTCACCATGACCGTGATGCCGATTGTAACTCGTTCCCTCGCATTTTAGTTGACTTCATAGTACTACGAGTGTTAGCTCCTACCTTCGGCCCTAGGACATAGTCATGATGGATTCGATATTCAACATCGACGGCGATGCGGATATTACCCGCACACTTGAGCCTTTCATGACCAAGTCCTGTGGGAAATGACATGAGAATAAATAATCGTGGTATGATGAATGCCAACTCGTGTTGGTATAGCTTGTGGCCGTGAGTTTGCCTCGCCATGACCATGGAGCTACGCCTCTCTGTTGCTTTTACCTGCTTCTTCGTGTTCTAGCCCATGTATGCTTGTATCCCGTCGACCATTGCGTTTCTTCGATTCCCGCGGTGACAACCGCACCGCTATGAATCAGAGAAATGTCACAGTGCCAGTGCACCTAGGTCGGGTACCCTACAAGAGGTTTGCGCACTTGGTGTTCTTGAGTTTGTAGCGGGCGAGCTGAAGTACATTGGAGCCAAGTCACAATAGTGTTATCATTCTTGTTTGCTACTCGTGTCCAATTGTGACTTGCGGGTTAAGGCTATAAGAGTCGAACCCCATCGTTCTTCTTGAGGCCCAACGTCCAATCCCCGTCAAGTCAATGACGCCGAATCGAAAGATCATGAGCCATGGTGTTTGCTCTGGATAAGCTCTGGCTTAAACCATTTGTCCTAAAGCCATACTGGCTTGGCCATGACTTAAGCTTGTGCTTAGCAAACCACCACTTGTATTTCTTTGGCCCGAGGAGAGCGGACAACCACCGAGAGGGCTAAGCCTCATGTCTTTTGTGTCTTGTTGGTGTTATTGGATCTTCCTGCGTCTTGTCGCCTTTTCGGGTGTTGGGTGTTCTCTTGCCTTGCGTGTCGCTTCGCGGAGTAGCTGACGATCGGATGAAGAGAACATGGGCGACGACAAGGACTATGAAATGGAGTCAGCGTAGGAGGAGGTGACCCCACTGATTGAACACCAATGGATGGAGAAATGTACCACTACTACATCTACATCACAGGTGTCATGGCAGCACCCTCTTTTAGAGAATCCTATTAGACATTGCATAATATCTAGAACTGCTAGCGCTTATAATTATTCCTTTGATAGTACTTTGATGCATGCTACTACCTGAGCCATTATTACCCTGATGCAACCCACTCTACCACGTCACCCTGCTTTGCGCATTCGCTCGCTTATATATGCTTATTTGCCTGCTTGCTTGCATATTACACCACTATATTTATTATTAACTCCACTTCGCATTATATCTGGGATGTGATGCTGGTGGTGAACCCTGGGAATGGTTTGGCTATGGGTGCCGGACTTGGTGGTGTGTGAGCGTGCTGCGTGTGTCTTGGGTGCGTGGAGAGTGAGGGTTGTGTCGACTGAGCTGGAATAATGACAAGCCTGGGGCGAGTCTTGCCATGTGGTGCTACCTGGGCACTTGGATGTGGAATACCTGTGGCGGGTAAATGGTAATTGGAGGTGTCCTTGGGTGTGAACCTCGGAGAGGTGGAGCCCGGGGTAGAGGTGCTGTGGTGGCACGTAAAATGGAAACCCTGATGAAGACATTCTGGCTTGGTCAATCCCTAAGGACTTACTAGTACTCAGACTCACCGGGAATCATTTACATCCCACTCGCCCTATATGGTGCGGGACGGTCGGACTACTTGGTAGAACAATGCCACTACTGCTAGGCGAACGTGTGCAAGGAGGTACGGGGTGCGCGGTTGCCCCCACACCCTTCCGAGACTTTAGGAGGCCTTGTAGACATGGCTCTTGACATCCGGAGGGCCCCGGCTCTGTCTACGACTCACAGTATCAGCCATCCCAGACTAGACTTGGGATGTACCAGGGCTAAGAGGTAGGGTGGCATCGTTCTAGGCAAGCAAGCGGTCGGAATCTGCCTAGACGGGGCACCGTCGAGGATGGCTATCTTGTGGGTATGTAAAACCTCTGCAGAGTGTTTGGTTGATCGATCGATACATATGCTGACTTGTTGGCTATGGACCTTTCCTGGGTTTCGCTTAAACTAGATAGGAGATGAGTCCTTCTTTCCTCCCTCCAGGTTTGGAGTATTTTCCGGCCGTGAGCCAGGGGCTGTGGGCCGTTGAGACAAGTGCCGAGAGGGAGTCGGCCTGTCGACCTGAGTGAGTGAGATGAGATGTGGTGATAGTGGTGTGGTTATGGTTAGGATGGGATGGTGGATGGATATGGATGGATGTGGATGTGTGTGGCTGGGAAGGTGTTAAAAACTAGATATTATTATTACATTACTACTGTTATTTACTTCTCATGCGCTAAGGATGCAAACCACAACCAAATGTTAGGATCGCCAGATCCTCTTGTTTTATCTTTTCCACTAAAGCTCATCGGTGCTGACCATGGCCTGCACACATCTGGCGGTGTGCATATTTTCCTGCTTCTCAGAGATGCTGACTTTAGAAGGATTAGAAGGTCTCGTGCCTACGCTCAAGTTTGGTTCAGAGATGGAATCTACGCTGCACTACGCTAACTCTGATGATGACCCGTGAAGGAGGAGCCTTCACTCGATAGTCTTCCGCTAGATTTACTCTGTAATAGGTATGTTCCCCAGTGATGTAATATCTTGTATTCTTGTAATCTTATGATGTATGACTGTGATATCGACTGATATATGATAATATGATGAAATCAACTATTGGTTTCACCATATTATAATTCATTCTGTGGATTTTCCCTTCGCGGAAAAATTGAGGATGTTTCAGGTTGGACCCGAATTTGACTAGGCTTAGGGTTTTCTAATTGGGCCTCCAACTTGGGGCTGATTAGAGGCGCCTATATAAGAGAGGTAGGAGGCACGGCCAGGGGTTTCACGCCATTAGGCAGCCGCCGTCACCCCCACGCTCACGCCTACTGCTCCTCGCGGACCTAGCAGTCCGGAGGTGCAACGCTAGCACCCTCATAACCCTACAGTGGTATCAGAGCCGCTGTCTCGTTATAGGTTCGGTTGTATGCATATGGAGATATGCACGGTTGTAGATGAGTCTCTGATCATGGTTCGTGATCTTGCTGTGTTGGTCTTGTAACGATCTACTCGTACCGGTCGAATTTCGCCATCCGAGTTAAGTGATACATGTAAACCTAGTTATGGCGAGATGGAGATCAATCAGATTGATTGAATCGAACTTAGGTCAAGTGCCAAGCGCATATGATGCGCGGTGGTGGTAGATTGGATCTACTGTCAGGCGCCGGGGTGCAGGAAAATACAGCCATAACTTTTGCATACGACCTCAGATTGAGATGCATTTTATATGAAAATTGATCTACAGAATATTTTACATCCGATTCTCCCCGACTTTGTCAGGTTTGCTGAAATTAGATTTGCAAAAAAAGGCCGGGAAGATGGTGTTTTTGGCGTCTTAAGATTGGACGTCAGAATCGGTTAACTCTGTTTTGCAGGATTTCATGACTGGTATAGCTCTTATGTGTATGTGATGCATGTATGTAATTAATTCATAGCTTGCACGTCATGAGGATGACAATATGGGCTAGAGCCAAGTAGATATTGTCAATTTAATGTAATGGCCTGCGTGCCAATCTGTGATGACCACGACTATGTAATTATATTTCACTGCCCTACACTAGTGAAAGATAGTCTTGGTGGATTCATCATTGATGGACGGCGTACATGGATCATGGAGATGGAGATCATCATGATGTATAGATTGATGGAGATGGAGATCCCCAAAGTGACAATGGGCTATACCAAGTCATATATTGGATAATGTCGTTCTTACTATTATGTTCTACTTTCACGTGATAATGTTTTTGTCTACATATGCGATAGTGAAGTAGAACGATCCCTCAGCAATGTTTAAGTTATAATGCTTCCCCAAACCTTACACTGTCACATGTCTTGTACAATTGGTGGTGGGTCTATGAAATTAGGGTGCCACTGATTTTCCTTGACTAGGTAGATTCGTATCGGATACTTACAGCGGAAGGGTTGGTTACTTGAACAAGATCATCCTAACAGTTAGGGACCTTGAAGCATGAGTAGTTGTCCGTTCAACATAGAGATGCTAACCAACAACAAGAGTCATATGTGATATGAATAGCAAAGAGTTGCTTACCGATCTACCATGTCTTCTAGCGGTGATGCTAAAGCTCACTAGTCGACTTGTTAGTTGTGGGTCTTGAATCACTAAGTTTCAATTGAGGGATATTGATTTTAGTGGGAGTAGATTCTATTAAGATTTTAATATGATTTACTCTGTCTTGGATACTTTGTATTAGTATTTTGCATTACTTTTGTTGTAGATAAATGGCGCCTAGCAATCAACCATTTACTTTGCGTTCAATTCTTGAGAAAGATAAGTTGAATGGAACAAACTATGCGGATTGGATCCACAACCTGAGAATTGTTCTTAGGGTTGAGAAAAAGGAAGAAATTCTAGACAACCCATTACCTGAAGCACCTGCTGACAATGCACCCGCTGCTGAGAAAAATGCTTACAAAAGGGCATGTGATGCTGATCTTGAAGTGAGTTGCCTTTTGCTTGCATGTATGGAACTAGATCTACAGATGCAGTTTGACAACAACCATGCAGCGCACGATATGATCGTGGCGCTAAATGATATGTTCCAGACTCAAGCTAGGACTGAAAGGTTCAATGTCTCTAAGGCGTTTGTTGAAACCAAGCTTGTAGAGGGCGCACCCGTCGGGTCACACGTGATCAAAATGGTTGGTCACACTCAGAGGTTGGAGAAGCTAGGCTTCCCAATTGGTCCAGAGTTGGCTACTGATTTCATTCTCGTGTCTCTTCCGCCCAACTATGGGAACTTCATCTCGAACTACCATATGCATGGGGCGGAGAAGGGCTTGAATGAATTGTGTGGCATGCTTAAGACAGCTGAGGCTGATATCAAGAAAGGTGCTGGCACTAGCCATGTGATGGCAGTTCAGAACAAGCCTAACTTTAAGAAGAAGGGCAATGCTTGAAGGAAGCAAAAGGGCAAGGGCAAGGCCAAAGGTGAGACCTCTAAGCTAAACCCACCTGCGCCCAAGGCTGGACCATCTGCTGATGAAGAGTGCTTTCATTGTAAGAGTAAAGGTCACTGGAAGAGGAACTGCAAGCTGTATTTGGAGTCCTTAAAGAAGGATGGTGGTAAAGGTACTATCGTTGCTCATACACTTGTTGTTTATATTATGGACATTTTCCTCGCTAACTCTTATATTAATTCTTGGGTATTTGATACCGGATCGGTTGCTCATATTTGCAATATGATGCAGGGAATGATAAGTAGAAGCGTGGGAAAAGGAGAAGTTGATTTCTGCGTGGGCAATAATGCAAGAGTTGATGCGTTGAACGTCGGGACGATGCAACTCCACTTGCCGTCAGGATTTATTTTGGAATTGAATAATTGTTATTATGTTCCTAGTATAAGTCGAAACATTGTGTCACCTTCATGTTTGATGAAGGATGGTTATTCATTTGTGAGTAAATACAATGGTTGTGTAATCTCCAAGGATGATATGTTTGTGGCTTTTGCATCCATTGTGAATGGGATATTTATTTTAAATCTTGATGATGCACCTATCTGTAATGTTAATGCTAAAAGGCCTCAGCTTAATGAGTTAAGTCCTACTTATATGTGGCATTGTCGTTTAGGTCATATAAGTGAGAATCACATGAAGAGGCTTCATTCTGATGGGCTTCTAACTTCGTTTGATTTTGAATCATACGAGACATGTGAGGCTTGCTTAATGGGAAAGATGACCAAGACGTCTTTCACAGGTTTTCCTGAGAGGGCGGCAGACTTGTTGGAACTTGTACATATTGATGTATGTGGACCAATGAGCACGATAGTTAGAGGCGGATTTCAATACTTTATTACCTTCACTGATGATTTTAGTAGATATGGCTATATCTACTTAATGAAACATAAGTCTGAGACTTTTGAAAAGTTCAAAGAATTTCAGAAGGAAGTAGAGAATCAACGTGGCAAGAAAATTAAGGCCTTGCGATCTGAT
This sequence comes from Saccharum hybrid cultivar R570, assembly GCA_038087645.1. Classification (NCBI taxonomy): domain Eukaryota; kingdom Viridiplantae; phylum Streptophyta; class Magnoliopsida; order Poales; family Poaceae; genus Saccharum; species Saccharum hybrid cultivar. The sequence goes on from JAQSUU010000520.1 coordinate 11,199,176, forward strand.
CATGGAGGCGAATATTTGAGCCACGAGTATAGCAATCATCTAAAGAGTCACTGAATTGTTCCACAGCTTACGCCACCTAGAACGCTTTAGAGAAACGGCGTGTCCGAGTAACGTAACTAGACTTTATTGGACATGGTTCGGTCTATGATGAGCCAGTTGGACCTTCCTTTATCATTTTGGGTATACGCTCTAGAAACAGCCGCTTTCACACTGAATAGGGTATCGTCTAAGTCCGTAGTTAATACACCATATGATATGTGGACTGGTAAGAGTCCCAGTTTGTCTTTTCTAAAAATTTGGGGCTGTGAAGTTTATGTCAAACAATTTATATCAGATAAACTAACACCCAAGTCGGAAAAGTGCTTTTTCGTGGGATATCCAAAGAAAACTTTAGGGTATTATTTCTACAACCGGTCATAGGGCAAAGTGTTTGTTGCTCGAAACGGTGTTTTCTTAGAGAAAGAGTTTCTCAAAAGAGAGAAAAGTGGACATAAGGTGTATCTTAAAGAAGTTCAGGATGAGCCAATAGGGAATGATTCTACGAGTGATGCTAATGTAGCAGAACAAGCTAATATACCTATGGCAATAGAGACACCGCCACAACCATGAAGGTCAGCTAGAATCCATGCATTACGTGGCGATTTGTTATTGTTAGATGATGACAAACCTGCGACATACACGGAAGCAATGATGGACCTAGATTCGAGAAATGGCAAAGTGCCATGAGATCCGAGATAGATTCCATGAGTGAAAATCAAGTTTAGAACCTGGTTGACCAGCCTGATGGGGTTAAACCTATCGAGTGCAAATGGATCTATAAAAAGAAAAAGGATATGGATGGAAATGTTCATGTCTATAAAGCTCGACTTGTCGCAAAGGGTTTTCGGCAAGTTCAAGGAATTGACTACGATGAGACTTTCTCACTGGTAGCGATGCTTAAATCTATCCGAATCATTCTAGCAATAGCTATTTATTTTGATTATGAGATTTGGCAGATGGATGTTAAAATAGCCTTTCTAAATGGAAATTTGGAAGAGGACGTGTATATGATACAGCCTGAAGGTTTTGTTGATCCTAATAATGCTAGAAAAATATGCAAGCTTAAGAAATCTATTTATGGGTTAACGCAAGCATCTCGGAGTTGGAATATTCGTTTTGACGAGGCAGTCAAAGGGTTTGGCTTCCGTCAGAATGTTGAAGAACCTTGTGTTTACAAGAAGGAATGTGGGAGCGTTGTAGTATTTCTAATCTTGTATGTGGATGACATACTATTGATTAAAAATGACATTCCTATGTTGCAATCTGTAAAGACTTCACTGAATAATACTTTTTCTATGAAGAATTTAGGAGAAGCAACATACATTTTGGGCATAAAAATCTATAGAGATAGATCAAATAGGCTTATAAGTTTAAGCCAAGATACGTACATTGACATGGTGTTGAAATGGTTCAACATGGAGTAGTCCAAGAAAGGGTTCTTGCCTATGTCACATGGTATGCGCTTCAGCAAGAAACAGTGTCCTTCGACAGCTGAAGAGCAGGAGCGCATGAGTAAGGTTCCATATGCCTCGGCTATTGGTTCTATCATGTATGCCATGATATGTACTCGCCCAGATGTCTCATATGCTCTAAGTGTTGCGAGCAGGTACCAAGCTGATCTAGGTGAGAGTCACTGGACACTTGTCAAAAACATCCTTAAGTACTTGAGAAGGACTAAAGATGTGTTCCTAGTCTATGGAGGTGAAGAGGAGCTCATTGTAAATGGTTACACCAATTCTAGCTTCCAAACTGACATGGATGATTCACAATCTCAATCAGGTTTTATGTTCACAATAAATGGTGGTGCTGTAAGTTGGAAAAGTTCCAAGCAGGAGACAGTGACTGATTCTACAGCAGAAGCCGAGTACATTGCAGCCTCTGGAGCTACAAAGGAAGGCATTTGGATGAGGAGGTTCCTCATTGAGCTTGGTGTGTTTCCTAATGCGTCTAGCCCATTGAATCTACATTGTGATTGAAAGCATCTAGGCCCCTAGAGTGAGTTTCGATGATTGATGACAATGATTAATTATCATGACTAACGTGTGTTTTGCAGAGACGATAAAATGTTAGGTCATGGTAATGGCAATCATGGGCGATGTGGTGATCATGTCCCTTATCGATGGAAATCATTTCGGTTTTCAAAGGATGGACGACATTGCATTGTAATATATGTCAAGTTTAAATTTTCGTAATGCATTTAGGACTTGTCTAACATGGTTACGATAACCCTCATTGGGAGGAGTGAAGAAGCCTAACCGTGGATCAAACTTGATAAGCAGTTAGCTTTACTTTCTCATACTGCATTGCATATGCATGGGTGTTGCTTTGTCGTTTCTTTTCGGTTACACTTTGAGCAACCGCTTTGTTCGTCCATGAATGGAGAGAGCATTTGACGCTCCCAAGGGTTTACAAACTCTATTGCTTGGCCATACGTTGCTCCTTGGGTGTTTATCGCTTATCTTCTTAAAAATTAATACTAGCCTAAAGCAAAATATTTAGAACAAATTGAGAGTTTGAGAAAGGTCACTCATATCAAGTTCCAATCGGTGGTTATTTGGGTCTCTTTTGTCTTGGAACTTGGTTGGGAGAAAGAGTCACGAAGAAAGGTGGAGAAAACGTTGTTTCTACGACGTCAGACATTGTGATAGATGCCAGGAGTCTGCAAGGTACACGTCTGTCATGTGTAGAGGATGTTCAAGGAGCGAAGGGGTTGATAGACGTGGGAACAGTACCCGAGCCGTGTCTGACGCTGGAACAAGATCGCGTCTATCGAACCGAAGAAGTGCCCAAAAGCGATAGACGCTGGCCTACGTTTGATGGGCATCCGACGAACGCGTCTATCAAGTCAGGTTGAACTACTGCTCTCTGTGGAGCGTCTGTTGGCTATTGTGCAGCGTTTGTCGGTTGGCGTCACCACGTCTGTTGCTCAGGATGAAAGCGTTTTCAACCTCTAAAAGTTGTCTGACTCGTGGGTCCCTCACCCTCTCTTTCATAATCATCGCGTGCGGCCATTTTTTCCTTGACCTCGTATGCCACCATCGACTGCTGCCCTAACCCTAGCTCTCGTCGTCGTGCCTGCGCGCTGCCTTCTCTACCTCACCGTATTGCCCATGCGTCGCCCTCTCCACCGCACCGTCGTGCCCGCACATCCATGCCACCCCTTCCTCTCCCGTGCCACGTCTGGGGTCATCTCGCGCCACCTGCTCTAACCACCACTGCCCAAAGTTCTTCTTGTCACCAGCATCGCTCTTCAGCCTTGCTCTCTGATGAGCCTGTGCCCCCCATCGTTTCTGGTGCGCACTGTGCTCTTTCTGGCCAACCTTCTGCTCACTTTCTATCCACCGAGGGTGAGCCATCCTCTTGCACACTGTGTGTTTGCCAAAATGCCAGAGCCACTTCCTTAATCTTTTGCTCACTATCCCTTCCTTTCAATCTTTTGTTTCTTTCAGTGATCCTTCCTTTGGTGGTGTGTGGTGCCTCGTGGTCGATGACTTCTTACCTTTTCACAGGATTGCTCTCCTAAGGTAGACTTTTCACTCCATTCTTACCCTATGTGCTTGCTTCTACAAGTGCGACCTCATCTCTAGCTAAAATTATGTCTCGCATATGTAAACCTTCCTATTCCAATTCTTGCAGCGAGCCGTGTCAGTGAATTATGTGGCTATTTGGTCTGTCTTGTAGTTGATAGTGGTAGGTGAACCCAGGGCCAAGCCCGCGGGTATGGATTGAGGCCAAGCCTCACAAGGCATCAGATCACCATCCCTCAGAGTGTTAGTGTGTCAGTTGTGCTCCAGAGATTGGCAGTTGTTCTTGATAGTGAGTTTTTGTCAGGGTAGTGAGACAGGGGGAGCTTTTTTCTCATTGTTTGCTTCTTTTAGTGACAGTGGTCTCTTTGTTCTTCGTACCATGGCTCGGTGCAAGAACATCGAGGGTTCTTCTAGTGCCCCTCCTGGAGATGATGGAGGCGACAGGGGTGATAGTCCTCCTCGTATCATAGAGGTGGCTCAAGGAAAGCGCAAGATTCTCACCAGGAAGAAGCGTTCCAGAGAGGAGCATGAGGCAGAGGAGGTCTTAGCAATTGCCCAAGCAGCAGATAGAGCTGAGAAGGGTGGCAGGGGCAGTGGGATACTGATCGGAGACTCACACACACGCGTCCCGCTCTCGGACCGTGTACTTGGCATAGAGGCCACTGAGGAGACCGAGGCTCAGGCAGAGGAGCCATAGGAGCTGGAGCAGCAGTCTTCACCTCTTCATCACTCGAGATGCACCACATGTTCTCAGATGACACTAGCAGCTGCACCAGAGAGACCTAGACGTGGGGGTCATCCAGTTCCTAGACCTCGTCAGTCCAAGGTCATTCACTATGACCTGCGGAGGGCTACCGCTAGACAGATACAGAGTTTCTGCAGAGTCAGTCTTGAGGAGTGGTTCCCACTTCAAAGGCAGCTGGGAGTTGACTACTTCTTCACAGCTCTCTAGGAGGATTTTCACATGGCATATGTAAATGCAAATGTACCAGTCACAGCTCACAGGGTCATTTCACTTCAGAGTATAGTTGACTTGGTTGGAGAGGAGGTTTGCACATATCTGTAGACAGTGTCTGGCTTGACTGACCTAGTCTAAAGAAGTGGCTCCTACGTGTTATCTTGGGCATGAGAGTTCTTTGCCACACTTTGGATCTCCCTAGATCACACCGAGATCTCGTTCAGCTTCTTAGGAGAGCACCAAGAGATTTCAAGTGCTAGAGCTAGAGAGCTGCTGAGGATTCCACTCCAGACAGTACATCTCCTTCAGTTGTGCTACCCTACCGTTGACCCCCCAAGGCTCGCTCATGGTGGAATTATGCCACTTGTTGACGTTGTCAGGTGCTTGTTTGGCAGTGACTTCGGGGAGGGTTCTAGCAGGAGACCTATTGATATGCTACCACAAGTTCGCTTGCTCGATGCTATCATTAGGCAGATGATCCTCCCTCATCTGAACTTCAGGGATGGGACCACTCGACTGTAGTAGTGGCTTCTATCACACCTTGTGAGGGGGATTTCATTTGATATATGGGACTTGATGTTATGCGAGCTAGAGGATACTATTTATGAGAGTTTCAGTGCGAAGAGGCACATGAACTATGCCCATTGGATCTCTTTTCTTATCTTCATGGGAGTTCAGCCTATGCCCGTAGCTAGTGTTTAGGAGTGGAGCTCTACTACCTTCGAGTATCCCATCTACGACTACTCACAGCTCGTCCGCTCAGTTACAGCTACACCAGTGAGAGTGAGTCGCAGGCCAGCAGTCTCAGAGATAGCTACAGAGCAGGATGCTATAGTGTAGGGCCTTGCAGAGGCCGAGTTAGAACAGCTAGAGACTCAAGGAGCAGGGGCAGCACAGGTTGTGCTAGACTCAGACCCCACAGACAGCTCAGACGATGACTACCAGTCGTTGCCTACCTATCGTTCTCCTCGTCCGCACGACAGAGAGGCTAGCAGCTAGGGTCAGCCACCGACCCTGCTCTAGTTTCCATTCTCTCTAGACTGACAGAGAACCTAGAGCGGGCAGAGCAACATCATCAGCAGGACCGTCAGGAGATCACAGCTGCCTTAGCACAGGAATAGGCTCTCCAGGACGAGTTCCAAAGGCAGGTTCTTGAGCTACAGCGACCGCAGTAGCAGAGTCAGCAGTAGTACTTAGGCCTGATCACTCAGCTAGTCTAGGCTGTAGGCATTTAGCTACCACAGAGCCTCCTTCCGACGGCTCCAGCGTCACAGCCCAGTGGGCTTTAGAGTCAGTCTCAGCTCAGTAGTAAGGCACATGCCTTCACCTCTCCACTTCACCAGGTGCCTCAGTTGTTTGTGTCTCTAGGATTCACTTCTATTCAGATAGGATTCACACCTTTGACACAGTCGCAGCTGCTCCTACCCGGTTCGAGTCAGTTCCATGCTAGCTATAGTCAGATTACCGGCACCCGACACTGACTTATACTACAGCAGCTACCTTAGTCTTGGATGTGTCAGCAGCGCAGCCACAGCCAGATCTAGCTCCAGCTCCTGAGGGCGTGATAGGGATGGGCACTACCGAGTCGATCCCGTCATCCGTTGCTTCGACGGATCCACCTTTGGTTCTTGTCACACAGACCGCGCCCCTGGTGACCACTACTTAGAATGCTACAGCTTCAGAGTCATAGGGACAACATACCGGTCCTCTACCTCCTCCACCATCAGCCACCGAGACCACTGAGCAGACCTGAACTGCTTCTCCTGCACTTCCAGTCTCTGAGGGTCTGACAGGCTCCACAGTTCAGCCTTTGCCGTCTCCTAAGAGCAGTCCAGATGATGCCCCAGATCAGTTTATCGTTGCTCACTGCACTCCTATGGCCGGCTCGTCTACTCCTCCTTCCTCTGATCCTTAGTTTTTGGTCCTTGATGCCAAAGGGGAGAGAGAGCATGTAGACTTAGGGGGAGCTTTGTGAGAGGGTTTTGGTTCTTTTGTGTGGTAAATGCATTATCATGTTTAATTCCCCACACTTGCATTGTGTGATATGTGTGCTTGTGAGATACTTAGTAGTATGTTGGTTATCTTGTCTACTTTTTATATCATGTCACTTGATTGGTTCTAGCTCATATTGTCTTGCTTCCGCGGTTTACTTTGATTTCTTATGAGCTATGCTATTGTGTACTAACTCTTCATGTTTCATCTTATGAGTACACCCTGTTGGCTTGGAGCACATAAGAAATCCTATCTTCTTTGTTCTTTTTGCAATTGCTTATGTGAACCAAGCATGTTTGAAAACCTCAAATTCCTATCTTCATACTCAGGGTTGTCATCAATCACCAAAAAGGGGGAGATTGAAAGCATCTAGGCCCCTAGAGTGAGTTTCAATGATTGATGACAACGGTTAATTATCATGACTAACGTGTGTTTTGCAGAGATGATAGAATATTAGGTCATGGTAATGGCAATCATGGGCGTTTGTGGTGATCATGCCCCTTATCAATGGAAATCATTTTGGTTTTCAAAGGATGGACGATAAGGTTAAGGACAGTTAGTTCCGGACGTCGAGGAGTTGAGTGACGTTCGGATTAGTCGTCAGGACTTTTGTTTTTCTCCTTTGGCCATACTATTAAGGAGGGCATGGATGGGTAGCTTGACCTAGGTGAGTCTAATGGTTAGGTGTGGTGCACACTTGTCAAACTTAGCACTAGGTAGCTCCAAGATGGCCCTGAGATTGTTTCAAACAAAAGCCGTTCAAGAAGTGTTTGAATCGGAAGTCATTTCGGCCTTCAAACAGGCGACAGACGCTGAAGGCAAATGCGACAGACGCTGACGTCAGCATCTGTCGCATGGAACTTACGAGGCCTGAGTGAATTTGGAGCGACAGATGCGAGGGTGAAGGGCGTCAGACGCGTCCCTCCCTGTTGCCCGTGCTAGGCGCCCGTAGTGCACAGCGTCAGACGCGTCTGGTGTGCATCAGACACAGTCCAGAATGCCCTGAGTTCTCTGATCACGTGACAGACACGTCTGGTGCTAGGGTGACAGACGTGGCCTAGTGTCTGTTGGCCCCTAATGGCTAGTCGATTATTTGGACTCTGTTACACATGACATACGCGCACTTCGGTGGTGACGGACGCGTCTGTTGGCCTAGAAAGTTGTTGTTTTTGAAGATAACGGTTGGAGAGTTGAGGGGGAGTATAACTACATTCCCTACCCCTCCATTTGAGGTGCTCTTGCTCATTTGTTTAGCTGAGAAACACCTTTCATGTGCAAGGGAGTGCAAGAGCTTTAGTGAGGATTGAGATTTGAGAATCTAAGATTAAGGACCCTCATTAGTGACTAAGGAGTAGCAAGTGTGCATCCACCTTCTCATTAGGCTTGTTGTGGTCAAGTGAGAGTTCTTGCTTGTTACTCTTGGTTATCGCCATCACCTAGACGGCTTGGTGGTGATTGGGAGCTTGGTGATCATTCGGCGAAGCTTGTGGATGACCCAACTCATCTTATGAGCGGTTGTGGGCGATTCACCATGACGGAGTGTCAAAGAATCAGCTCGTAGAGAGCACTTAATCCTCGTGCGGATCAAGGGGGAGCTACACCCCTACACGGGTGCTCCAACGAGGACTAGTGGGGAGTGGTGACTCTCCGATACCTCGGGAAAACATCACCGTGTTCCTAACCCTTTACATTCAAGCAATTACTTTCTCGCATTACTTTTTGTTGCTTGGTTTACATTCCTAAAATTGCCATGTTAGACTAGGATTAGAACTTAGGGTGCAAAACTTTTATTGGTAGAATCACTAGGAACACATGTAGGCACTAGGGGTGACTTCTGACTTAGTAGGATTTAATTCTTGCAATAAATTTTTAGAAAAGCCGAATTCACTCGCCCTCTTGGGCATCTTGATCCTTTCAGTGATAACAATGGGCCGACAGCGCAGGCTAAGGAGCCAAAGAATCACCAGAAGAACAAACATGTACTGTGGAAATTTTATCTCATTCGAGAGTTTATTAGACGAGATGAGATCAAGATGTGCAAGATACACATGGATTCAAATGTTGCAGATCCTTTGACAGAGGCTCTTCCACAGCCTAAGCATGAGGCGCACGTGAGAGCTATGGGTATTAGATATCTTCGAGATTAACTCTAGTGCAAGTGGGTGATTGTTGGGAGTATCCCCTAGAGGTTATCATAGAGATGATTGTATTGCCTTGTATCCATGACATATTATGAGTCCATTGAATATCCATTAAAGACAACTTGTATCGATTAGCAATTATGTGAATTGTTTGTAAAACTCTTTTACTTGTATGGTTATTCTAGAATGGTCCCTGATCGGAGTTCATGTTAGGACGCACATGAATATTAGATCAACACATTATTAGTTGATGACTATGTTTCACAAGTCATAGACATAGAGATGTCGAACTAATAATGTGGGCACATGTGTGACATGTAGGCTAGACTGACCCAATGTGAGATGTTGTTATTGTCTCGGTTCACATCATGTATGTTATGTCCTTAGACCTAAGATCGTTGTATGTACTCAATATGTGAAAGGACCTACTTAGAGACTATCAAACGCTACTCCGTAACTGGGTAGTTATAAAGGTGGTCTTCGGGTTTGTCAAGAAACATGCTGTGAGACATAGACAATCAAGATGGAATTTGCCCCTCTCTATGTGAGAGAGATATCAATGGAACACTCTAATGATTGGATCAACAAATGCATGGCCGTGCTTAGGTTAAGTGTTAACCTATGAGTTGGACCAAATATCGTGTGGCAAAATGAATAACATGTATATGGTTTGTGGTGGTTTGTCTAATATGATCTTTGTGTACACATAGGAGTTGACACGTCTTGCTAGAGACCGCTATCAACAAATGGCCAAGTAGGAGTACTCGGGCCATGTCTACGTGTGCGTGAACCCATAGGGTCGCACGCTTAAGGGGCTGGAAGTCCAATTCAGGCTGGACTCGAATTTGACTAGGCTTAGGGTTTTCTAATTGGGCCTCCAACTTGGGGCTGATTAGAGGCGCCTATATAAGAGAGGTAGGGGGTGCGGCCAAGGGTTTCATGCCATTAGGCAGCCACCGTCGCCCCCCCCCCCACGCTCATGCCTACTGCTCCTCGTGGACCTAGCAGTCCGGAGGCGCAATGCTTCCTCCCCGTACGTGTGGGATACCTTGGAGGTGCTGCATCTGGAGCACAAGGACGAACCGCATGAGAGGGACGATCCGCAAGCGGAGGGTGGACCTGACGGACGACCACGTGACTACACGGCACTGCTATGATGCGTTCGACTACATCAAGTCACTTCCGCTGCACCTGCGCGTCTAGTGGTAATCCCATGACCTGTAATTAGTAGTAGATCCTGGTTTATGAGGTCAAAAATTTTGATTTTATGGCTGGCGTAGCACCCTCATAACCCTACACTAGGTGCTAGTGGTGATTCTTAAGGTTGTGTAAGGGTGCTTAGTGCCAAATTTAAGTGCCTATAAAGCTAAAGGAACTAGGGTTTGTGAAAGTGGCATGCATTCTAAGTGTGGTGTCCATGCTCAACACTAGGATTGAGCCAACATAGACGTTGGGAGAGTGATAAGGAACTTACCCATGGGGACTTGGATCTATGAACACTCTTGCTAGAGGTCACCTCTCATGGAGTCCCTACACCCATGAGAGGGAGGCCACCAAGGATGAAGAGGATTACTTGGGGAGAGGCATTTCCTTCATGCAAGCACATATGGATTAGGGGTTTAGGATAGGACCATGAAAGAGATAGAGAAAGATCATCATGAGATCACACTAGATATATTGTCCTAGCTCATATTGATTTCTTGAGCTTCATCTTCTTATCCATGCCTTCATGCATGAGCACTCCTCCAATCCTCTATCTACCTCACACTCCTTGCTCATGTTCTTTCTTCTTTGTTCTTGTTCTTATTCTTGGTCTAAAGGGATATGGGGAAGGATGAGAGTGGTGAGGAGATGAGTGGGAGAGCTGGTCTGGTGACTTGGGGCTTCTCTGCAAGCTAACAAGGTGGGGCCAAGGGGGTTAAGAAGAGGACATCACAACATTTGCATGTTGTAGGGCCATTGATGTCTTGACATGTAGTTTGTCCTTACGTGATAGATAGTCCATCGGGGCCTCGTGGGCTTCGATAGTGTCAGGGTCATAATACCCCAGGTACCTCAAGACACTGATTAGTTAGCTGCTCAGGCGGCTCATGGTACACTTGCTAGCTAGTATAAGCCCAAACGACCGAGGCCTAGCTAAGCTGTGTGGAGCTAGGCTAAACACCAAGGCAGGAGTAGGCCATGACCTCCTCTGCCTTCAGCGCACACCACGTGACACCACGCAACCTCTCCTCCGTCCGACCTTTAGGAGGAACGGGGAGAGATCACACCTTGCCATTCACACCTGCTCTGACAGGAGCAGGCACACCGTAGTGACCCCACAAGGACCAAGGGGACAGTAGTCCCCTTAGCCCGGTCAAATGCCATCCCTGCACCACACAGCATAGACAAGATGACACCGCCAAGCAGTGACAGTCAGTACAGTGACCCACCGTCCAAATACGGCCCGATGAGACAAGTGTACGACCCTACCCACTACAGGATGGGGTTCACAATAGCAGCCTTGACTTTTGGGGCCATCCTAGCCAACGAAGGCCACAAGCTCGGAGCTTGAGGTCATGGCTATCGGCTCCGCAAGCACAAGACGACTAATGGCCCGGGGGTGGCTACCAACTCCCGTACGATGCCCCTGGAAGATCATGAGGCGATGATGAAGGCCACAGTGAAGGCCATGTCACACAGGACGGCTGGCGAACCAATACTGTGTCCACAGTGCCACCACAACCGGCACAGTAGCACCACACCGCCCCATGCCATGCGTGGGCACAAGACCATGATGACAACCACGTCCAGACGTGTGCTACACCAAGACAAGATAGTGTTCCTTGCAAGCCAAGTTAGCTAGGTTCTGTCTCTCAGGCTCACGACCCCTCGGTCGGGAGAACCTATCTCTTTGTACGTGACCTGGCCCCGGACTCTATATAAGGGCAGCCGGGGCACCCTTCCAGGGGACGGACTCTCAAATCCCTCATTCAGGGAGCTCTCCACTCTCCTACCTCATTCCACTCTTCTTGCATACCCCATTGTAAGAACTTTAGAGCATTCAACTGAGGAACACGCACTTGATCTTCTCTGAGACTGGACGTAGGGCTCTAGCCTGAACTAGTATAATTCCTTGTGTCTTTTGAATGCTACTAGGTCTTCTTGGAGCAGTGTGATGATCATACAAATTTACTAGTCGGTCTACAAAACACCGACAGATAGGCTAACTCATCAAATTGTTGACTAGCTAACTGATAGATAGTCCGCTGGGATCCTACAGTTAGTCTTCTGAAACACTAAAGGCGCTAGTTGCCAAGCTTCGTGGCTTATTAGTTGACTTGGTGATGCTCCTAGCAGGGCACATCCATGAGTTGTTAAGGGCCTTAGAGGCTTGGTCAATCCTTATCTCAAATAGCCTCAAAGGGTTTCTCCTTCCTTAAAAAAGATGATCGTTGTTGGTTGCTCTGACATTTGCCTTAACTACACCTAGCACCTGATCCTAACTTTCCCCGAGGTTGCTAATAAGTCCTTATGGTGAGGCCTGCTTGCTTTGTAGCTGGGCCATGTGGGTTGTTGAACACATTGGGAAATGCATTCCAGTTGGGGTTCCTACGTTCGAAGATCAAGTATGAGTATGTGATGATTAGGGTCAAACAACTAAGGATAACCATGTGGGACAAGAGGATGGTCAATAAAGATATTTCAGAAGATTAGTCTAAAGATCAAAGCCCTGTTTGACTTAGGGATAAAGGGCTCTTTTCCTTGTTGCTCCTCGGGTTGTGGTTTATGAGATTAGGGCAAGAGCTCAACTTTACTTAACAAGGGTTTTTAGCAACGTTTTATTTGGGGGTGTTTTCGTATCGTGACACTTCCTCGGTTTCTAATTCTGAATTGAGAATCGAATCCATTCGTTAGCGAACATATTGTACAACCATACACGATTTGATTATGATCTTTGTGAATCGTCTACAAATAAATTGTTCTTCATTAACCTAAAGGTTAGTTATCGATTAATCTATACTCAGTCGTATTAGTCATTACAAGTTACGATCATGAGTGCTTATTATATCTTGGGAGTTCGTGTTTTTGTTTCGCTGTAGGCTCAAGAAAACTTAGGCCAGTCTCGGTGGGAGTTTCATATGAGTTTTATTTGCATTAAATAAGTTGGAACATAGGCATTTTTGATGACATGACAGTGTATTTAAGAAGAAAGCGAAGAAATGATAAAACTCTCTTGGCACGATTACCAACTATGTATGAGTTATGAAATTAAATGACTATGAAACTATAGAATGAAACTTTGCATTAAAAGTGGGTGTTTCATCCAAGTTTCATTATTTTGGAAACAACGCCAACTATCCAACTAAGGCCAATCTCAGTTGGAGTTTCATCAGAGTTTCATTTGCATTTAATGAGCTGCCACATAAGCGCTTTTGATGATGTGGCAATGTTTTTAATAAGAGAGAGAAGTGAGTTTCATGCATGGTGAAACTCTTTTGGTACGAATATCAACTCTCTATGAGTCATAAATTAAATGTCTATGAAATTTTAGAATAAAACTCACCATTGAGAATGTGTATTTCATCCATATTTCATTCTATTCTAGGTGACGTGGCCGTGAACCGGAGCTGACCATAGATTGGGTCCAATAATCTGTCCATTGACGCGCTCCATCTTGTATGGACCCCTCTATCCATCATGCAACCATGCCACCAGGAGTAGGGATGAAAACGGATCAGATACGGACGGATATCACTGATATCATATTTGTTTTCATATTTATGTCCGGATTCGGATTCGAATACGGATAGTATAAAAAATGCCGGATAAGATACGATTGATATCGACATCATAAATATGTGATTTAAATATTCGGATACGAATACGGTATCAGATGTTACATATCCAGACTCGGATACGGACGGATTAAAACCCCTCTAAACGGATTCGGTCTCGAATACGGTCGGAAAATATCCGTACCTTTTTCATCCCTAACCAGGAGCATCTGGCATTCTAACGTGTCGCCGTCCAAATCAATTAATAACACGCAGTACGATTGTTGCTGCATGCAATGCACGACTCAAATATAGTACACGCTTATTGTACTGGGCAGGGAGTTGTTACACCGATCGATCATGTGCATTGGATGGATTTCCATGACGTTTCACCGGGCAACACGGCTGCACACATATACACGCCTGGACCAGAGGAAGAAGACGGTACGCGAGAGCAAGTCTTTGGATTTTCATTGGACGACCGCTCCGACCCGGCGACCCGAATGGTCGGGTGTTGCCTGCTCTTCTCTCCTCGTGTGTGCGTGTCAGTGTCGCGTGTTGATCAACAGGTCACATGGCCCGGCGTACATGTTACTTCTAGTGAAAATATAGCCAGTCCATTTGGTATCCCAGTTTTTTTCCAAGCAAAGAGAGAACTTTATTAACTGGACACAGGAGAGTTACAATCGGCATTGAGGAAGTTCTAGACACACGCAGGTGCTTGTCCAACCATGCCGCGAAATGCTTACACACCCAGTGGCGGAGCCAGAAATTATAGACAGGGGGCCGGTCCAAAGAGTTTCAACCATAAAATAACTGAGTGTAGCTTATTTGTTTAGATTTTTACACTGTGGATGTGCTCGTCTAAAGATAAAATGCAAATTTATGTGATTTTATTGTCCAGAAGTCATCAAAAAATATATAACAAAGCTTTTATTATATCCTTCTAATATAGATCATTAAATTATCTATTACATAAAAAGTTTGCACTTATGTTGGGGGGGGGGGGGGGGGGGGGCATGGCCCCTGCCAGCCCCCTGGCTCCGTCAGTGCTTACACCGTGGTCTAGCTAACAAAGCTAAAGCATTAGCTACTTAATTACATTCTCTCTTTACTTAAGAAGTCTTCCAATCATTCAACAGAAAAGCAAAACCTTTTGCATCCTCTAATATTAGGCTGATTTCTGACCTGTCCACCGAGGGGCTATTGATCGAACAAATGATTCTTGAGCAATCTGATTCGACGATGATTTGGTATCCCAGTTTATATAAGACTCCATGTGTTCAAAAACTAGTGCATTCTTATAAAACTCATTTTACTCTTATAAAATTTTAATTATCTCTCTTCATTAGCACTATTCCATAGCAGCATATTTGTAAAGTTGATAGTTTATTTACTACTCATGGAACTCGTATGACACCCTCATTAAGACTGGCTTATAATACAAAAAAATTGAAACACACCAAAAAACTACCATACCAATGACAACCATAATACTCACTCAGTCCACAAAAGATTGCAATTTAACACAATACCATAATAAAGTATCTTGGCTTTGACTAACTATAGAAAATATTAATATTTGTAATATCAAGGTAGTATCATTAAATTTATCATGAGATGCATTTCATACTATATTTATTAGGTGTCATAAACATCAATATTTTCACTTATATATTTTGTCAGACTTTAGAAACGTTAACAAAAATGAATCTAAAATTGTATTTTTTTTCTTGGACAGAGTTAGTATAATGCACACATAAATAATCTTAAGGTTACATCGTCAAACTATAGCTAGCTAGAGCTAGAAATGCGGCGCGTGCGTGTCGGCGTGAGTGAAACGGCTGTCGGCCGTCCTCCACACGCTGCTGGTGGTGTGTCGTGCTCAGCTCATCCCATCCCATCCACACGCTGCTAGTAGTATTAGGGTCGCCGACTCGCCGCTCATCCGGTTGTACGCATTTTTGCATGCACATGAAAGTTCTAGCTCCTATGTGTGTGTGGCAGCTAGCCTTTGCTCGTGTCGCCGTCCAAAATTAAATAAAACACCCGGTCACGCGGTGGCGGTGCACCGAATGATGTATCTGAACCAAATTCTAGTCGCTGACTTGTCGTGCTTTCCAGGGTCAAATGCATGGGCTGCCATCACCTTTCGCCGTCCAAGAAGGCCGCGCGGCTGGGATACGGAGGAGAGCATTTTGGTCCCTCCAACTCCAATCCAACGGGGATAGGGTGGGCCCCGACCGTTTAGTTTGCATTGCCACGACTTGAAGACCTTTTGAAGACTTGAATGGAGTCTTCTGCAATGCCCATTGCGCCAATAAGGCCCAGTTACCCATTCCATTACAAACTGGGCCTCTTCAGCATCCATCAAAACAGGATGGCAATTGTGAAGCCTCCGGCTAAGATAATAATTCACTCCCCTCCGTCTCTCAAATAAGATATAAAAGCATTCAAAGTTTATCCCAATTATAAAAGATTCAAGTTCGAATTAACTCCCAAAATTAATAATTACATGTGGGTCTAGTTTGTCGTCTATCTATATCTATATCGATAACTGATATAAAAAGGCTAAAATTTATCTTGTAATTCTTTGTCAGGTCCATTCTATTTTGGCCCAACCACAAAGCTCACTTGCTTCGCGTTTGCACGCCTTCTACCCGCACGGCCGCAGGCGGCACGCCTCGCTCGCCTACTCGTCCACCCTAGCCACGGGTCGTCCACCTTGCTGTGGCCCTATTTAGAATGGCTTCTCAGCTGCTTCCGGTGAAAAAAATTGGCTAGAGGACCTCCAAACGCAGCGGTTTGTATCCGGCATTCTTTCCTGCTCTTCTTCTCTCCACGTCGTTTTCACACAAGTTAGAAGCAGCCTGAGGCGAGCGTCAAAAGAAATCCAACCAACTCCCGTCTACCGCTCGCGCCCCTTCCTCTTCCTCCTCTGCCTGTCTACCCCGGTCGCTCATCCCTCCTCTCTGGTGGCCACTTCTCCTCGACGACGATAGTGACTGGATCAGGCGACGAGCATGACCTTCGGTGACGATTGCGATCGAATTCTACGAGGAGCGCGACCGGATCCGGCGATCGTTTCTCCTCCGGCTGCCACTACTCCTCTCCAAAGGCGACTCCTCCCTCTGCGACGAGCGCCCTTCTCTCCGATGGCGGTTCCTCTCTCTGTGACAAGCACAACCTTTCGACAACTGCTCCTCCCTGTGTGAGGAGCACGCCTAGATTCGGCGGCCACTCGCGCTCGCGAGTTCTCCCCCACCTCCAACTTCTCCATGGAAGTCGGCTCCCAAACACCATGCTTTTTGCTGGTTTGATTCTAATCGAAGCCAGCTTTGAATCAAAGCATGGTCCAGCAAAGCTATCCCAAACAGGGCCTGTAGTCCGCCTAACCAGTGCCCTTCAATCGCACGCGCCAAACGTCCTCGTCTGGTCCTGCACACGACAGAGGATGTACCCGCCGTCGTCTGCTATGTCACTGTGATTTGGTTGCGATTTTAGATTGGGACAAAGAAGCAGAAGTCAGAAGCTGCCAAGCCGACCGATGCTGGCCTGGATGAGTATGAAATTTGTACTACAGTTTAAGTATACAATAATTAGCTCAATTGGACTATAGAAACTGCAGCTATGAATTAATTACAGAAAAACATAGATCTAAAGCTACACCAAAGAAATTATACTAAAGCATACCATATTATATATTCGCTGTGTAGATGTACTCATGTGGAGTCCAACAAAATTGGATTTTCCATTTTATAATTTTTCTACGATTTCCTATAATTTTTCAAAGATTCAATCAACATAAATAAAAAAGAAAAAGACAAAAACGTCTTTGAAAACCGCTTATAACCGGTCAGGGAGGTAAAACGAACGGTTTTAAAGGTTCAGGGAGGTTGTTTACCTGAGTTTTGAGTTCAGGAAGAAAAAGCAAACTTTCGCAAAAGTTGAGTGAGCTAATGTGGACTTTTTCCTATACAAATTACATATATGTTGATGCCCCTTTCCCATGGGTAGGGATGAAAACGGTACGGATATTTTCCGACCGTATTCGAGACCGAATTCGTTTAGAAGGGTTCAGATCTGTCCGTATCCGAGTCCGGATATTCAACATCTGATACCGTATCCGTATCCGAATATTTAAATCGCATATTTATGATGTCGACATCCAATCGTATCCTATCCGGCATGACTGACACTATCCGTATTCGAATCCGAATCCGACCAGAAATATGAAAACAAATATGATATCAGTGATATCCGTCCGTATCCGATCCGTTTTCATCCCTACCCATGGGCCGGGTGGTTGCACTGGCTGCCCCCCCCCCCCCCAACTTAGCTAGAGCCGGCCCAGACCACATGTTTTGTTTGTGATGAAAAATTAATAACGTAGGCAAAGGTTTACAAACATGTTTAACTTTTAACAAGATATATATGCATCCGTAGAACTGCACAGGCATGTTTAACTTTTAACAAGGCTGTGGCCGGAGGGTCCGCTACAATATTCAAACACCAAATCTACATTTGCTACATTCAGATGAAATCTTTGTAATATACGTCTAAAACAGATGAAATATTTAGGACATACAATTGAAACACCATTGCAACATGTGTAACATCTCGATCTACTTTTGAAACATCCAGATGCAACACTTGCAACGTACAAAAAAAGACAGATGAAATACTTGAGACATGTGTCTGAAATATTTGCAATATATGTGTATAAAAAAAGATGAAATATTAGGGATAGACGCTTGCAACATACGTGTACAACCATTGCAACATATGAAACATTCCGATCTACATTTGCAACATCCGCATGAAATAATTGAAACATACATCTAAAACAACCGAAACACTTGAAACATAGGCTTGCAACATGTCTGAAAAACATCCAGAAACACTTGAAACACAACATCGCGCACTGCCATGACCTACCTGGTGGGGAACTGCGGTGGCGCAGGCCTCCCTTTCCTGCCGACGACACTAGGTGGATGTGGCGTAGGCGCAGGCGCGGGCCTCCCCTGTTTCCCCTTCCGCGACGCGCGAGATGGATCGGCGTAGCGCTAGATGGTGGCGCTCCTGACTCGTGCTGGCGCGAGCTGTCGCTACTACAGTGGAGAAGGCCGTGGTGGGCCCGGCGTGAGTTGTCGCTGCTCCGGTGGAGAAAAGGCAGCTGATGAGCTGGAGAAGGCCGCGGCGGGCCAGAGGCATGGTGGAGAGGGATGAAGGTGGGCAGCCGGGAGGCGCTATGGAGAGGGATCAAGGCGGGCGGCTGCACTCGACCACGGTGGAGATGCTAGCCGTCGGCCCCTGGTCGCCATGGAGAACGCCAGGTGGTGTGGCAGAGCGCGGTTGTAGCTAAGTGCGTCCGCTCGAGCTGCAGTGATTTTTTTTTGGAGAAAGGAGACATCAGGTGTTGCGGCCCATGAAGAGGAGCATCCGGAGGATCGGACGTGCTCACCATAGCATTCTGTTCTACATGCCATATCATTTTCTTCTTATTTCTCACTTGGTTTTAATGGAATTTTAGTGCCATGCCACCACCGAGATTCTCCTCATATTTTTCCATAGAGTTTTTACTTATTTTTAGAGTAGTTATCATTACAAAGAGAGTTTTTTTAGGGGCTCTCCCTTTATAATAACCGTTCGATCTAGACGTCGTGCTATATGAGCCCTCTGTCATCCGTGATCTTACATGTAAAATGTCAGATTGCTAACATGACACGTAAAGAAAAGATTCAGATTGGTTCATGAGTCCTTGATTTGGGACTCTGTAAAAAACATGCCGAAAAAAGAAAGAAAGAAGGATAAATAGAAACGAAAACTAAATTCCTATTGAGAGAAAAAAAAGTCCTAACAGAATAGAATTCACCTTATCTACGGTTGACACTCCTTTTTCTATTTAGCCAATCATGCTCACATGCAAATATGAGATACGCCGTAATTGAATTCGGACTCCAATGTTTTTCTCCTTTATTACGTACATCCATGCAACTCATCCAAATATGTCAGATGCATAGGATTTCCAAACTTAAGTCACAAGTGAACTCCCCACCCCAAAGCTTCCGTGAAAAGTACATGTTACATACACATCCTTCTCTATTTGTATTAGAATTCCTTTTAGATTTGGAATGAGAGAGATTTAACGGTTATTACAGAGGGAGAGCCCCTAAAAAACTCGCTCTTTTATAGTTGGTTTCAAATGACGCTCGCTGCCAGGACCTGTGCTCCTGCATATGCCGCTGAGGATGGCCACAGTACGTCTGGAAGTTTGGATGCACAATCGAGTTTCGAGTCCAGGCCCAAGGGCGCCATGTAGACCAGGCTCCATCTGCTACGTACAAGACGCCAGACGATGTCAAATTATACTTCCTGCAATGAGTTTTCCGTGGCACACATGAGTGACGTAAATGAGCTAACCTAGCAGGTCGTAGATTGTTTATTTCTGTATCTACTTACGTATCCTATACTTAATATATGGTTATATTGTCAGAAATCGATGTTGATAGCGTTAATCTAAGCAAGAAATAATTAGTTCATAATTTCATATTCATATATAATTTGGACAATATATTGTTAATTGAAATAATCGCACGTGCATATTTGCTAGGACTATAAAAAAGCGAAGGACTGTCACCCTCGTATTCTTATTCACCTTAATATTTGTCCTTGATCTACTTGAGTCATTAAATCTAACGCTCCATATCTATCAACCGGTGGCCTACCTATCAATCTTACGTCTTACGTCTACATCTAGCGCGTTCCTGTCGTACAAATCTGCTTCCGCGCCCTCCCTCACGCAGTTTTTTTTCACCCAAAATCAGCGTACCCACCCACGCGTACCCATCTGGTGGTCGCCTCACCCGTGACTCCGCCTGCCTCCCACACCACCGCCCAAGCACCCGCCTCTGCAACTCCCCATCTACGAAGGCGGCGTCCGGACACCGTTCCCCTCCTGATCTGATCTAGGCAGTGTTTAGTTCCCTCAAAATTCCAAAAATTTTACAAGATTCTCCGTCACATCGAATTTTTGGACGTATGCATGGAGTATTAAATGTAGGTAAAAAAATAACTAATTGCACAGTTTGTCTGTAAATGTTGATACGAATCTTTTGAGCGTTAGATTTCCACAAGTAGGGCCGTGCGCCCGCCGTGTGGCCTCGAGCGGCGGCAGCAGCACAGTCGGATGGATTTGACCCTGACACCGACTATAGAAGCTACTTGATTACATAAACTTAAATACAGTGTTTTGAAATTCAAATACTAAACACAAGTTTGAACGCTTGAGGCGGCTTCGTTGTGCGTAGCAGCAGGCAAGTATCCTGGCAATTGGATACTTGGATGGCGTCTGTTTAAAGATGGAGTGGCATGCACATATGTACCACATAAATCATGGCATCATAAATATTCTATATCAGATCTTTCTTAATTTACAGTATCTTGTATAACTGGTAAAAAAATTTCTGTCCACTTTCTAGCCATGGCCCTACTTGTGGAAATCAGACAAGGAAATCTATATGAGGTGCTGCAAGCTGGTTCTGCTTTGCAGCAGCTGGGAGTGCAAGTGTGCAACCAGGACTCGTTGCTGTCGCTATCCGTCGTGGTAGTGCAGCACCTCATTGATGCCGTCCACTCTTTGTAAGTCACATAAATCTTTACAAAGGTAACTGAAATAATTTCTTGTTATGTATATTGTGAGGATCTGGGCAGTCATAAACATTGTTACTTTTCACGTTTGGTCTTTTGTAGGTGTTGCTTCAGGAAATTTGTGCAGTTAAGAAGCTGCTCGGCAGTGTATGGCCCTATTTAGTTTTCCCAACTAAACTTTAGTTTCTATCACATCGGATGTTTGACATATACATGAAATATTAAATATAAACTAAAAAATAACTAATTGCACAGATTGCAACTAATTTGTGAGACTAATTTTTTAAGCCTAATTAGTCCATGATGTGACACTGTGGTGCTACAGTAAACATGTGCTGGTGACGGATTAATTAGGCTTAATAAATTCGTCTCACGGTTTGCTGACGGAATCTGTAATTTGTTTTTTTATTAGTATCCAAACACCCCATGCGACACCTCATATAACATCCGATGTGACACCAACTAAACTTTAGTCCTGCATCTAAACAGCCCCTATGTATCATGATACTATTCACACTTGATACAACTGAAAATTTTAGTGCTCTAGCTTTTCCCCCTACTCCTGCAACACTTTTAAATAATACCTTTTTTCGTTTGTATTTGATCTTCCTTCAGGAAGATGACGAGGAATCAAGAAAGAGAACATTCTCTATTTAAAGGTATGAGCTTATGTGGATACTGATGTTTATATTGTGAAATTATTAAGTGTGTTCCCTTGGTGTTGAAGACTTAATATTTTAGACTGCTTTTGGGTTCTTGCTGAATGAAAGGGTGAGTCTAAGATCAGAAGAGAATTTTTTTGGGTTCCCTGACCTTTGTCTTGGTTGAGTTCAATCATTATATAAATTAAAAACATGCCTTAATGCCTCTAATTTTGACCTAATTATTTTTGTATGTTAGATTGCCTCATATGAGGCAAACATCAATTCTGATTCAAGGAGTTGACATGTTTGGTAGAATACAAGTTTTCTTGCCGACATTCCCAAACGAAATACAGGTGAGCTATTTTTTTTATTTGTTATTGATGGTAAATGTTAAACCTATGCATTTTTTAATATAAGCATCCACATTTCTTGTCAATGGTTCATCTAATAAATTTGTGACTTGCAGGAGCTGGTGACCGATGGAATGGTATGCTAGTAGCCCATTGGTGTGAATAATATAAAAAGCATAACTTTCAAGTCTTTAAGAACAGCATGATCAATTTGAGAGAAGAAAAGGACTTTATTTTCAAGAATTCATTGTTGGGTCTAGAACTAGGATAGAATAGAATAAAGGCATCCAATCTACAATGTCGCCTTGATGTAAATAGTATATAACTAGCAGTGTCACATTTGTTGTAATTAGTATATCATTAGTGAGTCCTTGTTTATTTTTCACTATCGTTTTTCAAATTATCCATGGCAACAGTTGTACACAATCAAAGCATACAAGAATCATGAGCTTCTGTGTGATGAGTTGTGCCTATTGGTAATCTGCTTGGCTTAGCTTGCAGTTCTCTCCGCACTTAAGAAATCAAATTAGCTATGTTGACGATAGAATGGTAACCTTCCACGAGAAGAAAATGTGAACTGTTATCTTGCCAGACACTGTATGGATGATTCAAATATCTCAAGATATATTAATACAGTAAAAGAGAGAGAAAATTTCAGTTTCTACAAACTCACAAAAATCGAAGTAAACTCATTCTAAGTTGTAACTATATATTACAGAAAAAAGAGAGCACATTTTAGTTTCTACAAACTCACAAAGATCAAAGTAAACTCAAGAGAATTACAACTAGTGACTAGAAGATTTTTTTTTGTTATTCCTCCTTTCAAAGAGAATTATTTTTATAGACACGTATGTTGAGTATGATAATTTGTAATAGACACGTGCATGCCGCACGCGTATTTCTATGTTAGAGGAGTCAAGGGCCTATTAGGCCTTAGCCCATTAGGGTTAATTAGTCCCTTGCTTAAGGGCCAAGTCAAACCTCTCTATATAATGAGAGGAGATGTATCAATCTAAAATCAAGCAAGAGATTAGAAGGAAAAACCTTCTCTCTTGCCGGCCGTGGGCGAAGCCCCGCGGCCGGCGTTCCCAGCACCCCTCACAGCCCTAGCCACCGGCCGTCTCTCTCTCGCCGACGTGAACAGTACCCGCGCGGGTACTGTAGCGCGCGGGTACTGTAGCGCCGCCGCTCTCTTCCTCCTCGATCCTCTCGATCACAACAGCGTCCATAACAACAATCTGGTATCAGAGACCATGTCGATCTCTGGTTCCGCCACCGCCTCGTCGCCGCCGGTATTCACCACCGCCACGGCCATCGTGGCGCCCCTGCAAGCGCAGCACTCTACGTCGCCCACGGACGCGTTGGCGGCGTTGACGGTGGCCGTCTACGGCCTCCAGCATCAGATGGCCAACCTCCAGCATCAGTTCGCCAATCTGGA
Organism: Saccharum hybrid cultivar R570; assembly: GCA_038087645.1. Lineage (NCBI taxonomy): Eukaryota > Viridiplantae > Streptophyta > Magnoliopsida > Poales > Poaceae > Saccharum > Saccharum hybrid cultivar. The sequence goes on from JAQSUU010000520.1 coordinate 11,222,672, forward strand.
TCGTCAGCTTCGCCGGGTGGAGAACCGATCGCCGCTGCCAGCGATCTGCCCACCATTGCTCCCGGTGGGTTCTCCGGCGCCGACGACCGCACCGGCGATCTACCCACCTCAACTGCCCTCGGTCAGTCTCCCTGCGCCGGCGCCCGGGCCTTTTCCGCAGTCGATCAGCTGGCTGCCGCCACAGCCGGCCGGCGGGCTCCCGGTCGTCGAGGACAGAAGCACCCCGGCGAGCACGGCGACGGTCGCTGCAACACCCACCACCGGTGCTGTTTTCTTTCCCGGTGGGCCGAGCCTCCAGCACCCATTCACCGATGGCATCTTTTATAGGGGTACCGACGTCCAGCAGATTCGGATGTCGGCTGCGGTGCGGCTGCAGGCTGCTGCACGCGGCTTCCTTGCACGTCGGCGAGTGCGGGAGATGCGTGATCTGCAGCTGATTCAGCCCTGCTCCCCTTCGCTGCCCCTCCAAGTTGTGTTTCGCCGCCTGGAGGACTTCGATCTTGTCAGCTGCGCCGCGGATCTTCAACATACGGTTTTCCCCACGGGCGGTGTGCAGGTTGTTTACCCCGTGGGCAGCGACCCCGAAGTCTGTGGCAGCGGCGCTAGGGGAGGCGCTCCCTTCCTTGCCACCAGCAGGAAAGCACTTCCCAGCGCCACCACATTCCGCCACCGGCCGCCGCGAGGACGTCTCCGTTGGTCGCTATCGCGACTAATTCCAGGTGGCTATGCCCGTGCACCCCTCTCATTCCGGTGGTCTCCGTGGGATCCAGGTGGCTACCGTGCAGGTTCATCATGCGGAGGGTGTCCGACGTATCTTCAGGAGTCAAAAATAAAGAGTCGCGGTCGATTTCAGGTCAATAAAATAAGCCGAGATGTAAAAGGCTTGTTTTTAGGTGTTAGGTTTGTGTTTCGTCGAGTCATCGTTAGGTTGCAGCTCGAGGACGAGCTGCATGTCCAGGTGGGGTGTAGTGTTAGAGGAGTCAAGGGCCTATTGGGCCTTAGCCCATTAGGGTTAATTAGTCCCTTGCTTAAGGGCCAAGTCAAACCTCTCTATATAATGAGAGGAGATGTATCAATCTAAAATCAAGCAAGAGATTAGAAGGAAAAACCTTCTCTCTTGCCGGCCGTGGGCGAAGCCCCGCGGCCGGCGTTCCCAGCACCCCTCACAGCCCTAGCCGCCGGCCGTCTCTCTCTCGCCGACGTGAACAGTACCCGCGCGGGTACTGTAGCGCACGGGTACTGTAGCGCCGCCGCTCTCTTCCTCCTCGATCCTCTCGATCACAACAGCGTCCATAACATTCTACTAGTCAATATAAATGAAGGACAATCCATGAAGATTACAAGAGGAACATTGATCAATGGGATCCTTATTAGAAGTAGATAATTAGCTATCAATTAGCACTACTGAACTTTTCATCGAGTTCATTGGAGTCTCGCTCCAATGGTATCCGTTGGTCGTGCGTGTGTCTCTAATTAAAATGAGTCAAACATAAAAGAATTTGACTTAATACAAGTCTAAAAATATAAGAATTTAATTTATTCAGGGAGCGAGGGCTGAATAATTTCATGCCGTCCCTTCTCTATTGTTCACTTTATTTACATTCTTGTGTTCTTAGTTTAAATAATCTACTGACGCAGACACGCGAACAAATCAGCAGGATTTGGACAGGGGGATCGAACGTGCACATGTATATAGCCCCCGAGTTCCACGAGAGACAACTAGCTAGAGCACGTTGTGTAGGCGTATCAGCTGGAGCGTAGCTTGGAATGTTTGTTGATGAGATGAGAGCGGAAATATGAGCGGTGTATATAGCATTCCAAGATCCGTGAGAAACGTGTGGACGGTGGATGTATACCATACAGTCTTCGTTCGAGTCCTCTCGAAGCTAGCATGCACACACACAGACACAGTCACACAGCGCGTTGTCTGTTCCCAAATTTTGATCGTGCAGAGGCAGAGCAGCACTTTTGGGAGCAGATAATTTTAATGGTTGTTGAGTTTAATCATGAATTTGTCGCCAACATCATCCATGCATCCGGTGGACGAGATTATCATCATCTGATCCACGCGCGTGCTAATGGGACGTTGTATGTACCACGCGATGCTTCAAATCCGACCGACGATTCCTTCCTTCCGTGGCCCTGCTCCTTCCTTCCATTTCCACCACCACCCACATGCAAAACGGCAAAACCACACCGGGCAAGGGGCAACGCGTCCCGTTCCGTCAATCCCTCTCTCGCTTGCTTGCTCGCGCGCACGGCGCACCGCACCATATATCCATCAAGCCCCTCCTACAGCCTCCAGCCTCTGCTCCCTGCCGTCTACATATCCGCTCTTCGGCTGGCGCCGCGTTCCTCTGCGATCGAGAGCCAGCCAGCCGCATTAGGTACGGAGCCTTCTGGAGTTCGGAGTGCTGGCGGTGCGGTCATCAACTGGCCTGGCCGCCTTCTGAAGTTCTGAGTGCTGGCCTCGAGATTCCAGTCGCCGGAGCGCGACAGGGGCGGCGGCGACATGAGGCTGCTCAGGATCGTCGGCAAGAGTGCCTCCTCTCACACCAAGGCGGCGGCGGCGCCGGATCCTTTGCCGGACGCCAAGGACGACCCGGATGGTGCCGGGGCGGTAACCGTCGTCGCAGCAGGCGCAGATCGCAACAACGGTTCGGTTAATGGTACGCGTCTGTCTGTTATTATCAGTAATCGCATCTGCTTTTGCTACAACCTTCGTCACTGGTTAATGGAGGGCTATTCATCCACAATGCCACAATTCTTATGTTTGTCTGTCACTGTATATATTTCATTCCCTCTTTTGTTTATATATAAAAAATCAATTTAATTACCCTGTTTACAGAAACACATATTAATTATATTAGTGGGTAGGGTGGGGGTTGTTATGGATTGATGCAAAAAAAAAAGCGATGAATCAAATTACTATTTGGTGGGATTACTGTTCATTCGGTGGTGAGTGGTAGTTAGCCCGGCATGTTTCGCAACAGCATAATACAAGATGTCGAGTCTGTTTGGTGGGATTACTGTTCATTCGGTGGTGAGTGGTCAGGATGGACGATCATATCACCAAGAACAAGACGGTTAGCTCATGCGTTAGGTCACCTGATTGTTTGACGAGCCTAAGAAGACGGTAAAGGAACGCACGGCCGTCCGGTGCCTAAGAAGAAGGTAAAGGCACGCACGTCCGATGGGAAATCGTCAATGCTGATGAATTCGAATTGAAGGATGGGAGACGAGTGTGGTTTGCACTATCTGAGTTAATGCTGTCCTGCGGGCGAGGTTGTGCTACCTTCTCTGTTTGTCAAACTTGAGGATGAACAGCTTTAGGCCCGTTTGGTTTGGGTGTTAAAGTTTAATAAACACTGTAGTACTTTCGTCTTATTTGACAAAAAGTTTTCAATTTTGGACTAATTAGACTTAATAGATTCGTCTCGTAAATTACTCCTAATCTGTGCCAACATGCATGCAACATGCATGCAATTAGTCTACATTTAGTAAACCATGCATTTGAGGGAACATTGATGTGATGGGAGTTAAACTTTAACACACTCAAACCAAACGGGGCCTTATTTCTTTCAACGAATGCGTCGTATTCTGCAACAGGCGCTTAAATGTGAGCTGTCCTGGATAAATATTATGACCAATTATTATTGGACAAATAAAAACTAATTTTCAAATATACTTTTCGATTCTAGAAGTCAATGGCACATATCTTCTTTCCCTGACAATAAAAAAACCATAGACCTTGTAATAGCACTTCCTTGACATTGGAAATTCATTCAATAATAATATCTACACCCATATTCTTTCACAACAAAAAAGAAGTCAAGCCTTTCACCTTTTCTGACAATAATAGTTAAAAGTAGCAACTCTCTATCCTTGGGAATTTTCTTTTTAGCTTCAATGTTACTACAACAGTTTCTTCTATTTCCAACCCACTTGCTGCTTTACCTTGTACTAAGTGAAGTTGTAGCTGCAAAAGACATTACTCTGTGTAAGTTTTAATTGCAACAGCACTTCGGCACTTGCCTTTGATACATCAACGTAGGATATAGGAGACAAAACACGCTTAATTTTGTTCTATTAATAACATGTGTATCTCCATGTGGCCAGGAAGCAAAGATGAGTTGTTCTTCGAAGCAAGGCCCTGGTTAGATTCCGACAGCGAAGATGATTTCTACAGTGTGAGAGGAGGTAAAAACATGAACAAGTAGACACACATGTGCTGGAGCACTGGGATTCAAATTTTCTCATTCTTCTGACATGTTTCTTCATATTGGCTGAAGATTTCACGCCATCAAGAGGCAGCACACCAGATCATCCGAGATTAACACCCTCAAGTGGGCGAATACTGGTAGACAGATCGGGTCCTTCTCTGGTTCAAAAGAAGCAGAGACTTATCGAGCTTCTTCAGGAGAAACAACATTATGACGACGAGGATGACAGTGTCACCGATGTTAGTAGTGATTTGGAACATAGCGCAGTTCATGCTGAAGAACACATGAAGGCTTCTCGCAAAACTGAGAAATCAAAGAAGTCATCAAGGTCAGGCTGTTTCCCAACCCTAGTCTGGAAGCGCAGCTTCACAAGCTGCAGGAAGAAGAAAAAGGAAAAGGAGCGGAAGGATAAAGTGAACTAGCATTATGATGTAAAAGAAAGGGAGAAAAGTTTCTAATTGGCCACGAAGGTGCGTGAACATATATGTCTTTTCATTTCTGAAATGCTGAAACCAGGATGGAAGGACGTTTTGAGTGGTGTACTGTTCTAAAAAAAGTTTAAAGGAAAGATAATATAGGGTAAAAATATACTGGACTGGTTTGTCCTTTCCAAATTGCTAATTTCTGTCGAGACTTGATCTCACTGTGTTTGCTGGACTGTCAACATTCTTACTGTTGCGATGTCCAATGACTTGGGACAGATGAAAACTTTGTCGGTGCCCCTTTGATTGTGCATATCCTTAATCGGATGTATCATTAAAATTATGCTGCTATCAAGGAATCACAGTTTGGCATACCTCTGGAACACAGGCTGACAGACATTACTTTACAAAATAACAAATGGATCAAAGAACAACCTTTTGCCAAAGTGCAACACTGCAACCTTTTCCTTTGGCAATAGCTCGTAAAGCATTGAATTTCCACTGAATTCTAAATTTCTAATAAGAGACTGGTGGTTATCGAAAAAATAAGGATCAGGAATTTAGAAGTGTTTGCACTGTTGCATTTAACGCCATGCTGCTGCAGATAAATGGACATTTTTGTTTTGTCAATCTGAGGACGGAGAACTTCATTTCTTAGAATGAAAATGAATGCATCTTATAGTGCAGGTGTTCTTTCTTCTCGGCTCAGGTTTTCCCAAATTGTTTCAATTTATTCTGTGCATACCTTAAGTCATCCTCTTTTAATATATGCCTGGTATAATCATGCCAACGATTTTTGACAAAAAGAAGTGCAGGTGTTCTGAATATTGGGAGCAATTAATTGACAAGATGCATACATTGGAAAAATCAATGTCCGTACACACTTTTCAGTTCTGGACAATGATAGAGATCTTTCTTTGCAGACAAAACTTTTTAATTCTAGAAATTGTACATTAATAATCTGTGCATAAGATTTCCATAAAAAAATAAAGTTAAATCATGCTTTTCACTTTTTGTGGCGAAGTGAAACACACCATCTTGAACGCAACTAGTTCTTTGTGGGCATTCATGATTTTTGTAGCATGAGAAGAGCTAAATACTGAACTGCACATATACATGAAGTGAAACCTAAGTTGAATTGTGCATTCTTGATTCTGATATTTTACTCCATCAAGAGACTGTACATTGTTAAGTGGGTAGATACCGGTAGACAGATCGAAGCCTTCTCTTATACTAGTATAAACAACATGCAGATACTGCTTGAGCTTGTTCTGGAGAGAAAACCTGTTCATGTTGAGGAACACATGAAGCCTTCTTTCAAAGCCATGAAACTGAACAAGTCATCAAATTCAGGCTACCTCCCAAGCTTAATCCTGGAGCAAAGCTTCAAGGGTTGCACAAAAGAGCAGACACGTATTGCCATGTCGAATTATGATTTCGTGAAAAGGAAAAACACAAGTTCCTAAGATGGATATCAGGTAGACCGCCAAATTCATGCGTGAGTACATATGTATTCCTGTTCTTTTCTTGAATGCTAAAAGTAGGACAGACAACAGTGGCATATTGTTCTGTAGAAAAAGTTAAGAAAAGATGGATATCAGATAGACCGCCAAATCTTGATCTGGCTGTGTTTGCTGGACTGTCAACATACTTAATGTTGCAATGTCGAATTGCTTACCTAGAACAAACTTTCTTTGGTCATCCTCTGATCTCATATATCAATAATTGGACTGAGATAAGTTGCATTTGAAAATTTTAATATACTTTTAATTAGTAAAGATTTAATGTCATGACAGAAGCCAAGTCCCTTATATGAGTTCCTTTGTCAGACGATGGAATGACATCTATAGTTCCTCTCCTCCCCCACCCTTTCTCTGTATCTGGTATGTTGCTTGAACTTTACTCTTAACAAGCACCAAAGAGGTAAAGCAGAAGGGTTTGAATACTAAGAAAAATCAGAAGGATAATGCAAACATGTACCGCATATTTTATTTTTGGTTGTACTGCATATTTAAACAAGTGCATTTTGCAATAAGATTTTCTTTTGAACCCAAAATACAGCAGGGGAGGCCACCACCATAGAATTTATTAAAACCAAAATGGACCACTTTACAAAAGGAAAAAAACAAATTGTACAACAAATAGAGGAAGAAGAGAAGAGGCCCGAGCAGGGCCAACGAGTAAACTTCCAAAGAGGTCTAAGAGGAGAAGAAAAACTGGTCGCTCAAAAATACAAATTCTATGGCTTGGAGCCTGTTATGGATGCTGTTGTGATCGAGAGGAGAGATGTTATGTGGAGCGACAGCGGCTGTCGCGCTACAGCACCCGCGGGTGCTACAGTGCCGCGGGTACTGTTCACAGCGGCGGCGCTACAGTAACCGCGGGTACTGTAACCGCGGGTACTGTTCCCGTGGTGGCGGCGGCTATGCGAGCAGCGGAGGCTAGGGTTTCGGGCGCTTGGAACGCCGGCCGCGGGGCTCTGCCCACGGCCGGCAAGAGAGAAGGTTTTTCCTTCTAATCTCTTGCTTGATTTTAGATTGATACATCTCCTCTCATTATATAGAGAGGTTTGACTTGGCCCTTAAGCAAGGGACTAATTAACCCTAATGGGCTAAGGCCCAATAGGCCCTTGACTCCTCTAACACTACACCCCACCTGGACATGCAGCTCGTCCTCGAGCTGCAACCTAACGATGACTCGACGAAACACAAACCTAACACCTAAAAACAAGCCTTTTACATCTCGGCTTATTTTATTGACCTGAAATCGACCGCGACTCTTTATTTTTGACTCCTGAAGATACGTCGGACACCCTCCGCATGATGAACCTGCACGGTAGCCACCTGGATCCCACGGAGACCACCGGAATGAGAGGGGTGCACGGGCATAGCCACCTGGAATTAGTCGCGATAGCGACCAACGGAGACGTCCTCGCGGCGGCCGGTGGCGGAATGTGGTGGCGCTGGGAAGTGCTTTCCTGCTGGTGGCAAGGAAGGGAGCGCCTCCCCTAGCGCCGCTGCCACAGACTTCGGGGTCGCTGCCCACGGGGTAAACAACCTGCACACCGCCCGTGGGGAAAACCGTATATTGAAGATCCGCGGCGCAGCTGACAAGATCGAAGTCCTCCAGGCGGCGAAACACAACTTGGAGGGGCAGCGAAGGGGAGCAGGGCTGAATCAGCTGCAGATCACGCATCTCCCGCACTCGCCGACGTGCAAGGAAGCCGCGTGCAGCAGCCTGCAGCCGCACCGCAGCCGACATCCGAATCTGCTGGACGTCGGTACCCCTATAAAAGATGCCATCGGTGAATGGGTGCTGGAGGCTCGGCCCACCGGGAAAGAAAACAGCACCGGTGGTGGGTGTTGCAGCGACCGTCGCCGTGCTCGCCGGGGTGCTTCTGTTCTCGACGACCGGGAGCCCGCCGGCCGGCTGTGGCGGCAGCCAGCTGATCGGCTGCGGAAAAGGCCCGGGCGCCGGCGCAGGGAGACTGACCGAGGGCAGTTGAGGTGGGTAGATCGCCGGTGCGGTCGTCGGCGCCGGAGAACCCACCGGGAGCAATGGTGGGCAGATCGCCGGCAGCGGCGATCGGTTCTCCACCCGGCGAAGCTGACGATCCAGATTGGCGAACTGATGCTGGAGGTTGGCCATCTGATGCTGGAGGCCGTAGACGGCCACCGTCAACGCCGCCAACGCGTCCGTGGGCGACGTAGAGTGCTGCGCTTGCAGGGGCGCCACGATGGCCGTGGCGGTGGTGAATACCGGCGGCGACGAGGCGGTGGCGGAACCAGAGATCGACATGGTCTCTGATACCAGATGTTATGGATGCTGTTGTGATCGAGAGGAGAGATGTTATGTGGAGCGACAGCGGCTGTCGCGCTACAGCACCCGCGGGCGCTACAGTGCCGCGGGTACTGTTCACAGCGGCGGCGCTACTGTAACCGCGGGTACTGTTCCCGTGGTGGCGGCGGCTATGCGAGCAGCGGAGGCTAGGGTTTCGGGCGCTTGGAACGCCGGCCGCGGGGCTCTGCCCACGGCCGGCAAGAGAGAAGGTTTTTCCTTCTAATCTCTTGCTTGATTTTAGATTGATACATCTCCTCTCATTATATAGAGAGGTTTGACTTGGCCCTTAAGCAAGGGACTAATTAACCCTAATGGGCTAAGGCCCAATAGGCCCTTGACTCCTCTAACACTACACCCCACCTGGACATGCAGCTCGTCCTCGAGCTGCAACCTAACGATGACTCGACGAAACACAAACCTAACACCTAAAAACAAGACTTTTACATCTCGGCTTATTTTATTGACCTGAAATCGACCGCGACTCTTTATTTTTGACTCCTGAAGATACGTCGGACACCCTCCGCATGATGAACCTGCACGGTAGCCACCTGGATCCCACGGAGACCACCGGAATGAGAGGGGTGCACGGGCATAGCCACCTGGAATTAGTCGCGATAGCGACCAACGGAGACGTCCTCGCGGCGGCCGGTGGCGGAATGTGGTGGCGCTGGGAAGTGCTTTCCTGCTGGTGGCAAGGAAGGGAGCGCCTCCCCTAGCGCCGCTGCCACAGACTTCGGGGTCGCTGCCCACGGGGTAAACAACCTGCACACCGCCCGTGGGGAAAACCGTATGTTGAAGATCCGCGGCGCAGCTGACAAGATCGAAGTCCTCCAGGCGGCGAAACACAACTTGGAGGGGCAGCGAAGGGGAGCAGGGCTGAATCAGCTGCAGATCACGCATCTCCCGCACTCGCCGACGTGCAAGGAAGCCGCGTGCAGCAGCCTGCAGCCGCACCGCAGCCGACATCCGAATCTGCTGGACGTCGGTACCCCTATAAAAGATGCCATCGGTGAATGGGTGCTGGAGGCTCGGCCCACCGGGAAAGAAAACAGCACCGGTGGTGGGTGTTGCAGCGACCGTCGCCGTGCTCGCCGGGGTGCTTCTGTTCTCGACGACCGGGAGCCCGCCGGCCGGCTGTGGCGGCAGCCAGCTGATCGGCTGCGGAAAAGGCCCGGGCGCCGGCGCAGGGAGACTGACCGAGGGCAGTTGAGGTGGGTAGATCGCCGGTGCGGTCGTCGGCGCCGGAGAACCCACCGGGAGCAATGGTGGGCAGATCGCCGGCAGCGGCGATCGGTTCTCCACCCGGCGAAGCTGACGATCCAGATTGGCGAACTGATGCTGGAGGTTGGCCATCTGATGCTGGAGGCCGTAGACGGCCACCGTCAACGCCGCCAACGCGTCCGTGGGCGACGTAGAGTGCTGCGCTTGCAGGGGCGCCACGATGGCCGTGGCGGTGGTGAATACCGGCGGCGACGAGGCGGTGGCGGAACCAGAGATCGACATGGTCTCTGATACCAGATGTTATGGATGCTGTTGTGATCGAGAGGAGAGATGTTATGTGGAGCGACAGCGGCTGTCGCGCTACAGCACCCGCGGGCGCTACAGTGCCGCGGGTACTGTTCACAGCGGCGGCGCTACAGTAACCGCGGGTACTGTAACCGCGGGTGCTGTTCCCGTGGTGGCGGCGGCTATGCGAGCAGCGGAGGCTAGGGTTTCGGGCGCTTGGAACGCCGGCCGCGGGGCTCTGCCCACGGCCGGCAAGAGAGAAGGTTTTTCCTTCTAATCTCTTGCTTGATTTTAGATTGATACATCTCCTCTCATTATATAGAGAGGTTTGACTTGGCCCTTAAGCAAGGGACTAATTAACCCTAATGGGCTAAGGCCCAATAGGCCCTTGACTCCTCTAACAGAGCCTGGCTTCATTTAAGAAATCTTGCCTCCAATGCAAGTGTCTCAATAAGAAAATAAAACAAACGATTAGACAGATTATTGAAGGATTGACTATGCAACTGTCCCTCAAATTGTGAATTGCGCATTTTTCATCATAGCAGTCAGAACTAAGAATATGCGGAAAATAAGGCATAAAAGGTTTTAAAAAATCATCAAATAATACGAAGGACTGAAATGGCGGCTAGGGGTGTAAATGAGAGCCAATAAAAATTCTTTGTGAGAACTTGGACTATATCCCAATTTCAAGTAAACTCACTTTTTCTCTAGCTGTCGAGGTCACACGAGACAACTTGTGACATGATGAATTAATGACCCTCATCAAAACTATAAGGACTTACTCAAACGATAATGATACGACGCAGGCATCCATCCGTCCGGCTAGACGCCACGCTCCTGCACTCTGTAACATCCCAGATGTTAAGAAACAATTAAAACTTAATTATGAAGCATCATCAAGCATAAACATCAAATGACATGCCATAAATACATTCATGTTGCACAAGTTATTTTAGTCATGTTTCATATGTTTCATATGTCATGTTTCGCATGTTGCAAAAAGAGTCTCACATGTTGCCTTGCGATGTTTCATATAAAGTATAGCTATGTTTTAAAGTTATGTTTCATAGGTTTTGATCAATGTTTCATATATTTCATATACATGTTTCACATGTTTCAATAGTAATTTGATATGTTGTTTTTACTAGCATGCTTAAATATGTTAATAATTCCATGTTGCTTATCACAAGAAATAATGTTTTATTAGGGATAAATAATTAATCATGTTTTAGTTAAAAAGAATAATCAATTGAATTCAAAACCCTGATTTTCGAAAAAATCTCATTTTACCCCTTTTTGTGTAATTCAAAATCTAAGAAAATTTTGGGGGTGAGCCAAAAAAGCAAAGTTGTAGATCTGGTCTTGTTGTACAACTTTGGTTTTTGGAGTTTTCAAAGTTTTAGTGTAAAAGTTGGTGTAATTTTGAAAAGATTTAAATCTCAAATTTGACCCATTTTTATTCCCCTATTCCAATTTCAAAATGGAGGCATAATTTGAAAATAGTCTGAATAGAAAAGTTGTAGGTCTTACCTAGATGTACAACTTTGGTATTTTAAATTTTTGAAGTTTCAATATAAAATTTAAAAACTTTGGTATTTTAATTTTTTGAAGTTTCAATATAAAATTTAAAGTAATTTTTAATTTACCAATTTCCAGAAATTGTCCCCTTTCAATTTCAAATTCAAATTTTAAAATCCAAGCTGAATTTGAAAATGTTTTCAACATGAAAGTTGTAGAGCTTAAAAAATTGAACAATTCATATCTTGAGAATTTTCAAGTTGTTCTACAAAATTTGGAGTAATTTATAAAATTCAGTTAAGGTTTGGAAAAGGGGGAAAAGCTACAGTGCTCGGCCTATCAGAGCAGAGCTCACCGCCGGCGACCTTCTTCTAGTTTCCAGGCGCGTCCGTGGTCGCCACCTCCTGCTCAACGTGGCCGGGCACCCCTTGCGTGTCGCCTCGCGCTACCTTGGCCGCCCGTTATCACCCCAAGATGCCAGCCATCTTCTCGTTTCCTTCCCCTGCCCATTCACCGCCACCGCATATGAGCTCGATGCTCAAATTTCCCAACCACCTCGCCATCCTTGGGCAATTGCTCTTGCCTGCAGCTTCGCATCGCCCTTCACACCTGCCAAGCCTGTTCTCAGTACCCCGCGCCGCTTGAGCCGCATGCACCGCGCTGTTCTTCTCCGCGGCCGGCCACTAGCGCCGCCAAGGTCCGGCCACCGTGGCCAGGAAGCTCAGGTGCATCTCTTTCCCTCTCATTTCGCGGCTTAACTCCCCTGGTGCTCTTGCACCTGCCCGCCGACCACCTTCCTCCGGAGCTGGCAAGCCGCCGCCGCCCGCTTGAACCGCCGCCGTCGTGCATCGCTGCTGCATTTTCCATCGCGTCGGACCCCAACCATCGGCTCCTCCGGGTCCAGCTTGGCGAGAGGAAGCCGCCGGTGACCTTCTCGTCACCAGAGGATCACTGCCGGCGAAGGTCCGGCCGGTCAGCGCCGCGCCCTGCTTTCCTCTCATTGGCAGGTGGGGTCACCACGGCCCCCAGCCGTCAGCCGCGCTAGGCCTCCCTGCGCGGGCCGTGTCGGGCTGCCGCGCCACCTGGACCACGTGGGTCGTGCGCGCCTGCGCCCCGCGTGGGCTGAGCTGGGCCGCAAGAGGGTCGAGCGGTAGGAGTTGTTGGGCCGGCCCAGTCCGGGTGGAAAAGTGGATAACGATTTTATTCTTTTTTAAAAACATGCTATTTAGTGCTAAATTTTGTTTATTTCTTTGTGAATTATTTAGAACTCCAAAAATGATGAAAATTTTTATGTCGCTTGTTCATGATATGTTCTTTCATGGAAAAATATGAAATGTCTAATTTGATTACTTTTTGAAGGTCAATTAATTAACTCCATTAATTGATAAATGACTTTTCCATAATTTTTCTAGGCTTAATTAGTTATCAAAAAATTGTGAAAATTGTTTTGCCACTTAGTTATGATGTAAGCTTCTTAAAATAAAAATTTGAGCTCTTTTGGAGAAAGTTGATTTAATTCCTAATTATGGTTTAATTGATTAATTAACAAAAGCAATAACGACCCTTAATTAATTAGGGTTTTGTGTGACTTTTGGATTGATTGATGACCTTGGGTCATTAGCATGTAATGACCCTTGGCATTTTTATTAGTTGTTTGAGTTTATGATTAACTTGTTAACTAGAATCTGTTAATGATAATTAATGTGTTTAACATAGATCATTATTGGTCAATGATTTCTTATGTAAGTAATTAGTGGTCTTGTGGTAGAATTACTTGTTATTAGATGCAACCTCTTGAGTAAAAAAAAAGTTACGGTTAGTTAACCTTTAAATTAACCTTGTTAGCTTACAACTGTAACGCAAAGGAAAGTTGTACTCAAGTAAATAACTAATGTTTATCCTTTCTAAATGTCTCTTATATGCTATGCCTTGTTCATCTTCATGCATCATTTTATCATGTTAAGCCTCGCATTATTTATATACGTGTAGTGCTTACGAGAGTGAGAAGGTTCGTGTGGAACAAGTGTTGACGAGGTTGGTGTTAATCAATCTTAGGAAAGGTGTCGTCCACCCATGGTGTTGGTGTCAAACTTGACTTCTACGAGAACTAACCACCGCTGCAACGCAGGTAAGCCCCGGACATATGACCACGCTTCTATTTTATAAATGCTTTATTACACTTAAAGTCTAGTGTAATGTGTATTAAGTTAATAGGAGTTGGTTGGAACCGTGGTTGTATGATTACCTTGATCTACATTTATATCCAGATGATATCCCACAAGTATATGTAGGTCGATCTCTTATGCTTAGTAATGCTTAGACTTCGGTAGAAGTCGAATAATGTTTTCTTTGATCACAAGAACAGGTTTATTCCTTGTTCCTCCTGACCTAATGACATGTCATGAGAGCATGTGGAAATGAATATGAGAATGAACTTGAGACCGAACGGGGCATGGAAATCGTCTTTGGTGGTTGGTCCCGTCTGTGTCGGTTAAGAACCGTCCATTGTTGGCCCTCGAGTCAAGGAATTTTGGATAGTACTAGTCACATATCCAAGGAAGGGTAAGCCTTACTTCGGTTATTCCATCACGAGAACGTTTAACCTCGCACTGGGAGTAGAGAGATGGCGAGAGTAGTGTGTACCCTCGGGGCTAGAATTGGGCCGGGTTCGAGGAGTACTGTGCTCTCGGGTGGCGATGGACACGTTCTGGTTTTGGGCGACCCAAGTAAGAGTTGATATATGCAAGATTTGGTTCTACATATGTCGTGTGGTTAGGAAGCTCCAGCTGGGTAAATCAAGCAGTTCGAATCGTCGTTACTCCACGAGAAAGGAGTCTTGACTGTGTACCAACATCGTAGCAACAATAGGAACATGGTTACTGTTGAACTGGAGATGGAAAAGAAGTGAATAACAAGTGTGATGCTTATGTTTTTGGTTGAGATAGATACATGTGCAAAAGTTAGCTATAATTAGGCTATACTAAAACTGGAGCCAAAACTTAATTAAAAGTTTGAAAGCAAGAATCCACTGGTAGTAAGCTTTTCTGCAAACTTTCTCTTTTCTAGCTTCACTGCTTCCCTTAAGCCAGCATATCCTTAGAGTCTTTTCTTTTCGTCGGGTAAGTATTGCGGAGTACAATTGAGTACTTAGGGTTTGTTAACCCCTGTTGCAGGTGCTGACTGGTGCTGCTAATTAGGTTATGTCGGTGGGCTTGATATAATTTGGTTGTCTTCTCCTGACTTAGGTGCTCTACCTAAGTTGTCTTCTGTAGTTCTACTTGACTTCTGCAATACAAGCTAAGTTTATAAAAAGTTAACTTAATTATGATTTATAAATTCATTATTGTTATTTTTTCGCACTTTGATGTAAAGTTTTATAGCAATTGTTGTAATGTTGTAGTTACTCCTTTGTTGATCCTGGTATGAGTTGTCAAACGTAGTTGAATCGGGCACCCGACAGATCTTCTTAGGTTATCTGGTGTACATGCATTGCTGTCAGAGGTCTTTGGGACAATGACAGGTGCATGTGGGCCATATAATTTAGGAGGTTCTGCTACACACTCTGTCTTATCCAACGCCGCTTGTCAGTCTGCTTCTTAAAAATAAAAGGACTGCATTGCTCCCTTCTCCGGCGCGAGGCCCACTCTGTGCTCATTGCCACACGGCGTGGCTTCCTGCCCCACTTTGCCGCGCCGCCGCGACATCCCCCGTGGCACCCCCATCCCCGCCTTCGTCCCCTTCTATGCATGCCGTGCTCTGCCCTCCGCCACGCCTAGCCCAGGTGGCCAGGAGAGGGGGCCATCGTTGGCCGGGCCTAGGCCAAGCGCAGCAGGCCGCGCCACCATCCTCAGTCGTCGACTGGCCGGAACCAGCCCCCCACCCCCTGCTCTATGCTGCATAGTATGGAAGAAGGGTGGAAAACACATGTTGTAAGCCTATGTTTCAAGTGTTTTTTTATAGATATGTTACAAGTATTTCATGTGGCTGTTGCAAAAATTTAGGATGTTACAAGTGTTTCAGACGTATGTTGCAAGCATTTCTTCAAAATGTTTCATCTGTTTTTCATACGTATGTTTGCAAGCATTTTTTATTTGGATGTTGCATATGTTTCACACATGTTGCAAGAGTATGTTCCAATGATTTCAGCTGTTTCAGTCTTATGTCGCAGTAAGTGTTTTTATGTTGCAAGTTGCAAGTGTTCAATCTAGATGTTGCATATGTT
Organism: Saccharum hybrid cultivar R570; assembly: GCA_038087645.1. Taxonomy (NCBI): domain Eukaryota; kingdom Viridiplantae; phylum Streptophyta; class Magnoliopsida; order Poales; family Poaceae; genus Saccharum; species Saccharum hybrid cultivar. Next base: position 11,238,403 of record JAQSUU010000520.1, read on the forward strand.
TTACACATATGTTTTAAGTGTATGTTTTAAGTGTATGTTTTAAATGTTTCATCTGCTTCAGACATATGTTGCATTCAAAAGTGTGTTCATAAAGTCATGTGGGCACGGCCCGAGAGCCGGGGGATGAGGCGCGGCTAGATCAGTGCCCGCGGATGGGGTGCGTTGGGGCCAACGGTCAGGGCGCATGGCGCGCCTGGGTCCTATGGACAGAGACATGCTCATCCTCATCCCCCGGCTCCTAGATCCCCGCCCGCACGGAGATAGGGGAGCGGTATCGTTGGAAGGAGCCGCCGGCGCAACGACAAGGTCGGGGTGCGCGTGTGGGCCATTGCGAGGTGGACAAGGGCGGGCTGCACGGGTGTCCAGACGTCCGGGTCCTAGCCATGCCCTTACTCATAACAATGTGGAAGCAGAAAGAATGAAGTCCTAGACTAAAAGCAGTCCCAAGAAATTTAGTGCACTACTTCTGTGTACTGCTTTAACCAGACCCAAAACTAAGCAAAAAAATGAACAGCCTTAAAAAAAATTACGAAGCACCAAAAACAAACTATCCGAGCTAAACTGAGAAGCTAAAACGAACCAACTGAAAAGCAGAGTTTGCAGGAACTGAATAACTACTGAACCTAGTGCAGCAAGCTACAGGTCTATAGATTTAAAGAGCAAGCAATGATTTCATGAATGATTGACTAGTGTAGCTTGATAGTGACTCATTGCTTGCTGCACGAGGTTGGTTAGGGTCACCTGTTTACCTGTTGGTCAAGATGCAGCTGCTATACACTGTACACTTACTGCAGACAGAAATACAGAGCAAAGCAGAGGAGAAATTTTCAAAGAACCACAGCTGAAGACTGAACTGAATTTCAGATTTTTGAAGCCTGATCAAACTACAAGAATCAGAACAATTTGCTGTTCCTCTACTGAACTGAATGATTCAGTTATGCTGCTCCTGAGAAATCCCAAAGAATACAAACTCAGAGACCAGGAGCAGCAACTGCTGAAGGCCACCAGAGAGAAAACGAAAAGCAACAAAAGAAAAACAGTACGGCCTGTAGCACGAACTGCAGCCTAAGCACCATTGAGAAAACTCCGAAATTTCTCAAAACAAATCCAAACGAACTAAAGTTTGACCAAGGCCTTGCCTCATCATGAGCAACACATCCCAGCAGAAATCCCTCAAAAAGATCGAGAATTTAACTGTTAATTTCAGATCAACCGGGAAACCGTAAAGAAGGGAAATTTTTGGGGGAAAATCATTAAATCGAGGTCTCGTGGAGGAATTCAACAAATGGATGAGTGAGCTACCTCCTCACTTATCCTAGCGCACTGGTCTCCCCCAAAAAATACCCCAAAACGCAGCCAAAAACAGAAGAACGAAAACCCCTAGAAAAATAGTAGGAAGTTCCAGAAAAAGAAAAAGTGCAAGAACAGTCGGGAGAGAAATTTGACTCAGATTCAAAGCAACGACAACATGAATTGCATCACAAATTCATCTACATGAACATGGCTAGCCACCTCCCTTCATCCACCGACTAAAAGGTGAAGAAATTAGAGCCCGCCCACTAAAAGGCGAAGAAATTAGAGCAAGAGGTGCTCAACTCTCGCTACTCCTGTCTCTCTTCTTCTCTTTAAGCATTTGGCTAATTGTATAGAAATAAAAGTAGGGTTGCAACAGCCACATCTAATATTCATAGTGTCATGGCTAATTACTAAATTACCCCTAGTAACTAATACTTGATACACATCTCCGAGGGGCAAAACTATTCAAATCTTTTCTCGCATCCATGACTTTATTTCGTCTAGATGCAAGCCTCTTTGATACCGCCACTTGTCCGGCGATCCATCATGGTCCGCTTTTAAGGCCCAAAGCGGCAAACCCGCCGCCTCCGATTTCGGGGCTAAAACTGCCATACCAACTAGAGTCACATAGCTCTTCCTTGATCGGTGGATCACCGAGTGCTTGCGTGCCCACCTCGACTTAGTCTAATCCCTGTCTTAACTTCAGTCAACACCGTCTTCATCACCATCCTTCATTTACTTGTCGATGTGCCCAAATGCTAGCTGTCATGGTATATCCATCAGCCCGCGTGAAAGCTCTATGTTTAGTGTTGGTAATTAGTGACAATGCCTAAGTACTAATCCTATGCCTAAGTTGTATATAGCATATGAGGATTAGTACATTCTAAGGTTGGTGGCAAGATGGACATAGTGATCATGATGGCCACACTTAGATTTGGACGCAACCCTACGTGATCAAGGCAAAGTTATATGCTTAAGGGTTGTGTTTTAGTAACCAAGACACCTAGTGGGTGTGGTTACATTATAGGATAGATAGCCGTACTATAAAGAGGGGAATGATGCGGCTATTGGACTCCTAAGTGCTTCTAGGTGTGTATTTCATAATCATATGCATTTGTATAGAACTAATAACGCCTCGAAAAATAATTGTGAAAATGCTAACACACTCGCACATGACGTGATGTGGAAGCTTACTGGACTCCAACCGGACGACGACACTGTGACGTCCGCTGCGACTAGCAGCGTGTCCAGTCGCTGATTCGTTGGAGCGCTACTCAGGCTTGAACAGCGCGTCTGGTCCGTTACGGGACCAGCGTGTCCGGTCGAGCTTCGCACGTCCGATCTGCGCGACCAGCGCGTCCGGTCAGCGTGACTGCAGCTGTTTCGAGTGCCTAACGGCTCTATTCGAAGGGGTACGTCTATAAATACTCGTTGTTCGGCTCAAGGCTCTTACTCTTGCACTCTTTGACATACTTGTGAGCACTTTGAGCTAAGCAACTCCCCTTCCACTTATCTCTCTTGCTTCTTTGCATATTCGAAGTGAGATTGAGTGATCCAAGTGCATTTGCATTGTGAGATTGCATCTAGTTGGCACTTGGTGGTTGATTTGCTGCGGGATTCTTGTTTCTCTTGGTGGTTGCCGCCACCTAGACGGCTTGGAGCAGCTTGGAGGCGTTGGCAAGAGTTGGTGATTGTTCTTGGCCACCTCCAGTGATTGTGAGGGGTTTGTGCCTACCTCGGCGAAGCGCCAAAGGCAACGTTAGTGGATTGCTCGTGTCATTTGCAACCTTTTGCCATTTGGTAGGTTCTTGTGACGCCTTTTGAGAGGCTCGGTGTGAGATCGATTAGCCACCGAACCACGTGGTGAAGAGGGACACAACGGGGACTAGCGTGCCAGCAAGCACGTGAACCTCGGGATAAATCTTCGTATCATCATTCTTATTGTGATTAATCGATCCCGGTGGTTGTGTATTGTGGAATTCATCTCTTGATCATATTGATTGGTTGGCTCAATATTTCGCCCCTCGGTGATACCCTTCTAACTCTCTCTTGTATTATTTTCTTAGTTACCTTGCTAGCTTGTTAGTATAGTTCTTAGCTTGTGTAGCTAGTTAGCTTTAGTTGTAAGCTAAGTTGTGCGGTTTGACTTGTACAGTTGAGTGCAATTATACTAGTATTGTGAATTGGTTAGGTGGCTTGCAAATACCCCGTAGGCTAAGCAAAACTCGCATCTCGCTACTTGTTATATTGATAAACTTGTTTAGCTTGTATTTGTAGAAATTTTTAAAAGACTATTCACCCCCCCTCTAGCCATCAAGCCTTTCAAGTGGTATCGGAGCTGTGGTCACCGTTTGTAAGGCTTAACAACCTCAGTGTAAGATGGCTCAAGTTGTGTTCAACTATGTCGGGGCAAGCCTTCATTCTTTGATGGTGTCTCATCTTTTGATCATTGGAAAAGAAAGATGAAGCAATATCTTGGCTCTATTAATGAGAAGGTTTGGGAGGTGACACATCATGATTATGCTATCATTGATCCCGACAACCTCACCAACAATGACTGCATCAACAACCAATGCAATACTATGGCTCTCAACACTCTCTACAATGAGATTAATGCAAAGGTCTTTGAGCAAATCAAGGATCTTGAGATGGCAAGTGAAGTGTGGACAAGATTAGAGAAAACATATGAGGGCACTTCAACGGTAAAGAGTGCCAAGCTCTATATGCTCAAGGATAAGTTTGCAAGCTTCAAGATGAAGGATGATGAGTCCATACCGGAGATGTTCTATAGGCTACAAGTTATTGTTAATGATCTCAAGAGCCTAGGAGAAGATGTCAAGGACAAGGACTTCTCACATAAGTTCTTGATGAACTTACCTAAGAAGTTTGCTATCTTAAGAAAGATGATCCAAAGAGAGGGTTTGGACAAGGTGACTCCAAACCAAGTGCTTGGAGATGTCATGACCGATGCTCAATATAATGATAATTGTTAGAATTAATTGCTCTTTTACTGTAATCTCCTAGCTAACTGTGCAGGCGCCAGCTATACTGGCCCTTTCACACTGCTGGCCCCTTGGGCCATCCCCTCTCTCTCCTATATAAGTGTAATCCCTTCTGTAATCTATCATCAAGGAATATACAAAGCCGAATGGCCTTTATCTAATATGGTATCAGTCTAATCGTATCCCCTGCTTCCGCTACCTTCTGCCGCTGCCCAGCCCGACCCGCGCGTGCCTTCTCCGGCCGCCGCGCTCAGGCTGCTGTGCCCGCCCCTCCGGCCGCCGCGCGCCCTCCTCCGGCCACCGCGCGTGCCCCGCCGGTCCCCGTACCATGGCTGCTCCTTCCTCCGGCGGCGATTCTGGCTCTGGCGCCTCGGCTGCCGCCGTCGCGACCAAGCTCCGCGACGAGGCGCTCGCCGCCGCCAAGGCTCTGGAAGTTGAGGCCGCCTCTCTGCGCGACTCCAACTAGGCGCGCAGCGCCCAACTCAAGGAGGAGGCGGACCTCCTCAAGTCCACCGCCGCCGCCCAGGAGCGGGTCCGCGCTGCTGCCACCGCTCTCGACTTGGAGCGTGAGCAGGCCGACCTGCTGGAGCAGCAGGCCATGGCCCTCCGCGCGCGGCTCCACCCCGAGCACCACCGCGACGATGACTCGGAGGGCGACGCTGACTCCATCTCTACTGAGAGCGCAGCTATCGCCCATCTTCATAGCCAGGCGGCCGCTGTGCAGAACATCAAGAACCTCATCCCTATTGTTCTTGATCTGCAAGCCTCAAACTGCTACAAATGGTGTGGTTACATCCTGCTCATCCTCGGCCGGTTTGCCCTGAAGGACCACGTCCTCAGCGACGCCATCCACCCCCATGATGCGGCATGGTCCCGCATGGATTGTGTTGTCGTCTCATGGATCTTCAACACCATCGCCCCTGACCTCCTCGACGTCATCCACGAGCGTGATGGCATCACTGCTCGGGCGGCGTGGCTCGGCCTCGAGCAGCAATTCTTCAACAACCGTGAATCACGCGCCATGCTCGTCGACGCCGAGTTTCGCACTCTCTGCCAGGGTGCTCTCTCTGTGGATGAATACTGTCGCAAGATGAAGAACATGGCGGACGCACTCGCCGACCTTGGCGAACCCATTCTGGACCGGACCCTGGTGTTGAATGTGCTGCGCGGCCTCAACGAACGCTTCCAGTTCATGTCGCAGCTCGTCACGAGGCAAAAGCCCTTCCCATCCTTCATCGACATCCGTGCTGACCTGAGGCTGGCCGAACTCAACATGGTGTCACCTTCAGCTCCGCCCTCGGCCCTTGTCACCGCACCGTTCAGCAAGGCGCCTGTTCCATCTCCTGTTCCTCAGCGCCCTCCACAGCCTGCTGGGGGACAATAGCTCGGCCACACCCCTGCTCCTCCACGTCACCCTCAGGCTGCTGGGGGCCAGCAGTCCGGCAACGGCAATAACAGCGGACGACGTCGCCGCGGTGGACGTGGTCAAGGCGGTGCCCAAGCCGGCACTCAAGCTGGCCCACTGAGTGGCCAACAGTGGCCATCCTTCTTCAACCCATGGACCGGGTCCATCCAGATGTGGCCCGGGTCCAACCCAGGCGGCTCTCGCGGTCCACCGCCTCACGTGCCCCCACCTCCACCGCCACAACAAGCTCTCATGGCCGGGGCACCTCTGGGTTACTTCTCCCCTCCGCCAGTCCCCGGGGCATACTACCAGTCGCCCTAGCAAGTGCCCACCTCCACCTGGTCACCGTCGCCATGGACTACTGAGGGCCTCACCAACGCCTTTAGCACCGTCAACCTCACTCCGTCGTCAAGCACCTCGAATTGGGTCTTCGACTCGGGTGCTTCCTCTCACATAGCCGGCACTCCTGGTATGGTCACCATGTCACCAACCTCCTCTTTTCCTTCTTCAATTGTTGTGGGAAATGGCACCACTCTTCCAGTTGTTGGCACCAGCTACTCAACCCTCCCTGGCCTATTTCGCCTCAACAATGTTCTCATTGCCCCTGACATTATTAGAAATCTCTTGTCAATTCGGCAATTCACCACTAATAATCTTGTTTTTGTCGAGTTTGACCCTCTTGGTGTTTCTGTGAAGGATCTCCGTACCAGGAACCTCCTCCTTCGCTGTGACAACTCGGGACCCCTCTACACCTTGCAGCTCCCGACATCACCGTCTGGTTCCTGTGCTCTCGTGGTCACTCCCTCTTCCACTACTTGGCATCATCGGCTCGGTCATCCCGGGAAGGCTACTCTTCAGACTCTTGCCAAGTCGTCCTCCATCATCTGCAGCAAGCCTGACGATGACACTCTCTGCCATGCTTGCCAGCTTGGGCGTCATGTCCACTTGCCTTTTACCAATTCCTTGTCTCATGCAACTAAAAATTTCGATTTGATACACTGTGATTTGTGGACTTCCCCAATTGTCAGTGTATCCGGTTTCAAATATTATCTAGTCATTATTAATGATTGCTCGCATTTTGTTTGGACTTTCCCTCTTAAGCTAAAGTCTAACACCTTTAATGCTCTCTCCAATTTTTTTTTGCCTATGTGCTCACTCAGTTTAGTTGCACCATCAAGTCTGTACAGTGTGACAACGGGCATGAGTTTGACAACTCCGCGTCTCGCGCTTTCTTTTCTGCCAAAGTGTCACCCTTCGCATGTCATGCCCCTACACCTCGCAGCAAAATGGCAAAGCCGAGCGCATGCTTCGCACCATCAACAACGTCACCCGCACCTTGCTCTTCCAAGCATCCATGCCCCCCCACTTACTGGGCTGATGCCCTTGCCACCGCCACTCTCCTCATCAATCGCCTCCCAACCAAGACCCTGAACATGAGCACTCCCTTCTTTGCCCTCCATGGCACTCTCCCCTCCTACCATGACCTTCGAGCTTTCGGGTGCACCTGCTACCCCAACCTCACCGCCACCATTCCTCACAAGCTCGCTCCACAATCTTCCTTGTGCGTCTTTCTTGGCTATTCTCCTGACCATAAGGGGTATAGGTGCCTTGACCTCGCCACAAACCGCGTCATCATCTCACGTCACGTTGTCTTCGACGAGACAACGTTCCCTTTTTCCCTCCGTTGACCTTCGCCACCCACACACGAGCTTGATTTTCTAGCTAACGATGATTCGTCGTCAGTTTTACTTCCACCTGCAGGTACACCGTGGACTGCTGGCCCTCTGCCAGCCCGTGTGCCCTCCCAGCAGGTGCCCACCTTGGGTGCATCGGCCCTCAGGCAGCCTCCGCCGAGCTTCGTGCCCCGGTCGACGGCCCCCTCTCCAGCTCGACCTGTACAAGCGCCCATGGCGCCCTCTGTACAGGCGCCCACTTCGCCGACGCCCATGGCACCCTCGGGACAGGCGCCCACTTCGTCGGCGCCCATGGTGCCCTCTGCAGAGGCGCCCCTGGCGCCCTCTGCTCTGGTGCCCATGGGTCCTCCTATACAGGCACCCGTGGCGGCACCCCCTGTACAACTACCTCCGGCGCCCTCCTTCAACAAACCACCAGTCATTCATGTCTACACCCGGCGTCCCCCCGCCCCCAGCTCGCCACCTGCGTCCACTGTTGGACTACCTCCTTGACGCTCCAACATGATTCCTTCACCGCCGTGCTTCGTCAAGAGTGACCCTCCTCTTCCAACAGGAGCTGTCCCCATCCCACCAGTCGCCAACACTCATGGCATGGTGACCCGCGGGAAGTCCGGTTACTGACAGCCGCGCCTCGCGCTGCACACTGAGGCTCTGTCACCTCTGCCACGCTCCTGTCGTGACGCCCTCGCTGACCCACACTGGCGTCGGGCCATGGAAGAGGAGTATGCTGCCCTACAGGACAACAACACTTGGGATCTCGTTCCCCATCCTGCCAAGGCAAATGTGGTCACCGGAAAATGGATCTTCAAGCATAAGTTTCATGCAGATGGCTCCCTGGACAGATACAAGGCTCGCTGGGTGCTTCGCGGGTTCACCCAACGTCCCGGCGTTGATTACGACGAGACATTTAGCCCCGTCGTCAAGCCTGCTACCGTCCGGACTGTCCTCACCTTGGCTCACTCCCGGGATTGGCCAATTCATCAACTTGATGTAAAAAACGCCTTCCTCCATGGGACCCTGTTAGAAACAGTCTACTGCTCACAACCCACTGGTTTTGCTGATCCTGCACTTCCTAGTCATGTATGCAAGCTCAACAGATCCCTCTATGGACTAAAGCAGGCTCCACGGGCACGGTACAACCGGTTTGCCTCCTTCCTGCTTTCTTTGGGTTTCAGTGAAGCAAAGTCAGATACATCCCTCTTCATACTTTGTCGTGGCACCGAGACAGTCTACTTGCTTCTCTATGTCGACGATATTGTCCTCACTGCCTCCTCCGAGCAGCTACTGCATCGCCTGATTGCAGCACTCAAGAATGAGTTTGCCATGAAGGACCTTGGCCCCCTTCACCATTTCCTCAGTGTGGCAGTTCAGCGCCACAAGAATCACCTCACCCTGTCACAGCGTCAGTACATCCTGGACATTCTTGCTCACCATGGGATGAGCGACTGCAAGCCTTGCTCCACTCCTGTTGACACCTGTGCCAAAGTTCCTACAGATGCCGGTCCTCCTGTTGCTGATCCCACTGCCTACCGCAGCCTTGCAGGTGCACTCCAGTACCTGACATTTACTCGACCCGACATTGCGTATGCTGTCCAGCAAATCTGCCTTCACATGCATGATCCCCAGGAAGTTCACCTTGTGGCTGCCAAGCGAATCCTTCGGTACCTTCAGGGCACCCTCAGCTTCGATCTGATTATTCCTCGGTCTGCTCCATCGCAACTTGTTGTGTATACTAATGCGGATTGGGCCGGCTGCCCTGACACCCGACGCTCCACCTCTGGCTATGCTGTCTTCCTCGGGGGCAGTCTCATCTCCTGGTCCTCCAAGCGGCAGCCCACTGTATCTCGGTCGAGTGCCGAGGCTGAGTATCAGGCTGTTGCCAACGGCGTTGCCGAAGCATCCTGGTTGCAGCAACTTCTACAGGAACTGCACCACCCTTTAAACACTGCCTCTCTTGTCTACTGTGACAATGTCAGCGCCGTCTACCTCTCCTCCAACCCCATCCAGCATCAGCGCACCAAGCACGTGGAAATCGACCTCCATTTCGTCCGAGAACGCGTTGCTATTGGTGCTGTTCGTGTGCTTCACGTTCCCACCACCTCACAGTTCGCAGATGTCTTCACCAAAGGGCTTCTGTAATAGAACCGACCAAATTATAAGAGCACAAGTACAAAAACAAGCACCGAAGCGCTTAAATTTTCGAACTTGAGCCCATATAATCCCGGTAGTCAATCAAAACCACGAAGGATTTCAAACCAACTTGCTTACAACCAAGATCGCATCATTCAACATACAACATCATACGTTACATTTCATAAGTTGTTTCGAAATAAGTTTACACACATGGAGTCGCAATTATTACAAACCAAGTTTATAAAGTAGCGGAAGCATAACACACGCATTAGTTCACATACTACTGCCAGTCTCAATGATCAACAACCCGCAAAAGCATTAGGAAAGTACATAAAAGATGATCATGCCCTAGTGATCTAGTCTTCGTCACCCGCAGGGTGGAGACAAGTTTTGCAGAAGCCTTGATAGAGCATATCATCTGCAACAGGAGGGAATAAACCCTGAGTACTGAAATGTACTCAGCTAGACTTACCCGTCAAAAACCAGAAATAAGATGACACCAAGGATTATGCAAGGCTTACACAAGAGGCTAGCTGACGTCACATTTTGCATAAAGGCATAAGTAATTGAAACTCTTATAACCTGTACTAGCAGTTCTTTTTAGCATTTACCTGTCATCTATCTTAGCACCTGCACTAAGCATGCACTTGATTATAATCAAACAATTATCCATATTATATCCAAAGCAGGTATAAATTATGGCAACATTGTATCATTCACTTAACCATCTGTTCATTTAATGAGATCTACGTTGCCGCTGCTCAAGTCAAGTGCTCACTAACTGGGAGCGACGGCGATTCGAATCGAATTCCTATCCAGCTGGAGGGGTATTTCTAACACTCACCGAGTCATGCCTGGCGAGGGCTGCTCAGGTCACCTTTGGTACAGTTCAGGAGCCGCGGGTCCGACTGATGTCGCATCCCCAAGGGCGACACTCTGCCAGGTGATAGGGACTCTAACCCCCCTTGGTCTCACGCCAATGTCCCCAAGTACATCCTTTCTCTCCTCCAAGAAGCAACCTACCATTCGATTCCCGGCCTGAACTGTATTACTCGGATTCGCGGTCGGAACGACTTATCCGGCCAACTAAGTGTTAGACTGCGTTCAACATGACTCAAGGACGTACAACGAATCGGTCTTTAAACAACTCAGACGGGCATAGCTCCGCACCCAAGACGTGAAGTGTCTTGCGGCTGCACTATCGAACTCCCGCCCGGTCTCAAATTCATTTTTAGGCATGGTTCCATTCACGATAGCGATCATAGCCACTCGTGACCCATTCCTAGATCTCGCGGATGACCGGAAATCACCTGACTTCTACCGGACTAAGCAGGGCTAAGCATTAACACGGCCTAAACCTAATTTAGGGTGTAAGTATGATATCTAGATAAGGACAGGTGTAATGCAACAAGTGTTTCCATACAACTCCTACAACTTAATGCAGTAAACAAGTAAAAGTACTCAAGAATTATTTTTCAAATGATTGGGTCAGCATGCACCGGGGCTTGCCTTTTAGAAAGGTCGAGGGCCGGTGGTCGGGACACTCGGGTAGGTCGTCAACGGCGTGCCCTTCGATGGCTACTTCGTCGGGTTCTCCCGGCTGCTCCTGGACTTCCTCCGGAATCACTTGCTTGAATTCGAGGAGCGTTACCCCCTCCGGAACACCTATTGCATGAGTGCTCAATAAGTATCATGGATGCATAATGGGTGCAACATGCTCGAAATGAAATGTATTTCAGCAATAAAAGTACTCTAATCAAGTCACTTCATCAATACGTGCAAATCTCTTCTCCGGTGGAGAAGTACTTACCTAATCTACCCAACCTAAGATATAGCTGTTCTTCTTCGGTTAAGGCCCTAGCACCTAACAATTACAAGAGTAGCATTACTTAGGTTACCACATCCAACACCAAAATACCACGGTAAGACATTCTGGACAGCAGCTCAAAGATTCTAACATAACTGAAGATTCCTAACTCCAAAATATATGATTTAAGACAATCTGGAAAGCTTAAGAAATGCACTTCAATTCATTTTCAGATTTCAACCCTAAATTCCTAAGTTTTCCATATCGAATTTCATAAGTTCCAGAATCTGTCCTCTCTAAATAGAGAGTAGCAAATTCTGGACTGTCACTTTAAACAGCAATAACTCCCAAACTACTAAGCCAAATGCTCCCAAATTTTGATACAAGCTAGTTTATCAAGCTTACTACAACTTTGGTATTTACAAGTTTTCCAGCAACCATCTTTATCAAAGGTCAAACCTAGAAATACTACCAGCTGTCCAGAAAACCTAGAATTGCAAAGATTAAATATTTATTTATGTGGCAAACATCCCTTAAGACCAAACTAATGTTACCACAAGTTCACATAGGTCACAAAAACACCAGAAAGTAAGGTGTGCCCACCTAGAATATTTATTTGTACTCATTTCTTAATTTACTTAATTAATTAAGTGGGATTTTAAACATATATGTAAACTGCTCCTAAAATTCTACAAAAATTACAGGAGACTCTATGAACCAAAAAGAGACCACTGTACAAATTTGAACTAAAATTATTTACAGAAACTCCTTAAACAAAATTCACAAGCCCAAAAGGCTGATTTTTGTATAATTAACAAATCCTATTAAAAAGTATCAAACAACAGATTTCATAATTTTCTTGGACACATTAGGGTACCAAGACATTCTCCAAAAAGTTATAAGAACATTGCACATGTAGAAAAATTACTAAAATTCATTTAAGTATTTCCTAAAATAACAAGATAGTATTATAACTTGAAAAGTACTTAAGCACTACTGCCCAAATTTTTACCAAAGCTAGAGAAAGTATAAATTAGCCTACCCACCAAATTTCATAATTTTTGGAACACCACAACTCAAGTTATGCATTTAACAAATTTGCCTTCATTTTAAAACACATTTCAAAGACCTATTTAAATCTCCTAGAAACTAAACATCACATATCCAATTTATATTTTTCTAAAATACTACACATCATGCAGGGTCTAACAAAATTTACTTCACAATTTTTGAACAAGTAAAACCCTAGATATACATTTTCCCAAATCTTACTTAAATCTGTGACAAATATGAAAGGAAAAACAAAACCGAACCCTAACTCGCTACTGGGCCGGCCCCTACGCGGACGCGGCCCAACTATGCGCGCGGCCGGCTCAGGCCGTCCCGCCCGCGCGCGCGTGGGGCTGACCGGAAGGCCCCACTGGTCAGCGAGAGAGAGGCGGAGGGGAGGAGCTGTGGTTGCCGGAGATCGCCGGCGGTGAGCCGACCGGTGAAACTGAGCGGACGAGCGTGACCATGTCATCGAGCTAAGTCGATTGGTGGCAAGAACGGGGCGGCGGAACCATGGGGAGGCGCTCGTCGTCGGGCATGGCGGTCCACAACCGCGGCTTGCCGGCGCCGGTGAGCTATACGGCGGCTCATCCCAAATGACCGGTCCCGTGAGCATCAGCGACTCTAGACGGACCCAACGCACCCAAGAATGAAGACGGTAGAGCACCAGAGGAGCACGGCCACGCAACGGGAGCGCTCCGGCGAGGAATGTCCGAGGCGGACGGTGGCGGACACGGCAATGCTGCCTTACCTCCCCACAATTGACCCAGCTGCGAGGTGGAAGATGGAGAGGGCTTCAAGGCGGAGCGGTGTGTGAGTTTTTGTGGATAGTGGTGCGGTGGTGCGCGCGCACGAGCTCGCTGGAGTGGAGGCGGGAGCTGTGCTCGGTTGTTCCGCCCGGTGGAGGGGAGAACAGAAGGGAGAGGGAGGTGTGGCGCGAGTGAGGCAGAGACCGTCGTCGTGGCGGCCTTGAAGGCTTGGTGACCTGATGGGTGGGACCGCGGCCGGTGTACGGCTGCCACCGCGCGGCCTCGCGTCGGCGTTGCCCTACCGTCGGTCGGCCACCGACTGAAGAACGGTCGACTGAATCGACGAGGCCGAAACGGTGACTGACAGTGAAAGTTTGTCGATGATTATCTCCTAAACCAGCTCGAGTTAGCAGAAGATGATAATACCAAAATTGTAGAGCTACATGAGGACTACAACTTTGTCAATTGGAGTTTGGACTGGTTCGGCCTAGATTTGAAACTACATAGCCCCAAAGTGGTGCCCTTTGAAACTGAAACGTGTTTTCAGTTAGTGAACCCGACTGAAACCCTATTTTCAAGACACCATATCTCCTAAACCATTTAGAACTAGGTGATGGTGATGTTGACAATATTGTAGAGCTAAGTGAGTACTACAAAAGTGTCAACATGAGTTGGAGCTGGTTTGGTCTGGTTTGCAAACTACAAGCTTCCAAAGTAGGTCACTATAAAACTGGAGGGACACTTTTGAGACTTAGAAAAATTCTAAGTGTTGAGACAGCCCCTCTAGCTGACTTGTAGGCCATTTTGAGCATGTTCTGGCCAGTTTCATGAGATGGTCATATTGAGACTTTTGTTCCCCATAAAATTCCCTACAACTTTGCTTAAGGGTGCTCCTCCATGCAAGGTCTCTAAGCTAGACTTTTTAATTGGTCAAACTAGAGCATCCTAGGGCTAAATGCTGGTCAACCACACCTTGGAGGGCATTTTGGTGATTTTGGTCAACATGAACCTTACTCCATTAGTGACCTTAAGTATAATTAAGGTGTTGTAAGATATAATTAGCTACTCTCCCCTTTTGTTACACCAACTACCTAGTGTCACATGATGTGAGCCAAACAAAATTAAAAAAAAACAACCACATTAGTTGCAACCACATAAAATAACATGAAATGATGCATGCTTATGCTCATGCAAATGCAATGCAATTATGGAGCTAAACACCTGAGGTGTTACAACTTCCGTCTTCTGTGTTCATGGACTTTTGCTCCAATCTGAACGTTCGCTCCACCGACGTTCCGACTGTGAGGGGGTGTTAGAATTAATTGCTCTTTTACTGTAATCTCCTAGCTAACTGTGCAGGCGCCAGCTATACTGGCCCTTTCACACTGCTGGCCCCTTGGGCCATCCCCTCTCTCTCCTATATAAGTGTAATCCCTTCTGTAATCTATCATCAAGGAATATACAAAGCCTAATGGCCTTTATCTAATAATAATGAAGATGAAGATGAGAAGAAGGAGATCAAGGTCAAGCAAGAGAAGCCCATTGCATTCAAGGATTCATCTTCTAAGGGCAAGAGCAAGGTGGAGAGTGATGATGATGATCCATTCGATGATGAGACCATGGCCCTCCTTGTGCACAAGATAGGAATGTTCATGAAGAAGAAATGATATGGGGCAAGGAAGAGGAGAGACACTATGAAGGTAAAGACCCTTTGCTACAATTGCAATAGCCCCGATCACATAGTGGCGGATTGCCCCTATGAAGATAAGAGATTTCATAATGGGGACTTGAAGCTCAAGAAGAACAAGAAGGATAAGAAAGAGAAGGAGAAGAAAGCAAAGAAGAGCTTCACATTTAACAAGAAGAAGAGGGGTGGTGGTTATGTGGTCACTTGGGATAGTGACAACTCCGATAGTGATGATGATGCAAGCTCTAGTGATGATGAAAGGACCACTCGACGAGCCATTGCAAGCATCGCCCTCTCCAACAAGCCATCCATCTTTGACACTACATCGACATGCCTTATGGCAAAGCCTACCATGGAAAAATATGATGATAGTGATGATGATTCTTGTGCTAGTGATGGTTGTAGGAGTGATGATGAGGAGGATAAGGACTACTCCAAGGATGATCTATTAGGCATAATAGATCAAATGAGCAAGGGCTATAAGAGGATAACCAAGAAGTACAAAATCTTGGAGCAAGAGCTCATTGTCAAGAGCAATGAAAATGATGCCTTGATGGAGGAGCTTGTTGCTCTAAAAAAGAGTAAGGAGTGCAAAGGAATTGAACAAGAGCTCAAAGCTCTTAGGAAATCCTTTGATGAGCTAGAGGCCTCTCGTGAGTGTCTAAAGGAAGACCACGAGGACCTTGAAGTTGCTCACACTAGGCTTAAGGAAGCCCACTCCACTCTACTTGAGCTCATCAAGGAAAGGGACCTCAAGTTGGAGAAGTTAATGAAGGAAGCTAAGGAGGAGCAAGTGATTGTCACTTGTGATATTGGACTAACATGTGATATTATTGATGATTCTTTATTTGTTGGTCCTACTAATGCTTCATGTAGCTCATCATCATCCACCACAACCAACTCTATCTCTACTAAGTTTCAAAAAAACTCTATCTCTACTACTAGTGATTCATCACTTGTGGTTGAGAATGAGACTCTCAAGAGAGAGGTGGATGATCTCACCCGCGTATTAGGCAATGCCTATGGTGGGGATGCCCGCTTGCTAAAATGCTTGGGTAGCCAAAGGTTCTCTCTTAACAAAGAGGGTTTGGGCTATACTCCCAAGAAGGGCAAGGTGACCTTTGTTACTCTAAAATCTCGCTTTGTGAAGAGCAATGGTCATTATTACAATAGATGCAAGCAAGTTGGGCATCTAGAGATTAATTATAATAAAATAAACAAGAACAATAACAAGTTTTATGCTAAAATGGATTGCATTCCTTTTGATTCTTGTTATGTGCTTACCAAGGGTGAGAAGGGTGTGCAAGCTAAGTTTGTTGGTACACCAATTATGGGTCCAAAGAAGAAGGCCATTTGGGTACCAAAGAGCTTAGTTACTAACCTCCAAGGACCCAAGCAAGTATGGGTACCTAAAAGACATTAATTTATTTTGTAGGTAAATTACAAGGCTATGTGACAATGAAAGTGCCGTGAAGATAACCAACAATTCGGTTCAACATCAAAGAACAAAGCATATTGATGTTCGTCATCATTTCATTAGAGATCATCAACAAAAGGGTGACATTGCTATTGAGAGTGTGGGCACCGAAGATCAATTAGCCGATCTATTCATCAAGCCACTTGATGAGAAGAGATTTCACAAGCTAAAGAATGAGTTGAACATACTTGACTTCTCGAACATGAGTTGATGCACCTCAATGTTATGACATGCCTCTCCTTCGAGCCCCAAGGTACAATTGGTTGACATGTCATACATTCTATGCTAAGGACTCGTTTAGTGCATCTAGTCATAATTTACATGTTCTAGGTTCATTCATGAAAATCAAATGAATTTAAAGGTTATATGGTGCCATTATTGTTTTTTTTTGCTATGTATGATCTAGTGGTAGCATATAACTTGTTTAAGTAGCTTATGATCCTAAGTGTTTAATCTAGATCACTTGTCTAAATATTTGCTTCAACATGGTGCATGATAACCCTTCTAGTGAGGTGTGAAGAAGCTTGCCCTTGGATCAAACCGAAGCATTTTATTCATGCAAGCAATCTAGGTTGAATCACAAACTTGATCCTCACCCCATAACATGACATGATATTCTATCTAAAATTGTTCCCTTATGGTCATTGGTGCCAAAGGGGGAGAAAATGTTGTTCACCAAGATAGATTCTAAAGGGGAAGATAACCTAAAGGGGAGAATTGATAAAAGAAGGGGATCAATTAAAATTTTGAGCACATAAGTAGGGGGAGCAAGCTTTTAAACATGAATGTTGCATTTCTTTGTGCACTTCATATGTATGATGTATAGTTATGCATTTCCTTTTCTCCGATACATTGCTTATGTGGTGACTTTCTAGTATAATTTGAATGGTATATTGAGGTACTAGCATGAATAGGAAGTAGTTAGATTTTTCTTGCTTCATGTTTTTCAAAGTGGTACTAGAGCCTTGCTTATAATGTTGATCTCACGAGGTTTCTAGTTATGTTTGTGCTTTTCCAAGTGATATCTAACTACACATGGTGCTAAGATGGTGCTTAACGCTACTCCGATGGTATCACGCTTCAAAGGTCTATAATCTCAAACACTTAGCACCTATTGGTAGACAATGCTCCTAATCTTTCCTATCTAACATGTATGCTTCTAAAATCCAAACATATAGCATACATGTTGAAACATCCTCAATTTTCCACAAAGGGAAAATCCACGGAATGAATTATAATATGATAAAACAAAGAGTTGATTCCATCATATTATCATATATCAGTTGCTACCATAGTCATACATCGTAAGATTACAAGAATACAATATATTACATCACTAGGGAACACACCTATTACAGAGTTAATCTAGCGGAAGTCTATCGAGTGAAGGCTCCTCCTTCACGGGCATTATCAAAGTTGGCGTAGTGCAGCGTAGATTCCATCTCTGAACCAAACTTGAGCGTAGGCACGAGACCTCCTAATCCTTCTAAAGTCAGCACCTCTGAGAAGCAGGAAAAATCTGCACACCGCCAGATGTGTGCAGGCCATGGTCAGCACTGATGAGCTTTAGTGGAAGAGATAAAACAAGGGATCTGGCGATCCTAGTATTTGGCTATGGTTTGCATCCTTAGCGCATGAGAAGTAATAAACAATATATTAATAATAATATAATTATCCAGTTTTAACACGTTCCCATCCACACCATCCGCATCCATCCACCAACCATCCATTCCAAACCATATCCACCATCACCACATCTCATCTCACACACTCAGGTTGACAGGCCAACTCCCTCTTGGCCTTGTCTCAGCGGCCCGCAGCCCTAAGGCTCACGACCGGATAATACCCCCAAACCCTGGAGGGAGGATAGAAGGACTCATCTCCTATCTAGTTGAGCGAAACCCAGGAAAGGTCCATAGCCGACAAGTCGGCATATGTATCGATCGATCAACCATACACTCTGCAGAGGTTGTAATAGAACCGCCCAAATTATAAGAGCACAAGTACAAAAAAACAATCACCGAAGTGATCAAATTCTCGCACTTGAGCCCATATAACTCCGGTAGTCCAATGAAATCATGAGGGATTTTAAACCAACCAACATACAAGCCAAGATCGTAGTGATTCAACATAACAAGTCACATGTTACAACCATTTCACAAGTAAATCAATTTACAACAGAGTTCAACATAGTTATTACAACTTACATTGAAAAGTAGCGGAAGCAAAGTAATTTGAAACTAACATTAATCTTATTTCAAATACATGCCAGAACGAAGGTCGACTTCCAACAAAAGCATTAGAGAGAATATAAATAAGAAGGATCATGCCCGTGATCACGCTCTGCCTCTACGACAGGAGTCAACCAACTCTTGCAATCGCCAGATACATCACAACCTACAACAAGTGGGGATAAAACCCTGAGTACGATAAAGTACTCAGCTAGACTTACCCATCAGAAACCAGAAATAAGGTGACACCAAGGATCATGCAAGACTGATATAAAGTGGGCTGGCTTGACAACATTTTGCATAAAAGCTTAATACAGATAAGTAATCATTAATGCTTAAGCATCAAGTTAATCATCATTAACCTGTCATCTATATTAGCACCTGTACTAGAGCACTCACTTGATTAGGAGCAAACAATATTAACCATAGCAGGTATAAATTGAGGCAACATTTCCATCCTCATCCAATTAACCATCCGTTCAATTTAAGTAAATCTACGTTGCTGCTGCTCAAGTCAAGTGCTCACTAACCGGGAGCGACGGCGATTCGAATTGAATTCCTATCTAGCTGGAGGGGTATTTCTAACACTCACCGCGCAGGCCCCTGCCAGGGTCGCACAAGCCACCTTTCGTACAATTCAGGAGTCGCGGGTTCGAATGATGCCGCATCCCCAAGGGCGACACTCTGCCAGGTGCTAGGGACTCTAACCCCCCTTGGTCTCACGCCAATGTCCCCAAGCACAATGTTACTCTCCTCCAAGATGCGACCTACCATTCGACTCCCGGCCTGAACCGTATTACTCGGCTTCGCAGTCAGAACGACTTATCCGGCCAACTAAGTGTTAGACTGCGTTCAACATGACTCAAGGACGTACAGCGAATCGGTCCTTAAACGACTCAGACGGGGATAGATTCACACCCAAGACCTCCATGCCTTGTCGCTTCACTATCATCATTCCGCCCGGTCTCATTTCACTTTATTAACACATGATTCCATTCCACGATAGCACATATAGCCAACCGTGCCATATATGAATATCCCTACATCTCGCAGGTGACAGGAAATCACCTGACTTCTACCGCTTAAAGCAGGGCTAAGCATCTACTCGATCCTAGTCTATATAGGATTCAAGGATTCATATATCTAGACAAGGAATGATATAATGCAGCAAGGTTTTCAACCAACTCCTACCACTTAATGCAACAATACTTATAACATATATAGAATTAATTGCTTTGAAGGTAGGAGGCTAATAATGCTCCGGGGCTTGCCTGGGATCTGACTCAAGTTAGAGTATGTCAGATAAAACCCGCTTGGCGAGCATCCTTCAATCTAGCACTCGTCCGATCCTTCTACCTTCGGGATGGATCCACCAAACACCGTCTTCGGGTTTGGCTCCAATGCCATTTCCTTCACACGTTTCTACTAGTGTACCTATATGAGATGCAAGATGCAAGTGCATGAATACATGGAAGTATAATAGACAATGCATCACATACAGTAAACAAGACAAACACCATATTACACTCCACATGCATAGACACTTCATGTTGCTTAAATAAACATCACCCAACCTAATATAAAAAGATGACAAGCATATTAGGCATGGCACACAAGGTTTCACAAGATCTCATGTGTATTAACTTAACTACCCTCAAAGGCATAAGTCACACTTAACAATATACAAGCAAACAACTATAATTAGAATTTATCCATTTCTGGACAAGCAAACAGTAGCTTCATAATTCAATCATATCTGGAGTTTTATAAATCCAAATGACTTGAAAGAAGACATTATGGAAAGCTTATGAAATTTTCTACAATTCATTTAATATTAACTAAGCCTGATTTCCAAGTTTAATAGGTTGAAAAGATAAAACTACAGAATCTGGTCTGCTCCAAACAGAGAGCAACCAAATCTAGAACCTGACTTTAAACATCTATAACTCAAAAACTAATTGACCAAATGCCACCAAATTTTAACACAAGCTAGATACATGAATTATATACAACTTTTCTAAAGACAAGGTTGTCAGAAAACATCATTATCATGGGGTAATTTACATTGCCCCCAGAACTGTCTAGAAACTACTAATTGTAAGAAATAATTATTAACTTATGTTGCAAACATATAATTGTGCAAAACCAACTTTACCAACATTTCACACATGACTAATGAACACCAGAAAACATAGTGTCCATCACTAAATAAATTCTTTTAATATATTTTATTAACTTATGTTGCAAACATATAATTGTGCAAAACCAACTTTACCAACATTTCACACATGACTAATGAACACCAGAAAACATAGTGTCCATCACTAAATAAATTCTTTTAATATATTTTCTTAATTTATTTAGATAATTAGGTGGGATTATGAACACCTATCAAAAGTGCATAATAAATTCTACCAAAATTACAGTGTCCTACAAATGCTACCAAAAGTCTACTGTCCAAATTTTAAGCCATTTGGACAAGTATATCAACCTCTATGAAAAAGACAAATAGCTATTGCAATAAATCATGTGAGAGCAAGTTAAACCTAAAACTCAATATTTTCTATGAACACAGGGCCATAGTATGAATCAACATGATAGAGCAACATCATACTAAGGTAATGGAATAACATTTTCCATTTTATCAATTATATATTATTTACAAGCCATTTATCAAGCCATAAACAAGTTAAACCAATAACTTGATCATACAGTAAGCAATGACCATGAAATTTATACCACAGTACATTCATAGCATGAAAAGACTACCATAAAAATTTCACATCATTTGGAGCAACACAACTCAAGATATAAAAATGACAAGCAATATAATGTAGATTTCCTTATTTAACAAGGTCAAATCAAAACCTTTAGAAAACAGTGAACAACTAGTGTGTTTGATATTTTTCCTAGCAAGTACATGTCATCACAAAATTAACAAAACAAGAATCACCATTTTTGGAGTTCTAAAACTCAAGATATGGCTCTGGTCAAGTTTATAAGCATTTTTAGAGCATTTTTAAAGCTTAAATAAAGACACCAGAAAACTTCTACAAATATCTAACATATTATGACTCCACTGCATATATCTTTTCTCAAGGTTTCCAAAAAGTCCACTTTTGCTATTTTTGGAATTACCTAGCATGAGATAGGATTTTCAAAGATTAACATGAAATGGAAATTCAAAATCAGCATTACCTAACCCTAACTTAACTCGCTAAGCGCACCCGAACATACACCCAAATCAGTCACCATTTAACCGATGTGCGGGACCCACTGCTCGACCGGGCTCGCTTGTCATACCCACACAGGGAGAGACAGAGAGAGGCGACGGCCTCCTTCTTCAGCTCACCGGGAAACAGAGGGGGGGGTCACCGGACTTGCGGCTCCGGCCGGCAGGGGCGGCGCCGGCGGCGAGGGAGGGGCCGGTGAGTGTCACGGTGTCGAGGCGCATCCAAAGGTGGTCGTAGCTCAGCGTGAGGTGGCCCATGGCCTCTTGGCCATGGATGCAGGCGGCTGCGGCCGCGGCCATCGGCGGTAGGCGAGCACCGGCAGCGGCGGGCCGAGGGGAAGGGCGGCGCGAGCATCGGTGAGTCCACACGCGTCCATGGGACTAATTGGCTCAGCTCGAGGCGACCCAAGATGGCTTGGCCACAAAAGGGCGGTAGTGCCGGTATGGCCGTGCCGGCGACGGCGACCACTGGTGGAAATTGGCTACGACGAGCACATGCGAGAGAGGAAGGAAGGCAAGGCGGGCACGGTGGCGAGCTCTACTTGGCCTACGACCGAGCCATCAGCGAGAACATTGGTGCGGACACAAGCTTTGCTCGCTCGTCCATGGCGGACGTTCGTCCGCGCACTGTGCATGCACCAAGGGCGAGAGGCAGTGAGCGAGAGGGAGTGGGTGAGGTGAGGGAGGGACTCAGGCGTCCGCCCTTGAGGGCGCAGGGGTGCGGGGCACGCGTACAGGGAGGTGGAGCACGTGGCAGCTGCGTCCAGCAATGGTGGGGGGCACAAACTCGTGCATGGTCGCCACGAGGCAAAATGTCGAGCACGTGGCGGGCGCGGTTCAGCCCGACTTCGGATCCAATTTCAGTATATTCCAGCGAGATTCAGAACAGACGCCCTATACAAAAGATCTTCATATTTATCTAGTCTACCAACTTGATTAAGGGTGATAGGCCATTAGAGCAACATATTAGGAGGTAATTAGGCTCCAAAGTCGACACTGTCAGTGACTTGATAGTGATTAAGCTTTGCTCGGTTTTCGCTAGTTTTGGGACGCCAAACTTGATCCAACAAATTCCAACTTTTTACATGTTCTTCTCCAAGGAATATACTCCAACTTTTATATTTGGCTCAACATAAGTTGCTTAGCAAAAACGCGAGAACGCGACGTGCCAACTGGTATTGGTGCTGGAATTCCCAGACTTGGAAAAATTTCTAAGTCTGAAACAACTGCAGCAGATTCAAATTTTGAGCCATGGTTTGACTTACCTACAAGCAAATTTAACTCTTGGTCCAAAAACATTATTTGCAGAGAACCAACTGAGCTACAACTTTCATTTAAGGCTCAAGGTCTAGATCAGCTTGGGTTGCAAGATTCAAAGCTCCAAAGTGGGATACCCGAGACTAAACTCCATTATGACTTAGCCAAATTTTCTGAGATCCAAAACAGCACTTTATTGAATTTTAGGAGCTCTATTTGACTAGGTTAGAGACCAAACTAGCTCTTTACCATTAAACAAAGTTTGTTCTACACAATATGAGCTACAACTTTTCTTTAAGATCAAACCTCATAACTGGTACAGAAGTAAAACTTTCACCTTGGTCAAAGTAGCAACTCGATAAAGCCTAAACTAGGGTTTTAGGCCAATTGGGGCATTTTCTTGACATTTGCTCAACATGAACCCTTCATGACTTTTGTTGTAGAGTTCATCTAGAGTCATTTGGGAAAATTTGCATGGTTTGGTTGATGATCTATAGTTCCATTAACTTAATAGTGCAATTCAAGCACTTAGTAAAACCATTCCAACCAGGATATAACTTATCATTTCATGTGACTTTTTGATTCCAAACTCCATCAAACTTTTCCAGGGATCAATATAGATAGGTACTAAGGTGAGACACATGAATATATTGTAATAACACTACCCAAGCATATAATTTGAAAAGGGTCCTATATGTAAAGTAATGGTGCAACATCCAACTTTAGGTAAGGCTCATCTCCATAGGTTGACCTTGACATCGTCATCTCCACTTAATCTATCATGTTTGAGCTCAAATCCATTGCTTAGTGATTGACAAACACCTAGGGTGTTACAGCCCTCCCCCCTTAAAAGAATTGCGTCCCAAGATTCGGTGCGAAGGACTTTTCAAGGGAAGAGAAGCATGTTATCCAATTCCAACATCTGCAAGCGCATCAGGCTACTTAGCTTCAAGCATTAGCGAGGCTATTTCAGTCATGACATTTTCTGATACTTGCTCTTCATGGTGAACTTTGTCTAAAGAATTTCCTTCATTGACTTCCATGAAGCATTGTTACTTTGGGAGGAATCCAAGATAGCACAGTACTGCATTCTCAATGTACGGAGATCATTTGGTCCATGAGCGAACCCCTCACAAATATCTGATTCTTTAATGAACACAACATAGGCCATATGAACTTTACACTAGACCAAAATCTTCAGAAGTATACTCGTTGAAATGACTCTATGTTCACAAAGTTTGAAAAGTAGTCCTCTACCAAAATGGCTTGAGCACAACCTTCCAAACGGGTGAGATAATAGACGACAAACATTCTCTGAGGCCATAGGATATTGACTAACCAATAGACAAGGTCTATGTTGGTCGTAAATGTTCATTCATTTAGACACCAACTAATGGAAAACTACTTGAGGTTCCATGTGTGCAGTTCTCTTTCTCTGATGACAACACTGTATTATCTGAGTCTATCGAGGGGTTAGTGAATGTGATAGCTGACTCTGTCGGCTTCGTATTTCTACCAACAGCTATCTAAAAGATTCTTTTATCCAAAGACAATAGTTATCTGAGTTGAAGCAGATGCAACCTCTTGGGTAAAAACATTGATAAGGTACTAAGGTATGTCATCATTGGAAAATTAGTACCAAAGCAAAATGTAGTGAGGCCTTAAGGACAACAAAAGTTGTAACATTTACTAAACCGCGGGAAGTAGTCTACCACCAAGCGATTGAGTAAAATTTTCCTTAGTGACTTAGTTGTACTGTAAGTTGAGTTGACTTGCAGCATAACAACTTTGTCAGGCCAACTTTCACCTTGAGGCTTCCTTTTAGGATCAAACAGCAGCTCGAAGATGAGAAATCTGTTGTTTGACACTTTTCAAATTGCTTTTGATTCGCGATGGTATAAATTGATTTGCAGAAACCAAGGCTGCTCATACATTGGGGATACGAGAAAGCAAAAGCAAATAAAAGAGTGTAAACTAGTATCTGTGAGACCTCAAAAGGGCCATTCAACAGCAGATCTCGACTATTAATTTACATACCAATCCGAGGATGCACACGCTTTGAACTTGCAGGTTACTTTTGCAAGGCAAAACACATACTCTACTTGGAGAACATTCCTACAAGGATAAGGAACCCTTTCCGAATATTTCTCAACACTTCATCCAATAGAGTCTTGAATAAAAAGTTTGTGGCACCTAGGGGCACAAGGATGCTAATTGAAACTAAGGACATGCTTTCTCTAATTCTTCACTTTAGCTGATAGAACACCTTGCACTATTTGTGTGATTGTCCAAGATGAAATTGACTTGATCACAATGGCTCTAGAAGATAGAGTATCACTCCAGTTATTGGCTAATTGACTAACTTCTTGTTGGTTATTGCTCTGTAAGACATAGCCTTCGCAGCTACCAAAGAGTCATTACCTAGCTAGAGATTAACCTTCCTATTGGTAACTAATTAGTTGTCTCTCAACACTAAAAAGTTCCAAATCTTCATTCTTGATCACAATAATTGTGGTTGACGCAGAACGAATGGTTGCCATCGAGGTCAGCAGATACAGAGTCTCACCAGAGATGGTTGATCTCAATGGTATGGTCATTATGCATACAAAGGTTAAAATTTGCTTAATGTGATGATCGAGTCTTATCCAACGGATGACTTGTCCAGTAGTAAGTGTTGTATGTCCTTTTTATCCAACAGGAATGAGATACGTTGCTCACTAGATGACGTTTGTCAATACTGGGACAACTAAGTAGAGTCACATGTCTACCACCTATTGCAGTCTGTTAATGTTTTTGTCAGTAACCTGTTCTTCAAAGGTAATCCTCTTAGCAACTTTACGAGAAAGCCCTACTACTTTTGGTCCAATATAAGGGTCTTTTGATAAGATATGGAAAGACAACCAAGGAAGAAGGTCACGTGAAAATCACATCAGTGTTGTTCTGCAATGGATTATGATTAGAAACCATGATACCAGCACGTGCCGAGCAGCACAACCTTGTGTGTGCACCCATAGGAGGCTCTCGGTTTCGTCGCGGCACCATTAGTTGCTACTCATAACACCATTACCGAACACACACCCGATGAGCAATTTCAAATGGCACAGATTGGGTTGATAAGGTAAATGCATGAATTTGCAAGCACACGATTTAGAGGCCATAGCAGAGAGATGTTGCGTCACACTAGCTAACCTTTGGGAGAGGTAACCGGAAGGTCCAACATGGATTTGGGTACAGTCTCCACAATTGGCAACGTACGAACCATGGTAAAAGGCTAGTGTTGATAGAAGTTAACTTGGTTGGTAAGTCGGTAAAGGTCTTCACAAAAAGGGTTGGAAAACATCCACGACTTATACAAACATATAGGAGAACTCAACTTTGGGCTTTTGGTCAAGCAAAGGCATGGATACAAACATTCAAGGGCTAACCACCAAGTCTACAGGCTCAGGCTCCTAAGAGAGAGAACCTAATTGCAGATAACACCAAGAGATCATTTCACGTAACTCGAGTGTTGCCCTAAGATAAAGCTATTCGACACTCGCATGCTTACCGAGGACAAACGAGGTGACAACTATGGCACTACCTAGATAACAATCATACATACAACATCACCGTCAAGCAGACAATTGAGAAATTTCAAACGAATGAGCTTAAGCAATCAATACAAAGCACAAGGCTCACCCAAAATAAGCATGAACTAACTACAAGTTTAGCTCAAAACAAACGCTAGCTACGGTAGCTAACTTAGCATGTGCACAGAATCTGGACAGCAGCATAGTAGTTACTTGTTTCAACCATAACTAAGGTGGTAGACATCCCATAAAGGTGATCCTAGACTTTCTAGAAATCTTAGGAAGTTTTCCACACTTTTGTTATTCATACCAAAAGCTAAATCATAGACTATCATGACCAAAAATGCTAATGTTTCAGATCTGTACCAATATGGACAGAAAACTGACAAGAACTTCAAAAATGCATAACTGGAGTTCTAGGGACACAACAAGGCTGAGCCTTAACTTTATGTAAAGCTTATTAAGTTGTATATAACTTTATTATTATCATATTAAGATGATTCTACAACTAACAAGGCCAAACAAGACAAGGAAGACATCTCTGCCCAGATTTGGACAGATTCTGTCATTCCACTTTACAAGCTCATAAGTAGAGATTTAGACCACCACAATTAATGCTATAGGACATTTTGGAAAGATTAGAAAAAGTACTACACTTCTTCTATTATCTCCAAGACATGATTCCATATGCACACAGGTCAACCAAATCAAACATACAAATCTATTCAGAGCATAATAAAAACCTGACAGTAAACTTCTAAATTTCATAACTCTCAAACTTTAAGACCTAGGGTCATGAATTTTTAGGAAAAGCTAGATAATTAAGTTAGCTATAACTTTGGTATTCTCTATAACTAAATAAAACACCAGTATGACCACAAACACATCACTACAACAGAAATCGTTCTAGCAGCCAACGTCCAACAAGCAAAACCAAGCTTGCCTTTGTTCTACTTAACAAGAGAGCACACAAACATGTTATTCTAGTAGCTCTAAATTTTGTTACGTTAGAGCAGCAACAATTTAATTCATTCACAAGAATCAAAATTACTTAAGTGAGGTCTAAAGCATTTGCAAACGTTTGTAGGAACAACATATCCACCACTTGGATAACTAGAGGATATCTATAGGTTCAAGCATGTAACCACACTTATTTCTAGCAAGGCTAAGAACACACTTTCCTCAAGTACTTTCTATTTGAGCCACATTGAACAAGACATTCATGTCTAACTCCACACAAGAAAAATAGTGTAACACATTGATCACAAGTTACTTATCATTTGAACAAGGGTGAGAGGAACATAGCCATGTATAAAGCAACAATCATGAAGATGCATGCTTCGTCCTATTCGTCCTCACAAGATTGCCAACCTAAGGTGGCGATCACGTTCTATGTCGGTGGCATAACACGCACTCTCTCGATATATAGCTAGTCGTCAGCTATATTCGACTTACGCATTCGTGGTTAGCGTACCTGCAGAAAAGTTTCATTGCAGCCCAACAATTTCCCAATATAGCACACAATGAAAGCAGGAAAGTAAAATTTTTAAGTACTCCCATATACATATACCCCTGTATATATACATGTAGCACCAAAACTACCCGAATCATTCGATCACCCACAATTAAGTACCTTCATATATACATGTGTGTAACATGTAAATAATCCAGTAACCAAAATTAGATCTCCCCTAGACCGAGGGTTGGACGGTCATGCTCTCACAACTCACACTTACCTGAGCGTAGGTGTGATGTTGCATAAAAGTAAACTAACGACATATATGGCTATTTCATATATGAAGGCTACCTCTAATCTGACACACTGGGTAGCATAGTGTGGGAGAGTTATCACACATACATACCTTGGCCTGGGCGTAGATGCATAAATGAAAAACCCCCAAGTTAGTACTTATATAAGCCACCTAATAATCCTTATATGGGCATAAGGAAATTGACCACTGACATACTTAGGTTTAGAATTCAGATTTCACAAACCTATATATAGCTATAAGTTGATAAAACTGATTTTATAAAACAAAACCTTTGTTTTAAATACACATACGACATGTTTAATGTTGAATCTTGCTCCGATACCAGCTGTAACAGAACCGTCCAAATTATAAGAGCACAAGTACAAAAAAAACAATCACCAAAGTGATCAAATTCTCGCACTTGAGTCCATATAACTCCGGTAGTCCAATGAAATCACGAGGGATTTCAAACCAACCAACATACAAGCCAAGATCATAGTGATTCAACATAACAAGTCACATGTTACAACCATTTCACAAGTAAATCAATTTACAACGGAGTTCAACATAGTTATTACAACTTACATTGAAAAGTAGCGGAAGCAAAGTAATTTGAAACTAACATTAATCTTATTTTAAATACATGCCAGTACGAAGGTCGACTTCCAACAAAAGCATTAGAGAGAATATAAATAAGAAGGATCATGCCCGTGATCACGCTCCGCCTCTACGGCAGGAGTCAACCAACTCTTGCAGTCGCCAGATACATCACAACCTGCAACAAGTGGGGATAAAACCCTAAGTACAACAAAGTACTCAGCTAGACTTACCCATCAGAAACCAGAAATAAGGTGACACCAAGGATCATGCAAGGCTAATATAAAGTGGGCTGACTTGACAACATTTTGCATAAAAGCTTAATACATATAAGTAATCATTAATGCTTAAGCATCAAGTTAATCATCATTAACCTGTCATCTATATTAGCACCTGTACTAGAGCACTCACTTGATTAGGAGCAAACAATATTAACCATAGCAGGTATAAATTGAGGCAACATTTCCATCGTCATCCAATTAACCATCCGTTCAATTTAAGTGAATCTACATTGCCACTGCTCAAGTCAAGTGCTCACTAACCGGGAGCGACGGCGATTCAAATCTAATTCCTATCCAGCTGGAGGGGTATTTCTAACACTCACCGCGCAGGCCCCTGCTAGGGTCGCACAAGCCACCTTTCATACAATTCAGGAGTCACGGGTTTGAATGATGCCGCATCCCCAAGGGCGACACTCTGCCAGGTGCTAGGGACTCTAACCACCCCTTGGTCTCACGCCAATGTCCCCAAGCACAATGTTACTCTCCTCCAAGATGCGACCTACCATTTGACTCCCGGCCTGAACCGTATTACTCGGCTTTGCGGTCGGAACGACTTATCCGGCCAACTAAGTGTTAGACTGTATTCAACATGACTCAAGGACGTATAGCGAATCAGTCCTTAAACGACTCAGACAGGGATAGATTCACACCCAAGACCTCCATGCCTTGTCGCTTCACTATCATCATCCCGCCCGGTCTCATTTCACTTTATTAACACATGGTTCCATTCCACGATAGCACATATAGCCAACCGTGCCATATATGAATATCCCTACATCTCGCAGGTGACAAGAAATCACCTAACTTCTACCGCTTAAAGCAGGGCTAAGCATGTACTCGATCCTAGTCTATATAGGATTCAAGGATTTATATATCTAGACAAGGAATGATATAATGCAGCAAGGTTTTCAACCAACTCCTACCACTTAATGCAACAATACTTATAACATATATAGAATTAATTGCTTTGAAGGTAGGAGGCTTATAATGCTCCAGGGCTTGCCTGGGATCTGACTCAAGTTAGAGTATGTCAGATAAAACCCGCTTGGCGAGCATCCTTCAATCTAGCACTCGTCCGATCCTTCTACCTTCGGGATGGATCCACCAAACACCGTCTTCAGGTTTGGCTCCAACGCCATTTCCTTCACATGTTTCTGCTAGCGTACCTATATGAGATGCAAGATGCAAGTGCATGAATACATGGAAGTATAATGGACAATGCATCACATACAGTAAACAAGACAAACACCATATTACACTCCACATGCATAGACACTTCATGTTGCTTAAATAAACATCACCCAACCTAATATAAAAGATGACAAGCATATTAGGCATGGCACACAAGGTTTTACAAGATCTCATGTGTATTAACTTAACTACCCTCAAAGGCATAAGTCACACTTAACAATATACAAGCAAACAACTATAATTAGAATTTATCCATTTCTGGACAAGCAAACAGTAGCTTCATAATTCAATCATATCTGGAGTTTTATAAATCCAAATGACTTGAAAGAAGACATTATGGAAAGCTTATGAAATTGTCTACAATTCATTTAATATTAACTAAGCCTGATTTCCAAGTTTAATAGGTTGAAAAGATAAAACTACAGAATCTGGTCTGCTCCAAACAGAGAGCAACCACATCTGGAACCTGACTTTAAACATCTATAACTCAAAAACTAATTGACCAAATGTCACCAAATTTTAACACAAGCTAGATACCTGAATTATATACAACTTTTCTAAAGACAAGGTTGTCAGAAAACATCATTATCATGGGGTAATTTACATTGCCCCCAGAACTGTCTAGAAACTACTAATTACAAGAAATAATTATTAACTTATGTTGCAAACATATAATTGTGCAAAACCAACTTTACCAACATTTCACACATGACTAATGAACACCAGAAAACATAGTGTCCATCACTAAATAAATTCTTTTAATACATTTTCTTAATTTATTTAGATAATTAGGTGGGATTATGAACACCTATCAAAAGTGCAAAATAAATTCTACCAAAATTACAGTGTCCTACAAATGCTACCAGAAGTCTACTGTCCAAATTTCAAGCCATTTGGACAATTATATCAACCTCTATGAAAAAGACAAATAGCTATTGCAATAAATCATGTGAGAGCAAGTTAAACCTAAAACTCAATATTTTCTATGAACATAGGGCCATAGTATGAATCAACATGATAGAGCAACATCATACTAAGGTAATGGAACAACATTTTCCATTTTATCAATTATATATTATTTACAAGCCATTTATCAAGCCATAAACAAGTTAAACCAATAACTTGATCATACAATAAGCAATGACCATGAAATTTATACCACAGTACATTCATAGCATGAAAAGACTACCATAAAAATTTCACATCATTTGGAGCAACACAACTCAAGATATAAAAATGACAAGCAATATAATGTAGATTTCCTTATTTAACAAGGTCAAATCAAAACCTTTAGAAAACAGTGAACAACTAGTGTGTTTGATATTTTTCCTAGCAAGTACATGTCATCACAAAATTAACAAAACAAGAATCACCATTTTTGGAGTTCTAAAACTCAAGATATGGCTCTGGTCAAGTTTATAAGCATTTTTAGAGCATTTTTAAAGCTTAAATAAAGACACCAGAAAACTTCTACAAATATCTAACATATTATGACTCCACTGCATATATCTTTTCTCAAGGTTTCCAAAAAGTCCACTTTTGCTATTTTTGGAATTACCTAGCATGAGATAGGATTTTCAAAGATTAACATGAAATGGAAATTCAAAATCAGCATTACCTAACCCTAACTTAACTCGCTAAGCGCACCCAAACATACACCCAAATCAGTCACCATTTAACCGACATGCGGGACCCACTGCTCGATCGGGCCTGCTTGTCATACCCACATAGGGAGAGACAGAGAGAGGCGACAACCTCCTTCTTCAGCTCGCCGGGAAACAGAGGGGGGGTCGCCGGACTTGCGGCTCCGACCGGCAGGGGTGGCGCCGGCGGTGAGGGAGGGGCCGGTGAGTGTCGTGGCGTCGAGGCGCATCCAAAGGTGGTTGCGCCTTGGCGTGAGGTGGCCCATGGCCTCTTGGCCACGGATGTAGGCGGCTGCGGCCGTGGCCATCGACGGCAGGCGAGCACCGGCAGCGGCGGGCCGAGGGAAAGGGCAGCGCGAGCACCGGTGAGTCCACACGCGTCCATGGGACTGATTGGCTCAGCTCGAGGCGACCCAAGATGGCTTGGCCACATGAGGGCGGCAGTGCCGGTATGGCCGTGCCGGCGGCGGCGACCACCGGTGGAAATTGGCTGCGACGAGCACACGCGAGAGAGGAAGGGAGGCAAGGCGGGCACGGTGGCAAGCTCTACTTGGCCTACGACCGAGCCATCAGCGAGAACGTTGGTGTGGACACGAGCTTTGCTCGCTCCTCCATGGCGGACGTCTGTCCGCACGCTATGCATGCACCGAGGGCGAGAGGCAGTGAGCGAGAGGGAGTGGGTGAGGTGAGGGAGGGACTCAGGCGTCCGCGCTTGAGGGCGTAGGGGTGCAGGGCACGCGTCTAGGGAGGTGGAGCGCGTGGCAGCTGCGTGCAGCAATGGTGGGGGCACAAACTCGTGCATGGTCGCCACGAGGCAAAATGTCGAGCACGTGGCGGGTGCGGTTTAGCCCGACTTCGGATCCAATTTCAGTATATTCCAGCGAGATTCGGAACAGACGCCCTATACAAAAGATCTTCATATTTATCTGGTCTACCAACTTGATTAAGGGTGATAGGCCATTAGAGCAACATATTAGGAGGTAATTAGGCTCCAAAGTCGACACTGTCAGTGACTTGATAGTGATTAAGCTTTGCTCGGTTTTCGCTAGTTTTGGGACGCCAAACTTGATCCAACAAATTCCAACTTTTTACATGTTCTTCTCCAAGGAATATACTCCAACTTTTATATTTGGCTCAACTTAAGTTGCTTAGCAAAAACGCGAGAACGCGACGTGCCAACTGGTATTGGTGCTAGAATTCCCAGACTTGGAAAAATTTCTAAGTCTGAAACAACTGCAGCAGATTCAAATTTTGAGCCATGGTTTGACTTACCTACAAGCAAATTTAACTCTTGGTCCAAAAACATTATTTGCAGAGAACCAACTGAGCTACAACTTTCATTTAAGGCTCAAGGTCTAGATCAGCTTGGGTTGCAAGATTCAAAGCTCCAAAGTGGGATACCCGAGACTAAACTCCATTATGACTTAGCCAAATTTTCTGAGATCCAAAACAGCACTTTATTGAATCTTGGGAGCTCTATTTGACTAGGTTAGAGAACAAACTAGCTCTTGACCATTAAACAAAGTTTGTTCTACACAATATGAGCTACAATTTGTCTTTAGGGTCTAACCTCATAACTGGTACATAAGTCAAACTTTCACCTTGGTCAAAGTAGCAACTCGATAAAGCCTAAACTAGGGTTTTAGGCCAATTGGGGCATTTTCTTGACATTTGCTCAACATGAACCCTTCATGACTTTTGTTGTAGAGTTCATCTAGAGTCATTTGGGAAAATTTGCATGGTTTGGTTGATGATCTATAGTTCCATTAACTTAATAGTGCAATTCAAGCACTTAGTAAAACCATTCCAACCAGGATATAACTTATCATTTCATGTGACTTTTTGATTCCAAACTCCATCAAACTTTTCCAGGGATCAATATAGATAGGTACTAAGGTGAGACACATGAATATATTGTAATAACACTACCCAAGCATATAATTTGAAAAGGGGCCTATATGTAAAGTAATGGTGCAACATCCAACTTTAGGTCAGGCTCATCTCCATAGGTTGACCTTGACATCGTCATCTCCACTTAATCTGTCATGTTTGAGCTCAAATCCACTACTGATTGACAAACACCTAGGGTGTTACAAAAGTTTTACAAACCCACAAGATAGCCATCCTTGACGGTATCCCGTCTAGGCAGATTCCGGCCGCTTGCTAGCCTAAGATAATGCCTCTCTACCATTCAGCCCTGGTACACCCCAAGTATGGTCTAGGGTGGCTGAAACTGTGAGTCAAGAGTCGGGTCCTCATGGTCTCAAGAGTCTGGTCCTGGACACTCGGCAAAGCGGCTGATTCCGGTAGTGAAGGCACACGCGCAGCACGCTCACACACCACCAAGTCGGGCACCCATAGCCAAACCATTCCCAGGGGTTCACCACCAGCATCACATCCCCGATATAATGTGAAGTGGAGTTAATAATAAGTATAGTGGTGTAATATGCAAGCAAGCAGGCAAGTAAGCATATATATAAGTGGGCGAATGCACAAAGCAGGGTGACATGGTAGAGTGGGTTGCATCAGGGTAATAATGGCTTAGATAGTAGCATGCATCACATTTACTAGCAAGGGAATAAATATAAAGCGCTAGCAATTCTAGATATTATGCAATGTCTAATAGGATTCTCTAAAAAGAGGGTGCTGCCATGACACCTGTGATGTAGATGTAGTAGAGGTACAACTCTCCATCCGTTGGTGTTCAATCAGCGGGGTTCTCTCCTCCTGAGTTGACTCCGTTCCACAGTCCTTATCGGCGTCCATGTTCTCTTGATCCGATCGTCAGCTACTCCGTGAAGCGACACGCAAGCAAGAGAACACGCAACACCCGAGAAGGCGATAAGATGTTGGAAGATCCAATAACACCAACAAGGCACTAAAAGACTCATAGCTTAGCCCTCTCGGCGGTTGTCTAATTTCCTCGAGCCAAAGAAACATGAGTAGTGGTTTGCTAAGCACAAGCTTGAGTCGTGGCCAAGCCAATGTGGCTTTATGATAAACGGTTCAAGCCAGAGCTTATCCAGAGCAAACACCACAGCTCACAATCTTTCAATCCGGGCGTCATGGAGATGACGGGAATCGGAAGATGGGCTCGACGAAGGAAGAACGACAGGGCTCGACTCTTGTAGCCTTATCCCACAAGTCACAATTGGACACGAGAAACAAACAAGAACGAATAATACTATTATGACTTGGCTCCAATGTACTTCGGCTCGCCCGCTATGATAGAGAGCGGTAGCGCAAAGGGATTGGACAGCGACGGGTTCCCTCGATCCACACGATACTGTCACATCGGGAAACGAGAAGCGAGTCGCTCAACCACACAAAGGAAGTGGGGTTAGCTAGGCACATCCATGTCATGTTCTCAGATGCATCTTCAAGGAAGATGGTTTTAGATGGTCAATCGAATCAACATGCATAGGTCCGAGGTACGACATAGACCATAGCTTCACTAACAAAAGGGGAATAGTCCGATCTTTGATCCAATCGTCACGGGCAAGACGAGATCGAACAGAGCAGGCTAACGGGGCAACAAGAGCAAGAACAACAAAGGACGAAGGTCTACTTCTTCCAATACACACGCCACGACAGAAGACGGGGCATCGGAAGGAAGCGACAAACTCAAGAACACCAAGTGCGCAAACCTCTTGTAGGGTACCCGACCTAGGTGCACTGGCACTGTGACATTTCTCTAATTCATAGCGGTGCGGTTGTCACCATGGGAATCGAAGAAACGTAATGGTCGACGGGATACAAGCATACATGGGCTTGAACACAAAGAAGCAGGTAAAAGCAACAGAGAGGTGTAGCTCCATGGTCATGGTGAGGCGAACTCATGGCCACAAGCTATATCAACATGAGTTGGCATTCATCATACCACGATTGTTTATTCTTGGGTCATTTCCCACAGGACTTGGTCATGAAAGGCTCAAGTGTGCGGGTAATATCCGCATCGCCATCGATGTTGAATATCGAATCCATCATGACTATGTCCTAGGGCCGAAGGTAGGAGCTAACACTCGTAGTACTATGAAGTCAACTAAAATGTGAGGGAACGAGTTACACTCGGCATCACGGTCATGGTGAGACGGATCCCGCGATCGTAACGTCCGAACGAGGTACGATCCCTCAGCCGGCTCGAAGGCATGGCACACAGGCAACAACTCCAACAACAACCGATAAGATCGAAAACACGGCAAAAGACAACACAACTCGACTCGACTGCGGAGTAGCACATTCCATAGCTGGGTGATGCATAGATCCTGTAAAGCAATCATGGACAGATAGGCTGTAAGGATTGGGTACGATCAAGGTAGATGTGCGTATATGGAAAATCCACATAAGGGCTTTCCAGGGTCACGGTAAGACATCGTCTATGAGTTGGTCACCTGAAAGTCCAGAGGGTATTGCGGCATGTCTCAAAGGGTCACGGCTTGCATCTGGCCAACAATGGCCTGCTAAGGCTCGATATGGCTTGAGTTAGCCAGTCTCGTGGGACTACGATGGGCCATGGTTGGCCGGGTATGACTACAGGTGGCCAAGGGCTGGTTACGACATCGAGTCAATGGCTTGGTCATAGATTCTAGCCGAGGGGTGCTCGGAACCATATGGTGGCATTTTCGGGCATCGTCTGCGACTTGCGCGAACGGTGTGAGCGCAAGTAAGGAGTGGGCTCTCCAATTCCGAGGGGTCAAAAGTACTCAAGGGTTGGTCCACATCGTAGAGCTGCTATTTTGAATTTATTATGATTTTTTGAAGCTTAGGGTGGATTCCCTAAAAAGAAAAGGGGCTTTTGTTCCAATTGGGCCACCACCGCGCTGCTGTTGATGTATGCTGGGCTCACTGCTGTTGGCAGCCCGCTCAACAAGGAGATGAAGAGGCCTGGCGCGTGGGCCGACTCTGCTGCCGTCGGCCCAGCAGCAAGATGGGGAAAAAGAGAGGAGCCACGCTGGGCTTTTATGATTTCGGTTGGGCTCGTGACCTAGCTAGGTGGGCCATGCGGGGCAATGAAGGCCAGTGTGTCTGGGCCAGGAGGCTGAAGGAACTAGGGGGAAAAGCAGGTCAAGGCTTTTGCCGGCCTGGTGCTCGACAAGGTGCTCCAGAGCCGTGCTGGTGTGTCCAGGTCGGCGTGCGGCGCCGTGAGGTGCAGCAACAAGGCCAAGGGGAGAGCGTGGCATGGTCACGTTCCTTGACCGGTTCCTAACTAGGGCAGGGTGGTGCTTCTCGGAGCTCGATGTGGGATGGCAAGGCAAGGGCGTGATCGTGCCGGTGCGAGCGCGTGAGGGCACGTGCGGGGTACGTGCTACGTCGGCGCGCCGGTGCCGGTGCTCAGGCATGTGTGAGGCCGTGGCGCTTCACGTGTCCGAGGCGGCGTGTCATGGTCGCAGTGCATTGTGGCCACGATGGCGTGCCATGCTTGTCTGTTTGCAGGTGGAAGACCAAGGTGAGGGCTTCGTCAAGTGCTCGGGCAGGGCTCGGCTTTGCGGCATCCAGCGCGTGCATGCGTGGTGAGGTGCAAGGCCAGCGGCGATGTGCTTGGGCTTGAGCGCGTGCAGAAGCACACACCGCGTGGAGGCAGCGCTAGCACATGAGTGCGGCGAGGGCATGGCCAAGTGCACGGTGCATGTGCTGTGCGTGCACGCCGAAGCGTGCAGTGTGTACGAGGGTGCACGTGTTCGTGTGGTGCAGGTGTTCCTGTGATCCTTTTGGCCAGCGGGCTCACGCGGAGCACGTTCCCGGTCACGGCAATGGCAATGGCATGGTGGTCTCCTACTCTAACCAGGTGGCTGGAGGTTGGTCTCGGCATTGGTGAACTCACCGTGGAGTGTAGCGAAGGGTCGAGGCCGGGCAGCGTGTTCATGGTGCTATGCCGAACTAGGACGGTCTCCCGGGCGACGCAGCTCGGTGACGTGGTAGGTGCCGGCGGAGTACTGCAGCGGCGTCACGGTGCGGTGGCGAGGAGAAGGCGACCGCATCGCGCCTCCTTGCGGGGGAAGACGAAGATGGCCACGGCAGACGTGCTCCAGAGCGGCGAAGACGGGCGTGGCATCGCGATCACTGCGTGTCGGGGGCGAAGCGGTGCCTGCCGCCTGCGGCTTGATGAGGCGCGGGGCAGGGTTGGTGGCGCGTTGGCACGGCAGAGCGCGGCGGTGGGGAGATGGTGAGGGCAAGGCTGGCGGCTGGGGGCTCTTATAGCTCTCGAGCTAGGGTTCGCCAGGGAGCCATGGGCGTTACGGACGATGGCGATCGCGGCGTTTGCATCGAAGGGGAGCACGTGGTGCCCATCTGGGAGTTGGGTAGGGGGGACGAGCTTGGAATCTTCGCGAAGAGGGCAGGTGAGGTCGCAGGTCACGGTGCGGGGTCACGTGCAGCTGTGTCGCGCCGGTTGCGTGATCATGGCGCCAAGAAGGTCACACATTTTGCGTGACTCACGGGCCCGCGCCATGGCCAGCTGTGTGCTCGGCTTCCTTGGTGGAGAAGAACAGGAAGAGGGGAAAAGGGTGCGGCTGCCAGGTGGGGTCAGCGGTTAGCCGCTTTGGCGTGGAGAGGGGCAGGTCGCAGCTGTGCACGGGGCGTTGGGCTGGGGCGCAGCGTGTTTCGCATGTGAGAGCGTACGGCGTCGGGGTGGCCAGTTTATTGGGGAAGAAGATGTTTCAGTTCCTGGGAGGCTGACGCGCGGGTCCCATGAGTGAAGGGCAGGGCCATGCCAGCGGCGGCGGCGGCTTCTGCGTACAGCGTACGCACGAGGCAAGGGAGAGGGAGCCGCTGGGCTCGGCCGCTGCTTGGGCCTACGTCGTGGGCCTTGCGTGGAGCAGGCCAAGAGGGAGTTGTGCTATGGTACTTGCAATTGGGGCACTGGTACGTGCATATACGTGTATGGTGCTGTGCATTGAGTACGTGCCCGTGCAGGCTCTTATTCGGACTGAGCCACGTATTTGTTTGTGGTCGAGGCATCAGTACGTGTATATAACTACGTACACATACGCACATATACAGGGCCTTGTACGGTGGCTTGTGTGCATGCTCCTGTAAGAGAGGTGGCTGCCACGTCACGTAATCCATACAACGACTAAAGATTCGGGCATAGGAGCATGCAGCTGGAGTAGAGTGCAATTGGAATGGAATTCGAGGAGTGATTTTCACTAGGGTTTTTGAGATGAATTTAGAGATAGCAAATTCGAGAGAAGATTTGGAGGTGAGTTCAGAAGGAACTCGGAGGATATTGCTACGGACTTGTGCTTCTCCAAACAAAACAAGACTCAAACACGAAACAACAAAAAGAGCTCCGACACACTTCTTCAAACAATTCTATATGTATGCAATGTTTCGTTAGCGGTTGGACTCGTGTTTGACCTAACGTCTACATGCTTCACACAATTTACAAAAAAAAATTTTGAAAGCTCGTATTTTTGGTTTCCGAAAAAATCCGGGTTGTTACACATGTAGGGGGAGCCATTGCTATCAATTTGAATTCATGATCACATGTCCATAATTCTTACACATGGTAATATACTTGGACAATGTGACATGGGTTCAATCAAAATTTTATCATAATATCTTTGTGAAAGGGTTGTCACCAATTACCAACAAGGGGGAGATTGAAAGCTCTATGTTTGGTGTTTGTAATTAGTGATAATGCCTAAGTACTAATCCTATGCCTAAGTTGTATATAGCATATGAGGATTAGTACATTCCAAGGTTGGTGGCAAGATGGATATGGTGATCATGATGGCCACACTTAGATTTGGACGCAACCCTACGTGATAAAGGCAAAGGTATATGCTTAAGGGTTGTGTTTTAGTAACCAAGACACCTAGTGGGTGTGGTTACATTATAGGATAGATAGCCGTACTATAAAGAGGGGAATGACACGGCTATTGGACTCCTAAGTGCCTCTAGGTGTGTATTTCATAATCATATGCATTTTGATAGAACTAATAACGCCTTGAAAAATGATTGTGAAAATGCTAACACACTCGCACATGACGTGATCACTTGGTGGAGTTAGCACATTTGCGATGGCGTTGGAGTTTGAGCGGTAGAGAGGGTTTGGGGTCCTCTCTCCCTCCCGCCGAGCTTGCGAGGCGGGATTTAGGCATTTTCGAGGAATTGAAACGTCTATTTTCCTTTACGCCAATGTCGATATTTGGAGGCGTTGTCACATATTGTTTCACGAGCTAAAATCTGTGCTAAAGTGTCACACATACTTGGTCTAGCTCATATGTGAAAGGGTGATTTAAACGGAGGCGAACGGAGGTCACAGTGGTGACCGGACGCCAGACCGGACGCGGTCTCTGTGTGACCGGACGCGTCCGGTCAGTGCTCAGCGTGTGTCCGTGTCTCGGTAGTCTGATCGGACGCGGTGCGCGTCCGGTCACGATCGACCGGACGCGTCCGGTCGTTGTGGGAGCTTATTGGACTCCAACCGGACGCTAGCACTGTGGCGTCCGGTGCGACTAGCAGCGCGTCCGGTCGTTGATTCGTTAGAGCACTGCTCAGGCTTGACCAACGCGTCCGGTCCGTTACGGGACCAACGCGTCCGGTCCGCGCGACCAGCGCGTCCGGTCAGCACGACTGCAGCTGTTTCGAGTGCCTAACGGCTCTATTCGAAGGAGTACATCTATAAATACTCGTTGTCCGGCTCAAGGCTCTTACTCTAGCACTCTTTGACATACTTGTGAGCACTTTGAGCTAAGCAACTCCCCTTCCACTCATCTCTCTTACTTCTTTGCATATTCGAAGTGAGATTGAGTGATCCAAGTGCATTTGTATTGTAAGATTGCATCTAGTTAGCACTTGGTGGTTGATTTGCTGCGGGATTCTTGTTTCTCTTGGTGGTTGCCGCCACCTAGACGACTTGGAGTAGCTTGGAGGCGTTGGCAAGAGTCGGTGATTGTTCTTGGCCACCTCCAGTAATTGTGAGGGGTTTGTGCCTACCTCGGCGAAGCGCCAAAGGCAACGTTAGTGGATTGCTCGTGTCATTTGCAACCTTTTGCCATTTGGTAGGTTCTTGTGGCGCCTTTTGAGAGGCTCGGTGTGAGACCGATTAGCCACCGAACCACGTGGTGAAGAGGGACACAACGGGGACTAGCGTGCCGGCAAGCACGTGAATCTCATGATAAATCTTCGTGTCATCATTCTTATTGTGATTAATCGATCCCGTGGTTGTGTATTATGGAATTCATCTCTTGATCATATTGATTGGTTGGCTCAATACTTCGCCCCTCGGTGATACCCTTCTAACTATCTCTTGTATTATTTTCTTAGTTACCTTGCTAGCTTGTTAGTATAGCTCTTAGCTTGTGTAGCTAGTTAGCTTTAGTTGTAAGCTAAGTTGTGCGGTTTGACTTATGCGGTCGAGTGCAATTATACTAGTATTGTGAATTGGTTAGGTGGCTTGCAAACACCCTGTAGGCTAAGCAAAACTCGCATCTCGCTACTTGTTATATTGATAAACTTGTTTAGCTTGTCTTTGTAGAAATTTTTAAAAGGCTATTCACCCATCCTCTAACCATCAAGACCTTTCACCGCGTCCGCCCTTCATTGCTCCCGATCAGTCGCGCACAGACTCCTACTTGACCTTCTTTATTACCATCGATTATCTCACGCTCAACCCGTGCACATCCACAAGCCATGAGATATGTTGCACATACAAATTCATGCCTCAGTTAGTCCCACACGTAATTCACCAACACACTGATTATCTCCTTGAGAATAACTCATACATGTGTACATATCAACTATGTGTTCCCATAATATTTTGGGATAAGGTAGACAGTGTGTACGTTAAACTTGAAGAGGAAATGATTTAACTTGAAAATACAAGAAAACTATAAAAAAGGTCGGAACAGTCTGTCGAGCAATTGTCTTGTGTATTTCATAAATGAAATTTCTGGGCTTTCGAGGGGAAAGATTGAAGTCACATTTCATCTTGAAATATTTTTAAGGCTATAAAACATAGGGTCAGTTTAGTTCGTCCAACAAGGAAAAACCTTGCTAGCATAGAAAACAAGTAAGCTTGCTAGAGATCCAAACACTCAACCCCATCTGATTTCTTTACCTGCCAAGGTGAGGCATGGTTTGCTGAAAGATCAAATATGCCTAGTATGCCTTATCTCTAACTTTCCATTTAATTAGAGTGCATTTTACCAATACGCATTATATTATAGAAACTGACATTTTGACACCACTTCCAGTTCAACAAAAAAACAAGTAAGACACATTGAAGTGCTGCTTTACACCAGTAGTAGTTCATTTCGCAGATGACGGACAAGAAATTTTGCTTTTATTAAGGAATCAAAATTTGGCATATCTGCAACATATACATCAATTTACAGAATCACAAATGGAGCAAATCACAACCTTTTTCTTTATCTATTGCTCTGCCTAATGACTAAAGTGAGGAGCAGAATATATGAGTCACAACACCACCTAAGGGAAAAAAAATTACTCGTATACAACTATGAATACATGTGTGCATGGTTTGACAGAAGATACAGAAGAACAGAGAGGCAGTAGAAGAATACCAGGGGTGCCATTTATACATAGCCATACCATCAAACTTCAATGCTCACACTGCATATGCACGACCCTGAAGGCTTGAGCTTAGTTGTCTGCCACTCACATCCTGTGGGTGCTGCAGGATCATACACCAGTGTTTGGTACCCAGGTTCTTCCTCCAGTGAGAATAGAAGAACCTTCATGCCAAGCACCCCAAGGCAAAACTTAGTGCTGGAATGTCACGGTGCGCATCAAACCACTGGAGAAGAAGCCCAAGGTGAAACGGCCCAGAAAGCCCAATCCAAGAGTATCCAACCCCGACTGGCAAGTGTGAGACATTAAGGCTCAGCTGCGTCTGGTGAACGCTATCCAACAGCTGTACTCGTGAGTATAACTGTGAGAGGGAGACAAACTCGAACTTGTCTTGGTTGGCGTTGGCATAGGTGGCAGGCTGCGGCTCGATAGATCGCCGGGGACCACTAATTCCACGGTTACTGCTACCTATTGCTACTCGTAGTTCTAATCGAATCAGCCACCATTACCCAGATCCATCGATTGCTTACCAGTATTATTACATGGAATTGCAGTAAGGGGCACCAGGATCCTCTGCCAAGAGTTGTCCGCCAGCTTAAATGTTGCGAGTTTCCACTCAATGCAGAACAAACTCTTGCCAAGGAGGGAACGAGCCATAGCTAGGTCGGCATTGGCTTCCAGTGGTGGAGCGGCGGTCATGAGTTCCAGCCCTGCTCGTCTCACGTTTCCCATCGGGGTTTTTCCCTAATATTTTCAGGACAGCCTCACATGTGAATGCACTATAATGGTCAGGGTGACGTGAACGTCACATGCGAAGCCTGAATGACTTCGGATACCTCTCAGCCACGTGCAGCCTCTTCGTATATAGTTGTAGGTCTAACTTGCACACTGGGGGGTGTGTGTTAG
The DNA here is from genome assembly GCA_038087645.1 of Saccharum hybrid cultivar R570. Lineage (NCBI taxonomy): Eukaryota > Viridiplantae > Streptophyta > Magnoliopsida > Poales > Poaceae > Saccharum > Saccharum hybrid cultivar. Next base: position 11,281,897 of record JAQSUU010000520.1, read on the forward strand.
TCTGTGTGTGGTGGTGTGAGTCGAGTTGGTGCGCGAGTTCAGATACTACATCTTGTACTTAAAGAGTTGAGGAATCAAGGAATAAAAAAAAACACTCTTGCCAAGGACAGCATGAGAGGTGACCTTCACACAGCCTCTCTTGAGCTCCTCCCAGGTGTGGAGATCAGGTTCATACACGTCGACAGAGCGTGTATTGCCAATAGTGAAGCTAGAACGCCCACCCATGATGTACAGCTTGTCATTGAACCCACAACCAAAGCAGCCCCACCTTGGCCTGCGAAGGCTCTCGATCAGTGCCCATTTGTTCTGCTGTGGATTGTATGCTTCGACGCTGCTCAGGCTATCGCCAGCAAGGCTAAATCCACCAGCTACATATATCACACCCTTGACCTCTGAGCAGGCAAAGTCGTGTCGCGCAACATTCATCTTGGCAAATGCAGTCCACCTGGAGTTTGTGCAGCAATATTAGTACTCGATTAAAAAGAGAATAACAATATCCTTTGGTAAAAGTAAAAAAAAAATCAAACCTGTTCAGACAGGCATGATAGCAGTAAACCTCATCAGAAACAAATTCTTTCCCATGGTCAGCAGAATAGCCAGCCATGACCAAAAGCTGTCCATCAAGAACCACCACACCAAACCCAGCTTTGTTTGGCCCAGGCATATGTGGAAGTCTTCTCTTCTTCTGATCCAGGCTCCCCAACACCTCCCAACAGCTTCCATTTCTGCCTGCTTCAGTGGTCAGGACATAAATCCACTCTTCAATCTTCCCAACCTCCTTCCGGACGGCAATGAATTCTCTGCTCCCAATGAATGCCATCCACCTCTTTGACACAGCACCCATGCCAGGGAAATATCTCCGAGGAACAAGAGCAAGGCAAATCTTTGCCACATCTTCTGGCAGACCAGGTATCAGCGCGCTGGATGAATAATCATTCTGCATTTGGATCATCGTCTTGGAGGGAACATTTTGCCCAGCTGGGAACATGAGCTGCATTCGAACACCGAGGCACGTCTGTGGTTGAACAGGACCTTCTCTTGATCCAACAAGGGCAAGCATTGCCAATATAGCACCAAGTGCCTACCAATGCTTGCCTTCTTGTTAACAAGGGATAAATGATTTCTGTGTTTGCCGATTTAGCTTATTTTTTATATGTGGTGATGCTGCAAACATAGAGTTCATGATATCCATCACCAATGGGAATTATTGGATTGAATGCTACTGAAATTAGGTTCAATTTATATTTATCAGTCTCTTTTATATTTTCCATATTAAATGCTATCCAATTGTGAAAGGCCTTGGAATGGTTTGTCCTGGTTGAATACACAGCCTTAGAGCATCTCCAGCAGGCTATCTAAACATGCTACCTATCTTATATTTAGGTAGTGTAGACCAAAAAATACACTCCGGCAGGATATCTAAATTTGTTGGTCCAACAAATCTGCCTACCTATTTTTCTTCAGCTGTTTTCCTCTCTCCCGCAACGCATCTCACCCCAACGCTGGTCGCGCGCCTCCTGCTCGCCAGTGGCGCCCCTCCCCCGTGGGCCTCCTTCGCCGGCGGCACCCTTCCCTGACGCTGGTGGAGCCCCTCCAAACGCCGGCAGAGCTCCTCCCCGCCGGTGGCAACCCTCCCCCATGAGCCTCCCTCGCCGTAGACCCCTCCCCGACGCCGGCCCTCCTCCGTCTCATGCCCGGCCTTCCTTCCAGGCAGCGCTCTCGGCGGTTCCCCTGTGCCGCGGCCCTGGCGATTCTCCAGTGCGGCTTTCCGAATGGGCATGGCTCTCCGATGGTGCTCTGGCAACTCCCCTCCTGCCGACAAGCTGTTGATGGCCAAGTTCATCGATGGCGACAAGGAGGAGGATGACACATGGGTCCCACATGTCATGGACTGCTGGAATGAATTTAGAGTCATGTTTTAGGAAGTATTGTTGGAGTTGGGAGCAAAATATAGGCAGTATGAAAATAGGTAGCTACCTAGGTAGTGTGTTTGCTGGAGATGCTCTTAGTCTCCTTATTTATGATGTTGGAGCAGCTCCCAGCCCAAACATAGCCCCAACAGAAAGCATAGTGCTATAGTATTACATTAATACCAGGTAGAAACGGCAACACCAGTGTACAATAAGTATATATGCATACCAATGGGGAGAAATAGGTAGTGTGTTTGCAGATGCTCTTAGTCTCCTTATTTATGATGTTGGAGCAGCTCCCGGCCCCAAACATAGCCCCAATATCTACAGAAAGCATAGTACTATAGTATTACATTAGTACCAGGTAGAAACGGCAACACCAGTGTACAATGAGTATATATGCATACCAATGGGCATGGCCTATAAGCCTGAGACAGAGACAGTTAGCCACCACTCGCTTCCATTTCACCAGCGCTAGTTGCCTACAACAGAACAGAAAACTTCTAAGCCTTCCAATTAAGTGATTACTAACTTATAAATCATTGGATTTGGAATAATCAAAAAGAAGATCATGAAATGGTTTCTTCCAGAAAGTGAAGGACATAATAGTGGTGGACTGGTGGTGCAAACATAGCTAGTCTGACAAAAACACACACACACACACAACTCTCTCAACAATGTTGGAAGAATACGTGAAACTGAAACTTTGTCCCACTTTTAGTTTATGGTAGACCTTAATTCTCAAAAAGCATTGAACTTAGAGCTCAATGCCTTCAATAAGATCATTTTTCAAGTAGTAACTATAGAGGGTATAACATACTGTGCTTTACGTTTGATGTCACAAAAAACTAAGCTACTCCCTCCTTTCCAAACTGTAAGTCGTCCCGTCTTTTCAAGATATGTTGTTTTTACTCTGTATCTAAACATAATATATATATAGGTGTGTAACAAAAGGAACATACTTCAAAAAATCAGAAGGACTTACAATTTAGAATTGCCACACCTAGAAAAAACCAGAACGACTTACAATTTGGAACGAACAGATAACATGTCAATGTATAAGATATCTAAAACAAAATTTTCATTGTATTTATGTCATAAATAAAACTAGAAGTTATTAACAAACATGAATTGCAGAGTTGAAACTTGGAAGTAGTGATTCCATACTATTAGATTAGAAACTAACAGTGTGACAAAAAAGTTGATTATGTTTTCGTATACGCTTTTTAATTGGTATCCCATACTAAGTAACCAATCAATGGGAAGTTCACAGCAGAAACTGATTTCCTCACTACTGCTGCCAACAGAATAGGCTCAACGTTTTCCGAAAACAAGAAAAATGAAAATTGCTTCGGAAGCAAGGCCTTAATCAAACAGCCAATATTGTACTCTCAGATTATAGGACTGTTTGGTTCCACTCACTAAAGTTTAGTGACCCCTAAAGCTTAGTGACCCCTATAAAGTTTAGTGACCCATGTTTGGTTCCACCCACTAAAGCAGTTGTCCCATGTACATTTTAGTTACTTTTAGCTACCCTTTGATGACTAAAAACCACTAAACATTAGTGACCCCTAAACCTTAGTGGGATGTTTGGCATTTTAGTGACTAAAAGTGACTAAAATTTAGGAGGAGTGAACCAAACAGCCCCTATATATAACAGAAAAGCATCCAACAGCAGGAACAGAAGGCCGGAGAAAGTAGGGGTTACCTGGAATCGGCAGTTCCTTTGAGGGAGCTCCAAGTTTGGAGGGCAATATGATTATGCGAGCGATGACTATTTGTTAACAGCGAACCCAGATCGGGAATTGGGGAAGGAGTGAAGAGGAAGAAAGGAGGAAGGAAGAAAAACAGGGTAGTTCGGATGAGTGCTTAGATTGGGAACAGAATAGTTGTTACAAAATGGTTCACCCCTCCTCACGTCTCTCTCTGTTTCTTAAGTATTACAGAGGAAAGAGCCTCACCAGCGCACACCGCGCTCACTTGCGCACCCAGGTCTCGGCGTCGTAGTGCGGGTTCAGCTTCTTCACCCAGGTACCGCGTCTGGGTCCACTGCCAGCCTCTCCATCATCTTCAAGTGCTTCAGTAGTAACTGGTGCCAGATGGGATACAGTACTAACATCCCCTCCCCCTTGAAACGCTGCTTGTCCCCAAGCAACTGCCCGTGGAAATTCCTGGCAAAGCATCTCGTAATCTTCCCACGTAGCGAGTGAAGTTGGCAGGTTGTTCCACTTGATGTAGACTTGCTGGACGTGATCAGAGCCTCGCAGCACCACCCGTGTGTCAAGAACCTGCTCAGGAGTTAACTTCACAGCAAAGTCAGAAGGTAGAACTGGAGTAACCTCATAACCTGCACCCACAGCTTGTTCGGGTTGGGAGACATGGAATACTAGGTGAATAGAGGAGTGAGCCGGCAACTGAAGTTAATGCCAGCTTTTGATGAGCTCAAGGGGCTAAGGATGTCTGAACATATGGCTGGAGCTTGAGAAAAACCATATCACCTACTGCAAAAGATTACTCAGAGCGAGACTGATCAGCCTGTTTTTTCATCCGGTTCTTGGCATGATGGAGATGGTGCTAAAGTAACTGATCCATCCACTGACGATCAGATACCTAGGTTACTATATCTGGCACTGAATCAGGCGCTGCTGGGATGTCCAACACACGCAGCTTGTAACCATACAGAGCTTCAAATGGTGTGCGACCGATAGCAGAGTGAAAGCAAGAATTGTACCAGAACTCAGCATTAGCCAGCCAATTGCTCCACTTTGTCGGACAGGCATGCACAAAGCAGCGTAAATACGTTTCAAGGCACTAATTGATACGCTCTGTCTGTCCATCAGACTGAGGATGATAAGCGGCGCTTCTAACTAGTTTCACATCAGCAAGACGAAAGAGCTCATTCCAAAACTTACTAGTGAAGATGCGGTCTCTGTCAGAAACAATGGTGGAGGGAAGACCATGAAGACAGTAGACCTAATTGAGAAAGGACCTGGCCACGCCAGCTGCTGTGAATGGATGGCGAAGTGGAATAAAATGAGCATACTTGGTCAACAAATCAGCCACTACCAGAACACAATTATAAGTAGCCGAGAGTGGCAAACCCTCCACAAAAATCCAGCGAGACAACCTGCCATGCTGTAGATGGAACTAGCAGTGGTTGAAGAAGACTGGGCGATTTAGCACGATCCGGTTTAGATTGTTGACAGATAGTGCAAGCACGAACGAACTGATGAACAGAATTCCTCATGCCACGCCATGCAAAGCATTGCTTCAACCTCATGTGGGTAACAGGGACTCCAGAATGACCTCCCCAAGCACTATCATGAAAGGTAGCGATGAGACGGTGTTGAATATTTGAAGCGGAACTAATCCAGATCCGGTTTTTGTAATGCAAGATGGTAGCCTGCAGTGAATAGTTAGGTGCAGCCTTCGGATCCAATGACAGTTTGGTGATCATGTCTTGCACAAAGGAATCCCACTCAACTTGCAGACACTAAGGTCAGCCATGATGGTACAAGAGTAGTCATTGCTGCACAACTCTCATTTGATGGTGGAGAATGAGATAAAGCATCAGCTGCCCTATTTTTAGCTCCCTTGCGATACACAATACGGTATTGCATTCCCAAAAGTTTAGTGAACACCTTGTGCTGCCACCGGGTATGAAGGCGTTGCTCAGATAGCTGAGTAAGACTGCGCTGATCAGTTAGTATGACAAATTCCTGAAACTGAAGGTAAGTACGCCAAGCTTGCACTGCCACTAAGATTGCCATGTACTCTTTTTCGTAGGTAGACAAGCCACGAGACTTAGGCCCAAGTGCTTTGCTCAGGTACGCGATGGGATGCCCTTCCTGCATCAACACTGCCCCAATGTCGAGATCAGACGCGTCCGTTTCAATGCAAAAGGGTTTCTGAAAATTGGGCAAGGCGAGAACCGGAGTCTGACAAAGTGCAGCCTTAAGTGTGTTGAATGCTATCTCATGCTCAGGGCGCCAGACAAAGAGGGCATGCTTCTTAAGAAGAGATGTCAAAGGCTTAGCTATGATTCCAAAGTGTCGAACGAATTTCCGATAATACCTAGCGAGCCCGAGAAAGCCACAGAGTTCCTTAGTGTTTGCTGGTACAGGCCAATTCTGAATTGTCGTGAGCTTGGAAGGGTCAGTTCCTACCCCGGCTTCACTGATAATATGCCCAAGATATGAAATCTGTCTCTGAGCAAAGGAACACTTGGACAGTTTGAGCTTCCATTGATCCTTGGCCAATAACTCGAACACCAACCGAATATGCTAGATGTGGTCCTCAAAGGTGGAACCGTATATCAATATATTATCGAAGAAGACTAGGACGAATTGTCGAAGGTATGGTGCGAGAGTCGTATTCATGGCCTCCTGAAACATTCCCGAGGCGCCAGTGAGACCAAAGGACATGAAACAAAACTCAAAATGACCAAAATGAGTCTGGAAAGCGGTCTTGAATTCCTTTCCTGACTTCATCCTTATCTGGTGGAATCCAGCACGAAGATCCAAGCTGGTGAACCAAGATGCACCAGCTAATTCATCCAGTAGCTCATCAATGATTGGAACTGGAAACTTGCCCTTCCTGGTGATGGCATTCAAGTGGCGATAATCAACACAAAAGCGCCAAGTATCATCTTTCTTCGTGACCAAAATAACAGGAGAAGAAAAGGGGCTTGTGCTCTTCTGGATAATACCATGGTCCAACATTTCCTGTACCTGTTTTTCAATTTCCGTTTTCAGCAATGGTGCATAACGGTAGGGCCTGATAAATACTGGGGAAGCACCCTCGATTAGAGGTATGGAGTGATCATAGCCCCACGACGGAGGCAACTCAGTAGGAGGCTAAAAAGAGATACTCAAATTCTTGAAGCAGTTGGGTTAAGGCTGGTGGTAAATCTGGAAGAGCTACAATCACTGGCTCAGGTTGCACTGCAGTTAACTGAAGAATAGTCCCCACTGGCAGATCAGAATCAATGCCACTAAGAAAAATTGTCTGACCCTTGTATGGTATGGATATCCACTGTTGTTGCCAATGAATGTGCATTGGGCTAAAGGATTGAAGCCAATCTAAGCCCAGAATCATATCATGTGAGGGCAGTGGCAAAATCTTGAGATCAGTGACAAAATAATACCCTTGTACTGACCATTGATCTTGTGGTATGTAACTGGCACAAGAAAGAACAACCCCATTTGCTACTTGGACTTGAATTGGAGGTTTCAACGGACAAACACCTTGAATGACAGAAATGAGTTTGTCACTGAGGAACGTATGAGAACTGCCACTGTCCACCAAGATAGAGGATGTCCCTGCAAGCTGCCCATCAAACACATTGTCTTTGGGTTGTGGCCACCAGTTCACAGCAGCAACTAAAAGATGCAGCATAAGCTGATGATCAGGAGCAGAATGTACCGACAGTGTATCCTCAGGCTCTTCAGATGAGGGAAATAAGTCATAAAGCTCTTGCAGCACATTAATATGAACCATGGGAGCACATTGATGGCCACGGAATCATTTAGCGCCACACTTGAAGAATAACCCCTTAGCACGGCGATTCTCCCGAAGAGCTTGATATTTATCTTCTGTAGTTGTCATCTTCAGAGGCATAGTAGGCCTATTCTCAATGCCACCAGCAGGCTTCACCGGTGGAGATGGCAAAGGATATGCACTAGCCATCTGAAACTCGATCGACTGGTTACCATCCACTCGGCGAAATGGCCTCCGAGGTGCTGAGACCTCCTCCTGCAAACGTGCAAGGACACAAGCAGTATCGAGTGTTGTAGGGCGTTGCAATAGAACAACAGCTTTAATATCATCCCTGAGACCCTCAATGAAACGCTGAACATAGTAAATGGGATCGGGGTGTTTGGCATAAGCATTGAGTTGATCAATCAGTGTGGTAAATTGGGTTATGTACTCATTGACTGTGGTAGTCATGCGTATCTAGAAGAGCTTCCTAACCAAAATCTCATGTTCATCCCACCCAAATCGCTCTAATAGGAGTTTACGGAAGGAGGGCCAAGTCATGAATGGGAGCTGATCCTCCATAGACTGCTTCCAGCGGGCAGCATCTGAGGATGGAAGGAAGTGCATGGTGGCGACCGTAATCCAGATAGGTTGCTCAATAGAGTATAGGTCGAAGTAATCTTCACAGTTTTTGAGCCATGATTTGGGGTATTCTCCATCAAATGTGGGGAAATCGAGTTTAGGAATTTTTCCTGTATGACTCCCACTGCTACTACTACCAGTACCCCCATGTGAGCCTAACTCCCGGGGACAATTTGGCACAGGTGGTGGACGCAAAGATGGAGGAATAGGAGTAGAGGATGAGGGATGGTAAGCGGGCGTACCCTTAACGGGGGGTGGAATCAGAGTGGTGACCACTCCGAACTCACCCGCCCGGGTCCGATGCTCGACGTGGTCGGAGATCGCACGACGGCCTTGGTGTCGAGGGATGCGTCGGTGTGGAGGTCGGGGACGAATGCGGTCGGCGACGCCGGCGCAGACGCGAAGACACCGGGCACAACGACGGATCCATCAACGACCACGCGATCCCAATGCTTCGAGAGGCGTCCGACCTCGACCTTGAGCTTGGACAGCTTGTCGACCTCGATCTTCAGATCATCCACGACACCGTCAACGCTCGGGCGCCATTCGTCGAACGCCTGCACGGCATCTTCGAGGGCCTTCAGGCGGGTGGCGGATGCGTCGGCGTTGGTGGCGATCTGGGCCTTCAGATCGTCGAAGCAGGCGCCGAACCGCTTGTCAATCTCCTCGAGAAGAAGTTTCGTCTCCGGATTCATGGTGCCTCGTCGACGTTGAAGCCTGGTGAAGTGCTCGTGGTCGGTGAGGGTACTGGACTCCAGGTCGGGGTGCACTCGCCACAAGCCGATCAACTCCGAGAAGGGAATTACGGAATCCTGACACAAGCTGCAGCTAACAGACTTGGCGAAGGGTTAGACCAACCGGATCAATTGGAGGATCAACCGATGGGATAGTGGTGCTCGCCAGTGAACTGGAAAGCCTGTGGATCGGTGTCTCTGATACCACTTGTTAACAACGAACCCAGATCGGGAATTGAGGAAGGAGTGGAGAGGAAGAAAGAAGGAAGGAAGAAGAACAGGGTAGTTCGGATGAGTGCTTAGATCGGGAACAGAATAGTTATTACAAAATGGTTCACCCCTCCTCACGTCTCTCTCTGTTTCTTAAGCATTGCAGAGGACAGAGCCTCGTCAGCGCACGCCGTGCTCACTTGCGCACCCAGGTCTCGGCTCGTAGTGCGGGTTTGGCTTCTTCACCCTGGTACCGCGCCTGGGTCCACTGCCAGCCTCTCCATCATCTTCAAGTGCTTCAGTAGTAGCTGGTGCCGGATAGGATACACTACTAACACTATAGGCGATGGCGGCGGAATTATTTGGGTTAAGTCCAATTTACATCCTCCAACTTGCAGCAAAGTTCGGATTTCAACCTCGAACTTTAAAACCGGACAACTTTGGCCCTCCAACTCTCGAAAAAGTTCAACTTTCAACCTTCTGCGCGGTTTTACGTGTAAACAGTAACTTTTGATATTTTTGGGAGCGCAGGAATTTTATATTATTTTTTCGAGCATCTTAACGTCATCAAATGAAAAAACTCAAAACTACAAAGTTGTAGATCTCATCGAGGTCTACAATTTGTATATAAAAATTATCTTCATCCGACATCGTATTGAAGTGTTTTCTATTTTTTGAAATTTGAGTCTCATCACGTGATAAAATATGGTGCTGAAATTTTATATTATTTTTTCGAGCATCTTACTGTCCTCAAATGAAAAAACTCAAAACTACAAAGTTGTAGATCTCATCGAGGTCTACAATTTATATATAAAATTATCTTCATCCGACATCGTGTTGAAGAGTTTTCTATTTTTTAAAATTTGAGTCTCATCACGCGTGAAACAATTTTGTCGCGTGATGAGATTCAAATTTTAAAAAATAGAAAACCCTTCAATACGATGTCGGATGAAGATAATTTTTATATATAAATTGTAGACCTCGATGAGATCTACAACTTTGTAGTTTTGAGTTTTTTCATTTGAAGACAGTAAGATGCTCGAAAAAATAATATAAAATTTCAGCACCATATTTTATCACGTGATAAGACTCAAATTTCAAAAAATAGAAAACACTTCAATACGATGTCGGATGAAGATAATTTTTATATGTAAATTATAGACCTCGATGAGATCTACAACTTTGTAGTTTTGAGTTTTTTCATTTGAGGACGTTAAGATGCTCGAAAAAATAATATAAAATTTTGGCGCTCCCGAAAATATCAAAGGTTACTGTTCACAAGCAAAACCGCCCAGAAGGTTGAAAGTTGAACTTTTTCGAGAGTTGGAGGGCCAAAGTTGTCCGATTTTGAAGTTTGAGGTTGAAATCCGAACTTTGCTGCAAGTTGGAGGGTGTAAATTGGACTTAACCCGAATTATTTTGAGAGGAGACAGGAGAGGCGAAGCGGTGAGAGTGCGCATATGGTGCGCAGGGCTCGTGGCGCGCTGCTCTTTATATAGCCGCGATTTTGTGGGAATTGCAAATCCTTTTCTGCTGCTCCCGGTGTCCTCCGACGTCGATCTGTGGCTTTTCTATTGCCCCCTTGAGGATCTTTTTATTGTTATTGGGTCCAGCCAGAGATGCTCAAAGTAGAAACATCCCAAGGAAAATAAAATATAGACGGCAGACCAAGATACCTGGGCATTCAATTTATACATACATACATCAATTAAAAAAGATGACACGCAAGAAATGCTCACGTACAAGAATACGAGATGTCACCCTTCCCGGAAGGACCCTTTTACGAAACGAAACCAAACGTCGGCCAAATGCGAAGGTCAACTGATTTCGCAGGCAGAGACACCATGTCTATACCTTCCCGGAGGTGAAGGGGCGATTATTATCGCAAAGTCAAATACTGTATATCATAAGTAGTACTATCAACTCGTGTCTGTGCACTTTTATTCTTCTTTGGAACAAATGTATGGCCGGCCCGCTCCATGCATGTTGGCCATGGAGTCAGTGCTCCGTAGGGGAGCTTATCCCAACGGGCGAGTACAGTGTGGTAGTACGGCATGGGTAACCTGATAAGTTATGGCACCTCATCCTCATCAATGGATCGATATGCAAGTTGCATACCCTGTTCGCTTGCTTAACTACTTCAGCAATATTTTTCAGCGAATAAATAGTGTTTTTTTCTCATAACAAATCAGTATAAGAATCAGCGTAAGCTAAATTTCAGCGAAACGAACAGGGCGACCTCGTCAAAACTTCTCTCAAGAACAGCCACCTTGCAACTGATGCACTATAAGTTTTTTACTTCTTGACCCACCACCTCCCTGTCCAAAAGGGTTAAGATGTTTTATTTTCTCCTTGGTCCAATATGAGGATTAGTAATTTCCGAATTTTGAGCAACAGATGAGAATAATTCACGTTCAGATGAGGTTTGCTTTGGGAGTGTCCACACATATGTAAGAGTTGTTCGATTTGGTCAATGCAAAGCATATTCATTTCCTGGGGAATTCATGCCCAACCGTCACAATATTTCCTTCCTTTTTCGCAGCCACACCCGCCTAGCCTAGCTAGTCAGCAAGACCCAAGATTTGTGTGATAAGTCGATAGGACAGAGAGGTATATCAGCATGCTAATTAATTCCTAGACAACCGACGCGTAAACTTCGGGCAAAAAATATTTGACTTCTGATAAGTGGACTTTTGTTGATAATCTTATCCAAGGGGAGGGATGGACGACATGGCGAAAGCATGGTTGCTGTGTGTGTGCAGCTGGGACGATTTCTCGATCGTTATACTTGCACTAATATTGGATTCATTTTTTAGGCGGCCAAAACGCATTTTCACAGGCGGGCGGCACATCCACCTGCGAGACCACAACTAGTTTAATCAGAATTTTCATAGGCGGCACGGATTCCCGCCTCTGGAAATAAAATACAGAAAATAAAAAAGCCCACTCATGAGCCAGGGAGCGCATTTTCACAAGTTGTCGCTGTTTGAGAGCTGTGTTGTCGTTTTAGGCTTAATATTCACCCTTGGGACTTTGGCACAAGTTGAAGCACGCACCAAGGAGATAGAGAGCAAACTAAGGAAGGCCCTTAGACGTACTCCTCCTTGCCACCTCCTTAGCAGTCCAACAAGGACGTCCAAGTTAAGTTAGATGTCTAATCCATATCAAGTTCGAGTCTATCTTAGACTCTAAGAGCAGACTGTAGTAAAATGAACGCATAGGTTGCATATGGACTCCGTTTTCTACAATCCACATATGGATGGAAAGATAATTTGATAAGCTAACCAATAGATCGGTCCCACATCAAAGTTCTTTCAGAATCAACAGGAATCGTTGAAACAAGTTGATGTCCAAAATGTGTGAGGGCGTTGTGTCGTCGTCTTTTGGACCGTTTGGGTATTGTAACGTGTTAGAACTCCTTAGGGACACAAATAGGGGTCCTTGGACGCCCCTTACACTACATAATCAGTAGCCACCACCCCACATTAGGGTTTGAGGGTTTTGCTTTAGATCAATCTATCTTTGAACAGTTGTCATTATCGGTTTGTGAAACCCCACATTCGAGAGGTTAATCATACATCCACAATTGTCACTTCACATGAGTTGTGTTTTATCTTGTTCTTGCTTGTGTTCTTCGATTCACAGTAGGGATAAGTCTTTTCGGTGAGGTCAACCGGATTATGACACGGTTGATAACTAGAGGAGACGTGGTACTAAGGTTGCAGGATTCGGATCTTTGTGATTTAAAGCTGGATCGGGGTGTTGCTCTCCAACCAAATCGATAGTTTTCTGAACCTGATAGAAGATCGAGAACCCCGTCCCCATCAACTACTCTTCACTTGGAGCTTGAATGAATCGTGAATGGAGAGGGGAGTGTGAGCCTCTATTTATAGTAGAGGTGGAGTGGGAGCTACTCATCCATTGTCATGCCATTAATCCATGTGCCTTTCCACCTCAACCATTGGATCAAACCATCATTGGAACCGTCATTGATCAAGGGTGGAGATTGCCGAGGTGCATGGAGGCATGCTAGAAGAAGGTGAAGGCTCCTAGGCCCACATGGCAGGTCAACCGACCTAGTGATGGGGTCGGTCAACCCCCCTCCCCAATGGCAGGTAGGCCCTCCTCCATCTTATAGAAGGTTGTCCCACATGTCATAGTGGAGATTGGATGCCTTAGTCGATGTTTGTCACGTTGGTTTGCTTCCTTGTGGGTCCATGGATCCATGTGACTTCATCTTGATCCATTGAGAAGAAGCACCACATCCATCCAAGGGTGAACATTGGTTTGGAGGCACATGACTTGGATTATGGTGATGTGGCATGGCCATGGGCCTTAATAGGGGGTCGGGCGACCCCACTATGGTGGGTCCACAGGCTCAGATTTCTCTAGTTTATAATGTCCTGCATACACATACCTCAGTACAAGTGGAACTTGTTAGTGATAAAAATATGTTCATGTCATGTTACTCTTCCTTTGATTCTGACATTGTTGATGGTGTTTTGAGTGTGTAGAATTGTGACATCTCACTGTCAACAACCAACAGTGATATGGTGAGTGTCACTACCGGTTTAGAATGTGACCCAGCAATGGAACTCATGATAGCACTGTCGGATCAGTGCACACCTATACATGAAAGGTTCTAAATGGCTAGAGTGGGGGTGAATAGCCTATAAAAAATTTCTACAAATTCACTAGAATAAGGTGATTAGCATGACAAATAGCTCTACAAGGGTTGCAAGCCACCTATCCGATCAATTCTAGTAGATTATAATCTCTAGGCACACACAAAGGCTATGTCACTACACTTACTCTAGTTGAGCTAGCTAGCTAACTAACTAATTATAATTAAAACAACTAACTAGCCAACTACACTAGCAAGATACACTACCACCATAAGATAACTAGGAGAGTAAATACAAGAGAGTGGTAAGGTGACTATACCAATCGTGGCAAGAGATGATTAATCAATATCAATGACAACCAAGTGAAATCCAAGGAGACAATGACACATGATTTTTCTCCCGAGGTTCACATGCTTGCCGGCACGCTAGTCCCTGTTGTGTCGACCGTTCACTTGGTAGTTCTGCGAGCTACTTGGCATTCACAAGCCTAGCCCAACAAATGAGCATCGCAAGAACCGAACACAAATGAGAGTACTTGTGGGACCAATACCAGGGTACCCGGAGAAGAAGAGATCATGCTCGTTAGCATTATCTCTTCCAAGCGCTTAAAGACGACTTCGCGGCCTAATCTGACCCCCAGCTCTGCCTCGTCTGACCCCGGGGGCATGAGCTCTGCCTTGCCCGACCCTAGGGGCACGGGTCCTGACTTGTCTGACCCTGGGGTGCGGGTTCCGCCTCACCCGACCCCTTAGGGGTAACTCCGCCTCGCTCGACCCCTAGAGGCGGACCAAGCATCGGGCGAAGAAGCGTAAACCCCCATGGGGCCCGCGCTACCCCTAGTTGGCACGAGAGTGGAGACACGAGCCTAGGGCTACACCCCTAACACTAGGGAGGGGGCGGGCACGTCTCAATGCGACTGACAGCCGCCGCAGGCTATACCTATGCACTTACGTCTCCCACAGTGCCAGGCGGACTGGCACTGTGCTGCTTGAATCCCTGTGCGACTCCAAATAAGGGGATTTGTTGACCATACCGCATGCCAGGGCGAGGCGGACCACTGCAGCTAAGCAGCGGCATTCGTCTATAGCACCAATGATAGGCAGGGGCGCCATGACCAAGACGGCGACGCCTGCCTGCGGCACTAGAGACGGACAAGGTCGCAACGTGCGTGCACCACCATCATCGTCTGTAGGACCGGCAGGACCCGCCCACGGAGGAGAAGGGCGGTGCAGCTCCAGGGCCCCCTTCCTCTCGGGTTTTCTCTTTCTTCTTTTCTTCTCTTTCTCTCTCTCTCGTACCCCAGATCCTTCCCTTGGTCTATAAAAGGAAAGGTTGGGTGCCCCAGGCCCGGAAGGCCATTCAAGCCCGAAAGAATTCCAACACTGAGGAGCAATTCAACTCCACTTCATCTTCTCTAGAGACTTGGATCCTATCCCTCTCTCGCCCGTTTGTAACCCCTACTACAAACACCAGTGCTAGTAACACGAGTAGCCTCGAACTGGACGTAGGGACATTCTGCCTGAACCAGTATACACCCTTGTGTCCTCTGGCACACCATCCGGACCAAACGTGCAAACACAAATTCACTCGTCAGTGGTATGAAACACTGATAGTACTCAATGACACGAGCAATTTACTAGAGTACGTTTTGGCTCTTTGCCGAAAAAAGGTCAAGAACCCTCACAAATCACCGAGAGATGGCCACTGTTGGTGTTTTATCGACCGACTAGTGAATTTGTATGAATGTCACACTGCTCTAGGAAGACGATGGTAGCATGATCTATGAGCTAGATAGACTAGAGATTGCTGTGGAGGGGTGCCCTGGCTGCCCTTATATAGAGATCGGGGCCAGGCCACATAAAAAGAGATAGGTTCTCTCGACCGAGTGGTTGTGAGCCTAATGGAGGGAAACTAGCTAACTTGGCCGACAAGGAATGCCGTCTTGTCTTGGTGTAGCGCACGTCCGAGCATGGTTGTCATCATGGTCTTGTGCCCACGTCGCGATATGGGGTGGTGTGGTACTACTATGTCTGTCGTAACAGCATTATTGGCACGGAGGTGGTTCGCCAGTCGTCCTATGCGACATGGTCTCCGTCTTGGCCTCCTAATCTCCCGAGCTCATCGCATGGGAGTTGGTAGTCTTGCCGGCTATGGAGCCGATGGCCACGATCCCAAGTTTTGGGGTCGTGGCTTTCATTGGCTTGGGCGGCCTCAAAAGTTAAGGCTGCCGACGTGAGCTCCATCCCGTAGTGGGTGGGGCTGTACGCCCGTCCCGTCGGGCCATATCGGGCGGTGGTTATGATACCTGTCGTCACCGCCTGGCAGTCCAGTCTTCTCTGCGGCATGGCGCAGGGATGGCGCATGCACCGAGATAGTTGTCCCATCGGTCCTAGCGGACTAAGCAGGTGTGTCTGTCCTTCTCTGGACAGTTGTACCTAGTGATGCTCGACCCCACCTCGCCCCTTCCAAGGGTCAGGACGAGAGAGAGGTCGCGTGGCGCTGTGAGACGTGTGGTGAAGAGAAGAGGGAGAGGTCGTGGCTAGCTCCCCGTCATAGCATTTGTCCCTATCGACACAACTTAGTTGGGCCGCAGTTGTTTGGGCTTAAACCAGCTTGAGTATTGCGGACCGCCTAGGCGGCTAACTAATCGGTGCCTTGAGATACCCGGGGTATCAAAACCCCCCGACAGCCACAAACAATCACCAACTTGTGCTAATCCTCCTCCGTTGCTCCAAGCCGTCTAGGTGACGGCAACCACCAAGAGTAACAAGAAATCCCATAGGTCACACGATCACTAGTGCCACTAGATACTCAAACTCTAAGGAAATGCATTAGAATCACTTCTAATTCCACAAAGATGATGAATCAATGATAGAGATGAGTGAGAGGTGTGTGGCTTAGCTTACTAGGATGTATATCAATGATCAAAATGTCCAAGAGAGTGAGCCCAAGACGACCAAGTTCTATTTATAGAGCTCCAAGAGCTCACATACCCGTTGGCCACTTAAATTAGCCTCTTTGCATTGACTGAATGCGCTGCAGGGTGCACCGGATGCGTGGTCGCCCACGGATAGCCACGTGTCCCAACCATTTGAAAGTTACCATTACTGCCCAATGGCTAACTCACGCGCGCTCATCACTTATTGACTGGACTCATAGGTCACATGACTGGACTCGCTAGCCCGCGATGTCCGATCGCGATCCAGAGAGGTCCAGAGAGGGTTTTCCCAGCCTGCAGTCGCGCCGTTGCTCTCGGCCAGGGTTAGGGTAAGGTACCGGATGCATCTGGTCCCTTTGAAGCCAGCGTCTGGTCACCATTGTGACCCCCCTTTCTCTTCTCCAACTTCATCCCTTGTGCAAATGTGTTACTCCACCAAGTTCCAACACTTGTGCACGTGAGTTAGCATTTCACAAACATGTTTCCAAGGGATGTTAGCACTCACTAGCTCCTAATGCAAATGCATGGAGTGAATTCACCTAGTGGCACTTAGATAACTATAATTGCGTCGAGATCATCCCTCTTAATAGTATAGCTATCTATCCTAAACCCACTCACATCCACTATGGTGTCTTGAGTGGTAAAAGAAAATGGTCATATCAATTATACCTTTGCTTTGAGCCCATTTAATTTTTCTCTTTCTTCATTTTTCAAGTTGGAGCACTTGATCTTCAATTTGATCACCACCATTACCATGATCATCATCCAGCTCCATCACTTGCACCTTGTTCGTTTGAGCATATCAGCAGAATCAACAACCATCCAGCAGTGTTTTTCTCTCACAACAAACCATCAAATAGTACTTTCAGCTACAACAATCTAGTGAAACGAACAGGCTGTTGGTGTGTACAAACTTAGCTCATATTCATCACTAATGACAAAGGTTAGTACACTTAGACCCTGTTTGGATGTTATATAAACATATATAGTTCTAAATTATTTATACTTGGATTCTGATGTGCATAAGAAAATCAATCAATAATCATCTGCTTATAAAATACTCCCTCCATCCCTTAATATGTGTCATTTTGGGATGGAAACGTTGTCCCTTAACATATGTTGTCCCTTAATATGTGTTGCTAGCCTATTGACATGGGTCCCAAGCATAGCTGCAGGCACGGTCGACGTCCGCAGCAGCCTTATCCTTTCGCCTGTCACACCACCCCACAGGCCAGCAAATGTTCATAAAAAAAATTAAAAAATGTTCATTTGTGTGGCACGCCTCCTGCTTTAATCCAAGATGGAGTGTTAAATGACTTGTCCATGTACGTAAACTGCAGCTGGTGAATACTAATATGTACTATGTTTTATAGGGATGTCAGAGACTTGCCAACTTCATTGCTGGACAAAACCTACGACGACTCGCGTTAAGGGACAGAGGGAGAACTTTGCTTGGAAGCACAGTGTCAGACTTCGTAGACACACTCGCCTGCCGACTTCGTACACACACACTCGCTTATCGCCGGCCAAATTTGCTGACAATTGGGCTGCCATCCCACGATTGCTAGTGTTTGATGACTCACTGCCTCATCTGCTACCTTCCCAAGTAGTCCTTGTTGGACTCCACCGAAGCTAGGGGCACCATGGCCCAAGAAACCAAGCTCCAGCCGCCATTACTGCCCAATCTCGCCGGACCAATTCGAGCAGCTTGAGCACCCATCCATCGATTCCTTGCATATGCATCTCACTTAGCCTCTCCTCTATAGCACTGAGCCGCCACTCAGACCAATAGCCATTCGGGTCAGTGACATTGGCACATCGTCTCTTCCCAGCTACCATTGCCGCCCATAGAGCAGTCTTGGTGAACCTAGTGGCCAGCGCCCTAGCAGCTCTTCGCCATCGATCCCTGCCTCAAGTGGACCATCCTCGCTCGTGCCGTCCGAGTGGAACCTAGCCCATCATCGATTTCGACGTCTCTTGCCCAGCACACCCTTTGCCATGGATCACGTCATAGATTAGGCTCGCACGCTCGCTTGAGGCCTCTGTCGGCTGCGGCGGCGAGGTGAGAGGTCATCGAGGATTGGTTGGGGGAGGGGAGGGACGAGCGGACTAGGTGAGGTGGGTGGCGGCGTGGCTCTAGGGTCGGGCGCCGCACAAGAAACCTTCGCCCTGTGGTTATCGTATTTTTTTGGGACCTGAGGAGCCAATAATTTTTTTCCAGCGGTTTTGTGCTAAATAGGATGTAAAATAAGTGGGCTCATCGATCGTCCAAACAGTAAATCTGATTTGCGTTAGAAAAAGATAGAACCTGTAATTTATAGAGGTTTTAGACTAAATACCAGACTTCCAAATAGGGCCTTATATTTCATCGGTTAGCTAAAGCCAAAGGCTTTCAACTTGACAGTAAATTATTGAGTGCCACTGCAGGTCTAATTCCTATGGGGGTATAAACCCCTATACCCTTACGGCTAGACATGGGCAAGCCCAGACCAGACGGTCCGGCCCATTAAATGATGACGCGCGATCCAGATCATCGGGATGGAGTCTCACGCAAGGCATCAAACCAGACTTGGGAATCAAGCAAGGTCTTGGTCGGTTAGATTAGAAATCCTTATCCGGCTCTATATGGTAATTGTAACCGGCTAAGATTAGTTTCTAGATATGTAACCCTGCCTCTAGGACTATATAAGGAGGGTAGGGGACCACCCTCGAAAACATCAAAATATACTCTAGGGCAATCTAGCTTGTAATACATTGTTCGAGACAACAATAATAAAGCAGAGCAGGACGTAAGGTATTACGCCCACACGGTGCCCTGAACCTGGGTAAACCCGCGTGTTGTTCTGCATCACCATCTCGTTCGTGGCTTGCACACCTGTCTGCCGACAATCTACTACCTTGGGCATATCCCTCGGTAGACTGCCGACCAGGTTTTGTCGACAGTGGCGCTCCAGGTAGGGGTGTGTGTACTGCTTTTTAGGCGTGCGAGATGGTCATCTTCCCCGATACCATGGCCACGGCAGCGGGCCTCACGTTCACGATCAGCTAGATGACCTGGACCACCGGCTCCAACGACTTTGTCATCACAGCCATGGAGGAGGTGCAGATCCAATCTGCATCAACTACTTCCCCGACATCGGCGTCGACTACGACTACGCTGGCTCCGGCTTCGCCTACACCAGCACCGTCACCGACCACGCTGGCAACTCATCGACTCCTTCCTCGCTACTAGGGGAGGAAACTCGACAACACCAACCTGATCGACTCCATCGACCGGCTCGATGGTAAACTCTCATTTACCCTAGCTCTGGTCGACTCACTCCAAGAGCAGTTTACCGAGCAGAGCTCGAACGAATACAATAGTTCTACTCGACCTGCTCGAGCCACCCATTTTCAACGGTTGGGTACAGATCTAGTGGTCACTTCAACTCCTAAAGGGCGCTCCGCTCGACCTCGACCACGCAACTTCGTCAATATGGTGGGCTCTGATCAAGTTTCGATCCATACCACTCAGACAGATACCCGTTTGAGCTCCGGATCGAGCACCGTGTCCGACGAGACTACTCAAACCATGTATTACACCATGTGAGTAGCGGTGATGAAGAGATGCTACATCCTCCGGGCTTTCCTCGAATCCCGGCCTTCCCCCCAAGGCATGGCGCTATGATCAACATGGTTAGCCAAGATGAAGACCCACCTGTTGGGGGCGAGACCGATCAACAGCGATAAGAGCGACAATAGCGCAATGCTGACCGAACTCAATGTCACATAGATGCACGACTAGCACAACAACAAGCAGACCGCGACCAGCAAGAAGCTGACGCTGCGGCTAGGCGTAACCGATTGCAAGGGCGCAACCTCAACAATGCTTTCAACATGGTGGGAAACAGACCAGTATTCAAAACCCCGAGCGCCAACGTGGTCGTCGCCATTGAGAGCCTGAAGCGGTTACCGGATACCCCAGAAATCCAAAACATCCAGGAGGATTTGCAAGCTTATCTCCAGGCGGCCATGGTTCAAACCAATGAATGTGCCGTGGGGCCGTCCATGTATGGCGTGACTAGCAGGTGCCGCCAGCACTCCAGTCGACCTTTCAGGTCTTCTCAACGTGGCCCACATGCACCCGCTGGCGCAGACAACCACGTTATGGACAACAAAGCTCCTGGTGTCAATCCAGGAGCTGACGGAGGCAACGGCGGCAATCGTGGAAACCCTCCCCGCGATGATAACCGCCGCCTCGACCACCGCCGCATTAACAACGACGACGACCGACGCAGTGACAACCGGCGTAATGACCACCGGGACCACCATCGTCAAGGACAACAATATGGTGACGAACGAGATCGTCATGATGGCAATCACGATCTCCGTCACAACCTCAACAACCATGACCTACATCCTCGCATTGAACAGAGAGCTCAGGACCGTGCGTCCCATGAAACCAGTCGTCGCATGGAGTACGATATGGTCCACGGTCCCTCGGGCCCCAAGCAATTCACCAACCACCTACGACAGGTCGTCTGGCCTAGAGGTTTTAAGCTTGAAAAGCTTAACCATTACGACGACAAGGTCAATCCTGAGCTGTGGGTCCAACTTTACGAGACCGCTTGCAGATCCACTATGGGTGACGAGCATGTCATGGCCAACTACTTTCCCATGGTGGTCGGCCTGGTGGGGCACCAATGGCTTGTCAGCCTCCTAGAGAACCACTTTGACTCCTGGTATGCTTTGCGTCAAGCCTTTGTCAAAACTTCATTGCTACCTATGAACAGCCGGGCAACAAGTACGATCTGCAGCGCATCCACGACGCTAGGGATGAACCATTGCGCGGTACATCTGACGCTTCTCGGATATGCGCATCAGGATTCCCAGGATCACCGACAACGAGGCTATTGAAGCCTTCATTACTGGTCTGCGCTACCACATTGATCTCAGGGACAAGCTCCTTCATAAACGGCCTATAATGGTGGTTGACCTCCTCACCACCGCCAAGAAGTATGTGGATGCCGATGATGCCAAGAAGCTACTGAACGAGGGCACCAGCAAAGCGCCGTACTCTCCACGACGCGCCGATTACCATGACAACCACCGCCGCGATGACTTTAGAGGTCGTAGTGACATCAGGGACCGCCGTAACGACAATCGTGATCAGCGCGACAACAGAAATCAGCACGGCAATCGCCGTGATAACTTCAAGGGCAAGCGCGCTCACAATGACGATGGCGAGGTCAACGCCGTGAAAAAATTTGGTGGGCGACGCAATTATGAAGAAGACTATGCTAAAGCCTTGAAGGGGCCTTGCCTAGCTCATCCTAAGTCCAATCATATGTTGGAAAACTGCAAGGTCCTCAAGGAGATCTACCGTCGCAAACAGGCTTCAGAAAATGCCGACAAGCCTAATGACACAATAGACCAGCGTAACCACAGGGACGATGACGAGGACAATCCTAACAAGAACCCTAAGCACCAGTATCAGGAACCAGTGAGGCATGTTGCAACCATCGCCGGGGGCAAGGTGTTTGTTGAAAGCAAATGCGAGCGGAAGTTGCTCGCCCGCGCTTGCTTGAACGTGGCCAATACAGACGACCTCATTGCAGATCCAAGATTACCCCCCTGGTCACACCGAGAAATCAACTTTAGCAGGGCAGATCAATGGGCCACCATCCCCGAACTAGGTCCTTTCACTCTCGTTCTCAGTCCTTGTATCAATAAAGTGCAATTTGACAGGGTGCTCATCGACGGCGGTAGTTCCATCGACATCCTGTTCAAAAATAGTCTGTCAGCATTGAATATATCTAAAGCTGACTTGAAGCCATACGACGCACAGTTCCGGGGGGTCCTACCCAGACAGAGCTCTACGCCTCTCGGGCAGATTATCCTACCTGTGCAGTTTGGCACGGCAGACCACTTCCGTACCAACTACGTCAACTTTGTGGTCGCTGACTTTGAGGGTACCTACCATGCTATCCTTGGTCGCCCCACGATCACCAAATTCATGGCCGTACCTCATTACAGGTACTTGGTGCTTAAGATGCCAACGGAGAAGGGAGTCCTCACTCTCAGAGGCAATGTATTCGTTGCCTATACCTATGAAGAGGATAGTTTTCACGTAGCTGAAGCCCACAACCTCTCCTTGCGCATGGCGGCAATGACGATGGAGGCAAAGAAGACTCCTCCAAACCAGCTGGAGATTCTAGAGCTCGAAGCACCATGAAAGTCTATCAAGTCTAAGGAGTACAAAGAGATCCAGCTAGTCGAGGGTGACTCTAGGAAGAAAACACTGATCGGGTCCAACCTTGACCCCAAATAGGAAGACACGCTCGTCCGGTTCTTGAGAGAGAATGTAAGTGTGTTCGCTTGGAAACCATCGGACATGCCCAGTGTATCTCGAGACCGAATCGAGCACTCCTTGAACGTCGACCCCAAGGCAAAACCTGTCAAGCAGAAGCCGCGGCGGTTCGGGAAGGACAAAAAGAAGGCTATTAGGGTAGAAGTTACATGGCTTCTTGCAGCCGGTTTTATCAAAGAGGTGTATCACCCGGACTGGTTAGCCAATCTGGTTCTTGTACGCAAAAAGAATAATGAATGGAGAATGTACGTTGATTACACCGATCTCAACAAACACTGCCCTAAAGACCCCTTCGGCTTACCTCACATTGACGAAGTTGTGGACTCCACGACCGACTGCGAGCTACTATCTTTTCTTGATTGTTACTCTGGTTATCACCAGATCGCTCCCAATAAGGACGATAAGATCAAGACGTCCTTTATTACACCCTTCGGCGCTTATTGCTACATGACCATGTCGTTTGTGCTCAAAAATGCTGGAGCTACTTATCAGCGTGCAATACAAGAGTGCCTCGAAAAGGAGATACAAGATGAACTGGTCGAAGCTTATGTAGACGACGTAGTTGTCAAAACCAAGGAATCCCACTCCTTGATTGATGATCTGACATGTACTTTTGCAGCGCTCAATCAATATCAATGGAAGTTGAACCCTAAAAAGTGCATCTTTGGCGTTCCCTCTGGTATATTACTAGGCAATGTCGTCAGTCGTGACAGCATACGTCCTAACCTAGAGAAGGTCCAAGTTGTCCTCAATATGAAGCGACCAGCAAATGTCAAGGATGTCCAGAAGCTTACATGGTGTATGGCCGCCCTAAGCCGATTTCTATCTCAATTTGGTGACAAGGGCTTACCTTTTTTCAAGTTACTCAAGGCAGACGAGAAGTTTGAGTGGTCGAAGGAAGCAGATATTGCCTTTACACAACTGAAGTAGTACCTTGCATCACCTTTGGTCCTTACTGCCCCCAAGTCAGGAGAAGTCCTTCAACTCTACATTGCTACGACTGATCGAGTCGTCTCCACTGTCCTTGTGGTCTAGCGCGAGGAGCCCGGCCACGCTTATGGCGTTCAGCGCCCAATCTATTTCATCAGTGAGGTGCTCAACGAGCCAAAAACTAGGTACACTCATATTCAAAATTGATCTACGCCATACTCATTACAACCCAAAAGTTGAAATATTACTTTGATGGGTTCCACGTGGTGATCAAAACTGAGTTTCCTCTTGGTACCATTATACGCAACAAAGATGCAAATGGGCGCATCGCCAAATGGGCAATGGAGTTATGTCCTTTCAATCTAGAGTTTGCACACCGCGACACTATCAAATCCCAAACACTGGCTGACTTCATGGTCGAGTGGACATACTTAAGTATCTTGACCTCTCAAGGACCCGTTGACTACTAGAAAATGTATTTTGATGGCTCACTGACTATTGATGGTGCGGGAGCGAGCATATTATTCATATCACCAACCAATGAGCAATTGCGCTACGTCCTTAGGATTCACTTTCTGGCATCTAACAATGTTGCAGAATACAAGGCATGCTTTCATGGTTTGCGCATTGCAGTCGACCTCGGTATCAAGCGCCTTTACGTCCACGGCGACTCGGCCCTAGTTATTAACCATCTCAACAAGGACTGGGATACAACTAGTGAGAAGATGGTTGCATATTGCAAATAAATTAGGAAGCTTGAAGGCAAATTTTACAGGATTGAATATTCCCATGTAGTCCAGGACAAAAATCAAGCAGCAAATGCGCTATCGAAGTTAGGATCATCTAGAGCTCAAGTACCACATGGCGTTTTTGTTCAAGACCTTTTAAAACCATCAATTAAACAAGAAGGCGACCCCATGATCGAGAAGCCCCCGGATCAGCTTCTGGTAACTATGGTTCCATCATTGACCACTACGGAACCATCTCCCACCACCGTGGGACCATCTCAGACCTCGACTAAGATAGCAGACTGGCGTGTTCTATTCATTAAGTACCTAACAGATGGCACCGGGTACTCTGATCGAAATGAAAATGAACGCCTTATACGCCACAGCAGACAGTACCTGGTGGTCGAAGGTAAGCTATGGCACAAAAATGCGAAAGCAGAAGTATTGATGAAGTGCATTGAGCAATAAGACGATATTAAACTCTTGGAAGAAATACATTCTGGCACATGTGGTAATCATGCCACATCTCAGACACTGGTCGGTAAAGCGTTCCGTGCAGGTTTTTACTAGCCATCCGTAGTAGCTGATGCAAAGAAGCTTGTTAGACACTGCGCCAACTATCAGTTTTTCTCCAAATGAGTTCACGTGTCAGCCCATGAAATCCAGACCATACCAGCCTCCTAGACCTTTGCGTGCTAGGGCCTGGATATGATTGGACCCTTCAAATCAGCACCAAGTAACTTCAAGTTCGTATTCGTGCTGACTGATAAATTTTCCAAATGGATAGAGTATATGCCCTTGGTCAAGGCATCTTTCGAAAAAGCAGTCGAGTTTCTCGACCAAGTCATCCACCGCTTCAGTATACCCAACGCCATCATTATAGACCTAAGGACTCAGTTTATTGGGAACACGTTTTGGGACTTCTATGATGAACGGAGCATTGTAGTGAAATACGTCTCGGTGGCACACCCCAGAGCTAATGGACAGGTCGAGCGGCCAAATGGAATAATTCTAGATGCATTGAAGAAAAGGATGTACAGAGAGAACGATAAATCCCTTGGCCGGTGGATTAAGGAGTTACCAGCTGTGGTCTGGGGACTTCAGACACAGCCTAGTCACAATACTGGTGTCTCACCATATTTCATAGTTTTACGGCGCTGAGGCTGTGCTCCCAGCAGACATTGAATTTCGGTCACCTCGGGTTGAGAACTACAATGAAGATCAGGCTACTAAACAATAAGAGCTCGAGGTGAATAGTGCAAAGGAATGACGCCTTAACTCTTGTATACGCACGGCCAAGTACCTAGCTATGTTACGAAGGTACTACAACAAAAATGTTCAGGAACGTTTCTTTATGGTTAGTGACATGGTATTGAAGTGGAAGACTAGCCAAGATGGCATCCACAAGTTGGCAACTCCATGGGAAGGGTCATACATCGTCAAGGCTGTTACACGACCTACTTCCTACAGACTTGCAAGACTTGACGGCACTGACGTGCCCAACTCCGTCCATATCGACAAGTTTAGGCGTTTTTACCCCTAATTCTCAAATACAGATATGTACCTTTTTCTGTACTACTTTTGTACTTTGAATATATATATATATATATATATATATATATATATATATATATATATATATATATATATATATATATATATATATATATATATATATATATATATATATATATACTCGACCACAGTTGACTACACTTGTTTACATTGTTGATTCTACAACTACAACAACTTTTTGATAAACCAGTACATCGATCACCAATCCTTTCGGTTTCTCGGAGCAGCTCTGTCTTCGACCTCACTCCTAGCGTGCACGAGATCGGCCCTCTGCGTTTTGGGTGGTCGACAGATGCCCTTTGGCCAGACCAGTCGTACTCTTACGTGTATACAGGTTTTGACAGCCTTACACTCGGATCACTGGCCTCTCCAAAGTCGTACAAACCTACAGGATGACATCGATTACGCTGGAACAACTAAAAATAAAACATTCCGCTGTTCTAACTTAGTTCTCATCGATTACGCTGGAACAACTAAAAATAGAACATTCCGCTGTTCTAACTTAGTTCTCATCGGATACGTCAAAACAACTAAAACAGAACATTTTGCTGTTCTAACTTAGTTAAATTCACACGCAATACAAAGCTTCAACGTTTTTTCATACAAAAACATAAACAACTTTGCATTGTATTACTCATTCCCTTATTACAAGCTTGCCTCTTTGCAGGCACGAGTTTATAATAAGATAATGAAAATTAACTTCTCTTATGAATTATTTGTAGGTTTCTCCTACTGTTGGCCCTTTGGTACTTCCGAGACCTTTGGCATGGTCGAGGATGGAGCAGAACGTGCCTCGCTGGAAGCCAGAGATGGTGGCATGGGTATTTGACCCACGTACAACTGAATTGTTCCTCCAATTGATGGGGCTACAGCTGGGCATAAGATGATGTCCTTCGTGATCACGGCAGCATGCTTCATCTCCTCTGATCATAGCTCGTCAGCTCGCTCCACCCTAACCTCCCTAGGATAACTGGCTTCCAGGCGAGCAGTATCCAATAAAGGGTAGTGGGCACATACCAAGCTAAGTACATGTGCACCCACAAACTCCTTGATGTCATTTGTCCATTGTTGGAGCCATCCCCAGGCTTTTTGGGATTTCTCGACCAGACCTATTTTTGGTGCCTCCACTCCAGCTTCGGTGGAGTCGGCGCCAATAACGTCGAGCACTGGTGCGATCCCCTTCGCCATCTCAGCGTAGGCATGCTTCTAAGTCTCTCGCTCCTTGACGAGTATCTTGTATTTACCATTAAGGGCTTCTTGCTCCTTTATGAGCTTGTCGCACTTCTGGGACCACACCTCGATCTTTTTTGAACCAGCCTAGTTTTGAAGCTCCAGGTCATCATGGTCTTTCTTCATCTTCTCAAGGTGCACTTTAGCATTTTTCTTTACAACTGCACTGTGTCACATCGATAAGAATTCCATGCCGCAAACGTTAATGAAAGCTACGACAATGATGATGAATACTTACTCTCGAGATCCTTTGCTAATTTAGCATTCTCCTCCTTCATGGCCTGCTGTGTTTGTAGCCATTTGGTCTTCTCTTTAGTCAGTCGGTCACGCTCAGCAGCTACCTAAGCATTTTCTTCACGAAGCCGGCTGACTTCGACGTTCAGACCTGTATCAATACTCCGATTATGACCAGTACAGCAATACAGCACCCTACAGAGCTCGAGCACCTAATAACAGAAGGGATCCTTACCCGATCTCTGTTTCTCGACCACTTCCAGCCGTTGAAGTACCGTGCGCATCTTTTCTTCATGATCAATACTTTGCTTCGCATAACTCTCTAACTGTTGCTGCAGTTTCTTCTGTTCTGTGCTCAACTGTTTGTTTTTCTCGGCCACAATCTGCAGTATACAGGATCACAAAGCAGTTCTTATGGATTATACAACAATAGATTGTACAGTTGCGAGGGGCTTACCTTAACTTCCTCCAGGAATATTTTGCCAACTGCTTCTACGGCCTCAACTTCGTCTCCTACTGGGATCTCCACAGTGTAGGAGAGGGTACCACAAAATTTGTTTTCTTCTTCATAATGATCGAGGATTTCTTCCATGGCTGGGGCAAAAGACTCGGCTTTCTCTCCTGGTCTAGCACTTCCATTTAGCTCCTTGGTGGTCCCACCAACCTTTGCAGATTTTGGGACTTGTTGCTCTAAGGCCGGTTGGGGCTGTTCTGGGTTTTCTAGGGCTGGCTGGTGCTGTACTGATGGTTCTGGTACCTTCTGTGGTTGTTCTGGCAACTTTGGGGCCTCACTATCTTCTGTTTGCACTGATACTTTAGTTTGCAGACCAGGAGCAGATGCTGATAGAGCTTGTGACTCGGGGACTACCCTCTCTGCTCTGGACTGCTCCAAGACCTGCTGCTCCGTGATGGTAGTATCTGGTGGTGGTGCTGTTGCACCGCCAGACAGTTCTTCTAGCCTTTGGGTCGATGTAGAGCTATACAAATCCATAATAAGTTACAAAGGTGATGATATTGGTCAATTATTTTATACTCATACAAATTTATGATGACTTACATGTTTATACAGCGGAATACGGTGGTGAACCGAGATTTCTTCGCCTTCTCGGGACCGGCACCCTTTTCTGCCACTGGTCCAGTGGTCGGGACTGGCTTAGCTATGTCGCTTCTAACAATGGCAGCAGGCTTTGGGATTCCTGAAGTATGTGCCTGTGGTTGTGGTGGTCGAGGTGTTGGCTTAGGTGCTGGCAACGGTGCTGTTAGCTCCTGCCTTCTAGCGAGCCGCTCCCTCCGGCTATGTGCTACAATACTGGATACCTCCTCAACCTCCTCCTCATCTTCTTCTGGCCAGTCAACAATAAGGCGTCGACGCTTGCTTGCTAGGTCCTCTGCTTCTTTCAGGTCAATTACCCCTTCTGGATTTTCATCCGAGGAGGTTCCTTGTGAGGTCTGGCCCCTTTTCTTTGTCGGAGGCAACAATTGGTTTCTTGCCTGCAAGTTGGCTGGCTTGCTCTGATTCATCTTCAATTGCAAGCCAATCAACTTCGGAAGGATCGTCGTCCACGGGCAGAGGTTGTGCATCATGGGCCCGCGGCACCACCTCAGGCCACTCCACGCCTAGAGGACACGAGATGAATGCTTGCGCTCTCTCCAGTCCATTAAACTGGGCAACATAGAGCAACATGAATATAAGAATGACAGTACATCAAAAAATGGTTATTATGTAGAGTTTCTATCACAAGGATAAACTAGCAGGCGACAATTGACTTACCAGTGGTGGTGGGCGAGTGAGTTTGAACGCTAGCTCAATGACTGTTAGCTTCTTGAAGTTGGGATCCTTAAGATTAAACAGGTCTCGGACCCCTGATCTTTACTTCTTTTGGTTCAAGATCTTCATTCCTCATCCTGGTCGGGTCCATGCGACCTTAGTATTCAAATGTCGTGTGCACTCTGGCCTGACATGGTTGGATCCGACGACTGATAAAATTACCGACCACACTTGGTCCATCCAGCCTTGACCAAGGTAGTAGCTGCATTATTGTCTCAATCTAGATTGTGTTCTACGGCAGCTCTTTCCAACTGTCAGTTTTTTCTGGGACCAAGGATACGTCGCAGTATGAGGCCTAGCTTGGTTCTTCACAGATGTAAAACCAATGCATGTACCAGTCCTCTAATGTGGTCTTCCAAGGGCAGTGTAGGTACTCCGCCCTGATCCCTTCCCACATGTTCAGATAGCAGCCACCAGCCACATTGGAGCCACCTCAATCTCCTTTTTTCTTCAACCAAAACAAGTGACGAAAATAGTCAAAGTGGGGTTGGAAACCACTGTATGCTTCGCAAAGATGGATGAAGCAAGCAACAAGCAGCATAGAATTCGGATGCAGATTGCAGATACTGATTTCATAATAATTGCAGAGCCCTTGCAAGAATGGATGTACAGGAACACCAAATCCATGAGTGAAGTATTCTTCAAAAACAACAATTTCACCGCATTTGGGATCTGGGAATGGCTCCAGATCGGGTGCATGCCATCCCGCCAGTTCTTGGGCATGCAGCACACCCATCCGCACCAGTCGCTCGAGGCTCAGTAGGGTGCACTTTGACATACTCCACTCCTTCTTCATGATCTCCTTGCGTACTTCGGCCTCCGTCTTCGTCTTCCTCGCGGCCATTCCCCAACTCTTTTGACTCTTCCTTTCTACGGAGGAAAAGGAGGGTGCCGCTCTTCACAGTGGCTAGGGTTTGGTGGCAGCGATTCAAACAGCAGTGGTGCGTGAGGAACTTGGGGTAACCTCATTGATGCCTACGATGGCGATTATGGATTGCACTACAGTGGTGGCGCTGGGGCTCAAGAGGGCTCTGTGCTAACAATGGCGCGGCGGCGGCGGAAGCAAGAAGACGGTTGATTGCGAATATGCGAGTGTGAGTAGATTGGAATCGTTCCCTTTCCCGGTCTTTAAGAGGCAGGTTCGATTCAGTTTCCGAAAGAATGGGGGACGTGGCACGAGATTTGCGGTAACTGATATATTTCCTCCACAAAAATTGTGTCCCTTCGATTTTGGCACCGTTTGGTCCGCGACCCAAACGTGTTTTGTTACAGACACTGGGTCACTGTTCACATGATGCGCCCAGAAGTAACTGCGGCGCCGCCCACGTCATCAGCGCATCAGAATGGACCAGTTTTAAAAAAAGAAAATGAAAAGAAGAAAAAAGAAAGAGAGATACAAAGACAGCATGGCGATAGATTCGCTAGACCAGGGTGCTCTGGAATATGTAGCCAGAGCTCTGAGTTCTGGAACCTGCAGCCAGACCTCCAAGCTCGGGGACTTGCCAGACCACCCTGCTCTGGAACCTGTAGCCAGAGCTCTGAGCTTTGGAACCTGCAGCCAGACCTCCAAGCTCGGAGGAATCGCTGGACCAGCGTGCTCTGGAACCTGCAGCCAGACTTCTGAGCTCGGGGACTCGTCGCTAGGCCTCCGAGCTCGGGGTCATGACGCCAGACCCCCGAGCTCAGAGACTTGTAGCTAGACCTCTGAGCTCGGGGACTATTCGTTAGACCTTCGAGCTCGGGGACTTATTACACCACTTCCTATTCTAGGATTCATCTTGCTCGACTACGTGTACTATGCTTGCATACAATCGATTGACGCTTGATATTCTTAGACCTTGCTACAAGGCTCGTTTTTTTGCCTTCCAGTAAGCTCGGGGACTACATCATATATGATGCACCTGACGGTGCATAATGTTCATTAGTTATTAAGGATTTTTTTAGACCCTGGCACCACTGCCTACGTCACCTACTACCAGACTCGGGGACTAAGTGGGTACACTTCACCTGACGGTGAATTGTTTCTATTTTTTGACCCCTACGCTCTGGAATTTTTTTGTAAGTTACTTCCGTCAAATACGCACACTTACATTTCTTATCAGAAATACAAGTGGGTACACTTCACCAGGAAAGAAAATTTTTCTTTTTGGACCACTATGCAATCTTCACCGACAACTATAATCTTCATCA
This sequence comes from Saccharum hybrid cultivar R570, assembly GCA_038087645.1. Classification (NCBI taxonomy): domain Eukaryota; kingdom Viridiplantae; phylum Streptophyta; class Magnoliopsida; order Poales; family Poaceae; genus Saccharum; species Saccharum hybrid cultivar. Next base: position 11,313,498 of record JAQSUU010000520.1, read on the forward strand.
ACAATCATGATTTACTGATTCCTGATCCAGACGGAACACTAACGCATGCTCGGCTAACATTTCAAGATGATGTGAAGACGAACCTCGCAAGTTGAAGAAGACTAAGACAATGTGTCGAAACATAATACATAGTGCTCGGGGACTAGATTTGGGGGTATAAATCCCTATACCCTTACGGCTAGACATGGGCAAGCCCGGACTAGACAGTCTGGCCCATTAAATGACGACGCGTGATCCAGATCATCGGGATGGAGTCTCGCGCAAGGCATCAAACCAGACTTGGGAATCAAGTAAGGTCTTGATCGGTTAGATTAGAAATCCTTATCCGGCTCTATATGGCAATTGTAACCGCCTAATATTAGTTTCCAGATCTGTAACCCTGCCTCCAGAACTATATAAGGAGGACAGGGGACCCCCCTCGAAAACATCGAAACATACTCTAGGGCAATCTAGCTCGTAATATATTGTTCGAGACAACAATAATAAAGCAAAGCAGGACGTAAAGTATTTCGCCTACACAGCGGCCTGAACATGGGTAAACCCGCGTGTTATTCTGCATCACCATCTCATTCGTGGCTTGCACACCTATCTGCCGATAATCTACATCTTGTGCATACCTCTCGATAGACTGCTTACCAGATTTTGTCGACAATACCACACCTGCTAATTCTCATTTCTCACACACCAGATAATTCTCCTTGCCATCTCATTTCACGCACCCAGTGGTCGGTGTTTTTCCTAGACCGCACGCCTCATCTCCTTTTTTTCTCGTGCCCCACGCCGTTCATCTCCTTTTTTTTCCCTCGTGCTCCACACGGTCCATCTCCTCGATTCCCTGAACGTCTTGATAGTGCCCGGGACCATAGGCCCCACCATCTGCATGGAGCCACGCATGCAGATTCATTCCGGGCAGATTACACGGAACCATATTTTACTATATCTATTTGATGTAAATTATGTATTCAATTGATGTAAATTGATTATTTATAAATAAAAATAATCAAAATTACTTGAACAATTATCTGATCTTTTTTTTACCTTTTTTAATTTTTTTGTATGTTTTACTTGGTTCCTCTTTGAAATTTTTCAATTTGGCTTTTATAGAAATAATCTGGCTAATATTTTTGTTTGTTTGTTTAATACTTTTTTATTTGGATAAATTTTTTTGGTTCATTTGATCGAGATCCCAATAGTCATGGCAATCCAGTGTGTCGGATTAGAAATATTCGATTCTATTTTTTTCCCCAATCAGAGTGTCCGGCTGCCATTAAATAATCGGGTGTCAGCCACCCGAGCGCGCACTAGACAATGGTATCAATGACATTGGAATAAAAAAAATTCTACTGAAATAGACTCAGATCGGCGAGTATGTTGACTTTTTCCAAGCCAAGCCGGCATCCCCAAATCACCTTGAGATGTGAGAAATGAACTTGTCAAGATCCATGTTCTCTGACCCACCGCCTACTGCTGCTGACGACGCACGGATAGCCTCGCCCAGCGCCATTGCACGCTGCTGGATCTTGTGCCCTTCGTCAGAGACCATCATCTTCTCGATGGCCTCCTGTATGGCCGCTGCCGAAATCACCTCCCTTTGCTTCTCCATCGGGCGGACTAGGATGCCCGCCTTGAGGTGCTTGCACACCAGCTCAGCGTCCCAAGGCTGGTCCGAGTGCATGGGCCATGCGAGGATGGGCTTCCCGTGTCCCATGCTCTCCATGATTGAGTTCCAGCCGCAGTGGCTCAGGAACGCCGCCGTGGCGCCGTGCGCCAGGATCTCCAGCTGCGGCGCCCACCCGGTGATCACCATCCCCCTGCCTTGTGTGTGCCCAGCGAACTCGGGCAGGAACTTGGCGTGCCGGCTCTCGCCGTGGTCCGTAAATATGTTGGCCCGGTCGGCGTCGCGCAGCACCCAGATGAACCCCTGCTTGCTGTCGCGCAGCGCCGCGGCGAGCTCCTCGACTTGCTCGTCTCGCAGCGACGACATGGAGCCGAACGACACGTAGAGCACCGATGCCGGCGGCTGCTCGTCGAGCCAGTCGAGGCACTCGTGCCGCTCCTTATTGCTTCCCGCCTGCTGGGGCGCGCTGTTCGCGTCGAGCAGCAGTGGGTTCAAGGGGCCGACGGCAAAGAGCTTCTTGCCGGCGGCGGCAAGCTGCTGTGTGAAAACATCGATGAACTCGCCCTCGAGCGCGCGGGACGTGTTGGCGAGGATGCCAACGCTGCACGGTATGGACTGCTCCCATCTCGCCCGCTCGCCAACGAAAGCCAGAAACTCCTCCGTCACAAAGGAGTGGACGGGGTTGAAGTCGAGCCCGAGCTCACGCACGAGTCGGCTGCCGGCGTCCGTCCCCCCGACGATGGACGACACCGCGGTGCATACCAGCCCGTACCCCTCGCCGTTGGGCAGCCGCGCGGCCTCCTCAGCGGCGAATCCGTTGGCGACGTCGTACAGGACGACGACGCGGCGGCAGGAGGCGGAGACCCCGCTGAGGAGCGCCGCGAGCGGGGCGGGCGCGTCGGCGACGAAGGCCTCCCACAGGGGCACGAGGTGGGAGGGGAAGGCCGATACGGCGGCAGGGTCTGGAGGCGGGGAGGCGTACGCGGAGATGGGTAGCTCGTGGAAGTGGACGCGGCGGAGGGTGTCGTCGCCCCAGCCGTGGACGCGCGACCGGGCCTGGCGGACGTGCTCCACGGGCGCCGCGTAGTGCACGGGCACCCCGCGCGCCGCGAGCTGCAGCGACAGGTGCAGCAGCGCGTTCAGGTGGCCCTGCGCCGGGAACGGCACCGCCACGACCGCAACCGACTCCATTGGGTGGGGGGCTTGAGCACGGCTGAATGGCCTGTGATATATCAGTCATATATTTATCAGTTCGTTCACGCCTACACCTCACCAGGTAGCTGCAACTGGCCAACCACGCCCGCGAGCGCTCCACCTCCATCCACATGGCTCAAACTGGTTGCCCGCCGGCCGGTTGGCAGCTCAGTGTTCCTTTGCCAGTTTACCGCCATTCACAAAATACCATATCAATCGGCCGCCGCCCTGCAGTCGTGTGTCGTGTATAGTTGTCTACTACTGTGCTGCCGCGCACACGCCCCCACACATAGGCGGACCCAGGAAGATGCAGCAGCCCGGGCAAGACAACGGTGATCTCCTAGTACACAGCTCCCGGCCCAAATAAATCATGCTCAGCTAATGCGCCGTCTACTGGGCCCTAAGGGATTATCAAGAGAGGAGCCCGGGCAAGGGCCCAGGGTCGCCGGGCCCTGGGTCCGCCTATGCCCCCACATGCCCTTCTTCGGCTGTTCATGCCTTGCGGCAGGCAGTGCGTCATGCATGACGCCCACTGCGGCTTACTGTATTGAGCAACGATCCGCGTGCTACTGTCGCTGTGGTTGGAGCAACACTCCGACAAGGTCCACGGCAGAGCAAGAAATAAAACTAAGATACAGTGGTAAGTTTAGATTTAAAATGTCCAAAAGGTCCTCAAATCTGCAGTAGATGGCCACCAATTTAACAAAAGGTTATAAAAAATGGTAATACTGAGAAGCGGGTGTCCGTCCGCCCGCCCGGACGCTTCATTGGTGGGTCACGTCGCAGCCTAATAACCTTCCATTCATTTGTTTCTTAGAACTGCTCATCCATGCATTCCTATCCACTCGTTCCTATCGTTCGTATCCGCTCGTCTGCTGCCTCCGAGCGTAGCGCTCTGGTCATCCACTGATTCCTATTCAATCCGTTCGCTTCCTTGCCCCACTTTTCTCTCTCCCCAATCTGCTCCCTTGTGCACATCCAACACAGAGCAGCGAGGCATCTCGGTGAGCCGCAGCGTGGTGGCGCAGAGGAAAGAAAGCCCCAGCAGCACGCGGTCTGCACAGAGGCAAGCTCGTGTCGACGCGGAGGCCAGCGAGCCCCGCGCGGCAGTCGCTTCTGCACGACGACACGAGGCCAGCAAGCCGCGCGGGCGACGACATGGAGGCAAGAGAGCTCCGCGGCACGCGCTCCGCACAGAGGCGAGCTTGCGGCAGTGCGACGAGCCCCGACGGTAGCTGCTCATGCGCGATGATGCTAGGCCAGCGAGCCGCTTCCGAGGGGTAGCGCTCGGCTGCCAGGCCTACCAGGCACGACGCGCTCGACACTCGGCTGCTGGCCCTGCTAGCCGCGCGCGTGCTGCTGCCCTCTTTCAGTCATGTGGCCGCTGCCTCCCAACCATGTCGCGAGGCCGATGCCTCCCTTCCGCATCGTGCGCTCACATCGTGCAGCCGCCGCCTCCAAGCGCCGCTGGGCCGCTACCTTCGGTGAACTCCACACGCCGACGAGCCTCCATTCTCCCGAGCAGTAAGTAGATGGTATGTTGTGCTAAAAGCGCATGTTGCAAACATATGTTTCAATTGTTTCAGATGTTTCTAACGTATGTTGCAAGTGCTTCGTACAAATGTTGCAAAAGTAGATCGGGATGTTGCACATGTTGCAAGAGTATGTTCTAAATGTTTCATTTGTTTTAAGTCTTATGTTGCAGCAAGTGTTCTCATGTTGCAAGTTACAAGTGTTTCATGTGGATGTTGTATATGTTGCAGTGACTATACACGTATGTTGCAAGTGTATTGTTCCAAATGTTTCAGATGCTTCAGACGTATATTGCATGTATTTTATCTGGGTGTTGCATATGTTTCACACATATGTTTGGAAGTGTTTCGTCCGAATGTTGCATATGTTTCACACATATATTATAAGTATTTTATCTGGGTGTTGCATATGTTTTGCAATGGTTATAGTTAAAGGCGGTTGAGCGCTGTCAGTTTAGTTCAGTTCATCCATCAGTGCCTTGCCTTTCATGCACCAGCGTCCTTGCTTGCTGCAACTTGCAACTTTGCAAGAATGAAGAGTTTACATGTGTCTACTACTGTACTCTAGACTTTCACTGTACTAATATATTATTGTCTGATCTTGAATGCCAACTGCCAAGTGTTGTCAATAATATTTTTTTTCGAAAGCGTGCTTGGCACGTGTCTCATTAAGAGAAGTTAGAGTTGATACAAACACAAATCTGCAGTGAATAGCGGCGAGATACCGAGTACACCGCGCAGACACACACTTACACTGGGCTTGACGGTGGAGCTAAAACAACGTACTAAATAAAGACAGTTAGCTCCAAAATGAAACGTTTCAGGCTCAGCCGCCGTTCAGCTCCAATGACCTGTGACGACGCTGCCATAGTGGAGATCGGCCGGAGAGCATGAGACCTAGTGAAAGCAGCTTGTACCTGTACCAATGCAACAAGCTAGGCTAGACGGCCATATTCATGCAATGCATGTATCGCTATACGCTAGCTGGACGATAGGAGCTCTCCAATCACCACAGCATGTTCCACAATTTCTTCACAGCACTGCTAGGTGCAATGCATTGATATCTATTTTATTTTATATTTTCTTCATGCATTATATAGATTAAACTCTTTTGTGTATTAATTTGTCGGGTATGCTTATACTTTGTCATCCACCATTTGTATGCATACACTTAGGGGGAGCTTAGTTTATGTAATGTGAGAGTTAAGTTTTGCTATCAATTCCATTACACATATAAAGGATCGCAAAATTTTACTCTCCCTCGTGTTAGTAATGTCTTTCTTTTCGGTATTTGATTCCAAAGAGGGAGAATTTGAAGGACCAAAAGCAAGCCCAACTCGTAATAAATACCAAAATCATAAATTAAAAAATTTTCAATCTTACAAGTGGTATCGAATGGAGGCGAATTTTATTTTGGGAAGTAGTCCAAGAAAATGAGAAAGTAGATTATGGAGTTAGGGGGAGGCTTAAGTCCATAATACCACACAGGGGATCGGAGAAGGATAAGGTAAGTATTACTTGTGTTTCCAAGTGGTATCTTTTAGCATATATGATCTTGCCTATACATTGCATCCTAGCATGCAAGTAGTGTGTAGTTTACTATTGTATCTATTATTTGCTTGTTTTGATTGTGTTATCATCAAGCACCAAAAAGAGGGAGATTGTAAGGAAAATAGACCCCGTAGGCCATTAAATAATTTGGATTTTTGTGTTTAATGATCAACATGATCATTTTGACTAACAGCGTTTTGTAGCATACAAGGTATAGTTCAAATGGGTGCAAGGTGGACTTGGACTTAGGCAAAGTGATGGTCAGAATGATCAACACCTCAAGCAAGATATTAGAGGTCATGTTGAAGACCTGCAAGATATGCTAGAAGTCTAAAGGTGTGTTTGGTTTAGCTATGATCGTGGAAAAAAGCTGTTATGGGCTGTGAGCTGTGAAAAAGCTGCTATGGAATGTCAGCTATAAGAAAACTCAAAGCCATTTGGCCGAAACAGCTGTGGACAAGCTACTGCAAGCTGTAAAATGTATAAAAAAAACTCTATAATACCCATGTCTGCTGTAGACATGCAAATTGGTTATAAAATACTATCTTATTCATTGATTCAGTATAAATAGCAATTTTAGAAAATGGAAATTAATTTTGAAGCTTTGGACCTGCATCCCAATTGTATATCAAATTTACAAAACTTTGAAGCTCTAGATCTTCCAAACCGTTGAGAATTCAATCTCTGCCCTTGAAACAAATTGGTAGAGTTATATACCAAGAACAAATTTGATTAAGGTTGACTAAGATTTTTACATGCGAAATTCAGAGAAATTTGGCAAAGAACAGAGCTGCTCCAATCAAACGCAAGGCTCTGCTGAACTCGTTAGCTGGCTGCTCTGCTGGCCTGAAGAAACAGGTGACCAAACGCAACGTCCTGTCCCGCAGCAAGCTTCCGGTCGGCGTTTCGGAACTGCGCAAACTCATTCTTGCTGCTAAGGTCAGCTGCAATCCCCTCGATGCCGCCGTTGTCAAGGATGCACATCAGAGAAGAGGTATTTTCCACTTACCAGTGGCAGGAAAATACCTGTGTTCGACATAATTCCTCTCGAATTAATTCATTTTCGAAATTCTCGATATTCCGTAAGTTCATGTTCGTTTTCGTGTCTGGATTTACCGCTTTCGCTTTCGCTTTCGCTTTCGTTTTCGTATTCAAATGTAAAAGTTGAAAACGATTGAGAGATTTTCCGACCGTTTTCATCCCTAGGAGCGAGCACCGTGGTCTCGGTCTATCGGTGGGGGAAAGAAATGAAGGGGTATTTTCCACTTACCAGTGGCAGGCGCGGGTAATTTCTCCAAATTTCTCCCACCCGAAGCCGTGAAAGGTGAACTTGAGGCGCTTTCAATTTTACGTTGCGAGGAAGCCGGCTTTGGTAGAAAGCTGCTGGGCTGGAAATGGGTCTTTGGTTGGCTTTTGACTTCTGGTTAGCAAAAATTGCTCCCAAAGCCAAACCAAAGGCACCATAAGACATCAAGAAGTAGAAGTCTAAACGCAAAGACACAAACAAAATCGAAGCCACTGAAGCCGAGATAACGAGGTGGATGAATTGAAATTGTTTCATGATTTTGTATCTGTTCAAATTGACATGAACTTAGTTCAAACTTGTGAGCTTTTCATTAGCCTTTTGAAAAGTCCAAGATCATCAAAATCGGAGTTTGGACCCAAAAGCTATGCCCAAAAACGAATGTGTCATGCTAAAAATAGGGTAACATATAGTCTGATGCTTATTAGTCTGATGCTCACACCTTTAGTCTGATGCTCACTGAACTGAAACAAATAGTGGCACCTATTATTCCGATGATACACACCTATTAGTCTGATGCTCATAGAATTAGTCCGATGCTCACAAAAAATGTTGTAATGGCTAGTTTTTGGAGTTGAGGCTCTCTATTCGGCCAGGAAAGGGGTGCTACAGCTTAGGGAAGTGTGTGGAGAGTTGGGGCTCATCTATTTGTGCTCTAGGCACCAAAAGTGCTTAGGGAAATATTAGGTGATTAGTGTAGATGCTTTGTGAAGTATTTAGGCCAGTTAGACCACCGCTAACACGTTTGCTCTAGGTTTAGACCTAGTGTTTAATGAGGTTTGTATACCTTTTACCACTTGGTGTTTGCGTGCCCCATTGTTGTAATCGAATGAGCTTGTAGTCTTGTGAGATCATACCAATCACATTTGTGGTGTAGGCGCCACCGAGTACTGGAGGGGAACAAGACCAACGGCCTTTTGGCTGGAAGCTCGATAATGAAGATAGCAGGAGTGGTCTGGGAGAGGCCATCTCAGAGACCCGCTTGCGCGTGGGAAAGGCCCGAGGGCTATCCACAGAGTTATCCGACCAAGAGCTTAGCTCTTGAGATGGGCTCCAACAAGCATTAGGGAGAGCGACAAGCTTCTCTATACCTCGGTAAAAATACCGGCGTCATCAAAAATAGTTTGCATCTCTATCGCCCTTTATCTTTTGTACTTAATTTATGTACATTGGTTGTGTACTTACTTTCTTAGCTTAGTTTGATAGGCTAGTTGATAGGATTGGAACCTAGAGTGTATTTTTGCGGTAGAAATAACAAAAACACCTAGCAAAACCATAGTTGCATGTCTAAATAGTTTATTTATTACATAAATTTTGACTAGGAAAAATTAGAGGCCATAGCAAGAAGTAGATTTTAAGTTACCTAATTCACTTCTCTCTTATAAGCGTCACAGTCTGTACATGATGGAACATGTCTCATCCATATCAGTGCTGAGTCATCGTGCATATCAGCGTAAGGAACGGGTTGAAACCCATTTGGACCTGACTACTACCTGAGTCATCATGTTCTTCTATTAGTTGTAAAATTTTGTTTGGGTATTCACAACAATACACTAGTGGCTGTTTGTCTTGTGAAGCAATATGTAAGAACACAAGATAAGCAAAAATAGAAGAACAGAAAACAATGCGTCGTGTTGTAGCTGTAGCCCAAGACCGCAAGAATGCCCACCAATTCATGAAGCAGATGCTTGTCTGCCTCCTTGTTCTTCACAGTTTTTCCAGCGGATGCTTGTTTGCCTCCTTGTTCCTCTCAGTTTTTTCAGCGGCGGGTTGGGCGGCACGAGGATCTAGCATTATAGTGAGTGTGCAACACAACGGCAGCTGCGGGTGGCAGCGGCGCGTAGGGTGATGGCGGCGGCGTGCAGTATGGCAGCAGCAAAGTCACCAGCTAGTCCAATCAACATGCTTGACCGTCTCCTGACGAGGTCACCGACTCACCGTGCTACCACCAGCGCCTTGGAGTCACCAAGTGAGAGAGTCGATACTCGCGACTTGCGAGAGGATGAGCCCGATATTTGTTGCTTTTTTGTCGTCTCTAGAGTAGATTTTTATTTTCCGATTGGATTGGACCAAGCCGGGTATATATAAATAATATTTCTTTACGATCCAAACAGCTATTTTCAATCGAATTTGAAAATTAACGGACTTGAGGCATATATAAAACTGCGTTTCCAAACAGCACCTAAAGAATATTTGTGGCTCAGTAAAGATAAAATGATATAAGCCAAAAATTATTCCTACTAGCTGTGAGAAATTGATAAAAAGGCATGTAAAGAAAAGGAAACATGAACATATACATATATATGGTCTCATTTGTAAAAAAGCATGTCTACGGTAGTGGCAGAAAGTTTGGCTGAAACTTCACGAGTGGTATTGAGGCTTAGTGTTTTGCTTTGTTTCGATAAAAAAAAGTGTTTTGCTTTGTATGCTACGCTCACTAGTTGGGCTGAACCTTGCTTTTATTTCCTCTTGTGTGTGTAAGCTTTATAGCGTTTGTTGTTTATACTGTGACTATCAACTGTGTACTATCCTCAGATGATAGAGGCTGTAACTTTATTCCATTACCTAAAAAATACGGTAGTTGCAGAATCAAAGTTTATATGACCACCAAAAAGGAAGGCTATAGATCCAGAAAGTGTGCATATTGACATTCTATTAAAGAATAATACTTGGTGAAGTATATTGAAATAAGATGGTATTCAAAGTGAAGACTTGACTTGAGAATGGCAAAATGAGATGAAGGGTTTTTTTTTGCAACCTCTCCACTGAGAAAGATCTATGACATCCTTTCTTCGTATGCCCTTTCAACACTAGCCCTGTTTGGCTGGGCTCCTTCAGGCTCCGGTTCCACACTAGTCAGTACCAAAGAAGCTGGAGGAGACACAAATCATGGCTTCTCCTAGCTCCATGTTTATTTTGCCAGGAGAGAAAAATAGCTCATATGAATAATGTTGCTACAGTACAATGTATAGGAAAAGCCAGAGCCGCAATAAGCCGTACCAAACACACCATTAATGTTGAAATTCTAGTGATATATTGTGAAGCAACTGTGAAGTCTAAAAGAAGCTGAATTAGATAGCTTAAAAACTACTTTGGCCAACTAAAACCTACTTATAAAAAACCTACGCAATATATCTATATAGATGTGTAACATTTTTTGCTAAGTGTTTCCTACCTCTACCGTAAAAGAGACCTAGGTTTTAATACTATCAACTAACCTAGCAATCTAGATTAGGAAGGTAACCAAAAGGATGCAAATGATGTGGAAGCTTAAGCGAGATAGAGAATACAAACTCCTATTGTCGATCAATTTTTCCCAAGGTATCGAAAAGATCAACTTCCTCTAATCCTCGTTGGATTGTTAGAGCCCCTCACAAGAACCAAGCTCCTAATCGGGTAACTCCATGGATAGCATCTGGGTTTTCCCAAGCACAAGTGAGGTCACTAAGATGGAATCTCCAAAGCCAATCCCCGCCATCTTCACTATCAATCTCCTGACTAACACCACAGACCTTGATCCCTCCAGTACAAGTTAGGCGGTCACACCACACACGATTATTATGATCTCATAAGATTACAAGTCCCTAGTGTATAACAATGGTACGCTCGAATGCCAAGTGGCAAGAGCAACTGGCAAGAGATGCAAACCTCACTAAACATTAAGCTTAAGCCTTGAGCAAAACGCCAATTTGATGGTCAAACAAGCCTAAGCACTCGGCACTAATCGTCTAACATTTCCACTTCGCATATATGCTAACCATCAAAGAGTGGAAATTTGTTCGCACACTTCAGACTTGTATCAGCAAAACACCTATGTAATGATGTGGTCATTGCAGGAACATGCAGAATAAAAAGTCGTGGAGATAACCGATTAGATTTGACCTATATCTAGTCACCTCAGTACCTCACCAATGTGCAATGGTGATGGTCTTAACAAAATTTAAATCATTGAACGAGATGACATCATGTGTAGACAACGCTTATGAAACAATTGTATCACACACACACACCCCTTCGATAAAAAGCACTCGTAAATGAGACTTCTCACTTCCAAGTAGTGTTCCAAGATATTGTGGAATTCACATGATGCACAAAACACAACAGAAGTTACAAGATCAGAGACCAACAATAGGGATCAGTCTAGCCTACAATATTGTACATCAATATACAAAACAAACAAATAAATAGTACGCCTCAATCTCCTTAGCTTTTATCCTAAAATCGTCAAATGATTATGGCATGCCAGAAACAAGATATAGTTTTGCTTTCAATCGTAATCTCTACAACTAAAAAGACCGGAATGTTATCGTCTCCGCACTCCTGATCGCCTCCCCCTCCGCGCTAATTGCCCCACGCCGTGGCCTATCCCCTCCACGTCGCTCCCTTCGCGCGTGGCCTCCAGCAAAACCGACGCCATCCTCAAGCCCGCACAACCGCAGCTGCTTCGTCCGACTCCAGGAACCGCCCTCCTCCAGCGCTCGTCCGACTCTAGGAACCGCCGGACCTGCACCCCCACCCAGATCCGCAGCTCGTCCGGCTCCAGCAAGCGCCGGACCCGCGTCCCCGCCCAGATCCGCAACTCGTCCGGCTCCAGCAAGCGCCGGACCTGCGCCCCGGCCATCACCTTCGCCGGCCCCGGCGACACCTGCTCCTTGACCTCCCTCGGCGCGCAGCATCTCCGTGGCGGCGGATCGGCGTCCCTGCCCCGTGACCATCACCGTCGTTGTCGCCGTCGCCCTCGGGCGAAGTCTCCGTTGCCGTTATACACCACGCGCTCGTAGACGACGTCGGACGCCAGGATGCCACGCATAGGCTCCACACACAGGCTCCGCCGGACCGCCCCCTGCTCCATCACGCCGCCGCCGCGCTCGGGTCTTCGTTGGTCCCTTGGTGACAACGTCATCGGACATCCAATAGGTACGACGCTCGGGTCTTCTGGGTTCTATGTTGAATTGGTTGCGTGAGACAAACTGGCTTCTCCAGTGGCCGGCGCTGCACGTCGTCTGGGGGCCGAGGCTGTCGCTGAGCAATCGGTATTGCTACGTCGCGCCCGTCGCCGCCGCCGCGGCAACTAGACAACGGTCGGTACCCAAGCCGCTTCTCCTGAGCAGGTTGGCAGGACTGCGTATCCCTCTCTAGCTCGCTGCTCTATGGCATTCTTCGCTTTACTGACATTGCTATGTTGTTGCCTGACCTACCTGACGCAGAGGTGGTGGCCTCCTCCAGGTTGCAGCGGGTGCTTGTGGGCTTGTGGCCGGTGCCGCCGCGTGCTCCGCTGGCCTAACACGGAAGTATGTGAGTTGTTTTTTCGAATTACTATCTCCTTCTGTAGCATTGTGCGTTGTGCTCTCCTGGCCTAACACGAGGGATTGCAACACATGCACAAACATAAGTGTGTTAGAAAAAAAATGTAATGCTCTCAAATTTGTTGGTTCAACTGTTGATGCACTTGTGTTTTGGTCACAGCTACATCTACATTTTACCTTCTTCAATATGCCTTTTGATTTTTGAATCTTAAATTCTTAATTAGCTGGGTGATTTACCAACCAAAATGCTCTTTAATCAATCACCATATATCTCTTGAGGGAATAAACAAGAGCGGGACAACAGAAATAAAGTGGTTATTTAACTGCAGAATTGTCTGCCCAGATTAATGTCAGCTTATAGCTTCATCATCACTTAACTTAGGAGTACTAACCTAACATTATTAATCTGAACAATTGGATTAGATGCCACCAGTTGTAGTTAACATAGAAAATATTATTATCTGTTGTCCAGCTACTTAACCATTGTGATATGCTCCTTATAAACCAACTAAGCTGCAGAAAAAGGGAGGCAAATCTACTCTGCAGATAGCAAAGTCTAACTCCATAAACAACATTTTGGATTGCCCATGCATTCCTCACAAAGCACATAAAAAATAATTATGCCTCCCTAATAGAGCAAAAAAAAATCAATAACAATATTTCCCTAATATGACTGCCCAAATTTTAAAGGTCCATAGAAATACTTCATGTAAAAATCATGGTCATGTCTCGATCATTCATCTGAACATTGGTGACAGGCCGACTGATCAAATGATTCATGTAAAAATCGTGGTCATACCTTTGTCATTCATCTAACATATTGGACTTAGCTAGATTCTTCCGGTTAAAAAATTGCAGTTAAATGCCTTTGTTCAGATTTCGTTGTGCGCCTTTTGTCTGATTCTACTCTGTACTTGTGTAGAACAAACTCCTACAACACTCAGCTATGCTCAGCAGCCTCGCTTTCAAGGTCAATAAGCACATTCGGCGGTTCAGGTGCACAATGATCTTTTAACTCTGCTCTATTTTGGGCGTTAGAGTCAGTAGGCACATTTTATTAATCTGATTGTCACTCTCCATTTATGTTGCCTAGGTTCACTGAATGTACATATATAGCAGTAAATCTTGGCCCTATCCTTTTTGTTGAGGGCCAGCAATTTGTTCTTACTCTCAACACTAAGTTGGCGGTTTTGAGGGGAGGGTGGCATATTGATCAAGAGCTTGATTCCCTGGCGTAAAGGAACAATGTTGTGGACAGAAAAATAATGTGGAATATATGCAGTGGCCAGCTCCAGGTACAAACCTTTTCCTATGGAAATATTTGCGACAATTGCTAAGATGAAACATATGTTGTAGGCTTTATGCGTCTGTTTACTTAGTGAACCTGACATTCATTCATTGTTATGAAAACTCTATTTTGTTATATGTTTCTTAGGAATCCAACTATTTTTAGGGTGATAAATTCCTGTTATATATAGTTATTTTATTGTTTCACTGTAAACAGTTGAAACTTGAAAGCTATCCCCAGGTGTGGAATAGCTGAAGTAGACTCTTGGCCTATGAAAACCATTTATATAACACTTGATGCTGCAGTAGTATCCTTTGAGAAAACCTGGGACTTTGTATGTAACACTAAATAAAATGTCCCATAAGTGCTTTGAGAAAAGAAAGGTTCTTTCAATTGTTATTTCATATCCTTGATAACTAAAGAACGGGACTACATGAAAGTGACCAAGGGAATTTTTGCATTGCTAATGTTGCCATTTGAGATGGAATCTGATTGTGTGCTCATAGTCACTTATGTTACTACTGTGGAAGGGGAAAAAAATTCTATGTGGCACAGCATCCTCTCCATTATATTGTTTCACTCAATGGCATTATTTTTTTTTTGTTGAAGTTTCAGTTGTAGCCTTCTGCCACAGCGTGAGCAACGGAGAGTATGTCAAAGCTACGTCGGATGAGTTACAACATTGTGGCTTTTAGTATACTAATGAGGTGATGGCATCTCCAGACGGCTTTAACAAACCTTTGACAAATCAGTTGCTAACCATCCTAACCTATAACTGTAAATAGTATGCAGGACCTATAATTGTAAATAATATGCAGGATCTGCCTGGGATGAGCTGAAGCATATCAGGCAAGTAGTTACCCTCTTCATACTTGACGATAAGCATAGACGGAGTATTGCAGAGAATTAGAGATCATAGGCGACTTCTGCATAGTAAGTTTCTGAACCTTGCAAACTACTACATGTTTTTGAAGTTTTGATACCATCATTCTCAAGTTAGTGAATAATTAGGCGTCTATGGTATTAATAGGCATCAAACATGCAGCAACTGTGCCGGATCAGTACGATGTACAGTTTTGGTTTTTCTTCTTTGACTGTTGGTAATTTCTTTCCTACCTGAGTGAGTGCCTAATTGAGTTTGCGTCTGTATTGTACCTTATGTAAGCAAAGAAGCTTTTCTTTTTGGAAAAAGTCCAATTTTCCCCCTCAACTTTGGCGTGCGTCCATTTTTCCTCCCCGAACTATAAAACCAGAAATCTTCCCTCCTCCAACTTTGAAAATCGTTCGTTTTACCTCCCTGGCCAGTTTTGAACGGCGGTTTTGCTACAGTAACGGTGGATTAGGTATAGTGACGGCGGTTTTGTCTTTTTCTTTTTTATTTATTTCGGCTGAATCTTTGAAAAATCATAGTAAATCACAGAAAAATCGTAAAATGAAAAATCTAATTTTATTGGACTCTACATGAGTAGATCTACACAGTGAATATATAATATAGTATGCTTTAATATAAAGTTTTTGTTGTAGCTTTAGATTAATTGGAAAATCTAATTTTGTCTATAATTAACTGGAATAATTCATAGCTACAGTTCCTATGGTCTAATTATGATGAAATTTTATGGTGGGCTAATTATTGTATGCTTGAACTGCAGTAAATTTTTATGCCTTGGCTTTGTATAATTTCATCACAATTGGATCATAGGAACTGTAGCTATGAATTAATTTTAAAAAACATATATCTAAAGCTACAGTAAAAACTTTACACTAAAGCATACTATATTATATGTTCACTGTGTAGATCTACTCATGTAGAGTCCAACAAAATTAGATTTTCCATTTTACAATTTTTCTGTGATTTACTATGATTTTTCAAAGATTCAGCCGAAATAAATAAAAAAGAAAAAGACAAAACCGCTGTTACTGTAGCAATCCACCGTGTAGTAAACCCGCTGTCCAAAACCGGTCAGGGAGGTAAAACGAACGGTTTTTAAAGTTGGAGGAGGAAAGATTTCTGGTTTTATAGTTCGGGGAGGAAAAACGGACGCACGCCAAAGTTGAGGGGAGGAAATTGGACTTTTTCCTTTCTTTTTTATTTTTACATTGGAGTGAGTGATGTTTGCAAGACAAGCTTTCTCGCTGTTTTTTGCCATGTGTGCTCTTAGTTTCTATACGTGGGACTTCGTTGATGCCATCATAGAAGAGCCCCTGTCCCTTTGTCACTAGGGAGGATGTGTCTGGCTCCTCAGCTTCCTGGCCAGAGCAGTACTTGGTCGAGCACATCACCACCGAAGAGCCCCTGTGTGCCTACCTCGCCAGCGAGGATGTGACTCAGGTGAATGGTGATCAGGCATCGATGCTCACGCTCGCTTGCCACCCATTCCAGGTGCGGCTGGTCGCCCTGATGTTCATGACCCAACAATTCAAGTTTGTTTCCCTCCCTCCTATTCATGGTCTGACATTTTGATCCAGAAGAGTGTTGGACCATTTATTTTAGTAATAATACACAATCAACAGCCATCACGCTAAAATATACTCATAACTTAGCTACACCATTTAATTATTGTAACACAATGCAAGGTAATCTTGATCAAAAGATTTTTCTTTTGAGAAACTACGACAACTTTTACAAGTTGTATCAAAGTTGTTGACAAAATTCAGTGCATTCACAATTCAATGAACAAAACTAAAGTATCAATGTCTCTATCTTTATTTCTATCTTCATAACTATTCAGTTAAGACATGAATTATGTTTTAGCATACTTCTATATTACCAAACTGTACTTTAGTTACGTGGTCGAAGGAAGATCATTAATTGATCAACTATTGTGTAAGACTCTGTAATCTATACAATTCGGTTTAAAAACAATCTAGGTTGTAAGGTATAAAGAAATTAAAATAAATTTATAGATTCATAATCTGGCAACATGAATGCAAGCATTAGAAAAGATATTTTTTCACTCTCTCCTACTGTTCATGGTTCAGCAATTGTTAACCTGAATTAGGTGACTTTTCATTAATTCAAATTCATTTAATGGTATGAATGGTTACCAATTAAAAGTCTGGTTATCTCCAAATTTCACGTAAACACCAAGGGATCAGATATTTTCAGGGTTTCGAAGAACATATATCAAAACTTGTATTATAATTTATTTACTTATCCCTCATGATGACTCATGTATATTGATATTCCAATTGTCAGATTGTTAGTATCTTTTTTTGCTAACAGTATAACACGCTCATATATATTATCGTGGCATTATTTTTTTTTCCTGTTACGACACACGGGCATTTACATATATACTTCAACTTGTGCAACTTGTGTACAAGATAGTATGGAGATGTGGTGAAACTTATTCGTGGAGTTATTGGCGCACGAAAGATATGGTTATCGGAGATTCTTCCTATCGATATAAAATATTATTATTATCTTAGACGTATCACGAAAATGTTTATACAGTAGAGTTGTGTGCCTGCGATGCCGCACCCTCCGTGACTATGTTAATGACGCCGCACCCTCTGTGACTGTTAATTTCATGAACTTTGTTTTTTGGATTAAATGTAACTTTAATTTCACAGTATTGTTATCTTATCGTGTGATCCATTTATTTATAGTACAAAAGTTAGTTGTCCCGTAGCAACGCACGAGCACGCTATCTAGTACTGATAAGTGATAGACAATAGCCTAACAGGCTTAGATTCCTTGAATTGAGTTTACAGAAGAGATTACATATAAATAGAGAGGAGGAGGGTAGCCCAAAGGGCCAGCCGAGTCCCAAGGGGCCAGCAGGGTGTGAACCCGTCCCAAGCTAGCTAGGAGATTACACAAGTAACTAGGGGATTACAGTCATGGTTTTTAAGGCGGTAAGGCGAGACTTGGCGAGCCACACATTTGAGTCAACTAGGCGACGCCTAGGTGATCATAAGGCGAGGCAAGGCGACGCCATATGATTTATAAGAAACTTCAAAGCAGCAGCACGAAGAGGGGATAAAAGGAAAATGAAGAAAAATAAAGGAAGGACAAGGCACAAAAGAAGGCCCAGCCCAGCAGCCAGCCCATAAAGCCTCCCTGACATGTTGCATGACCTACTTGAGGTCCTCCCCCAACTATCGTGAAGCATCTTCTCTTCTTCTGGTGCCTCTTCTCCCTCCCGATCCCTGCTCTCATGTCCATTGCTGGTGCTGCCCCCTTCCAAATCTCCCCTCCCCTTTCTCACGCCCCCTTCTAGATATGCCCTCCCCTTCCCCACTGCTGTTGCCGCCCCCCTTCTAGATCCCCTGTGCGAGATCCCTTGCTGCTGCTGCCCCTTCTAGAGCCCCTCCGAGATCTGCAGTGTCGCAGAATATGGCTGGTGAAGAAAGCTACGGTGCCCACAAGAACCAAGCCGATGGGAATGGGAGCAGAGATGGGTGCTTAGCCTTGCCTGCTCCTCCTCCGGTTCTTCCTCTCTCTTCTCCCTCTCCTGCTCATATTTTTCTGATTTTTGGTCGTGGCGACAAGGACGCCCAGGTTTTTTGAGCGCCTGGACGCCTAGGCGACGACTAGGCGACGACTTAAAAACTATGATTACAGTAAATAGCAATTAATTCTAACACCCCCCGCAGTCAGATCGTCAGTGGAGCGAACGTTCAGACAGGAGCGAAAATCCATGAAGACGGAGGAAGGGAGCCCCTTGGTGAAGACATCGGCGAACTGCGACGTGGTGGGCGCATGAAGAACCCGGACTACACCCATGGCGACACGTTCACGGACGAAGTGAAGGTCGATTTTCACGTGCTTGGTGCGCTGATGTTGAACGGGGTTGGTGGAGAGGTAGCAGGCGCTGACATTGTCGCAGTAGATGAGGCATGCGGAGTCCAGGGGATGGTGAAGTTCCTGGAGCAGTTGCCGCAGCCAAGTGGCTTCAGCGACACCGTTGGCAATAGCCCGATACTCTGCCTCGGCGCTGGACCGGGAGACAGTGGGCTGCCGCTTGGATGACCAGGAGACCAGGCTGCCCCCGAGGAAGACGGCGTAGCCGGAGGTGGAGCGGCGGGTGTCCGGGCAGCTGGCCCAATCAGCGTCTGTGTAGACACGGAGCTGTGTTGGGGCTGTTCGGGGAATGATCAGCCCATGGCTGAGGGTGCCCTGAAGATAGCGAAGGATACGCTTGGCAGCGACAAGGTGAGTTTCCCGCGAATCATGCATATGAAGGCACACTTGTTGGACGGCATAGGCAATGTCAGGCCTGGTGAAGGTGAGGTACTGGATGGCACCCACAAGGCTGCGATAAACAGTGGGATCAGCAACAGACGGGCCGACATTAGCTGGTATTTTTGCACAAGTGTCAACTGGAGTGGAGCAAGGCTTGCAATCGCTCATACCATGGCGAGCAAGTATGTCCAGAATGTACTGACGTTGTGAAAGGAGAACAGAATCCCTGTGGCGCTGAACTGCAACACCAAGAAAGTGATGCAGGGGTCCAAGATCTTTCTTGGCGAACTCCTTTTTCAGAGCAGCAATGACACGGTGAAGGAGTTGCTGAGATGAAGCCATAAGGACAATGTCATCCACATATAAGAGCAAGTAGACTGTCTCTGTGCCACGGCTGAATATGAAGAGAGATGTGTCTGACTTGGCTTCAATGAATCCCAGAGAGATCAGAAAGGAGGCAAAGTGGCTGTACCAGGCCCGTGGGGCTTGCTTCAAGCCGTAGAGGGATTTGTTGAGTCTACAAACATGATCTGGAAGTGCAGGATCAGCGAACCCAGTAGGCTGAGAGTAGTATACTATTTCTGAAAGAGTCCCGTGGAGGAAAACGTTTTTCACATCAAGTTGATGAATCAGCCAATCCCTAGAGTGTGCCACCGTGATAACTGTCCGAACAGTGGCTGGCTTGACAACCGGGCTAAAAGTTTCATCATAATCAACACCGGGGCGTTGAGTGAATCTCCGAAGTACCCAACGAGCCTTGTATCTTTCCAATGAGCCATCGGCATGGAACTTGTATTTGAAAATCCATTTTCCAGTAACAACATTGGCCTTGGCAGGGCAGGGGACGAGGTCCCAAGTGTGGTTGTCCTGAAGAGCCGCATATTCATATTCCATGGCCTGGCGCCAATGAGGATCAGCAAGGGCATCTCGACAGGACCACAGTAGGGGAGACAAGGCCTCGGTATGCAAGGCGAGGCGAGGCTGCCGGTAGCCTGTTTTTTCACGGGTCGCCATGCCGTGGGAGTTGGCAACCGACGGAATGGAAACAACACCAGTAGGAACCGGAGGATCGCTCTTGACATAGCGAGGTGGAGAAGGGACCATGCTGGAACGTCGAGGAGGGGCTCCTGCGGGGCGCTCGGGTGGAGGGGCAGGAGCAGGAGCACGCCTGCTGTAGACATGAATAATAGGCGGCTTCTGAGGCGCAATCACCGGGGGGGAGCGCCGGCTGTAGACGTGGACGACGAGTGGAGCCGGCGCCTGTATAGGGGGCGCCTGTACAGAGGACACCGGGGACCCCCTGGACACAGCCGGTGGTGCCGGGGTGGAGGGCGCTGGCAGCACCGGGGCCCTGGATGCCGGCGTGCCTGCGCGTGCTAGAGATGGTGCTAGAGGCACCGACTGGGAGGGGGCAGCAGCGCCGGGTGTACCTACAGGAAGAGGAGACACTAGAATAGTGTCGTTGTCAGTTAGAAAACCGAGTTCCTACTGAGGAGGGGATGGCCGGCTGAGGGAAAAAGGAAACGTTGTTTCGTCGAAGACAACGTGGCGGGAAATGATGACGCGGTTGGTGTTGAGGTCGAGACACCGATAGCCCTTGTGATCCGGTGAATAACCAAGGAAAGCACAGAGGGTGGAGCGGGGGGCAAGCTTGTGAGTGGTGATAGAAAGGTTGGGGTAGCATGTGCATCCGAAGGCACGAAGATCGTGATAGGAGGGGAGGGTGCCATGGAGGACGAAAAAAGGGGTGCTTGCCGGGGTGACCAAGGCGCCTGTGCCAGGTAGTCGGTGAAGGAGTGGCGACAAGGGCGCAAGAGCTAGTGAAGGATGAAGGGAGCTGAAGAGTGTAGAGAGGCCCCGTGCTGTTACATCTGAGGAGGGTGTTCCGAGTACGGAGATCCTTCACAGAAACACCAAGAGGGTCAAACTCGACAGAAACACAATTGTCAGTAGTGAATTTTCGAACCGAAAGGAGATTTCTGATAATGTCGGGAGCTACAAGGACATTGTCGAGGTGAAAGGGTCTAGGAAGGACAGAATAGCCGGTGCCAATTACAGGAAGGGTGGCACCGTTGCCTACGACAATGGAGGAGGGAAAGGAAGAGAATGGTGTAGCGGTGACCATACCAGGGTTGGCGGTGATGTGGGAGGAGGCACCCGAGTCGATCACCTAATCCGAGGAATTCGGTGGTGGGGTGAGGGAGACGGTGCTGAAGGCGTTGGCGAGACCCTCGGGCGTCCAGGGCGCCCAAGCAAGGGGTGCCTGAGGGGGCTATGGGTAGTGGGACCCAGAAGCCGGCGGTGGAGCGAAGTATGTCGGTGGCACGCCGGCCACCAGAGCCTACTGTAGAGGTGCAGGCTGGACAGCGCGTGGTGGAGGGCCACGGGCGCCGCCGGTGGTGGACCCTGGCCACATGTGGATAGAGCCGGTCCAGGGGTTGAGCAGCGAGGGCCACTATGGTGTGCCTGGGGCAATATCGCCCTGTGCACTGCTTTGGGAGCCGCCAGAGCCGCGCCCATCACGGCGACGTCGGCCGCGGTTGCCACTGGATTGCTGTCCAGCAGCAGCATGATGTCCAACAACAGTCTGATGGCTAGCAGTGGCTTGATGATGGCGTGGAGGCACAGGCGCAGGTGAGGACGAAGTGGGCGGCCTGATGGAGGGCGCGACGATGAGAGCCAAAGGAGAGGCAGAGGGTGTTCCCATGTTGAGCTCGGCCAAACGGAGGTCAGCACGAACATCGTCGAAGGACGGGAACGGCCGCTGGCGAGTGACGAGTTGGGACATGAACTGGAAACGTTCATTGAGACCCCGCAGAACGTTCAGCACCAGAGGTCGGTCCTGGATGGGCTCACCGAGGTCGGCAAGGGCATCCGCCATGCTCTTCATCTTGCGGCAGTAGTCATCGATGGAGAGGGCACCTTGGCAAAGAGTGCGAAACTCGGCGTCAAGGAGCATGGCGCGGGACTCGCGATTGTTGAGAAACTGCTGTTCAATCCCGAGCCAAGCTGCCCGGGCGGTGAGGCCGTCGTGCTCATGGATGACGTCCAAGAGGTCGGCGGAGATGGTGTTGAAGAGCCAAGAGAGGACGACGCAGTCCATGCGCGACCACGACGGATCGTAGGGGCGGGAGTCGTCGCTGAGGACGTGATCCTTCAAGGCGAAGCGACCGAGGATGAGGAGGACGTAGCCGCGCCACTTGGAGTAGTTGGAGGATTGAAGATCAAGAACGATGGGGATTAGGTTCGTGATGTTCTGGACGGCAGCAGCTTGAGTGTGGAGGTGGGCGATGGCCGTTGCTTCAGAGGAAGCGGAGTGGACATCGTCATCCTCAGGATCGGCGTCGTCGTCCAGATGTTCGGTGCGGAGGCGATCCCGGAGCGCCGCGGCTTGCTGCTCCAGGGTATCTGCGTGCGCGCGCTCTTTGTCAAGAGCAGTAGCAGCGACACGAACACGCTCCTGGGCAGCGACAGCGAACTTGAGAAGGGCAGCTTCTTCCTCGAGCTGCTGGCTACGCTCTGTGTTGGTGGAGCGCAGAGAGGAGGCCTCATCCTCCAGGCGCTTGGCAGCAGAGAGGGCTTCGTCGCGGAGCTTGGCCGCGATAGCCATGGCGAAGGAGCTGGAGGTGGCCATGGGTGCGCAGCAGCAGCAGCAGAGGGCGTGCACACAGCCTGGGGCGGGTGGAGTGGGAGCGGAAGCAGAAGGATCGATGTTTTAGTCTGATACCATAATAGACAATAGCCTAGCAGGCTTAGATTCCTCGAATTGAGTTTACAGAAGAGATTACATATAAATAGAGAGGAGGAGGGTACCCCAAAGGGCCAGCCGAGTCCCAAGGGGCCAGCAGGGTGTGAACCCGTTCCAAGCTAGCTAGGAGATTACACAAGTAACTAGGGGATTACAATAAATAGCAATTAATTCTAACAATAAGAACCAAGAAAGCAATTATCATGCGCTAAATGTTTCCAACCTATTCAACCAAAATCCATGACTCCAAAACTCATGGTGCCTCAGAAATGGGGTGGCCAGACAATAGTTGCATGAATCCCTCCAGCATGAATGTGTGATGCATCAGTTTTGTCCAGATTTTATAAATGTTCAACTTGGCGATTGCTTCAATCACTCGTAGTTACACTAGTATGTTCCCATTCTCATTGGAGACAAAATTGATATCTAGGGCAAATTGGAATATTGGATATAGCCATATACAACTACCCTGTTGCCCCTATCTACTATTGCATTGATGTGGGCTGTGACAATTTGAACAACAAAAAATTAAAGTTCTCTACCAGCAAATAGCTTTCCAAAGCAGTTTGCTTGCTAGCAAGATTGGAATTTACAGGTAACTCTCAAGCTCATTGCTTAAAAACCTCAAAAATTGGGATCAAGGTCCACTGTTGCGGAAAGGCAAGCTCCACTGGTAACAGGTACATACCACTGGTGCGGAAAGGCAAGCTCCATTGGTAACAGGTACATACCACTGGTGCGGAAAGGCACGCTCCATTGGTGACCGGTACATACCACTGGTGCATGCTGCTCTATAGGACCATATGAGACGTTCGATGTGGAGGTTAGCAATTAGGGGAGGATGTGTAAATGTCATTTGTGCTGTCCCTGCTGACTCCATGGATTTTTGACAGGCCAGTTGCATGTTCACTAAGGTTGTAGCCCTTCTCAATCTTATCAGCTTCAAAGGGGAATTCCTCAAGTGTCTACAAAACAAAGCTGTCAAAAACTGCAGGAAATATGAAAGTACAAACAGTTAAGAAACTGTAAATACCCTATGTGCCTGTTTAAGAATTTCAAGCATTTCTTGAATACGCTGCCTTCTGATAAGTACTTCGTCAGTTTCCCTCATCAATTCATCGAGCAGGTTCTCTCTGCACAACATATCATTGTTTCAGAACAATTATAATCAGAACACTTAAAGAGAACTGTCCATAAGAAAATAGACAACCAAATGTTGACTTATGCACCTGTATAGTTTGCGAATTAAAAAGTTGTGCAGATCCCGCTTCGTATGGTTCACCTGCCAAAAAAACAATGCTGTCAAACATCAGTGTCCTGATTAGACAGTAATTATGAGTGCTAATAGTATACATCTACCATAAAACAAAATCCTCTAAGCAGGGTAGCTTCTAAGTCAGGCAATAAAGCTTTATACAGACATTTGGTGGAGATTAAATATCATAACCCTCTAGAATTATTGCATGAGGAAGTTGGAAGCACGTAGTACCAAAGTAGCCTTTACTGATATCACAGCAACTGTGTAAGGTAAACTTACCAGAAAGTGCATTACAGCCTTTGGGATTGCATCCTCAATACTTTTTCTCACAATGTCATAGTAGGATTTGATCAATAGTTTCACAATGGCTACCTCTGTTGCATCCTGCTCAGTTTCTGATGGCTTCAAGGTAATGGGTGGCTAGTACAGACATGGAGAACAATCAGACATTGAGTATTAAAACTAGATGAGTTCCAATTTCCTATGCTCACTTGTGACAGTAAACTTTTACCTCTTTTAGAGGAATGATTGAGGGTAATTTGCTTGATGAATTCCCACCAACCTGTGAATTACCTATCTGACTACCACCAGGCAGACTTGTTTCTATATTTCCAAAGGAAGACAATAGAATAAAAGTCAAACTCTTAGTCTTGGGCTGCAACACTCAAACTGGTTTATACATTGTAATTTGCAACTACAAAAGAAGATAGCATGGTAACTGTGAATAGAAACATACTCATTCCAAAAATATAAGTTGTCCTAAGTTAAATTTCTCTAACATTGAACAAGTTTCTGGAAAAAAATGCACAAACATCTACAGCATCAAATTAATTTCATTAACTCCATCATGGGATGTCTTGATACTGCATTTATTTGGTGTTGTCGATGTTAAACACATTTTTCTTCCAGGTACCACTGTAACTGATTGAAACTCATTTTAGACCAGCATGGGGCTATGGAAATTTCAACTTCTTGGTAAAGAAATATGGCTTGCAAGCAATTGGCTGTTTCCTTCAGACACTATGAAAATCAGGAAAAAAAAAGTAGAATGCATACTCTCTAGTTAATAGCTTTAGAAATTTCCAGTAATGTGTAGGTCTTGATTTTTGTCATGTGGACATCCACAAGATTAACTCTATCCAGTTTAGGCCCATTTATAGAGTGCTAAACAAGTGAACACAGTGCTTTGTTATTCAAAGAATATGAGGTATTTACAATTGAGTTGACCACAAATATCATTACATCTAAATTAGCACAAGAGTGGCTCCAGAGCAAACAATACTACTCTGAAAAGAACACTACGCTCAAACAACTGCCATGTCTAGTGCAACAAAATAAACAATCAATTAAATGCAACCCCAAAACAACATTGCAATCCATAAAGAAAAACGAATGCAGCTGAAGCATGCGATTAGCATAATTACAGGTGAGCAATTTACCTGCTTCCAAAGAAGCCTGCAATCCCAATCAAGCAGAAACAGGATGGACGAAGAAATCAAGCAGAAAAAAAGAAACTGTAAATACCTTCATACATAAAATCTTTCAAGAAAAAACTAGTATTTCAAACTCTGCTAGCCTGTTCAGATGTTGCTCTTCTCGTTGCATCTCTTGCGAAAACAGCACGTGACTTTTGGCTTCTTTCGGCTGTTTTTTGTATCTCAGAACCAACAATAGTACCATCCTACAGTGAAGGGAAGCAAAGTGGTAACCAGCAATACTTTTGAGCCCAGAGTAAAAAAAGACAATGCTAAATAAGTAATAGATTACATGAATGATTTGAATAAGTAATATCATTCCCCAGCCCCTTCCCCTCCCTCCCTCTCTAACAGGCCTTAAAGCCTGTCTACCAAGGCGCAGACAGAGCCAAAGATGAGGGTAAGTGCCATACACTTGGTCCTCAGATGGTCAGACCCCTACCCAGCTCACACCATATCAATACAGTAATCCACGTAGGTTTCAGGGTGATCATGTAAAATGATCCATTTTTTCTTTCAATGAATCATTTTCTTCATTTAGCACAACAGCGTACCATGGAATTATTAAACTGAACAAAAAAGATATGAGCAATTTTGTAAATATAAAATAAAGCATTGCATTTTTATCATAAATAAGCTATTAAAGTCCAGATCTGGATCCCCCAAACTCAATGTGCTACTTGAGGTCCAGGTCTCCCAAATCAATGTGTAAAACTGTCTATGTGGCATGTCAACATTGTCATCTCTCTTCCTATCTCTCCATTGCTGACAGTTTGCCATTGACAAAACCGCGAACTCGTCTCCCCGCAGCATGATGACAGAATGGCCCATGGGAATAGTTTAGGGAGCACTAGTGTATTTCACTCCAAAATGAACTTAAAAACTTTTGTACCAGAGCAGAACAGACATTCAGGTACAGGAGAAAATAAAAGGCAAAGTACAAGATTTTGGTTGCAAAGGTACAAGCCCAATATGTAATACCTTACGACCTGATAGTGAAGCTGATGTTTTGGGAGGTAGAACTCCATGCTTTGCAAGTTCAACGACCTTGGTGCCTCCAACAAAGCTTGGGTGTGAGGTATTTATATAATCCATCTATAAAAAAGGTGCACAAACTTGTCGCTACTCAAAGAAACATAAGAAAATAAACAATACAGATATTAAGTACATGCAGAACAGCACAAGGGCAGGTTAAATCAAATGGGTTCTATATTAGCAGGTACACGCAATTTCACTAGAAAATAGCAAACCAAAAAAAAATATGACTAGGAAGCTAGTAAAACATCTGACTTATATGATTATGTCTTTGAAGTGGCAAATGAAGATCTTCGAAAAAAATGATTCTTTATGATTCGACAAGATTTATGAAAAACTGGTAACAGACTCCACCTTGCTACTTCGAAAAGGATACAGATATCCAATAGCATGCAATAAAATATTTTAATGATCAATGCTAAATAATTTTGAATGCAAAAGGAATTCAATGGTTAATGATTACCTACTGCCAGAAGAATGTACTGAGGGGACAAACAAGACAATTTTTGTGGGAGCAATCCAGTAGCTACATGCTATTGGAAGATCAGAACATAGGAAAGTAAACACTTGCCTCCATTTCGATGATATGGGTTATCATTGTTTCTGCAGGTCGAAGACCATCTCTCAAGAAACTGCAAACGACTTCACTCATCCGCTTTTTAAGAACTGGAAATTTCTGAAGTTCAGAAATTAAGCAACCATGGCTAATCTGCATCAAATAGGATATTCTAAACATTTTAATTAAAGGTTCACAGGATACAAGCATACAAGAGTTACAAGAGCTATGAACACATACTTTGATTAATTCATCATAGATAAATTGGGCACACTGAAGACTTGGGTCAAGTAGGCGACCTATCTGCTTTCGCACAAGAATCTCGAATGGTACCTAAAACTCAAAAAGGAAAATACAAGCATTATGTAAAAAGAACACAAGTTAGTAGAAATACCAAACATAATCTAGCGAAAGAGAAACCTCGGGCAGAAACATAGCCCCTTTTGGACCGCCAGAATTCTGGATGGTTGTGCAGATATCTTCATCAGTAATACTCTTGCAAGGGTCAATTTCCTGCTGGTATGAATAGGTAATTAAGAGGTGCAAATTACACAAACACCAGACAAGGCAGAAGAACAATGCATATTCTTGCTAATGAAATTGTGGAGATAAATAACGGTTTGTTGGATAGGAAGGCATCAGAACCAATTAATTCAGAATGATAGGAAACAAAGACCATTTTTCCAACACATCCTGGTACCAAACAAAGGTTAAAGTAGTTTGTTGTGCTAGTAAGGTACATCAAATAACTTGACAGCACAAAAGTATGAATGTATGATATTGGGAACCTAGAAATAGACTGAGAACTTTCGTGGCAGGAAAATATTCTTCGATCACACAATGCACTGCACACCTTTTTTTTTTGTCCCGGAGCATGTTAATAAGGAAGGCAAGAGGCATAAAGTCAGACTTAGCAGCCAAAAGATACTATGACCGAAGCTTAACTGCTGTTTGCCTGAAGTATAACTTTACTGAGATATGTCCAGTACTAGGACAGCAGGAAACTTTTTTTTAAACGCAATGGTAGGAGCTCTGCCTTTCAGTTAAGAAGAAATAGAATTGACCCAGTTTATTAGGAAAACCAGGCCTACGAACATCAGTCGCGGTTTAGTAAAGGAAAACAGGCGAAAAGCCTAAACACAACAAGCCAGACAACTAACCCTAAGCAACCCACATACACACAAAGATAATACACAACCGACAGAGCCCACCACACGTCATCATCACAAGTTATAGCGATAAGAAGCTCTGACTTCCCACAACAAACATCAGCCAAAGCCCTAACACGCCGCCACCTACTTGTCATGTGGGGTCAACCCTACATCCGGCGCAGGCGTGCCCGCGACGTCCGCCGTGCCGCTGAACGCGCAGAGCGCGCGCAACAGGCCGCTGCGTCCTCCAGTGGCTAAGATGGAAAGATAGATTTTATTTGTTAGTGATTTCCCTAGAATTAAGGTGTGAGTAGTTTCCTTTTGCAAGCACCGCCAAGAGGCTATTTGTATTGAGAGACCGAGTTGATTCATTAAGCAAGATCAATTACCCTAATATCTCTCTCTCCCTAAACACTCTCAAGCCCGATCGCCGTGAGGGGCATAACCTCCGGATCGGAAGACCACGGCAGGAGGCTACGACCTACGTAGCCGAGGGCCGCCTACTCTCGATCTCCAGGCTCTTGACACTACTCATTACTCACAACAAGCCCCAGGCTTTGTTGCACCCCCACAACAAAAGCAGCTCCAACTTCGCCACTGATCCACCCTAGGAAAGCCATAGCTGTGCCACAAGCAAGTAGCGAACCCGAGGCTTACAGATAAGAGTAAATGTCGCACGCGGACCAGCATCTATCAAGGCAGTGCAGGATCTTCTAGGTGGCGTCTATAGGAAGGATACAACGCTGAGCGCCGTCTTCAAACTACCTAGGGACCCTAGGTGGAGTTTCCTCAGAAGAGGGGAGGCACCTCAACGACGCTTCCAAGGAAGGAAACGATACTCAGAGGTGTCGCCATCGTCGGCACTGGCTAACATCGGCCAAGGCTTTTGCCCAACACATCCTCACACCTGCACACAACGGCCACACCACTGCTTGCCAGCTGGTCCTGCAAGCACCACGGCGCGTGGTCACAGAAAACTGTGTGCGGTCAACACAGCTACTCCTGCGAAGCCAGGTGAAGTTTTCCATCGTCCGCCACTGCATGCAGCTCGCAAGCTAAACTTGGAGCCATTGCAGATGAAAGGCCATGGCCAGAACAGGGTCGTTGTGGCCAGCCATCAGAGCCACCCAAAGACAAACCACGCCGATGTCGCCACCAACGCAAGCCTGCTCGCCACCTCCTATGCCATGGTCACAGGCCTAGCGCTCATTCGCCTCACCGACAAGCACCCACCTCCACTGGCCTTGCCCGCAGAGCAGCAGCAGCAACCGCGCCCGTCACCCCCCCCCAACCCCCCGCCGCCCGCCCCCAAACACACACATCGCCAACCCGAAGCTGACCGAGTCGCTAGAACCACCTAGCCGCACTCATAGGTGAAGCCGGCGACGCAAGGGACGCCGCCCTCAGTAGGAGACACCCAATCCGGCCACAGCGTTGGTGCATCTGGGCAACCACAAACCCCCCTGCCCAACTAGAGCCGAGCATGGCGCCATGAGAGGGAGAGGGGGCCACAGTCACTCCACCGCCATAGGTCTCACTGGCGCAAGTCCAGCCTGAGGATTGTCGGCCGGGATCAAGAGCTTGGAGGTCAGTCGCCAGAAGGAGCAGCTCTTACAGCACCATGGCGGACAAGAGCTCGACAGCACCGATAAACACGAGGAGGAAGGGCGACACGAGAAAGAAAATCCAAGGTTCAAGTCTAAGTGTCTAGCCCTACGGCAGGAAACTTTCTCAATAGCTATGGCAGGTATCACGAGGGGCACATCTCATTAGAACTATATTGCCTGTAATGTAAAGTTGTAAAGCCCTTAGTCTATATTAACATTAAAATGGAAATAATGCATTATTAACCAAAATAAGAAAGGATAAATGTCGCCATGGTGTTGTCCCTGCGACCGTCGCTGCTGTCCTACTTCGCCACTCGCCACTTTGGCCGGCCTCACAGTGGGGGTTTCCCCTGCTGTATTTTATGCTCAAAAAATAAACGTTGCCATCCATGGTGGTTTTGTGTTATTCAAAAAAATAGTATACTACTTCAATGTCCATTTCTCACTCGTTGTTATAGAATTCTTATCCCCATGGTCTTAGTGACTGGTGAGTCATCCTCACATTCACATGCCTGCTAGCTAAATATTTAAAGCTGTTTCTTTCACGAACCTCCAGACTCTTGACAAATATTGACTGAAAAATGTAGTGAATCCTTGCTCCACCAGAAAGTTTATCTGTAGATACCCTGTTTTTCCCCTCCACCATTGAAGAAAAAGCTGAAAGTAGGAAAACAATAAAATGTTAGAGTAATATAGCTTTGAGAGAATTTAAACCGAAAGATAGAAAGAAGACATCATCTTGCATGAGAAACGGCCTTATAAGATAAGCATCAAATTTCAATGTAATGCAATCTAAAGAGTTACACAGTAATAACAAGTAAACTATTCCTGTTTTCTTAAAAAAAACACACACATATGATTTTAGTTGTTGCAACTAGAAGTAAGACCAATTTTAAAATCTTTAAATAATGAATGCGAGCACAAATTGCAACCATCATAATAGAAATACAAAATGTTGTCATTAAGGTTTTTAGGCAGAACAAATTATTCTTCACCTTCACAATATTTTCTCAATATATTCAACAGTTGGACTCCCTGACCAGCCTGCATCCACCAAGATAAAAAAAAAAATCTAAGATTAAAAGGGTAATAATGTAAGCACAGTAAATTTCAAAGGTTTCCACATATGTGCTGAAAAAATGTCATAAAACCACGTCAAGAAAATATTCTAACTTGATGTTATCAACTACACTTTCAATGTCCTTCTGTTGTCATCAAGAAATATATTAGCATCTACAAGTGCAAATAAATGCACAATAAAACCATATCTCGTGGAGAATTTGATGAAACTAATTTGATGTTGTAGATGTTGGTGCATTTTTGTGTAAACTAGGTCAATGTTAGAGAAGTTTGACATAGGACAAAACCAAAGTGAACTATAATTTGGAATGGAGAGAGTGTATCTCTAGTGCTGCATGACAATCCATCATGATGCATGCCTTACAGTTTTAGAAGTATGGAGACATCTATCAATGTAATTACCGTTGATTCTACAGTATCACCATAGGCAGCATGTTCCTTTGCAACTGCTACCAACTGAGCATTTATGCGAGTTTTCAAGCCTGGAAGCATATTTGTGATGTGCTTTAGTAGAATCTACAAAAAGGACCATGATAAATCATAATCAGTTGAACAGATAAAATCATTAGAAACACACTAATATTATTTGTAGAAACATCACAACTTCACAAGTGTATACAAAGGTGGCTACATACAGAATAACCACAGTTGGTCAAGTTGCAGTACCAAACTCTTGAAGTAAAAATATCAAGCATCATAGTAAATTCATTAAGCATTTTGTACTAATTATAATCTAAGCTTCAAGACTTTTACTGTATTTTTACTGTGTTCCTGACTATGCCATATATCATTGCTCATTTCAATTAAAGCATGAGGCATGAGAATTTAACTTCGAGTCATTGCGACAACTTTTCCAGGAAACCTGAAGTTTTTAATGTTTCTGCAGGAAATTAACAGATAAAATCCAGAGGGTGAAAAGAAACATGGTATAGAGAGGCAAAGTACAATGAGCAGATATTTAACAGTAATATACCATATTTAGCTTTTTGGCCAATTGAGGAACACCACAACAATGTGCCAGACCATGGTAAGCCTGTTAAACACAAAACGATGAACAAATTTTTTAAGCAAGTGTGCTTGATCTACAGTAGAAAATGTTGCACAGATAAAAATTAATTTCCTGACATACAGGTAGAGTCGAGAAGAACTTTTCCTCAAAAGCAAGCGCATCTTGGACGCTTCGGTTGAAGTTGATATCCTGTTGCAATCAGCTAGTTAAAAGTAAGAACGTAAAACTTCAAAAAACAGCTAAGCAGGACCAAAACCCTGCTTCTAAGATCAAGAAAATAAACAGAACAAAATGTAAAAGCGAATCAATACTTGTAATATAAGAAATTTCATTTTTCTCATTAATACAACATAATGATCTCCTATTTTTGTTCGTTGTGATTGCAGACATCAATCTAACGTTATGTGAGGCCATGGAAGCAATGAACCAACAACAACAAAGCTTTTTATCCCAATCAAGCTGGCATTGGAAGGCTACTATTGAGAGAAAACACAAACTGACAATCAAATATTACAAGGTCTGTAGTTCGGCAAAAGAATATACCTCTTGGCTGCGATTTACAACACCTACATAACCAAACTTGAGTGGAATCACATTTCCCAGCAAGAAGTTACGAGCATCAGTGCCCCTGTCCATGATATCTAACTAAAGGCATTGAAATGAGGTTATCAAAATGACCATACACTGACCAAAGGACTATACAACATTAGTTGTGTACAGTAAATAAATACCTTGGTGATAACACCAATTGTACGAGACCCTGCCAGTAAAACAGCAAGCAGTTAAAGGTTTACGCTTGACTAGCTATCCACTACACAGGAAATAGTAATCAAATGCATTATTTAAGTTGATTAAGTACCATCAGGATCAGCAAGCCTTGCCAGTTGGAGTGCATCAGAATTAGCTAAATCAGCATTTGCAGGAGAAACAGCCAAGAT
Organism: Saccharum hybrid cultivar R570; assembly: GCA_038087645.1. Classification (NCBI taxonomy): domain Eukaryota; kingdom Viridiplantae; phylum Streptophyta; class Magnoliopsida; order Poales; family Poaceae; genus Saccharum; species Saccharum hybrid cultivar. The sequence continues at coordinate 11,346,335 of JAQSUU010000520.1, forward strand.
AATACAACTTGGATGCTTAATGTATTGCATGATCATTGCTCTTATTCTTGACTCAATATCACTGGGCTGGTCTCCAACTGGCACCCGTGTTATTCCAGGGAGGTCAACCAAGGTGATGTCTAGGACATTCGGTGAAAAGATTTTCAGACGAATTTGTTTCTCAGAAACCCCTTTATTATCTCCAGCTTCTTTGTCCGTTTCAAGCTGAAATAATCAATTTCTTTCATCACATGAGAACATAAGAAGGCATAAAAGAAATTTTTTTCAAACATGGTACCAATTGTCCAATAACTGTAAGAGTAGATAAACAAAAGAGGAGTGAAGTAAAATGTTAAGAATTTAACTTTTCATTGTAGCGACTCAGAAAAAACTAAGGAACAAAGTACATTCAAAACTGATTCAAAAAGCAATGGACAATATCGATACTAAGCAAGTAGATTATCGCACTGGAGAGCAATTTTTTGTTAACTTTGAGTGCATCATGTAGTATTCCTCATGAAATGCACAATCAATAACAGCACGTGGCTGTCACACACGACAAAGCACATTTCTTAAGTACTAAAAACAAAATGTGCACCCTTGCCAAACATCAGCAGCACAGGATAGGTTCTAGGTAAGCAAGTGCACGAGAGACTGTTGGGAACACTCCATAAAGGGTAGCCTGGCAAAATTCTCATTATTATATACTATGACCAACTCAGACAGTAACATCAAGTCTTTAGCATTTTAGTAGAAAAATGGCTAATAAATGTAACTGTGTATATAGTAATTAAGCAATCCACAGTAATGCAAATGTATGCTATAATGGCTCATGTTTTGATACTAGGCAAAAATCAAAACAAAGTATCAAGTTTTTACATGGTCATCATCTTTTCCACTATACAGCCTTGACTATAACTATGCTAAAAGTTCACAAAAATCTTCATATTGAGGTAGTACTGAAAAAAAAAGCATCATAGCACCAAGATTTAACCAAATTTTCCTTCTGTTAGCTTTTGCCAATAATATTGGCTGTATTGATATGCTATCACACAGCGTCTCAAAAAGCTCCTTAAAAATTACTTGATAAGTCAATGATTCTGCCGAGTGAGCAAAATAAACAGGGAGCTCTATGTTTACCTACCTCCAATAGTTTCTGGTAATTAACTTAAACTCGAAAACCAGGTGAGAAGAAAAAACCGGGCTGGAAAGGAGGAAACCATGGCGGAGGGGGCACCCGGACGGATAGCAAGTGTGGAACGCACGCATATATATATGAGTTGAGGGGGATTTACCAAGTGCTTATCTTTAGGGAGTTCAGATACAAAATTGTTGGAATGTTGTTGTTTTTTCCCCCTTTTTGCAAAAAAAAAGGAGCTGTTTTAAGGAGCTCTTGGAGATGCTTTTACTTTTTTTTTTAGAAAAGAGGATCTCCTAGAGTTGCTCTAAATCAGCACATTATATGAACTACAAGTTCAGAATGGTTTTATGGTTGCAATTGTACCCAAACAAATACCCTTTCAGCTAAATAGGAGTAGATCCCTAGTGTCTCAAGCATTGGACCAAACACATAACCTATATGCAGCCAAAAAAAACGAAGCTATAGAAACCACAGCATCACGGCACTTACCTGGATCTCGCGCTTGATCTGTTCGAAGTCGTGGAACTGGCGGCCGGGGGCATGGCGAAATTCCCCCCATTCCTCGGGAGACGCGTGGCGCACGAGCTGGAGCACGAGGGGACGGCGCGTGCAGATGTCGGGGCCCCGAGGGAGGAAGTCGCGGCCGACGAGCGCCTCCAGCACACTGGACTTGCCGCTGCTCTGCCCACCGATCGCCGCCACCTGCGGGCAGCTCCAGGCCAGCAGCGGCGTCGCCATCCAGCCGCGCGATGATGTCCTGCAGACTGTTGACCAGCGGGATCACCGCCTGCCCCACCGTCTCGGTACCGCCGCCGCTGGCTTCGGCATCTCCACCGGCAGAGTAGGGTTTTGAGATGGATGGTTGATGGGGGAGAGCACCGGAGCGGGGTTTCTCTTTTTTTTTTCCTTTCTTTGAATTTTTGTGGGTACTGTAAGGTTTGTGTGCTTTGTGTGAGGCACCGGCTCGTCGAAATTGCTACGTACTCCTCCTTCCGTCATTTTTAAAAGCAAAAAATAAAAGAAGTCAAATATATTCAACTTTAACTATATACTTTCTCCGTTAACAAATAATCGCAGGGGCACACAAACCAAGGTATATGTAAAATTATGAAAATGCCCTTGCAACTATCAGCGCTGTTACTTTCTGCAGTTATGCATGCGTACAGAGGAAGAATAAGTTGACAAGAAGTCGGCTTGAAGCTTGGTGCACAAGGAGGGGAGAATGAGTGGATGAGAGAGCATGTGTGTCTGTAGCCTTCCGTCGGTTTCCGTTTTGTCAATTGATTTTTGGTCTTCGTCCATGGCTGGTTCATACAAAGTTACACTGTTGTGCTGCCTCTTGCCATACGTACATGAAAGTGTTCACTTAATTCTAGAAAATTTTTGAATTCCAGACGTGCAATTATTTGTGGACGGAGTGAGTAGATATTAATATTTGTGATATATAAAAATATTAATATTTAGCCTAAAAAGTTAAGGATCGGGGGAGACCAGATGATGGTTGGGGGACCGAGAGAGACAGAGGCGATAGGCCCCACCACAAAGTCCAGCGTTGCTCCGGCGACCACGAGGTAGGGGGTGCCCAAGGGAGGAGGGTCCGAGAGTTGCCGAGACGGCGAGAGTTCTTGCGTCGGTGAGCGCCCCACCAGAGGAGAGGGGGTTGGCGTCTGAGAGAGGTTCGAGGTTCGCAGGAAGCGCTTCGCCAGCATCAAGGGTGTCTCTGGAGGCGGCCACCGCAAATCGAGACCGATGGTGCGCAAAGAACGTTCCGAGCCGTGATGGGAAAGGTCATCCTCAGGCTGGTGGCTTTGCACTGGGGTCATCGGCGACTGAGGCGAGGACTTCAGCGGGCTATGATAGCAGAGGTGAGTCGTTTCCTCATTTAGTGGGTTCTCCTAGGTTGGCGACGAAGGCAAGGGAGCCGACGCATCAGAATGAGGAGAAGAGAGTGAAGGAGTTGGACAAGATTGGCTCCAATCATCCACGGATTTTACGAAGGGTGGTGGTTTCGATCCATCAAATTGTGATGAGGATTGGCCTATGCTTGGGTCAATTCCAGCAACCAAAGGGGCGAAGCAGAGATTGATGATGGCTCCTACGATCTCTGGAGGTGCTTCATTAGGGGCGATCAAGCTACAAGCCTACTACCGTAGGGGGGAAAACTTCGGGCAAAACTACAACTCGCTGAAGAGATTCGTCAACAACTTTTCACATTTGAGGGTGACAAACTGATGGCGGTCTAGATGAAGTCTGTCGTCAATTGGAATCATCCATGGGGAGGATGATGCAAGTCCAATGGGGTAGTGCTGCTTACAAGAAAACCCCAATATCTGTGGATGGGCAGGAGGAGGAAGACGACCATGTCACAACTGACATTCGGTTTGATCACTCCTAGAAGCCCAGTGGGCCAGAACTTGGGCCGGGTTGGCATTGGATCCCTAAAGGCAATTTATCACTGGATATCCATTACCCAGTGTTGGTATTTATTAACTTGTCACTTGTTTTAGTAGCCACCTATTAATTACCTACACCTCTAGCATTACTTAAACTAGGTTGTCATCCCCAGTGATGATGCCAAAAATGTCTGTTGGTACTACCTAGCATTGCTACTAGAATACTACTAAGTAGATGTTTATCATTTCATGTAACTAGAAAGAATATAGAATATGAATGAAAAGGATTCTGCAAGCGGACAGATATTATACCATTGTAGCATTTTATCTAAGAGTATTTCAGGTATCGTTATTTATATTTTACCACAGGGAAGGTGTAACTTTGGACATATATTGATAACTTATAACATTGATGGAGAAATAAACCATAACAATCTCTCTCCTCATAAAAGGGTAAGTCACAAAGATAAAAGATATATATGATAAGTATTGATCAAGTTCATAATAATGATAAATAAATCTCTCAGAACACTCCTATCTATATCATTAGCATGGTTAGGTTAGAATATTAGAGAAATAATTTCTAAGTTATTCTTAATTACAAGTCAAAGCATATGTTGATTAGTGCAATTACACTTAGTAATCACTGCTAAGGTCACCATTGAATCTACACATAAGGGACATTACTTTGGAAAGTTCGAGAACCGAGCTTTCCCTTCCTTTGCAATAGGGCCCTGCTTTATGGCCTATATTTGGAGAGTGAACTACAAATGATTCAATGGTAGTGTCACACTCGCGATCTACCATATGACTCAGAATATAGAGTGTATTCACAGATAAATAACATCTAAGCACCATGCTTACATGATCTCTACCACCCACCCTGTGTCATTGGGGTGAACGCTATACAAACTTATGCATAAACACAATGATAAACTAACTATACTAAGCATATAATCAAAATAGACGATGAATATTACAACCTTGAACATGAATAAGATGAATAATATATTATCTTGACAATTATATCGAAGCATATAAAAATAGTGGAGATACAACGAGAGAGGGGTGCAAGAATTATACCAAACCAAGTTATAGACGATGTCAGGAATCCAAGCGAAGATCTGCTTGCCTCCCTTTAGACCTAGCCTAACTAGCTAATGCCTTAGAAACTAGAGAAGCTCTGAGGAAATTAGGGTTTCTGGCTCTGGATGACTTGATCTCAAATGACTTGATGCCTCTAGGGGATGATGTCTATTTATATAGTCTAGGGGGTGCAACGTGAGCCTTTGGATTAAACCGACTTGAAGGACGGTGTAGATGCAACCCTAGGAGGCGGTGAAGGAATATTCTAGAAGATGCTGACGAGAGGAGCCCATAGGGGGCCGGACGACACCATGGTGGGGCCGCCCGGCCCCACCTGGCAGCCTCTCGGGGTCTGCCTCGAGGGTTGCCTCCTGAAGTCCTCTGGAGTCTTCTAGAGTAGATTTCGTCGCGCTTAAGTTTAGTTCTTTTTTACGTTTTGATTCATCTTTTCGGTTTTCTAGAATAACCCTGCTGAAAATATAGATTCACCAAAACTTATGAAAATTATCGATTTAAACCCCTAAGTTTCTATAAGTGATCTATTTCAAGCATTTATTCAAGTTATGTTGATGGTTTATGATAAACAATAACTACCATCAACGAGCTCTCTCAAGCTTAACCTTTGTTAGTTCCTTAGCAAAGCTAAACTCAGCAAATTTAGAGCAGGAGTTACTTCTATGCTTCACGCCTCAAATTAACAAATGCGTTTAAATAAAAATTATCCTCCGGATTAGAATAAACCAATCTGACTTTTAAACTTACCCATATTACCTTTAACCTTGGAGCTTCTTAGCCTTTACTTGGGTCTTGAGCAATTGAAAGACAGAACAATCAAGTCAAGCACTTTATCTCAAGTTCTTTGCTCAACTATTTTTCTAGAGTTTTTGTAAGTTTTTAAAAATAAAACTCAAAGCTTCTATTATATGACACTCTTAGATCTCTCAATATATGTGGTATTTGTGGATCCTCACCAAGGCAATAGTGTTGCTATACCTTTCTCTTCCTACAACTAAGGTTTATAGTGGAGTTCATAGATTGGAAGAAAACATGAAAGAGCATACTTACAACACATATGTTGTAAAGTCAAACAATGGATTCAAAAAGAGAGTTAAGTCATACAATCAAATCAAGATGCACATGTATATGGATGTATGGGGGATATATATGGTGGCTAACCTAATTCTTCTTTGCTCCTTGAAAACATACCTCTTTTTTTAATTTGAAAATAACTTTCAAGAGAACATGGGCTATCTTATTCATTTTTCTCTCTCTTCTCTTTTTTTCAGACGGGCATATGAGTACTCATTGTTTTGGATATCTCGAACACTTATCCATTTTTTTTAATTTTTTTATTTTTTTATTTTTTATGAATAACTTTTGCATAGTCACATGCCTCTTCTCTATAACAAAACTTTTGAGAGATAACATAAGAACTTGGAGCATTTATTTGAGGTATATCCTACAGGGTCTATTTTTGGTATTCACTCCTAGTGTAGGAGTAAAATATTTTTGAGTGAATCTAGATGGAATAGCATATCGTTATGCTTATTCCCAGTGTAGAAGCAGTGCATATGTGGGTGGTGTATACATGATCTTGATTTTAAGAGCATGACAAACCTCTAATAATGCAGCAACAAAACTTGACTAAACTCAATGCAAAGCAAGTAGCATATATGAGTGAAAGGTTTTTCTAGTCTAAACATCACATATGACTCTGGTAGGAATTCAAGATTTATCATATCGGAGTTCATCATGAATTTTATATTTTTCAAAAGATAAATCTCTGAAACTTCAGTATCGCTAGGAATAAGATAAACAACAGCAGACTTTCTTATATCATATCCATCAATTATCAGACTTAGATCAAGCATATGCTACCCACAAGTTTGAAGTTCAGAGTAAATTTTTATATCAAATCAGTTATATCCAAAACTCAGGAGAATTCAAGGCTGAAAACTAGGTACTTGAAAGGAATGACGACAGAATAACTATTCATCATTTCTATTACAAGAGATTATCTCAGACTCCATTATTTATTCCGCTCTTAAAAATAGAAAACTAGACACACTTACTTTTTTTATTTTGCTTTCAAAGTTTTAAGATCACACCTTACTATATAGATATAACTAGTTAGAATAAATTTTTATTTTGTTTTCTTTATTATACATCTTTTTATTTCTTTAACAAAAATATAGCACACTCAAAAATAATAAAACTAAAAAGAAAAAGAAATACTTAGCTAGATACATAGGAGATGCTCCTCTCCCAAACTAGATGTTGGCATGATCAGTTGTTGAAGTGATCCTCAGAGCGGATTTATCGGCGGATGTCCTTCTCATCTATGAGTAGAATGAGATGTCTACAGCCGAGTGAACTTACTCTTGATCATTTGTACCATACTGCAAAATACTCTAACAAGAATGTCAAAAACTCGAGGCTTGGATTAAGATAAAGGGTTAGCGGTCAGCCATTCAAGAATTTGTTCTTCTTATAACTTTATTGGCAATGTTTTAGCAGGAGGTCTATTTACTATTTTTTTGGATTTTCTATTTTTATAATGTAGAAGAAAAATATGTGTACATGGATATATATATATATATATATATATATATATATATATATATATATATATATATATATATATATATATATATATATATATATATATATATATATTAGCTACCACGGTGAATACTCCCACGAGCTTTTACACACTGTTGATTTACTCAGATGGGGCTTAAGGTTTTTATGATGCAATAATGGAAAGCAGTAGAACTTTTTAATTCCTTTTAATATGCAATATTGATGACATGCATTAAAGTATTTATTATTTTTATTTTCTCTAATGTAGTGCAAATGCAGAAAAGTAAATATGCTAAAGAAAAATTAATTAATGCAATGATAGAAAATAAATATGGATAACTACCGATGTTACCTCATGGTACGTGTTTAGATTTTAAAGTCCTCCGGACATGACTAGGTAGGAGAGAATGCTTACTTTTCAGGTGCATCATCTGGTCTCAGTGATGGAGACTCAGATGACTGTGCCTCTTGTGACGGTAATGATGTTACTTCTCTTTCCATACCTGTTTGGTCTGTGGGTTTGACTTTGGTGGAGTAGTTTCTTCTTTTGTAGGTGCTTTAGGTTCTTCATCATCCCATTCGTTCCATCGAGGTTGATGTTGGTCCTTCACCACTTCTACTTCATAGTCCCCCCAGCCATTCTTAGGGAGTTAATTCTCTTATCGGTGGGATGATCGACGTCTCCTCCTAGAGCGGGTCTTCTTCGGCTACTCAAAAGTAGTGTAACTATTAAAGTAACAACGTACCTTTCTCCATGGAATTAGAAGTGGACTTGTTCAGATCCAACGTAGATGATTGCATTAGTGGTGTTGAGAAACGGTCTTCCTAGGATGATGGGTGAATCATCTTTCTTCTTCCATGTCTAGGATCATGAAGTCAGCGGAGGCGTAGTGATCTTGAATTTTGACCATTATGTCTTTCACTATGCTTTCTAAGAATCGAATTGATTGGTCCTCCATCTGTAGCTGCATATATGTTGAGTACAAATGTTCATTACCAAATAAATATTAATACATTATCTTGGACATTATGTTGACACCTGATTTAATGTCGCGGAAGGTCTTATAAAAAATCTTCTAACCGATAGTATACTCGATCGTCGGTACGCTAGGATCATCCTTCTTCTCAAGGAATGGTGGAGTGAGGAGGTTATTGTACTCCGATCGGATGGTGTTGATTATGTTGACAATCTTTTTAGGTGACTGGCTGGTCTTGTTCTTCCTCCTCCTATTCTTCTTCTTCTTGGTCACTTCTGTTGTTGCTTCGGGCAGGTATGCCTTCTATGGATGAGCAGGAGAGTATAGTACACGACCCCTGAATGAGAACTTCTCCTTATTTTTGATGGTGAAATAGATCTTGACAGTGTCCGTGTAGATGATGGCCTTCGCTGTGCTTAGGAATGGTCAGCCCAAAATGATGGGTGCCCTCTCATCTCCACCTATTTCTAGAACCACTGAAAGCATCTAGGCCCCTAGAGTGGGTTTCGATAATTGATGACAACACAACATTACTATGACTAACGTGTGTTTTGCAGAAACTTTGGTAAGTTAGGTCATGATAATGATGACTGTTTGGGCACTGTGGTTTTCATGCCCCTTGATGGAAATCATTTTGGTTTTCAAAGGATTAACGACAAGGTTAAGGACAAACTAGTTCTAAGTGTCGTTTGGTGTTGGAGAGGCATTTAAAGTAGCTTAGGACTTCGTTTTTCTCCTTTGGCCATACTATAAAGGGGGACATGAGCGAGTAGCTTAACCTAGGTGAGTCTATTTGTTTAGGTGTGGTGCATACTTATCAAACTTAGCACTAGGTAGCTCAGGTGAAGCCCAAAAATCATTTGGAAGAAACTTTGTTCAGGCTGTGTCGCGATCCGGAGTAATTTGAGCCATTTCTCCTTGACCAGACACGGTCTTTGTCTTGACCGGACGTGTCCGGTCAGTGCAGTGGACTGAAGTAGAAGCAACATCACTGTCACACCCCAAAATTTCTTATTTTAGGTTGCGCATAGAAAACACTAAATAAAATAAATGATTTAATATTTGGATAAAATAAAGATATGAATTTCTAAAAAAAAAGTTTTCTAGTTTTGATGGGCATTAGGATGATTTGAGGTTTGCTTGTTGTTTGACTTGGTGTTGTTAGTAAGTTTTCAAAAATGCGTTTAGTCTGTCGTACATCTTCCTCTAGCTTGTGTCTGTCTTTTTCCATAACCCATCCCTTGCTTTTTGAGCCTAATCGTTTCGTTTGGAGCTTTCCAAGACCTTTTATGGTTCCTCTAATAATTTCTTTTAGTTCATCGTGGATAAGCCTAACTCCACATGTTTCCTAGAAAGTTTCTAGATTATTGTAGTAATTTCTCTATCCTACGTAAAGCGGATTATATTAAAGTATGATACTTGGATGCTCTAACATATCTTGTCATCTCGTGCTCTAAATCCCTTATCTATTTTTAGTTCTTGTCAAAATTCCTTCTTCAATTGTGACGACTCAAGGTTTAATTGTTGCCTGACCTCATCGATGAGACCACCCTGATTCCACGTCTCTCATTTCTTCCTGGTCCACACCTCATATACTTAACAGATACTTGATCGGCCAACTCTATGTATTTTAATTGTGGAATCTTGGGAGCTTGGCACGTAGATATCCCTTCGTAATGATCTTGGACTTCTGAGAGCTTGCCGTATCTTAAATATACATATATATGTATACGTGCATGCAAGTGCAATACGTGCTAGCGCCTGCTCTTTTTCCTGTCGCACCAACCTGATCAAGTTATAATCCAAATCATTGGATCAATGGGACGGGACTCCTTATACATTTGTATCAAGCTGCCGCCGTCGATTCACCGTTTTCACCGTATCAACACCAACGTACGTCCTGTATTATATGCTGACGGTTGACACAACATGTTGTTGGTTGGGTATATTGAACCTAAGCCATCTGTCCCAATCCGCTTGAACGAGCTCAGGTGTCTTGCCCCTGGTGTTTCCAAGACCCGTACGTCATATGTATGTGTACGTATAATACACAAGCCATCAAGTGTTACATACATATATAATAAGCCATCATAAAGCCAATGCCGCCCGTGTATCTGGTTCTTTTGACATCGAAACATCCATGCTTATTCAGGCCCATATCTGTTAGCCTATATATATATCTATAGCATGTTGAAGGCCGCATCTTTGCCCTAGCGAGTTCCCACCACCGTCGAGTTGCCGACGATCGACGACCCCTTCCTCTACTCTCCTTGTTTCGTGTTCCAGTTTCTCACACCTCATCGTCGCCTGTTGTGGCAGCCAAGGCCCATCAGTGCCAAAGGATCGCCGGCCATGAAGACCGACCGAAATCTCGTCGATGCCCGACGTCAGCAAGGCATGCTGCTGCTATGTATCTGGGGTTTCCATGAAGAGGCTTAGGTCGTCCAGAAGTCCCTGGAGGCAAATCACAGCTAGAGGCGGCTACGTGAAGTACTTGCTGCTAACTTCGTCTCCTCGTCATCGTCCAGAGTTTGTCACCAGCATGAAGACGCACTGCCGCTGTCTCGTCTAATACCGCCAGACGGCCACTCTGCCAAGAGACTGCCTCCGCAGCTAGCTCCCAACATGGCCATGCATGGACCAGTCGATCTCAATTTCACAAGGCAGATCCTCTCTACTGGATGCAGCGAAGCAACATCAAACAAGCATCAAACCACGATGAGACAATTTGCAGCGGAGGCACACGTTCAACACTTTCGATCCCGAACCTGAGCAAGCAGTCATCCCCATCGTCATCTGTCCATTAGCACGAAAAGATATTGTTTTCCTTCCCCATGATATCGGAGTCAAACGTCATGCATACATGGAGATTAGCTGAAGGTCAACGACCAGATTAATCCCTTGTCACATTATTCTATTGACTAAATCATGTGCTGATGTCATAACCTGAACATGTTTCCTGAATTTATTTAATATTTATTGGAATAACATGGATGCAACTTGCTTTTGCAATTAAAACCCAGCTATGTTTAAGTCTTGGCTTTTCATAAAAAAATATGTACCAATATGATTAATATCTACCTATTGTGTTCTGTTCATTGAATTTGTTAGCTTGAACACGATTGTATTAAATTTGAATTAGATGTTCTCATCTGCTATTTATTTTATAAAATAAACGTCAAACTTCCTTAGCTTATACGTCAATATTTATAAATAAAAACATGACTAGCTCCAACTCAGTTTTTAAATTAAAATAGAGTTGATTACTCTGAATTGATGTTATTCATATGATTTTTTATACTTAAAATAAATCAAATTCGTAGTTGTTTCTTTTATATAATATAAATCTTCCGGTAGCCGTTTCTTTTTAACGATAGTTTTGTTTTCGGCGTCTCTTGCGCTCTCGTGATCGTAGCACCGAGCTGTGTAGATTAGGTGTGCTCTTTTTAAGCTTCTCTTTTGATTTGTGTGTTATTCTTAGATGTGTGTATTGTTTGTCTGTTTGTGTTGCCTGGTTGCTGCGAGTAGAGGAAGCGTGGTTTCATTAGCATTGGAGGCCGGAAGCTACAAAAGAGAAGACCGAAGAATTTCTATGAGCAATTGCCTTGAGTGGAAAGCAAGCATAAAGGCAAGTATAATATGGACCATCCTTGTTACCTATTTACTAAAATTATTATTCATATGCATGTGTCTTCCTTGACAACCATAGAGATTATAACTTAGCTATTGATATCTTGTTTTCTTGTCACCTATGGGTTGTGCATTTGGGTAGCTATTGCTAGCGCTTAATTATGAACAATGATCTTGTAATCTGATTAATGGATTAAGCAACCAACCATGAAGATGATTTTATTACTGTTGAAAGGGGGCTAGAGCAAGGGGTTATATTGTTGCTCTGGTTTCTCTCCGTAAGGACTTACCTGTAAGTGATAATCGGGATTGACAGTACAGCTGTGAGGGCTATATGGCTCTGGCTCTAGTTGTTCAAGAGACCTTTTTCTAGCTCGTTAGTGGTTACCTTAATTGGCGTAAGAAAGGCTTGGAACGTTGGGTGTAGGACAACCTCTAATCTATGAGTATAGCCGAGAAGGAATTGTGCCATTTGAAAAGGGGGTTCCTACATCTGCCTGCCGAGTGAATCTAATGGCCCTAACTTGTTAGACGAACTTTTGAATGGCTTTATATGGTTTCCGATGTTTTGGGCCTTGCAAACCCACGCATTTGGAAATTATGACTCACAGTGAAAGTGTACACCTCTACGCAGAGTTTAATAAACTGGTATACTAGCCGTGCTCACGGACACGAGCGGCCTTGGGGATTCTTACAGAATAGATGATCACCATTGTTATATCATGCTTAATTACTGTTGATTATTATTATGCTCATGTTAATGCTATTCATTATTCTTATTACAATTGATCATTGGTTCATTAATGGGAATTGATTTATCTTGATGCTACTCAATTGCTAATTATATGATGATTAAAAGCTAAACGCAGTCAAACAGTGTCTAGCCTTTTTGAGCCTCATGAGCCCTATGTTATACTTGTTGAGTTCGACATGGACTCTTGCTATTTCCCCAACACTCTAGTGTGTAGTAAGGTGTTGCTTAGAAGAAGGATAAAGAGATAGTGGAGTTTCTAGAAGTCTTTCAGAAGTGTTTGGCATACGGAGCCACCAGTCAGCCGTCCCTGAGAGGAATGGAGCCTAAAGTTTAGTCACCGTTCCGTGATACTCTGATGTAAGTGTTAATATAGCTATGTATACGTTATATAATAATATTGTTTATGATACTTTTTCATTCTGACATATGTGTGGACTTCCTGGGCACACATATGATTAGCCTGGTTTTGTTCTTTAGAAAACTAGGTGTGACAATCACCGATCGGACGCTGTGGCTCGCCTGACCAGACGCGCAGGTGGCACGCCCTACAGTCGGGAGAGCTAGGGTCAGTAACTGGACGCTAAGCCTGTCTAACCGGACGCCACTGTGGCAGAGTCCGGTCAATGTACAGAAAGATTCCAGAGAGGGTTTGGAGCGATCGGACGCGTCCGGTCACCCCTGATCAGACTCGTCTGCGCGTCCGGTCACTCAGCGCCCTTGATTTTAAAATCGACCGTTGCCACCGACTGGACGCGTCCGGTCAGTACGAAAAATGCTGAGTTGGCACTTAATGGTTGGGATTGACTGTGGGGAGTATAAATACATTCCCTACCCCTCCTTTTCTGGTCTCTTGCTCATTTGATCAGCTGAGAAACACCTTTCATATGCAAGGGAGTGCAAGAGCTCTAGTGAGGATTGAGATTTGAGAATCCAAGATTAAGGACCCTCATTAGTGACTAGAGAGTAGCAAGTGTGCATCCACCTTCTCATTAGGTTTATTGTGGTCAAGTGAGAGTTCTTGCTTGTTACTCTTGGTGATCGCCATCACCTAGATGGCTTGGTGGTGATTGGGAGCTTGGTGATCATCCGGCGGAGCTTGTGGATGACCTAAATCATCTTTGTGAGCGGTTGTGGGCGATTCACCACGACGGAGTGTCAAAGAATCAGCCCATAGAGAGCACTTGATCCTCGCGCGGATCAAGAGGGAGCTACACCCTTGTGTGGGTGCTCCAATGAGGACTAGTGGGGAGTAGCGACTCTCCGATACCTCGGGAAAACATCGCCGTGTTCCTAACCCTTTACATTCAAGCAATTTACTTTCTCGTATTACTTTTGTTGCTTGGTTTACATTCCTAGAATTGCTATGCTAGACTAGGATTGGAACTTAGGGTGCAAAACTTTTATCGGTAGAATCACTAGGAACACTTGTAGGCACTAGGGGTGAATTATGGCTTAGTAGGATTTAATTCTTGCAATAAATTTTAGAAAAGCCCAATTCACCATCCCTCTTGGGCATCTTGATCCTTTCAATTGGTATCGGAGCCTTGTTGCTCCTAAATTAGGCTTAACCACCTAGAGCAAGATGTCTAATGGGGAAGGACCGCCTCCCATCTTTGAGGGAGATGATTTTCTATATTGAAAAATCCGCATGGAGGCGTACCTCGAAGCCATAGATGTCGGGTGTCTTAGAGCCGCCACCGAAGGGCTTCCGGAAGTCAAGGATCCCGCTAACCCCATTGGTGACGAGGAGAAGTACGACCAGTGGAATGCAAAGGCAAGAAATGCACTCTACTAGGGCCTTGGCAATGATATCTTCAATCGTGTGCGTAATGCAAAAAAATGCTCATGAATTGTGGGAAAATCTTTATGCTCTCCATGAGGGAACTAAGAGTGAGCGTGAGGAACGCTACCATATTGCTTTAAAGAAGATTAATTCATTTGAGATGCTTCCTAGAGAAAGTGCTAATGACATGTACACTCACTTGAATGTTCTTGTAGAGGATCTCAATGCTCTTGGGCTCACTCAAATGAGTCCATCGGATGTTGCAAGGAGGATCTTGAGTGTTCTTCCCTTTGAGAAGTATGGCCATATTGTCACCGTGCTTCACCAAAGCGATCTCTCCACCGCAACACTGACACAAGTATTGGGAAAGATCAATGCTCATGAGATGTACATGCACATCACTCTGGAAGAGGGTTCATCATCTTCCAAGAAGAAGGACTTGGCTTTCAAAGTTAGCCATGACAAGAAAAAGAAGAAGAGCCAAGCCATGATTGTGCATGAAAGCTTAAGTGAGAGTGACATTGATGATGCATCACTTGCTCTCATGGTGAAAAAGACCACCAAGATGCTAAAGAAGCTTAATAAGAGTGGCATCAAGTTCGATGGCAAGAAGAAGAAATTATTCACAAGTAGCAAAAGAAAGCCTATATCCGAAATGAATTGCTACAATTGTGGTGAACTTGGTCATCTAGCTCATCAATGCCCTAAGTCTCCAAAAGACAAATACAAGAACAAGAACAAGGGCAAGAAAGATGAATCTAGTGATGAAGAAGATGAAAAGAAGAAGAACAAATCATACAAGAAGAAGGATGGTAAGAAGAAACAATATCACAAAAAAAGAAGGGAGGCAAAGCTTATATTATTGGTGATTGGCTCACCAACATTGAGTCATCATGTGAGTCCTCTGTGATGAGAGCGACAACGAGAAAGAGAAGGTCGTCGCGTTTTTGATTGGGCCTTCATTATCTTCATCAACATCTTCACCACCACCTTCACTGCCATCTTCACCGTCTTTATCCACTACTCACCTATGCCTCATGGCCAAGGGTGAACGAAAGGTACAAAACAATGATAGTGATGATGATGATGATAGTGATAGTGATGATGAGTTTGATGCACCTTCTTATGATGAACTTGTAAAATTGCTCAACAAATACTCTAAAGTCATAAGAAAGACTAGAAATGAAAATGATGAGCTTCAAAATGAAAATGAATCACTCTCATCTAAGCTTGAGATTGCACAAAAGACTAGTGACGAGCTTAAAGATCAAAATGCAATAATGTCTTCTACTCTCAAGGAGCTCAAAACCTTCAACAAAGAGCTTAGAGATGAACATGATAAACTTGAGAAGAAGCATGATGAGCTCAACACTAGGCACAACTTGCTAAAAGATAACTATACTTCATTAAAAATCAATTATGATAGTCTTGTTGTTGCTAATGAGTTTTCTCTTGAGACACATGATGCTACTAACCAAGTTGTTAAGATTGATATAGCCACATCATGTGATGACTTGATTATTGAGAGCATTGAGCAAGGCTCTAGTAGCAAAGGCAAGAAAGTGGTTGAGTCTGACAATTATAATGATTATGTCGAGCTCAAGAGTGAAAATGAAATGCTTAGAGATGAGAACAAGAAGCTAAAAGGGTTGATGGCTCTTGAAAAGCAAACATCAAATGAGTCACTCATTAAGGACAACAAGAAGCTAAAGCAAGAGAACGAGCATCTCAAGACTGGATTGAGCAAGTTTACAAGATGTCAATACTTGCAAAGTGAGCTACTCATGAACACCATCATGAAGATGGATAGAATTGGTATTGGTTACTTGGCAAATCAAGAGAAGAAGGCCAAAACCCAACAACAACAAAATAAATCAAAGCCCAAGTGAAAGGTCTTGATGGCTAGAGGGGGGGTGAATAGCCTTTTTAAAACTTTCTACAAAGACAAGCTAAACAAGTTTATCAATATAACAACTAGCGAGATGCGAGTTTTGCTTAGCCTACGGGGTGTTTGCAAGCCACCTATCCAATTCACAAATCTAGTATTTGCACTTCAACCGCACAAGTTAAACCGAGAAGGTAACTACAACTAGAGCTAGCTAGCTACACAAGCTAAGAGTAACACTAACAAACTAGCAAGATAACTAAGAAAATAATACAAGAGAGAGTTAGGAGGGTATCACCGAGGGGCGAAGTATTGAGCCAACCAATCAATATGATCAAGAGATGAATACCAAGATAACCGAACACTGGGATCAATCAATCACAATATGAAAGTGATGACACGAAGATTTATCCCGAGGTTCACGTGCTTGCCGGCACGCTAGTCCCCGTTGTGTCCCTCTTCACCACGTGGTTCGGTGGCTAATCGGTCACACACCGAGCCTGTCAAAAGGCGCCACAAGAACCTACCAAATGGCAAGAGGTTGCAATGACACGAGCAATTCACTAGCGTTGCCTTTGGCTCTTCGCCGAGGTAGGCACAAACCCCTTACAATCACCGGAGGTGGCCAAGATACAATCACCAACTCTTGCCAATACCTCCAAGCTGCTCAAAGCCGTCTAGGTGGCGGCAACCACCAAGAGAAACAAGAATCCCGCAGCAAATCAACCACCAAGTGCCAACTAGATGCTATCTCACAATGCAAATGCACTTGGATCACTCAATCTCACTTCGAATATGCAAAGAAGCAAGAGAGATGAGTGGGAGGGGAGTTGCTTGGCTCAAAGTGCTCACAAGTATGTCAAAATGTCAAGAGTAAGAGCCTTGAGCCGGCCAACGAGTATTTATAGACGTACCCCTTCGAATATAGCCGTTAGAAACTTGATTCAGCAGAACGCGCGTTGACCGGACGCGCCGGTCGCGTGGACCGGACGCGCTGGTGCCGCAACGGCTAATTTTCAAAACACTGACCGGACGCGCCGGTCGTAACGACCGGACGCGCTGGTCACCACCGGACGCGCCGGTCCCGTGACTCACCGGACGCGCCGGTCAACACCAAGTCACGCAGGACGAACCAACGACCGGACGCGCTGGTGAACCCACCGGACGCCACAGTGACCGCGTCCGGTGGGAGTCCAGTAAGCTCCCTGGACGACCGGACACGTCCGGTGGCCTGTGACCGGACGCGCCTCGCGTCCGGTGTAGCAACTGAAAATCGCGCAGTTACTGGACGTTGACCGGACGCGCCGGACGCACAGTGACCGCGTCCGGTGCAGCGTCCGGTGCAGCGTCCGGTGCAGCGTCCGGTGACCACAGTGACCTCCGTTCGCTTCCGTTCTTTTTCCGTTTGATTTCCGACTTCCGGCGTAGTGGAAAATAGGCATTTCATTTCCCCGAAATCGCCTGAATCCCGCGCTCGCACGCTCGGCGGGAGGGAGAGAGGACCCCCAAACCCTCTCTACCGCTCAAACTCCAACACCGTCGCAAACGTGCTAACACCACCAAGTGTTCTCGTTATGTGTGTGTGTGTTAGCATTTTCACAATCATTTTCCGAGGCGTTATTAGTTCTATCCAAATGCATATGATCATGAAATGCACATCTAGAGGCACTTAGGAGTTCAATAGCCGCGTCATTCCCCTCTTTATAGTACGGCTATCTATCCTATAATGTAACCACACCCACTAGGTGTCTTGGTTACTAAAACACAACCCTTAAGCATATACCTTTGCCTTGATCACGTAGGGTTGCATCCAAATCCAAGTGTGGCCATCATGATCACCATGTCCATCTTGCCACCAACCTTGGAATGTACTAATCCTCATATGCTACATACAACTTAGGCATAGGATTAGTACTTAGGTATTGTCACTAATTACCAACACCAAACATAGGACTTTCAATCTCCCCCTTGTTGGTAATTGGTGACAACCCTTTCACAAAGATGTTATGATAAAATTTTTGATTGAACCCATGTCACATTGTCCAAGTATATTACCATGTGTAAGCATTATGGACATATGATCATGAATTCAAATTGATAGCAATGGCTCCCCCTACATGTATGCTATATGTTTGGATATTGGAAGCATACATGTTTAGATAGGAAAATATAGGAGCATTGACTACCAATAGGTGCTAAGTGTTTGAGATTATAGACCTTTGAAGCGTGATACCATCGGAGTAGCGATAACACCATCTTAGCGCCTTGTGTAGTTAGATTCCACTTGGAAAAACACAAACATAACTAGAAACCTCGTGAGATCAACATTATAAGCAAGGTTCTAGTACTACTATGAAAAACATGGAGCAAGAGAAATCTAACTACTTCCAATTCATGCTAGTACTTCAATTCATCATTCAAATTATACTAGCAAGTCACCACACAAGCAAAGTATCGGAGAAAAAAGGAATGCATAACTATGCATCATACATATGAATTGCACATGGAAATGCATCATTCATGCTTAAGAGCTTGCTCCCCCTACTTGTGTGCTCAAAATTATCTTTGTGACCAACATTTGTCTCCCCCACAACATTTTTCTTCCCCTTTGAGTTCTATCTTTGTGAACTATATTTTCTCCCCCTTTGGCACCAATAACCACAAGGGACCAATGTTAGATAGATTATCATATTAAATTATGGGGTGAGGATCAAGTTTATGTTTCAATCTAGATTGCTTGCATAAATAAAATACTTCGGTTTGATCCAAGGGCAAGCTTCTTCACACCTCACTAGAAGGGTTATCATGCACCATGTTGAAGCAAATATTTAGACAAGTTTTCTAGATTAAATACTTAGGATCACAAGCTACTTAAATAAGTTATATGAAACCACTAGATCATACAAGTCATGGAAACAATAGTGGCACCATATAAACTTCAAATTCATTTGATTTTCATGAATGAGCCTAGAACATAAGAAATCATGACTAGATGCACTAAAACAAGTCCTTAGCATAGAATGTATGACATGACAACCAATTATACCTTGGGGCTCGAAGGAGAGGCATGTCATATATGGGGTGCATCAACTCATGTTGGAGAAGTCAAGTATGTTCAACTCATTCTTTAGCTTGTGAAATCTCTTTTCATCAAGTGGCTTGGTGAATAGATCGGCTAATTGATCTTCGGTGCCCACATTCTCAATAGCAATGTCACCCTTTTGTTGATGATCTCTAATAAAGTGATGGCGAACATCAATATGCTTTGTTCTTTGATGTTGAACCGGATTGTTGGTTAGCTTCACGGCACTTTCATTGTCACATAGCAATGGCACATTTTTGAAATTGATTCCAAAGTCCTTCAATGTTGCCTTTATCCACAAGATTTGTGCACAACAACTACCCGCGGCGATGTATTCGGCCTCGGCGGTAGATAGTGCAATACTATTTTGTTTCTTGGATGACCATGAGACAAGTGATCTTCCCAACAATTGACAAGTCCCGGAAGTGCTCTTTCTCTCCACTTTGTCACCGGCATAGTCGGAATCCGAATATCCAACTAGCTCAAAACTTGCACCTTTGGGATACCACAATCCAACATCTTGTGTATGCTTTAAGTACCTCAATATTCTCTTTGTTGCCTTCAAATGACTTTCCCTTGGTGAGGCTTGAAATCTTGCACACATGCATACACTAAACATCACATCGGGCCTTGATGCCGTCACATAGAGTAGGCTACCAATCATTGATCTATAAAGCTTTTGATCCACCATGTTGCCATTCTTGTCACTATCCAAACTTCCACTAGTGCCCATTGGGGTTGTAATGCCCTTTGCATCTTCCATGCCAAACTTCTTGAGCATATCTTTGATGTACTTGGTTTGGCTCACAAATGTTCCTTCCTTCATTTGTTTGATTTGAAGTCCAAGAAAGAAACTAAGTTCACCAATCATTGACATTTCAAATTCCTTTGCCATCATTTTCCCAAACTCATCACAATAATCTTGATTGGTTGAACCGAATATGATATCATCAACATATATTTGCAACACAAATAAGTCTTTTCCAATCTTCTTGGTAAATAGTGTTGTATCAACTTTGCCCATGACAAATCCTTTGGATAGCAAAAAGTCCCTCAATCTTTCATACCATGCTCTAGGTGCTTGCTTCAATCCATACAAAGCTTTTCTCAACTTATATACATGATTGGGTTTCTTGTCATCTTCAAAACCGGGAGGTTGCTCCACATACACCTCTTCTTGAATGTACCCATTGAGAAATGCACTCTTCACATCCATTTGATATAGCTTGATATTATGAGCACAAGCATAGGCAAGTAAGATCCTAATTGCTTCCAATCTTGCAACCGGGGCATAAGTTTCACCAAAGTCAAGACCCTCTATTTGTGTGTAACCTTGAGCCACTAGTCTTGCTTTGTTCCTTACTACTATCCCATCTTGATCTTGCTTGTTGCGAAAGACCCATCTTGTTCCAATGACATTGTGATCCTTAGGCCTTTCAACTAATTCCCATACTTCATTTCTCTTGAAGTTATTGAGCTCTTCATGCATTGCATTTACCCAATCCGGATCTCTCAATGCTTTATCAATGTCCTTGGGTTCTTCCATTGACACAAAAGAAGAGTGAGCACAAAAAGATGCCAATCTTGATCTAGTTTGAACTCCTCTTTGTATGTCACCAATGATGGAATCCAATGGATGGTCTCTTGCAATGTTAGTTGGTTGAAGCACTTGGACTTGATTGCTTGGATGTTGATGTTGATCATGAATTGGAGATGATGAACTAGCCACTTGTTGATCTTGTTGTACTTGAGATGATGTACTAGCTTGATTTTGCATTAGAGAACCACTAGCTTGAGTGATTGGACTTTGAAGCACTTGATCTTTGTTGTCATCCACATCAATCACTTGCTTTGGCCTAATATCACCAATATCCATTTCTTTCAAAGCATTGGTCAATTGAGTTCCTCTCACATCATCCAAGTTATCTTCCTCATCTTGAGAGCCATTTGTTTCATCAAATTCAACATCATGCACTTCTTCAAGTTGACCACTAGCCAAATTCCAAACTCTATAAGCTTTGCTAGTAGTTGAGTAACCAAGTAGAAATCCTTCATCACATTTCTTCTCAAACTTGCTCAATCTAGTGCCCTTCTTCAAGATGTAGCATTTGCAACCAAATACCCGAAAGTATGCAATGTTGGGCTTTCTTCCATTTAAGATCTCATAAGGTGTCTTCTCTAAGAACTTGTGGCAATAGAGGCGGTTGCTATAGAAGCAAGCCGTGTTGATTGCTTCGGCCCAAAATGAATGACTCACATTATACTCATTCAACATTGATCTTGCCATATCAATCAAAGTTCTATTCTTCCTCTCAACTAGGCCATTAGATTGAGGTGTATACTTGGCCGAGAATTGATGTTTGATTCCAAGCTCATCACATAGCTCATCAACTCTTGTGTTTCTAAACTCACTTCCATTGTCACTTCTCACTTTCTTGATTGTGGTTTCAAACTCATTTTGCACTCTCTTGATGAACTTCTTGAATATGTCAAATACATCACTTTTGTCCATAAGAAAGAATACCCATGTGTATCTAGTGAAATCATCCACAATCACAAAGCCATACTTGTTGCCACCAATGCTTGTATATGTAGTTGGCCCAAATAGATCCATGTGCAACAACTCAAATGCCTTGGAAGTACTCATAATGCTTTTCAATGGATGAGTGTTGCCTACTTGCTTTCCGGCTTGACATGCACTACATAACTTATCTTTCTCAAATGTGACATCCTTCAAGCCTCTAACTAAGTCATGCTTCACTAACTTGTTCAATTGCTTCATGCCAACATGACCAAGTCTTCTATGCCATAACCAACCCATACTTGATTTGGTGAGCAAGCATGTTGAAAGTTGAGTGTCACTAGCATTGAAATCAACCAAGTATAGATTCTCATATCTAAAGCCCTTGAAGATCAAGTTGGAGCCATCAACACTAACTATCTCCACATCATCAACACCAAATATGCACTTGAAACCGAGATCACACAATTGAGCAACCGACAACAAGTTAAAATTGAGCTTTTCAACTAGTAGCACATTGGAAATGCTATGATCATTTGAGATTGCAATCCTTCCAAGAGCCTTTACATTACCCTTGCTATTGTCACCAAAAGTGATGCTATCAATGCCACTATCATTTGATTTGAGAGAGTTGAACATTCTTGAATCACCGGTCATATGTTGAGAGCATCCACTATCAAGCACCCAATGCCTTCCTCCGGCCTTGTAATTTACCTACAAAACAAATTAATGTTTCTTAGGTACCCATACTTGCTTGGGTCCTTGGAGGTTAGTCACTAAGCTCTTTGGTACCCAAATGGCCTTCTTCTTTGGGCCCACAATTGGTGTACCAACAAACTTAGCACGCACACCTTTCTCACCCTTGGTAAGCACATAACAAGAATCAAAAGGAATGCAATCTATTTTAGCATGAAACTTATTGTTGTTCTTGTTCATTTTATTACAATTAATCTCTAGATGCCCAACTTGCTTGCATCTATTGCAATAACGACCATTGCTCTTCACAAAGCTAGGCTTGTGAGTTGCAAAGGCCGCCTTGCCCTTCTTGGGAGTATAGCCCAAACCCTCTTTGTTAAGAGAGAACCTTTGGCTACCCAAGCATTTTAGCAAGCGAGCATCCCCACCATAGGCATTGCCTAATGCGCGGGTGAGATCATCCACCTCTCTCTTGAGAGTCTTATTCTCAACCACAAGTGATGAATCACTAGTAGTAGAGATAGAGTTGGTTGTGGTGGATGATGATGAGCTACATGAAGCATTAGTAGGACCAACAAATAAAGAATCATCAATAATATCACATGTTAGTCCAATATCACAAGTGACAATCACTTGCTCCTCCTTAGCTTCCTTCATGAACTTCTCCAACTTAAGGTCCTTTTCCTTGATGAGCTCAAGTAGAGTGGAGTGAGCTTCCTTAAGCCTAGTGTGAGCAATTTCAAGATCCTCGTGGTCTTCCTTTAGACACTCACGAGAAGCCTCTAGCTCATCAAAGGATTTCCTAAGAGCTTTGAGCTCTTGTTCAATTCCTTTGCACTCCTTACTCTTTTTGAGAGCAACAAGCTCCTCCATCAAGGCATCATTTTCATTGCTCTTGGCAATGAGCTCTTGTTCCAAGATTTTGTATTTCTTGGTTGTCCTCTTGTAGCCCTTGCTCATTTGATCTATTATGCCTAATAGATCATCCTTGGAGTAGTCCTCATCCTCCTCATCATCACTCCTACAATCATCACTAGCACAAGAATCATCATCACTATCATCATGTTTTACCTTGGTAGGCTTGGCCATAAGGCATGTTGATGTAGTGTCGAAGATGGATGGCTTGTTGGAGAGGGCGATGTTTGCAATGGCTCGCCGAGTGGTCCTTTCATCATCACTAGAGCTTGCATCATCATCACTATCGGAGTTGTCACTATCCCAAGTGACTACATAACCACCACCCTTCTTCTTCTTGTTGAATGTGAAGCTCTTCTTTGCTTTCTTCTCCTTCTTGTTCTTTTTTAACTTCAACTCCCCATCATGATATCTTTTGTCTTCATAGGGGCACTTTGCCACTACATGATCGGGGCTATTGCAATTGTAGCAAAGCACCTCCTTTGCCTTCATGAAGTCCCTTCTCTT
Organism: Saccharum hybrid cultivar R570; assembly: GCA_038087645.1. Taxonomy (NCBI): domain Eukaryota; kingdom Viridiplantae; phylum Streptophyta; class Magnoliopsida; order Poales; family Poaceae; genus Saccharum; species Saccharum hybrid cultivar. Next base: position 11,370,267 of record JAQSUU010000520.1, read on the forward strand.
TCTTGCACCATAGCCTCTCTTCTTCATGAACCGACCCATCTTTTGCACTAGAAGGGCCATGATCTCATCATCAAATGGATCATCATCATCATCAACCTTGCTCTTGCCCTTAGAAGATGAAGCCTTGAATGCAATGGGCTTCTCTTGCTTGACCTTGGTTTCCTTCTTCTCTTCTACCTCATCTTCATCATCATTGTATTGGGCATCGGTCATTATATCTCCAAGCACATTGGTTGGTTTGACCTTGTCCAATCCCTCTCTAAAGATCATTCTTCTCAAGGTGGCAAACTTCTTGGGTAAGCACATCAAGAACTTGTGTGAGAAGTCCTTGTCCTCAACCTTCTCCCCAAGCCCCTTAAGATCATTGACAATGACTTGGAGCCTATAGAACATCTCCGGGATGGATTCATCATCCTTCATCTTGAATGTGGAGAACTTGTCCTTGAGCATATATAGTTTGGCACTTTTTACCGTTGAAGTGCCTTCATATGTTTCTTCAAGCCTTATCCAAAGCTCATTTGCCTTTTCAAGATCTTTGATTTGCTCAAATACTTTATCATCAATGGCACGATAGATTGTGTCAAGTGCCGCCGTATTGCATTGTTTGTTGATGCGGTCATTGGGAGTGAGGTTTTCCTCATCAAGAATGACGTATCCTTCTTTGGTCACATCCCAAACCTTCTCATGTATATTGCCTAGATATTGCTTCATCTTCCTTTTCCAATGATCAAAGGAAGAGACGCCATCAAAGAATGGAGGCTTGCCATTAACATGATTGAACATAACTTGAGCCATCTTACACCGAGGTTGTTAAGCCTTACAAACGGTGACCACGGCTCTGATACCACTTGAAAGGTCTTGATGGCTAGAGGGGGGGTGAATAGCCTTTTTAAAACTTTCTACAAAGACAAGCTAAACAAGTTTATCAATATAACAACTAGCGAGATGCGAGTTTTGCTTAGCCTACGGGGTGTTTGCAAGCCACCTATCCAATTCACAAATCTAGTATTTGCACTTCAACCGCACAAGTTAAACCGAGAAGGTAACTACAACTAGAGCTAGCTAGCTACACAAGCTAAGAGTAACACTAACAAACTAGCAAGATAACTAAGAAAATAATACAAGAGAGAGTTAGGAGGGTATCACCGAGGGGCGAAGTATTGAGCCAACCAATCAATATGATCAAGAGATGAATACCAAGATAACCGAACACTGGGATCAATCAATCACAATATGAAAGTGATGACACGAAGATTTATCCCGAGGTTCACGTGCTTGCCGGCACGCTAGTCCCCGTTGTGTCCCTCTTCACCACGTGGTTCGGTGGCTAATCGGTCACACACCGAGCCTGTCAAAAGGCGCCACAAGAACCTACCAAATGGCAAGAGGTTGCAATGACACGAGCAATTCACTAGCGTTGCCTTTGGCTCTTCGCCGAGGTAGGCACAAACCCCTTACAATCACCGGAGGTGGCCAAGATACAATCACCAACTCTTGCCAATACCTCCAAGCTGCTCAAAGCCGTCTAGGTGGCGGCAACCACCAAGAGAAACAAGAATCCCGCAGCAAATCAACCACCAAGTGCCAACTAGATGCTATCTCACAATGCAAATGCACTTGGATCACTCAATCTCACTTCGAATATGCAAAGAAGCAAGAGAGATGAGTGGGAGGGGAGTTGCTTGGCTCAAAGTGCTCACAAGTATGTCAAAATGTCAAGAGTAAGAGCCTTGAGCCGGCCAACGAGTATTTATAGACGTACCCCTTCGAATATAGCCGTTAGAAACTTGATTCAGCAGAACGCGCGTTGACCGGACGCGCCGGTCGCGTGGACCGGACGCGCTGGTGCCGCAACGGCTAATTTTCAAAACACTGACCGGACGCGCCGGTCGTAACGACCGGACGCGCTGGTCACCACCGGACGCGCCGGTCCCGTGACTCACCGGACGCGCCGGTCAACACCAAGTCACGCAGGACGAACCAACGACCGGACGCGCTAGTGAACCCACCGGACGCCACAGTGACCGCGTCCGGTGGGAGTCCAGTAAGCTCCCTGGACGACCGGACGCGTCCGGTGGCCTGTGACCGGACGCGCCTCGCGTCCGGTGTAGCAACTGAAAATCGCGCAGTTACTGGACGTTGACCGGACGCGCCGGACGCACAGTGACCGCGTCCGGTGCAGCGTCCGGTGCAGCGTCCGGTGCAGCGTCCGGTGACCACAGTGACCTCCGTTCGCTTCCGTTCTTTTTCCGTTTGATTTCCGACTTCCGGCGTAGTGGAAAATAGGCATTTCATTTCCCCGAAATCGCCTGAATCCCGCGCTCGCACGCTCGGCGGGAGGGAGAGAGGACCCCCAAACCCTCTCTACCGCTCAAACTCCAACACCGTCGCAAACGTGCTAACACCACCAAGTGTTCTCGTTATGTGTGTGTGTGTTAGCATTTTCACAATCATTTTCCGAGGCGTTATTAGTTCTATCCAAATGCATATGATCATGAAATGCACATCTAGAGGCACTTAGGAGTTCAATAGCCGCGTCATTCCCCTCTTTATAGTACGGCTATCTATCCTATAATGTAACCACACCCACTAGGTGTCTTGGTTACTAAAACACAACCCTTAAGCATATACCTTTGCCTTGATCACGTAGGGTTGCATCCAAATCCAAGTGTGGCCATCATGATCACCATGTCCATCTTGCCACCAACCTTGGAATGTACTAATCCTCATATGCTACATACAACTTAGGCATAGGATTAGTACTTAGGTATTGTCACTAATTACCAACACCAAACATAGGACTTTCACCAAGCCTAAGAGATGTGTTGAGTGTAGACAAGAGGGCCACTTTACTCATGAGTGTGAAACTCCACCACCACAACCCTTGCCCAAGCATGCTAGACCCTTTGCTTTCAATGCTCACTACATGCTAAGAAAAGATTCTAGTGGAAAGATGAAAGTCATGTTCTTGGGTCCCCAAACAAGAATAGGCCTAAGAAAATTTGGGTTGCCAAGTCACTAGTTCAGAAAGTCAAGGGTCCCTCTCAAGTTTGGGTCCCTAAACAAAAAGCTTGATCTCTTATGTGTAGGTGAACTACAAGACCGGTGGAACTCATTGGGTTATTGATAGTGGTTGCACTCAACATATGACCGGTGATCCTTGTATGTTCACCTCACTTGAAGAAAATGGGGAATATCAAGGGAAGATCACATTTGGGGACAATTCAAAGAGCAAAGTCAAGGGTGTAGGCAAGATTGCAATATCAAATGATCACTCTCTTTCAAATGTGCTCTATGTTGCTTCCTTGAGTTTCAATCTACTATCCGTTGGGTAACTTTGTGATCTTGGCTATCAATGTTCATTCAATCCAAATAAAGTGGTAGTATCAAAGATAGATGACAAGCAAGTGATTTTCAAAGGCTTTAGATATAACAATCTCTATCTTGTTGATTTTACCTCCAAAGATGCAAATTTGATGACATGCTTGTTCACCAAAACTTCACTTGGGTGGCTTTGGCATAGGAGGCTTGCTCATGTTGGAATGAATACTCTCAACAAGTTATTGAAGAAAGAGTTAGTGAGAGGCTTGAAAGATATCAAGTTTGAGAAGGACAAACCTTGTAGTGCATGCTAAGCCGGTAAACAAGTTGCAAATACTCATCCAACAAAAGCTTACATGTCAACATCAAGAGTGTTAGAGCTTCTACACATGGATTTGTTTGGCCCTACAACTTACAGAGCTTGGGTGGAAATCTTTATTGTCTTGTGATTGTGGATGACTACTCAAGATACACTTGGACATTCTTTCTTCATGACAAATCCGAAGTGGCCACTTGTTTCAAGAAGTTTGCTAAGAGAGCTCAAATTGAATTTGAAGTCAAGATCAAGAAGATAAGAAGTGACAATGGCAAAGAATTTGATAACACAAACATTGAAGCTTATTGTGATGAGATTGGGATCAAGCATGAGGTTTCATCAACCTACACTCCTCAACAAAATGGTGTAGTTGAGAGAAAGAACCGAACCTTGATTACCCTTGCAAGAACAATGCTAGATGAGTATAGCACACCAAAAAAATTGTGGGCCGAGGCAATTAATACCGCATGCTATGAATCAAATCATTCTTTCGAGTGTTTGGTTGTAAATGCTACATCTACAAGAAGCGACAACACCTAGGGAAGTTCCAAAGACGTTGTGATATTGGCTTTCTTGTTGGCTACTCATCAAAGTCTAAATCATATAGAGTATTTAACCATGCCACCGGTTTGGTTGAAGAAACATATGATGTGGAATTTGATGAATCTAACGGCTCCCAAGGAGCAATTGAGAATTGTGATGATGTAGGTGATGAACCATTAAGAAAGGCAATGAAGAACATGCCGGTGAGAGACATCAAGCCTAAAATGATGAAGATGATACTCAAGTGATCAATCCACCATCATCATCACGTGTGCCTCAAGATGATGACAAAAATGAGAGAGTTGAAAATGAAGACACTCATGTCTCTCATGAACAAGCCAAGGCACAAGCTCAAGATGTTGATGCTCCCCAACCTCCTCCTCAAGTGGTTGATAGAAGACACTCACCTCTACTTCAAGCACACCACAAGATCTCATCATAGGGAGTCCTACAAAGGGTGTAATGACTCGATCTCAAAAGCTTGCTTCTTTTGTTGAACATCATTCTTTTGTCTCTTGTCTTGAGCCTAAGAATATAGATGAAGCTCTTAAAGATCTAGATTGGGTGAATGCCATGCATGAAGAATTGAACAACTTCACCTGCAATCAAGTTTGGACACTTGAAGAGCATCCAAAAGGTGCAAGAGTCATTGGAACTAAGTGGGTGTTCCGCAACAAGCAAGATGATCAAGGCGTAGTAGTGAGGAACAAGGCAAGACTAGTTGCAAAGGGGTTCTCCCAAGTTGAAGGTCTTGACTTTGGAGAGACTTTTGCACCCGTTGCAAGACTTGAAGCCATCCGTATCCTTCTTGCATATGCATTGCATCATGAAAATGAAATTATATCAAATGGATGTTAAAAGTGCATTCTTAAATGGCTTCATAAATGGACTAGTCTATGTTGATCAACCTCCTGGGTTTGAAGACCCTATATATCCTAATCATGTTTATAGGTTGTCCAAGGTGCTATATGGGCTCAAGCAAGCCCCTAGAGCGTGGTATGAGCGCCTCCGGGATTTCCTCATTGAGAAGGGCTTCATTATTGGGAAGGTCGACACCACACTATTCACCAAGAAGCTTAATGGGGAGATCTTCATTTTTCTAGTCTATATTGATGATATTATCTTTGGCTCAACAAATGAAGATTATTGCAAGGAATTTGGTGAATTGATGTCGAAGGAGTTTGAGAGGTCTATGATTGGTGAACCTACATTCTTCCTTGGCTTTCAAGTCAAGCAAATGAGTGAAGGTATCTTCATCTCTCAAGAGAAGTATACCAAGGATCTTCTCAAGAGGTTCAAGATGGATGATTGTAAGCCAATTAAGACCCCAATGCCATCAAATGGACATCTCGACCTAGATGAGGGAGGTAAACCGGTTGATCAAACTCTCTACCATTCTATGATTGGTAGCTTGTTGTACCTTACCGCATCTAAGCCCGATATCATGTTTAGTGTGTGCATGTGTGCTCGCTTTCAAGCTTGTCCTAAAGAACCTCACCTAAGTGGCCGACGTAGTCCACCACATTTGGGTTGGTGTTTGTAGGACTGTGTCAGAGCTTCCTAGCCCCTTTCTCATCCCTTTCTATGGCTATTGTTATGATGTCCTAAATTGTTATTGTGTGTGATTGCTAGATATGACCATGCTCCAGTTATCATCTGGTCTACATTAGAATAGAACCAAAGTAATAGAGAAGTATTTAGGAACCTTGAACTCTTTCATTGTCCTCTCAGTAGTGCTAAAGTGCTCTTTTATTTTATTATGGAATTCTCCTATGTGTGTGTCATTATTCATAACTCATATCATTTAACACTTACCCTGACTTTAGTCTAGTTGGTATATTAGGTTAGTAGATGTATGATGGTGATTTATTAGCCATTGCTTCCCTGTGGATAAATACGATACTCTAGAATACTACTTGGTAAAAGCTATAACGGTATCCGTGCGCTTGCAGAATTTTCTGTGTGCGTTAATGTTGGGTATTTTAAATGCAAATAGGAAAAGATCCGCAAGCGCATGGAAACTGATGTAGCTTTCACCCAGGAGTATTCCAGAGTATTGATTTCCACAGGGAACATGAAGTGTACTAGAAGAATTAGGAACGTCCAAGGAAAGGGTAATTATAGGCTAGAGATGGATTTTAGGGTTTTCTAAGTGGTTCTATCTTGTCGAAGGCTTACTCTATTTTACCTACTTCGGAGCAACAGTACCTTTCCGACTCTCAAAAAAGATTGGGAAGGAAGTAGTCGGGGGAAGGCTGCCAAAAAGCTCTACAAAATACCAACTCGAACGTGGTGGATTACAAAGACCAGACAGAGCTGTCACCTCTGTGGGCTACCACAACTAACCGTGGGATTGAGCGCAAACTCAGGTAAACCCTAGTCTAGACACCATGTCTACACTAGCACTTACTACTCTAATTATCTAGAATAACTGGAGCACTCAATACGAGCGGAGATCTAGTAAATATAATAAAGCAAGAACTAAAACAAAATACTTAGAAATAAATAATGAAGAACCTAAAGATTGCTCAAGATGAACCAGATGCTGCAGAAGTACAATGTCGAGGAAGATTTGATAGATCCGGCTCCTCCTTAGCTCTCTCCTCTCCTCTCTCCCTGATCTCTAGTTTACAACTAGATGAACTAGAACTAGAACTAGAAGATGAACTAGAAGATGAACTAGAAGAACTAGAACTAGACGATCATCTAGAGGGATCTCTACTTCTACTTGGATGGAGGGGTGAAACCCTAGATTTTGCTCTAGATGTAGCTAATGAAGATGGACACGGCTGAGGGGGAGGTCTGCCCCTACTTATATAGCCCGGTGGGGTGAACCGCAGCCCTTGAATCAAACCGACTTGAAATAATGGTTGAGATGTGTCGTAGAGGTCGGTTGGAGGCCGTCACGCGAAGCTGATCTCACTTGGAGGTGGGACTAGGCTAGCTGGCCTGACATGTGGGGCTGGCCGGCCCCACCTGTCAACCTCCGGGCTTCCGCTTCGTTCCCATGTCTTCTTGTGTCCTCTAGAACCTTCCTATCAATTTTTGTAGAATTCTGACTTGATTTGGTTCGATTTCTTGACTCCTACTCCTTCACGGCTTATTCTATTTTTATCCTTGAAAATTCACAATTCACCAAAGCTGTGGAAATTGTTATGTTAGTCCCTAAAACTCTTGCTTGGTGATGGTTCCAGGTTCTTCTAGAATCTTCCGAGTCGTATCCATCGGGGACTTTCTCTCTGGAACTCCAAATAAAGCAAATGATATGTCCATTTCAATCGTCTCGACGAGCTCTTCGCAATGATGTGCTCTAATTCATCACTTGAGATACTTTTATATAGTGAAATATTAAATATCCTGCAGAACAACACAACTCATGGAACTCGTTAGAATCAAACCCTACAACTATGCTTTGTGGTTTATTTCATTCTTTGTCATGCAATAGTTGATGGTTAATAATGAGCATTAGTGACCGTCAACAATTAATAAATACCAACAAGCAATTGGCATAAGGATTTTGATAGTGATCTTGATGTCTGCTAGTTTAGTGTGCCACTAGCTTTAGTAGGATTACCCTTATTCTGTTGAATTGTGGAATTGACAGGACAACAGTTGCCGTTTTGACCTTCTGGCAAGCTTCCGCAAGAAAAGAAAAGAAGAAGAAACATTGAAGAACCCAGAGTGCCTGATCATTCATGATTCATCAACACTAGAGCTCTGCCATCTCATAGGTTTATATAGACATATATATATCATTCTAATCATGTGTGATTGGAGAGAAAGGTCGACATCACAAGAATTCAAATCACATCTCAAGTGATGAATATAGAAGCGCTACTCACAAATCCCAAATTGTGAGTCATGGTAAGTATGATCAAGAAAGGTGAGAAAGTTTTTGCTCATGGACTTTAAACTTTTTGAGTAGTTATCTTTTTAATTTTTACGTTCCACTGCATGTTTACTTTGAATAAATCCGTGCATCCTCTCTGTTTAGTTTATCTCATATCAAATCCACTACATGTTTAGTTCCTTGCATACACCCTTGTTGTTTGCATCTAAAAAATAATAATAAAAAATTCTCACCATAATCATGCTCTTTCATCTCCATTTGAGTGAATCTCTATAAGGCTTTCATGCTACCGTTATCTACTATTGTATGCTCAGGTTTAAAGTATCTTCATACATCTCTTAAATGAAGCATGGTGCTTAGTTTAGGAGTGGTGATCCTACTTTCAAAGGCTTTTTAAATTAAGTATGATGCTTAACTTAAAATTCTTTCCTAAATCAAATTAGACGTGGTGTCTAGGTTGATTTTTGAGCCGATGGTATGCTTTAGTAGATACTGGTTATTTTTGTTGGACTAACCCATGTAGAAAACTCTCAAATTCAAATTGGAAAAGTACTGAGATGAATTCATATTGGAGATGGAGCAAGGCACATGATGAACTCCAATAACTTTGCACAGAGAAGACACAACTCATTCATCATGATGAAGAATTGTAAGTATCAAAGATCATTCACTGTCTTTTGCTACAAGTTACCTTTGCCTTGAGCCATTTAGGATGCATTCACAAACAAATAAAATTTGTTATAAAACATGATAAACAAAATCTATGGTAAAGTAATCCTAAAACCAACTTTTTATTAGCATAGATGAAAATCACATAAATTATGGACAACAACCCGTATTTCAAATTTGTTGTATTCCTTTGGGTATGTCACCATTAACATTTTGCAGAAAGAATCTATGTTGAGCTTGTTCATGGTTTGGCATGAACCTACCAAACCACCACTTCAGTGATGGACCAAAGAAGAAGGGACGAGTGCCATACAACAAGATCTACAACAAAAACACTCACTCAAAGAAAGTGGATGAACAAAGCACATGCCATGAGCAATGTTATAGACAACCTAGCATTGAGTCTTCCTAAAACTCAAGCTAGGATGCCGATGAGAAGTAGGGTGCAACTCACCTCATATTAGCCAGTCAGAGACCTACTTCATCATCTTCGAAGACACCACACCATAGCATCCATCCTTGTGTCAACAAACATCAATCATTGGTGGACTGCCGACTATGTCTCGTGAGATGATGAATAACCACAGTTGCAAGATGACATCCCTAAGGCATTTGAGATGAAGCTTTCACCAATGAGGTTCCTTCCTTGACCATCAAGATGGCTGGTGTATTACTAACAAACAAGAAGAACAGCTCTTCACCATGCCGTTAGAGGATAAAGATAATCAAGGAAGAACATGAGTTTGCTTCTCCAATGAGCACCAATTCGTCGACCAAGAATCATCGAAAATCAAGAAAGGTTGATGAAAGAAGATCATGAAACTATCTGCATCCTCATCTCCTGGATCAGATAGACCAAAGAAAAGCAGAATGCAAGGGAGAGGTCTTGCTCAACGGACCTAAAATTATGAGCCCTCACCAACAGGTAAGTCGGTATTTATCTTATATTTCATTTTCATACCACTTTTAAATTTTGCATAAATAATCCTGTCTTAGGTTATGAAAAGAAAAAAATATATGGACACATGAAGGTCCAAACATAAAAAAGAAGAAAAAATATGGACACATGAAGGTATATATATATATATATATACCTTCATGTGAAGGCTCATAGCCGAAAAAACAAACATGTTCCTAGGACAAGTTTCCTTCGGGTATTCTTGGTCACTAATCATTGCAGGTTAAGATTTAAGAACAAAGGATGAACAATGTCTGAGGACATGAGAGTTACGACACACTCTAAGGGATGTTTCAACATTCACACTTGACTTTAAGTGTTGCGTGATAGCAAGGTTCAAGCGTGGGGGAGGAAGGCCGACTCCACTAAAGATGATCCGATGATGCTTTTCATCCGCTCAAGCTCCCGTCACTCTGGCACACTGGTTTCAATCCCTCCATTCATTGTTACTTTGTCTCTATAAGTTTGAATGTATTTACAACTTTTATATAAGAAAATCAAACTTAAGATACAAAATAAAATCAACCCTCAAGAGAAGAAGTAATGGTGAACAATAAAGGCATGTTATTAACATAGGATAAAAGTTCTATGCTAATTGAAATGTTAAAACTAACTTTTCTGTAGCATAGAATATGACCTTTAACTCTATGACAACACCACCCTCATTATCAATTGTATATCCCTTCAGGTACATGTTGTCCACTAATTTTTTGTAGAAATGAAATAATGAGTGGAGCAAAAGGTCCAAACACAAAGAAAGAACAAACAGATGGCATAATAAAAGAATAAGAAGGAGTGCAACATATAAGACAAGATGCTCATGAACAACTCAAGATGTAAGGAAGAAAAGGACCAACAAAAGTCATCTACCCTTCATCACATGGTGTCACCACACTCTAATAATGAAGGTAACATCTTGAGGTAAGTGGTGATCATTTTCCTCTTGATCTTGGTATGCATACAAATGAAGAAACAAACATGCTCGAGTTACAACTTTGCTTGATCTAACCTGATTAACTCAACATAGTCTTGTTCCTTAAGTTTGTTCATAGCACCACTTTCTTGATCTCAGTCTTAACCAAATGAGCTAAAATGTTGCATATCTTATCTTTAGAAGATAATAGTCATAGTCATAAAAAGTTTGATACATTATATAAAGATAGACAATCCTTCCAGAGGTTAATCAACTCCGCTCTTGTTTCATAATCAAAATGCTACATTCATGCTCATCCTTCTAATCTTATCACCCATGTTATAAATGAAAAATGCATACAATATCAATCTTATCATGATTCAATTGCCTAAGGCTAGAGAAGAGTAAATAAAGTTTTGGTTTTGTTGATGTTTTCTCACCAACAGAACTCATGCACTTGATCTCTACCTTGTCTTGATGAGCAGATGTAACACCCTAAATTTTGGCAATATTTAAAATAGGTAAAAATGATTTATTGGTGCATTTTGTGAGCATACAAACTTAGAAAAATAAATAACTTTTATTAATTTAAAATCAAATATAAGGCTTAGATACATGATTGTGCACTCATGCTGCTGCTTGGAATTTTTACACTGAGTGGTTTACTTCAAATACAAAAGAGAATTCAAAATCTTTTAGAAAATGGCTTTGGAAAATTGAAAAAAAAGAAAAAAAGGGTTTCCCCCTCTCCTCTAGGCTTTTGGCCCAACAGCCAGGCCGGCCCGCTCCCACCTTTTCCCCTCCGCACTTAGGCCTAGCCCGGCAGCTCCACTGCCTCAACTGTAGTAGCTAGCCCCTTCCTTTCCCCGCTCCGTGACTTGGGCCAAGCCCAACTTGCCACTGGCCTAACTTTGCATGTGCGCTTGCATTCCCTTTGTCTCTGTATCACTGACGCCCTAGGCCTGCACGCTAGCGACTACGTCATCATCTTCCTCCCCAAGCCGACGAAGACGTCGCTTTCCAAAATCCCCCACCATCGAATCTCCCTCCTCAATCTCCACCTTTCATTCTTGGCGTGTCTCCGGGCTATATAAGCCGAGCCCCGAGCCCCTCTGTTCCATCTTGCTCCCTCGCCGCAACCGTTCTCAGCCCGTAGCGCCCACTCACGCAATGCAACCCTAATCGCCTGCCATCCCAAGCCGCACGTCGCCTTTGTACCATCCTCGACTCTGATTTCACCCGAGGTGATCTCACCGTGCTCTGCACTCCCTCCCCGTGTTTTTCGTTTGTTGAATGGTGGCTGAAATCGAGTTTTTGTGAACTCTGTCCATGATGACACTGAGCCCGCTCACCGCCGACGACCAAAACGCCACCGTCGTCATCGTTATCATGTATGGGCCGTCGGATCACAGATCAACTGCCCAGATTAGAAGATACTAGTTGGGGGCTATTTTGCTAAAGAGTCCCTGCACTTTTCTAGTTTAGAACCTGTGGTCCAAAACGTAAATTGGAAATACATTTTCTTCTTTTGAAAGCATAGTTTGATCTCTGTAGATTCAAAGTACGTTTTCTCTATTTACAATTTTGCCACTAATTTTGTTTTAGCCATGAAATCTCCATTTTAACTCCGATTTGACCTATTCAAGTTGCATTAGATTCATAATTACATAATCTACGTGTTAGTACTACTGTTAATCATGTTTTCAACTTTTAAATTTCATGCTTAGATTAAATCTATTATTTAACTAAGGAAAATCTTGTTTAATTCATAACTTCGCCGTTTTAGCTCTGTTTTTTCATGATTTTTGCGTCTGTGTGATCCTAGCGAGATGTAGATTCATTTTACAAACTTTTTATTTTGTTTTATTACTATTGGTGTACTATTCTAATTATTGCTTTGTTTGCTTTGCATGATTGCTTTTGGATGAATGTTGCTGATGTGTTGATCGAGTATATACGGTGAGCAATTCGTTGGTGATCAAGAGTTCTTCTACGAGCAGGATAAACAAGATAAGTTTGATCAAGGCAAGTATAACATGGGATCTCCTTGTTGTCCTATTCACTTTAATCACATGAAATCATATTGTATGTGTCTATCCTTGAATTGCCAATAAAGACTTCCTAGTTTTGATCTATACCTTGTTACCTATGGGATTTTGCCTTGGGTAGCTTTTGCTAGCGCTGAACATAAACTATGATCTTGTAATATAATTAATGGAATATGCAACAACACTAAAAGATGATTTTTTTAATTAAAGATAAAAGGGGTCTGGAGCATGGGGTTATATTTTGGTGCTCTAGTTTCTCTCCATAAGGACTCATCTGTGAACGAACATCTAGGACACGCAGTACAACTGTGAGGGCTATATAGCTCTGGCTCTAGTTGTTCAAAAGATCTTTTCTAGCTTGTTAGTGGTAATCTTCATTGGCGTAAGAATAGCTTGACACGATGGGTGTAGTGCGGCCTCTGTCCTTATGTGTATAGGCTGCGTGTCATTGTGCCATTTAGAAGGGAGCTCTATATTTGCTTGCTAAGTAAATCTAATGGCCCTAACTTGTTAGATGAACTTTTGAATGACTTTATATGGTTTCTAATGTTTTAGGAATGGCCTCTCCATGCATTTGGAAATCATGACTCACAGTGAAAGTGTACACCTCTGCACAGAGTTTAATAAACTGGTATACTAGCCGTGCTCATGGATATGAGTGACCTTGGACCTTCATGGAATAGATGAACATTAAATGGTTTAATATGTGTTTGCTATTCATTATTCATCCTTACATTGATCATATGTTTATTGTGGGATAATGCAAACCTGATGTTACTCATATGATAAAACTATGATAATTAAAAGCTAAATGCAGTTGAACCGCATCATGCCTTTGTTGAGCCTCATTACACCCCATGTTATATTTGTTGAGTACGATATGTGCTCACTCTTGCTATCTCCCCACACATTAGGATGGGCAAATGAACAGAATTGGCAAAAGGATTATCGTGATGAATATTAGGCCTGATGTCAACCAGTCAACGTACCTGTGATTGGAGTCACCGTGAGAGAGAGAGAGAGTTATCTTTTGATTTTTGCTACAATTATGTAAAGACTTTGTGTTAATAATCGTGATGTAATAAACAATGTGATGATACTCTCCTTGAATTTGTTGGCTTATGTATGATTGATCTCTGGGCACACATAGGATTATGCATTCTATTTTGTCCTTAAAAATGGGTGTGACAGCAGAACACACTTTGAGTAAAGTGTGGGGGAGTCGATCCCCTAAATTTTACAAGTGGAAGTTCTAAATCGACAACAGACTCACAACCATTGATGAGAGGATAGTTGCCATCCGAGGTATGTTACACAATCATACATAATGGTAGGTAGGCATGGGACATGAGATGGCCAGCCTCCAGCAACAACAGCAACAATAAAATAAAAAATGGGAGTCTCTGTTCTAGCACCTTCACATTTGGCCACCTCGTCGAGCAAGGTTCAAGTAGAGTTGGGCGATTGCTCAGGATTCCGGATCTGTTCATCTAGGGATTGGTAATTTACCTTTGTATCTCATTTAAGACTTTGTTCTATTTCAATAATATGTTCCTCTTTATTATGTTCTTAGTTTGCTCTAGTTATATATTGGATATAGTATTATTTGATGATTTGCATTTGCATATGTTCGTAGAGTCCCTAATACAGTTCGCACGAGAGTTAGGTAGCTTTGATTATGTAAGCGTGGTGCTTAGATATGAAATTTTAGTGAGTCTCTATTTTCTATCTTTGGAATACCATTATCATGCTAGATTCATTTATCATTTATTTATCTTTTACTTAACTTACCCTTGCTAAAGCATAAGAGTGGTTGGTTTATCATAGGTCTGCATATTTATTTAGTGATATAAACATTTGCCTCATGGTCCTTCCTTTGGGATTAAAATAAATAATGATACTTGAAATATTCTGGGTAGAATGCTACAATAGGTGATTTATCTGTGCGCTTGCGGATACTTATGTTTAATATTATTTAGAGTTTTCAAGTGTAGTTATAATTACTAATGTTTTGAGCATTATGCTAGGGATGGCAACTTATTACAATGTGATGTAAGAAACATCAACAAGCATTCTTAACGCCGTTGTCGGGGAAGGAAGAGTAATATGGCAATAGAAATAAATACCTATAGATAAACCATAAATTTTGCTTTAGCAGGCTTATCCTTGTTTGTTTTTGTTTATGTATTTTATGTAGGGTAAGTGCAGGACTGGTTGTGATCCATAATTCTTTATCAATCAGAGTTAATCAAATTGAGAAGAAGCTTAACATCAGTTTTTAGGAGCCATGGCTCAGAAGACTCTGCGTGAATTCTCTGCTCCAAGCACCAAGAACATTTGCGTTGGACCAACACTCGACACCAATGATCGTGAATGTGAGCTCAAGCCAAGCCTCATCAATATGGTGCAAGCTAATACATTTAGTGGAAAGACATATGAAGATGTTAGTGCCCATTTGTAGAATTTTCTAGAGATTTGTAACATCGTCGTCATCAAGGACATTGCTCAAGATGTCACACTACTTCGTTTGTTTCTGTTCTCACTAGAGGGAAGAGCGAAGCAGTGGTTCTACACCAACAAAGATCAAATTAATACATGGGCAAGATGTTCCAAAGCTTTCCTAGAAAAGTTTTTCCCTATAGGCAAGACCACTGCCTTAAGAGGAAAGATTACAGATTTTCATCAGCAAAAAGGTGAACCTATTCTAGAAGTATGGGAGTGTTTTCAAGAATATATCTCAAATTGTCCTCATCATGGAATGGAAGAATGGTTGCTCACGCAAACGTTCTATCATGGATTAATTTAGAAATCACGTGAACAACTTGGTGCCACTGCTGGAGGATCATTTATGTCACTCACTCTTGGAAAAGCTGAAGTACTTATGAAGAAGATAGCAGCAAATTAGAGTTGGACATTAGATAATACTCAATCATGCCATAAGACTGAAGAAGATCTAGAAGAAGTATGTGCATTGTCAACCAAGATGGGTGTATTGTTGAATTGGCTAGAACAGCGAGACAATTACAAGAGAGATCGTCAAGCCATTCAAGATGCATTCAATGCTCAGAACAGATGTGGAGAATATTTAGGAGTTAAATTTGCTGAGTCACTAGAAGATATCAATACCATCATCAACAACTCCACTCCACAACAACAGAAGCAAGGATGGAGTCAACCTTGGTCCACCAACCAAGGTAAGTACCAAGGTAATAATTATTAGAATTCTTCCAATTTTAAACAACCATCCTTGAGAGATCTAATCTCAGAACAAGCTAGAATTAATGACAACATTGCTAAAAGGCTTGCTTATAATGATAAGATCTTAGAAAGTATAAGTGCTAAAACAAATAGTTTTTCTTTTGCTATTAAAGAACAAATGATTTTTAATAAAAAGGTAGAATTGCAATTAGCCCAGTTAGCTTCTACTCTACCTGTTGCCACTAACTTTGAGAAGGTCAAAGCTATAACCACAAGAGGTGGCAAGTCTACTCATGATCCACCATACCCAAAAGGGGCAGGTAAGACACCAGTGGTAGTGCAGGAAGAAGTAGAGAAGGAAGACAATGAACTTTTACCACAAGAACATGAATTACAACAATATTTTCATGACACTACTCTTCTACCATTTTCGTGAAAATAGAAAGGCTAAAATGGACGAGCAGTTTGGTATGTTTGTAGAGGTGATTCAAAAATTATATATCAATATTCCGTTGTTAGATGCCATCCAGGTGCCTACATACGCAAAGTATCTTCGAGAAATCCTCAACAATAAAAGACCTCTGCCCTCTACTGAAGTGATCAAGCTAACGGAGGAGTGTAGTGCGGCCATCCTCAACACATCACCTATCAAGAAGAAGGATCTAGGATGCCCCACTATTGATTGTTCAATCGAAAGCCAGAATTTTGAGAATGTATTATGTGATCTTGGAGCAAGTGTCAGTGTCATGCCCAAGAAGGTTTTTGACAAGCTCAACTACTATAGGATAACACCAACTTCAATGTGTCTACAACTAGCTGACCAGTCGGTCCGCTACCCTGCAGGAATTGCTGAGAATATTCTGGTCAAAATCTGAAACTTTTTTGTTCTTGTAGATTTTATAGTACTTAACATCTAGGAAGACATGAAGACACCTCTCATCCTTGGGAGACCAATTCTTGAGTACCACAAATGCTCACATTGATGTCAGAGCTGGAGAGATTAAATTCAACATTAATGAAAAAGAAGAGCGGTTCGCATTCAAGCCAAGACTAGAGCAATGCTTAATTTTGGAATGTCATGAGAACAAGAATCATGGTCATCATCTCCGAGGCCGGAGAATACACTAGAAGAATAATTCAACTAGAGAAGTCCAGTTCTGTGGACTTAAAATTCCTAAACCCTTCGCCGGAGGTAACTCAAGTAGTTATCTGTAGTTTAACTTTTCACATTGCATTTGCATATTTACTTTTTCAATGAGTGCATTAGAAAATAAAATAAAAATTCTCATCATGGCATAGTAAAAGTTAAAGCCCTATGTAATTAATATTTACGAAGCGTAAAATCCACCGTAAGTAATATTTACTGTGGTGGCAGAAAAATACAAAAATACCATTATTAGAATTCTTATTTCTCGTAGTTTCATAAAAGTAATTTTGTTTTGCATACTTATGAGATTATACGGTATAAATACGGGAGACATGTGGGGTCCACTCAACCACCACCTATCACCTCTATATCCACTCATATTATCACCATCCATTTCATCCTGTTATGTTGTCCACCGAAAGGAGCACTCACGAGCTAAATTCTGTCATGGGGATGAGGCAAGGAACATATCATGCAAATTGTAGAGCAATTGGCCACCCCCTCTTCCTCTTTAAATACTATTGTTCTAGATGCTACACACACCAACACAAGCCTCAAACTTCATCCCTAAGCTCGTGATTCAGTTCTAAAATTTCAAAGTAGAGAATTCCATCTTTTAAGTGGAAATTAGGAGGATAGAAGTGGAGTGTAGTTGCAAGAGAGATTTAGTGCAAGGTACTAAGTGTAAAAGTAAAGGAGTGCTAATGAAAATCTAGTGGAGAAATTAAATATTAGAGGGTAGGTGCTGCCGAAATTAATCAAGAGTTTAGGAGAAGTTGAATTAAAAATTCTAACTTGAACGACTGACTCTTGAATGACTGACTTTCTGGACGGCTAACTCTCTAATATTTATTTTCTAACCCACACTTGTTCCACTATTTTGTTTTTGTTTTTGTTTGTGTTTTTGTTAGAGCAAGGATGAGCAAGGCAAAGAAGGTGAAGAATGCACCCACTTTGATGCTTTCCTTCTGTTCGATGAGAAGCCGTACTTCATCTCAAGGAGGCTCTTCCCAGGCTGACTCTGAGATGGAAGTTGACCTACCATCTCCCGCTTTTCGAGGATCATCATCACGCCAACAAGTTGAGGTCTATACCCTTCTTAGGGATAGCCAAATCAAATTTCAAGACGACCGAGAGAAAGAAGTCTACAAGCTGCTAAAGGATATGGAGTTTACATCAACCCCTGTCATGGACCTGGACCTCCTGCACACCATAGGTATGGACTATGAATTTCAACTTATTTTCTAGAATGTTGGTTGGGAGGATGCCTGGACTATAATTGAGAATGGATTTAGACTACTTACAATAGAATTTTTGAGCACTCTATAATTAGGTGAACAGGAAATTTCATTTAGGCTTTTTAATAAACCATTTTCACCTACCTAGAAGAACTTCAGCAACATCTTAGGATTTCATGAATTTTATGCAATGTTGATGTTGATGATGCTTTAAAAGAACTTGATAGAACCCGTTTTTGGCAAGATATATCTGGAGAAACAGTTTGTCATAGACCCTGCACTAATGAAATTCACAACCCCACTCTAAGGTTCAAACATAAATGGTTATGAGTTACTCTTTTTCTTAGAGAGAACTTTCGGATTATAAGAGTAGAAGAATTTACATTGATGTATGCCATGATAAAGAAAGTAAAAGTTTCACTAGTTAAATTAATGGCACATTATTGGCTAGCCATTCCTGGATTAAAGAAAGGGGGAGTAACATACACATCATAAGTAACAAGTCTTGCCAATGGGTTAGGACTTTTAGACAATGCAAACATTGTGTACATCACTACACCACAATGAGTCATTGATTATTCATTCTTTCACCATGCTCACATACTTAAAATGAGGAATAGAAAAATAGTCATGATGTATAAAGGATACACCAAGGAGATAGAACTGCCAGACTAGAGCCTCGGTCTGTATGTTGTGGAGAATTTTGTTATTGAATTGCAGAAACCAGGACAGGGAGTGGGAAGGAGTCCCTCTCCTTGCATGACCAGGAACCAAAACCCGTGGTACCATGGTGAAGATGCTACTCCTTTGGAGCCAACCTTCACCAGTTACTTTGGATTTGATCAGCCTGGACTGTCTCATGCACATCACCAGGCCTAGGAGGATCACACTCCCTATGAGTCAGAGACATCTGCAGGTGCATGTTGGGGGCCAGGTAATTTTGATTATTATCATTCGCAGGATTATGAGGAGACCATGGGCGATGTATAGAGAGGGCGCATGTCTTTCTCCGCATGGGACGTCCACGATAGCTTCCATGGACCGTTCCCGTACCATGCTCCTCAGGACTACTACCAGCCTACTCCGCAACATCATCATCAACCTCTACATCACCATCATCGTCCACCACCTCTGGTGGGCTATGATGAGCCCAATTTCTACTAGAACATCGACAACCACCTCACGTCCCTTGAGTCAGGATAGGAGGAGATATGCAACACCCTTCACCAACAAGTAGAATGGCAGTAGCAGACGACCAACAGATTTGATGAGTTACAGTAGTATGAGCAACAACAACAAGCAAACTTTGAGTACCTGTTCAGTAGGATGGGCTTCGAGTGCCCACCACTGTCACCACCATAGTGATCTAGCTTGGGGGAGGACCCCTTCTTATTGAGGTAAGTATTCTTTTCTCTTTCTTGTAAAATTCTATGAGTATTATTTTTCTTTAGTTTAAATTACTATTAAAAAATGCATAACTAGAAAACCAAATAAAAATTTATCTTTTCTGCTGGTATTTATGTTTAATTTTGGCATGTTAAAAATAAAAAACCAAAAATAGAGTATGTACATAAGTTTGTTTTAATTTTGCTTAAGTTTGAATTAGTGTGTTTTCTTTTTTAAAGAGTTGAATAAATAAGTAAGTAGAATCTGAAGATAGTCTCTCTCAAATAAAAAGATAAAAAATGCTCAAGTTATGATTCCTTTTAGGTACCTAGTTTTCATATTTGAATTCTCCTATGTGTTGAATGAAGTTGATTTAACTTGAGAATTTGCTCTAAAACTTGAAACCCGCGGGTAGCATATGCTTGAACTAAATCTAGTTAATTGACATATATGATATAAGAGAGTTTGAGCTGCTATTTATCTTATTCTAAGTGATACTTGATTTTTAGATACTTATCTTTAAAATTTAAAAAAATTACATGATGAGATTCTACATGACAAAGTTTGAATTCCTACCAGAGCTAAAATGAATGTATTTAGACTAGAAAACTTCTACTTTCATGCTACTTATATTTCATTGAGTTTGGTCAAACTTTGTTGTATGCCTTATGAGAGGTTTGTTATACTTTTAAAATTAAGATCACACTGCACACATCCCATTCACACTTCATTTTGTTCCAACAAAAATATAATTTTCTCCTACACTAGGAGGAAACATCAAAAATATTCCATTTAGGTTTCCTCAAATAAATGCTCCAAATCATTTGTATTATCTCTCAAATATTTTATATGAAAGAAGCATGTGGCTATGCAAAAGAAAGAATATTATTAAAAAAATGGACAAGTATTCGAAGTATCAAAACAATGGGTACTTTGATGCCCTCCTGACAGAAAGAAATAAGAAGAAAAGATAGTCCATGTTCTCTTACATGTATTTCCAAGTTCAAAAGAGAGATGCTTTTAAGGAGCGTAGTAGAATTAGGATTAGCCACCATAAATATCCACCTCATTCCATATACTTGCACATCTTGATTTGATTGTATGACTCAACTCTCCTTGGATCCATTGTTTGACTTTACAATATATGTTTGCAAGTATATTTTCTCATAAGAATGCTATTCCTATGAAATCCACATAAGCTTTAGTGCAGGAATGAAGGCATAACATTTGTTGCCTTAGTGTGATAAAAAATACCACCTATATGAGAGACTTGAGTGTGTTATGTAATGAATCTCTTAATTTTATTTTGAAAACTTATAAAACTCCAGAATAAAGGTTGAACGAAGAATATGAGACATAGTGTTTACTTGATTGTTCTATCTCTCAATTGCACAAGATCAGGTAAAAAGCTCAAAAGCTCTATGGTTGAAAGAAATATGAGTAAGTTTGAAGGATGGATCAATGAATTGCAATTCAAAGAAGAATTCTTGTTTGAATGTAGGTGTACTTTTGAGGAGTTATACAAAAATTGTGAAACCATGTACTCTTAATTTCTATCACTAAAGTTGCTTTGCTAAGGGACTAGCAAAGACTTAGCTTGGGGGAGATTGTTGACGGTAGTTATCAGCCATCACAAACCGTCAACATTGTGTATAGAAATGGTCACCAATAGAAACTTAGGGGTTATTGCTGATAATTTCCATGAGTTTTGGTGAATTATTATTTTTAGCAGGAATGTTCTAGAAAGAATAAAAATGAGGATTGAATTGTCAAAATGGCACAAAACTTAACTGTGATGAAATATGCACCAGTAGACTCTAGAAGACACCAGAAGGCATGGGACCAAAGTGAAGGACCTACAGCTGCCAGGTGGGGTAGATCGGCCCCACTATGGGATTCTTCCACGCCCTTCTGGAGTATTCCTCCACCGCCTCTTAGGATTCGTCTCTGTCGTACGTAAAGTCGGTTTGATCCAAGTGCTGACGGTTCTTCCTCAAGACTATAAATACAGGCCCTGACCCCCTGAAGTACCTAATCATAAGTCAAGTGTAGTCCAAATATTAGGGTTTCTAGAGATTAGATAGAGAGAGCTCTAGGTCTTCAATTTCTTTGTATAGGCTTTTTTAGGGAAACCGGAGCTTCATTAATCATGATCAGGATTACAATCACGGTTTATGATGTCCATAAGTCCAGGTGGGGTTATAGGCCACTCCACCACCTGAGAAGCACGGGACACCAGCCGAGCACAAGCATGAGCTAAAGTATTACATGTTCTACTGATGAAGCAAAGACTAAAACTATCAAAGTTCCGGCTAAGATCTTCTATCTTTCCGATGATAGGCGAAATCTCTGAATTCTGGTGTGATCGATTGACCCACAGGTTAACAAGTACCTGTCAATCCATCTCCAAACAAATACGCCAAATGCCCCGATCGCGTGCAAATTATAGCCCGTCATACCATGCCCGAGCCTCAGCAACTAGCGCACTCATGCAATGCTCATACCATTTAGCTGTGCCACCACATGTTCTCCCATCTAAATCTCAGAGAATAACACTGGTTGCTGCAGAACGATCACCATCATAGAAAGCCGCATCTACAC
Organism: Saccharum hybrid cultivar R570; assembly: GCA_038087645.1. Taxonomy (NCBI): domain Eukaryota; kingdom Viridiplantae; phylum Streptophyta; class Magnoliopsida; order Poales; family Poaceae; genus Saccharum; species Saccharum hybrid cultivar. The sequence continues at coordinate 11,392,455 of JAQSUU010000520.1, forward strand.
TGCACTTGGTCCAGCCCAGAGCTGGTCTTTCCTAGCACTTCAGATTAGCTACTGCATCCTTCTCTTTTTCTGGGTGCACTAATTGCCAGAGGTCAAAAGCTATATCTACAACCCATTGAACTATAATTCTCACCGGCAGCGGAACCTTATCATGGCGTCTATCATTTCTTGCCATCCACAAGGACCACATACCGCATAAAATCACCGCTGCATCTTTAGGTGGGAACAGGTTGGGATCAAGCAAATCACGAGCCCAAGTAAGAGGATTCAGGTGTGGAATTTTGACGCCTGAAAGTACCTTTGTATGGTTCTAGAATAACTTTGCCACTGTATAGTCAAGTAGGACGTGCTTAACAGACTCCTTCTCTTCTCCACAAACATCATAGTTAGGCACTGGTTCTATATGTCTTTGATTCAATATTTCCTTAGCTGGAAGGAAATTGTTAACCACCCTCCACCAAAACACCCGGACTTTGGGTGGCACACAAAGCTTCTAGATTCTATTCCAAGTAACATCACCAGAAGGGGAGGCGTGGTCTAGCTCTAGCTGCTGCCACTGCTCATCAAATAGCAGACGATACGCCGATCTCACTGAATAGGTACCATGTCTTTCCAATTCCCAAGCCCAACTATCATCCCCAGTGCCTCTGGTTGGCAGACTCAGAATGGCGTGGGCATCAACATCAAAGAATAGTTGCTTGATCAGTGCCGAATTCCATGCTCCACTTGGAGTTAGTAGATTGGACACTGTCTCAACTAGCGGCGAGGCTGGAGTGGTGATCGGCTTCCCACCAAAATGGTTAGGCATCCAACGATCATTCCAAACACTTGTCATTGTTTCGTCACCAATTCGGCGCACAAGACCTCTAGATAGAACTCTCCTGCCTTCCAAAATAGCTTGCCACATTTGACTTGAGTGCTTATTCCTCATGGCATGCAAGAAGTCAGAGTCATGGAAGTACCTGCCCTTCAGAACATGAGCACACAAGGAGTCAGGGTTTTGGATTAGCCGCCACCCTTGTTTACCCAACATGGCCAGGTTAAAAAGTCTCAGGTCTCTAAATCCCATTCCACCAGCAATTTTGGGTTTTGTCAGGAGCTCCCAGCATTGACAATGTATGCATCTGCTATCCGCCGAGCTTCCCCACCAATAATTCGCGAACACTGATTTCATTTTGCGACACGTATCCTTCGGGATCAAGAAGCAGCTCATAGGGTAGGTTGGTACAGCTTGAGCAACAAATTTAAGGAGCACCTCCCACCCTGCACAACTTGCTTCATGACCACTCCAAGTCCCCACCAGGTTTCTGATCCTGGTCGGCATGAATTCAAATGTGTCCTTCACCGCCTGCCCTAAGGCAGTGGGGAGGCCCAAGTATTTTTCCACGAGGGCTTCTGTATCAATATGAGGGATTGATCTCACCTCTGTTTTGCCATTATCATCGCAATTAGCACTGAAAAAGACCGCTGACTTGTCCCTATTGACCATATGCCCGGAGCCCCTGCTATACGTCTCCAAAATATCATGCAGTCGCTCGGTGCCCCTCTGTGAGGCTTCAGAAAATACTATGCAATCATCAGCGAACAAGAGATGTGAAATCCATGGTGCATGAATCCCAACCCGCACACCCTTGGATAGGTGTACCGGGCCAACTGATCGCAGAAGGTTGGAGAGTCCTTCAGCGCACAATAAGAAGAGGTACAGGGATATTGGGTCCCCTTGACGGATACCTCTCGAAGGCCTGAACGGGTCTAAAAGTTTCCCATTCACATGAACTAAAAAAGAGACCGAGGTAACACATCTCATGATAGTATGGACAAAATTCTCTATGAAACCCAATCTCAACATTATGCCTTGAAGGTAATTCCATTCCACTCGGTCATAGGCCTTCGCCATGTCTAACTTGATCGCACACGCACCTGATTTCCCCTTCTTCCTCTTGAGATAATGGGTGCATTCATAGGCTACCAGCACATTGTCTGTAGTTAGACGACTAGGAACAAAGGTGCTCTATTTTGCAGAAATAATCTCATCCAGAAAAGAGCGAAGTCTATTTGCCAGCACTTTAGAACATATTTTATAAATAACATTGCACAACGAAATCGGTCTAAATTCTTAAGGTCCAGTGGGTGCTTTACCTTGGGAATCAGAACAATTGTAGTTTGATTAATGGCCTCCGGTAACTGCCCACCATTGAGAAAATTCAGAACCACATTTGTAACACTTGGGCCAACTGTCTCCCAGTGGGTTTGATAGAAGCCTATAGTGAACCCATCAGGGCCGGGTGCTTTATTGGCTCCCATCATGAATAGCGCCCTCTCCACTTCTTGACCTGTATAGGGGTTTCCTCGTGATTCATTCATCACACTAGTTACCCACTGTGGCAAATGGGCCAGGATCCCATCCAGCTCTAAGACTGGCTGGGCTGTAAACAAATCTCCATAGAAAGTTGAAGCCATGGCCTCCAACTCTGTTTGTTCGGTCACCAGCTCACCATTAGGAGCACGCAGGGCCAAAATATGGTTGATTTTGGTATGTTCCCGTGCACGAGCTTGGAAAAATTTAGTGTTTCGATCACCATCTTTCAGCCAGTTTATCTATGCACGTTGCTTCGCCATGATTTCCTCCCTTGCTAAGAGTTCAGACATCCGCACCATGATATGTCTTTCCCGCCTCGACGGGCCAGAAAAGAGAGAGTATCGCCTTTCATTTTCTAGTTCTCGGTGTAGTTTAGCTATCTCCTGCTTGACTGAACCGAAGACAGACTGATCCCACTCTAGAAAGGATGAACGCATCCTTCCCAACGAACAGTGCAGTTTGTGCATATCATGGATAGCACTTGGTTCACCCCATGTGTCCTTCACCAAGCTTACATATGAAGGCTCCCTTTTCCACATATTTTCATATTTGAACATCCTCCTCCGCCTGCCTCTGTTCCTCTTGGAGCGATTACAATCAATCAATAAACAATAGTGATCAGATTCGGTTGTCTGAATATGGGAGACCTTGATTTCCTTGTACTGATCTGCAAAGGGTGCGTTTGCAAAGGCTCTGTCCAACCGAACCTTAATATTGTGAGAGCCATGCTACCGGTTGTCCTAGGTATAGGGAAGCCCAGAAAAACCAAGATCAAAGAATCCACATGATGCCACAACATCCCGGAATCCATCCATCTATCTTTTCGGTCGCTGCACCCCGCCATATTGCTCACCAGCTTCAAGTATCTCATTGAAATCCCCGGCACATAGCCAAGGAACATTACTTTGGATGCTCAAAAACTCCATGAGTTCCTAGCTCCGATGTCGAAGCTCCCTTCTAGATTCACCGTAAATTCCGGTAAATCTCCAGCGCTCGGCATTCGAGACTGGGTCAACCACCATCACATCTATATGAAGCTTGTCAAATGATTGTAGCTTCACACAGATCTCATTGGACCACAGTAGGGCGAGACCCCCACCACAACCAAAACTGCCAACACCCACACCATTAGAGAAGCCCAAACTCCTCCTCAAACTTTGAACATCATTAGAGAACTGTCGTGTTTCCGATAGAAACACCATTACGGGGCGGTGTAGCTGCACAAGGCTACACACTTCTAGAACTGCCTCGGACTGCCCTAGGCCTCGATAGTTCAAACTTAGTAGTTTCATTGTGCCCGGCGGGGGCTGCCACTCGCAGCCGCCGTCGATCTTGCATTTGAATGAGATTTTGATCTCTTTTGCTTCTTCGGTGATACCTCAAAAACATTACCATCCACCTCTCCACCATTCTTACCCAATTGGTTCACTCTCACTGTGACCAGTCCCGCCTGGACTAGAGCTACTGATTCCGGAGCCGGGACGTTGAGGTCCGGTGTCACGGACGTGCCGGAGGCCGAGCCCTTCACTTTCCTCTTCCACAACACTATCTGATAGTCATCCTTGTTGTTGCCCGGGAATAGTTCACGGCTGGCCACTGTTGCCCCCATAGAACCACCGTTTGACTTCACTGGAGGGTTCTTCAGAGGAGAAAGGACTTCCTCCTCATCATCCCTACTAGCTCCATTCTTGGGATCCGATCTATGCATCGAGCTCCAAGATTGTTTTGAGCTAGCCAAAGAACCACTGCCAAATGACTCTGCAACAGCTTCAGTAAAACTCTGAATTTTCTTCTTCTTCACCTCTGGAGCACGGAGCTTAATATCATATGGAAGCTTACCCGACGAGTTGCGTATCACTGGCTTATCACACTCCAGTTCCGAGTGACCCATGATGCCACATGATAGGCAGTAGAAAGGAAGCTTTTCATATTGCATCACGCTTTGTCTTTAGTAGCACACCCCTTCTCAAGGGTTTAGCTATCTCAATCGCCACACGGGCACGTAGAAAGGCGCCGCTAGCTTTCCCATCTCTATCCACGTCCATTTTCTTCACCGCTCCGACCAGACCCATGGCACGTTCACCACGGTGACGGTTCATCCAGCCTAGCAGGAGATTCAAAATGTGAATCCAGATATCCATGCAGTTAAACTTGATCTCTGATGGCCTGATTGACTCATCATAGACCTATAGCAGTAGGGCGTGCCGCCCAACCATCCTCGACGAGCCACTGAGCGACCGCTCCATATCCTGTTGTAGATTAAACTCCACAACAAAAAGGTTATCTTGCTTCTCTCCTATTGATCTGATCTTTAGACCATAAGGATTTCCCCAGGTAGGTTTCATAGCCTAGAAAATTGTGGTAGGATGAACTACTGCCGATGAAAGAACCTTACCCAATAGCGCCTGAAAGCATCTAGGCCCCGGTGTTGGTTTCGGTAATTGATGACAACACATTATTATCATGACTAACGTGTGTTTTGCAGAAACGTTGGTAAGTTAGGTCATGGAGTTGATAGCTTCTTTGGGCACTATGGTATTCATGTCCCTTGATGGAAATCATTTCGGTTTTCAAAGGATCAACGACAAGATTAAGGACGGTTAGTTCTGGATGTCAAGGTGTTGAGTTACATCTGGAATAGTCGTTAGGATCTTTGTTTCTTCCTTTGACCGTACTATAAAGGGGGGCATGAGCGAGTAGCTTGACCTAGATGAGTCTTTTGTTTAGGTGTGGTGCACACTTGTCAAACTTAGCACTAGGTAGCTCTAGAAAAGCTCAAAGTTCAGTTGGAAGCAACTTGGTTCAAGTTGCATCGCGTTTAGAAGTCGTTTGAGTAGTTTACCCTTGACCGGACGATGTCTTGGTCATGACCGGACGTGTCCGGTCAGTACTAACAAGTCACTATGTCGTTAACTGATCGATCGGACGTGATCCCTGAGAGGACCGGACACAATGGTCAGTCTGACACATGTTTAAGAGGGTAAAAGTGTAATCGGACGTGACTGTGAAATGATCGGACGCGTCCGGTCACGTTCCAGTAAGGTCCCAAGCTGACCTGACGCGTCCGGTCATCTATGATCGGACGCGGTCGAGCGTCAGGTCAAAGTTCAGTTAGGTTCTTGCATGATCGGACGCGTCCGGTCATCCCTGACCGGCGTGTCCGTTCATCCCTGACCGACGCGTCCGGTCACTCAGCGCTGACTTTCGGTTTTTGACCGTTACACTCGACCGGCGCGTCTGGTCATGTCGACCAGCGCGTCTGGTCAATACGAGTTTTGCTGATTTGGCAGGTAACGGTTGGATTTGTCTGAGGGGTGTATAAATACATCCCCTCCACCTCTTTTAGAGGTCTCTTGCTCATTTGTTCAGCTGAGAAACACCTTTGGAGTGCAAGGGAGTGCAAGAGCCCTAGTGAGGATAGTGATTTGAGAATCAAAGTTTGAGATTCCTCACTAGTGACAAGAGTGTAGCAAGTGTGCATCCATCTTCTCATTAGGCTTGTTGTGGTCAAGTGAGAGTTCTAGCTTGTTACTCTTGGTGATCGCCATCACCTAGACGGTTTGGCGGTGATTGGGAGTTTGGTGTTCATCCGGCGAGCTTGTGGGTGACCCAACTCGTGTTATGAGCGGTTTTGGGTGATTCGCCGTGATGGAGTGTCGAAGAATCAACCCGTAGAGAGCACTTGATCCTTGTGCGGATCAAGGGGGAGCTACACCCTTGCGCGGGTGCTCCAACTAGGACTAGTGGGGAGTGGCGACTCTCCGATACCTTGGCAAAACATCGTCGTGTTCCTAACCCTTACTTTCAAACATTTACTTTCGTGTATTACCTTCATTGCTTGTTTACTTTCCTAGAATTGCCATGCTGGTCTAGGATTAGAACTTAGGGTGCAAAACTTTTACCGGTAGAATCACAAGGAACACTAGTAGGCACTAGGGGTGAAGTTTGGCTTGTAGGATTTAATTCTTGCAATTAATTTTTAGAAAAGCCCAATTCACCCCCCACTTGGGCATCTTGATCCTTTCAATTGGTATCGGAGCCGTGTTGCTCTTTTTTTAGGCTTCACCGCCTAGAGCAAGATGTCTAATGGGGAAGGACCACCTCCCACTTTTGAGGGAGATGATTTTCCATATTGGAAAATTCGTATGGAGGCGTACCTCGAAGCCATAGATGTTGGGTGCCTTAGAGCCGCAACCGAAGGGCTTCCTCCTATAAGAGATCCCGCCAACCCAAGTGGTGACAAGGAGAAGTACGACCGGTGGAATGCAAAGGCAAAAAATACACTCTACCAGGGCTTAGGCAAGGATATATTCAATCGTGTGCGTAATGCCAAAAATGCTCATGAATTGTGGGAAAACCTTTGTGCTCTCCATGAGGGAACTAAGAGTGAGCATGAGGAACGCTATCATATTGCTTTAAAGAAAATTAATTCTTTTGAGATGCTTCCCAAAGAAAGTGCTAATGAAATGTACACTCGATTGAATGTTCTTGTAGAAGATCTCAATGCTCTTGGACTCACTCAAATGAGTCAATCGGATGTTGCAAGGAGGATCTTGAGTGTTCTTCCCGTTGAGAAGTATGGGCACATTATCACCGTACTTCACCAAAGTGATCTCTCCGCGGCAACACCGACACAAGTATTGGGAAAGATCAATGCACATGAGATGTACATGCACATCACTCCGGAAGAGGGCTCATCATCTTCCAAGAAGAAGGACTTGGCCTTCAAAGCTAGCCATGACAAGAAAAAGAAGAAGGGCCAAGCCATGATGGTGCAAGAAAGCTCAAGTGAAAGTGATATTGATGATGCATCACTTGCATTCATGGTGAGAAGGACCACCAAGATGTTAAAGAAGCTCAACAAGAGTGGCATCAAGTTTGATGGCAAGAAGAAGAAGTTCTTCACAAGTAGTAAAAGGAAGCCAATATCCGAGATGGATTGCTTCAATTGTGGTGAACTTGGCCATTTAGCTCATCAATGCCCGAAGCCTCCAAAAGACAAGTACAAAAACAAGTACAAGGGCAAGAAAGATGATTCAAGTGATGAAGAAGATGAGAAAAAGAAGAACAAGCCATACAAAAAGAAAGATGGCAAGAAAAGAGAGTTTTACAAGAAGAAGAAGAAGGGAGGCAAAGCTTACATTGTTGGTGATTGGCTCACTGATATTGAGTCATCATGTGAGTCCTCCGGCGATGAGAGCGACAATGAGAAAGATAAGATCGCCGCATTTGTGATTGGGCCATCATCATCTTCGCCGACATCTTCATCACCACCTTCACCATCATTGTCTACTTCTCACCTATGCCTTATGGCCAAGGGTGAACGAAAGGCACAAAACAATGAGAGTGATGATGATAGTGATAGTGATGATGAATATGATGCACCTTCTTATGATGAACTAGTAAAATTATTGAATAAATATTCTAAAATCATAAGAAGAACTAGAAATGAAAATGATGAGCTTCAAAATGAAAATGACTCTCATCTAAGCTTGAAAATGCCCAAAAGACTAGTGAAGAGCTCAAAGATCAAAATGAGATTATGTCTTCTACTCTCAAGGAGCTTAAAACATCTAACAAAAAGCTTAGAGATGAACATGATAAACTTGAGAGAAAGCATGATGAGCTCAACACTAGGCACAACTTGTTAAAAGACAAATATACTACATTGAAAATTGATTATGATAGTCTTATTGTTGGTAATGAGCTTGCTCTTGAGACACATGATGCTACTAACCAAGTTGTTAAGATTGATATAGCTACATCATGTGATGATTTGATTATTGAGAACTTTGAGCAAGGCTCTAGCGGCAAAGGCAACAGTGTGGTTGAGACCGACAACCATGATGAGTATGTCAAGCTCAAGAGTGAAAATGAGATGCTCAAGATTGAGAATAAGAAGTTGATGGCTCTTGAAAATCAAACATCAAATGAGTCACTCATTGAAGAAAACAAAAAACTCAAGCAAGAAAAAGAGCATCTCAAGACCGGCCTAAGCAAGTTCACAAGAGGCCAACATTTGCAAAGTGAGCTACTCATGAACACCGTCATGAAGATGGATAGAAGTGGCATTGGTTACTTGGCAAATCAAGAGAAGAAGGCCAAAGCTCAACAACAACAAAGCAAGCCAAAGCCCAAGCCAAAGAGATGTGTTGAGTGTGGACAAGAAGGTCATTTTGCTCATGAGTGCAAAACTCCACCACCACAACCCTTGCCCAAGCATGCTAGACCCTTTGCTTTCAATGCTCATTACATGCTTAGAAAAGATTCTAGTGGAAAGATGAAAGTCATGTTCTTGGGTCCCCCTAACAAAAATAGGCCAAAGAAAATATGGGTTACCAAGTCACTAGTTGAGAAAGTCAAGGGTCCCTCTCAATTTTGGGTCCCTAAACAAAAGGCTTGATCTCTTATGTGTAGGTGAACTACAAGACCGGTGGATCTCATTGGGTGATTGATAGTGGTTGCACACAACACATGACCGGTGATCCTCGTATGTTCACCTCACTTGAAGAGAATGGGGTATGTCAAGACAAGATCACATTTAGGGACAATTCAAAGAGCAAAGTCAAGGGTATAGGCAAGATTGCAATATCAAATGATCACTCTCTCTTAAATGTGCTCTATGTTGCTTCATTGAGTTTCAACTTACTATTCATTGGGCAACTTTGTGACCTTGGCTACCAATGCTTGTTCACTCCAAATGAAGTGGTAGTTACAAAGATAGATGACAAGCAAGTGATTTTCAAAGGCTTTAGATACAATAATCTCTATCTTGTTGACTTCACCTCCGAAGATGCAAACTTGATGACATGTTTGTTCACCAAAACTATACTTGGATGGCTTTGGCATAGGAGGCTTGCTCATGTTGGAATGAACACTCTCAACAAGCTATTGAAGAAAGAATTAGTGAGAGGTTTGAAGGATGTAAAGTTTGAGAAGGACAAACCTTGTAGTGCATGTCAAGCCGGCAAACAAGTTGCAAATACTCATCCAACCAAAGCTTACATGTCAACATCAAGAGTGTTAGAACTTCTTCACGTGGATTTGTTTGGTCCTACAACTTACAAGAGCTTGGGTGGAAATCTCTATTGCCTAGTGATTGTGGATGACTACTCAAGATACACTTGGACTTTCTTCCTTCATGACAAATCCGAAGTGGCAAATTGCTTCAAGAAGTTTGCAAAGAGAGCTCAAAATGAATTTGAAGTCAAGATAAAGAAGATTAGAAGTGACAATGGCAAAGAGTTTGACAACACAAATATTGAAGCTTATTGTTATGAAATTGGAATCAAGCATGAAGTTTCATCAACCTACACTCCTCAACAAAATGGTGTAGTTGAGAGAAAGAACCGGACTTTGATCACTCTTGCAAGAACATTGCTAGATGAGTACAACACACCGGAAAAATTGTGGGCCGAGGCAATCAACACCGCATTCTATGCTTCAATCGCCTCTTTCTACAAAAGTTCCTTGGCAAGACCCCCTATGAGTTGCTAAATGGGAAGAAGCCGGACGTCTCATTCTTCTGGGTGTTTGGTTGCAAATGCTACATCTACAAGAAGCGTCAACACCTAGGGAAGTTTCAAAGACATTGTGATATTGGTTTTCTTGTTGGTTACTCATCAAAGTCCAAAGCATATAGAGTATTTAACCATGCCACCGGTTTGGTTGAAGAAACATATGATGTGGAATTTGATGAATCTAACGGCTCCCAAGGAGCAATTGAGAATTGTGATGATGTAGGTGATGAACCATTGAGAGAGGCCATGAAGAACATGCCGGTGGGAGACACCAAGCCTAAAGATGATGAAGACGATGTACAAATTGTCAATCCACCATCTTCATCATATGTGCCTCAAGATGATGACAAGAATGAGAGAGTTGAAAATGAAGATACTCATGTCTCTCATCAACAAGCCGAGGCACAAGCTCAAGATGTTGATGCTCCCCATCCCTCTCCTCAAGTGGTTGATAGAAGAAACTCACCTCTACTTCAAGCACATCCGCAAGATCTCATCATAGGGAGTCCTACAAAGGGTGTAATGACTCGATCTCAAAAGCTTACTTCTTTTGTTGAACATCACTCTTTTGTCTCTTGTCTTGAACCTAAGAATGTAGAAGAAGCTCTTCAAGATCTGGATTGGGTGAATGCTATGCATGAAGAATTGAACAACTTCGCCCGCAATTAAGTTTGGACACTTGAAGAGCATCCAAAAGGTGCAAGAGTCATTGGAACCAAGTGGGTGTTCCGCAACAAGCAAGATGATCAAGGCATAGTAGTGAGGAACAAGGCAAGACTAGTTGCAAAGGGGTTCTCCCAAGTTGAAGGTCTTGACTTTGGAGAGACCTTTGCCCCCGTTGCAAGACTTGAAGCCATTCGTATCACATCATGAAATGAAACTATATCAAATGGATGTGAAAAGTGCATTTTTAAATGGCTTCATAAATGAACTAGTCTATGTTGAACAACCTCCCGGGTTTGAAGACCCTAGATATCCTAATCATGTTTATAGGTTGTCCAAGGCGCTATATGGGCTCAAGCAAGCCCCTAGAGCGTGGTATGAGCGCCTCCGGGACTTTCTCATTGAGAAGGGCTTCACTATTGGGAAGGTTGACACCACACTATTCACCAAGAAGCTTAATGGAGAGATCTTCATTTGTCAAGTCTATGTTGATGATATCATCTTCGGGTCAACAAATGAAGATTATTGCAATGAATTTGGTGAATTGATGTCAAAGGAGTTCGAGATGTCAATGATTGGTGAGCTAACATTCTTCCTTGGTTTTCAAGTCAAGCAAATGAGAGAAGGGATTTTTATCTCTCAATAAAAGTATACCAAGGATCTTCTCAAAAGATTCAAGATGGAAGAGTGTAAGCCAATCAAGACCCCAATGCCATCTAATGGACATCTCGACCTAGATGAGGGAGGTAAACCAATTGATCAAACTCTTTACCGCTCTATGATTGGTAGCTTGTTGTACCTTACCGCATCTAGGCCCGATATCATGTTTAGTGTGTGCATGTGTGCTTGTTTTCAAGCATGCCCTAAAGAACATCACCTAAGTGCCGTAACAAGAATTTTAAGATATCTTAAGTACACCCCAAGCATCGGTCTTTGGTACCCCAAAGGAGCTAGATTCCAACTAGTTGGCTATTCCGATTCGGATTATGCCGGTTGCAAAATTGATAGAAAAAGCACATCCGGAGGGTGCCATTTGCTTGGGAGGTTCTTAGTATCTTGGTCATCTAAAAAGCAAAATAGTATGGCTTTGTCCACCGCCGAGGCGGAATACGTTGCCGCGAGGGCTTGTTGTGCACAAATCTTATACATGAAACAAACCCTCCTAGACTATGGAGTTGTTCTTGAAATGGTGTCGCTGTTATGTGACAATGAAAGTGCTGTCAAAATTGCTAATAATCTGGTACAACACTCACACACCAAGCACATTGATATCCGCCACCACTTTCTAAGAGATCATGTTGCTAAAAATGATATATCACTAGAAGGTGTAAGAAGTGAAAATCAATTAGCGGATATCTTCACTAAACCCTTAGATGAGGCTACCTTTTGTAGGTTGAGAAGTGAACTAAATGTGCTTGACTCTAGTAACTTTAAAAAATGAGCTTGTGTTGTCCCTTGCATTACATTGTATTATATGTCATGTTTAATTCCCCGCATTGCATCTAGAACTTGTCTAACACGGTTACGATAACCCTCCTTTTTGAGGAGTGAAGAAGCCTAACCGTGGATCAAACTTGACAAGCAACCTAGTCTTCCGTTCTCGCTTTGCATTGCATATGCATGGTTGTTGCTTTGTCGTTTCTTTTTGGTTTAGCTTTGAGTATCCTCTATGTTCGTCCATGAATAGAGAGAGCATTTGAAGCTCCCAAGGGTTCACAAACTCGATTGCATGGCCATACGTTGCTCCTCGGGTGTTTATTGCGTATTTTCTTAAAAATAATACTAGCCTAAGGCAAAATACTTTGAAAAACTTAAGGGTTTGAGTGAGGTCACTCATATCAGGTTCCAATAGGTGTTTATTTGAGTCTCTTTGAATTGGAACTTGATTGAGAGAAGTCACGTTGAAAATCAGATTAAAAAAGGCGTTAAACAGCGAACAGACGTTGGACCGGACGCTGCATCGGATGTGGTTCTGCTTCACCACCGCGTCCGGTCCCAGCGTCCACCAGCGCGTCCGGTCATTCCCAAAGATCTTCTCCAAGATCTGTGACCGGACGCTGCATCGGACGCGTCGTTGCTGACCACCGCGTCCGGTCCCGGTCTTCACCACCGCGTCCGGTCATCCGTTTTAGTTTTCCGGGCAAAATTTGACCGGACTCTGTCAGCGTCCGATCGTGCATAATCGGACGCGTCCGGTTGTTCTAGGAGCTTACTGGACTATGACCGGACGCTGCCTCCACCACGTCCGGTCATGCGACCACCGCGTCCGGTCATCGCACGAAAGGCGGATCTCACCCTTTTAACCGTTCGTTCGGATCTCGTGTTTTTCTTTTTTCTTCTCGATCCTCAACCGCCCCAAACCCTTGCCGTAATCTCGCCGCCACCGCCGTAGTCCAGCGCCACCGCTGCCGAGCCGCCATCCACGCCCGTGCCCGGGCACTCCACCGCAGCCGAGCACTCCACTGCAGCCGTGCATGCCACCGCCTCCGCGCCCGTGAGCTCACTGTTCCACCGCCACAGTCGAGCCGCCGCGCCACCACGTCTGCCACCGCACATCTGTGCTCTCTGTCTGCGCACCGCCATCGAGTGCCCGCGCTCTCTGCCGCGCGCGCCACCGCACGGAGTCCGCACTTGCTGTCGCGAAGACCTAACCCTAGGAGACCTAATCCTAGCCAAAGTCTTTCACGTGGTTCCATCTCCGCGAGCATCTCAGTCTCCGCAAGGTGACGTTTTTGCCTTGGATTAGTATTTGCCGTTGAATGTCCAGTGAATTACTAATGCAATATTTGATCTCGTCGATACTCCAGGGTTTCGATCGTCGTTTTCGAGTAACCCTAGCTCGTCGAGATCATCTTCCGTTCATCAGAACTTCGCTCATCCGAGGTAGCTATCATGGTCCATTCATATCTTATCTAATATGCTTGCTTTCATTAGGATCTTACTCATCTATTAGATAATATATGTTGCTTATAGTAGATCCATCTATTCTATCGTTTCAGTTCATCCTATCGGTGCTGCGTGTGTCAGGTGATCAGTTGTGAATCCGAGGCCAAGCCTATGGATATGGATTGAGGCCAAGCCTCACGAGTGTCAGTTCATCATCTATTACTGTCCAATTTTTCTCAGATACAGTAGTTTGTCAGTATGGTTCGCTGCAAGAATGCTGGTGGTGCACCTAGTGACGGGGACAAGAGTCCTCCTAGGAGGACAGAGGTAGCTCGCGGCAAGTGAGTGAAGATAGCTGCCAAGAAGAGAAAGAGGACACTTACAGAGGCAGTGGTGGCTCAGGCAGTTGTAGATGCAGCAGAGGAAGCAGAGAGAGGTGGCAGGAGTAGTGGTATACGTATTGGCAAGAGTTGCTTTCACCTTGAAGGACGATAGCTCGGTACTGAGGCTACCGAAGAGACAGTGGATGCACCTGCAGAGCAGCCTACCGAGGACCCAGAGGAGACTGAGGAGTAGATAATTTACTCTCCACAGCATCGTCGCTCAGGACGTACGTGAGCTCAGGTGACTCCCAGGCCAGAGGGTTAGCGTCATGGAGGTCGTCCACCTCCTAGGGCTCGAGGTCACCCCCCAGTTGAGCACTTTGACCTCAGGGGAGCTACAGCTAGATAGGTCCAGGCCCTCAGGTTCGTTGAGGTCACTCGGTGGTTCCCACCTCAGTGGGATCCCTGGGCTTCAGAGGGTTTCTACACTCCTCTGCACGAGGACTTTTATAGAGCCTATGTCAACAGCGGGATTGCTTTCAGACCTCAGAGAGTCTGTCAACTAGAGGCCTTAGTTGAGGTGGTTGGTGAGCAGCTTTGTCCACATCTGTCCTTTCTACCTAGATTGTCAGATCTTCTTGGATGGACTAGAGCATACTGCGGGACCTGGGTCAGAGAGTTCTATTCTTCACTTTGGATTGACCCAGCACATGAGTTTATTCACTTTTCATTCAGAGGCCGTGACCGTAGACTCTATAACACCAGGGTTCAGGAGATTCTTAGACTCCCAGCTTCAGAGACAAAGATACATCAGCTGTGTTTTGGACAGACTGCACCTCCGAGACGCCCTCATGGCGGGACAGTGCCCCCTACAGATATGATCAGACACTGTTTCCGTGAGCCTTTTGGCGAGGGGTCTCGACGTACACCTACTAGCTTGACTCCCCTAGCCAAAGTCCTTGATGCTATTGTGAGGAGGACACTTCTTCCGAGGCTTGGATATAGAGAGGGATTGACTCGCATGCAGCTATGGGTAGTACATCACCTCATCTCACAGACACCGTTCGACCTTTGGGATCTGATGCTATGTGAGATGGAGGACACCTTGGCAGAGGGATTCAAGGGTCACAGGCAGCTTCTGTATGCACATTGGATATGCTTTATCATTAGATCTGCGTGTTAACTGCCTATAGAGATTCGAGCAGAGATTTCTGATACCACTACAGCTTTTCCAGAGTATGATATCCGACAGTTGTGGGCATTAGTTACCAGAGAGCAGGCACCTGGCCCAGGACAGCGTCAGAGGCCAGAGGTACCAGAGACAGCTGCTGAGTAGGACGAGACCATTGAGGGTCTTGCTGAGGCAGAGCTAGCAGATCTTGATGCTTAGCCAGCTGATCCAGTCGAGGACGTGGCTACTGACAGCACAGATGAGGACTATCAGCCCATCCCTCGATACCGCTCTGCTCGGCCTCATGACCATGAGGTCGGTGGTTCAGGCTCAGTCTCCCGCTCAGACCCAGCCATGGTGGCTATTCTTGAGAGGCTGACCCAGGCCCAGGAGAGACATGAGATTCAGATGCACAGATAGGCTCAAGACATAGCTGCCACATTTGCTCAGATTCAGGCTCGTCAGGACGAGTTACAGAGGCAACAGCTAGAGTTCTAGAGACAGCAGTTCGAGATGCAGAGGCAGCAGGCAGCCACCCAACAGCAGTACCTAGAGCTTCTGCGACACCTTGTCACTGTTGGGGTACCTCCACCACTGTCTATCCTGACTCCAGCACTACAGTTAGTGGACCTCAGAGTCAGGGACAACCGAGTTTTCAGTACACCTCTCCCCAGCAGCAGGTGCCTCAGACGTTTCAGTCCCCGAGTTACACTCCTATTCAGACGGGGTTTACTCCACCAGCTCAGCCGAGACCTCACCTCCTCTCAGGCACTCCGTTCCCTGACTTCAGTGCCACCTACAGTGAGCTGACTGGACAGCCGACGCCTTCGTACACCACTTTTGTGACCACTTCAGAGATGTCAGCTTTAGAGACTGCTGTTCTTCCAGTGTCAGGGGCTGCAACTACAGAGACTGTGTCATCCTCAGTTGCTTCGACAGATCCTCCTACTCTTGGTGTCTTTCAGGCTTAGATGACAGTGACTGCTCCTATTGTTGCTACTACACCTTCAGTTACTGCACCTGCTCTACAGACCCAGACCGCTTCACTGCCACGTCTATCTATAGAGGGTCAGCCTAACAGTTCAGAGTATGAGGAGGACACTTCATAGTTCGTGATGACTCCGTGCTCCTTGACACCCGACACGACAGCTTCTATTCCCCCGTCAGATCCTTAGGTTTCTTTTTGGCGTTTGATGCCAAAGGGGGAGGGAGCGTAGATTCAGGGGGAGTGTTTGGTAGAGGGTTTCGTTTTTCCATGTGTGCAACATTCATGCATCATGTTTATTTTCTCGCCCTGCATCTTGTGACAAGTGTGCTTGTGAGACTTTATTTTATATCATGTCACTTAATTATGTTTAGCTCATAAGGTTGTGCTTCTGTGCCTTACTCTGATTTCATATGAGCTATGTTTTATGTGTACTAACTCTTCATGTTTTATCTTATCAGTACACTCAGTTGGCTTGGAACACATAAGCAATTTCTAACCTCTTGTGCTTACAGCTTTGTGCTTATGTGAACCAAGCATGATCGAAAACCTCAACTCTAATTTCTTCTGAATCTAAGTGTTGTCATCAATCACCAAAAAGGGGGAGATTGAAAGCATCTAGGCCCCGGTGTTGGTTTCGGCAATTGATGACAACACATTATTACCATGACTAACATGTGTTTTGCAGAAACGTTGGTAAGTTAGGTCATGGAGTTGATAACTGCTTTGGGCACTATGGTATTCGTGTCCCTTGATGGAAATTGTTTTGGTTTTCAAAGGATCAACGACAAGATTAAGGACGGTTAGTTTTGGATGTCAAGGTGTTGAGTTACATTTGGAATAGTCGTTAGGATCTTTGTTTCTTCCTTTGACCGTACTATAAAGGGGGGTATGAGCGAGTAGCTTGACCTAGGTGAGTCTTTTGTTTAGGTGTGGTGCACACTTGTCAAACTTAGCACTAGGTAGCTCTAGAAAAGCTCAAAGTTCAGTTGGAAGCAACTTGGTTCAAGTTGCGTCGCGTTTAGAAGTCGTTTGAGCAGTTTACCCTTGACTGGACACGGTCTTGGTCATGACCAGATGCATTCGGTCATTACTAACAAGTCACTGCGTCGTGTTTAAGACCAGACGCGGTGGTCAGTCTGACATGTGTTTAAGAGGGTAAAAGTGTAATCGGATGCGACTGTGAAATGATCGGACGCGTCCGGTCACGTTCCAGTAAGGTCCCAAGCAGACCTGACACATACGATCATCTATGATCGAACGCGGTCGAGCGTCAGGTCAAAGTTCAGTTAGGTTCTTGCATGATTGGACGCGTCTGGTCATCCCTGACCGGCGCGTCTAGTCACTCAGCGCTGACTTTCGGTTTTCGACCGTTACACTCGACCGGCGCGTCCGGTCATGTCAACCAGCGCGTCCGATCAATACGAGTTTTGCTGATTTGGCAGGTAACAGTTGGATTTGTCTGAGGGGTGTATAAATACATCCCCTCTACCTCTTTTAGAGGTCTCTTGCTCATTTGTTCAGCTAAGAAACACCTTTGGAGTGCAAGGGAGTGCAAGAGCTCTAGTGAGGATAGTGATTTAAGAATCAAAGTTTGAGATTCCTCACTAGTGACAAGAGTGTAGCAAGTGTGCATCCATCTTCTCATTAGGCTTGTTGTGGTCAAGTGAGAGTTCTAGCTTGTTACTCTTGGTGATCGCCATCACCTAGACGGTTTGGTGGTGATTGGGAGTTTGGTGATCATCCGGCGAGCTTGTGGGTGACCCATCTCATGTTGTGAGCGGTTTTGGGTGATTCGCCGCGACGGAGTGTCGAAGAATCAACCCGTAGAGAGCACTTGATCCTTGCGCGGATCAAGGGGGAGCTACACCCTTGCGCGGGTGCTCCAACGAGGACTAGTGGGGAGTGGCGACTCTCCGATACCTCGGCAAAACATCACTGTGTTCCTAACCCTTACTTTCAAGCATTTACTTTCGTGTATTACCTTCATTGCTTGTTTACTTTCCTAGAATTGCCATGCTAGTCTAGGATTGGAACTTAGGGTGCAAAACTTTTACCGGTAGAATCACAAGGAACACTAGTAGGTACTAGGGGTGAAGTTTGACTTGTAGGATTTAATTCTTGCAATTAATTTTTAGAAAAGTCCAATTCACCCCCCTCTTGGGCATCTTGATCCTTTCAGTGCCCACTCCACCACCTACGGGGCATCAACATCTTCATCGTCACTGAACTCTGCGACATCCTCCTCTTCCACCGTTAGGTTGAGGTTCCGCATCAGATCAGTGACGCTGGCATCTGGATCAACCGGCGATCCACTCCCAATCGCGTCCATGTCTTTGATTTAGGGGGGAAGAAGAGGGTGTGTGGCGTACACGTAATAGGCTCGCACCCAAAACACGATCCTAAACCCTAGGGTTCCTAAGCGGCACACCCCTAGTGGGAAATTTGTGGTCGACGGTGCCAGGAACGGCTAACCGTCGATTTGCAGTTGGCTGCTGACGACTAGACGTCAAGGGCAGGGCGTGGGCGCCGAGACCAGAGCGATCGTCGGCGTTACTGGTCTGGGGCACCAGTGATGGCATCCTAGACCGAGGATGGGATCACGATCGTCTCCTGGATCGCCTTCACGCGAGCTCCGGGAAAACCAGACCTATCCATCGCACAACTGCAGAAGTTCCGTATAGCATATTTTGTTTTTTTTCTTTGTATAGGCTTTATAGCAAGGTTCAAGTAGAGTTGGGTAATTGCTCAGAATTCCAGATCTATTCATCTGGAGATTGGTAATTTACCTTTGTATCTCATTCAAAACTTTGTTCTATTTCAATAATATGTTTCTCTTTATTATGTTCTTAGTTTGCTCTAGTTATATATTAGATATAGTATTATTTGATGATTTGCATTTGCATCTATTCGTAGAGTACCTAATTCAGTTCACGTGAGAGTTAGGTAGATCTAATTATTTAAGCGTGGTGCTTAGATATGAAATTCACTGTGAATGCCGACTATGTGCCAGAACGTGTGGTAGATCGCTAAGGTGACAGCTTGGTTGAGTTCTTTGTAGTCCGTCCCCGTATATAGATGACATGGTAGAGCCCGGTCTCGAAGGAGAAGAAGATTCTATTTTCAATTCTCCCTAGTAGATGTTCCTTATAATTTTGCTTTGATTCAGTTTTACTAATATTTGAAGATATATATGCTAGAGTGAGCAGCAAGACTTAGTGTTTAAGAATAACTTAGGAATTCTTTACTCTAACCGAATCTCAAGATTAGTCATACTATTTTTAGTGAGTCTCTGTTTTCTATCTTTGGAATACCATTATCATGCTACATTCATTTATCATTTATTTATCTTTTACTTGACTTACCCCTGCTAAAGCATAAGAGTGGTTGGTTTATCATAGGTCTGCACATTTATTTAGTCATATAAACATTTGCCTCATAGTCCTTCCTTTGGGATTAAAATAAATAATGATACTTGGAATACTCTGGGTAGAATGCTACAATAGGTGATTTATCTGTGCGCTTGCGAATACTTATGTTTAATATTATTTAGAGTTTTCAAGTGTGTTATAATTACTAGCATTTTGAGCATTATACTAGGGATGACAACTTAGTGCATAGTGATGTAAGAAATGTCAACAGTAGGAGCAAAAACATGCCTTCCGTCTAGATCCACCCAAAAATGTTCTACTCCTACACTGGGGGTGAAAAAAATGATTGATAGGTTTTCCATCCACCGAATAAATGCTCCAAAGCTCTTATTGCTATCGCTCAAAGTTTTGTTGCAAAAAAGAGATAAGGGGCTATGCAAAAGTTATTCATAAAAGAAAAGAAAAGAAAAGAAAAAAGTGTTGAGAAAAAATGGACAAGTGTCCGAGATATCTAAAATAATGGGTACTTAGATGCCCGCCTAAAAAAAAGATGAATAAGATAGCCCTGTTCTCTATCAAATGTTTCTAAATTTTAAAAGAGAGATATATTTTCAAGGAGCAGAGTAGAATTAGGTTAGCCACCATGTATATCCACCATACATGCACACACATGAACCTCTTGATTTGATTGTATGACTCAACTCTCTTTGGATCCATTGTTTGACTTTACAATATATGCATGGCAAGTATGCTCTAGCTTTCTCCCTACCTATGAACTCCACATAAGCCTTAGTAGTAGGAAGAGAAAAGGCATAACATCTTTATTGCCTTGGCGAGGTTCCACAAATACCACATATATTGAGAGATTTGAGAGTGTCATATAATGGAATCTCTAAGTTTTATTTTGAAAACTTATAAAACTCCAGAACAATGGTGTAACAAAGAACTTGAGACATAGTGCTTGACTTTATCATTCTATCTTTCAATTGCTCAAGACCCAAGTGAAGGCTAAGAAGCCCCATGGTTGAAGGTAATATGGGTAAGTTTGAAAGTTAGATTAGTTTATTCTAATCTAGAGGAGAATTCTTGATTGAACGCACGTGCACTTTAAGGCATGAAAGCATTGTAGCAAATCCTGATCCATTGTTAAGTTTAGCTTTGCTTAGAGACTGACAAAGGATAAGCTTAGGGGAGCTTGTTGACAGTCATTAATTCAATTATAAACCATCAACATAACCTGCATTTATATTTAATTCCATCACCAAACATAGGTATAGGGGTTTAAACTAATGAATTTCATGAGCTTTGGTGAATATTTGTATGCATGAGGATTTATCTAGAAAATAGCCCTAGGACCACTGTCATACACTCCAAACAGGCCATCCGATGACAACAAGTGATTCTATTCATGAAAATTAATAAAGAAACTCCAAAAGGTTCTAGAAGACACCACAACAAAGCGTGGGCCAAGACTCACCGTAGTGGGCCGACTAGCCCATGGGGGAGGCCACCCATCCTAGGGTGGAGCCCACTCGCCCTCCGCCACCTCGTACACCTTCCTATGATCTTCCCCGTTGATTCTAAGGTGGTTTGAGGTTGGTTCATCCAACGGTGGTCGAGGGAGGTGACGCTGATCGATGACGTGGCAGTTCCTTGGCCTCTACTCCACCTTGGCCTATATAAGGATGCCCCTAGCCCCTCTAGGAGGCCATCTCTCATTCAGATCAAGGCACAACTCCATGCGAATTAGGGCTAAACTCTCCAATGTAGTAGATTAGTTCTAATTAAGAGTTAGGGAGAGTCGAGCTACGCTTAGGTTCTGGAGAATTCTTTGGAGGTCTGGTATATCATTGTGTCTTACCTTTGCAAGACTTATGCTTTAATATATTTATCTTCTCTATTTACTTTATGCCTTCATGTGTATGGTTAAGATGTTACACCTTATCATGGGATCTCCACTCGCATCGGGTGCTCTAGTTATCGTACATGAATAGAGTAGTAATCGATAGTATAGACGTGGTGTCTAGACTATAGGTTACCTGAGATTGCACCCAACGCTGCGGATTGTTGTGGTAGCCTTAGGTGGTGACAACCCTGATGGCTAACATAGTCCACCACATTTGGGTGGTGTTTGTAGGACTGTGTTAGAGCTTCCTAGCCCCTTTCTCATCCCTTTCTGTGGCAAGTGTTCTGATGTCCCAAACTGTTATTGTGTGTGATTGCTATATATGACCATGATCTAGTTATCATCACTAGAATAGAACTAAAGTAATAGAGAAGTATTTAGGAACCTTGAACTCTCTCGTTGTCCTCTCAGTAGTGCTAAACTGCTCTTTTATTTCATTATGGAATTCTCCTATGTGTGTGTCATTATTCATAACTCATATCATTTACCACTTACCCCGACTTTAGTCTAGTTGGTATATTAAGTTAGTAGATGTATGATGGTGATTTATCAGTTTCTTTAAACATTGCTTCCCTATGGATAAATACGATACTCTGGAATACTCTCGGGTAAAAGCTATAATGGTATCCGTGCACTTGCGGAATTTTCTGTGTGTGTTAATAAATATCAACAGTAGTCACCTATTAATTACCTACACCTCTAGCATTACTTAAACTAGGTTGTCATCCCCAGTGATGGTGCCAGAAATGTCTGTTGGTACTACCTATCTTTGCTACTAGAATAATATTAAGTAGATGTTTATTATTAAGAATATAGAATATGAATGAAAAGGATTCTGCAAGCGGAAAGATAATTATACTATTATAGCATATTACCTAAGAGTATTCTAGTGATTATTATTTATATTTTACCATAGGGAAGGTGTAGCTTTAGACATGTATTGATAACTTATAACATTGATGGAGAAATAAACCATAACAATATCTCTACTCATAACAGGGGTAAGTCACAAGATAAAAGATATATATGATAAACATTATTCAAGTTCATAATAATGATAAATAAATCTCTCAGAGCACTCCTATCTATAGCATTAGCATGGTCAGGTTAGAATATTAGAGGAATAATTCTAAAGTCATTGTTAATTACAAGTCAAAGCATATGTTGATTAGTGCAATTACACTTAGTAATCACTGCTAAGATCACCATTGAATCTACACATAAGGGGCATTACTTTGGGAAGTTCGAGAATAGAGCTTTCCCTTCCTTTGTAACTGGGCCCTACTTCTATGACCTATATTTGGGTAGTGGACTACAAAGGACTTAATGGTAGTGTCACGCCCGCGATCTACCACATGACCCATAATATAGAGTGTATTCATAGGTAAATAACATCTAAGCACCATGCTTACATGATCTCTACCACCCACCCTGTGTCATTGGGGTGAGCACTATAGGAACTTATGCATAAACACAATGATAAACTAACTATACTAAGCATATAATCAAAGTAGACGATGAACATTGCAACCTTGAACATGAATAAGATAAATACTATATTATCTTGACAATTGTACCGAAGCATATAAAAATATTGGAGATACAACGAGAGAGGGGTACAAGAATTATACCAAACCAAGCTATAGACGATGTCAGGAATCCAAGCGAAGATCTGCTTGCCTCCCTCTAGACCTAGCCTAACTAGCTAATGCCTTAGAAACTAGAGG
Organism: Saccharum hybrid cultivar R570; assembly: GCA_038087645.1. Classification (NCBI taxonomy): domain Eukaryota; kingdom Viridiplantae; phylum Streptophyta; class Magnoliopsida; order Poales; family Poaceae; genus Saccharum; species Saccharum hybrid cultivar. Next base: position 11,415,366 of record JAQSUU010000520.1, read on the forward strand.
AGCTCTAAGAAGATTAGGGTTTCTGGCTCTGGATGACTTGATCATAAATGACTTGATGCCTCTAGGGGCTGGGGTCTATTTATATAGCCTAGGGGTTGCAACGTGAGTCCTTGGATCAAACCGACTTGAAGGACGGTGTAGATGCAATCCTAGGAGACGGTGGAGGAATATTCCAAAAGATGTTGATAAGAGGGGCCCACAGGGGGCCGAGTGACACCATGGTGGGGCCAACCGGCCCTACCTAGTAGCCCTCGGGGTCTACCTCGGGGTGTGACAGAATTGCCCAATTTATAAGAGCACAAGTATGACAATTTGACTACTTCGGTGGTTGCTATTGCACTTGTGCTCTTATAAATTGGACGGTTCTGTCACAGCTGGCATCGGAGCAAGATTAAACATAATACTATCATGTACATAGTTTTAAAAACAAAGTTTTGGTTTTAAAAAGCCTATTTTGACTAAAACTTTAGCTATAGGCAAATTTGTCAAAACTAATTTGCAAAACTATGCTAGTGACAACCTCTAGTTAAGCCCAATTAAGGACTTTAGGTGGCTTAGAGTAAGAATAACTTGGGGGTTTACTTTCTTGCAATTTATATCTTGCAACGCCGTAGCTACGCCCAGGTAAGAAAGGTAAATTGATGAGTGGTATGACTGCAAGATGTGAGCGTGCGATCGGGGAGAGCTAGCTTTGATACGACTGTATATGCGTGCTTATATGTATGTATGGTGCGTATTTAATTGTGGGTAGCAAATTTAATCATCGGGTAGCTTTGATATATATATATATATATATATATATATATATATATATATATATATATATATATATATATATATATATATATATATATATATATATATATATATATATATATATATATATATATATGGAAGTATTTAGTTTGCTGCTTTCAAATATATTGTTGCTCTTGATCATTCAACCTAGGGTCCAAACTTTTATTTCTACTCATATATCATGTTGGTTTGGGCTAAAATGAACCTTCTGTAGGTACGCTAACCAAAAATGCATAGATTGAATGTAGCTAACGACTACCTATACATCGAGAGAGTATGTGTTATACCACTGATATAGAATGTGATTGTCACCTCAAGTTGACAATTTTGTGAGGACGAATAGGATGAAGCATGCATCATCATGATTGTTGTTTTATGCATAACTATGCTTCTCTCACCTTTGTTCTAATAATAATTAACTTGTGATCAATGTGATGTTACTATCTTCTCTGTGTGAAGCTAGGTAAAATACCTTGTTTCTATGCTGCTTGAATAGCTATGCTTGAAGATAGCGTGTGATTAGCCTTGCCTTGTATGTTTGCTTACAAAGGAATTAGATGACAAGTTAGTAATTAATAGAACCTTGCCTTGTGAGGCCATGCCAAAAACCTTATGGACCCCTTGCTACCTATCTTAAAAATCATCTTGCCCCTAAAGACTTGACCATATCCACATGCTTAGTGGCACATTCCGCATCACGCTCATTGTACTTAAAACTGACGTGTTGTGTTGTTGTAGAGGAATGCTTGTTATGCATGAGCTTTGTGCTTAGTAATAGTTGCTTAAGCTAATTTGATTGAATGTCTCAAATGCTTGCTTAAGACCATGATGTATGTGTGAATGCTTTGTTATCTAGGTAGTGCCATAGTTGTCACCCCTTTGGTCCTCGGTGAGCTTACAAGTGCTAAAGAACACTATCTTAGAACAATGCTCAAGTTATGTAATCTCATGATCGTCTCCAAGTAGATTCCCTTTTGCTTAGGAACTTGAGCCTGTAGATGTGGTTGCTAGCCCTTAATTATTGACCTACAAAAGACCTATATCCAAAACTTGCTTGACCCGTAAGCCCAAGCTTGGTTCCCTTAAATGTTTGCATATGCCGTGGTTGTTCAGCACCCTTTTACGAAGACCTTGTTTGATCGACCAACCGAGTTAAGTTCTCACTAACACCAGCCTTCGACCATGGTTGTTCCTTGCCTGTTGTGGAGACCATACCCAAATCCATGTTGGACCTCCCGGTTGCCTCTCCTAAAAGTGAACTGGCGCAATGTAATTTCTCTTGCTATGATCTTGGAATCCTTGCTTGCAAATCTTGTAGCTACCTTATCAACTCAATCTCTGATCAGTATATCGGTTTTGCCTTTAAGTTTGCTCCATTCCTCTCCAATCTCCTCAAGTATCTGAATGTTTATCAGTCTTGATCTCATAACGCTACCCAATGAGACCAAATCTCATGTTAACTAATTATTTGGTAGTGCCCTTGGTAGACGTAAGGCGTGTGTGGAAATAAAATAAGAGTCCACAGCTCATTTGTCTTTGGCACTTAAGCTATGTTCTCTTGTGTGTGTTTTGATCTTTGGATCACCTCCTCGTTAATTCCTAACCTTGTGACTACCTTTGCTTGCTATCCCTCCTTCGCATAGTGCTTGTTCATACAACTCAATTTGTGCCACTTGAAATTTTCCATTAGGTGTATGTTCAGTAATGGTGTTATGATTAGCATTCTATGGTGCCACGATGAAACCGAGAGCATCCTATGGACTACAGCCACAAGGTTGTGCTGCTCGGCACATGCTGGTATCGAGATTTCTAGTCATGATCTATTATGGAACTACATCGATGTGTTCTTTCTTGTGGGATTTTTTTCGTTGGTTGTCTCCCCATATCTCATCAAAAGATTCATATTACGGACCAAAAGTAGTAGAGCTTCCTTCTGAGGTTGCAAAGAAGATAATCCTTGAAGAACAAGTCATCGACATAAACATGAACAAACTATAAGAGGTGGTAGACCAGTGACTCTACTTGACTATCTATGTAATGACGTCGGCTATCTAGCAAACAACTTATGCCATCCTTGTTGGATCAAAAAGACACCCAAAACTTAATGTTGGGCAAGTTATTAGTCGGATGAGGATCGATCATCACCTTGTGCTTATGACCTGGCTATCCAAGTCTTGATCTTTATATGCATGATGATCATACAGTCGAAGCCAACCATCTCTGGTGTGACCCCTTGCCTACTGACTTCGATGGTGACTATCTCTTTATGCATCAACCCTAAATTAATGAGGTCAAGAGTGAAGCTTTGGAGCTTTTTAGTGTTGAGAGACAACTAATTAGTTACCAGTAGGAAGGTTAATCTTCGGCTAGGTAATGACTCTTTGGTAGCTCTGAAGGCTATATCTCACCGAACAATGTTAAGCAAAGAAATAGCAAAGCCAGTCAGCAATGCAAGCGCTGCTTTCTTCTCCAAACCCTGTGTTATCAAGTCAATTCCATCTTGGACAATCACACAGATAGTGCAAGGTGCGTTACCAGCTAAATTGACTTACCAAGGAGACACACACTTGGTTAGGGATAGCACAATCAAAGGCTAGGTCTTGACAAAGAATATGTTCAGGATTCATTCTTGGATTTGGTATCCTCCATCCTTCGTGAGAAGTGTCCAAGTGAGGCTATGCAATTTCTAAATGTGCTGGAGCCATTGTTGATGGAGTTTTTACTTCTCAATGATTGAGTATAAGCCTACGGGGTTTCAATGATTTCCAAGGCTCTATTGGATGAAGCACAGAAGGATAGTTAAAAATGGTCCCTTATCTTTTAGGACTACCCTCCATGTGGAGTACACAATTGTGCCACGCACAAATAGCCCACAAGTCCAATGCTTGTGCATCGCCGTGTTGGTGTCTGAATCAATGGTTAAAGTTATTCCCTGAGAATCATGTGAGGAAAACCCTAGCTTCCATCCTCAGCGAGAAAGCTACCGCTGTCATAAGAAGAGTTAAAGAGCGTAGAACACACTCCACCACATGTGAGGCAAAGAAAGTGAAGAATAGGAAATCTATCTAGATTTTATGGTACTAACCCGGTTATCTTTAATCCGGTGATTGGTGACTCAAACATGGTTGGTGTCATGGAACCGTTCAAATTATAAGAGCACAAGTACAAAAACAATCACCGAAGTGATCAAATTCTCACACTTGAGCCCATATAACTCTGGTAGTCCAACGAAATAACGAGGGATTTCAAACCAACCAACATACAAGCCAAGATCATAGTGATTCAACATAACAAGCCATATGTTACATCTATTTCACAAGTAGTTCAATATACATCAGAGTTCAACAGAATTATTACAACTTAAGTTAAAAAGTAGCGGAAGCAAAGTAATATGAAACTAACATTTCTCTTATTTCAAATACATGCTAGCACCAATGTCGACTTCCAACAAAAGCATTAGAGACAAGATAACTCAGAAGGATCATGCCCATGATCACACTCTGCCTCTACGGCAGGAGCCATCTAATTCTTGCAGTATCCATGATACATCACAACCTGCAACAAGTGGGAATAAACCTTGAGTACGAGAAGGTACTCAGCTAGACTTACCTGTCATAAACTAGAAATAAAGTGACACCAAGGATCATGCAAGGCTGATATAAAGTGGGCTAGCTTGACAACATTTTACATAAAGCTTAATATAGATAAGTAATCATTAATGCTTAAGCATCAAGTTAATTATCATTAACGTGTCATCTATATTAGAACCTGTACTAGAGCAGTCACTTGATTAGGAGCAAACAATATTAACCATAGCAGGTATAAATTAAGGCAACATTTAAATCGTCATCCAATTAACCATCCGTTCAATTAATTGAATCTACGTTGCCGCTGCTCGAGTCAAGTGCTCACTAACCGGGAGCGATAGTGATTCAAATTGAGTTCCTATCCAGCTGGAGGGGTATTTCTAACACTCACCGAGACACGCCTAGCGAGGGCTGCTCAGGTCACCTTTGGTACAGTTTAGGAAATCGTGGGTTTGACTGATGTCGTATCCCCAAGGGCAACACTCTGCTAGGTGATAGAGACTTTAACCCCCCTTGGTCTCATGCCAATGTCCCCAAGCACATCCTTACTTCCTTCAGAATGCGCACTTAACCCCCCGATTCCTGGCCTAAACTGTATTACTCAGCTTCACGGTCGGAACGACTTATCCGGCCAATTAAGTGTTAGACTGCGTTCAACATGACTCAAGGACGTATAGTGAATCGGTCCTTAAACAACTTAGACGGGGATAGATCCACACCCAAGACCTCCATGCCTTGTTGCTTCACTATCGTCATCCCGCCCGGTCTCCTTTCATATTATTAGCACATGATTCTTTTCCATGATAGCAAATATAGCCAACCGTGCCATATATGAATATCCCTACATCTCGCAGGTGATAGGAAATCACCTGACTTCTACCGCTTAAAGCAGGGCTAAGCATCTACTCGATCCTGAGCTAATAGGATTCATGGTATACTTTTTGGACAAGGATAAGAATCAATGCAGCAAGTGTTTTCAACCAACACCTATCACTTAATGCAACAATACATACAACATATATGCTAAATTGCATTTTTAGAAATTAGGAGGCTTATAATGCTCCGGGACTTGCTTGGGATCCAACACTGAGTCAGTGTTTGTCAGACACCACTCGCCGAGTATTTCCATCTTCGGGTTAGTTCTACCAAACACCGTCTTCGGGTTTGGCTCCAACACCACATCCTTCACGCGTTTAAGCTAGCGTACCTAAATGAGGTGCAACAATGCATATGGGTGAATGCATAAAAGTGCAATAAACAAAGTAATCATGCAAGCATACCAAAGTTCACATAAGCACCTAGAGCTAATTAACTTGATCCACACTAAGGCATAACATAGAAGACGGAAAGCACATCAATCAAGACACAAGTCTCATAAGATCATAGGGTACCAACCCAAGTACTATCAAAGATATGAGTCACACTTCAACACACAAGCATGGCAAAAGTGAATCAAAGCACTAAAACTAGAATCTGCCACTTTCTGAACTTCAGAACAGCAGCTAAGTAATTTAATCATAACTAGAGATCTACAACTCCAAAATATGTACAACAAGACATTCTGGAAATATTATGAAATTTTCTACAATTAATTTATAATCACCTAAGCCTGATTCCCAAGTTTAATAGGTCAAAAAGATGAAACTATAGAATCTGGTCTGCTCCAAACAGAGAGCAACCAAATGCGGACCTGACTTTAAATATCTATAACTCAAAAACTACTTGACAAAATAACACCAAAATTTAACACAAGTTAGACTAATGAGTTATCTACAACTTTGTTATAGACAAGATGCTCAGAAAACATCATTAACATGGGGTAATTTACATTGCCCCTAGAACTATCCAGAAACTTATAATTGTAAAAAATAATTATTAACATATGTTGCAAACATATAATTGGATAAAACTAACTTTACCAACATGTCACACATGAATATTGAACAACAGAAAACATAGTGTCACCACCTAAATAAATTCTTTAGAGGCATTTCTTAATTTATTTAGATGCCTAGGTGATTTAATGAACATATACCAAAAATGCACCATAAATTATATAAAAATTATAGTGGCTCACATATACTCCCAATAGAATACTGTACAAATTTCAGATCATTTGCATGAGTAAAACAACCTTTATGAAAAAGACAAATAGCTTAAGCTAAATAACCCTAGAGAGCAAAATAAACCTATATCTCACTCATCTAGCAACCAAAGCTCATGAAAGTTTAACCACAGTTCCTATATAACCTCAGGAGACTACCATTAAAATTTCACCTAAATTGGATCACCACAACTCAAGATATAAAATTGACAAGCAACATAATATAGATTTTCTTATTTATCAAGGTCAAATCAAAACCTTAAGAAAACAGTGAACAACTAGTATGTTTAATATTTTTCCTAGCAAGTACATGTCATCATAAAACTAACAAAACAAGAATCACTATTTTTGGAGTCCTAACACTCAAGATATGGCTCTGGTCAAGTTTTTAAGCATTTTGGAGTACTTTTCAAGGTAAAATAAAAACACCACAAAACTTCTACAAACATATAACATATTATAACTCTACTACATATATCTTTTCTCAGTGTTTTCAAAAAGTCCACATTTGCTATTTTTGGACTCCTAAAACTCAAGATTTGAATTTTACAATACGTAGCAAAATTCTTGAAAGAAAAACAGCAAAACCCTCTTAACCCTAGATCTGCTATGCGCACCTGGTTGTACACCCAAACTAGCCACCGGTTTAATTGACATGCGGGACTCGCTGCCCAGTTGGGCCCACCTGTCATGCACACACAGAGAGACAAAGAGAGGGGAGGTGCCGGTCTCCTCCCTTGGTGCTGGGGAAAACAAATAGAGGAGGCGCGCGTGGAGTGGCTAGCCTCGGGCTAGCAGCGGCCGGCGACGGCGGTGGGAGGGCTAGCCGGCTTCATGGCTGCGAGGCACGTCCGCGCATGCTTGCGGCAGGCGAGCACCGGCGGCAGCGGGCCGAGGAGAAGGGGAGCACGAGCACCGGTGGGTCTACACGCACCCATGGGTCCAGCCAGCTCAACCCAAGGCAGCTCGAGATGGCTTGGCCACATGAGGTCAGCAGCGTCGGGATGACTGTGCCGGCGGTGGCGGCTTTTGGTGGAAATTGGCCGTGACGAGCACACGCGAGGGAGGTAGGGAGGCGAGGCGGACACGGTGGTGTGCTCTGCTTGGCCTACGACCGAGCCATTGAGCGAAAATGATGTCGTGGCCACGAGCTTTGGAGCCCAACCACGGTGGCTCTGCGCTCTGGAGTAGAGAGCGAGAAAGAGGCGAGAGATGGGGCTAGCAGAGGGCGTGGGCAAGTGAGGGAGGAGTGGAGTAGCATTCGGGGCTGCTCGAGCCTTGCCAAATGCGAGAGGGGCAAAGACGCGTGTCAATGGCCATGACAGCAATGCGGTGCATGGCGACCATGCAGGGTAGGCACGTGTGCACTAGGGCCCATGTTGAGCATGTGGTGTGCATTGCTGTATCCAACTTGGAGTCCATTTTTGAGCTGCTTCTGGTGGAAATTTCATCATGGGCCAATTACAAAGTTTGCTGCACTCAAGTTGTCCTACAATTTTGGTTAAGGCACTTAGGTCATTAGGCTAACTGTTTAGGAGATAATGACATGTGAAGATGGTATTGTCAATGTGTCATCAACCATTAACAATTACTCCAAATTGATGAGCCAAATGGAGTCAAATAAGTGTCATCTTCTTACATGCTCTCCTCTATAACATAATTTCCAACTTTTGAATTTGGACCAACTCAAGTTGTTTAATGAAAACTTGAGAACACGGAATGCCAATGTCGATGACACTAAAATCAGGGTTGCTAAAAATTGCTAAGTGCTAAAATCAGCCCCTGTCGACAAAACCTGGTCGGCAGTCTACCGAGGGGTATGCCCAAGGTAGTAGATTGTCGGCAGACAGGTGTGAAAGCCACGAACGAGATGGTGATGCAAAACAACATGCGGGTTTACCCAGGTTCAGGCCATCGTGTGGGCATAATACCTTACGTCCTGCTCTGCTTTGTTATTGCTGTCTCGAACAATGTATTACAAGCTAGATTGCCCTAGAGTATGTTGCGATGATTTTGAGGAGGATCCCCTGTCCTCCTTATATAGTCCGGGAGGCAGGGTTACAAATCTAGAAACTAATCTTAGTTGGTTACACTTGCCATACAGAGTCAGATAAGGATTCCTAATATAACCGACCAAGACCTTGCTTGATTCCCAAGTCTAGTTTGATGCCTTGCGCGAGACTCCATCCCGATGATCTGGATCACGCGTCGTCATGTAATGGGCCGGACCGTCTAGTCTGGGCCTACCCATGTCTAGCTGTAATGGTATAGGGGTTTATACCCCCACAGCTAGTCCCCGAGCACTTTGTATTCTGTATCGACACACTGTCTTAGTCTTCTTCAACTTACAGGGTTCATCTTCACCTCACCTTGAAATGTTAGCCGAGCATGCACTAGTGTTCCATCTGGATCAGGAATCAATAAACCATGATTGTTGATGAAGATGGCAGTTGTCAGTAAAGATTGCATAGTGGTTCAAAAAGAAAAATTTTCTTTCCTGGTGAAGTGTACCCACTTGTATTTCTGAAAAGAAATGTAAGTGTACGTACTTGATGGAAGTAACTTATGAAAAATTCCAGATCGTATGGGTGAAAATAGAAACAATTCACCGTCAGGTGAAGTGTACCCACTTAGTCCCCGAGCCTAGTAATAGGTGACATAGGCATGTGATGCCAGGGTCTAAAAAAGAATTCTCAAGAACCAATGATCATTATGCACCGTCAGGTGCATCATATATGACGTAGTCCCCGAGCGTGCTGGAAGGCGAAAAATGAGCCCTGTAGCAAGGTCTAAGAATATCAAGCGTCCATCAACTATATGCAAGCACAGTGCATGTAGTAGAGCAAGATGAATCCTGCGGTAGGAAATGGTGTAACAAGTCCCCAAGCTCGAAGGTCTAACGACGAGTCCCCGAGCTCAGAGGTCTGGGAATGAATCCCCGAGCTCGGAGGTCTAGGAATGAGTCCTCGAGCTCGAAGGTCTAATTGTAGGTCCTAGAGCTCAGAGGTCTGGCTACAGGTCCTAGAGCTCAGAGGTCTGGCTACAGGTCCTAGAACTCAGAGCTCTGGCTATAGGTGCCAGAGCTCAGAGGTCTGGCTACAGGTCCTAGAGCTCAGAGGTCTGGCTGCAGAGCTCAGAGGTCTGGCTGCAGGTCCTAGAGCTTAGAGGTCTAGCTACAGGTCCCAGAGCTCACTGGTCTTAGCGAATCCATCGCCACGCTGTCTCGGTAGATCTCTTTTTTGACTGGTCCAATCTGACGTGATGATGATGTGGGCGGCGCCGCAGTTCCTTTCTGATGCACCCTTTGAACAGTGACCCAGTGTCACAAATATCGCCCCACGTGTGCCATTCCGTCAGAAACTGAATCGACCCTGCCTCTTAAAGACCGAGAGAACGATTCAGTTTACTCACACTCGCAGATCCACAATCAACCGTCCTCTTGCTGCCGCCATCGCCGTGCCATTGGCATCACAAAGCCCAGTCGAGCCCCAGTGCCACCACCATAGTGTAATCCAAAATCACCGCCGTAGGCACTGACAAAATCACCCTAATCTCCTCACACGCCGCCGCCTCTTGACTCGCTGCCACCAAACCCTAGCCACTGGTAAGAGCGACGCCATTCTTTTCATCCGTTGAAAGGAAGAGTCGAAAGAATTAGAGAATGGCCGCAAAGAAGACGAAGACGAAGGCTAAAGTTCAAAAGGATTTCATGAAGAAGAAGTGGAGTATGTCGAAGTTCACCCCACTCAGTTTGGAGCGACTAGTGCGGATTGGTGTACTGCATGCCCAAGAACTGGCAGGATGGCGTGCACCCGATCTGGAACCATTCCCAGATCCCAAAGGAGGTGAAATTGTTGTATTTGAAGAATACTTTACTCATGTATTTAGTGTTCCCGTACATCCATTCTTGCAAGGGCTCTGTAACTACTATGAGATCAGCATTTGCAATCTGCATCCAAATTCTGTGTTACTTGTTGCTTGCTTCATCCATCTCTATGAAGCATACGGTGGTTTCCAACCCCACTTCGACTATTTCCGTCACCTATTTTGGTTGAAGAAGAAAGGAGGTCGAGGCGGCTCCAATGTTGCTGGTGGTTGCTATCTGAACATGCGAGAAGGGATCAGGGCAGAGTATCTACACTATCCATGGAAAACCACATTAGAGGACTAGTACAGGCACTAGTTTTACATCCATGAAGAACCAAGCCAGGTCTCATATTGCGACGTGTCTTTGGTCCTAGAGAAAACTGACAGTTGGAAAGAGCTGCCGCAGAACATAATATAGATCAAAATAATCGTGCAACTGCTACCTTGGTTAAGGCTAGATGGGCCAAGTGTAGTTGGTAATTTTATCAGTCGTCGAATCCAGCCATGCCAGGCCAGAATACACGCGACATATGAATACCATGGTCGCATGGACCCGACTAGGATGAGGAATGAAGACCTCGAGCCAAAAGAAGTGAAAATGAGGGTCCGAGATCTGTTTAACCTAAAAGATCCTAGATTCAGGAAACTAACAGTCATTGAGCCAGCATTCAAGCTTACACGCCCACCACCACTGGTAAGTCAAATGATGTCTGATAGTTTATCCTTGAAATTGAAATACTGCATAACAATCATGTAGTTGGTGTACTGTCGTTCTGAATTTCATGTTGTTGTTTGTTCCCATTTTAATGGACAGGAGAGAGCACAGGCATTCGTCTCTTGCCCTCTAGGCATGGAGTGGCCAGAGGTCATGCCACAGGCCCAGGACGCACTGCCGCTGCTCGTGGACGACGATCAATCTAAAGTTGATTGGCTTGAAATTGAGGATGAATCAGAGCAAGCCAGCCGACTTGTAGGGAAGAATCCAGTGGCCGCCCCAATGAAGAAAAGGGGCCAGACCTCACTAGGAACCTCCGCAAGTGAAAATCCAAAAGAGATAATTGACCTAAAGGAAGTAGAGGACCCAGCAAGTAAATGTCAACGCGTTATCGTGGATTGGCCTAAAGATGAAGACGAGGAGGTCTCTGGTATCATAGCAAGCAGTCGAAGGGAGCGGCTTGCTAGAAGACAGGAGTTGACGCCACCGTTGCAAATGACTGAACCACCACCTCGGCCATCGCAACCTCAAGTACAGGCCGCAGAAATCCCAAGGACGGCTGCCGCTGTTAGGAGCGACGTTGCTAAGCCGGTCCCGACCACTGGAGCAGGAGCGGAGAAGGGTGCCGGGCCTGAGAAGACAAAGAAATCTTGGTTTGCCACCATTTTCTGCGCTACAGACCTGTAAGTCATCAAAAACTCGCATAAGTATGACATAATTGGTGAATAGCACTGCCTTTATAACTTGTTATTGATTTGTATAGCTCTGCATCGACCCAAAAGCCGGAAGAACTTTCTGGTAGTGCGACACCGCCACCAACTAATACAACCAGCACCGAGCAGCAGGTCCAGGAGCAAATCAGAGCAGATAGAGTAGTCCCCAAACCACAAGCTCCTTCAACTGCCGCTCCTGGTCTACAAACAGCCCTAGAAGACCCGAAATAGCCTCGGCCGGCCCCTGAGAGACAAGTCCCAAAAACCACAGAAGTTGAGAAGACCACTGAGGAGCCGGCTGGAAGTGCAAAACCAAAAGATGAAACTGAGCCTTCCGCCCCAGCTGTAGAAGAAATCCTCGAGCATTATGAAGAAAAAAATAGATTTTGTGGCACCCGCTCCTACACTGTGCAGATTTCAGTAGGAGACGAGTTCAGGGCTATAGAAGCAGTTGGCAAAATATTCCTAGAGGAGGTTAAGGTAAACCTTGCATAACATAATAAGCTATGATTGTACCATCCATAAGAATTGCTGTGGAGATCCTATATGCTGCAGACTATGGTTGAAAAGAACAAGCAGCTGAGTGCAGAACAGAAAAAGCTACAGCAGTAGGTAGAAAGTTACGGGAAGAAAAATATTGATCATGAAGAAAAGATGTGCACTATCCTCCAGCGGCTAGAAGTGGTCAAGAAATAGAAATTGAGTAAGGATTCATTCTGTTATTAGGTACTCGAGCTTTGTAGGGTGCTGTATTTCTGTACTATATATAATCATTGGATTGCTATAGGTCTAGACATCAAAGTCAGCTGGCTTCGTGAAGAAAATGCTCAGGTAACTGCTAAGCATGACCGACTGGCTGAAGAAAAGACCAAATGGCTGCAAACACAGCAGGCCATGAAGAAAGAGAAGGTGAAACTAGCCAAAGATCTAGAGAGTAAGTATTCCTCAACATTGTTGTATCGTTCGGTGAATTTTACGGTGTTAAGATCAACACTGTCGTATCTTATCAACATAACACCTTGCAGCTGTGAAGAAAAATGCCAAATTGCACCTAGAGAAGATGAAGAAAGATTGCGACGACCTAGAGCTTCAAAACTAGGCTGGTGCAAAAAAAGATCGAGGCGTGGTCCCAGAAGTGCAGCAAGCTTATGACTGAGCAAGAAACCCTGAATGGCAAATGCAAGACGCTCATCAAAGAGCGAGAGACTTGGAAGCATGCCTGCACAGAGATGGCGAAAGGGATCGCACCAGTGCTCAACATCATTAGCCCTAACTCCACCGAAGCTGGAGCGGAGACACCGAAAATAGGCCTAGTCGAGAAATCTCAAAAAGCCTAGGGATGGCTCCAATAGTGGACGAAGGACATCAAAGAGTATGTGGGTGCACATGTACTTAGCTTGGTACATGCCCACTACCCTTTGCTAGAAATTGCTCACCTGGAAGCCGGGTATCCCAAGGAGGTCAGGGCAGAACAAGCTGACGAGCTACGGTGAGAGGAGATGAAGCATGCTGCAGCGATTACAAAAGACATCATCCTGTGCCTAGCTACAACCCCGTCGACCGGAGGGACCATTCAATTATACGTGGGTGAAATACCCGTGCCACCATCTTTGGCTTCTAGCGGAACACATCAAGCTCCATCCTCGACCATGCCAAAGGTGGCAGAACTTCCAAAGGGGCCACAGTAGGAGGAACAGACGAATAGGTCGTAGGATTAAGTTTCATAAACCTATTGTAAACTCATGCCTGTAAAGAGGCGAGCTTGTAATATGTAATGAATAATACAATGTAAAGTTGTTTATGTTTTTGTGTGAAAAAACGTTAAAGCTCTGTATTGTGTGCAAATTTAACTAAGTTAGAACAGTAGGGTGTTCTGTTTTAGTTGTTCTAGCGTAATCGATGAGAACTAAGTGAGAACAACAAAATATTCTATTTTTAGTTGTTCAAGCGTAGTCGACGAGAACTAAGTTAGAACAGTGAAATGTTCTGTTTTAGTTGTTCAAGCGTAGTCGACGAGAACTAAGTTAGAATAGCAAAATGTTCTGTTTTAGTTGTTCAAGAGTAGTCGACGAGAACTAAGTTAGAACAGTGAAATGTTCTGTTTTAGTTGTTCAAGCGTAGTCAATGTTATCCTGTAGGTATGTACGGCTTTGGAGAGGCCAGTGATCCAAGTGTAAGGCTGTCATAGCATGTATATACGTAAGAGTACGACTGGTCTGGCCAAAGAGCGTCTGTTGACTACTCAAAACGCAGAGGATGGATCTCGTGCGTGCTAAGAGTAAGGTTGAGGATAGAGCTGCTCCGAGAACATGAAGGGATTGGTGTATGATTGTCTCAAGAGGATGTTATTTGTTGCAGGATAAACAATGTAAATAGGTGTAGTCAACTGAAAACATATATATATATATATTATAATTTAAAGTACAAAAAAAGATACATATCTATAATTGAGAATTAAGGGTAAAAATGCCTAAGCTTGTCGATATGAACAGAGTTAGGCACGTCAGTGCCATCAAGTCTTGCAAGTCTATACGAGGTGGGTCGTGTAACAGCCTTGACGATGTATGGCCCTTCCCAGGGAGTTGCCAATTTGTGGACACCATCTTGGCTAGTCTTCCATTTCAATACCAAGTCACCGACCACAAAGAAACGTTCCTGAACATTTTTGTTGTAATATCTTCGCAACACAGCTAAATACTTGGCCGTGCGTATATAGGAGTCAAGGCGCCATTCCTCTGTACTATTCACCTTGAGCTCATGTTGTTCTATAATGTGATTGTCATTGTAGTTCTCGACCCGAGGTGACCGGAATTCAATGTCTGCTGGAAGCACAGCTTCAGCGTCGTAAACCATGAAATATGGAGAGACACCTCTATTGCGACTAGGCTGTGTCTAAAGTCCCCAGACCACAGCTGGTAACTCCTTAATCCAACGTCCAGCAGCCTTGTCGTTCTCTCTATACATCCTTTTCTTTAATGCATCCAGTATCATGCCATTAGCCCGCTCGACCTGTCCATTAGCTCTAGGATGTGCCACCGAAACATATTTTACTATAATGCTCCGTTCATCACAGAAGTCCCAAAATGTGTTCCCGGTAAACTGAGTCCCTAGGTCTGTAATGATACTGTTGGGTATACTGAAGCGGTGGATGACCTGGTCGAGGAACTCGACTACTTTTTCGGAAGATGCCTTAACCAAGGGCATGTACTCTATCCATTTGGAAAATTTATCAATTAGCACGAATACAAACTTGAAGTTACCTGGTGCTGGTTTGAAGAGTTTAATCATATCCAATCCCCAGCACGCAAAGGGCCAAGAGGCTGGTATGGTCTAGATCTCATGGGCTAGCATGGGAACTCTTTTTGAGGAAAACTAACAATTGGTGCAATATCGAACAAGCTTCTCTACGTCTGCTACAACAGATGGCCAATAAAAACATGCACGGAATGCTTTACCAACTAGTGTCCGAGATGCGACATGGTTACCACAGGTGCTAGAATGTATTTCTGCCAAGAGTTTAATACCATCTTCTTGCTCAATGCACTTCATTAATACTTCGGCTTTTGCATTTTTGCGCCATAGCTTACACTCGACCACTAGATACTGTTTGCTGTGACGTATAAGGCATTCATTCTTAGTTCGATCAGAATACCTGGTGCCATCTGTTAGATACTAGATGAATGGAACATTCTAGTCCGATATCTCAGTCGAGGTCTGAGATGATCCTACAGATGCAGGAGATAGTGCCATAGTGGTCGGTGAAGAAACCATAGCTATCAGAGGCTCGTCCGGGGGCTTCTCGACCACGAGGTCGCCTTCTTGCTTAATTGATGGTTTGAAAAGGTCTTGAATAAAAATGCCATGCAGTACTTGAGCTACTTGGTTTTTGTCTCAGACCACATGGGAATATTCAATGCCATAGAATTTGCCTTCAAGCTTCCTAATTTCCTTGCAGTATGCATCCATCTTCTTGTTAGTTGTATCCCAGTCCTTGTTGAGCTGGTTGATAACTAGGGCCGAGTCGCCGTGAATGTAAAGGCGCTTGATACCAAGGTCAACTGCAATGCGCAAACCATGAAAACATGCCTCGTATTCTGCGGCGTTGTTAGATGCCGGGAAGTGAATCCTGAGGATGTAGCGCAATTGCTCATTTGTTGGTGATATGAATAATATGCCTGCTCCCGCACCATCAATTGTTAATGAGCCATCAAAATACATTTTCTAGTAGTCAACGGATCTTTGAGAGGTCGGGATGCTTAAGTCTGTCCACTCGACCATGAAATCGGCCAATGCTTGTGATTTAATAGTATCGCGGCATGTAAACTCCAGGTCGAAAGGACATAGCTCCATTGTCCACTTGGCGATTTGCTCGTTTGCATCTTTGTTGCGTATAATAGTACCAAGGGGAAACTTAGTTTTGATCACCACGTGGAACCCATCAAAGTAGTGCTTCAACTTTCAGGTTGTAATGAGGATGGCGTAGATCAATTTTTGAATCTAAGTGTACCTAGTTTTGGACTCGTTGAGCACCTCACTGATGAAATAGATCGGGCGCTGAACACCATAAGCGTGGACGGGCTCCTCGCGCTCGACCATGAGGACAGTGGAGACAACTCGATCAGTTGCGACAATGTAGAGTTGAAGGACTTCTCCTGACTTGGGGGCAGTAAGGACCGAAGGTGATGCAAGATACTGCTTCAACTAGGTAAAGGCAATATCTGCTTCCTCCGACCACTCAAACTTCTCGCCTGCCTTGAGTAACTTGAAAAAAGGTAAGCCCTTATCACCAAATCGAGATAGAAATCGACTTAGGGCAGCCATACACCCTGTAAGCTTCTGGACATCCTTGACATTTGCTGGTCGCTTCATATTAAGGACAGCTTGCACCTTTTCTGGGTTAGGGTGTATGCCATCACGACTGATGACATTGCCTAGTAATATACCAAAGGGAACACCAAAGATGCACTTTTTAGGGTTCAACTTCCATTGATATTGATTAAGCGCAACAAAAGTACGTGTTAGGTCATTGATCAAAGAGTAAGATTCCTTGGTTTTGACAACTACGTCGTCTACATAGGCCTCGACCAGTTCATCTTGTATCTCTTTTTCGAGGCATTCTTGTATTGCACGCTGATAAGTAGCTCTAGCATTTTTTAGGCCAAACGACATGGTCGTGTAGCAATAAGCACCGAAAGGTGTAATAAAGGACGTTTTGATCTGATCATCCTTGTTTAGAGCGATCTGGTGATAACCAGAGTAACAGTCGAGAAAAGATAGTAGCTCATAGCCGGCCATGGAGTCCATGACTTTGTCAATGCGAGGTAAGCCAAAGGGGTCTTCAGGGCAGTGCTTGTTGAGATCGGTGTAGTCAACGCACATTCTCCATTCATTATTCTTTTTGCGTACAAGAACCGGATTGGCTAACCAGTCTGGATGATACACCTCTTTGATAAAACTGTCTGCAAGAAGCCATGTAACTTCTACCCTAATAGCCTCCTTTTTGTCCTTCTCGAACTGCCGCAACTTCTGCTTGACGGGTTTTGCCTTAGGGTCGACGTTCAAGGAGTGCTCGATCCGGTATCAAGATACACCGGGCATGTCTGATGGTTTCCAAGCGAACACGCTTACATTCTCTCTCAAGAACCGAACAAGCGTGTCTTCCTATTTGGGGTCAAGGTTTCACCTAATTAGTGCCGTCTTGCTGGTGTCACCCTCAACCAGCTGGATCTCCTTGTACTCCTTAGACTTGATAGACTTTCAAGGTGCTTCGAGCTCTGGAATTTCTAGCTAGTTTGGAGGAGTCTTCTTGGCCTCCATCGTCATTGTCGCCATGCATAGGGAGAGGTCGTGGGCTTTGGCTATGCGAAAACTGTCCTCTTCATAGGTATAGGCAACGAATACATTGCCTTTGAGAGTGAGGACTCCCTTTTCTGTTGGCATCTTAAGCACCAAGTACCTGTAATGAGGTACAACCATGAATTTGGTGATCGCGGGATGACCAAGGATGGAATGGTAAGTTCCCTCGAAGTCAGCGACCACAAAGTTGACGTAGTCGGTACGTAAGTGGTCTGCCGTGCCGAACTGCACGGGTAGGGTAATATACCCAAGAGGCGTAGAGCTCTATCCAGGCAGGACCCCTAGATCTGTGCGTCGTATGGCTTCAAGTTAGCTTCAGATATGTTCAATCCTGAAAGGCTATTTTTGAACAGGATGTCGATGGAACAGTCGCCGTCAATGAGCACCCTGTCAAATTGCACTTTATTGATACAAGGGCTGAGGACAAGAGCGAAATGACCTGGTTCAGGGATGGTGGCCCATTGATCCGCCTTGCTAAAATTAATTTCGCGGTGTGACCAGGGGGGAGTCTTGGATCCGCGATGAGGTCGTCTACTTGGGCCACGTTTAAGCAAGCGCGGGCGAGCAGCTTCCGCTCGCGTTTACTTTCAATAGACACCTTACCCCCAATAATGGTTGTGACATGCCTTACAGGCTCCTGATACTGGTGTTTGGGGTTCTTGTTAGGATCGTCCTCGTCATCGTCCTTGTGGTTATGCTGGTCTGTCGCGTCGTTAGGCTTGTTGGCATTTTCTGAAGCCTGTTTGCGGTGGTAGATTTCCTTGAGGACCTTGCAATTTTCCAACATGTGGTTGGACTTAGGATGGGCTGGGCAAGGCCCCTTCAAGGCTTTAGCATAGTCTTCTTCATAATTGCGAGGCCCCCCCAATTTCTTCACAGCGTTGACCTCGCCGTCGTCATCGCGAGCACGCTTGCCCTTGAAGTTGTCACGACGATTGCCATGCTGGTTTCTGTTGTCACGCCGATCACGATTGTTATTGCGGTGGTCCCTGATGTCGCCGCGACCTCTAAAGTCGTCATGGCAACGGTTGTCGTGGTAGTCGTCGTGTCATGGAGAGTACGACACTTTGCCGGTGCCCTCGTTTAGCAGCTTCTTGGCGTCGTCAGCATCCGCATACTTCTTAGTGGTGGTAAGGAGGTCGACCGTCATTAAGGGCCATTTATGAAGGAGCTTATCCCTGAGATCATTGTGGTATTGCAAACCAGTAATGAAGGCTTCAATGGCCTTGCTATCGGTGATCCTGGGAATCCTGATGCGCATATCCGAGAATCGTCGGATGTATTCGCGCAATGGTTCGTCCCTAGCATCACGGATGCGCTACAGATCATACTTGTTGCCTAGCTGTTCACAGGTGGCAATAAAGTTTCTGATGAAAGCCTAACGCAAGGCATACCAGGAGTCAAATTGGTTCTCAGGGAGATTGACAAGCTATTGGTGCCCCACCGGGCCGACCACCATGGGAAAGTAATTAGCCATGACGTGCTCATCACCCATAGCAGATCTGCAAGCGGTCTCATAAAGTTGGACCCATAGCTCAGGATTTACCTTGCTGTTGTAACAGTTAAGCTTTTTGAGCTTAAAACCTCTAGGCTAGATGACTTGTCGTAGGTGGTTGGTGAACTCCTTGGGACCCGGGGGACCATGAACCATATCGTACTCCATGCGTCGACTAGTTTCATGGGAAGCACGGTCTCGAGCTCTTTGTTCAATGCGAGGATGTAGGTCATGGTTGTTGAGGTCGCGATAGAGATCGTGATTGCCATCATGGTGATCTCATTCATCATCATGTTGTTGCCCCCGACGACGGTGGTCCCAGTGGTCATTGTGCCGGTTATCGCTGCATCGGTCGTCATCGTTGTTATTGTGGTGGTGGTCGAGCTGATGATTATCATTGCGGGGAGGGTTCCCACGATTGCCGTCATTGCCCCCGTCAGCCCCTGGATTGACGCCAGGAGCCATGTGATCATCGTTGCCTACGTGGTGGTCTGGGCCGGTGGGTACTCATAAGCCACATTGACCAGACCTAAAGGGTCGACTGGAGTGCTGGCGGCTCCTGCTAGTCACGCTAGACGCTTAGGCCTACGGCACGTTCATTAGTCTAAACCATGGCCACCTGGAGATAAGCCTGCAGATCCTCTTAGATGTTTTGGATTTCTAGGGTATCTGGTAGCCGCTTCAGGGTCTCAATGGCGACAACCATGTTGGCGCTAGGAGTCTTGAATACTGGTCTGTTCCCCACCATGTTGAAAGCGTCATTGAGGTTGCGCCCTTGCAACCGGTTACGCCTAGCCACAGTGTCAGCCTCTTGCTAGTCTTGGTCTGCTTGCTGTTGTGCTAGGCGTGCGTCTTCATCTATGCGTTGTTGAGCTCAGTCAGCATTGCACTGTTGTCGCTCTCATCGTTGTTGATCGGTCTCGCCCCCGGCAGGTGGGTCTTCATCTTGGCTAACCACATTGATCATGGCGCCATGTCTTGGAGGGAAAGCTAAGATTCAGGGAAAGCCCGGAGGATGTAGCATCTCTTCATCACTGCTACTCACATGGTGTAATACCATGGTTTGAGTATTTTCGTTGGACGCAGTGCTCGATCCGGGGCTCAAACGGCTATCTGTCTGGGTGGCATAGATTGAAACTTGATTAGAGCCCACCATATTGACAAAGTTGAGTTGTCGAGGTCGAGGCCGAGTGGAGCGTCCTTCAAGAGTTGAAGTGACCACTAGATTTGTACCCAACCATTGAAAACGGGTGGCTTGAGCAGGTCGAGTAGATCTGTTGTAGTCGTTCGAGCTCTGTCCGGTGAACTGCTCTTGGAGCGAATCGACTAGAGACAGGGTAAGCGAGAGTTTTCCACTGAGCTGGTCGATGGAGTCGATCAAGTCGGTGGAGTCGAGCTTCCTCCCCTGGTAGCGAGGAAGGAGTCGATGAGGTGCTGGCGTGGTTGATGAGAGCACTGGTGCAAGCAAAGCCGGAGCCAGCGTAGTCATAGTCGACGCCGATGTCGGGGAAGTAGTTGATGCAGATCGGATCTGCACCTCCTCCATGGCCGTGATGACAAAGTCATTAGAGCCAGTGGTCTAGGTGATCTGACTGATCGTGAACATGAGGCCTGCCGCTGTGTCCATGGAGTCGGGGAAGATGACCATCTCGCATGCCTAAAAAGCAGTACACACACCCCCTACCTAGCGCGCCACTATCAACAAAACCTGGTCGGCAGTCTACCGAGGGGTATGCCCAAGGTAGTAGATTATCGGCAGACAGGTGTGCAAGCCACGAACGAGATGGTGATGCAGAACAACACAGGGTTTTACCCAGGTTCAGGCCGTTATGTGGGCGTAATACCTTACGTCCTGCTCTGCTTTATTATTGTTGTCTCGAACAATGTATTACAAGCTAGATTGCCCTAGAGTATGTTGCGATGATTTTGAGGAGGATCCCCTACCCTCCTTATATAGTCCAAGAGGCAGGGTTACAGATCTGGAAACTAATCTTAGCCGGTTACACTTGCCATACAGAGTCGGATAAGGATTCCTAATCTAACCGAACAAGACCTTGCTTGATTCCCAAGTCTGGTTTGATGCCTTGCGCGAGACTCCATCCCGATGATCTGGATCACGCATCGTCATGTAATGGGCCAGACCGTCTGGTCTGGGCCTGCCCATGTCTAGCCGTAAGGGTATAGGGGTTTATACCCCCAAATCCAACTTGTGGGCCCTGTTTGAGCATGTTCCCCACATTTTCATGACTTGACTCTTAAACAAAGTTTGTTCCTTATAACGTTCTCTTCAACTTTGTCAATTGGTGCACAACAATACATCATTCCTAAGTCACACTTTTGGAATGGTCAAACAAAAGTGTTCCAAGGTCCTACATGGTCAACCATCACTTAGAAGCACAATTAAGAAAAATGATCAACATGAACATTGTTCCATTATGTGTCCTAAGTGTAGTTAAGGTGTTGTAGGGGCTAAACATATATACCATGTATAGGTTACACAAGAATACAGGCCTCACATTCATTGAAACATAGAAATCAAGTGAAATGCTATAGTTGTTTAATCACCATGTTTCAATGTTTCATGTGTTTGTTTCAAGGTACATGCTACACATATTTCACTATGTTGTTCCACATGTGTCCTAGATGTGTTGCACATATTGCATTTGTATGTTGCATAAATACTAGTTCCCATGGAATGTAAGGCATGTTTTCTTGTTTTAGAAGCATGTTTTAGTTATAATCCAAACAAGCATATAACTTATCATTTCATGTGACTTTTTGATTCCAAACTCCATGAAACTTTTCCAGGGGTCACTATAGATAAAGAGTGATGCGAGACACATGAAAGAAGTGACATCAACATGCCACGTTCTCCAAATTTTGTTAAGGAACATGAGTTGATCCGAAAATAGAAGTTGGAACTAACCCCATGGAGAAGGTCTAGGAAAAAGTTGCTTTAAGTTTGACCAAGTTTTGGCCAAGAATTTGAGGTCAAAGCCGGGCAAGCTTAATCGGGTTTAAGTCACTGACATTGTCACTTTGGAGCATAATTACTCGCTAATCCATAGCTCTAATGGCTGTGGTCCCTTAATGAAATTTGTAGAGAATTATGTGGGTTGCAACTTTGCTTTTGGGCCCAAGATCCAATTTGACCCATCTCGGGCCCAAAAATGCATCCCACCCTAAACACACCATCACCCACCACGTGTTCGGAGAAATGCCGTAGTGGCTGACAGGTGTCCAGGACGTGGCCTCCATGCACCTGTAGCGCCCCCACCTCGCGCTCCACACGCCACTGCTGCTCCCTCTTGTGTTTTGGAGAGGCCAGAGAGCGCTCCCCACTCCTCCTCCCTCATGCATGTCCTTGCCCTCCTCCGCTCTGCTGTCGTGGGTGCCATGGCCATGGCCGCCATTGCCGAGCGGTGGAGCTCCTCCCAATTGCTGCTGCGCTCTCCCTCCGTCCCAACCAAGCGCATCACTGCCATCTCCACCTCGGGCCGCCCCTCCTGCTCCCCTTCCCCGATCGTCCAGCATTCCACAGCACCGCCGTCATGCCACCGTCGCCGCTAGTGCCACGGTCACACGCAGCCAGTGTGCCACGAGCCAGCGCTAGCTGAGCTAGGGCTGCTAATGAGTTCATGCAGGCCCCGTGATGCTCCTCCTTCATCGCTACCGTCGGCTGCCGCTCATACCACCACCGCGTGTGGCTACCACCCGTCTGATGATCGGTGCATGTAGCTAAGCCATCTGAGCTAGGCCCAGACTAGGCTAGTGCTACCCACTGGCTTAGTGGATAGCCTCGTTGCTCCCCTGCCGCTTCCCCGCGCTGACAAGCCCCCTCTGGCCGGGACTGGCGAGCTCGGCCACCTCGTCTACTTTGAATCAGGCGAAGGACATGGCGCAAGAATAGGGAGAAAGTGAGGGGCCTAAGTGCAAAGCCGTGACTCAGATGAATAGTGACAGGAAGGATCTATTTGTTTGAGTTTAATTTGTGGAAACTACAGGGTCCCCGATGCAAGATCTACATTCCGTTTCTTTTGTTTATGCAGATTTGGATGATCAACTTTGGAAATTCATAGTAATTAGTAGAAAAATCATTAAATAGTAAAGGAGGACTTTTTAGAATCCTTGTGAAATTATCTATGCAATAGATCTATAATATAGCTGCTTTAGTTTAAAGTTTTTGCTGTAAAAATAGATTTATGCAGGTTAGGGTTTTAATGCCAGTCTTACTTGTCCTTTTCATAACTACAGTAGTAGTGCTCAAATAAATGTGAAATTTTTATGCATACTAATTATGTGATGATTGATTTCTGTTAAAAAATTCAGTATTTTAGGATTGATAGTTTAAGAGCTATAAAAATAACAAATGTTGTGTGTTGCTTTGCTCCTATTCTAAATAGACTTGAAAGATTGTATTATTTGGCTCAGTTAAGTTTTGAATCATGCTTTGATGATAGTAAATGATTGTAGTAATTTTCATAAGCTTTTCAAAAAGCTAAAGAGAATAATTTTTGGTTAAGTAGATTTTTAGTTATAGTTGCTTAAATTTCTGTGGCTATTTCTGCCCAAACCCAGACAGGGTTGCCTTGTTGGTAATGTGTGGCCTTGTTAATAGTATAATTAGCTCTAGGTGTTTATAACAATTTTTTTTTCAATTTTCTAATATTTCTAAAAAGTCTAAAACCACATTTATTGGACATGTGGAACTCTAGTTATAGCTGTTTAAAGTTGCATATTAGATTCTGTCCATGTTTTGGATAGAGATGTGTTTATTGGATTAATTGACCTTGTCAGCTGTAGAATCATCTTAAGATAATAATAAGAAAGTTGTAGGTAACTTTATAAGCTTTTCAAAAAGTTATGAGTCATGTTCGTTGGAGGTCTAGAACTCTAGTTATGCTTCTCTGAAGTTCTTATCAGTTTTCTATCTATAATTGTACCACTGTTGTTTGGGCTGCATGTGCAGTTTTGCTTGTGCAATTATTTTCGTGGTGTAAATGATGTTTGCTGTGGTTGTAGTGAATACCAAAGTTGTAGTTAATTTCATAATATTTCTTGTTTTCAAGTTGCACAACCATAGGCCTGATAGTTTAGGAGTTATGAATTTGACAAATGATCTGTCATGTTTGGTCTATGCTCTGTGTAGATCTAAAACATTGGCATGTTTGACCTAGTTAGCTTTGGAATAAGCTTTTGGTGATAACAACAATGTTGTAGGCAATTTTATTAGCTTTCTATAAAGTCTAGGATCACCTTCTTTAGATGTCTAGATCTCCAGTTATGGATAAAACATGTGTCAGCTGTGCTGCTGTCCAAATTCTATGTTGTGCTTACAAGTTGATTGCTTTCACTTTGCATTGCCTTATGTGTCGCTAAGTGTGACTCATACCTTTCATAGTGTTAAATTAAGTTACCTGTGATCTTAAATTGTGATAGATATTTTTGATGGAATAGCTTAACTCAAGTTATCTTGTGTACCATGCTTGATATGCTTACTATCTTTCAATAATAGATTATGTGATGCATCTCGTATTGCTGTTCTTTTTATTCATACAGTTACATCTATGCATCTCATCTAGGTACGTTAGGTGGACCTAGAGCATGGTGCAGAGCTAACCAAAAGATGGTGAATGGCGGTGGACTATCCAGAAGATAGAAGGACTGGACAAGTGCTAGGATGGGAGATACTCGCCAAGCGAGTGTCATCTAACAAACACTGACCTAGTGTTGGATCTCAGACAAGCCCCAGAGCATTCTAAGTCTCCCACCCATTCTTTTTATAAATACACATGAGTATAACCTTTATATGATGCATTAGGTTGTAGGAGTTGGATGAAAATGGTTGATCCATATATCTTCCTTGTCTAGATATATATACCTTGAACCCTATGTAGGTCCAGGAATGAATATATATGCTTAGCCATGCTTAGTCGGTAGAAGTCGGGTGATTTCCTATCACCTACGAGATATAGGTGGATAACTAGATACGGTTGGCTATATTTGCTATCATGGAAATAACCATGTGATGATGTTATAAATGGAGACCGGGTGGAATCTTATCTATTGGTGGTGTTGTAACTTATAGTGATTTTGTCTATGTTGATTAAGGACCATACTGTTATTGGCACTTCTATCGAGATTGAATGCATGCCTCTCACTGAGCTGGCTAGATAAGTTATTCTGACTGTGAAGCCGAGTAGCTCAACTTAGGCCAGGAATCGTTCTGTCAAAGTGCGCACACTAGAGAAAGTAAGGATATGCGGGGAGCCAAAGGCATGAGTCCAAGGGTAGGTTAGAGTCCTGAACTTCTTGGCAGATTGGTAGTGTCCCTGAGGGTGCGGCACTGGTCGGACCCACAAATGGACCTAAGTTGCACCAATGGTGACCTAAGGCTGCCTTCATGAGGTATGCCTAGGTTTGTGTTAGGAATAAATCTCTAGCTGGCTGGAATCAATTTGAATCATCATCTCTTCCGGATAGTGAGAAACTCGACTAGCTTCAGCATCGTAGTAATACTTGATGGAACTTGATGGTTTTGATGATGCTCAAATTACTACACCGGATATGGTTACTAATGCTTGTTTAGTTTAATTAAGTGATTGCCCTAGTACAGTTGCTAATCTAAGATGCTTAATTGAATAGGTATAATTGGATGCTAAAGATATTATATATCCAAGTATTGTACTTAAGCTTTTTATGCAAAATGTTGTCAAGCTAGCTCCACCGATAAAGCCTTGCATACTCCTTGGGTCATATTATTTCTGATTTATGACGGGTAAGTCTAGCTGAGTACATTCGAATACTCAGGGTTTATCCCACCATGTTGCAGGTGTAGTTCTTGGCCTACTGAAGATGGTGGCTAACCGCCGGTGGGCTTGTCGACTCTATAATGTTCTCATCTATATGCTTTTGTCGGAGGATGTCACTTAAGCTAGCAATATATTTGGAACTTATGTTATTATAATCATTTGAAAGCAATGTTGTTTTCATTAATTGGTTTTGAAACCCAAACTTGTACTATTATTTGTAAACTCATTTGTAATATTATTTCCACTGCAACTCTGTGTATGTGATGTGTATTTGCTTAATCATGCAATCTTGGTTGTGAAGTTGATTTACTGAGGTCCTTCGTGACACTTGGCGGACTACCAAATTTATATGGGCTCAAGTTTGATGATTTGACTGCTTCGGTGGTTGCTATTGTACTTGTGTTCTTATAAATTGGGCAGTTCTATCACACGGGGTTTCACCTCCTGAAGTCCTCTGGAGTCTTCTAGAGTAGTTTTTGTCATGGTTAAGTTTAGTTCTTTTTTACGTTTTGATCCCTCTTTCCAGTTTTCTAGAATAACCCTGCTGAAAATACAGATTCACCAAAAGTTATGGAAATTGTCAGTTTAAACCCCAAAGTTTGTATTAGTGATCTATTTCAAGCATTTATTCAAGTTATGTTGATGGTTTATGATGAACAATAACTACCATCGACACCCCACCTGTCAGGATGTGATAAGGAGATTTGGGCACATAGCTAGGCATGTTCAGCATCTTCCACCTCCTGCGCCGCTATCTTGTTCATTCTCCAGTGCTGTGGAGAGGGGGATGGTGAACCACGGGCCAAACCAATCGATGAAGAGAAGACACGAAGATTGGAGGCAAGAAGAGTGGATGGAGGAGGATGACTCCTCGAGGAAGATTTCAAGCTTGAACATGATCTCAGAAGGCAATTGTAGCGAGGCCCAAGAAATCCAGGAGAGGGATCTAAAGGGAGAAGGCTGGAGGGTGATGGGAATCGAGTTGTGGGTCTAGGAGATCGTTATCAAGATCGGATGACCCTAAGCAAGGGTGCCATGGGAAACAGAGTGGAAGGCAATCAGGCAAAAGCTTAGCAAGGGGGCTGGAATCAGGTCCAAGGAGGACGTTTCCAAGGTCAGCCTGGTGGATGGCCTCGGTAGGAGCATCGTCCAGGGTAGGAGAATTGGAAGGATGATGGGCGTGAGCACGACATTGTTCTCAATGAAGGTAACCACAACCCTAATCAAGATATTAGATGTTTACATTGCTTAGGCACTGGCCACCATCAAATTGATTGTACCAAAGAACCAATCTACTACAAGTGCAAAGATAAGGGCCATATGGCAATAGATTACAAGTCTGCTGATTCTAAAAAGCTTAAGATGTTTTGTTTTAGGATACCAGGGTAGGGGTTTTATGCTTTGAATTTCCCTAAGTCTAAAATTAAAACACATCAAGCTATTGGCCTGATCACTATTTTAGAGGGGGAAGCTACTGAAGAGAAAATTGATAAAGAATTGAAAATTTTGGTTAGAGAAAAGTGGCATTTTAAAGTGAAGCAGATTCACCATCAAGAATTTCTTGTGGTTTTTCCTGATAAAGGCTCTCTAGATACTTTTGCTAAGCTGTATGAATTCCAAATGTCTCTATATGGCCTAAAAGGGAAAATAGAAAAGACAAAAAGGGATTCTAAAACCTCTACTCTACTTCACACTATCTGGATTATGGTTCATGGAGTTCCTGATCTGGCTAGAGAAGTAGAAGCTGTCAAAGAAATCATAGGTCTGGTGGCTAAACCTCTGGCTGTTGATGAGCTTAGTCACATAAGAAATGAACCAGTGAGAGTTCAGGGGAGATGTAGAAACCTAGGTGCCATTAGGGGCTCTATAGAAATCTTCTTCAGTGGTATGGGCAATATTATCAGGTTTGGGGTTGAAGGGGGAGTCAGGGAGCTCTTAAAGGTGGGAAAGTGGGTCCACTTGATCTCGAGAAGCCTGACGATAAAACTGATAAGGACAAGGATAAATACCACAAGGAAGATCACTCTAGGAAGAGCTTGGGCAAATTTGACAGGATTGGAAAAAAATGATAAGGAGGTGGATTCTAGCCATGAGGAATCAATGGAGGAGGATGTGGAAAAAATGCAGGATGGAGATACTAGAACCTATATCACTATTCCCTTAGCTGCTTTCCATCTAGCATTTGGGATGGTAGCTATGGACCAACGTGATGGTCCCCTGATGCTAGTAAGGAAAAGGGTAGTTCTGAAGGAGTGAAGTTAGTTAAGAGGAAATTTTAGAGAAGATGCTAGAACCATCCGAGTCTCAAATTCTGGTGCACGGTAGAGATGGTCCTTACTCGATGGAGAAAGCTAAGTGGCCTACCCTTAGCCTTCCTAAGGAAAATGAATATGTGGAAGGCCATACCTAGGAAGAGACTCTACTGGTTGAGAAGAATCAGGCTACTGCTCCTGTCTTTTAGAGTTCACAGGCAAGGGGGCTTGTTGAACATCTTGGACAGTTATAGGAGGACGAGGATATGTTGGATTCTCTTTCTAACCTGAGTACTGATAAAGATGAGGAAAGCCAAGGGTGGCTGGCTCCTAAGCCTAGGAATATAAAGAAGAAATTCTCCAAGCCAGTGGTGGCTACTAGGTTTAGTAAAAGGATTCCTAGGGATGACATTCCAATTGCTGAAAAGGCTTCTTCAAGGGCTGTGGCCAAAAACACTATTCTAGGTACCACTCCTTCCAATCCTTTTATTATTCTTAGTAATACTCCCTCTGCTTTGTTAGAAAATGTTCTAAGTGATTTGAACATAGTTGTGGATGATGCTGAGGAACAAATAGGGGCTTTTAGGGCTGAGGAATTAGCTAGAGCTGCCTTGGCTAAAGCTAATTACAAGGTTTTTTAGAAAAATAAAAGGATAGAGATAAACCCCATGATGAGGAAGGTTTTGATGACATGTCCATGGGAATTATCAACAATAGTATGAGACTAATGTCTTCTATCACACCTAATGATGAGATGACTAGGGGGTCATAAACTGTGCTAGAGAAAGTTCTGTCACTATGACCTCCAAGGGAGGAGGCCCTAGTGATAGCTCCACGAATGATACTCAATGAGGATTTTATTCTGGAATGTTAGGGGTTTAGGGAAGGCCAATAGGAGAAGTTGGGTCAAGGAGCATATCCTTACAGAAGATCTTGATATTGTGGCTATACAGGAAACTATCAAGCAAGATTTTATTGATATAGAACTAAAAGAGCTTTCTGGTAATACAGATTTTAACTGGTTATGGGTGCCTGCTAGGGGACATTTAGGGGGCTCCTTACTAGGGTTCGGTTTGATGAGTTAGAAATAGAAGGCTCTCATCTGGGTTCCTTTTTTTGGCGGTGTTGGTAAGAAACAGGTGCACTAATCACAGGTTTGGGGCTTTGAACATATATGGGCCTACCCAACATTCACATTATGTTGATTTTCTCGAAGAGGTTTAGGATTTTTGTGCTAACAAGAACTTACCAATCCTCATGGGTGGGGATTTCAATTTGATTAGAAATAACAAAGAAAGAAACTAGGGTCAAGGGGACCCTAGGCTCATGGATTTGTTTAACAATTTTATTGGAGATCTCTAGTTGAGAGAAATTCATATCAATGGGGTGAAATTCACTTGGTCTATCAAACAACAAAACCCAACATTAGTTAAGCTAGATAGAATCTAGGCTACTATGTGCTGGGACATACATTACTCTACTTCTTTTGCGCGGTCTAAAGCTAGGGTGGGCTTTGACCACTCTCCTTTGGTGTTGGACACTATGGAACAATGAGACAACAAGTCCAAATATTTTTATTTTCAAGAGAAATGGCTTTTATCAAATGATTTCACAAATATGGTGAAGGATAAGTGGGCTGATAGGAAATCCTCATTCACCACTGATAGTTATTACCTGGATGTGTGGCATGGGTGCCTTCAATCTCTAAGGAAATACTTGAGGGGGTGGAACCTAAAAAATATTGGGGAACAAAAGGCAATTAAACTAGGTTATTCCAAGAGGGTGGAGGAAATTGACTTGATAGTTGAGAAGAGGCTCCTTTCTATGGATGAATGGGAGGAAAGAATAGGTCTAGAAGATAAACTTGATGAAATAAATAGATTGGAGGATCTTCAATGGAAACAAAGAGCAGGGAAGAATTGGGTTTTGCAAGGGGATGCAAATACCCACTTCTTTTAGCAATTCGTTAATGGTAGGAGGAGGAAAAAGGCTATTGCTTATCTAGACTCCGAGGGGGGAGAAATTAGGGGACAGAAAGATATCTCCAACCACATTGTTAATTACTACAAATAGTTGTTTGGGCATAATGATCCCTACCTCATGGAGTTAGGGGATTCTTTTTGGCATCAAGAGTTAACTCTCGATGAGACAGACAAAGTCAGTTTGATAAGCCCTTTCTCCAAGGAGGAGATTAAAGGGGTTACCATGGATATGAAGAAAATTCTACTCCAAGACCTAATGGGTTCAGTGTTAGCTTCTTTAAGAACTATTGGGAAGTGATTAAATGGAGGTGTTGAAAAAATGTTTTATGACTTTTGGGAAAACAAGTTGGATATCAAGAGGCTGAATTATGGGGTCAACCATTAGTGCCAAAACTAAAAGTGTAGGATCTCTGGAAGAGGAAATGGCCTAGAGGGGGGTGAATAGGCCTGTAAAAATTCAACTCAAATAGCTATTAGAATAGGGGGCAGCACTGCCGCTCAAGCAAATAAAGTCTGCTAAACTTGAAACTTTGCTAACAGAATCTATATACTACTAATAGTTTACAGCTGCAACAGAAAGGTAAACACCAGCTCGAAGACTAGTTTCCATAGAAAGTTCACAAGATTAAAAATCTAACTTCCAAACCCTAAACAACACAACCTCAACAAGTCAAACTGCAGGAATGTAAAGGTGAAGCACACGAGACACAAAGATTTATCCCATGGTTCAGCTTACCACCAAGGCTTGCCTAAGTCCACATTATTGAGGTGCCACCAAAGGCAAGCTTGCCACAAAGGCTTGCTCTTTCCTCATTCTCAAGTCAAGAGAATGAACTCTTGAGATGAGGGGTGACGTATTAGTTGCAAGAGAGAGTTTATAGACCTCCATAGGCTGCCACACGAAGAGGCAAGCTCAAGGGCGACGCCTAGCTGGCTAGGAGCAAGCTCCAAGAGTAACAAACCCTAGAACCGCTGGCCAAACATGAACCAAATGATCTTTTGACTTTGGGAATCAATGGATCCACTCTCTAATCGAGTTTTGCTGCCTTTTCTCTCAAGTTTTGATCTTTGGAATCAAAGATGGGCTTGAGGGAGGGAGGAGCAACAATGGAGAGGTGAGAGAGAGAGCACTGTTCTCTTTTTCAAAGTTAGACGCGCTGAGGAAGAAGACTGAGTAGATAACCATTATGGGCTGGGCCTGGAGGTATAAATACCTCGGCTGGCCCAACGGTTACTTGAGGGCAGCACTATCGCTTTCTTATGGGTGGCACTGCTGCCCTAGCCAAAGCAGCTGAGAATTGGATGAATTTTGGCTGGCTACTTTGACTAGGTATGAGGATGTGTTTCTGGAGTTTTGAGCATCTGGTTGCACAATTGACGAAATGTTCTAAAGTCCCCATTTATACTACGGCTTTTCCTAAACTCAATATTCAAAATGAAAATGAATGTAAAGCATCTTGAGTCTAGCAAGGCCATCCTTTGAAACTTTGGGGTACCTGCAACCTGTACATCATCATCTTTTTTGAATCCCTACTTGTCATCTCGATAAATCTCATTAGTCCTCTAATTAGGTGGTCATCAACGCCAAAACCCACAATAAAGGCTTGATTGCACTTACAATCTCCCCCCTTTTGTGATTGATGACAACCCAATTAGAGCTTACAAAAAAATATGAAATAGGAACTGAGATTTACGAGCCATGGGTGTAGGAGCCTCCCCTAAAAATATGAATGGAGATTTGAATTCTCAGATTTGGCACGAAAGCCAAAGTTCACATTTTTAGGTGAAAAGGGGCCTCCCCCTACATCCATGCTAGCTATGGGTAACTGAACATGATACAACATAATTAAAACAAGTTCAGCACAATAATCAGGTCAGTTCAAACAGATCAACGATTGGCTACAGAAGCACAGGGCGGCACTACCACCCTGACTTAAATAGTCAGAACATAGCCAAACTTACCACAGCAGGAAAAGTATGAATCTAAAGCAGTTAACACATAGAATATGACAAGCTAAACATTTAATCTTACATACATGTCCATGTCCAAGATGAATTAAGACTAAAAGTAGCAAAAATTACATTAAAATAGTTTTGAGCGACTCTCAACTCAAAACCTAACAACTACTCTTATCGAATCTGGACATGAAGCGCAGCTACAGCATAATCATGGCGACAAAAATTGAATTGAATTAACCCCTCTAACTTCTCTAATTCTCTCCTCCTTTGGCATCAAGTATCAAAAAGAGATGAGAAAAAAAAGAAAAACTCACTCATCCTCATCATCATTGTCAATGCAAGCTTGTCTAGCAACGTGAGTAGTGGAAGTGAAACGTCCTGAACGACGGGGTGGAATTGAAGAAGAGGTGCCCGCCTGATCCGCTAGAGGAGGACGAGGCCTCCTAGGGTAGGTGCGAAGCAAGCGCTCCTGAACGGCTAGGTCTACCTCAGCAGGATGTATCTCATCATCATCACCTCCTTGCTGCCCCTGTGGATATCCATGATATTCACTGCCATAATACTGACTAAGTGGCTCAAATGATTGCCCAAATTGTTGTCCATATGGCTGGTAAGACTGCTAAGATGGATACCCATAGTACTAACCATACTATGATCCCTGGGGCTGCTAAAAAGGCTCCTCACGCTGCTGCTCATCCTCAGAAGAAGTGTCAGAGAGACTAGGCATGTCAGGAAACTGAGGTGGAGCACGAATGGGTGGAAGAGGTGGAAGACCAGCTGCCTCCCTAGTTGCCCGGATGGCTCCCTATTCTCCAATCTATTCTCATAAGCACACTGAGAAGCATAAGCACAATGAGCAAAGGTTCCCTTGATATACTTGCTCAACCTATTCCACCTTAATGGCTTCTTCCTCCTTTGTGTCCTGGAGGACTGAGGAATGTCCTCCTGAGCAGCAAAGGAGCCTCATATGGGACCTCCAGTAGGATATTGAGGAGCTGAGCTCAATCCTCCAAAGCCATAATGAGTCTTCTTAATCTCATAGACTCTATGCTCACAATCATATGGAAATCTCATGCGTGTCACCCTCTCAATCATGTGCATCAAGTAAGGAGCATAGGGTAAAGATCTCTACCCATCATCCATAGCATAGGCCAACTCAACCCAAATAAACCTAGGCACATTAAACCTTTTACCATCTGGAAACCTAGACAACACATTAGTGATATAGCCATTTAAATTAGTTGCATTGTCCTTTGGGTTAATAGTTACCCGAATCAAGTTGTTCATGATGTAGTAGAGACTCTTGAGCTTGATCCTTGACCAATCTGGAACAGCTAGATCTTGTTCCTCCCACATGAAGCTCACTTCAAAAGGTTCAAGATGGTTCACATTATGAATCCTATCAAAGTTCCTATGCTCACATCCAAAGCCAAGAATGCGACAGAAAGTGACAAGGTCAACTCTATAATGGCGTCCATCTATCATCCAATGTATCTCATCCCCGTTCTGATCCTAGAAGTAGGTGGCACGGAACTGTGCTAACACTTCCTTGTTCCAATCATGCCTAAAACCCATGATCTCAGTCAAATCAAATCTATCACAGGTAGTGAGTGCAACATTGAACTCCTTTCTGCCTTGCAAGTCTCCAAAGTCAATGAATTGCATGTTGTTGATTTTTCCTGTCTTCTTGGATAGTATTGCTATGGCATAGAAATCAGATTGGAAAGCATTCCAAAATCTGTAGTCAAGATCATCATTCCTTTCCTCAGCATAAGGATTGATTTCTCTAGCCTCTGCAACCTTCTTTACACTCAAGGAATAATTAAGTATCTTGTAATTGTCTTTGTCATGAGGTGGAATGAAAACAAATACACTATTGTTGTCCCTCATGTAGCTATTATCAAACATTGAAATATGTGGAGGTGAATCAACTATCATAGGTATTGTCCTTCCAATTCTATCAGTCCTTTGTTCATCTACAAAATCTTCATCAACGGTCCTATCACTAGGAACATAGGATGCCTGTCCTTTGCCTCTCTTGGGCTTGTGCTTGGATGCTAGCTGCTTCTGCTTTCCGTGACCTTCTCCACTTCCTTGTCCATGTTCCATCTATCCATATAAGTAGGACTTGATAAGAGTGTAGGATCGGCTTTGCCTATTTTAAAGCCTTGTTTAAGCAAGAATTTAAGGCATTCATACCATGCTCTTGGTGCTTGTTTCAGCCCATAGAGTGCCTTTTGGAGTTTGTAGTTGTGGTTGGGGAACTTAGGATCTTCAAAACCTGGTGGCTGCTGAACAAATACTAACTCTTGTATTGGGCCTTTGAGGAATACACTCTTGACATCCATTTGGTACAGCTTGAAGTCATGATGGCCAGCAAAGGCTAAAAGCATCCGAATTGCTTTAAGCCTTGCCACCGATGCAAATGTTTCTTTAAAATCTAAGCCCTCTACTTGAATGAAGCCTTGAGCCACCAATCTTGCATTATTCCTTGTCATCACACCATTCTCATCTTGCTTGTTGCGAAAAACCCACTTGGTGCCAATGACATTTGTCTTGGGTCTTTCCACCAATGTCCACACTTGATTTCTTTCGAAGTTATTGAGCTCTTCTTGCATGGCCATGACCTAATCCAAATCTCCAAGTGCTTGCTCTACCTTGAGAGGTTCCAAAGTGGAAACAAACGAGTAATATTGACAAAAATTTACTAAATATGAATGAGTTGTTACCCCCTTTCGAATACTCCCAAGGATGTTGTTAACGGGATGATCCCATTGTATAGTTTGGCGTAGCCTTGGATGCTCAACTGCTTCCTGTTCTTCTTCTGGACCTTCAACTCCTTGTTCAAAGATAGGATCTAGGTTTAGCCCTTGAAGTGTTGGTGTAGGAGTTGGAGAAGCTGTTGCCGAGGTGGAGGGGGCGTCACTGCTGCCCTCAGGGGTGGCACTGTGGCCCTACTAATCCTCAGTAGGTGGGTGCTGCCCTTTTTGGTGGAGTATGTAAGCGGAAATTGGTGCAGCAGCAGTCATCATCACTGGCTTGATCTTCTCATGGCCTAACATCGCCAATAGCCATTTGCTTGATTGCCTTACATGGTGGATCCTCCTTTCCTACAACACTTGAATCAACTTGCTCTACTTGAGAGCCATTAGATTCATCAAATGTCACATCTACCGTTACTTCAATTCTGCCCAAGGCTTTGTTGAAGACACGGTAGGCATGCTCATTTGATCCATAACCAAAAAGAATGCCTTCATCAACTTTAGGTGCAAACTTAGAGGTTTTGGGCCTTTTGTTAAGTATGAAACACTTGCACCCAAATACTCTAAAGTATGACACCTTTGGTTTGTTACCGGTCAAAAACTCATATGAAGTCTTCTTGAGCTTCTTGTGTAAGTAGAGGCGGTTGATGGCATGACAAGCGGTCTTGATGGCATCGACCCAAAGGAGGTTAGACGTCTTATACTCATCTACCATTGTCCTTGCCATATCAATGAGTGTCCTATTCTTTCTCTCTACTACACCATTTTGTTGAGGGGTGTATGGAACTGAAAACTCATGCTTGATGCCCTCTTCATCAAGAAATTCTTTAACTTGAGTGTTCTTGAATTCACTCCCATTATCACTTCTTACTTTCTTGATGGGGAGCCCAAACTCTCTTTGTGCCCTTCTAATAAAGGTCTTCACCTTATCTCGTACCTGGCACTTATCATAAATAAAGAATATCCAAGTGAAACAAGAATAATTATCAACAATTACTAAACCATACTTATCACCCCCAAAGCTGAGGTAGGCAACCAGTCCAAAGAGATCCATGTGAATCAACTCCAGTGGTTGAGTGGTGGTCATGATGCTCTTTGGTGGGTGAGGTACACCTACTTGCTTTCCGGCTTGGCAAGCGCTGCATATCCTGTCTTTCTCAAATTGAACATTTGTTAGTCCAAGGATGTGGTTGTCTTTTAAGAGTTTGGCCAAGTTCCTCATCCCAACATGAGCTAGTCGGTGGTGCCATAGCCAACCCATGCTAGATTTTGCCACTAAACAAGTCTCAAGCTTAGCTTTACTTTTGCTGAAATCAACTAAGTAAAGCTTGTTCTTGAGTTTGCCCATAAAGACAATAGAGGAATCCTCCCTCTTAGTGACCTCCACACCCATGTCGGTGAAGAGACAATTGAAGCCCATCTCACATAACTATGAAACAGACAGCAAATTGTACTTCAAAGAGTCAACATGTAAAACATTTGAAATTGAATGCTCAAGAGTGATAGCAACTTTACCAAGTCCAATTACTCCCCCTTTAGAGTTATCACCAAAAATAATATTCTCACTAGGGTTTGTAGTTGGGGAGTAGGATGAGAACATACTCCTTTCTCCCGTTATATGATTTGTACAGCCGCTGTCAAGCACCCAACTTGACCCACTAGAGGAGTATGCCTGCAAAACAAGTTTAGTTCCTTGTTTTAGGTCCCCAATCATTCTTGGAGCCTTGCATGTTAGTCACAAGAATCTTTGGAACCCAAATAGAGGTGTTAAGATAAACATTTCTATTATTGCTAACATATTTGGCAATCACCTCCCCCTTATTGTTGTTCTTCAGCACAAAGCAAGAACTCAAATTTTGACGAGGCGCTTGAGCTTTAGGTTAATAGACATATTTATTTGGAGTGCCTCAGATTGATTTCTTTGATTTTTGGGCCACTTGCTTTGGCTGATAGACCTTCTTTTTAGGCTTGTCATGAGTAGAGGAAATAGAGGTAGTCTTCCCCTTTTTATGGGAGGCAGCACTGTCGCCCCTAATAGCAGTGGCACTACCACCCATGGCAGGACCTGCTATTCGGGGCTGCTGTGCCACCTTCTGTGCAGACTTTTCTGTACATATCTTTCCTCTACTAATGAACTGAACACACTTATAGACATTTACCAGATTTATACCATTTGTCTTGGCTCCTTTGATGTGCCCAAGCCCATCCTTAATATGTGGCTTTCTCCCATTCTTGAATTGTGGCATCTTTGGTTGATTCTCTTTGCCACTTGCTGACTTGTTCATGCACTCTTTGTTCACAAGCTCATTTAGCCTAGCAATCTCTTTTTTCATAGCCTCCATGTTTGCAAGGTTAGTGGAATAAACATTCAAATCAAGATTATAACATTTTCCACAACCTTGACTAGTGGAGGGAGTAGAGTTGTCCATTGCCTTAGAGGGTTGTGGGGTGCTCTCCCAAAGAAGACTATATTGCTCCTCAAGTTTGTTGTGCTTTTGAACTAAGACACAATACTTGTCATTGAGTGCAATATTTGCCTTCTTAGTGAGAGCATGTTCTCTTTGCTCATTGGCCAAGGCCTTTTTCAAAGAGTCCACCTCATTCTCTCTAATGCAAGAGCTTCATCACTAGCAATAAGCATTTTTTTCTTGCTCAAAAAGATCATCATCTCTAGTTACTAGCTTAGCTTGGACACTCTCTAAGTCCTCCATTAGTTTAGTGATGAAGATTTTAGTCTTAGGATCCAAATTTTTAGTTATTTTAACAAATTCATCATCATCACTAAGATCATCATCACTAGAGCTATCACTTAGTTAACTACTAGAGGCATCACTAGGAGGAGGAGGAGGCTTAGTTTTTTTATTTTACCTTCTCACCCTTTGCCATAAGACAAATGTGAGAGGAGTGGTGGTCATCATCATCGGACAAGTTGGAGAAGAGTCTTGGTGTAGAGGATGACTTTTGTATAGTCACGGTTGCCACATTCACATCCTCATCACTTGACTCTTTAGTTGAGTCCCACTCATGCCCAATGTGTGCCTCTCCCAACTGCTTGTACTTCTTCTTATGCTCATGCTTGTCCTTCTTGTAATTGTTCTCTTTCTTCTCATAAGGACACTTGGCATAGAAGTGATCGGTGCTGCCACAATTGTAACAAGTTCTTTTCTTCAGCCCCTTGTGATACTTCTTCATAAACAAGGCCATATCATCAATCTTCTTGAAATTAGCCCCATTATCTTCTTCTTCACTTGAGGATGAAGTTGTATCATAATGGGGTGGTGCTTGCTTGACTTCTTTGGGTTGACTTGTTGATGCTTGCTTGCTGCCCTTTGCTTTGTTGGAGGTGCCTTGTTTGCTTGACTTGTTGGCCTTGAGAGCTACATCCTTGATCTTCATGCCATCAAGCTTGGCTTGCAACTCACCAAGCTTTCTCCTCTCATTTGCTTCTTCTCTTTGCATGTCAAATGTCAATAATCTTCCAAGCAAATCATTTGGAGTGAAGTGCTCAAACTTCTTCTCATCTCTAATCAAGGTGACCACAGTCTCATTTCTAGGTGAGTAAGCTTCTAACATAATCTTCACCACCTTGTGATCATCAAGCTCATCACCACCATAGCCTCTAATTTGACCAACCAAGGTCACCAATCTATCAAACATCTCTTGTGGCCCTTCTCCATCAACAATCACAAATCTATTGAGCTTGGCCATCAACAAATCAATCTTTACCCTTCTTACTTTGTCAACTCCTTCATGGGAAAGGTGCAAAGTGTCCCAAATGCGCTTTGCCACATCTTCATAAATCACTCTATTGTACTCATTTCTATCTAAAGCACTAAGAAGGATGCTTGTGGCTTGACCATTGAGATGAATGACAATAACTTCCTCATTTGTTGGCTCTTTGGGTTTCTCCGGTGGCTCAAATCCACTGCACACAATTTCCCAATGACCGGGGTGAAGACCGATAAGATAAGCCCTCATCAAGCGCTTCCACTTGGCAAAGTTAGTCCCATCAAATTGAGATAACTTGCCCGGGGGTACTTGGATGAAAGACTTGTTGTCACGGTTAGTCAAATGAGAGTAATTAAAGGATATGGCTGCATATTTCTTCTTGTTGGTGGTGCTGCCCCTATCCTTGTTCTTGTTCTTCTTGTTGTTCTTGAAGGCGTGTCACACCCATTTAAAGACCAAATGGAATGCATACTCTTATGTGTGCCTAGAGATCAATCACACATAAGTTAACAAATTATAAAGGAAGTATCAACACAAATGTTATTACATCACGATTATTAACACATTGTCTTTACACAAATGTAGCGGAAGTAAAAATATAAATCTCTCGTGGTAGCTCCAATCACAGGCACATTGACTGGTTGACTGCAAGTCTAGTAATCTTCAGGGAAGTAGGAGTAGTAGTCACTATTTGCACCATCTGTTACCCATCCGGGATTTTTATCCAAGTAAGAAAAATAAACAAGCGTAAGTACATCTCATACTCAACAAGTGTAACATGGGGTTCATGAGGCTCAAAGGCATGACATTGGTTTATCAGCATGTAGCTTTTAATTGGCATAATTTTAGCATATCAATAGCATCAAGATGTCTCAATGTAAACAATAAACATATGATCCATGTGAAATGATTAACGAATAGCAAAAACATATTCATTATTAATGATCAACTATTCCATAAGGGTCCAAGGCCACTCGTGACCATGAGCACGGCTGTTATAACAGTTTGACACTCTACAGAGGTTGTACACTTTCACTGTGAGTCGTGTTGCCCATATGCCCGGGTTAATTACTCCCAAAACACTTCCAAGGTGAGCAGGCAGGTAAACACTATGAAGTCTTTCAAAGGTTCGTCTAACAAGTTAGGGCCATTAGATTCACTCGGCAAACAGATGTAGAGCCCCCCTTCCAAATGGCACAATAACACGCAGCCTATACACATAAGGACAGAGGCCGCACTATACCCGATTCATCAAGCCATTCTTACGCCAAAAAGGTTACCACTAACAAGCTAGAAAAAGTCCTTCTATATGACTAAAACCAGAGTCATATAGCCCTCACAGTTGTACTATAAATCCCGGATGTTCGCTTACAGATAAGTCCTTAAGGAGAGTAACTAGAGCACCAAAAATAACCCCATGCTCTAGTCCCCTTTAAATAGTAATCAAAAGTCATCTTTTAATGTTTATTGCATATTCCATTAGTCAAATTACAAGATCATAGTCCATGTTAAGCACTAGCAATGCTACTCAATGCAATATAATAGGTATCAAGGTATAAGATCAACACTAAGTCATCCTTCACAAGGGAATATATGCATAATGATATTATTTGCTTATTGTGAATAGGATAACAAGGATAATCCCATGCTATACTTGCCTTGCTCAAACTGATCCTGATGATCTTGCTCGTAGAAAAACTCTTGATCCCCAACGAATTGCTCACCGTCTATACTCGATCAACAACAGCAACAACATTCATCTAGAAACAATCATGCATAAACAAACAAGACTATAATTGGAACAGTACACCAATAGTAATAAAATAAGATAAAAAGTCTTTAAAACGAATCTATAACTCACTAGGATCACACAGACGCGAAGATCATAAAAAACGGAGCTAAAACGACGAAGTTATGAATTTACGAAGATTTTCTATAGAAAAATAATTACTTTAATTCAAACTCGAAAATAAAACATCACAAACCTACTGTACAGTACTACTAACATGTAGAGCTCGCAAATACGAACCTAACGCAATTTGAACCGGTTAAATCGGAGTTAAAACGGAGATTCTACGCATGAAATAACATAATGGCATAACTATAAATAAGTGAAAACGTATTTCTGAAGTTACCGTGATCAAAATACACTTTACGAAAAAGAAAACACAATTCAGGAATACGCCTTGGACTGCGTGTAACACCCCAGGTGTTTGGCTTGCATTTATACATTTGCATGGCAGCACATAAGCACATTGATCTCATTATCACATGTGCATCATCCTATGTTTCAATGTTGCAATATGATGTTTCATTATTGCTTATGCATGCATGTATCATATGTGATGTCCCTATGTTATACCTAGTACCCTAGAGGGGTTGTACATGTCCCATGTACCATGTTTCAAGTGTTGCACGTCTCTGTTTCAGTTATTTCAATTGATTGTTTCACATGTTTCAATTGATTGTTTTGTATGTTTCCTGGTGTGTATGCTTATGATCATGTGTAGTTAATACAAGAGTTGGTCAAATAGGTTCATTAGTACCTTAACTATGATTAGGATACTTAATGGAACCATGTTCATGTTGACCATGTTGTCTAATTATGCTCCTAAGTGATAGTTGACTAGGGTTGACCTATAGACCTCTTTTGCTTGACCATTTAAAAAGTGCAACAACAACAACAACAACAACAACATAGCCTTTTGTCCCAAGCAAGTTGGGGTAGGCTAGAGATGAAACCCAAAAGAGACGAGAAACAGGGAGACACATAAAGGGACATAAAGGGCACAAGACAAAAAGAGGTCACGGTTCAGGCACGTTGATTGCCAATCTCCAAGCGCTCCTGTCCATAGCTAAATCCTTGGAGATATTCCACTCCTTAAGATCTCTCTTAACGGACTCGTCCCAAGTTAGTTTAGGTCGACCTCTACCGCTCTTTACATTATCGGCCCGCTTTAGAACTCCACTACGCACCGGCGCCTCAGGAGGCCTCCGTTGGACATGTCCAAACCATCTCAACCGATGTTGAATCAATTTCTCCTCAATTGGTGCCACCCCAACCCTATCCCGAATATCGTCGTTCCGGACTCTATCCCTCCTTGTGTGCCCACAACACCAATGCAACATATGCATCTCTGCTACACTCAATTGCTGGACATGTCGCCTTTTTGTAGGCCAACACTCAGCACCGTATAACATCGCCGGACGAATCGCCGTCCTATAGAACTTACCTTTCAGCTTCTGAGGCACCCTTTTGTCACAGAGAATGCCAAAAGCTTGACGCCATTTCAACCAGCCAGCTGAAATTCTATGCCTAACATCTTCATCAATGTCTCCATCCTTTTGTAGCATCGACCCTAAATATCTAAAAGTATCCTTCTTGGCCACCACTTGCCCATCGAGGCTAACGTCTCCCTCCTCGTGCCTAGTCGCACTGAAATCACACCTCATGTACTCGGTCTTAGTCCTACTAAGTCTGAACCCTTTCGACTCTAACGTGTGCCTCTATAGTTCTAACTTCCTATTAACCCCCGCCCTAGTGTCGTCAACTAGCACCACATCATCAGCAAAGAGAATACACCAAGGGATATCACCTTGTATGTCCCTTGTGACCTCATCCATCACCAAAGCAAATAAATAAGGGCTCAAAGCTGACCCCTGATGCAGTCCTATTTTAATTGGAAAGTAACTGGTGTCGCCATCACATGTTCGGACAAACGTCACCACATCCCTGTACATATCCTTGATGAGGGTAACGTACTTATTTGGTACTTTGTGCTTTTCCAAGGCCCACCACATGACATTTCTTGGTACTTTGTCATATGCCTTCTCGAGGTCAATAAAGACCATGTGCAAGTCCTTCTTCTGCTCCCTATATCTCTCCATCAATTGTCATAATAAGAAAATCACCTCCATGGTCGACCTACCAGGCATGAACCCAAATTGATTTTGGGTCACATGTGTCACTCTCCTTAGGCGATGCTCGATAACCCTCTCCTAGAGCTTCATTGTATGGCTCATCAACTTAATCCCACGATAGTTAGTACAACTTTGAACATCTCCCTTGTTCTTGAAGATAGGTACTAATATAATTCTCCTCCATTCTTCAGGCATCTTGTTAGACCGAAAAATAAGGTTAAAAAGCTTAGTTAACCATACTATCGCTCTAGCGCCTAGGTATCTCCACACCTCAATGGGGATACCATCAGGGCCCATCGCTTTACCTCCCTTCATCCTCTTCAAAGGCTCTCCGATCTCTGCCTCCTGAATTCTCCTCACAAAGCGTCTGTTGGTATCGTCAAATGAGTCGTCCAACTCAAGGGTAGGACCCTCATTCTCCCCATTAAACAGCTTGTCAAAGTACTCTCTCCATCTGTCCTTGATCTCCTCATCCTTCACCAGAAGTCGATCTGTCACATCCTTGATGCATTTTATTTGGTTGATGTCCCTTGTCTTCCTCTCGCGGATTCTAGCCATCCTATAAATGTTCTTCTCCCCTTCCTTCATGCCTAGCCGCTGATAAAGGCCATCGTACGCCTGACCTTTTGCTACACTCACCGCTCGCTTTGCAACCCTCTTCGCTATTTTATAGCCCTCGATGTTGGCTACACTCTTGTCCTGGTGGAGACGCTTGAAACACTCCTTCTTCTCCCTAATAGCCCTTTGCACATCTAGAAGTATTTGTATGACTGTGCACCCTTAAGAAAAGTTATAGCAAACTTTTTGAGGAACAAAAGTTGTTTAATGACTTTCTCATGAAAATGACTAGAACACCCTCAAAAATGGCCCACAAGTCAGTTTGGAGTACTGTTTTAGCACTTGACAAATTGGCCAAGTGTAATTGATTAGCAGTTTCAATGTACCTCTCTTTGAGGCATTGTAACTTGCAAACCCGACCGAACCAGCTCTAGCTCCAATTGATAAAATTGAAGTCCACACATAGCTCTATAATTTTGCTAATTACGCCTTTCACTAATTCAAGCTCTAACCCTCTCAAACAGTAGCTTTAAAACTGAATGCCGTGCTGTTTTGGAGCTCGAATTTTTGGCCAAGTCTTAACTGCACATTAGTTTCCAAGTACCCTCTTTCAGAGCTCTTTATATCACTAACCATGATGAATCAGCTCAAGTGCTAGTAGGCTTGCACCTAGATCTCACTTAGATCTGCCTAAAAGTCTTCTATGACTTCCTCTAACTCTAGCTAGTTGTAGAGATACAACCCTCTGGAAATCAACTGTCAGTCATCTTTTGACTGAATTGTTTGCATGTAGTCCTTTTTGGAGCACTGTAACTTGCAAACCGTGCGGATTTAGGTCAAGTGCTAGTAGGGTTGTATGAAGACCTAATGTATCTCTACTCGAAACTCTACTACCGTGTTGGCTAAATCGAACCGGTTGAGAAGATAACCAACGACCAATATCGACTGTCAGGCTATCTGGTTGACTGAATGGGACATTTTAGTTTTGATGTAGCTCCTTCAGTGAGCTGTAGTTTCAAATGGAGGCTGAACTAGACCAAACATATATAATCTTGTTTGTTGTCCTCATGTAGCTCTACAGCAAGATGAAAATGGTTTAGTTTTTGGATGAGTGGATTGGGAGATAGAGGTGGAATAAAATCGCTGTTCAGAGAAATGTTTGCAGTAGAATTGCAGCTTCTTTAGGTTTCGAATTTGAAGTTTCGCATGTCGTGGCCGACCAGCTTCTGAGCCTAGCTGCCGCGTGGCTCTCCCGTCGCGCGAGCGAGTGCCACGGTGTCGGCGTGCGCGTGTTGAAGTGGTAAATCGAGCGCTTCGCCTGCTGCCTCCCTCGGCCATTCAATTGCTGCTCTTCCTCCCTCTGCCTGTTCTTCTCTTCTGCCATGAACAGCAGTAGTAGGAGCAGCGACGCCACCATCGGAATCCATCGCAGACACCGCACCTCGCCCTAATCCACCTCGCTAGCAGCACCTTGGCATCCTCCTCTCCACCTCAGACCTAGCAGCGTCGTCATTATTCGCAGAGGTGAGGAGCCTCGTCGTCAGCGGCTGCCATGGCCACCATTATCACCGCGAGATCGACCTCGCCGTGGCCATGCTCATCCTGTCACCCTCTTTCCTCTCTTGCACGTGTTCTAGCTTGGAATTAGGTCGCTGATGGTTGAGTCGAAGTCCGTTGACCAATCCGCTTACCGAGCTTGCCAGAACGCCTCGTGTTCTGACCTCACCATGGTCGTCG
Organism: Saccharum hybrid cultivar R570; assembly: GCA_038087645.1. Taxonomy (NCBI): domain Eukaryota; kingdom Viridiplantae; phylum Streptophyta; class Magnoliopsida; order Poales; family Poaceae; genus Saccharum; species Saccharum hybrid cultivar. The sequence goes on from JAQSUU010000520.1 coordinate 11,460,213, forward strand.
GTCGCCGTGTCCGTGGCCATGCACCTTGCTGTGACTTTACCGGCGCTAGACCCAGCCCTAGCTCTCCATCCTGAGTCCCTTAAGCTGTCCCTATGCCGCACCGGTGGTCTCCTTCGTCGGAGACGGCGAGACCATCGCCGCAGCTAACCGCCGCCGCACGCACAGCTCGGCCATGCCGCCTTTGACGCCACTGTCTGAGCCTAGAACCCAAACTCAGTTAACCATCAAGCCTAGTAGATGCGCGGGGTTATGGGGAACACGCTGGTGCTTGCCCCTTCGCCGGAAAGTTCACCGCCGGTGAGCTATGGCCGATCAAAGTGCCGCCCTGCCTCTGTCCCTATGACGTGTGGGTCCAGGTTGACCTCGGGTCCCAGTCGTCAGCCCCTGGGGGTACATAGAGCTGGGTACATGTAGTTGCATCTAGGGTTTAGATGTTTTCGTTTTTAATCTTTTCCAGATTTGAGATATAACTTTGGAAATTCATATAAAATTGTAGAAAAATCATAAAAAGGTAAATGAGGACTTTTTGGAATCCTCAAGATGTGTACTATGCAGTTGTGTATTAAAATATTACATGTTAGTTGATGTTTTCTGGAGTTTGAAATTACTTTTGATAGGCATTTTATTTAAATGTGTGATTTTGGTAATTTGATATCTCACTGTACAATGATCCTTTTGCTATGAAAATTTTGTGGAAGGCTTATCATGATATGGTGTTGCTACTGTTAAAGTTTCACCATGTTTGGAGGTCATATGCTCCAATTATAGTTGTGGCTTTGAATATGCTTTTATATAGCTTATCCTTTTGTTTATTATGATATCTTCTAATCTACTTGTCAATTTGAGATGAAATTTTTATAGTAGCCTATGTACAGTGCATAGTAACTACTGTAAATTTTGTAGAATTGTTGGAGTACTTTTGCTATATATTGACTTATTGCCCTAGTTAATTGATTAAATGGAATAGTAATAGGAGATAAGTAGTGGGGTAAGTAACATGATGCTTTCTGGTGTTCTTCAAGCATGGACTTGCTATCGTTTAAGTTGGATTGACCTTTTGTAATGTTTGTGTCACCACTTGCACATTAGCACGATAATTCCTGTGTAGGTCTTAAATTGCAAAGCGTGGCTAGATATGCGAGTAGGTGTGTGAACCGGAGTTGATTGCATCGAAGTGATTTGAATAGAGCACCACATGACTTGGTTTTGTGCTCATGATGTTGCAATATCATTACATTCATCTTCACATCATTCATGCATGTTCATAAATCATCATGTTATCCTTGGTGCATACATGAAATTCATTGGATGCATATACATGCAATAGGTGTGCCGAGGATCGTGTCTCGAGCGAAGTCTCACTGGGCGTGGAACCTGAAGTTGGAGTCCGTTCGGGGGCCGGAGGTCTAGTCCGGCGAAGCCGGAAAAGACGTGGAAACCGTTCTTGAAGTTGACCCTTGATCTATCTTCTTTCGGTTAAGGCAAGCCCCAGAGCATTATAAGCCTCCTACTTTCAAAGCAATTATCTATATATACATGTTATATGTATTGCTGCATTACGTGATAGGAGTTGGTTGGAAACCTTTGCTGCATTGATAACACTCCTTGTCCAGCAATTTGAACCTTGAATCCTATGTAGACAGGATCGTATCTATGCTTAGCCCTGCTAAATTAGACCAGTAGAAGTCGGGTGATTTCCTGTCACCTGCGAGATATAGGGACTTATCAGGTCATGGTTGGCTATGTTTGCTATCGTGGAAATGAACCATGTGTTAATGAAATAAAATGAGACCGGGCGGGATGACGATAGTGAAGCAGCAAGGCATGGAGGTCTTGGGTGTGGATCTATCCCCGTCTGTGTCGATTAAGGACCGAGACCTAGAGCCTTCTATGTCATTTTGAATGCATGCTTGACATTTAGTTGGCCGGCCTGAGGTTGCCGACCGCGAAGCCTAGTAGCTCAACTCAGGCTGCGAAGTCGAAAAGTGAAAGTCGCCTCGGAAGGGAGCCAGAGGGTCCAAGGGCTGGTGAGTTAAAAGTCCTGAGCATCCTGGCCACTGGTATCCCCGAGAACGCGACGCTGTTTGGGCCCACCCTGAGTTGTACCAAAGGTTATCTATGGCTGCCTTTAGCGGGGTTTGCTGGGTGAGTGTCAGGAATACCCCCCTCAGCTGAGTTGGAATCGATTCGAGTCACCGTCTCTCTCGGATAGTGAGAAACTTGACTGGTTATCTCCAGTGTAGATACACTAATTATTGATGATGGTTCAAAATTGATGATAATGATGATGATGGCCTTATTATACCTGCTATGGTTAATATTATTTGCTCCTAATAAAGTGATTGCTCTAGTACAGGTGCTAATCTAGATGACAGGTTAATGATTATTAACTTGATGCTTAAGCATTAGTGGTTACTTATCTGTAATAAGCTTTTCTGCAATTGAGTCAAGCTAGCCCACTTTATAAAGCCTTGCATACTCCTTGGTGTCACTTTGTTTTTGGTTTTTGTCGGGTAAGTCTAGCTGAGTACCTTCTCGTACTCAGGGTTTATTCTCACCTGTTGCAGGTAGCAGATTCGTACTTGTTGCTGCAAGTATTGTCTTCGCCTTGTGGGTGTGAAGACTAGACCATTTGGGCATGGTCTCTGTAGTATCTCTTCTGGTATGCTTTTGCAGGATGTGGCTCTGTACTGGCAGTATTTGACTTCAAATGGTTTCAGAAATTATGTTGCTTCCGCTAATCTTTACTTTGGTTTTTGTAATAAATTATTCGTACTCCGATGTATGAGAGCTACTTATGAACTATTGTAACAAGTGTTGTGTTATGTTGAATCACTACGATCTTGGCTTGTTATGGTTTGGTTTGAAATCCCTCATGATTTTGTGGACTACCGGAGTTATATGGGCTCAAGTTTGAGAATTTGATCGCTTCAGCGATTGTTTTTGAACTTGTGCTCTTATAATTTGGATGGTTCTGTGACACTGCGGGTTCTATATTTAAAATTTCTAGGGATTCTTTAGCAAAAGTACTGGCCAAACCGGTATCTATGAGTCTCGGCCGTTAGATTTTAAATGGACAGCTCAGATTGGTTTAGGGAAACAACCGGCGGCGCTCCGGCCGGAACAGTGGCCCGACGACGAATTCCGTGGCGGCGCCATGGCCAGAGATAGCTATCTCGCGCTACAGAGCATCATTCAACAAGGAGAAGGTACCGAGAGAAAGAGCGAAGCATGACGATCTCACCTCACACGAAAACGGAGGCAAAGAGGAACCAAGGGAGGCGTGCGGCTTGGAGAGGCGGACGACTAGGGCTATGGCTCAAGCATGGCCTCCTCGGGATGATGTCGGTCCTCCGCTTTGGTGTAATATGGAGCGGAGGGATGTGGCACCCGGTTTATATAGCCTGGTGATGCTCTAAACAAGGAAGAAAGGGATATGGGAGGCGGATTCGATCGGTGGTGAACAAGGAAAGGAAATCGAACGCCGGCGTGAGGAGGAAGAAGGCGTCCGACACACGGGCCCGTGGCATCAGCGTCAGGCAGGGAAAGGAAGGCGGCGCGCGTGCGTCCAGGCGACTTGCTGGGCTCGGCCCAAGTGGGACGCTGGGAAAGGAGAGTGGGCCGCGCGTGGGAGGCAGGCCGAAGCGGTGGGCTGCCGGCTGTGGGCTGAGCTGGGCCGAAACCGAGAAGAGCAATGAAAATCCTTTTCTTTTTCTTTTCCCCATATTTCAAAGCATTTTCAAATGGAATTTTGAAATTCTATTTGAGTTTTCAAATAGAGCACACAATACAAAATATTATGCAGCAACATGAATGCACAATCATGTTTCTACCCTTATATTTGATTTTATGTTAATAAAAAATATTATTTTCTAAATTTGTATGCTCACAAGAATACATAAAAAATCATATTCACCTATTTGAATTGATGCAAATTTTTGGGTGTTACAATTCTACCCCCCTTAAGATGAATCTCGTCCCGAGATTCGGCTGATGCTTACTCGAACAGTTGCGGGTATGTTTTCCTCAGATCCTCTTCTCTTTCTCAGGTGGCCTCATCTGCAGTGTACCGATTCCACTGAACCTTACACATCTTGATGGTTCGACTCCTCGTGACTCTTTCAGCAGTCTCTAAAATTCTAACTGGAAACTCTTCATATGTGAGATCCTCTTTAACAGTGAGCTCCTCTAATGGAATCTGCTCCTCTGGTACTCGCAAACATTTCTTAAGTTAAGACACGTGAAACACATCATGTACACCTACCAAACTCTCAGGTAATTCCAACTGATACGCCACCTCACCACGTCTCTATATGATCTTGAAAGGTCCAATATACCTTGGTGCCAATTTCCCCTTCATGTTGAACCTTTTCACACTCCTCATTGGCGATACTTTCAAGTAGACATAATCCCCTACTTCAAAAGTTAACTCTCTCCTCCGAGTATCAGCATAACTTTTCTATCGGGACTGGGCTATTTTTAGATTATCTCTAATCATTCTTACTTTTTTTAGCATCCATGAGTACATCAGGCCCAAACACTTGACTTTCCCCTGTCTGATTCTAGAACAACGGGGTTCGACACTTTCGTCCATACAGAGCCTCAAACGGTGCCATCTGAAGACTCTTCTAATAACTATTGTTATAAGAGAACTCTGCATAAGGCAAACTCTTATCCCAACTAGTACCATATTGTAAAGCACAAGCTCTCAACATATCTTCCAATATCTGATTAATTCTCTCCGTCTATCCATCTGTCTATGGATGGTAGGCTGTACTAAAGTTCAGCTTGGTTCCTAGTGATTCATGTATCTTTTGCCAATAATGAGATGTAAACTGGGTACCCCGATCAGACACAATTTTCTTAGGAACTCCATGTAGACTCATTATTCTTTCCATATACAATTTAGCCAACTTTGCACTGCTATATGTAGTCTTAACTGGCAGAAAATGAGCAACCTTTGTTAGACGATCTACTATTACCCAAATTAAATCATACCCTCTCTGAGTATGTGGCAACCCAACTATGAAATCAATACCAACTTCTTCCCATTTCCATTTGGGTATCTGCATAGTCTGTAATAATCCTACAGGTCTCTGATGTTCAGCTTTCACCCTTTGACAAGTGTCACACAAAGCAACATATTCAGCAACATCTATTTTTAAACCATACCACCAATATTTCTCTCTTAGATCCAGATACATCTTAGTACTCCCAGGATGTATGGAATAAGCTGACTCATGAGCTTCACACAGAATTGCCTCTCTGATAGTCTTATCCTCAAGCACACACAGCCTTTTTCCAAACCATAGCGTACCATTATCATCCTTATGGAATCCTGGTGATTTGCCCTTCGCTATATTCTCTGCTATCTCTCTCAACTTTTCATGTTTCAACTGACTCTTGCGTATTTCTTGCTCCAGAGTAGGTTCTAGTACCAATTCTACTGCATTGGTGGTAAACCCTAAGTTTAGATGCTCGCATTCAGCACACAACTCTCTTGGCATAGGCATTACTTGTACTTCATTAGCGTAGCTTTTCCTACTAAGTGCATCAGCAACGACGTTGGCCTTTCCTGGGTGATAATGCACCTCCAGATCATAGTCCTTTATCAACTCCAACCATCTACGCTGCCTCAAGTTCAGATTTGATTGAGTGAAGATATACTTCAGACTCTTGTGATCAGTGTATATATCACTCTTATGTCTAATCAAATAATGTCTCCATATCTTTAGTGCATGAACCACTACAGCTAATTCCAAGTCATGAGTAGGATAATTTAATTCATGCTTTCTCAACTGTCTTGATGCATAAGACACAACTCTACCTTCTTACATAAGAACACATCCCAAACCCAAACGAGATGCATCACAGTAGATAGAGAAGTGTTTACTCAGATCTGGCAAGACTAATACTGGTGCAGTGGTCAATCTTTTCTTCAATTCCTCAAAATTAGCCTGACACTTCTCAGACCACACAAACTTGGCATTCTTCTCCAATAGTGCAGTCATTGGCTTCGCAAGCTTAGAAAATCCCTCTATAAATCTTCTGTAATAGCCTGCTAATCCCAAGAAACTACGGATCTCACTCACATTGGTTGGTGGCTTCCAGTTCAATACATCTTTCACTTTGCTAGGATCTACTGATATTCCTCCATTTGAGGCAACATGACCAAGAAAGAAAACTTCCTTCAACCAAAACTCACATTTACTCCGCTTGGCATATAGCTGGTGTTCTCTAAGCTTTTGCAAGACCAACCTCAAATGTTCGGCATGTTCCTCCTCAGTCTTGGAGAATACTAGGATATCATCAATGAATACTACTACAAACTTGTCCAAATATTCCATGAACACCTTATTCATCAAATACATAAAGTATGCAGGGGCATTAGTCAGACCAAAAGACATCACTGTATACTCGTATAAACTATACCGTGTGGTAAAAGCTATCTTTGGTATATCACTAGCACGAATCTTTAATTGATGATATCCAGAACAAAGATAAATTTTGGAGAACATACAAGCACCTCTCAACTGATCAAATAAGTCATCAATTCTAGGCAACGGGTACTTATTCTTGATAGTAACCTCATTGAGAGACCGATAATCTACACACATCCTCTGAGTGCCATCTTTCTTGTCCACAAAAATCACTGGTGCTCCCCAAGGTGAAGAACTAGGATGAATGAAACCCTTATCCTACAACTCCTTAATTTGTTTCTTAAGTTCTTCTAATTCATCTACTCCCATTCTATATGGACGCTTAGCTATGGGTGCAGTTCCAGGTAATAATTCAATAATAAATTCAATGTCGTGGTCTGGTGGCATACCTGGCAATTCCTCGGGAAACACATCGGGGAACTCCTCCACAACTAGGTCCTCCTTGTTGGCACCATCATTAAGCTGGTTCACTGTAGCAGTCTCTTGTTTTTGCACTTTCACATCAACCCTGATCCTATCTCCCTTCGATGTTATCAGCACTACTGATTTCTCCTTGCACTGAATCTATGCTTGTTGTTGCATCATTCAATCCATTCCCAACATGAGATCAATCCCAACTGTTCTCAATACTATAGGACTCACCTTAAACTCTACCCCCTTAAAATGAGACTAATCGGAAGACAACGATAAGATGCTGGCATGCACCAGGTGAGTTTACTAATATAGGGTTCTTCATGGCACACAAATGAATTCTATGTATTCTAACAAATGCTTGTGATATGAAAGAATGTGATGCTCCAGAATCAAAAAGAACAGTGGCAGGAGTGGAATGGACATCGAACGTACCAAGCATAACTTCTGGTTCCTCCACTACTGTTTCTTGAGACAAGTGGTTCACCCTTCCAGTGTTAAGCACAGACTTCTGGTGACTACCCTGCCTCTAGGGAGTCTGCTAGTTGGGCTTCTCAGGGCAATTGTAAGACAAGTGACCTTCTTTCCCACATCGAAAACACATGTTGAGGGTATTGGGAACACTAGTCTTCATGGGAGTATTATTGGAAGGGCCCTGACACTGAGTCTGATTCCCACTCTGCTGCGGAGGGCATTGGTTGCCATTCTACGGTTGGAATGGGGGACGTTGCGGGAACTGATTGTAGAAAGGGACCTGACCACGATTCCACTGACCAGAAGGACGCCTCTGTTGATTTCCTTGCTGGAAACCAGTACGCGGACGAGTGTTACTACTGGAGGCCTGTCCCTAAAGCCTTTTCCTCTTGGCATCCATCTCCTTGCGCTTGTTATCCACCACGATAGCGCGGTTCACAAGCATCTGAAAATTGGGATAAGTATTGGACATCAGCTGTAATTGTAGTCCATCATACAATCCCTTCAGGAAGCGGCGCTGCTTTTCACTGTCATTAGCCACCTCATGTGGAGCATATCGTGACAACTGGGCAAACCTGTCATGATACTCAGCTACAGACAATGACCCTTGGGTCAAGTTCCTAAATTCCTCTGCCTTCAGTTCTATCATCCCTTCTGGTATATGGTAAGCCCTGAAGTTTTCTCTAAGCTCCTACCAAGTGACTGCGGGAGCATTGGCGGGGCGACCATACTCATACGATTCCCACCAATCCTGAGCTTCTCCCTGGAGTTGTCCAGAAGCAAACAACACCTTCTGCCGGTCATCACATTGTGCAATGTTGAGCTGCTTTTCCACGGCACGAAGCCAATCATCCACTTCTAATGGATCAGTGGCATGCATGAACACTGGGGGATGACCCTTCAAAAACTCACCATGCTTATCACGTGGTTGTGCCCCAGCAACTGGCTGATTCTATTGGTTCTGCACCAGTTGTTGCATAAGCTGTGTCTGCACTGCCAATAGTTGCTCAATAGTTGGTGGTGGTGGTGGTGGTGGATTTGGGGGAATACCTCCATGACCCCTGCCTCTTCCTCTTCCGGTCATCTGCCATCCATAAAAATGCAAACTTTGAGATTTCCATGTTATCAACCACTTAGAAGATAAAAGAATGAGATCTGAAAGTTTTCTGGGCGAATATCAATATTAATAGTTTGGTAAATTAATCTTGCATCGAGCTACATAAGTCCAATAGAGGCGTGCTTTATATGGTTAGAAATCTTATGAAGTTCTCCACAACTTTTATTTGGACCATAAGATCATATTCTGTCGTTAAGTAAATGAAAAATAAGGCGCAACAGAAACTATTCCAGATTTCAGACTGTGCAGAAACTTTAACTTGTGACAGTTATATCTCTTGAACCAGATCAGATAAAAAGGTGATTCTAGTGGCATTTGAAAGGTTCTTAAGCCTAGTTTCTCTCATAAAAATTTCATAAATGTTGCATGATCCGTTTTTGAACCATAGCAGACACATTGCAGACTGCTCCAGAAAACAGCAAGGATAGAAACGTGATAATACCAAACCCAACTATTCCCTTGACTATTAAACTTATTGTTCTTAAAAATGAAACTTGTAGACATGCCTACAAGCCCCAACACTCATAACAAAAATCCAACTCACACATAAGAATAATGATAAAGCAACTATCACACCAAAGTTCAAACCACACGATAGACTCGAAGACTCAACTGACGTTACTAAGAACGTTCTTATTACATAAATAACTCTTATTTTCTAGGGACATGGCTCATGCTCTAATGTCTCATAAATCTTGGTCATGCCTTGGTTTGCTCGGAGTTCATCAATTGTTGCCTGGCACCTCTTGATGGTCTTCCCCTGTGCCTTCACCATCTCCTCTAACTGCAGCTTCCTCTCCATCATATCATAGACAAGGTTCACCATCACCCGAGGAAGTGGTTCCAACTGCACTGGATCCATCATGGCCCATCCAAGGTCGGGGTGTGCACGAGGGAAGTAACGGTGAACATCATGCTTCATGCTATCAAAGCGAAGGTAGCGGAGGCCCATACATGGTTCAAAAGCTGCGTCTTCAATGCTAGCCTCCATGGTAGCTCGACGACCCATGTGAGAATACATCATGTCCAGCTGGTATGCCCCTTTTTCCTCATCCTTAGGAAAAATACTCGCTCTTGCCTTCTAGTAAGTGTCCTCCAGCGGATGGGTATACTCCCAGCAGACGTACTCCACAGCTGGGTGCCAATCAGCGAAGTAGGCAGAGAGCATTCCCACAAGTCGATGGTGAGAGACAGCATCTCCTCTAGCCTTGTGGTAGATCTTCATAGTCCACCCCATTGGAGGAGGTGGCACATCCTCAGCAGCTTCATCATGTGGTGGAGACGGGGGTTGCCCTCCTCCATTAGCTTCCTCCTCTTCATCATCTTCAATCTCAATGATCTTAGGATCTTCTTTAGGCTCGGGTTCTTCCTAGGGAGGTGCTGGTGCTTGGATTGGTGCTTTAGGGGCCTGCTCCTGCTCCTGGGGTGCTTCCTCTTATGGCTCTTCAGGTGCAAGCAAGGCACGAGGTGGGTAGTGTCCTCCAGTGGTGATGCGGGCAGTCTTGCGGCCACGAACCATCTACAGAGTTTTAGATGTAGTTAGAATAGAGGCAAAATTTTATAATAGAATGAGACATAAGAAGCATAAAAATTTATCAAATAACAAGAGCAAGATAATAAGCATAAAAATAGTGAAAAAGAAGATACTAAATCGACCATTTCTAGCTAGGCTTGCGTCCTACAGTCAACAAAAGCTTTGATACCAATTTGTCACACCCATTTAAAGACCAAATGGAATGCATACTCTTATGTGTGCCCAGAGATCAATCACACATAAGTTAACAAATTATAAAGGAAGTATCATCACAAATGTTATTACATCACGATTATTAACACATAGTCTTTACACAAATGTAGCGGAAGTAAAAATATAAATCTCTCGTGGTAGCTCCAATCACAGGCACATTGACTGGTTGACTACAAGTCTAGAAATCTTTAGGGAAGTAGGAGTAGTAGTCACTATTTGCACCATCTATTACCCATCTAGGATTTTTATCCAAGTAAGAAAAATAAACAAGCGTAAGTACATCTCGTACTCAACAAGTGTAACATGGGGTTCATGAGGCTCAAAGGCATGACATTGCTTTATCAGCATGTAGCTTTTAATTGGCATAATTTTAGCATATCAATAGCATCAAGATGTCTCAATGTAAACAATAAACATATGATCCATGTGAAATAATTAAAGAATAGCAAAAACATATTCATTATTAATGATCAACTATTCTATAAGGGTCCAAGGCCACTCGTGACCGTGAGCATGGCTATTATAACAGTTTTACACTCTGCAGAGGTTGTACACTTTCACTATGAGTCGTGTTGCCCATATGCCCGGGTTAATTACTCCTAAAACACTTCCAAGGTGAGCAGGCAGGGAAACACTATGAAGTCTTTTGAAGGTTTGTCTAACAAGTTAGGGCCATTAGATTCACTCGGCAAACAGATGTAGAGCCCCCCTTCCAAATGGCACAATGACACGCAGCCTATACACATAAGGACAGAGGCTGCACTATACCCGATTCGTCAAGCCATTCTTACGCCAAAAAGGTTACCACTAATAAGCTAGAAAAGGTCCTTCTATATGACTAAATCCAGAGCCATATAGCCCTCATAGTTGTACTGTAAATCCTGGATGTTCGCTTACAGATAAGTCCTTAAGGAGAGTAACTAGAGCACCAAAAATAACCCCATGCTCTAGTCCCCTTTAAACAGTAATCAAAGGTCATCTTTTAATGTTTATTGCATATTCCATTAGTCAAATTACATGATCATAGTCCATGTTAAGCACTAGCAATGCTACTCAATGCAATATAATAGGTATCAAGGTATAAGATCAACACTAAGTCATCCTTCACAAGGGAATATATGCATAATGATATTATTTGCTTATTGTGAATAGGACAACAAGGATAATCCCATGCTATACTTGCCTTGCTCATACTGATCTTGATGATCTTGCTTGTAGAAAAACTCTTGATCCCCAACGAATTGGTCACCGTCTATACTCGATCAACAACAGCAACAACATTCATCCAGAAATAATCAAGCATAAACAAACAAGACTATAATTAGAACAGTACACTGACAGTAATAAAATAAGATAAAAAGTCTTTAAAATGAATCTACAACTCGCTAGGATCACACAGACGCAAAGATCACGAAAAACAGAGCTAAAACGACGAAGTTATGAATTTACGAAGATTTCCTATTGAAAAATAATTACTTTAATTCAAGCTCGAAAATAAAACGTCACAAACCTACTGTACACTACTACTAACATGTAGAGCTCGCAAATACGAACCTAACGCAATTTGAACGGGTCAAATCAGAGTTAAAACGGAGATTCTACGCATGAAATAACATAATGGCAAAACTGTAAATAGGTGAAAACATATTTCTGAAGTTGCCGCGATCAAAATACGCTTTATGAAAAAGAAAACACAATTTGGGAATACGCCTTGGACTGTGGGTTCTATATTTAAAATTTTTAGGGATTCTTTAGCAAAAGTACCGGCCGAACCGGTATCTATGAGTCTCGGCCGTTAGATTTAAAATGGACGACTCAGATTGGATCGGGGAAACAACCGGCGGCGCTCCAGTCGGAACTGTGGCCCGACGATGAATTCCACGGTGGCGCCATGTTCGAAGATAGCTATCTCGTGCTATAGAGCATCATTCAACAAGGAGAAGGTACTGGGAGAAAGAGCGAAGCACGGCGATCTCACCTCACGCGAAAACAGAGCCAAAGAGGAACAAAGGGAGGCGTGCGGCTTGGAGAGGCGGACAGCTAGGGCTACGGCTCAAGCGTGGCCTCCTCAGGACGATGTCGGTCCTTCGCTTCGGTGCAATATGGAGCAGAGGGATGCGGCACCCGGTTTATATAGCCTGGTGATGCTCTAAACAAGGAAGGAAGGGATATGGGAGGCGGATTCGATCGGTGGTGAACAAGGAAAGGAAATCGGACGTCGGCGTGGGGATGAAGAAGGCATCTGACATGCGGGCCCGCAGCGTCAGCGTCAGGCAGGGAAAGGAAGGCGGTGTGCACGCGTCCAGGCGACTTGCTGGGCTCGGCCCAAGCAGGACACGGGGAAAGGAGACTGGGTAGCGCGCGGGAGGCAGGCCGAAGCGGTGGGCTGCCGGCTGTGGGCTGAGCTAGGCCGAAACCGAGAAGAGCAATGAAAATCCTTTTCTTTTTCTTTTCCCCATATTTCAAAGCATTTTCAAATGGAATTTTGAAATTCTATTTGAGTTTTCAAATAGAGCACATAATACAAAATATTATGCAGCAACATGAATGCTCAATCATGTTTCTACCCTTATATTTGATTTTAAGTTAATAAAAATATTATTTTCTAAATTTCTATGCTCACAAGAATACATAAAAATATCATATTCACCTATTTGAATTGATGCAAATTTTTGGGTGTTACAAGGCGTGGTACGACACATCATCATCATCATCGTCCGAGCTAGTGGATAGCTCGCTTGATGATGCATCGTTTGACTTCTTTTCCTCCTTTCTTGCAGCCCTTCTCTTTTCTCGTTCTTCACGAATGTGTCTTCTATCTTCTTTTCTTTGCTTCTTCTCCTCAAGACGCTGAGCTTCTTTATCTTTTTCTCTTTTCTCTCTTCTTGAGGTCTTTGCCACTCTTCTTTCTTTTCTTTCCTTTCTTCTTTTTGCATCGGTGGTCTTGAGGTCTTTGAGAATAGCACTGATTGCTGTCAAAAGTGATAGCTCATTGCTACTCCCAACGTCCTCGATCTGCACCTCAGCAGCTACAACTGCCTCACTGCCCCTCTTCCAACCTTGTCCTTCTTCCATACTTCACACGGTGAAGCATATGTGAAGCAACTTTGCTCCGATACCATTGTAGGATCTCTAGAAGAGGAAATGGCCTAGATAGGGGGGTGAATAGGCCTATAAAAATTTAACTCAAATAGCTGTCAGAATAGGGGGCGGCACTGCCGCTCCTACCAAGGGCAGCACTACCGCTCAAGCAAATAAAGTCTGTTGAACTTGAAACTTTGCTAACAGAATCTATATACTACTAACAGTTTACTGCTGCAACAGAAAGGTAAACACCAGCTCAAAGACTGGTTTCCATAGAAAGTTCACAAGATTGAAACCCTAACTTCCAAACCCTAAATAGCACAACCTCAATCAGTGAGGTGCCACCAAAGGCAAGCTTGCCACAAAGGCTTGCTCTTTCCTCGTTCTCAAGTCAAGAGAATGAACTCTTGAGATGAGGGGTGATGTATTAGTTGTAAGAATGAGGTTATAGACCTCCCTAGGCTGCCACACGAGGAGGCAAGCTCAAGGGTGACGCCTAGCCGGCTAGGAGCAAGCTCCAAGAGTAACAAACCCTAGAACCACTGACCAAATGTGAACCAAATGCTCTTTTGACTTTGGGAATCAATGGATCCACTCTCCAATCAAGTTTTGGTGCATTTTCTCTCAAGTTTTGATGGTTGGAATCAAAGATTGGTTTGAGGGAGGGAGGAGAAATAATGAAGAAGTGAGAGAGAGAGCACTGTTCTCCTTTTTGAAGTTAGATGTGCTGAGGAGGAAGACTAAGCAAATAACTGTTGTGGGCCGGGCCTGGAGGTATAAATACCTCGGTTGGCCCAACGGTTACTTGAGGGCAGCACTATCGCTTTCTTATGGGTGCCACTGCCGCCCTAGCCAAAGCAGTTGAGAATTGGATGAATTTTGGCTGGCTACTTTGACTAGGTATGAGGATGTGTTTCTAGAGTTTTGAGCAACTGGTTGCACAGTTGATGAAATGTTCTAAAGTCCCCCTTTATACTATGGCTTTTCCTAAACTCAATATTCAAAATGAAAATGAATGTAAAGCATCTTGAGTCTAGCAAGGCCATCCTTTGAAACTTTAGGGTACCTGCAACCTGTACATCGTCATCTTTTATGAATCCCTACTTGTCATCTCGATAAATCTCATTAGTCCTCTAATTAGGTGGTCATCAACGCCAAAACCCACAATAAAGGCTTGATTGCACTTACAATCTCCCCCCTTTTGTGATTGATGACAACCCAATTAGAGCTTACAAAAAAATATGAAATAGGAACTAAGATTTATGAGCCATGGGTGTAGGAGCCTCCCCCTGAAAATGTGAATGGAGATTTGAATTCTCAGATTTGGCATGAAAGCCAAAGTTCACATTTTTAGGTGAAAAGGGGCCTCCCCCTACATCCATGCCAGTTGTGGGTAACTGAACATGATACAACATAATTAAAACAAGTTCAGCACAATAATCAGGTCAGTTCAAACAGATCAACGATTGGCTGCAGAAGCACAGGGCGGCACTGTGGCTCTGAGGAGGGCGACACTGCCACCCTGACTTAAACAGTCAGAACACAGCCAAACTTACCACGGCAGGAAAGTATGAATCTAAAGCGATTAACACATAGAATATGACAAGCTAAACATTTAATCTTAAATTCATGTCCATGTCCAAGATGAATTAAGACTAAAAGTAGCAAAAATTACATTAAAATAGTTTTGAGCGACTCTCAACTCACAACCAAACAACTACTCTTATCAAATCTGGACATGGAGCGCAGCTACAGCATAATCATGGTGATGAAAATCGAATTGAATTGACCCCTCTAACTTCTCTAATTTTCTCCCCCTTTGGCATCAAGTTTCAAAAAGAGAGGAGAAAAAAAGAAAAAAAGTCACTCATCCTCATCGTCACTGTCAATGCGAGCTCGTCTAGCAACGTGAGTAGTGGAAGTGAAACATCCTGAACGATGGGGTGGAACTGAAGAAGAGGTGCTCGCCTGATCCGCTGGAGGAGGACGAGGCCTCCTAGGGTAGGTGTGAAGCAAGCTCTCCTGAACGGCTAGGTCTACCTCAGCTAGATGTATCTCATCATCATCACCTCCTTGCTGCCCCTGTGGATATCCATGATACTCACTGCCATAATACTCAGAAACTGGCTCAAATTATTGCCCAAATTGCTGTCCATATGGCTGGTAAGACTGCTGAGATGGATACCCATAGTACTAACCATACTATGATCCCTGGCGCTGCTGAAAAGGCTCCTCACGCTACTGCTCCTGTGGCTCCTCATCCTCAGAAGAAGTGTCAGAGAGACTAGGCATGTCAGGAAACTGAGGTGGAGCACAAATGGGTGGAAGAGGTGGAAGACCAGTTGCCTCCCTAGTTGCCCGGATGGCCTCCCTGTTCTCGAATCTATTCTCATAAGCACACTGAGAAGCATAAGCACAATGACCAAAGATTCCCTTGATATACTTGCTCAACCTATTCCACCTTGATGGCTTCTTCCTCCTTTGTGTCTTGGAGGACTGAGGAATGTCCTCCTGAGCAGCAAAGGAGCCTCCTGTGGGACCTCTAGTAGGATATTAAGGAGCTGAGCTCAATCCTCCAAAGCCACCATGAGTCTTCTTAATCTTATAGACTCTATGCTCACAATCATATGGAAATCTCATGCCTGTCACCCTCTCAATCATTTGCATCAAGTAAGGAGCATAGGGTAAAGATCTCTACCCATCATCCATAGCATAGGCCAACTCAACCCAAATAAACCTAGGCACATTAAACCTTTCACCATCTAGAAACTTGGACAACACATTAGTGATATAGCCATTTAAATCAGTTGCATTGTCCTTTGGGTTGATAGTGACCCGAATCAAGTTGTTCATGATGTAGTAGAGACTCTTGAGCATGGTCCTTGACCAATCTGGAATAGCTAGATCTGCCAAGAATGTGACAGAAAGTGACAAAGTCAACTCTATAATGGCGTCCATCTGTCATCCAATGTATCTCATCCCCATTCTGATACCAGAAGTAGGTGGCATGGAACTGTGCTAACACTTCCTTGTTCCAATCATGCATGAAACCCATGATCTCAGTCAAATCAAATCTGTCATAGGTAGTGAGTGCAACATTGAACTCCTTTCTGCCTTGCAAGTCTCCAAAGTCAATGAACTGTATGTTGCTGATTTTTCCTTTCTTCTTGGACAATATTGTTGTGGCATATAAATCAGATTGGAAAGCATTCCAAAATCTGTAGTCAAGATCATCATTCCTTTCCTCAGCATAAGGATTGATTTCTCTAGCCTCTGCAACCTTCTTTACACTCAAGGAATAATTAAGTACCTTGTAATTGTCATTGTCATGAGGTGGAATGAAAACAAATACACTATTGCTATCCCTCATGTAGCTGTCATCAAACATTGAAATATGTGGAGGTGAATCAACTATCACAGGTATTGTCCTTCCAATTCTATCAAACCATTATTCCTCTACAAAATCTTCATCAACGGTCCTGTCACTAGGAACATAGGATGCCTGTCCTCTACCTCTCTTGGGCTTGTGATTGGATGCTAGCTGCTTCCTCTTTCCATGACCTTCTCCACTTCCTTGTCCATGTTCCATCTATGCATATAAGTAGGACTTGATAAGAAACTGAATATTGATGAAGTGTCAGAGGAGGATGCAAATAGAGGTTAACTAGGGAAAGAATTTTGAAACTGAAATAGGAAGTTCTGCTAGATTTGGAATCAACATTGATGGGCGGCACTACCGCCCTGCTGAGGCCGGCACTGCCGCCCTCAGTTCCTTCACCGTTTCAATCTCAACTTTCTTGCTCTAGCTAATTCCTACTTCCATCTACCTCTGTTATTCACCACAATTCTAGAAACCAAGTCTGCAAAAAATAATGTGTGACCCTAGCCATGACTTGAAAGAATGAGTATGAAGAAATTTTTAGAAACGATTTCAATCGATGAATCCAATCCATTCTGAATCTTACTACTTGAATGACTTAGGGATAGTAGTTTGAATCTGCTGAGGGCACCATGAATGGTTCCCTAAAAGACATTTCCATCCTCCCCTAAATCATTCACCTGGTGAAATTCAAAATTGACTCGATTCAACCACTAAAAACCTTTCTAATCCCTTCATACTCCCCATAGGAACTGAAATCCATGGCCAAAATCAACACATTGCATAGATCGAGTGAGGTTAGGGTTTCACCGTGAGTCAACCATTGGAGTGGAGGGAGAAGAGGAGAATGCACCCTTGCCCTAGGATGCCCAGGGCACCAGCAGTGTGGAGAGAGTGCTGGAGGTTGGTACGGCACTGCTAGGGTGGCTGCCATGGGCAATGGAGGTTGAAGTCACCTCTATCCCCTTTGGAAGAGAAGGAGAAGGAGAGAGGGGTGGCTTCAGGGATGAAGACGAGTTTGGAGTCATGGGCTAGAGAGGGAATAGGCAGAGGAATATAAGACCCATGACTCAGCCAATTTTGGCACGATTCTGATGTGGAATCAATGGGCGGCACTGCCCTCCCCTAAATGGCGGCACTGCCACACCCCCAATTTTGCAGGGTTACAGCTGAAACTTTTAGATTCATCTTAGATATGGACATATATTCCCCAAGTTTCATGACCAGTAAGCATACAACATTACATACAATGGTCATGTTCCTTGGTTTGAACCTTTTGAAATCATTTTGAAACACTTGTAATTGAAATTTTCAAATCTTTGCCTAGCATACTAGTTAATCAATCAGAGGCATGCTAAATCTCAAACTATGTTACAAGAATCAAGGATATTTAGTTCACCACATAGCTCACAAAACCTTGACTCATCGAGAGGCTTAGTGAAGATATCAGCTAATTGTTTTTCGGTGCTCACATAGCGCAATTCGATATCTCCTTTGGCTTCATGGTCTCTCAAAAAATGATGTCGGATGTCTATGTGCTTAGTTCTTGAATGGTTTACAGGATTGTTTGCAAGCTTTATGGCACTTTCATTATCGCACAAAAGTGGGATTTTGGTGAATCGACATCCGAAATCTTGAAGGGTTTGCTTCATCCAAAGTAGTTGAGCACAACAAGCACCGGCTGCAACATACTCGGCTTCAGTAGTGGATAGGGACACATGTGTAACGGAACCATCCAAATTATAAGAGCACAAGTTCAAAAACAATCGCCGAAATGATCAAATTCTCAAACTTGAGCCCATATAACTCCGGTAGTCCACGAAATCACGAGGGATTTCAAAACAAACCAAGAGCAACCAAGATCATAGTGATTCAACATAACATGACACTTGTTACAACAGTTCATAAGTAGCTCTCATACATCGGAGTACGAATAATTTTATTACAAAACCAAAGTAAAGATTAGCGGAAGCAACATAATTTCTGAAACCATTTAAATTCAAATACTGCCTGTACATAGTCACATCCTGCAAAAGCATACCAGAAGGGATACTACAGAGACCATGCCCATATGGTCTAGTCTTCACACCCACATGGCGAAGACAATACTTGCAGCAACAAGTACGAATCTGCTACCTACAATAGGGGGAATAAACCCTGAGTACGAGAAGGTACTCAGCTAGACTTACCCGACAAAAACTAGAAACAACGGTGACACCAAGGAGTATGCAAGGCTTTATAAGGTGGGCTAGCTTGACTCACTTGCAGAAAAGCTTATTACAGATAGGTAATCATTAATGCTTAAGCATCAAGTTAATAATCATTAACCTGTCATCTAGATTAGCACCTGTACTAGAGCAATCACTTTATTAGGAGCAAACAATATTAACCATAGCAGGTATAATAAGGCCATCATCATCATTATCATAGGTTAATTCTCTTAACTAGCAAACCCATCTAGAATGGCAGATTCTCTGAATTAAATAATTAATGATGATGCGCAAGCACAATTAGAACAAACCAACTTTACTAACAGCTAGAGCATGTTAAAGTAACACCAGATCATATCATACTACTTGCATAAATATTTATTTAATAGACCTTTTCTATTTATTTAATTGCTTAGGAATAAATGGCAATAAATATAAAAGGTTCCCAAAAAATTCTAATAAAATTACAGAGGCACATAAATGGTACCAGGAGGCTACCATAAAAATTTCACCTCAAAAGGATGAGCAAAACTTGATATATCAAAAATAACAGATGACATGTCTATTTCTAGCATAAATACGAAAACCCTATTGAAAAGTATCAAACAATAGATTTCATATTTTTCCTAGCATCTTTCTAACATAAGAACAACACTCACCAAGTTTCACCCTTACTGGATCTATAGAAAAATTATGAATATTCACACAAGATCCATCCAAGCAAACAAGATAATTCCATAACTCCACCAAACCACATCCAAATTGCATGAAAATTTACCCATAAGCTATCCATGGTATGAGCAGTTCACTATAAAAATTTCATGTCATTTGGAGCTTCACAGAAAAATATATCATTTTCTCCTTTTTCCATAAGAATAAAAGAGATAAATAATAACTATTTATTTCATCATAAAACATGGCACACACTATATTTTTATAATAAACTAGACATCTCATGGAGCACAGTGCAAGTTGAAACATCTCAATTGGACATTTCTAGCCCTAGTTATGATTCTACAAACTTTAGCACAATAAATTCACTTTCTGGAAAAAGAAAACAATTCCAAAAGCCTAAACGGGCCTGAACTCCACCGGCCTGCTAAGGCCTTGGGGCCAACCGTGACCCGCCGGCCCACTCGAAACCCAGCAATCAAACAGAGGGGGGGAACACGCGCTGACCAGCGGGGCCCGCCCGTCATAGACGCCGGACAGGGGAGGGAGGAGGCGCCGGCGGTAGCTTGCCGCCGGTGGCAGCTCCGGCGTGGTCGAGGGCACCAACATGCTCCTCGAGCCATCCCGCGTCGATAAAGGTAGGGCAAGGGTAGGCTAGGGTTAGAGGAAGTGCTCACCACCGGTGATGGCGGACGGCGGAGGGATACGACGGTGCTCCGGCGAGGTCCGGCCATAGCTGGCGCAACGAAGCTCGGTATGAGCTTCTTGGACGCACGGGGAAGCTGAGGGAATGGGGAAAAAGAGATGAAAGGGGCCCAGTGATAGCTGGCCATGGTGAGCTCCAACTCTGGCGAGGTCGGTCCACGACGGTGATGACAGAACCGGCGAATTTCGCCCTCAGCTTTGCTTGATCGACTCGTCGGAGGGGCGAACGAGGTAAAGGAGATGATGGCGAAGCTGTGGCCGCAGTTAGGCTGTGGATTGTTCTTTGAGAAGTAGAATCATATCACTATGGATTGTTCTTTGAAAAGTAGAATCATTGAGTTACAAAAGACTGATACTGGTGTATTTCACATCAAGAGAAAGATGAAAGAGCAAGAAACTAAGCATTTTCGAATCGATGAGAAGGGAATTCTCTGGTTCAAGGATAGACTCGTTGTGCCAAAAGATAGAGAGCTCAGAAATCAAATCTTATCTGAAGCCCATTCTTCTAAGTTGTCCATCCATCCTGGCAGCAGTAAGATGTATCAGGATCTCAAGCCGTATTATTGGTGGACCAAGATGAAGAAGGAAATTGCAGCCTACGTCGCTAGGTGTGATAATTGTTGTAGAGTTAAGGCCATTCACATGAAGCCTAGTTTACTCCAGCCTTTGTCTGTTCCAGGTTTGAAATGGGACGACATTGTTATGGACTTTATTGTCAGATTACCGACCACCCAAAGAGGTTTTGACTCTATTTGGGTTATAGTTGATCGTTTGACAAAGTCTGCTCACTTTATCCCTGTGAAGAGTAACTATCACTCGCACCAATATGCTGATATTTACTTCCAAGAAGTTGTACGCCTTCATGGAGTGCCTAAGTCTATTGTCTCTGACAGAGGGCCACAATTTACTGCTCGTTTCTGGGAGCGCCTACATCAGAATCTTGGAACTAACTTGATCTGCAGTTCTGCTTATCATCCACAGACATCAGGACAGACTGAGCGTGTGAATCAGATTCTGGAAGACATGCTTAGAGCTTGCATCATCTCTTGTAATGGCTCCTGGAAGAAATGGTTGCCTCTCGCTGAATTCTCTTACAACAACAGTTATCAAGAGAGCATCAAGGTGGCTCCATTTGAAGCTTTATATGGTTGCAAGTGTAGAACTCCTTTGAATTGGGTGGAACCAGGAGAAAGAAGGCTCTATGGTATTG
The DNA here is from genome assembly GCA_038087645.1 of Saccharum hybrid cultivar R570. NCBI lineage: Eukaryota > Viridiplantae > Streptophyta > Magnoliopsida > Poales > Poaceae > Saccharum > Saccharum hybrid cultivar. The sequence goes on from JAQSUU010000520.1 coordinate 11,481,662, forward strand.
ACTTTGTAAAAGAAGCCGAGGAGCAAGTTCATGCTATACAGAAAAATATAGCAGCCGCTCAGGCTAGACAAAAGAGCTATCCAGATAAGAGAAGAAAACCTATTGAGTTTGAAGTAGGTGACCATGTCTATCTGAAGGTGTCCCCTATGAGAGGAGTAAAACATTTTGGGATCAAAAGAAAGCTTGAGCCTCAATATGCTGGACCCTATCGGATCATTGAGAAAAGTGGAAGAGTAGCTTATAAGCTTAGTCTACCTCGTGAGTTGGGAGCTATCTTTCCAGTCTTCCATGTTTCTCAATTGAAGAAATGCCTCAGTCTTCCTAAGGAAAGTGTAGAAGTGAGACACATCAAATTGAAATCTAATCTTTCTTACGAGGAGAAATCGATATATGTTCTGGATACTCTGGAAAGGGTAACTCAAAATCTAGTAGTCAAATTATACAAGGTGGTTTGGAGTAATCACGGTGAACGTGATGCAACTTGGGAAAGAGAGGATTATTTAAAGGACAACTATTCTGCTTTTTATGAAAAATGGTACGACTTTCAAATCTCGGGACGAGATTTTTATAAGGGGGGAGGGCTATAACACCCCTGGTGTTAGTTAGCCTCATATGCATTCATAATGCATGATTATGGCATCCTAGTCTCTTATCATGAGCATAGCATCATGTTTGATTAGTAAAAGTGTTGAAACATTCATTTGCAACATTTGAGACATTTGCAACATTTGTGGTTTTCTATGTGTTTCCTTTATGTGTTGCTAGGGTTTTTGTGTAGATGACACTTGTGATGCTCTAACATGATCTCTATTAGCTTAACTATGCTTAGGACACCTAATGGAGCATTGTTCATGTTGACCGAAATGACTAATTTGCCCTCTAAAGGGAGGTTTAACTTGGGGTGACCTACAAAGTGACTCTATTTGATTGATTAGAAAGTCCAACCTAGAGACTTTGCATGGATGTGCACCCTTTACCAAAGTTGTAGCCAATTTATCAAGGAACAAAAGTCTCAATAGGACCATCTCATGAAAATGGCTAGAACCTGCTCAAATAGGGCCCACAATCTAGGAATTCATGTTGTTTCTATACTTAGAAAAATATTCTAAGTCAGGGTGCATTTTAGTTTCAAGGTGCCTCACTTTGGGACATTTTATCTTCCAATCTAGGCCAAACTAGCCTAAGTCCATATTGACAAAGTCGAAGCCCTCACATAGCTCTACAAGTTTGTCAATTACCATTTGCACTGAATCGATTTAGATTGGGAGCTCTAGGGCAGTGAAGTTCGTCTGTCAGTCGGTTTCTTAACTGAATCGGCGTCTTTAGTTCAGTAATTGAACTCGGTCATGGCTGACCGGCTTTAGGCCGTCGATGCCACGTGGGCGGGTCGTGGCAGCCGTACGCCGACTTGGGGTCCACCGGTCAGGCCATGGCACCCCTCAAGACCTCCACGACACCATAGCTCACCTCTCCCTCTCCATTCTCTCCTTTCCCCTCCCTCTATGTGCGCTGAAGCTGAGGACCGAGCACCGCCAGCTCTGTCGCCGATGTGCACACCCACCACCGCATCCCTTGCCTGCCTAACTGCGGCCACAGCTTCGCCATCATCTCCTTTACCTCATTCGCCCCTCCGACGAGTCGATCAAGCAAAGGTGAGGGCGAAATTCGCCGGTTCTGTCATCACCGTCGTGGACCGACCTCGCCAGAGTTGGATCTACATGGCCAGCTATCACCAGTCCCCTTTCACCTCTTTTTCCCCATTCCCTCAGCTTCCTCGTGAGTCCAAGAAGCTCATACCGAGCTTCGTTGCGCCAGCTATGGCTGGACCTCGCCGGAGCACCGTCGTATCCCTCCACCATCACCGGTGGCGAGCACTTCCTCTAACCCTAGCCTACCCTTGCCCTACCTCTATCGACGCGGGATGGCTCGAGGAGCATGTTGGTGCCCTTGACCACGCCGGAGCTGCCACCGGCGGCAAGCTACCGTCGCCGCCTCCTCCCTCCCCTGTCTAGCGTCTATGACGGGCGGGCCCCGCTGGTCAGCGCGTGCCCCCCCCTCTGTTTGATTGCTGGGCTTTGGGTGGGCCGGCGGGTCACGGTTGGCCCCAAGGCCTTAGCAGGCCGGTGGAGTTCAGGCCCGTTTAGGCTTTTGGAATTGTTTTCTTTTTTCAGAAAGTGAATTTAATGTGCTAAAGTTTGTAGAATCATAACTAGGGCTAGAAATGTCCGATTGAGATGTTTCAACTTGCACTGTGCTCCATGAGATGTCTAGTTTATTATAAAAATATAGTGTGTGCCATGTTTTATGATGAAATAAATAGTTATTATTTATCTCTTTTATTCTTGTGGAAAAAGGAGAAAATGATATATTTTTCTGTGAAGCTCCAAATGACATGAAATTTTTATAGTGAACTGCTCATATCATGTATAGCTTATGGGTAAATTTTCATGCAATTTGGATGTGGTTTGGTGGAGTTATGGAATTATCTTGTTTGCTTGGATGGATCTTGTGTGAATATTCATAATTTTTCTATAGATCCACTAAGGGTGAAACTTGGTGAGTATTGTTCTTATGTTAGAAAGATGCTAGGAAAAATATGAAATCTGTTGTTTGATACTTTTCAATAGGGTTTCCTATTTATGCTAGAAATAGACATGTCATCTGTTATTTTTGATATATCAAGTTTTGCTCATCCTTTTGAGGTGAAATTTTTATGGGAGCCTCCTGGTACCATTTATGTGCCTCTGTAATTTTATTAGAATTTTCTGGAAAACTTTTATATTTATTGCCATTTATTCCTAAGCAATTAAATAAATAGAAAAGGTCAATTAAATAAATATTTATGCAAGTAGTATGATATGATCTGGTGTTACTTTAACATGCTCTAGCTGTTAGTAAAGTTGGTTTGTTCTAATTGTGCTTGCACATCATCATTAATTATTTAATTTAGAGAATCTGCCATTCTGGACAGGTTTGCTAGTTAAGAGAATTAACCTATGATAATGATGATGATGGCCTTATTATACCTGCTATGGTTAATATTATTTGCTCCTAATAAAGTGATTGCTCTAGTACAGGTGCTAATCGAGATGACAGGTTAATGATTATTAACTTGATGCTTAAGCAATAATGATTACCTATCTGTAATAAGCTTTTCTACAAGTGAGTCAAGCTAGCCCACCTTATAAAGCCTTGCATACTCCTTGGTGTCACCGTTGTTTCTGGTTTTTGTCGGGTAAGTCTAGCTGAGTACCTTCTCGTACTCAGGGTTTATTTCCCCTGTTGCAGGTAGCAGATTCGTACTTGTTGCTGCAAGTATTGTCTTCGCCATGTGGGTGTGAAGACTAGACCATATGGGCATGGTCTCTGTAGTATCCTTTCTGGTATGCTTTTGCAAGATGTGACTATGTACTGGCAGTATTTGAATTTAAATGGTTTCAGAAATTATGTTGCTTCCGCTAATCTTTACTTTGGTTTTGTAATAAAATTATTCGTACTCCGATGTATGAGAGCTACTTACGAACTGTTGTAACAAGTGTCATGTTATGTTGAATCACTACGATCTTGGTTGCTCTTAGTTTATTTTGAAATCCCTCGTGATTTCGTGGACTACCAGAGTTATATGGGCTCAAGTTTGAGAATTTGATCGTTTCGGCGATTGTTTTTGAACTTGTGCTCTTATAATTTGGATGGTTCCGTTACAACATCATTCCCTTCTTTGAACTCTAAGACACTAGGGACCGTCTAAGGAAATGACATGTCCCTGAAGTGTTTTTTCTCTCTACCTTGCAACTGGCATAATTGGAATGTGAATAGCCAAGTAGAGTGAACTTGGAGCCCTTGAGATACCACAAGCTAAGGTTTAGTGTGTGAACTAGATATCTTAAGATTCTTTTAATAGCTGTCAAGTAACTTTCTTTTGGGTTAGCTTGAAATCTAGCACACATGCACACACTAAGCATTATGTCCAGCCTAGATGCGCAAAGGTAAAGTAGAGAGCCGATCATAGAACGATATACCTTTGTGTCCACGGCTTTACCTTTGGTGTCAAGATCAAGATGTCTGTTTGTTGGCATGGGAGTTTTGATAGGCTTGGCATTCTCCATGTCAAACTTCTTGAGCATATCTTATGTGTACTTGGTTGGACTTATGAAAGTTCCTTCCTTCACTTGCTTGATTCCACATTCCTTTGCAGTTTAATTCATACAGACGCATGATTTCCTTCTTTCATTCCTTGATTTTTTTTCTCTCTCCTTTCCTTTGCCAAAAAAAATTGGGACAACTCTACACATATCGAGCTCTCCGGCCACTGGCATAACAAGCCCACGCACGTGGCACGCGAGTCCCTTCCCTATGCACATGGCCACCGGGATCGTGTCCCTAGCCGCTAGCATTTCTCAGCGTTTTTCTCTACGAGGGCCTTTGCTGGTGCTAGGGGTGGTCCATGCGTCGCTGCGCGGGTGGTGTACACTACTGCACGGCGTTCTTCAGCATGTGGCCCGTCATCGCGCTCGCTAGAGCGACGTGGGTCGACCTGGACCCCTTCGGCCTCTGTGTCATGGACCACCACGTCCCTGCTCTCTACCATAATCTGGCCTACGCATGCTAAGATCGTCGCCAAGCTCCTCGCAACATGGCCTGTCGATCAATGGCGAGGGCAACGGACTGCACGCCCCGTCCTCTATGTCATGAGCTAGCTATATCCCCTTTCCACCCCATCATTGTTCTGGTAGTTACCTTATTTACCACCACCACATGCTCCTGGTCGATGACTATGAGGCAAACGTGCCTGACCAAGCACAATGACAACTCCATCGTCATGTCCATCTATGACACCGTGCTAACCTAGGACACCGCGGTTAGCGAGGACAAGCGGGAGCCGGGTGCCGAAGCTACTGGTGACCCACGACAAGACAATGGCGCTCATCAAGAGCTCATAGACAAGGGGAAGGTGGTGGCCAGCATCGACCACCTGCTTTGGGCCAGAAGTGCGCCAGCAGGGTGTGCCCACGAGGGTGATCTTGAGGCTGTCAAGATCGAAGGGACGGTCACCAATCACCTATGGGAAGCTTGTGATGGTGGTGAGCTGGCCAGACCTTGCATAGTTTGCGTCTCACATTTACCTCCTCAGCATCTCCGTCACCCTCTGAATGTTCATTGCATCTTTGTTCCGCAACTATGGTACCACCGAACGCTATGTTCTGAATGTTCAGTCCACCGTTAGATTGTTGATGATGTCTAAGAAAGAGTCGGTAAGTTACATCTGACTTTTTCTTGAGAGAAAAAAATACACCTTTTCTTGCCAATGTAATACCGAATTTCATAGGAGTTAAGATTTTTATTTTTTAGAAAGATGGGCAAGAAATTTGCCACAAATTTATTAGACAAGAATATTAGAATAAGACAAAATAAAATAGTCATGTTAGCCAAGTCCTCAGGAAAAAAAATTGAAAACACCTGAAGAAGAAATAAAAAAGAAAACATATTGGGATAGTTGACACCGAATCACTGATCGAAGTTGCGTCTAACCCTCAACCATCAGACACCAACCAAGATGGATGACCTCTAGGCTTCCGATGTCAGCATAGACTTAGGGAGAGGTGGACCAGGAGGAGCCACATGGCTTTGCCATGCCATAGATGATGCCATCGACACTGAGGCACGAATATAGTTGCGGAAGTGCATGCCTAATGATGAACGCCCACCTATCAGCATCTTCTCTTGTGCATCGTTCGATCTATGTGCCAGACAAATATCATGCTACCTATCATTTTTGAGGGGCATGCATGCTACCCATCATTAACAGGTTCTTTCTAGAGGTACGCATTGTGACCTAACTCGAACCATGCTGCCCCCTCCATATCCAACAGCTTCACCTTGATCAGTGCAACATGGTTCATGATCCATTCACCTTCAAGTCGACGTGCCACTGCCTCACAAGCTTGATGCCTTAACCATAGAAAGTTTGTGCTTTTATAATACATGTTATCCGGTGAATAATTTTTATACCTGTTGCAACACATGGGCATTCACATAGGAAAATAAAAATAAGTTGATTTTGAGTGACCTTTGACTTTGGCTCGGCTTATTAAGCTCGGTTTGAAGTTGGGTCTCAAACAATTCATGAGACAATGATAAATAAGATTATGTGTTTTTTGAAGGAAACTTGAAAAAATACAGTTGGCTCGTTATCCACCCCTACCGGTTGGCCCCTCACTATATTGTTCTCATTGATTTACTACTAATTAGTGCACGCCCTTGCATGCAGGCTAGCACCAATTATATATATATATATTTTTTGCAAAGGACAATTAATTATGGATAACAATATATGAAACATAAACACAAAAGTAGAGCCGAGATATTTGAAGGTTACTAACCTAACACATATTGATAACATAGGTTCTAATATAAACGACATAAAACTTTAAAGGTACAAACCTAAACACATGCAAATAACATAGGTCCTAAGACAGCTAAGATGAAGGTCTAATGTCACTGTTGGACTACATATGGGTAGCACACTCATACCTTCCAATTGTTGTCCATAAAATCTTCATCAACGACTTTGAAGTTTAGATACTTTATCGGCCTTCCATCTCCATCACATATCCAAGTACAGAAGTTGTGTCAAGAACAATACCTAAAAAAGTACGATTATGCATGAAGAACTATTAGCTTTGTTTGAAGCCAAATGGAAAGAAAAGGAGGCAGAACTACGTGCCCCAATACAGGCAAAAAGTAAAGCATAACAAGCTTCCTAGGGAAACTTTAGCTTGAACAGGGTATGCAGCAGCTGTGGAAGCACACAACTTCTAAAAGAAGACGCAAGTTCCACCTTCGACGTGGATTGGATCAGCGAACCTAGTGAATGCTAGGTTTTGGGTCCAAGTTAGCAAGTGCAATTATTGATTTGTGAAGCATTTTATTCATGAGAATTTTTTTGAGATAAATCTTGAGATTGGGCAATGAGAACTTAGCTCTAAGATTTTATGACCATCAGGCCACCAAGATCATGGATAGAGACTTGAGCAACTTGAATCCAAGCTTAGAGAGGTTGATTTGACCATCCTTGATTTTCCTTGCAAAAAATCCATAAAATGCATAAGAGAGGTTGGGGAGACTCATGAGAGATTGAGCAATGGATTGGTCTTGATCTTACCCTTGTGTGATGATGAAGAAGTCACCACACTCCATGTTTCATTCATGTATGAAAGATTGGGAGTTAGGGTTTGAGAGAAAAAATCAGGAAAAATGAGAGGAGAGCTCTTGAGGTAACCATGGCTAGAGATTGAGATGGAGATGCTCTTGAGCTTGAAAAAGTCCTAATCTTGTTGCCCTTGATTCTTCCTGTCTTCTCTTCCCCATTTCCCTCTTCTTTCTCTCTCTAGTTCCTCCTTGTTCTTGCTTTCTTGAGAGAAAGGTAGAGGATAAGAAATGGGAGAGTGAGTGTGAGTGTGAGCTGAATCTGCTGGTGATCCTTTCCACTTCGTGCATATGATAGGTGGGGTCCATTAGAGAGTGGAGGACAGCTCTTTTCCCACTCACTGTCTTTGTTCAGACATCTGGCGGACTGTCCGCGGATCCTAGTGGACACTCCATCGGTTCCCTAACTTAGAGAATTTGATCCAGAGATTGGGTTCTTTAGCATTGGGGCCAAATCTTATTATCTAAGAGATAGACCATCACTTAGAGAGAGATCGATAACATTGGTTAGCATCTTTTGAACAACACTCTCTTTGATGTTGATTTCTGCTTGACTTTGGGTTGACTTCGGTTGACTTGAGAGAATTGATATGGTTGATTGGAGAATTTGGAATCCTTGTCCTCGTACAAAGCACTAGGGATCTTTACAGGAGAATGATAAGGCATTTTACAAACGTGTCATTGAGAGTTTTAGTTGGAATGACTTTGGGTCGTGACACCTTCTGTAGTAGTGTGAAAACTGAAACAATTACCATCTGTAAGGAAAATGGACCCTAAGCCCATTTACTTTGGATTTTGGTGTTTGATGATCAACATGACCAAATTGGACTAATGTGTTTGCTAGTGTTTATTTTATAGTTCAATAGGATGCAATGCGGACTTGGACCAAGTTTGGAACATGAAGAAAATGATCAACACTCAATGGAAGATATTAGAGGAAGTGTTGGAAGCATGAAAGAGAAGCAAGAAGTCCAAGACGCAAAGATGTCAAAGCTTGAACAAAGCCACGTGAAGAAACGGAAGCGGACGGTGGCTAAGTGGGCACTGGCACCCTAGGGGTGGCGGTGACGAGATCCTAACATATGGGTATGTTAAACTTTAGGTCCAATGGTTCCTGAACAAGGAAGACCACCAACTGACCCCTCCAGGATCGCATAGGGGCTCAGGGCTATATCCACCGAGTACTCTCACGTGCACCATCTAAGAAGAAACCCGGCCAAGCCTGACTCTGCCATGACCTCCACTTGGGGCTCAGGGGCTTGCCTGACCCCTAAGGCTCCCAATCTATGCTGACACTCTAGTCCAGCCCTTGGCTCCTGCCTGACAGATGACGCCAGCCAAGGCCCAAGCACAAGAAGACAAGCCTCAAGCTACAGAGGCTCGGGGCTCCCCCAGCGCTGCCCCTTGGGCACAACATTGCCGGCCACTTTCCTGACAAGGTCACGCATGGGGCGTGACACAAGAAGACAAAACCTCCCAATGGCCTCTAGAGGCTCGGGGGCTCCTGAGCCCGCGCGTCAGCCCCTGGAGCTGACCTCCTTCACCTCCAAGAAGACTCCAGAAAGTCCACCTAGGGAAGCCGGTCCAAGCTGACACAACTTGACACATAGAGTGTCAGAACAAAGTAACCGGACGATGCCCAAGGCTTCTTCAGCTCCATGACACCGCCACGATCCATAGCACATTGCTGCAAGGCCCTCCTGGACTTCGGTGCATGTAGACCATAGACTAGTTCCCCCAAACCACCTTAGTGTAGGAAGAAGGCATAACATCATTCATTGCCTTGGTGAGGATCCACAAATATCATATATATATGAGAGACTTGAGAGTGTTATTCAATGAATCTCTAAGTTTTATTTTAAAAACTTATAAAAACTCTAGAACAATGGTTGAACAAAGGAGCTTGAGACATAGTGCTCGACTTGATCATTTTGTCTTTCAGTTGCTCATGATCAAAATGAAAGCTCAAAAGCCCCATGGTTGAAGGTAATAAGAGTAAGTATTAAAAGGCAGATCAGTAAATTTCAATCCGGAGGAGAATTCTTTGTTGAATGCATGTGTACTTTTGAGGAGTTGCGTCAATGTTTTCAAAATCTTTAACTCCTAATCCATCATTACGATTAGCTTTGCTCAAGGACTAGTAAAGGTTTTGCTTGGGGGAGCTTTATCATTCATCACAAACCATCAATATAACTTAAAGAAATGCTTGAAAATGATCACCAATAGAAACTTAGGGGTTTAAACTGATAATTTCCACGAGTTTTGATGAGTCTGTATTTTCAGCAGGGTTATTCCAAAAAACAGGAAAGGAGGATCAAAACGTCAAAAAGAACCAAACTTAACCATGACGAAAACTACTCCAGAAGGTTCTAGATGATACCAGAGGACACCACACCACGGCGGACGCTGAGGGCTACCAGGTGGGGTCGGCCGACCCTACCATAGTGCCACCCAATCTGCCATGGTGGACCCTACCTGTCAGCTTCCAGAAGTTTCCTCCACCGCCTCCTAGGATTGCATCCACGCCATCCTTCAAGTCGGTTTGATCTAAAGGCTCATGTTGCACCCCCAGGGCTATATAACCAGGCCCTACCCCCTTGGGATATACCTCTACATCTACCATAAGTCAAGATTAGACCAGAAATTAGGGTTTCTAGAGATTAGAGAGAGAGCTCTAGTTCTTCAAGTTCTTAGTATAGTCTTTCTAGCAAGGTTCAAGTAGAGTTTGGGCTACTGCTTAGGATTTTAGATCTGCTGTCTTGAGACTAATATTAGCCATTGTATCTCTTTATTTATGACTTTGTGCTACTTCAATATTATGTTGCTATTTATTATGTTCCTAGTTTGCTCTAGTTTATTGCTTGATATAGTTATGATTGATGATGAATATATGCATGTGTTCATAGAGCACTTAATTCAGTACTCGAGTGAGTTAAGTGGTCGACACTATGTAAGTGTGGTGCTTAGATATTGTTTGCTTGTGGATGCACTCTATATGCTAGGTCATGTGGTAGATCGGGGATGTGACACTCCCATTGAGTCCTTTATAGTCCACTCCCCGTGTATAGAACAAGTAGAACCTCGATTACAAAGGAAGAAAAAGCTATGTTCTCGAACTTCCCTAAGTAATCTTCCTTATACATAGATCCAAAGTTAGTTATACTATAGATAAGAGTATATATGCTTGAGTGTACGAAAGACTTAGTAATTAGGAATAACATAGGAATCTTTTGCTCTTATCGGTCTCGAGCTTAGTCATACTACATTTGTGAGTCTCTATTTCTATCTCTAGAATACCGTTATTACATTTTATTTATCATTTATTTATCACTTGACTTACCCCTGCTAAAGCTTAAGAGTGGTTTGGATCATAAGTATATATATTAATCAATGTCTCAATGTCAACTCGACCCCATAGCTCTTCCTTATGGATTAAATATAAATAACAATACTCGGTATACTCCCAGGTGAAATGCTACAATGGTAATTTATTTGTGCACTTGCGGATACTTAACTTTAATATTATTTTCTTAGAGTTTACAAGTGGCATTCATAATTTACCAACAACGCATTTCTGGCATCATGCTAGGGATGACAACTTAGTAACAGTGATGCTAAGAAATACCAACACAAGGCAACCCACCAAGGGCACCGAGAACTCCTCCACCGCATCCCGTCATCTTCCTCCTCTCTGATGAGGGGAAGGCACCACTGGTGGTGAGGCAACCTTAGAATTAGCACTGAGCTAACCCCCTACGAAATCTCTCTATAACCCTGTTGTAACCCCCGATTTTGGGTGCTTTTGAGTATAAGTATTATCAGCTGCTTGACGTAGGGCACTGATTGGTCCGAACCAGGATAAACCATTGAGTCCTCTCTATGATTCTTGTGTTCTTGAGTTCACTCGAGCCATCGGAGACCCGTACTCTAACACTGATTCAAACAACAATGCTTGTCGTGGTTTTGACCCCACGATAGTTGGCACACCAGGTAGGGGGCAGTGTCAAGTGCGATTCTAGCTCTATGGTGGCTGAAGCCACCTGCCTCATCGCCGGAGCAAGAGACACCACCCTAGATGGCGGTGTCCGCTTCCCTAGTGAGTTCTCCGTCACAGCCGATGCCTTCGCTCCGGGCTAGGTCCTCAACTTTGGGAGCTTGGCCTACATCGCCGACTGCTATGGCGAGCTTCGTCCACTTCACGAGGCTACACTAGCGGGCAGTGAGCCCTCGGCATCACCCACTCCACTAGGACTTCTAGGAGTAGATCTCGAGGTCCTAGCCTAATAGATCTAGCATGGCCCCACTGTGTCAGACTGCCGCCAGATGTTTTACATGCTAGCTAACGTCCACCACTAGTTCGCCACCAGTGAGGTGCTCCCACCACCTGACCACTTTTGGTACTACATCCTAGACCTACCTTTTGGGATCCAGAACATGGCGGCATCCTTCTAGATGGAGTTGGAGCACCTCATCAGTCACAAGGCATCGCAAAGCACCATCCTCTCCAACGCGGCGCGGACTGACATCCCGTCATTGCGTACCTTCCTCGAGATCCTTTCGGGGGACGACTCAAAGTATGACTTTGACGACATCCACTACAACGTCCCTCCACGAATGTGCTACCACATCGATAGTGAGGTTCTTCCTAAGGAGTCACCTCGGCTCATGCCACTAGACCAGAGTCCCTATAGCCGCGCGACCTACCTTCAGGAGAAGGCAGATCGCTTGTGAGTTCGGCAGGTGGACTTGGAGGCCGCCGAGGCAGAGCTCAACTGCCAAAGGCAGGACTTTGCATGGAAACAAGCCACGCACCCTCTCGACGATGACAATGTCCGCACAGGGGCTCTCAGCGGCCTCTGCTTCCCTTGTGCAACGTACAACATGGCGGCCACCACGTACTACATGGATGACATGGTGGCCACCGCGTACTACCTGGATGACATCTCTGACACACCAGACCCAAAGACCAATGAGCGGTTGAAAGAGGTGAAGTGGCTCCTCTGCGTCGCCCTCGAGTAGCAGGCTGAGAGCTTGGCATCTAGGCGCCACGCCACGTTCTCCCAGTCATCCCAGATGATGGCTACTCCCAATGGGAACTGCTCCGATGCTCACACCCCATAGGTAGGAGGGAGCAACAGCAACACCTTCGGCCATAGCTCTGATCAGCCATGGATTTGGGGCACCAAGCCTCGGTAGGAGCAAAGGCATGACCTTTCTCCTTGGTGTCCCCTGTGCGCCACTAGATCGGTGATGACCGCAACATCCGCGACACCATCGAGGCTAGGCACCACATCATGCGCAATCCTGTACCCCTGAGAAGTAGGGCAGGGGCACCACCCCATATCACTTTGGCCCCCCGACGTTCGAGGCAGCGATCTAGGCCCCGGATCGCTAGCTAGAGGATTACCACCTTGCCATGAAGCCCGAGGGGTGAGACGATGACTTCGCTGTTCAGTACCTTCCTCTGCTTCTGTCAAGTTAAACCAGAGCTTGGCTCATGCAGCTCATGCCTGGTAGCATCTGCTGTTGGGGCAATCTCCATTTGGTCTTCATCGGCCACTTCCAAGGTACATACACTCAACCCGAGAACTCTTGGGACCTTCGCAACTACAGGCAGAGGCCTGACGAGACCCTCTAGGAGTACATCTAGCATTTCTCCAAGAAGTGCAATAAGCCCCCCAACATCATCGATGCTGATGTCATCAACGCCTTCATCTGTGGCATGACCTATGAGGCGCTCATCCATGTGCTTGGCTATGAGACCCCGCGCACAATGCGGGAGCTCCTGGACGTCGCCACCTAGTACACCACCAGTGAGGAGGCGGTCTAGGCCAACTTCAGCGGCAAAGCCAAAGCCACCTATCACCTCAGTGGAGGTGATGGCAGTGATGACTCTGCCTTGTCCCAGCGATGCCATGACAGGAGGAACAAGGACTAGTGAAAGCTCTATGTTTGGTGTTGGTAATTAATGACAATACCCAAGTGCTAATCATGTGCTTAAGATTGTATATAGCAAAGGATGATTAGCACATAGCATGGTGAAGCATGATGATCAAGTGTGGATGATGAAGTGCTTACCATGGTGATGAAGGAGGAACAAGGTGCAACCCTATGATGATCAAGGCAAATGTATATGCTAGGGGTTGTACTTTGGTAACCAAGACACCTAGTGGGTGTGGTTACATTATAGGTTAGATAGCCATACTATAAAGAGGGGAATTGTCATATCAATTCTAGTCCTACATGTGCCTCTAGGTGACATTTCATTGAGCATATGCATTTGGATAGAGCTAATAATGCCTTGAAAAATGATTGTGAAAATGCTAACACACTTGCACATGACGATGATCACTTGGTGGTGTTAGCACATTTGCGATGGCGATGGTGTTTGAGCGATAGAGAGGGTTTGGGGTGGTCCTCTCTCCCTCCCGCCGAGCTTGCTCGGCGGGATTCATGCATTTTTGAGGAGTTGAAACGCCTATTTCCCTTGACGCCAATGTCGAGAATTGGAGGCGATGTCATGTGGTGTTTCTTGAGCTAAAACATGTGCTAAAGTGATACACATATCTAGTATAGCTCATATGTGAAGAGGGCAAACAAGTGGAGCAAGCAAAACTTGAGAAACGCATGAAATATAGGCGACAGATGTTGGCTCACAGGGTGATAGACGCTGGGCTGAGCATCTGTTGGTTGACCCTAGGTGGCGCGTGACTGGAGAGGAGCATCGGATGCATGGACGTTCACACGACAGACGCTGGCATCAGCGTCTATCCGCGGTGGCATTAGCAGTGCGTGAAGGTGCGCACGAGCGTCAAATGCTACGTCACATCTATTGATGACGCAATGGACACGTCTATCGGATGAACGCGACGTGGTAGTCTCTGTGCCGCGTCTATCGCTACGATAGACACTGGACTCGGCCGTGACAGATGTGTCTGACACTGGGAATTCGACCGTTGGAGAAGTGGCGTGCAGGGACATGTGGCTGCTCTGTGGAGCAACAGATGCGGTAGTAGCGTCTATCGGCTTGGCGACAGATGCGTCTATTGCCCCCGAAAAACACCCAGTGAATTGCTAATGGCTCTATTCGAAGGGGTACGTCTATATATATATGTGTTGGCCGGCTCTTGGCTCTCTCTCTTGGACATTTGACAAACTTATGAGCATATTGAGATAAGCCAAAGCATTCCCTCTCATCCCAACTCATCTCCTTTTGCATTCGATTGCGATTCTTGAGTGAGATTGAGTGATTCAAGTGCATTGATCATTGATTTGCATCTAGAGGCACTTGGGGGATTGATTTGCTATGGTTTTTCTTGTTACTCTTGGTGGTTGCCGCCACCTAGACAACTTGGAGCAGCTTGGAGGCATGGCAAGTGTTGGTGATTGTTCTTGGCCACCTCTCGTGATCTTGTGAGGGGTTTGCACCTTCCCCGGCAGAGTGCCGTAAGGTAGCATTAGTATATTGCTTGTGTCATTGCAACTCCTAGCCATTTGGTAGGTTCTTGTGGCGCCTTTTGAGAGGCTCGATGTGTGACCGATTAGCCACCGAACCACGTGGTTGTGGGGGACACAACGGGGACTAGCGTGCCGACAAGCACGTGAACCTCGGGATAAATCATCGTGTCTTCACTTAATTGATTGTGATTGATTTGTCTCGGTGGATTGGTTATCTTCGATATTATCTTTTGGATATTGATTGGTTGGCTCAATTCATCGCCCCTTGGTGGAATCTCTCGTATCTCTAACTTGCATTACATTTCAAGTAATTGGTTGTTTGCTCTTGCTAGCTTGTTGTTGTAGCTAGTGTAGTTTTAGTTTTGTGTAACTTGCTAGCTTGCTTAGTTGTTGCCCTTGCGGTTTGACTTGTGCGGTTGAGTGAAATATATTAGAATTTTCATTTGGATAGGTGGCTTGCAACACCCCATAGGCTAGGCAAAACTCGCTTCTCGCTATTTTTTATATTGATAAACTTGTTTAGCATACTTTGTAGGAATTTTTTTAGGCTATTCACCCCCTCTAACCATCAAGACCTTTCAACTAGAAGCGCCATGGGGAGGAGATGGTGGCCACGACCGACCGCGCCGCTAGACCTCAGCCCCGTGGGTGAGGCGGATGCCTAGAACACTTTGAGAAGGCGCTCAAGGCCCCTTGCATGTTCCATGAGGGGCAGGCAAAGCACCTCCTCAAGGATTGTGCTACCATGAAGGGCTACATCCGTGGCACCCTCGGCCAATAGGGCAAGGCCCAAATGCCTGCCCTGAAGGTCGATGACCCGACGGGAGGCACCTAGGAGGAAGACAATGAGTTCCTAGAGGCCAAGCGCTACCTCATGATCTTCTAGGGCTCCTAGGCCTATAAATCCTGCTAGCAGCATTGCATCACCGAGTAGGAGGTGAACACCGTTCACACCCTCACTGCTCCGATGCGGCTCCGATGGTCCCAGATGGCCATCACCTTCGATCAGGAAGACGACACTGATAGTGTCCCTCATCTAGGGCGCTACCTGCTCATGGTCAGCCGAATCGTGGGCACAACACGCCTCACCAAGGTGCTAATGGACAGAGGCAGCGGCTTCAACATACTCCATGCCAGCACCCTCGACAAGATGGGCATCCCCTGCAACAACCTGTGCCCCAGCAAGGCATCATTCTACGGGATCGTGCCAAGGAAGGAAGCCATGCCCCTCAGGCGCATTTGTCTCAACGTCACCTTTGGCCAGCCAGACAACTTCCACAAGGAACCACTCACCTTCGAGGTGGTTGACTTCCTCGGCATCTACCATGCCCTTCTCGGTCGACCGTGCTTCACTAGGTTCATGGCTGTCCCTAACTACACCTACTTGAAGCTCAAGATGCATGGGCCGAAGGGGTCATCACTGTTGAGGATAGCTTCGAGCAAGCCTACTACTACGAGCAAGACTGCATCACCCAAGTAGCCGCACTTGTTGCCCCTGTGATCCCAATGGCTCTAGTCGTGACATAGGAAGGGCACTAGCAGAGGAAGCATCCAAGGCAGTAGCAACGCTTGATCAATCAAGCATCAGTGAGGCGGACAAGGTTACTAGCGGCATGGTGGCTCAGCTGGCTCCTCCATCCATGTGCTCGGCCCCCAGATGGGGTTGACCCGATCGAGGTGAGTTCTGACCTTTCCCCATGAGGGAAGGCCAACACCGAGCCATCCACCTAAAAGCATCGTCTTCTAAGCCATGACCCATCTATCGACCTCCTTTGTTGGCCTACCTCTCCAACAACAAAAACCAAGATAAATCTCATCCTCCTAACCCTCTTGCTTTGCTTGTCTCTACAATTGTCTCCTTTATCTTGAGCCACTCTAGCGATGGCTTGGCTGCACTAGAGGACCGACTAAGCTAACCACCTGCTGACCCTTCTAAAGAAGATCTACCATAGAAGGCCCCCGAGCAAGGTGAGGAAAGGATGGACGGAGTGAGAGGACCGGGTGAGGGATCGGTAAGGCGCTAAAGGAGCAGCCATGACCACTGCGCTACTAGCTATGTCATCTTTCCCTTCTCTTATGTCCATTCCATTTTCTTTGTAGGTACCTGCCTGTTTCTTGATCCTTCATTGGATCAGGCCACCCCACCGCATGATAGTCCAGAGGCCACTAGAAGGGGCATCGCCGATGGTTCTAAGGCTGGCCCACCAGGCTTCAAGGATGCTCGAAGCACCTAAAGTGTGAGGGACGTTCGGGAGACCAGCCCACATGGCTATAGCCGGGGCGCCCAGAAGTGTCCAACCATCTAGATGAATGATGTTCGAGTACTAACTCAGAGCCACTTGTAACACCCTAGTGTTAAGCATGCATTAAGCATTTGCAAATCATGAGCATAAGCATCATTATGCATATCATTTTATGTGAGTGCTTGTTTTAGTTAATAAAATGCTTAAAGTAGCACAAGTGCTTGTTGTTTGACCACTAAAATAACTTATAAAAATTTAGGATGCAATTTGGAACAAGTTTCATATTCATCATTTTACCAAATTATGCTTTTAAATAAAGCTTTCAAAATTAGGGTTTTAATTTAAGTTGGCTTTAGTTCTGTAATTCAAAATCCATTTGGGATTTGGCTTGGATCCTTTAAGCAAAGTTGTAGAGCATGAAAAATGGAGCAAATTTTGTTTTTGGACTTTTCCTTGAAAAGGTTTAGAAAATACTCCAAAATGCATTTTTATGTGCTTGTTTTTAGAAAAGAAAAAGAAAAGGAATTTTTATTTTCAAAATGAGTCGCGCCCCTCCCTTCTGGCCTAGCTCCACTTTGCCAGCCTAGGCCCACACCTGCTCCTGCCCCCATGCACGTGCGCACCCCACGTCGTCCCGACCGCGCACAGATGCCGGCCACCGTGTGGCGACCGTACGCCGGCGACGATGGCCGGGTGGCACGCCGGTGGCCCCTACAGCGCCCTTAACCGGCCGAGCCACCCCGCTCCATCCCTATTCCCACTCCTCCATTTCCTTTTTGCGTTGCTCTGCTCTCTTCTCTGCTCATAGCAGCAGAGCGCTACCATGCCCTCCCGCCGGCGTCATGCTCCGCCGCCATGCCACCCTTCTCCGATTAGGCTTGCATGGAGCTCCTCCTTCACCCGCTCGTCCTCACCGTGCCATCCGCCGCTCGTGTTAGCAAGGTGAGAGGCCAATTTGGCCGGTTCCATTTCTGTTGCCGCT
Organism: Saccharum hybrid cultivar R570; assembly: GCA_038087645.1. Taxonomy (NCBI): domain Eukaryota; kingdom Viridiplantae; phylum Streptophyta; class Magnoliopsida; order Poales; family Poaceae; genus Saccharum; species Saccharum hybrid cultivar. Next base: position 11,499,551 of record JAQSUU010000520.1, read on the forward strand.
TGCTGGAGTTTGGCTCCGCGCGGGTGAGCCACTACGTGCCTCCCTCCCTTCTTCTATGCGCTTGTGTTCGCTTTGCCTCGACCTCATCGAGCGAGCACGCCGCCTCTTGAGCATCGCCGTGGCTGGGTCGGCCCCTTCCAATGGTGAGCCACGCCATCACACCACCATGCACACCAACAAACTTGTTCCCATGCTTAACCCGTGCCATCTTCTAGCTTGCCGTGTTCGCATGCTTGAGGTGAAGTCAGTGGTGCCGGTCCCATGGCCGGGAACCTCACCGGCGGCAAGATCCGGCCGGTCAACGGCCTTCCCTGCCTCTGCGTGGCTGGCCAGTGGGGCCGGGTTGCCCCCAGGGCCCAGCGGCAGTGGGTCAGTGGCGGATCTGGGTGAACGTGTGGGGTGCGCGTAGCGATTTCAGCATGCTGTTTTTTAGAAATGAGGAAAATGATTTCTAGAAAAACTTTTAAATGCTTTGGAAATTCATAACTCAAAAAATATTGCTCCAAATTTGATGAAATAAATTTTGTTAGGTTTCTTGTGAGTAGATCTATAGTATAAAGTTATTGCATGTCAGTTTTGAGATATTTTTATATAGAGCTTTATTTAATTCTTGAAAATGTTGTTATCTTAGGAAATGCCTAGTAAAATGTATATGTATCAGAAAAATGTGGTTTCAATTTTGTTGATCTACTTACATGATGTAATTTCTGTGAAAAATATATGACATGCATGTTCTATGGAAAAATATGGCCAAGTAATTTTGGTGGATTAAATGCTTATTTCTTGTAAAATTGCTAGGTCCAAAAATATGAATAATACATGCATGTGAAACTTGTTATACAGTGTTCCTATGATCTGTAGATTATGGAAAAAATATGAAAACTATTGTTTGATACTTTTCATAGTACAAAGTATTTTCATGTGCTTAATTTCTATGATTTTTGTCTTTTTGGTATAGGATGATATACTTGTCAAATTGACTTGAAATTTTTATGGTAGTCTGCTATAAGCATGAGTAAGCCACTATAATTGTCTCAGATTTTTATGAGTTCAGAAAATATATGTTGTTGTTATAGCCTTTGTTTAAATTAGAGTTAATTTAGATTCATTAATTCATGTTTAGTTGAATATGTTGCTTCGATGTATCTTTGAAGCACTAATAATCTACTGGTATGTCTTGGCATGTTTAGTTACACTGGTGATATGTGTACTAGTGTATGCAAATAACTGCTTTTATGTAAGTGCATGTGTGTTGTTTAATGTGAGAGTTAATTAAATAACTAGAGAGGAGATTTGTACCTACTTGGTCAAATAGAAATAAAATTGTTCATCTACATGCAAGCATTCACGCTCATCATACCTCATTCCATACTATGCACGACTTTCATAATCGCACATACCTATGCATCATACAGGATCGTAGGAGAAAGTTCCGGTAGTGGTGCCATAACAGCAGGCGAGAGTAGATCCGCAGGAGATCCAGGCACAGGAGGTGCCCGAGGCCAAGGAGCCAGGCAAGGAACTCCCAGAGTGCGTGGACCACCAGCCTAGTTCCTTCAAAAGAGGCAAGCTCCAGAGTATTCTAAGTCTCCTACTTTATAATGCAATTAACTATATATAAGTTATATGTATATTGTTGCATTAAGTTTTAGGAGTTGAGTGAAACCGTTGATGCATATATTATATCCTTGTCTACCTTAATATATCTTACCCTGCTAGGTCTAGTACCGAGTTAAATGCTTAACCCCGCTTAGACCGGTAGCAGTCGGTGATTTCCTATCATCGGCAACTGTAGGTGGTTACCTAGATACTTAGATATGATGCTATCATAGAAATAACCAAGTGTTGATGGATAAATGGAGACCGGGTGAAATAAGTAGTGGGCAACCAGACAGGGTTCTAGGGTGCTTGTAGTTTCTGCCTGTGTCGGTTAAGGACCGATCGTTGCTCATCCCTCTTGTCATGTTGAATGCAAGCCTCACATTTAGCTGGCCAAATAAGTCGTTTTGACCGCGAAGTCAGTGGCTCTATTTAGGTTGAGATCTACACGGATGCGTGTATTGGTGCTGATAAGGGTATGATAGGTGCACGAAGAGTGAGCCCAAGAGCAGGCGGGCGGTCCCTCGGTATTGCGGCTCTAGTTTGTCCCGCGACATTTACCAGAATAGTGTCATTGGTGACTTGTAGCTCACTTGATCGGTGAGTGTGGTTTGTATGAGGAATAAATCACCAGCTGGTTAGGAATCGATTCGAATCGCCATCGCTCCTGGATAGTGAGCACTTAACTCGAGCTACGGCATCGTAGTAATGATGATGGAACACGGATGATTATGTGGATGATGTTAGAAATGCTAAACCTAAGATGGTAACTTTGATGTTAATGGTTAAGCAAGTGATTGCTTTAGCATAGGTACTTACCTAGATTAATAGGTTATAACAAAGATGATGCAAAAGTACTTAAAGTGGTTTATTCATAATAACTTATGCTTTTCTCAAATGAGTCAAGCTAGCCCACTAAAAGAAAGTTTTGCATACTTCTTGGTGTTACTTTATTTCCGTTTAAGGCAGGTAAGTCTGGTTGAGTACATTCTCGTACTCAGGGCTTTGTTTCCATTATTGTTGTAGTTGGTCAGATATATTATGGTTACTGCATCAACTGTCTCTACCTAGCAATGGGTGACAACTAGGACCAAGGGCGTGGTCATTACATATGTCTCATCTACCGCTTTTGTGGGACTTGACCATTATCTGGCACTGTATCTGAACTAAGTGTGCGTGTGTGGTTTCAAAACTATTTGCTTTCGCTACTTATTTATGAACTTGGTTTGTAATAACTTTATATTCTAAACTTCGATGTTTTCGAAATGATGTTGCGAACTTTATGTAATATGTGACTGTGGCTGTTAAACTTGTACAATCTTGGCTTGCATGTTGGTTTTTTAAAATCCTTCATGATTTCATGGACTACTGGGTTTGTTTGGACTCAAGTACATTAATTATCTACTTTGGTAGGTGATTTTCTTACTTAAGCCCATATAAATTAGTCGGTTCTGTTACACCACTCGTGCTGACCCAACGAGGGAGGCAGCGAGCTCCTGAGCATCGATAGATGGGCTCAGGAGCTATACGCGTGGCTCGGTCAAGAAGCCGAGGATCTCCCCTCTAGGAGACATGACCGGGGCACAAAATGATCATAGACCTAGGGTTCTCATGGACTTACCCACTACTAGCATGGGCATAGTGATCTTGACCACCGAGGCCATCATGGTAACGACCCATCCTAACAAGGGACAAAGTCTTTGAGCATTACTCAAGAGCAATGGGATTACAAATGAAAGTAATTTCATATTTCATTAATTGGGAATGTCCCGATTACAATATACGGCGGCAAAAACCATAGGGTGCACCCGACCTCTGGGCCAGGGCCCTACGGCCTACGTGGCTCAGGCCAAGTGGGCCATCCTCGGGGCTCCTCTCTGAGGCTTGAGGATGGGCAACAATGATCGTCACACCACCAACGGGGTCAGGCCCTCCTTCACTGTCGCCAGGTCAGAGGGGCAGCAATTGACGCGTCATGACTCCCTCCCCAATTAGAGGGCATAAGGACTCTAGTGACATCACTAGAGTTCTTACACCCTCTAGGGGAGGGGAATGCGATAGATGCCTCTAGCATCACATCATCGCCCCTCCTTCGCTAGAGTCCTTCCACCCTCAATGAAGCAATCGCCCGGTGGACCAAGATAGGATCACCTAGAGGAAAGCGTCGCACTTCATCATCGCCATAGCTGCCGAAGAAGATAGATCTGAGAAGAAGAAGAGAAGGGGTCGGAGGAAGGGATTTAAGATGTTGTGTCTCCCAGGGCTTCCCTTTATAGCCCAGATGATGCACTGTGAGCGGCTCTAGGCCCTCCGATCAGCCATCGATGACCTGAAGGGGCCCTAAGGAACCGGCCGAGCATCTCCTCAATCCCCGCAACATGTCCCTAGTGGTTGCATAATGATGGCCATGCAGTAAAGGCAAAGTCAGGGAGCCACTGACAACGAGTCAAGTCCTCACTCCACTTTTCAACACGCGCACCGCCCAGTCCGCACATGCCTCCTCATGGGACTTGAGGGGATTCGACTCCCCTCAGGCCCATTGGCTAACATCGATGGCTAGGATCCACGTGCACCAAGCATCGCGGCTCCTTCACTAGATTTGCTCCACATGGCCCCAACGTCCCATCTCCTAGATGAAGTGGGACAGCGCGAGGGTGCACGCTTGTTGAGGGTAGTTAAAGTATATCGTGAACCATCAACCTTTCTTTCATAAATGATCAAAATAGATAAATACTATAGAGTAGGAGGTTTATTACTAATAGTTTGCATGAGTTTTGGTGAATTTATATTTTTTTGCAGGATTTACATAGAAAACCACCAAAGAGGACCTAAATATCAAAAGATATCGCGGGATAATTTTGTGGCATATACACAGGAAGGTTCCAGAAGACACTAGAGGACTCCACACTGAGGCAAGGCTTGAGAGCCTTCCAGGTGGGGTCGCCCGGCCCCACCTCTGTGCTGCCCGGCCCCCTATGGTGGGAAGCCACCATGAGCTTCTGGAGTATTCTTCAACTGCCTCCAAGGATGCATCTCAGCCATACATGAAGTTGGTTTGAGCCAAGGGTTCATGTTCAACCTCCTAGGCTATAAATAAAGGGCAAAACCCCTCTAAAGTCAAGTCAGATCCAGAGCCAGAAACCCTAATTCCTATTCTATCAGGATCTAGACCAGCAATCAAGAGAAGATTAGTCCTCCATAGGATTTAGCCTTAGTTAGAGATATAGAGAGATAGAGTGCAAGAGTAGAGTTCTAGAGGAGTTCCGACCTATCGGTGCTCTCTTCTGTTGTATTCTATGGGATCAAGTTCTTTTGGAGCTTGCTTTCGAGATTCTTTGGTAATCAACTTCTAATTCAAGTAAGCAATTTGTCTCTATTGTTCTTCAAATTTGCAACTCTCTTTTGAGTGCTTTGATCTTGGTACCTCCTTGATTGAAGTAGTATTCATAGTGTAAGTGTGGTGCTTAGACTAGGGTTACTTGTGAATATCCCCTAATTGACCAGAAGGTGGTAGATCGCATAGGTGATAGCTGCGTTGAGTCCTTTGCAGTCCATCTCCCATCGATAGGATTTGGTTGGCCAATTGGTTGGCCATCGATAGTCCTTTGTAGTCCATCTCCCACGAATTGAGCTTTAGTTGACAAAGTTTATTGAGATTAGAACTAGACAGTCCTTAGTAGTCTTCTTTATTCCCCATTTATCGTCTGACATTGATTGTGAATTCAGGTTAAGTTTATAGACCAGCTAGTTAGAACACACTCACATACTATTCCTTTGGGTTCGATATTAAAATCGGGATTATCTTGGTGAAGTGCTACAACCGGATAGATTTATCTATGCGCTTGCGGATACCTTATAACTTGTGTGCATTTAATTTATACCAACAATGCCTTAACTCCTCCACCAGGCACGACGGCCTAGATGCCATCAACCACCTATAGAAGACGTTAGTGGAAGGGATGTGCCCAGAAGCCACTACTCCAGCTGGTAGGGAGGCCCCACAATGGCCTCAGGGGCTACGCCAGCTCCCCAGACGGAGCAACCCGATCTCTTGATCGACGGGCACTCAGGTGGAGCATCCCCAAAAATCAACTAACTCCCTGGAGTTGGGGCGGGAGCCACTGAGCAATGGGCCCAACGAGGGCCCCCGTCCAAGGCTCGGGAAGCTCCCCACACCCAGGTCTGTGACCGTTGAAGGTCAACCCCAGAAAGCCAACTCGAGAGCATTGAGACCTACTACTGCAGCCCTCACAAGGGCATGGCGTTCCAGATGATCAGTTGGCCCCGAGCCAGATCCTGGACGCTCTCGATCACCTGACCCACGGTAGGCTCCAATCAAAAAGGAGGGTTCCCCTGGGCCTAAGGCTGACAACTCCTAGCCAAGTTCACCGAGCCCTCGCTCGAGTTGAAGACTTGTGTGACATAGGCTCACAAAGGGATCAGCACCATCATCGCTTAGCCTCGATAGCCAACAAGCACCCATCACATTAGAGAAGAAGACCCCAAGCAGGGCACAACACCCTTATCAGCGGAAGCTATCCCCGCCAAGGAGGGTTTGGTCACTAGAAGATTAAATTCAGCTCTTCATCACCATCTCACCAAGTGAGGCCAAGAAGGGCTCAGGGGCTCCGGACAAGATCATGACATATGGGTATGTTAAGCCTCGGGTCCAATGGTTCCTGCACGAGGAAGACCCTCTGACCGACCCCTCTAGGATCACCTAGGGGCTCGGGGGCTATACCCATCGGGTACACTCGTGCGCACCCTCTAAGAAGATACTTGGCTAACCCTGACTCCGCCACGACCTCCGCTTGAGCTCGGGGGCTTGCCCGAGCCCTAAGGCTCCCATTCTACACCGACACTCTGGTTCGGCCCTTGGCTCCTGCCTAGCAGACGATGATAGCCAAGGTCTGAGCACAAGAAGACAAGCCCCGAGCTACCATGGCTTGGGGGCTTCCCTGGCGCTGCCCCTTGGGCACAAGAATGTTAGCACTTTCCTGACAAGGTCATGCACGGGGTGTGACACAAGAAGACAAAACTTTGTAGCGAGGTCCAGAGGCTCAGGGGCTCTCGGGCCCACGCATCAGCCCCTAGAGTTGACCTCCTTCACTACTAAGAAGACTCCAGAAGGTCAACTTGGGGGAGGCCGGTCTAAGCCGATACAACCTGACACGCAAAGTGTCAAAACAGAGTAGCTGGACAACGCCCAAGGCCTCTTCGGTTCCACGACACCACCATGGTTCACAACGCATTACTGCAAGGCCCTCCTAGACTTCAGCACATGTAGACCATAGACTAGTTTCCCCAAACCACCATGTACCTGACCTATCTCGTTATATAAGGGATAAGGTCAAAACTAGGGGGATGATCGTGAGAAGATAGATCATTCCATTCCATTGTTTGGCCTCTGCTCAGCATCGAGAGCAAAGCAACCCACTGAGGGGCACCGAGAGCCTATCATCTTCCTTCTCTTTGATGAGGGGAAGGCACCACCAGCGGGCGAGGCAACCTTAGGATTAACACCGAGCTAACCCCCTACCAAATCTCTCTACAACCCTATTGTAACCCCCCAATTTTGGGTGCTTTTAAGTATAAGGAACATCATCAGCTGGATGTAGGGCACTAATTGCCCTAAACTAGGATAAACCATTGCGTCCTCTCTGTGATTCTTGTGTTCTTGAGTCCACTCGAGCCACCAAAAAACCATATTATGATACCGACTCGAACAATAATGCTTGCCATGGTTTCAACCCTGTGACATGTGGTGCCACTGCCCTAGGGGTGGCGGTGGCACCAAGGATGGGCAATGGCTGCTGGAGAAGAGCGGGGCATTGGAGACGACTATGTGCACCACCCTTGGGGTGGCGGTGCTCCAGACAGGGGGTGGCAGTGCCACCACCCTAATTATCCATAGGGCATCCAATTTGAGTTGGGGCACCAGACATGCTATGGTGGTGCACTGCCCTAGTGTTGACGTTAATTAACTCCAATTTTTAATCGTCAACTACTTCAAGAAAAGGTTTAAAATAATATATGAAGTAGGGTTATAGAGGTTTATTCTAATGAGTTCCACGAGTTGTGTTGTTCTCACTTGTTTTGTAGGATATTTGATATTTTGCCATATAAAAGTATCTCAAGTGAAGAATCTGAGTACACCATTGTGAAGAGCTCATTGAGATGATCAAGATGGACATATCATTTGCCATATTTGGAGCACCAAAGAATAAGTCCTCGATGGGTATGACTTGGAAGACCCTAGAAGACTCTAGAACCATCATCATCACAAGACCAGGGACTAAATCGACAAGATTCCACAGCTTTGCAAAATAATCTTTTTTAGGGATTTATCCAGAAGCTGGGAAGGAAGGAATCCACTCAAGTCACGACTCATTATGTGAATGGATCGGAAAGTGGCACTAGAAGGACGTAGAAGACACCAGAAGGCACGAGAACAAAGCGGAGGCCCGGCGGCTGCCAGGTGGGGTCGGCTAGCCCCACATGTTAGGCCGGCCGGCCTGGCTCCCCTACCAAGTGGGTCCCCCTTCGCATGGCGGCCTCCAACCAACCTCTACAATGCATCTTGACCATTGTTTCATGTCGGTTTGATCCGAGGGCTTTGATTCATCCCACCAGCCTATATAAGCAGAGGCAGACACCCCCCTCAGTCAATCAATCTATCATCCATCATTGTTCAGTTCAGGGTAGCCCCTCGAAAGGATAACCTAGAGCTCTACTAGCTAGGGCATAGCTAGAATATAAGAATAGGAATTAGAGAAGGCAAGCAATGCTTGGATTCTGGATCTAGTCGCGAGGAGGCTAGGTATAGCCTCGTACTTCTCTCTTGTATTCAACATTATTAATCTATTTGTGCTATTTGTCTTCTAGTTCATTGTGTTCATCTTCTTCATTGTGTTCATCTTCTAGTTCATCTACTTGTTCTTCTAGTTCATCTTGTTCATCTTATAGTTCATCATATTCTTGTCTAGTTCGTCGTTCTAGTTCGTCTAGTTCATCATGTTCTTGTCTAGTTCATGTTGATCCTCTAGTTCTTGTTCTAGTTTGTGTATGAGTCAAATAGTTGATAGGACTTGGTATAATTCTAGATTCATAATTATAATGTTCATTGCCTATGTTGATTATATGTTTAGTATAGTTAGAGTAGTTTTGTGTTTATACTCTTATTTGTATAGCGCTCATTTCGATGATCAAGGGGTGGGTGGTAGAAGTTGTGTAAGCATGGTGCTTAGACAATATCTATCTGCGAGTGCTCCCTATGTTCCGGGCCATGTGGTAGATCGTGAAGGTGACTATTATAGCTTCATTGAGTCCTCTGTAGTCCACTCCCCGAATATAGGATTAGTAAGGCTAAGTTGCGGGGAGATATCTTGCTCTGTTCTTGATCCACCTTAGCAATGTCTCTTGAGCATGAATATGAGGTTACCTTTGACCATGATTGCTAAATATAATTGCACTAATTGATGTAGCTCAATGACCTATAGTTTGAATAACCATAGGAGTTAGTCTCTATTTTCTACTTCTTTCTAGAGTCACGCCCAAGTAGAAAAATGCTTGGTGGAACCCCTTTTAGAATTACCATGATCTATTATTAATTATCCTTTATTATGATATGATTGATCCCTGTTGAGACTGATCTAGTGGAACTCTTATCACAAGTGTAAGTTATAGTTTTTATTCTTATACCTCCAAGTGTCTTCCCAATGGTAGAATTATAAATAACGATACCTAGAACTTTCCTAGGTGAAATGCTACAATGTGTGTATTTTACCTGTGCGCTTGTAGATAACCTTTATTCATATTTTATAATTGCTATGATCATAAGTACAACCACATCTTTTGGTATTGTGTTGGGCATGATAACCTGGCTTAAGCAATGCTAAGAGATGCCCCGAACATTTCTAATGCCTTTGTTAAGGAAGGGTTTGACCTACCTTATTTGTAATCGTGTTAGAGATGTCAACAAGAATTTCTAGCGCCGTTGCCGGGGAAGGCAAAGGAGGTTTAGAATAGAAAAAATTTCATATCTAGTAATAATCTTACACAATAATCTTACACATGTGATAATTGAGACATACTATTGATCTTTTACTCAAACAGGCTTACCCTATCATTTTGTCTACTTGTGAATATCTTATTACAGGGTAATGTATGTCTGGATATCTTCGTCTGACAAACTACGTTGAGGATCTAGAAGAGATAATTAGACAAACCAGAGCCAAGCTCAGAAAAAAGAAATCCCCAACCACTTTGTCAGAAGAAGACCAACCAAGAAGAAGTTTGACACCAGTGTTCGAAGCCATGGCCAACAAGACTCTCCGTGAATTCTCCGCTCCAACCACTACCAACATCAAGACTAGACCAGCAGTCAATGTAGGAGAAGAAGGATTCGAGCTCAAGCCAGCCTTGATCAACATGGTGCAAGCCAACTAGTTTTGTGGGAAAGCACATGAAGATGCAAGTGCCCATCTCCAACATTTCTTGGAGATCTACAACACATTCACCATCAAAGGAGCTGAAAGAGATGCCATACTACTCTGCCTTTTCCCATTTTCACTCTTGGGAAGGGTGAAGCAATGGTTCTACGCCAATAGAGAGAAAAACACTACATGGAATATCTGCTCCACTGCTTTCCTAGCAAAGTTCTTTCCCATAGGCAAAACCAATACCCTATGTGGAAAGATCTCAACTTTTCAGCAGCAGTATGATGAGTCTGTCCCTAAGGCATGGGAACACTTTTAAGATTACATATTAGAATGCCCTCACCATGGGATGGAGGATTGGTTACTCATATAGACATTCTATCATGGGCTCACCACAAGTGCCCGTGAGAATATTGATGTAGCTGCTAGAGGATCGTTCTTGTCACTCACTATTCGTGAAGCCACCACTCTTGTTGAGAAGATAGCTTTGAACTAGGGATGGAATGAAGAATGCACTCAACCACATAAGAGAGGAGGAATGCATCAAGTCAAGGAGGCAGATATGTTGTCTGCCAAGTTGGACCTGCTCATGAAGAAGCTTGACGAACGTGATCAATAAAAGAAGAAAGTCATGTACATCCATGATTCTCGCATAACTTGTGAAGAGTGTGGAGGCACTGGCCACATAGGAAGCAACTATCCTGAAGTCCAAGAGGATGTCAACTATATCAACAACAACGCCAACTATCGTCCTCAACAGAATCAAGGATGGACCAATAGAATCAAGGGTGGAATCAGCAACAAAGACCTAACTACCCAGGTAACTACTCAGGTAACTACCAAGGTAACAATTTCAATCCACCACCTTAGAGAGAGATGATTGTTAATCAGCTTTACTTCTGCCATAAAGAATCAACTTAGCTTTAATAAGATGATAGAATCATAAATCTCTCAGCTAGCCGCTTCAGTACCTGTGGCTAAAAAAGGTAAGATTCCGAGGAATCCAGAAGAATTAGAAACTATGAATCTTGTAGACATCTTCAATGCAGGAGAATACTTTGTCGCACCACCCAGACCACTGAGACCAGTATAAGGAGAAGAGGACATGCCAAAAAAGAAAGGAGCTCTAGGAAGACCCATCATACACATCCGCATCAGAGCTCACACTTTCGACAAAGCCGTGTGTGATTTAGGAGCAAGTGTCAACATTATACCTAAGGTAATCTATGAGAAAATTCATGGTCAACCTTTGTTGTACACAACCATGTGTTTGCAGCTTGCAGATCAAACATTGTGCTACCCTAAGGGAATTCTCAAAAATGTTCTCGTGGGAGTTGGACACTTAGCTCTACGAGTAGACTTCATGGTGATAGAAACAGGAGGAGATGATAGAGCACCCATCATTTTGGGATGACCATTCCTCAGCATAGCCAAAGCCATCATCTACACCGACACAACCAAGATCTGTTTCACCATTGGAGACACCAAAGAGAGATATAGCTTCAAGAATCGTGCACTCACAACGCGAGTCCATCCTCAGCACCCGTACGATTACTTGGATCTTGACAAGATTCTAGAAAGAAATATCCTAGAAAAGAAGAACAAGATTCTAGAAAGGAAGATTCCAGAAAAGAAGGCTCTAGTCAAGAAGAACATCTACACTTATGAAGGCATCTTGCCTACTCCAAACAAGAACAACCACAAGAAGGGGAAGAGCAAAGCAAAGCAACCTGTTCAAGAACCAGTCTTGATGGTCAACACTATTGAACCACCTATTGACCCTGCTTTTCCTCCATCACACCTTGAAAAGAAGGAAGATCCTGAAGTACCTACCATCGATTGTATGATCGAAGGAAGTACCTTCTACAAGACGTTCTGTGATATCAGCTCAAGCATCAACATCATGTCTATGGTAACATATAAACATTTATATCGTAATAGACCCTTATGCCCAACATATTTGTAGCTGCAGTTGGCAGACCAATCGTTTTGATTTTTGAAAGGAATAGCCAAGGACGTAACAGTCAAGATAAGGGATCAAGAGGTTCCCGTTGACTTCATGGTTCTAGACATGGGTGAAGAAGATGATGTCCACCTTATCCTAGGGAGACCGTTCCTTCATACCACCAGTGCGATCATCTACATGAAGCAAGGGGAGATCCATTTCCACTTCCCTAGGGAGAAGGTACGTTGTTACTTTAATAGCTATACTACTTATAAGAAGCCCAAGAAGAACAGGAATAGGAGACGCTGCTCTTAGCATCTAAAACAGCAAGCCATCAAGGAAGAAGAGGCTGATCAGAAAAAGGAAGCTATTGAAGGAGAAGCTGCCCTAGAGGCAAAAGAAGAGAAGTTTCTAGATAAGGAACCACAGAAACAGAAGACCAAGAAAGTATAGAGAAAGAAAGAGATAACACCACTAAGCACCCCCGCACAAGAAGAAGAATCTCTATCTCCCAACTCACCAGATACTCAGGTACAACCAGAAGAGGAGAAATCAGGGGAGGACTCTGTCCCCTTAGACACCCCCTCAAGTGTGCAATTGAGCCAGAAGGTCCAGTTTGACGGACCTAAATCTCTGAACCTTCGCCGAAAGGTTGCATCGGTAGTTATGCTCATATTTACTTTCCTACATAGTTTTACTTTAGCATATTTATTTTTCTGCATCTAGTCATAAGCATTTAGCATATTTATATTTCCTCCATTGCATTAAAAAGAAAATAAAAATTAATTTATTTTGCATCATATCATTGCATCTAAAAAAACTTAAGCCCCAAGTGAATAAGTCTCGGTTGTTTACTGTGGAGGCATAAAAATAATTTTTGCATCTACATACAAAAATAGAAAATCCAAAAATATTGAGATCTTGTTGAAAATTGCTTAATTGGAAGTCCATAAGGTTCCAAAAATGGATAAAGCATAAATGGTTTTACCACTAATGCTTAATCTGTTCCACGAGCTATGTTGCCTATTTTGAGTTAAGCAGGATTCAATGAGAAGATTAGCCAGACGTTTTCATCCACTCTGGAAGGACCTCTTCATCGACCATCCACTTTGGAGATCTAGAGGGACAAGGAACATCTACACTATCAAGATTCAAGATGAACGACTATGTCAACATCCAGCTTGGGGGAGGAGCATCCCCCATGTATCTAGCTAAGTATTTCTTTTATTATGTGTGATTTATTTTAGAAAAGAAATAAAAAGATAAATAACTTAGAAAACAAAACAAAAAAGAGTCTACTATCTATATTAGTTATTAAATGTTTAGGTAGTAAAGAGAGAGTGTACAAGTCTGTTTAACCTACCCTTAAAGGAATTGAGCTCTGGATAATCTGTTTGTATGGAAATGATGAATAGTTGCTCTGCTGTAATCCCTTTCAAGTGCCTAGTGTTCAATCTTAAATTCTCCTAAGTTTTAGGACATGATTGTTTTGACATGAAGATTTTCCCTAAACCTAAAACTTGTGGGTTGCAAAAATTTGATCTAAGTCTAGGTGTTTGATGAGTATGATATGAGAAGGTTTTGAGCTGCTATTTATCTTGTTCTTAGTGATACTAGAGTTCTAGAGATTTATCTTTTAAAAACTTAAAATTGTTACATGATGAGTTCCTGTTGAGTGATTAAATTCCTACCACGACTATATATTTAGACTAGGAAAACTAGCTCATAGGCTGCTTGCTTTGTATTGAGTTTGATCAACCCATGTAAGACCCTTGTTGAGAGGTTCATCATACTCCCAAGATCAAGATCACGAGAACTCCACTTAAATATGCTACTTCTACCCTAGAAGTACGCAACAACATGCTTTCCACTTAGATCCACTAAAAATGTTACATTCCTACCCTAGGAATAAACAACAAAAAATATTCCCTTTTTCCCATTTCATCCATTAAACCTTGTCATTGTCATTTAGTAAATTGCTCCAATAGTCCTTGTTATTTATTTCTTGATATGTACTAGCAAAATAAGCTTGGGTTCTAGTTCTAAAAAAAGAAAAAAGAAGAAGAAAAAAAGAAGAGAAGAAAAAGTATTGAGCCCAAGTATTCTTCAAAGTCTTCAAAGTTCAAAAGAGAGAAGTATCCCCTCAAGGAGCAAAGTAAGATAAGGTTTCATGTTTTCACCCTCACCATCACCATTGTTCCACCATATATCCACCACCACATATATACCCATTCCGCATATATAGGTCCACACACATGCATATCATGATCTAAGGGTATGATTTCCCCTCCAAGGATCCCGGTTTTGATTAGGCAATACATACTAGGTAAGTATGCTACATCCTTGAAATACCTTCAGCTCCATATAAGCTTAATAGTTATAGGGAGAGAAGAGGGAAGGTATGATGCTACTCCGCCTTATGCCAAAAATACCACAAATCTTGAGAGGAGAGAAGGCAGAACACCATTGTTGCCTTAGAGAGGAATCCACAAATAACACATATGAGAGACTTAAAAGGATCATACGAAGGAATCTCTGAGTTTTATTTTGAAAATCTTGTAAAACTCTAGAATAAAGGTGATCGAAGAGCTTGAGACATAGTGTTTGACTTGATCATTCTGTTTTTCAACTACTCAAGACCCAAGTGAAGGTTACAAGCCCCACGGCTGAAGGTAATATGGGTAAGTTGGAAGTTGAAATGGTTTATTCTAACTCAAAAGAGAGTTTATGTTTGAACATCTGTGTACTCTTGAGGTGTAAAAGCATTGTAGCAACTCCTGATCCATCATATTAAACCAAACCACTGTTTACTAAGGGGCTAGCAAAGGGGAAGCTTGGGGAGTTTGTTGACGTTAATTAACTACAATTTTTAATCATCAACTACTTCAGGAAAGGTTTAAAATAATGTGTGAAGTAGGGTTATAGAGGTTTATTCTAATGAGTTCCACGAGTTGTGTTGTTCTCACTTGTTTTGTAGGATATTTGATATTTTGCCATATAAAAGTATCTCAAGTGAAGAATCTGAGTACACCATTGTGAAGAGCTCGTTGAGACGATCAAGACGGACAAATCATTTGCCATATTTGGAGCACCAGAGAAGAAGTCCTCGATGGGTACAACTTGGAAGACTCTAGAAGACCCTAGAACCATCATCATCACAAGACTAGGGACTAAACCAACAAGATTTCATACTTTGCAAAATAATCTTTTTCTAGGGATTTATCTAGAAGCTGGGAAGGAAGGAATCCACTCAAGTCACGACTCATTACGCGAATGGATTGGAAAGTGGCACTAGAAGGATGTAGAAGACACCAGAAGACATGGGAACAAAGTGGAGGCCCGGCGGTTGCCAAGTGGGGCTAGCAGCCTCACATGTCAGCCTGGTCGACCTGGCTCCCCTACCAAGTGGGTCCCCCTTCGCGTGGTGGCCTCCAACCGACCTCTACGACGCATCTTGACCATTGTTTCATGTCGGTTTGATACGAGGGTTGCGGTTCATCCCACGAGGCTATATAAGCAGAGGCAGACCCCCCTTAGTCAATCAATCTATCATCCATCATTGTTCAGTTCAGCGTAGTCCCTTGAAAGGATAACCTAGAGCTCCACCAGCTAGGGCATAGCTAGAATATAAGAATAGGAATTAGAGAAGGCAAGCAACGCTTGGATTCTGGATCTAGTCATGAGGAGGCTAGGTATAGCCTCGTACTTCTCTCTTGTATTCAACATTATTAATCTCTTTGTGCTATTTGTCTTCTAGTTCATTGTGTTCATCTTCTAGTTCATCTACTTGTTCTTCTAGTTCATCTTGTTCATCTTATAGTTCATCATATTCTTGTCTAGTTCGTCGTTCTAGTTCGTCTAGTTCATCATGTTCTTGTCTAGTTCGTGTTGATCCTCTAGTTCTTGTTCTAGTTTGTGTATGAGTTGAATACTTGATAGGACTTGGTATAATTCTAGATTCATAATTATAATGTTCATTGCATATGTTGATTATATGTTTAATATAGTTGGAGTAGTTTTGTGTTTATACTCTTGTTCGTATAGCGCTCATTCCGATGATCAAGGGGTGGGTTGTAGAAGTTGTGTAAGCATGGTGCTTAGACAATATCTATCTGCGAGTGCTCCCTATGTTCTAGGCCATGAGGTAGATCGCGAAGGTGACTATTATAGCTTCATTGAGTCCGCTGTAGTCCACTCCCTAAATATAGGATTAGTAAGGCTAATTTGTGGGGTGATATCTTGCTCTATTCCTGATCCACCTTAGCAATGTCTCTTGAGTATGAATATGAGGTTACCTTTGACCATGATTGCTAAATTTAATTGCACTAATTGATGTAGCTCAATGACCTATAGTTAGAATAACCTTAGGAGTTAGTCTCTATTTTCTAGTTCTTTCTAGAGTCACGCCCAAGTAGGAGAATGCTCGGTGGAACCCCTTTTAGAATTACCATAATCTATTATTAATTATCCTTTATTATGATATGATCGATCCCTATTTTGAGACTGATCTAGTGGAACTCTTATCACAAGTGTAAGTTATAGTTTTTATTCTTATACCTCCAAGTGTCTTCCTAGTGGTAGAATTATAAATAATGATACCTAGAACTTTCCTGGGTGAAATGCTACAACAGGTGTATTTATCTGTGCGCTTGTGGATAACCTTTATTCATATTTTATAAGTGCTATGATCATAAGTACAACCATGTCTTTTGGTATTCTGTTGGGCATGACAACCGGGCTTAACCAATGCTAAGAGATGTCCCAAACATTTCTAATGCCTTTGCTAAGGAAGGGTTTGACCTACCTTATTTGTAATCATGTTAGAGATGTCAACACCTACCCATGATGGTGACCATGTGTCCCAATGGTTGGGTGTCAGTGACGAATGGCTAGCTGATGTGGCTAGGCACTACCCTGTCTGGTGCCTGGCACCGCCATGTCTAGTGATTGCGTAGAAAAATGCATTTTGTCCACAACGGCTAGTTCTCCACTTGGGTTTATAAAAGGGACCCCAACCACCATTTGGAGGGTGAGGGAGCCGAGGGAAGATAGGAGGGTGTTGCTACACCTCATTTGTGTTGTCCACATGCATAGAGCTTAAGGATCACTTGGTGATTAGCGTAGGTGTTTGTGAAGTGCTTAGGTTAGTTAGACCACACTCATATGCGCTTGCTCTAGGTTTAGGTCTAGTTGCTAGTGAGGTTTACATATCCCTAAACCCCAGATGCTTGCACGCACTGTGCTTGTACTCAGCGGGGCTTGTAGTCTTGCGAGACCACACCAACTGTGTTTGTGGTGTGGCCGCCATTGTGTATCAAAGGGAACAAGGCCCATGGTGGTTCTGCTAGAAGCTTAATAGTGAAGACGGCGGGGACTAGGGTGCCGTCCGTGAGAGGCTTGCCGAAAGGCACACTAAAGACCCACTTGCACATAGGGAAGGCCTGAGGCTATCCATGGAGTTACCCGACCGGGAGCTTGGCCCTTGTGAGGGATTCCTTACAAGGTGCTCCAACAAGGACTAGGGGGAAGCTTGAGCGCTTCTCGATACCTTAGTAAAAATACTAGAGTCATCGATGGTAGTTTGTATCTCTACCTCATCTTTACCTTTCGCATTTATATTGCTACTTTGGTTATGTGCATTACTTTCCTAGCTTAGTTGATAGTCTAGTTGATAGGATTGGAACCTTGGTTGCATAATGTTGATGGTAGTTAACAACCATCATGAACCATCAACTTAACTCAAAATAACTGCATAAAAGGAATCTTCAATATAGAATAGGGGCTAAACTAATAGAATTCCATGAGTTTTGGTGAATCTGTGTTTCACAGGGATTAAACAGGGAGAGAGTCCAAGATGGCCCACATGTCGGGCTAAAAAATATATTCCACCATGACCCTAAGTCAAAAAGATTCTAGAGAACATGAGAAGGCGAGCCACCAAAGGGGGGCCCACCTAAAATTCAGCTAGGTCGGCCGACCCCACCCTTGGTCGGCTGACCCAGGTGGGTCCCACCTGTCAGCTTCCTTCGTAAGTCAGTTCACTGCCTTAGGGTTTTCATCTTTGCCGTTGATCAAGGTCAGTTTGATCCGAGGGCTCCGATGCATCCCACTGGCCTATATAAGCAGGACCCTACCCCCTGGGTCAAAGCATCCTCAATCTTGGGTAGAAACCCTAAGCCTCCTCTATAATCAAGAAACCCTAGATAGGATCAAGAGCCAAGCATTCAAGAGGAGATTAGTCTTATAGTCTTCCAAAGATTAGGACTAGCTAGCCTTATTTAGAGATAGAGATCGAGTATTAGGGAAGAGTTTGGAGGAGTTGCTAGCCTATCGATGCCTCCTCTACAGCTTGTACCTGCGAGATCAAGTTCCATTGGAGCTTGCTTCTGAGATTTCTATGGTATTCAACTTCTAATTTGAGTAAGTAACATTGCTATTATTGTTCTTTCAATTTGTGACTCTTTTGAGTGCTTTAATCTTGGTAGCTCCTTGATTGAAGTAGTATTCATAGTGTAAGCGTGGTGCTTAGACATCGATTACTCGTAGATGCACCCTACTTTCCAAATCGATGGTACCTCTCAAGGGTGACTTTACCTCCTTGAATCTTTCATAGACCACCTGTTTGTAGGACTAGTAGGACCTAGTTGCTAAGGAAAACATCCTCTACTAGTGTCTTCTCTTAAGTAATGTCCCCATTGGAACAATTATAACATAGCTTGCGAAGGTTAGAACTAGAGACCTTAGTGATCTTCTCTATAGCCCTATACTCTCCGTCCTTGCTTGCTTCTTAGGGGTTTAAGCATAGGCTTAGATTCTCACACGTTCCTCCCTATGGTAAAATATAAATAATGATGCTCTAGAATACTCTCGGGTGAAGTGCTACATCGGTATACTATCAGTGCACTTGCGGATAACCTTATTATCTGGTGTACATTTAATTTATACCAACACATAACTCTTTTACGGTAGAGATAGCAACACACCTACCAAAACCGTAGTTGCATATTTAGATAGATTACTTTTCTGCATAGGTTTTGACTAGGTGAAATTAGAGGCCATAGTTAGAAGTAGAATTTTAAGTTGCCTAATTCACCCCCTTCTTAGGCATCATGGTCCCTTACAAGTGGTATCAAAGCAGGTTGGCTCATATTTGGAACCTTGGCTTCACCGCCGTTGAGCCGACGCTACTAAGAGTGGTTGGGATGGATACCTCTAGGCCTCCACACTTTGATGGCACTAATTTTCCCTACTACAAAGCTAGAATGACTTGTCATCTTGAGGCGGTTGATTTAGGTGTTTGGAGAGTCACTCACGACAAGATGAAACCCATCAAGAATCCCAAAAAACCAACTAAGGGTGATGAAAAGGAATTGCATTTCAATGCTAGAGCTAAAAATGCTTGTTTGAATCTTTTAGCATGGATATTTTAAACCAAGTGTTCACTCTAAATATGGCACATGAAATTTAGTTAAAATTGCAAGAGCTCCATGAAGGCACAAGTAATGTCCGTGAGCAAAAACATTGTCTAGCTCAACAAAGTTATGATTCCTTTAAAATGAATGATGATGAGCTTGTTTGTGATATGTATTCTTGTTTGAATCTAATTGTCAATGAGCTCCATTCAATAGGATTAACAAAGCTAGGTGATGTGGACATCACGAGGAAGATCATCACCGTGCTACCACAAAAGAAATATGTAAGCATCAACACCATCCTTCACAACATGGAGGACTTGAGCACCATGATCCCAGCCATAGTCATTGGCAAGATAGTGGCATTTGAAATGTCACGCAAGATGGGTCAAGAAGAAGCCTGTTCATCAAGCAAAGGCAAAGCTCTTGCATGTAGTGAGAAAAAGAAGATGAAGGGCAAGAAAATTGAGACAAGCTCAAGCTCAAGCTCCTCAAGTGAAGAAGAAGAAGAAGATGAAGAAGAAGAAGAAGAAGAAGAAGAAGAAGAAGATGATGATGATGATGATGATGATGATGATGATGATGATGATGATGATGATGATGATGATGATGAATCAAGTGATGATGATCAATCTTCCTCCTCCACCTCCGACATTGATGAAGAATCACTCAAGCTCATTAAGAAGGTGGAGAAGATGGTCCAAAGGCTCAATATCAAGGGTGTGCCCATCCAAATTTAAGATTGCATTTTCACCAATCAAAGAAGAGAACAAAGAAAAAAGGAGGTTATGGATGCAATGAGAAAGGGCACTTTGTTGAAGTTTGTAACACCCCTGGGTGTTAAGCATGCATTAGCATCCCCAAAGCATGAGCATTAGCATCACATGCATTTCATAATCACATGCAATATAAGTTAAAACTAAATTGAAAAGTGTGGAACATCTGTTTGAAACCTACTTGTTGCATTTGCTTGCTAGAGTGTAAAACTTGTTTGGCTATAATGTTAAATAACCTAGAATTAGTTAGCATGATTTTTGGAGCAACTTTTCTATTCAAAATCTCCACAAATTTTGCTTTTAAAAATATTCTAGAAAAATGAGTTTTTATTTAAAAATTGGACTTTAAATCATTAATTCTAAATCTAATTGGAATTTTGAAAAATGCCCTAAATAAAGTTGTAGAGAATTAAATTTTGAACAACTTTTGTTTTGAGGTCAACTTTTGAAAATGCCTTTTTCCTATTCAAAAAGTCAAATTTGAAATGAATTAGAAAATCTGAAATTTGGTTTATAAAAAGAAAAAGGACATTTCAGCTTGCTGGGCCTGCGCCCCACTTTTGGCCCGCCTGCTCGGGCCGACCCGGCCCGCGTCCGCACCTGCCTCCTCCCAACCCCGCGCGCTCACGCCGACCGTGGCAGCGCTTCGCCGCCCTGTGGCCGCCATGCGCTGGCGCCACCCTCCGCGTGGCCGTCTGTGGCCCCAGCGTCCCTCCGCGCACGCCTACTCCCTCCGCGCACTCGCCCGCCTCAGTTGCTGCCTTCATTCGCCTCCCCTCTCACCAGCAGCAGCCGTGGAGCCATGGCGGATGCTCGTGCCACTGCTCGCCGTCGTCGCTTAGCCACCACCGCACGCCCCCACGAGCACATCTTCGGTCGATTCCTCCTGACCTCAGCCCCGCCTCGCCTCCCTCCATCTGGTGCTCGCGCCATTTCCGCAGCTCGAGCAAAGGTGAGGCCGAATTCTTCTCCTCCCTGTGCGCACCGCCGTCGGTGAGCCCGCCGTCGTGGCTCCCGTCGGTCACCCTTTTCCACCATCGCATTCTTCTCCTCCCTGTGCGCACCACGACCGCCTCCGCTCACTAGAACTTGTGCGCCCCTCCGTGGCCCTTGCCATGGCCTGCTCCGGTCTGGCGTCGGCGAGCCGCGCCAACACCTCCGCCATGGCCGCCTTTGTGCTTGCTCTGCTCTGCCTCTTGCCCCGCTAACTACCTCCTCGAGCTCGCGCGGTTGTGGGGAGTCGACTGGTGTTGACCTCGTCGCTGGAGACCTTGCCGACGGCGAGATTCCACCGGTCAAAGTCTCCCCCTGCTCGGGTTTGGCTGATTGGTGGGGTCAGTTGACCCATGGGCCCCGGCTGTCTGTCTCTCTGTGTGATTCGGGGGTGATCCCGTGGGGTGCACTTAGCATTTTCAGTGACAAATTTTTGAAAAGGAGTTTAAGAAATGCTTTTCATAAATTACTTAAAAGCTTTAGAAATTCATAACTTGCTCATTTTAGCTCCAAAAATGGTGAAACAAATTTTGTAGTGTTTCTCATGAGTATATCTATGGTGTAAAATTATTGCATGTCAAGTTTGAAATATTTTTCTGTGTAGATTTATTTAATTCTTATTATTGATGTTATCTTAGAAAATGTATAATAAATAGAATATTGATTAGAAAAATATGGTTCCTATTTCATTAGTCTTCTTTAGTGATGTACTTTCTAGGAAAAATGTATTTGATGTATGTTCTATGAAAAATTATTGAGGTGTAGTTCAAATGCCTTTAATTGGTGATTTTTGTTATTTTTGGTAGAGAGAAAAAATTGTATAACACATGCATGAGATAATTTTTGTGATATGCTTGTTTACTGTGTAGAGCATAGGAAAAATAATAAATCTGTCGTTTGATACTTTTTCTAGTACAAAGTATTTTCATGCTCATTATTATGCTATAGCTTGTTTATTTTGTATAGATTGTTTTACTTATCTAAATCCCATGAAATTTTTGTAGTATGCTATTTGGAGTAGGATTATACTACTGTAATTTTTGTAGATTTTTAAATGCAACAGAAATAGGTGTTAATGTGTAACCCTAGTTTAAATGGTAAATAAAAGGTTATTCTTTATGAGTAATTAAAAGTAATAAAAAGTGTTTGGTGTATCTTTCAAGCACCAAACTACCTTGCTGGTGTTACTTGATAGGTTAAAGTATTAGGGTTTGACAAAGTGTAGCAACACTTGTATGAGAATTATATGCTAACTAGTGTAAGAGTAGATGACATGTTTTGTGGTACATATTCTTAGATGATGTTGACTACCTTGTAGAAGATTTTGTCTCTAATCTATACCGTTAGTTTCAATGTGCTCATCTGCATATCATGTCATCATGGCATTTCACCGCATCCGATGCACCGTCTGCATGTTTACTTATGCAATTGCATCATACAGGATCGTAGGAGGAGTCGCCGGTAGCAGTGCCGGAAGAACAGACTTGGATCGATCCGCAAGAGCTCCAGACACAGGAGGTGCCCGAGGAAGAGGAGCAAGGAGAGGAGTTGCCTGAGTGCGTAGATCACCAGCATAGTTCGTTTGAAAGAGGCAAGCCCCGGAGCATTCTAAATTCCCTATTTTATTTAAGCAATTCTTTATATATGAGTTATATATTGTTGCATTAAGTTATAGGAGTTGAGTGAAACACTTGCTGCATATATACATTTTCCTTATCCCATAAATATGCCTAGAATCCTATTTTAGTTTAGGATCGAAAGTATTGCTTAGCCATGCTTAGACCGGTGATTTCCTGTCACCTGCGAGATATAGGTGGATACCTGGTTATGGTTGGCTATAATTGTTATCATGGAAAGTAACCAAGTGTTGATGGATAAACGGAGACCGAGCGGAGTCTTATAGGGGTTTGGACTATAGTGATTCCGTCTGTGTCGATTAAGGACCGATCGTTGCCTGTCCCTCTTGTCATGTTGAACGCATGCCTCACATTTAGCTGGCCGAATAAAGTACCTTTCGACCGCGAAGCTAGTGACATGATTCAGGCCGGGACCTATACGGGTGCGTGTACCGGTGCTGAAGGGGGTATGACAGGGACACAAAGAGTGAGCCCATGGTGCGTCCTGATAGTCAGGCGGTCCCTAGGTACTGCGGCCCCAGTTTATCCCGTGACATTTACCGGAATCGTGTCATTGGTGATCTAAGCGACCCTGACAGGGGAAGCGTGGTTTGTGTGAGGAATAAATCACCAGCTGGATAGGAATCGATTCGAATCGCCATCGCTCCTGGATAGTGAGCACTTGACTCAAGCCACAACATCATAGTAATAATGATGGAACACTGATAGTTATGTGAATGATGATGGAAAAGCTAAACCTGATATGGTAACCTTTGATGTTAATGGTTAATCAAGTAATTGCTCTAGCATAGGTGCTTACTTAGATTAATCAGGTATAATTAAGTTGATGCTTATATTTTTTTAAATGGTTCATAGATGATAACTTATGCTTTTCTGCAAAAACCAGTCAAGCCAGTCCACTTTACAAAAGCCTTGCATACTCCTTGGTGTCATTTATTTCTGGTTTCTGATGGGTAAGTCTAGCTGAGTACCTTCTCGTACTCAGGGCGTTGTTCCCATTGTTGTTACAGATGGTCAGATGTACTAAGTGTAACAGAACCGACCAAATTATAAGAGCACAAGTACAAAAACAAGCACCGAAGCGCTCAAATTTTCGAACTTGAGCCCATATAATCCCGGTAGTCAATCGAACCCACGAAGGATTTCAAACCAACTTGCTTACAACCAGGATCGCATCATTCAACATACAACATCATACGTTACATTTCGCAAGTAGTTCCGAAATAGGTTTACACACACGGAGTCGCAATTATTACAAACCAAGTTTATAAAGTAGCGGAAGCGAACACACACCAGTTGTTTTAACTATTGTCAGTCTTGTTGATCAACATCCCACAAAAGCATCAGGAAAGTACATAAAAGATGATCACGCCCAAGTGATCTAGTCTTCGTCACCCGCAGGGTGGAGACAAGTTTTGCAGAAGCCTTGGTAGAGCATATCATCTGCAACAGGAGGGAATAAACCCTGAGTACGGGAATGTACTCAGCTAGACTTACCCGTCGAAAACCAGAAATAAGATGACACCAAGGATGATGCAAGGCTTTCACAAGAGGCTAGCTGACATCACATTTTTGCATAAAGGCATAAGTAATTGAGACTCTTATAACCTGTACTAGCAGTTATTTTTAGCATTTACCTGTCATCTATCTTAGCACCTGTACTAAACATTCACTTGAGTAGAATCAAACAACATTATTATTATATCCATAGCAGGTATATCATTATGGCAACATTGTATCATTCACTTAACCATCTGTTCATTTAATGAGATCTACGTTGCCGCTGCTCAAGTCAAGTGCTCACTAACCGGGAGCGACGGCGATTCGAATCGAATTCCTATCCAGCTGGAGGGGTATTTCTAACACTCACCGCGCAGGCCCCTGCCAGGGTCGCACAAGCCACCTTTTCATATGATTCAGGAATCACGGGTCCGAATGATGTCGCGACCCCAAGGGCGACACTCTGCCAGGTGATAGGGACTCTAACCCCCCCTTGGTCTCACGCCAATGTCCCCAAGCACATCCTTTCTCTCCTCCAAGAAGCAACCTACCATTCGATTCCCGGCCTAAACCACATTACTCGGCTTCGCGGTCGGAACGGCTTATCCGGCCAACTAAGTGTTAGACTGCGTTCAACATGACTCAAGGACGTACAACGAATCGGTCCTTAAACGACTCAGACGGGCATAGCTCCACACCCAAGACGTGAAGTGTCTTGCGGCTGTACTATCGAACTCCCGCCCGGTCTCAGTTTCATTTTTAAGCATGGTTCCATCCACGATAGCCATAAAGCCACTCGTGACTCCTTCCTACATCTCGCGGATGACCGGAAATCACTCGACTTCTACCGTACTAAGCAGGGCTAAGCATTGACACGTGCCTAAACCTAACATAGGATTAAGTACGATATCTGGACAAGGACAGGTATAATGCAACAAGTGTTTTCATATAACTCCTACAACTTAATGCAGTAAACAATTAAAAGTACTCAAGATTAATTTATAAATCAGTAGGTTCAGCATGCACCGGGGCTTGCCTTTCAGAAAGGTTGAAGGCCGGTGGTCAGGACACTCAGGAAGGTCGTCTGCGGGCACTCCTTCGCCTGCTGGATCCTCGGGCTCCTGATGCTCCTGGACCTCCTCCGGAATTACAGGCTCGAATTCGAGGAGAGTTACCCCCTCCGGTACACCTATTGCATGAATGCACAATAAATATCATGGATGCATAAAGGTGCAACATGCTCGGGATGAAATGTATTTCAGAAATAAAATAATAATCCAATCAAGTTACTTTATTAGTACGTGCAAATCTCTTCTCTGGTAGAAAAGTACTTACCTAATCTACCCAACCTAATATATAGTTGTTCCTCTTCGGTTAAGGCCCTAACACCTAATAATACAAGAGTAATATTACTTAGGTTACCACAGTAAAACATTCTGGACAGCAGCTCAAAGATTCTAACATAACTGGAGAATTACAACTCCAAAAGATATGATCTAAGACAATCTGGAAAGCTTATGAAATGCACCACAAATTGTTTTTAGACCACAGCACTTAATTCCAAAGTTTACCTAGTCGAAATTCCAAAGTCCCAGAATCTGCTCTCTCTAAACAGAGAGCAGCCAATTCTGGACTGTCACTTAAAACAGCGATAACTCCTAAACTACTAGCCCAATTGCCATCAAATTTTGACACAAGCTAGTTTTACCAGTTTACTACCACTTTGGTATTCACAAGTTTTCTAGCCAATACTTTTATTAAGGGTCAAACCTAGAAATGCTACCAGCTGTCCAGAAAACCTAGAATTGCAAAGATTAAATATTTATTTATGTGGCAAATATCCCATAAGACCAAACTACTGTTACCACAAGTTCACAAAGGTCACAAGAACACCAGAAAGTAAGGTGTGCCCACCTAGAATATTTATTTACACCCCTTTCTTAATTTACTTAAGTAATTAAGTGGAATTTTAAACATATATGTAAACTTCTCCTAAAATTCTACAAAAACTACAGGGGACTCTCTAACCCAAAACGAGACTACTGTAAAAATTTGAACTCAATTTATTCACAGGAACTCTCTGAACAAAATTCACAAGCCCAAAAGGCTGATTTTTGTATAAATAACAAAGCATAGTAAAAAGTGTCAAACAACAGATTTCTTAATTTTCTTGGACACTCTAGGGTACCAAGACATTCTCCAAAAATTTATATGAACATTGCACATGTAGAAAAATTACTAAAATTCATTTAAGTATTTCCTAGAATCACAAGATAGCTTGATAACTTGAAAAGTACTTAAGCACTACTGCCCAAATTTTTACCAAAGCTAGAGCAAGTATAAATTAGCCTACTCACCAAATTTCATAATTTTTGGAACACTGAAACTCAAGATATAATTTAAACAAGTTTGCATGTGATTTAAAACACATTTCAAGGACCTATTTAAATATCCCAGAAAACAAACATCACATATCCAATTTATATTTTTCTAAAATACTACACATCCTGTAGATCCCAACAAAATTTATCTCATAATTTTTCAAACTACCACAAGGATCTGTGACAAAAGAAAAATCAAAACAACACTCTACGCGACAGTGACGGGCCGGACTTCAAGCCGACGCGGCCCAACTCCCTCAGCGTGGCCCGTTTTCGCGTGTGGCCCGCTACGCAGCCCAGCTGGGCAAGCCAGGGCACTGACACGAGGGCCCCGCCCGACAGGGACACGGAACAGGGGAGGGGACGCTCGCCGGCGATTGCTCGCCGCCGGTGACGACTCCGGCGAGCCCGAGGGCACCGGCACGCTCACCTCAACTGTGCGCAATGATTGGTATAGCTAATTGACACTATGACCGTGGCTAGGGGGGTGGTAGTGGCAATGGCGGCCACGACCGTGTGCTTGCCAGCTCCGGCGAGCTAGCAGCGGCTCGACCCCAAACGGCCTATCCCGTGAGCAGCAGCACATCAAGGCGAACCTAGAACACCGGAGAAGGAAGGCGGTAAGGGCACTGAGAAGCACGGCCACGCGCGAGCTCAACTTGGCGGCGACAATGGCGGCCGCGGTGGAGGCGCAAGCTCGGCGAGCTTTACCTGAGGTCAAGCGGTCGAATGGTGTGGTCCGCGATGTGGAGGAGCTCACTGTGCGACTGTGACTACAGGGAATTGGGTGGTGGTGCTTGACTGTGGTGGATTTTTCGGTGGTGGCCGTTGATGCTCCTCCGGTTGCCGCACGCTCGGTGGAGAAGGAAACAAGGAGGTAGAAGAAAGGAGCAGCGAGGAAGGGCCTCCGTGCGTCGTGGCGTCTTTGGGCAACCGAGGTGAGCACCGCGTCGACGCGTGTTGCCACGCGGCGGAGGCTTCCTGTCCCCGGTCGGCCATGCACCGAGTTCAGGTTTCTGAACTTTCAGAAATGACTGAACAAGGTCATCGGCGTTCCACAGCGACTGACAGAGGGATTTCATCGCCTCATAGCTCGTGATCGAGGCTGATTCGGTGAGAGCCGTAGTTAACAAAAGTGTAGAGCTACATGAGAGCTTCAACATTGCCAATAGGGTCGTGAGCCAATTCGGCTTGGTTAGTGAGATACAACGCCCCAAAGTGAGGCACACGAAATCTGAACTGAGTTTCAGTTACTTTCCCCCGACTGAAACTCAATTTTCGAAGCACGCTAACTCATAAACCGTTGGGAACCAGGCTTGGGTGATGTGGACAATGTTGTAGAGCTACATGAGGGCTCCAACTTTGTCAATTGGCTCAAGGACTGGTTTGGCCTGGTTTGTGAGTTATAAGGTGTCAAAGTGGGGTACAATGAAACTGAAAAGTCTAAATTTCCGGACGTAGAATTTTTCTAAGTGTTGATCACCACTCAAGCTGACTTGTGGGCCATTTTTGAGCATGTTCTGGTCATTTTCATGAGATGGCCATATTAGAACTTTTGTTCCTTATAAAATTCTCTACAACTTTGCTTAAGGTTGCTCCTCCATGCAAGATTTCTAACCTGGACTTTTTAATTGGTCAAACCAGAGCATCCTAGGGCCAAAAGGGTGGTCAACCACCTCTTGGAGGGCACTTTAGTAATTTTGGCCAACATGAACCTTGCTCCAAGAGTTACCCTAAGTATAACTAAGGTGTTGTAGGACATAATTGGCCACTCTACCTTTTTGTCACACCAACTATCACGTATCACATGATGTGAGCCAAATAAAATTTCTAAAACAATCACAGTTGTTGCATCACATAAAATAATATGCATGATGCATGCTTATGCTTATGCAAATGCAATGCAATTATGGAGCTAAACACTTGAGGTGTTACAGCCCTCTCCCCTTATAAAAATCTCGT
Organism: Saccharum hybrid cultivar R570; assembly: GCA_038087645.1. Taxonomy (NCBI): domain Eukaryota; kingdom Viridiplantae; phylum Streptophyta; class Magnoliopsida; order Poales; family Poaceae; genus Saccharum; species Saccharum hybrid cultivar. Next base: position 11,528,194 of record JAQSUU010000520.1, read on the forward strand.
CCCGAGATTTAGAAAGCGTACCATTTTTCATAGAATTCCTTATAACCATCCCGCAAATAATCTTCCCGTTCCCACATAGCGTCACTTTCACTACCCTGATTACTCCACATTACTTTATACCACCTAACCACTTTGCTTCTAGTTACTCGTTCCTGACTATCGATCACTTGGACTGGCTTTTCTTCGTAAGTTAAATCAGATTCAAGCCTGATATCTCCCAAAGGAACTCTTTCCTCAGGAACTCGAAGACACTTTTTGAGCTGTGATACATGGAAGACATTGAATATGGCACTCATTTCTGGAGGTAACTGGATTTTATACGCAACAGCTCCACTCTTGCCTATGATTTGGAAAGGACCCACGTATCTTGGCGCAAGTTTCCGCTTAACACCAAAACGTTGGACACTCTTCATTGGAGAAACTTTCAGATACACGAAGTCTCCAACTTCAAACTCGAGTGGTTTTCTACGGCGATCAACATAACTTTTCTGTCTAGCTTGGGCTGCAGCCATATGTTTTTGGATGGTACGGACTTGTTCCTCAGCTTCCTCAACAAAAGCAATACCATAAAATCTTCTCTCACCAGATTCTATCCAATTTAGTGGGGTTCTACACCTACGACCGTACAAAGCTTCGAATGGGGCCATTTTAATACTCTCTTGGTAACTATTATTGTACGAGAATTCAGCTAGAGGTAACCATTTTTCCCAAGAACCCTTGGATGATATTACACATGCCCGCAATAGATCTTCCAAGATTTGGTTAACCCGTTCCGTCTGTCCTGACGTCTGGGGGTGATAAGCAGAGCTTCTCACTAACTTGGTTCCTAGAAGGTGATGCAAGTGCTCCCAAAAGCGAGCGGTGAACTGGGGACCACGGTCAGATATGATAGTACGAGGTATCCCATGAAGCCGGACTATCTGATTGAAGTACAACTCAGCATAGTCAGTGGGACGATAGTCCACTCTAACTGGAATGAAGTGAGCTGATTTGGTCAAACGATCCACAATTACCCAGATGGAGTTATGATTTTTGACAGTAGGAGGAAGACCGACAATGAAATCCATACTTATCTCTTCCCATTTCCAACCTGGGATAGAAAGTGGTTGAAGTAACCCAGCTTTCATATGCACAGCTTTAACCCTACAGCAGGTGTCACACCTAGCCACATATGCAGCTATCTCTTTCCGCATCTTGGTCCACCAATAATATGGCTTCAAATCATAATACATCTTATTGCTGCCAGGATGGATGGACAACTTAGAGGAGTGTGCTTCAGACATAATATCATTTCTAAGCTCTCAGTCCTTAGGCACGACTAATCTATCCTTGAACCATAGTACACCCTCTTCATCTACCCTGAACTGTGTAGTTTCTTGCTCTTTCATCTTACGCTTGATGTGAAATATACCAGTATCAGTCTTTTGGAGCTCAATAATTCTGTTTTTGAGAGTACAACTGACAGCGATGTTGTACAAGACTGCTGGATGTAGGAGGCGAGGTCGATGAAAATCAGTTTCAACTAAGGAATGACAATGAGACTTACGGCTTAAAGCATCCGCAACCACATTTGCCTTGCCAGGATGATAGTGCACTTGAAGGTTATAATCCTTAATCAACTCGAGCCATCTTCGTTGACGCATATTTAACTCGGGTTGGGTGAAGATGTATTTGAGGCTTTTGTGGTCTGTGTAGATATTGCAAAAATTGCCCAACAGATAGTGTCGCCAGGCTTTCAAAGCATGAACAACTGCGGCGAGTTCTAAGTCATGCGTTGGATAATTCGCCTCATGCTTCTGAAGTTGTCGAGAGGTATATGCGATTACTCGGCCGTCCTGCATCAGAACACCTCCCAAACCTATGCCTGAGGCATCACAATAAACATCAAATGGTTTCTCGATATCCGGTTGTGCCAAAACCGGAGCTGAGGTTAGGAGGGTTCGTAGTTTGTGAAAAGCCGCATCACACTCAGGAGTCCAGACAAACCTGGTGTCTTTTTGTAGTAACCGAGTCATTGGCTTGGCTATTTTGGAGAAATCCGGGATGAAGCGACGATAATAGCCAGCCAAACCAAGAAAACTCCGAACCTCGTGAACCGAGATAGGAGCTTTCCAGTTTAGTACTTCTTGTACCTTGGCGGGGTCCACCATAATTCCCCCATCGGACAACACATGCCCAAGGAAAGGTACTTCTCGAAGCCAGAATTCGCACTTGCTGAACTTTGCATATAGTTGATGTTCACGCAGTCTTGTGAGGACTATACGCAGATGTTCAGCATGATCTTCCTCATTTACCGAATATATCAGGATGTCATCAATAAATACCACCACAAACTTGTCCAATTCGGGCATAAACACCGAATTCATCAAGTACATGAAGTGTGCGGAGGCATTTGTCAAGCCGAAAGACATAACAAGATACTCATAAAGACCGTATCTGGTAGAAAAGGCTGTCTTTGGAACATCTTCCGGGCGGATTTTAATTTGATGGTAGCCAGATCTTAGATCGATCTTGGAGAAAACTTTAGCTTTAGACAACTGATCGAACAAGATGTCGATACGTGGTAGAGGGTACTTATTTTTGACAGTGACTGCATTGAGAGGTCTATAATCTACGCACATCCGCAACGACTGATCCTTCTTCTTTACAAAGATAGCAGGACATCCCCACGGAGACGAACTAGGACGAATCAACCCCTTCTTCAAAAGTTCATTCAATTGCACCTTAAGTTCCGCGAGTTCATTTGGAGGCATCCTATAGGGTCTCCTAGAGATGGGCGCCGTGCCAGGCAACAACTCAATTTTAAATTCCACATCCCGATCCGGAGGGAACCCTGGCAAATCATCGGGAAAAACGTCCGGAAACTCATTTACTACTGGAATTTCGGCCAACGCCTTTGCTTGCACAGCATGAACTTCCCCAAACAAATCAACTTTTCTGGAAAGTTGTACCAGAAAACCCTTTTGATCTGTAGGATCTCTGAGCATAACTACCCGCGTGGATGTATCAATGAGTACCCCATTCTGACTCATCCAATTCATGCCCAGAATAACATCTATGCCTAAACCCGGCAAAACCACTAAGACAAGCGAGTACTTTCACCCTTCTATCTCCAGCTCAAGATTCCCCACTACTTTATTTGTGGAAATATTCCCACTTGCTGCGCTAATACAATAACCCCCACCTTCAACAGTATGCAATTTGTGTGCAAACTCTGATGCAAACTTAGGACTGATAAAGGAATGCGAAGCACCCGAATCAAAGAGTACCACTGCAGGATGTTGGTCAACTAGGAACTTACCAGCAGTGACAACCTCACCAGATGGGATTTCCTCAATACTGTTATAATGAGCGTGCCCTTGACGGCCACCTTGGTTGACATTTTTCTTAGGGTAAGGACAGTTCCTGGACCAATGGCCTGGCTTGTTGCAGTTCCAGCAAGGCATGTTGCTAGGAGGGACACTGGAGCTGCCTTGGCCCGAATTACTCTTTGGCAGAGCCACTGTATATGCCTTGCGAAACCCAGTCTTCACTGGCGCCTTCTTTTGCGGAGGACGGAACTTAGCACTTGTGGCAGGAGGGCGAGGAGGAGCCCTCGGGGCAGCTGGAGCTCGAGACTGTGAAGCACCTGCCTCAAGTGCCCTCTTGCGGCTCTTAGAAGCAGCATAGATAGAGTTATTGTTCTCTTGAGTCAGAGCATCACTGATAAATTCGTTGAAAGTAGTGCACTTGCTAGTGCCCATAGTCTTCATCAGCTTTGGGCCGAGGCCCCTTTTAAAGCTAGCAATTTTCTTGGAATCGGTATCCACAAACTCCGTGGCATACCTTGCCAGGTTGTTGAAAGATTGCAGATATTCAGTCAAGCTTTTATTTTCCTGTGACAGCCTCATGAATTCTGTGTGCTTGATTGCCATGAGACCTGGAGGAATATAGTTCCCACGGAATGCGGCCTTGAACTGGTCCCAAGCAATCGGGGCATTTGCAGGCAGTGTGGAACGATAGTGGCTCCACCAAATACCCGCAGGACCATGCAACTGATGAGAAGCATATTCAGTTTTTAGCTCATCAGTCAAGCGAAGTAGACGAAACTTTTGTTCAATAGTGTTCAACCATTCATCAACTTGCAGTGGTTCCTCTGCCTCCTTAAAGAGCGGGGGCTTAGTATCAAGAAAGTCCTTGAAATCACTGTACTGATTGGGTTCTGGGCCCTGGCGGCCAGGACGAGCTTCCCGGTTGGCCAGCTGGCACATAGCATCTGCCAGCATGCGCTGTCCTTCGACCACTGTCTGCATTAACTCAGCCGGGGTAGGTGGTGGCGGAGGGGGTGGCTGTTCCTCATCCTCATTGCCACGACCCCGATGAAGATTATACGACATCTGCAAAATGCATAGCCAATGAGCACTGACGATGTGGGAAGTTTGTAGATGAATTATTGTAAATATGTCAAATTGACTCCAAGAAATTAACTTCTCAAAATAATCATGGCACAATAATTCATCACAACTGCACAATCCATTCAAGCGGATCAATTGGCGCAATCATACGAGAGAATCCAACAAGATGTACTTTGATAAAGGCTCACTCACAAGGAGCACAGCAGTTACTGAACCGTTTACACTAAAGTCTACGTGATTTTAGATCTTTCGCCCCGTACTTGGATTCGATTTCAAAGGTTTTAGTTGACTGAGAAAGCTACTTCAAACTAACCACAAGGAGACTTCTCAACGGTAGAGTTCCATGGTGGATCATGACTAGCCACCTCGATACCAGCGCGTGCCAAACAGCACAACCTTATGTCACGCGCCATAGGAGGCCCTCGGTTTCGTCGCGGCACCGAAGGGTGCTAATCGTGACACCATCATCGAACGCCACACAATAAGACATCCAATTGCGATCGAAATTAACAGGTTCCAACTAAACATCCAGGAACACATAGGGTTCGACCTTACATCCCAAAAGTCAAGTTATTACAAAGCCTCACTCCAACCCCAGGAGGCACAAAAGACGATCCTAACATCATAGCTACGTGATAACTACTCTAAGCATCGTCCTCAGAGTCGGTGTCAAGGATCTCCCCGCCGTCCTCATCACTAACAGGCTCTAACTCCTCATCTTCTTCTTCTTCTTCAGGCTCTTCTTCTAGTGCTTCTTCTGGTGCGGCATCTTGGGGCCCATTGACCTCCACTTCATCATCATCTTCAGTCATGAAGATCCCCGAACCCATGTCCTCATCTGCGTTGATATTTCTAGGTAGCAGAGGATTTAGCTGGTTGTTCAGGCGGTGCACTTCTTCATGAAGATTGTCATTGTATTCTTCAGCATTCTCCAACTGTTGCTCGAGCTCAAACTGACGAGCTCTCAGAACGTTCTTCTCGTGCCAGTCTTCATCCCTCTGGTTCATGACACGGACCAGCATGCGTTGACAGTTGCGGTTTGCTACTGTCAATCTCTGGACTGCAAGGGTTTCCTGGTCACGATCACGGATCACTTGCTCCAGTTGCTGACGCGCTGCATTCCGGGCAGCAGTCACTTCAGCCAACTCTACCCTAGCCTTTCCACCTCAGTAGGCTCAGGGCGGGGCTCACATGGAGCAAGCTGGTGACAAGGTGCCCTGCCCCCAGTGGACTTGCGAGCGGTCCTCTTGGTACGTGCCATCTGTAGCAACAATATACGACTTGAAGTGAGGATCATTTAGGGGATACGAAATTTACTTTAGTCGGGAGTACTGAAATTTTGAAGGAGGGAGTAAATGATATGTATGATATAATTAAACATGATGCATGCACGTTCCGTACGCCCTCTCACCTTAGTAGAAACCTAAAGTTCTAACGCTAGGTGGTGGCATACATACGTTCTCTCATATAAGCGAAACTATCGGTCTACTCGTTACGCTGTTAGTGTACCTGCAGAAAACCTCATTTCAGCCCAACAGTTTCCCAAAATAAGCACACAAGAAAGCAGTAATTTAAATACTTTCCATATACACATCCCCTGATGTATATACTTCAGTATCAAAGCTACCCGATATAAATATATTCCCACAATTAAGTGCTTACATAATTACATGGTTTAAACATGTAAGTATGCAAGTCACCAAAACTACTCTCCCCTAGATCGCCGGTTGGACGATCATGCTCTCACAACTCACACTTACCAGAGCGTCGAGGCAATTGATCCATACATTACCACCCAAGTGAATGGCATCCATACAATATCACGCCGTATGGACGACGAAACAAAAACAAACAAGGCCCCCAAGTTAGTCTCTATAATAAGCCACCTAAGAGTCCTTATTTGGGCTAAGGGATGTGATCACTGGCATACCTAAAAATAATTTTTAGTGTTTTAACCCTCTATCATAATCAAATACTTTTGTTTTTAAATACTCGTACGATGTGTTTAATGTTGAATTATGCTCCGGTACCAGCTGTAACAGAACTGACCAAATTATAAGAGCACAAGTACAAAAACAAGCACCGAAGCGCTCAAATTTTCGAACTTGAGCCCGTATAATCCCGGTAGTCAATCGAACCCACGAAGGATTTCAAACCAACTTGCTTACAACCAGGATCGCATCATTCAACATATAACATCATACGTTACATTTTGCAAGTAGTTTCGAAATAGGTTTACACACACGGAGTCGCAATTATTACAAACCAAGTTTATAAAGTAGCGGAAGCGAACACACACCAGTTGTTTTAACTATTGCCAGTCTTGTTGATCAACATCCCACAAAAGCATCAGGAAAGTACATAAAAGATGATCACGCCCAAGTGATCTAGTCTTCGTCACCCGCAGGGTGGAGACAAGTTTTGCAGAAGCCTTGGTAGAGCATATCATCTGCAACAGGAGGGAATAAACCCTGAGTATGGGAATGTACTCAGCTAGACTTACCCGTCGAAAACCAGAAATAAGATGACACCAAGGATGATGCAAGGCTTTCACAAGAGGATAGCTGACATCACATTTTTGCATAAAGGCATAAGTAATTGAGACTCTTATAACCTGTACTAGCAGTTATTTTTAGCATTTACCTATCATCTATCTTAGCACCTGTACTAAACATTCACTTGAGTAGAATCAAACAACATTATTATTATATCCATAGCAGGTATATCATTATGGCAACATTGTATCATTCACTTAACCATCTGTTCATTTAATGAGATCTACGTTGCCGCTGCTCAAGTCAAGTGCTCACTAACCGGGAGCGACGGCGATTCGAATCGAATTCCTATCCAGCTGGAGGGGTATTTCTAACACTCACCGCGCAGGCCCCTGCCAGGGTCGCACAAGCCACCTTTTCATATGATTCAGGAATCGCGGGTCCGAATGATGTCGCGACCCCAAGGGCGACACTCTGCCAGGTGATAGGGACTCTAACCCCCCCTTGGTCTCACGCCAATGTCCCCAAGCACATCCTTTCTCTCCTCCAAGAAGCAACCTACTATTCGATTCCCGGCCTGAACCACATTACTCGGCTTCGCGGTCGGAACGGCTTATCCGGCCAACTAAGTGTTAGACTGCGTTTAACATGACTCAAGGACGTACAGCGAATCGGTCCTTAAACGACTCAGACGGGCATAGCTCCACACCCAAGACGTGAAGTGTCTTGCGGCTGTACTATCGAACTCTCGCCCGGTCTCAGTTTCATTTTTAAGCATGGTTCCATCCACGATAGCCATAAAGCCACTCGTGACTCCTTCCTACATCTCGTGGATGACCGGAAATCACCCGACTTCTACCGTACTAAGCAGGGCTAAGCATTGACACGTGCCTAAACCTAACATAGGATTAAGTACGATATCTGGACAAGGACAGGTATAATGCAACAAGTGTTTTCATATAACTCCTACAACTTAATGCAGTAAACAATTAAAAGTACTCAAGATTAATTTATAAATCAGTAGGTTCAGCATGCACCGGGGCTTGCCTTTCAGAAAGGTTGAAGGCCGGTGGTCAGGACACTCAGGAAGGTCGTCTGCGGGCACTCCTTCGCCTGCTGGATCCTCGGGCTCCTGCTGCTCCTGGACCTCCTCCGGAATTACAGGCTCGAATTCGAGGAGAGTTACCCCCTCCGGTACACCTATTGCATGAATACACAATAAATATCATGGATGCATAAAGGTGCAACATGCTCGGGATGAAATGCATTTCATAAATAAAATAATAATCCAATCAAGTTACTTTATTAGTACGTGCAAATCTCTTCTCCGGTAGAAAAGTACTTACCTAATCTACCCAACCTAAGATATAGTTGTTCCTCTTCGGTTAAGGCCCTAACACCTAACAATACAAGAGTAATATTACTTAGGTTACCACAGTAAAACATTCTGGACAGCAGCTCAAAGATTCTAACATAACTGGAGAATCCCAACTCCAAAAGATATGATCTAAGACAATCTGGAAAGCTTATGAAATGCACCACAAATTGTTTTCAGACCACAGCACTTAATTCCAAAGTTTACCTAGTTGAAATTCCAAAGTCCCAGAATCTGCTCTCTCTAAACAGAGAGCAGCCAATTCTGGACTGTCACTTAAAACAGCGATAACTCCTAAACTACTAGCCCAATTGCCATCAATTTTTGACACAAGCTAGTTTAACCAGTTTACTACCACTTTGGTATTCACAAGTTTTCTAGCCAATACTTTTATTAAGGGTCAAACCTAGAAATGCTACCAGCTGTCCAGAAAACCTAGAATTGCAAAGATTAAATATTTATTTATGTGGCAAATATCCCATAAGACCAAACTACTGTTACCACAAGTTCACAAAGGTCACAAGAACACCAGAAAGTAAGGTGTGCCCACCTAGAATATTTATTTACACCCCTTTCTTAATTTACTTAAGTAATTAAGTGGAATTTTAAACATATATGTAAACTGCTCCTAAAATTCTACAAAAACTACAGGGGACTCTCTGACCCAAAAAGAGACTACTGTAAAAATTTGAACTCAATTTATTCACAGGAACTCTCTGAACAAAATTCACAAGCCCAAAAGGCTGATTTTTGTATAAATAACAAAGCATAGTAAAAAGTGTCAAACAACAGATTTCTTAATTTTCTTGGACACTCTAGGGTACCAAGACATTCTCCAAAAATTTATATGAACATTGCACATGTAGAAAAATTACTAAAATTCATTTAAGTATTTCCTAGAATCACAAGATAGCTTGATAACTTGAAAAGTACTTAAGCTAGAGCAAGTATAAATTAGCCTACTCACCAAATTTCATAATTTTTGGAACACTGAAACTCAAGATATAATTTAAACAAGTTTGCATATGATTTAAAACACATTTCAAGGACCTATTTAAATATCCCAGAAAACAAACATCACATATCCAATTTATATTTTTCTAAAATACTACACATCCTGTAGATCCCAACAAAATTTATCTCATAATTTTTGGGCAAGTAAAACCCTAGATCTATATTTTTCAAACTACCACAAGGATCTGTGACAAAAGAAAAATCAGAACAACACTCTACGCGATAGTGCCGGGCCGGACTTCAAGCCGACGCGGCCCAACTCCCTCAGCGTGGCCCGTTTTCGCGCGTGGCCCGCTACGCAGCCCAGCTGGGCAAGCCAGGGCACTGACATGAGGGCCTCGCCCGACAGGGACACAGAACAGGGGAGGGGACGCTCGCCGACGATTGCTCGCCGCCGGTGACGACTCCGGCGAGCCCGAGGGCACCGGCACGCTCACCTCAACTGTGCGCAACGATTGGTATAGCTAATTGACACTATGACCATGGCTAGGGGGGTGGAGTGGCAATGGCGGCCACGACCGCGTGCTTGCCGGCTCCGGCGAGCTAGCAGCGGCTCGACCCCAAACGGCCTATCCCGTGAGCACCAGCACATCGAGGCGAACCTAGAACACCGGAGAAGGAAGGCGGTAAGGGCACCGAGAAGCACGGCCACGCGCGAGCTCAACTTGGCGGCGACAATGGCGGCCGCGGTGGAGGCGCAAGCTCGGCGAGCTTTACCTGAGGTCAAGCGGTCGTATGGTGTGGTCCGCGATGTGGAGGAGCTCACTGTGCGACTGTGACTACGGGGAATTGGGTGGTGGTGCTTGACTGTGGTGGATTTTTCAGTGGCGACCGCTGATGCTCCTCCGGTTGCCGCACGCTCGGTGGAGAAGGAAACAAGGAGGCAGAAGAAAGGAGCAGCGAGGAAGGGCCTCCGTGCGTCGTGGCGTCTTTGGGCAACCGAGGTGAGCACCGCGTCGACGCGTGTTGCCACGCGGCGGAGGCTTCCTGTCCCCGGTCGGCCACGCGCCGAGTTCAGGTTTCTGAACTTTCAGAAATGACTGAACAAGGTCATCGGCGTTCCACAGCGACTGACAGAGGGATTTCATCGCCTCATAGCTCGTGATCGAGGCTGATTCGGTGAGAGTCGTAGTTAACAAAAGTGTAGAGCTACGTGAGAGCTTCAACATTGCCAATAGGGTCATGAGCCAATTCGGCTTGGTTAGTGAGATACAACGCTCCAAAGTGAGGCACACGAAATCTGAACTGAGTTTTAGTTACTTTCCCCCGATTGAAACTCGATTTTCGAAGCACGCTAACTCATAAACCGTTGGGAACCAGGCTTGGGTGATGTGGACAATGTTGTAGAGCTACATGAGGGCTCCAACTTTGTCAATTGGCTCAAGGACTGGTTTGGCCTGGTTTGTGAGTTATAAGGTGTCAAAGTGGGGTACAATGAAACTGAAAAGTCCAAATTTCCAGACTTAGAATTTTTCTAAGTGTTGATCACCACTCAAGCTGACTTGTGGGCCATTTTTGAGCATGTTCTGGTCATTTTCATGAGATAGCCATATTAGAACTTTTGTTCCTTATAAAATTCTCTACAACTTTGCTTAAGGTTGCTCCTCCATGCAAGATTTCTAAGCTAGACTTTTTAATTGGTCAAACCAGAGCATCCTAGGGCCAAAAGGGTGGTCAACCACCTCTTGGAGGGCACTTTAGTAATTTTGGCCAACATGAACCTTGCTCCAAGAGTTACCCTAAGTATAATTAAGGTGTTGTAGGATATAATTGGCCACTCTACCTTTTTGTCACACCAACTATCACGTATCACATGATGTGAGCCAAATAAAATTTCTAAAACAATCATAGTTGTTGCATCACATAAAATAATATGCATGATGCATGCTTATACTTATGCAAATGCAATGCAATTATGGAGCTAAACACTTGAGGTGTTACACTAAGGGTATTTCGTCATCTGTCTATACCCGGTGATGGGTGACAACTAGGACCAATGGCAATGGTCACTCCGTCTATCTTATCCTATGCTTTTGTGGACTATGACTACCTGCTGGCACTGTATCTGAACTAAGTGTGTGTGTGGTTTTAAAACTACTTGCTTCTGCTATGTTAATTTGAACTTGTGTTGTAATAACTTTATGTTCTGAACTCCGATGTATTCAACTGTCGTTGTGAACTTTATGTACCATGTGATGGTGGTTGCTAAATTAGTACGATCTTGGTTGGAATGTTGGTTGGTTGGAAATCCTTCGTGATTTCACGGAATCTCGGGTTGTACGGGCTTAAGTTTGGTAAATTATCTACCTTGGTGGAAGATTTTCTTACTTAAACTTGTATAATCATGTTGATCCGTTACAGCTGGCATCAGGGCATGGTTTAGCATGTTACTGTTCACATGGGTATTTCAAACAAAACTGTGTTTAAAATGAGTTTTAAAACTTAATAGTGTGCTAGTGGTCATATCCTTTATGCCCAGTTAAGGACTCTAGGTGGCCTATTTAAGTACTGACTTGGGGGTTTTGCAACATATTTTTAATTCATTGCTCATACGACATGCTATTGTATGGGTGCCATTCACTTGAGTGGTAATGTATGGATCAATTGCCTCTACGCCTTGGTAAGTGAGAGTTGTGAGAGCATGGTCGGATACACTGCCGATCTAGGGAAGTGCTTATATGATGCCAAAATATTTACATGCCATACGCATGTTTGTATAAAGGTATCCAATGTGTGGGAATTCCGTCATGTGGTGACGATGCCGTCAATAGGACGATGATTCGGGTAGTTGCTACCGTTATACTCGTATCTGGGGATGCGTGTAGAGTGAGTAGCTTACTTTACTACTTTCTTGCATCTTTTTCATACTGTTAGGGTTTGGGCTAAAGTGGTTTTCTACAGGTACATAACAGCGCTATCGGGTAGTACGTATTAGGTGCGTTTACGAGAGATCGTTGTATGCCACCGTCTATGCCGCTAGTAATTGTTATTTCCTAAGTTTGTGAGAATGTACGAAACGTGCATGCATCATGTTTGTGCATTTCATTCATGGCATTGCTCCTCCCCTTATAAGTTGATTATCCCATTTTGATAAAAATGACAACTTAAAATCTGTTCTCACTGGGGTAATAAAATTTTGCTACAGATGGCACGCACCAAGCAGATAGCTTGCAAGTCCACAGGTAGAGCTCCCTGACATCAGCTTACCCCACGCACTCGTTAGCATCACACATTCCTTGGAGAGTTTGGGATGCCCACACTCTTGTGGAGAGTACTCAGCTATGTTGGCTATCCCGATGGAATGGAGCCCCGTTACTTCTGGGCAAATGAGAGGTTGGGGGAAGGTCTTTTGGTTACTGTGGAAGCCGTTGTTCATCCCAGAGATGATGGTTCTGAGTGGACTGGTTGGCGTTATGAGTCAACTGGCAGGACCACTGAAGAAGCTGCTGAGAGGGCAGCCTTTGGGATACTGAGGGATATCATGGATCATTTTCCTCAGGAGTTGGCAGCAGCTATAGTTGGAGTCTTTCCAAGGGGCAACCCCACTGACTCATGGCAGCAGGCAAGAGGAAGGTCCCTAGAGATTAGTGCAGCAGAAGCATAGAATAGTGATAACCCCGCCATGAGTGCCATGTTCGCCGTGATGAAGGCCTTCGATGGAGTGGAAGGTAGCCTGCGACGTGTGTCTGGTGCTCTTGGTCAGGCTCATGATGATCGACATCAGCTTCAGAGGGATCATGACGCCAAGATTGAGAGGCTCACTATAGAGATGGCTCAGTTGACTCGTTAGAGGGATCAGGCTACCCAAAGGACTATGGTCTTTGAGGGAGATGTACGTGCACTGAGAGAGCAGGTTGGACGTCTGACCACCGCCAATAGGAACACTGAGTGCATGTTGACTCATATGCTCCATCAGAGGAATGAAGCCTAGTCTGCAGAGAATGTTTTGAGGGCTCGACAGTTTGATCTAGAGCAACAGCTAGCCAATGCAGAGGAGTACAATGACAACCTACATGAGGAGGTTCATCGGCTAAACAACCAGCTCTACCCCTATGTTCCTCCTGGTGTGGCAGAGATGGATATAGATGAAGACGAAGATCCCAAAGAACCTGAGGCACCCGCTGAGGATGACGACGATGCTATGGATGGTGACAACGCCAACATCTCTGACTTAGACAGCGACCACGATGAGTAGACTAGTAGTTGTTGCGCTAGCTACTAGGGTTTCGTTTGCATGATCTTTTGCTTGGTTGGCACATTGGGCATGTAATAATGAGTAGAACGACTAAGGCTTTGATGTAATGTTGGAAAACTTGGATGTGTTTGTGGTGATATCCGAACATCAAAAGTCCAGGGTATGTATGCTGGCAATTTGGTTGTAATGGACGCGATGTGTGCGTTTTAGTAATCTAATTAGTGATGTTGTGTTAATTGGAATGACTTATTGTGTCCCTGTTTTATTGTATGAATTTATTCTCTCCAGTGAATTCAGTACGGCATAATTTTCATTCACTCGCGATTTCAACAACATCACCTAATAATTACTGTTGCTGAAATATGCAGATACCGAACACTCGCCATACCGTGTATGATGCCACTGAGGCTGGTGGCAGTGCCACTGAAAATGAGGACTGTGAGCCACCATTGCCTCCTCCTCCACCGTACACCGCAGAACAGTTCTTCGCACAGTTCCTCGGAAGTCAACGCAACATGGAGAACATGCAGCAGAATATGGAAGCTGCATTGCGTAGTATTGCGGATAACACCCACCGTGGAGTAAACCCGGGTGGGCATGAAGTAAACTAGTATAGCAGTTTCAAGGATTTCATGGACACATGTCCACCAATTTTCAAGGAAGCCGCTGAACCCTTGGATGCAGAAGAGTGGATAAACAAAATGGAAGACAAGTTTCATGTTTTGAGGATGACAGAAGTGTTGAAGACCGAGTATGCAGCTCATCAGCTTCAAGGTCCGGCAGGGATGTGGTGGAAGCATCACCGCACCACTTCCCCCCCCCCATGCCCACATCATTTGGAGGAAGTTCACTTAAGCTTTTCGTGGAGTGTACATCCCACCTGGTCTGACAGAAATGAAGCTCGGAGAATTTCTAGCACCAAATCAAGGTACGAAGACTGTGACCCAATATCTGCATGCATTCAACAATCTAAGCCGCTATGCCTCTGACATGGTGAATACTGATGCCAAAAAGATCGTCAGTTTCAAGAGAGGTCTGAATCCCAAGATGATGAAACACGTGGGTACCAACATGAGAACTGGTTTCAATGACTTTGTTAGTGACTGCTTGAAGCAAGAGAAGAACAATAATGTGTATGCTGCATCCAAGACTCGTAAGAGAGCTTTTAAGTCAGGTCCGTCCTAGCCTAGGGCCCCAATGGCAAATCGTCCCGTGTATTATTCACCTACCCCTGGTGCAAGGTTCAGGCCACCCTAGTAGAAGAGTCAGAATGCTCAACAACCTCAGAGGAACCAGAAGCCATTCAAGATGGCGTTGCCACAAGCTAAGGCAGGACAAGGCAGTTCATCTGGAGCTGTGACTCAAGTAAGGGGACCGTGTTTCAACTGTAACCAACCTAGGCACTTTGTGAAGTTTTGCCCCTATCACAAGAAGCAGCAGACTCAGTATCAAGCCCGTGTGCACCACACCACCGTTGAGGACATCCTAGAAGGAGAGCCCGTGACAGCCGGTATGTTTTCTATCAACAATCATCCTGCAGTCATTTTGTTTGATTCCGGATCATCTCATTCATTTGTAAGTCAAGCATTTGTTAAGAGGTATGAGCAAAACATAGTTGAATTGGAATGTGCTTATCGGATAAGTTCAGCAAGAGCTGATCTGTTGACTAATCAGATAGTTAGAGGGGTAACCCTGAACATAGCAAACATACAATATAAGCTTAATTTGATAGTCATGCCAGGACTAGTTTTGGATGTAATTATGGAAATGAACTGGATGAATAAGATGGGAGTAGTAATTGATGTTGGAGGAAGAAGTGTTTCTCTTAAGGAACCTATCGAAGAAGGCACCTTTCAGGTGATCCTACCTCGAAAAATAGATCTAGCCAGTACAACTTGTGTCGTCCAAACTAATCATATAGCCAAGATTCCAGTAGTATGTGAGTTTTCGGACATGTTTCTAGATGAGTTACATGGTCTTCCACCGGACCGAGATGTTGAGTTTGCCATTGAGTTAATCCCTAGAACACCACCGATCTCAAGAAGGCCTTATCGGATGCCTCCCAATGAGTTAGTCGAGTTGAAGAAACAACTCCAAGATCTATTGAAGAAGGGTTTGATTCGTCCTAGTTCATCTGAATGGGGATGTCCCGCACTGTTCGTGAAGAAGAAAAAGGATAACTCCTTACATATGTGCGTGGACTATCGGCCACTGAATGCAGTGATAATTAAAAACAAGTATCCTCTACCTCAGATTGATATCTTGTTTGACCAATTGTCTAAAGCCAAAGTGTTCTCTAAGATAGATTTGAGATCAGGGTACCATCAGATCAAGATTAGACCGCAAGATATACCCAAGACCGCGTTTTCTACCAGATATGGTTTGTACGAGTATCTTGTCATGTCCTTCGGATTGTCAAATGCTCCTGTGTACTTTATGTATCTGATGAATTCCATCTTTATGCCAGAGTTGGATAAGTTTATGATTGTGTTCATTGATGACATCCTAATATACTCAGAAAATGAAGAAGATCATGCAAAACATCTTAGGATTGTCTTGACTAGACTCAGTGAGCATTAGTTGTATGCTAAGTTTAGTAAGTGTGAGTTCTAGCTTAAGACAGTTCCTTTTCTTGGTCACGTGTTATCTGAAAGTAGAATTTTAGTAGACCCTAGTAAGGTACAAGAGGTTATGGATTGGAAGTCACCAACCACAGTTCATGAGGTCCGAAGTTTTCTTGGTTTAGCCGGTTACTATCGTTGCTTCATACCAGATTTCTTGAAGATTGCCAAGCCAATGACAAGTCTGTTATAGAAGGATCATAAGTTTGCCTAGACAGAAGAGTGTGAGGCAACTTTCTGCACCTTGTGGAAATTGCTAACCACTGCTCCTGTTTTGGCACAACCAGATATAGAAAAGTCGTTTGATGTGTTTTGTGATGCATCTAAGAATGGGTTAGGATGTGTACTAATGCAAGATGGAAGGGTCATTGCTTATGCCTCACGTCAATTGAGGAAGAATGAGGTTAATTATTCTACACATGACTTGGAGCTTGCAGCAGTTGTGCATGCTCTAAAGATTTGGAGACACTATTTGCTAGGAAATGTGTGTAATATCTTTACAGATCATAAGAGTCCCAAGTACATCTTTACTCAGTCTAAGTTGAATATGCGACAACGAAGATGGTTAGAGCTGATAAAGGATTATAATCTGAATGTGCATTATCATCTAGGGAAGGCTAATGTAGTAGCAGATGCCCTAAGTAGGAAGTCACATTCTATTGTTGTACAGCCGTTGTTTGAAGATGGGTTCAATTTGTTGCATTCTGCTGTGCTGCATAACATTTAGATTAGTTGTACTTTGGAGAGCAAAATCATTGAAGGGTAGAAAACAGATAAGGGAATATTTCATATCAAGGAGAAAATGAAGAGGAAACTGACCAAACACTTTAGAGTGGATGAACAAGGAGTGTTATGGTTTAAGGACCGCCTGGTAGTACCCAAGGATCGAGAGCTCAAGAACAAATTGATGGATGAAGCTCATCATTCTAAGCTGTCTATCCATCCTAGAAGTAGTAAAATGTACCAAGAGTTGAGACCTCATTATTGGTGGACCAAGATGAAAAAGGAGATTGCAGCGTATGTTGCCCGTTGCGACATGTGTTGTAGAGTGAAAGCTCTTCACATGAGACCTGCAGGACTATTGCAACCCTTGTCTATACCAGATTGGAAATGGGATGATATAAGTATAGATTTTATCACTTGTCTTCCCACCACACCAAAAGGAAATGATTCGATTTGGGTAATTGTAGACCGCCTTACCAAATCAGCTCACTTTTTGTCAGTTAAGACAACTTTTCGACCACCTCAATATGCAGAGAAGTATGTTACTGAGATTGTCTGATTACATGGTATACCGAATACTATCGTGTCTAACCGTGGTTCACAGTTCACTGCTCATTTTTGGGAGCATCTTCATAAAGGATTGGGTACTAGTTTGATTCATAGTACAACTTACCATCCGCAGATAGATGGGCAGACAGAGAGAGTTAATGCTATTCTTGAAGATATGCTTAGAGCTTGCATGTTATCATCCAGAGGTTCATGGGAATCATGGTTACCTTTGGCAGAGTTCGCTTACAACAATAGTTACCAAGAGAGTATCAAGATGGCACCATTTGAAGCCCTGTATGGCAAAAAATGTAGGACACCATTAAATTGGGTGGAACCTAGAGAAAGAAGGTTTTACGGGATTGATTTTGTAGATGAGGCAGAGAAAAAGGTCCGTATCATCCAACAAAACATGCAAGCTGCACAATCACGTCAGAAGAATTATGCAGATAAGAGGAGAAGACTGCTAGAATTTCAAGTGGGTGACTACGTCTATTTGAAGGTTACCCCAATGAAAAAGAAACGATTTGGAATCAAGAAGAAACTTGCTGCTAGATTTGTAGGATCGTATAGGATCATAGAGAAGAAGGGTCCCATGGATTATAAGCTGTAGTTACCAGAAGCGATGAGTTCCATTTTTCCAGTCTTTCATGTATCATAGTTGAAGAAGTGTCTGCATGTTCCGGAAGAGAGAATAGAACCTCAGGGTATTCGGATCAAAGCAGACTTGAAATATTGTGAGCAACCGGTTCGAGTTTTAGATACTAAGGACCGAGTCACTCAGAATAAAGTGGTGACAACTTACAAGATTCAGTGGAGTCATCACGATGAGAGTGATGCGACATGGGAAACAGGAGAATATCTGCAAACCGCTTATAAAGATTTTTACAACAAGTGGTTCGTAACTCAAAATCTCAGGACGAGATTCTTATAAGGGGGAGGGTTGTAACACCTCTGGGTGTTAAGCATGCATTAGCATCCCCAAAGCATGAGCATTAGCATCACATGCATTTCGTAATCACATGCAATATAAGTTAAAACTAAATTGAAAAGTGTGGAACATCTGTTTGAAACCTACTTGTTGCATTTGCTTGCTAGAGTGTAAAACTTGTTTGGCTATAATGTTAAATAACCTAGAATTAATTACCATGATTTTTGGAGCAACTTTTGTATTCAAAATCTCCCCAAATTTTGCTTTTAAAAATATTCTAGAAAAATGAGATTTTATTTAAAAATTGGACTTTAAATCATTAATTCAAAATCTAATTGGAATTTTGAAAAATGCCCTAACTAAAAGTTGTAGAGAATTAAATTTTGAACAACTTTTGTTTTGAGGTCAACTTTTGAAAATGCCTTTTTCCTATTCAAAAAGTCAAATTTGAAATGAATTAGAAAATCTGGAATTTGGTTTATAAAAAGAAAAAGGAAATTTCGGCTTGCTGGGCCTGCGCCCCACTTTCGGCCCGCCTGCTTAGACCAGCCCGGCCCGCGTCCGCGCCTGCCTCCTCCCGCCCACGCATGCATGCTCGCGCCGATCGCGGCAGCGCTTCGCCGCCCCGTGGCCGCCAAGCGCCGGCGCCGCCCTCCGCGTGGTCGTCTGTGGCCCCACGTCCCACCGCGTCCACCTACTCCCTTTGCGCGCTCGCTCGCCTCAGCTGCTACCTTCATTCGCCTCCCCTCTCACCAGCAGCAGCCGTGGAGCCGTGGTGGATGCCCGTGCCACCGCTCGCCGTCGTCGCTCCACCACCACCGCACGCCCCCACGAGCGCATCTCTGTTCGGTTCCTCCTGGCCCCAGCCCCGCCACGCCTCCCTCCATCTGGTGCTCGCACCATTTCCGCAGCTCGAGCAAAGGTGAGGCCGAATTTGGCCATCTCCCTCCCCGCCGGTGAGCCCGCCGTCACGGCTCCCGTCGATCACCCTTTTCCGCCATCGCATACTTCTCCTCCCCATGCGCACCACGACCGCCTCCGCTCACTGGAACTTGTGCGCCTCTCCGTGGCCCTTGCCATGCCCTGCTCCCGTCTGGCGCCGGCGAGCCGCACCACCGCCTCTGCCATGGCCACCTTTGTGCATGCTCCGCTCCGCCTCTTGCCCCACTAACTACCTCCTTGAGCTTGCGCGGTTGTGGGGAGTCGACTGGTGCTGACCTCGTTACCGGCGACCTCGCCGACGGCGAGATTCCACCGGTCAGCGAGATTCCACCGGTCAAACTCTCCTCCTGCTCGGGTTCGGCTGATCGATGGGGTTAGTTGACCCGTGGGCCCCGGCTGTCTATCTCTCTATGTGATTCGGGGGTGATCCCGTGGGGTGCACTTAGCATTTTCAGCGATGAATTTTTGAAAAGGAGTTTAAGAAATGCTTTTCAGAAATTACTTAAAAGCTTTAGAAATTCATAACTTGCTCATTTTAGCTCCAAAAATTGTGAAACAAATTTTGTAGTGTTTTTCATGAGTAGATCTATGGTGTGAAATTATTGCATGTCAAGTTTGAAATACTTTTCTGTGTAGATTTATTTAATTCTTATTATTGCTGTTATCTTAGAAAATGTCTAATAAATAGAATATTGATTAGAAAAATATGGTTCCTATTTCATTAGTCTTCTTTAGTGATGTACTTTCTAGGAAAATGTATTTGATGCATGTTCTGTGAAAAAGTATTGAGGTGAAGTTCAAATGCCTTTAATTGATGATTTTTGTTATTTTTGGTAGAGAGCAAAAATTGTATAACACATGCATGTGATAATTTTTGTGATGTGCTTGTTTACTATCTAGAGCATAGAAAAAATAATAAATCTGTTGTTTGATACTTTTCCTAGTACAAAGTATTTTCATGCTCATTATTATGCTGTAGCTTATTTATTTTGTATAGATTGTTTTACTTATCTAAATCCCATGAAATTTCTGTAGTATGCTATTTGGAGTAGGATTATACTACTGTAATTTTTGTAGATTTTTACATGCAACATAAATAGGTGTTAATGTGTAATCCTAGTTTAAATGGGAAATAAAAGGTTATTCTTTATGAGTAATTAAAAGTAATAAAAAGTGTTTAGTGTATCTTTGAAGCACCAAACTACCTTGCTGGTGTTACTTGATAGGTTAAAGTATTAGGGTTTGACAAATTGTAGCAACACTTGTGTGAGAATTATATGCTAACTAGTGTAAGAGTAGATGACATGTTTTGTGGTACATCAAGGTAAACAAGCAAGCCAACAATGGGTTCAAACTCTTTTGGGTGTCAAAGAAAATTATTTCCAACATAAAAAGCACCAAGAAGGTTTGGATCCCAAAGGGGAAGTGAGA
The DNA here is from genome assembly GCA_038087645.1 of Saccharum hybrid cultivar R570. Lineage (NCBI taxonomy): Eukaryota > Viridiplantae > Streptophyta > Magnoliopsida > Poales > Poaceae > Saccharum > Saccharum hybrid cultivar. The sequence continues at coordinate 11,548,861 of JAQSUU010000520.1, forward strand.
AGTCAATGGACTACGGGAAATTTGGAGACTTAGCATAGTTTGGGTGCATTTCTTAGGGTGCATCATGATGGACAAGGTAATTGCCAAGTGGGTTAGTGTAAACTATGGACCCAAATTCCCCTTCCCATGTTAGGTAACTAGATTTAATTTCTTGCAATTTTAACTAGCATCTAGTTCCTTTTAATGCCTAGGTTTGCATTTGCATGTTTAATATTTTGTCATGCATACACTAGGTATTTCATATGGTAGGGTTGCTCAGTTTCACTTTTAACCCTTGGAGCAAACCTACATAGTTTAAATTGTTTAGGAGCACCACACATAGCTTGTTTTACAATTGTTTATCTAATATGTGCCAAAGTCCAAATTGTAGATAATTTCCCCCGAATATCATTTTTGAAAATGATTCTCACATTCATGTGACATCACCTTTCAAGTGGTATTTTTTATTCTAAAAATCAATGTGCATGTCTCCTACAAGTATGCCATGCTTGTATGCACAAATTTAGGGGGAGGTTACTCTAAAAGTTGGATGATTTGAGACTAGCATTATTTTCAAGATTATTATGTGTGTAGTAGTCTCATTGCAAGGAAAATGGAGTTCCCAGAGATAAGCATCATGCTTAAAAAATCCACCACCCATTGCAAGTGGTGTCAATCAAATTGGTTTCTACATGTGGTATTCCTAAATCGATATCGTCATGTTGATTTCAATTTGGTATTTATATGCTTTCTCTATGCATTATATAGATTAAACTCCCTTGTGCATTTATTTGCCAATTAAGCATATGCCTTGCCATTCACCATATGTATGCATATATTTAGGGGGAGCTTAGTCTATGTAATGTGAGAGTCATGTTTTGTGATCTATTTCACTGCACATACAAAGGATCACAAAAGTTGACCCTCCCTTGTGCTACTAATGTCTTCCTTTTCGGTGTTTGATTCCAAATGGGAGAATTTGTAGGACCAAAAGCAAGCCCAATAAATAGATCAAAGGGTGAACCCTAATTGGGAATGGTCCGAGAAAGGGAAAATAGTGGACTATGGAGTTAGGGGGAGGCTTAAATCCATAATGCCACATAGGGACATTTGCAAGGGAAAGATAAGTTTCCAATGATTTTCACAAGTGGTATCTTTTTGCATCATATAAACTTGCCTTTGCTTTGCGTCCTAGCAAGTAGATAGTTTTAAAATTTTTGTATCTCTTAATGTTTGCTTGCTTTGGTCGTATTGTCATCAATCACCAAAAAGGGGGAGATTGTAAGGAAAATGGACCCTAGGCCCATTTACTTTGGATTTTGGTGTTTGATGATCAACATGACCAAATTGGACTAATGTGCTTGCTAGTGTTTATTTTATAGTTCAATAGGATGCAATGCAGACTTGGACCAAGTTCGGAACATAAAGAAAATGATCAACACTAAAAAAAAGATATTAGAGGAAGTGTTGGAAGCATGGAAGAGAAGCAATAAGTCCAAGAGGAAAGATGTTGAAGCCCGAACAAAGCCACATGAGAAGAAACAGAAGCGGACTATGGCTGAGTGGGCATAGCCACCTGTGGTGGTGCCACCAAGGACAGGCAATGGCTACTGGAGAAGAGCAGGGAACCAGACGTGACTATGTGCACCGCCTTGGTCACCACCCCTGGGGTGGCGGTGCACTGGACAGGGGTGGCGGTGTCACCGCCTTAAATATCTAGAGGCAGCCAATTTGAGTTGGGGCACCGGACATGCTATGGCAGTGCACTACCCTACCCATGGTGGTTATCATGTGTCCCAACGGTCAGGTGTCAGTGACCAATGGCTAGCTGATGTGGCAGGGCACCACCCTATCCGGTCACTGCGTAGAAATGTGCATTTCATCCACAACGGCTAGTTCTCCACTTGGGGCTATAAAAGGGACCCCAACCGGCCATTTGGAGGGCAAGGGAGCGGAGGGAAGATAGGAGGGTGTTGCTACACCTCATTTGTGCTCTCCACATGCATAGATCTTAAAGATCACTTAGTGATTAGCGTAGGTGCTTTGCAAAGTGCTTAGGTTAGTTAGACCACGCTCATATGCACTTGCTCTAGGCTTAGGTCTAGTTGCTAGTAAGGTTTGCATACCTCTAAACCCAAGGTGCTTGCACACACCCTGCTTGTACTTGGAGGGGCTTGTAGTCTTGTGAGACCACACCAACCACATTTGTGGTTTGGTTGCCATCGTGTACCAAAAGGGAACAAGGCCCGTGATTGTTTGGCCGGAAGCTTGATAGTGAAGACGGCGGGGACTAGGGAGCGGTCCAGGAGGCTTGCTAGAAGGCACACCGGAGATCCACTTGTGCGTGGGGATGACCTAGGGCTATCCATAGAGTTACCCGACCAGGAGCTTGACCCTTGCGAGAGATTACTTGTCAGAGGCTCCAATGAGGACTAGGGGGAAGCTTGAGCGCTTCTCAAAACCTCGGTAAAAATATCAGAGTCGTCGACGGGAGTTTACATCTCTACCTCATCTTTACCTTTCGCATTTATAATGCTACCATGGTTATGTACTTTACTTTCTTAGCTTAGTTGATAGGCTAGTTGATAGGATTGGAACCTAGGTTGCATAACTCTTTTGCATTAGAGATAGCAACTGTTGACGATTCTTAACCATCAATTTTATGTGTCAACTAAAGAGAGAAAAGGGAGTATAAAATGAACTTCACCATAGACTTAGGGCTTTCACTAAAAAATTCCATGAGTTTTGGTGAATATCTGTTTCTACAGGGCATTATCAGGAAAATACCAAGGGAGACCCACATGTCGGATTTACATAGAGAGAAACAAGCATACATGTAAAAAAGAACAATCTGGAAGACTCAGGAAGGCGACCCATAGAACCTGAGGCCCACCTGGCATAGGCCAGAGGTGGCTGCCTCTGCCCTAGGGGCGGCCACCCCTCCCCCTGAGCCAATCAGGGTGAATCACGTGGATTGTGCCTCCACCGACTTTGAGGAGCAATAAAAATCGTCCATTTAGGTCGGTTTGATCTGATGGCCGTGGTGCCTCTGAGAAGGCTATATATTCAGGGCCCCTCCCCCTAGGAAAAACCCTAATTCATTCTACAATTGAGGTACCCATCACTAGAGCCAGGGTTTAGATATCTCTCCACCAGAGAATTAGAATAGCTACTCTAGTTCTTCAAGTTCTACACAGGTTTAGACTAGATAGAGGAAGAGTCAAGCGCTTGTGCTCGGAATTCCAGATCTCCATCATCAAGGATTGGTATTATCTTGTATCTATTCTTGTGACTTTATTATAATATCATTATGTTTCTATTTATTATGTTCTTAGTTTATTCTAGTTCTACATTTGATATGGTTATGATCGATAATGAGTTTATGTATATGTTTGCAAAGCGCTTAGCTCTCTTCGCGGGAGGGTTAGGTGGTAGATTACATGTAAGCATGGTGCTTAGATGTTGTTTACCTACAAATGCACCCTATTGGCTGGGTCATGTGGTAGATCACAAAAGTGACAGTTCCGTTGAGTCCTTTGTATTCCATCCCCCATTAATAGGTCTAGCAGAACTAAAGTTGCATAGGAAGTCTTGCTTTGTCTTGGCTTTTTATAGCAATGATCCTTATACATAGATGAAGAGTCTTTTGTGCTATATATGATAGTTAGCATTAGAGTAGATGAATGACTTAGTAGATTAGAACCTACCTAGAAATTCTATCTCTTGAACTAATCAGATGTCGACCTACCTTTTCATTGAGTAGTCTCTCTCTAATCTCTGTGTGATTTATTCCCTGAGCTTTATAATTCATATTCTTTATTTATCATGGTTTACCCCCTGCTAAAAGTATGTGACTGTGCAACCAATCACTCATAAGTAGTCTTGTTTAGCAAGTTTATCTCATTGTTTAAGTCCTTAGTTCTTTCCCTTGAGCTAAATATAAATCAACGATACCTGGAATACTTCCCAGTGAAGTGCTACATTGGTATGTTATCTGTTCGCTTGCGGATCCCATATTTATTTTACTAGAGGAGCAGTTATCTATACCACGCTTCTGGCACCATGCTAGGGATGACAACTTAGCTTAAGTGGTGTTAGAAGTGTCAACAAGCATTTCTAGCGCCGTTGCCGGGGAAGGAATAAACTTTTGAGAAAAATTGCTTAAGCAGATACATAGAAAATGAGTTATTATCACTAGTCACCTCTACTTTGGCAGGTTCACCCCTATTTGTTTTTCTATGTCTATATTTTATACAGTGTATTAGCAGGATTGAATCTAATTCAATCAACTCTCCATTATCAGAATCGGATCATTCCAGAAGGAAGCTCGTCACCAATGCCTAAAGCTATGGCTGAAAAGACCCTGTTGGAGTTCTCTGCTCCAACAGTAGAGAACATTCGCACTGGTCCAGCACTAGAAACAGAAGATCTTGAGTTTGAGCTCAAGCCAAGCCTCATCAACATGGTGCAAGCTATCCAATTCAGTGGAAAGGTTCATGAAGATGCAAATACACATTTATAGGACTTCATGGAAATTGGAAGCACTATTGCCATAGAAGGAGTTAATCAAGATATTATACTACTTTGCCTCTTCCCATTCTCACTAGTGGGAAGAGTGAAGCAGTGGTTCTATGCCAATAAAGAAGACATCAATGCATGGGAGAAGTATTCCAAGGTCTTTTTAGCAAAATTCTTTCCAATAGGAAAAACTAATACCTTAAGAGGAAAGATTACCAACTTCCAACAACAGAAAACAGAGACTATTTTAGAAGGATGGGAGCGTCTGCAAGGATACATCCAAGATTGTCCCCATCACAGAATGGAAGAATGGTTACTCATGCAAGCCTTTTATCATGGACTAACCTAGAAGACGTGTGAACACCTAGATGCAACTGCATAAGGATCATTTTTGTCACTCACTCTTGGGAAAGCCAAAAAGCTTATGGAGAAGATAGCAGATAATCAAAGCTGGTCCCAAGACAATACTTAATATTGTCTTCAAAGTGAAGAAGTAGCTGAAGAAGTCAATGCATTGTCTACCAAAATGGACGCCTTGCTCAGCTGGCTTGACTAGAGGGCCAAGTACAAGGAAGACTAGAGGGCAATTGAAGCAACATATAGACAAAATTCAAGCCCCGCTGTCAGGAAGATTCCACATCAACCAAATTGGAGACAGCAATATAATAGCCAAGGTATGAATTTAGGTAATTTTACAAGGCAACCTTCCTTAAGAGAGTTAATTATGCAGCAATCCGATATCAACTCAAACATCAAGACAAGGTTCGATGTTAATGATAGAACCTTGGAAGGTATAATTGATAAAATGGATAGTTTCTCCTCTACCTTAAATGATCAGCTAGAGTTTAATAAGAAGATAGAAGCAAGGATAGCACAGTTAGTCGTTGCATTGCCTGTTGCCACTAACCCTGAACAGGTAAGATCTATCACTACAAGAAGAGGGAGTTCCACTAGGGATCCCCCTTATCCAAAAGGTGCAAGGAGGCCACCTGTGCTACCACCAGTGGTAGAAGATGAGAACAACAATCCAGAAATAGGAGTATTACCACAAGAGCCAGTACAAGATCAGGAAATGAGATAGAATTTTCAAGATACAAGCTACCTACCATTTCCTCATAGAAATAGAAGGCCACAACAAACAGATGAGCAGTTTGGTAAGTTCGTAGAGGTAATTCAGAAATTATATGTCAATATACCTCTGTTGGATGCCATACAAGTCCCCACATATGCCAAGTACATAAGAGACATTGTCAACAAGAAGAGACCACTACCATCCACTGAAGTGATCAAGCTAACAGAAGAGTGCAGTGCGGCCATCCTCAACAAATTACCAGAAAAGAAGAAAGATCTAGGATGTCCCACCATTGACTGTACAATTGGAGACCAATATTTCAACAATGCACTTTGTGACCTAGGAGCAAGTGTCAGTGTGATGCCCGCAGTAGTCTACCACAGGCTCAACCACACTGCACTTGAGCCAACATCAATGTGCTTACAACTGGCCGATCAATCAGTCCGATATCCATTAGGCATTGCCGAAAACATTCCAATCAAGATAAGAGAGTTCTTCGTTCCATTAGATTTTGTGGTACTGGATATACATCCAGACTCAAAGGTGTCACTCATACTTGGGAGACCCTTTTTGAGCACTGCCAATGCACACATTGATGTCAGGAAAGGAGAAATCAAGTTCATTATAAATGGACAAGAAGAGCAGTTCGCATTCAAGTCAAAACAAGAACTCAATAAATCCACGAAGATGATAGAAGAAGATCAGATAGTGCAATCACTAGAGACAGAGACTTCATCTCTGGGAACATCAGCGGAATAAATAAATTGGAGGTCCAGTTCAGAGGACTCTAAAAATCTGGATCCACTACACCACAGCCTAAATATAGCGTCAGACAGTGGGTCGTTATAAGCCATTTCAATGACTTACTGTCCGACGTTATAAACTTATAGCGACAGATACATCTGCCGTTGATAGTGGCGATGCTACAAACTTTTAACGTCGGACCAACTTTTAACGTCGGACCCTCTGACATTATATAACAGTTATAACGTTGAACCATCTGACGTCCTTTACAAACTTATAACGACGCACCGTCTGATGATATAGATTTATAGCGACCCCCTGTCCATCACTATGCATATAAATAATTAGCACATAATATCGTTTATTGTTTAGATATTAACCATACAATCAATAGTGCAATGTCATACATTCAAACAATACACAATCATGAACACACAAACTAGACCAAATAGAGCTCACAATTTATATTAAAACCATCATAATGTGTCATGCCATTTTACACACAATTCATGGCATACAAAAGCTAAGATGAAATAAGTTTGACCAAAATGCCAGACTAGGCAACCCATGCCTCATAGTTTGCTTCCACTCCTTACAAAATGATCCACCTCTAATAAGGCCAAACAAAAGTTTTCATCTATAGCTAAAATGTCCAAACACGTCGTCATGAGCACTTTGATCCATCATTGGCTACAATCTACTTCCAGCTATTTCCTCCCACCACCTGTAAACAAAAGTTGAATTTCATCAGTAAAAGAACTCATATTGACTGACTACACTATACTGGACTTACACTATAAGGTGGACAAGTCACTGGTACACAAAGAAGACTCATTGAGTGAGATAAGGTTTTTTCATCCAGACAATTTAATTTAAAATAAACGTTCCACCTATGTGAATATTCTAAAATTACCCATTCAGTCTCATACGATAGAATTATAGTCAATCTTTCCAATTCAAGCCAATATATAAGTGTGGTTCATTATCTAGGTGTATTTCTCAAGTACAATACAACACAATGAAGATAAGAATCCAGGAATGATATCAGTTTGTTTGTTGTAGGACCTAATGGGGTTTGATATAAAAATCAATATATAAACAAGTAGGTTTCATTTGTATTTACAGCAGCATGAGCAGATGGATAATACTTCAGCTTTGGACTATAAAGAAGGGAAATACATGCAAGGAATAACAGATTGCCCATCATGTCATTTTTAGTTTCAAATGTACAAAGGTTCAGTTTCATGCAAGTTGTATGATCTCCTAAATGACATGTAGATGGGGAGAATAGCACACCTGTTTCATGGGCTGCTTTTTTAGTCTTGCAGGATGCTTCTTTAGGCTTGCAGACCTTGAGCTGTTAGAAATATCAAAAATCAAAGTGACAATGAAGGGTTGTGCGATCAGCAAGCCCTCTATCCAACAAAAGGCGTCATCAATATATAGCATGATGCATCCAACACAGGCAAGGGAACCTATAGCTAATTGATGAAGTTGTTCATTGCAATGAAATGCTGCTAATAAAGTTTGCATTTTATAAAAAAATGAACAATGACAAGTTGTGTTTATTACCCTTTTATATGGCCAAGCAATTGACATGTCCTTAGCATTAGCCATCTCATCGACACCAGGATATGGGCGAGGTAGCTTTGCATCCCTTTTTATCACACACTTAACAACAACTAGACAGTGTTTCTTTCCAAGAGCTTGTCCTACATGCATGATGCTAGGATTAACTGAAATAATTGTTCCCTTGGCCACATATTCATCTCTCTGGAGTGTGTAGAGTATAATTTCTTTGCCAATCTGAAGCAAACAATATATTTATGAGAATTGTATTCATTAAAAAAGCACCATTGGACTAGAAGCAAAAAAAATGAAAAACGATGAGGAACATTACAAGGTCATCATGTGAGATGTGATTTGCATCACCATTCCTTGATGAGCCTGCACCATCAGGGCTAGACTGACGGGACTGAACAACCGGGTCTGTAGGAATGTGGCTAGACTGAGGGGTCTGAACAACCGTGGTTGTAGGAATGTGGCTAGACTGAGGGGGCTGAACAACTATGGTTGTAGGAATGGGGCTAGAGTGAGGGTGCTGCATAAATGAGGCTGCAGGAAAGGTGTTGGGCTGCATAAATTGATGAGGTCATGACCATGCTTGGAGAATTACATGGAGGCCAAGGAGATCAGCAAGGGCATCCAAATCGAGAAGGAGGCCCAAAGCTTATCCGGTTCGAGTCACCAAGGTGGAGGCCCAAATCAAGTTTGAGTCCACCTAGGAATCCAGGACCAGTCTGCCTTGAACTGGTCACCCAGGACGCGTACGGACTCTGTTTTCGATGATCCATATATGGATAGAAATCTTATTTGATAAGGAAGCCAACCCAAGTGGTCCTATATCAAAATATCTTCGGAATCAACGGGAATCGTCGAAACAAGTCACCATCCAGAATCTATCAGGGCGCTGTGTCGCCGTCTTTTGGGCCGATTGGCCATGTATCGTGTCAGGCCTTAAGCCCAAGTTGTGGGCGCCTAACCCCTGGCTGTTCCCAACCCTAGGTCGAGTCTTAGACTATAAATACAGCCGCCGCCGTTGTTAGATAATTGGCTTTTGTTTAGAGTTTAGTTTTCCATCGAGAAACTGAATCGTTCATTGTAACTGTGGTGACAAATCCTTTTACAGTGATCCAGGGCCCCCGTTCTTGATCTCCTCCACTGTGTCGATTAGTCCTTTGGAACCAAGTCCTTGAACCCTCTATTGATATTCGCATCATTCATATTTGCAATTTCAGATTGCGTGTTTTTACCTTCTTGCTTGTGCTCTTCGATTTGCTTGCAGGAAAAGCCTTCTTGGCGAGGTCAATCAAGTTGTGCTTGGTTGATAACCAACAGAGCAGTGGTGTAATGGTTACAGGGTTCGAATCGTGTCTGATTTGAAGCCGGATCGCCAACGTCGAGATCTCCACAAGTCGAATTTACCGGTTACCTCACGGAAGATCGGGCCAGTATTCATCAATTGGTATCAGAGATTTCAGGTTTACCGCGAGGTATAATCTCGTTTGCCTTAGATTCATATTTGTTCATTACCTAGAGTCCACAAAAAGCCTAATACTATTTCAATTTCCGCTGTCCTATCACCTTTGTGCCTTTGCAATTTCGTTTCAGATTCGCGTTGTTGAGTTTGTGTCCATGGTCGAGTCTTGTTGCTGGTTTAGGATTGTGTTCGTAGTCGTAGTTCAATCGCCCGTTGCTGTGATTTTTGTTTTCCGCCGCTATCCCATCCACTGTTTCCAAACGACAAGTCGAAGCCACCACATTACTCGACTTGCCCCGCTAGCCGCCTTGTGTAACTTCTCGCCACCGCGCAAACCCTAGATAGGTTGTCAGCCGCTCTTATTTTGCCTGCATCGCAGCCCTCCTTACATCATCAGGCGAATACCTACTGTTGTTAGTCACAGGAACCATCTTGTGATTGGTGCGAATACCTACTGTTGTTAGTCACAGGAACCATCTTGTGATCGGTGTTGGCGTTTAGGGACGTTTTGCCCTAACTGCCGTATTGTGCCTTCCGGAAAACATAACTTGAGATACATTTGGTAAAACAGGCATAACTTTTCACTCGTTTATCAGAAAAATCTGAAATTTTTTGAGCAGCTTCTTGACACCATTTGAGGCCGACCCAAACTAGGCTTTGCCCTATTTGGTTTCATCAAAATTGCCAAAAAAATTCAGGAAAATAAAGAAAAAAATTGTCAAAGTTTTTGCACGCTTTTCAGAGAACTTGCTGTATTTCTGTAGACCACATCCCACCTCAGTTGTAGGTCCCAATTTTTGTGGTTGCATCTTTTGTGATCCTTGTTCAGAGAAAATATAAAAAATACCAAAAAATAAAAAAAGTTTGATTCCTACTAGTGCCTTTTGGGAAATTCCGGGAAAAATTCAGAAAAAGGAAATATTCGGGTTATTTGCTTGTTCTGTGAGTTCTTTCCATCGTCCTTTGCTTTCACCTTGTTGCGCTACGTCTCGACACGTCTTAGCCAGCAGCTGTGATTTGTACTTTGGATCCGGATTGAACAATCGTTAATCTGCATTCGTTAATTGCTCATCCTTGCTATCATATTGTGTGCCTACCCATAGCTCCACATATTCTTCTGTCAGCACAGGTTCATCTTGCAACTATTACCCACGCTCAACAACAGATTACTTTGCCACTTTGGTTTAGCTCCTGTTTGGCGTTGGTAAGAATACAGGCAAGACGGTGGTAACCGCTTGTGATTTTGCATTCCACCACCACCACTTGTTTCCTTTTAGTAGATTATTAGGGATAACTTTCACTGTTTGTTCCTATTTTGTGTCTACAATGATAGGTTACACCACTCATCGATACGAGACAACAATGATGCATGAGCCACGCACTATTGCTGCTACACCTCCTTCCACAGGTCATTCTATTCTTTCTTCCCCACCTACTTATGATGGTATGGGTGCTGATGAGTACATTGAGTGGGAAACTACAATAGATAATATTTTTGCACAATGTCGTATGTGTGAATGAAGGAAGATTAAGAATGCATCTAGTGTTTTGAGACATTTAGCATCAATTTGGTGGGAGTCTTTACGTTCTTCAGATAAACCTCATACATGGAATGATATGAAAATTCTTATGAGAAAAAATTTTGTTAATCCATCTTTTGTAATTAATTCATATGATGAGGAACATCAACTAGACCAATCTCCTATTATTCCTCCTGCTGTGCCTAACCTTTTGCAGGACAATGCACAAAAGAGCGAGGATGACAAGACAGAAAATGCGGTGCTCATAGCCTCATGTGATAGTTCAGAACCATCACCTATTACTCCTGCTGAACATGAGAACAAAGGTAATGCCCATGATGCTATTCTCACAAAAGATGAGAGTTCTCTTGATGTGCTGAATTTTTCCACCAATCATGTTATGATAGAGCAAATATTAGTAGAACCTTCGCTTGATTTACCTTTGTCACAAGATGATTTGCTTTATGTTCCTTGTGATAAAGATGACTTCAATGATGATATTTATATTATTCCAATCCAACCATTAATGAATGATCATGATATATTTATGTTGAAATCGAACACTACTGCTGAAAATAGACATGTTATTCATAATGTTAGTAATGTTGACGAGCTGAAATTGATGTCTTCTTTAAATACATTGGGATACATTGATTTTAATGTACTTTGTAATCTTAAATATTTAGAGGAAAAATTTTATGCATATGCTGATTTTCCATGGTTGTCTAGACATACATATCATGTTTTTGGTAAATATAGCAACCAAGGACAATATATGGTACAACGAGTTTACATTTGTATAACTGTGGATTCTTCTTTTGTTGTGCAAAATAATGATCAATTAGAGGACTATAACATCAACAATGTTGTCATGCCATATTCCTCTCATTTTGCTTTACAATCCCAAGTGGAATCCAAAGAAGGGGAGCATATGTTTCTTGTTAGTACTAATCTTTTGCAGGATAGTATTGACAAAGATCGTGTGCATTTTAATCGAGAAGACTACATGTTTATAGGAGAAGGCATGCTGCAAACCAAAACATGTGGTCATATTCTTTCTCTCAACATTGTCAATTTCCAATATTTTGGCAACCTCGTTTGTCTTCATGTTGTGTAGAATAGCATTCAAGCAACATCGACGCCGAGGACGGCTTTTCATCAAGAAGGGGAGGATGATGAGGTCATGACCATACTTAGAGAATTACATGGAGGCCAAGGAGATTAGCAAGGGCATCCAAATCGAGAAGGAGGCCCAAAGCTTATCCGGTTCGAGTCACCAAGGTGGAGGCCCAAATCAAGTTTGAGTCCACCTAGGAATCCAGGACCAATCTGCCTTGAACTGGTCACCCAGGACGCGTACGGACTCCGTTTTCGATGATCCATATATGGATGGAAAGCTTATTTGATAAGGAAGCCAACCCAAGTGGTCCTATATCAAAATATGTTCAGAATCAACAGGAATCGTCGAAACAAGTCACCGTCCAGAATCTGTCAGGGCGCTGTGTCGCCGTCTTTTGGGCCGATTGGCCATGTATCATGTCGGGCCTTAAGCCCAAGTTGTGGGCGCCTAACCCCTGGCCGTTCCTAACCCTAGGTCGAGTCTTAGAATATAAATACAGCCGCCGCCACTGTTAGATAATTGGGTTTTGTTTAGAGTTTAGTTTTCCATCGAGAAACTGAATCGTTCATTGTAACTGTGGTGACAAATCCTTTTACAGTGATCCAGGGCCCCCGTTCTTGATCTCCTCCACTGTGTCGATTAGTCCTTTGGAACCGAGTTCTTGAACCCTCTATTGATATTCGCATCATTCATATTTGCAATTTCAGATTGCGTGTTTTTACCTTCTTGCTTGTGCTCTTCGATTCGCTTGCAGGAAAAGCCTTCTTGGCGAGGTCAATCAAGTTGTGCTTGGTTGATAACCAACGGAGCAGTGGTGTAACGGTTACAGGGTTCGAATCGTGTCTGATTTGAAGCCGGATCGCCAACGTCGAGATCTCCACAAGTTGAATTTACCGGTTACCTCACGGAAGATCGGGCCAGTATTCATCACAAATGGGGAGCTGCTGGACTGGTGGGGCTGCTGGACCGGTGGGGCCTTACGCACAAGCACGTATTCGTACTCATCAAAGTTATTTGCATAGGCACAATCTTCATGAAGTTTCCATGTAAATTCCATGTTCTGTACCCTTTTAGAAACCCATCACATATTAAGTGTTCACGGACTTCACTAGCCTCATACCAAAAAGAGTTGGAACACTTTCTACAAGGACAAAGTATCTTGCTACCAACAGCTGCATTACTAAATGCAAAAGCTAAGAAACGGTTCACCCCCTGCAAATATGCCTTGCCATGCCTACATGAAAGTTTTATGTTAAAAAGCCACTCTACCTATGTACAATCCTTTCAGTATCTATTAAGCTACTGTATTTACCTAGCATCATCATCAATCCAAGATTTATCCATCAACCTTTACTAGGGAGATCCAGAAGCTGACCAAACAAAATCTAAAAGTATAACCACATTGTGCATACATACCATCAATCATATTCAGCATAAGTTTCCATGCAAGACAAGTAGCAACAACTGTAGTGAAGTGGTAGAGAGCACTTTACCTGATACTCTTGAGTCTAATCCAAGAAAATATATTCCCCCTGGCTCCTAGTGCTTGGTGACGAAGCGCCTGTAGATGTTGCTGGTCTTCTTGGGGCACAGGTCAAGGGAGCACTTCCTTCTTGATGCCTTAGGCAGCAGTGAATATAGTCTGGCTGCAAAAGATGAACCCACAGTATCATTTCTTTGCTCAAAAAGGAAGGCCTGAATAGACCATCAGTTAGTAGTACATCATCATAGCTAGGATGCTAGCAGTGCAAAAGACTAGTTAGGTTGCGAAGGATTCAAACTGCATCTGTCTAATTCAATGCCGTGCGATTTGAGGGAGGTTTTTAGCCAAAATCCTATCAGGCATGATTAAATAAAAATAATTGTAACCGACTGCTATCAGGCCTAAGGGATTTGCACATGAAGAGTGTTCAACTATAAGTGAATTTTCTATATTTTTCTATCAGATTAAGCTTTTGGTTGAATTGATTGGTGTGTTACAATAAGAAAACTACATTAGAATTATATATGGAAAAGATAAATATTGTTAATAATTAATCTAATTAATTTCTCTGTGAATGCAGCTCTCTTGGGTGTTGGAAAAAATACTGAGTAAAAAAGGATACCCACAACAGCAATAACAATAACTACTATTACACACGCCCATACACTACATCAGTAGAATGTTAGGCTCGTCACTACAAGAAGAGAGAAACACCAACACACACCGGCACTAGGACAGATCAGTCCTCATCGCCCTGCTAAAAATACTGCAAAAATCCTTTGGCACCACAAAGCACTTCGTATATACAAACAAATTGAAAGAGTTCACAATCAGTGAGCTATGATGCCAGGAGGATCTGGACGCCCAGCTAGGATAAGGAAAAAGGTAGTGGCCGGCGAAAGATTCAAACTACATCCGTCTGATTCAATGTTGCATGAACAAAATCGATGATGATTCTGGTGCGTGCAAACTCACCCAAGAAGAAACGGGAGACGTCACCGGAGGGGGGGACGATTCCTTGGCTAGTGGAGATGGAGAGGACGAGATCCCAGAGGCAAGGCGACCTGTGACCTTGGGGCACCGTCTAGTACTCCAGTGGAGGTTGCCAGCGATGAGAGAATAGGGCTGGGGGAGCAGGCGGTGTGGGTCTCTGAGTGGTCGCCGGGCAGAGTGCCCGCAGGAGGCCGCAGTGAGGGGGCCGACGGCCGACAGGTTGGGGAAGCGCACGTGAGTGTGGTGCGATGGGTGGCGAGGACAGCGGCTACCTTGCTATCGGTGGACTTAGGGTTATGCTGGTCCACTAGAGCATAAGGAGATGGGCTGCCATGTGGCTGTTTCGGCGGGCTGGAAATATTTTTTTTGCCTGATTGGTGGGACAATCTAAAAACTAGGCGCGAATCGGGCCTCTTGGCGGGCCAAGCATTTTTTCTGACATGTGGGCTGTCCAAAAACTAGGTGTGTATTGGGCCCGCTGTGTAGCGACACACGGTCGGTCGTTAAAAAGGATATATAACGTCGGATGGTCCAACGTTAAATATAAATAACAATAGCGATGGATGGTCTGTTATAGAAACGAGTTATAATGGCAGACCGACAGTCAGTAATCTTTAACGTCGGACCTTCCAACGTTAAATCGATATTTTTAACGTCCCCCCCACCGACGCTGATTTTGGGCTGTGGTGTAGTGATCCTCACCGAAAGGTAACTCGGTATCTATCCGCATTTAATTTTTATCTCATATAATTTTCTTAGGCATATTTATTCTTAGCATTGCATTATAAAATTCTATGCCCCATATAAATAATTTTTACGGTGTGTAACAACCCATTAAAAATATTTTATCGTGGTGGCATAAAAATTATTATTTCATGCTTTTCAATTTAGTTTATCTTCATTTAAATTCCTGCATTGTTTATATTTATATAATTAGTGCATAGTGGGCCCTCCACCATGGGTCCCACATGTCATAGACCTTACCTCACATACATCCCATCACATTATTTCATCCACTTCCATTCACCTCCACCACCTTCTCTTTTCTACCGTCCAAATCCACCATCCCATCTTTTTCTATGCTTAACTTTGAAGCAAGGAGGATCACACAAAAATTCAGCCAGGAAGGGAGCAGCAGGTGGACAGTCACTCCCACCACTTGGGTGCCCGCCCCTCCACCTCCTCCTCTATAAATGGCCTTCCTCCCATTGCTTCTATGCACCACACACACTTCAGAATTTTAGTTTGCAAGCTGCTCTCGACTTCGAGTTTTCCTGGAGAGCTTGAGAGAAGAGAAGGGGAGTAGGAGAGAAGAGAAGTGAGTGAAAAAAATAATAGAAAGTAAGCAAGAGTTCTTTAGCAAGTGAAGAGAAGGGATAGTGCTGCAATAGGCCATCATAATCATAGTGGAGATGCTTAAGAAAATTAAAATATTGGGGGAGGTTCTGTCGAAATCCAATCTAGAAACTAGAAATCATTTTGAAGGATAGCTAACCTCTAGATGGCTAACCACTAACTTTTTCTAACCCCCCTCTGCACTAGTGTTTGTTCTTAAGTGACTTGCAGGATGAAGAGCGTCATTAGGGGAGTTGTTGGAGCTGTCAAGAACATCAAGACAAGGAGCTCATCCCGTCACACTTCGGTTGTTGGCTCCGACATGAGCACTGACCCTCCACCAGTCGCACCTCCACCAGCATCATCCTCAGCACCTCGTAGGGTCCTCCTTAGGGCATCTGACCTTGGCCTGAGGAACTCTCGAGAAAGAGCCGTCTACAGGAAGCTCAAGACCAAAATCTTCGCCCACACGCCGGTCCTCGATCCTACACTTCTTGTCAAGGTAGGTATGGCTGATGAATTGAACATCATTTTTTTGTTAGTTGGATGGACTGCTTTTGCAAACATTACTGAGCTAGGGTCAAAGCTTTTGACCATAGAATTTCTCTGCACCCTCCAACTCACAGAATCAGGGGTTTGTTTTAGACTATTCACCGAGGAGTTTACTCTCACATGGAGAAACCTTAGTGACCTCCTAGGTTTCCCCTCCATTGCACCTATAGATATAGATGCGGCCTTGGGTGATTTTGATACACATAGATTTTGGACCGCTATCTCTAGAGAACCCTATCTCCATGCACACCGCACGGGAGACATAGAGCACCCCACACTCAGATTTTTACATAGATGGTTGGGAGCAACCTTTTTCCCCCATGATGACGAAAGCAAGGTTAGAGTGGTAGATTTACAGCTGATGTATGCAGCCATAAAGAAAGTCAAAGTTTCACCTATCTGCCTCTTGGTCCACCATTGGCCGAGTGTTCCCAACTACAAAGTAGGGGATGTGGCCATTTGCTCTATTATCACTTGTATTGCTACAAGTCTTAACTTGATAAACGGATCTTCTCTTGATTTTATCGAGGAGCATAGATATATTTATGGTTTTGACTATTTTTCACATGGCCACTTGTTGAAAAGGGAAAAAGGTGATTTGTTTATGACTTATGGTAATGCCTCGCTCCGGTTACCTAACCCAGAAATGGCCTTATATTCTGTTCGAGACCTTCATGTTGAGTTGTAGGCGCAACCTATTAATGCAAGAGCACCTCGGAGAGTAGCTTCTGAAAGAATTGCACACAACCATAATCTAGTTTGGCATGGTGCTGAGGTCCCTCGAGAGGAGCTGGCACACGCCAACTATAATGAATGGCAAACACCCTAGTATCACTCATTGAACCCATGGGCGTACCCACCAAGCCAACCAGCTCAACCACATTATGGGTACTTTTCGCCACCACCATACATCCCCACAGGAGAAGGACCCTCAGAAGAAGCACCTAGATATTCATTTGATACCTTTGGAACAAGGACAGAAGAAGAACCACACCAAGACTTCGAGACAGGATGTAGGTCTGATGCCACTAGGTTTCACTACACCTAGCAGCATTATGATGAGGGACTAGCATTCCGTCAGAACACCACTGATGCCCTTGCTCTGAATGCACATTATTGGGGTGGCCAGCATCAGTGGAATGAGAACACGACTCAGACCCTGACCACCATCCGAGAGGGAATAGACCAAACCAACACCACTCTGAAGGACATGTTTAGCTTCCTCCAAATGCCGAAGTGATCGACCACGCCAACAACCAGCTTGGGGGAGGACCCCCATTATCAAGATAAGTTTTTCTTAAATTTGTTTCCTTTCTTTCTTTTTGGTATCTAAAATTTTTTTTTGCTTGCTTTGCTTGTTAATTTGCTGTTTAGTTTGTTGTTTAAATTTGAGCATGTTTAAAAATGAAAATAAAAAGAGTGTGTAATATAGTTTGCTTTCACTCGAAGTTTGCTATAAATAAAAGTATGTAGACTTGAGGAATGCATGACGGAAATGATGAATAGTTGCTTTGCCGTAATTTTTTTCAAGTACCTAGCTTTAAATTTGAGTTCTCCCAAGATTTGGATACACTGTTTGACAACTAAATTTACTCTACACTTTAAAACTTGTGGGAGCATATCCTTAAACTAAGTCTAGGTAGTTGACGGACATGATATGATGACAGTTGAGCTACTGTTTATTATGTTCCTAGTGCTACTAAATTCTGGAGATTTGTTTGTGAAAATTGTAAATGTTTCATGATGAGTTCCTTATATGATAGAGAGTTAAAATTCCTACCACAACTATATTTTCTTATTAGAATAGGAAGCCTCCACATATTTGTAGGGCTTGTGTTTGCTCGAGCTATGTTGACCCCTAGGAGCTCATCATACAACTAAATTCTGGTTTCACACACTCATGTTCACCCTTGCTACTTCTACTCTGGAAGTACACACCACATATATATCCTATCTTCACCCATTGTTCTACTCTTACACTGAGAGTGAACACCAAAAATATTTCCCCTGTTCATTTGCTAGCCACTTATCTAAAGATCAATGCTCCAAGTGTCATCCATCATTTTCTTACAAGTTACCATTTGCAAGAGTATTCTTTTTGCGCTGCAAGATATTTAAAAAAAAGAGAAAAAGAAAAAGAAAGATTTATGAGCCCTATTTTCATCAAGTCCAAGTTTCAAAGAAGTTTTCAAGTTCAGAGGAAGTTCAAGTTTAGAGGAGTCATCTTCCAAATAAAGGAGCATTGATAGGATTATTTTGCACCTCTTCTCCTCCCACAAATATTCTCTCCGTTACTTCATCCACATATAAAACCACACATGCATAAATCGATTGGTTGTATGATGAGTTCCTCCGGATCCATGGTTCGATCGGGCCCATGCATTAGTTCTCCACACCTATAAGCCCCATATAAGCTTTATTAGATATAGGGTGAGAGAGAGAGAATGAAGGCTCAATAAATGCCTTGAACCATAAATACCACATATTTTGAGAGCAAGAGAGAAGGCATACCTCCTTTCAATGCCTTAGAGAGGATCCAAAAATACCATATATTGAGAGACCTGAAAGGGTCATACTAAGGAACTCTTAGTTTTATTTTGAAAAAAACTTGTAAAAACTCCAGAACAGAGGTGGAACAACAGAGCATGAGACAACAGTGCTGACTTAATTGTTCTGTCTTTCAACTGCTCAAGACCCAAGTGCAGGTAAAAGCCCTATGGTTAGAAGAAACATGAGTAAGTTTGGAAGTTATGACAGTCCACTCTAGTTTGGGGAAGAATTCTTGTTTAAAGCATGTGTGCTTGTGAAGCGTGAAAGCATTGTAGCAACTCCTGATCCATCTTTTGTAGCTATTTGCTTAGGGACGAGCAAAAGGTAAGCTTGGGAGAGTTTGTTGACGGTTCTTAACCATCAATTTTATGTGTCAACTAAAGAGAGAAAAGGGGGTATAAAATGAACTTCACCATAGACTTAGGGCTTTCACTAACAAATTCCACGAGTTTTGGTGAATATCTGTTTTTGCAGGGGATTATCAGGAAAATACCAAGGGAGACCCACATGTCGGATTTACATAGAGAGAAACAAGCATACGTGTAAAAAAGAACAATCTGGAAGACTCGGGAAGGCGACCCCTAGAAGCTGAGGCTCGCCTGGCATAGGCCAGAGGCAGCCACCTCTGCCCTAGGGGCGGCCACCCCTCCCCCTGAGCCAATCAGGGTGAATCACGTGGATTGTGCCTCCACCGACTTTGAGGAGAAATAAAAATCATCCATTTAGGTCGGTTTGATCCGACGGCTGTGGTGCCTCCAAGAGGGCTATATATTTAGGCCCCTCCCCTAGGAAAAACCCTAATTCATTCTACAATTGAGGTAGCCATCAGCAGAGCTAGGGTTTAGAGATCTCTCCATCAGAGAATTAGAATAGCTACTCCAGTTCTTCAAGTTCTACATAGGTTTAGACTAGATAGAGGAAGAGTCGGGCGCTTGTGCTCGGAATTCCGAATCTCCATCATCAAGGATTGGTATTATCTTGTATCTATTCTTGTGACTTTATTCTAATATCATTATGTTTCTATTTATTATGTTCTTAGTTTATTCTAGTTCTACATTTGATATGGTTATGATCGATAATGAGTTTATGTATATGTTTGCAAAGCGCTTAGCTCTCTTCACGGGAGGGTTAGGTGGTAGATTACATGTAAGCATGGTGTTTAGATGCTATTTACCTGCAAATGCACCCTATTGGCCAGGTCGTGTGGTAGATTTTGAAAGTGACCGTTCCGTTGAGTCCTTTGTATTCCATCCCCCATTAATAGGTCTAGCAGAACTAAAGTTGCATAGGAAGTCCTGCTTTGTCTTGACTTTTTATAGCAATGATCCTTATACATAGATGAAGAGTCTTTTGTGCTATATATGATAGTGTAGCGTTAGAGTAGATGAATAACTTAGTAGATTAGAACCTACCTAGAAATTCTATCTCTTGAACTAATTAGATGTCGACCTACCTTTTCATTGAGTAGTCTATCTCTAATCTCTGTATGATTTATTCCTTGAGCTTTATAATTCATATTCTTTATTTATCATGGTTTACCCCCCTGCCAAAAGTATGTGACTGTGCAACCAATCACTCATAAGTAGTCATGTTTAGCAAGTTTATCTCATCGTTTAAGTCCTTAGTTATTTCCCTTGAGCTAAATATAAATCAACGATACCTGGAATACTTCCCGGTGAAGTGCTACAATGGTATGTTATCTGTTCACTTGCGGATCACATATTTATTTTACTAGAGGAGCACTTATCTATACCACGCTTCTGGCGCTATGCTAGGGATAACAACTTAGCTTAAGTGGTGTTAAAAGTGTCAACAGCAACACACCTAGCAAAACCGTAGTTGCACATTTAGATAGATTACTTTCCTGTATAAGTTTTTACTAGGTGGAATTACAGGCCATAGTTAGAAGTAGAATTTTAAGTTGCCTATTTCACCCCCTCCTCTTAGGCGTCACAGTCCCTTACACCATCAATTAGGGCATGAAAACCATAATTGCCCAACATCAATCATCATTGTGACCTCACATAAATAATGTCACTGCAAAACACACGTTATTTACAATGATTGTGTCTTAATTAATTGTCAAAACCAAATTAGGGGTCTAGATGCTTTCAACCACCATTATTTCTTGATAAAACACATTAACTTTTGTACAGCTTCATCTTGTGGTCTTATTGTACTTTACTTCTTTATCCGTTGCAATCTCCTCTTCTTAATGTGAGACAAGATTATTGAGATCACCATCTCGTCATGTAAATATTTTGGGCATATCTCGACAAGTTAATTACACTACTGGAATCAGCCGCTTTGCCGAGTGTCCAGGGCACTCGGCAAAGAGCACACGGCAAAAAAGCTGTCGGTAAAGCGGCCTTTGCCGAGTGTCTTTTATCGGGCACTCGGCAAAGGCTTTGCCGAGTGCCGACACTCGGCAAAGGCCGAACCGAAAAATTCTGAAAAAAAATAGGAAAAAAAAATTTTAAATGTTTTTTTAATTAGAGGAGGGACCCCACCGGCCAGTCATATGGCAACTGCTGTCAAGTGGCCAGCCAAAGCAATTTTTTGAAACTTTGCGCCCAGCGAGAATCGAACCTGCGACCTCTCACACACACGCGAGCTCCTCTACCACTACACCTCTCTTTCATTTGTGTCTATATTCCATTTCGGTTCCCCAAATATTATACCAAATCAAGTGTAAATTGATTGTTTGAGGCCCTAAATGAATTCAAATTAAAAAGTTGTCAACTACAAAGTTTCATAACTTTTCGAGATCTACAATTTTCATTTAGGAAGTTTCTCCATCCGAGGTCGTTTGAAAAATTCAAATTTTAAAATTTTGAATTTCAAACGTAGTTTTGCATGACAAGATGATTTCAAATTAAAAAGTTGTCAACTACAAAGTTTCATAACTTTTCGAGATCTACAATTTTTATTTAGGAAGTTTCTCCATCCGAGGTCGTTTGAAAAAATCAAATTTTAAAATTTTAAATTTCAAACGTAGTTTTGCATGATAAGATGATTTCAAATTAAAAAGTTGTCAACTACAAAGTTTCATAACTTTTTGAGATCTACAAAGTTTATTTTGGTTGTTTTTCCATCCGAGGTCTTTTGAAAAATTCGAATTTTAAATTTTTGAAATTCGGATGCAGTTTTGCATGACAACATGATTTCAAATTAAAAAGTTGTCAACTACAATGTTTCATAACTTTTTGAGATCTACAATTTTCATTTAGGAAGTTTTTCCATCTAAGATCGTGGTTCTAACATTATTCATAAATCTTATATATCTCTCTTGTAGTTTTATAAAACTATATGAGAGACGTGTAGATTTTGTGAACAACGTTACTATCGCTTTGTCGAATGAAGAAATGACCAAAATAAACTTTATAGATCTTAAGAAGTTATGAAACTTTGTAGTTAAAAACTTTTTAATTTGAATTCATTTAGGGCTTCAAAATGTGTTTTGAAAAACTGCTTTGCCGAGTGCCAAAAAAAACACTCGGCAAAGATCTTTGCCGAGTGTTTTTTTTGGCACTCGGCAAAGCAGCTTCTTTGCCGAGTGTTTTTTTGGCACTCGGCAAAGAATGTCTTTGCCGAGTGTTTTTTTTGCACTCGGCAAAGCAGCTTCTTTGTCGAATGTTTTTTATTTAGCACTCGGCAAAGAGCTTCTTTGCCGAGTGCCCGAAAAAAAACACTCGGCAAACCCCATGGCACTCGGCAAAGAACCCGATTCCGGTAGTGTTAGGTTGTGTTTGGTTCAACTTCTTAAAAGTGTTTGTACAACCAAAAGGCAGAACAACCAAATGGGTGGAATATGAAGCTGCATGCTTTTTCAGAACCACTAATTTCACATAATATAATTTTCGTAGCACCTTGGACATTCCTTCCCGCTTCCGACCTTTTGCTTTGCCAAATAGGTGAAAATAGAGAGATCTTTGGCAGCAGTTTCAAGGAAGATAGAGGGAGGGGATAAGTTCCATAGTTGTTTAAGCCGAACAGTATACAACTTTTCTATAACGCATAGCTTGCGATAGATTTCAAATAGCTCACGCAGCTCACAACTTTTACACAATTCATTCACAGCTGAATCAAACAAACCCTTAACAATGTTGGTTCAAAAGCTGGCCCATCCATAAACTAAGCCAGAGCGGGCTCATCTTGAATGAGGAGCATTAACTTTTTGCTTGTAGCATGATTCGTCTAAGAATTCCAAGAAGTCCTTATAGACTACTGACATGGCCGAGATGATGTTAGTGAGAAAGGGTCAGGTAGTTCGAGTATCCTTGATAGCCTATCAAGAATATGGCAATCAAGAGATTCCTGGAGAAATATCATGTTTATGCAGTGTGTCAGGGATAGAATGCATGGTAAGCCGCCACCAGCCGCCACTGTCAGTAGAGCAAGAGGAATATAGGAGAGGCTAACTAAAGGATCGATAGAACCTTTATCTCTTCTCTATCTATATCTACAACTAAAACATACGGATTGTCAACGTCTACCCGGCAACATCAAACACCCCTCGACATAGGTCCACCTGGCAGCACAAAAAATTTCCAATATAATTGCTTCCCTACCGGCGCAATTAAAGGAAAGAAACCCAAAATGCCTCTGGTTTTTTTTCCCTGTGCAAGCAAAGAAACCATGGCTGCGGCGAAGGGAAAAAAGTCCACCAGAGCTGTGGGCTATAGCAGTTCATTATGGAAGGCAATGCCGTGCTTGAGGAGAGAAAAAGAAAATTAATATGAAAGGCAATGCCGTGATTGACTGATTGAGGACGGGAAAAAAATTAATCGCACATCGTCGCAATCATCTCTAGACACCTCTCTGAACCATGCTGTCGCCCCTCTCCCTTGGCCCCTCCCTTCGGCACAGCGCTACTGCCTTCCCAGGAATCGTCTGTGTATGGACATCGTGGCCCCGCTCCCCCCAATCAATTCCTTCCCCTACCACACTGGGTTGGGCGCCGTCAAGCAGCCGTCGGTAAGAGACATGCCTCCGCCTCCAAATCAGCCGCTACCACTACTGCTGTTGCCGGCGATGACGATGCCTCTCACCCTCATGTCGTTGTCCAACCACAGTAGTCATCATTCTCTCTATGTTGGACACCTCATCTCTAGGTCTGTCTCGCCTTTGCTGTCATCATGATTCCTCTTGCATCTGCTGTAAAGAGCGATTTGTTCTAGGATTTGCTGGTTCTCGCGAATTTATTTGTTGCGTTCAAGTGATGGAATGATGGTGGAGCCACGATTTTGGTGCTTAGTGTTGTAAAATGAAGTACGATGTGGGTGAATCGTATATGACATGGATCATATACATATGTGACAAAAGTGCTAATATGATGAAGCTCTAATATGACGCTAATCATATAATGCAAACGCATGGGAGAATAGGAGTATCTACGGGAGCATCCAATGGGCAGCGTTGCTTGCCCATTGGCCTGCCCACCAGCTCTATAAATAGGGGGCAGTTAACTCCTCTTGTAAACCCGGTCACCAGAAGTGAAAATAAGAAAACAGAGCCCCCAGCTTCTCCTATCTCTCTCTGTTCAATCTTGTGCTTGTGTGCTTGATCGATAGAACGATTTCTTAACACGTTATCAGCATGAGTTTTACCAAGCTAAGGGTAAGAAAGGTGAGAAATCGATACCTATGGGATCTATTATTCTTGAACAAGCCCGTCACCTCTCACCTGTGGATGCCTGAGGCACCGTGACTGAGCATGGCTTCAATTCCAAAGCTCCAGGTTGCCTGAAGCAACACAAAAATGATGAACGAACTCATCACCTGTGGATGCGCAAGCACCACGGCGCGTTGTTCTTGAGCATAGCCTAAAGCCACGGCTCACAGCACATGTCCGTGCTGAATCCACTTAGCCGACCCTGAAGCGTCGAGCACTTGGAACACTGTCGACGTCCTGAAGACATGCACGAAAACGAGGTTGTCCCCAGAAGCAGTGGCGGAGCTCGTCAAACTGAACGCCTAGGGCCACTGCTACATAAGCACGTACAATCCGCAGCGTGTCATATAGCAAGAGACGTACCAATAGACAATAAAATTAATATATAAATGCATAATTTGAGTGATATTTTAATTCCACGCCTAAATCAATAACAAATTTGATGAAAACATTAATGCAAAAAAGTCTTAACATTATAGTAATTCATAACATATAGTTTTTTTTAAAAAAAGATTACTCATTAGGTAAACCAAGTTTATCAAAGTTTATAAAAAAATTGGATAAAAATTGTTGAACTAAGTTAGTGCTAGTTCCTAATTTTGATGACTCTTCATTCATATATTTTCCTCGTAGACAAAAAGAACTTCCGTGAAAAGTCATCCGGCAGTGCGGTGCGCGGCTGCCAGCTGCACCTGATGCAGCGCTGCTCCTCTGTGCCAGATGCTGGTGCGGCCCATGGCCCACCAGATGCACCTGCGTCGGTGTGGCTGTGGCTGGTTCGGCTCCTTTGCCAAACTGAGGAGAGCAGGAAGCGTGAAATGGACCGACGCTGAGGCAATTTGCAGGGCGATGGGCAATGAAAGACTGGGTTGGGCGCCTTGCTTTGGTGCTTTTTTCTGCTGGGCTGACTAGGGCCACTTCGTAATATCTGTAACTGGGCCATGAAAAATTAGAAGGGATATAAGGGGGATTTGGGCCACGCCTAGGGCCATGGCACCAGTGGCCCAGGCCCAAATCCGCCTCTGCCCAGAAGGGATCGCCGCCGGCAGCAGGCACCACCGCCAGCCACCCTTGACAGCCGTGGACGCGGACGAGCAGGCCGATGGGCCGCCGCCGTAGGTGCGGAAGAGCAGGCCTCGATAGGCCACCGCCGGAGCCACCCGGTTATCAGTAGGTGTGCAGGTGCCTTGGTCCTGTCCCGCCTGGCCGCTGCCACCCAGAGCAAACGCAGCAGGCCCTGCCCCGACCGGCTGCTGCCGTTCTCGGCCAGCGCGGGATCAGACCCAGCTGGCCACTGGCCGTTGGCCGTCACGGACGCCCCAGGGTCGCAGATCTAGCCGCCGTCGCCCAGAAGGCGCCACGCAGGCCCGACCCGGCCAATGCCGCCTTGCAGGCGCGTACAACCAGCCGCCACCGCGCGAGGGAGCAGATCTGGTCCGGTGCTTGCCCGCTGCCAAGCCTACGGGCACGGGCCCAGGCCCCCGCCTGGCGCTGCAAGCGTGCTAGCGTCTCGGCCCTGCAGGCCGCGCCGTAGCCGAGCTCTAGCGCGCGGGCGCCTCAGCGGACTGCCGCCGCAGCCCCAGGCCGCACGAGCGCGCGGGCGCCTCTGGCCCCGCCGCCGCTGCTGTCGTCCCGATCGCGGACGAGCGCAAGGGGGCGCGCGCAGAGCACCTCCCCGGCCGCCGCCGTTGTCCTCCGCAGCGCGGGCAATGCGCGAGCCAGGCTGGCCGCGCCGGCCCAGCAGGCCGCTAGCCGTAGCCACGCACGGGCGCAGGCCCTATCGCGCAAGGTTACCGTCGCGTGGGGCGCCTCCCCAGGCCACGCGAGCGTGAGGGCACCTCAGGCCCCGCCGTTGCTGCTGCCGTCCTAGTCGCTGGTGCGCGTGAGCTGGCCCTAGAGGCCGCACGCCAGGCACAGGCGCGGCCCCGCCAGCCGCCGGAGAAGAGCGCGTGCGGCCCCACTGGCTGCCATAGGCGTGAGCCGGTCCCTGCCTGGACGTAGGGGCGCAGCCGCGAGTGAGCCGCGGGCGCAGGCCACTGCCCCACCGCTGCGCGAGCCGGCACGCGCGAGCTTGGGCCCCGTCTGGCCTAGAGCCAGTGCCGCTTGAGCCTCGTCGCCACCTCCCTTCTGCTTTGCTGCGTATGAACGCTGAGAAAGGGAGCAGGAAGAGAGAGAGGGGATGGAAGTGTGGCCTTGTCTAGGGGGGTCTGTTTAGTTGGTAAATTTTTTGGCGAAACGTTACTGTAGCAGTTTCGTTGTTATTTGACAAATATTATCTAATCATAGTCTAATTAGGCTTAAAAGATTTGTCTCGTCCATTTCGTTTAAACTGTGTAATTAGTTTTATTTTTTATCTATATTTAATGCTTCATGCATGCGTTCAAAGATTCGATGTGACGGGGAATCTGAAAATTTTGACAAAATTTTTGGCATCTAAATGGTGTCTTAGTTCGCGAAATTATTTGGGAAATGGTACAGTAGCACTTTCGTTTCAATCATGGTCTAATTAGGTTTAAAAGATTTATCTCATCAATTTCGTCTAAACTATATAATTAGTTTTATTTTTTATCTATATTTAATGCTTCATACATACGTCTAAAAATTCGATGTGACAGGAAATCTTGAAAAATTTTGCAAAAATTTGAGAACTAAAGAGCACCCAATACTGTGAAGTGGCCAGAAGCCACGCATGCTGTGCGGCACCCTCTCCCATGCGACGTAGGCCTGAAGCCACGCATCCTGCTATATGCATGTGAAAAGGATAGGGAGGATAAGGATGGTTGGCAGGTTGTTGACGGTCAAGTGCAAGTGCACGGTGGGCTCTTGCTGGCTCACTTGGGAATGCTCTCATGCTGCAGAGAGAAATGGGCTGGAGCAAATAGCTGCTTCCTTGCAGTGCGAAAAATGTGACCTGCAGTCACGTACACACGCCTGCAAAATAATGGCATGAAGCCATTTAGTCTGTGGGCGTGTTTAGATGCACCGATTCGGTGACGGCAGAAAAACTATTCTACACTGTAGCGTACTGTAGCATTTTGTTTTTTAGTGTAAAAAATTGTCTAAAAATTGATTAATTAGGCTTAAAATGTTCCTCTCGCAAAGAACAACAAAACTATGTAATTAGTTTTTGATTTCATCTATATTTAGTACTCCATACATATGCCGACATTTTAATGTGATGGGAATCTTCTTTTTTATGTTGGTGACCAAAAGTCACGCATATAATTTACTGACCATGCATCAGTGACCAGAAGTCACATGTATAACAACAGTGGCCTAAAGCCCATTGCGTCATACGACCCGAAGTTCATATAAATAAATAGCGACCAGAAGTCGCACACATGAATAACACGACCTAAAGCTCGTGAAAAATAATAGTGGCCCGAAGCCCACTATATTATTGCGCATACTATTTACTGCTATTTACTTTCTTGCAATTATCTAAATCCTACAAATTTATTTTAATTGCAATTTATATTTCTCGGTACAAGACAACAAAGTAATCCAGAAGATTACTTGTGAAAATGAGTGTAGTCCTGAAGATTACACCTAATTGTAATCCTAAAGATTACAATCAAAGACATTTTTTATCCATGTGCGCTATGCAATGGGCCAAAGTGACCTGAAGTCACTACACAACAAAGAGGCCTAAAGCCTCGTATGGTCATGGCATAAACCTTTGGTTCAAGCGCATCAAGGATCATGCATATGCGGCCGGAAGCCATTAGCATTCAATGGTGACATAAAGCTCACCATGTCATGCCACTACGTGGCTTGAAATCCGTAGAATTCGTTGTGGCCTGAAGTCCACACATGGCATGACTATTTTATTGCAAGCTTTATATTACCGCAAGTTATATTCTATTTACTGCAATTTAGTTTCTTGCAATGTTTTGATTACCGCATATTCATTTTATGCAAGCTTGTATTTATGTGAACCGCATATAATCCTGAAAATTATATGCATGAGATATTCGGGGAAACTAGTCCAGAAGACTATATATGATTGTGTGATCCTGAAGATTACACATAGTCGTAATCCTCAAGATTACGCATAACCAATATTAGTTGGTCTTGTACATTAATTGTGCGGGCATGACGGACATTGCGAAGGGGGGATTTGCTAAGCTTGCCATGGATGGCAGTAATTACCTCACTTGGGCTATTGACATTGAGATCAAACTCAATGGATTGTGCCTCAATCATACCCTTCTCCAGCCTGAAGCTGGCAAAGATAAACGTGCAAAACCAAAGGCATTGCACTTTATGCAACACCATTTGCACCAAGACTTGAAGTATGGTTATATGATTGAGAGCAATCCACTGGTATTATGGCAGTCTGAAAGGATCAAGATGCCCAAGAGGGGGTGAATTGGGCTTTTCTAAAAATTAATTACAAGAATTAAATCCTACAAGCCAAACTTCACCCCTAGTGCCTACTAGTGTTCCTTGTGATTCTACCGATAAAAGTTTTGCACCCTAAGTTCCAATCCTAGACTAGCATGGTAATTCTAGGAAAGTAAACAAGCAATGAAAGTAATGCACGAAAGTAAATGCTTGAAAGTAAGGGTTAGGAACACGGCGATGTTTTGCCGAGGTATCGGAGAGTCGCCACTCCCCACTAGTCTTCGTTGGAGCACCCGCGTAAGGGTGTAGCTCCCCCTTGATCCGCGCAAGGATCAAGTGCTCTCTATGGGTTGATTCTTTGACACTCCATCGCGGCGAATCACCAAAAACCGCTCACAACTTGAGTTGGGTCACCCACAATCTCGTCGGATGATCACCAAACTCCCAATCACCACCAAACCGTCTAGGTGATGGCAAGCTAGAACTCTCACTTGACCACAACAAGCCTAATGAGAAGATGGATGCACACTTGCTACACTCTTGTCACTAGAGAGGATTCTCAAACTTTGATTCTCAAATCTCTATCCTCACTAGGGCTCTTGCACTCCCTTGCACTCCAAAGGTGTTTCTCAGCTGAACAAATGAGCAAGAGACCTCTAAAAGAGGTGGAGGGGATGTATTTATACACCCCTCAGACAAATCCAACCGTTATCTGCCGAATCAGCAAAACGCGCACTGACCAGACGCGCCGGTCGACATGACCGGATGCGACGGTCAAGTGTAACGGTCAGAAACCGAAAGCTACGCTGAGATGACCGGACACGCCGATCAGGGATGACCGGACGCGTCCGATCATGCAAGATCTTTACTGGAAAAATGACCTAATGCACGACCGCATCCGATCATAGGTGACCGGACGCGTCAGGTCACCGCGGGACCTTACTGGAACGTGACCGGACGCGCCGATCACTTCATAGTCGCGTCCGATTACACTGTTTACCCTCTGGAACATGTGTCAGACTGACCACCGCATTCGGTCCTCTCAAGGACCGCGTCCGGTCGATCAGTAAAACCTGCACTGACTTGTTAGTACTGACCAGACGCGTCCGGTCATGACCAGAACCGTGTCCGGTCACAGGTAAACTGCTCAAACGTCTTCTAAACGCGTCGCAACTTGAACCAAGTTGCTTCCAACTGAACTCTGAGCTTTTCTAGAGCTACCTAGTGCTAAGTTTGACAAGTGTGCACCACACCTAAATAAAAGACCCACCTAGGTCAAGCTACTCTCTCATGCCCCCCTTTATAGTACGATCAAAGGAAGAAACAAAGATCCTAATGACTATTCCAGATGTAACTCAACACCTTGACATCCGGAACTAACCGTCCTTAATCTTGTCGTTGATCCTTTGAAAACCGAAACGATTTCCATCAAGGGACATGAATATCATATTGCCCAAAGCAGTTATCATCTCCATGACCTAGCTTACCAACGTTTCTGCAAAACACATGTTAGTCATGGTAGTAATGCGTTGTCATCAATTGCCAAAACCAACACTGGGGCCTAGATGCTTTCAATCTCCCCCTTTTTGGTGATTGATGACAACACTTAGATTCAGAAGATATGAGTTGAGGTTTTTGATAATTCTTGGTTCACATAAGCATAAAGCTGTAAGCACAAGGGGTTAGTCATTGCTTATGTGTTCCAAGCCAACTGAGTGTACTCATAAGATAAAACATGAAGAGTTAGTACACATAAAACATAGCTCATATGAAATCAGAGTAAGGCACGGAAGCACAACCTTATGAGCTAAACACCATTAAGTGACATAAATATTAAGACATAGTCTCACAAACTCATAGTCACACAATGCAGGGCGAGAAAGTAAACATGATGCATGAATGTAGCACACAATAAAAAACGAAACCCTCTATCACCACTCCCCCTGAGTCTATGCTCTCTCTCTCCCCCTTTGGCATCAACCGCCAAAAACTAATCTAAGGATCTGACGGGGGAACAGAAGCTGTCGTGTCGGGTGCCGAGGAGCGTGGAGTGATCACGAACTGTGAAGTATCCTCCTCAGACTCTAAACTGTCAGGCTAACCCTCTATAGATGGACGTGGCAGTGAAGCAGTCTGGGTCTATAGAGGAGGTGCAGCAACTGAAGGTGTAGAAGCAACTATAGGATCAGTCATTGTTGCCTGAGCCTGAAAGACACCAAGAGTGGGAGGATCTGTAGATGCAACTGAAGAAGGCAGAGTGTCTGTAGTGGCAGCCCCTATCACAGGAAACGCAGGAGTCTCTGAAGCCGACATGTCTGAGGTAGTCACAAAGGTAGAGTGCGACGGTGTCGGCTGTCCAGTCAGCTCACTGTATGTGGCACTGAAGTCAGGGAATACCGTGCCTGAAAGTAGGTGAGGTCCCGACTGAGCTGGTGGAGTGAATCCTGTCTAGATAGGCGTGTAGCTCAGAGACTGAAACGTCTACGGTATCTGCTGCTGAGGGGAGGTGTACTGAAAACTCGGCTGCCCCTGACTCTGAGGTCCACTGGACTGTAAGGCTGGAGTTAGGACAGACGGTGGTGGCGGTACTCCCACAGTGACAAGGTGGCGCAGGAGCTCTAAGTACTGCTGCTGAGTGGCTGCCTGCTGCCTCTGCATCTCGAACTGCTGTCGCTGAAACTCGAGCTGCTGCCTCTGGAGCTTGTCCTGGCGAGCCTGAATCTGTGCGAACGCTGCAGCTGAGTCCTGTGTCTGTCGCTGCATCTGTATCTCCTGTCTCTCCTAGGCCTGGGTCAACCTCTCAAGTATAGCCACCATGGCTGGATCTGAGCAGGAGGCTGAGCCAGAGCCACCGGCCTCATGGTCGTGAGGCCGAGGAGAGCGGTACCGGGGGATGGGCTGATAATCCTCATCAGTGCTATCAGTGGCCACATCATCGGCTTGATCAGCCGGCTGAGCATCTAAATCTGCTAGCTCTGCCTCAGCAAGACCCTCAACGGTCTCGTCCTGCTCAGCTGCTGTCTCTGGTACCTCTAGCCTCTATCGCTTTCCTGGGCCAGGTGCTTGCTCTCTGGTCACTGATGCCCATAGCTGGCGGATGTCATATTCTGGGAAGGCTGTGGTGATATCAGAAATTTCAGCTCTAATCTCTGTAGTAACTCACAGGCAAACCTAATGATGAAGCAAATCCAGTGAGCATATGGTAGCTGCATGTGACTCTTGAAGCCCTCTGCCAAGGTATCCTCCATCTCACAAAGCATCAGATCCCAAAGGTCAAACGGGGTCTGTGAGACGAGGTGATGCACAACCCACAGCTACATGTGAGTCAGACCCTCTCTGTATCCAAGTCTCGGAAGAAGTGTCCTCCTCACTATAGCATCCAGTACTCTCGCTATGGGTGTCAGGCTGGCTGGTGTGTGTCGAGACCCCTCGCCAAAAGGCTCATGGAAACAGAGTCAGATCATATCAGTAGGAGGCACTGTCCCGCCGTGAGGGCGTCTCGGAGGAGCAGTCTGTCCGAAGCACAGCTGATAGATATTGGTCTCTGAATCAGGGAGTCTGAGAATCTCCCGTACCCTGGTGCTGTATAACATGCGATCACGACCTCTGAAGGCAAAGTGGATGAACTGATGTGCTGGGTCAATCCATAGTGAGGAGTAAAATTCTCTGACCCAGGTCTCGCAGTACGCTCTAGTCCGTCCAAGAAGATCTGATAGTCTAGGCAGAAAAGACAGATGTGGACGAAGCTGCTCACCAACCACCTCAACTAAAGTCTCTAGTCGATAGACTCTTTGTGGTCTAAAAGCAATCCCGCTGTCGACATAGGCCCTGTAGAAATCCTCGTGCAGAGGAGTGTAGAAACCCTCTGACGCCCGGGGATCCCGCTGAGGTGGGAACCACCGAGTGACCTCAACAAATCTGAGGGCCTGAACCTGTCTGGCTGTAGCACTCCTGAGGTCAAAGTGCTCAACAGGGGGGTGACCTCTAGCCCTAGGAGGTGGACGACCTCCACGACGCTGACCCTCTGGCCTGGGAGTAACCTGAGCTCGCGTACGTCCTGAGCGACGACGCTGTGGAGTCTGTACTGTCTGCTCCTTAGTCTCCTCTGTGGCCTCTGTAGGCTGCTCTATAGGGGCATCCACTGTCTCCTCTGTGGCCTCTACTGTCTCCTCTGTGGCCTCTATACCGAGTTGTCGACCTTCAAGGTGAAAGCGACTCTCGCCAATCCGAATACCACTGCTCCTGCCACCTCTCTCTGCTGCCTCTGCTGCATCAGCAACTGCCTGAGCTACCTCTGCCTCTATAAGAGTTCTCTTCCTTTTCTTAGCAGCAATCTTTACTCGCTTCCCGTGAGCTACCTCTGTCCTCCTGGGGGGGACTGTCATCCCTGTCACTAGGTGCCCCACCAGCGTTCTTGCAACGAACCATACTGACAAGCGGCTGTACTGAGACAAACTAAAAAGTAGAAGATGATGTACTGACACTCGCGAGGCTTGGCCTCAATCCGTATCCGTAGGCTTGGCCTCGGATTCACAACTGATCGCCTGACACACTCAGCACTGACAGGACAAACTGAAATGATAGAATAGATGGATCAGTGGCGGATCTAGGAATCAAAACCTATGGGGCCAACCAGCAGAAGCTATGGGAGCAAACCATATATGCTACAGTAAAATTGCACTAGATTCGTCAAAACCTGTGGGGCCAGGTGGCCCCACAGCTTCTACCTACGTCCGCCACTAAGATGGATCTACTATAAGCAACATATATTATCTAGAAGATAAGTGAGATCCTAATAAGAGCAAGCATGTAAGGTAAGATATGAATGGACTGCGATAGCTACCTCGATGAGCGATGATCCGATGAGTGGAAGACGATCTCGACGCGTTAGGGTTACCCGAAGACGGCGATCGAAACCCTGGAATACCGAGAGATCGACGATTGAATTAGTAATTCACCGGAAAATTGACGGTAAACCCTAATCCAAGGAGAAGATGTCACCTTGCGGAGACGGAGACGATCGCGGAGACGGAGATGATCGCGAAGACGAAAAGCTCACGAAAAAACTCAGCGAACGAAGGGTTGCTAGGGTTAGGGTTTTCCACGGTGAAAGGCGAGGACCTCGGAGATGGGCGCGCGTGGCAAGGAGAGAGCTTTGAGGAGGAGCTAGGGTGCGGGCTGTCTCCGGTGGTGCGGCTGCGACGGCGCGGCTCTGGAGAGGTCTGCGGGCGCGGCTGCGGCTCGGTGCGGGCGCGGGCGCGGGCACGGCGGCGTTGCGGCTCAGCACGGGCGCGGTCGCGGGCACGGCGGCGTTGTGGCACGGCGGGGGCGTGGCTGCGGCTGTGGGCAGGGGCGCGTGGCAGCGGTGACACGGCGGCTTGGCGAATCGGCGAGTATGGCGAGTACGGCGATGGCGGATGAAAAAGAAATCGAGATCCAATCGTACGGTTAAAAAGGGTGAGATCCGCTTTTCGCGTGATGACCGGACGCGGTGGTCGAATGACCGGACGCGGTGGAGGCAGCATCCGGTCACATTCCAGTAAGCTCCTGGAATGACCGGACGCATCCGATTATCCACGATCGGACGCTGACAGCGTACGGTTAGGTTTTGCCCGGAAAACTGAAACGGATGACCGGACGCGGTGGTGGTTACCGGGACCGGACGCGGTGGTCGACAGGGGCGCGTCCGGTGCAACGTCCGGTTAGAGGATTCGAAGAAAAACTTCGGGAATGACCGGACGCGCTGGTGGACGCTGAGACCGAACGCGGTGGTGAAGCTGAACCGCGTCCGATGCAGCGTCCGGTCCAGCGTCCGGTTGCTGTAAAAAGTTCTTTTTCAAACCGTTTTTCGACGCGACTTCTCCCAAACAAGTTCCAATTCAAAGAGACTCAAATAAACACCAATTGGAACCTGATATGAGTGACCTCACTCAAACCCTCAAAGTTTTCAAAATATTTTGCCTTAGGCTAGTATTATTTTTAAGAAAATATTCAATAAACACCCGAGGAGCAACGTATGGCCATGGAATAGAGTTTATGAACCCTTGGGAGCTTCAAATGCTCTCTCTATTCATGGATGAACACAGAGGTTACTCAAAGCTAAACCGAAAAGAAACGACAAAGCAACAACCATGCATATGCAATGCAAAACAAGAAAGAAAGGCTAGGTTGCTTGTCAAGTTTGATCCATGGTTAGGCTTTTTCACTCCTCCAAAGAAGGGTTATCGTAACCGTGTTAGACAAGTCCTAGATGCATTGCGGGAAAATAAACATGACATAAAATACAATGCAATGCAAGGGACAACACAAGCTCATCTTTTAAAGTTACTAGAATCAAGCACATTTAGTTCACTTCTCAACCTACAAAAGGTAGCTTCATCTAAAGGTTTAGTGAAGATATCCGCTAATTGATTTTTACTTCTTACACCTTCTAGTGATATATCATTTTTAGCAACATGATCTCTTAGAAAGTGGTGGCGGATATCAATGTGCTTGGTGCGAGAGTGTTGTACCAGATTATTAGCAATTTTAACCGCACTTTCATTGTCACACAAAAGCGACACCTTTTCAAGAACAACTCCATAGTCAAGGAGGGTTTGTTTCATGTATAGGATTTGTGCACAACAAGCCCCCGCAGCAATGTATTCCGCCTCGGTGGTGGACAAAGTCACATTAGTTTGCTTCTTAGATGACCAAGATACTAAGGATCTCCCAAGCAAATGGCATCCTACGGATGTGCTTTTTCTATCAATTTTGCAATCGGCATAATCCGAATCGGAGTAGCCAACTAGTTGGAATCTAGCTCCTTTGGGGTACCAAAGTCCGATGCTTGGGGTATACTTAAGATATCTTAGGATTCTTTTTACGGCACTTAGGTGAAGTTATTTAGGGCACGCTTGAAAGCGAGCACACATGCACACACTAAACATGATGTCGGGCCTAGATGCGGTAAGGTACAACAAGCTACCAATCACAGAGCAGTAAAGAGTTTGATCGATTGGTTTACCTCCCTCATCTAGGTCGAGATGTCCATTAGTTGGCATTGGGGTCTTGATTGGCTTGCATTCTTCCATCTTGAATCTTTTGAGAAGATCCTTGGTATACTTTTCTTGAGAGATAAAAATCCCTTCTCTCATTTGCTTGACTTGAAACCCAAGGAAGAATGTTAGCTCACCAATCATTAACATCTCGAACTCTTTTGACATCAATTCACCAAATTCTTTGCAATAATCTTCATTTGTTGACCCGAAGATAATATCATCAACATAGACTTGACAAATGAAGATCTCTTCATTAAACTTCTTGGTGAATAGTGTGGTGTCAACCTTCCCTATAGTGAAGCCCTTCTCAATGAGGAAGTCCCGGAGGCGCTCACACCACGCTCTAGGGGCTTGCTTGAGCCCATATAGCGTATTGGACAACCTATAAACATGATTAGGATATCTAGGGTCTTCAAACCCGAGAGGTTGTTCAACATAGACTAGTTCATTTATAAAGCCATTTAAAAATACACTTTTCACATCCATTTGATATAATTTCATTTCATGATGTGATGCATATGCAAGAAGGATACGAATGGCTTCAAGTCTTGCAACGGGTGCAAAAGTCTCTCCAAAATCAAGACCTTCAACTTGAGAGAACCCTTTTGCTACTAGTCTTGCCTTGTTTCTTACTACTATGCCTTGATCATCTTGCTTGTTGCGGAACACCCACTTGGTTCTAATGACTCTTGCACCTTTTGGATGCTCTTCAAGTGTCCAAACTTGATTGCGGGCGAAGTTGTTCAATTCTTCATGCATGGCATTTACCCAA
This sequence comes from Saccharum hybrid cultivar R570, assembly GCA_038087645.1. Classification (NCBI taxonomy): domain Eukaryota; kingdom Viridiplantae; phylum Streptophyta; class Magnoliopsida; order Poales; family Poaceae; genus Saccharum; species Saccharum hybrid cultivar. The sequence continues at coordinate 11,585,599 of JAQSUU010000520.1, forward strand.
TCCGGATCTTGAAGAGCTTCTTCTACATTCTTAGGTTCAAGACAAGAGACAAGAGAGTGATGTTCAACAAAAGAAGTAAACTTTTGAGATCGAGTCATTACACCCTTTGTAGGACTCCTTATGATGAGATCTTATGGATGTGCTTGAAGTAGGGGTGAGTTTCTTCGATCAACCATTTGAGGAGTGGGATGGGGAGCATCAACATCTTGTGCTTGTGCCTCGGCTTGTTGATGAGAGACATGAGTATCTTTATTTTCAATTCTCTCATTCTTGTCATCATCTTGAGGCACATATGATGAAGATGGTGGATTGACAATTTGTACATCGTCTTCATCATCTTTAGGCTTGATGTCTCCCACCGGCATGTTTTTCATAGCCTCTCTCAATGGTTCATCACCTACATCATCACAATTCTCAATTGCTCCTTGGGAGCCGTTAGATTCATCAAATTCCACATCATATGTTTCTTCAACCAAACCGGTGGCATGGTTAAATACTCTATATGCTTTGGACTTTGATGAGTAACCAACAAGAAAATCAATATCACAACGTCTTTGGAACTTTCCTAGGTGTTGACGCTTCTTGTAGATGTAGCATTTGCAACCAAACACCCGAAAGAATGAGACGTCCGGCTTCTTCCCATTTAGCAACTCATAAGGAGTCTTGCAAAGGAACTTTTGTAGGAAGAGGCGATTTAAAGCATAGCATGCGGTGTTGATTGCCTCGGCCCACAATTTTTCCGGTGTGTTGTACTCATCTAGCATTGTTCTTGCAAGAGTGATCAAGGTCCGGTTCTTTCTCTCAACTACACCATTTTGTTGAGGAGTGTAGGTTGATGAAACTTCATGCTTGATTCCAATTTCATCACAATAAGCTTCAATGTTGGTGTTGTCAAACTCTTTGCCATTGTCACTTCTAATTTTCTTTATCTTGACTTTAAATTCATTTTGAGCTCTCTTTGCAAACTTCTTGAAGCAATTTGCCACTTCGGATTTGTCATGAAGAAAGAAAGTCCAAGTGTATCTTGAGTAGTCATCCACAATCACTAGGCAATAGAGATTTCCACCCAAGCTCTTGTAAGTTGTAGGACCAAACAAATCCATGTGTAGAAGTTCTAGTACTCTTGATGTTGACATGTAGGCTTTGGTTGGATGAGTGTTTGCAACTTATTTGCCGGCTTAACATGCACTACAAGGTTTGTCCTTCTCAAACTTTACATCCTTCAAACCTCTCACTAATTCTTTCTTCAATAGCTTGTTGAGAGTGTTCATTCCAACATAAGCAAGCCTCCTATGCCAAAGCCATCCAAGTGTAGTTTTGGTGAATAAACATGTCATCAAGTTTGCATCTTCGGAGGTGAAGTCAACAAGATAGAGATTATTGTATCTAAAACCCTTAAAAATCACTTGCTTGTCATCTATCTTTGTAACAACCACTTCATTTGGACTAAACAAGCATTGGTAGCCAAGGTCACAAAGTTGCCCAACGGATAGTAAGTTGAAACTCAATGAAGCAACATAGAGCACATTTGAGAGAGAGTGATCATTTGATATTGCAATCTTGCCTATACCCTTGACTTTGCTCTTTGAATTGTCCCCAAATGTGATCTTGTCTTGACATACCCCATTCTCTTCAAGTGAGGTGAACATACGAGGATCACCGGTCATATGTTGTGTGCAACCACTATCAATCACCCAATGAGATCCACCGGTCTTGTAGTTCACCTACACACAAGAGATCAAGCCTTTTGTTTAGGGACCCAAACTTGAGAGGGTCCCTTAACTTTCTCAACTAGTGACTTGGCAACCCATATTTTCTTAGGCCTATTCTTGTTAGGTGGACCTAAGAACATGACTTTCATCTTTCCACTTGAGTCCTTTCTAAGCATGTAATGAGCATTGAAAGCAAAGGGTCTAGCATGCTTGGGCAAGGGTTGTGGTGGTGGAGTTTTGCACTCATGAGCAAAGTGGCCTTCTTGTCCACACTCAACATATCTCTTTGGCTTGGGCTTTGACTTGCTTTGTTGATTTTGAGCTTTGACCTTCTTCTCTTGATTTGCCAAATAACCAATGCCACTCTTATCCATCTTCATGACGGTGTTCATGAGTAGCTCACTTTACAAATGTTGGCCTCTTGTGAACTTGCTTAGGCCGGTTTTGAGATGCTCTTTTTCTTTCTTGAGCTTCTTGTTTTCTTCAATAAGTGACTCATTTGAAGCTTGCTTTTCAAGAGCCATTAACTTCTTGTTCTCAACTTTAAGCATCTCATTCTCACTCTTGAGCTTGACATACTCATCATAGTTGTCAGACTCAACCACACTCTTGCCTTTGCCGCTAGAGCCTTGCTCAAAGTTCTCAACAATCAAATCATCACATGATGTAGCTATATCAATCTTAACAACTTAGTTAGTAGCATCATGTGTCTCAAGTGCAAGCTCATTAGCAATAATAAGAGTATCATAATTCATTTTCAATGCGGTATATTCATCTTTTAGCAAGTTTAGCCTAGTGATGAGTTCACCATGCTTCTTCTCAATTTTATCATGTTTATCTCTAAGCTCCTTGTTAGAAGTTTTGAGCTCCTTAAGAGAAGAAGACATAGTTTCATTTTGATCTTTGAGCTCATCACTAGTCTTATGTGCATTCTCAAGCTTAGATGAGAGTGATTCATTTTCATGTTGAAGCTCATTATTTTCATTTCTAGTTCTTCTTATGATTTTAGAGTATTTGTTCAACAATTTTACAAGTTCATCATAAGAAGGTGCATCATATTTATCATCACTATCACTATCATCATCATCACTATCACTATTTTGTACCTTTCGATCACCCTTAGCCATGAGGCATAGATGAGTAGTGGAAGATGATGGTGAAGGTGGCGGTGAAGGTGGTGATGAAGATGTCGGTGAAGATGATGATGGCCCAATCACAAGTGCGGCGATCTTCTCTTTTTCATTTTCACTTTTATCACCGGAGGACTCACATGATGATTCAATGTCGGTGAGCCAATCACCAATAATATAAGCTTTGCCTCCCTTCTTCTTCTTGTAGAACTCTCTTTTCTTGCCATCTTTCTTTTTGTATGGCTTGTTCTTTCTTTTCTCATCTTCTTCATCACTTGAATCATCTTTCTTGCCCTTGTACTTGTTCTTGTACTTGTCTTTTGGAGGCTTCGGGCATTGATGAGCTAGGTGGCCAAGTTCTCCACAATTGAAGCAATCCATTTCGGAGATTGACTTACTTTTGCTACTTGTGAAGAATTTCTTCTTGCCGTCGAACTTGATGCCACTCTTGTTGAGCTTCTTTAGCATCTTGGTGGTCTTCCTCATCATGAGTGCAAGTGATGCATCATCAATATCACTTTCACTTGAGCTTTCTTGCACCATCATGGCTTGGCCCTTCTTCTTTTTCTTTTCATGGCTAGCTTTGAAGGCCAAGTCTTTCTTCTTGGAAGATGATGAGCCCTCTTCCGAAGTGATGTGCATGTACATCTCATGTGCGTTGATCTTTCCCAATACTTGTGTCGGTGTTGCGGCGGAGAGATCACTTTGGTGAAGTACGGTGACAATGTGTCCATACTTCTTAACGGGAAGAACACTCAAGATCCTCCTTGCAACATCCGATTGACTTATTTGAGTGAGTCCAAGAGCATTGAGATCTTCTACAAGAATATTCAAACGAGTGTACATCTCATTAGAACTTTCTTTGGGAAGCATCTCAAAAGAATTAATTTTCTTTAAAGCAATGTGATAGCGTTCCTCACTCTCACTCTTAGTTCCCTCATGGAGAGCACAAAGATTTTCCCACAATTCATGAGTGTTTTTGGCATTACGCACATGATTGAAGATATCTTTGCCTAAGCCCCGGTAGAGTACATTTTTTGCCTTTGCATTCCACCGGTCGTACTTCTCCTCGTCACCACTTGGGTTGGCGGGATCCCTTATAGGAGGAAGCCCTTCGGTTGCGGCTTTAAGGCACCCAACATCTATGGCTTCGAGGTACGCCTCCATATGAATTTTCCAATATGGAAAATCGTCTCCCACAAAGGTGGGAGGTGGTCCTTCCCCATTAGATATTTTGCTCTAGGCGGTGAAGCCTAAATTAAGAGCAACACGGCTCTGATACCAATTGAAAGGATCAAGATGCCCAAGAGGGGGGTGAATTGGGCTTTTCTAAAAATTAATTGCAATAATTAAATCCTACAAGCCAAACTTCACCCCTAGTGCCTACTAGTGTTCCTTGTGATTCTACCGATAAAAGTTTTGCACCCTAAGTTCCAATCCTAGACTAGCATGGCAATTCTAGGAAAGTAAACAAGCAATGAAAGTAATGCATGAAAGTAAATGCTTGAAAGTAAGGGTTAGGAACACGGCGATGTTTTGCCGAGATATCGGAGAGTCGCCACTCCCCACTAGTCCTCGTTGGAGCACCCGCGCAAGGGTGTAGCTCCCCCTTGATCCGCGCAAGGATCAAGTGCTCTCTACGGGTTGATTCTTCGACACTCCGTCGCGGCGAATCACCCAAAACTCCCACAATCTCGTCAGATGATCACCAAACTCCCAATCACCACTAAACCGTCTAGGTGATGGCGATCACCAAGAGTAACAAGCTAGAACTCTCACTTGACCACAACAAGCCTAATGAGAAGATGGATGCACACTTGCTACACTCTTGTCACTAGAGAGGATTCTCAAACTTTGATTCTCAAATCTCTATCCTCACTAGGGCTCTTGCACTCCCTTGCACTCCAAAGGTGTTTCTCAGCTGAACAAATGAGCAAGAGACCTCTAAAAGAGGTGGAGGGGATGTATTTATACACCCCTCAGACAAATCCAACAGTTATCTGCCGAATCAGCAAAACGCGCACTGACCGGACGCGCCGGTCGACATGACTGGACGCGTCGGTCAAGTGTAACGATTAGAAACCAAAAGCTACGCTGAGGGACCGGACGCGCCGATCTGTGATGATCGGACGCGCCGGTCTGAGATGACCGGACGCGCTGATCAGGGATGACCGAACGCGTCCGATCATGCAAGAGCTTTACTGGAAAAATGACCTGACACACAACCGCGTCCGATTATAGGTGACCGGACGCGTCAGGTCACCGCAGGACCTTACTGGAACGTGACCGGACGCGCCGATCACTTCACAGTCACGTCTGATTACACTGTTTACCCTCTGGAACACGTGTCAGACTGACCACCGCGTCCGGTCCTCTCAAGGACCACGTCCGGTCGATCAGTAAAACCTGCACTGACTTGTTAGTACTGACCGGACGCGTCCGGTCATGACTAGAACCATGTCCGGTCACAGGTAAACTGCTCAAACGTCTTCTAAACGCGTCACAACTTGAACCAAGTTGCTTCCAACTGAACTCTGAGCTTTTCTAGAGCTACCTAGTGCTAAGTTTGACAAGTGTGCACCACACCTAAACAGAAGACTCACCTAGGTCAAGCTACTCGCTCATGCCCTCCTTTATAGTACGGTCAAAGGAAGAAACAAAGATCCTAACGACTATTCTAGATGTAACTCAACACCTTGACATCCGGAACTAACCGTCCTTAATCTTGTCATTGATCCTTTGAAAACCGAAACGATTTCCATCAAGGGACATGAATACCATATTGCCCAAAGCAGTTATCATCTCCATGACCTAACTTATCAACGTTTCTACAAAACACACGTTAGTCATGGTAATAATGCGTTGTCATCAATTGCCGAAACCAACACCGGGGCCTAGATGCTTTCACAGTCCCTAAAGGACCGCTTCAACTAGCAGAGTCAATATAAGTCCCACTTCACCACTAAGCCTGAAGCTCAGAAACCTGACGACATGCCTGTCGACACAAAAGGGAAATGGTGAAAATGTCCAAATGGATGAAAGTGAGGGGAAACCCCTTGTCGATGACTTCAATATATTTAGGGACTTGCAGTAATCCCTAAAAAATCATGATGAAATGTCCACACGGTTCCAGTTGTACATGCTACTGAAGAGCATTTGTAACATGCTGAATGACCAGGCATGCTCCTAAAGAGCATTTATTGCCCTAAAGGTATGAACGTTGGTTTCTCCTTTTTGCAGTATATACCATATCCTCAAATTCTCATACCTCATGGGTCCCAAATGCTTGAAGCGGAGACCTATCCTATAGACAGTGGCACCACCAATAAAATATTGAGGGAAACCAGATATTTCCAAGAGGTTGGAAATATTATGACCATTGTCGAAAGCAATGTTCATGCTCATATTATGGGCACCAGAAGTGTCCCACTGGTTCTCCCCATAAGTAATCAGAACTTGTGGTGGATATACTCCCTTCATCGCCAACGGGCTTGTACTACATGTACATAATCCCACTGAGGGACATGTTGCGATGAAAGCCATATTCAGAAAATATGGCACACTACAAGGATCCCCCCTAATGCCACGCTACATGACTGCAACACCACTAATTTGGTTGTCATTAGGGGGTCGTATTGCAACCTTTTCGCAAAATGGTTGCAATATGTACCTATAATGCAACAGACTAAATGTGTTGCAATATCTATGGTTTGTCGTTGCAACAGACGTGTGCTACTGCAACAATTTAAGAATTGTGTTGCAATTAGTTGTTATTATTGCCATAGAGCTTTCGAGTTGCATTAGTATTGATTTTCGTTGCAAATACTTGGTGTTATTGCAACTATGTTGGATTTGGTTGCGTTTTCTTGTAACTATTGCTATGACTATTCTGGGTTGCAATAATCTTTAGTGGTGTTGCAATTGCTATGTGGTTATTGCAACAAGAATTATGAAAATGGTTGCAGTAGCATATTCCTATTGCCACGGTGTTTTGGGCTTGTCATAATCTTCTGTGGTGTTGCAATTGCTAGGTACTTATTGCAACTAGAATTCAGAATGGATGAAATACATGTTACTATTGCCACGGTTTTTTTATGTTGCAATAGATTGACGTATTTGGTGGGCCTTTCTTGTCTAGGGCCAGCAGCATTTAACATGTACGTGATGATCACCCATCCCATGTTGGCTTCATCGCAGCTCACACTCTAATCTACCGAGAAACAGCGACGGCCTAGACATGGAAACGTCGGCACACTAGGGTCAAGGTCATCACATGGAAACGCCGGCGCCCATATATAATCTGGAGGGCTGGCACGCGCCCGTCAGCAGTAGGACGGTGCCCTATGGGTCGTCATGCAAACGCCCATCATCAGGAGTCCAGTAGGCCGGCACCAATCGTCAAGTGGCCGGCACCCATCGTCAAGAAGCTCCAGCAAGACACCATGACAACGCCAGATCTAAATGTAATTGTTTGATATAAAACTACTAAGTAATATATAAGTTTCCTTATAAAATTAATGAAAATTTCCAATGGCAGAATCACATCAGAAATATAGGGCCAGTGAAGCCCAACCGCGCGGCGGCGATTGGGAAGTGTAGGGCCGCACCTCTGGTTAGCTAGGAAGAGGCAACCGTCTCCTTTGTTCGCGGCAACAAGGCAACAGCAGGGCGGCAGCACCCGTCCCTATTGGTAAGTCGTCCACCTGCTTGGGTGCCTTCGTGCAACTACCTTTGCTCTCTTTGATTGATTGTAGCGGCAGCACGACTACGAAGGGAGGGGACAAAGCAAAGGAGGGGATCTGTGCTGAAATTGTGTCATTTGTGTGTATAGCCGACAGTTCATTAGTTATGAGTTGGGGATTTTCTTAGCTCTTTCTAGGAGCTCCGTAGATCTTACCTTGTAGTGTACAGGTAGCTTCTCACTATTTGTTCATTGGTTATGAGTTGAGAATTTTCTTAGCTCTTTCTTGGAGGTGCATAGATCTTACCTGGTAGTGTACAAGTAGCTTTTCACTATTTGTTCTCAGTGACTGTATAGGTAGCTTCTTTTTAGTGGCCAGCTTATATCCATTATATGTCTACTTATTTTTGGAATTGAGTAACTGACTCAAGGGTCTACTGTTGGGATTAATACTTTAGTGAATCATGGTTTTGTGATTTGGGTTAAAACTTAATGTAGATGTCCCTCTGAATCCATTGCCTCTTATACTCAGTTAATGGACAACTCAACTACCACTTCAATTTATTTGAACATCATTTGAATCATAATCCTTGCTTGAAGTATTATCTGAAGCTTCATTTTCCTTGCAGATTAAAGGAATGCTACTGGAGTAGAGTATATACGCTGCTGATGGAAAACTCGGAGCTAGCATGTCTGTTTGCTCAAACCATGCTGCAGAATGTGATGAATATTACCAATCCCAGTTCTAGCAAATTTTTTAAAAGAAAATCCCATTTCTAGCACTGACAATATATTTTGTCCAAAATCTGATCAACCTTGTAAGGTGGCCTGTCGACTGTCAAGAGAAGATATGGCTGACATTGTATATTATATACTCTTCTAACTTGAAGCAAGCTGCCAAGACTGCTGAATTTATATTGAAAGCTTGTGATGTATCAAATGTAAGTTCTTTCTATTATTATCTGTTTCAAGAAAAAAATAGAATACCTGCATTCTGTTTGTTCCCCTCTCAGTCTCCACAACAATGTCTCATGTGGTGCTTAATGAGGCGCTGAGAGAAAGGCATGTGGGATATCTCCAAGGTCACATGTGGGATGATGTCGTGGCTAAGAGTCTAGATGTTTTCAGAGGCTTTGATATTTTCAAAACCACTGAGGGTTTTGATCCTAATAGGTATTAGGCTTAGTAAACAATTTTTTTTGCCATGAGCTGTAGCAACTAGCAAGTGAAAGGTGGTAAAGCAATGGAAGGGGGAAACTGTAAACTTACCTGCCCTGCTTTGTGCTGTTCTGTGCTTGACAAATAATTAAGGACAATTTTCCATTGATCATCATGAGTATTAGTGTTAGTGTGGACATATGGATGTAGTTCTACATGCCTTTGTTGTAGTTGATGTGTCCCAAGACTCATTTTTATTTCTTAATTAGCTCTTGGAGGTTATCGGAAAAGATTTACTGGAACTCAACAATGATTGGAAATGTGTGAGCTTATTCTAAAAGCCAAGGGTCCTTGTCTTTTTTCTTTTTCTTGGAGAGTAGTTTAGTCTATGCATGCATCAGTGAGAAACTGTTTTGTGAGTCCAATCAATAATCATATAGATGTGAGGTGGCTTATGTGAAATGCCAATCGATAACCATTCTACATGTTTATTGCATCCAAAGGGTGCACACTTCATTTGTTTTCTGGTTAGAAAATGCTCTCAAAATTATACCAGCCATGTTCTTTACTTACTGTTGCATCTGAAATTACCTTTGCCTCTGATATGCTCCTCAGCGTTTCATAGTTCATGGAATTTCTTCCAAAGTGGCCTACAAAAATGCAGTAATATTATAGATATAATTGAAAATAGTAACCATTGTTTCCATCACTTTGCTAGTATTGTTTATTGGCTGTTATCTAAAGTGAGAAAGTTACAAAGAAACATATAGGACAGCCATGCCCTATAAAAGACAAGTGATAGAAGGAAAATAGTTCAGATGCCTGAAACGTGATACATGTTGTATGAGTCCACAATTGAACCTGCACTTTCCTGAACTTCCATAGAATTTCTACTGACCTTGGTTTCTTCCAATTTTCCTTTCCATGTTTTGTTAAGAATTTTGTAGTTTGTATTTATACCTTATATCATGAATTCAAATGAACGGAATATTTTAGAGCATGTCCATCTAAGTCAATTTTTTTTTGTATAAAATGGACCTGCAGTTTGGTCTTTGCTCCTCGAGAAACTACCATGTAAGGACCAATGTTATGTCTCATAACTATTTTTTGCATAGGTCCATCTTTTATTCAGTGACTATGACGACTCCTATGGCCTACAAGTAGCATGCTTATTTTCGTCAAGCTAATCCATATTTGTCTAGATGTGTTTTCTTCCATTTTTCTCTGAAAAGTAATCATGATTATATAAGTATAATTTTATGGTTGGGTTGGGCTGATGGCTTATTCCCCCCAAATTCAGCATCATGTGTAGTGTTCCTCTGTTTACAAGTGTTCTCTTGGCTGCTTGTTTCTTTGTTCACGCTCTGAAGCAACAATAATTGTGTTCCTGTGTAGTGTCGTGTGTGTGTATATATATATATATATATATATATATATATATATATATATATATATATATATATACAAATGCTTACCCTTGCTTGATTTAGATTTAGTCCATGCTGCTGTTGTCAAAATAATATAATTTCAGTTGTACTGATGCATATGCCAATCTTTGTGATCATCTGTTTAGGAGGAAGCTAGAGTTTTAGTCGAGCATCTTTTCAGGAGGAGCTAGAGTTTGAGTGGAGCATCTTTGCAGGAGGAAGCTAGAGTTTGAGTGGAGCAAACGAGTGATAGGATGTTCAATGTCAAGCTAAGCTTTGTTGCAGTGGTAGTCATAGCTAATTAGAATTTGATGTGTACACACAAGTGTATGTTGAATACCTTTTGGGTTTGAAAAATGTGTGTATCTAAGCTGAGTCTGATATGGGAAGGTTTTATTCCAGATGTGTACAAACAAATGCTTTTTTGACCATATATTGTTGTTCTGAAAAATTAATGGCTAGCCAATATCGTTTGGTGCTAGTAAACAAAGTGTTGCAATATAGATTGTCGGCATCATTATCTGGCAATGCTAATATATGCTACAACAACAAATAAATGATGTGGCAATAGAACCTATAAGCAACCAAACTTTTGTCATGGCAACAGAGGGTTTCACTTATAGCAATCATGATGTTTAGTGTGGCAATAGAGAGGCCACCTCTAGCAACTAAAATATTTGTCGTGGTAATAGAGGGTTCCACCAATAGCAACCACATAGACAAGTGTGGCAATAGAGAAGCCATATGTAGCAACCAAATATCTATTGTAGCAATAGATGGTCTACTTATAGCAACCACATAGATAGTGTAGCAATAGAGGGTCCATCTATTGCTACACTATTGATGTGTGGCAATAGGGTCTATTGCAACACTCATTGTCGTTGCTAGTGTACCTATTGCTACTCTTTGGGTATGTGGCAATTGATATCTCTGGCAACGCCAGGTGTGTTGCAATAGTTACTATTGCAACACATACGGTGGTTGCTTGTACTATGGCTTACAACACTTCATGGTGTTGCAAGAACACTCCATTGTGTTGCAATAGAGGAGAATCTATTGCAACACCAAAATAAAGTGTTGCGCAAACCTATTGCTACCGCATTAGTGGCAACGCCTCCCAACCAAATTTTTGTGTTGCAATTTTGTCTATTGCAACACTTTTTGGCCTATTGCAACACTTTTAGGCCGTTGCATCAGCGGGGAAACCTTGTAGTGGCATGACCAATTGGGTCATCCTGAGTTGGGCATGATGAGAAGAATCATCAATAATTCTGCTGGCCATGAAGACTTCCCTAATCCTGAAGATTTTATTTTGCATCACATGTGCAAAAAGGGAAGATAGTCAGATGGTTATCCTTCCTGAAGATTAGGGATAAGCCATATAAAAATGGTCTAGGTGAACCCTTGATCAAAAGGATCAAGTGGATTACATGGCCATTGCAGTAGATTTGTAGGTTGCCAACCAGCAGTTGGGGCCATGCAGTGTTGCATGATGCAACACTAATCCAACTCAGGCCAACTGCACACCCCTTACAGTTAGTGCGTGGGAAAGAATCAAGTATTTCCTATCTGCGTATATTTAGTTGTGCGGTGCATGTGCCAGTACCGCCACATTAGCATACACCAAGAGACCCCACTGAAAGTTGGGATATATGAGCCTATGATTGGGGATCTTCATAAGGCTCGGTATACTGATTGCATTTCCCAGCATTAGGGGGAGAAGGCATCTAGAAGAATGCTAGGAAATTGCATGAAATGGAATGGTGGAATACATTCCTTAGACCCACGGACAAGTCAATCTGAACTAGAAGTTCAGAGGATTATGCATTTGCAAATTGTTGCAAATGAACTGCCAAATACCTTCACTGATTAGAAAAAGTGATAAGATCACATTTACCTGCAGTAAGTATGCCGAAGAGAGTACTGGTAGAAGGTTACTAACTCTATTGTCTCTACCTAATCCTAGGTTGAGGGGGAGACCTCCGGGTGCTCAGACAAGGTTCTACGGAGACGTCCGCGTAGACAAGGTCTCGAGCTACTTGCATCACTTAAGGAATCAGTTGAAGAAGCTCAACCTGCAGTTGAGAACATCCCTGAAGGACACCGTCCTGAAGACGGAGCCCCTGAAGTGGCAACTCAACCTAAAGTTGAGATGGTCCCTGAAGGACCCCATCCTGAAGATGGAAATCCCATTGCGTCGCGCTTATAATATCGCATGGGAAGATCGAAACACCCTAGCTCGGTCGTTATGGGAAATCACGATGAGCTAGTGGATATGCATGATGAGATCGCCACTAACTATGTGAAATCAGGAGAGTCATATAATTGAAAGACCACTGTTGTCGACAAATATTTCACCTCTAAAAATTGGTGGCTCAATGGATCCAGATCCAAAACCAAAGTCCATGGCAAAGTGCCGAAAGCACTCAGATTGGGACAAATGGAAAGCCGCAATTGAGATAGAGTTATGCTCGCTTTATGAGAAAGAGGTCTTTGGGCCTGTAGTCCATCACCTCCAGAAGTCATCCATGAAGGATGCAAATGGGTCTTCCTCCTGAAGAGGAATAGAACATGGCACAAAGCAAGGCAAGTGGCACTAGGGTTCCCATAGAGACCCAACATCGATTACGATGAAATTACTCTCCAATAATGAGTGGAACAAACATTCCGATAATTAATATTCATGGCAGCTAACTTAAAACTATAAAATGCAGTTGGTAAATATATGTGACCACACATGGGTCACTTGATTCGGAGATCCACATGAGTGTCCCTAAAGGACTTAGATCCCTAGACCGAATCAAAACCGCAACATGTACAGCATCCGCCTGCAGTGATTGTTGTATGGGTTGAAACAATCCTAAAGCTAGGATGTGGTTCAACCATTTGAGTAATTTCCTCCTGAAGAGGTATTACACAAACAACGATAAAGGACTTGGATAAAACCAAATCCTGCTTGAGCCAGTAGCTCGAGCACCTCCCCGAAGGAGTATCTATACATTGGTCTATAAAGAGGGTTTTTAAGAAATTTGATAGGGCAAATGCCACCCTCTAAAATTTCCCATGGCGGACCAATCCCCGGAAGTGGATAAGTCCCATTCTGACCCAAGGGTGATAATGAGGAAGTATTGGGACCTGAAGTTCCCTACTTATGCGCCACTGAAGCACTAATGTATGTAGCGAACTATATGCCTGGTATTGCATTCGCTGTTGACAAGGTACAGTGCTACCCCAATCAGAAGATATTGGGTTAGCGCATTGACTGTCCTCAGGTACCTACAAGGTACCCCAAGACCTTGGTCTATGGTTCCTGAAGAACCAAGTCCCAACCATGGTGAGGTATGTGGTGCTGGCTATATGTTTGACCCGCATAAACGCCAGATCCTAGACTGGTTTCATATTTCTATGTGGTGACGCAACCAATTCATGGAAATATGTGAAGCATACCATGGTTGCCACATCATCCAACCACTCAGATATAATTGCCCTGTATGGAGCCACATGAGAATGTGTTTGGCTCAAATGGATGATCGGCCGCATCTAGAAGTTATGTGGCCTGAGCTTGGATAGCTTCCCCACCATGATCTATGAAGATAATGTCGCTTGTGTTGCAAAATGCATATGGGCTATGTAAAAAGCAATATTATAAAACATATTGCTAAAAGGTTCTTTTGTCCCCATGAGCTCTAGAAGAGCAGGGAAATAAATGTCTTGCAAATTGAGTTTTGTGCAAATCCAGCAGATTTGTTCACAAAGTCTCTGCTAGCTTTCACAGGTGTGTCCGTGGAAAGGGCATGAAACGACTCAAGAAAGTTGCAGGGTCCAGGGGGAGAAGGCTCCTTGAAACCATAGCCCACAATTGTGATCCCGAAGATCACAAACTAGTCCTGAAGATTAGAAGGTCCTGAAGACCTAAAGATTGCATGTTGGTCCCGGAGACCAGATCCTAAAGATCGAAACCGTTGTGTTCTTTTTCCCTTGGTGAGTTTTTCCCACTGGGTTTTCTCATGCAAGTTTTTTAATGAGGCAACAGGTGCAACACAGCTGGCGCAAGTGATGTACTCTTTTCTCCTACCTTTTTTTCCACTGGGTTTTTGGGGGGGAGTTTTTAACGAGGCATACACGAGCGCGATTCACCTAAGGGGGAGGGTTGTGAAATGAAGTACGATGTGGGTGAATCGTATATGACATGGATCATATACATTTGTGACGAAGTGCTAATATGATGAAGCTCTAATGTGACGCTAATCATACAAGGCAAACGCATGGGAGAAAACTAGTATCTACGGGAGCATCCAATGGGCAGCGTTGCTTGCCCATTGGCCTGCCCACCAGCTCTATAAATAGGAGGCAGTTGCCTCCTCTTGTAAACCCGGTCACCAGAAGTGAAAATAAGAAAACAGAGCTCCCAGCTTCTCCTATCTCTCTCTGTTCAATCTTGTGCTTGTGTGCTTGATCGATAGAACGATTTCTTAACACTTAGGATTGTAGTCCATGAATATGTATATTACTGGTCTTACCTTTGGTGTGTGAACCATTTGATATATTATGTATGCAAAAATGAGAGGATTGTGGGACATGGATGTGTGTATTATTAGTCTTACTTTCGCATCGTTGTCTAGAAATTTTGAGAAAAAAGGGGGTGATATGGCAATAGGTGCCCAATCAGTACCAACTTGGAGGCAACTTGGTCAGGCTTGAATGACCTAATCAACTCCTATAAAAAATGATGAATGACAACAAATAGAATGATGCGAAGATTATTACACTCAAGCACATCAATTTGATGGCAACAAATAGAATGACGTGAAGATTATTACACTCAAACACATCAACTTTAGGTAATTATGACACGTGTAAACCTAAATTATTATGGTCTAATTTTTTCTGGTTGCAACGTACGGACATGATTCTAGTTACAGAGTTACTGCAATAAAAATTTATGCGGCGCGTGCCGCACCATGATTACCATGCGACACCGCCCCGTGTGGCAACCTGATCTTGATGTACGGTTTCATCGGCCAAACAACTAGGCGAGCATTCGGGCCTGGCTCTATCTGCAATTTGGACGGGATCTGCGTTCACTGGACACATGGAAACCATCACTCCATCAGGGCGGTGTTGTACCAAATGCATAGTGATGTGGCACTGTCGCATAATTTTTTTTTCCAGAATTACAGCTAGAACTAGAGGCAACTACATGTTGCTCCAAGCCTCCAATATTTTCATAGAGAGAGAAAGATAATCGGTCTGATTTTTATTGATGTATTACAAAGGGTTTTTCATGGTTCCATGCATGCATATGCCGGCAACCGTGTGGCAGGGCACTGAATTTGCATATACATATATATAGACATCCTGATCTGACGCAGCAGGATGCTCAAACAGCTGATTACAAATACAATAATGTACTATAGGGCTATACGGATTGGACGCGTGTACGCAATATATGCATCCTCCCCGACTTATACATTTAATTTATTCTCTTATTATTACATGCATTCCATGTGTGTGTAGACGGTAGACAGTTTTATCACCGATCCCATACCATGCAACATGAATGTATGCATATATGGACGATGAGCCATCAAAGATCGTCAGCCCGCACGACGATGGCTGGTGTAGGGCCCAGTGAACCTGGGGCCACCGGAGCCGGTCTGGCGCTGGCAGTTGAAGTACATGGCGGCGACGGGCGCGCCGAGGTTGTAGCGGCGGGCGAAGCCACGGGTGTTGAAGTTGTGGCGCCTCGACGGCGCGGCGAACACCGTGTCCCGGCCAAGCTGCTGGTATAGCACCAGAACCATCCGGTGGATGCCCGTCGAAGGGGCAGGGGGCTCGTAGCACATCATCTCACGGCCTGCGAATCCAATTATACATTTACTAGAGTTCGAAAAAAAAATTATACATTAATTAGCTAGTCTCAGCGTCTACATGCGGATCTGTCCTGCTACATACTCTCTCAATCCAGTAAAAAATTACAATTCTAGCACATTATCATATTTTATTATTTTAAGTTTGACCAATTATAGATAAAAATATCATATTTATGCAAAGAAACATCATTAGATTAAGTACGAAATGTATTTTCATAATAAATTGATTTGGAATTATAAATATGGATATTATTCACTAGAAACTTAGTTTTTTTTATAGAACAGCAGGGGTGTGAGCCCCAACTGAAATTTTATTTAAACTGGTTGCCACAATACAAACATTCAAGAAACAAAAAAGGTACAGAAGAAAATAAACAAGATGATTACACTAAAACTTAGTCAAACACGAATCATTTTAACTGGTCCGCAACCCATAATTGCATTTTTTTTGACAGAGGAAGTAATAACGATGACGCGCAACTATTAAACATGTAACCCCTCGTAGATTACTTGTTTGAAAAGCATTTTCACCATGTTGGATGTCACCAACTTTTCTTAGTAGCCTATCCAATCATCGTTGCACTTCTTTTATTTTCTTTTTGAAACAATAATCATCTTACACTTTTGAATCAACAAATAGAGTTATGAACAGTTATTTTATTTCGATCTCAATACAAATATTCCCTTCGTTCCAAATTATAAGACATTTTGATTTTTTAGATTCATAATTTTTGTTATGCATCTAGATGTTATGTCTAGTTACATAGTAAAAACTATGAATTTAGAAATGCCAAAACATCTTATAGTATGGGATAAAGGAAGTACATAACGTAATCATTCTTCTTCTTTTCACTTTTATTAATTTCCTCCCGTTTTCTGAACTACTGCTGATGTTGTAAAAAAATCACTCTGAAAATAACCATCGCTCAGGATTAGGCTTTTGTTCAGTTTGAAGTAGTAGAGTGATGTAATAAATTGGAACCACTACTTTCTGGATGACTTGGAAAATAAGTACTCCCTCCGTTGTCCTAAAATAAATCAATTTCTAAAACCATCCTAAGTCAAACTATCATAAATTTGAGCAATTTTATAGAAAAGGGTAACAACATCTACGACACCAAATAGATTTGGTGATGTATTTAGTGATACTAATTTGTTATTATAAATATTGGTGCTAGCTCTTTTCTATAAGTTTGGTCAACTTTAAAATAGTTTGACTTAAGAAAACTCTAAAAATTCATTTAATTTGGGACGAAGGGAGTAAGACGAGGCAAAGAGTGTCAAGCCTATGGACCAGATTTTCTGACACAACAGGCGGGTCCATGCGATTATATTACTTCATCTAATCAATATAACATGCATTTTGGTGGGAGAAAGACTTAAAACTTAGATTTTGACTTCAAAATTTAATATTTACTGCCACAAATTCAGAATCATCTCATAGTTATTTGAAAACAAGTCTATTTACCTTACTTTTATAGACAACGGATTTACACAATTTGATTGGTTGCTGGTTAAAACATGAAAGTTTGACTTTTAAAATCAACTTATGATGGCTTAACTTAATCGAAACATGCGCAACATCATATAAGGTACTCCAAATGCATTGTTCCTTGCAGTTTCATGTTTTGTACAATGCTACCATAGCATGTATAAAAAGAATGATACAATTCTCTCAATGCATATAATATATATCATGGTATTTTTTTTTCTTATTATTGTTTCTCAAGAGAATTGATCGATGCATATGGTATCTAAGACATATATATGGACCCACAGCATGTATCAAGGATAAACATCTTCACCCCAATAGAATATCATACGGTTTCCAAGGATTTGGGTTGAATATGATATAACCCAAATGGTACGTAACTAGTGCATATGAATATGATACTGCATTGATGCCCTCATGGGGTAGCCTATCGGGGTGCCATCCATGTACACATATAGTCGTGTATAGAATTTTTCTTGGCCGCCTCACTTCCGAAATTACCCAAACTCACAAAATTCACCTGAAATTTTTAAACTTAAATATGAATTATATTTTTTTGTAAAAAAATTAGATCTAATCGAAATATTAGCATGATTATACATCTATCAAGTAGATGAATATGCAATAGAAATCATAGAAATATGAGTCTACAGTTATATAGCACATGCATTATTAGTGTAATATGAAATTTTGGATTTATCATTTGGCTGCCACCGAAATTACCGAATTCGTGAAATTTTGAACCTATATACACTACCAAACTTCCAACGCACATTATTGCTCATCTGCACTAATTGATCAATAACAACTTCGATTCATCAGATAAAACTAGAACAAGCATGAAGAAATGAGAAAAATATGAACTATCATGCATGATAATCAAGCGGGCAAGTAGATCACAAGGATACAACGCTGATCGAGATGATTGATCGAGTGGCTAAGATGTTGAGGATGATTTGGCAAATCAAACTAAAAGAAATATGAATAGATATGTTTATGGATATACAAAATCGAGTATTATTTTATGCTCTCGAAATTTCAAAATAGCTAGCCTATATTCACATGTCATTGTACTTGTTTCTAAATGGGAATACGGTTGTACTACTCACCGTATGTATTGTCAGTGGATGCTGGGATGTCGGTCACCATCCTGCTCGAAACATGAAATGGTTGAAAGTTACTAGCATGTGATCTCCATATATACAATGAATCGAGCAGTCCGATCCAAAAAAAACTACTGGATCAAACAATTTTTAAGGACTACAAACATATACCCTATCTCTGTTGAGACATACATCAAAATTTATGGAGAAGCATAAGCGCATATATATACACTAGCAAAATATATGTGGGCAAAACATGCCAACAACAATTGTCGTCTATAGGGTTTCTCTTACCAGTGCAAGTACTCCCTCAAGGTTGGGTTGCTTGGGTTAGGAGCATCAGGATCGACCATCACCTATATATTGAAAGAATGCTATTCGCGAAGTTACCGCAAATGGAGTTGCGATTAATTAAAAAAATATGTATCATCCATAACATAGTACATGTATCCAGGATATCACCAGCATCTAAGTTTAAATAGTTAATTGACATACCAGAGTATATGCAACTCGATAATCATCTCCTCCAATCTCAACCCTAGGCCTATCAGAGACCGCTGGAGCGCGCAAATCCATGCCGCTGATAATAGGAGTACCATCGAATAGGATCATCATATCAACGGTTGTATAGAAGGGGTCCAACACATCTCCTATCACATGAGCTGTAACCAAGGAATCGTTAGCCGCCATGCCCGGTATTGCTTGAGCTGTGTGCAGGGTGAACACAGGGTATTGTGTGCCTTGTTAGTAGTACAAGCTGTAAGCCTGCAAAGGGTGGTGTGATATTTATACAGTGAGTGGCTGACAAAGGTCGTCAGGCCACGAGAAAACAATAGCTATTGGAATATTTTGACGAAACCTGTACTGTGTGGATAGTCT
The DNA here is from genome assembly GCA_038087645.1 of Saccharum hybrid cultivar R570. Lineage (NCBI taxonomy): Eukaryota > Viridiplantae > Streptophyta > Magnoliopsida > Poales > Poaceae > Saccharum > Saccharum hybrid cultivar. Next base: position 11,605,054 of record JAQSUU010000520.1, read on the forward strand.
TTGTACTAAAGCCTTATTGGACATTGCTAGATATTCCCTGCTTTGAGGGGCGGTGAAATATTCTCTTGGCAATGTGTTAGATTCAAATTGAAATCGATCAAATAACTTAAGGTAATATTGACTGGTCGCTTAATAGAATAGTAGCAAACTTGTGTAGTGCAGTTTGCCCGTACTAACTGCTTTCATAGGCTCTTATGCGGACTTGCATAACGGTCAAAGTAGGTTCAAATGTCAAATACAGCATTAGACAATGCAGATTACATAAAACTAATGGTCACACAAAAATAAAATATTCTCAATTCTCTACCTCTACTACAAACATGAAGCCTCTACTATAACATTGAGATGACTATATAGGGTAAAATGTAAACAACAAAACACATTTTTACCAAACACGGTTTGCCTGTGTGTCAGGCAAACAAACACCAAGATATTGCATATATTTATGCTGGCTTGAGTTGTCCTGCATAAAGTCTAATGCGGGAGAAGACTAATCCAAACAACCAATCGCTAAGGGTGTCTGCTGGGTGATCCCTGTCCATATATATCTGGTCATGTTACTGTGGATGTAATGAGGCGAGGGAAACTCTTATTTTGGTACCAGAAAAAAATTAGTTCAATATTGAGGCCGTTGTTTTATAAAGATCACTTTTAGGGAAAGTCACAAGTGCTTATGTTAATTAACAGTAGCAGTACAATCCTTGGCGACAGTTTTATGGGACCATCAGTTTTATGTTAATAAACAGTAGCAGTACAATCCTTGCCGTACTGGAGTACCTATGACAGTTTTAGCGAAAACAGACCATGATACATAGATGGAGGAGGAACATAATAAACCATGTTTTCCCTGCCCAGGTGGAAGAGTTCACAGCCACCAATTTGGTGTTCTGTGTGGCCAAATAAAGCCCAGCGTCAACTTGGTTTACAGGGAGTTTTACTACTACAATACAAAAAATTGTTTAGGAAATACTATAGATTTTATTTTCGAAGACAGGCCTTTAAATTTATTATCTCCAATCCATAATCCATTTTCAGAGTCAGGCCTGTAGATCTGCCTCTACAATTAATAAATAGGGTCATTTACATATGGACATCTTAATTAAGGGTCGATTTCTATAAATAGTTGTCACACAAAAACATGTATAATTTTTTCACATGAACTCAAATGAAAACAAATTTTACATCAAAATTATATATCAATCATAATGTGATCTATATATTTTTAGTTGAATTTTTTTATTTGAGATCTTGCTAAAAGTTCAAATGTTAATTTCAAGTATTATATTTTGAAATTCAAAACTTCTCATTTTCTAAACAACCTTGGATGTTGACATGATCTATACCTGAGTTGAAGATCTCGATGCAACCTATAACTTTGTAGAGCTGACCATGAGCTGATGACCGGTCACGGTGTGCTCTTAAGCTTTTCTTTTAACTAATTTGCTGATTCAAACCAAGTTGAAGAGTCAAACAAAGTTAAATAACGTGTTCTCTTTGGTACCAACAAGGAAGTAAGCAAGATTTTGAGGACGTCTGATAGCAAAATTAAATATTATTACTTACTGCCTAGTAGTTCATGAATTTATTCAGTTCCAGTTAAGGATGTCTGGTAGCAAAATTAATTGTTGCTTACTGCCTAGTTCAGAAAAAATAATTAAGTGCCCTTTTGAGGTACTTAACAGCTGTCAAACACAAGTTAATATTTATTACCTGCTACAACACACAAACTTTTGAGTGAACTCCTATTGAAAATAATGTAATTGTTCAGTTTTGAACCCACTCCTTTTCTACCTAAACACATTTCTTGTTACATATGAGCTTAATTTTTTGGCAGACGCTGCTATTCAACAAGTGAAATGGGACCTCTAAAAGTTAAGGATAAGCTTAATCGTGACATTCAAGCACATGGCTTCAGTTCATGCGGCAAAATTATCTGAACTTTGTGCCAAATATGATATGAGGTTGCTCCCTTCTTCACATTCGTCTATTTATTATCTGAACTATATATTTGAAACATAAATGGATTATTGTAGTAGCTGAAAATTATTCTCTATTTTACTGCAGTCCATGAAGTTGCTTGCTATACTGGCTGCAATTTGGTTGGATGAGGATGGTGACAACATAGAAAACACTCTCGCCCTTGCTCTTGATTTTTTTTTGCTTCATGACCTGGGACTACTGATAGAAGTACTCAATCATTTGATTCACTTGCCTCCAGTTCGTGGGAGAAGGTAAGGAATATGCCGCATTATGCTCTTCTGCTAAAGTCCTGAAGTAAAACTCTAGCTCTTCTCAGGTTGTGTTTGGTTTACTGGAGAATGCTTCTGCTTCCAAAATGCAGAATGCCAACCAAATAGGTGGTTAATATCTTTTAGTACATAGTAGTTGTTTTGGGTGCTTCTAACAGGATGTCATTAATGTGAAGGTTCCGGAGGAGAACTACGAATATTGTGTACTTTGAACTACGAATATTGTGAACAAAGAATATTGTGTACTTTGAACAAGTGGTTTGTAATAATATTGTCGATTTCGGACAAATTTGGTCGTAAGGGATATATAAATGTGGTTTGTGATATATTGATGTTGATTTTTGGATTGTGATATATATATATATATATGCTTTGTTGTTTACATGAAAAAGCCAAAAAAAATATTTTCGGTGGTGGCTTCCCCGAGTGCCTGGCAGAAGCACTCGGGGAAGAAATTCAAAAAAAAAAAATTGACGGCAACGACCGTTGGAGTGGACGGCGTCAATTCTTCCCCGAGTGCCGGGACGGCACTCGGGAAGCCTTACCCGAGTGCATGTTTTTTTGGCACTTGGGTAAGAGCTCTTCACCGTTACGAGATTCCCCATTAGCTCTTCCCCGAGTGTAACACTCGGGGAAGCCTTCCCCCGAGTGTTTTTGCCTCTTCCCCGATTGCATTAGGCACTCGGGGAAGCGCCAGCCTCCTGTAGTGAGTGGCCTATATTTGAAATATAAATAGAGCTGAAATGTATTTCCAATTCATTATATAGTTGCATGCTTTTTGCAATACTAAAAACAGCAAAACTAACTAGACAATAAAGATGCTAGTGAGATGTGAAGAATTGAATATGAAGGTCATGTTAACTAATTAAGGGGAAATAGTAGAGCCAAAGCCCAAACATCCCAATCCAAGAGGCAAAGCACACATCCTATCCCTGAGATTCTACCGTTGGCTGTATAGCAAGAGTCATTTGCCAACAACATCTCAATATATACTCCCTCTAGTCGAAATATCTATAATAATATTATTAGTTTTTTAGAGTTTAAGGGAAATGTTTACAGCATTCGTTTAGTTCCAGAATCAACGCAGCTCAACATAGAGCACTGCAAAGATAAGGAAAACACACGACGCCAGCAACCATTAGATAAGCCAAGCCAATTTGAACCGGACCAAGCTAAACTACTTGTTTTCGTCCACCTTTCCATCCAGATCAGCGCAATGTCAGCTCGGCGATCCTTCACCTCAGCTAGGAGATCTTGGTGTTGCCAGTCATGCGCATGCTTGTACAGGTAGCTCTCCCACCACTTGAGTCAGCCAGGCAGCTGATGTGGTCTTGTGGCCAAGATTATCAACTTCTCCAGTTTTTGATTGAACTCCAGCAGCTTAAAATTATTATTAGTTGAAGTATGAATTTGACCATTATTTATTATTAAGCAAGTAATTTATAAGACACAGAAACTTTTAAATTATGAGAGTACGACAAATCTAAACAAATTATTCTTATATCACCAAACTAATTAAATAATTAAAAAAATCATTCACTCGACGATCAAACTTTGAAAAAGCTCTTATATATTACCATTGAATCTCATGCGTGTAAAGGGCGTATATATATGATTCATGCGTGTAAAGGGCGTATACACGTCGTCTCTCTCTGTCCCTCTTTAATAATAAGCCATTTCCGGGTTTTGGTCTTAAAGTAATATTCGACGACATAGCATATTCAATAAATTAAAAGTGCGAGCTAGAAACACTTGAACGCTGAATCCCTTTGGTTCCTTTATTTATTTGGCACACACAAGCAATGCAAGGCGCACGTGTACGTCACCACTGTTTGGGTAGACATCACGTCGCGAATCTAAGTAAACAGTGGCCCCCACAGGTCCGGATTCCTAACGGCCGGCCGGCCGGCCGTTTTAAGCTCGTGGTGCGATCGATCCAAGGGTCGAAGACCCCTGCGGCGGCAACCGACCGTGCAGTGTGTACGTCGTGCAAACGATCGAGACGGCCGGCGCATTATTACCACGCGTACCTGCTGCTTTATTAGGGCCCTTTTCACGTGATCGACGAACTTATCCTTTGGTGGTCGCCGGTGGATAGGGCTTGGAAACAGTCCGATGATGCGAACGTGTATAGGGATCAAAGGATGCTTATAGAAACGGGGCAAGAGTCGTGCTCATCCTCCGTCCTAAAAAAAGTATAACCAATACTCGTTTCTCAGGAGTTAAATAATTTTAAATTTAAAAAAAATCTATACAAACAAAAAAGACTTATTATATTTATAATACCGAATAAATCTTATTAGATTAATTATAAAATATATCTTTGTTATAAACCTATTTCGAGACATGGTGATGGTATTTTCTATAAACTTTGGCAAACTTAACATATATGACATTTAATTTGACTTGATTGAAATCTAGAATTACATTCTTTGGACGGAGGGAGTATGTACGTGTTACAAGCAACCTAGAAAGAAATAAAGCAAGTCCACCTGTAAGTTTTCTCTTGACGGCGAAAAGAAAAATTCCCAGGTTGACTTCAGATAGACATCTAGAAATGTGTTGGCACCGAGCAGAGATGATATCTGTCGGCGTCAACCAAGGTGTCAATATCATGATGGGTAGGATCATCATCTGGATATCCCCAAACATTTCATAACCCACTGGTCTCTGACTTATGAAACACATAAACCACAAACTACTTTTTAAAAATCCATGCACAACCTCACATCAAAATAATATAGCTTTTCTGATATATGGCTTGCGGCTTTGGGCACATAAATGGTTTGTTTGGCCTTTTGTGGTTGTTTGGGTCTCTAAAACATAAAACATATATGTTTTAGTTGAATAAGTTTTAACTAGGTTTTTGAGAAAAAACAGCTTTCGGTAGGTACCCAAGTTAGTGTGAGTTTTTCTAAAATATGTGTTCAGGAAAAAACCAACTTTAGGTAGTATCCAGCTTTTGGTTTTGTGGAAACTGGGTTTTCCTTCTACGGGAGTTTATTGAGTGATTCAAACAAGATTTTAGGCGACAGTTACGGTAAGCAAGTTTTATAGAAGTTGGTTTCTGTAATAAGACTTTAGATCAAAACAACCCTATTTAGGTTTGGTTTCCTAGCTAGCCTTTGACAAATTTGAGTTCATGCAAGCATCTTAGGAGGGGACAGGACAAGAACCTGGGGGTGGGAGCGTTGTGGCGTACTGGAGGAAGACGAACACAGTCCTTTTTCATTTCCAAACCAAGGGTAATTATCACATATATAGATTAAGGTAATACCCACTATGATACATCACTACAATTCAATGGATAGCCATTTTGAACTTCAATTCAACAACGAATTTGGTCAAACACATATCCTGTACATATTTTTTATTGGGTTGGGTTAAGGCCGGGGCAAGGTTCAACCCCTCTTCCCGGACATACAGAAATTCATGAATTTGGTTCAGAAAGAGAGCCAAGGGAAGGAATTTTGAACCTAAGTTCTGAAAATTAAATTACAAAGCAACACAACATGCAGGCAGTGGTGGAGCTATGTGGAGGCCAAAGTGGGCCATGCCCCCCTTGGTCATTGAGTTTTCTTAATGATGTCTATGTTTAGTCATTAGAAGTAATAAAGATTTGTACAATATAGATAATTTGAATACTGTTGGTCCCTTCTAGAATCCTCTTCAAGCTCCGCCACTGCCCGCAGGTGTCATATATAGACCACAGTGTTGTTAGAATACCAAACGATAGCCTCTAGTAATAAGTTTGTGTATTAGCGAGGTGTCTGACCCTACGTCCAGCAGCATGGTGTTCTTCATGTTAGGAATGCCCAATCGGGGGTTATAGTGGTGGAATCTGAGAGAGATTGGTTGGGGATCACGCGGTGCTATCCTAAGAGTTCTTCAGTGTGTTCTTCGGTCCCTTCTCCTCGATACGGAATCGTGCCTCCCCTTATATTCTGAGGAGGGCATGGTGTACAAGTTGGTTTTGGTTCTAGTCTATGGTCCATACACCGAGAGTATAACTCCTTTGCCATGGTTGTCGGTGTCTTATGAACGACAACCTTGCTATGGGGTTCCCGAAGCGAGGATTGGTGGGCTTCGGCATATATTAAACTCGATGGTTAAACGTGAGACAACGATTTATACAGGTTCAAGCCCCTAAATAGCGTAATACCCTACACAAAGTCCTATGTGGCATGTTGCCTTCCGTTGGATTGCTTTGTTTGATATGTTACAAGGGGGATGCCCCTGCTTCCCTTTATATAGTCTAGAAGGTAGGTACATAGTTCTAGTCCTAGTTGGTTACAACAGAAGAGTTCTAGTCTTATTAAAGAGATAGACTTTCCTTTATTTGACTAGGTCAGTTTACATGCCTTGGAAGCCACACCACCTTGTCCCGCTCATTCTTGGCAGTCCCTGGGCCAACCCATCTCCTTGCCAGGTAGTCGGTCCTAAGAGGACCCCTTAGGATCTTGGTTTGTCAAGCCCTTGAGCGCTTCATGGTTGAACTTTGAAGTCTTCTTGAATCTCCAGTTCATTGCCGAGTAGAATCAAGCAACATCTAAGTACTCTTCTTGAGAGAAGCCATGAAGTGGTCTTCAAACCTTCGTAAGTCATTGGTGTGCACCGCTCAGGTGTACCCAATGGGTGTAGCCCCGATCCTAGAGCTATTTGAAACTCAAATAGGTGTAGGGTCCCTCTTGCCATCATACTTGTCGATGTTGACGGCTTGAAATTTTGTGGGTATGTAATAATGTTTAGTAGACTAGAGAAGTAGGGGAAGCTATCCACTAATTCATCATCCATGCAGGCAGACTCTACATGCCTAGCATTTAGTCAGTCATGGAGATCACGGCTATTGATGACATCATGCAGATCGCCTTGATGTTAATTAACTTGAGGGTGGCGTGTGCCTCCCCTATTTTGGTTATCGTTCCCTAGCCTTCCAATGTTGTTGGGTCCTCTATTTGAGGCATGTTGTGTGAGAGTAGATGTTGCACACAATGACATTGGTCATCCATGCATCATCACTGTCGTGGTCTCTAGCTTGACTTTGAGATGCTCTTGCTTGAGGGTAAGATTGGGCTCATTATGTAGTGCTTATGCTACGTACATAATATTGGCTTTCAGGGTGTTGTAGACCTTGTGCCCTCCAACTTACTGAAAGTCAGACTTGAGGTTGCATGTGGAGCTATTCATCACTTCACAGCAACGACAGGCTTGGTCTCTGTCCTCGTGCGGCATCATATTTTAGCTTTTTATTGCTCACGTGCCTTGTGGTGATGTTGGGCACGGAAGCATCATTGCTAACGTTGCTTATTCTTTTTCCACCGATGTGCCTTCTTAGCATCCATCTTCCCGGCTACACTGGCCTTGTCGCTAGAGATGTCGGCTTCATCCTCATCATCTTCATTGATGTCTAGGATGTGGAAGACCTCATGGCTATGGTCACAACTGACTGTGTTGTTGGTGATGCAGAACTTGGTGATCGTGGCCTTATTAACTCTTCTCTAATTAGCTTACTCTAGCCTCTTGTCTTCACATTATTAAGTAGAGAAAGTTTAAACATTCAATTATTTTTCAAGATAATAATTTGATAGGTTAAAGATCACTAGTTTTTAGGTGGGATTAATAGGACTACCTAAGTGAGGAGTTGTAGTTTAAATTGCCCTATGCTATAGTGTGTAATACTAGTTAGTTCGAGAGAGCAGTAGCAGTTCTAAACCTCTTATCTAGCTTTTCTAGCCCCAATCTCTTAATCATCCGAAGGCAATCTTTATCCCTTATCTGTCAGAAAAATTTTGGCAGAGTCTCCTTTCTATCTCGGCCTTATCTCCTAATCATAGAACAAGCAAGACAAATATAGATATATAGACGTATTCAGCAAGCAACACAAATGTCACAAGATCCACATATTTAGCTTATAAGCAGAAAACAAAGGTTCAACCAAGTTATAATCATCCAACCATGACCATAGTAGCAAATTGTCATCTTGATGGGCGACCACATGAGCAACCAAGTATCAAGTACATCCCAACAAAGTATCACACCTGATGTGGCTAGGCGGCAAGCAAAAGACCAACTCAAATGTATCTGGCACTCTCTGTCACAAGACAAAGATCATGATCAGACCAAGACACCGATGACTGCAATCACTGCTACGGAGGCGGCAGGTACTGCTGATGCGGCTGCTGTGAATTATGCGGTGGTGGAGGCATCTGCTGGAACTGAGGTGGGTAGACCATTAGCGGAGATAGGGTAGGAGGCACTCCTACAAGAAATTTTAGCAATAAGCCTAGGTTGCTAATTTAGACTAAGTAATGTTGAGCTGCAGAAATTAAAGGAATGAAGTACGTACCGGAAGGAGCAGAGCTCAACAAAGGAAAGCCTTGCTAGTATGGCACATAAGACGGCATCTGAGCGGCACCTGCAAAAGAGAAATGTGTCATTGGTTAGATGGTTATAGATTAAAAAGTGAAATTTTATGATGAAAGAACAAGACATAAAATAAAGAAACTCATAGTTACCTATAGTCGGCACCGGGTAGAGGTGGTACAAGTGAGTAGTGAAGGCATCATGGGACTACCTAAACTGCATGAACTCCTGAAGATGTGTCGTGAGGTCACTGTGAATACCTTGGACCTCGTCCTGTATGGAAAGGTGCTCCATCCTCTTAGTCAAGCTATGCACTAAAGTCTGCACTGGGTCGATGAAGCACTGCTGGAAGTCTCTGATGCGCAAACCTCTGATCAAAGTTCTAAAAGAATCTTACAATGCCTAGAGGGCGGGTGAATAGGCAAATCTAAATATTTTCTACACAAACTTAAAAGCACAAAGTCAACAACTATCGAAAGTCCTAATAGTTTAGGCTAGAACTTTTGACGGTTGGAAGTTCTGACGCAAACTGTCGGGAGTTCTGACTCCTACGGGAACTACCGAATCAAAGCTAAAATGGACTTTGTTAGTGAAATAGCTTACAACCCACTTCCAAGTGGTAAGGTTGTTAGGGTTATAACCCTAGAGTATCTCAAGGCATTGATTATATAGTGGGCCGCATGGCTTGCAACGCAACAGCAGACAAAGGCCCAAATGATCGAGGCCCGGCAAAAGCCAAACAAGTTAGGCTAGGCACTAAGGTTAGGGTTATCCATGACCTCTTCCACCCGCCTTGGTCACACCACACTCACAAGGCTTATGACCTTCCCCGTCACAACCACCGGAAGATATGGAAAGAGATCGCGCCTTGCCAAGGAGCTTGCCCTGACAAGGGCAAGCATGCCGCACTAACCCCACGGGGACCAAGGCCATGGTAGTCACCTCAGCCTAGTTAGATGCCAACCCTATGCCATGCTGCATGGACAAGACAACACCGCCTCGAGGCGGTAGTGATATGTACGATGCCACCAACCAAATATGGCCCACCAAGGTAGGTATATGGCCCTACCCACTATGGGATGGAAGCCACGGTGAGGGTCTTAGCACGGAGGCCGTCTAGACCGGTTGAAAGCCCCGACCCCGATGATCGAGGTCATGGCCCTCAGCCCCGTGAAGTGACCAGAAGAACGGCGACGCAGGGCGGCTACCGACTATGGGTACGACGCCACGGGGAACCTAGAGATGACAACAAAGACCATGACGGAAACCGCATTGCACAGGATGGCTGACGAACCACCAATGTGCCTACAGTGCCTGCCATGGCCAGCACAGAAGCACCACGTCTCACTCTGCCACAACGTGGCCACAAGACCATGACGATGGCCACGCCCAGACGAACACCAAAAGATGGCGTAGCTTGCAAGCCAAGTTAGTTTGGACCTCCCTCAGGCTCACGACTCTTCAGTCGGGGGAACCTCCTCTTTGTATCAAGCTCTGGCCCCGAACTCTATATAAGGGCAGCCAGGGCACCCATCTCGGGACATCTTCTCATTCTCCATCCTCTACCATTCCATTCATTCACCATAGCAATAGGGCTCCTAGAGCTTCTCTTTGGGTTACCCCTCATCTAGCATAGGTTCTACCACCTCTTTCACCATTCTTGCACCCCCATTGTAAGAACTTCAGAGCATTCAAGCAAGAAACACACACTCGATCATCTCTGAGACTGGATGTAGGGCTCTGACCTGAACCACTATAAATCCTCTTGTCTATTGGATGCTTCCATCGTCTTCCTAGAGCAGCTTGGCAATCGTATAAGTTTACTAGTTCGGTTTACAAAACATCGACAGTTGGCGTGCTAGGTAGGGGATAGTCGCACACTCTCAATTATTGAGAAGGAAGTGATGGCTCCCTACACTCACATCGGACTCGCTCTTGGCGCGGCCCCCGGTGGCCGCGTCCGATTCGGAAGCCTTAAGTTCACCGATATCGACGGACCAACTCTCATCAATGGTCTTATCCCCAGTCAAGCTCTATGCTTTGGGGACCTAGACTTCGTAGCCGACCGCCTGGGTCAGCTGCAGCTAAGCGAAGAGAATGTGGCTCCACCGCACATCTTGATGCCTAATCACAGGCTGGTGCAAGCTGGAGGCACGATCATCGATTCTGGTGCGCCAGCATGCAGGATCGACGCATAGCTCGGGGTGACCAACTGAGCAAGAGTAGAGCCGATGATTGTTTTATGTGTTGGCAAATGCTTTCGCCCAACTCTCTAGAGGCGGGCCCTTGACACCAGAGGCCAAATTCTAGAACCCCAGCACTCCACTGCCCTTCGAGATGATGGATACAATCGCTCTCTTCGAGCGAGAGCTAGCCAGACACAGTGGCCGCACAGCGGCGCCGGATTCCCCTAGGTTCATGGGGATGACAAAGCAGGACCTAGAGTCCCTCTATGACCTCTTGCTGGCAACCCCTGAGAACATGGACTCTGAGTCCAATTCTGACGGAAGTTGCCCTCCGCTAAGGGAATGCAACGTGTTGCACCTCTCAGAGGATGGGGCAGCGCCGATAGAGGACATGGAGGATGACACTGTTGACGGTAGATAAGTATCATTTTTAACCATCAACATAGCATGAGAAATGATCTAAGCATAAATACTATCTAGATATAGGGGTTACACTGACAGAATTCCATGAGTTTTGGTGAATATATGTTTCTGCAGGGGGTTATCAGGAAAGAACCAAAGGAGGTCCACATGTTAGATTTACATAGAGAGAAACCGACCATACTATGAAAAAGTATACTCTAGAAGACTCGAGAAGGCACCCCCTCGAAGGGGAGGACCATTTGGGCTGACAGGTGGGGTGCCCGCCCCCACCTCATGGGTGGCTGCCTAGGCCACAGAGCCAATCAGGCTCCATCTCGCAGATCCTGCTTGCACCACCTTTAAGGATCAATAAAAAGTCATTGATGAAGGTAGGTTTGATCCAAGGGTTGTGGTGCTTTCTAGAGGGCTATATAAGCAACCCCTAGGACCCCCTCTAGGCGCCATCTCCTTCTCATTAGCTACCTCCAGAGCAAAAGTTAGGGTTTCACCCCTCCATCCAAGTAGAAGAAGTAGAGGTCCCTCTAGATCTTCTAGTTCTAGTTCTTCTAGTTCATCTTCTAGTTCTGGTTCTAGTTCATCTAGTTGTAAACTAGAGAAGAGGGAGAGAGAAGAGGAGAGAGCCAAGGAGGAGCTGGATCTATCAGATCTTCCTCAACATTGTACTTTTGCTACAACCAGTTCGTCTTTGAGCAATCTCCAGGTTCTTCAATTTATAATTCCTGAGTTCTTTACTTAATTTTGGTATTTATTTTTAGTTGTTTATTGGATTCCCGCTTGCATCAAGTGCTCTAGTCTTTATAATGCTAGAGTAGTAATTAATAGGTTAAGTGTGGTGATTAGTCTTCCGATTACCTTGAATTGCACCCAATCCAACGGATTGTTGTGGTAGCCCTAGGGTAGTGACAGCCCTAACGGACGACGTATTCCACCATGTTCGGATTGGTATTTGTAGGACCATAGTCAGAGCTTCCTAGCCCCCTTCTCATCCATTTCTGTGGTTAGTGTTATGATGTCCTGAAATAAGTAACCCTAAAGTAAACCCTGATTCCAAGATCTATCTATTGAACTCTTAGGAAAATTCCTCTCCCCACAAAAACATATGGTTATCCCTGAGTGATCTAAACCTCAACTAGTGCACTTTGCGTTCCTCGTGGAAAATCGATACCTTGGAATACTCCCGGGTGAAAGCTACATCGGTATCCGTGCGCTTGCGGATTTATCTGTTTGCGTTTAAAATACCCAACAAGCTTTCTGGCGCCGTTGCCGGGGAACGGTAGCTGTGCTAGTTTCGAGCCAAAGTTTGTCCTTTTCTTTTTCATTTTACCACCTTTTTATCACCACCATCATACCACATGGATTTCACGCCTGTTTATAAATTCTTTACTCCAAAGGGCGACTTGTTGGAGACTCCACCATCATCGCACCCCATTCTTACAGATGGCTATGAGCTTCACCCTGCTTTCATAGCCATGGTTTAGGAGAAATCCTTCTCTGGGTTAGCAGACAAAGATCCATACACCCACCTTAGGGAATTTGAGCAGTTGTGTTCTTGCCGGTCTATGGCTGGCATGACACAAGAGAGCCTTAAATGGAAATTATTTCCGTTCTCCCTATTGGGAAGAGCAAAAAAGTGGTATGCTCATTCTATAAGAGACGTAAATGGAAATTGGGATGAAATCCGAGACAAATTTTGTCTTGCGTTCTTCCCTCTTTTTCGAATCGCTGATCTTAGAATAGAAGTTCTTACATTTAAACAAAAAGAGAAGGAAACTCTAGGAGCAGCTTGAGCTAGGTTCACAATCCTTACCAATTCCGGTCCAAACCTTTCCTTGCCTGACCATATCCTACACTATCACTTTTATCGTGGTCTCAACAAGGAAGCTACTCTACATCTCGAGATTGCCTCAAGAGGATCATTCTCACATAAAATCATTAGTGAAGGGAAAGCCATTCTTGAGAAAATCCTTGAAAACACCCCTTACACTGGCATCTTTGATGAGTTTCCTGAAGAAGAAAAAAAAGTCGAGCCTAGCCCTGAACTACAAGAGGAGGAACCCACAACCGAGTTGGATATTCCAATAGACTCTTCTAATAATTTGGTTGTTGAAAAACCTTCCATTGGGGGAATGCAAAACCAACTAGAGGATTTTGAATCATCTCTTTTAGAGCTTCCCTTTGAATTCAAGGAAGATATTTTTGAAGATTAGGGAAATACCTCAAATTATCCTATCTAAGTGAGATCTCAAGAAAAGACCACTCCGTTTGAACCACATGAAGAATCAGTGGCTATAGAACACATTCAAAGCCTTTCAGCAATCATGAGTTATGAATGGCTAAGAGAAGCAGAGTTATCTCCCGAGGTAACTCGAATCACTTTTACATCTACCATTCTTCTATGCCAAGTTAGAGGGTCCGCTAGAAGAGTCCACTACAATCCTTTTGTCAGGATAAATATTATTTTAGAGGAGTTAGCTAGAACTCTTTATCCCAACACATCCTTAACTCCATCTTAAAAGCTTCTGCAAGGTCCATCAGGATTTATTCTTGAAAGCCATGGGGGTATTAAGGACTATTCCTATTAGAATCAAGAACTCTAGGATATGCCTAGATTTTCATATTTTTGATATCCTAGAGATTCCTCTCTTGATTGGTAGACCAATCATGAGACTTCTACAAGAACAACCACTACAAGGTCAACTAGACTTCAAGGTTGGGAATTCTACTATTGTTGTCCCTCTTGCCCAATCCATTAACACGATAGTGGAACCCAAACCTGAACCAGACCCTATTGAGGAGGTCTTAATGGTGTCTCAAGAAGAAATGGTCCAACCATTCTTCGATGAAGAATACTTCATTCAAGAAGAGGAAGAGTTGGCAGAGCCCATTGAGCTAAACCTAAATGAACAACCTCCACCTCCTTCGATAGAGTTAAAACCTCTTCCTCCTAGCCTTAGATATGTCTTTCTTCACAACAACCAAAACACTCCTGTCATCATTAGTGACAAGCTCTCTGAATATGAAACATAACAACTTATCACTGTTCTTGAAAGACATAGATCAGCAATAGGCTACTCACTTGAAGACCTCAAGGGAATTAGTCCTGCTCTCTACACTCATCGTATCCCCATCGATCCCAATTTTACACCTTCAAGGGAACCACAATAGAGACTTAACAACGCCATGCGAGAGGTTGTTAAGAAAGAGGTCCTTAAACTCTATCAAGCTAGGATTATTTATCCTGTGCCACATAGTGAGTGGGTTAGCCCTGTCCAAGTTGTGCCAAAGAGAGGAGGAATGATGGTCGTTAGGAATGAGAAGAATGAACTCATCCCTCAATGAATTGTCACTGGGTGGCGTATGTGCATTGACTATTGAAAACTCAACAAGGCTACAAAGAAAGACCACTTCCCGTTACCCTTCATTGATGAAATGCTAGAATGACTTGTAAACCACTCTTTCTTATGTTTCCTTGATGGCTATTCTAGATATCACCAAATCCTGATCCACCCAGATGATCAAAATAAGACTACTTTCACATGCCCATATGGAACTTATGCATACCGACGAATGTCATTTGGGTTATGCAATGCTCCAGCTTCTTTCCAATGGTGGCATGATGACTATTTTCTCTGACATGATCGAGAAAATCATGGAGGTGTTCATGGATGATTTTACCGTCTATGACAAAACCTTTGATGATTGCTTGGAGAATTTAGATAGAGTCTTACAATGGTGTGAAGAAAAGCACTTAGTCCTGAACTAGGAGAAATGCCATTTTATGGTCAGGAAGGAATAGTTCTAGGACACAAAGTGTCTGAACATGGTATAGAGGTGGATGGAGCAAAGATTGAAGTTATTGAAAAACTTTGACCTCCCACAAATGTGAAAGGAATCTGTAGCTTCCTAGGACATGCAGGGTTCTACAGGTGATTCATCAAGAACTTCTCTCAAATTGCTAGACCCTTGACTAGTCTCTTAGCTAAGGATGCACCTTTCATCTTCTCAGATGAGTGTCATGAATCTTTTCAAATTCTTAAGAAGGAACTCATCTTAGCTCTAATCATCAAACCACCTGATTGGAATCTTCCTTTCGAGATTATGTGTGATGCTAGCGATTTTGCAGTTGATGCTACTTTAGGACAAACCAAGGATAAGATGCATTATGCCATATCCTACGCTAGCAAAACCTTGAGTGGACCACAACTCAATTATGCTACAACTAAAAAAGAACTATTGGTTGTTGTGTTTGCTGTGGACAAGTTTAGATCTTACTTAGTGGGGGCAAAGGTGATTGTCTATATAGATCATGCTGCTCTAAAATACCTCCTCACTAAGAAAGATGCTAAGCCTTGGCTAATCCGATGGATTTTTCTACTCCAAGAGTTTGACATAGAAATCCGAGATAGAAAGGGAGTAGAGAATTCTGTAGCCGACCACTTGTCTAGGCTTCATTTCAAGGAAACACATGAACTTCCCATCAATGACTACCTAAGAGATGACACCCTGCTCAAGATATCAGACTCCGATCCTTGGTATGCAGACATCGTGAACTTTATAGTAAAAGGCTATGTCCCACTGGGTGCAAATAAGAGAAAATTAGTACATGGTAGCCGTTTGCACCTATGGGATGAGCCATATCTTTTCTAAATCTGCTCCGATGGATTGTTGAGAAGATGTGTCCCTATGGCTGAGGCTATTCAAATAATGAAAAGATGCCATGCCTCGCCATATGGAGGACACTATGGGGCATTCCGAACACATGCTAAGGTCTGGCAAAGTGGTTTTTTCTGGCCAACGATGTATGAAGATACAAAGGACTTTATCAGGAGATGCCACCGATGTCAGAAACATGGGAATATCAACTCATGAAATGCAATGCCTCTCACAAACAATCTCCAAGTTGAACTTTTCGACGTTTGGGGCATTGATTTCATGGGGCCATTCCCTATGTCCGGGAATTGTGAGTACATCTTGGTAGTAGTGGACTATATGTCCAAATGGGTAGAAGTAATGCCATGTCGAACACGTGATTCAAAACATGCCAAGAGAATGTTCCATGAAGTGATATTTCCTCAATTTGGTATACCACGAATGGTCATAAGCGATGGAGATTCCCACTTCATCGATAAAGTCTTCCGAAAGTACCTAGCAGATCATGGAGTTCATCATAACATCACAACATCATACCATCCTTAGACCAGTGGTCAAGCAGAAACATCTAACAAACAAATCAAGAATATTTTGCAAAAGACCATAGATGAAATGGGGAAGGGATGGAAGGACAAACTCCCTGATGCACTTTGGGCTTATCAAACTGCCTACAAGACACCATAGGCATGTCACCCTATCAACTTGTATATGGGAAAACATGTCATTTGCCTATGGAAGTGGAGTTCAAGGCTCATTGGGCAATCAAGAAATGGAACATGGATCTCCACCTAGCTGGTAAGAATCGTCAGATGCAACTCTCTGAGCTAGAAGAGTGGAAAGAAAAGGCCTATCATAATTCTAAGATGTACAAAGAGAGAACAAAAAGATGGCATGATAAGAGAATCAAGCACAAGGAGTTTAACCCTGGAGATAAGGTTCTACTATTCAATTCAAGAGTTAAGTTCTTTGGACATGGTAAGTTGCGAAGCAAGTGGGATGGACCATACAAAGTCATTGACACTTCAACCCACGGGGCCATTACCATCCAAGATGATACAGGTAATACTTTTAAGGTAAATGGCCAACGCTTGAAGGTTTACCTTGAGCCACAAATCAACACGGTTGAGGAACTTGATGTAATTGAGTTAATCGAACTCTTACATTAAAATTCAATCTACCTAAACTCTAGACAACTAATGCTCGAACGACTAACTCTTAATATGCTCCACGAGTTTTGTTGTATATTTGAGTTTGCAGGATTTTAAGGATAGAGAAGACAAGACCTAAAATGCAAGACATTGGATTGAAAGACTATGTCAACATCTAGCTTGGGGGAGGGGCATGCCCCATATATCCAAGTAAGTATCTTTTCTCCTTTTTGTTATGGGATATATATAATTAAAAAAAAAGACACATAACCATAAAACTAAATAAATTTCCTTTGAGTTATATATTAGTCTTAAAGTTTGAATAAAATAAATAGAGAGTGTGTTTAAAAGTTTGATTTTCTTCTTAAATAAAAAGAACCTGGTCAAATCTCTATGTATGGAAATGATGAATAGTTGCTCTGCCGTAATTCCTTTTAAGTACCTAGTTTTTAATTGTGAACTCTCCTGAGTTTTGGACACAATGGTTTTGATTTAAGATTTGCTCTAAACCTGAACTCGTGGGTAGCGAATGCTTGATCTAAGACTAGGTAGTTGGCGGATATGATATGGGAATGTTTTGAGTTACTATTTATCATGCTCCTAGAGATACTAGAGTTCTAGAAAATTTATCTTTGAAAATTAAAAATCCTGCATGATGAGTTCCTGTATGATGAGAGTTTAATTCCTACCATAGCCATATATACATGCTTACTAGATTAGGAAAGACTTTCACTTGTTAGCTTAGCTGCTTGTAAGCATTGAGTGTGGTCAGTCTGTGTTGACCCTAGGGGATTAGTCATGCAGTTAAAATCAAGATTCACGTGCACTCCACCTACTTATGCTGCTTCTACCCTGGAGGTATGCATTTAAATATTTTCCATTAGACACAACCCAACAAGTTGTTCTGCTCCTATACTGAGAGTGAATAGAACCCTTCATCCATTGCTAGCCCTTTTGTTATAAGCTCCAACATTTCTGTTGCTATCTCTTATCTATGTTTCCAAAAAGATACTTGGGAATTATTCCATCATATTTAGTTCCTTTAAAAAAAAGAAAAAGAAAGAAAAGAGAGTGAGAAAGAAAAATAAAGAGAGAATAAAAGGACAAGGGTCTTAATTATGAGAGATTTTTCAGCAACCCAAGTTCTCAGCAAGTTCTTCAAAGTTTAAGAGAGGTATAAATTTCTTTCAAGGAGTAAAAGTAGAAATAGATATTCACCATTTTTTCCTCTACCCCTTCATTTCCACTTACATCCACCATTATTACCACTATATACATATCCACTCAGCCCATATTTAGGATCACACACATGCACATCTTGATTTGACTATATGGCCGGACTTGTCCCTCTAGATCCATGTGTCTGACTATGCAATAAATGTTTGCAAGTATGGATTCCTTGTCTCCCACCTATGAGCTCCACATAAGCCTATTAGAAGTAGGGTGAGAGAGAGAAGTCATAATGTTACTATGCTACCAAAAATACCACATATTTTGAGAGGTGAGAAAAGGCATACACCATAATTGCCTTGGAGAGGATCCAAAAATACCACAAAGGAGAGACTTGGAAGGGTCATACATAGGTATCTCTGAGTTTTATTTTGAAAATCTTGCAAAACTTTGGAATAATAGTAGATCAAAGAGCTTGAAACATGGCGCTTGACTTGACCGTTCTGTCTTTCAACTACTCAAGACCCAAGTGACAGCTACAAGCCCCATGGTGGAAGGTAACTGAAACGACCTCAATTTCCACGAAGGGAAATCCACAGAGTCGAAGTGTATTAAGACCGCGATGGATCTTATTACCCAAATTCCAGTCGAATACCACATCCATACAACGATAATATCAGAGTACAATTAGTGCAAAATTACATAATTTATTACATCGCCGCATTGGCGAAAACAAAAGTAGCAGACAAGCAGAACAACTTGAAGATAAGATCGCCAAACTTGAGCGTAGGCACGAACCCCTCAACCATCAAACTCCTCGGAACTATACTCCTCAGCAGAACCTGTGCCAAAAATTTATCAGTACGATTTGTACTGGCCACTCCCATCCCTATGAGCATTGCTTTGTGGATTTGGATGCAACATGGTTATATTCAAAAGAAAACCTATAGGGCTGGGGTTTCCTATGCAGTAGCATATCAAGTGTATAATATAAATGATCAGGTTTTAACACCATTCCCACACTCATTCCACTCCATTCCCTTTTCCGAGCCAGGTTACGATCCTGGGATCAATATACCACCATCTCCACACTATTACCATACCATCGCTCAATCGACAGGCCAACTCCCTCTCGGCACTGTCTCAAGGCCGGTAGCCCCTGGCTATGACCGACACTCTCTCACGGGGGAAGAAGAGAAGGACTCATCTCTCTATCTAGTTTAAGCGAAACCCAGGAAAGGTCCATAGCCGACGAGTCGGCGCATGTATCGATCGATCAACCATACACTCTGCAGAGGTTTTACATAACCACAAGATCTGCCTTCCTTGCTGACCGTCGTCAACTGGGCTGATTCCGGCTGCTTGCTAGCCTAGGATAATGCCACTCTACCATTCAGCCCTGGTTCACCCCAAGTCGAGTCTGGGGTGGCTGAAACTATGAGTCATGAGCCGGGTCCACAAGGTCTCCATGAAGTCTCGGTAGGGTGTGGGGGGAAATCCTTTGTGCCCTGTACCTCCTTACACTGTCCGCTATCAACCTAGCAGTAGTGGCAAAATCCTACCAAGTAGTCCAGCCGTCCCGCACCATATAGGGCGAGTGGTACGTAAGGCTTCCCGGTGAATCTGAGTACTAGTAAGTCCTTAGGGATGACCAAGCCAGAATGTCTCCATCAGGGTTTCCTTTACCGTGCCACCACAGCACCTCCAACCCGGGCTCCACCCATCACAGGTTCACAACCGGGTCCACCTCATATATCTTTTACCCACCACAGGTATACATTTCCAGGGGTGCCCAGGTAGCATCCCATGGTAAGACTTGCCCCAGGCTCGTCGTATACTCCAACTTGGTCGACTCAACCCTCACCCTCCACGCACCCAAGTCACACACACAGCACTCTCCCCAAAATCCAGATAACACCAGTTTCCACCACGCACATAGTATAAGCGTAGTAGAAGTATAAATAAGGAATTAGAGCAATAAGCGTGTGTCTAGCCTATAGCAGGGTATGCAGGGGTAAGGTTGCGTCAAGGTAAAGGCTTTCAAGCAAGCATACTACCATGCAAATCCTACTATAAAATAGAGTAAAGCGATAGCAGTTCTATATTAGCCATGCGTAATAGGTGCTACGAGATTTGGGTGAGATGTGGCACCTTCAGTGTAGTCGTCTCCGTTCTCCTCACGGTACTCACGGTCCTTGTCCGTCAGGTCCTCCTCCGAGTCTGCATCGTTTGCATTATAGTCGCGTTAGCGACGTCTATAGAATAGCACAAAGAAGCAATGAAAATTCAAAAGAGCCAAATTCACTCAAACATGGGTTCATTGCGTAGAGCTTGATTTTAGATGAATTTTGGTCCTGGTTTCGTATTTTTCTAAGGTCGTATGAATTAGTTATGAATTTCCGAAGTTTAAATCATTTCTGAAATTAGATAAAGGCTGAATTAATCCTGGGCTGACACGTGTCGTGCTGTGGTTGGTCCACGTGGCTAGCTGATGTCAGCATGACGTCAGCATGACGTTATTATAACGGTTCCGAACTGACAGGTGGGGCCCAGCTGACGTTAGCATGACGTCAGCATGACGTCATCAACGTCGTCAGCTCCGACAAGTGGGTCCAGGGACTCTTGGGTCACTGACATGTGGGTCCAGTCAAAGTCAACATTGGTCAACATCAAGTCAACGGTCAACGGTCAGCGGTCAACAGGCAGGGTCACTGACGTGTGGGGCCAAGGCTGCTGACGTCAGCAGCTGATGTCATCGTGACGTCAGCATGACGTCACCCCTGGTTGTATTATCACTGACAGGTGGGTCCCGCATGACGTCAGGATGACGTCACCCACTGTCAAGTGGGTCCCGCGGCTCGGTGTCACTGACATGTGGGGCCAGGTCAACGGTCAACATTTGACCGGTCAACGGTCAACTCAGGTCGGGTCCAAACTGGGCCGGTTGGGCTCGGGTTGGGCCGGTCTGGGCCGGGCTAGGCCAAACACGTGGCACGCTGTGAGGCGGCCACGTCACGGCCGTGGGCTCTTATTGGGCCTCGGGTTTACACTGTGGGCGTGGGCTCGGCTCACGGTGGACCCAAGTTCACGTTCCATGGACCGCAGAATGGTTCACGGTGAACCGAGTCCACCTGTCGCCTCCTAGGCGTGGTCCAGGTGCTCTAGGTGCACGCGCAGGTGGTCGGCGAGGGGGGGGCGTTCCCCTGTTTCTCCCGCGGCGGTGCTCCTGCCGGCGGCGATCTTCACTGATGAGCCTCAGTGGAGAGGCTGGTGTCCAATTAGGGAGGGGGAAAGTTTCCCCGGGTTACGGTGACTGCGTCAGTGGGGTCAAAGTGGTGGCTGGGGCCTTCTAGGGCGTTGGCCACGGTGAGCGGCGGCTCGGCAGTGCTCGCCGGTGGCCGAGTCGCGCACGCCGGCTCTCCGGTGGCTAAAGCTGGGCAGATGGGGCTTCTACGATTTTGTGGGGGCACAGTGAAGGTGTCCTGGGCTCATGGCGAGGCTACGGGTTCCCAGGTAGCCGATAGAGACATCCTGGCGGCCATGGCGATCATGAAGACGACGGCAAGGTGCACGGGTGAACCACGGGGCTCTAGCGGGCTGGTCACGGCGTGGTCACTGTGTGCGCATGAGGGTGTTGTGCTTGTGTGCCTAGAGACCGGAGATGGCCTTGGCCTACGCGCTCACAATATGGAGCGCCATGGCCGGAGTAGAAGGTCCGGCGGCGAGCAGAGGAAGAACCGGGGGCTCACCGTTGGTGTTGAAGGCGAGAGGATAGCGGTGCAGTGAAGAGGTGTGGCCGTGTAGCTCCGGAAGCAGTGTCGTGCAGTGCCGATCCACGATCATGATGACGGCGATGGCGTCGCCCTTGGCTCCGGCGACTTCAGCAGCGTGCGGGGGCTCTGATCCTCCTCTCACGATTTCCTTCTTAGCCCTCTATTCTTTGGTGCGAAGTGGTTGGCCACCCGTGGCGGTGGGTGGTGAGACGAGCGCAAGGGCATCCAAGGCCGGGCTTTTATAGCCGAGCTCCTAGCTCCCATGGCGGACGGTGATCGAGCGGTGGTGGCGTGGTTAGTGGCATCCAAGGGCTCTCGTGCGGTGGCGTAGGCGCGGCGCAAGGGTTGCGTGGGTGCGGCACCAAGGAGACAAGGCCATGTCCCGGGCGTGACCCCCTGGCCTGCCTCTACCACCGCTGTCGGGCATCGGTCGCGCAGGCGGTCGAGGCGTGGGTGAGGGAGACGACACTATGGACGGGGTGGCTGACTTGCGGGGCCCGCGTGGCAGCGGCTGCAAGCGGAACGGGGAAACACGTGGGCGTGGCCGTCGTGCGGCTGACGCGTGGGGCCAAGCGGCAGCGGCAGCTGGCGAAGCCGGGCGCGCGAGCGGGTAGTGGTCACCTGGGCCGGCAGCTGGGCCACGTGTGTGCGTGCTGGAGCTAAGCGCGCGAGCGGCGGCTTGGGCTGGATTGCTGGGCCGAGCAGCTGGCTGGGAGGCCTCCTCCTCCTTTTCCTTTTTATGTTTTTCATTTCTCTTTCTATTTGTTTGAATTCAAATTTGGTTTGAAATTTGAATTCTAAACCAATGTAACTTATTGATTGGAGTTTAGAACATTTGTATATATATTAATAACACTTAATAATAATAAGGTTAGTTTTCTTCTTAATCATTTATTCTTTTGCTTTGTTCAATAGTTACTTTACGGTTTATTACTTTAATGTTATTGTTAGGCATAACATCAAGCAAAAGAAAAACCAAATCACAACTTGAGTTAATTATGTATGCTTCACTTTATTTGTTAGAATTTTTAAATAATCTTAGTCCACAAATGACCTGCCATGCTTATGTGTTGCCTAGGGTTGGGTTAGACCTAATGCATCTCTTAGGTTGGGTTACCATACATGACACTCAACATCACATGGGAGTTTTGAGAAAAATTTTGTAGTAGTGTTTTTGGTGTGTGGATTTTTGGGTTGTTACAGTCCTACCCCCTTAACAGAATCTCGTCCCCGAGATTAAAGTGTAACGTACTCTTTGAAAAGATAGGGATATTGTAGCCAGAGGTCAGACTCTTTTTCCCATGTTGCTTCCCTCTCAGTATGATTACTCCATTGGATCTTGCACATAGGGATAGTCTTGCTTCGAGTCTCTTTGGTATCTCTGTCCAGAATTCTGATAGGATGTTCTTTATACTCAA
Organism: Saccharum hybrid cultivar R570; assembly: GCA_038087645.1. NCBI lineage: Eukaryota > Viridiplantae > Streptophyta > Magnoliopsida > Poales > Poaceae > Saccharum > Saccharum hybrid cultivar. The sequence goes on from JAQSUU010000520.1 coordinate 11,628,434, forward strand.
GTGTATCTTGAATGTCAAGAATACCAGTCGGGATCACTTCATCGGGTACTCTTAAACATTTGCGTAGCTGGGATACATGGAATACGGGATGTACACCCGCCAATTCTGCAGGTAACTCAAGTTTGTAGGCGAGCTTTCCAATTCTCTTGCAAATCTTGTATGGGCCAACAAACCTAGGGGCAAGTTTGCCTTTCACATGAAATCTGACTGTTCCACGTAGCGGGGATACCTTGAGATATACGAAGTCCCCCATATTGAACTCCAGTTCTCTTCTTCGTTTGTCCGCATAGCTCTTGTATCGACTTTGGGCAATTCTCAAATTCTCTCTTACTTGAGCAACTCCTTCTTCTGCATCTTGAATCTTGGCAGAGTCAAAGAATGATCTTTCTCCTGGTTGGGACCACATCAAAGGTGTCTTACAAGGTCTGCCATATAGAGCTTCAAATGGCGACATCTTGATGCTGGCTTGGTAGCTATTGTTGTAAGAAAACTCTGCATAGGGTAGACATTTCTCCCAATCAGAGCCGTAATTCAGTATACTAGCGCGAAGCATGTCTTCTAAGATTTGATTTACTCGCTCTGTCTGTCCATCTGTCTGTGGGTGGTAAGCGGTACTGAAATCAAGTCTGGTTCCAATAGACTTGTGTAGAGCTTCCTAGAATCGGGACACAAATTGAGGACCACGATCAGATACAATACTAGAGGGAGCTCCATGCAACCTGAGAATATGCTCAATATATAGATCTGCTAATTTTTCTGCATTGGTCTTGGTCTTCACTGGTACGAAGTGAGCAACCTTGGTTAAACGATCAACAATCACCCAGACGGAATCATTGCCTTTCGGTGAACGGGGTAATCCAACTATGAAATCCATGGATATGCTCTCCCATTTCCATTCCGGGACGTCAAGAGGCTTTAACAATCCTGCAGGCCTCTGATGTTCAGCCTTGACTCTATTGCAGGTGTCACATCGTGCCACGTGTCCTGCAATGTCTGTCTTCATACCTTTCCACCAAAAGTGTTTTCTCAAGTCCTGATACATCTTTAAACCTCCAGGGTGAATACAATACTTAGAATCATGAGCTTCTAACAAAATTTCCTCTTGTAGGACTGGATTAGAAGGCACACAGATCCTGTCCTCGAACCAAATGGTTCCTTGTTCATCTTCATGGTGGTTGGTCTTATAGCCTAGTTTCATTAGACCACGGAGATAGTCAATCTCCTTACACATTTTCTGAGTTTGACGAATGCGATCCGTGAGATCATACTGTATGCGGAGCTCATTCAGCAAGCCATGCGGTTGTATCTCAAGTTGGAAATCATCAATCTCTTCCTTGAGATCAGGTGGTACGGATTCAGTGATCAAAGTGTGACAGTAACTCTTGCGACTAAGAGCATCTGCGACTACGTTAGCTTTTCCCGGATGGTAGTGAATTTCCAAATCGTAGTCCTTGATCAACTCTAACCATCGATGTTGCCTCATATTCAGATCCTCTTGAGTGAAAAAGTACTTCAAGCTCTTGTGATCGGTGTAAATATCACACTTATTGCCTATCAAGTAGTGCCTCCAGATCTTTAAAGCATGAACAACTGCTGCTAACTCAAGGTCATGTGTAGGGTATTGATTCTCATGTTCTTTCAGCTGTCGAGAAGCATAAGCTATCACTCTTCCATCTTGCATTAATACACACCCAAGTCCTTGACGAGATGCATCACAATAGACCATGAAATCTTTGCTGATATCGGGCAATGCTAATACAGGAGTTGTGGTAAGTCTCTGTTTCAATTCCTGGAAGCTTTGTTCGCATTCGGGCGTCCATTCAAACTCCTTAGTCTTCTTCAGCAGGTTGGTCATCGGACGGGCTATCTTGGAGAAGTTTTCGATGAATCGGCGATAATACCCAGCCAATCCCAAGAAACTTCTGACTTCTGTCACATTACGGGGTTGTTCCCATTCCTTCACAGCCTCAATCTTAGCTGGGTCCACTGCAACACCTTCAACTGATAAAACGTGACCTAAGAAGGCAACTTCTTGTAGCCAGAACTCACATTTGCTGAACTTTGCGTAGAGCTGATGTTGGGCTAGTCTCTCAAGCACCGCTCTTAGATGATGTTCATGTTCTTCAGCGGTGGGTGAATAGACCAGGATGTCATCAATGAATACCACCACAAACTTATCCAATTCGTCCATGAAAACCTTGTTCATCATATTCATGAAGTATGCGGGAGCATTTGTGAGTCCAAAGGATACCACAGTGAACTCGAACTGACCATACCTAGTCACAAAAGCTGTCTTCGGTATGTCACTCCCTCGAATCTTCATCTGATGGTAGCCAGATCTAAGATTGATCTTAGAGAAATACTTGGCACCTCGAAGTTGATCAAGCAGATCATCAATTCTCGGCAGGGGGTACTTGTTCTTGATGGTGACTGCATTCAAGTTACGGTAATCTATGCACATTCTCATTGAGCCATCCTTCTTCTTAACGAACAGAACAGGGGATCCCCAGGGTGAAGCACTGGGTCTGATATATCCCTTCGAGATGAGCTCTTCTAGCTGTTTCTTGAGTTCGGCCAGTTCATCCACTGACATGCGATAGGGTCTCTTGGCAATGGGTCCTGTTCCCGGCAAAAGATCAATGATGAACTCTACATCACGGTCCGGTGGCATACCCGGTAATTCTTCAGGGAATACATTAGGATAGTCTCTGACCACAGGCACATCATAAACTGTCTTTTCCTCCTTTAGTGATTCTGATCTTGCTTTAAGGGCACATAGGATAGAGGTGGTCCTTCCGAACTGGGGTTCACATCTAATGACTTGGCCTGATGGGTGGGTTACTTGGACATATCTAGGGGAACATGATATGATGCCTTGGTGAAAGGTTAACCAATCCATGCCTAAGATGACATCTAGGTTAGTGGAAGGTAACAGAGTTAGATCGGCTTTAAAGATAAGACCCTCTATAGTAAGATTCACTCCCTTACAGATGTGGGTACTTTTCAGGTCTCTTAAGGGCGAGCTGGTAATGATAGGCTTCTCACGTGGGGTCACGGGTAGGCTGTACTCTCGTGCAAACTTGGTTGATATATATGAACAAGTTGCTCCAGAGTCAAAAAGAACTGATGCAGTATTGCCATTAACTAGAAACATACCGTACACGACGTCTGGTGTAGCCTGTGCTTCCTTGGCATCTAGATGGTTGAGACGTCCACGGGTAGCAGACCCCTTGAACTGAGACTTCTGAACAGCTGAATTCTGAGGGCATTCAGCGGCCTTGTGACCCGGTTGGCCACAAGCGAAGCAGGTGAAAGGTGCACCGCCTATAGGGGTTGGCGCGGGTGCCTTCCATTTTCCATTGCCTGGTGCGGAGCGGTTCTGTGTTGGGCGTTCATTCACAGAGCGGGAATGGTTGAAACGGTCATGGGTGTTACGATCCTGAGCAGGGCGGGAGTATTTGGTGAAATATCCTCCACTTCCCCTACCCGATCCAGGGTTGTCATCCCTGTTGTGGTGAGAGCGTCCCCTGGATGGAGCATCTTTGCGGATCCTCTTACGATCACGGCCACGGAGGGACTCCTCAGGTTTTCGCTTTCTTCCCTTGTACTCTTCTCCAACTTCATCACGGTCCTTCTCGATCTGAATGCAGCGATCCACCAGAGCACGTAATGTGTTACTTTCAATACCGCCAAATTTCAGCTTGATGTGCGGGTTAAGCCCCTTGCGGTAATAGTACAGCTTCTCCTTTTCAGAGTTCACAATATAGGAAGGCGCATAGCGCAGAAGGTTGGTGAAACGAGTAGTGTACTCGATCACTCTGTCTTTTCCCATCTTGATGTTGCGAAACTCCTCAGCTTTGGCCTCCATGATACCCTTGGGAATGTGGTACTCAGTGAATGCTTCGGCGAACTCTTCCCACGAGATGTTGGCAGGGTCCTCATGGGAGTCACTGAAACTGTCCCACCAGGCACGTGCTGCACCTGTGAGCTGGTGTGCGGCGGCTCCAACACACTCATCGTCGGTGAATGTAGTGAGATCAAGCTTCTTCTCCATTTCCTTAAGCCAGTCATCGGCTACCAACGGGTCAGGGTCGGTGCCATCATAGGTAGGTGATCTTAGCTTCAGGAGACCTTCCAGCTTCCTCTGGAAATCATTCTGTTGACCTCCTTGGCGACGATTGGCTCCTTCAACAAGAGCTGCAAGAAGCTGGGTCTGCTGCGCCATCACTTCTGCCAGGTTCGATGGTGGTGGCGGCGGGATGTTCTCCTCAACAGGTGGCGGGGTATTCTCCAAGTCGAAGGGTATCCCTCCACGTCCACGGCCATGACCACGGCCACGGTTGTTGTCACCACGGCCCCTATTGGGTTCTGGGATGGGCGCACGCCCACGATTCATTAGGCGATTTGATCGGCGGTTCGGCATCTGTAACGCGAATCATTGAAATTTTAGTGCTTGTGCCAAGGTGCTTTATAATTCAATATGATTACATGATTTTGATTATTTAAAATAGAATAGTTACACTATCCAACACTCATTACAAAGAAGCGACAAGATCCAAAAGATGCCATAAGATCCAAAAACATTCATTACAAGGGTTTGATTGCATAGCATCATCTTTAGCAGCTACACTAGAAGATGTGCGAGAATCGTGCTACGCATAGAGTCTCATCATCTCATAAGGGGGGGTACAACTCATGGAAACTTTAGACATAGCTCATGACCACGCAGGGTCACCTACTCTAACTCGTACACCGCGGCTGGAATACGACTGTCCTCGATCTCGATCTCTTCGTCAGACTTGTGGAGTCGGGATACGTACTTCAAAGCCTCGGCGAGCTCCTCGGTAGCCTTGGTTCCAGGTAGGGTAGGGCAAGCGTCTAGGTTGAGGCGAGTCGGGGCTAACTCAAACTCCTCTATCCTAGGCTTTGTCTTGCTGCGAATCTCCTTGGGTAGCTGATCCCACATACCCTTCATTTCCCTGAGACGTTTCCTGTCAGACTTCTGCCAAGCCTGCCAAGTCCTCTCACACTTGTCCTGTAGGTACTCGGTCTGCCTGAGTGCCTCGATCAGGTGACCCTGGTTGCGAACGGCCTTCTTCCTGAGCTCCTCTAGCTCCTGAGTCAGGGTCTTGTTCCGAGATTGGATCTTCAGCATACCAATCCCCTTGGATCTCTCTCTGTCTCCCCTGCGGTTGAACTCGGCCTTCTTGTCGTCCAACTCACTCTGTAATTCCAAGACCTTGCTATCGAGGTAGCAATTCCTGTTGCCTAGGTCGGCTGCTTTGTCCTGTAAGTCAGTGACCTTGGCTCTGTGGTCCTCCTCATGACGGTTGAGCTCGTCCTGCAGCTTGGCAATTGTCTCCAGTAGTCTAGCTCGCTCATGTGCTCCCAGCAAATCTTGCTCCTGGTACTCCCACCGAAGGGCCTGGTCCTGATGTTTCTTCTGCTCCAGCTGGGTCACGTACCTGTCCTGCTCTAGTAGGTGAATAGCTGAGACACGAAGGCATCTGTCCTCCTCGGCAAGAATAACTCTGCCTGCTGCGAAACTCTGCTCACTGGGGGTAAGGCTGAGGTAGAGGGCCTAGGGAAGTAGACGGAACTCTGTCGTCTTCAGGTGCTCGTAGTGGTCCCTCATCACTCTGCGAAGTGCCTTGTGTGAGATAGCTTGCAGTCCCTCCTCGACCGTGTCTTCTATCGTCTTCTCGGTGAAGGCTAGGACGGAAGGTAAGGTGGTGCTAGCTGGGAACTCCACTGAGGTGGCAATCGGTCCTTCGATTCCTCCTTCCTTAGCTGGCTTCCCGGTGCAGGTGACCTTGACAAGCTCATCGGGGACACCTAACGTGGTGAGATCTCGGCAGAGGGTCGGTGTAAAACCTCCGAGCTCACGTAGGTCAAAGGTAAGCTTGGCGTGGTCCAGAGGTAGTGGTCCTAGAGGCGGCCAATTGACGTTCGTTGCCATCTGCATGTTTTAAGGGAACAGTTGTTAGGAGGTCAATAATAGATAAGCCTTGCATAAAAGTAAATGCAGGGTCGGTATATAACCGAAAGAAGGGCTGTTCACGTCCTATTCTATCATCCATTTCTAAGGGTTTCGTCCTAAGGTCAAGCATGGCTCTAATACCAACTGAAACGACCTCAATTTCCACGAAGGGAAATCCACAGAGTCGAAGTGTATTAAGACCATGATGGATCTTATTACCCAAATTCCAGTCGAATACCACATCCATACAACGATAATATCAGAGTACAATTAGTGCGGAATTACATAATTTATTACATCGCCGCATTGGCGGAAACAAAAGTAGCAGACAAGCAGAACAGCTTGAAGATAAGATCGCCAAACTTGAGCGTAGGCACGAACCCCTCAACCATCAAACTCCTCGGAACTATACTCCTCAGCAGAACCTGTGCCAAAAATTTATCAGTACGATTTGTACTGGCCACTCCCATCCCTATGAGCATTGCTTTATGGATTTGGATGCAACATGGTTATATTCAAAAGAAAACCTATAGGGCTGGGGTTTCCTATGCAGTAGCATATCAAGTGTATAATATAAATGATCAGGTTTTAACACCATTCCCACACTCATTCCACTCCATTCCCTTTTCCGAGCCAGGTTACGATCCTGGGATCAATATACCACCATCTCCACACTATTACCATACCATCGCTCAATCGACAGGCCAACTCCCTCTCGGCACTGTCTCAAGGCCGGTAGCCCCTGGCTATGACCGACACTCTCTCACGGGGGAAGAAGAGGACTCATCTCTCTATCTAGTTTAAGAGAAACCCAGGAAAGGTCCATAGCCGACGAGTCGGCGCATGTATCGATCGATCAACCATACACTCTGCAGAGGTTTTACATAACCACAAGATCTACCTTCCTTGCTGACCGTCGTCAACTGGGCTGATTCCGGCTGCTTGCTAGCCTAGGATAATGCCACTCTACCATTCAGCCCTGGTTCACCCCAAGTCGAGTCTGGGGTGGCTGAAACTGTGAGTCATGAGCCGGGTCCACAAGGTCTCCATGAAGTCTCGGTAGGGTGTGGGGGAAAATCCTTTGTGCCCCGTACCTCCTTACACTGTCCGCTATCAACCTAGCAGTAGTGGCAAAATCCTACCAAGTAGTCTAGCCGTCCCGCACCATATAGGGCGAGTGGTACGTAAGGCTTCCCGGTGAATCTGAGTACTAGTAAGTCCTTAGGGATGACCAAGCTAGAATGTCTCCATCAGGGTTTCCTTTATCGTGCCACCACAGCACCTCCAACCCGGGCTCCACCCATCACAGGTTCACAACCGGGTCCACCTCATATATCTTTTACCCACCACAGGTATACATTTCCAGGGGTGCCCAGGTAGCATCCCATGGTAAGACTTGCCCCAGGCTCGTCGTATACTCCAACTTGGTCGACTCAACCCTCACCCTCCACACACCCAAGTCACACACGCAGCACTCTCCCCAAAATCTAGATAACACCAGTTTCCACCACGCACATAGTATAAGCGTAGTAGAAGTATAAATAAGGAATTAGAGCAATAAGCGTGTGTCTAGCCTATAGCAGGGTATGCAGGGGTAAGGTTGCGTCATGGTAAAGGCTTTCAAGCAAGCATACTACCATGCAAATCCTACTATAAAATAGAGTAAAACGATAGCAGTTCTATATTAGCCATGCGTAATAGGTGCTACGAGATTTGGGTGCGATGTGGCACCTTCAGTGTAGTCGTCTCCGTTCTCCTCACGGTACTCACGGTCCTCGTCCGTCAGGTCCTCCTCCGAGTCTGCATCGTTTGCATTATAGTCGCGTTAGCGACGTCTATAGAATAGCACAAAGAAGCAATGAAAATTCAAAAGAGCCAAATTCACTCAAACATGGGTTCATTGCGTAGAGCTTGATTTTAGATGAATTTTGGTCCTGGTTTCGTATTTTTTTGAGGTCGTATGAATTAGTTATGAATTTCCGAAGTTTAAATCATTTCTGAAATTAGATAAAGGCTGAATTAATCCTGGGCTGACACGTGTCGTGATGTGGTTGGACCACGTGGCTAGCTGACGTCAGCATGACGTCAGCATGACGTTATTATAACAGTTCCGAACTGACAGGTGGGGCCCAGCTGACGTTAGCATGACGTCAGCATGACGTCATCAACGTCGTCAGCTCCGACAAGTGGGTCCAGGGACTCTTGGGTCACTGACATGTGGGTCCAGTCAAAGTCAACGTTGGTCAACGTCAAGTCAACGGTCAATGGTCAGCGGTCAACAGGCAGGGTCACTGACGTGTGGGGCCAAGGCTGCTGACGTCAGCAGCTGATGTCATCATGACGTCAGCATGACGTCACCCCTGGTTGTATTATCACTGACAGGTGGGTCCCGCATGACGTCAGGATGACGTCACCCACTGTCAAGTGGGTCCCGCGGCTCGGTGTCACTGACATGTGGGGCCAGGTCAACAGTCAACATTTGACCGGTCAACGGTCAACTCGGGTCGGGTCCAAACTGGGCCGGTTGGGCTCGGGTTGGGCCGGTCTGGGCCGAGCCGGGCCAAACACGTGGCACGCTGTGAGGCGGCCACGTCACGGCCATGGGCTCTTATTGGGCCTCGGGTTTACGCTGTGGGTGTGGGCTCGGCTCATGGTGGACCCAAGTTCATGGTCCATGGACCGCAGAATGGTTCACGGTGAACCGAGTCCACCTGTCGCCTCCCTAGCGTGGTCCAGGTGCTCTAGGTGCACGCGCAGGTGGTCGGCGAGGGGGGGCGTTCCCCTGTTTCTCCCACGACGGTGCTCCTGCCGGCGGCGATCTTCACTGATGAGCCTCAGTGGAGAGGCTGGTGTCCAATTAGGGAGGGGGAAAGTTTCCTCGGGTTACGGTGACTGCGTCAGTGGGGTCAAAGTGGTGGCCGGGGCCTTCTAGGGCGTTGGCCACGGTGAGCGGCGGCTCGGCAGTGCTCGCCGGTGGCCGGGTCGCGCACGCCGGCTCTCCGGTGGCTAAAGCTGGGCAGATGGGGCTTCTACGATTTTGTGGGGGCACAGTGAAGGTGTCCTGGGCTCATGGCGAGGCTACGGGTTCCCAGGTAGCCGTTAGAGACATCCCGGCGGCCATGGCGATCATGAAGACGACGGTGAGGTGCACGGGTGAACCACGGGGCTCTAGCGGGCTGGTCACGGCGTGGTCACTGTGTGCGCATGAGGGTGTTGTGATTGTGTGCCTAGAGACCGGAGATGGCCTTGGCCTACGCGCTCACAATATGGAGCGCCATGGCCGGAGTAGAAGGTCCGGCGGCGAGCAGAGGAAGAACCGGGGGCTCACCGTTGGTGTTGAAGGCGAGAGGATAGCGGTGCAGTGAAGAGGTGTGGCCGTGTAGCTCCGGAAGCAGTGCCGTGCAGTGCCGATCCGCGATCGTGATGATGGCGATGGCGTCGCCCTCGGCTCCGGCGACTTCAGCAGCGTGCGGGGGCTCCGATCCTCCTCTCACGATTTCCTTCTTAGCCCTCTATTCTTTGGTGCGAAGTGGTTGGCCACCCGTGGCGGTGGGTGGTGAGACGAGCGCAAGGGCATCCGAGGCCGGGCTTTTTATAGCCGAGCTCCTAGCTCCCATGGCGGACGGTGATCGAGCGGTGGTGGCGTGGTTAGTGGCATCCAAGGGCTCTCGTGCGGTGGCGTAGGCGCGGCGCAAGGGTTGCGTGGGTGCGGCGCCAAGGAGACAAGGCCATGTCCCGGGCGTGACCCCCTGGCCCGCCTCTGCCACCGTTGTCGGGCGTCGGTCGCACAGGCGTCGAGGCATGGGTGAGGGAGACAACACTGTGGACGGGGTGGCTGACTTGCGGGGCCCGCGTGGCAGCGGCTGCAAGCGGAACGGGGAAACACGCGGGCGTGGGCGTCGTGCGGCTGACGCGTGGGGCCAAGCGGCAGCGGCAGCTGGTGAAGCCGGGCGCACGGGCGGGTAGTGGTCACCTGGGCCGGCAGCTGGGCCGCGTGTCTGCGTGCTGGAGCTGAGCGCGCGAGCGGCGGCTTGGGCTGGATTGCTGGGCCGAGCAGCTGGCTGGGAGGCCTCCTCCTCCTTTTCCTTTTTATGTTTTTCATTTCTCTTTCTATTTGTTTGAATTCAAATTTGGTTGAAATTTGAATTCCAAACCAATGTAACTTATTGATTGGAGTTTAGAACATTTGTATATATATTAATAACACTTAATAATAATAAGGTTAGTTTTCTTCTTAATCATTTATTCTTTTGCTTTGTTCAATAGTTACTTTACGGTTTATTACTTTAATGTTATTGTTAGGCATAACATCAAGCAAAAGAAAAACCAAATCACAACTTGAGTTAATTATGTATGCTTCACTTTATTTGTTAGAATTTTTAAATAATCTTAGTCCACAAATGACCTGCCATGCTTATGTGTTGCCTAGGGTTGGGTTAGACCTAATGCATCTCTTAGGTTGGGTTACCATACATGACACTCAACATCACATGGGAGTTTTGAGAAAAATTTTGTAGTAGTGTTTTTGGTGTGTGGATTTTTGGGTTGTTACAGTAACATGAGTGAGTTTTTTCATCAGAATAGTTCATTCTAATCCGGAGGAGAGTTCTTGTTTGAATGCATGTGTACCTGTAAGGCATGAAAGTATTTTAGCAACTCCTGATCCATCACTGAGTTTATCTTTGCTCAGGGACGAGCAAAAGATAAGCTTGGGGGAGTTTGTTGACGGTAGATAAGTATCATTTTTAACTGTCAACATAGCATGAGAAATGATCTAAGCATAAATACTATCTAGATATAGGGGTTACACTAACAGAATTCCATGAGTTTTGGTGAATATCTATTTTTGCAGGGGGTTATTAGGAAAGAAACAAAGGAGGTCCACATGTCAGATTTACATAGAGAGAAACCGACCATACTATGAAAAAGTATACTCTAGAAGACTCGAGAAGGCACCCCCTCGAAGAGGAGGGCCATTTGGGCTGACAGGTGAGGCACCCGCCCCCACCTCATGGGCGGCCGCCTAGGCCACACAGCCAATCAGGCTCCATCTCGCGGATCCTGCCTCCACCGCCTTTAAGGATCAATAAAAAGTCATTGATGAAGGTCGGTTTGATCCAAGGGTTGTGGTGCTTCCTAGAGGGCTATATAAGCAGCCCCTAGGACCCCCTAGGCTCCATCTCCTTCTCATTAGCTACCTCCAGAGCAAAAGTTAGGGTTTCACCCCTCCATCCAAGTAGAAGTAGAGGTCCCTCTAGATCTTCTAGTTCATCTTCTAGTTTTAGTTCTAGTTCATCTAGTTGTAAACTAGAGAAGAGGGAGAGAGAAGAGGAGAGAGCCATGGAGGTGCCAAATTTATCAGATCTTCCTCAACATTGTACTTTTGCTGCAACCGGTTCATCTTTGAGTAATCTCCAGGTTCTTTAATTTATAATTCCTGAGTTCTTTACTTAATTTCCGTATTTATTTTTAGTTGTTTATTGGATTTCTGCTTGCATCAAGTGCTCTAGTCTTTATAACGCTAGAGTAGTAATTAATAGGTTAAGCATGGTGCTTAGTCTTGCGATTACCTAGAATTGCATCCAATCCAGCGGATTGTTGTGGTAGCCCTAGGGTAGTGACAACCCTAACGACCGACGTATTCCACCACGTTTGGATCAGTATTTTTAGGACCGTAGTCAGAGCTTCCTAGCCCCCTTCTCATCCCTTTCTATGGTTAGTGTTCTGATGTCCTGAAATAAGTAACCCTAAAGTAAACCGTGATTCCTAGATCTATCTATAAAACTCTTAGAAAAATTCCTCTCTCCCCACAAAAACATATAGTTATCCCTGGGTGATCTGAACCTCAACTAGTGCACTTCGCGTTCCCCGTGGAAAATCAATACCTTGGAATACTCCTAGGTGAAAGCTACATCGGTATCCGTGCGCTTGTAAATTTATCTATTTGCGTTTAAAATACCCAATAGACGCCTATCTGATTCCTCGCACCACTAGAGAACAAGCTGAGTACAACTAGGAGCACTGTGACCATGGGTGCTCTAGCCCTCAACACCTTGACGCTAAGAGGGCATTGGCACAAGCATGCCATGTTTATGACTAGATCCAATAGGGCAGAAGGGAGACACTAGTCTTCCCTCACGCCAGCCAGAACGTCGCAGCAGCCACCATGATCGTGCAGACAGCCCCTGAACCCTCAACCAATGAGAAAAAGCATGTCCATCAAGAGCTACAGGACCTGCTAGAAATTGCGACAGTATAGCAGGCCCAAAGCTCCACGGAGAGGTGGCATCCTAAAGCAGCTTCGTACACATCTCATCAGCACATGGAGGAGCACCGTGTGCCGAGCGTGCTCTAATCGGATGATGGCGACGCAGCGCACAGGTGGGAACCCTCCCTAGTGTGCAGCTGTCACGCCAAAAATCACAATGCCCATCCAACTCAAGGCGTCAGGCGCCCTAGGCCCAAATGAGCGGGCAAAGACTTGCTACACTACGGTGACAGGGACCCGAATAACCATGGTCGGCACCCTAGGGTGCAGGACACTCAACGTATCCCAAGCCTCGATGCCTACGGACCATAGGCGTTCGTGAAGTGAATCTAGCAAACGCCATTCTCGGTGCACTTCTGCGCACCGCCGAACATTATCATGTATTTCGGGGACACCAACCCCGTCATGTGGCTAGAGGACTTCTATCTCACCTATCGAGCAAGCGGGGCAGACGATGACCTCTTCATCATACAGTACTTTTCGCTCTACCTCATAGAAAGTGCCTGAGCATGGCTCAAGCATCTCCCCATGAATAGCATCCATTCGTGGATAGACTTCAAGCACATCTTTGTGGGAAACTTTTAGGGCATGTACGTGCACCCTAGGAATTCCTGAGATCTCAAGGCCTACAAGCAGAAGGCAGGAGAAGCTCTACGCAAGTACATCTACCGCTTCTCCAAGTAGTGCAGTGAGCTTCCTAATATCATGGATGCAGATGTGATTGGAGCGTTCATCTCCGGCATGACCAACGAAGCACTCATCCATGAGCTCGGGCACTGCAAACCACGAACGATGTGGGAGTTGCTCGACCTTGCAACAAGTCACACATCTAGCAAGGAAGTCATCCATTCAATCTTCAACAAGCAGAAGGGTAAGGCACAAGCCAAACCCATAGATGAGGCTAAGGACTACAATCGACAAATAAAAGGCAAGAAGGACAGTTGGAGGCACCGCAATAGCAAGTTCGTCGTAGCCGTTGATAGGATCCACAAGCAGAAAACCAGCAAGCTCAGCCATGTCAGCTTTGACAAGATTGTCAAGATGCCATGTCGCAACCATAGCTATCTAGTCAAGCACACACTCGAAGAGTGCGACCTCATCAAGCGTTACTTCAGTGGCGACTACAAGATGGTCGGCACAGGCGCGCCATTCAGACCCGCTAACAACGAAGAGAAGGAGGATGCGTATCCTAACCTGAGAGGGTGCCTCATGATCTTTGGTAGACCGATGGCGTATGAGTCTAGACGCTAGTAGAAGCTCATAGCTTGGGAGCTCAACACGGCTGCCCTGGGCAAAGCCATCTCGGCTTTCCTGAAATGGTCAGAAATCGCTATCACTTTCGATATAAAGGATCACCCTGACCACATTCCATAACCGGGATGCTAACCCTTGTCATCAACCCAATCATTGGCATGTGGGACACTCAACGTAGCCCAATCCTGGATGTCTGCGGACCATAGGCGTTCGTGAAGTGAATCTAGCAAACGCCATTCTCGGTGCACTTCTGCGCACCGCCGAACATTATCAAGTATTTCGGGGACACCAACCCCGCCATGTGGCTAGAGGACTTCTGTCTCACCTATCGAGCAAGCGGGGCAGACGATGACCTCTTCATCATACAGTACTTTTCGCTCTACCTCATAGAAAGTGCCTGAGCATGGCTCAAGCATCTCCCCATGAATAGCATCCATTCTTGGATAGACTTCAAGCGCATCTTCGTGCGAAACTTTTAGGGCATGTACGTGCACCCTAGGAATTCCTAAGATCTCAAGGCCTGCAAGCAGAAGGCAGGAGAAGCTCTATGCAAGTACATCTGCCGCTTCTCTAAGTAGTACAGTGAGCTTCCTAATATCATGGATGCAGATGTGATTGGAGCGTTCATCTCTGGCATGACCAACGAAGCACTCATCCATGAGCTCGGGTGCTGCAAACCTCGAACGATGTGGGAGTTGCGCGACCTTGCAACAAGTCACACATCTGGCAAGGAAGTCATCCATTCAATCTTCAACAAGCAGAAGGGTAAGGCACAAGACAAACCCACAGATGAGGCTAAGGACTGCAATCGACAAATAAAAGGCAAGAAGGACAGTTGGAGGCACCGCAATAGCAAGTTCGTCGCAGCTGTTGATAGGATCCACAAGTAGAAAACCGGCAAGCTCAGCCATGTCAGCTTTGACAAGATTGTCAAGATGCCATGTCGCAACCACAGCTATCTAGTCAATCACACACTCGAAGAGTGCGACCTCATCAAGCGTTACTTCAGTGGCGACTACAAGATGGTCGGCACAGGCACGCCATTCAGACCTGCTAACAACGAAGAGAAGGAGGATGCGTATCCTGACCCGAGAGGGTGCCTCATGATCTTTGGCAGACCGGTGGTGTATGAGTCTAGATGCCAGTAGAAGATCATAGCTTGGGAGCTCAACGCGGCTGCCCTAGGCAAAGCCATCTCGGCTTTCCTGAAAATGGTCAGAAATCGCTATCACTTTCGATATAAACGATCACCCTGACCACATTCCATAATCAGGATGCTACCCCTTGTCATCAACCCAATCATTAGCATGCGGGACACTCAACGTAGCCCAAGCCTGGATGTCTGCGGACCATAGGCGTTCATGAAGTGAATCTAGCAAACGCCATTCTCGGTGCACTTCTACGCACCGCTAAACATTATCAAGTATTCCAGGGACACCAACCCCACCATGTGGCTAGAGGACTTCTGTCTCACCTATCGAGCAAGCGGGGAAGACGATGACCTCTTCATCATACAGTACTTTCTGCTCTACCTCGTAGAAAGTGCCTGAGCATGGCTCAAGCATCTCCCCATGAATAGCATCCATTCGTGGATAGACTTCAAGCGCATCTTCGTGGGAAACTTTTAGGGCATGTACGTGCACCCTAGGAATTCCTAAGATCTCAAGGCCTACAAGCAGAAGGCAAGAGAAGCTCTACACAAGTACATCTACCGCTTCTCCAAGCAGTGCAGTGAGCTTCCTAATATCATGGATGCAGACGTGATTGGAGCATTCATCTCCGGCATGACCAACGAAGCACTCGTCCATGAGCTTGGGTGCTGCAAACTACGAACGATGTGGGAGTTGCTCGACCTTGCAACAAGTTACACATCTAGCAAGGAAGTCATCCATTAATCTTCTACAAGCACAAGGGTAAGGCGCAAGCCAAACCCACAAATGAGGCTAAGGACTGCAATCGGCAAATAAAAGGCAAGAATGACAGTTGGAGGCGCCGTAATAGCAAGTTCGTCGCAGCGGTTGACAGGATCCACAAGCAGAAAACCGGCAAGCTCAGCCATGTCAGCTTTGACAAGTTTGTCGAGATGCCATGTCGCAACAACTATCTAGTCAAGCACACACTCGAAGAGTGCGACCTCATCAAGCGTTACTTCAGTGGCGACTACAAGATGGTCAGCACAGGCGCACCATTTGGACCCGCTAACAACGAAGAGAAGGAGGATGCGTATCCTGACCCGAGAGGGTGCCTCATGATCTTTGGCAGACCGATGGCATATGAGTCTAGACGCGAGTAGAAGCTCATAGCTTGGGAGCTCAACACGGCTGCCCTGGGCAAAGCCATCTCGGCTTTCCTAAAATGGTCAGAAATCGCTATCACTTTCGATATAAAGGATCACCCTGACCACATTCCATAACCGGGATGCTACCCCTTGTCATCAACCCAATCATTAGCATGCGGGACACTCAACGTAGCCTAAGCCTGGATGTCTGCGGACCATAGGCATTCATGAAGTGAATCTAGCAAACGCTATTCTCGGTGCACTTCTGCACACCACCGAACATTATCAAGTATTCCGGGGACACCAACCCCGCCATGTGGCTAGAGGACTTCTGTCTCACCTATCGAGCAAGCGGGGCAGATGATGACCTCTTCATCATATAGTACTTTCCGCTCTACCTCGCAGAAAGTGCCTAAGCATGTCTCAAGCATCTCCCCATGAATAGCACACATTCGTGGATAGACTTCAAGCGCATCTTCTTGGGAAACTTTTAGGGCATGTACGAGCACCCTAGGAATTCCTAAGATCTCAAGGCCTACAAGCAGAAGGCAGGAGAAGCTCTACGCAAGTACATCTGCCGCTTCTCCAAGTAGTGCAGTGAGCTTCCTAATATCATGGATGCAGACGTGATTGGAGCATTCATCTCCGGCATGACCAACGAAGCACTCATCCATGAGCTTGGGCGCTGCAAACTGCGAACAATGTGGGAGTTGCTCGACCTTGCAACAAGTTACACATCTGGCAAGGAAGTCATCCATTCAATCTTCTGCAAGCATAAGGGTAAGGCGCAAGCCAAACCCACAGATGAGGCTAAGGACTGCAATCGGCAAATAAAAGGCAAGAAGGACAGTTGGAGGCGCCGTAATAGCAAGTTTGTCGCAGCCGTTGACAGGATCCACAAGCAGAAAACCGGCAAGCTCAGCCATGTCAGCTTTGACAAGATTGTCAAGATGCCATGTCACAACCACAACTATCTAGTCAAGCACACACTCGAAGAGTGCGACCTCATCAAGCGTTACTTCAGTGGTGACTACAAGATGGTCGGCACAGGCGCGCCATTTGGACCCGCTAACAACAAAGAGAAGGAGGATGCGTATCCTGACCCGAGAGGGTGCCTCATGATCTTTGGCAGACCGATGGCGTATGAGTCTAGACGCTAGTAGAAGCTCATAGCTTGGGAGCTCAACGCGGCTGCCCTGGGCAAAGCCATCTCGGCTTTCCTGAAATGGTTAGAAATCGCTATCACTTTCGATATAAAGGATCACCCTGACCACATTCCACAACCGGGATGCTACCCCTTGTCATCAACCCAATCATTAGCAAGATCCGCCTATCTCGAGTCCTCATGGATGGCGGGAGTAGCCTCAACCTTCTCTATGTCGAGACCTACGACACTTGGGGCTCTCACGGTCAGCTATACGACCGTCTGACGCTCCGTTCCACGGAGTCATACCCGGGCTCCAAGCCATCCCCCTCAGTTAGGTCGACTTACCCATAACATTTGGGGGTTGAGCCAACTTCCGCACAGAGATGCTCACCTTTGAGATAGCAAACTTTCCTAGCGCCTACCATGCCATACTGGGCTGGCCATGCTACGCCAAATTCATGGCCTTCCCCAGCTACACCTATCTGAAGCTCAAGGTGCCCAGCCCTCATGGGGTCATCACCATAGGGGGCTACCTTCAGCAAGCCCACCTAGGAGAATTACGACATCGTGACCACCGCATGCCAGCCCTTGGGGGCTCAGCTAGAACACGAATTCCCTAGGCGGTAGGGGAACACGTGAACGCCACACTCTATGACCCTAGCCATGGCATGTGGCAAGGATGGTGCGATTAATGAGCGCCAAAGAACTCGTGTCATGGCACATTGTCTGACTCGACCAGCCGTGCGCGCTGGGCCTCACGCGCCAAGTGCTACGAATAACGAAAGACAGCCAATGGCGTGAACACTTGACGCTCATGTTAGAGCTACTCTCGGCCCACTGAGAATCTTGTACATAATCATCAGTGAACTTCTTCTATGCCTAGAGATCGCGAGCCGACCTGGTACATCAAAGCCATGCTCAAACAACGTGCACACCCCCAAAGGACCGTGTCAATTAGTGTGTGATTAATGACATGTCTCACACGCGAGGGCTAAACTGTGGCACACCACATATCGACGCTCGCCAAAAAATCATCATGACCTATAGAAAAGAGAACAGACCAGGCATGCTGCTGACGGACTGCTCCTAGTACACTAACATCACAAAAACTGAGCCATACCTAGCCAGACTACGCGGATCAATCCCCTAGCAAGGCCACGACCATGACGTCAAACGCACAAGATCAACAGCCGACGCACGCAAGAGAAAGAAACACGGGACACAAGCTCAAGGGTTGCATTCATTGAAGGACCCTAGGTACATCCTAAGGCCCCTAGCCACCGCTGCGGAGGATATCCTCCATGTTTACATTGGCCATGATGGTAGCAGTAGCAGTAGTGAAGCCGCTAACCAGCTCTGTGCACTCCACCTGCCTGGCATGATCCAAAAACCTAGGTGCCACCTGATGGAAGTCTCGGCCGGTGCGAAGCTACAGGGCGGCAAGATCGATGTTGGCCCCCTATCAGATTTCGGCCACCACCACGCGTTCGTGGTCCTCCATTAGAATAACCTCCTGAAGGTGGACCTTCTTCGTCTCTTGGTATGAAGCCACTAGCTGCTCCTCCAACACTGGCAACAAGAAGGCGAGAAGGTCAGGGATGACGAACAACAAACTGGACAACAAGACGTAGAAGCATCCTTACCCATGATGCAGGCCTGGGTATCAAATGCCACCGCTTGCGTGGCAGCGGTCTCCCTCTCTAAGGCCTCGAGGGCTACCCGAACGGCCTCAAGATAGCGCTCCAGCTAGCTCACTATTGGCGTTTCCTAGCATGATCACCAAGAATGGGGGCTTAGACCCACCCATGGTAACTGTACCGGAAATGCCTTGTTGGCATTCCTTAACATTGCTACTAGGATTGGTGTATCCTAGCAACAGCACTAAGGAATGTCAACCGATAGGTCATAATGTTTATAGATATTATCCATAAGCACACAGATCTATCGTTGTAGTATTTCACCCGAAAGTATTCAGGTATCGTTCATTTATATTTTCCCAAAGGAAGGCATGGTGTCAAGTTTCTAGTAGGGACATAGATAAGATATCATGACTACATAATAGACTAGCTACTCAATATAGGGGTAAGTCATGATAAGCTTAAGATAGTGTTACACACTTGGGCCAACCTCAAGGATAAAAGGAAAAACAAAGAATGAAAGAATGTTCCTAAGTGGAGCAGGCATGTCTAATATAATCGTGCAAAGAACAGTTGGTGATCATACATATACTTGGTAAAGAGTTAGAGCTATGCATGAGAATGGATCAGAAGGCCACCGAGTACTGGTCTGCCAGCAACCTCATGTGACAATTTAGACTCCTATGCCCCAAATGAACATGGGGGATTATAAGGGATGGATAGGGCTATCACCACCTGCCACCTACCCCTCAACTGGAGAAAGGGAAATGCATCCTCATGTTCCCTTGTACCTAGGCACCACACCCGCATACAAGAAAACTACCCACACCCCACTCGAACTCTGACCCTACGGATCAACAAGCATAGGGCATGGCATACCCAAAGGCACGATGAACCGCCACCTGTACTTAGCTCTAAACCTCAATAGATATATAGCATGAATGATTAAGCACAAAGTTCTATATGATGAAACCCTAGCATAGAAACTATAGTCTAGTTCATATGCTATGATCATGTCAAAAGAACATGTTAAGAACATGATACACAAACTATATGCTAGTTCATATATCAAGGTTATAACATGAAAACTATACTCTAGTTCTATAACACAACTATACATATGAAATATGAGCATGACTTTGGAAGAAATAATATTAGTATTCATACCAAATATCTTTTCTCCCAAGGAGCCAAGCTCTCCTTGATAGCTGTTGCCTTACTCCTCTACTAATTCTACTCCTAAACTAAGCTAGAAGAGTGGAGAGTGGAGAGGTGGAGTGAGGCACCTCCCAAGTGAGGTGTGTGTGAGTGAGGCACCCCTCCCCTCTCTTATATAGGGCAGATCAAGTGGTTCAGGGGGAATATTCCCTGGCGCACCCCGCACCGCCAGCCCCTGGCATTAATGTTGCCAACACACCGCAGCTGGGCCAAAGAGGAGGTAGAGGGAGCGCTCGTGCCCTAGGCGCGGCTATGCCTAGGTTGGGGCCCCTTGGCCTCTCCTTCGTCCTATGGGCTCCCCTCTGGTCCTAGGCTTCGGTGCATACGTGGGCTTGGCCTAGTTCTGCTCTAGTTCGGCCCATTGCCCTTCTATTACTTGTTTACGCCTTCCTGGAAAGCGTATTTCATCCCTGTTTCACTTGTTTTCGGCATATGTTTCTGTAAAGTGTTGATTTTGCTAGTACAAGTGGAAATAGGTTAGTAGTTAAGGTGTATGTGTGTAGAAGTGTATGTTTTCCTCCATTTTGGAATTACGTTGGCGGTATAAATGTGTTGATAACGACCACTATTGACATTTCTAATACGATTACAAATAGGAGGGTCAAACCCTTCCTTAGCAAAGGCATTAGAAATGTTCAGGACATCTCTTAGCATTGCTTAAGCCAGGTTGTCATCCCCGACACAATACCAAAAGATGTGGTTGTACTTATGATCATAGCACTTATAAAATATGAATAAAAGTTATCCGCAAGCGCACAGATAAAATACACCCATTGTATCATTTCACCCAGAAAAGTTTCTAGTATCATTATTTATAATTCCACCACTAGGAAGGCACTTGGAGGTATAAGAATAAAAACTATAACTTACACTTGTGATAAGAGTTCCAATAGATCAATCTCAAAATAGGGATCAATCATATCATAATAAAGAATAATTAATAACAGATCATGATAATCCTAAAAGGGGTTCCACCGAGCATTTTCCTACTTGGGCATGACTCTAGAAAGAACTAGAAAATAGAGACTAACTCCTAGGGTCATTGAGCTACATCGATTAATGCAATTACATTTAGCAATCATGATCAGGGTAACCTCGTATTCATACTCAAGAGACATTGCTAAGGTGGATCAGGAACAGAGCAAGATATCACCCCGCAACTCAGCCTTACTAGTCCCATATTCGGGGAGTGTACTACAGAGGACTCAATGTAGCAATAATAGTCACCTTTGTGATCTACCACATGGCCTAGAACATAGGGAGCACTCACAGATAGATATTGTCTAAGCACCATGCTTACACAACTTCTACCACCTACCCCTTGATCATCGGACTGCGCGCTATACGAACAAGCGTATAAACACAAAACTACTCCAACTATACTAAACATATAATCAACATTGGCAATGAATATTATAATTATGAATCTAGAATTATACCAAGTCCTATCAAGTATTTGACTCATACACAAACTAGAACAAGAACTAGAGGACCAACACAAACTAGACAAGAACACAATGTACTAGACGAACTAGAATGACGAACTAGACAAGAATATGATGAACTATAAGATGAACAAGATGAACTAGAAGAACAAGTAGACAAACTAGAAGATGAACACAATGAATAAATATCACAAATAGATTAATAATGTTGAATACAAGAGAGAAGTACAAGGCTGTACCTAGCCTCCTCATGACTAGATCTGGAATCCAAGCATTGCTTCCCTCCTCTAATTCCTATTCTTATGTTCTAGCTATGCCCTAGCTGGTGGAGCTCTAGGTTATCCTTTCGAGGGACTACCCAAAACTAAACAATGATGGATGATTATTAGATGATGGATTGATTGATTGCCTCAGGGGGGCCTGCCTCTGCTTATATAGCCCAGTGGGATGAACCGCAGCCCTCGGATCAAACTGACGTGAAACAATGGTCAAGATGCGTCGTAGAGATCTGTTGGAGGCTGCCACGTGAAGGGGGACCCACCTGGTAGGGGAGCCAGGCCGGCCGGCCTGACATGTGGGGCCGATCGGCCCCACCTAGCAGCCGCCGGGCCTCTTCTTTGTTCCCATGCCTTCTGGTGTCTTCTACGTCCTTCTAGTGCCACTTTCTAATCCATTCACGTAATGAGTCGTGTCTTGAGTGGATTCCTTCCTTCCCAGCTTCTAGATAAATCCCTAGAAAAGATTATTTCGCAAAGCTATGGAATCTTGTCTGTTTAGTCCCTGGTCTTGTGATGATGATGGTTTTAGGGTCTTCTAGAGTCTTCTGAGTCGTATTTATCGAGGACTTCCTCTTCGGTGCTCCAAATATGGCAAATGATATGTCCATCTCGATCGTCTTGATGAGCTCTCCGCAATGGTGTGCTCAGATTCTTCACTTAAGATACTTTTATAAAATGAAATACATCATATCCTGCAAAACAAGTGAGAACAACACAACTCATGGAACTCATTAGAATAAACCCCTATAACCCTACTTCACACATTATTTCAGACCTTTTCCTGAAGTAGTTGATGGTTAAAAATTGGAGTTAATTAACATCAACAAACTCCCCCAAGCTTACCCTTTGCTAGTCCCTTAGCAAACAATGGTTTGGTTTAATATGATGGATCAGGAGTTGCTACAATGCTTTCACACCTCAAGAGTACACAGATGTTCAAACAAAAACCCTCCTCCGAATTAGAATAAACCATTTCAACTTCCAACTTACCCATATTACCTTCAGCCATGGGGCTCATAACCTTCACTTGGGTCTTGAGTAGTTGAAAAGCAGAATGATCAAGTCAAGCACTATGTCTCAAGCTCTTGGATCAACCTTTATTCTAGAGTTTTGCAAGGTTTTTAAAATAAAACTCAGAGATTCCTTCATATGATCCTTTCAAGTCTCTCATATGTGGTATTTGTGGATTCCTCTCTAAGGCAATAATGGTGTTCTGCCTTCTCTCCTCTCAAGATTTGTGGTATTTTTGGCATAATGCAGAGTAGCATCATACCTTCCCTCTTCTCTCCCTATAACTATCAAGCTTATATGGAGTTGAAGGTATTTCAAGGATGTAGCATACTTACCTGGTATGTATTGCTAAATCAAAATAAGGATCCTTGGAGGGGAGATCATACCCTTAGATCATGATGTGCATGTGTGTGGACCTATATATGTGGAATGGGTATGTATGTGGTGGTGGATATATGGTGGAACAATGGTGATAAAGGGTGTGACATGGCGAGGGTGAAAACATGAAACCTTATCTTACTTTGCTCCTTGAGGGGATACTTCTCTCTTTTGAACTTTGAAGACTTTGAAGAATACTTGGGCTCAATACTTTTTCTTCTCTCTTTTTTTCTCTTTTTTTTTGAACTAGAATCCAAGCTTCTTTTGCTAGTACATATCAAGAGATAAATAACAAGGACTTTTGGAGCAATTTACTGAATGACAATGAGGGCAATGACAAGGTTTAATGGATGAAATGGGAAAAGGGAATATTTATGGTTGCTCATTCCCAAGGTAGGAATAGAACATTTTTGGTGGATCTAAATGGAAATCATGTTGTTGCGTACTTCCACGGTAGAAGCAACATATTTAGGTGGAGTGTACATGATCTTGATCTTGGGAGAATGATTAACCTCTCGACAAGGGTCTTACACGGGTTGATCAAACTCAATACAAAGCAAGTAGCCTATGAGCTGGTTTTCCTAGTCTAGCAAATATATAGCCATGGTAGGAATTGAATCACTTATCATACAGGAACTCATCATGTAACAATTTTAAGTTTTCAAAAGATAAATCTCCAGAACTCTAGTGTCACTAGGAACAAGATAAATAGCAGCTCAAAACCTTCTCATATCATACTCATCAAACACCTAGACTTAGATCATGCTTTTGCATCCCACAAGTTTCAGTTTAGGGCAAATCTTCATATCAAAACAATCGTGTCCTAAAACTCAGGATAATTTAAGGTTGAACACTAGGCACTTGAAAGGGATTACGACAGAGCAACTATTCATCATTTCCACGCAAACAGATTATTTTAGAGCTCAATTCCTTTAAGGGCAGGTAAAACAAACTTGTACACTCTCTCTTTACTACCTAAACATTTAATAACTAATATAGATAGTAGACTCTTTTTATTTTGTTTTTTAAATTATTTATCTTTTTATTTCTTATCTAAAATAAATCACACATAAGGAAAGAAATACTTAGCTAGATACATGGGGGATGCTCCTCCCCCAAGCTGGATGTTGACGTAGTCATTCGTCTTGAATCTGGACAGCGTAGATGTTCCTTGTCCCTTTGGATCTCCAAAAGTGGATGGTCGATGAAGAGGTCCTTCCAGAGTGGATAAAAATTTCTGGCTAATCTTTTCATTGAATCCTGCTTAACTCAAAATAGGCAACAAAGCTTGTGGAACAGATTAAGCGTTAGTGGTAAAACCATTTATGCTTTATATGTTTTTCGAACCTTATGGACTTCTAATTAAGCACTTTTCAACAAGATCTCAATATTTTTGAATTTTCTATTTTTATATGCAGATGCAAAAATTATTTTTATGCCTCCACAGTAAACAACCGAAACTTATTCACATGGGGCTTAAGTTTTTTTAGATGCAATGATATGATGTAAAATAAATTAATTTTTATTTTCTTTTTAATGCAATGGAGGAAATATAAATATGCTAAATGCTTATGACTAGATGTGAAAAAATAAATATGCTAAAGTAAAACTATGCAGGAAGGTAAATATGAGGATAACTACTGATGTAACCTTTCGGCGAAGGTTCGGAGATTTAGGTCCGTCGAACCAGACCTTCTGGTTCGATCACGCACTTGAGGGGATGTCTAAGGGGACAAAGTCCTCCCCTAATTTCTCCTCTTCTATTGGCATATTGGGTAGTGCTTTTTGACGATAGAGGGAGGGTACCTTAGGTTATTGATCCATTTGTTGCAATACTGCTATATTTGCTTCTTTCCAATGATCCTCAAGAGACTTCTCTTCCTTTGGTTTACTTGATAGTATTTCCATTTCTTGTGCGAGAGTGCTTGGTGGTGTTATCTCTTTCTTTCTCCACACTTTCTTGGTCTTTGGTTTCTGTTCCTATGGTTCCTTATCTAGAAACTTCTCTTCTTCTTTTGCCTCTAGGGTAGCTTCTCCTTCAACAACTTCCTTTTCTGATCAGCCCCTTCTTCCTTGATGGCTTGTTGTCTTAGACGCTGAGAGCAGCATCTCCTATTCCTATTCTTCTTGGGCTTCTCATAAGTAGTATAGCCATTAAAGTAACAACGTACCTTCTCCCAAGGGAAATGGAAAAGGATCTCCCCTTGCTTCGTATAGATGATCGTGCTGGTGGTATGAAGGAACGGTCTCCCTAGGATAAGGTGGACGTCATCTTCTTCACCCATGTCTAGAACCATGAAATCAGCGGGAACCTCTTGATCCCTGATCTTAACTGTTACATCCTTGGCTATTCCTTCTAGAAATCAGAACGATTGGTGCCCCAGCTGCAGCTGCAAATATGTTGGGCACAAGGGTCTATCATGATATAAATGTTTATATGTTACCATAGACATGATGTTGACGCTTGATCTGATGTCGCAGAACATCTTGTAGAAGGTAGTTCCTTCGATCATACAATCGATGGTAGGTACTCTAGGATCTTCCTTCTTTTCTAGGAGTGATGGAGGAAAAGTAGGGTCAATAGGTGGTTCAATAGTGTTGACCATCAAGACTGGTTCTTGAACAGGTTGCTTTGCTTTGCTCTTCCCCTTCTTGTTGTTGTTCTTGTTTGGAGTAGGCAAGATGCCTTCATAAGTGTAGACGTTCTTCTTGACTAGAACCTTCTTTTCTAGAACCTTCCTTTCTAGAATCTTGTTCTTTTTTTCTAGGATCTTGTCAAAATCCATGTAATCGTACAGGTGCTGAGGATGGACTTACGTTGTGAGTGTATGATTCTTGAAGCTGAATCTCTCCTTAGTGTCTCCAACGGTGAAACAGATCTTGGCGGTGTCAGTATAGATGATGGCTTTGGCTATGCTGAGGAATGGTCATCCCAAAATGATGGGTGCTCTATCATCTCCTCCTGTTTCTATCATCATGAAGTCTACTTGTAGAGCTAAGTGTCCAACTCCCATGAGAACTTTTTCAAGGATCCCCTTGGGTAGCACAATGTCTGATCTGCAAGCTGCAAACACATGGTTGTGTACAACAAAGGTTGACCATAAATTTTCTCATAGATTACCTTAGGCATAATGTTGACACTTGCTCCCAAATCACAGACAGCTTCGTCAAAAGTGTGAGCTCCGATGCGGATGGGGATGACAGGTCTTCCTGGATCTCCTTTCTTTTTTGGCATGTCATTTTCTCCCCATACTGGTCTCAGTGGTCTGGGTGGTGCGACGAAGTATTCTCTTGCATTAAAGATGTCTATAAGATTAGCAGTTTCTAATTCTTCCGGATTCCTTGGAATCTTGCCTTTTTTTAGCCACAGGTACTAAAGCGGCTAGCTGAGAGATTTGTGATTCTATCATCTTATTAAAGCTAAGTTGATTCTTTATGGCAGAAGTAAAGCTATCCATTCTATTGTTTATAGTTTCAAGCACTTTATCATTGGAAGCTATCTTTCTTGACATATTATCAATAACTTTATTCTGATTAACAATCATCTCTCTCAAAGGTGGTTGGTTGAAATTATTACCTTGGTAGTTACCTGAGTAGTTACCTAGGTAGTTAGGTCTTTGTTGTTGATTCCACCCTTGATTCTATTGGTTCCATCCATGATTCTATTGAGGACAATAATTGGTGTTGTTGTTGATATAGTTGACATCCTCTTGGACTTTAGGACAATTGCTTCTTGTGTGGCCAGTGCCTCCACACTCTTCAAAAGTCATGTGAGAATCGTGGATGTGCATGACTTCCTTCTTTTGTTGATCACGTTCGTCAAGCTTCTTCATGAGCAAGTCCATCTTGGCAGATAGCATGTCCACCTCCTTGAATTGATTCATTCCTCCTCTCTTGCATGGTTGAGTGCATTCTTCGTTCCATCCCTGGTTTGAAGCTATCTTCTCAACAAGAGTGGTGGCTTCACGAATAGTGAGTGACAAGAACGATCCTCCAACAACTGCATCAATATTCTCACAGGCACTTGTGGTGAGCCCATGATAGAATATCTACATGAGTAACCAATCCTCCATCCCATGGTGAGGGCATTTTGATATATAATCTTGAAAGCGTTCCCATGCCTTAGGGATAGACTCATCGTACTGCTGCTAAAAAGTTGAGATCTTTGCACGTAGGGCATTGGTTTTGCCTATGGGAAAGAACTTTGCTAGGAAAGTAGTGGAGCAGATATTCCATGTAGTGTTTTTCTCTCTATTGGCGTAGAACCATTGCTTCGCCCTTCCCAAGAGTGAAAATGGGAAAAGACAGAGTAGTATAGCATCTCTTTCAACTCCTTTGATGGTGAATGTGCTGCAGATCTCTAGAAGTGTTGGAGATGGGCACTTGCATCTTCATGTGCTTTCCCACAAAACTGGTTGGCTTGCACCATGTTGATCAAGGCTAGCTTGAGCTCAAACCCTTCTTCTCCCACATTGACTGCTGGTCCAGTCCTGATGTTGGCAGTGGTTGGAGCAAAGAATTCATAGAGAGTCTTGTTGGCCATGGCTTCGAACACTAGTGTCAAACTTCTTCTTGGCTGGTCTTCTTCTGACAAAGTGGTTGGGGGTTTCTTTTTCCTGAGCTTTGCCCTAGCTTTTCTAATTATTTCCTCAGGATCCTCAACATAGTTTGTCGGTCGAACAAAACCAGACATACATCACCCTGTAATAAGATATTCACAAATAGACAAAAGACAGGGTAAGCCTACTTGAGTGAAAGATCAATAGTGTGTCTCAATTATCACATGTGTAAGATTATTCCTAGATATTCAATATGTATTATTCTAAACCTCCTTTGCCTTCCCTGGCAACAGCGCTAGAAATGCTTGTTGACATTTCTAATACGATCACAAATAGGAGGGTCAAACCCTTCCTTAGCAAAGGCATTAGAAATGTTCGGGACATCTCTTAGCATTGCTTAAGCCAGGTTGTCATCCTCAACACAATACCAATAGATGTGGTTGTACTTATGATCATAGCCCTTATAAAATATGAATAAAGGTTATCCGCAAGCGCACAAATAAAATACACCCATTGTAGCATTTCACCTAGGAAAGTTCCAGGTATCGTTATTTACATTTCTACCACTGGGAAGGCACTTGGAGGTATAAGAATAAAAACTATAACTTACACTTGTGATAAGAGTTCCAATAGATCAATCTCAAAATAGGGATCAATCATATCATAATAAAGAATAATTAATAACAGATCATGATAATCCTAAAAGGGGTTCCACCGAGCATTTTCCTACTTGGGCATGACTCTAGAAAGAACTAGAAAATAGAGACTAACTCCTAGGGTCGTTGAGCAACATCGATTAATGCAATTACATTTAGCAATCATGATCTGGGTAACCTCGTATTCATACTCAAGAGACATTGCTAAGGTGGATCAGGAATAGAGCAAGATATCACCCCGCAACTCAGCCTTACTAGTCCCATATTCGGGGAGTGTATTACAGAGGACTCAATGTAGCTATAATAGTCACCTTTGCGATCTACCACATGGCCCAGAACATAGGGAGCACTCACAGATAGATATTGTCTAAGCACCACGCTTACACAACTTCTACCACCTACCCCTTGATCATCGGACTGCGCGCTATACGAACAATCATATAAACACAAAACTACTCCAACTATACTAAACATATAATTAACATTGGCAATGAACATTATAATTATGAATCTAGAATTATACCAAGTCCTATCAAGTAATCAACTCATACACAAACTAGAACAAGAACTAGAGGACCAACACAAACTAGACAAGAACACAATGTACTAGACGAACTAGAATGACGAACTAGACAAGAATATGATGAACTATAAGATGAACAAGATGAACTAGAAGAACAAGTAGAGAAACTAGAAGATGAACACAATGAATAAATATCACAAATAGATTAATAATGTTGAATACAAGAGAGAAGTACAATGCTGTACCTAGCCTCCTCATGACTAGATCAGGAATCCAAGCGTTGCTTCCCTCCTCTAATTCCTATTCTTATGTTCTAGCTATGCCCTAGCTGGCGGAGCTCTAGGTTATCCTTTCGAGGGACTACCCTAAACTAAACAATGATGGATGATTATTAGATGATGGATTGATTGATTGCCTCAGGGGGGCCTGCCTCTGCTTATATAGCCCAGTGGGATGAACCGCAGCCCTTGGATCAAACTGACGTGAAACAATGGTCAAGATGCGTCATAGAGATCTGTTGGAGGCTGCCACGCGAAGGGGGACCCACCTAGCAGGGGAGCCAGGCTGGCCGACCTGACATGTGGGGCCGATCGGCCCCACCTGGCAGCCGCCGGGCCTCTGCTTCGTTCCCGTGCCTTCTGGTGTCTTCTACGTCCTTCTAGTGCCACTTTCTAATCCGTTTATGTAACGAGTCGTGTCTTGAGTGGATTCCTCCCTTCCCAGCTTCTAGATAAATCCCTAGAAAAGATTATTTTGTAAAGCTATGGAATCTAGTTTGTTTAGTCCCTGGTCTTGTGATGATGATGGTTCTAGGGTCTTCTAGAGTCTTCTAAGTCGTATTTATCGAGGACTTCCTCTCTGGTGCTCCAAATATGGCAAATGATATGTCCATCTCGATCGTCTCGATGAGCTCTCCGCAATGGTGTGCTCAGATTCTTCACTTAAGATACTTTTATATAATGAAATACTGCATATCCTGCAAAACAAGTGAGAACAACACAACTCATGGAACTCATTAGAATAAACCCCTATAACCCTACTTCACACATTATTTTAGACCTTTTCCTGAAGTAGTTGATGGTTAAAAATTGGAGTTAATTAACATCAACAAACTCCCCCAAGCTTACCCTTTGCTAGTCCCTTAGCAAACAATGGTTTGGTTTAATATGATGGATCAGGAGTTGCTACAATGCTTTCACACCTCAAGAGTACATAGATGTTCAAACAAAAACTCTCCTCCGAGTTAGAATAAACCATTTCAACTTCCAACTTACCCATATTACCTTCAGCCATGGGGCTTATAACCTTCACTTGGGTCTTGAGTAGTTGAAAAGCAGAATGATCAAGTCAAGTCCTATGTCTCAAGCTCTTGGATCAACCTTTATTCTAGAGTTTTGCAAGGTTTTTAAAATAAAACTTAGAGATTCCTTTGTATGATCCTTTCAAGTCTCTCATATGTGGTATTTGTGGATTGCTCTCTAAGGCAATAATGGTGTTCTGCCTTCTCTCTTCTCAAGATTTGTGGTATTTTTGGCATAAGGCAGAGTAGCATCATACCTTCCATCTTCTCTCCCTATAACTATCAAGCTTATATGGAGCTGAAGGTATTTCAAGGATGTAGCATACTTTCCTGGTATGTATTGCTCAATCAAAATCAGGATCCTTGGAGGGGAGATCATACCCTTAGATCATGATGTGCATGTGTGTGGACCTATATATGTGGAATGGGTATGTATGTGGTGGTGGATATATGGTGGAACAATGGTGATAAAGGGTGTGACATGGCGAGGGTGAAAACATGAAACCTTATCTTACTTTGCTCCTTGAGGGGATACTTCTCTCTTTTGAACTTTGAAGACTTTGAAGAATACTTGGGCTCAATACTTTTTCTTCTCTCTTTTTTTCTCTTTTTTTTTGAACTAGAATCCAAGCTTCTTTTGCTAGTACATATCAAGAGATAAATAACAAAGACTTTTGGAGCAATTTACTGAATGATAATGAGGGCAATGACAAGGTTTAATGGATGAAATGGGAAAAGGGAATATTTATGGTTGTTCATTCCCAAGGTAGGAATAGAACATTTTTGGTGGATCTAAATGGAAATCATGTTGTTGCGTACTTCCATGGTAGAAGCAGCATATTTAGGTGGAGTGTACATGATCTTGATCTTGGGAGAATGATGAACCTCTCGACAAGGGTCTTACACGGGTTGATCAAACTCAATACAAAGCAAGTAGCCTATGAGGTGGTTTTCCTAGTCTAGCAAATATATAGCCGTGGTAGGAATTGAATCACTTATCATACAGGAACTCATCATGTAACAATTTTAAGTTTTCAAAAGATAAATCTCCAGAACTCTAGTGTCACTAGGAACAAGATAAATAGCAGCTCAAAACCTTCTCATATCATACTCATCAAACACCTAGACTTAGATCATGCTTTTGCAACCCACAAGTTTCAGTTTAGGGCAAATCTTCATATCAAAACAATCATGTCCTAAAACTCAGGATAATTTAAGGTTGAACACTAGGCACTTGAAAGGGATTACGACAGAGCAACTATTCATCATTTCCACGCAAACAGATTATTTTAGAGCTCAATTCCTTTAAGGGGAGGTAAAACAAACTTGTACACTCTCTCTTTACTACCTAAACATTTAATAACTAATATAGATAGTAGACTCTTTTTATTTTGTTTTTTAAATTATTTATCTTTTTATTTCTTTTCTAAAATAAATCACACATAAGGAAAGAAATACTTAGCTAGATACATGGGGGATGCTCCTCCCCCAAGCTAGATGTTGACGTAGTCGTTTGTCTTGAATCTGGACAGCGTAGATGTTCCTTGTCCCTTTGGATCTCCAAAAGTGGATGGTCGATGAAGAGGTCCTTCTAGAGTGGATAAAAATTTCTGGCTAATCTTTTCATTGAATCCTGCTTAACTCAAAATAGGCAACAAAGCTCGTGGAACAGATTAAGCGTTAGTGGTAAAACCATTTATGCTTTATCCGTTTTTGGAACCTTATGGACTTCTAATTAAGCACTTTTCAACAAGATCTCAATATTTTTGAATTTTCTATTTTTATATGCAGATGCAAAAATTATTTTTATGCCTCTACAGTAAACAACCGAAACTTATTCTCATGGGGCTTAAGTTTTTTTAGATGCAATGATATGATGTAAAATAAATTAATTTTTATTTTCTTTTTAATGCAATGGAGGAAATATAAATATGCTAAATGCTTATGACTAGATGTGAAAAAATAAATATGCTAAAGTAAAACTAATATGCTAAAGTAAAACTATGTAGGAAGGTAAATATGAGGATAACTACTGATGTAACCTTTCGGCGAAGGTTCGGAGATTTAGGTCCGTCGAACCGGACCTTCTGGTTCGATCACGCACTTGAGGGGATGACTGAGGGGACAGAATCCTCCCCTGATTCTCCTCTTCTATTGGCATATTGGGTAGTGCTTTTTGACGATAGAGGGAGGGTACCTTAGGTTCTTGATCCATTTGTCGCAATACTGCTATATTCGCTTCTTTCCAATGATCCTCAAGAGACTTCTCTTCCTTTGGTTTACTTGATAGTATTTCCATTTCTTGTGCGAGAGTGCTTGATGGTGTTATCTCTTTGTTTCTCCAAAAATTCTTGGTCTTCGGTTTCTGTTCCTATGGTTCCTTATCTAGAAACTTCTCTTCTTCTTTTGCCTCTAGGGCAGCTTCTCCTTCAACAACTTCCTTTTCTGATCAGCCCCTTCTTCCTTGATGGCTTGCTGTCTTAGACGCTGAGAGCAGCGTCTCCTATTCCTGTTCTCTTTGGGCTTCTCATAAGTAGTATAGCTATTAAAGTAACAACGTACCTTCTCACTAGGGAAGTGGAAATGGATCTCCCCTTGCTTCGTGTAGATGATCGCGCTGGTGGTATGAAGGAACGGTCTCCCTAGGATAAGGTGGACGTCATCTTCTTCACCCATGTCTAGAACCATGAAATCAGCAGGAACCTCTTGATCCCTGATCTTGACTGTTACATCCTTGGCTATTCCTTCTAGAAATCGGAACGATTGGTGCGCCCACTGCAGCTGCAAATATGTTGGGCACAAGGGTCTATCATGATATAAATGTTTATATGTTACCATAGACATGATGTTGACGCTTGAGCCGATGTCGCAGAACATCTCATAGAAGGTAGTTCCTTCAATCATACAATCGATGGTAGGTACTCTAGGATCTTCCTTCGTTTCTAGGTGTGATGGAGGAAAAGTAGGGTCAATAGGTGGTTCAATAGTGTTGACCATCAAGACTGGTTCTTGAACAGGTTGCTTTGCTTTGCTCTTCCCCTTCTTGTTGTTGTTCTTGTTTGGAGTAGGCAAGATGCCTTCATAAGTGTAGACGTTCTTCTTGACTAGAACCTTCTTCTCTGGAACCTTCCTTTCTAGAATCTTGTTCTTTTTCTAGGATCTTATCAAAATCCAAGTAATCGTACAGGTGCTGAGGATGGACTTACGTTGTGAGTGTATGATTCTTGAAGCTGAATCTCTCCTTAGTGTCTCCAATGGTGAAACAGATCTTGGCGGTGTCGGTATAGATGATGGCTTTGGCTATGCTGAGGAATGGTCATCCCAAAATGATGGGTGCTCTATCATCTCCTCCTGTTTCTATCACCATGAAGTCTACTCGTAGAGCTAAGTGTCCAACTCCCACGAGAACGTTTTCAAGGATCCCCTTGGGTAGCACAATGTCTGATCTGCAAGCTGCAAACACATGGTTGTGTACAACAAAGGTTGACCATAAATTTTCTCGTAGATTACCTTAGGCATAATGTTAACACTTGCTCCCAAATCACAGACGGCTTCGTCAAAAGTGTGAGCTCCGATGTGGATGGGGATGATGGGTCTTCCTGGATCTCCTTTCTTTTTTGGCATGTCCTCTTCTCCCCATACTGGTCTCAGTGGTTTGGGTGGTGCGATGAAGTATTCTCCTGCATTAAAGATGTCTATAAGATTTGCAGTTTCTAATTCTTCCGGATTCCTTGGAATCTTACCTTTTTTAGCCACAGGTACTAAAGCGGCTAGCTGAGAGATTTGTGATTCTATCATCTTATTAAAGCTGAGTTGATTCTTTATGGCAGAAGTAAAACTATCCATTCTATTGTTTATAGTTTCAAGCACTTTATCATTGGAAGCTATCTTTCTTGACATATTATCAATAACTTTATTTTGATTAACAATCATCTCTCTCAAAGGTGGTTGGTTGAAATTGTTACCTTGGTAGTTACCTGAGTAGTTACCTAGGTAGTTAGGTCTTTGTTGTTGATTCCACCCTTGATTCTATTGGTTCCATCCATGAGTCTGTTGAGGACAATAATTGGTGTTGTTGTTGATATAGTTGACATCCTCTTGGACTTTAGGACAATTGCTTCTTGTGTGGCCAGTGCCTCCACACTCTTCATAAGTCATATGAGAATCGTGGATGTGCATGACTTCCTTCTTTTGTTGATCACGTTCGTCAAGCTTCTTCATGAGCAGGTCCATCTTCGTAGATAGCATGTCCACCTCCTTGACTTGATTCATTCCTCCTCTCTTGCATGGTTGAGTGCGTTCTTCGTTCCATCCCTAGTTTGAAGCTATCTTCTCAACAAAAGTGGTGGCTTCATGAATAGTGAGTGACAAGAACGATCCTCCAACAACTGCATCAATATTCTCACAAGCACTTGTGGTGAGCCCATGATAGAATGTCTGCATGAGTAACCAATCCTCCATCCCATGGTGAGGGCATTTTGATATGTAATCTTGAAAGCGTTCCCATGCCTCAGGGATAGACTCATCGTACTACTACTGAAAAGTTGAGATCTTTGCGCGTAGGGCATTGGTTTTGCCTATGGGAAAGAACTTTTCTAGGAAAGCAGTGGAGTAGATATTCCATGTAGTGTTTTTCTCTCTATTGGCGTAGAACCATTGCTTTGCCCTTCCAAAGAGTGAAAATGGGAAAAGATAGAGTAGTATGGCATCTCTTTCAACTCCTTTGATGGTGAATGTGCTGCAGATCTCTAGAAGTGTTGGAGATGGGCACTTGCATCTTCATGTGCTTTCCCACAAAACTGGTTGGCTTGCACCATGTTGATCAAGGCTAGCTTGAGCTCAAACCCTTCTTCTCCCACATTGACTGCTGGTCCAGTCCTGATGTTGGCAGTGGTTGGAGCAAAGAATTCATAGAGAGTCATGTTGGCCATGGCTTCGAACAATGGTGTTAAACTTCTTCTTGGCTGGTCTTCTTCTGACAAAGTGGTTGGGGGTTTCTTTTTCCTGAGCTTTGCCCTGGCTTTTCTAATTATTTCCTCAGGATCCTCAACATAGTTTGTCGGTCGAACAAAACTAGACATACATCACCCTGTAATAAGATATTCACAAATAGACAAAAGACATGGTAAGCCTATTGGAGTGAAAGATCAATAGTGTGTCTCAATTATCACATGTGTAAGATTATTCCTAGATATTCAATATGTATTATTCTAAACCTCCTTTGCCTTCCCCAGCAATGGCGCCAGAAATGCTTGTTGACATTTCTAATATGATCACAAATAGGAGGGTCAAACCCTTCCTTAGCAAAGGCATTAGAAATGTTCGGGACATCTCTTAGCATTGCTTAAGCCAGGTTGTCATCCCCAACACAATACCAATAGATGTGGTTGTACTTATGATCATAGCCCTTATAAAATATGAATAAAGGTTATCTGCAAGCGCACAGATAAAATACACCCGTTGTAGCATTTCACCTAGGAAAGTTCCAGGTATCGTTATTTACATTTCTACCACTGGGAAGGCACTTGGAGGTATAAGAATAAAAACTATAACTTACACTTATGATAAGAGTTCCACTAGATCTATCTCAAAACAGGGATCAATCATATCATAATAAAGAATAATTAATAACAAATCATGGTAATCCTAAAAGGGGTTCCACCGAGCATTTTCCTACTTAGGCATGACTCTAGAAAGAACTATAAAATAGAGACTAACTCCTAGGGTTATTCTAACTATAGTTCATTGAGCTACATCGATTAGTGCAATTACATTTAGCAATCATGGTCAGGGTAACCTCGTATTCATACTCAAGAGACATTGCTAAGGTGGATCAGGAATAGAGCAAGATATCACCCCGCAACTCAGCCTTACTAGTCCTATATTCGGGGAGTGGACTACAGAGGACTCAACGTAGCTATAATAGTCACCTCCGTGATCTACCACATGGCCCAGAACATAGGGAGCACTCACAAATAGATATTGTCTAAGCACCATGCTTATACAACTTCTACCACCCACCCCTTGATCATTGGAATGAGCGCTATATGAACAAGGGTATAAACACAAAACTACTCTAACTATACTAAACATATAATCAACATAGGCAATGAACATTATAATTATGAATCTAGAATTATACCAAGTCCTATCAAGTATTCGACTCATACACAAACTAGAACAAGAACTAGAGGATCAACACGAACTAGACAAGAACACAATGAACTAGACGAACTAGAACGACGAACTAGACAAGAATATGATGAACTATAAGATGAACAAGATGAACTAGAAGAACAAGTAGACAAACTAGAAGATGAACACAATGAACAAATAGCACAAATATATTAATAATGTTGAATACAATAGAGAAGTACAAGGTTGTACCTAGCCTCCTCGCGACTAGATCCGGAATCCAAGCGTTGCTTGCCTCCTCTAATTCCTATTCTTATGTTCTAGCTATGCCCTAGCTAGTGAAGCTCTAGGTTATCCTTTCGAGGGACTACCTTGAACTGAATAATGATGGATGATTATGAGATGATGGATTGATTGATTGCCTCAGGGGGGTCTGCCTCTACTTATATAACCCGATGGGATGAACCACAACCCTCGAATCAAACCGACGTGAAACAATAGTCAAGATGCGTCGTAGAGATCGGTTGGAGGCCGCCATCCGAAGGGGGACCCACCTAGCAGGGGAGCCAGGCTGGTCGGCCTGACATGTGGGGTCAGCCGGCCCCACCTGGCAGCCGCCGGGCCTTCGCTTTGTTCCCGTGTCTTCTACGTCCTTCTAGTGCCACTTTCTATCTATTCACGTAATGAGTCGTGTCTTGAGTGGATTCCTTCCTTCCTAGCTTCTCGATAAATCCCTAGAAAAGATTATTTCACAAAGTTATGGAATCTTGTTAGTTTAGTCCCTGGTCTTGTGATGATGATGGTTCTAGAGTCTTCCGAGTCGTATTTATCGAGGACTTCCTCTTTGGTGCTCCAAATATGGCAAATGATATGTCCGTCTCGATCATCTCGATGAGCTCTTCGCAATGGTGTGCTCAGATTCTTCACTTAAGATACTTTTATATAATGAAATACTGCATATCCTGCAAAATAAGTTAGAACAACACAACTCGTGGAACTCATTAGAATAAACCCCTATAAACCTACTTCACACATTATTTCAGACCTTTTCCTGAAGTAGTTGACGATTAAAAATTAGAGTTAATTAACATCAACAACCACCAACAAACTCCCCCGAGCTTACCCTTTGCTTGTCCTCGAGAAAAAGCTAAGACATTGGTTGTTGATCAGCAATTGCTACAATGCCTATTAAATTTCAAATATGTCAGGTTTATAACAAAGTTTTCTACCGTAATTTGAATGAATTGGCATGTTGCCCAACCGTTATTACCTTGTTACCTGTGGAGCTTTTTGGCTTTCTCCAAGTCTTGGGTGGTTGCAAGACAGAATAGATGAATAGACCTATTTATCATTTGTTCTTTGATTGACTATCTTTTTGGAGGTTTTGAAAGTTTTGCAAAACAAAATGTAGTTCCTCAAATGATACACTCGATTGCTCAAAAGTGTATGTATTCCTCACCAAAGGCTTTTGACTTTGCCTTTCTTTTATCCCACCATCTAATAAGGCTTTTGTGTTGTTTGGTAGGGATAAAAGTGGCATACTTGCATCATGTCATGTTGCTAAATAAAAAACCGGACCATAGGAGAGACTAGTCTTACACTTTGATCAAGATTGTGCAAGGGTGTGAAATCTTTTTGTATTTTCATGAACCCCGATGTCATACCTCTCTCTTTTTGAAATCTTTGAAAGTATGGGCTATCTTTATTTTCTCTAGCGAGTATCTTTGTACCCATTGTTTTCACTCAGGTGGGCATCTTTGTGCCCATTGTTTCTCTCTCTTTTTTTTGGCTCATGCTTTTTGGCATGGCATCTTTTATTTTCATATATTTTTTCATAGCCCATACTCTCTTGATAACTTTTGGAGAGAGATATTTGACATAGAGCTTTATGTTGATGGATGGAAAGTGTATGTGAATCTTTATCATGGGTGCATGAAAAGAATCTAAACAGTGGTGACAACAATTTGACAAAGCTCACCATGAATACAAGCAGCATATGACTTAGGTTTTGTATATGAATGTGTCATATGGCTTTGGTCGGAATTTTGAATCATTGAGGAACTTTTTTTTTTGTTTTATCATTTTGAAAATGAAATCTCCGGATGTCAAGTCTTTCTTAGAACAAAATCATAGCATGGTCTATTGCTCTATATCATGTCAAGCAACTATTTAGACTAGAGTAAGCATTTGCAACCCACAAGTTTCAAGTTTTTAGGATGAGACATTTTTTTGAATAAACTCAAATCTTGGGGAAAGCTAAGTTATAAACTAGGCCTAGTTGAAATATAAGAAAGAGCAATTATTCATCATCTCAACAAGGATAGAACTAAACATTTCTACAACACATATATATATAGAGTGGAATAGATATCATATTCATCATTCTATAAGATAAGAAAAAAGTTGAAAAGAATTTGAGATACAAATTACCTTTGTGGGAGTCCTCCCCCAAGCTAGCTCGTAACTTACAGTTTATGGTTCATTAAGGAATGTTGCTAACTGGTGGGCGTTGTGGCCTGATTTGTGTGGCATCTTTTTGAGCGTGCTAGGAGGCTCCCCCCAAGCTTGACTTCATGATGTAATCGAGATAACAAGACAAACATACTTGGGGTTTTGACAACCCTCTTTTTTACTATTATTTATTATTATTGTTGTTGTTGTTAAATCTCTTTTATTATTATTATTATTATTATTATTATTATTATTATTATTATTATTATTATTATTATTATTATTATTATTATTATTATTATTATTATTATTATTATTATTTTTAGGTAACTTTAAATCATAAATATGAAGGATAACTACCGATTTACCTTCGGCAAGGGCTCACCTTTTAAAGTCCATTGAGCAGGGCTCTCCTCCATTCAGTTCTTGCTTGTTGGAGGTTCATCCTTGTCCGGAGAAGTGGATGCGGATGTTGACCTTTCTGCCTGTTGTAACACCCTAAAATTTTGAAGAAATGAAAAATAGGAAAAATATGATTTTTATATAATTTTGTGAGCATACAAATTTAGGATAAGGATAATTTTTATAAATTTAAAATCAAATGTAAGAGTAGAAACATGTTTGTGCACTCATGCTGTTGCATTTAAATTTTTGAGATGAGTGGTTTGATCAAATTTAAATTTGGATTTGAAAATCATTT
Source organism: Saccharum hybrid cultivar R570 (assembly GCA_038087645.1). Taxonomy (NCBI): domain Eukaryota; kingdom Viridiplantae; phylum Streptophyta; class Magnoliopsida; order Poales; family Poaceae; genus Saccharum; species Saccharum hybrid cultivar. The sequence goes on from JAQSUU010000520.1 coordinate 11,667,652, forward strand.
GAAAATTTGCTTTGAAAAATTAGAAAAAAAGAAAAGGAAATGAATTTCTTTTCTTCTCGGGCCGCTTCTTACCGCAGCCCAATGCTTGGCCTGCAGCGACGGCCCACCTTTCCCCGCGCGCGGCCCGCTTCCTCCTCCCGCGTCCGCTCCCGCATGGGCCGAGCCCAGCCAGCGGCCTGGCTTGCGCGAGCATGCGCCTTCCTTCCCTCTCCGTCGCTGACGCCGCGGGTCCACAAGTTAGGACCGCCTCCCTCCTCAAGCCGTCGGCAACGGCACCTTCCAAAAACATCACCGATCGAATTTCCCCCTTCAATCTCTTCTTTCCTTGTTTAGAGCACCACCAGGCTATAAAAGCCGGATGCCGCACCCCTCCGCTCCATCTTGCACCGAAGCAGAGGACCGACGTCGTCCCGAGGAGGCCACGCTCGAGCCGTAGCCCTAGCCGTCCGCCTCTCCAAGCCGCACGCCTCCCTCGGTTCATTCTCGGCTCCGTTTTCGCGTGAGGTGAGATCGCCGTGCTTCGCTCTTTCTCCCGGTACCTTCTACTTGTTGAATGATGCCCGGAAGCGAGGTATAGCATGCTCCGGCCATGGCGCCGCCGCGGAAGGGTCGCCGTCGGGCCCGATTCCGGCCGGAGCGCCGCCGGCTCTCTCCCCGATCCGATCTGCACCGTCCATTTTAAATCGGACGGCCGTTATTTAAAGATACCGGTTCGCCTGTGAATCTTGCTAAAGAGTCCCTGTAAGATCTAAGTTGTAAACCCGCAGTCCAAAACGTATTATCCCGCGTTCGTTTTGATCTGTTGAAAGCGTATTTCGTCTCGGTTATTGAAAAATACGTTTTCTGATATTTACAGTTTTGCCACTGAGTTTGTTTTAGTCATAAATTATCCGTTTTAACTCCGATTTGATCCATTCAAATTGCGTTAGATTCGTATTTGCAAGCTCTACATGATTATATAACTGTACTGTAGGTTTGAGATAATTTATTTTCGAGTTTATATTAAAGTAATTATTTATCTATAGGAAATCTTAGAAAATTCATAATTTGTATGTTTTAAATCCAAATCTAGTGATTTTTATATCTATGTGATCATAGTAACGTGAAGAAGAGTTTTACAAACTTGTTATACTGTTAGTGTTACTGTTGGTTAGGTTTTCTATCTTTAAGTTCCGATGTGAGATTTAATTTATTACTTTAATAAAGTAGATCTTGTTTAAATCATATCTTTTATGTTTTAGATTCGTTTTAGCTCATTCGAGTTGCGTTAGATTCATAGCAAAGAGATTTACGCGTTAGTGACAGTGTTTACCATATTATTAATTTTGAAATTTTATTGTTTAAATCATATCTTGATTAATAATTATGCAACTGAGTTTTGTAAATAAAATATGATTTGTTTTACTTTAGTTTTATAATTTGAATCTAAATTTGACTTAATTCCATATATAGTATTAATAAAATATTTTATATATAAAACACATGAAGTTAATAGTTTTATATTTTCTTCTAAAGAGCAAATCTTTCGGTAGATGTATCTTTTCAACCGTAGCTCTGATTAGTGTGATTTTCGCGTCTGTGTGTTCATAGCAATGCGTAGAACCTCTTTAAAATCTTTTCACATATTGTTTCATATGTTTGGTGTACTGTTCTAATTTAGATCTATTGTTTGCTTCGTGTATGATTGCTCGATGTGTGTGTGGTGATTTATTGATCAAGTCCAGTCGGTGAGATATACGAGGTTATTAAGAAGAAGAAGAAGAACGTTGAAGATTAAAGCTTACCGAAGGATCGGTGTTTAAGGCAAGTATAGCATGGGATTATCCTTGTTTCCTATTCACCTTTAATATACTTAATTCATGTGCATGTGTCTACCTTGTTACCATTAAGGATATCCTAGTTTTTGTATCTTGTACCTTGACACCCATGGGACGTTGCATTGGGTAGTATTTATGCTAGTGCTCAAGATAAATAACCATGATCTGTAACTTGACTAATGGTATATGCAATAAACGTTTAAAAGATGATTTATAGAAACATGGCTCAAGAGGGCTAGAGCATATTTGGTTGTTTCTATGGTGCTCTAGTTTCTCTCCATAAGGACTTATCTGTAAGCGAACATCCGGGACTTACAGTACAACTGTGAGGGCTATATGGCTCTGGCTTTAGTTAAGTATGAGGACCTTTTCTAGCTTGTTAGAGGTATTCCTTCATGGCGTAAGAACGGCTTGACGAATCGGGTATAGTGCGGCCTCTGTCCTTATGTGTATAGGCTGCGCGTTATTGTGCCATTTGGAAGGGGGGCTCTACATCTGTTTGCCGAGTGAATCTAATGGCCCTAACTTGTTAGACGAACCTTTGAAAGGCTTCATAGTGAACCCTGCCGACCTTCCTTGGAAGTGGGTCAAGAGATTAGCTACCTCGGGCGAAAGGGTAAATCACGACTCACAGTGAAAGTGTACAACCTCTGCAGAGTGTAAAACTGGTATATCAGCCGTGCTCACGGTCACGAGTGGCCTTGGACCCTTACAGAATAAATGATGATAATGATAACACTGATGACATTGATGCTCACTAATGATTATTGTTTCTTGCTATACATTATTCTCGTTTACATGATCATGAGGTTATTTGGGATTTTGGTAAACTTGTTGCTACTCAATTGCTAAAAGATGACTCATTAAAAGCTATTGCAGTAAACCCGTGTCAAACTTTTTGAGCTTCATGAACCCTATGATATATTTGCTGAGTTCGACATGGACTCACTCTTGCTATTTCCCCACATCTCAAGAAGGGTACCAGATTTCTAGATTCTGGAATTGTTAGGCTTGTGATCAACCAGTTAGTTTGATCCTGGAGTGAGGTCTACACCCGGTGTTCGGAGTTGTTTTTCCGCTGTGTTACTCTCTAAGGTATATTTTATACTATTGTGTTATGTATATTAAGCATTTGTCTTTTGATATTACACTTATCTGTGGCTATATGTGAGATTTGTCTTCTTTATTTCACATATGGTGTATGTCTGGTTTTGTCCTTAAAACCGGGTGTGACAGATTGGTATCAGAGCAATGCTGACTGTAGGACGCAAGCCTAGTTAGAACTGGACGTTTAGCATGTTCTCATTGTTGCCTATTTCTTGCTTCTCTTTAACTTTGTTATTTTCTCAAAGTTATGCTTAATTCTATCCCCGTTCTGTTATAAAAACCTTGTCTCTATTTTGAACCTTTTCTCCTTGTCTATTAGACGGCTCGTGACGAGAAGACTGTGGATTTCAGAGGTTAAGAGGACTGAATTGTGTCGCTCTTGCTCACTTTTGACAAGAAACCATTAGCGATGCAAAACCAATTACTAGAAGAAATGGCTCAACATGGGATTTCTCAACGATGCTTATCTCAAGGTCAAGCCAACATATCCAAGGGAAGATACAAGTAGCAGAAGTTTGGAAGAATATGAAATCCAATAAGGATGTTGATAATAAGGCATTTGGAGAGCAGGAACAATGTCACTGCTGTAAGCATTATGGTTTTCCCTGTCTTCGAAATGAGTCTAATAAGGGGAAAGTCAAGGTGGATCCAAATTTTGCGATCAACATGGACAAGAAGAGAAAGGCAATCTCATTAGAACCACTAGTGGAAAGCAATGAGCAAGCGAGTTCTACTACATTGTCACATGCAGCCCTGATCCCCTGTCAAACAAATCCAAACCCTGAAGAGTTAGAAGCCCCTCCCGCTAAAACTACTCCCCATGAAGTAGTCATAGATGGATGGACAATTACCTATAAGGAGTATCAACCCCGAAAGGCCAAACAAGCTAGGAAACAAGCCAAAGGGACGAAGGTGAATTTTTATGGCCAGCAAGATAACAACATACCAAACAACAGTTCCTTGGAGTATGACATCACAAAAGATCCAGCTAAGAGAAAGTGTTATCATTGCCAGCAGGAAGGACATTATATCAAATCTTGCCCACAGAAGAATCAACAACAGCGAGACCCAGGACAGGATGTCCAAAAGGAGCATGTGCAGGGAAATAAATTAAAGAGAAATTACATCCATGGAAGGTTGAAACATATGGATATTTCCACCATTCCTGGAGCTAAGGAGGTCGTGTTTGGATCAATACCAGTAAGTTCAGGAAATGCCAAGGTTTTGTTTGACCCCAGTGCCTCACATTCGTTCATATCTAGACAATATGTAAAAGATCATAACATACTTATGCTTCCAAGGGGGAAAACAGTTATGGTTGAAACTCCAAGAGGTGAAATAAAGGCAGACCGCGTATGCCCAAAAGTTAGTCTGGACATAAAGGGGGTAAATTTTAAGGTAAACCTCATTGTTTTGGAATTAATGGGCATTGATGTTATCCTTGGAATAGACTGGTTATCTACTTGTAAAGGAGTGATTGAGTATGCCCAATGTTCAGTGTTTCTAACTACACTTTCAGGAGAAAGGATTGAGTATGAGGGTATTAAATCTATACCTGAGGGATACCAGGTTGACCCATCTTAAGGTATGAATTATAAGAATGGTAAAGAGAGATGCAGAGATTCAGATGTCCATATAAAGCAATAAGGAATGTAAGAGACGTTATCTACTCTGGATGCTGCTACAATCACACCATGTTTAAGGAATAGGAGTTATGTCCCGTGTAATAAAACCGTTAGTAGCCAAGTTGAGTTGTCTTAATGTGTGGCTAATGAACATTTAAGTGTTTAGTTGTTTTGTGCTTATGTTTATGCTTGAGTTGGAATTTTGTAATGAGTGGAATGATCACGTGGGTTTCGACCACAATTTCATTTAGTTTATATGTATAAGGTATAAGGATTAATGAAATAAATAGCTGGGTTTTGGTTATCTCCTGTTTTCTATATCTTGTCTTTTGGAGCAGCCTGTCTTTATCAACTTATATCTCTGTTCTTGAATGACCAAAAATCATGAAAAAAAATTTTGGACAAGAGTGGACTTCAACATCTATCTCTAAATGCAAGAACTACCCTCATAGTTGTTTTGGTTTGGGAGATACAAAAAGCATAAGGCAATGTATATGTGCTGTCATAGACCTGGAACAGTTTCTGATAAGTACTGTTTTCGACCAAGTTAACTACAGAATCTGGAAGTGTGTTCTATAAGAAAGTTGCAGAGAATTTTATAAGTTTTCCATCGGTGTAAACTACAGCTTCATTGGATTAACGGAGTAAGAGTTACAGCTGTTTTACTGCACTGCTGATTTTCTGCTCGTGAGAAATTTCAGATTTCTTGTTCTTACCCATGCACAAGAGTATTATTGGGATGTCAGAACACTTTTATGCTAAGTAGCTCATCTAGAAGAAGGTTCAAGCTACCCTATTTGGTGTCCCTTATTTTAAGGGGGGTAGCCAATGTAAAGAAGGATTATTAGGATTGAACTCTTTAGTTGGAAGTATTGGTTAGTCTCCATGATTGAGTTGCCACTCTTGAGCAAAACTGTCCTGTGAACAAGGTTGATAATTTTGGATCCATGGAGACGAGAGTTGTCCTTTTGGATAGTTCATGATTATGATCATCTATACTTGCTCGTGTTGCTGATGTTGGTCACTTGATGACAGGAAGTGTAGTGTCTCATGACTCAGGAGCCCTATATGACGTCTCGCACTAATATGTGGGAAAAGGTTGATGTTTCTGCCATTGAAGGATGTTATGGGTATGATGAAGCCGAGCACTATCAAAACAACAATGTTGAAGAGCAAGTTGGGAGTGAACTAAGTCAAAATCCACAACAACGAAAGCGAAAAAGGAAAGCCCATAAGAAGCCTGCTCAAGGAAGCAAAGCGCAGCTAAACTATGTCAATGGAAGACTGAGCAATGTGGATATGGATAAAATTTATGGAGTTACCAAAGTAGTGGGAGGTTATATTCAAGTAAGCTCAGTACAAGTTTTTGCTTTATTGGACTCTAGTGCTTCGTATTCTTTCATTTCCGCCGACATGGTAGAGACGTGCAAGATGGTGTAGTGTCCAATGAGGAGGCCTTTGCTAGTTCAAACCCCAGTGGGAGAAATGCAGGCAGATCAGATATGCCCGAATGTCAGTCTTGTCATAAACAAAGAAAACTTCACCGCGACACTCATTGTGTTGGAGTCACTTAAAATTCGCATGGTTCTTGGTAATGGATGGCTCTGTGCACACAAAGGAGTGATTCATGGTACTCGGTGCACAATGCTCTTAACAACACCGTCAGGGAAAAGAATTGAGTATCAAGGTGGTCGACTTTTACCTGAGGGAGATGAGAATGATCAATTAGAAGGTAGGTACACCGAGGGTAGCAAAGTGGACCATGAGTTTACTGAAGTCATAGCAGAGGAACAAATAATTTTGGAGAAGCTTTTTAGTTCGTTTAGATCAAGAGACCTCAGGCAAATGTTTGAAGGAGTCTAAGAAAAGGTTGAAGTAAAACCCAAGTATTAGCTTTGTCAGATCCAGACAAGAGCTTCATATCTACAATGATGCACCTTATCAAGGTGTGGGATGTGTCCTTATGCAAGAAGAAAAATATAGTACCTTGTTCATTAAGTCAACTAAGGAAGTGTGGGTTGAATTACCTAACGTGTTATCTGGAGTTTTCCACTATGGAGTACTGTCTTTTGGAAGAAAAGTGACATATAGGAGGGTCACAAGAATCTACAGGACATCTTTGCTAAGTTGGTCTTGAATTTGTGTTATTCTCATTGGAATGAAATGGATTAGGACTTGGAAAAGTGCTATTACTTGGAGAAGTAAAAGTCGCAGCCGATGCCCTTAGCAATGGAGAATAATGCTAAGAAGGTTCGGGTGACATCAAGGATTAAGAATCGTATTCCAAATTTGAGCAACTTGACCAGAATCATTAATGTTTTGAAGGTTGGTAGTAGAAATTCCTTCTGACTAAGAGATTCGTCAGGCTCTGTTGGAAGATAAGTATTTTAAGGAAGAAAATTCGTATTATAGGAAAGGTGCCTAGTGATTGGAGATACCAAAGTATTGTTTGGAGCATTTGTCAAAAATCTTGGAATTAGTTACATGTATGCAAAGTAAGACGGAATTCTTATCAAGACGATGGAACTACACGATGAAGTAAAGAACAATCTAGAAACGAACTATCCCTATCTCTTTTGTCATCATCTTCCGAATCTCGGGACGAGATTCATCTTAAGGGGTAGAATTGTAACACCCTAAAATTTTGAAGAAATGAAAAATAGGAAAAATATGATTTTTATATAATTTTGTGAGCATACAAATTTAGGATAAGGATAATTTTTATAAATTTAAAATCAAATGTAAGAGTAGAAACATGTTTGTGCACTCATGCTGTTGCATTTAAATTTTTGAGATGAGTGGTTTGATCAAATTTAAATTTGGATTTGAAAATCATTTGAAAATTTGCTTTGAAAAATTAGAAAAAAAGAAAAGGAAATGAATTTCTTTTCTTCTCGGGCCGCTTCTTACCGCAGCCCAATGCTTGGCCTGCAGCGACGGCCCACCTTTCCCCGCGCGCGGCCCGCTTCCTCCTCCCGCGTCCGCTCCCGCATGGGCCGAGCCCAGCCAGCGGCCTGGCTTGCGCGAGCATGCGCCTTCCTTCCCTCTCCGTCGCTGACGCCGCGGGTCCACAAGTTAGGACCGCCTCCCTCCTCAAGCCGTCGGCAACGGCACCTTCCAAAAACATCACCGATCGAATTTCCCCCTTCAATCTCTTCTTTCCTTGTTTAGAGCACCACCAGGCTATAAAAGCCGGATGCCGCACCCCTCCGCTCCATCTTGCACCGAAGCAGAGGACCGACGTCGTCCCGAGGAGGCCACGCTCGAGCCGTAGCCCTAGCCGTCCGCCTCTCCAAGCCGCACGCCTCCCTCGGTTCATTCTCGGCTCCGTTTTCGCGTGAGGTGAGATCGCCGTGCTTCGCTCTTTCTCCCGGTACCTTCTACTTGTTGAATGATGCCCGGAAGCGAGGTATAGCATGCTCCGGCCATGGCGCCGCCGCGGAAGGGTCGCCGTCGGGCCCGATTCCGGCCGGAGCGCCGCCGGCTCTCTCCCCGATCCGATCTGCACCGTCCATTTTAAATCGGACGGCCGTTATTTAAAGATACCGGTTCGCCTGTGAATCTTGCTAAAGAGTCCCTGTAAGATCTAAGTTGTAAACCCGCAGTCCAAAACGTATTATCCCGCGTTCGTTTTGATCTGTTGAAAGCGTATTTCGTCTCGGTTATTGAAAAATACGTTTTCTGATATTTACAGTTTTGCCACTGAGTTTGTTTTAGTCATAAATTATCCGTTTTAACTCCGATTTGATCCATTCAAATTGCGTTAGATTCGTATTTGCAAGCTCTACATGATTATATAACTGTACTGTAGGTTTGAGATAATTTATTTTCGAGTTTATATTAAAGTAATTATTTATCTATAGGAAATCTTAGAAAATTCATAATTTGTATGTTTTAAATCCAAATCTAGTGATTTTTATATCTATGTGATCATAGTAACGTGAAGAAGAGTTTTACAAACTTGTTATACTGTTAGTGTTACTGTTGGTTAGGTTTTCTATCTTTAAGTTCCGATGTGAGATTTAATTTATTACTTTAATAAAGTAGATCTTGTTTAAATCATATCTTTTATGTTTTAGATTCGTTTTAGCTCATTCGAGTTGCGTTAGATTCATAGCAAAGAGATTTACGCGTTAGTGACAGTGTTTACCATATTATTAATTTTGAAATTTTATTGTTTAAATCATATCTTGATTAATAATTATGCAACTGAGTTTTGTAAATAAAATATGATTTGTTTTACTTTAGTTTTATAATTTGAATCTAAATTTGACTTAATTCCATATATAGTATTTATAAAATATTTTATATATAAAACACATGAAGTTAATAGTTTTATATTTTCTTCTAAAGAGCAAATCTTTCGGTAGATGTATCTTTTCAACCGTAGCTCTGATTAGTGTGCTTTTCGCGTCTGTGTGTTCATAGCAATGCGTAGAACCTCTTTAAAATCTTTTCACATATTGTTTCATATGTTTGGTGTACTGTTCTAATTTAGATCTATTGTTTGCTTCGTGTATGATTGCTCGATGTGTGTGTGGTGATTTATTGATCAAGTCCAGTCGGTGAGATATACGAGGTTATTAAGAAGAAGAAGAAGAACGTTGAAGATTAAAGCTTACCGAAGGATCGGTGTTTAAGGCAAGTATAGCATGGGATTATCCTTGTTTCCTATTCACCTTTAATATACTTAATTCATGTGCATGTGTCTACCTTGTTACCATTAAGGATATCCTAGTTTTTGTATCTTGTACCTTGACACCCATGGGACGTTGCATTGGGTAGTATTTATGCTAGTGCTCAAGATAAATAACCATGATCTGTAACTTGACTAATGGTATATGCAATAAACGTTTAAAAGATGATTTATAGAAACATGGCTCAAGAGGGCTAGAGCATATTTGGTTGTTTCTATGGTGCTCTAGTTTCTCTCCATAAGGACTTATCTGTAAGCGAACATCCGGGACTTACAGTACAACTGTGAGGGCTATATGGCTCTGGCTTTAGTTAAGTATGAGGACCTTTTCTAGCTTGTTAGAGGTATTCCTTCATGGCGTAAGAACGGCTTGACGAATCGGGTATAGTGCGGCCTCTGTCCTTATGTGTATAGGCTGCGCGTTATTGTGCCATTTGGAAGGGGGGCTCTACATCTGTTTGCCGAGTGAATCTAATGGCACTAACTTGTTAGACGAACCTTTGAAAGGCTTCATAGTGAACCCTGCCGACCTTCCTTGGAAGTGGGTCAAGAGATTAGCTACCTCGGGCGAAAGGGTAAATCACGACTCACAGTGAAAGTGTACAACCTCTGCAGAGTGTAAAACTGGTATATCAGCCGTGCTCACGGTCACGAGTGGCCTTGGACCCTTACAGAATAAATGATGATAATGATAACACTGATGACATTGATGCTCACTAATGATTATTGTTTCTTGCTATACATTATTCTCGTTTACATGATCATGAGGTTATTTGGGATTTTGGTAAACTTGTTGCTACTCAATTGCTAAAAGATGACTCATTAAAAGCTATTGCAGTAAACCCGTGTCAAACTTTTTGAGCTTCATGAACCCTATGATATATTTGCTGAGTTCGACATGGACTCACTCTTGCTATTTCCCCACATCTCAGGAAGGGTACCAGATTTCTAGATTCTGGAATTGTTAGGCTTGTGATCAACCAGTTAGTTTGATCCTGGAGTGAGGTCTACACCCGGTGTTCGGAGTTGTTTTTCCGCTGTGTTACTCTCTAAGGTATATTTTATACTATTGTGTTATGTATATTAAGCATTTGTCTTTTGATATTACACTTATCTGTGGCTATATGTGAGATTTGTCTTCTTTATTTCACATATGGTGTATGTCTGGTTTTGTCCTTAAAACCGGGTGTGACACCTGCCATACCTGCTTAACACTTCTCTGTGGTTGTTGGCATCTCTTACGCCGCACGTGCTAGGTTGTCATCCCTAACACGATGTAAGAAATGTGGTTGTACTTATAATCATGGCACTTATAAAATATAAAAAGTTATCCACAAATGCATAGATAAATACTCCCATTGTAGCATTTCACCCAGGAAAGTTTCAGGTATCGTTACTTATAATTGTACCGATGGGACCTTCTAAACAGGGTTTAAAAGAGAAAGTTGATATGGCTATAAGAATTACAAATACATACTATAGATATAAATCAATTAACCACTTCTATCTAAACAGGGGTAAGGCAAATCATATTGATAATAATGATAATGAGATAAGATAGGGAATCCATAATTAGAGAGAACTCATAGGATCAAGTGGATACAGACTAAAGCAACACGGTTAGAGATTTAATTCCTAGGGTTATATCCTATCTACCAAGTCTCAGGGTTTCTAATCTACTCCTTATCATATATAGCATAATCAATCTTCCATCTAAACATAAGGAACATTACTTCAAGGAATTCAAGAACAGAGCAATCCTTCCCCAAGTAACCGGGTTCTACTTGTCCTAGATTTGGGGAGTGGACTACAGAGGACTCAATAAAGCTATAAAAGTCACCTTCATGATCTACCACATGGCTTGGAAAATAGGGTGCATTCGCAGGTAAATATAATCTAGACACCGCGTCTACATTACTTCTACCACCTAATCCAATCCATAGTTGAACTAGGCGCTCTACAAACTTATGTTTAAACTTATTATCAATCAAGACTATATCAAAGATAGAACTAGAATAACTTAAGAATGAAATAGACAAGAACATAATGATATTGAAGTAGAACAAAGTCATAATTACAAGATACAATGATAGAATTACCAAATCTCCTGACATCGATTTGAAATCCTGAGCCACGCTCAACTCTACTTGTATCTAGCTAAATCTAACCCTAAACTTGAAATAGAGCTCTAATCTTCTAATTAGAAACCCTAGATTTTATCTCTGGCCTTCTGAATGAGAGATCAACTGATAATGATTGTGATTCTCCTCCTCAAGGAGGGTCTGCCCCTGCTTATATAGTTCGGAGGGATGAACCGCAGCCTTCGGATCAAACCGACTTGAAACAATGGTTGAGATGCGTCGTAGAGGTCGGTTAGAGGCTGTCACGTGAAGCAAAGCTCTCTTCCTTGTGGGCCCAGGTAGGCCAGCCCCACCTATCAGCCGTCGAGCTTCTGTTTTGTTACCGTGTCCTCTGGTGTTCTCTAGAACCTTCCCGTCAATTCTTGCGGAATTCTGACTTGATTTGGTTCAGTTCCTTGGCTCCTACTCCTCCTTGGCTTATTATGTTTTAATCCCTAAAAATTCACAAATCACCAAAGCTATGGAAATTGTCATGTTAGTCCATAAAACTCTTGCTTAGTGATGGTTCCGGAGTATTCCAGAGAATTCCTAAGCGTATTCATCGGGGACTTTCTCATCGGGACTCCAAATATAGCAAATGATATGTCTGTTTCGATTGTCTCGACAAGATCTTCACAATGGTGTGATCTATTTTGTCATTTGAGATACTTTTATGTGGTGAAATATCAATAATTCTGCAAAAGAGGTGAGAGCAACACAACTCATGGAACTTGTCGGAATAAACCCAACAACTATGCATTAATAACCCTTTTACCATTATGTTGTGCATTAATTGAAGGTATAATGTTGACGTTAAGGACCGTCAACAAGCTCCCCCAAGCTTAACCTTTGCTAGTCCCTTAGCAAACTATCATAATAGATCAGGAGTTACTGTAATACTTTCACACCTTGAAAATACACATGCATTTCAAACAAGAATTCTTCTAGCAAACAATGGACAGACTGCTCAATCTTTTAAACTTACCCATATTACCTTCAACCATGGAGTTTATTGCCTTCACTTAGGTCTTGAGTAATTGAAAGATAGAACAATCTAGTCAAGCACTATCTCGAACTCTTTGATCAACGTTCTTTCTGGAGTTTTGCAAGGTTTTTGAAATAAAACTCAGAGATTCCTTTGCATGATCCTTTCAAGTCTCTTATTTGTGGTATTTATGGATTCCTTTACAAGGCAATAATGATGTTCAAGGATAGTTCAAGGATATGACATACTTACCTTGTATATATTGCCTAGTCAAAATGGGATCCTTAGAGGGGAGACCATACCCTTTGATCAAGATGTGCATGTGTGGTTTCAAATGAACAATATGATAGAGAATATTTGTAGAAGGGAGAAGGGGTGAAAGACTAATTCTACACTTTACACTCATCTTGAAATTTTGAAAAACATGGGGCTTCTCTCTTTTTTCCTTTTTTTTTCTTTTTCTTTCTTTTTTTTAGACAAGCAAAATAGCCCAATCTCTAATAAAAACTCTAAGAGAATAAATGATAACAGCTTGGAGCATTATTTTAAGAACTTGGGTAGCAGACAAGGAAAACCTATAGGAAATATTTTTGGTGTTCAGTCCCAGTGTAGAAGTAGAACATTTTTGAGTGGATCTAAATGGGTGAATATGGAGGTGCGTACTTCTAGAGTAGAAGTAGCAGGGGTGCAAATTATGAGTGTAATTTTCTTGATCTTGTGGGCATGACCATCCTCTCAACAAGGGTCTCACACGGGTTGACCAAACTCAACACAAAACAAGTAGCTATGAGCTGGTTTTCCTAGTCTAGCAATCATATATATAAGGCTGTGGTTGGAATTAAAGCTCTCATCATACAGGAACTCATCATGTGATAATTTTATGTTTTTAAAAATATAAATCTCTAGAATTCAAGTATATCTAGGAATAAGATAATAGCAGCTCAAACCTTTCTATATCATATCCATCAATTACCTAGACTTAGATTAAGAAATTGCCAACCAAAAGTTTCAGATTTAGGATAGATTCTCAAATCAGAACAATCATATCCAAAACTTAGGAGAATTCAAGGCAGAATACTAGGTATTTTTTAGGCATAGCATCTATTCGTCATTTCCATCATAGTTTCTACTTCAAGTTTTTAGGTTTTGATCTTTTTATTAAAAAGAAAGGAAACACTCTTTGTATTTGGTTTTTGTTATTTTCATTATCTAAACAGAAATTAAACAACCTATAGTAATACTAATAATAAGATAACTACCAGGGCTTTACTGGATACCTGGCTCTTGGGTTACCTCCCGGAAGGCGATGCACTTGAGATCTCCTATCTCAAGCTAGGTAGGAAAGAGAACTTGGGGGCTCCTCCCCTAAGCTTGTTGTTGTCAGTGTCGTAAATGTTGTTGAAGAAGAGACCTTGGGATCTTTCTCCAAGGGGTGTTACTGCGGTGGCAGCTGGTATGGGTAAAACTAAGGGATGGAGAAGAAGGTGTCCCAGTTCCATCCATCTCTAGCCTGGTTTTGCTGGATGTTATCCATGGCTACACCAAACTGGGCATTCCACTATTGCTGATCAGCAAGTCTCTGGTTAATATTGACTTGTTCTTCAGAGATGGTGTCCATTCAAAGTTTTAGGTGAGCCAATTGCCCTTCTACACCTAAGACAAAGTGTCTAGGTGGTTCTTGATGTCTTCATGATGGTTTAGGACGATCTACAGATCGTCTGGGCTGAGAGTCACGTGACCAGGACCTTCTGTGTCCCTCTTCAGAATCTGCTTGAGAAGATCCTGATGAATGATGTGATGGTGAGGGTGCCCATGGATGATGTTGTCTTGTTGTGCCCGGGTGATCGGTGTATGCAGCGTATCCTGGCCCTTCTGATGTTGGATCTACCCCGTAGTAGTGCATGGGTGGCGCATTCGCAAGTCGGGCAGATGTACTCCTCCTGTTCAGGGGTAAAGGCTACAAACCAACAAGATAGTCTCTAACGGCATAGATTACGAGCCCCGGGTTAGGAAGCGGGATCTCAGTAATCATACCATGATACCTCATAAAAATTGTATTGTTGGTTTTCTTTAAAATCTGAGCCTGCCTAAAGAAATCTAAATCCATTATTGAGCGAGGTGAGATGTGAGAAATAATGTAGTTATTTGTCAACCCTAATCTATTCGTGATGCGAAAAACAAAAGCTGTACATTCAATATCCCCTTTGATAGGTCCAAAAACTTCTAACCATTGGTGCATCATGGCTACAATAGGGGAGATCTTCCGTTTGGTCACAATTGCAAAAAGTATCTTTAACTCATCTTCCCTAATGGTCTGGGTTTTAGGTCTAGGGAATAGAGTCGAAGAAATAAATTTGTTAATAAAATAGAAGGTCGGTAGCTGAAGATCACTGTTTCTAGGTCTATGTCAATTATCTTTGTCAGAAATTTCTTTCCAAAACTGCTCTTTCTGAAAATCGAGAAGAGCAACATTGAAGTCAAGAACACAATCTGAATCAAACCCCAACAAATTGCTAAGTCTTCTCCAGGTGCAAGTAAACTGCCTATTAAACATGTGAAAACTCACCCCAGCCCTAGCCTCAAGAATTTGTAAGGTGCACAAAAATTCCATCGTGAGTAGCTTAACACCCGGTTCATTTATTGGAACAAGATTCCTCTAGCCTATTGCAGCAAAAATTGTATTGAACTCAACATCCATACATGTGTCTCATAGGAGTTGAGGATGGTACGCCAGTGTCAACTTGTATGCCCTGTCCTTGATATTTTGGAATTTGTCCTTCTTCATTCGGCCACATAGCCGGATATCCCTCTCCGCCATGAACTCGTTGATGGTGCCATCGATGGAAGGACGAGCTAGGGAGGCTCTTGATGACGAAGCAGGTGTGTCCGTGTCCATGTCAGAACCAACCCTCTTGGATTGGCTCCTAGTCAGACGCCCAAAACTGAGGAATGACATCCTGTCACACAAGGAGCAGACAAATACACAAAAAGAACTGCAAATATAGGTTAGGGTAATCAGTTAGGAGTCAGCTGTCCAGAAGTTAGTCATCCGAGAATTAGCCTAGTAGAGAGTTTCTAAAAATAGATTTTACAACACTTCTTCTCTAAACTTTTTTTAGGCCTAGTCTCAGAACTCTAATTTCTAGTAGTTCTTCCCTTCTCTCTACAAAACTCTCTTCCTTTCCAATGGTTTAGCTAGCAGAGCAGTTCGAAGCTGCAATTTTCTAGGAAAAGAAGGTAGGAAGGTTGATGTGTGAGAGGAGAAGGCAGCGGGAGATGGAAATTTATAGGGGAGGGGGAGACAGGCTGGCCAGTCTAGGGCCGGCCAGCCCCACTTTTGGGCCCTACTTATGGTCCTTATTCCTATTTGTCACACTCGGTTTTAAGGACAAAACCAGACATACACTATATGTGAAATAAAGAAGTCAAATCTCACATATAGCCATAGATAAGTGTAATATCAAGAGACAAATGCTTAATAAACATAACTCAATAGTATAAAATATACCTTAGAGAGCAACACAGCGGAAAGACAACTCCAAACACCGGGTGTAAACTTTACTCCAGGAACAAACTGACTGGTTGATCACAAGCCTATTAACTCCAGAGACTATCCTGGGGTGTGGAAATAGCAAGAGTGAGTCCATGTCGAACTTAACAAATATAACACAGGGTTCATGAGGCTCAAAAGGCTAGACACTGGTTTGACTGCATTTAGCTTTTAATTGTCACAATTTTATTACATGAGTAGCATCAAGTTTGCATTAATCCCACAATAGACATATGATCAATGTAAATATAAATAACGAATAGCAAAACACATATTAAACCAATAAATGTTCATCTATTCTGCGAAGGTCTAAGGCCGCTCGTATCCGTGAGCATGGCTAGTATACCAGTTTATTAAACTCTACGCAGAGGTGTACACTTTCACTGTGAGTCGTGATTACCCATATGCCCGGGATCGTGACTCCCAAAACACTTCCAAGGTGAGCAGGCAGGGAAACACTATGAAGCCTTTCAAAGGTTCGTCTAACAAGTTAGAGCCGCTAGGTTTCCAAAGTCAGTCTGTGTGATTCTACCATGCAGGGATCCACAGTCTGCTCTTCCCCATTTGTGCCACAAGGGTAACCTCTAACAATCTAGAAAAGGTCCTCATACTGAGCTAAAGCCAGAGCCATATAGCCCTCACAGTTGTACTGTAAATCCCGGATGTTCGTCCACAAATGAGTCCTTGTGGAGAGAAACTAGAGCACCAAAAATAACCCCATGCTCTAGCCCTCTTTAAACAGTAATCAAAATGTCATCTTTTAGTGTTGTTGCATATTCCATTAATCATATTACAAGATCATAGTTTATGTTCAGCGCTAGCAAAAGCTACCCAATCCAAAATCCCATAGGTGACAAGGTATAGATCAAAAACTAGGAAAATCCTTAATGGCATTCAAGATAGACACATATAATATGATTTTATGTGATTAAAGTGAATAGGACAACAAGGAAATCCCATGTTATACTTGTCTTAAATTGATATCCTTCTTTCTGTAGATTTGTCACCTCCAAAGAACTGCTTCTTGATTACCACGTAAATCTCACCGACTGGACATGATTATAAAGCACCACACAAGCATCCATACAATCATACACGAAGAAAACAATAGATCTATATTAGAATAGTACACCAATCATACAAAAATAAATAAAAGAGTTTGAAACACGATTCTACACATCGCTACGAACACAAAGTCGTGAAAAGCACGCTAATCGGAGCTACGGTTAAAAAGATATAACTACCGATAGATTTACCTATAAAACTATTAAGTTCATGTATCTTAATGGTATAAAAACATATATAAGATATTTTATAGAGATTATAATTTAAGTCAAATTTAGATTCGAATTATAAAACTAAAGTAAAATAAATCATATTTTATTTACAAAACCCAGTTGTATAATTGTCATTTAAGATATGATTCAAACCATGAAATTCCAATATTAGTGACATGATAAACACTGTTACAAATGTGTAGATCTCGTTGCTATGAATCTAACGCAACTTGAATGGCTTAAAACGGAGTTGAAACGTAGAAGATATGAAATAAACAAGATTTCCTCTATTAAA
Organism: Saccharum hybrid cultivar R570; assembly: GCA_038087645.1. Classification (NCBI taxonomy): domain Eukaryota; kingdom Viridiplantae; phylum Streptophyta; class Magnoliopsida; order Poales; family Poaceae; genus Saccharum; species Saccharum hybrid cultivar. Next base: position 11,685,124 of record JAQSUU010000520.1, read on the forward strand.
ATAATATATTAAATCTAATCACGAATTTTAAAAGTTGAAAACCTACTTAACAGTAGTATTAAAATGTAGATTATGAAATTACGAACCTAATGCAAGTTGAACGGATCAAATCGGAGTTAAAACGGAGAAGTTATGGCTAAAACAAAATCAGTGGCAATTCTGTAAATAGCTGAAAACATAATTTATTCTTAACCGAAACAAAATATGCTTTCAAATGAGGAAAACAAAATCTATAAACATATTTTGGACTGTGGATTTATTTTCCAAGAATACAGAGACGGCGGCGGACTTACTTGTTGCCGAGGAGAGTATGGCCGGGCTAGGCTGCGCGGCGGCGGCGGCGACGGCATCGGCGACGGCGAGAGAAAGAGGAGAAAAATATAATTTACTACACGAGAGATTTCCCAAACTAGGGGCTCCTCTATGGTAGTTTTGGTGTGCTTTGCCCAAGGGGTAGGTACGTATATATAGGGAGGAAAACTCTCCACCTCCATGTCAATTAGCGATATGGTGCTAATTGACGTTGCACCATCCACCTCCGCTAATAGGCCTAAGTAATCATTTAAGCCCATTAGTAAATAAATGTATGGGCCTTTGAGATTTATTAAGATTATTGCACATGGGCTTTGAGCGTTGGGGAAAATGAGAGATTTATTATTTTTGGAATTAATTATTTTCATGGATAAAATAATTCCAGAAAAAGTTCAGAATTATTATTTAAGCCGCGAAAAATACTCCGAAAGCTCCGAAAATTCGGGAAAAATTTCCAGAGACATTATAGAACATGAGGAACCCAAATAAAGTATTTGGATCTCATGATAAGATATTTTAGAGCATCTAAAAATTAGATTATGCTCACAGATAAGTGGAAACAGCCTACAGAAAAAGTCAGAAAAATTCCCGAGAAGTTTGTAGAGGTTGATTGACGGATGAGAAACAAGGAATTTGATTGTAGAAAAATGATATATGTATATCGGGAAAGGAAAATCGACCTAAACGCATTTTGAAAGAACAACTTGAATTTAGTTTGATCTTTGGTCAAAACCAAGCAATACAGAAACACAAATGCATCAGCATGAATGCATCAACAAGTTGCTAAACCTTCTGATAGATTTTAATTTAATGAAAAATATTATTTTCCTATGTTTTCATGAGCACAAAAATACATAATTAAATTATTTTAACTCTATTTCCAAATAAATAAATTTTAGGGTGTTACAATTCTACCCTCCTTAAGATGAATCTCGTCCCAAGATTCATAAGATGATGATAAAAGAGATAATGACACTCTGTCTTTATTTGATCCTTATTTTACAAATTACATCTTTCGTTGAGAGTCATGAGGCAGTTTCTCAGATCCTAACTGACTAATATGCCTAAGCAAGATCATCTCTCCTATTGAGCTCCTCCAAAGTTGTTTGTTCCTCTGCTATGACTTTCGTAAACTCATGATCCACTTTGCTATCCTCGGTGTATCTATCTTCTAATTGATCATTCTCGTCTTCCTCAGGTAAGAGTTGACCCCCTTGATACTCAATTCTTTTCCCTGATGGTGTTGTTAAGAGCATTGTGCACCGAGTACCATAAATCACTCCTTTGTGTGCATAGAGCCATCCATTACCAAGAACTACGCGAATTTTAAGTGACTCCAACACAATGAGTGTTGCGGTGAATTTTTCCTTATTTATGACAAGACTGACGTCCGGGCATATCTGATCTGCATGTATTTCTCTCACTGGGGTTTGAACTAGCAAAAGCCTCCTCGTTGGACACTTCACCATCTGGCACGTCTCTACCATGTCGACGGAAATGAAAGAATGCGAAGCACTAGGGTCAAATAGAGCAAAAACTTGTACTGAACTTACTTGAATATAACCTCCCACCACTTTGGTAACTCCATGAATTTTATCCATATCCACATTGCTCAGTCTTCCATTGACATAGTTTAGCTGCGCTTTGCTTCCTTGAGCAGGCTTCTTATGGACTTTCCTTTTTCGCTTTCATCGTTGTGGATTCTGACTTAGTTCACTCCCAACTTGCTCTGCAACGTTGTTGTTTTGATAGTGCTCAGCTTCATCATACCCATAACATCCTTCAATGGCAGAAACATCAGCCTTTTCCCACATATCAGTGTGAGACGTCATATAGGACTCCTGAGTCATGAGATACTACACTTCCTGTCATCAAGTGACCAACATCAGCAACACGAGCAAGTACAGATGATCATAATCATGAGCTATCTAAAGGGACAACTCTTGCCTCCATGGATCCAGAATTATCAACCTTGTATACAGACATTTTTGCTTGAGAGTGGCAACTAAATCATGGAGACTAACCAATACTTCCAAATAAAGAATTAAAACTTAATAAACCTTCTTTGCATTGGCTACCCCCCTTAAAATAAGGAACACCAATAAGGTAGCTTGAACCCTTTTTTTTAGATGAGCTAACTAGCATCCATATGTTCTAATATCCTAATGATTCTTTTGTGCATAGGTAGAAACAAGAAATCTGAAGTTTCTCGCGAGTAGAAAATCAGCAACGCGGTAAAACTGCCACAACTCTCGTTTTGTAATTCCAATGAAGTTCCACCTTATACCGTTGGAAAGCTTATGAAATTTCCTGAAACTTTCTTATATAACACTTTTCCAAATTCTGTAGATGACTTGGTCGAAAACAGCACATAACAGACTCTGTTCCAATTTTCAGATAGCACAGTTGCATCGTCTTGTGATTTTTGTATCTCCCAATCCAAAATAGCTATGAGGGTAGTTCTTGCATTTAGAGAAAGGTATTGAAGTCTACTTTTGTCTAGAATTTTCTCATGATTTTTGGTCTTTCAAGAACAGAGATATAAATTGATAAAGACAGGTTGCTCCGAAAGACAAGATATAGAAAGCAGGAGATAACCAAAACCCATATATTTATTTCATTAATCCTTATACCTTATACATATAAACTAAATGAAATCATGGACAAAACCCACAAGATCATTCCACTCATTACAACATTCCAACTCAAACATAAACATAAGCACAGAGCAACTAAACACTTAAAAATTCATAAGCCACACATTAAGACGACTCAACTTGGCTACTAACGGTTTTATTACACGGGACATAACTCCTATTTCTTAAACATGGTGTGATTGCAGCATCATCCGAAGTAGATAGCATCTCTTGCATTCCTTAGTCCTCTATAATGATATCTGAAATCCAGCATCCCTCTTTACCATTCTTAGTGTTCATACCCTCAGATGGGTCAACCTTGTATCCCTCAGGTGTAGGTTTAATACCCTCATACTCAATCCTTTCTCCTAAAGGTGTAGTTAGAAACACTGAACGTTGGGCATACTCAATCACTCCTTTACAAGTAGATAACCAGTCTATTCTAAGGATAACATCAATGCCCATTAATTCCAAAACAATGAGGTTTGCCTTAAAATTTACCCCCTTTATGTCAAGACTAACTTTTGGACATACGTGGTTTGCCTTTATTTCACCTCTTAGAGTCTTAACCATCACTGTTTTCCCCCTTGGAAGCATAAATATGTTATGATCTTCTACATATTGTCTAGATATGAACGAATGTGAGGCACTGGAGTCAAACAAAACCTTGGCATTTCCTGAACTTATAGGAATTGATCCAAACACGACCTCCTTAGCTCCAGGAATGGTGGTAATATCCACATGTTTCAACCTTCCATGGATGTAATTTCTCTTTAATTTATTTCCTTGCTCCTACTCCTTTTGGACATCCTGTCCTGGGTCTTGCTGTTGTTGATTCTTCTACGGGCAAGATTTGACATAATGTCCTACCTGCTGGCAATGATAACACTTTCTCTTAGCTGGATTTTTTGTGATGTCATACTCCACAGAACTGTTGCTTGGTATGCTGCTATCTTGCTAGCCATAAAAGTTCACCTTCGTCCCTTTGGCTTGTTTCTTAGCTCGTTTGGCCTTTCGGGGTTGATACTCCTTATAGGTAATTGTCCACCCATCTATGACTACCTCATGGGGAGTAGTTTTAGCTTGAGAGGCCTCTAACTCTTCAAGGTTTGGATTTATTTGACAAGGGATCAGAGCTGCATGTGACAATGTAGTATAACTCGATTGCTGATTGCTTTCTACAATTGGTTCTAGTGATATTGCCTCCTTCTTCTTGTCCATGTTGACCTCAAAATTTGGATCCACCTTGACTTTTCCCTTATTAGACTTGTTTTGAAGACAGGGAAAACCATAATGCTTACAACAGTGACATTGTTCCTGCCTCCCAAGTGCCTTGCTATCGACATCTTTATTGGATTTCATATTCTTCCAAGCTTCTACTACTTGTATCTTCTCTGGCCCCTTGGGTATGTTGGCCTGACCTTGAGATGAGCATGGTTCAGAATTTCCACATTGAGCCATTTCTTCTAGTAATTGGTTTTGCATTTCTAATGGCTTCTCGTCAAATGTGAGCAAGAACGACATAATTTAGTCCTCTTAACCTCTGAAGTCCACAGTCTTCTCGTTACGAGCCATCTATTATACAAGGGGAAAAGGTTCAAACTAGAGACAAGCTTTTTATAATAGAACGGGGATAGAATTAAGCATAACTTTGAGAAAATAACAAAGTTAAAGAGAAGGCAAGGAATAGGCAAAAATGAAAACATGCTAAACGTCCAGTTCTAACTAGGCTTGCGTCCTACAGTCAGCATTGCTCTGATACCACTCTGTCACACCTAGTTTTAAGGACAAAACCAGACATACACTATATGTGAAATAAAGAAGTCAAATCTCACATATAGCCACAGATAAGTGTAATATCAAGAGACAAATGCTTAATAAACATAACTCAATAGTATAAAATATACCTTAGAGAGCAACACAGTGGAAAGACAACTCCAAACACCAGGTGTAAACTTCACTCTAGGAACAAACTGACTGGTTGATCACAAGCCTATTAACTCCAGAGACTATCCTGGGGTGTGGAAATAGCAAGAGTGAGTCCATGTCGAACTCAACAAATATAACACAGGGTTCATGAGGCTCAAAAGGCTAGACACTGGTTTGACTGCATTTAGCTTTTAATTGTCACAATTTTATTACATGAGTAGCATCAAGTTTGCATTAATCCCACAATAGACATATGATCAATGTAAATATGAATAACGAATAGCAAAAACATATTAAACCAATAAATGTTCATCTATTCTGCAAAGGTCCAAGGCTACTCGTATCCGTGAGCACGGCTAGTATACCAGTTTATTAAACTCTACACAGAAGTGTACACTTTCACTGTGAGTCATGATTACCCATATGCCCGGGATCGCGACTCCCAAAACACTTCCAAGGTGAGCAGGCAGGGAAACACTATGAAGCCTTTCAAAGGTTCGTCTAATAAGTTAGGGCCGCTAGGTTTCCAAAGTCAGTCTGTGTGATTCTGCCACGCAGGGACCCACAGTCTGCTCTTCCCCATTTGCGCCACAAGGGTAACCTCTAACAAGCTAGAAAAGGTCCTCATACTGAGCTAAAGCCAGAGCCATATAGCCCTCACAGTTATACTATAAATCCCGGATGTTCGTCCACAGATGAGTCCTTGTGGAGAGAAACTAGAGCACCAAAAATAACCCCATGCTCTAGCCCTCTTTAAACAGTAATCAAAATGTCAACTTTAAGTGTTATTGCATATTCCATTAATCATATTAAAAGATCATAGTTTATGTTCAGCGCTAGCAAAAGCTACCCAATGCAAAATCTCATAGGTGACAAGGTATAGATCAAAAACTAGGAAAATCCTTAATGGCATTCAAGATAGACACATATAATATGATTTTATGTGATTAAAGTGAATAGGACAACAAGGAAATTCCATGTTATACTTGCCTTAAATTGATATCCTTCTTTCTGTAGATTTGTCACCTCTAAAGAACTGCTTCTTAATTACCACGTAAATCTCACCGACTGGACATGATTGTAAAGCACCACACAAGCATCCATACAATCATACACGAAGCAAACAATAGATCTATATTAGAATAGTATACCAATCATACAAAAATAAGTAAAAGAATTTGAAACACGATTCTACGCATCGCTACGAACACAAAGTCATGAAAAGCACGCTAATCGGAGCTACATTTAAAAAGATACACTACCGATAGATTTACCCATAAAACTATTAACTTCATGTATCTTAATGGTATAAAAACATATATAAGATATTTTATAGAGATTATAATTTAACTCAAATTTAGATTCGAATTATAAAACTAAAGTGAAACAAATCATATTTTATTTACAAAACCGAGTTGCATAATTGTTATTTAAGATATGATTCAAACCATGAAATTCCAATATTAGTGACATGATAAACACTGTTACAAATGTGTAGATCTCGTTGCTATGAATCTAACGCAACTTGAATGGCTTAAACGGAGTTGAAATGTAGAAGATATGAAATAAACAAGATTTCCTCTATTAAAATAATAGATTAAATCTAATCACGAATTTTAAAAGTTTAAAACCTACTTAACAGCAGTATTAACATGTAGATTATGAAATTACGAACCTAACGCAAGTTGAACGGATCAAATCGGAGTTAAAACGGAGAAGTTATGGCTAAAACAAAATCAGTGGCAATTCTGTAAATAGCTGAAAACGTAATTTATTCTTAACCGAAACAAAATACGCTTTCAAATGAAGAAAACAAAATCTATAAACATATTTTGGACTGCGGGTTTATTTTCCAAGAATACAGAGACAACGGCGGACTTACTTGTTGCCGAGGAGAGTATGGCCAGGCTAGGCAGCGCGGCGGCGGCGGCGACGGCGGCGGCGACGGCGAGAGAAAGAGGAGAAAAATATAATTTGCTACACGAGAGATTTTCCAAACTAGGGCTCCTCTACGGTAGTTTTGGTGTGCTTTGCCCAATGGGTAGGTACGTATATATAGGGAGGAAAACTCTCCACCTCCATGTCAACTAGCGATATGGTGCTAATTGACGTTACACCATCCACCTCCGCTAATAGGTCTAAGTAATCATTTAAGCCCATTAGTAAATAAATGTATGGGCCTTTGAGATTTATTAAGATTATTACACATGGGCTTTGAGCGTTGGGGAAAATGATAGATTTATTATTTTCGGAATTAATTATTTTCATGGATAAAATAATTCTAGAAAAGTCCAGAATTATTATTTAAGCCGTGAAAAATACTCCGAAAGCTCCGAAAATTCGGGAAAAATTTCCAGAGACATTATAGAACATGAGGAACCCAAATAAAGTATTTGGATCTCATGATAAGATATTTTAGAGCATCTAAAAATTAGATTATGCTCACAGATAAGTGGAAACAGCCTACAGAAAAAGTCAGAAAAATTCCCGAGAAGTTTGTAGAGGTTGATTGACGGATGAGAAACAAGGAATTTGATTGTAGAAAAATAATATATGTATATCGGGAAAGGAAAATCGACGTAAACGCATTTTAAAAGAACAACTTAAATTTATTTTGATCTTTGGTCAAAACCAAGCAATACAAAAACACAAATGCATCAGCATGAATGCATCAACAAGTTGCTAAACCTTCTGATAGATTTTAATTTAATGAAAAATATTATTTTCCTATGTTTTCATGAGCACAAAAATACATAATTAAATTATTTTAACTCTATTTCCAAATAAGTAAATTTTAGGGTGTTACACTATTCTATTCTGCTGCATTCTTAAGCTAAATTCTCATCCCTTTGTACGCGAATTTGATACAATGCAGCAAGAATGGTGGCAAGGCAAAGAATATGAGGTAAATTCTATGGTAGATCCCATGGAGTCTATGGACCCAAGGTGAGAAAATTTTTTACCAAACAGAGAATAAAATTACTTTCATGAAACAAATCTGCATGGAAAATTAGGGACAACATTTTTGAGCCACTACGGTAAAAATTCTTTCGGGTTCTCACTCCGTAAAAATTATTTACATGGGGCATAAATTTTTTTTTGATGTATTTTTTTTCATATAAATGCAGAAGATCAAAAGGTAAATATACTAAACAAATTACTTATGTAAGAAAGTAAATATGGATAACTACCGAGTTACCTTTCGTCGAGGGTTCAGAATTTTAGAGTCCACCGAACCGAACTTTCCCAAATTTTGTTACTCTTCAAAGGTGTCATCCTGCCTAGAGGATGATGTCCTTGATGACTAATCGTATCCTTCTTCACTTATCATATTTGCTTTTAGGTTCAACTCAGGCCTCGGTCTAAATGGGAAGCATTCCTCTCATCCATTAATGTTGAACTTGACTTCTCCAATTCCAACGTCAATGTGGGCATTTGTCGTGCTTAAAAAGGGTCTCCCAAGGATGAGTGATACCTTTGAGTCTGGATGCATTTCCAATACCACAAAGTTGATTGGTATGAAGAATCCTCTGATACTGACCGGAATGTCCTCAACAATTCCTATTGGGTAGCGGAGAGATTGATCGGCTAGCCGTAGGCACATTGATGTTAGGACAATCTTTGCATGCTGGACCTTGTCAAAAACTGACTTGGGCATCACACTAACACTTGCTCCAAGGTCACATAGCGCGTTATCGAAATGTTGGTCTCTAATTGAACAATCAATAGTGGGGCATCCTGGATCCTTCTTCTTCTCTGGTGACATGTTGAGGATGGCACACTACATTCTTTCGTTAACTTGTTTACTTTAGTGGTGGGCAGTGGTTGTTTGTTGTTGAGGATATCTCTTATATATTTTGCATAGGTGGGTACTTGTAAAGCGTCTAACAAAGGGACATTGATATATAATTTTTGAATTACTTCAACAAACTTACTGAACTGCTCATCCACCTTAGTTTTGCGCTTTCTACGTCCGAGTGGTAAGATGTTGGAGTCATGGAAATCTTGCATCATCTCTGGTACTAGTGGCTCCAATTCTTCAACCTCATCGTCCTTCTCTTCTGTTACTGTTGGGATTACTGGTGTTGCCTGTCTTCTTGTTGTACCTTTTGGATAAGGGGGATCACGAGTAGATCTGCCACCTCTTGTGGTTATGGATTGTACTTGACCAGGTGTTGACACTTCTTAACGTCACTCGTGTTAGGTTGTCATCCCCAACATGCCACCAAGAGTGTGGTTGTATTATACTTATGACATTTAACTAAATAAAGATATTATAGTATATATCTGCAAGCGCACAGATAAATACACCCATTGTAGCATTTCACCTAGGTTTTCCTAAGTATTGTTATTTATAATTTTACCAAGGAAAGGAAAATCAAAATAGGACTATATAAATAGTTACAATGGCAATAGAGATAATCATTTGCACTTACTCAATAATAAATATCAAAACAACTAATCACTTGTCATGAAAGGGGTAAGACAAATAAGATAAATGGTAAATGATAATCATGGGTATTCCAGAGACAAGAGGGAGTTAACATTATTCAAGTCAAGTAGTCATGGAGATTAATTTAGATATGTAAATCATAAGTGTTTCTTATTCAATCAGTCTATTAATCAATCTAGCTATACACAATCATCTATGATATAATCAACATGTCATTTATGAATAAGGAACATTACTGAGAGAAAAGTCAAGAACAGAGTAATGATCTCTTCCCTATAACCAGGTTCTACTAAGTTCTATACTCGAGGAGTGGACTACAAAGGACTCAACAGGAATGTCACACCCGTGATCTACCACATGGCCCGGAGCATAGAGTGCATTTGCAGACAAGCATAATCTAAGCACCACGCCTACAATATGCCAGCCACTCAATCCTATCCAGAATTGGATCAAGCTTTCTATGAACATATTCATAAACTCTCTACTAATCATATTCATATCAAGATGTAGAACAAGAACAATCTCAAGAACAGAATAAAGTTTAAATATAGAAATATATTGAAGTAGCATAAAGTCGAATGATGATTACAACGAAATTACCAAGTCTCCCATGAAAGATCCTGATCCCAAGCAGTTGCTTGACTCTACTTGAATCAATCTAGACTAAACTCTAAACTTGAACTAGAACTCTAACTCTCTTTCTCTCTGGAAATCCTAACTTCTGGCCTTGCCTTCACAAATAAGGAAGAGATGATCTAATTCTTCAACTGATTCCTTGAGAGGAGATCCTAGGGGTTGTTTATATAGCCCAGGGCGTGGAACCGCAGCCCTTGGATCAAACCAACCTTGGCGTGGGGTTTAGATTCATCCTTAGAGGTGGTATAGGTAGCTTGCAAGAGAAGGAGCCGAGGCGGCGCAGGGGAGGGCCGGTCGGCCTAGCCCTAGGGCCGGTTGGCCCCACCTGGCGGTGGGTTGGCTCGTGTCGCCTCGTGGAGTCAGTTTAGGTCTTCTAGAATCCCTATCCGCATTCGTGACATGGAGATTGGGCCGGTTGCTTCGGTTTCTTCCTTTGGAAGGAGGATCAATTCTGTATTATGCAGCTTAGCCCCTGAAAAACACAGAATCACCAAAACTCATGGAATTTGTTAGTTTAAACCTCTAAACCTACTGTGGTGATCCTTTTTATCATTTATTCCTCTTATGTTGATGGTTTAAAATGATAGTTAATTACCATCAACACTAGGGTTAGTGGTAAAAGGCAAAGCAGCAGTTAGTTGTGCCAACCAAGTTTCTATCTGACTATTATGATTGAGCTGATCTTTTATAGCAGAAAAAAGTCATCTAATTTAGCATTGTCACACCCATTTAACGACCAAATGGAGTGCATACTCTTATGTGTGCCTAGAGATCAATCACACATAAGTTAACAAATTATAAAGGATGTATCATCACAAATGTTATTACATCACGATTATTAATACATAGTCTTTACACAAATGTAGCGAAAGTAAAAATATAAATCTCTCATGGTAGCTCCAATCCCAGGCACATTGACTGGTTGACTGCAAGTCTAGTAATCTTCCGGAAAGTAGAAGTAGTCACTACTTGCACCATCTGTTACCCATCCGGAATTTTTATCCAAGTATGAAAAATAAACAAGCGTAAGTACATCTCGTACTCAACAAGTGTAACATGGGGTTCATGAGGCTCAAAGGCATAACATAGGTTTATCATCATGTAGCTTTTAATTAGCATTATTTCAATATATCAATAATATCAAAGAGTCTCAATATAAACAATAAACATATGATCCATGTGAAATGATTAACGAATAGCAAAAACACATTCATTATTAATGATCCACTATTCCATAAGGGTCCAAGGCCACTTGTGACCGTGAGCACGGCTGTTATAATAGTTTTACACTCTGCAGAGGTTGTACACTTTCACTATGAGTCATGTCGCTCATATGCCCGGGTTAATTACTCCCAAAACACTTCCAAGGTGAGCAGGTAGGGGAACACTATGAAGTCTTTCGAAGGTTCATCTAACAAGTTAGGGCCATTAGATTTCACTCGGCAAACAGATGTAGAGCCCCCCTTCCAAATGGCACAATAACACGTAGCCTATACTCATAAGGATAGAGGCCGCACTATATCCGATTTGTCAAGCCATTCTTACGCCAAAAAGGAATACCACTAACAAGCTAGAAAAGGTCCTTCTATATGACTAAAGCCAGAGCCATATAGCCCTCACAGTTGTACTGTAAGTCCTGGATGTTCGCTTACAGATAAGTCCTTAAGGAGAGTAACGAGAGCACCAAAATAATCCCCATGCTGTAGTCCCCTTTAAATAGTAATAAAAAGTCATCTTATAATGTTTATTGCATATTCCATTAGTCAAATTACATGATCATAGTTCATGTTAAGCACTAGCAATACTACTCCATGCAATATAATAGGTATCAAGGAATAAGATCAACACTAAGTCATCCTTAACAAGGAATATATGCATGATGATATTATTTGCTTAATGTGAATAGGACAACAAAGATAATCCCATGCTATACTTGCCTTGCTCAAACTGGTCCTGATGATCTTGCTCTTAGAAAAACTCCTGATCCCCAACGAATTGCTCACCGTCTATACTCGATCAACAATAGCAACAACATTCATCCAGAACAATCATGCATAAACAAACAAGACTATAATTAAAATAGTACAACAACAGTAATAAAAATAAGATAAAAAGTTTTTAAAACGAATCTACAACTCGCTAGGATCACACAGACACGAAGATCACGAAAAACAGAGCTAAAACGACGAAGTTATGAATTTACGAAGATTTCCTATAGAAAAGTAATTACTTTAATTCAAACTCGAAAAATAAAATGTCACAAACCTACTGAACAGTTCTACTAACATGTAGAGCTCGCAAATACAAACCTAACGCAATTTGAACGGGTCAAATCGGAGTTAAAACAGAGAAATTATGGCTAAAACAAACTCAGTGGCAAAATTGTAAATAAGTGAAAACGTATTTTTAAATTGACTGAGATCAAACTACGCTTTCAAAAGAATAAAATGTGATTCGGGAATATGCCTTGGACTGCGGGTTATATAATAGAAAAGCGCAGGGACTCTTTAGCAAAACTAACAACCGAACCGGTACCATCTAATCTCAGCCGTTGGATTTAAAACTAACGAATCGGATTGGATCGGTCGACGGCGGTGCTCCGGCCAGAAAACAGTCACGACGGCGAGTACCGCGGCGGCGCCATCACCAGAGAGTGCGATCTCGTGATTCACCGCGTTACCTCGCGAAAGAAAAGCACCGGGATGAAGTAGAGAACAAGACTAGCTCACCAAGGTAAGAGATGAAGACGGAGTTGGCCCGAAGACGGTGCGGTGCTCGGGATGGCGGACGGCTCCGACTGTGGTTCGAGTGGGGCCTCCTCGGGATGACTTCGGTTCGTTGCTTTGAGGTAAGATGGAGCGGAGGGGTGCGGCACCTCGTTTTTATAGCCCGGGAATGCGCTAAAGAAGGAAGGGAAAAGATACGGAGGCGGATTCGATCGGTGGAGCGATGGAAAGGAATCCGACGCCGACGTGGGAAGGAAGAAGGTGGCCCTGACGGGTGGGGTCACGGTGTCAGCAACGCACCATGAGAAGGAAACCGCGGCAGCAGCGCGCGTGCGAGCTGGGCTAGCCAGGCTCGGCCCAAGGCGGGGAAGCGGGGAAGCAGCCACGCGCGGAGATGGCCCACACGCGGAGAAGCAAGCAGCCGAGGCGATTGTGGGCTGCGGCTGAGCTGGTGGGCTGCTGAGCTTCACAGGCCAAAAGCTAGGGAGGAGAATAAAATCCCTTTTATTTTTCCTTTTCAAGTATTTCAAAGCATTTTCAAATGATTTTGAATCCTATTTTGAATTTGAATCAAACCACTCAATACAAAAATTCAAATGCAACAGCATGAGTGCACAAACATGTTTCTGCCCTTATATTTGATTTTAAGTTAATAAAAATTATTATTACTCTAAATTTGTATGCCCACCAAATTGCATTATAAAATCATATTTACCTACTTTTTAATATCCCAAAATTTTAGGGTGTTACAAGCATTTATATCCTCTAAAATTTTATCATTAGAGGCAAGCCTTTTAATAATGTTGTCATTAATTCTAGCCTGTTCTAAGATTAAATCTCTCAAGGGTAGTTGCTTGAAATTATAATTGCCTGAGTACTTACCTTGATGGGTAGATTCTTTCTGTTGATTCTATCCTTCCTTTCTTGATGTGGGAGGATTGTTGATGATGCTTGTATTTTCTTGATTGTCTAAGAATTCAATCCCTAGGTACTGTCACACCCATTTTTAAGGACAAAAATAGGATGCATAAAAGACTCATGTGCGCCCCAGGAATCGGTCGCACACATAAGTAGACAAATTACATAGTATCATCACAGTGCTTATTACATAGCGAATAAATATTTAACACATAGTCTTATTCAATAATTTGTAGTAACTAGTAGTAGATCTTCAGCGGAACTCCAAACACAGGGACACGGTTGACTGGTTGACACCAAGACTAGTACTCATTTTGATAATCATCATCATATTCTTCATCTGTTATGGTGGAAATAGCAAGAGTGAGTCCATGTCGAACTCCGCAAATACAACATAGGTTTCATGTGGCACAAAAGGCTAGACACTGTTTAACTATGTTTAGCTTTTAATCATCATATATTTAGCAATTGAGTAGCATCAAGATATTCCACTTCCCATTAATGAATCAATGATCAATTGTAATAATGATAATGAATAGTATTAACATGAGCATAATAACAACACCAGTAATTAAGCATGATATAACAATGGTGATCAGCTATCCGTAGATGTTCCAAGGCCACCCGTATCCGTGGGCACGGCTAGTATACCAGTTTTTAACTCTGCGCAGAGGTGTACACTTTCACTGTGAGTCATGATTTCCAAATGTGTGGGGAGATCAAACCCAAACACCGGAGAACCATATAAATCCACTTAAAGATTCATCTAACAAGTTGGGGCCATTAGATTCACTCGGCAGGTAGATGTAGGAACCCCCCTTTTCAAATGTCACACTTCCTTCACGGCTATACTCATAAGACTAGAGGTTGTCCTACACCCAACGTGGCAAGCCATTCTTACGCCATTTAAGGTAACCACTAACAAGCTAGAAAATGTCCTTTAAACAACCAAAGCTAGAGCCATATAGCACCCACAGCTGTACTGTATGTCCCGGATGATCACGTACAGATAAGTCCTTATGGAGAGAAACCAGAGCAACAATATATCCCCTTGCTCTAGCCCCCTTTTCAACAGTAATAAAATCATCTTAATGGTTGATTACTTAATTCATTAATCAAATTACAAGATCATTGTTCATAATTAAGCACTAGCAAAAGCTACCCAAATGCATCCCCAAGGTTGACAAGGAATCAAGGTAACAATCACTAAGTTATAATCTCTAAGGTTATCAAGGAAAACACATGCATATGTATGATAATGTCAGTGAATAGGTAACAAGCAGGGATGAAAACGGTACGGATATTTTCCAGTCGTATTCGAGACCAAATCCGTTTAGAGGGGTCTTAATTCATCTGTATCCGAGTCCGGATATTTAACATCCGATACCGTATTCGTATCCGAATATTTAAATCACATATTTATGATGTCGATATCTAATCATATACTATCCAGTATTTTTTATACTATCCGTATTCGAATCCGAATCCGGACATAAATATGAAAACAAATACGATATCAGTGATATCCGTCCGTATCCGATCCATTTTCATCCCTATATTATACTTGCCTTGATCAAAGCTTTCTTGTTGACCTTGCTGATCTGGCTCAAAATAATACTCCGGATCGTCAAGAAACTGCTCACCGTCTATACTCGATCACCAAACATCATCACACAATCATCCGAGCAATCATACACGAAGCAAACAAAGAAACATATTAGAACAGTACACCAACAGTAGCAAAACAGTATGAAAAGTTTGTAAAACTCTTCTACACGTTCCTACGATCACACAAACATAAAGATCACAAAATTCGGATTTAAAACGTGAAAGTTATGAATTTTCTAAGATTTCCTATAGATAAATAAATACTTTAATATAAACTGGAAAATTAAATTTTCCAAACCTACTGTACAACTATACTAACATGTAGAGCTCACAAATACGAACCTAACGCAACTTGAACGGGTCAAATCGGAGTTAAAACGAAGATTTTACGACCAAAACAAGTTTAGTGGCAAAACTGTAAATATCAGAAAACGTATTTTCAAATTACCGAGTACAAATACGTCTTCAAAACAAAGAAACGTACTTCGGGAATTACGCCAAGGACCGCGGGTTCTAATATAATGAAAGTCAAGGGCTCTTTAGCAAAATTGCGGCCGAAAGGGTATCTTCTAATCTGAGCCCTTGATCTAATCTTGGACGGCTGGTATCGTTTACAGATGAAAGAGAGAGAGACGCGGCCTCCTTCGCCAGCGCCGGCCGGTGGCCGCCATGGCCGGCGTCCATGGCTCGCCGGAGAGCTCTGGCTTCCCCGTTTTAGACCACCAAATGACTCGCTACCGACACCAATTGAATGCGGAGCTCAACGCGAACACCTCTACGCGGTTTAGGAGAGCTACGACGGACCGAGGATGGAACGTGGCTCAGTATGGCGGCGGCGCCATTGCCGGCTCACTGGAACTTCGCAAACTCACGATTCAAAGCACTAAAAACCTAAAGAAGAGCATGGGAAGGGAGAGAGAAGGGTGGCAATCTCACCAATGCAAAGAAGAGAGGCGCGGGTTCACCGGCAAGCTCCGATGACGTACAACCGCGACTTCCTAGGGTTTCAAACCGACGAAGCTCGGTTTCAAGCGGTTTGGCTCAAAGTTTAGATGGAAAACGAGGAGAGGGGGCAAGCGGCTACATGTTTATAGCTCCAATTCAACGTGTTCGGGTAGGAAATCCCGGTTTCCTCGGTGGATTCGGTTGAGGTCGAACTCGTCTCCGGCTCGGTCACGACGGAAGCGAGGAGGACGCGGCTGACAACGGGGTCCCACCCATCAACGACTCGGAAGAGAGGGACGCGCGGCCGCTGTTGCTCTCTGGGCCAGCCCACGCTGATGCGATGAAGAACGGAAGAAACGGAGAAGCGAGCTCGGGCGGCCCAACAGCGAGGAAAGGAAGAAGTAGGCCCGCTCGGTTCGGCTCGGGCGGGCCTCCAGGCCACCGGGCCGCAGGTAAGGAGGTAAGTTCATTTTTTTCTTTTCTTTTGTAAATTTGTTTTCCAAAGCCATTTTGAAATGAATTTTGAATTCAAATCAAATAAAACTAAAACCACACCTCAAAATAAATCAAATGCAACAGCATGAATGCATCATCAAATATTCCACATATTATTTTAAATTTGTATCCCCATTAAATATTATCTAAATCATTTAAACTCATAACTAAATCTCTTTTAACTCCAAATTTCTTCTAATTCAAACTTTTAAGATTTTTGGGTGTTACAAATTCTACCCCCCCCCTTAAAAGAATCTCGTCCTCGAGATTGGACTGCTTACTCAAATAATTGCGGGTATGATTTCCTCAATTCATCCTCTCTTTCCCAAGTTGCCTCTGCCTCTGAATACCGATTCCACTGAACTTTGCACATCTTAATAACCCGACTTCGAGTAACTCTTTAAGCAGTTTCTATAACCTTAACTGGAAACTCTTCATATGTAAGATCCTCCTTAACAGTCAATTCATCCAAAGGTATTTGCTCCTCAGGCACACGTAAACACTTCTTGAGTTGAGAAACATGAAACACATCATGTACTCTAGACAAATTTTCAGGCAACTCTAATTGATAAGCAACCTCACCACGTCTATCGATAACTTTAAATGGCCCAACATACCTTGGTGCTAACTTGCCTTTCATGTTAAATCTCTTCACACTTCTCATTGGTGACACCTTCAAATAAACATAATCGCCTACCTCAAAAACTAAATCCCTTCTCCGATTGTCAGCATAACTCTTCTGAGGAGATTGCGCTACTCTCAAATTCTCACGAATCACTCGCACTTGATCCTCTACATTTCTAAGAAAATCTGTACCAAATACCTGAGACTCACCCATCTGATCCCAAAAAAATGGAGTTCTACACTTACGTCCATACAAAGCTTCAAACAGTGCCATCTTAAGACTCTGTTGATAACTATTGTTGTAAGAAAATTCTGCATAAGGCAAACTCTTATCCCAACTAGTTCCATATTGCAATGCACAAGCTCTCAACATGTCTTCTAATATCTGGTTGGTCCTTTCAGTCTGCCCATCTGTCTGTGGATGATATGTTGTACTAAAATTCAACTTTGTACCTAAAGATTCATGTACAGCCTTCCAAAAATGTGACGTAAACTGCAAACCTTGATCAGACACAATCTTCTTTGGAACTCCATGTAAAATACGATCTTCTCCATATATAATATAGCTAGTTGTTCCCCAGTATACTTAGTTTTAACTGGTATAAAATGAGCAACTTTAATCAACCGATCTACTATCACCCAAATAGAATCATAACCTCTCTGAGTACGAGGTAACCCCACTATAAAGTCCATACCAATTTCCTCCCACTTCCATTCAGGAATATTCATTGGTTGCAGTAATCTAGCTGGTCTCTGATGCTCAGCTTTCACTCTCTGACAAGTGTCACACACTGCCACATACTCAGCTATATCTCGTTTCAGTCCAACCCACCAGTACTTCTGTTTGAGATCTAGATACATCTTAGTACTTCCGGGATGAATAGAATAAGCTGACTCATGAGCTTCACGAAGGATTCCCTGCCTAATGGACTGGTCCTTAGGTACACACAACCTATTTCCAAACCACAAAATCCCATTATCATCCATTTAGAACCCTGGTGACTTACCAATCACTATATCCTCTGCTATCTTCTTTAATTTCACATGCTTCAACTGACTCTTGTATATTTCTTGCTCCAATGTAGGTTCTATTACTAATTCCATTGTATTAGCAACAATTCCCAAATTCAGATATGCAAATTCAGCACACAACTCACTTGTCATGGACAACATTTGCATCCCATTAGCATAACTCTTTCTGCTAAGAGCATCAGCTACAACATTAGCCTTACCAGGATGATAGTGTATCTCTAGATCATAGTCCTTGATCAACTCCAACCATCTACGTTGCCTCAAGTTTAGATCAGACTGTGTGAAAATATACTTCAAACTCTTATGATCAGTGTATATATCACTCTTATGTCCAATAAAATAGTGTCTCCAAATTTTTAAAGCATGAATTACAGCTGCTAACTCCAAATCATGAGTAGGATAATTCAGCTCGTGCTTTCTCAACTGCCTTGATGCATAGGCAACAACTCTACCTTCTTGCATAAGAACACACCCCAAACCTTGACGAGAAGCATCGCAATAAATAAAAAACTTCTTACTTAAATCTGGCAATACCAAGACAGGTGCAGTAGTCAATCTCTCCTTCAATTCTTCAAAACTACCTTGACATTGATCAGACCATACAAACTTGGCATTCTTCTCTAACAGAGATGTCATAGGTTTAGCAAGTTTAGAAAACCCTTCAATGAACCGTCTATAATATCCAGCTAAACCCAAGAAACTATGAATCTCTCCCACATCAGTAGGTGGCTTCCAATTCAAAACATCCTTTACTTTGCCTGGGTCTACTGATATTCCACCATTAGAGACAATATGACCAAGAAAAGAGACTTCCTTCAACCAAAACTCACACTTACTTCGCTTAGCATACATCTTATGCTCTCTAAGTTTCTGCAATACCAACCTCAGATGTTCAGCATACTCTTTTTCCGTCTTGGAAAATACCAATATATCATCAATAAATACCACCACAAACTTATCAAGGTACTCCATAAACACCTTATTCATCATGTACATAAAGTAGGCAGGTGCATTGGTCAAACCAAATGACATAACCGTATACTCATACAAACCATATCTCGTAGTAAAAGCTGTCTTTGGGATATCAGAGGCACGAATCTTCAATTGATGATATCCATAGCGCAAATCGATCTTAGAGAACACACAAGCACCTCTCAACTGGTCAAACAAGTCATTAATTCTGGACAAAGGATACTTGTTCTTGATGGTTACTTCATTAAGCGACCAATAATCCACACACATTCTCTAACTACCATCTTTCTTATCAACAAATATAACTGGCGCACCCCAAGGTGACGAACTAGGACGAATAAAACCTTTATCTTGTAATTCCTTAATTTGTTTCTTAAGTTCTTCTAATTCATCTACTCCCATTCTATATGGTCGTTTAGCTATGGGTGCAGTTCCAGGTAATAATTCAATAAGAAATTCAATGTCTCGATCAGGTGGCATACCTGGCAAATCATCGGGAAAAACATCTAGAAAATCATTGATAACTGGATTCTTTTTACTAACATCATCAGCAAGCTAATTCACTACAGCTGTTGGTTGCTTCTGCACTGCTACATCCACACTAATTTTCTCTCCATTAGGTGCATTCACAACTACTACCTTCTACTGACACTGAATCACTGCCTGATTTTGTTTCATCCAATCCATTCCCAAAATCACATCAATACCAGATGTCCTCAACACTATGGGAGTTATCTTAAACTCTACCCCCCTTAAAACCATACTAACTAGAAGACATCTATTAGTGGTTTGCATGGTACCCCCAGGTGAATTTACTAAGAGAGGTTCTTTCATGGCAAGCATGGATACACTATGCATCTTAACAAAAATGTTTGAAATAAAGGTATGCGAAGCTCCAGAATAAAAAAGAATGGTTGCAAGGGTAGAATGAACATTGAACGTACCAAGCATTACTTCAGGCTCCGTCTGTACTGTTTCAGTAGACACATGATGGCGGCGGACCGAGGAAGGAACGTGGCTCGGGATGGCGGCGGCGCCATTGCTGGCTCACTAGAACTTCGCAAACTCACGATTCAAAGCACTAAAAACCTAAAGAAGAGCATGGGAAGGGAGAGAGAAGGGTGGCAATCTCACCAATGCAAAGAAGAGAGGCGCGGGTTCACCGGCAAGCTCCGACGACGTACAACCGCGACTTCCTATGGTTTCAAACCACTGAAGCTCGGTTTCAAGCGGTTTGGCTCAAAGTTTAGATGGAAAACAAGGAGAGGGGGCTAGTGGCTACACGTTTATAGCTCCAATTCAACGTGTTCGGGTAGGAAATCCCGGTTTCCTCTGTGGATTCAGTTGAGGTCGAACTCGTCTCCGGCTCGATCATGACAGAAGGGAGGAGGACACGGCTGACAACGGGGTCCCACCCGTCAGTGACTCGAAAGAGAGGGACGCGCGGCCGCTGCTGCTCTCTGGGCCGGCTGACGCTGACGTGATGAAGAACGGAAGAAACGGAGAAGCGAGCTTGGGCGGCCCAACAGCGAGGAAAGGAAGAAGCAGGCCGGCTCGGTTCGGCTTGGGTGGGCCTCCAGGCCACCGGGCCATAGGTAAGGAGGTAAGTTCATTTTTTTCTTTTCTTTTATAAATTTGTTTTCCAAAGCCATTTTGAAATGAATTTTGAATTCAAATCAAATAAAACTAAAACCACACCTCAAAATAAATCAAATGCAACAACATGAATGCGTCATCAAATATTCCACCTATTATTTTAAATTTTTATCCCCATTAAATATTATCTAAATCATTTAAACTCATAACTAAATCTCTTTTAACTCCAAATTTCTTCTAATTCAAACTTTTAAGATTTTTGGGTGTTACAGGTACTTTCCACATCTATTCTGAACATCGAAGGCATCTTGGATAGCTTGATGATCTCTTTTGTAATTATCCCTCTAATCAAGCCAATCCAACAGCACATCCATCTTTATTGTTAGTGCACAAACTTCTTCTAGAATTTCTTCAATCTTCTAACAGCATTGATTATTGTCTGGCTTCTAGCTCTGATTCTTGGCTATCTTCTCCAAAAGAATTTCAGCTTTTCCAAGTGTGAGTGACATAAATGATCCTCCAGCAGTTGCATCTACTTGTTCATGAGATTTCTAGATAAGTCTATTGCAGAATCCTTGTATGAGCAACCAATCTTCCATTCCATGGTTTGGGCATTCTAGGATGTATTCCTGGAAATGTTCCCATGCCTCTACAATGGTTTCTTCTTTTTGTTGCTAAAAGTTGTAGATTTTTCCTCTTAAGGCATTGGTTTTGCCTATAGGGAAAAAACTTTGATAGAAAGGCTTTTGAACACTTGTCCTAGGTATTAATGTCTACTTTATGATCATAGAACGACTACTTTGCTTTTCCCTCCAAGGAGAATGGGAATAACCAAAGAAGTATGATGTCTTGGGCAACATCCTTGATGATGATAGTGCTTCCAATCTCTAGGAAATCCTGTGGATGGGCAGTAGCATCTTCTTGTGCCTTTCCGCTGAATGTAGTAGCTTGGACTAGGTTGATGAGGCTTAGTTGGAGTTCAAACTCTAGGTTATTCGTTTGAAGTGTGGGCTCAACACGAATGTTCCCAGAGCTTGGAGCAAAGAACTCTTGCAAAGTCTTTTCAGCCATTATCTTCACCACTTGTGTTGATCTCTAGGTTGAGTTGATTTCTGATTAGATGTTGATTGATCACAACTGAACCTGAATTACCCTGCATAAGATATAAACAAAAATAGGGCAAGGGTAAGCCTAAAAAGATAGAAGTACTTGGTTAAGATTTTTATCTATGAGTATATATTTGATGTATTCTTCTGATAGCCATATAAATAATTCCTATAAAAAGCTCCCTGGCAACGACGCCAGAAATGCTTGTTGACATCTCTTACGCCACACCTGCTAGGTTGTCATCCCTAACACGACATAAGAAATGCGGTTGTACTTATAATTATGACACTTATAAAATATAAAAAGTTATCCGCAAGTGCACAGATAAAATACTCCCGTTGTAGCATTTCACCCAGGAAAGTTCTAGGTATCGTTATTTATAATTCTACCACTGGGAGCTTCTAAACAGGGTTTAAAAGAGAAAGTTGATATGGCTATAAGAATTATAAATACATACAATAGATATAAATCAATTAACCACTTCTATCTAAACAGGGGTAAGGCAAATGATATTGATAATAATGATAATGAGATAAGATAGGGAATCCATAATTAGAGAGAACCCATAGGATCAAGTGGATACAAACTAAAGCGGCATGGTTAGAGATTTAATTCCTAGGGTTATGTCATATCTACCAAGTCTCAGGGTTTTCTAATCTACTCCTTATCATCTATAGCATAATCAATCTTCCATCTAAACATAAGGAACATTACTTCAGGGAATTCAAGAACAGAGCAATCCTTCCCCAAGTAACCTGGTTCTACTTGTCCTAGATTCGAGGAGTGGACTACAGAGGACTCAATGAAGCTATAAAATTCACCTTCATAATCTACCACATGGCCCAAAAAATAGGGTGCATTCGTGGGTAAATATAATCTAGACACCATGTCTACATTACTTCTACCACCTAATCCAATCCGGAGTTAAACTAGGGGCTCTACGAACTTATGTCTAAACTTATTATCAATCAAGACTATATCAAAGATAGAACTAGAATAACTTAATAACGAAATAGACAAGAACATAATGATATTGAAGTAGAACAAAGTCATAATTACAAGATACAATGATAGAATTACCAAATCTCCTGGCGTTGATTCGGAATCTTGAGCCGCGCTCAACTCTACTTGTATCTAGCTAAATCTAACCCTAAACTTGAAATAGAGCTCTAATCTTCTAATTGGAAACCCTAGATTTTCTCTCTGGCCTTCTGAATGAGAGATCAACTAATAATGATTGTGATTCCCCATCTCAGGGAGGATCTGCCCCTGCTTATATAGCCTGGAGGGATGAACCATAGCCTTCGGATCAAACCGACTTGAAACAATGGTCGAGATGCATCATAGTGGTCGGTTAGAGGCCGTCACATGAAGCAGAGCTCTCTTCCTTGTGGGCCCAGGCTAGCCGGCTAGACATGTGGGGCCAGCCGGCCCCACATGTCAGCCATTGAGCTTTCGTTTTGTTCCCATGTCCTCTAGTGTCCTCTAGAACCTTCCCGTCAATTCTTGCGGAATTCTGACTTGATTTAGTTCGGTTCCTTGGCTCCTACTCCTCACTGGCTTATTCTGTTTTAATCCCTGAAAATTCACAAATCACTAAAGTTGTGGAAATTGTCATGTTAGTCCATAAAACTCTTGCTTAGTGATGGTTCCGGAGTATTCTAGAGAATTCCAAGGCGTATTCATCGGGGGCTTTCTCGTCGAGACTCTAAATATAGCAAATGATATGTCCGTTTCGATCGTCTCGACAAGATCTTCACAATGGTGTGATCTGTTTTGTCATTTGATATACTTTTATGTGGTGAAATATCAATAATTCTGCAAAAGAGGTGAGAGCAACACAACTCGTGGAACTTGTCAGAATAAACCCTATAACTATGCATTAATAACCCTTTTACCATTATGTTGTTCATTAATTGAAGGTATAATGTTGACGTTAAGGACTGTCAACAGTGGTTGTGTCTTGGGCTATTTGTTTTCAGTGTATCTATGCATGTTGAACCCATTGAATGGGCATCTCATCGTTTGTCCTTGCATATGAAAACTAACATGCCTTGACCCCATGTGTAAGACTGCATTTGTAGTGTTAAGAAATGGTCTTCTAGGATTAGGGGAACTTGCTTGTTGTGGACCATGTCTAGAACAACGAAGTCCGTGGGGATGAATGTGTCTTGAATCTTCACCAAAATGTCCTTGGCTACTCCCTTCGGCTTTTCATAGTGATTGATCCACCATCTACAATAGAAAATGTGCAGCGGACAAAGGTCCACCTAGTATATTATCATATGTGTACCTTGGACATGATGTTCATGCTTGCTCCAAGGTTGCAGAAGGTGTTGTGGAAGACATGTGGGCCAATTGAGCATGTGATTGTCAGGCGGGTAGGATCTTCTTTCTTGGTGATGAGTGGTGATTCTATGAGATGATCGTGGCTTTCTCAACATAGAGGCTTACTGAACCTCGTTGAGACCATTTTAACAGATTCAAGAGAAGTTTCAAGTTGCCCCAAAATTTTCCCCAAATTAGCAACAGGTATAGCGACAACGAACTGAGCTAACTATGTTTCTATCCTTTTATTAAAGCTCAGTTGGTTTTTGATAGAAGAAGTTAAACCTTCTATTTTAGAATTCATAAGGTCAAGTATTTTATCATTAGTTTTCAATTTTTCTTTAAGATTTTCAATTATTTTTGCTTGGCTTAAGAATAAATCTTTCAAGGAAGGTTCTTTTGAATTGTAAATTGAGTTCAAGTTCAAATTACCTCCTTGATGTTGTGGGCATGACTGGTGATTCCACCGGTTCTGGCCTCCTAGTTGGTGGAACCTGTTGTTGATGTAGGCAGTATTTCCACGGGTCTCGGGGTAGTCGTTCCCTGAATGGCCGACATTGCCACAGACTTCACACATCATATGTGAGTCCATGGCCTTGACGATGTCATACATTACTTCTTTTTCGATAGCACGCTCATCAAGCCTTTTTAGGAGGAGGTCCATTCTTATGACAAGCACATCTGTCTCCTTCATAGTATACATGTCATCTTGTTGATTGGGCTGGCTTTGCTCTTCGCCCCACCCATGATTGGCTACCATCTTGTCGATGAGAGCTGTGGTTTCATCAATGGTGAGTGAGAGGAATGCCCCTCTAGCAGCGGCATCAATGTGCTCCTTTGACATGGGTGTTAACCCATCATAAAGTTCTAGAGCACGAGCCACTTTTCCATCCCGTGGTGTGGGTGTAACACTTCAAGTGTTTAGTCCTTAATTGCATTGCATTTGCATGGCATAAGCATAAGCATGCATCATTCATGTTTGTTATTTTATGTGATGCAACACAGGTGATTATTCTAGGGTTTGTTTGATTTATTTCATGAAGTATTTGATAGTTGGTGTAACAAAAAGGTAAGGTAGCCAATCATGACCTACAACACCTTAGTTATACTTAGGGTAACATTTGGAACAAGGTTCATGTTGACCAAAATTACAAATTTGCCCTCCAAGAGAAGTTTGACCACCATTTGACCCTAGAAGGCTCTAGTTTGACCAATTAAAAAGTCTAATTTAGAGACCTTGCATGGAAGAGCACCCTTAAGTAAAGTTGTAGAGAATTTCATGAGGAACAAAAGTTCTAATATGGCCATCTCATGAAAATGACCAGAGCATGCTCAAAAATGGCCCACAAGTCAGCTTGAGTGGGAATCAACACTTAGAAAAATTCTAAGTCTGGAAATTGGACTTTTCAGTTTCACTGTACCTCACTTTAGCAACTTGTAACTCACAAACTAGGCCAAACCAGTCTTAGAGCCAATTGACAAAGTTGTTGTCCACACATAGCTCTCCAACATTGTCAATATCACCATCACCTGGTTCTCAATAGTTTAGGAGATATAATGTCTTGAAGTTAGGGTTTCAGTCGGCTTAGTGACTGAAACTGGGTTTCAGTTTCCAAGTACACTAGTTTGGAGCCCTGTAGTTTCAAATCCAAACCGAACTAGCTCATGGTGCCTTTTACAAACTTGTAGTGCTCACATAGGTCTACAACTTTGCTAATTGGAGGTTTCACTAATACGAGCTGGTTTGAGAGTAAATCGTCGACGAAACTGCCCTGTCAGTCGGTCTTTGGAGGCGCGGTTTCAGTCACGAGCTCGAACTCCGGTCTGTCGTGGCGCCCAGGCAGAAGAACGTCGCCGCGTGTCGACCGAGCGCTGCCATCGCTTCCACGCCGCGAGCCCAGGCGCGGAGATGAAGACCGAGCCGACACCTCCACCCCCACACTCGCGCTCACTCTTCTCTCCTTCACTCTCGCTCTGGCCGGGTTCACCGAGGCGGAAAACGGAGGCGCCATTGTCGCCGCAGCCCGCCCCGTGCTTGTGCAAGCTCACCGTCGCACCACCGTCCTCCAAATCCCGTCCACCGCTCCACCAGATCCCCTCCACCTCCTCCAACCGTTGCTTGACCGGATTGTGTAGAGGTGAGGGCGAATTTCGGTTTCCGCCACCATGAGTCCTCGCCGGCGCACTGTCCGCGCGGCGGCTCACCGTGGCCAGCTCCCTACGGTCATCCTCCATTCTCACTAGTACATGTTTTGGGTTCCAGGTCGGTAGAGAAGCCTAGGTGATGACGTTACCGGATGGGATGGCCGGTACACGTCAGAACACCGTCGTGCGCCGCCGCGCCATGGCCGCCGGTGCGGTGCTCACGTGGCCAGCGGCACTTGCTCCACCTCCGTCCTTTTCCGTGGCATGGAGAGGTCCGCCATGTCCTCAGGAAGCCGCAGCACACCTCACTTAGGTCCCTAACCCCCGGAGCTCGCCGGACCACCACCGGGTGCCGCCTCCGAGCCGCGGTCGCCATGGCCGTCGTAGCTAGGGTAGGAAAGGTTCAGCAAATCTAGGTTTGGTCGATGCGGGAAGTCACGGGGAAGCCGTTGGTGCTCCTTTCGTCGCCGAAGGCGCCGTCATCGGCGAGCTTGAGCTCGCCGGAGTCGCGGCCGTCTTCCCCCTTTCGCTCTCTCTCTCTGGCCTGCGGGCCCGCACTGTCAGCGTCGCGCGCGCGGGCGGGGCGCCGAGGCAGGCCGCGCGCTGGCTGGGCCGCGCTAGCAAGCCGGGCCGGCCCAGTTTCATTTGGGATTTATTTCATTTCTTGATTTTTGTCACAGTTTTAAGTAAGGTTTGGAAAAATGAAGATCTAGGGTTTTACTTGCCCAAAAATTGTGAGATAAATTTTGTTAGGATCTACATGATGTGGAGTATTTTAGAAAAATATAAATCTGGTATGTGATGTTTAGTTTTCTGAAGAATTTAATAGATCTTCCAAATGTGTTTTGGAATGCATGCAAATTTGTTAAATTTATAACTTGAGCTGTAGTGTTCCATAAATCATGAAATTTGGTGGGTAGGTTACTCTATGCTAGCCCTAGCTCTGGTAAAAATTTGGGCGTCAGTGCTTAAGTACTTTTCAAGTTATAATGCTATCTTTTTATTCTAGGAAATATTTAAATGAATTTTTGTAATTTTTTTCTACATGTGCAATGTTCATATAACTTTTTGGAGAATGTCTTGGTACCCTAGACTGTCCATGAAAATTAAGAAATCTGTTGTTTGACACTTTTTACTATGCTTTGTTATTTATACAAAAATCAGCCTTTTTGGCTTTGAAATTTTGTGTAGGAAGTTCCTGTGAATAAATTGAGTTCAAAATTTTTCAGTAGTCTCTTTGTGGGTCAGAGAGTCCCCTGTAAATTTTGTAGAATTTTTGGAGTAGTTTACATATATGTTTAAAATTCCACCTAATTAATTAAGTAAAATAAGAAATGAGTATAAATAAATATTCTAGGTGAGCACACCTTACTTTCTGGTGTTTTTGTGACATTTGTGAACTTTTAGTAGTATTAGTTTGGTCTTAGAGAATGTTGGTCACATCAATAAATATTTAACCTTTGTAATTTTTAGGTTTTCTGGATAGCTAGTAGTAATTCTAAATTTGGCTTTGATAAAGGTGGTTGCTGAAAAACTTGTAAATACCAAAGTTGTAGTAAAATTTGTAAACTAGCTTGTGTCAAAATTTGGAAGCATTTGGCTTAGTAGTTTGAGAGTTACTGTTGTTTAATGTGGCAGTTCAAAATCTGCTACTCTCTGTTTTGAGAGGACAGATTCTGGAACTTGTGAAGTTTGACATGGAAAACTTAGGAGTTTGGAGTTGAGGTCTGAAAATGAATTGTAGTGCATTTCTTAGGCTTTCTAGATTTTCTTAGATCATATCTTTTGGAATTGTAAATCTCCAGTTGTGATAAAAACAAGTAGCTGCTGTCCAGAATGCTTACTGTGGTGTTTTGCTGATTTATATGGTGTGATATCCTAAGACATGCTACTTTTGTAATTGTTAGGTGTTAGGGCCTTAACTGAGGATGAGCAGCTTTATCTTAGGTTAAGTAGATTAGGTGAGTATTTCTCTACCGGAGAGGAAATTTGCACCTACTCTTTTGAAGTGATTTGATTAGAGCGTTAAATTGTTGTAATGCATTTCATTCCGAGCATATTGCATCTTTCATTATGCATCCATGGTATTTATTGTGCATTCATACAATAGGTGTACCGGAGGGGGTAACTCTCCTCGAATTCGAGCCTGTAATTCCGGAGGAGAACCAGGAGCAGCAGGAGCCCGAGGATCCAGCAGGCGAAGGAGACGCCGCTGAAGACTTGTCGGAGTGCCCTGACCACCGGCCTTCAACTTTTCTGAAAGGCAAGCCCCGGTGCATGCTGAACCTACTGTTTTATAAATTAATCTTGAGTACTTTTAATTGTTTACTGCATTAAGTTGTAGGAGTTATATGAAAACACTTGTTGCATTATACCTGTCCTTGTCCAGATATCGTACTTAATCCTATATTAGGTTAGGCACATGTCAATGCTTAGCCCTGCTTAGTTCGGTAGAAGTCGGGTGATTTCCGGTCATCCGCGAGATGTAGGAAGGAGTCACGAGTGGCTTTATGGCTATCGTGGATGGAACCATGCCTTAAAATGAAATTGAGACCGGGCGGGAGTTCGATAGTACAGCCGCAAGACACTTCACGTCTTGGGTGTGGAGCTATGCCCGTCTGAGTCGTTTAAGGACCGATTCGCTGTACGTCCTTGAGTCATGTTGAACGCAGTCTAACACTTAGTTGGCCGGATAAGTCGTTCCGACCGCGAAGTCGAGTAGTATGGTTCAGGCCGGGAATCGAATGGTAGGTTGCATCTTGGAGGAGAGAAAGGATGTGCTTGGGGACATTGGCGTGAGACCAAGGGGGGGTTAGAGTCCCTATCACCTGGCAGAGTGTCGCCCTTGGGGACGCGACATTATTCGGACCCGCGATTCCTGAACTGTACGAAAGATGACCTGAGCAGCCCTCGCCAGGCGTGACTCGGTGAGTGTTAGAAATACCCCTCCAGCTGGATAGGAATTCGATTCGAATCGCCGTCGCTCCCGGTTAGTGAGCACTTGACTTGAGCAGCGGCAACGTAGATCTCATTAAATGAACTGGTGGTTAAGGGAATGAAACAATGTTGCCACAATTCATACCTGCTCTGAATATAATGATGATAATTGTTTGATTACAACCAAGTGCATGTTTAGTACAGGTGCTAAGATAGATGACAGGTAAATGCTAAAAATAACTGCTAGTACAGGCTACAAGAGTTTAAATTACTTATGCCTTTATGCAAAATGTTATGTCAGTTAGCCTCTTGTGTAAGCCTTGCATAATCCTTGGTGTCATCTTATTTCTGGTTTTCGACGGGTAAGTCTAGCTGAGTACATTCCAGTACTCAGGGTTTATTCCCTCCTGTTGCAGATGACATGCTTTATCAGGGATTCTGCAAGACGTGTCTCCACCCTGCGGGTGATGATGACTAGATCAGAAGGGCATGATCGTCTTTATGTACTTTCCTCATGCTTTTGTGGGTTGTTGATCATCCAGACTGGCAGTATTTAATTAACTAGTGTGTGTGTCATGCTTCCGCTACTTTCAAACTTGGTTTGTAATAATTGCTACTCCGTGGTGTAAACTTATTTCAGAACTACTTGTGAAATGTATCGTATGATGTTGTATGTTGAATGATGCGATCCTGGTTGTAAGCAGTTTGGTTTGAGATCCTTCGTGATTTCGATTGACTACCGGGATTATATGGGCTCAAGTTTGAAAATTTGAGCGCTTCGGTGCTTGTTTTCGTACTTGTGCTCTTATAATTTGGTCGGTTCTGTTACAGCTGGTACCGGAGCATAATTCAACATTAAAAACATCATACGAGTATTTAAAAACAAAAGTATTTGTTTGCGAAAAGGGTTAAACTCTAAAAATTATTTTATAGGTATGCCAGTGATCGCATCCCTTAGCCCAAATAAGGACTCTTAGGTGGCTTATTATAAAGACTAACTTGGGGGCCTTGTTTGTTTCTGTTTCGTCGTCCATACGGCGTGATATTGTATGGATGCCATCCACTTGGGTGGTAATGTATGGATCAATTGCCTCGACGCTCTGGTAAGTGTGAGTTGTGAGAGCATGATCGTCCAACCGGCGATCTAGGGGAGAGTAGTTTTGGTGACTTGCATACTTACATGTTTAAACCATGTAATTACGTAAGCACTTAATTGTGGGAACCTTTATATCGGGTAGCTTTGATACTGAAGTATATACATCTGGGGATGTGTATATGGAAAGTATTTAAATTACTGCTTTCTTATGTGCTTATAATGGGAAACTGTTGGGCTGAAATGAGGTTTTCTGCAGGTACACTAACAGCGTAACGAGTAGACCGATAGTTTCGCCTATATGAGAGAACGTATGTATGCCACCGCCTAGCGTTAGAAATTTATGATTCTACTAGGATGAGAGGACATACGGAACGTGCATGCATCATGTTTAATTATAGCATACCTGTCATTCACTCCCTCCTTAAAAATTTCAATAGTCCCGACTAAAGTAAATTTCGTATCCCTTAAATGATCCTCACTTTAAGTCGTATCTTATCTTGTTGCTACAGATGGCACGTACCAAGAGGACCGCTCGTAAGTCCACTGGGGGCAGGGCACCTCGTCACCAGCTCGCTCCACGTGAGCCCCGCCCTGAGCCTACTGAGGTGGAAAGGCTGAGGGCGGAATTGGCTGAAATGACTGCTGCTAGGGATGCAGCACGGCAACAACTGGAACAAGTGATTCATGATCGTGATCAAGAAACGCTTGCAGTCCAGAGGTTGACAGTGGCAAACTGCAACTGTCAACGCATGTTGGTCCGTGTGATGGAACAGAGGGATGAAGCCTGGCACGAAGAGAATGTTCTGAGGGCTCGCCAGTTTGAGCTCGAGCAACAGTTAGAAAATGCTGAAGAATACAATGATAATCTTCATGAAGAAGTGCACCGCCTGAACAACGAGCTTAATCCCCTGCTACCTAGAAACAACAATGTAGATGAAGATATGGGATCAGGCATTTTCATGGCTGAGGATGATGATGAAGTGGAGGTTGATGGACCACAGGATGCCCCACCTGCAGAAGCACCAGAGGAAGAGCCAGAAGAAGAAGAAGACGAGGAGTTAGAGCCTGTCAGTGATGAGGACGGCGGGGAGATCCATGACACCGACTCGGAGGATGATGCTTAGAGTAGTTATCACGTGCCTTTAATGTTAGGATCGTCTTTTGTGCCCTCCCTGTGAAGGAGTGAGGCCTTGTAATAACTTGACTTTGGGATGTAAGGTTGAACCGTATGTTTCCTGAATGTAGTTTGAATCTGTTGGTTTCGATCACAACTTGATGTCTTATTATGTTGCGTTCGATGATGGTGTCACGATTAGCACCCTTCGGTGCCGCGACGAAACCGAGAGCCTCCTATGGCGCGCGACATAAGGCTGTGCTGCTTGGCACGCGCAGGTATCGAGGTGGCTAGTCATGATCCACCATGGAACTCTTCATTGAGGAGTCTATTTGTGGTCAGTTTGAAGTAGCCTTTCACAGTCAACTAAGAATCTTGAAATTAAATTCAAGTACCGGCAAAAGATCAAAAATCACGTAGATTTTAACGTAAACGGTTCAGTAACTACTGTGCTCCTTGTGTGTGAGCCTTTATCAAAGTACACCTTGTTGGATTCTCTCGCATGATTGCGCCAATTGATCCGCTTGAATGGATTGTGCGGTTGTGATGAATTATTGTGCCATGAATAATTTGAGAAATCTATTCATATAGTCAGATTGACATTTCGCAATAATTCATCTACAAATTTCCCACATCGTCAGTGCTCATTGGCTATGCATTTTTGCAGATGTCGTACAATCTACGCCGGGGCCGTGGAAATGAGGAGGAGGAACAGCCGCCCCCTCCGCCACCACCTACTCCGGCCGAGTTGATGCAATCAGTGGTTGAGGGGCAGCGTATGTTGGCTGATGCCATGCGCCAACTGGCTAATCGAGAGGCTCGTCATGGCCGCCAGGGCCCAGAGCCAAATCAGTACAGCGATTTCAAGGACTTTCTGGATACAAAGCCCCCGCTCTTCAAGGAAGCGGAAGAACCACTGCAGGCTGACGAGTGGTTGAATACCATTGAACAAAAGTTTCGTCTGCTACGCCTAACTGATGAGCTGAAAACTGAGTATGCTTCCCATCAGTTGCATGGTCCGGCGGGCATTTGGTGGAGCCACTATCGTTCCACACTGCCTGCAAATGTCCCTATTGCTTGGGATCAGTTTAAGGCGGCATTCCGGGGAAATTATATTCCTCCCGGTCTTATGGCAATCAAGCACACAGAGTTTATGAGGCTGTCGCAAGGAAACAAAAGCCTGACTGAATACTTGCAGTCCTTTAACAACCTGGCAAGGTATGCCACAGAGTTTGTGGATACCGATGCCAAAAAGATTGCTAGCTTCAAAAGGGGCCTCGGCCCAAAACTGATGAAAACTATGGGCACTAGCAAATGTACTACTTTCAATGATTTCATCAGTGATGCTCTGACTCAAGAGAACAACAATGCTATCTATTCTGCCTCTAAGAGCCGCAAAAGGGCCATTGTGGCGAGTGCTTCACAGTCTCGAGCTCCAGCTGCCCCGAGGGCTCCTCCTCGCCCTCCTGCCACAAATGCTAAGTTCCGTCCTCCACAAAAGAAGGTGCCAATGAAGACTGGGTTTCGTAAGGCATATACAGTGGCTCTGCCAAAGAGTAATGCGGGCCAAGGCAGCTCCAGTGTCCCTCCTAGCAACATGCCTTGCTGGAACTGTAACAAGCCAGGCCATTGGTCCAGGAACTGTCCGTACCCTAAGAAAAATGTCAACCAAGGTAGTCGTCAGGGACACGCCCATTATAACAGCATTGAGGAAATTCCATCTGGTGAGGTGGTCACCGCTGGTAAGTTTCTAGTTGACCAACACCCCGCAGTGGTACTTTTTGATTCAGGTGCTTCGCATTCCTTTATCAGTCCTAAGTTTGCATCTAAATTTGCACACAAGTTGCATACGGTTGAAGGTGTGGGTTATTGTATTAGTGCAGCAAGTGGAAATATTTCCACAAACAAAGTAGTGGGGAACCTTAAGTTTGAGATAGAAGGGCGAAGTTATTCGCTTGCCCTATTGGTTTTACCTGGTTTAGACATAGATGTTATCTTGGGCATGAATTGGATGAGTCAGAATGGGGTACTCATTGACACATCCGCTTGAGTAGTTATGCTCAGAGATCCTACAGATCAAAAGGGTTTTCTAGTACAACTTCCCAGAAAGGTTGAATTGTCGGGGGAAATTCATGCTGTGCAAGCAAAGGCGTTGGCCGAAATTCCAGTAGTAAATGAGTTTCCGGACGTTTTTCCCGATGATTTGCCAGGACTCCCTCCGGATCGGGATGTGGAGTTTAAAATTGAGTTGTTGCCTGGCACAGCTCCCATCTCTAGGAGACCCTATAGGATGCCTCCAAATGAACTCGCTGAACTTAAGGTGCAATTGAATGAACTTTTGAAGAAGGGGTTGATTCGTCCTAGTTCGTCTCCGTGGGGATGTCCTGCTATCTTTGTAAAGAAGAAGGATCAGTCTTTGCGGATGTGCGTAGATTATAGACCTCTCAATGCAGTCACTGTCAAGAATAAGTACCCTCTACCACGTATCGACATCCTGTTCGATCAGTTGTCTAAAGCTAAAGTTTTCTCCAAGATCGATCTAAGATCTGGCTACCATCAAATTAAAATTTGCCCGGAAGATGTTCCAAAGACAGCCTTTTCTACCAGATACGGTCTTTATGAGTATCTTGTTATGTCCTTCGGCTTGACAAATGCCCCCGCACACTTCATGTACTTGATGAATTCGGTGTTTATGCCTGAATTGGACAAGTTTGTGGTGGTATTTATTGATGATATCCTGGTATATTCGGTGAATGAGGAAGATCACGCTGAACATCTGCGTATAGTCCTCACAAGACTGCGTGAACATCAACTATATGCAAAGTTCAGTAAGTGCGAATTCTGGCTTCGTGAAGTGCCTTTACTTGGGCATGTGTTGTCCGATGGAGGAATTATGGTGGACCCCGCCAAGGTACAGGAAGTACTGAACTGGAAGGCTCCTATCTCGGTTCACGAGGTCCGGAGTTTTCTTGGTTTGGCTGGCTATTATCGTCGCTTCATCCCGGATTTCTCTAAAATAGCCAAGCCAATGACTCGGTTGCTGCAAAAAGACATCAGGTTTGTCTGGACTCCTGAGTGTGATGTGGCTTTTCACCAACTGCGAACCCTCCTAACCTCAGCTCCGGTTTTGGCACAACCGGATATCGAGAAACCATTTGATGTTTATTGTGATGCCTCAGGCATAGGTTTGGGAGGTGTGTTGATGCAGGAAGGCCGAGTAATTGCATATACTTCTCGACAACTTCGGAAGCATGAGGCGAATTATCCAACACATGACTTAGAACTCGCCGCAGTTGTTCATGCTTTGAAAGCCTGGCGACATTATCTGCTGGGAAATGTCTGCAATATCTACACCGATCATAAAAGCCTCAAATACATCTTCACCCAACCCGAGTTGAATATGCGTCAAAGAAGATGGCTCGAGTTGATTAAAGATTATAACCTTCAAGTGCACTATCATCCAGGAAAGGCAAATGTAGTTGCGGATGCTTTAAGCCGTAAGTCTCATTGTCATTCCTTAGTTGAAACTGATTTTCATCGATCTCGCCTTCTACATCCAGCAGTCTTGTACAACATCACTGTCAGTTGTACTCTCAAAAGCAGGATTATTGAGCTCCAAAAGACTGACACTGGTATATTCCACATCAAGCGTAAGATGAAAGAGCAAGAAACTACACAGTTCAGGATAGATGAAGAGGGTGTACTATGGTTCAAGGATAGGTTAGTTGTGCCTAAGGATCGGGAGCTTCGAAATGATATTATGTCTGAAGCACACTCCTCTAAGTTGTCCATCCATCCTGGCAGCAATAAGATGTATTATGATTTGAAGCCATGTTATTGGTGGACCAAGATGCGGAAAGAGATAGTTGCATATGTTGCTAGATGTGACACCTGTTGCAGAGTTAAAGCTGTGCACATGAAAGCTGGGTTGCTTCAACCACTTTCTATCCCAGGTTGGAAATGGGAAGAGATAAGTATGGATTTCATTGTCGGTCTTCCTCCTACTGTCAAAAATCATAACTCTATTTGGGTAATTGTGGATCGTTTGACCAAATCAGCTCACTTCATTCCAGTTAGAGTGGACTATCGTCCCACTAACTATGCTGAGTTGTACTTCAATCAGATAGTCCGGCTCCATGGGATACCTCGTACTATCATATCTGACCGTGGTCCCCAGTTCACTGCTCGCTTTTGGGAGCATTTGCATCACCTTCTGGGAACCAAGTTAGTGAGAAGCTCTGCTTATCACCCCCAGACATCAGGACAGACGGAACGGGTTAACCAAATCTTGGAAGATCTGTTGCGGGCATGTGTCATTTCATCCAAGGGTTCTTGGGAAAAATGGTTACCTCTAGCCGAATTCTCGTACAATAATAGTTACCAAGAGAGTATTAAGATGGCCCCATTCAAAGCTTTATACGGTCGTAAGTGTAGAACCCCACTAAACTGGGTAGAAGCTGGGGAAAGAAGGTATTATGGTATTGATTTCGTTCATGAAGCTGAGGAACAAGTCCGTACCATCCAAAAACATATGGCTGCAGCCCAAGCTAGACAGAAAAGTTATGCTGATCGTCGTAGAAAACCACTCGAGTTTGAAGTTGGAGACTTCGTGTATTTGAAAGTTTCTCCAATGAAAAGTGTCCAACGTTTTGGTGTTAAGCGGAAACTTGCGCCAAGATACGTGGGTCCTTTCCAAATCATAGGCAAGAGTGGAGCTGTTGCGTACAAAATTCAGTTACCTCTAGAAATGAGAGCCATATTCAACGTTTTCCATGTATCTCAGCTTAAAAAGTGTCTTCGGGTTCCTGAGGAACAAGTTCCTTTAGGTGATATCAGGCTGGAATCCGACCTAACCTATGAAGAAAAGCCAGTCCGAGTGATCGATACTCAGGAACGAGTAACTAGAAGTAAAGTGGTTAAGTGGTACAAAGTGATGTGGAGTAATCAGGGAAGTGAGAGTGATGCTACGTGGGAACGGGAGGATTATTTGCGGGATGGTTATAAGGAATTCTATGAAAAATGGTACGCTTTCCAAATCTCGGGACGAGATTTTTATAAGGGGGGAGGGCTGTAACACTTCAAGTGTTTAGTCCTTAATTGCATTGCATTTGCATGGCATAAGCATAAGCATGCATCATTCATGTTTGTTATTTTATGTGATGCAACACAGGTGATTATTCTAGGGTTTGTTTGATTTATTTCATGAAGTATTTGATAGTTGGTGTAACAAAAAGGTAAGGTAGCCAATCACGACCTACAACACCTTAGTTATACTTAGGGTAACATTTGGAACAAGGTTCATGTTGACCAAAATTACAAATTTGCCCTCCAACAGAAGTTTGACCACCATTTGACCCTAGAAGGCTCTAGTTTGACCAATTAAAAAGTCTAATTTAGAGACCTTGCATGGAAGAGCACCCTTAAGTAAAGTTGTAGAGAATTTCATGAGGAACAAAAGTTCTAATATGGCCATCTCATGAAAATGACCAGAGCATGCTCAAAAATGGCCCACAAGTCAGCTTGAGTGGGAATCAACACTTAGAAAAATTCTAAGTCTGGAAATTGGACTTTTCAGTTTCACTGTACCTCACTTTAGCAACTTGTAACTCACAAACTAGGCCAAACCAGTCTTAGAGCCAATTGACAAAGTTGTTGTCCACACATAGCTCTCCAACATTGTCAATATCACCATCACCTGGTTCTCAATAGTTTAGGAGATATAATGTCTTGAAGTTAGGGTTTCAGTCGGCTTAGTGACTGAAACTGGGTTTCAGTTTCCAAGTACACTAGTTTGGAGCCCTGTAGTTTCAAATCCAAACCGAACTAGCTCATGGTGCCTTTTACAAACTTGTAGTGCTCACATAGGTCTACAACTTTGCTAATTGGAGGTTTCACTAATACGAGCTGCTTTGAGAGTAAATCGTCGACGAAACTGCCCTGTCAGTCGGTCTTTGGAGGCGCGGTTTCAGTCACGAGCTCGAACTCTGGTCTGTCGTGGCGCCCGGGCAGAAGAACATCGCCGCGTGTCGACCGAGCGTTGCCATCGCCTCCACGTCGCGAGCCCAGGCGCGGAGATGAAGACCGAGCCGACACCTCCACCCCCACACTCGCGCTCACTCTTCTCTCCTTCACTCTCGCTCTGGCCGGGTTCACCGAGGCGGAAAACGGAGGCGCCATTGTCGCCGCAGCCCGCCCCGTGCTTGTGCAAGCTCACCGTCGCACCACCGTCCTCCAAATCCCGTCCACCGCTCCACCAGCATCCCCTCCACCTCCTCCAACCGTTGCTTGACCGGATTGTGTAGAGGTGAGGGCGAATTTCGGTTTCCGCCACCGTGAGTCCTCGCCGGCGCACTGTCCGCGCGGCGGCTCACCGTGGCCAGCTCCCTACGGTCATCCTCCATTCTCACTAGTACATGTTTTGGGTTCCGGGTCGGGTAGAGAAGCCTAGGTGATGACGTTACTGTAACACTCCGGTGTTACGCAATACATTTTTGCATGGCAATCATATTGCACCGCATTCATAACATCATGATCATGTGTGACAATTTGTAATTTGATTTAAACAAAAGCTTGAAATTAACGTATGTGATAAATTGTATTAACATGATAATCACATTTGTACCAAAACCTTGCAACGATAAATTCTACATCACTTGGAACCCTAGTTCAAATTTTGGAGCTCAAAATTTGTCAAAACTTGCTTAAAAATAATTATGAAAAATATTCAAAATTTTCCCCTATTTTAGCTTTTATTTTGTCATTCAAAATCTATCAAGAATTTTGAGATGGCCCCTTAATCAAAGTTGTAGAGAATTTAATTTTGAGCAACTTTTATTTTTGGGCCAAATCCATAAAATGCTTTCTTCTTGTTCAAAATTTGGTTTGAAGTTTGA
The DNA here is from genome assembly GCA_038087645.1 of Saccharum hybrid cultivar R570. Lineage (NCBI taxonomy): Eukaryota > Viridiplantae > Streptophyta > Magnoliopsida > Poales > Poaceae > Saccharum > Saccharum hybrid cultivar. Next base: position 11,723,626 of record JAQSUU010000520.1, read on the forward strand.
AATACATTTAAATTCGAAAATCAAAAATGGATTTTCTTCCTTCACGGGCCGCCGCCACCGGTTCGGCCCAGAGCCAGAGTCGGCCCGCCTCACCGCGCGCGCGCGTCCGCGCTGCCCCGCCTCGGCCCAGGCCCAGCCGGCCGTCTCCCTCCTCCGCCCGCGCCCTCGCCCGCGCGCGCTGGCGCTCCGGCAGAGCACGCACGCCGCGTGGCGGCCGCATGCCGGCCACAGCGGCCGGGTGGCGCTCGGTCGCCCCCACCAGCGCGAGCGCCCACGCCTTAACCCCCCCCGCGCAGCGCCTCGCCATTCCTCCCTCCGCTCTGCCTCCTCGCTTGTTCACCGAGCGCAGCTGCCGTTTCCGCCTCCGCCACCGCACGCGCTCGCCGGACACGCGCGTTCCGACGAGCTCCGGCCACCGCAGACCTCTCCATCTCGCCACGAGCTTCCTCTCTCTCTGGCGCACCCCGTGCTCACCTCCATCTCCCGCGGTAAGCTCCACAGCCCCGCCAATCGCTCGCCGGAGTTCCGGCCGAGCTCACCGTGGTTCTCCGCTCCGTGGAAACCCCGCCTCCGCCTCTTCTTTTCCCTCACTCGCGCGAGCATCTTGTTCGCCTCCTCCTCCCGGTGCTCGGACACCATCTCCCGTGCCGCCCCGTGGCCGGAGAGGAGCTCCCGCCGGTGAGCAGCGCCGCCGAGCCGCCATGGCCGGTGGCAAGCTCGATTTCGAGCTCCTCCGGTCATGCCAATGATCTCAACGGGACCGCCTCGCCTTGAGGATCACGACGGTGGTGACCTCGTCGCCGGCGACCTCGCCGTCGTCGAGATCCGCGCGGTCAGCGCCCTCCTTGACTCGGAGCGGCTGACGCGTGGGACCCGGTTGACCCGCGGGCCCGCCTGTCTGTCTCTGTGTGCGCGCGCGTGTGTAGATCGCCGGGTGCGTCTAGCCGTTCAGCGGCTGGATTTAAAAAGGATTTTTTGGAAATGATTTTTCAGAAAATGTGTAAATGCTTTAGAAAAAAAATTTGTAACTTGCTCATTTTAGCTCCAAATTTGATGAAACAAATTTTTATGGACTCTTTGGGACCAGATCTATGGTATAAAATTGTTGCATGTCATATTTGATGTACTTTTCTGTAGAGTTTATAATTAAATAGTAAAATGGCTATTTTCTTGATAAATACTTAATAAATCCTAGAAAAGTCAGAAAAATGTGGTTCCAAGTTTATTAATCCTGTTATGCCATGTACTTGCTAGGGTAATTTTATTTCATGGTTGTTCTGTAGAAAAATGTATAGTTGCAGTTCAAATGCTTTTTATTACCGATATTTGTTATTTTTGTTATTTAAATGAATTTGAATAAAACATGCGAGTGATAATTTTTCTATAGTGTTTGTTTAGGTAATAGATGGTAGAAAAATTCCTAAATCTGTTGTTTGATACTTTTCATAATGTAAAGTATTTTAAATATCTATTTCAGGCCCTAGTTTGTTATTTTTGTGTGGGCAGTTCTAGTTATCCAAATGTAGTAAAATTTTTGTGTCAAGCTATTCTTGATATTAGTAATCCACTGTAATTTTATAAGATTTTTCTGAGCTACTAAAATATGTGTTGCTGTTCAACCATAGGACTAATTAGGGTTTCTCTTTATTCTTAATGCAAAGTTAGTTAGAGAGATATACTTTGGTGTATCTTTGAAGCATCTTGATTGATTAGTACTCTCGCATGGTGGAAAATAGTGGTGGTAGTTTTCGAGTACATGTTCTTGGATGACGTAGACTACCTTGTAGAAGAGTCATAAGTTCCACGTAATCCGATAACGTAACATATCCGTTACATCGCATGCACTCCGCATCATCATCATCTCATGTCACCTCTGCAATGCACCTCTGCATGTTGCACTCATACTTCTGCATCATACAGGATCGCAGGAAGTGGTTCCGACAGTTGTTCCCGAGGACGTAGAGGAGCAGCTCGAAGTGACGGAGCCGGAGCCAGCAGAAGCAGAAGAGGAGTCCGGTGAAGAGCTTCCGGAGTGCCCTGACCATCGTCCCAGTACCTTCGAGCGAGGCAAGCCCCGGAGCATTTCTCCCCCGGTTTGCAAATAATTATTTATTAATTTTACTTAATCTGATGCATTAAGTTTAGGAGTTGTTTGCAAACGTTGCTGCATTATACCTTGTTCCACCTTGTTTTACCGATCCTTGTCACCCTGGTGTCCACGGTCAATACTTGCTTAGCTTGCTTAGACCGGTAGAAGTCGGATGATTGCCTGTCATCCGCGAGCTATAGGGGATTACCTGGTTTTGTGAAAGAGATGTCATGTGAGAATAACTCAGTGTGGAAATGAATGTGAGACCGGGCGGAAGCTTGCAGGGTTCTGGACTGTAGTGTCTTCCGTTTGTGTCGATTAAGGACCGTCCGATGTCGGGCCTCGGGTCATGTTGAACGCATGCCTCACATTTAGCTGGCCGGATAAAGCACCTTTCGACCGCGAAGCCGGGAGATTATTCGGGCCGAGTAGATTGCCCGCAACGCACTGTACCGGAGCAGTAGTGGCAGGAAACGGGGGCGCGATGATAAGGCCAAAGAGCAGTCGGGCGGCCCCCGGGTACATGTGGTTCCTGGCAAGCTCGCGACTTTACCTGAATGGTTGACTCGATGACCAATACCTCACTTTAGCGGGTGAGTGAGGTTTGTGTGAGGAATAAATTACCAGCTGGTCAATAATCGATTCGAATCGCCATCGTTCACTGGATAGTGAGCACTTGACTTGAGTTACTTCATCGTAGTAATACTGATGAAACACTTGGATAGTTATGAGAAAATGACATGGTAATTATTGTCAAATATCAATGGTAATCCTTGCTTGCTTAATTCCATGATTACTTTAGCATAAGTGCAAACATAGTTGACAGTGGAATAAAGACTTAAAATATGACATGCTTTTGTAAATGATTTGCTAAGCTAAAAATGCTTTTCTTGCAAATGAGTCAGCTACCCCACCAAAAAGCCTATCATGATCCTTGGAGTCTTTTGTTTTGGTTCTGTCGGGTAAGTCTAGCTGAGTACCTTCTCGTACTCAGGGCTTTGTTCCCACTTGTTGCAGATGGACAGATGTACTATGGGTATTGTATCAACTGTCTCTACCCTGCGATGGGCGAAGCCTAGGACCATGGGCAATGGTCACTCACTACTCCTCGCCTGATGCTTTTGTGGGAGATGATCGCGAGCTGGCACTGTATTTTGGAAAAGATGTGTGTGTGTGTGCTTTGAACTAATGCTTCCGCTACTTTATTTGAAACTGGTTTGTAATAACTATGTTTAAACTCCGATGTATTTTGTGCCGCAAACTGCTGTGTAACTTATGAAGGTAATCGCTGAACTTATTACGATCTTGGCTGTGATGTGAAATGGTTTGAAATCCGTCGAGATTTCACGGACTACCGGGTTATACGGGCTTAAGTTTGGTAAATTGTCCATCCGTTGGATGATTTTCTTACTTAATCTCGTATAATTGGGCGGTTCTGTTACAGCTGGTATCGGAGCATGGTTTAGCGTAATTACTGTTCATAAGTGTATTTAAACCAAAACCCTGCTTAAAAAGTGTGATTTTGAAACTAAAAAAAAAAGTGTGCCAGTGGTCATATCCTGTATGCCCAGTTAAGGACTCTAGGTGGCTATTTAAGTACTAACTTGGGGTTCTGCACCATATTTCTTTTTCGTTGCTCATACGGCGTGCTATTGTATGAGTGCCACTTAATTGAGTGGTAATGTATGGATCAGTTACCTCTACGCTTCGGTAAGTGTGAGTTGTGAGAGCATGATCGGATACACCGCCGATCTAGGGAAAGTGCTTATATGATACTTGGATAATTACATGTTTTACACATGTTTTTATAAAAGTGTCGCATGTGTGGGTGTTCCGTCCGTTGAGGCGATGCCGTCAATAGGACGATGTGTTTGGGTAGTCACTACCGTTGTACACGCATCTGGGGATTCGTGTAAAGCGTGTAGGTAGGTTTACTGCTTTCATGCATGCATGGGGAATGGGCTGAAATGAGTTTTCTGCAGGTACATAACAGCGTATCGTGTAGACCGAATTAGTTACGTATATGAGAGATCGTTGTATGCCACCAAATTCACCGTTAGATGTTTTTTTTTCCTAAGTTGTGAGAACGTAAGACTCGTGCATGCATCATATTGTTTGTGCGTTCCATTCATGGCATGCATTCCTCCCCTTATAAAAGGATTATCCCATTTCGATAAAAGTGACCTCAACTAAAATATGTTCTCACCGGGTAATTTAAAACTTGTGCTACAGATGGCCCGCACGAAGCAGACTGCCCGCAAGTCCACTGGAGGAAGAGCACCCCGTCGTCAGCTAGCCCCGCGGGAGCACCGCAACACGGACACTTTTCTAAGCGAGTTTGGCATGCCCACCTTGCTTTGGAGAGTGCTCCATGATGTGGGGTACCCGGAGGGACAAGAGCCAGTTTACTCTTGGAGCGAGAGCCAGCTAGCTGAAGATGGACTTGCTGTGGTAGAGATCACCGTCCCTGCTCTTGGTGATGCGCCAGAATGGGATGGTTGGCATTTGGAGTTCGAAGGACGCACTCCAGTCGAGGGTGCAGAGGGCGCAGCTTTTCGCGTCATCCGAGACATCATGAGCAGATTTCCCAATGAGTTAGCAGCAGCTTTGGCCGGTACTTTCCCGAGAGATGATCCTCGCGACGCCATTTGGGTACAGCCGCAAGGAAGTGCCCTGGTTAGAGGCCCCAGTGAAGGACGGGCTAGCGACAATCACACCATGAGTGCCATGTATGCAGCCATCAGAGCATATCAAGGTCTGGAGAATACCTATTGGACCTTGACTGGCCTACGTGGTGATGATCGGCTTGAAGTAAGGAAGCAACAGAAAAAGCAAGCGCGTGCCATAGCTAGCTTGCAGGAGCAGTTGGCTGATATGAGCTTGCAGCGGGACCGAGCTCTCGAGAGAGGCGAGAGTTCCATGCAGCAAGTACAGAGGCTGACTCAGGCCAACAGGAATGCAGATCGCCTGTTGGAGCAGCTAGTACAAGAAAGGAATGAAGCCTGGAACGAGAGAGACCTTTTGAGGCAGAGGGTACTTTTTAGGTACCATTGCCTAAACGAACAGATCTTGTGAGTGTGACCTGTGCCATGGAAGTTACTCCTATCCATCAGATCCCAGTAGTATGTGAGTTCCCGGATGTGTTTCCAGACGAGTTGCCTGGCCTTCCTCCAGATAGAGATGTTGAGTTTGGAATCGAGTTGATCCCCGGGACAGCTCCAATTTCGAGGAGACCTTATCGGATGCCTCTGGATGAGTTAGCTGAGTTGAAGAAACAGTTGGAAGAGTTGTTAAAAAAGGGGTTTATTCGCCCAAGTAAGTCTGAATGGGGATGTCCTGCCTTGTTTGTAAAGAAAAAGAAAGAGGGTACTCTAAGGATGTGTGTGGATTACCGACCTCTTAACGTTGTAACTATCAAGAATAAATATCCCTTGCCTCATATTGATGTTCTGTTCGATCAGTTAGCTAAAGCCAGAGTGTTCTCCAAGATAGACTTAAGGTCTGGGTATCATCAGGTAAAGATTAGACCTCAAGATGTTCCGAAAACCGCCTTTTCTACCAGATACGGGTTGTACGAGTATCTTGTTATGTCATTTGGACTGACAAATGCTCCTGCATATTTTATGTATCTGATGAATACGGTTTTCATGCCAGAGTTGGACAAGTTTGTAGTTGTCTTCATTGATGACATTCTAGTATACTCTGAAAACGAGAAAGAGCATGAAGAGCATCTGAGAATTGTCTTGACCAGGTTGAGGGATCATAAGTTATATGCTAAGTTCAGCAAATGTGAATTTTGGTTGAAGAAAGTTCCTTTCCTCGGTCATATCCTATCTGAGAATGGAGTTTCTGTAGATCCGAGTAAAGTGCAAGAGGTTATGGATTGGAAGACTCCAACCACAGTGTCAGAAGTCAGGAGTTTCCTAGGGTTAGCAGGTTACTATCGCCGTTTTATCCCAGACTTCTCGAAGATTGCCAAGCCTATGACAAGTCTGTTACAGAAAGATCACAAGTTTGCGTGGACAGAGGAGTGTGAGACAGCTTTCCATACCTTGCGGAAACTGTTGACCACTGCTCCAGTTCTTGCACAACCCGACATCGAGAAACCTTTTGATGTGTTCTGCGACGCATCAAAAACAGGATTAGGGTGTGTGCTAATGCAAGAAGGAAGAGTAATTGCTTATGCCTCCCGGCAGTTGAGAAAACATGAAATCAATTATCCGACACATGATCTTGAGCTTGCCGCTGTTGTGCATGCCTTAAAGATTTGGAGACACTATCTACTGGGTAACGTGTGCAACATTTTCACCGATCATAAGAGTCTCAAGTACATTTTCACCCAACCAGATTTGAACATGAGACAGCGAAGATGGTTAGAACTGATCAAAGACTACAACTTGAATGTACAGTATCACCCTGGGAAAGCCAATGTGGTAGCTGATGCTTTAAGCAGAAAGTCACATTGTCTGAACGTGCAACCCTTGCTGGAAGATGGTTTCGATCTAATGCACCCTGCCGTGCTACATAGTATTCAGGTCAGTTGTTCCTTGGAGAGTAAGATTATGGAAGGTCAGAAAGCAGACAAAGGGATATTTCACATCAAAAAGAAGATTCAAGAAGAACCCTCGAAACACTTCAGGGTGGATGAGCAGGATGTGTTGTGGTTCGACAACCGTCTTGTTGTCCCAAAGGATAGAGAGCTTAAGAATAAAATTTTGGATGAAGCTCATCTCTCCAAGTTGTCTATTCATCCTGGCAGCAGTAAAATATATCAAGAACTAAGACCTCGTTATTGGTGGACCAAGATGAAGAAGGAAATTGCAGCGTATGTAGCCAGATGTGACACATGTTGTAGAGTAAAAGCAATTCACATGAAGCCTGCCGGAATGCTACAACCTTTATCAGTACCAAGTTGGAAGTGGGATGACATCAGTATGGATTTTATCACGGGTCTACCCACTACTCAAAAAGGTCACGATTCCATTTGGGTAATTGTGGATCGTCTTACTAAGACAGCCCACTTTCTGCCTGTCAAAACGGAATATAGACCACCTCAATATGCTGAGAAGTATATTGCAGAGATTGTGAGATTGCATGGCATACCAAAGACTATAGTGTCTGACAGAGGGTCACAGTTCACTGCTCACTTTTGGGAGCATTTGCACAAAGGTTTGGGGACTAGTCTGATTCGTAGCACTGCCTATCATCCTCAAACAGATGGTCAAACTAAGAGAGTTAATGCTGTTCTAGAAGATATGTTAAGAGCCTGTGTGTTGTCTTCCAGAGGTTCATGGGAGTCATGGTTACCATTAGCAGAGTTCTCATACAATAACAGCTATCAAGAGAGTATCAAGATGGCACCTTTTGAGGCTCTGTATGGCCGAAAGTGTAGAACACCGTTAAACTGGATTGAGCCAGGAGAAAGAAGGTATTATGGTATTGACTTCGTAGAAGAAGCCGAAAGGAAAGTTCATATCATCCAGCAGAATATGAGAGCAGCTCAGTCACGTCAGAAAAGTTATGCAGATAAGAGAAGGAGACCGCTTGTGTTCGAAGTTGGTGACTATGTTTATCTAAAAGTTACGCCAATGAAAAAGAAAAGATTTGGTGTGCGCAAAAAGCTGGCCGCCAGATTTGTGGGACCTTATAAAATCCTGGAACGGAAGGGTCCTGTGGCTTACAAATTGGATTTACCAGAGTCAATGGGTGCTATATTCCCAGTTTTTCATGTATCACATCTCAAGAAATGTTTGCGCGTTCCAGAGGAAAGGATTGAACCTCGAGGCATAAAACTGAAGTCAGATCTGGTGTATCGTGAGCAGCCAGTTCGAGTATTGGATACCAAGGAAAGGGCTACTCGAAACAGTGTGGTGAAAACATATAAGATACAATGGAGTCATCACGATGAAGGGGATGCATCTTGGGAAACGGGTGAATACTTAAAGAATGCCTACGAAGATTTTTATAATAAATGGTTCGTAACCCAAATCTCGGGACGAGATTTTTATAAGGGGGGAAGGCTGTAACACTCCGGTGTTACGCAATACATTTTTGCATGGCAATCATATTGCACCGCATTCATAACATCATGATCATGTGTGACAATTTGTAATTTGATTTAAACAAAAGCTTGAAATTAACGTATGTGATAAATTGTATTAACATGATAATCACATTTGTACCAAAACCTTGCAACGATAAATTCTACATCACTTGGAACCCTAGTTCAAATTTTGGAGCTCAAAATTTGTCAAAACTTGCTTAAAAATAATTATGAAAAATATTCAAAATTTTCCCCTATTTTAGCTTTTATTTTGTCATTCAAAATCTATCAAGAATTTTGAGATGGCCCCTTAATCAAAGTTGTAGAGAATTTAATTTTGAGCAACTTTTATTTTTGGGCCAAATCCATAAAATGCTTTCTTCTTGTTCAAAATTTGGTTTGAAGTTTGAAATACATTTAAATTCGAAAATCAAAAATGGATTTTCTTCCTTCACGGGCCGCCGCCACCGGTTCGGCCCAGAGCCAGAGTCGGCCCGCCTCACCGCGCGCGCGCGCCCGCGCTGCCCCGCCTCGGCCCAGGCCCAGCCGGCCGTCTCCCTCCTCCGCCCGCGCCCTCGCCCGCGCGCGCTGGCGCTCCGGCAGAGCACGCACGCCGCGTGGCGGCCGCATGCCGGCCACAGCGGCCGGGTGGCGCTCGGTCGCCCCCACCAGCGCGAGCGCCCACGCCTTAAACCCCCCCCCCCCCGCGCAGCGCCTCGCCATTCCTCCCTCCGCTCTGCCTCCTCGCTTGTTCACCGAGCGCAGCTGCCGTTTCCGCCTCCGCCACCGCACGCGCTCGCCGGACACGCGCGTTCCGACGAGCTCCGGCCACCGCAGACCTCTCCATCTCGCCACGAGCTTCCTCTCTCTCTGGCGCACCCCGTGCTCACCTCCATCTCCCGCGGTAAGCTCCACAGCCCCGCCAATCGCTCGCCGGAGTTCCGGCCGAGCTCACCGTGGTTCTCCGCTCCGTGGAAACCCCGCCTCCGCCTCTTCTTTTCCCTCACTCGCGCGAGCATCTTGTTCGCCTCCTCCTCCCGGTGCTCGGACACCATCTCCCGTGCCGCCCCGTGGCCGGAGAGGAGCTCCCGCCGGTGAGCAGCGCCGCCGAGCCGCCATGGCCGGTGGCAAGCTCGATTTCGAGCTCCTCCGGTCATGCCAATGATCTCAACGGGACCGCCTCGCCTTGAGGATCACGACGGTGGTGACCTCGTCGCCGGCGACCTCGCCGTCGTCGAGATCCGCGCGGTCAGCGCCCTCCTTGACTCGGAGCGGCTGACGCGTGGGACCCGGTTGACCCGCGGGCCCGCCTGTCTGTCTCTGTGTGCGCGCGCGTGTGTAGATCGCCGGGTGCGTCTAGCCGTTCAGCGGCTGGATTTAAAAAGGATTTTTTGGAAATGATTTTTCAGAAAATGTGTAAATGCTTTAGAAAAAAAATTTGTAACTTGCTCATTTTAGCTCCAAATTTGATGAAACAAATTTTTATGGACTCTTTGGGACCAGATCTATGGTATAAAATTGTTGCATGTCATATTTGATGTACTTTTCTGTAGAGTTTATAATTAAATAGTAAAATGGCTATTTTCTTGATAAATACTTAATAAATCCTAGAAAAGTCAGAAAAATGTGGTTCCAAGTTTATTAATCCTGTTATGCCATGTACTTGCTAGGGTAATTTTATTTCATGGTTGTTCTGTAGAAAAATGTATAGTTGCAGTTCAAATGCTTTTTATTACCGATATTTGTTATTTTTGTTATTTAAATGAATTTGAATAAAACATGCGAGTGATAATTTTTCTATAGTGTTTGTTTAGGTAATAGATGGTAGAAAAATTCCTAAATCTGTTGTTTGATACTTTTCATAATGTAAAGTATTTTAAATATCTATTTCAGGCCCTAGTTTGTTATTTTTGTGTGGGCAGTTCTAGTTATCCAAATGTAGTAAAATTTTTGTGTCAAGCTATTCTTGATATTAGTAATCCACTGTAATTTTATAAGATTTTTCTGAGCTACTAAAATATGTGTTGCTGTTCAACCATAGGACTAATTAGGGTTTCTCTTTATTCTTAATGCAAAGTTAGTTAGAGAGATATACTTTGGTGTATCTTTGAAGCATCTTGATTGATTAGTACTCTCGCATGGTGGAAAATAGTGGTGGTAGTTTTCGAGTACATGTTCTTGGATGACGTAGACTACCTTGTAGAAGAGTCATAAGTTCCACGTAATCCGATAACGTAACATATCCGTTACATCGCATGCACTCCGCATCATCATCATCTCATGTCACCTCTGCAATGCACCTCTGCATGTTGCACTCATACTTCTGCATCATACAGGATCGCAGGAAGTGGTTCCGACAGTTGTTCCCGAGGACGTAGAGGAGCAGCTCGAAGTGACGGAGCCGGAGCCAGCAGAAGCAGAAGAGGAGTCCGGTGAAGAGCTTCCGGAGTGCCCTGACCATCGTCCCAGTACCTTCGAGCGAGGCAAGCCCCGGAGCATTTCTCCCCCGGTTTGCAAATAATTATTTATTAATTTTACTTAATCTGATGCATTAAGTTTAGGAGTTGTTTGCAAACGTTGCTGCATTATACCTTGTTCCACCTTGTTTTACCGATCCTTGTCACCCTGGTGTCCACGGTCAATACTTGCTTAGCTTGCTTAGACCGGTAGAAGTCGGATGATTGCCTGTCATCCGCGAGCTATAGGGGATTACCTGGTTTTGTGAAAGAGATGTCATGTGAGAATAACTCAGTGTGGAAATGAATGTGAGACCGGGCGGAAGCTTGCAGGGTTCTGGACTGTAGTGTCTTCCGTTTGTGTCGATTAAGGACCGTCCGATGTCGGGCCTCGGGTCATGTTGAACGCATGCCTCACATTTAGCTGGCCGGATAAAGCACCTTTCGACCGCGAAGCCGGGAGATTATTCGGGCCGAGTAGATTGCCCGCAACGCACTGTACCGGAGCAGTAGTGGCAGGAAACGGGGGCGCGATGATAAGGCCAAAGAGCAGTCGGGCGGCCCCCGGGTACATGTGGTTCCTGGCAAGCTCGCGACTTTACCTGAATGGTTGACTCGATGACCAATACCTCACTTTAGCGGGTGAGTGAGGTTTGTGTGAGGAATAAATTACCAGCTGGTCAATAATCGATTCGAATCGCCATCGTTCACTGGATAGTGAGCACTTGACTTGAGTTACTTCATCGTAGTAATACTGATGAAACACTTGGATAGTTATGAGAAAATGACATGGTAATTATTGTCAAATATCAATGGTAATCCTTGCTTGCTTAATTCCATGATTACTTTAGCATAAGTGCAAACATAGTTGACAGTGGAATAAAGACTTAAAATATGACATGCTTTTGTAAATGATTTGCTAAGCTAAAAATGCTTTTCTTGCAAATGAGTCAGCTACCCCACCAAAAAGCCTACCATGATCCTTGGAGTCTTTTGTTTTGGTTCTGTCGGGTAAGTCTAGCTGAGTACCTTCTCGTACTCAGGGCTTTGTTCCCACTTGTTGCAGATGGACAGATGTACTATGGGTATTGTATCAACTGTCTCTACCCTGCGATGGGCGAAGCCTAGGACCATGGGCAATGGTCACTCACTACTCCTCGCCTGATGCTTTTGTGGGAGATGATCGCGAGCTGGCACTGTATTTTGGAAAAGATGTGTGTGTGTGTGTGCTTTGAACTAATGCTTCCGCTACTTTATTTGAAACTGGTTTGTAATAACTATGTTTAAACTCCGATGTATTTTGTGCCGCAAACTGCTGTGTAACTTATGAAGGTAATCGCTGAACTTATTACGATCTTGGCTGTGATGTGAAATGGTTTGAAATCCGTCGAGATTTCACGGACTACCGGGTTATACGGGCTTAAGTTTGGTAAATTGTCCATCCGTTGGATGATTTTCTTACTTAATCTCGTATAATTGGGCGGTTCTGTTACAGTTACCGGATGCGATGGCCGGTACACGTCAGAACACCGTCGTGCGCCGCCGCGCCAAGGCCGCCGGTGCGGTGCTCACGTGGCCAGCGGCACTTGCTCCACCTCCGTCCTTTTCCGTGGCATGGAGAGGTCCGCCATGTCCTCAGGAAGCCGCAGCACACCTCACTTAGGTCCCTGACCCCCGGAGCTCGCCGGACCACCACCGGGTGCCGCCTCCGAGCCGCGGTCGCCATGGCCGTCGTAGCTAGGGTAGGAAAGGTTCAGCAAATCTAGGTTTGGTCGATGCGGGAAGTCACGGGGAAGCCGTTGGTGCTCCTTTCGTCGCCGGAGGCGCCGTCGTCGGCGAGCTTGAGCTCGCCAGAGTCGCGGCTGTCTTCCCCCTTTCGCTCTCTCTCTCTGGCCTGCGGGCCCGCACTGTCAGCGTCGCGAGCGCGGGCGGGGCGCCGAGGCAGGCCGCGCGCTGGCTGGGCCGCGCTAGCAAGCCGGGCCGGCCCAGTTTCATTTGGGATTTATTTCATTTCTTGATTTTTGTCACAGTTTTAAGTAAGGTTTGGAAAAATGAAGATCTAGGGTTTTACTTGCCCAAAAATTGTGAGATAAATTTTGTTAGGATCTACATGATGTGGAGTATTTTAGAAAAATATAAATCTGGTATGTGATGTTTAGTTTTCTGAAGAATTTAATAGATCTTCCAAATGTGTTTTGGAATGCATGCAAATTTGTTAAATTTATAACTTGAGCTGTAGTGTTCCATAAATCATGAAATTTGGTGGGTAGGTTACTCTATGCTAGCCCTAGCTCTGGTAAAAATTTGGGCGTCAGTGCTTAAGTACTGTAACGGAACCGTCCAAATTATAAGAGCACAAGTACAAAAACAATCACCGAAATGATCAAATTCTCGCACTTGTGCCCATATAACTCCGGTAGTCCAGTGAAATCACGAGGGATTTCAAACCAACCAACATACAAGCCAAGATCGTAGTGATTCAACATAACAAGTCACATGTTACAACCATTTCACAAGTAATTGAATATATATCGGAGTTCAACATAGTTATAAGAACTTACATTGAAAAGTAGCGGAAGCAAAGTAATTTGAAACTAACATTATTCTTATTTCAAATACATGCCAGTACCACGGTCGACTTCCAACAAAAGCATTAGAGATAAGGTAAATAAGAAGGATCATGCCCGTGATCACACTCCGCCACTATGGCAGGAGCCAACCAACTCTTGCAGTCGCCAAGATACATCACAACCTGCAACAAGTGGGGATAAAACCCTGAGTACAAGAAGGTACTCAGCTAGACTTACCCGTCAGAAACCAGAAATAAGGTGACACCAAGGATCATGCAAGGCTGATATGAAGTGGGGCTAGCTTGACACATTTTGCATAAAAGCTTAATATAGATGATCAATCATTAATGCTTAAGCATCAAGTTAATTATCATTAACCTATCATCTATATTAGAACCTGTACTAGAGCACTCACTTTATTAGGAGCAAACAATATTAACCATAGCAGGTATAATTTGAGGCAACCTTTCCATCGTGATCCAATTAACCATCAGTTCAATTTAATTGAATCTACGTTGCCGCTGCTCAAGTCAAGTGCTCACTAACCGGGAGCGACGGCGATTCGAATCGAATTCCTATCCAGCTGGAGGGGTATTTCTAACACTCACCGCGCAGGCCCCTGCCAGGGTCGCACAAGCCACCTTTTCATATAATTCAGGAATCGCGGGTCCGAATGATGTCGCGACCCCAAGGGCGACACTCTGCCAGGTGATAGGGACTCTAACCCCCCCTTGGTCTCACGCCAATGTCCCCAAGCACATCCTTTCTCTCCTCCAAGAAGCAACCTACCATTCGATTCCCGGCCTGAATCACATTACTCGGCTTCGCGGTCGGAACGACTTATCCGGCCAACTAAGTGTTAGACTGCGTTCAACATGACTCAAGGACGTACAGCGAATCGGTCCTTAAACGACTCAGACGGGGATAGATCCACACCCAAGACCTCCATGTCTTGTTGCTTCACTATCGTCATCCCGCCCGGTCTCATTTCATTTTATTAACACATGGTTCCATTCCACGATAGCAAATATAGCCAACCGTGCCATATATGAATATCCCTATATCTCGCAGGTGACAGGAAATCACCTGACTTCTACCGCTTAAAGCAGGGCTAAGCATCTACTCGATCCTAGTCTATGTAGGATTCAAGGATTCATATATCTGGACAAGGAATGATATAATGCAGCAAGGGTTTCCAACCAACTCCTATCACTTAATGCAACAATACTTATAACATATATATAATTAATTGCTTTAAAGATAGGAGGCTTAGAATGCTCCGGGGCTTGCCTGGGATCCGACTCAAGTTAGAGTATGTCAGATGAAATCTGCTTGGCGAGCATCTTCCAATCTACCACTTGTCCGATCCTTCGATCTTCGGGATGGATCCACCAACTCCATCTTCGAATTTGGCTCCACCTTAGATCCTTCACGCGATTCTGCTAGCGTACCTAAATGAGGTGCAACAATGCATATGTATGAATGCATAGAAGTGCAATAAACAAAGTAATCAAGCAAGCATACCAAAGTTCACATAAACCCTAGAGCTAATTAACTTAATCCTCATTAAGACATAACATAGAAGAGGGCAAGCACATCAATCAAGAAATAAGTCTCACAAGATCACAGGGTACCAAACCAAGTACCATCAAGGATATGAGCCACACTTCCACACCCTAGCATGGCAAAGTCAATCAAAGCACTAGAACAAGAATCTGCTACTTTCTGGACATACATACAGTAGCTCAGTAAATCAATTATAACTGGAGATCTACAACTCCAAATGACTTGCAAGAAGACATTATGGAAAGATTATGAAATTCTCTACATTTCATTTATAATAATCGCAGCATGATTCTAAAGGTTAACATATCGAATTTACGCAAACACAGAAACTGGTCTAACAAGACAGAGAGCAAGCAATTCTGTAACCCAACTTTCAACAACTATAACTCCTAAACCACATGGCCAAATACCACCAAATTTTAACAGCAGCTAGATATATAAATTATCTACATCTTTTGTATAAACAAGTTTCACAACAAAGCACATTATCATGAAGAACTTTGCTAAGTTCCTAGATCTGTCCAGAAACCTCATTTGCAAGAAATAATTATTAACTTATGTTGCAAACATATAATTAGACAAAGCCAACTTTACCAACATGTCACACATGACTAATGAATACCAGAGAACATAGTGTCCATTCCTAAATAATTTCTTTTAATGCATTTTCTTAATTTATTTAGATAATTAGGTGGAATTATGAACACATATCAAAAGTGCACAATAAATTCTACCAAAATTACAGTGACCTACACATGCTCCCAAAAGTCTACTGTCCAAATTTGAAACCATTTGGACATGTATAACAACCTCTATGAAAAAGATAAATAGCTATTGCAATAAATCATGTGAGAGCAAGTTAAACCTAAAACTCAATATTTTCTATGAACACATGGCCATATTATGGATCAAAATGATAGAGCATCCTCATACTAAGATAATGGAATAACATTTTCCATTTTATCATTTATATATTATTTATAAGCTATTTATCAAGCCTTAAACAAGTTAAATCAATAATTAGATCATACAATAAGCAATGACCATGAAATTTATACCACAGTACATCCATATCATGACAAACCTACCATCAAAATTTCACATCATTTGGAGCATCACAACTCAAGATATAAAATGACAAGCAAAATAATATAGATTCCCTTATTTATCAAGGTCCAATCAAAACCCTAAGAAAACAATGAACAAATAGTGTGTTTAATATTTTTCCTAGCAAGTACATGTCATCACAAAATTAACAAACAAGAATCACTATTTTTGGAGTTCTAAAACTCAAGATATGGCTCTGGTCAAGTTTTATACGTATTTTAGAGCATTTTAAAGCTTAACTAAAAACATCAGAAAACATCTACAAACATCTAGCATATTGTGACTCCACTGCATAGATCTCTTCTCAAGGTTTCCAAAAAGTCCACATTTGCTATTTTTGGCCTTTCCCATTAAGAGATATGGATTTTCAAAGATAATCATGAAATCTGAAATTCAAATTCAGAACAAACAACCCTAACTTAATTCGCTAGCTACACCCGGTCGCGCACCTGAGTCTGCTACTACTAAACCTGACATGTGGGACCCGCTGTTTCGCTGGGCCCACTTGTCATCCAAGGGGAAAACGTACACCGACTTCCCCTTTTCTTCTTCCTTGTCTCAACGGCCGAAAGCAGGGAAGGGAGCAGGGCCGGCCCGGCCTCGGGCCAGTGGCGGCCGGCGACGACGGTGGACTGGTTGGCCGGCATCGCGGTTGCCCAGCGCGTTCGCCTGCACTGACGGTGTGAGCTGCGGTGGCTTGTGGCCTCTTGGCCACGGAGGCAGGCGGCTGCGGCCGCGGCCATCGGCGGCAGGCGAGCACCGGCAGCGGTGGACCGAGGGGAAGGCAGCGCGAGCACCAGTGAGCCCACGTGCATCCACGGGACCAATTGGCTCAGCTCGAGGCGACCCAAGACGGCTTGGCCACGGAAGCGGGTCGCGACGCGCGAGAAGCTCCGGCGGCGGTCGTCTGCGGCGCGTGGGAAAGCCAAGATGAAGGTGCGTCGAGGGCGGCGGATGGCGGTGAAGGTGTCACGGTACAAGGCGAGGACGGGAAAGGCATGGCGGGGTGGATTCATTGTTGGCCATGGAGCTCAATTTGGCCGGCAATGGTGGCCACGGCCATCTGTGGTGTGCGCGCGTGTGAGCACAGACGGAGACGGGGGGTGCTCTGGTGCTGCTCGGCTTGCCAAACGCGAGAGGAAGCAGCAGGGCGGGGTAGAAGGCATGGACGCGCGGCGGTTTGGTGGGGGTGCGGTGCGGCATGGTCGCCACGCACACGGACACGCGGCGTCCCTGGCGAAGACGCTCTGGCGCATGGTCGCCACGCCCTCCCTAAGGGGCAATTCGTCGAGCACGTGGCAGATGCTGTTGTGGGTCGGTTGGGACGCCGATTTGGGCCATTTCCGAGCTGATCTGGGTCTTGGGCCTAAAATAAAGTTTGCTCTCCTCCTAAAGCTCTACAACTTTGATTAAGGGTGCTCGGCCATTTGGCTATTGGATTAGCAGATAATTAGTACCAAACTTGGTAGTGTCAGCGATTTGACCGCGAAAAGCAAACATCCAAAATTGAAGGTCAACACTAAGTCAAATTGATGCCATACTTTTACATGCTCTTCTCTATAATGTCTACACCAACTTTTATTAAGGGGTCAAACCAAGTCGCTTAACAAAAACTTGAGAACGCGGGATGCCAATGTCGAAGATACTGAAATCAGGGCTTAAAATTGTTAAGTGTCGGAAACAGTCCCAAATCTGACTTGTGGCCCCTTTTTGATCATGTTCCACACATTTTCATGACTTGACTCTTAAACAAAGTTTGTTCCTTATAAAATTCTCTAGAACTTTGTAAAAGGGTGCAGAGTCATGCAAAGCTTCTAGGTCAGACTTTTGAAATGGTCAAACGAAAGAGTTCTAGGGTCCATACATGATCAACCATCACTTAGAAGCACATTTAGGCTAAATGATCAACATGAACATTGTTCCATTAAGTGCCCTAAGTGTAGTTAAGGTATTGTAGAGTTCATCTAGAGTCATTTGGACAAGTTTGCAAGGTTTGGCTGATGATCTATAGTTCCATTAACTTAATGGGACAAATTCCAATAGGAATGGAACTTATCATTTCATGTGACTTTTTGATTCTAAACTTTACGAAACTTTTACAGGGATCAATATAGATAGTTATTGATGTGAGACATGTGAAGATACTTTGATAGCAACACCCAAGCATATATCTTTTAATTGAGCCTATATGTAAGCAAGGGTGCAACATCCAAGTTTAGATTAGGGTTTATTTCCATAGGTTTGACCTTGACATCATCACCTCCACTAATCTATCATGATTGAACTTAAACCCACTACTTAATTGGTGATAAACACCTGGGGTGTTACAGCCCTCCCCCCTTAAAAGAATCGCGTCCCGAGATTCGGAATGGAAGATCTTTTAAGGAAGAGAGACACGTTATCTTGTTCCCAACATCTGCTATAGCATTCAGCTATAAAGCTCCAACATCGGCGAACAATTTGGTCAAATGCACTTTCTAATACTTACTTTTCATGGTAAAATTTGTCTGAAGAATTTCCTTCCTTGACTTCCATGAAACATTGTTACTTTGGGAGGAATCCAAGATAGCACATTACTTCATTCTCAGTGTATAGAGATCATTGGGTCCGTGAGCTAACACTCACAAGTATCTGATTCTTTAAAAAAAAACATAACATAGTCCGTGTGAACTTGACACTAGACCGAAATATTCAGAAGTATGCTCGTTGAAATGACTATATGTTCACAAAGTTTGAAAAGTAGCCCTCTACCAGAATGGCTTGAGCGCAACCTTCCAAAATGGTGAGATCATAGACGACAAACATTCTCTGAGGTTATAGGATACTGACTAACCAATAGACAGGGTCTATGTTGGTCGTAAATGTTCATTCATTTAGACACCAACTAATGGAAAACTACTTGAGGTTCCATGTGTGTAGTTCTCTTTCTCTGATGACAACACTGTATTATCTGAGTCTGGCGAAGGGTTAGTGAATGTGATAGCTGACTCTGTCGACTTCGTATTTCTGCCAAATGTTACCTAAGAAGATTCTCTTATCCAAAGGTAACAGTTATCTGGGTTGAAGCAGATACAACCTCTTGGGTAAAAACATTTATAAGGTACTAAAGTATGTCATCATTGAAAAATTAGTACCAAAGCAAAATGTAGCGAGGCCTTAAGGACAACAAAAGTTGTAATTATTCACTTAACCGCGGGGAGTAGTCTAGTCTACCACCAAGTGATTGAATAAAATTTTCCTTGGTGACTTAGTTGTACTGTAAGTTGAGTTGACTTGCAGCATAACAACTTTGTCAAGCCAACCCTTCACCATGAGACTTTCTCTTTAGGGTCATATAGCAGCTCTAAGATGGGAAATCTGTTGTTTGACACTTTTCAAATTGCTTTTGATTTGCCAATTTACTCGTAGAACCCTTGATTGTCCCAATAATTATTGATGAGAGAACATAAAAGCAAAGAGAAAGGGTGTCCAACAGGATCCTTAAGACCACTTAAGAGATCGTCCAATAGAGTAATGAACAAACCATTTGTGACACCTAAGGGCACAAGGATGCTAATTGAAACTAGGTCATGCTTTCTCTAATTCTTCGCTTTAGCTGATAGAACACCTTGCACTATCTGTGTGATTGTCCAAGACAGAATTGACTTGGTCACAATGGTTGTGGAAGATAGAATATCAGAATATCACTCAAGTTGTTGGCTAGTTGATTAACTTCTTGTTGGTTATTGCTCTGTAAGACATAGCCTTCGTAGCTACCAAAGAGTCATTACCTAGCTGGAGATTAACCTTCCTATTGGTAACTAATCAGTTGTCTCTGAACACTAAAAAGTTCCAAATCTTCACTCTTGACCACAATAATCGTGGTTGATGCAGAACGAATGGTTGCCATCGAGGTCAGCAGATAAGGAGTCACACCAGAGATGGTTGATTTCGATGGTGTGGTCATTATGCATACAAAGGTTAAGATTTGCATAATGTGACGATTGATTCTTATTCAACGAATAACTTGTCCAATAGTAAGTGTTGTGTGTCCTTTTTATCAAACCGAGATGAGATACTTTGCTCACTAGATGACGTTCGTCAATACTGGGATAACTAAGTAGAGTCACTTGTCTACCACCTATTGCAGTCTGTTAATGTTTATGTCGGTGACCTGTTCTTCAAAGGTTATCTTCTTAGCAACTTCAGAAGGAAACTCCACTACTTTCGGTCTAAGATATGGATCTTACGATATGATATGGGGAGATAACCAAGGAAGAGTTCACCTGAGAATAACACGTTGATATTGTTTCGCAATGGGTCATGACTAGAAACCACGATACCAGCGCGTGCCCAGTAGCACAACCATGTGCCGGCCGGTCACAAGGAGGCCCTAGGTTTCGTCGCGGCACCGTTAGCTGCTACTCATAACACCATTACCGATCACACCACCAAGGTGAAATTTCAAGTGACGCAATTTGGGTGGTAAAAACAAGCATTATACAAGGGAGGGATAGCAAGCAAAGGTAGTCACAAGGTTTGGAATTAACCAGGAGGTGATTCGAAGATCAAAACATAGCACAAGAGAACATAGCTCAATTGCCGAATGCGACTAAGCATGAGATTTTTGCTTAATTCCACGCACGCCAAACGTTCACCAAAGTGATACTTGGGAAGGTTGGGGATGGATTAAGCAAACTTCAAGGCGAAAACCAATATGTAGTCATAGATTGAGTTGATAAGGTAGATGCATGAAATTGCAAGTATACGATTTAGAGGTCGTAGCAGAGAGACATTGCGTCACCCTAGCTAACCTTTGGGAGAGGTAACCGGAAGGTCCAACATATATTTGGGTACGGTCTCCACAACTGGCAATGTACGAACCATGATCAAAGGCTAGCGTTGATAAAAGTTAACTTGGTTGGTCAGTCGACAAGGGTCTTCACAAAAAGGGTTGCAGAACATCCACGACTTATGCAAACATATAGGAGAACTCAACCTTGGGCTTTTGGTCAAGCAACAGCATGGATACAAACATTCAAGGGCTAACCACCAAGTCTACAGGCTCAGGCTCCTAAGAGAGAAACCTAATTGAAGACAATAACCATACAATTACGTAACGTGAACGTTGTTCTAGGATAAAGCCATGTGACCCTCGTATGCTTACCGAGGACAAACGGGGTGACAACTAGAGCACTACCTAGATACAAACACACATACAACATCACAATCAATCAGCCCTTTGAGAAAATTCAAACGAATGGTTTAAGCAACCAATACAAGGCACAAGGCTCACCCAAGATAAGCATTTATTTCAAGCATGAACTAACTACAAGTTTAGCTCTAACAAACGCTAGCTAAGGTGACTAACTTAACATGTGCATAGAATCTAAACAGCAGCATAGTAACTACTTGTTTCAACCATAACTGAGGTTGTAGACCTCCCATAAAGGTGATCCTAGACTTTATGGAAAGCTTAGGAAGTTTTCTACGTGTTTGTTATTCATACCAAAAACTAATTCATAGCTTAACCTGACCAAAATTGCTAATGTTTCAGATCTGTACCAATGTGGACAGAAAACTGACAAGAACTTCAAAAATAAATAACGGGAGTTCTAGAGACACAACAAGGCTGAGCCTTAACTTTATATAAAGATTATTAATTCGTATATAACTTTCTTATTATCATATTAAGATGATTCTATATCTAACAAGGCCAAACAAGACAAATAAGACATCTCTGCCCAGATTTCGACAGATTCTGTCGTTCCACTGCAAGCTCATAACTAGAGATTTAGACCACCACAATTAATGCTATAGGACATTTTGGAAAGCTTAGAAAAAGTACTACACTTCTTCTATTATCTCCAAGACATGATTCCCTATGCACATAGGTCAAATAAATCAAACATTCAGATCTATTCAGAGCATAAACAAAACCTGACAGTAAACTTCTAAACTTCATAATTCTCAGACCATAATACCTAGGGTCATGAAATTTTAGGACAATCTAGATAAGTAAGTTAGCTAAAATTTTGGTATTTTCCATAACCACAGAAAACACCATTATGACCAAGAAAGCATCACCACAACAGAAACTATTCTAGCAGCCAACGTTCAACAAGCAAAACAAAGCTTACCTTGGTTCTTCTTAACAAGAGAGCACACAAACATATTATTCTAGTAGCTCTAAATTTTGTTACTTTAGACTAACATGAATTTAATTCCTTCATGATAATCACAATTACTGAATTGAGGTCTAAAGCATTTACAAATGCTTGTATGAACAACAAATTCACCCATTGACTAAACTAGAGGGCATTTATAGGTTTAAGCAGGTAACCATAATTATTTCTAGCAAGGCTAAACACACACTTATCTCAAACAACATGGAGTAAGACATTCTTGTTTTACTTCACTCAAGAAAAATAGTGTAACACATTGATCACAAGTTACACACTATAGAACAAGGGTGAGAGGAGCAGAGCTATGCCTAAAGCAACAATCATGAAGATGCATGCTTCGTCCTATTCGTCCTCACAAGATTGCCAATCTAAGGTGGCGATCACGTTCTATATCGGTGGCATAACACGCACTCTCTCGATATATAGCTAGTCGATAGCTACATTCGACTTACGTATTCGTGGTTAGCGTACCTGCAGAAAAGTTTCATTGCAGCCCAACAATTTCCCAATATAGCACACAATGAAAGCAGGAAAATAAAATTCTAAGTACTCCCATATACATATACCCCTGTATACGTACATGTAGTACCAAAACTACCTGAATCTTCGATCACCCACAATTAAGTACCTTCATATATACATGTGTGTAACATGTAAATAATCCAGTAACCAAAACTAGCTCTCCCCTAGACCGCAGGTTGTACGGTCATGCTCTCACAACTCACACTTACCTGAGCGTAGGTGCGACGTTGCATAAAAGTAAACTAGCAACATATATGGCTATTTCATATATGAAGGCTACCTCTAATCTGACACACTGGGTAGCATAGTGTGGGAGAGTTATCACACATACATACCTTGGCCTGGGCGTAGATGCAAAATTAAAAACCCCCAAGTTAGTACTTATATAAGCCACCTAATAATCCTTATATGGGCATAAGGAAATTGACCACTGGCATACTTAGATTTAGAATTCAGTTTTCACAAACCTATATATAGCTATAAGTTGATAAAACTGATTTTATAAAACAAATTCTTTGTTTTAAATACACATATGACAAGTTTAATGTTGAATCTTGCTCCGATACCAGCTGTAACGGAACCGTCCAAATTATAAGAGCACAAGTACAAAAACAATCACCGAAATGATCAAATTCTCGCACTTGAGCCCATATAACTCCGGTAGTCCAGTGAAATCACGAGGGATTTCAAACCAACCAACATACAAGCCAAGATCGTAGTGATTCAACATAACAAGTCACATGTTACAACCATTTCACAAGTAATTGAATATATATCGGAGTTCAACATAGTTATAAGAACTTACATTGAAAAGTAGCGGAAGCAAAGTAATTTGAAACTAACATTATTCTTATTTCAAATACATGCCAGTACCACGGTCGACTTCCAACAAAAGCATTAGAGATAAGGTAAATAAGAAGGATCATGCCCGTGATCACACTCCGCCACTATGGCAGGAGCCAACCAACTCTTGCAGTCGCCAAGATACATCACAACCTGCAACAAGTGGGGATAAAACCCTGAGTACAAGAAGGTACTCAGCTAGACTTACCCGTCAGAAACCAGAAATAAGGTGACACCAAGGATCATGCAAGGCTGATATGAAGTGGGGCTAGCTTGACACATTTTGCATAAAAGCTTAATATAGATGATCAATCATTAATGCTTAAGCATCAAGTTAATTATCATTAACCTATCATCTATATTAGAACCTGTACTAGAGCACTCACTTTATTAGGAGCAAACAATATTAACCATAGCAGGTATAATTTGAGGCAACCTTTCC
This sequence comes from Saccharum hybrid cultivar R570, assembly GCA_038087645.1. Taxonomy (NCBI): domain Eukaryota; kingdom Viridiplantae; phylum Streptophyta; class Magnoliopsida; order Poales; family Poaceae; genus Saccharum; species Saccharum hybrid cultivar. The sequence goes on from JAQSUU010000520.1 coordinate 11,747,428, forward strand.
ATCGTGATCCAATTAACCATCAGTTCAATTTAATTGAATCTACGTTGCCGCTGCTCAAGTCAAGTGCTCACTAACCGGGAGCGACGGCGATTCGAATCGAATTCCTATCCAGCTGGAGGGGTATTTCTAACACTCACCGCGCAGGCCCCTGCCAGGGTCGCACAAGCCACCTTTTCATATAATTCAGGAATCGCGGGTCCGAATGATGTCGCGACCCCAAGGGCGACACTCTGCCAGGTGATAGGGACTCTAACCCCCCCTTGGTCTCACGCCAATGTCCCCAAGCACATCCTTTCTCTCCTCCAAGAAGCAACCTACCATTCGATTCCCGGCCTGAATCACATTACTCGGCTTCGCGGTCGGAACGACTTATCCGGCCAACTAAGTGTTAGACTGCGTTCAACATGACTCAAGGACGTACAGCGAATCGGTCCTTAAACGACTCAGACGGGGATAGATCCACACCCAAGACCTCCATGTCTTGTTGCTTCACTATCGTCATCCCGCCCGGTCTCATTTCATTTTATTAACACATGGTTCCATTCCACGATAGCAAATATAGCCAACCGTGCCATATATGAATATCCCTATATCTCGCAGGTGACAGGAAATCACCTGACTTCTACCGCTTAAAGCAGGGCTAAGCATCTACTCGATCCTAGTCTATGTAGGATTCAAGGATTCATATATCTGGACAAGGAATGATATAATGCAGCAAGGGTTTCCAACCAACTCCTATCACTTAATGCAACAATACTTATAACATATATATAATTAATTGCTTTAAAGATAGGAGGCTTAGAATGCTCCGGGGCTTGCCTGGGATCCGACTCAAGTTAGAGTATGTCAGATGAAATCTGCTTGGCGAGCATCTTCCAATCTACCACTTGTCCGATCCTTCGATCTTCGGGATGGATCCACCAACTCCATCTTCGAATTTGGCTCCACCTTAGATCCTTCACGCGATTCTGCTAGCGTACCTAAATGAGGTGCAACAATGCATATGTATGAATGCATAGAAGTGCAATAAACAAAGTAATCAAGCAAGCATACCAAAGTTCACATAAACCCTAGAGCTAATTAACTTAATCCTCATTAAGACATAACATAGAAGAGGGCAAGCACATCAATCAAGAAATAAGTCTCACAAGATCACAGGGTACCAAACCAAGTACCATCAAGGATATGAGCCACACTTCCACACCCTAGCATGGCAAAGTCAATCAAAGCACTAGAACAAGAATCTGCTACTTTCTGGACATACATACAGTAGCTCAGTAAATCAATCATAACTGGAGATCTACAACTCCAAATGACTTGCAAGAAGACATTATGGAAAGATTATGAAATTCTCTACATTTCATTTATAATAATCGCAGCATGATTCTAAAGTTTAACATATCGAATTTACGCAAACACAGAAACTGGTCTAACAAGACAGAGAGCAAGCAATTCTGTAACCCAACTTTCAACAACTATAACTCCTAAACCACATGGCCAAATACCACCAAATTTTAACAGCAGCTAGATATATAAATTATCTACAACTTTTGTATAAACAAGTTTCACAACAAAGCACATTATCATGAAGAACTTTGCTAAGTTCCTAGATCTGTCCAGAAACCTCATTTGCAAGAAATAATTATTAACTTATGTTGCAAACATATAATTAGACAAAGCCAACTTTACCAACATGTCACACATGACTAATGAACACCAGAGAACATAGTGTCCATTCCTAAATAATTTCTTTTAATGCATTTTCTTAATTTATTTAGATAATTAGGTGGAATTATGAACACATATCAAAAGTGCACAATAAATTCTACCAAAATTACAGTGACCTACACATGCTCCCAAAAGTCTACTGTCCAAATTTGAAACCATTTGGACATGTATAACAACCTCTATGAAAAAGATAAATAGCTATTGCAATAAATCATGTGAGAGCAAGTTAAACCTAAAACTCAATATTTTCTATGAACACATGGCCATATTATGGATCAAAATGATAGAGCATCCTCATACTAAGATAATGGAATAACATTTTCCATTTTATCATTTATATATTATTTATAAGCTATTTATCAAGCCTTAAACAAGTTAAATCAATAATTAGATCATACAATAAGCAATGACCATGAAATTTATACCACAGTACATCCATATCATGACAAACCTACCATCAAAATTTCACATCATTTGGAGCATCACAACTCAAGATATAAAATGACAAGCAAAATAATATAGATTCCCTTATTTATCAAGGTCCAATCAAAACCCTAAGAAAACAATGAACAAATAGTGTGTTTAATATTTTTCCTAGCAAGTACATGTCATCACAAAATTAACAAACAAGAATCACTATTTTTTGAGTTCTAAAACTCAAGATATGGCTCTGGTCAAGTTTTATACGTATTTTAGAGCATTTTTAAAGCTTAACTAAAAACATCAGAAAACATCTACAAACATCTAGCATATTGTGACTCCACTGCATAGATCTCTTCTCAAGGTTTCCAAAAAGTCCACATTTGCTATTTTTGGCCTTTCCCATTAAGAGATATGGATTTTCAAAGATAATCATGAAATCTGAAATTCAAATTCAGAACAAACAACCCTAACTTAATTCGCTAGCTACACCCGGTCGCGCACCTGAGTCTGCTACTACTAAACCTGACATGTGGGACCCGCTGTTTCGCTGGGCCCACTTGTCATCCAAGGGGAAAACGTACACCGACTTCCCCTTTTCTTCTTCCTTGTCTCAACGGCCGAAAGCAGGGAAGGGAGCAGGGCCGGCCCGGCCTCGGGCCAGTGGCGGCCGGCGACGACGGTGGACTGGTTGGCCGGCATCGCGGTTGCCCAGCGCGTTCGCCTGCACTGACGGTGTGAGCTGCGGTGGCTTGTGGCCTCTTGGCCACGGAGGCAGGCGGCTGCGGCCGCGGCCATCGGCGGCAGGCGAGCACCGGCAGCGGTGGACCGAGGGGAAGGCAGCGCGAGCACCGGTGAGCCCACGCGCATCCACGGGACCAATTGGCTCAGCTCGAGGCGACCCAAGACGGCTTGGCCACGGAAGCGGGTCGCGACGCGCGAGAAGCTCCGGCGGCGGCCGTCTGCGGCGCGCGGGAAAGCCAAGATGAAGGTGCGTCGAGGGCGGCGGATGGCGGTGAAGGTGTCACGGTACAAGGCGAGGACGGGAAAGGCATGGCGGGGTGGATTCATTGTTGGCCATGGAGCTCAATTTGGCCGGCAATGGTGGCCACGGCCATCTGTGGTGTGCGCGCGTGTGAGCACAGACGGAGACGGGGGGTGCTCTGGTGCTGCTCGGCTTGCCAAACGCGAGAGGAAGCAGCAGGGCGGGGTAGAAGGCATGGACGCGCGGCGGTTTGGTGGGGGTGCGGTGCGGCATGGTCGCCACGCACACGGACACGCGGCGTCCCTGGCGAAGACGCTCTGGCGCATGGTCGCCACGCCCTCCCTAAGTGGCAATTCGTCGAGCACGTGGCAGATGCTGCTGTGGGTCGGTTGGGACACCGATTTGGGCCATTTCCGAGCTGATCTGGGTCTTGGGCCTAAAATAAAGTTTGCTCTCCTCCTAAAGCTCTACAACTTTGATTAAGGGTGCTCGGCCATTTGGCTATTGGATTAGCAGATAATTAGTACCAAACTTGGTAGTGTCAGCGATTTGACCGCGAAAAGCAAACATCCAAAATTGAAGGTCAACACTAAGTCAAATTGATGCCATACTTTTACATGCTCTTCTCTATAATGTCTACACCAACTTTTATTAAGGGGTCAAACCAAGTCGCTTAACAAAAACTTGAGAACGCGGGATGCCAATGTCGAAGATACTGAAATCAGGGCTTAAAATTGTTAAGTGTCGGAAACAGTCCCAAATCTGACTTGTGGCCCCTTTTTGATCATGTTCCACACATTTTCATGACTTGACTCTTAAACAAAGTTTGTTCCTTATAAAATTCTCTAGAACTTTGTAAAAGGGTGCAGAGTCATGCAAAGCTTCTAGGTCAGACTTTTGAAATGGTCAAACGAAAGAGTTCTAGGGTCCATACATGATCAACCATCACTTAGAAGCACATTTAGGCAAAATGATCAACATGAACATTGTTCCATTAAGTGCCCTAAGTGTAGTTAAGGTATTGTAGAGTTCATCTAGAGTCATTTGGACAAGTTTGCAAGGTTTGGCTGATGATCTATAGTTCCATTAACTTAATGGGACAGATTCCAATAGGAATGGAACTTATCATTTCATGTGACTTTTTGATTCTAAACTTTACGAAACTTTTACAGGGATCAATATAGATAGTTATTGATGTGAGACATGTGAAGATACTTTGATAGCAACACCCAAGCATATATCTTTTAATTGAGCCTATATGTAAGCAAGGGTGCAACATCCAAGTTTAGATTAGGGTTTATTTCCATAGGTTTGACCTTGACATCATCACCTCCACTAATCTATCATGATTGAACTTAAACCCACTACTTAATTGGTGATAAACACCTGGGGTGTTACAAGTACTTTTCAAGTTATAATGCTATCTTGTTATTCTAGGAAATATTTAAATGAATTTTTGTAATTTTTTTCTACATGTGCAATGTTCATATAACTTTTTGGAGAATGTCTTGGTACCCTAGACTGTCCATGAAAATTAAGAAATCTGTTGTTTGACACTTTTTACTATGCTTTGTTATTTATACAAAAATCAGCCTTTTTGGCTTGGAAATTTTGTGTAGGAAGTTCCTGTGAATAAATTGAGTTCAAAATTTTTCAGTAGTCTCTTTGTGGGTCAGAGAGTCCCCTGTAAATTTTGTAGAATTTTTGGAGTAGTTTACATATATGTTTAAAATTCCACCTAATTAATTAAGTAAAATAAGAAATGAGTATAAATAAATATTCTAGGTGAGCACACCTTACTTTCTGGTGTTTTTGTGACATTTGTGAACTTTTAGTAGTATTAGTTTGGTCTTAGAGAATGTTGGTCACATCAATAAATATTTAACCTTTGTAATTTTTAGGTTTTCTGGACAGCTAGTAGTAATTCTAAATTTGGCTTTGATAAAGGTGGTTGCTGAAAAACTTGTAAATACCAAAGTTGTAGTAAAATTTGTAAACTAGCTTGTGTCAAAATTTGGAAGCATTTGGCTTAGTAGTTTGAGAGTTACTGTTGTTTAATGTGGCAGTTCAAAATCTGCTACTCTCTGTTTTGAGAGGACAGATTCTGGAACTTGTGAAGTTTGACATGGAAAACTTAGGAGTTTGGAGTTGAGGTCTGAAAATGAATTGTAGTGCATTTCTTAGGCTTTCTAGATTTTCTTAGATCATATCTTTTGGAATTGTAAATCTCCAGTTGTGATAAAAACAAGTAGCTGCTGTCTAGAATGCTTACTGTGGTGTTTTGCTGATTTATATGGTGTGATATCCTAAGACATGCTACTTTTGTAATTGTTAGGTGTTAGGGCCTTAACTGAGGATGAGCAGCTTTATCTTAGGTTAAGTAGATTAGGTGAGTATTTCTCTACCGGAGAGGAAATTTGCACCTACTCTTTTGAAGTGATTTGATTAGAGCGTTAAATTGTTGTAATGCATTTCATTCCGAGCATATTGCATCTTTCATTATGCATCCATGGTATTTATTGTGCATTCATACAATAGGTGTACCGGAGGGGGTAACTCTCCTCGAATTCGAGCCTGTAATTCCGGAGGAGAACCAGGAGCAGCAGGAGCCCGAGGATCCAGCAGGCGAAGGAGACGCCGCTGAAGACTTGCCGGAGTGCCCTGACCACCGGCCTTCAACTTTTCTGAAAGGCAAGCCCCGGTGCATGCTGAACCTACTGTTTTATAAATTAATCTTGAGTACTTTTAATTGTTTACTGCATTAAGTTGTAGGAGTTATATGAAAACACTTGTTGCATTATACCTGTCCTTGTCCAGATATCGTACTTAATCCTATATTAGGTTAGGCACGTGTCAATGCTTAGCCCTGCTTAGTTCGGTAGAAGTCGGGTGATTTCCGGTCATCCGCGAGATGTAGGAAGGAGTCACGAGTGGCTTTATGGCTATCGTGGATGGAACCATGCCTTAAAATGAAATTGAGACCGGGCGGGAGTTCGATAGTACAGCCGCAAGACACTTCACGTCTTGGGTGTGGAGCTATGCCCGTCTGAGTCGTTTAAGGACCGATTCGCTGTACGTCCTTGAGTCATGTTGAACGCAGTCTAACACTTAGTTGGCCGGATAAGTCGTTCCGACCGCGAAGTCGAGTAGTATGGTTCAGGCCGGGAATCGAATGGTAGGTTGCATCTTGGAGGAGAGAAAGGATGTGCTTGGGGACATTGGCGTGAGACCAAGGGGGGGTTAGAGTCCCTATCACCTGGTAGAGTGTCGCCCTTGGGGACGCGACATTATTCGGACCCGCGATTCCTGAACTGTACGAAAGATGACCTGAGCAGCCCTCGCCAGGCGTGACTCGGTGAGTGTTAGAAATACCCCTCCAGCTGGATAGGAATTCGATTCGAATCGCCGTCGCTCCCGGTTAGTGAGCACTTGACTTGAGCAGCGGCAACGTAGATCTCATTAAATGAACTGGTGGTTAAGGGAATGATACAATGTTGCCACAATTCATACCTGCTCTGAATATAATGATGATAATTGTTTGATTACAACCAAGTGCATGTTTAGTACAGGTGCTAAGATAGATGACAGGTAAATGCTAAAAATAACTGCTAGTACAGGCTACAAGAGTTTAAATTACTTATGCCTTTATGCAAAATGTTATGTCAGCTAGCCTCTTGTGTAAGCCTTGCATAATCCTTGGTGTCATCTTATTTCTGGTTTTTGACGGGTAAGTCTAGCTGAGTACATTCCAGTACTCAGGGTTTATTCCCTCCTGTTGTAGATGACATGCTTTATCAGGGATTCTGCAAGACGTGTCTCCACCCTGCGGGTGATGATGACTAGATCAGAAGGGCATGATCGTCTTTATGTACTTTCCTCATGCTTTTGTGGGTTGTTGATCATCCAGACTGGCAGTATTTAATTAACTAGTGTGTGTGTCATGCTTCCGCTACTTTCAAACTTGGTTTGTAATAATTGCTACTCCGTGGTGTAAACTTATTTCAGAACTACTTGTGAAATGTATCGTATGATGTTGTATGTTGAATGATGCGATCCTGGTTGTAAGCAGTTTGGTTTGAGATCCTTCGTGATTTCGATTGACTACCGGGATTATATGGGCTCAAGTTTGAAAATTTGAGCGCTTCGGTGCTTGTTTTCGTACTTGTGCTCTTATAATTTGGTCGGTTCTGTTACAGTGGGCATGCTTGGATGTATTCTTGTAGCCTCTCCCACGCCTCAGGGATGGGTACTGTTGAATCCTGCTGGAAGTTAGTAATTCTTCCCCTTAGGGCATTGGTTTTGCCTATGGGGAAGAATTTTGTGAGGAACACCATAGAGCATTTGCTCTAGGTATTGACAGCTTCCTTGTCCTTGTAGAACCACTATTTCGCCTTCCCTATGAGGGAGAAAGGAAACAGACGAAGCCTTACAGCATCAGGTGTGATGTCTTTGATGACGATTCTGTCACACAGTTCAAGGAAGGTTTGTAGGTGTGTGTTGGCATCCTCTTTTGGTAGTCCACAAAATGAACTAGGCTGTACCATGGTGATCAGCCCAGTCCTAATTTCAAAGTTCTTGTCACCAATGTTGATAGCGGGCCCGGTCCCCACATTGTCAATAGCCGGGATGGGGAACTCGTGGATTGACTTCTGGGCCATAGAAATGATAGTAGCTAGTACAGGGGTGAGTAGTTTAGTTATCGGTGGAGTGGTAGAAGAAGTAGAGGCACAAGACCCCTTCTTCCTTAGGAGTGCCTCCGGATCAGGAATGAAGTTGTTCGATAGGTCGAAACCACTCTTACACTATCCTGTTTTCACCCACAATAGGAGAAAACATGAAAGATTAGCCTATATGAGCACTGGCTACCATACATACACATCATCATGAACTTGTCCTACTAGATTCTTTTAACCAATGCCTTCCCCGACAATGGCGCCAGAAATGCTTGTTGGCATTTCTTAGCACGATCACCAAGAATGGGGATTTAGACCCACCCATGGTAACTGTATCGGAAATGCCTTGTTGGCATTCCTTAACATTGCTACTAGGATTGGTGTATCATAGCAACAACACTAAGGAATGTCAACCGATAGGTCATAACATTTACAAATATTATCCGCAAGTGCATGGATCTATCGTTGTAGTATTTCACCCAGAAGATTTCGGGTATCGTTCATTTATATTTTCCCAAAGGAAGGCATGGTGTCAAGTTTCTAGTAGGGACATGGACAAGATAACATGACTGCATAATAGACCAGCTACTCAATACAGGGGTAAGTCATGATAAGCTTAAGATAGTGTGACACACACTTGGGCCAACCTCAAGGATAAAAGGAAAAACAAAGAATGAAAAAATGTTCCAAAATGGAGCAGGCATGCCTAATATAGTCGTGCAAAGAATAGTTGGTGATCATACATATACATGGTTAAGAGTTAGAGCTATGCATGAGAATGGGTCAGGAGGCCACCGAGTACTGGTCTGCCAGCAACCTCATGTGACAATTTAGACTACTACACCCCAGATGAACGTGGGGGATTACAAGGGACAGACAGGGCTGTGATCACCTGCCACCTACCCCTCAACCAAAGAAAGGGAAATATATCCGCCTATTCCCTTGTACCCAAGCACCATGCCCGCATACAAGAAAACTACCTACACCCCCTCGGACTCTGACCCCATGGATCAACAAGCATAGGGCATGGGCATACCCGAAGGCACAACGAACCACCACCTGTACTTAGCTCTAAACCTCAATAGATATATAGCATGAATGATTAAGCACAAAGTTCTATATGATGAAACCCTAGCATAGAAACTATAGTCTAGTTCATATGCTATGATCATGTCAAAAGAACATGTTAAGAACATGATACACAAACTATATGCTAGTTCATATATCAAGGTTATAACATAAAAACTATACTCTAGTTCTATAGCACAACTATATATATGAAATATGAGCATGACTTTGGAAGAAATAATATTAGTATTCATACCAAATATCTTTTCTCCCAAGGAGCCAAGCTCTCCTTAATAGCTCTTGCCCAAGCTCTCCTTGATAGCTCTTGCCTTACTCCTCTACTAATTCTACTCCTAAACTAAGCTAGAAGAGTGAAGAGTGGAGAGGTGGAGTGAGGTACCTCCCAAGTGAGTTGTGTGTGAGTGAGGCACCCCTCCACTCTCTTATATAGGGCTAGATCAGGTGATTCAGGGGGGAATATTCCCCGACACACCCCACACCGCTAGCCCCTGGTATTAATGTTGCTGACACGCTGCAGCTGGGCTAGAGAGGAGGCAGGGGGCGCGCCTGGGCCATGGCCCCTTGGCCTCTCCTTCACCCTGTGGGCTCCCCTCCAGTCCTGGGCTTTGGTGCATATGTGGGCTTGGCCTAGTTCTGCTCTAGTTCAGCCCATTGCCCTTCTATTGCTTGTTTATGCCTTCTTGGAAAGCGTATTTCCTCCCTGTTTCACTTGTTTATGGCATATGTTTCTGCAAAGTGTTGATTCTACCGGTATAAGTGGAAATAGGTTAGTAGTAAAGGTATATGTGTGTAGAAGTGTATGTTTTCCTCCTTTTGGAATTATGTTGGTGGTATAAATGTGTTGATAACTACCTCCAACACTCACCTCACAGGTGGCGTTAGACAAGCGCTAGTGAGCCTCGTCTGCCCTGACGATGAGCTCACGAAACTCACACTGATTGTCCAAACAAGGTGATGATGAGCTCGACCCCTAGTGGGTGGGGTCACCGCGCGTGCAGCATCGATAGCCCCCATGGGCACAGCGCGGGAGGCAGCCCTGCAGGCCACACAGGATCAACATAGGTCAGAACCTTGAACTGAAGAATCATCTAGATGCACTTACCCTTGATTGTGCAGGTAAGGACGGATAGGTGACGGCACCCCGCCGGCAACTGACGGCTCTCCTAGTGGCCAGTTGCCGTGACTCATCCTCACAGGTAGGGAGGGAACTCTAGATGAGCAAGAGCGGGAATAGGGAAGTGGAGGAGCAGATGACTCAAGATGAATGCATCCTCACAGCTCTGCCCCAAGTGTTTTTATAACCACTAAGGACACTCAAAAGTGCATGCGCGCACGATTACATTTACTAACCGCTTGGAAAACCCTGTAGAGAAGGTGAAGTGATCGAAAGGGAGGCAGAACAATGGCCGTCCGAGCAATGGCTCGAATCAAGTAAGCTGCGCATACCCCCACTTTCTCCCTATCATTTCAATTTACGTACCCATATTTCATGGTGCATGACCATTCGTGAGCGATCACCATAACACCATGATACGACTAGGGAGGCTGACCACCCCTCGGGGATCGTGGGCTGAGTGACCCACCACAATCATGACCCCGCATCATACTTAGGAAACTCACTCTTGGGGGATCGAGGCCATAAAAGGGATAGAGGCAGGGAGATGAGCCCCCACAGCTCTAATCGGTGGTGCAGAGCCACATGACCATCTCTCCCTATGTTCGAGTCATCCGCTTCAAAGTCTCCTAGGTTGACCCCCTCTAGGGGGAAGGCATCTTGCCCTCTGGCCGCTACAGAGGCGGTTGGGGACCGATAGGACTGACGACCGATGATTTATGGGACGTCTCACGTGAGGCACAGGTGAACTCTATGTTGATTGGGGAGGATATCGGGTTCCACTCAAATTACCCATAGACCCCGACGAGGTGCACCGCTCCAACCACGTGGTTACGGTGGTGGACATGCCTCTCCCCGCATGGGGCAAAAACAAACTTGCCTTCAACAAGGCAACATGACCTCTCAGGGTCAGCAAGGACATCAAGGAAAGACAGAGTAGGGTCCCCATGACCCCGAAGGAAGCTAGGGCCAAGCCACGGCTAACTCCTCCCTACATCCTAGGTCTTAGACCTAAGGCCCGCTCTAGAGACTCAAACCATCAGGGGTCCATGACCTCTCTAGGAGAGATCAATGGAGCAAAAGGCCAGGGTGACACACAATGCAAAACCCAAAACCTGATCATAGCTCAGTCACGTGGAAAAAGCAAAAGGGTCCAAGACCTACGAGTCGATGCACGATCGCAAGAAACCTCGTGACTGTGTAGGAAGAGGTCAGAGAAATAATTCGCCGAAACACCAGGACAAAATAGCCTCTCCAAATGAGCCAGGGTCAAAAGATGACCCCAAACCCACGGCTCAGGGGCTCATGGTGTAGGCTGCGATAAACGTTAAAAAGAAATTCCTCCAGCAGGACCAAAAGCAGTCGCACCGCTAAAATGTCAATGAAAGGTGTCACCTCATTGGTGATGCCAATCGACAACCCATGGGGATAGTGTCGTGCCTCTGAGGGACAGCGCGCAGGAGTGCCACCACAACTCCTTTGGCTTCAAAGGAAACAGTGGCTAGCAGCAACATTGCGACTATGTCACCATCTTGCCCCGTCTAACGGGGTGGAGTGAAGGGAAGCACTGCTTCATCCTCTTTCTGTCCCACTGATAGTCCGAGCAGGCCGACGACCAGCATGTAGGCCTCCAATGCGAGCCAAGAGCAACACTGGCCATTGCCCATTTCGAGTAGATGAGCAAGAAATGGCAATGAGATGGCACACTAATGTCGCAAATAACCTGACACGGTGGCCATACTACCCCTTGCCCTCTGACTCACAAAATCCCCTCTAGCATCGGCTATTGGAACTAGCAGTGATGGCCTCTGGTCACCACTAATGGTCCCCAACAGGACACATGCCTGACAACCACGTGTTTCCTTTCAAAGACCTTTCTCTCTTCCCCCTCAGAGCTCAACCCCTCGAACGGGTCAAAGGAAATTCGGCGTCAAAGGTAGCTTGGATGGAGGAAGGCCCTCACATATAAGCCCAAGAGCGGACTAAATAGCCTGGGGCTCCCTCGCCACATGGCAAAGTAGTAGGAGGCATGAAAGATTGGGAAAAGTTGAGGTCTTCCTAAAGGCAGGACCGGCACAGCGTCGATGAGACCGCTCGGTCCCTCCTGGAATGCAAACCCCGACGCACAACCCACAGACACAGCAGTCGAGTACCACATCATCGGGATGCCCTAACAAAGCAAAACTTGATGGTCACCAGCTGCATTGAATACATTGACCAGTAGGGAGCCAAGTGATAGAGCCCGAATAAGCTGCAACCACAAGTTCGCGCCACAACATACGTGCACACCAACACTTTCACGATCACTTCATGATCGCAAAAATGCTCGGGTGCTACTGTCAGGGTTACAAACCTGGAGTATCTCAAGGCATTGATTGGATAGTGGGCTGCCTGGCTCGCAACGCAACAATAGACAAAGGCCCAAACGACTGAGGCCCAACAAAAGCCAAACAGGTCAGGCCAGGTGCTAAGGTCGGGGTTATGCACGACCCTTTCCACCCTCCTTGGTTACACCATGCTCGCAAGGCATACGACCTTTCCCCGCCATGACCACCGGAAGAGACGGAAAGAGGTCACGCCTTGCCAAGCAAGTCTGCCTTGACAGGGGCAAGCACGCCGCACTGACCCCACGAGGACCAAGGTGACAGTTGTCACCTCGGCCTAGTCAGACACCAACCCTATGGCATGCTGGATAGACAAGACAACACCGCCTCAAGGCGGTAGCGATAGGTATGATGACCACCGGCCAAATATAGCCCACCAAGGCAGGTATACGGTCCTACCCACTATGGTATGGAAGCCACGGCGTGGGTCTCAGCATATAGGCCATCCAAACCGGTTGAAAGCCCGGACCTCGATGATCAAGGTCATGGCCCTCAGCCCCGTGAAGCGACCAGATGAACGGTGACCTAGGGAGGCTACCTACTATAGGTATGACACCCTAGGGAACCTGAAGACAATGACAAAGACCATGACAAACACCACGTTGCACAGGACGGCTGATGAACCACCAATGTGCCTACAGTGCCTGCCACGGCCAACATGATGATGGCCATGCCTGGATGAACACCAGAAGACAATGTAGCTTGCAAGCCAAGTTAGTTAGGACCTCCCTCAGGCTCACGACCCTTCGTTCGGGGGAACCTCCTCTTTGTATCAAGCCCTAGCCCCGAACTCTATTTAAGGGCAGCCATGGACCCATCTCAGGACATCTTCTCATTCTCCATCCTCTACCATTCCATTCATTCACCATAGTAGTAGGACTCTTGGAGCTTCTCTTTAGGCTACCCCTCATCTAGCATAGGTTTATCATATAAGTTTACTAGTTTGGTTTACAAAACACCAACAAAGGTAAAGAAGTAGGGTTACTACATTGACACTAAAAAGCCTCCACTCCATAGATCGAGTCCAAACCCAAGCAATTTGACAGAGGGAGAAGGAGACAACCAAATACAAGTGATTTCAAGTAATTCAACAAAAACAACAAGCACGCAGGAGACAATGATTTATCCTGAGGTTCGGCAACCCCACAAAGGAGCTCCTATGTCTTCATTGTTGAGATGACCACTAAGGTCGGAGTCTCTTCCACCTCCTTGCCTCTCTCAAGGAAACCACCAAGGCCACTTGAGTTTTCCACTAGAAATCAAGGGTAATACAAACTTCCCAAGGCTCTTCCACAAGATGGAAGCTCTTGGGTGATGCCTAGCCAGCTAGGGGCAAAGCCCCAAGAGTAACAAATACAAATCCAATTGGCTTGACAAAGAAATCAAGTGCTCAAGCTTGCTTAGATGATTTTCTCACTCAATCCACTCTCTCATCACTCAAATCCTTGGAGGAATCAAAGTTGGGAGCAAATGGGAGAGGAGAGGGGAGCCTCGAATGCTAGAGAGCTATTTTGGCCGAAGTTAGGTCGTCAGTAATGAGTGGGTAATGGTTAGAAGAGACGAGAGTGATATTTATACCACTAGGCAAATCTAACTGTTCAGATCTGCGTCGGAAGTTTCAACACAGATCGCTGGAACTTTCGGTGCCTATAAAAATGCATTCAACGGCGTGGTCGTAGGGACGAACGTAGCCAACGTGAAAACTCTCAGCAGTTACCATGACTTTCGACTCCTGTCGGGACTTTCAACACGCAGTTGGTGAGCAGGCTACCAAGCGACTAAGTCCCCAAGCGCTAGAATTTCCTGCCCAAGTTAGGACTTCTGACTTCCAGAACTCTCTAGACATGTCGGGACTTCCAATGGCCAGAGACACAAAAATTGCTTCTATGTGTTCATGAAGTGCTAGAGTGTCTCTCTTTTGATTTTAATTTTATATTTGAGCAATCTATCTTCCTCAGACCACCTAAACTTGCATCCCTCTTTATAGTACGACAAACATAAACACAAAATCATAAAATATATGCATGAAGAGCAATTGAGTAGATCCACCTTTTAAACTTGAAGAATTGAGGGACACCATTTCATCGAAAACATCACTTCAAATCTTTCATGGGACTAAAGCTGCAATATATCTCGATAAGATCTCATTAGTCCCTAATTTGGATGTCATCAATGCACCAAAACCCACAACGGGAGCAAATGCACTTTCAGTCTCCCCCTTTTTGGTAATTGATGACAACCAACTTAGGCTTATATAAGAATGAAAGAATTTAAAGCTTTTGAACTCCAAAATTTATAGAGAACTCCCCCTTAATATTGCAATGAGTTTTGAATTTCAATGATGCTCTTTTATACATCATTTGCATATATCAAGATAGAAGCCCCCCCCTAAATTTTGAAATTCATGGGGTGCCTAAGTGAGTATGGACAAGAATATATAACGGTGAAAAGAGATGCAACATGACATGATATATCCACAAACAAGTGAAAAGAAAATGATGGACAATATCTCAAAGTAAGCACTTGTACAACACATGTCCATCCAAGATAACAATCCCCATCATAAGAAAATAACAACTCAAACAAGCTAATAGGATAGGTAACCATTAACATGTCCTACAATCATCCATCACACATAGATATATATGTCCATCAAATAGTGCCACCACGCGACATAAGTTAATACAAACCAACTAGTTTAAAAGTCTCGAACACAAGGCATCTAACTTATTACAATAAGATATCAAGCCTAACACGTCCCCTTTGGCATCAAGTGCCAAAAAGGGTAGGCCGCGTGAGAGAAGGATCTACTCATCCACATAGTCCTCATACGGCATTGTCTCATTGTCATCGTTATCACCTTCTTCATGACACTCCTCATCCTCAGGTGCGTCTACCAAATCTTTAGGAGGTAGATTAGTCTTGCCATGTGGACGGGGAGAAGACTCACCATAGAACTCCACACATGCCTCGTCATAGAGCTCAAAAGATCACGAAGAGGCACCAAAGGTGGCGGAGCATCTGACTGAGTATCAAGCTTCTACTCAATACGGTACATCCTCTCTTGCATATCATGCTCACACTGAGCACTAGCACAACAAGCTCCAAACATGTAGTTCATGAAGAACTTGAACTTGTTGGGAGGCTCCTCACTAGCAGCATGGCAAGATCGTGAAGCAGCCGGTGGAGAAGCATGAGAGCGGGGGCCCAAAGCATGAGCGCGGGAAGTCGAAGCACGAGCAGTAGCAGCATCCTCCATTTCTTTCCTTGCTTTGTGGGACATCTTGTTGGAGATCTTGAGCACAATATGAGGAGCATTTGTAGGGAACTTGATGTCGGACAATTGCTCAATGATATGCATAATGTAGGGAGCATAAGGAAAGTGCCTCACTGCATCCTCACTAGCTTGGTAGATCTTGTCCCAAATATAATGGCTGATGGAGAACTTGGTGAACTCATCACCAAAGCAATCAAGCACAACTGAAGAGTCATCCCCGAGATAAGTGGAGTCACCGCCCTTTGGATACAAGATTTGGTGAAGAATATTGTTCAAACCTAATAGTATGGCTTCAACCAAATTGTCTAACCATCTGCTTGATGACCCTCAAGATACATGTACTGGTACTCGAACATAGCAAGAGCTTGTATTTCAGAAATGGAGGGTGCCTTGCGATCCTTGTTGTCCAAACCAAGGAGGCAAGAAAAGTAACAAAGTCAACCTTGTAGTGCTGGCCTTTGGTAGTCCAATGGATGGTGTTGAAGTCATCAGAGTTGTCAAGGTGATAGGATGCACAAAACTGACAAATCAACTCATTGTTCCATGGCTTGTGAAATTCCAACAACTTATCAAGCCCCATGGTGCTCAAGTCATGAACGACCTGCTTGAGTTCTAGCTCTAGAAATTGACCAAGATAGTAAGCATAAATGGACTTTATCAAAATGACTACAGGCTCCTGTTTGTTGATGTACTTGAGATAGACCAAATGGTGATAAAAGTCAAAATGAAAGCGGTGCCAAAAGTGGTACTCAATCCAAAGATCCTTGGGCTCACTATAGAGGGCACTGGCACACTGATCCCTTATATTGGACACTTTGTGGAGATAGTCAACTGGTAAATGAGGAGTGCATCCTTGACCATAAGAAGGGGTGTAGTAGGGTTCCTGAATGGTTGGAAGAACACCTAGAAATGGAATCAAAAGACTGACCCCAAAGTGACTTGGATCACAGGTCAGGGTCCTAGGACACACACCATCAGCAACAGTCTTGCCATCCTGCTGTAGAGCTTCTTTGGCAGGATCAACAATGGTCACATCACCAATACCTGGTGAAAGGATCAAGATGCCCAAGAGGGGGGGTGAATTGGGCTTTTCTAAAAATTAAATGCAAGAATTAAATCCTACAAGCCAGAATTCACCCCTAGTGTCTACTTGTGTTCATAGAGAGTCTACCGATACAAAGTTTTGCACCCTAGTTTCCAATCCTAGTCTAGCATGGCAAGTCTAGGAATGTAAAACAAGCAATGAAAGTAAATACGAGAATGTAAATGCTTGAATGTAAAGGGGCAAGGAACACGGCGATGTTTTTCCAAGGTATCAGAGAGTCGCCACTCCCCACTAGTCCTCGTTGGAGCACCCGCGCAAGGGTGTAGCTCCCCCTTGATCCGCGCAAGGATCAAGTGCTCTCTACGGGTTGATTCTTCGACACTCCGTCGCGGTGAATCACCCAAAACCGCTCACAAGATGAGTTGGGTCATCCACAAGCTCCGCCGGATGATCACCAAACTCCCAATCACCACCACGCCGTCTAGGTGATGGCGATCACCAAGAGTAACAAGCTAGAACTCTCACTTGACCACTATGAGCCCAAATGAGAAGGTGGATGCACACTTGCTACTCTCTAATCGCTAGTAAGGAACTCTCAAGCTTTGATTCTCAAATCTCTATCCTCACTAGTGCTCTTGCACTCCCTTGCACTCCAATGGTGTTTTTCAGCTGATCAAATGAGCAAGAGACCTCTAAAAGAGGTGGTGGGGATGTATTTATACACCCCACAGACAAAACGAACCGTTACCCGCTGACTCAGCAAAACACGAGCTGACCGGACGCGCCGGTTGAACTGACCGGACGCGCCGGTCGCTCGTAACGGTCGAAATCCGAAAAACAACTGAGTGACCGGACGCACCGGTCAGGGGTGACCGGACGCGTCCGATCGTGCAGGGAGCATACTGTACTCGCACCGGACGCGCGACCGTGTCCGATCGGTGATGACCGGACGCGTCCGGTCGTCTCTGGACCTTACTGGACTGTGACCGGACGTGCCGATCACACCCAGGTCGCGTCCGATCGGGTGTTTCCCTCAAGTGACACGTGTCGACCTCTGACCACCGCGTCCGGTCCTCACGAGGACCGCGTCCGGTCATCAGAGCTGAAACCCTAGCCACGGAACTGTACTGACCGGACGCGTCCAGTCATGCCGAGGACCGCGTCCGGTCAAGGGAAAACGACCCGAAACTATCCGAAACGCGTCACAACTTGAACCAAGTTGCATCCAACTGAACTTTGAGCTATTCTAGAGCTGCCTAGCGCCAAGTTTAACAATTGTGCACCACACCTAAATGTAGGACTCGCCTAGGTCAAGCTACTCGCTCATGCCCCCCTTTATAGTACGGCCAAAAGAGAAAAACGAAGATCCTAACGACTATTCCAAATGTATCTCAACACCTCGACATCCGGAACTAACCGTCCTTAATCTTGACGTCACTCTTTTGAGAACCGAAATGATTTCCATCAAGGGGCATGAATACCATAGTACCCAAGGCAGTTAAAACCTCCATGACCTAACTTACCAAGGTTTCTGCAAAACACACGTTAGTCATGGTAATAAAGCGTTGTCATCAATTGCCGAAACCAAACCTCGGGGCCTAGATGCTTTCAATCTTCCCCTTTTTGGTGATTGATGACAACACTAAGATATAAAAGATTTGAGTTGAGGTTTTTGAGCATGCATGGTTCACATAAGCAAAAAGCAATAAGCACAAGGGGTTAGGAATTGCTTATGTGCCCCAAGCCAAAAGAGTGTACTCATAAGATAAGACAAAGAACGTTAGTACACATATAGATATAGCTCATAAGAAATCGGAGTAAGGCACAGAAGCACAACCTTAGAGCTATAATTGAAAACGGTGACAAGTGTTAACACTGCGACTAGATAAAACATTAAGACTCAAGGTTTATCATACGACGACATGTCACACGAATGCAATGACTGAAAAGTAAACATGATGCATGAATGTAGCACACAAGAAAAAAACGAAAACCCTCTCTCAAAACTCCCCCTGAAACTACTCTCTCTCCCCCTTTGGCATCAAGCGCCAAAAAAAACTAATCTAAGGATCTGACGGGGGGACAGACGGAGTCGTGTCGGGTGCCGAGGTGCGCGGAGTAAACACGAAAAGTAGAGAATCTCCCTCGGAATCTGAGCTATCTGGCTGACCCTCTGAAGAAACACGTGGCTGTGAAGCGGTCTGGGTCTGAGCTGCAGGAACAGGTACTGACGTAGTAGCAATAAGAGGATCCGTCTGAGTGACCTGAGCCTGTAGCGAGCCAATAGCAGGAGGATCTATCGAGGCAACTGACGAAGGAAGAGTCTCTGTAGTACCGGTCCCTGTCACTGGAGGAATAGCTGCCTCTGAAGCTGACAACCCTGAAGAAGTAGCAAAGGTAGTGTGCGAGGGCGTCGGCTGACCAGTCAACTCGCTGTAGGTAGCACTGTAATCACCGAAGGGTGTGCCTGTCAGGAGGTGAGGGCGAGGCTGGTCTGAAGGTGTAAACCCCGTGTGAATAGGCGTGAAGCTCGGGGACTGGAATGACTGGGGAACCTGCTGCTGTGGAGATGTGAACTGGAAACCCGGCTGTCCCTGACTCGATGGATCACTGGATTGTAAAGCAGAAGTCAGGACAGAAGCAGGCGGAGGAACCCCAACAGTGACTAGGTGGCGCAGGAGATCCAAGTACTGCTGCTGACTAGCTGCACTCTGTCGCTGAATCTCGTACTGCTGTCGCTGCATTTCAACCTGCTGCCTCTGGATCTCAAGCTGCTGACGCTGAAACTCGTCCTGACGAGCCTGAATCTGTGCAAGTGCTGCAGCTGTGTCCTGAGCCTGTCGCTGTATCTGCTGTTGCTGCTGCTCCTGTGCCTGGGTCAACCTCTCAAGTATAGCCACCATGGCTGGGTCTGTGCGGGAGGCTGAACCAGAGCCACCGGCCTCGTGGTCGTGAGACCGAGGAGACCGGTAGCTGGGGATGGGCTGGTAGTCCTCATCAGTGCTGTCAGATGTCACATCCTCAGGAAGATCAGCAGGCTGAGCGTCAAGATCGGCAAGCTCTGCCTCTGCAAGCTCATCAACTGTGGCGTCCTGCTCAGCCGCTGTCTCAGGAACCTCAGGTCGCACACGCTGTCCTGGCACTGGGGCCTGATCTCTAGTGACTGAAGCCCAAAGCTGATGGATATCATACTCAGGGAAAGCAGTAGTAGTATCTGATATCTCAGCTCGGATCTCTGCTGGTAGCTGAATGGATGATCTAATGATGAAGCAGATCCAGTGTGCATAGGGCAGCTGACGATTACCCTTGAAGCCCTCAGCTATGGTGTCCTCCATCTCACTAAGTATGAGATCCCAAATGTCAAACTGTGTCTGTGAGAGGAGGTGGTGAACGGTTATAGCTGCATCCGAGTCAGTCCCTCTCTGTAGCCAAGTCTGGGAAGTAGAGTGCGTCTGACTATAGCATCCAGAACTCTGGCAAGTGGTGTCAGACTGGCAGGCGTGCGACGAGACCCTTCGCCAAAAGGCTCACGGAAGCAGGGTCGAATCAAGTCTGTAGGTGGCACTGCCCCGCCGTGAGGGCGTCTCGGTGGAGGAGTCTGACCAAAACACAGCTGATGTATCTTTGTGTTGGAAGCTGGGAGTCTGAGAATCTCCCGCACTTTGGTGCTGTAGAGACGGTGATCGCGGCCTCGGAATGCAAAGTGAATGAAATCATGGGCAGGATCAATCCATAGTGAAGCATAAAACTCTCTGACCCATGTGCCGCAGTATGCACCTGTCCGTCCAAGAAGATCTGACAAGCCTGGCAGAAAGGACAGGTGCGGACGTAGCTGTTCTCCCACAACCTCAACTAGTGACTCAAGTCGACAGACCCTCTGTGGTCGGAAATCAATACCGCTGTCAACTAGAGCCCTGTAGAAATCCTCCTGAAGTGGGGTATAGAAGCCTTCTGAAGCTCTGTGATCCCTCACAGGTGGAAACCACCGACTGACCTCCACGAACCTCAACCCCTGCACCTGACGTGTTGTAGCACCCCTCAAGTCAAAGTGCTCGACCGAGGGTGAACCTCTAGCTCTGGGAGGAGGACGTGCTCCACGACGCTGGCCCTCTGGCCTAGGAGTCACCTGAGTACGTGCGCGTGTGGAGCGGCGACGTGGTGGAGACTGAGCTGGCTGCTCCTCTGTGTCCTCTGTAGCCTCTGGAGTCTCTGTGGCCTCTGGAGCCTCTGTGGCCTCTGGAGGTGGATCAACTGACATACCCTCTGTAGCTCCAGAATCCTCAGTACCCTCAGTGGCCTCTGTGCTGAGCTGTCGACCTTCTAGATGAAAGCGACGCTCGCCTATGCGTATGCCACTGCTCCTGCCACCTCTCTCTGCCTGCTCTGCTGCATCTGCCACGGCCTGAGCAATCTCTGCTTCTATAAGTGTCTTCTTCTTTTTTCTGGCCATGATCTTGATACGCTTCCCATGTGCAATCTCAGACCGACGAGGAGGACTGTCGTCCCCGTCACCAGGAGCACCACCGGCGTTCTTGCAACGCACCATGCTGACAAACTAACCGAGAACCTCTAAAAGATGGTGAACTGTCACTCGAGAGGCTTGGCCTCAATCCGTATCCGTAGGCTTGGCCTCGGATTTAGCAAACTGATCTCACCCTGACACACGGACAGACTCGTTGCAACGACGGAATAGAGAGATCTACTATAAGCACATAAATAACTAAAAGGTACGAAACCCTAGAGATAGCAAGCATATGAGATACGATGTGAATCGAATCGCGAAGCTACCTCGGATCGACGAGACGACGGTGACAAGATGAGATGACCTAGATCGTGAGATTCCCCGAAATCGCCGGACGAGCTCTGATTTGCCGAAACACGATGCAATTAGGATTAAAAAGAAAGAGTTATGGCAAACCCTAGCGAGGAGGTCAAGGTGACGCGAAACAACCTTGCGAAGAAGACGACGCGCGATAAAACCTTGACGACGAACGATCGAACGACGTTACGCGAACCCTAGGGTTAGGGTTAGGGCAACTCGACGAGGAACGATCGGAGGCGAGCGTGAGGCAGTCCACTGCCGGAGGTGATGCTGGCAAGCGGGAGTGCGGCTCACCGGCGGCAAGGGCGCGGCTCACCGGCGGCGGAGGTGCGAGCGGGCGGCGGTGGCGCGGCTGCTCGACTGGCGTGGGCAGGCGCGGGCAGGGACAGGCTGGCGCACGCGCGAGCGAGGTAAGCGCGGGCGAGGAGACGCGGCTGGGCTTGCCGGAGGCGAGGAAGATGGCAAGGATGCGGCGGCTCCGGCGAATCTGCGAGTTAGGGCAGGCGGCGGCGGAAGAAGCTCGGGCTGAGGAAAAAGACACGGCCGAGGACGAACCGTTATATGAAGGGGTTAGATCCGCTCGACGCGTGATGACCGGACGCGGTGGTCGTTATGACCGGACGCGGTGGTGCAGCGTCCGGTCACACTCCAGTAAGCTCCTGGAGTGACCGGACGCGTCCGGTGAGGACTGACCGGACGCGGTCAGAGTTCGGTCGAGGGGAGCTCGGGAATTCATCGTGAATGACCGGACGCGGTGGTGGTAACCGGGACCGGACGCGGTGGTCAACAGCGGCGCGTCCGGTGCAGCGTCCGGTCACTAGATCTAGAGTTGGTCTTCTAGATGACCAGACGCGCTGGTGGATGCCGAGACCGGACGCGGTGGTGAAGCATCACTGCGTCCGGTGCAGCGTCCGGTCCAGTGTCCGGTCACTGTTCTTTGCCCTTCTTCGTTCCGAACTACGACGCGACTTCTCCCCATCAGGTTCCAATTCAAAAAGACACAAATAAACACCAATTGGAACATGATATGAGAGACCTCACTCAAACTCTCAAATTTTTCAAAATAGATTGCCTTAGGCTAGTATTATTTTTAAGAAAATAGGCAATAAACACCCGAGGAGCAACGTATGGCCATGCAATAGAGTTTATGATCCGTTTGGAGCGTCAAAATGCTCTCTCTATCCATGGACGAACACAGAGGTTGCTCAAAGCGAAACCGAAAAGAAACGCCAAACAAACAACCATGCAAATGCAATGCAATACAAGAAGGTAAAGCTAGGATGCTTGTCAAGTTTGATCCACAGTTAGGCTTCTTCACTCCTCCAAAGAAGGGTTATCGTAACCGTGTTAGCCAAGCCCTAAAAACATTGCGATAAAACAAACATGGCATATTATACAATGCAATGCAAGGGATAACACACGCTCATTTTTTAAAGTTGCTAGAATCAAGCACATTGAGTTCACTTCTTAACCTACAAAAGGTTGCCTCATCCAAAGGTTTAGTGAAGATATCCGCTAATTGATTTTCACTTCTTACACCTTCTAGTGATATGTCATTTTTAGCAACGTGATCTCTTAGAAAGTGATGGCGGATATCAATGTGCTTGGTGCGAGAGTGTTGTACCGGATTGTTAGCAATTTTAACGGCACTTTCATTATCACATAAAAGTGGCACCTTTTCAAGAACAATTCCATAGTCTAGGAGGGTTTGTTTCATATATAAGATTTGTGCACAACAAGCCCCCGCGGCAATGTATTCCGCCTCGGCGGTGGACAAAGCCACACTATTTTGCTTTTTAGATGACCAAGATACTAAAGATCTTCCAAGCAAATGGCACCCTCCGGATGTGCTTTTTCTATCAATTTTGCAACCGGCATAGTCCGAATCGGAATAGCCAACTAGTTGGAATCTAGCTCCTTTGGGATACCAAAGACCAATGCTTGGGGTGAGCTTAAGATATCTTAGGATTCTTTTTACGGCACTTAAGTGAGGTTCTTTAGGGCACGCTTGAAAGCGGGCACACATGCACACACTAAACATGATATCAGGCCTAGATGCGGTAAGGTACAACAAGCTACCAATCATAGAACGGTAGAGAGTTTGATCAACCGGTTTACCTCCCTCATCTAGGTCGAGATGTCCATTTGATGGCATTGGGGTCTTGATTGGTTTGCATTCTTCCATCTTGAATCTTTTGAGAAGATCCTTGGTATACTTTTCTTGAGAGATGAAAATCCCTTCTCTCATTTGCTTTACTTGAAATCCAAGGAAGAATGTGAGCTCACCAATCATTGACATCTCGAACTCCTTCGACATCAATTCACCAAATTCCTTGCAATAATCTTCATTTGTTGATCCGAAGATGATATCATCAACATATACTTGACAAATAAAGATCTCCCCATTAAACTTCTTGGTGAATAGTGTGGTGTCGACCTTCCCAATGGTGAAGCCCTTCTCAATGAGGAAGTCCCGGAGGCGCTCATACCACGCTCTAGGGGCTTGCTTGAGCCCATATAACGCCTTGGACAACCTATAAACATGATTAGGATATCTAGGGTCTTCAAACCCGGGAGGTTGATTAACATAGACTAGTTCATTTATAAAGCCATTTAAGAATGCACTTTTCACATCCATTTGATATAGTTTCATATCATGATGTGATGCATATGCAAGGAGGATACGAATGGCTTCAAGTCTTGCAACGGGTGCAAAGGTCTCTCCAAAATCAAGACCTTCAACTTGAGAGAACCCCTTTGCAACTAGTCTTGCCTTGTTCCTCACCACTATGCCTTGGTCATCTTGCTTGTTTTAGAACACCCACTTGGTTCCAATGACTCTTGCACCTTTAGGATGCTCTTCAAGTGTCCATACTTGATTGCGGGTGAAGTTGTTCAATTCTTCATGCATTGCATTCACCCAATCCGGATCTTGAAGAGCTTCTTCTACATTCTTAGGTTCAACGCAAGAGACAAAAGAGTGATGTTCAACAAAAGAAGCTAGCTTTTGGGATCGAGTCATTACTCCCTTTGTAGGACTCCCTATGATGAGATCTTGTGGATGTGCTTGAAGTAGTGGTGAGTTTCTTCTATCAACCACTTGAGGAGGTGGATGGGGAGCATCAACATCTTGAGCTTGTGCCTCGGCTTGTTCATGAGAGACATAAGTGTCTTCATTTTCAACTCTCTCATTCTTGTCATCATCTTGAGGCACACGTGATGAAGATGGTGGATCAACAATTTATACATCGTCATCATCATCTTTTGGCTTGATGTCTCCCACCGGCATGTTCTTCATGGCCTCCCTCAAGGGTTCATCACCTACATCATCACAATTCTCAATTGCTCCTTGGGAGCCGTTAGATTCATCAAATTCCACATCATATGTTTCTTCAACCAAACCGGTGGCATGGTTAAATACTCTATATGCTTTGGACTTTGATGAGTAACCAACAAAAAAACCAATATCACAACGTCTTTGAAACTTCCCTAGGTGTTGACGCTTCTTGTAGATGTAACATTTGCAACCAAACACCCGGAAGAAAGAGACGTCCGGCTTCTTCCCATTAAGCAACTCATAGGGGGTCTTGCCAAGAAACTTTTGTAGGAAGAGGCGATTTGAAGCATAGCATGCGGTGTTGATTGCCTCGGCCCACAACTTCTCCGGAGTGTTGTACTCATCTAGCATTGTTCTTGCAAGGGTGATCAAAGTTCGGTTCTTTCTCTCAACTACACCATTTTGTTGAGGAGTGTAGGTTGAAGAGACCTCATGCTTGATTCCAATTTCATCACAATAAGCTTCAATGTTGGTGTTGTCAAACTCTTTCCCATTGTCACTTCTAATCTTCTTTATCTTGACTTCAAATTCATTTTGAGCTCTCTTTGCAAACTTCTTGAAGCAATTTGCCACTTCGGATTTGTCATGAAGGAAGAAAGTCCATGTATACCTTGAGTAGTCATCCACTATCACAAGACAATAGAGATTACCACCCAAGCTCTTGTATGTTGTAGGCCCAAACAAATCCATGTGTAGAAGTTCTAGCACTCTTGAAGTTGACATGAAAGCTTTGGTTGGATGAGTGTTTGCAACTTGTTTGCCCGCTTGACATGCACTACAAGGTTTGTCCTTTTCAAACTTCACATCCTTCAATCCTCTCACTAGTTCTTTCTTCAATAGCTTGTTGAGAGTGTTCATTCCAACATGAGCAAGCCTCCTATGCCAAAGCCAACCAAGTGAGGTCTTGGTGAACAAACATGTCATCAAATTTGCATCTTCGGAGGTGAAGTCAACAAGATAAAGATTGTTGTATCTAAAGCCTTTGAATATCACTTGCTTGTCATCTATCTTTGAAACTTCCACTTCATTTGGTGTGAACAAGCATTGGAAGCCAAGGTCACAAAGTTGCCCAACGGATAACAAGTTGAAACTCAATGAAGCAACATAGAGCACATTTGAGAGTGAGTGATCATGTGATATTGCAATCTTGCCTATACCCTTGACTTTGCTCTTTGAATTATCCCCAAATGTGATCTTCTCTTGACATATTCCATTCTCTTCAATGGTGGTGAACATACGAGGATCACCGGTCTTATGTTGAGTGCAACCACTATCAAGCTTTTTGTTTAGGGACCCAAACTTGAGAGGGGCCCTTGACTTTCTCAACTAGTGACTTGGCAACCCATATTTTCTTTGGCCTATTCTTGTTTGGGGGACCCAAAAACATGACTTTCATCTTTCCATTTGAATCTTTTCTTAGCATATAATGAGCATTGAAGGTGAAAGGTCTAGCATGCTTGGGCAAGGGTTGTGGTGGTGGAGTTTTGCATTCATGAGCAAAGTGACCTTCTTGACCACACTCAACACATCTCTTTGGCTTGGGCTTTGACTTGCTTTGTTGTTGTTGAGCTTTTGCTTTCTTCTCTTGATTTGCCAAGTACCCTATACCACTTCTATCCATCTTCATTACGGTGTTCATGAGGAGCTCACTTTGCAAATGTTGGCCTCTTATGAACTTGCTTAGGCCGGTCTTGAGATGCTCTTTTTCTTGCTTGAGCTTTTTGTTTTCGTCAATGAGTGACTCATTTGTTGGTTGTTTCTCAAGAGCCATCAAACCTTTTAGCTTCTTGTTCTCATTTGCAAGCTTCTCATTCTCACACTTGATCTTGGCATAATCATCATAGTTGCTTGACTCAACCACACTCTTGCCTTTGCTACTAGAACCTTGCTCAATGCTTTCAATGATCAAATCATCACATGATGTAGCTATATCACACTTAACAACATAGTTAGTAGCATCATGTGTCTCAAGAGCAAGTTCATTAGCAACCACAAGACTATCATAGTCAATTTTTAATGTGGTGTATTTGTCCTTTAGAGAATTATGTCTAGTGATGAGCTCATCATGCTTCTTCTCAAGTTTATCATGTTGATCTTTAAGCTCTTTATAAGAGGTTTTGAGCTCCTTGAGAGTGGAAGACATCACTTCATTTTGAACTCTAAGCTCACCACTAGTCTTTTGAATGTTTTCAAGCTTGGATGAGAGTGATTCATTTTCATTTTGAAGATCATCATTTTCACTTCTAGTCCTTCTTATGATTTTAGTGTATTTGTTTAGCAATTTTACAAGTTCATCATAAGAAGGTGAGTCATATTCATCATCACTATCACTATCATCATTATCATCACTATCATGGTTTTGTACCTTTCGTTCACCCTTGGCCATAAGGCATAGGTGAGTAGTGGACGATGATGGTGAAGGAGGCGGTGAAGGTGGTGATGAAGATATCGGTGAAGATGATGGCCCCATCACAAATGCGGCAACCTTCTCTTTCTCATCATCGCTCTCATCTTCGGAGGACTCACAAGATGATTCAATGTCGGTGAGCCAATCACCAACAATGTATGCCTTTCCTCCCTTCTTCTTCTTGTGGAACTCCTTCTTCTTGCCATCCTTCTTTTTGTATGGCTTATTCTTCTTCTTCTCTTCTTCTTCATCACTTGAATCATTTTTCTTGCCCTTGTTCTTGTTCTTGTACTTGTCTTTTGGTGGTCTAGGGCATTGATGAGCTAGGTGGCCAAGTTCACCACAATTGTAGCAATCCATCTCTGAGATAGGCTTTCTCTTGCTACTTGTGAAGAATTTTTTCTTCTTGCCATCGAACTTGATGCCACTCTTGTTGAGCTTCTTTAGCATCTTGGTGGTCTTTCTCGCCATGAGTGCAAGTGATTCATCATCAACATCACTTTCACTTGAGCTTTCTTGCACCATCATGGCTTGGCCCTTCTTCTTCTTCTTGTCATGACTAGCTTTGAAGGCCAAGTCTTTCTTCTTGGAAGATGATGAGCCCTCTTCCGGAGTGATATGCATGTACATCTCATGAGCATTGATTTTCCCTAATACTTGAGTCGGTGTTGCGGTGGAAAGATCACTTTGGTGAAGCACCGTGACAATGTGACCATACTTCTCAATGGGAAGCACACTCAAGATCTTCCTTGCAACATCCGATTGGCTCATTTTAGTGAGCCCAAGAGCATTGAGGTCCTCTATAAGAACATTCAAGCGAGTGTACATGTCATTAGCACTTTCTTTGGGAAGCATCTCAAAAGAATTAATTTTCTTTAAAGCTATGTGATAGCGTTCCTCACGCTCACTCTTAGTTCCCTCATGGAGAGCACAAAGATTTTCCCACAATTCATGAGCGTTCTTTGCATTATGCACACGATTGAAGATATCTTTGCCTAAGCCCCGGTAGAGTGCATTTTTGGCCTTTGCATTCCACCGGTCGTACTTCTCCTCGTCACCAATGGGGTTTGCGGGATCCCTGATAGCGGGAAGCCCTTGGGTTGCGGCTCTAAGACATCCAACATCTATGGCTTCGAGATACGCCTCCATGCGGATTTTCCAATATGGAAAATCATCCCCCTCAAAGGTGGGAGGTGGTCCTTCCCCGTTAGACATCTTGCTCTAGGCGGTAAAGCCTAAAAAGGAGCAACACTGCTCCGATACCACTTGAAAGGATCAAGATGCCCAAGAGGGGGGGTGAATTGGGCTTTTCTAAAAATTAAATGCAAGAATTAAATCCTACAAGCCGGAATTCACCCCTAGTGTCTACTTGTGTTCCTAGAGAGTCTACCGATACAAAGTTTTGCACCCTAGTTTCCAATCCTAGTCTAGCATGGCAAGTCTAGGAATGTAAAACAAGCAATGAAAGTAAATACGAGAATGTAAATGCTTGAATGTAAAGGGGCAAGGAACACGGCGATGTTTTTCCGAGGTATCGGAGAGTCGCCACTCCCCACTAGTCCTCGTTGGAGCACCCGCGCAAGGGTGTAGCTCCCCCTTGATCCGCGCAAGGATCAAGTGCTCTCTACGGGTTGATTCTTCGACACTCCGTCGCGGTGAATCACCCAAAACCGCTCACAAGATGAGTTGGGTCATCCACAAGCTCCGCCGGATGATCACCAAACTCCCAATCACCACCACGTCGTCTAGGTGATGGCGATCACCAAGAGTAACAAGCTAGAACTCTCACTTGACCACTACGAGCCCAAATGAGAAGGTGGATGCACACTTGCTACTCTCTAATCGCTAGTAAGGAACTCTCAAGCTTTGATTCTCAAATCTCTATCCTCACTAGTGCTCTTGCACTCCCTTGCACTCCAATGGTGTTTTTCAGCTGATCAAATGAGCAAGAGACCTCTAAAAGAGGTGGTGGGGATGTATTTATACACCCCACAGACAAAACGAACCGTTACCCGCTGACTCAGCAAAACACGAGCTGACCGGACGCGCCGGTTGAACTGACCGAACGCGCCGGTCGCTCGTAACGGTCGAAATCCGAAAAACAACTGAGTGACCGGACGCACCGGTCAGGGGCGACCGGACGCGTCCGATCGTGCAGGGAGCATACTGTACTCGCACTGGACGCGCGACCGAGTCCGATCGGTGATGACCGGACGCGTCCGGTCGTCTCTGGACCTTACTGGACTGTGACCGGACGCGCCGATCACACCCAGGTCACGTCCGATCGGGTGTTTCCCTCAAGTGACACGTGTCGACCTCTGACCACCGCGTCCGGTCCTCGCGAGGACCGCGTCCGGTCGTCAGAGCTGAAACCCTAGCCGCGGAATTGTACTGACCGGACGCGTCCGGTCATGCCGAGGACCGCGTCCGGTCATGGGAAAACGACCCGAAACTATCCGAAACGCGTCACAACTTGAACCAAGTTGCTTCCAACTGAACTTTGAGCTATTCTAGAGCTGCCTAGCGCCAAGTTTAACAAGTGTGCACCACACCTAAACGTAGGACTCGCCTAGGTCAAGCTACTCGCTCATGCCCCCCTTTATAGTACGGCCAAAAGAGAAAAACGAAGATCCTAACGACTATTCCAAATGTATCTCAACACCTCGACATCCGGAACTAACCGTCCTTAATCTTGACATCACTCTTTTGAGAACCGAAACGATTTCCATCAAGGGGCATGAATACCATAGTGCCCAAGGCAGTTAAAACCTCCATGACCTAACTTACCAAGGTTTCTGCAAAACACACGTTAGTCATGGTAATAAAGCGTTGTCATCAATTGCCGAAACCAAACCTCGGGGCCTAGATGCTTTCACCTGGCACAAATTCCACTCTTTGTGCACCAACCAAGGGAGAAGAAGTTGTAGGACCTTGAGCGCCATGACCACATGCGCCTCTGCCATGGCCACATGCACCAGCTGCACTCTCATCACGCTAGCAAATGGCCTTGACATGGCCAGACTGCCTAGATGAGCCAATAGGGTCTTGATTCTTCTTTGAGTGCTTCTCGCGGTGCCGTTGTCCCCACTGGACACCATGGCTACGGAAGAAAACAAAAGGACACCAAGAATCAAGATGGATAGGGAGGAACAAAAGCCTAAAGATGGAGAAACATGAGTGGAAGGGAAACCATGGCTTCGGTAGTTCTAGTGGGAGAAGGGACTTCTGACTGTTGGGAGTTCCGATGACCACTGGGACTTTTGGCATGCACGGTTACCAGCCCACTTAGGGGGCTCCAAATCTAGGGATGGATTCACACAAGGTACTGAGAATAAGAGATAGGTAGAATGAGGTTAGTACCTTGAGAGAGAGAGAAGAAGGAGGAAGAAAACGAGATCCTTAGCATTCAGAGTGCCCATGAGCAGATTCATAGCCTCCAGCCCATGAACGATCTCCAATCCATAAAGAAGAGGAAGAACACCGACGTAGAGGTACACCAGAACAAGGAGAGGATGGAGGGCATGGTGGAGAGGGAAGGGGCAGTGCCAGGACTTCCGGGGGAGGGGATGGTGATGAGATCCTAACATATGGGTATGTTAAGCCTCGGGATCAATGGTTCCCGACCAAAGAGACCCCAGACCGACCCCTCTAGGATCTCCTAGGGGCTCAAGGTCTATACTCGGGTATGTTCACAGGCACCTTCAGACCAAGAAACATGGCCAAGCCTGAGCACGTTGTGTAACAGAACCATCCAAATTATAAGAGCACAAGTACAAAAACAATCACCGAAATGATCAAATTCTCGCACTTGACCCCATATAACTCCGGTAGTCCAATGAAATCACGAGGGATTTCAAACCAACCAACATACAAGCCAAGATCATAGTGATTCAACATAACAAGTCACATGTTACAACCATTTCATAAGTAATTCAATATACATCGGAGTTTAACATAGTTATTACAACTTAAGTTCAAAAGTAGCGGAAGCAAAGTAATTTAAAACTAACATAAATCTTATTTCAAATACATGCCAGTACCACGGTCGACTTCCAACAAAAGCATTAGAGATAAGGTAAATAAGAAGGATTATGCCCATGATCACACTCTGCCACAAGGCAGGAGTCAACCAACTCTTGCAGCCGCCATGATACATCACGACCTGCAACAAGTGGGGATAAAACCCTGAGTACGACAAAGTACTCAGCTAGACTTACCCGTCAAAAACCAGAAATAAAGTGACACCAAGGATCATGCAAGGCTGATATAAAGTGGGGCTAGCTTGACAACATTTTGCATAAAAGCTTAATATGGATAAGTAATCATTAATGCTTAAGCATCAAGTTAATTATCATTAACCTATCATCTATATTAGAACTTGTACTAGAGCACTCACTTTATTAGGAGCAAACAATATTAACCATAGCAGGTATAAATTGAGGCAACCTTTCCATCGTGATCCAATTAACCAACCGTTCAATTTAATGGAATCTACGTTGCCGCTGCTCAAGTCAAGTGCTCACTAACCGGGAGCGACAGCGATTCGAATCGAATTCCTATCTAGCTGGAGGGGTATTTCTAACACTCATCGCGCAGGCCCCTGCCAGGGTCGCACAAGCCACCTTTTCATATGATTCAGGAATCGCGGGTCTGAATGATGTCGCGACCCCAAGGGCGACACTCTGCCAGGTGATAGGGACTCTAACCCCCCCTTGGTCTCACGCCAATGTCCCCAAGCACATCCTTTCTCTCCTCCAAGAAGCAACCTACCATTCGATTCCCGGCCTGAATCACATTACTCGGCTTCGCGGTCGGAACGACTTATCCGGCCAACTAAGTGTTAGACTGCGTTCAACATGACTGAAGGACGTACAGCGAATCGTTCCTTAAACGACTCAGACGGGGATAGATCTACACCCAAGACCTCCATGCCTTGTCGCTTCACTATCATCATC
Source organism: Saccharum hybrid cultivar R570 (assembly GCA_038087645.1). Taxonomy (NCBI): domain Eukaryota; kingdom Viridiplantae; phylum Streptophyta; class Magnoliopsida; order Poales; family Poaceae; genus Saccharum; species Saccharum hybrid cultivar. Next base: position 11,779,664 of record JAQSUU010000520.1, read on the forward strand.
CCGCCCGGTCTCATTTCATTTTATTAACACATGGTTCCATTCCACGATAGCAAATATAGACAACCGTGCCATATATGAATATCTCTAAATCTTGCAGGTGACAGGAAATCACCTGACTTCTACCGCTTAAAGCAGGGCTAAGCATCTACTCGATCCTAGTCTATGTAGGATTCAGGGATTCATATATCTAGACAAGGAATGATATAATGCAGCAAGGATTTCAACCAACTCCTACCACTTAATGCAACAATACTTATAACATAAATATAATTAATTGGTTTGAAGGTAGGAGGCTTATAATGCTTCGGGGCTTGCCTAGGATCCGACTCAAGTTAGAGTATGTCAGATGAGTTCGCTTGGCGAGCATCTTCCAATCTACCACTTGTCCGGTCCTTCGATCTTTGGGATGGATCCACCAACTCCATCTTCGGGTTTGGCTCCACCTTAGATCCTTCACGTGCTTCAGCTAACGTACCTAAATGAGGTGCAACAATGCATATGTATGAATGCATAGAAGTGCAATAAACAAAGTAATCAAACAAGCATACCAAAGTTCTCCTAAACACCTAGAGCTAATTAACTTAATCCTCACTAAGGCATAACATAGAAGATTGCAAACACATCAATCAAGACACAAGTCTTATAAGATCCTAGGATACCAACCCAAGTACTTTCAAAGGTATGCATCACACTTCAACACATTAGCATGGCAAAGTTAATCAAAGTACTAGAACTAGAAATTGCTACCTTCTGGACATCAGACCAACAGCTGAGTAATTTAATCATAACTGGAGATCTACAACTCCAAATGACTGGTAAGAAGACATTATGAAAATCTTATGAAATTATCTATATTTCATTTATAATCATCACAGCATGATTCCAAAGTTTAACATGTCGAATTTACACAAACACAGAAACTGGTCTAACAAGACAGAGAGCAAGCAATTCTGTAACCCAACTTTCAACAGCTATAACTCCTAAACCACATGGTAAAATGCCACCAAATTTTAACAGCATTTAGATACATAAATTATTTACAACTTTTGTATAAACAAGTACTACAGCAAAGCACATTATCATGAAGAACTTTGCCAAGTTTCCAGATCTGTCCAGAAACTTCATTTGCAAGAAATAATTATTAACTTATGTTGCAAACAAATAATTGGACAAAACCAACTTTACCAACATGTCACACATGACTAATGAACACTAGAAAACATAGTGTGCATTCCTAAATAAATTCTTTTAATGCATTTTCTTATTTTATTTAGATAATTAGGTGGAATTATGAACACCTACCACAAAGGCTCAATAAATTCTACCAAAATTACAGTGGCCTACAAATGCTCCCAATAGTTTACTATACAAATTTCAAATCATTTGGACATATATATATCAACCTCTATGAAAAAGACAAATGGCTATTGCAAGAATTCATGTGAGAGCAAGATGAATCAATAACTCATTCATACTATAACAAAAATTCATTAAATTTTTACCACACATCAAACATCACATGTGTAGCATGCCACAAAAATTTCACTTCATTTGGAGCCCTATATTTGCAGTTATGAAAATGACAAATACAACTAGCATTGAAAACCTAATCTGAAAAATCTATTTTTACAGCAAAAACTTTAAACTCAAACATGGCATATTATAGATCTAATGCATAGATAATTTCACAAGGATTCCAAAAAGTCCTTATTTGCTATTTTTGGAGCTTCCTAGCATGCGATATTAATTTTCAAAGATCTAGCCAAAATCTGTATAAAAGAAAAAAAAGGAAAAAGGAAAAAAGGAAAGCACTTTTGCCTCGAGGCCCCTGGACTTTCTAGAAATCAACCCGCAGTACAAAGGAACTATTCAACTGAGTCACAGGTTCTTCATTTAGGCCCCTGCAAAAACTTTAATTAAATCACACAAGGGAGTCCTAATAACCCTATTCAACTGAGTCTATGACAATGCATTTAGGTCCTTCCATTTCTTCGAATTTGAGCACGAGGCCCCTGGTCGCGAATCAGAACAGAGCAGGCCGTCGACGTCGCGGTTTTCACCGGAGGGGAACCATGCCGGCGGCAGCCAAGGGTCGAGGGAGGCTCAGGGGAACCGTGCGCGCCCGTGGGTAGCCGTGGCTCGCACCGTGGTGGCTCGAGGAGGTGGGGCTACGCGGAGCAGCGGCTCACCGGCGGCGGAGAAGCGGCAGCCCGGTGGTGACGGCCTTCCCATGGCGGTGGAGTGGAGGTGGAGCACAAGCGGGTCCGCGCGTACCCGCGGAGCTGCTCGGCTCGGCTCGAGGCAGCCCACAGCGCCGTGGCCACGGGAGCAGGCAGCCCGACGTGGCTGTTCCAGCGGCGACACTGTTCCGGCGGCTAGGGAAGGCGAAGAAACGGCGCTGCGCGCTCGGCTCGGCCTAGCAAAGGTGGCGGCGAACTCAGCTTGGACGGCGGTTGAGCGCTGGGGCAGAAATGCGGCAGTGGCAGAGCTTGGCCAGCCGTCCATGGAGGACGCGGCCGCGAGCAGCGCGTGCAAGCGCCCAAGAGCGAGGGAGAGTGAGGCCGAGAGCCTAGGGAGCGTCTCAGGCTTCGTCAAACCCAATAGGGAGCAGCAGGGGCGTTCGTCGGGGAGGTGGGCATGGAGTCGGGCATGGCCGACACGTCCAGGACGCGCGTCACCCACTGCGGCATTACGTCGGACACCTGGCGGGCAGTGAACGGGACAAGGTGGGACGCTGTTTTGGGCTTGCTCCAGGCCGATTCTGGACATGGGCCCAATACGAAGTTTGAAGCCCGTTCAAAGCTCTATGATTTTCCTTTAGGGAGCAAAGTCATTAGAGTGCTAGATTAGGAGATAATCAGTCCCCAAATCACCAGTGTTAACATGTCAAGCTAGGGCTCGGTTTTGGGATTTTGGAATGCCAAACTTTGTCAAATTGATCCCAACTTTTTACATGTTGCTCTCCAATAAATTATTTCCAACTTTCATTTTTGGATCAATTCAAGTTACTCAACAAAATTTGGAGAACGCGACGTGCCAACCCAAAAGACAAGAATTCCAGACTTAGAATATGCTAAGTGTTGGGAAACAGCCCTAAACTCGACTTGTGGGCCAATTTTGAGCATGTTCCTCACATTTTCATGACTTGACTCTTAAACAAAGTTTGTTCCTTATAAAATTCTCTACAACTTTGTAAAAGGGTGCACAGTCATGCAAAGCTTCTAGGTCACACTTTTAAAACGGTCAAGCACAAGTGTTCCTGGGTCCATACATGGTCAACCATCACTTAGAAGCACATTTAGGCAAAATGATCAACATGAACATTGTTCCATTAAGTGTCCTAAGTGTAGTTAAGGTATTGTAGGGGCCAAACATACCCACCATTCATAGGTTGCACAAAAGTGCAGGCCTCACATGCCTTGAAACATAGAACTCAAGTGAAATGCTATAGTCATTTCATGTGGTTGTTTCAAGATACATGCTACACATGTTCCACTAGGGTGTTCCACATGTGTCCAAGATGTGTTGCACATATTGCATTTGTATGTTGCTCAACACTAGTTCCCATAGGGTGTAAGGCAGGTTTTAGTTATAATCCAAACAAGCATATAACTTATCATTTTATGTGACTTTTTGATTCCAAACTTCATGAAACTTTTCCAGGGCTTAATATAGATAGTTACTGAGGTGAGACATGTGAAGATACTTTGATAGCAACACCCAAGCATATATCTTTTAATTGAGCCTATATGTAAGCGAGGGTGCAACATCCAACTTTAGGTCAGGCTCATCTCCATAGGTTGACCTTGACATTGTCATCTCCACTTAATCTATCATATTTGAGATCAAACCCACTACTTAGTGATTGACAAACACCTGGGGTGTTACAGCCCTCCCCCTTAAAAGAATCGCATCCCGAGATTCGGAATGGAAGACCTTTTAAGGAAGAGAGGCACGTTATCTAGTTCCCAACATTTGCTATAGCATTTAGCTACAAAGCTTCAACATTGGTGAACAATTTGGTCAAAGGCACTTTCTGATACTTACTCTTTATAGTAAAATTTATCTGAAGAATTTCCTTCATTGACTTTCATGAAGCATTGTTACTTTGGGAGGAATCCCAGACAACGCAGTACTTCGTTCTCAATGTACAGAGATCATTGGGTCCATGAGCGAACCACTAACAAGTATTTGATTCTTTAGTGAACACAGCATAGTCCATATGAACTTTACATTAGACCAAAATCTTCAGAAGTATACTCATCAAAATGACTCTATGTTCACAAAGTTTGAAAAGCAGTCCTCTACCAAAATGGTTTGAACACAACCTTCCAAAAGGGTGAGATCATAGACGACAAATATACTCTGAGGCTATAGATACTGACTAAACAATAGACAGGGTCTATGTTGGTCGTAAATGTTCAATCCTTCCGATATCAACTAATGGAAAACTACTTAAGGTTCCATGTGTGCAGTTCTCTTTCTCTGATGACAACCTTGTATTATCTGAGTCTGTCGAGGGTCAGTGATTGTGATAGCTGACTCTGTCGGCTTCCTTTTTAAGATCAAACAACAGCTCTAAGATGGAAAATTTGTTGTTTGACACTTTTCAAATTGCTTTTGATTCGCGATGGTATAAATTGATTTGTAGAAACCAAGGCTGCTCGTACATTGTGGAGAGAACACCTTGCACTATCTGTGTGATTGTCCAAGACGGAATTGACTTGATCACAATGGCTGTGGAAGATAGGGTATCACTCAAGTCGTTGGCCAGTTGATTAACTTATTGTTGGTTATTGCTTTGTAAGACATAGCCTTTGTAACTACCAAGGAGTCATTACCTAGCTGGAGATTAACCTTCCTATTGGTAACTGATTAGTTGTCTCTCAACACTAAAATTCCAAATCTTCACTCTTGACCATAATAATTGTGGTTGACGCAGAATGAATGGTTGCCATCGAAGTTAGCAAATACGAAGTTATTCTAGAGATGGTTTATTTCGATTGTAGGGTCATTATGCACCCAAGATTGCAACTTGGATAGCTCCGGTCATATGCACAATGCGATAATCGATTCTCATCTCACAGATAACTTGTCCAACATTAAGTGTTGTGTGTCCTTTTTATCCAATAGAGACGAGATACTTGCTTACTGGATGATATTCGTCAATACTGGGATAACTACGTAGAGTCACTTGTCTACCACCTATTGCAGTCTGTTAATGTTTATGTCAGTAACCTGTTCTTCAAAGGTTATCCTCTTAGTAACTTCAGGAGGAAGTTTTACTACTTTTGGTTCAATATAAGGGTCTTTCGATAAGATATGGGAAAACAATCAAGGAAGAAGGTCATGTGAAAATCACATCAGTGTTGTTCTGCAATGGATTACGATTAGAAACCATGATACCAGCGCGTGCCGAGCAGCACAACCTTGTGTGTGCACCCACAGGAGGCTCTCGGTTTCGTCGCGGCACCATTAGTTGCTACTCATAACACCATTACTGAACATACACCCGATGAGGAATTTCAAATGGCATAGATTGGGTTGATAAGGTAGATGCATGAATTTGCAAGCATACGATTTAGAGGCCATAGCAGAGAGACATGGTGTCACACTAGCTAACCTTTGGGAGAGGTAACCGGAAGGTCCAACATGGATTTGGGTACGGTGTCCACAACTGGCAACGTACGAACCATAGTCAAAGGCTAGCGTTGATGAGAGTTAACTTGGTAGGTCAGTTGACAAGGGTCTTCACAAAAAGGGTTGCAAAACATCCACGACTTATGCAAACATATCGGAGAACTAAACTTTGTGTTTTCGGTCAAGCAAAGGCATGGATACAAACATTCAAGGCAAGCAACCATGGCTATAGGATCAGACTCCTAAGAGAGAGATCCTAACTAGAGACGACAACCATGCGATTACGTAACATGAACGTTGTTCTTAGGATAAAGCTATTCGACACTCGTATGCTCACCGAGGACAAACAAGGTGACAACTATGGCACTAAATAAATAACAAGCATACATATAAACATCACAGTCAGGCATTGGAGAGATCCAATCCAATTAGCTTAAGCAATCATTACTAAGCACCAGGCTCACCCAAAATAAACATTTATCTAAAACAAGAACTAACTATGAGTTTAGCCTAAGACAAACGCTAGCTAAGGTAGCCAACTTAGCATGTGCATAGAATCTGGATAGCAGCATAGTAACTACTTGTTCCCACCATAACTGAGGTTGTAGACATCCCACAAAGGTGATCCTAGACTTTCTAGAAAGCTTAGGAAGATGACTACACTTTAGTTATTCACACCAAAAGCTAATTCATAAATTAACATGACCAAAATTGCTAATGTTGCAGATCTATACCAATATGGATAGAAAACTGACAAGAACTTCAAAAATGTACAACTGGAGTTCTAGGGACACAACAAGGCTGAGCCTTCACTTTATGTAAAGCTTATTAAGTTTTCTATAACTTTCTTATTATCATATTAAGATGATTCTATATCTAACAAGGCCAAACAAGACAAGGAAGACATCTCTGCCCAGATTTGGCCAGATTCTGTCATTCCACTTTACAAGCTCATAAGTAGAGATTTAGACCACCACAATTAGTGCTATAGGACATTTTGGAAATCTTAGAAAAAGTAATACACTTCTTCTATTATCTCCAAGACATGATTCCTTATGAACATAGGTCAAACAAATCAAACATTCAGATCTACTCAGAGCATAAGTAAAACCTGATAGTAAACTTTTAAAAGTTATAACTCTAAAACCATAAGGCCTAGGGTCATGAAATTTTAGGAAAAGCTAGATGAGTAAGTCAGCTACAACTTTGGTATTTTCCATAACTACAGAAAACAACAATATAACCACAAAAGCATCACTACAACAGAAAAACGTTCTAGCAGCCAACATTCGACAAGCAAAACAAAGCTTACCTTTGTTCTACTTAACAAGAGAGCGTACCAACATGTTATTCTATTTGCTCTAAACATTGTTACCTTAGACCAACACCAATTTAATTCATTTATGAGAATCCATAATTACTAAAATAAAGTCTAAAGCATTTACAAATGCTTGTATGAACAACACGGAGTAAGGCATTCTTGTTAGCTTCTCACAAGGAAGATAGTGTACTACATTGGTCACAAGTTACTTAATATAGAATAAGGGCGCGAGGAGCATAGTCGTGCATAAAAGCAACAATCATGATAATGCATGCTTCGTCCTATTCGTCCTCACAAGATTGCCAACCTAAGGTGGCGATCACGTTCTATGTCGGTGGCATAACACGCACTCTCTCGATATATAGCTAGTCGTCAGCTACATTCGACTTACGCATTCGTGGTTAGCGTACCTGCAGAAAAGTTTCATTGCAGCCCAACAATTCCCCAAATATAGCACACAATGAAAGCAGGAAAGTAAAATTCTAAGTACTCCGATATACATATACCCCTGTATACGTACATGTAGTACCAAAACTACCCGAATCTTCGATCACCCACAATTAAGTACCTTCATATATACATGGGTGTAACATGTAAATAATCCAGTAACCAAAACTAGCTCTCCCCTAGACCGCAGGTTGTACGGTCATGCTCTCACAACTCACACTTACCTGAGCATAGGTGCGACGTTGCATAAAAGTAAACTAGCAACATATATGGCTATTTCATATATGAAGGCTACCCCTAATCTGACACACTGGGTAGCATAGTATGGGAGAGTCATCACACATACATACCTTGGCCTGGGCGTAGATGCATAAATGAAAAACCCCCAAGTTAGTACTTATATAAGCCACCTAATAATCCTTATATGGGCGTAAGGAAATTGACCACTGGCATACTTAGATTTAGAATTCAGTTTTCACAAACCTATATATAGCTATAAGTTGATAAAACTGATTTTTATAAAACAAATCCTTTGTTTTAAATACACATACGATAAGTTTAATGTTGAATCTTGCTCCGATACCAGCTGTAATAGAACCGTCCAAATTATAAGAGCACAAGTACAAAAACAATCACCAAAACGATCAAATTCTCGCACTTGAGCCCATATAACTCTGGTAGTCCAATGAAATCACGAGGGATTTCAAACCAACCAACATACAAGCCAAGAACGTAGTGATTCAACATAACAAGTCATATGTTACAACCATTTCATAAGTAATTCAATATACATCAGAGTTTAACATAGTTATTACAACTTAAGTTCAAAAGTAGCGGAAGCAAAGTAATTTAAAACTAACATAAATCTTATTTCAAATACATGCCAGTACCACGGTCGACTTCCAACAAAAGCATTAGAGATAAGGTAAATAAGAAGGATCATGCCCATGATCACACTCTGCCACAAGGCAGGAGTCAACCAACTATTGCAGCCACCATGATACATCACGACCTGCAACAAGTGGGGATAAAACCCTGAGTACGACAAAGTACTCAGCTAGACTTACCCGTCAAAAACCAGAAATAAAGTGACACCAAGGATCATGCAAGGCTGATATGAAGTGGGGCTAGCTTGACAACATTTTGCATAAAAGCTTAATATGGATAAGTAATCATTAATGCTTAAGCATCAAGTTAATTATCATTAACCTATCATCTATATTAGAATTTGTACTAGAGCACTCACTTTATTAGGAGCAAACAATATTAACCATAGCAGGTATAAATTGAGGCAACCTTTCCATCGTGATCCAATTAACCATCCGTTCAATTTAATGGAATCTACGTTGCCGCTGCTCAAGTCAAGTGCTCACTAACCGGGAGCGACGGCGATTCGAATCGAATTCCTATCCAGCTGGAGGGGTATTTCTAACACTCACCACGCAGGCCCCTGCCAAGGTCGCACAAGCCACCTTTTCATATGATTCAGGAATCGCGGGTCCGAATGATGTCGTGACCCCAAGGGCGACACTCTGCCAGGTGATAGGGACTCTAACCCCCCCTTGGTTTCACGCCAATGTCCCCAAGCACATCCTTTCTCTCCTCCAAGAAGCAACCTACCATTCGATTCCCGGCCTGAATCACATTACTCGGCTTCGCGGTCGAAACGACTTATCCGACCAACTAAGTGTTAGACTGCGTTCAACATGACTGAAGGACGTACAGCGAATCGGTCCTTAAACGACTCAGACGGGGATAGATCCACACCCAAGACCTCCATGCCTTGTCGCTTCACTATCATCATCCCGCCCGGTCTCATTTCATTTTATTAACACATGGTTCCATTCCATGATAGCAAATATAGCCAACCATGCCATATATGAATATCCCTAAATCTTGCAGGTGACAGGAAATCACCTGACTTCTACCGCTTAAAGCAGGGCTAAGCTTCTACTCGATCCTAGTCTATGTAGGATTCAGGGATTCATATATCTGGACAAGGAATGATATAATGCAGCAAGGTTTTCAACCAACTCCTACCACTTAATGCAACAATACTTATAACATAAATATAATTAATTGCTTTGAAGGTAGGAGGCTTATAATGCTCCGGGGCTTGCCTGGGATCCGACTCAAGTTAGAGTATGTCAGATGAGTTCGCTTGGCGAGCATCTTCCAATCTACCACTTGTCCGGTCCTTCGATCTTCGGGATGTATCCACCAACTCCATCTTGGGGTTTGGCTCCACCTTAGATCCTTCACGTGCTTCAGCTAACGTACCTAAATGAGGTGCAACAATGCATATGTATGAATGCATAGAAGTGCAATAAACAAAGTAATCAAACAAGCATACCAAAGTTCTCCTAAACACCTAGAGCTAATTAACTTAATCCTCACTAAGGCATAACATAGAAGATTGCAAACACATCAATCAAGACACAAGTCTTATAAGATCCTAGGGTACCAACCCAAGTACTTTCAAAGGTATGCGTCACACTTCAACACATTAGCATGGCAAAGTTAATCAAAGTACTAGAACTAGAAATTGCTACCTTCTGGACATCAGACCAACAGCTGAGTAATTTAATCATAACTGGAGATCTACAACTCCAAATGACTGGTAAGAAGACATTATGAAAATCTTATGAAATTATCTATATTTCATTTATAATCATCACAGCATGATTCCAAAGTTTAACATGTAGAATTTACACAAACACAGAAACTGGTCTAACAAGACAGAGAGCAAGCAATTCTGTAACCCAACTTTCAACAGCTATAACTCCTAAACCACATGGTAAAATGCCACCAAATTTTAACAGCATTTAGATACATAAATTATATACAACTTTTGTATAAACAAGTACTACAGCAAAGCACATTATCATGAAGAACTTTGCCAAGTTTCCAGATCTGTCCAGAAACTTCATTTGCAAGAAATAATTATTAACTTATGTTGCAAACAAATAATTGGACAAAACCAACTTTACCAACATGTCACATATGACTAATGAACACTAGAAAACATAGTGTGCATTCCTAAATAAATTCTTTTAATGCATTTTCTTATTTTATTTAGATAATTAGGTGGAATTATGAACACCTACCACAAATGCTCAATAACTTCTACCAAAATTACAGTGGCCTACAAATGCTCCCAATAGTTTACTGTACAAATTTCAAACCATTTGGACATATATATATCAACCTCAATGAAAAAGACAAATGGCTATTGCAAGAATTCATGTGAGAGCAAGATGAATCAATAACTCATTCATACTATAACAAAAATTCATTAAATTTTTACCACACATCAAACATCACATGAGTAGCATGCCACAAAAATTTCACTTCATTTGGAGCCATATATTTGCAGTTATGAAAATGACAAATACAACTAGCATTGAAAACCTAATCTGAAAAATCTATTTTTACAGCAAAAACTTTAAACTAAAACATGACATATTATAGATCTAGTGCATAGATAATTTCACAAGGATTCCAAAAAGTCCTTATTTGCTATTTTTGGAGGTTCCTAGCATGAGATATTAATTTTCAAAGATCTAGCCAAAATCTGTATAAAAGAAAAAAAGGAAAAAGGAAAAAGGAAAGCACTTTTGCCTCGAGGCCCCTGGACTTTCTAGAAATCAACCCGCAGTACAAAGGAACTATTCAACTGAGTCACAGGTTCTTCATTTAGGCCCCTGCAAAAACTTTAATTAAATCACGCAATGGAGTCCTAATAACCCTATTCAACTGAGTCTATGACAATGCATTTAGGTCCTTCCATTTCTTCGAATTTGAGCACGAGGCCCCTGGTCGCGAATCAGAACAGACCAGGCCGTCGGCGTCACGGTTTTCACCAGAGGGGAACCATGCCGGCGGCGGCTGAGGGTCGAGGGAGGCTCAGGGGAACCGTGCGCGCCCGTGGGTAGCCGTGGCTCGCACCGTGGTGGCCCGAGGAGGTGGGGCCACGCGGAGCAGCGGCTCACCGGCATCGGAGAAGCGGCAGCCCGGGGGTGACGGCCTTCCCATGGCGGTGGAGTGGAGGTGGAGCACAAGCGGGTCCGCGCGTACCTGTGGAGCTGCTTGGCTCGGCTCGAGGCAGCCCACAGCGCCGTGGCCACAGGAGTAGGCAGCCCGACGTGGCTGTTCCAGCGGCGACACTGTTCCGGCGGCTAGGGAAGGCGAAGAAACGGTGCTGCGCGCTCGGCTCGGCCTGGCAAAGGTGGCGGCGAGCTCAGCTTGGATGGCGGTTGAGCGCTGGGGCAGAACGCGGCAGTGGCAGAGCTTGGCCAGCCGTCCATGGAGGACGCGACCGCGAGCAGCGCGTGCAAGCGCCCAAGAGCGAGGGAGAGTGAGGCCGAGAGCCTAGGGAGCGTCTTAGGCTTCGTCAAACCCGATAGGGAGCAGCAGGGGCGTGCGTCGGGGAGGTGGGCATAGAGTCGGGCATGGCCGACACGTCCAGGACGCGCGTCACCCACTGCGGCATTACGTCGGACACCTGGCGGGCAGTGAACGGGACAAGGTGGGACGCTGTTTTGGGCTTGCTCCGGGCTGATTCTGGACATGGGCCCAATACGAAGTTTGAAGCCCGTTCAAAGCTCTATGATTTTCCTTTAGGGAGCAAAGTCATTAGAGCAGTAGATTAGGAGATAATCAGTCCCCAAATCACCAGTGTCAACATGTCAAGCTAGGGCTCGGTTTTGGGATTTTGCAATGCCAAACTTAGTCAAATTGATCCCAACTTTTTACATGTTGCTCTCCAATAAATTGTTTCCAACTTTCATTTTTGGATCAATTCAAGTTACTCAACAAAATTTGGAGAACGCGACGTGCCAACCCAAAAGACATGAATTCCAGACTTAGAATATGCTATGTGTTGGGAAACAGCCCTAAACTTGACTTGTGGGCCCATTTTGAGCATGTTCCTCACATTTTCATGACTTGACTCTTAAAAAAAGTTTGTTCCTTATAAAATTCTCTACAACTTTGTGAAAGGGTGCATAGTCATGCAAAGCTTCTAGGTCACACTTTTGAAATGGTCAAGCACAAGTGTTCCTGGGTCCATACATGGTCAACCATCACTTAGAAGCACATTTAGGCAAAATGATCAACATGAACATTGTTCCATTAAGTGTCCTAAGTGTAGTTAAGGTATTGTAGGGGCCAAACATACCCACCATGCATAGGTTGCACAAAAGTGCAGGCCTCACATGCCTTGAAACATAGAACTCAAGTGAAATGCTATAGTCATTTCATGTGGTTGTTTCAAGATACATGCTACACATGTTCCACTAGGGTGTTCCACATGTGTCCAAGATGTGTTGCACATATTGCATTTGTATGTTGCTCAACACTAGTTCCCATAGGGTGTAAGGCAGGTTTTAGTTATAATCCAAACAAGCATATAACTTATCATTTTATGTGACTTTTTGATTCCAAACTTCATGAAACTTTTCCAGGGCTTAATATAGATAGTTACTGAGGTGAGACATGTGAAGATACTTTGATAGCAACACCCAAGAATATATCTTTTAATTGAGCCTATATGTAAGCGAGGGTGCAACATCCAACTTTAGGTCAGGCTCATCTCCATAGGTTGACCTTGACATTGTCATCTCCACTTAATCTATCATATTTGAGATCAAACCCACTACTTAGTGATTGACAAACACCTGGGGTGTTACACATTGTGGCCTCTGCTCAATGCTCGAGGGCTCGCCCAAGCCTCAGCCTCCCGATCAATGGGAAACCTGAGCCTGATCCTTGGCTCCTACTTGGCCTACGATGCCAGCCAAGGCCCGGGCACTAGAAGACATGCCCCGAGCCATCAAAGCTCGGGGGCTCCCCAACACTGCACTTTGGGCATGGCGCTGCCAGCCGCTCCCCCGACAAGGTCACGCACGGGGCGTGACATAAGAAGACAAGCTCTCCTTGGCCTCCGAGGGCTCGGGGGCTTTCAGGCCTGCACGTTAGCCCCTTGAGCCAACCTCCCTCACCACCAAGAAGACTCCAAAAGTTGCGCTAGCCTAGGGGAGGCCGGTCCAAGCCAACATAGCCTGACACTCTGTGTGTTAGAACTGGCCAGTCGGATGACACCTAGGGCTTCTTTAGCTCCATGACACCGCCATAGTCCATAGATCGCCACCGCAAGACCCTCCTAAACTCTAGCGCATGTAGACCATAGGCTTAACCCCCCAAACCACCATGTACCCACCTATCTCGATATATAAGGGATAAGGTTGGATCCTAGAGGGGGAAGGGAAGAAGGATCCTACATAGATCATTCCATTCCTCACTGATCCGCTGCTGCTTGGCACAGAGAGCAGGGCAACCCAGAGAGGGGCACCGAGAGATACTCCACCACACCCGTCGTATTCCTCCTCTCCGATGAGGGGAAGGCTCCACCAGTGGTGAGGCAATCTCCTATGTGTGCATTTGTCACCATTTTGGCCAAAATTCCTGCATACAAATATATTTCCATATACAAGTGCAACTAGGTGAATTATAAAGCAAATCCTACACATGTGATGATGATTTTCCTAACATTATCTTGCTTTTGGGTGAAATGTTGATGGTCAAAATGGGTGTTAGTGACCATCAACAAAGGCTGAGACGATGACTCATTGTGCTTTTATGTGGCCATCACAATACCGCAAATACCCTTCTCTGAAATCGATGGCGTGGTAAACCAATTTTCTGTGAGGACAAAAGAGAGATCTAATTTTTGGTTCATGTTGGTAGCACTGCTAGGTGCAGGGATTTCATTTTTGCCCAAAATCAAATTTTCATGTGGGCAGATCACCGCCTCATCTAGCGTCTTGTGAGCAGAGATCGAATTTTTTATGATGAATGGTGATGATATATACGGAGTAATACACTAATGTGTATTAAACGTTGGATCACCAATATTAATCCCTCAAGTTTTGGTGGACCCCCAAGTTTCGGTGGACGGTGACTCTTGACAGTGTTTATGTGTCGGTGATGCAATTATGCGGCACGTGGGATAGTCTGCTACTAAAGGCATTCTCTGATCAGTAGCCATCTTTTCCTCTTTTGCATGCCATTTCTATCATTGTTCACCCCCTTCTGCGCCACCCACCCTACGCCACCTCCCCCTCCCCCTCAACCCACCCCCTCCCCCCTGAACACCGAAACCTCTTGCCCAGATCCTTCACACCGCGAGACTCTACTACGCCATGGTGATCTACCATGCCGCCATTTGTCAGCACGCCACTCCACCAACGAGCAAGCTAGTAGAGATCACCTTCTGGCCTCAGCACGGTGAGGCCGTCTGCAATCTCCTCTTTTTTGCTTCATGAATTTATGGTGTTTGATGAAACACATGTGTATTTTTTTCTGATTATTGCAGATGGTGCAAGTTAAATCAAAGCAGGTAGAACTACCACATCATAGAAAGAGCCAGGGGCAGGCAACCATTCTCTGTGAAGTAGAGGAACAGGCACCACCATAGCCTAGAAAGAGCTAGAGGAAGGCACGCAATGTAACAGAACCGACCAAATTATAAGAGCACAAGTACGAAAACAAGCACCGAAGCGCTCAAATTTTCAAACTTGAGCCCATATAATCCCGGTAGTCAATCGAAATCACGAAGGATCTCAAACCAAACTGCTTACAACCAGGATCGCATCATTCAACATACAACATCATACGATACATTTCACAAGTAGTTCTGAAATAAGTTTACACCACGGAGTAGCAATTATTACAAACCAAGTTTGAAAGTAGCGGAAGCATGACACACACACTAGTTAATTAAATACTGCCAGTCTGGATGATCGACATCCCGCAAAAGCATGAGGAAAGTACATAAGATGATCACGCCCAGGTGATCTAGTCATCATCACCCGCAGGGTGGAGACACGTCTTGCAGAATCCCTGATAAAGCATGTCATCTGCAACAGGAGGGAATAAACCCTGAGTACTGGAATGTACTCAGCTAGACTTACCCGTCGAAAACCAGAATTAAAGTGACACCAAGGATTATGCAAGGCTTACACAAGAGGCTAGCTGACATAACATTTTGCATAAAGGCATAAGTAATTTAAACTCTTGTAGCCTGTACTAGCAGTTATTTTTAGCATTTACCTGTCATCTATCTTAGCACCTGTACTAAACATGCACTTGGTTGTAATCAAACAATTATCATCATTATATCCAGAGCAGGTATCAATTGTGGCAACATTGTATCATTCCCTTAACCACCAGTTCATTTAATGAGATCTACGTTGCCGCTGCTCAAGTCAAGTGCTCACTAACCGGGAGCGACGGCGATTCGAATCGAATTCCTATCTAGCTGGAGGGGTATTTCTAACACTCACCGCGCAGGCCCCTGCCGGGGTCGCACAAGCCACCGTTTCATATGATTCAGGAATCGCGGGTCCGAATAATGTCGCGACCCCAAGGGCGACACTCTGCCAGGTGATAGGGACTCTAACCCCCCCTTGGTCTCACGCCAATGTCCCCAAGCACATCCTTTCTCTCCTCCAAGAAGCAACCTACCATTCGATTCCCGGCCTGAACCACATTACTCGGCTTCGCGGTCGGAACGGGTTATCCGGCCAACTAAGTGTTAGACTGCGTTCAACATGACTCAAGGACGTACAGCGAATCGGTCCTTAAACGACTCAGACGGGCATAGCTCCACACCCAAGACGTGAAGTGTCTTGCGGCTGTACTATCGAACTCCCGCCCGGTCTCAATTTCATTTTTAAGCATGGTTCCATTCACGATAGCCATAGAGCCACTCGTGACTCCTTCCTACATCTCGCGGATGACCGGAAATCACCCGACTTCTACCGTACTAAGCAGGGCTAAGCATTGACACGTGCCTAAACCTAATATAGGATTAAGTACGATATCTGGACAAGGACAGGTATAATGCAACAAGTGTTTTCATATAACTCCTACAACTTAATGCAGTAAACAATTAAAATACTCAAGATTAATTTATAAAACGATGGGTTCAGCATGCACCGGGGCTTGCCTTTCAGAAAGGTTGCGGGCCGGTGGTCTGGACACTCAGGAAGGTCGTCTGCGGGCGCTCCTTCGCCTGCTGGATCCTCGGGCTCCTGCTGCTCCTGGTCCTCCTCCGGAATCACAGGCTCGAATTCGAGGAGAGTTACCCCCTCCGGTGCACCTATTGCATGAATGCACAATAAATATAATGGATGCATAAATGGGTGCAACATGCTCGGAATGAAATGCATTTCAGAATAAAATACTCTATTCAAGTTATTTTATTAGTACGTGCAAATCTCTTCTCCAGTAGAGAAGTACTCACCTAATCTACTTAACCTAAGATAAAGCTGCTCATCCTCAGTTAAGGCCCTAACACCTAACAATTACAAAAGTAGCATGTCTTAGGATATTACACCATATTAATCAGCAAAACACCACAGTAAGCATTCTGGACAGCAGCTACTTGTTTTTATCATAACTGAAGATTTACAATTTCAAAAGATATGATCTAAGACAATCTGGAAAGCCTAAGAAATGCACTACAATTCATTTTCAGACCTCAACTCCAAACTCCTAAGTTTTCCATGTTAAACTTCCCAAGTTCCAGAATCTGTCCTATCAAAACAGAGAGTAGCAGATTTTGAACTGCCACTTTAAATAACAGTAACTCTCAAACTACTAAGCCAAATGCTTCCAAATTTTAACACAAGCTAGTTCATCAAGTTTACTCCAACTTTGGTATTTACAAGTTTTTCAGCAACCACCTTTATCAAAGCCAAATTTAGAATTACTACTAGCTGTCCAGAAAACCTAAAAATTACAAAGGTTAAATATTTATTGATGTGACCAACATTCTCTAAGACCAAACTAATACTACTAAAAGTTCACAAATGTCACAAAAACACCAGAAAGTAAGGTGTGCTCACCTAGAATATTTTTTTATACTCATTTCTTATTTTACTTAATTAATTAGGTGGAAATTTAAACATATATGTAAACTACTCCAAAAATTCTACAAAATTTACAGGGGACTCTCTGACCCACAAAGAGACTACTGAAAAATTTTGAACTCAATTTATTCACAGGAACTTCCTACACAAAATTTCCAAGCCAAAAAGGCTGATTTTTGTATAAATAACAAAGCATAGTCAAAAGTGTCAAACAACAGATTTCTTAATTTTCTTGGACACTCTAGGGTACCAAGACATTCTCCAAAAATTTATATGGACATTGCACATGTAGACAAATTACAAAAATTCATTTAAGTATTTCTTAAAATAACAAGATAGCATTATAACTTGAAAAGTACTTAAGCACTGACGCCCAAATTTTTACCAGAGCTAGGGCTAGCATAGAGTAACCTACCCACCAAATTTCATGATTTATAGAACACTACAGCTCAAGTTATAAATTTAACAAATTTGCATGCATTCCAAAACACATTTGGAAGATCTATTAAATTCTTCAGAAAACTAAACATCCTATAGCAAACTCATATTTTTCTAAAATACTACACCTCATGCAGATCCTAATAAAATACTACAACTCATATTTGCATGCATTCCAAAACCCCGGCTTGCTAGCGCGGCCCAGCCAGCGCGCGGCCTGCCTCGGCGCCCCGCCCGCGCGCGCGACGCTGACAGTGCGGGCCCGCAGGCCAGAGAGAGAGAGCGAAAGGGGGAAGACGGCCGCGACTCCGGCGAGCTCAAGCTCGCCGACGACGGTGCCTCCGGCGACGAAAGGAGCACCAACGGCTTCCCCGTGACTTCCCGCATCGACCAAACCTAGATTTGCTGAACCTTTCCTACCCTAGCTACGACGGCCATGGCGACCGCGGCTCGGAGGCGGCACCCGGTGGTGGTCCGGCGAGCTCCGGGGGTCAGGGACCTAAGTGAGGTGTGCTGCGGCTTCCTGAGGACATGGCAGACCTCTCCATGCCACGGAAAAGGACGGAGGTGGAGCAAGTGCCGCTGGCCACGTGAGCACCGCACCGGCGGCCATGGCGCGGCGGCGCACGACGGTGTTCTGACGTGTACCGGCCATCCCATCCAGTAACGTCATCACCTAGGCTTCTCTACCCGACCCGGAACCCAAAACATGTACTAGTGAGAATGGAGGATGACCGTAGGGAGCTGGCCACGGTGAGCCGCCGCGCGGACAGTGCGCCGGCGAGGACTCACGGTGGCGGAAACCGAAATTCGCCCTCACCTCTACACAATCCGGTCAAGCAACGGTTGGAGGAGGTGGAGGGGATGCTGGTGGAGCGGTGGACGGGATTTGGAGGACGGTGGTGCGACGGTGAGCTTGCACAAACACGGGGCGGCTGCGGCGACAATGGCGCCTCCGTTTTCCGCCTCGGTGAACCCGGCCAGAGCGAGAGTGAAGGAGAGAAGAGTGAGCGCGAGTGTGGGGGTGGAGGTGTCGGCTCGGTCTTCATCTCCGCGCCTGGGCTCGCGACGTGGAGGCGATGGCAGCGCTCGGTCGACACGCGGCGACGTTCTTCTGCCCGGGCGCCACGACAGACCGGAGTTCGAGCTCGTGACTGAAACCGCGCCTCCAAAGACCGACTGACAGGGCAGTTTCGTCGACGATTTACTCTCAAACCAGCTCGTATTAGTGAAACCTCCAATTAGCAAAGTTGTAGACCTATGTGAGCACTACAAGTTTGTAAAAGGCACCATGAGCTAGTTCGGTTTGGATTTGAAACTACAGGGCTCCAAACTAGTGTACTTGGAAACTGAAACCCAGTTTCAGTCACTAAGCCGACTGAAACCCTAACTTCAAGACATTATATCTCCTAAACTATTGAGAACTAGGTGATGGTGATATTGACAATGTTGGAGAGCTATGTGTGGACAACAACTTTGTCAATTGGCTCTAAGACTGGTTTGGCCTAGTTTGTGAGTTACAAGTTGCTAAAGTGAGGTACAGTGAAACTGAAAAGTCCAATTTCCAGACTTAGAATTTTTCTAAGTGTTGATTCCCACTCAAGCTGACTTGTGGGCCATTTTTTAGCATGCTCTGGTCATTTTCATGAGATGGCCATATTAGAACTTTTGTTCCTCATGAAATTCTCTACAACTTTACTTAAGGGTGCTCTTCCATGCAAGGTCTCTAAATTAGACTTTTTAATTGGTCAAACTAGAGCCTTCTAGGGTCAAATGGTGGTCAAACTTCTCTTGGAGGGCAAATTTGTAATTTTGGTCAACATGAACCTTGTTCCAAATGTTACCCTAAGTATAACTAAGGTGTTGTAGGTCATGATTGGCTACCTTACCTTTTTGTTACACCAACTATCAAATACTTCATGAAATAAATCAAACAAACCCTAGAATAATCACCTGTGTTGCATCACATAAAATAACAAACATGAATGATGCATGCTTATGCTTATGCCATGCAAATGCAATGCAATTAAGGACTAAACACTTGAAGTGTTACAGCCCTCCCCCCTTATAAAAATCTCGTCCCGAGATTTGGAAAGCGTACCATTTTTCATAGAATTCCTTATAACCATCCCGCAAATAATCCTCCCGTTCCCACGTAGCATCACTCTCACTTCCCTGATTACTCCACATCACTTTGTACCACTTAACCACTTTACTTCTAGTTACTCGTTCCTAAGTATCGATCACTCGGACTGGCTTTTCTTCATAGGTTAGGTCGGATTCCAGCCTGATATCACCTAAAGGAACTTGTTCCTCCGGAACCCGAAGACACTTTTTAAGCTGAGATACATGGAAAACGTTGAATATGGCTCTCATTTCTGGAGGTAACTGAATTTTGTACGCAACAGCTCCACTCTTGCCTATGATTTGGAAAGGACCCACGTATCTTGGCGCAAGTTTCCGCTTAACACCAAAACATTGGACACTTTTCATTGGAGAAACTTTCAAATACACGAAGTCTCCAACTTCAAACTCGAGTGGTTTTCTACGACGATCAGCATAACTTTTCTGTCTAGCTTGGGCTGCAGCCATATGTTTTTGGATGGTACGGACTTGTTCCTCAGCTTCCTCAACAAAAGCAATACCATAAAATCTTCTCTCACCAGATTCTATCCAATTTAGTGGGGTTCTACACCTACGACCGTACAAAGCTTCGAATGGAGCCATCTTAATACTCTCTTGATAACTGTTATTGTACGAGAATTCGGCTAAAGGTAACCATTTTTCCCAAGAACCCTTGGATGAAATGACGCATGCTCGCAACAGATCTTCCAAGATTTGGTTAACTCGTTCTGTCTGACCCGATGTCTGGGGGTGATAAGCAGAGCTTCTCACTAGCTTGGTTCCCAGAAGGTGATGCAAGTGCTCCCAAAAGCGAGCAGTGAACTGGGGACCACGGTCAGATATGATAGTACGAGGTATCCCATGAAGCCGGACTATCTGATTGAAGTACAACTCAGCATAGTCAGTGGGACGATAGTCCACTCTCACTGGGATGAAGTGAGCTGATTTTGTCAAACGATCCACAATTACCCAGATGGAATTATGATTTTTGACAGTAGGAGGAAGTCCGACAATGAAATCCATACTTATCTCTTCCCATTTCCAGCCTGGAATGGAAAGTGGCTGAAGTAGCCCAGCTTTCATGTGCACAGCTTTAACTCTGCAACAGGTGTCACATCTAGCAACATATGCAGCTATCTCTTTCCGCATCTTGGTCCACCAATAAAGTGGTTTCAAATCATAATACATCTTATTGCTGCCAGGATGGATGGACAACTTAGAGGAGTGTGCTTCAGACATAATATCATTTTGAAGCTCTCGGTCCTTAGGCACAACTAACCTATCCTTGAACCATAGTACACCCTCTTCATCTATCCTGAACTGTGTAGTTTCTTGCTCTTTCATCTTACGCTTGATGTGGAATATACCAGTGTTAGTCTTTTGGAGCTCAATAATTCTGCTTTTGAGAGTACAACTGACAGTGATGTTGTACAAGACTGCTGGATGTAGAAGGCGAGATCGATGAAAATCAGTTTCAACTAAGGAATGACAATGAGACTTATGGCTTAAAGCATCCGCAACTACATTTGCCTTTCCTGGATGATAGTGCACTTGAAGGTTATAATCTTTAATCAACTCGAGCCATCTTCTTTGACGCATATTTAGCTCGGGTTGGGTGAAGATGTATTTGAGGCTTTTATGATCGGTATAGATATTACAGACATTTCCCAGCAGATAATGCCGCCATACTTTCAAAGCATGAACAACTGCCGCCAGTTCTAAGTCATGCGTTGGATAATTCGCCTCATGCTTCCGAAGTTGTCGAGAAGTATATGCAATTACTCGGCCTTCCTGCATCAACACACCTCCCAAACCTATGCCTGAGGCATCACAATAAACATCAAATGGTTTCTCGATATCCGGTTGTGCCAAAACCGGAGCTGAGGTTAGGAGGGTTCGCAGTTGGTGAAAAGCCGCATCACACTCAGGAGTCCAGACAAACCTGATGTCTTTTTGCAGCAACCGAGTCATTGGCTTGGCTATTTTAGAGAAATCCGGGATGAAGCGACGATAATAGCCAGCCAAACCAAGAAAACTCCGGACCTCGTGAACCGAGATAGGAGCCTTCCAGTTCAGTACTTCCTGTACCTTGGCGGGGTCCACCATAATTCCTCCATCGGACAACACATGCCCAAGGAAAGGTACTTCACGAAGCCAGAATTCGCACTTACTGAACTTTGCATATAGTTGATGTTCACGCAGTCTTGTGAGGACTATACGCAGATGTTCAGCGTGATCTTCCTCATTCACCGAATATACCAGGATATCATCAATAAATACCACCACAAACTTGTCCAATTCAGGCATAAACACCGAATTCATCAAGTACATGAAGTGTGCGGGGGCATTTGTCAAGCCGAAGGACATAACAAGATACTCATAAAGACCGTATCTGGTAGAAAAGGCTGTCTTTGGAACATCTTCCGGGCGAATTTTAATTTGATGGTAGCCAGATCTTAGATCGATCTTGGAGAAAACTTTAGCTTTAGACAACTGATCGAACAGGATGTCGATACGTGGTAGAGGGTACTTATTCTTGACAGTGACTGCATTAAGAGGTCTATAATCTACGCACATCCGCAAAGACTGATCCTTCTTCTTTACAAAGATAGCAGGACATCCCCATGGAGACGAACTAGGACGAATCAACCCCTTCTTCAAAAGTTCATTCAATTGCACCTTAAGTTCAGCGAGTTCATTTGGAGGCATCCTATAGGGTCTCCTAGAGATGGGAGCTGTGCCAGGCAACAACTCAATTTTAAACTCCACATCCCGATCCGGAGGGAGTCCTGGCAAATCATCGGGAAAAACGTCCGGAAACTCATTTACTACTGGAATTTCGGCCAACGCCTTTGCTTGCACAACATGAATTTCCCCCGACAATTCAACCTTTCTGGGAAGTTGTACTAGAAAACCCTTTTGATCTGTAGGATCTCTGAGCATAACTACTCGAGCGGATGTGTCAATGAGTACCCCATTCTGACTCATCCAATTCATGCCCAAGATAACATCTATGTCTAAACCAGGTAAAACCAATAGGGCAAGCGAATAACTTCGCCCTTCTATCTCAAACTTAAGGTTCCCCACTACTTTGTTTGTGGAAATATTCCCACTTGCTGCGCTAATACAATAACCTACACCTTCAACCGTATGCAACTTGTGTGCAAATTTAGATGCAAACTTAGGACTGATAAAGGAATGCGAAGCACCTGAATCAAAAAGTACCACTGCGGGGTGTTGGTCAACTAGAAACTTACCAGCGGTGACCACCTCACCAGATGGAATTTCCTCAATGCTGTTATAATGGGCGTGTCCCTGACGACTACCTTGGTTGACATTTTTCTTAGGGTACGGACAGTTCCTGGACCAATGGCCTGGCTTGTTACAGTTCCAGCAAGGCATGTTGCTAGGAGGGACACTGGAGCTGCCTTGGCCCGCATTACTCTTTGGCAGAGCCACTGTATATGCCTTACGAAACCCAGTCTTCATTGGCACCTTCTTTTGTGGAGGACGAAACTTAGCATTTGTGGCAGGAGGGCGAGGAGGAGCCCTCGGGGCAGCTGGAGCTCGAGACTGTGAAGCACTCGCCTCAATGGCCCTTTTGCGGCTCTTAGAGGCAGAATAGATAGCATTGTTGTTCTCTTGAGTCAGAGCATCACTGATGAAATCATTGAAAGTAGTACATTTGCTAGTGCCCATAGTTTTCATCAGTTTTGGGCCGAGGCCCCTTTTGAAGCTAGCAATCTTTTTGGCATCGGTATCCACAAACTCTGTGGCATACCTTGCCAGGTTGTTAAAGGACTGCAAGTATTCAGTCAGGCTTTTGTTTCCTTGCGACAGCCTCATAAACTCTGTGTGCTTGATTGCCATAAGACCGGGAGGAATATAATTTCCCCGGAATGCTGCCTTAAACTGATCCCAAGCAATAGGGACATTTGCAGGCAGTGTGGAACGATAGTGGCTCCACCAAATGCCCGCTGGACCATGCAACTGGTGAGAAGCATACTCAGTTTTCAGCTCATCAGTTAGGCGTAGCAGACGAAACTTTTGTTCAATGGTATTCAACCACTCATCAGCTTGCAGTGGTTCTTCCGCTTCCTTGAAGAGCAGGGGCTTAGTATCCAGAAAGTCCTTGAAATCGCTGTACTGATTTGGCTCTGGGCCCTGGCGGCCAGGACGAGCCTCTCGGTTAGCCAGCTGGCGCATAGCATCCGCCAACATGCGCTGCCCTTCGACCACTGTCTGCATCAACTCGGCCGGGGTAGGGGGTGGCGGAGGGGGTGGCTGTTCCTCATCCTCATTGCCACGACCCCGACGAAGATTGTACGACATCTGCAAAATGCATAACCAATGAGCACTGACGATGTGGGAAATTTGTAGATGAATTATTGCGAAATGTCAATCTGACTGTATGAATAGATTTCTCATAATAATTAAGGCACAATAATTCATCACAACCGCACAATCCATTCTAGCGCATCATTTGACGAGATCATACTTGGTAATCCAACAAGATGCTCTTTGATAAAGGCTCACTCACAGGGAGCACAACGGTTACCGGACCGTTTGCATTGCTATCTACGTGATTTTTGACCTTTTGCACGGTACTTGGATTCGATCTCAAGATTTTTAGTTGACTGTGAAAGGCTACTTCAAACTGACCACAAAGAGACTTCTCAATGAAGAGTTCCATGGTGGACCATGACTAGCCACCTCGATACCTGCGCGTGCCAAGCAGCACAGCCTTATGTCGCGCGCCATAGGAGGCCCTCGGTTTCGTCGCGGCACCGAAGGGTGCTAATCGTGACACCATCATCAAACGCAACATAATAAGACATCAAGTTGTGATCGAAATTAACAGGTTCAAACTACATTCAGGAAATATACGGTTCAACCTTACATCCCAAAGTCAAGTTATTACAAGGCCTCACTCCTTCACAGGGAGGGCACAAAAGACGATCCTAACATTATAGGCACGTGATGACTACTCTAAGCATCATCCTCTGAGTCAGTGTCAAGGATCTCTCCGCCGTCCTCATCACTGACAGGCTCTAACTCCTCGTCTTCTTCTTCTTCTGGCTCTTCCTCTGGTGCTTCTGCAGGTGGGGCATCCTGTGGTCCATCAACCTCCACTTCATTATCATCCTCAGCCATGAAGATCCCTGATCCCATATCTTCATCTACATTGTTGTTTCTAGGTAGCAGGGGATTAAGCTGGTTATTCAGGCGGTGCACTTCTTCATGAAGGTTGTCATTGTATTCTTCAGCATTTTCTAACTGTTGCTCGAGCTCAAACTGGCGAGCTCTCAGAATGTTCTCCTCGTGCCAGGCTTCATCCCTCTGTTCCATCACATGGACCAACATGCGCTGACAGTTGCGGTTTGCCACTGTCAACCTCTGGACTGCAAGCGTTTCTTGATCACGATCATGAATCACTTGTTCCAGTTGTTGCCGTGCTGCATTCCTGGCAGCAGTTACTTCAGCCAATTCCGCCCTCAGCCTTTCCACCTCAGTAGGCTCAGGGCGGGGCTCACGTGGAGCGAGCTGGTGTCGCGGTGCCCTGCCTCCAGTGGACTTACGAGCGGTCCTCTTGGTACGTGCCATCTGTAGCAACAGATAAGATACGACTTAAAGTGAGGATCATTTAGGGGATACGAAATTTACTTTAGTCGGGAGTACAGAAATTTTTAAGGAGGGAGTAAATGATATGTATGATATAATTAAACATGATGCATGTACGTTCCGTACGCCCTCTCACCTTAGTAGAAACCTAAAGTTCTAACGCTAGGCGGTGGCATACGTACGTTCTCTCATATAAGCGAAACTATCGGTCTACTCGTTACGCTGTTAGTGTACCTGCAAAAAACTTCATTTCAGCCCAACAGTTTCCCATTATAAGCACATAAGAAAGCAGTAATTTAAATACTTTCCATATACACATCCCCTGATGTATATACTTCAGTATCAAAGCTACCCGATTGATAGATGCCCACAATTAAGTGCTTTTACATAGTTACATGGTTTAAACATGTAAAGATGTAAGTCACCAAAACTACTCTCCCCTAGACCGCCGGTTGGACGATCATGCTCTCACAACTCACACTTACCAGAGTGTCGAGGTAATTGATCCACACATTACCAACCAAGTGGATGACATCCATACAATATCACGCCGTATGGACGACGAAATAAAAACAAACAAGGCCCCCAAGTTAGTCTTTATAATAAGCCACCTAAGAGTCCTTATTTGGGCTAAGGGATGCGATCACTGGCATACCTATAAAAATAATTTTTAGAGTTTAACCCTTTTTCATAATCAAATACTTTTGTTTTTAAATACTCGTACGATGTGTTTAATGTTGAATTATGCTCCGGTACCAGCTGTAACAGAACCGACCAAATTATAAGAGCACAAGTACGAAAACAAGCACCGAAGCGCTCAAATTTTCAAACTTGAGCCCATATAATCCCGGTAGTCAATCGAAATCACGAAGGATCTCAAACCAAACTGCTTACAACCAGGATCGCATCATTCAACATACAACATCATACGATACATTTCACAAGTAGTTCTGAAATAAGTTTACACCACGGAGTAGCAATTATTACAAACCAAGTTTGAAAGTAGCGGAAGCATGACACACACACTAGTTAATTAAATACTGCCAGTCTGGATGATCGACATCCCGCAAAAGCATGAGGAAAGTACATAAGATGATCACGCCCAGGTGATCTAGTCATCATCACCCGCAGGGTGGAGACACGTCTTGCAGAATCCCTGATAAAGCATGTCATCTGCAACAGGAGGGAATAAACCCTGAGTACTGGAATGTACTCAGCTAGACTTACCCGTCGAAAACCAGAATTAAAGTGACACCAAGGATTATGCAAGGCTTACACAAGAGGCTAGCTGACATAACATTTTGCATAAAGGCATAAGTAATTTAAACTCTTGTAGCCTGTACTAGCAGTTATTTTTAGCATTTACCTGTCATCTATCTTAGCACCTGTACTAAACATGCACTTGGTTGTAATCAAACAATTATCATCATTATATCCAGAGCAGGTATCAATTGTGGCAACATTGTATCATTCCCTTAACCACCAGTTCATTTAATGAGATCTACGTTGCCGCTGCTCAAGTCAAGTGCTCACTAACCGGGAGCGACGGCGATTCGAATCGAATTCCTATCTAGCTGGAGGGGTATTTCTAACACTCACCGCGCAGGCCCCTGCCGGGGTCGCACAAGCCACCGTTTCATATGATTCAGGAATCGCGGGTCCGAATAATGTCGCGACCCCAAGGGCGACACTCTGCCAGGTGATAGGGACTCTAACCCCCCCTTGGTCTCACGCCAATGTCCCCAAGCACATCCTTTCTCTCCTCCAAGAAGCAACCTACCATTCGATTCCCGGCCTGAACCACATTACTCGGCTTCGCGGTCGGAACGGGTTATCCGGCCAACTAAGTGTTAGACTGCGTTCAACATGACTCAAGGACGTACAGCGAATCGGTCCTTAAACGACTCAGACGGGCATAGCTCCACACCCAAGACGTGAAGTGTCTTGCGGCTGTACTATCGAACTCCCGCCCGGTCTCAATTTCATTTTTAAGCATGGTTCCATTCACGATAGCCATAGAGCCACTCGTGACTCCTTCCTACATCTCGCGGATGACCGGAAATCACCCGACTTCTGCCGTACTAAGCAGGGCTAAGCATTGACACGTGCCTAAACCTAATATAGGATTAAGTACGATATCTGGACAAGGACAGGTATAATGCAACAAGTGTTTTCATATAACTCCTACAACTTAATGCAGTAAACAATTAAAATACTCAAGATTAATTTATAAAACGATGGGTTCAGCATGCACCGGGGCTTGCCTTTCAGAAAGGTTGCGGGCCGGTGGTCTGGACACTCAGGAAGGTCGTCTGCGGGCGCTCCTTCGCCTGCTGGATCCTCGGGCTCCTGCTGCTCCTGGTCCTCCTCCGGAATCACAGGCTCGAATTCGAGGAGAGTTACCCCCTCCGGTGCACCTATTGCATGAATGCACAATAAATATAATGGATGCATAAATGGGTGCAACATGCTCGGAATGAAATGCATTTCAGAATAAAATACTCTATTCAAGTTATTTTATTAGTACGTGCAAATCTCTTCTCCAGTAGAGAAGTACTCACCTAATCTACTTAACCTAAGATAAAGCTGCTCATCCTCAGTTAAGGCCCTAACACCTAACAATTACAAAAGTAGCATGTCTTAGGATATTACACCATATTAATCAGCAAAACACCACAGTAAGCATTCTGGACAGCAGCTACTTGTTTTTATCATAACTGAAGATTTACAATTTCAAAAGATATGATCTAAGACAATCTGGAAAGCCTAAGAAATGCACTACAATTCATTTTCAGACCTCAACTCCAAACTCCTAAGTTTTTCATGTTAAACTTCCCAAGTTCCAGAATCTGTCCTATCAAAACAGAGAGTAGCAGATTTTGAACTGCCACTTTAAACAACAGTAACTCTCAAACTACTAAGCTAAATGCTTCCAAATTTTAACACAAGCTAGTTCATCAAGTTTACTCCAACTTTGGTATTTACAAGTTTTTCAGCAACCACCTTTATCAAAGCCAAATTTAGAATTACTACTAGCTGTCCAGAAAACCTAAAAATTACAAAGGTTAAATATTTATTGATGTGACCAACATTCTCTAAGACCAAACTAATACTACTAAAAGTTCACAAATGTCACAAAAACACCAGAAAGTAAGGTGTGCTCACCTAGAATATTTATTTATACTCATTTCTTATTTTACTTAATTAATTAGGTGGAATTTTAAACATATATGTAAACTACTCCAAAAATTCTACAAAATTTACAGGGGACTCTCTGACCCACAAAGAGACTACTGAAAAATTTTGAACTCAATTTATTCACAGGAACTTCCTACACAAAATTTCCAAGCCAAAAAGGCTGATTTTTGTATAAATAACAAAGCATAGTCAAAAGTGTCAAACAACAGATTTCTTAATTTTCTTGGACACTCTAGGGTACCAAGACATTCTCCAAAAATTTATATGAACATTGCACATGTAGACAAATTACAAAAATTCATTTAAGTATTTCTTAAAATAACAAGATAGCATTATAACTTGAAAAGTACTTAAGCACTGACGCCCAAATTTTTACCAGAGCTAGGGCTAGCATAGAGTAACCTACCCACCAAATTTCATGATTTATAGAACACTACAGCTCAAGTTATAAATTTAACAAATTTGCATGCATTCCAAAACACATTTGGAAGATCTATTAAATTCTTCAGAAAACTAAACATCCTATAGCAAACTCATATTTTTCTAAAATACTACACCTCATGCAGATCCTAACAAAATTTATCTCATGATTTTTGAGCAAGTAAAACCCTAGATCTACATTTTTCCAAACCTTACTTAAAACTATGAAAAAAATCAAGAAATGAAATAAATCCCAAATGAAACTGGGCCGGCCCGGCTTGCTAGCGCGGCCCAGCCCGCGCGCGGCCTGCCTCGGCGCCCCGCCCGCGCGCGCGACGCTAACAGTGCGGGCCCGCAGGCCAGAGAGAGAGAGCGAAAGGGGGAAGACGGCCGCGACTCCGGCGAGCTCAAGCTCGCCGACGACGGCGCCTCCGGCGACGAAAGGAGCACCAACGGCTTCCCCGTGACTTCCCGCATCGACCAAACCTAGATTTGCTGAACCTTTCCTACCCTAGCTACGACGGCCATGGCGACCGCGGCTCGGAGGCGGCACCCGGTGGTGGTCCGGCGAGCTCCGAGGGTCAGGGACCTAAGTGAGGTGTGCTGTGGCTTCCTGAGGACATGGCGGACCTCTCCATGCCACGGAAAAGGACGGAGGTGGAGCAAGTGCCGCTGGCCACGTGAGCACCGCACCGGCGGCCATGGTGCGGCGGCGCACGACGGTGTTCTGACGTGTACCGGCCATCCCATCCGGTAACGTCATCACCTAGGCTTCTCTACCCGACCCGGAACCCAAAACATGTACTAGTGAGAATGGAGGATGACCGTAGGGAGCTGGCCACGGTGAGCCGCCGCGCGGACAGTGCGCCGGCGAGGACTCACGGTGGCGGAAACCGAAATTCGCCCTCACCTCTACACAATCCGGTCAAGCAACGGTTGGAGGAGGTGGAGGGGATGCTGGTGGAGCGGTGGACGGGATTTGGAGGACGGTGGTGCGACGGTGAGCTTGCACAAGCACGGGGCGGCTGCGGCGACAATGGCCCCTCCGTTTTCCGCCTCGGTGAACCCGGCCAGAGCGAGAGTGAAGGAGAGAAGAGTGAGCGCGAGTGTGGGGGTGGAGGTGTCGGCTCGGTCTTCATCTCCGCGCCTGGGCTCGCGACGTGGAGGCGATGGCAGCGCTCGGTCGACACGCGGCGACGTTCTTCTGCCCGGGCGCCACGACAGACCGGAGTTCGAGCTCGTGACTGAAACCGCGCCTCCAAAGACCGACTGACAGGGCAGTTTCGTCGACGATTTACTCTCAAACCAGCTCGTATTAGTGAAACCTCCAATTAGCAAAGTTGTAGACCTATGTGAGCACTACAAGTTTGTAAAAGGCACCATGAGCTAGTTCGGTTTGGATTTGAAACTACAGGGCTCCAAACTAGTGTACTTGGAAACTGAAACCCAGTTTCAGTCACTAAGCCGACTGAAACCCTAACTTCAAGACATTATATCTCCTAAACTATTGAGAACCAGGTGATGGTGATATTGACAATGTTGGAGAGCTATGTGTGGACAACAACTTTGTCAATTGGCTCTAAGACTGGTTTGGCCTAGTTTGTGAGTTACAAGTTGCTAAAGTGAGGTACAGTGAAACTGAAAAGTCCAATTTCCAGACTTAGAATTTTTCTAAGTGTTGATTCCCACTCAAGCTGACTTGTGGGCCATTTTTTAGCATGCTCTGGTCATTTTCATGAGATGGCCATATTAGAACTTTTGTTCCTCATGAAATTCTCTACAACTTTACTTAAGGGTGCTCTTCCATGCAAGGTCTCTAAATTAGACTTTTTAATTGGTCAAACTAGAGCCTTCTAGGGTCAAATGGTGGTCAAACTTCTCTTGGAGGGCAAATTTGTAATTTTGGTCAACATGAACCTTGTTCCAAATGTTACCCTAAGTATAACTAAGGTGTTGTAGGTCATGATTGGCTACCTTACCTTTTTGTTACACCAACTATCAAATACTTCATGAAATAAATCAAACAAACCCTAGAATAATCACCTGTGTTGCATCACATAAAATAACAAACATGAATGATGCATGCTTATGCTTATGCCATGCAAATGCAATGCAATTAAGGACTAAACACTTGAAGTGTTACACGCAATGTCCCAGAAGCAGAGGAACAAGCACCACCATAGCCCAGGAAGAGGCAGAGGAAGGCGGACAGTATCTGAGAAGCAGAGGAAGGAGCAACCCAAGCTATGCTAGCCTTGGAGTCCGAGAATTCTCATAGGCAGACTCGAACAGCCCACCGACAGTAGTAGCATGATGAGAGTGCTAAAATGGAACTCGGAGAGGAGGAGCTCACTGAGGAACAACTACAGCAAATGACCGAGTTCCACTCCAAAAACTAGACCAGTGGCTTTGCACCTTCCTGGATCAAATATGTAGCTACTCATGGGGGTGCACGCGCTCGCATTCATGGAGGTTCGATGTGTGCCACAATTGGTGGTACGAGGAGTAGTCGAGGAGGTAATTTGATGTGTGCCACAATTGGTGGTATGAGGAGCAGTCGGGGAGGTAATTTGATGTCTGCCAATGGTGGTATGAGGAGTAGTCGAGGAGGTTTGATGTTTGCCAATGGTGTTATGAGGAGCAGTAATATTGAGAGAAAGAAAGAGGTGGCTCAGTTCTATGACTTTCAGTATTATAGCTCAAAGAAGATACGGCAGCATCAGGTTCTACGATATTGAGTTCTAGTTTCCACTACTCAAAGAGCCTAGCACAAAATCATAGTTTTGGACTCTGACTCAGGAGAGTTTCTTCAAGAGCTACTGTTGACACTTCTTAACGTCACTCGTGTTAGGTTTTCATCCCCAACATGACACCAAGAGTGTGGTTGTATTATACTCATGCCATTTAACTAAATAAAGATATTATAGTATATATCCACAAGCGCACAGATAAATACACCCATTATAGCATTTCACCTAGGTTTTCCTAAGTATCATTATTTATAATTTTACCAAGGAAAGGAAAATCGAAACATGACTATATAAATAGTTACAATGGCAGTAGAGATAATCATTTGCACTTACTCAATAATAAATATCAAAACAACTATTCACTTGTCATGAAAGGGGTAAGACAAATAAGATAAATGGTAAATGATAATCATGGGTATTCCAGAGACAAGAGGAAGTTAACATTATTCAAGTCAAGTAGTCATGGAGATTAATTTAGAGATGTAAATCATAAGTATTTCTTATTCAAGCAGTCTATTAATCAATCTAGCTATATACAATCATCTATGATATAATCAACATGTCATCTATGAATAAGGAACATTACTGAGAGAAAAGTCAAGAACAGAGTAATGATCTCTTCCCTATAACCGCGTTCTACTAAGTTCTATACTTGAGGAGTGGACTATAAAGGACTCAATAGGAATGTCACACCCGCGATCTACCACATGGCCCGGAGCATAGAGTGCATTCGCAGACAAGCATAATCTAAGCACCACGCCTACAATATGCCAGCCACTCAATACTATCCAGAATTGGATCAAGCTTTCTATGAACATATTCATAAACTCTCTACTAATCATGTTCATATCAAGATGTAGAATAAGAACAATCTCAAGAACAGAATAAAGTTGAAATATAGAAATATATTGAAGTATCATAAATTCGGATGATGATTACAATGAAATTACCAAGTCTCCGACGAACGATCCTGATCCCAAGCAGTTGCTTGCCTCTACTTGAATCAATGTAGACTAAACTCTAAACTTGAACTAGAACTCTAACTCTCTTTCTCTCTGAAAACCCTAACTTCTGGCCTTGCCTTCACAAATGAGGAAGAGATGATCTAATTCTTCAACTGATTCCTTGAGAGGGGATCCTAGGGGCTATTTATATAGCCCAGGGTGTGGAACCGCAGCCATTGGATCAAACCGACCATGGCGTGGGCTTTAGATGCATCCTTAGAGGCGGTATAGGTAGCTTGCAAGAGAAGGAACCGAGGCGGCACAGGGGAGGGCCAGTTAGCCTAGCCCTAGGGCCGGTCAGCCCCACCTAGCGGTGGGTTGGCTCGTGTCGCCTCGTGGAGTCGGTTTAGGTCTTCTAGAATCCCTATCCGCATCCATGACGTGGAGATTAGGCCGATTGCTTTGGTTTCTTCTCTTAGAAGGATATTAGTTCTGTATTATGCAGCCTAGCCCCTAAAAATATAGAATCACCAAAACTCATGGAATTTGTTAGTTTAAACCTCTAAACCTATTGTGGTGATCCTTTTTATCATTTATTCCTCTTATGTTGACGGTTTAAAATGATAGTTAATTACCATCAACAGCTACCATGCTAGAGGGATGGCACTAGTAGACCAAAGGATACTTGGTTCTGATGAGATTGAGAGAGTAGCTGGTAGGGACGGGGCCAGGGTTCGGGGGTTTTCTCGGCTCGGGGAACTGAGAGTTCCTTCTTATTTGAAAGTCGTGGGGCGGTCTTTCCCCCACCGGGTCAAGTTTTTTTTTGAGAGAGTAGCTGGTATACCCATTCTGCCCCTCTTTAAGTAGTTCTTGGGCTTTGTTCACGTTTTTAGTGAGGTTGATCGAATTGTCATAAGCTGGGTGCGTTAGTTCTATGCAACAGTGTGGATTCATCTAGAGCATGACTACATTGCTTTTATGCTCCATGGTCAGCTAGAGTGAATGCCCTATGACCACCTACAAGAACTCCTCGGGGTTGACACTTCAGATTGGAAGCTGCACGAGATAGTCTACAGAGATGCTTTGCCTCCGCATCGTAGCATAGCAATAGGGAGTCATTGACCAGCTTGTAGTAGTGGCTACAACTATCAATATGGAGAGGTGAGTAGTTTGACTTCTTACACTTTTTCCTATCTGAGATCGAGGATGTGATAGCTGACACCATCAGTACTGGACGACAGCACGTGTACCCTCACATCATCAGCTATCTGCTCATGATTGACTCTGAAAAGAATGGGCCGCTGTACAATGAGTTGACCTGCGAGGATATGACCTACATGCCAGCAAGTCCAAACAATCATCATCATGGATAGTGTACCCTTAGCTCCGTTCAAGAGCTATTACCCATACAGGACAGAGAAAGACACAAAATGGTGGATGCAACCCTAGAGCAGGTAGAGCACCAGTCTAGGATTGGAGGAATCTTGAATGTACGAATGCAAGATTTAGACTCCAATGACAGCGACTACCATGACCCTACGTCAGACAACCATGACAAGGGAGGATCGTCCACCGATGGTGTGGCTGACAAAAAGATGGACGGTGTTCCACCTACTATAGAGACATTAGCCAAGTAGGCACTACCTCTAGTGTCCGTTCAGCAACCGTCGGAGCTTGGATAGATACTTGCTAGGCTAGTTGTCAGCTAGGAAGAAAACTAGAAGCATATGGAACGACAAGACAATCGTATGGAACAACAAGAGAGCTATTTGAAAGAAAGTATTGATAAGCAAGCAGAGAGTGTGGTCCATCTCAAAGAGAAGATGAGCTAGCAATCATCTGCTTTTTGTGAGGCCATCAACCAACAAGGCCAAAAAATCGACCTGATGTGCAATGTGTTCACTGGTTGCTTTAATCAATTATATAGCGCCACCAGGGTTAAGGCCCCTGACTTTCAGATGCTTTAGTTGCAATGTGGTAGTTAGGTCCACCCCATTGCTGGTTATCTGATTGGTCCTGATAATACAACTGTCCACACAGAGTTACCTATTGTGACGACGCTACATAAGCAGAGTTTAGCTTTAGGTCCTGATCAGGATGGTGATCCACCATGTTCACCCTCTTAGGTCAAGGTGCAAGTCACCATGGAGGCACATACAAATCCTCTCAGGGCTTCTCCAACACCTAAGATACCTAAGCCAACTTCAGGTTCTGATGAGGCAAGTGATCCACCTTCTTCGCCCCCTCAGGTCGAGGTGCAAGCCACCACGGGGACACAAATAGAGCCTCTCAGGGCTTCTCCAACGACTAAGATGCCTGAACCTACTAATGCTAGTATTACTATAGTCGAACATAAGCAGAGTTTAGCTTCAGCTCATGAGGTAGCTGATCGACCTTCTTCGTCCAATTAGGTCAAGGGGCTAGATACTGCATGTGATGCCACAAGGGCACATACAGAGCCTTCCAGGGCTTCCCCAACAATCATGGAGCCCGATGCGACCATCGAGCCTACTAATCCTACCATTAATAGAGCTGAGTCAACCCCAGGGTCTGACACTACTACTTTAGTTTAGCAGACCGAAGAGTCCACCATTCGTCCAAGTAACCACGCCACTGAGCAAGATGAGACATCAGATTCGGATGATGAGATTTTAGCATACTCACCAGGTGAGATGCACTCACTAGGTGAGCTTGACCTCAACAGCACCGTCATGACTTCGATGCCTACTTCATCGTCATCACCACATCCTTCGGATGCGAAGTCACCTTGATTCCCTACCGAGGAAGGGATGTACAAGAGATTGGTGATAGTTCAATAGTCGAAGGGAGGGATATGGTAGAAAGTAAGGAAACAGAGGCATCAAAATTTGAAAAGCCAGGTTCAAGTAGGCAGAGACCGTGGCTAGAATAAAGCTATGTCGTGGCCAGGGCTAAGGCAGCCCCATGGCACACCCCGCTAAGGGCCACCGTCCTAACCCAAGATGGCATGGCCCATAGACGGTCGTCAAGCAGGACACCCCCTACGTTCACATCATTGACGGCAACAAGGGCAGCCTCTCAAAGTGCAGCCAACTCCTCCTCTAGGGCTAACAACACTAAAAACTATCAAAATAAGGCTGTGAACATTTGGACAGAGCTTCTCGATGAAGGAAACCTTACTGATTGTCCTGGCATGAGCATCGACAGCTGCCACCCAAGCATCAACAGTCTCCCACTTCAAGGCAACAAGGGCAGTCTAGACTGCGTCGAGGCAAAGCGCGAGCCGACTAACCACGCCCTCGGGGTTGGAGCACAGGTCATGAGCCGCATCCCGATTACGGAGGGGCTCGTGGACTTCCCGACGGTCAGGGGGAGAAGACCCCTCCGGTTCCATAGGGCGCGCATCCGAAGAGCGGGTGGCACTGGATAACCGCCCGACCTCTAGTGTCATAGCATGAGAAATGGCCCTATAAAGATTAAGGAGATCATAACAGAATGACTCCGGCAACTAAGAACAAGATCGCCTTACCCAAGGTGCCACAAATGGGAGCAGAGACGTGGCGGAAGCCCACTTCCCTCTGGAGGATTCTCCGCACGGGCGCTTCCCATGGTCCATCACTCCGGCTGAAGACGTGACTCGCTCAAGGCTAGAGAGAAGTGTTGGTGGTCCTTAACTCACACTTTTAACCACCAACATTTATATAAAAACTGCTAAAATAAACACCAAACTTAGAATTAGGACGTATAACTAATCAATTCCATGAGTTTTGGTGTCTATTCATTTGTAGGGGGCATTTGTGAAAAAACACATAAAAGGGCTAAAAATGTGCAAAAGAACAAAGCACGAATACCATTTTACATAAGCCTAAAGGAGGAGGCCCACAACCAAGCAAATCAGGGCCTGAAGGAATGGAGAACAAGGCCAAAATCCAACCAAATCACCTTATCTCTGTAGAATACCCCATGGGCCAAGTTGAGGATATCACAGAAGATAGCCCGATGAAGCTAGGCCAATTTGGTGCCAACCAGGGTGTGGTTGCACCGCCACTGGCTCCTCTCGAGCCCATCTTTCATAGGCAGTTGCATGGCATCATGCTTGGTTGGTTTGCGTAGGTTTCCTATTTTATCTCACCCAAACCGACCATGGTACACTATATAAGAAGCCACCCCCTCCTCATTTTAACAACAACACCTCAAGGGAGAAAGAGCACCACACAAGAGCTTCATTCCAAAGGGGTTAGGCCCTAGTAGCTATCCAGAGTTGTGAGGGAGAGATGTGAGGGAAAAGTTCGGGGAAGAGCCGGGCTTGTCGGTGTCTCCCCATCTTGTACCCCAACGGATACTTGTGCCTCAATGAGTTTTCCTGCTAAGTGAGTATTCATGATTCTTATGGTTCCAAGTCTTTAAATAGTTAAGTTATACTTTTACTTGTTTGCAGGTTCATCGTCTGTCCCCATGGCAGTGCTCTAGTAAGAGGACTCCTGATAAAGATGGATGTTTCTAGCTACTGCTAGAGTAGTAGTCGATAGTGTAGACGTGGTGTCTAGGCTAGAGGCTACCTTAGTTTGCCTCGTATCCCATGATTGAGGGGTAGGTGGGAGGTGGTGATAGCCCTATCCGTCCTTCATAATCTCCCATGTTCGGATATGACATAGAGCCATAGACCAGCATCAACTGACAGACCAGTTGTAATCCGATGCTCGAAGTAAGCAAGTGAAGGTAGAGTTTATCTTTCCATAGACCCAAAAGCCATAGGAATTCATCTCTACCCTTTCCAACTTTACCCCTTGTGTTGTCCTTAGATGAATTAGCAAGAAGAAATATCTTTGTTCCCTGTCGAAATACGATACCCTGAATACTTCCGGGTGAAAGCTACAACGGTAATTCCGTACACTTGCGAAATCTTTCTGTATACGTTAAGAAATACCAACAAGAAGGTGAAGGAGTACCGCAGGAAGACAGAGAAGAGCGGTTGCCTCGCTCTTACCTCTCTCGTAGATTTATGGCAAACTAGGCACACTGGGCTCTCCAGGTTTCATGCAAATTTAATATAGATTTAATTGTTGTGGATTTCCAATCAATAGGTTGCAGCGGGTGTAGTCAGAAAAAGAGGAATAGATATTGTGTGGCATGTTACAATCACATAGTATCAGACTTTCTCGCATGTGCATTCAGAAAAGAGTAGTACACATTGTGCCAACGATTAACATTTATACAATGCCTGATGTAGGTGAAAGCATTCAATCATTGTCTGACACGTTACACTCACAAAGTATTAGACTTTC
Source organism: Saccharum hybrid cultivar R570 (assembly GCA_038087645.1). Taxonomy (NCBI): domain Eukaryota; kingdom Viridiplantae; phylum Streptophyta; class Magnoliopsida; order Poales; family Poaceae; genus Saccharum; species Saccharum hybrid cultivar. Next base: position 11,817,767 of record JAQSUU010000520.1, read on the forward strand.
TCGCGTGTGCATTCAGAAAAGAGTAGAACACATTGTGCCAACGATTAACATTTGTACAATGCCTAACATAGGTGAAAGCATTCAGCCATTGTCCAGTGTGTTACATCACATAGTTTTAGACTTTCTCACGTGTGCATTCAGAAAAGAGTAATACACTGTCGGGTACCATAATTAGGGGTACCCAAATTAGGATGAAAGTCCACCATGAGTCAAACACTAATCTCCCCCATCCGAGGAAAACATAAATCAAAAGAAGACCCATGGGCTAAATCTCCCCTTGTTGGGCCTCTAGCGAGCCGCGTGAGCATAACAGCCCATTCTCCTACTTCATCCGAGGCCCCACGCAAGGAGTCTCAGAACACCACTGTCTTGTCCGAGCCCCGAAAATGACTTCACCTATCTTCACCTCACCTGAGACGGCTTGGAAGGCAGCTCTTAGCAAACAAATTCCCTGTCTCGTCTGAGGCCCCGAAGCGAGGTCTCGAAAGCGGGAAACTCTCCACCTCACCCGACCTCGGCCTCTAATGTTGCTTCTCCATTGGTACGCTCGAGACCCCCTATGACATCACCCACGTTCTCAAGCCAACCAGCCGAACAGGCCAGGATGGACAGGGGTCAAATCATGATGTCACGGCCCATAACAACAGCTGCTGATCACTATACCTCCCATACCGTCACTGTCTATACAATCTAGGCATACGCGGCGCTGCTCTAGGCCACTATTCCCTCGGGTGGGGTGAAATCCCACCATGATTCACGCCACCGAGGCCTCAGCTCTCTACGTCGGTCAAAGCCACAAGGACATGCACGTCGCCATAGTGATGAACATGATCCTACGCTTCATAGCTACAAAGCCACGTCCATCAAAGCATGTCGCTACAGCACCCAAGGACGGAGACCACTCCTCCAATAGTGGCGCGCATGTCTGGCCATGTAGCCACAGTGCCAAAAGTACCAACGCCATGCCTCTACAGTGCGAATCATATCCCCACTAGATAAGTCCCTCCTAAGGCCTCGGGGCTCTTTCTCCAACTAGGATCGTGCCATGTACCAACACCTTGTAACCCTGCACCTCCTTGAGACTATACAAGGAGCATGCAGGGACTGTTCTAAAAAAAGAAGGCAACACACGAACACACAACTCTCCTAGACCTTGCGAGAGCTCTGGCAGAGTCACACACGCACTCCACTCTCATCTTGCGACCTGGGGACAACCCCCTCTCTCGCCCGCTTGTAATCCCTACCACAAGCACTTCGGAGCAAGATAATACAAGTCTCTCCTTCCTCACTGGACGTAGGGCATTGTTTGGCCCAAACTAGTATAAACCGCTTGTGTTCTTCTTGCGCACCATCCGGATCCCCGACGTGTAGATACATATTACTCGTTGGTGTCAGGAACCATCGTTTCTTACACCGACAGTTGGCGCGCTAGGTAGGGGACGTTTGTGCATCACAACTAACCGATCTTGCAGGGTCTAGGATGGCTACACTACCCCGCCCTCGCCTGACGGTCATCTCATCGGTGACCAGATGCAATGTCAACTTCACTCTGGGCTCCGATATCTGGTTTGGGAGTCTTGAGTTCATTATCATCGGGGAAGGCCATGACCTCGACCTCGTCCCACCGGCGGACAAGTTTCCTAGCTTCCCCGAGCTTGCGGTCGACCTACGACGATGTTCTGACGAGTTAAAAAGCACATGGCCCAATGAATTTAGCCTGCCTGGCCTACCACAAGCTGCTCAGCCCCGTCGTGACAAGAAGGTTCGCTGCTCATCAACTAACGTTTACCATCTCAGCCCTGAGGCAGGTGAGGTGTCGGAGGACCTACCACAATAGCTCAGGCACACCATCGCCAACACCCTAGCATCAATGGAGACGAGCTCCAACTCTAACTTCCTTGACTCTGACTACGACGATGACAACAATGACGATTACCAAGGCATCACCAGCTTTGCCAAGCTTCAAAGGATGCAATGCTTTCTACGCATCAGCGACTACCTCCTCAACGACGAGCCATGCAACGATGACTTCATCGATCGCTTCGATAGCTATGAGCTCTCATGGCCATGAAGGGGACAGCCAAATCCTGACGTGGAGTTTTGTAGACTAAGCCCACTCCCCCGAATCTTGTTATTATTGATACTACCTCTGAAGCACTCCTAAAATTCTATGTGAATTTCTTAACTCCTTTGCAATGCCATATACATATATAAGTACTTCATGCGTGCATCATGTACATGCATCATGCACGTCGCATAGTCGCATCATGGATATGCATCATATGTAAGTACATCATGCATACTTCATAAGCGCATCACATACATGCATCATGCACGTTGCATACTCGCATCACACATATGCATCATATGTAAGTACGTCATGCATACTTCATATGTGCACCACGTACATGCATCATGCACGTCACATACTCGCATCACGCATATGCATCATATGTAAGTACGTCATGCATACTTCATACGTGCATCACGTACATGCATCATGCACGTCGCATACTCGCATCACGCATACGCATCATATGTAAGTATGTCATGCATACTTCATATGTGCATCATGTACATGCAACATGCACGTCACATACTCTCATCATGCATATGCATCATATGTAAGTACGTCATGCATACTTCAAACATGCATCACGTACATGCATCATGCACGTCGCATACACGCATCACACATATGCATCATATGTAAGAACGTCATACATACTTCATATGTGCATCACATACATGCATCATTCACGTCGCATACATGCATCACGAATATGCATCGTATAAAAGTATGTCATGTGTGCATCATACGTACATTATGCACACGTCATGCCATATCATGCACAAGTGCATAATCCATGCATAGTTCGTACGAGCATCACATACATGCATCATGCATGACGCATACACACATCACATACATACATCACGTATATGTGTCATACATACATCATACGTGCATCATACACACATCGTACTTATGTTATATCGCATCATCTACACACGGTCCGAACCTAGGCCCGAAGTTCGTAGCTGGCCCTACGAAAGGGTTTCGACAGCCATTCTGGCCCAACAGAGTGAGGGATGGTGTGTAGGGAGTGGCACAATAGAGGCCGACACCTGGGTGCCTCGAGCACCATATGGGACTCCCTAAACCATGTTCGAGCCTTGACAGACACCAATTTAAGGGTTTTTCACCAGAGAAAGGCAATGAGCCTCCGGAGTTGTGCTAAAACGACCCTGGTTACCCTAAATTAGTCGTCGAGGGTATGAGGTCGGTCACTAGATACCTATGTCGGATCCCTAGCAAATGGGATTCGGGGCCTCACTCGAAATGAAATACCCGCTAGCAACTCAAACGGACACCACGAAAAATGGCCCTATACGAGAGGGATGACATGTCGCTGTCCAACCCCTCCTTTACGAAAAAGATGCAAGAGGGGAATGCATTGGGCCTCCTGACCAGGTCAGGACCACAAGTAATGATTTTTAGAGGCCTGGATTCATGTGCACGGCCTACCGAGGCATGCCAAGGCTCGAAGGTATGGGGACGAATCACCTAGAGCTTAGAATGTGCTTGAGGACAAAAAAGTTTCGACAGACGGATGCCTCCTCCCCACGCTGGACTCAAAGTCGTCAACCCCGCCTTAGGGCATAGGGCAGCAGAGATCACAATGAGGCTAAAAACCCTACCTGCGTTGTGGAAATAGATCCTAGGGGGGTCTCGGGTCCAAATCCATGTAGCCTGCCGAGACCCTCCACGGACTGCCAAAGCAAGAGAGGTAAGAGTAATTCATGGAATAACGCTCGAGGGCAAAAAAAAGTCTGACCGATGAATGTCCCATCTGCACGCTATCCTCAAAGGGTGGCCAACCCTGCCTCGGGCTGCGTGTGGTAGGGGTCACATCTATACTAAAGCCCTACCCACACCTCGGAACAGGTGCCTCCCCCTAGAAGACCCCACCACGCCTACCGCCGGTGATGCTTCGGCGGCTTTCCTCGCTGACCAGGCAGATATCACGAGCAAACAATAACCAAACTGCTCAATGAAGGGATTTAAACTAGAACTTCATTATAGTTCATTATGAAAAACAAACTAAGCGACGCCATGCATCACAACTAATAAACAAAGCTTAATAAAAAAAGCCCTAAGGGGCAGTGTCGCGAGGGAGCTCCGCCAGGATCTGCTGGGCGGGGACGAGGGCGGCCACCGCTTCCTTGGTAGGGCCATAGCGTGCCACCAGGTCCTCATGAAGGCATAGCGGCTCCTCCGTGGGGAAACCCTCGACGCCGGTGAGGTTCGCCCTCACCGACAGCTCCGCCATAGCCAGGGAGACCCCGGTGCTACGACGGACACCGCTCTTGATGGCGGTGGTAACCCGGTGATGCGTCGCCCAGAGCCAATCCTCCCTAGGACCTAGGGTGACCCCTAGGTAGTCCAGGAAGGCATCGACTATAGCACAGGGACCCTGCAGCTCCACAGTCACCCCTGACACTCAAGAGTCCACCCATAATCAGAAAGGAGACATACAAAGAAAGAACGAAGCAGAAGGGAAGAAACCTACCGACGCTGTGACGGTTGGCGTCCTCCAGCTGACGGAGGAGGACGTTCGCCCTCCCCTCTACGTCTGCTGCTGCAGCACAGACGAGTGACTGCTCCTCTGCCCTTCCCGCCAACGGCCTCAATGGACCGGCTTAGGCCCCGACAAGGGCCTATTGGGGAGGGTAGTAGTACCAGAGACTCCCCATGGAGATGTCGCCAGTACGCATCTGACGGCCTCTGCCCATGAAGGCCCGGTCGCCCGCTCGGTGGCACTGCACCGCAGGGGGACCGTCCACCTCCTTGGACCTATGCGGGGAGTTGCTGCGCTCCATTGGGTCGTACTGTGAGATAAGGGAAGAAGAAGATGGCAAGAGAGGTGGAAAGAACAAGCACCTAGCTGGGTATAAATAAGGCCCGAATGACCACTTGGCTGCCCAACTACACAGGACGATCAATGCGATCTCGGAGCTCGAGCCAATGTTCCCACTTCCCACTAAAGCTAAGTAACAAAACCACCTCCTACACTTCCCTTAGTCAAACTACAGCATCCCCACTCACACACCACCCAAAACCGTGGGATCACGGGCCGACCGTGGGCCGCACAAGAGAAAAACAATTTTTGAAATTAGGTTTGGCCTAGGAGGGTTTCCTTCAACTGTGACCCATGTCAAATAACCACATGATGACTAGCGTGACCCCTCAACTTCTGGGCAAAGCCTGAAGACCCAAAGGGGAAGCCACGGGATATAAGCAAACCAAACCATCATGAATAAACCAGAAGCTGATAGGGGAGGGTTGAAGGGACCAACCCCCTAAGACCTCTCAGACTATCGGGAAAATAGGACTCGGGGGGCTAGTCTTGCCGTTTCAGTATAGCAAAAGACTCAAAACACCCTCAGCCCTCGGGAAAGGGTGCACCACCCTAAACCATGTCTGAGACCCGGTAGGAGTTGACCAGTGGAATCCCATCGGAGGGAGGCACCAAGCCCTCGAATCCCATCAAACAGATCTAAGACCCGCTGGATGACCCTCAGGTGACTTGGAACATGCCTCAGGACCACTAGCCGACCCTGAGCAAATAGGGCTCAGGCCTTCACCTGAGCTTACCCATTAACAACTCAATGGAGGTACATAGCATATTCCACCCCTTCTTCTCTGTGAAAGAGAAGCATGAGGGACGCCCTTGACCGCCCTTTTACCATAAGCAGAGGCTCGGGGGTTGCCCTTGCACCACGGGCAACGCTTCAAACATGCACTCCGTGTAAAAACAAGACCTTGGAAGCATACCCTATCCTTCCAAGGCCTCAGGGGCTACACTCGGTAGGTGTGCTCGCATGCACCCCCAGAAAAAGGCAACCCAAAAATCAGTTGAGTCCCTGGCAACAAGAAAACCCAGCACGGACCAAATCGACTCATAACCGACGCACAGCCTCTGAAGGAGTATACCTACTCCTCCACAGGCTTGCGGGCTACACCCGGTGGGTGCGCTCACGCGCACCCCCTGGAAAAAAGCAACCCAAAAACAAGCCAAGGCCCCAACAACGACTTTGCCAAGAGCCCAGCAAAGAGCATAACCAACGTGCAGCCTCTGAAGGAGTATACCTACTCCTCCATAGGCTCAGGGGCTACTATCGGGTACCACAATTAGGGCTACCCAAATTAGGGTGAAAGTCCACCATCAATCAAACAATAATCTCCCCCATCAGAGGAAAACATCAATCAAAAGAAGACCCATGGGCTAAATCTCCCCTTACTAGGCTTCCAGCGAGCCGCGCGAGCATAACAGCCCATTCTCCTACTTCATCCGAGGCCTCATGCAAGGAGTCTCAGAACACCACCGTCTTGTCCGAGCCCCAGAAATGACTTCACCTATCTCCGTCTCGCCCAAGATTGACTCGGAAGGCAGCTCTCAGCAAACAAATTCCCCGTCTCACCCGAGGCCCCGAAGCGACATCTCAGAAGCGGGAAACTCTCTGCCTCGCCTGACCCCAGCCTCTGATGCTGCTTCTCCATTGGTACGCTTGAGACACCCTATGACATCACCCACATTCTTGAGCCAACCAGCCGGATAGGCTAGGATGGACAGGGGTCAAATCATGATGTCACGGCCAATAACAGCAGCTACTGATCACTATATCTCCCATACCGTCACTGTCTACACGATCCAGGCCTGCGCGGCACCGCTCTAGGCCACTATTCCCTCGGGTGGGGTGAAATCACGCCATGATTCATGCCATCGAGGCCTCAGCTCTCTACGTCCGTCAAAGCTACAAGGACAAGCATGTCGCCATAGTGATGAACATGATCCTACGCTTCATAGCTATGAAGCTACGTCCATCAAAGCACGTCCCTATAGCGCCCAAGGATGGAGACCATTCCTCCAATAGTGGCGCGCATGCCTGGCCATGTAGCCATGGTTCCAAAAGTACCAACGCCATGCCTCTACAGTGCAAATCACGTCCCCACCAGATAAGGCCCTCCCGAGGCCTCAGGGCTCTTTCTCCAACTAGGATCACACCACGTACCAACACCATGTAACCATGCACCTCCTTGAGACTATAAAAGGAGCATGTAGGGACCGTTCTAAAAAAGAAGGCAACACACAAACACACAACTCTCCTAGACCTTGCGAGGGCTCTGGCAGAGTCACACACGCACTCCACTCTCATCTTGAGACCTGGGGACACCCCCCTCTCTCGCCCACTTGTAACCCCTGCCACAAGCACTTCGATGCAAGATAATACAAGTCTCTCCTTCCTCACTAGACATAGGGCATTCTTTGGCCCGAACCAGTATAAACCACTTGTGTTCTTGTGCACCATCCGGATCCCCGACGCGTAGACACATATTACTCGTTGGTGTCAGGAACCACCATTTCTTACACCGACATACACATTGTACCAACAATTAACATTTACAATGCCTGACGCAGGTGTAATCATTCAGAACAGATATACACTAATAAGTTACTAAGTTACCTACAGTATTTCATATGTTTTGTGGATCAGTTGGAGGCCATTCTGCATTTCACTATTGATGGCAAGCAGATCTGGCGTCAGGAGCTGCATCCACTCCTGGCACCAGGCCAGGGCCTCATCCTTTGTGGGTATGCATCGAACAACCAGTGGCACAGCCCGTCGGTCCATTTCTCCATGAAGCACTTTAGGATCTTCTTCATCATTGACTCCGGTGACACGACCGGCTTCCACCTGGTGATGAGCATGTGGAACACGTTGTACCCTTCATTCGGTGGGATAACACTAATGCCAACAACCGGGACACCAAGCGTGGTACAATGAGCTTGTCGATGAATGGCGTCCACTAATCGGTCCCACCAAAAGCGAGCTCATACTACAGCACCATCTTGTCATCGCAATCTACCATGAAGAAACACCTACACAGAGCACCCCACCAATCTTTTCTAGGGAACTCACCCTGTAGGAGGTCAAGCATTTTTTGGGGCAAAATCTTAGATGCCCACCACATTAGGTGGTCAACCCACACGTCCATAGCTGCCATTCCTCCCGGTGGCAGCTTGTTGCGGACAATTCCAAGTCCGCACTTCAAGTAAGGAATGATGAAACCATCGACAAACCCATTCCAAACATCAGGCCAAGCTACTTTCTTCCATGGCAGCACAATGTCATAATTTTTGTGCGTGTTTTTACCAGTACACTTCAACAAGAACTTCTAGACCGCGGTCAGCACCTTGGTGAGCATCGGCTGTAGCATACGTTAACTGGAACAATCTCTTAGGAAGCGTCGTACCTGTCGGCAGCGCCAGATAGTCTAAGCAACATTACATCATGCAGGAATTCCCTAGTGTGAGGGAACTCTGGCGGTAGGTTGTGCAAGAACTGAACCAGTTGTTCCTGCTGTGGGAACCCAGTGGGAGTCCACGTCTCCTTCAACCATTCATAATGGGGTCAACCACCAGTTCAATGAGCAGCCTAGCATACGATGAGGAGGCAGACCCATCATCCAAGAGTATGTACTTGAGCTTGCCCACCGCCTCCATCTTCCTGTTTGGCTGCTCTAGTAGATCATACCCATCAAGTGCTTGAACGTCTCCAACACGATAGGGACCAACATTTTGTGCGCTATGTCCGATAGGGACATCTCCTTGTAATAGGAGGGATACTCAGTCAGCAACTTCATGAACTCACTAATAACCATATCCAAGATGACCTCAGTGTGGCTTTCCTGCAGGCTTGGTGGTTGCATGACCTGGTCGTCATGAGGACTCAAATTGCTTGCACCCTCGTCATCAGATGAGGTTGAATTGTTGGAGGGATTATTGGCTACAAGGATGATGTAGGAGGTGTCAGCATGGTTGGTGCCGAGACCCGAGTACCTATGGCACAATCGCACCTAGATGAGGTTGGCGTCCCCTTACTGGTGCAATCCGAGACCGTGGCCAGCACTATAGCCCATGCATTCCATTATCTAGTGAACCGCTAAGTTGTTCATAGCGGTCGTCATCGGCACCGTCGGACAGGGCGATGCTTGATACACATCCAATGGAGCAGAATGGTCGGACCAAGACACCAGGCCCCCAGAGACAAATGGCATGAGTCGCTTATAATCAATGGCAACAATGGGCATGGCATCCTCGTTGGCAACTGCGGCGCCATCAGCATCGACAACTGTGGTGCCACTAGCATCGGCAACCTCTGCGCCATCAGCATCGACAACCGCAACACCAGGGACAGTGCCAATGTTGTGCTCTACTAGCACCATTTGCTGGATGTTGCTGCTGGTGGGCTCATCAGAGGCCATGCGAAGCAGCGACAGTCGTGTGGATGGATGTCACAACAAAGTGGGTGGCGAAAGAAGTTGTGCACTACTAACTTTTTCACTTAAGTAAGGGAATGTGTTGCGGTAGTTCCAAACACTAGATGGAGGATGATCAGTAACTGTTGCATCAATGCGGTTGAATTGAGATTAGGCCACGTCCGTTGCATCGCCATGGGCATGGCAACCGTCAAAGTTCACCCTTTCATATCGAAGGACGTGGGTGTATAGCTGTTGAGATTTTTGGGACCCTATGATAGTTCAACCCTACCAAATATAGATGCTTTGGATCACTGCGAGTCAATGAATAATGAAATACAGAGCTAGTAACTATCAGGGGCTATCCAACTAGTCCATAGAACCGAACTATCAGGGGCTAACAACTAGTTCTAGTCTATAGAACCCAACAATTAGTTCTCTTTTTTTAGCCATGGCTAACTATTCATAGTCCATCCAAACAGGGCTAGTCCGATACTAGGAAATCTTGACAGGTCGGATAATAGTTCCAATGAAACAACAAAATACAGATCGTGTCAACTCTTGCACCGAGTTCACTACAACCATCTGTCGTTCATCTTGCGCACCTCCACCTTGAGCTTAGCTTCATCGTACTCCTACTCCTCCTCCCATTCCTTGTCCTCGTCATCGCTGTAGGTGGCTTCACGGATCACGCTGAAGAAGCAGGTGTCACCGATGTTGAGGTGGTTGCTACCACAGAACTCGTCCCACTCATACTCGAACGACATGCAAACTTTGTTGTTCGTGCGGGTCCTCCCAAGGCCACGAACTAGGACTACCCAGCCATCTGTAGCTTGATGGCTTGCCGCTGCTAGTAGCCGTGCGCTACCTCGAAGTCCACTAGCACGTTCTTCGTCTCGAACAAAAAAGATTGATGAGAAAGATGACACTGGTAACTTGTGACATCAATACGTTCTGCATCTCACACGAGTGCTCACCAGATACTTCGCTTTGAGGTGGTAGTTCTTCAGGATCACTGCAAAACTCCTCGGCTCCTGATGGGCAGGGAGAGCTGACTATCGTTGGCCTCGAAATCTTGCGGGTACTACTTGCAGTAGGTGGTAAGGTCGAAGACCTTGACGTTAATCTATGACCAGCCGTCATACCGCAATACAAGAGAGAACTCATCTTAGACATCAAGGGCACGGGGCAAAGTGCTTCCATCCTTGATGGAGGTACAAATGACCGCCATTAGGCAACACCTCCACCTTCCATCGGGCCAGGCTCTACTTGTCGTCCAGATAAAGCTCGAGTTTCTAGCGACCTTCGACGGCCCAAGCCATCACAGCCGGTAGTTTCTATGTGCACAATGATCAACATAGCCAGATAGAGGGACAAGTTCATTCCCAAAGGCAAACTCTAGCAGATCAGATTTAGCACATAGAAAATGGGCACTTATCAATGTTTTTGCATACAATCCAGGAAGAAGGATCTTCATGCACTCCAGGTCACTCTGGCTTGGCCCTGCCATCTTCTTGTAGCCATGCCATGCCAACTAGGGAACTTGATAGTTTTGAGGAATCCTTGCTGGTATGTCTCTGTTCTCGTTCTCCTCTCATGAGGGGCTTTCTTTTTCTGTGTTTTTGGTGTTGTCACAAACGCAAGGAGTGCACACAATGTTGGGGCATCAGTGGAGGAGCTAACATGTAGTAAAAACCAACGCCCAGACTGATGTCATCTCATCGGCGTAAATGGATGAGACGTGCTCTATTTTCATCAATGTACGCTTGGGAACATCAATACTCCTGCATCTCTAGCCGAACACACCTTCTATGGTACGACTAGTTGAAGTTCCCAAGGGAGTGCGACAACACCCGAGCGGTGAAAAAACCCATCACCACCGCCCTAGGCTTTCAAGTCTTAACCATGTCATGGTGGTCAATTCACTCCTATCTAGCTTTCATCCTGCATTCACTTCACTCTCGGTAACTGATCATGGTTTCTTTGAGAGGAGCAAGTCTCGACATCTAGAAAGTCCTGCCGTCGTATATTTGAACACGTCAGATAGTATTCGTGTCGTACGTATTTGTGCAAACATTTTTGTTCACAAAGGAACATTTATCGTTACTAGTATAATGCATGTGCTAATGCTACAGTGATATTTGATAATGCAAATCACATAACAAAAAAATTGTTTACCTGCACAATACTTAGTTTCAAAAGATCTTGATCCAAAATTACCATGAGACACCCGCCTCTTTGCCAAAGAAAGCTTTATTATCATAGATTCAACAATATCATTACAAAGCAACTCAGTCTTTGACATGACATATTGGCCAAATTTACATGTTCATACACAACTTTATTTTGCTCCACTCCAAACTTATCAATTCTTGAGCTTTGCAGCTACCAGCCTTCCTGCTGAGCTCATGGGCGATCGATGCCACAAAGGAGCGATCAGGTTGTACTTGCACATGTCAACAAAAGAAAAAGAAAGAAAGAAAACTCACAAATTGTTAGACTCTGGTTCCTCAACATCCCTACAATGTTACAACATTATTCCCTGCAATATGGAACAATAAGTGATGTAGATTAGCATAAAGCAAACACGAAAGGCGCCATGACATGTATGACATGGATCTGCTGTCTCTAGGGAGTAGAAAAACGTGTGATTAATATAGCCATGCAACAACCAAAAGATATAGAGCAAAAAACACAGAAGTGCTGAAGAAAAATAGTAAAAATGGCATGGTGGTAATGGTACCAGCTGTACACAATGAAGGCAACATGGCTCAACATGTTATTCTCCAGAAATCCAAGATATAGTATAGTAATTATGTCTAAGATATGATAACCATGACAATGACAGATTCAGTTAAGGAAAATGTTTATCATGAATTCATTAGCAACCCAATAATCATTAGACAGCGCATGTATGTCCAGTGATCTTACAGGATTATAATGGTTACCCAGGAAGCTAATGGCCAAGCTGACAATTTGAGACCTCCCAATTTTTGTTGTGATCCTGCAAAAATAGACTAACAATGGAAAAGAAAGGAGGCTGCCTCATAGGCCATGGGGTCTCTAGTTTTACGATGGTATTAAGCATGCTTATAATCACACATCAGAACACCTGATTTTTTCACTCCAAACATGTTATAGAACGATTCCGAATATGAAATTTGCAGCAATCCATTGAATTTGGTGTGCAAATTGCCATGTCAAGAATAACCAACAAAAGTAGAGACAGGAATGGAGACTGAAGGAGGGGAGAAAGCGGCTTTTGATTACTGAGCATGTTGTACGCGAGTTTGACCCGTAGCGTTAGCAGGCCATTGATCTGACCAATTTCATATATGCACTCAAATCAACAAAGAAAAGAGACCAACTCACCATGCTTTGCTTCTTAATTGCTGGTCCAGGGCACTTATGTCTCATTCACCAAGACAATCTTCACGGGCTTGCCTCAAAATACAAAACAAGACAAAATTTGTAAAAAATAAAACAAACCATTATCCAGGTGAATTTCTATGTACTACTATGAGTGTGTGTTTGTTGACTGGTCACCTACTGTTGCTTGATGTTTGGAATTTGTTTGGGCTGTTTTTGAAATCTGTAATAGTGTGAACAAACCTAAGTTGTTAATGTACTACCTCCATTCTTATTTGGCATGTGAGGAGAGTCTATAGAAGCAATAACCTGATTCACAGCAAAGAGGAAATCAAGACCAAGGGCTCGCTCTCTAGCCATCAGGGCTCCTAGCAAGTAGAGATGATATTCCTTCAGCCCCCTTGTAATAAGAATGTTTGTTATTCATCTTAGAAATATGTGATAACTAAAGGTTTTGTGGTGTCAAAATGGCAACCGTGCTCATACAGAGCTCCAAGAAAACAGCCTACAAATGCATGAAGCATGATGCAGTGAAAAAAAAGATTAGTATCATTACCAACCTTGTATGTTTTTGTGACAAGCTAGATTGATGCCAGCGCTTAAGGGATAGAAAGTGTCATCAAGATCTAAAAATAAAATACAATAAACATCATTATTTGATTGTACCACAAGATGAAGAAATAAATGCACAACAAATTTCTCTAGATTTTTAAGAGCAAGGAACACACCAAACAGCAAGCACTCAAAGTTAGGTCTTTAGTTAACTCTAGAGGACAAACATTTGCATTGTTCATTTTTTTCTTTTCTATTACCGAGAAAGCAATGATCATGAATGAAATAACCAAATCTGATTGCATTCATTCAGATTTCAGACAGGTATATGTTACTTAACAGCCAAACCAAAGTAACAGAGTTCCAAACTCCTAACACTAGAAATGCCTGTAAGTTCACATACCACAAAAGCATACCAAAAAATTGTTGTTGCAGCACACTTACAAGGGAATGGTCATGGACAAAAACTCAATAGCTTGCACTGCAGGATCATCTATCTCAATTCTCAGAGTAGAGCTATCACCTGATTGCATAGTTATGGACATTAGTAACTACTGTTCTATGGAAGCACAAAGACGACTGACCCTTACAAAAGGCATCCTAAGAGCCCTGTTCTTGACACTATCGTTCCATCAGGTTTGTCTAGGGATCCAATGGCATAAGAGCATGTATGACTGAGTGGCTCATATTCTGTCATCAAAAGCATGTATGACTGAGTGGCATAAGAGCATGTATGACTGAGTGGCTCATATTCTATCAACAAAAGCGGCAAGAGCAGCTTCGACTGCAGCAAGAAAAAAGGAGTGTGTCTCATCTTGGCTTAACACCTGCTGCAAGTGCAAACCGAGTCTGAAACAATAACATTCTTATTAGGGTTCATAATGCAAAGGCAGGCCAGAAAGAGCTCTCTTCAACTACCATTCTTTTTAAAACTTTAGCAAAATTCTCAAACAATAAATGTGTCACCCAACTCAACTTATTTCTTTCTTTTATTTATTTACTATGTGCAGAGAAAAATAAGTAATATATTCAAACTATATAATAGCTTTGCAATAATCATGGTCTAGATCTGCAGTTAAGATAAATAAAAATATCAAATAGCTTAGTTGAACACAATTGATCTGGTGTCACAACCAATCATCTAGAGTTCTCCACAATTGAACATCTGAATTATACAAGTACTCATATTTATCCCTCAATCACCGAAACAACGGTATCATGTTCATACCTGAGCTGCTGAGCAGCAAAGTGGAGGCCGGTGGGGGCACTCTTGTCTTCCCAAGCTTTTGGATAATAATGTAGCCAGTTGAACTGGGTCAGCACAGAAAAACATGGCAAATCTCAGAAATAAATAGTGCAAGAAAACTCTATCCCCTTCCAGATCGAAGAACACGCCCCCCCGCAATCCTTCTGATCCAGGGAGGCTTCCCTGTGGCCTATGCGCCAGGAGCCGCCACCACCGGCTGGCGAGGCCATAGTGCTAGGCCGGAGGGGCTGTGCTGCCTCCACCTTGCCGCAGGCTGGCTGGAACGACGGCCCACGCCCACCCTACCACCGCGATCGCGCCGCCCTGGTTTTGCCGAGTGAGACCGCCCCGCCAGAGGGCGCGCGTAGCGGTTGCTGGGCGCCACTGTCCGCGAGATCCTCTACTTCATCATCCTCTCCTCCTCCTTCCATCGATCTAGGGTTTGGGGAGGAGACATGTTCTAGCCACCGGGTGGGATGGCAGCGAGGCCTAGAGGAGGGATCGGCCGGCTGAAGGGAAGCACCGGCGGGCCGTGACCAGTCGCCGAGCAGTGCCGGCGGGCGGATTAGAAGGGGTTGCGGATGGAAACCTAGCCACGTGAGGGAAATCACGTGTCCTCTGGTGCTGCGGAGAAGAGAATATTTTGGTTTATTTTTTGTTTTAGTTTTTTTGGTGGAAGCAGGCATCGAACCTGGGTTGCTATGAGGGAGAAAGCGTGCGGGGGCAGGGGTGAGTTTGAAGCCTGCATCAAACTTTCATCAGCAGTCATCGAATTTGGTTTGGATGGTTTATTGAGCTTTGATTTTAATGGAGATAATTTTCTAGGTGCAATTTTCTAGGTGCGCAATGGTTGGAACTCTCGGTGGGGGACGTTTTATTAGGTGGACCAAGTATAATTTAAGTGTTCCATTATAGTAGAGATCTTGTTGAACACGTGATAGTCCGAGCATTGTAAATCTGACTGGGCCAAACACATCTCACTCTTGCCAACCGCGCAATGGTTGCTTTGTGCCTCAGTTTGGTGAACCAAACATGTATCTGATCCATCATGAGTTAAACTTGTCTTATTTGCATGTGTCTGAGTCGCTTTGATCATGCTCAAAATGAGTGGCTCTGATCCGTCGTGAACCCAACTCGTCTTATTTGCATGTGTCTGATAAAAATTGTTGAACTTGTAATAGCCCTACAGCGAGGAGTTCATCTGAACAAGTCTCGACTCGATCTAATGCACAATGGAGGAGGCATAGATGTTGCATTTTTACTGCACACACCAGAAAGTCTGCCGTTGTCCATTTGATGTTTTATCAGATAGTAAGTGTACCCATCTCTAGCTAGCCGTTGCATGCCTCTGCAAAACCAACCAAGAGAAATTGCTTACGAAAGCAACTCCTCTTCACTCTTTAGTCTGCCCCTCAACTATTGTTGTTGCTTGGATAGGAGTGAATCACAACCGCATTAGGCTTTCAAGTCTCAACCATGTCATGGTGGTCAAAATCTCTTAAATTTTCACTCCTGACCAGCTTTCATCCTGCATTCACTTCACTCTCGGTAACCGTGCAAGGTTGCAAGCCTGGCATAATGTAGAACAGATGAGCCATAGGTGTTGAAAATTCTACTGTACATGCAAGAAAGTCCTATCATCGTATATTTGAACGCATCAAATATTATACATGTCCATGTCATACATTATGAAAAAAGAGTGTGTGTAGTCGATCACAAACTATGAAATTTGTGCAAATGTACACCTGGCCCCATGTCATACATTATGAAAAATGATACTTTCTTCTAGGAATTAAATTAAAAGCCAAGCATAACATGGTACACATGACCACACCCCTACTACTAGTAATAATAATATTGGATGAAATGATGAGTGAGTGTAGTCAATCACAAACTATGAAATTTTACTGTGCATGCCAGAAAGTCCGTCGGTCGCACAATAGATGTCGTTGGGCCAAGACTCACGTTGTCTCATTGGCATAAATGGAGGAGACATGCTCTATTTTTACAGTCGCCAATGTAATAAGGTTGTGATTCCCGAGGGAGCACGACGGCACCCACCTCTAGGAAAGATAAATCTTCATGGAGTATCTTGCCTTAGAAGCCTTAGCGTCCCTATGTATAAATAAATCTTTACGGAGTATCTTGCCTTAGAAGCCTGAGCATCCCTGTGTATACATAAAGCCTGGCCTCACTCCAATTCATATTGTTTACCATTCCACCTTGCATTGTGCAAAAGCCCTCTCCTCGCCACCCACCTCTACCACCCCGTCGGTTGCCACAAAGGTCATCGGTGGCCCGGCTACAATCCCCACTTCCTCTAGTGGTTTGGCGAAAGTGGGGCAGAGGGCTCACCCCGAGTTGGTGTCGGCGGAGGCGGTGGTGATATCCAATCCCCGTAGATTGGTGTTCCCATCGCCAAGACTCACACCATCTCCTAGGTTGCTGCTCTTCCCATCGCCCTCGGCGATGACACTAATGCCACCGGCACAGATGGTTCGCTCACCACTATTGGCCCTGGTGTCCCACTCGCCTGGGTCCGCTCGCTGTCGCCGGATCTGCTCCCCTCATGGGCAGGTCACCTGCACCATTGTGGTCCCCCTCACCATATGCCGAGGCCAAGGCCAACGATGAGGCCAACATCTTGGCCGAGGCTAACATCTTGGATGAGGCCGAGTCCGACGGCTCTCCAGGCTACATCATGATGGACTCAGAGGATGATCGTCTGCATGGCTACGCAACGCCTGTTCTCCTAGGCTCCAATCTATTCTTGTGCATTAGCCCGTATGGCGGTCTGGTGTGCCCCGTCTACCCCAACCATAGGGCCCATGGTTGGAGCAAGGCCGACGCCAGGGCGCATGTGCTGCCGAGGGCACACGCCCCCTAGACGGCACCCTCACCAACGATAAGAATGTTGCCCACTGTCACACCCTGGAAAGGAACCAGGGATGGATGGCCTGAAGGGATCGTCTGGCCATGCCGATTCGCCGCAGCAAAGAGGTTTGCTAGATTCAACCAAGGCCGATTTACCTTGCAGGCGTTGGATTTTGTTCGCACCTGTTGGTGTCCTTATTGCATGACTTGAGTAGAGGTGTGGGATGGCACTCCTCATTAGTAGTATCAAGTCATGTCAACACATGTAGTTAGGACTAGTTTGTTGCTAGGTGCCATTAGAATTAGTATGAAGTCAAGTTAATCATCTGTAGTTTGAAATAGTATGTCTAGGTAGTAGTTGGATGACTTTGAGTAGTGGGATGGAACTGCTCTCCTCTTATTATTATGGTAGATGAAGGCATGGTTATGTAGGTTGAACTTGTACCGTTGCTGTAATCCACATATATATGAAGTCTGGTTTGCCGTTATCTTTCTATCTAGGAGCACTGATATCCTCTTATTATGCATGTAATGTGTGCATTTGTGCAAACATTTTGGTTCACAAAGTATCGTTTACCATTATCTTTGTGCGCACATGATGGTCCGAGCATTGTAAACCTAAACGGGCCAGACATATCTCAATCCAATCGTGCAAGGATTGCTTTGTGCCTTGGTTTGGTGAACCAAACACGTATCAGTAGTGGTAGTAGTAGTCATGAGTGGCTTTGATCTGTGTTGAACCCAACTCATCACTTCGCTCTCGGCAACCACGCAAGGTTTCTTTGAGAGGAGCAAGCCAGGCCTAAATGCAGAACAGAGTAGCCATAAGTGTTGAAACTCTACTACGCACATATCTATGGTGAACCCAACTCATCTTGTTTGCATATATCTGATAAAATTTGTTGAACTTGCAACAACCATGCCACAAGGAGTTCATCTGAACAAGTCTTGCCTAGATAGAAAGTCTGATGGCCATACATTTGGTATCGTCACGCCGTCTCATTTGTTGGGTACGCCATTACTACTGCATCTTCGGTCGCACACGCCTTCCCCGGTGTAATACGGTTGCGATTCCTGAGGTAGTGCGACGACACCCGAGGCGACGCGCAGCGGTTTGGAAAAAATAAATCTTTATCTCTCTCCAATTCCAATTGTTTCATTCCACCTTGCATTGCACAAAAAGCCCTCGTCTCATCTCACAAAGTCTCCATCTCTGCCTCCCCATCAGTTGCCATGATGGCCGTCCCCATGAATCGCTATAGGTCCGCATCGAGGAAGGATGGACTAGCTCCAGTCTTCGCTTCCTCTAGTGGTTTAGCGGAATCAGGGCTGATGGCGCACCCAGGGTTGTTGTCGGTGGAGGCAGCACTGACGTCCAGTCATGGGAGATCAGTGTTCCCATCGTGATAGGGCATCTCCTAGGCTACCATTGCTCTCCCAGTCACCCTCGACGACAACACTGACACCACTAGCACTGGTGGTTCACTCGCCATCACTGGCCTCGGTGTGGTCCTGCTCACCATCACTGGGTCCGCTCACCACCGTCAGATCTGCTCTCAACGGGAGTGGGTCTCCTCCACCATCGTGGTCCCCCTCACCGTCCACTGGGGCTGTGGGTGAGTCCAAGGGCTCTCCAGGAAACATCATGATAGACTCTGCCAATGATCACCTGCATGACTACCCAACGCCTATCTCCATGGGCCCAAATCTGTTCATCCGCACTAGCCCGTTTGGCGGCCTGTTGTGCCCTGTCTGCCCCAACCGTATGCCCTGTGGTTGGAACGAGGCCAATTCCAGGGCACATGTCCTGGCAAAGGCATGCAGCCTCTGAGACGACTACTACAACAAGGACAAGAACATTGCCCGCCATCGCGCCCTGGTGAGGAACCAACGCTGGATGGACTGAAGGGGTCGTCTAGCCATGTCGGTTTGCCATGGTAGAGAGGTCTAGTATGCTGCCTCATGTGAAGTCATGTTCATCATCTATAGTTAGAACTAGTATGTCAAGGTAATAGCTGGATGCCTTTGAGTAGTGGGATGGCACTGCTCTCCTCTTATGGTTAGATGGCACTACGCATTTGTGCAAACATTTTGGTTCACAAAGTAACGTTTACCATTATCTTCATGCGCACTTGATGGTCTGAACATCGTCCATCTGACTAGGCTGAACACTTCTCACTCTTGCCAACCGCACAAGGATACCTTTGTGCCTTAGTTTGGTCAACAAAAAATGTATCAGTAGTGGTAGTAGTCATCAGTGGCTTTGATCTATGGTGAACCCAACTCATGTCTTCGATAAAATTTATTGAATTTGCAAGGACCGTGCAGCGAGGAGTCCATCTGAACAAGTGTCGACTCAATCTAATGCACAACGAGGAGGCATAGCTGTTGCATTTTTTAGTGCACACACCAGAAAGTCCACCGCTATCCATTTGATCTCTCATCGGATAATAAAAAGTGTAGCCATCTCTAGCTAACTACTTGCATGCCTCTGCAAAACCAACCAAGAGAAATTGCTTACGAAAGCAACTCCTCTTCACTCTTCAGTCTGCCCCTCAACTGTTGTGACTACATTTTTGGAATGAAATAACTACATAGTCTTTCCTCCTGTATTCAATTCACTATTGGCAACCGCGCAAGGGTTGATTTGTGCCTCGGTTTGGTAAACCAAACACGTATCAGTTTACATACTTGGCATGCTGGTCGAACTGATTAATGATCTTGCCGTAGTGGTTGAAGCATGTCGTGTGAAAGGAATGGTTTATGTCAATGGCTTATGTAGTGTATATGAACCTATAACAAGTACTAGTTGCAGTTGAATGGAATAGTCATGTACACAATAGACTGTCCACATAGTGCAGTACTGACCCCGATAGACAAATATTATGTGTCCACTGAAGCACAAGTTTATAACAACTGAGCATACCGAATATTTTTAGAATACAAAGCTAGAAATTCAAAGCAAAGTGCAGCTTTAGAATATATGTTTTCCCAAAGATTATACATGAAATCTCCTACAAGTCATCGTCACCTCTAGACATGTGATCTCTACGCCACAATTACTATCGTCACTACAATACTGGTTTCCAGTATCATCTTCATCCTCGCTGCCTTCAAGTATGCCAACCGCTTCCCTCTTATCTCTTAGAAGGTCTTCTAAATTGGCTTCAATGACAGTGCCTTCTCCATCACAACTAACTTCATGCATAACCTGATCACTATCACCCAGCAGGACTTCATGCTCGTTGTCAGAACAATGATCATCTTGGTGCACATGCTCTATTTCATTCAAGTCATACATATCCCTATGTTCCAACTTCTGCACAACCTGCCAATCTTTACCCAAGGAGGTGTCTATAGATAAAAAAATCTTCCTTGCCTATGTCACAAGAATGAAAGGGTCATCCTTGTACCAGAATGATTTAATGTGGATGAATCTAAAATGTCCATCATCGTCAATGCCTGTAGACTTCGTAGTGTCATCTAGATTGTACTAGTCACAGCACAGAAGAACTACCATCCTATGGCTTTGTATGCTAGAGTTATACATTAACTGAATAACTTCTCTAAGGACACCATAAAATTCCACTGATTGACCTTCATGTGTGACGGCGGTCATGACACCACTGTTCTATGTACGCAGGGATTTCTCACGGTCAACAGTGCTATACCTGACTCCATTAATACTGTAAGCTACACAGACCGGTCTCGGGTATCAGGACCACATGACAGTGCATACAAACCTTCACTGACCTCTGTTGGTTTCTCTCTACGCAGTTCCTTGATCTGCACACAAACATGAAACCATTGTCACCACTAAGTTGTCATATAATTCTGCCAATGATCGACCTATCAGAACTAAAATATGCCAATCACATACATGAGACTTAAACCACACTGGAAACTCTACTGCTAGCCTACTATCAACATCATCACTTGCCCCTTGTTCCTATAAAATTTGTCTGTATATTCTGTAGCACATATAAGCATTATTATTGGTAACATTTCGTACATAATATAGGAAATAGCAGACCAGGATATAAAAAATCATACTTACTGCACATATGGTCCAACCTCGTCACAGTTATTAAGCACATACCAAGCTAGCTTATTGATTTTGGCTTTATCCTTGATGTCCATTACCCTAATCTGGCCAATGGGCTTGACACCATGCATGAAAACAGAGGTCTCACCAGGTGCTGGCCCATCATGTGACATATTTTCATCTGGGTTATATCTTGTTTTAACATCATCCATGGACCTCTCCCAAAATGCCAACATCTCACTTTCTAAGTAAGCCTTCGTAATTGATCCTTCAGGCCAGGCCCAGTTCCTTAATAAATTCTTCAACATGCCCAGTCACCGTTCTATTGGGTACATCCATCCATACTGTATGGGCCCCTAAGAAGTGCCTCATCAGGTATATGGACAGCCAAGTGCACCATAACATCGAAAAAGCCGGTGGAAAAATCTTCTCAAGCTTGCATAAGATCAGTGGGATGTCCTGTTTCAGCTTTTCCATGACTTCTTTCCTCAGAGTTCTACTACATAGTTGCCTGAAGAAGTTCCCAAGTTCTGAAATAGCTTCGTATACATCTTTGGGAACAAAACCTCTTAAGCTTGCAGGTATGATCCTCTGGAGAAGGACATGGCAAGTATGTGTTCTTAGCTTGGCAAATGCCTTGGTACCATCTGCACTTATGGATTTTGCCAGGTTGGCTGCATAACCATCTGAAAACTTGACACCTTTAAGGAACTTGCAAAATTTTGCTCTTTGTTTTTCCGTCATGACATAGTGAGCTTCCAGGAATTTAAGCGAGGTGCCTTGCTGCACGCCGTGATATTGAGGCCTTATGTTCATATCATGCAAATCTAGCCAAGCGTTCATTGTGTCCTTTGTCTTGCCCTCCACTTTCAGCAATGTCCAAACAATGTTTTCACATATGTTCTTCTCAATGTGCATGACATCAAGATTGTGTGGCAGCAATAGGTCCTTCCAATACGGCAGCCCCTACCAAGCAGATTTTCGATTATAAATCACTGGCCCTTCTCCATGCTTTCATTTCCTTTTTCCATCGTGCTTACCTAGGCAGACACCTTTCACCTTCTCGAGTTCCTCAAGGACCTCCTATAAGGTGAACTTTTTTGGCGCATCTCAGTCCTTAGTTTCTCCATCAAAATCCAAGTGCTTCCTCCAAGGGTGATCCCTAGGAAGGTAACGACGGTGTCCAAGGTAGCCTAGCTTCTTTCTTAGGCTCCTTGACAATGGATTTTTGTCGCAATAAATACATGCATAATAACCTTTTGTAGTTTGGCCTGACAAGGTGCTCAATGCTGGAAAATCGTGTATGCACCAAAGCACGACAGCGCGCAGAGTGAAGTCTTTCTTATTATCACGATATAGTACATGAAAAGTGTCGACACCCTTCCATAGTTCTTTTAGTTCTTCTATAAGAGGCTCCAAGAATACATCAAAATCCTTCCTTGGAGAGGTTGGGCTCAGCGACATAAAGCAATTTGATGGGTTCACACATTCCCATGGTGGTAGGTTCAGAGGCATTACAAGAACAGGCCACATACTACATGTCAAGCTAAAGTTGCCAAATGGATTAAAACCATCTGTGGTGATGGCAAGCCTCAAGTTCCTTGGATCATCTACAAAAGTTGGGTGCTTTCTATCAAAGTCCTGCCATGCCTCCCTATCTGCTGGATGGCTCATTTCACCAGTATTCTTCTCTCGCTTAATCTCGTGCCATTCGGCGTCCGCTGCTATTCCTTGAGCAGCAAAGATCCTCTACAACCTTGGTATTAGAGAAAAATGCCTCAAAACCTTATGAGAAACCCGCCTGCTACCATCAGTATCCTCCCATCTAGACTCATTACATTTTGGGCATGCTTGCAATTCCTCATGATCACCCCAAAACAACACATAGTTGTTCTTGCACACATGGATACTTTCATAACCTTGTCCCAATTCTCGAATATATTTGTGTGCCTCCTCACATGATTTTGGTACATTGCTACTAGGGAATGCATCTGACAGCAATGCCAATAGTGCATCAAAATAGATGTTGCTAACTCAATAGTGGGACATGATATAAAGCAACCTGATAAGGAAGGAGAATCTTGAGAAGGTAGATCCAGAAGAAAATAATTGCTTCAACTCATCCAACACTCTTTCAGACTTTGGGACTCTTCTAGCCTGCTCTTCATATGTCAATAGGTTTTGAACTAAATCATCAAAATCTAGTAATATGTTATCGTCGTGGTCCTCCTGCTCCTCCTCCTCTGCAATCCAACCATCATGATGAGATCCATGCACATCCGACGGCTCTATAATGTCAGTACCTCCTCCCTCTTCCCCATGATGAATCCATGTGGTGTATGTGGGTGACATTTTGTGTATAAGTGTAGGGTCGAGATGGTGGACTAGAGGGGGTGAATAGTCCTTTATAAAAATTAATCGCACTGGCTAATCGAAACAAATGCAGAATTAAAACTATCGGTCTAGCCAAGACTATACCCCTCTATCTAAGTTCTCAAACACCTTAAAAGATCCTAATTACGCAACAAAGGTGTCGGGCTAGCTAGAGCTCACCTAACCAATCTAGCTTGCAAGGTCACACAAACCTATGCAACTAGTACTTCACACAACCAGAGGAGCTCCTACACAACTAGTGATGCAAAAGCACAAAGCCACCTAAGCTCACTAGCAATGCTCAATAACAAGGCTACACAAGCCAAATTAGAGAGCGCAAATTACTTAGCTACACAAACTAAGCAATGTAACTAACAAGGTTACTAAAACCAAATTAGCCACGCAAGGGACCTACTTCTATGCTACACAAGCAAGAAGGTAACTAGCAAGAAACACAAGCACAACTAGTTACTAGAGTAACTACACAAGCACAATGTATGAAATGTAAGAACAAGCTTGTGTCACGGGAAATGCAAACCACCAAGAAGATGATGAAGACAATATTGACACAGTGATTTTTCTCCTGAGGTTCACGAGGTTTCCACCAAGCTATGTCACCATTGTGTCGACCGCTCACTTGGTGGTTCGGCAACTAATTGGCATCACCCACCAAGCTCGCATGTTAGGCACTACAAGAACCTACCCTAAAAGTGAGGGCAGCTCAATGACATGCTCAACTAGAGTTGCTCTTCGCGATCCCCGCGGGGTGAGCACAATCCCTCTCACAAATCCTCCTTTAGAGCACCGCACAATCTTCTTGTGTGCTTCAATAGAGTCACAAGCCACCAAGTCGTCTAGGAGGTGGCAACCTCCAAGAGTAACAAGCACCACCGGCTTGCAAGATGACCACACAGTGCCACTCGATGCAACCTCATGATGCAATCGCACAAGAATAGCTCACTTACTCGATCGGATGAACACTATCAATCACAAGTGAGTTGGAGGGCTCCCAAGACTCCTAAGCATGGACACAAAGTCCCCTTAGGAGCCCAACCTCAGCAATGGTCAAGACACCCATCTATTTATAGACCCAAGGCTATATAGACCCATTACCCCTTCACCAGGCGTACTGCAATGCGACCGAACACACCCGGCTAGCGTCCAGTCGCTGGGATGATAACACGCGTCCCCTACGTTCAACGTCACGTGTTTGATCTTCAATGGCTACTTCATGTGCCAATAGTCATTGAATGATTAGACGCAGTGACCAGTGATCGGACGTGCCCGTGCCGTGTCAAGTCACGCAGATGCCCGCGCCCCCGAGCCTACTGACCTGATGCACCGTGGAGTGACCGGATGCACCCATGAGCAGAGTCAGTTTGACTCCAAAGAAGGTGCAAAGCCAGCAAATCGAGACCGAACACATCAGGTCCACCACAACCTGACGCGCTGCCAAGTCTAGTCAGTTCTACCATCATGCACCAATACCAGTGCTGCCTACATCAGCGTACGTCATCCTGATCGGACGCACCCCCTTGCGCGTCAGGTCTCCTTCAGCGCCAGCGTCTGATCACGCGAAGCCAGAGCCATGCCTCCTTCGCGCCAACTGATTGAACGCGTAGGTCCTTTCGAGGCTAGCGTCCAGTCACCTCCAATGGCCTGTTTCACCACCGTTTATTCACCGAGTTGATCCACTTCAACTCCAAGCACTTCTCCTTTGCAAATTGTGCCACACCACCATGTGTATGTGTGTTAGCTTTTCACAATCATTTTTAAGGAGTTAGCCACTCAACTTGCCATGCCACTTGATCCTAACACGTATGCAAAGTTAGATCACTCAAGTGGCACTAGATGACTGATATGCAAACAAGTTTGCCCCTCTTGATAGTACAACCATCTATCCTAAACCTAGTCATCAACTTCTCTACACACCTACGACCGATGAAATGAAATGCCAGGTTATACCTTTGCCTTGTGCATTCCATTCCATCTCCTACAATGTTGATGCAACACATGCACGTGATCAACAATGATATGATCCACTCCATATCATCAAGTGACCATATTGGTTCATCGATCTTGACTTCACTTGCTCTTCACCGTTGCTTCGGTCCATCAGCGCCAAGTTATCACTCAACTTGCTCTTCACACTTGCAGCCGGTCCATCGAGTCAAGTCTTATCTTAATCTTCTCCACCTCGATCACATGACTCCATGTCATGTCTCATATGCAATGAGCTCCTTCATAATATGTGTGAGCATTGTAACAAGTTCAAGCCATCTTCACCGTCATGGCATGTATTGCTCACACACATGTACCTATGGACAAATCACCTGTGTATCTCACATAACCACATATTAGTCCTCTTAGGTTGTCACTCAATTACCAAAACCAAGCAAGGACCTTTCAATCTCCTCCTTTTTGGTAATTGATGACAACTCTACAAAGATATGGAAATTAAGCACTTTTGGATTCATGTTGCTTGCCCAAGCAATTTTACCACATGTAAATGATTTTGGATAAGTACCACAAACCCAAATTGGTAGTATTTGCTCCCATTACATATGTGTTAGTGCGTTTGGTTTAAAACTTGCACATATGTATAGATAAGACTTGTGGGAGAGTAATTACTACCAAAAGAAGCTAAGGTGTATAGAATAAACCTTTGAAGCGTGATATCAATCGAAGTTGCACCTTAAGTTCGTCCTTGGCACCATGGTTAGCAAGATATCACTTAAAAACATACCAAGTGTCTAGCTATCATCCTATGCATGCTAGTTTTTATTTTATCAATCAAATTATATAACTAGCACACACCACACAAGCATGCATATCAAATTTAAAACTTATTCAATGCAAGCAAACACATGAATATGCACATATCAAATGCAAACAACCAAGTTCATGAGCTTGCTCCCCCTACTTGTGCACTTCTCTTGTCCAAGAATTTTGATCCCCTCACATTCTTCAATGTTGCTCCCTCTTTGTCCATGTCCATGTCCAATCTCTACTTCTTTGTCTCAACTTTCATATCTTTGTACAATCTCTTCCCCTTTGTCATCAATTTCCATAAAAGGTGTGCATCTTATTGATACAAAGGATTTCATCGGGATAGATGGTTGACACTTGAATCTTGCACTTTTGATGGACACCACTACATATGTTGGAATGACACCTGTGTAGCTCTTGAGATGCCTCATGTAGAATCTTTGACCTTGATACCAATCGGTGGGACACCTCCCCCTATGTCATAGCATGGGTCATTCACTTGATAAACTTGAGCTCTTGTAGGTGAGGGATGCATTCTTCATTTGATGATCACTTAAAGTTAAGGATCACTTGTGGAACCATTGTCTTGCATGATTGATACCACGTGTAGATGTGATACCACTTGAAAGAATTTTCTAGTATGGAACCACTTGTTGGATTTGTCAATAAAAACCATTTCTTGAACCTTTGCTATCTTGATGAGGACCACTTGTAGGATGTCACTTGTGAGTTGATCTAGACATCACTTGTGAATTCTTGATGAAATACTTGAGTCTAGATACCACTTGAAACAAATAAACGAGATATCCATTTGCATTGTTGTCTTATGCTTGTACTCTTGTCACTTATCATGAGCTTCTAAGTTGACTTGAACTAAATTGATTTGCCTAAGATTTCAAGTCCGGTTTGAACCAATTACAACCTTCTCCACACCTCTTACAAGGGTTATCTTGTCAATGTTGTACTTGTCACTTGTTGGCAATCCAAGTTAAATCAAGTACTTTGGTTCACTAGCTCATGAACAAACTCATACACTACCACTAGATTCATCTAATCACTCAAGCAATAGTGGTAGGCTATGAATTTAAAACTTTCATTTGTTATGCATGACCCTAGTTGATATGTACTATATGCACTAGCCGCATACTAGTAAGGAATGAAATGATTATGCACATTACATTGATACCTTTGCTATGTTGGAGTAGAGGATAGTCACATATTAAGTCCAATTATAAGCTTAGTGAAGATCAATCATCATAGATAGAGTCCATTCTTCACCCATATGAATTGAGAACCACTAATATGATCAAGTGCACTATCATGATGTGGTTGACTTGCTTTATTCTTTGATCAATGCTTGCATGAGAGAACTATTTGAAATACCACTTGAATTGCCATGACTAGCTCTCTTTTGGGTGTTGCTTGCTTTTCTTGGTCAACCCTTTTGATTACTTCAACTAAACATCTCAAATGTTTCTCAGATCACCACTTCCATGTTAGCCTTCCAAGCACCACACTTGGTTTACCTACACATAGGCGGCAAGCCCCTACACTAGGGAGAAGTGACCTCTCTCCAAGAATCATTCTTGACACTCACTTAAAATGAATTTGTTGATTGATCCAAGTGATGGACTTAAATTGATGAATAATATTGAATCCTTCTTTAAGTCCTTTTCTTTCTACATGTTTAAGTCCTTTTCTTTCTATCCAATGAATTCCAATTGTCACTAGAACTTAAACTTCAACTTCATCCTGAGCTTGGTCTTGATCTTCAATTTTGAGTACCAAACATGTGCCATGTACACTCCACAACCAAATGTCCTTGTACTCATTATTTGTCATGCTTCTAGCTCATCTCAAAACCAAACTCAGTTGCCTCAATCACTTATAATCATGTTTCCAACTTGAGGACCTTTCAATCAAAGTGACTCTTGATCAATCCACTAATTGTCACTTTTCTGACAGATTCTGTACCTTCAAAGATAAATCCATAACTCCCAATGTACAGATCCAAATACCACAAAATTTTGTGGAGATATACTTCACTAAGTCAACTAGTAGCTGTAAAAATTTGAGCTTCATTTGATTTCTTTATTGCTACCAGATTTCAATTCTTCCACCACTGCTACATGCTAAAAACTGCTGCACTATAGCTGACAAGATCCACTCAAAACCCAAAGCATCTCTTATCCAATTCTCATGAAATTTGTACAACATATTATACCATAAGTCTATAGCAGGCATACTAAATTTCAAGACAATCCAAATAGATATGATCACTCAAACATGGCTAAGATCACAGCTCACTTAGATTCTCAATTATAGGACATATTTCTTCACATGAGCTATACTTCATTAAATATGAATCAAACTTAAAATCAACTTGTTTGAACACTTTCAAAAGCCATATATCCATTCAAACCACTTATTAAAAGTCATCTCATGAATTTATCCAACACAAATCAATCCAAACTTGATTACTAAGCAATTTATCAATTCAAACATCTCATAGCAAGCAACATATGCATATATATCCAATTCAATCAACTCATATGTACCCAAATAATTGAGATCAACTAGATATATACCTTGCTTAGCTCATGATCATCCAATTAGCAAGCTTCAACTCATATCTTTGCAAGCCATCAATTATAGCCAATAAATCATCCACAACTTGAATATGACACTTGTATGTTGATAGCATTTGGACTTCACTCAATTTTCACTTGCCATTGGGTTTGGATGTGCACTAAGCTTCATAACTTGATTCAACATATGGCGATCAATATAAAATCAATTGAATCAAGCCTCCAATGCCGATGGTACCTATAATCAATCATCCACTTTTTGATGGCACCCAAACTAGTTTGGGTCCTCTCAAGTTAGATGCAATATACTTAGGCATAGCCTTAGTATGAGCAGTGGGATATTTTGCAATTGCAACCAATGAGGTACTATTGCCATCCTTCCTAAGAATAGAATCATCATCAATTGAAATAGGCTTTGGTGTGTTACCTAGGGGACATGAATGTGCCATGTGTCCCCTTTCCCGGTATGAGTAGCACTTCCTCTTGGTTAGAGCCTTCTCTTCCTTGCTCTTATATTGCTTCTCATTGCCTTGCCTCTCATGAGTTGCTTGAGCCTTCTTCTCAAGCTTGGTAGGACATTTCGAGGAAAAGTGTCCCATATCTCCACATTTGAAGCACTTGATGTGAGCATACACCTTCTTCTCATCTTGAGTCTTGCTCATCATCTTGACATCTTGATCTAGCATTAGATGCCTTGCCATTCCATCCCTCCTTGTTTTCTTCATCTTTTCTTCAAGTCACCACCATCTTCATGGCAAGTCACCACCATCTTCATGGTTGATCTTGATTTTCTCTTGGGGTGTCTTCTCTTGCTCATCTTGTGGCTTTAGTTGAGGCTCTTCTTGTTGCTTCACCAATTGCTTGGTTGGGCACATTGAGGTAAGGTGACCCCAAGTGCGGCACTTGAAGCACTTCACATGCTTGAGCTTTTCTTCTTCCTTTATCTTTTTGAGATTCTCAATGTTTGGGCAACCATTTGCAAGGTGTCCCACTTCATGACACCGGTAGCACATAGAGTGAGACAACTTCAATTGTAGTTGCTTCTTCATCTTCTTTGCCCTTTTTCTTTCGCCCTTTGTCATCTTCCTTTTGAAGGCAAGGCCACTCTTGTCACCGAGGTCCTTTTGAGGCCAGCATCAGGTCACCTATAGTGACCTGTTTTGCCTCTATTTCTTCGCCAACTTGATCCACTTCAACTCCAAGCACTTCTCCTTTGCAAAATGTGCTAACACCACCAGTTGATCCAAGGGCTCACGTTGGACCCTTTGGGCTATATAAGGAGACCCCAGCCCCCCTGAGGCATCAAGTCATTTGAGATCAAGTCATCTAGATTTAGAAACCCTAATATCCTCAGAGCTCCTCTAGTTTCTAGGGCATAGCTAGTTAGACTAGGTCTAGAGAGAGGCAAGCAGATCTTCGCTTGGATTCCTGACATTGTCTAGAGCTTGGTTTGATATAATTCTTATACCTCTCTCGTTACATCTCTATTATTTTTGTATGCTTTGGTACAATTGTCAAGACAATATGGTATTCATCTTATTCGAGTTCTTAGTTGCAATGTTCATTGTCTACTTTGATTATACGCTTAGTATAGTTAGTTTATCATTGTGTTTATGCATAAGTTCGTATAGCATTCACCCTAATAAGGTACCATGGGTGGGTGGTAGAGATCATGTAAGCGTGGTGCTCATATGCTATTCACCTGTGAATACACTCTATATTCTGGGTCATGTGGTAGATCGCGGATGTGACACTCCCGTTGAGTCCTTTGTAGTCCACTCCCCAAGTGCAGGTTGAGGAAGTAGGGCCTGGTTACGAAAGAAGGGAGAGGTGTCTGTACTTAAACTTCCCTAAGTAATGCCCCTTATGTGTGGATATAATGATGATCTTAGCTAGGATTACTAGGTGTAATTGCACAAATCATCGTATGCTTTGACCTGTAGTTAAGGATGACTTAGGAATTATTTCTCTAATATTCTAACTTGACCATGCTATTGCCATAGATAGGAGTGCTCTGAGTGATTTACTTATTATAATGCTTGATCAGTACTTATCATATACATCTTATCACGTGACTTGCCCCTATTATGAGTAGAGTAATTTGTTATGATTTATTCCTCCATCAATGTTATAAGTTATCAATACATGTCCAAAGCTACACCTTCCCGGTGGTAAAATATAAATATGATACCTGGTATACTCTCAGGTGAAGTGCTACAATGGTATAATTATATGTACGCTTGCAGAATCATTTTCATTCATATCTTTATATTCTTTCTAGTCACATAAAATGATAAACATCTATTTAGTATTATTCTTATAGTAATGCTAGTTAGTACCAACAAACATTTCTGGCACCATCACTAGGGATAACAACCTAGTTTAGTAATGCTAGAGGTGTAGGTAATTAATAGGTGACTACTAAAACAAGTGAGGAGTTAACAAATACCAACTTCATTTCACTTCACCGTTACTTCGGTCCATCCACGCCAAGTCATCAGCCAACTTGCCCTTCACACTTGCAACCGCTCCGTTGAGCCAAGTCTTATCTTGATCTTCTCCACCTTGATCACATGACTCTATATCATGTCTCATATGCAATGAGCACCTTCGTCATATGTGTGAGCCTTGCAACAAGTTCAAGCCATCTTCACCGTCATGGCATGTATTGCTCATACACATGTACCTGTGGACTAATCACCTGTGTATCTCACATAACCACATATTAGTCCACCGAGGTTGTCATTCAATTACCAAAACCAAACAATGACCTTTCAATAAGTAAGTTGTCCTTCACCTCCTACCAAGTTTTAACCACCTGGTCAAGACAATGTGTACACGGGCAAGGGATCTTTTGCTCTGGGTATTTTTATTTAACCATATCCATGAACTCTTTAACTCCTGTGATGAACGTCGGGGAGAATGGTCTCCCATTAGGAATCCAGGATCTATCCATCTATTGCACCAAAATTATGCAAAGTCCGTTAGACTTTCTACCATTGGGTGGACAATGGCGAAACTAGCATTAGAATAAAACATACAGTGTTCAAGAGCACTAGTCTGTGCATTTGTTCATATCATACTATGTGATAGTCTGGTTTTCTATTTTTGTGTGACAAAAGCATTGATTTCAATTGAAATTCATACAAAATATCCTTTCTTTTTATGTTCTTTACTTTATCATGTACAGAAAATGGAGTTCTATAATCACAGAAGAAAGTACTAATACCTTTGTTCTACAAACTGGCGTCCACGTGATCAGGTGTGTGCCACGTCAGAGGCAGATTGTAGCGGAGCCGTGCCACACACCTGATCACGCGGACGCCAATTGAGCCACGCTCCACCGGGAGAGCCCCGCCACGCCACCAAAAGGACACTTGAGCCACCACAGCAGACCGAGGATCCTCCGCCTCGGCCTCCGCCACCACCACAGCCGCAAGTCTAGCGGGCACAGGTTTGTTTCCACTTGCAGGGGATATATCCAATTTAGATCAACCTATAGGGCATCCACATAGCCAATAGGACACTATAGTGACTCCAAAGAGATGTTAGCACAGCCAGGCGTCTAGCGCAATGGTAAAGACGCTCCAATCCTTGGTCCAGATCCCATGTTCGACTCCCAGATATCAGACCTTTTTTGAGAAATTAAACCCCGACGGCACACATGGTACAATTGACACGCAAACCGTCGGGTCCCACAAGTCGAATAGAGATGGAGAAAGGTCCCACAGGTACACGTGACACGTAAGCCGTCAAGTCCCACAAGTCGGATGCAGAAGGACCGAGCAGAGATTTTTATGACGAATCGAAAGCGTCAAGTGATAAGCAAGCCGTCGGGTACCACAGGTTGAATGGAGATGGGCCGTTGGGTCTCACAGGTCGGATGGAGATGGAGAATGGTTCCACAGGTACACATGACACGTAAGCCATCGGGTCCCACAAGTCAGATGCTGAAGGGTCCCATAGGTATACGTCGGATGGAGAAAGGACCAAGCGAAGACTTTTATGACGAATTGCAAGCGTCACGAATGAGTAATTGCAGGTCCCATGGGTACACGTCGGATGGAGAAGGGTCCCACAAGTACATGTCGCATGGAGACACTACAGGAACCGAGCATCTGTGATGAAATATTGTTGCAAAATTTTGTTTTGTCACTAATTCTGATGTTATTAGTGACAAAACTAATTTTCATCACTATTATTTCGGTTAGTAGTGGCAAACTACTATTTCGCCACCGGATGCACCTTCAGTGGCAAATTTAGTGGAGAAACATTAATTTGCCACTAATAAATAGGTTAATTGTGACGAAATATTTTTTCCTCGCTGTTATGCCATTTATCAATGGCAAAAATTTATATCGCCACATGGTACAAGGTTAGTGAGAAAATGTT
This sequence comes from Saccharum hybrid cultivar R570, assembly GCA_038087645.1. Lineage (NCBI taxonomy): Eukaryota > Viridiplantae > Streptophyta > Magnoliopsida > Poales > Poaceae > Saccharum > Saccharum hybrid cultivar. Next base: position 11,851,300 of record JAQSUU010000520.1, read on the forward strand.
GTGGTGAAATAAAATTTTGCCACTATTTAGCATATTAATTGTGACTAAAAAATTCCCTCCACTATTATTACATTTATTCGTGATAAAATTTTATATCGCGACATCGTACATTGTGGCAAAATATTTTTAGTCACTGTTTATCAGATTAATTGTGACCAAATATTTTTTCTCACTATTATAATATTTATGAGTGACAAAAACATGCATCTCATATGATACATAATTTGTAGAAAAAATAATGTGGGCAAAATATTATATTATCAACGTTTACTATAGTATTTGTAACTAAATATTTCTATCTTACTTTTCTAGGATTTTTACTTGTGCCAACATTTTGTCACGATCATTTCTTTCTGAACACATAAGTTAAAGGGTACATTTTGAACATCAACTAACATACTATCATAGTGGGGACGGTTGGGTTTGGTCAACAAAGGTTGCCTGCTACATTTGGTTTAATAAATCTTGAAGAATCATAGCATCTCCTAGAGTTTGGCATATAGGTTTAGCATCCTAAAATTTTTGGCAAAATGAGAAAAATACTTCTCCAATAGTTTGGTATCTGGGTTTGGCATCTTTGGCAAGTTGGCAAATTCCGGTCGATTGCGCGCATATATGCGCGCACGGCACCGGCGGCGCATCGTAGTTTCCTCGTGCTTAGCGGGGCTCTTCGTTCGCTTAACGGAGTTCTTCGTTCGCTTGACGGGGCTCTTCGTTCGCTAAACGAGGCTCTTCGTTCGCTTAGCGGGTCTTTTCGTTTTGTTAGCGGGTTTTTAAGTTTTTGGAAACAAAATTTGCCAAACTGTCGGAGATGAGATCTTTTTTTCCTCCCCATATCATTTTGAGAGTTGGCAAACAACGAGATTTAGGAAACAAAATTTGTCAATCTGATGGAGATGCTCTTATGCATGTACGCGTATGCCAAGCAGGGCGCGGGGCCGCTCCGCACCGGCGTTGGGCACCGTCAAGGACGTCGTCGGCCCCGTCTAGAACTGCTTCCACGCCGTCCCGCTCAACAACCTCAAGCTCATCGACCGCAAGGTAAGAAGGATCTCTAATCAGATTTTGTTCTCTTCGGATGTTGGAATTGTGCCACAAATTAGACGATAATTTCCATGAAATGAAATTAGCAGGCGTAGGTTCCAGGATGGAATTTTGTCCTTTTTTTAGTTCAAGTCTCGTCAATTTAGCCTATGGGCATCCATGCCTCCAGCCCACACCAACATTTATGTTTCTCAATTTTTTGTCAGATTGTTTCTACAGGTGAAATAACAACCAGGTTACGTTCGTGAGCCTCTCGAACTGACTGACAGTGCACGTGATCAACTGGATTCAGATGTGGCCATGGATGAAATTAATCGAATAAATGCTGCAGCGCACAACACTGAAGGTGTTTTGCTAATATAAAACATGCTATTTACAGCATTTTTTATTTCATTGATTTAGCTACTCTCTATCATGCTGATCTAGATTTATTTCTTTACATAAAGTGGAGAAGTTACACATCTAGTGAGAGAACAACTTGATCAACAAATGACTGATTTCTTTGCACGCAATCATTCTGGTGCTTCGCAGTCTCCACCACAGAGCTTAGTACCTATAGTTGAATAAATTATTTGAGATTTGAAAGTAGTGTGTGAGTTATTTTGAGAGTTCCAAGTGTCATTAGTTTTAGTGTATTGCTTGATTGCAACATTATCATGGTTAAAGAATTATTGAAATAAATTTTATTGGTCTACATTTGAGAGAATTGTATTGGTACAATGTATATTTGTTGAGCCATTTTTTCACAACAACATGGGTGATAATGATAAATCGTTTGTCACAACATCTATTGTTCCACACAATTGACAATTTATCTTATGACAAAACTTGTCGTAACTAATATTTTCACAGAAATGCTATGTTCTTAGTGATGAAATTATCGACATAACATGTGTTATCAATTCTCACTAAAAGATCATATTGTGAGGAAAAGTTTGGCCTCTATAATACATATGTGAGGATGAGTAACATCACAAATAAAATGCATTTGTGTTGATAAGGGGTTACTTTTCCCATATAAACTGTGGCGATCAACTAGACACAATTGCAATTAAAATAGTGAGAACATTTTTTTGACATAGTAAACTTGTATAATGGCAAAACTTTGGTCACTAATATGTGTGGCAGAACCGCCCAAAATAACACACTAACGGAGGTACTTGCCTTCCTCTAGGCACTAAGTACTCCGCCAGCGGCTATTCCAGCCGTTTCTGTCGAGCACACCCAACGGGAGAACTCGAAACCATCCACATTTTCATCCAGGATCCAATAATGAAAACGAGTACAATACTTAGTTTATTCCATACAACATAGTCTTCAGAAATAAGTTATTACAATACCAAGTTCAGAGTGCGGAATTAAAACAGCGGAAGTAAATATCTAGCGAGCGTAGCAAAGATCCATCTGAGCCCAGCAGACGATCCTCCACACATAGCCTCAAGCAGCACTTGCAACAGGGGTAAAATAAATCCTGAGTACACAATGTACTCGCAAGACTTACCCGACTGGGAATAATTTCCCGACTCCAAGGATCATGATAGGCTTTTTGGCTACTGGTTCATATTTGCAGAAAAGCATTACTACTAGTGGATCCTTATTACAGTTCTTTTATTTGTCATCTTTTAGTTTATCAGCTAACCATCTATGTAAGCACTTATGCTATTTTCAAACAAGAGTTGGTCAATACAAATCCATCCTTATTCACCTTTTCTCTTTCAGTTCTTACTACGATGCTCGGATCAAATCATATCGGACCACTTACGCGGCGATTCGCGAATCAATGCAGCCCAGCTGGGTACCCAAAAAACACACACCCCCCATACCGAGGTACAAACGGGACCAACCCATTATCCTCCTATCAAGAGAATCGAGTCCCCGTCCATACTGGGACTCCAAGCCCCCGCCCTCTCGCAGTGCTTAGACCTCCTAATACACATATATAATCCACCTTCAGTTGGTCCGGATGGAGCCAGAACCCATGACAAGAGAATAACAAATCTTTCTAGCCCCCATCCGCTAGTATATGCTCGGGATAAGGAGATCTATGACCTGACAACCATCCAAATGCAACGATCGGTCCTTAACCGACTCGGACAAGGAAACAATGTAACCTAGTGATGTCCTGTTGGTCGCAGGACACCTCTTGTCACATCCACCATTACCAAACCACATCCCTGTCCAGTCACCATTTCACCTGTCTTTATTTCCATGTTAACCATAGTGATAATAATGATCACATATCGTGAACAACACCATGTTGTTCATGCTAACGAAACCGAAGCATGGCACTACACGGCCTAAACTAGTAAGACTCTTGTGTAGTAATATTTATGCAAGTGGATTTCAACAGAACTCCTGAAACGTAAATGCACATATAACATAGATATCCTATTATCATTTCAAAATAAAGGTTATGCACCGGGGCTTGCCTTGGGCATCCTGGTGTGCAGCAAAGTTAGTGGTTGGTGGCTCTGAGGCTCCTTCCTGCACGGGGACCTCCTCCTCGTACTCCACTATCTCGTGATCTATATGCAAGAATGATGACATGACTTAATGCAATGACAACAGCAGCTCTTAAAATAACAACAACTATTACTAAGCTACTAAGCTAGCTCTAATGACTAACATACCAGGCTGTCTACTATTCTTACTAAGCAAGAGTAAACTAATCCAATTAATCTTTACTCATTAAATTGCATACTCTTCATTTGTTTCCGATTTAATATTTAATACGGCTAGGAAAACTTAGCTATCACATCTAGTAAGCTATTCAAGGACTACAAAACTACAACAAGCACCTAATAAAATCATGAAGCTACCGCAAAAGTTTCAAAGTTAAAGCTATTACCCATTTGCCACAAAAATTTCTATAAAGATTTATCATATTAATATTAAGCGCTTTTGATTTATTTAATAGACTTTAGCATCACCACAGATAGGTATGATCTAACTACACTAATAGACAGATAATGATTTTAGAAAGAAGAATCGAGTGATTCGGATATCTATGGTGGAGATATCGATCACGTAAGGTGGCTATTGATAATCTCTAGAAAATCAAAGGGGATTAATCAACTCATGACTTGATCCTTCGTGACATGCTCATGGTTGCACTGGTGGTGCCCTGGTCTTTAATCAAAGAAATAATGAAGAAGGATGGCGCTGCTAGGGAGACAGAGGAAATACTGAGGGACTCACGGGATACTCACCGCAATCGACTGGTGCTTCGGAGAGAAATCGATAGACGCAGCTTACTCGGGCAGGATCAGAGAAAGTTGATTTTGGAGAATCGAACGATCAGCTGAACGGAACAACTCGACAGCTCGGTTAAAAGACAGGAGACGCGGCTGGAGGCAGCGCGCTAAATAACCTCACAGCATGCGTACCGGTGACAAAAAAAAATTCTTTGGATAAACAGTGTTCCTGCGTGCTACAGTGATCTCTGCAGAATACCGTGACTTCCATGAGTGAACAGTAATTCTGTGTGCTACAGTGTTTTCTGCTCTTGCTACAGCAGATTCCTGCATGCTACAGTACAGTGATTTCTATGTGTTCTCTGGTTTGCTTTCGCGGAGGCAGCGCGATGTGTGGGCAGGGCGACGTTGATTTTTGCAAAGCATGGTGGCTAATTAAGTATTAACTAACGTGTAAGCTGTGTGTGGTGTCTACCGCCGCGGTCGGTCGTCGCCGTGCGCGTGCTGCGCGGGCATGCTCTGCGAGTGTGCGAGCGCGATTAGAGAATTAGGAAGAAGATGAATTACGAGCGATGGAGTTGGATCAGGATGACAACAGTTAGTTGAGCTGTGCTGGAGAATATTTGGACATAGAAAAAAATTAGGGCTCAAATTGAGAATTAGTGCAACAAAATTTAATTTCTTACTTTGCCATCTATAATAATACATGGGTTAGTGATTTGTTAACGCGGTAACACCGAGGGTGTTACAATATGTAGTCATTAGTGACCATATAATTCGTCACTTTTAACGGTAACTGTGACGCCAATATTGCCATAAATACTCTATAATCGTGGCAACTATTCTCACCACTAAAAACATTATATGTGGCATTTTTCTGGCCACTAATACATATGTTTTTGTGCCAACCAATGGGGCCACAAATAGCCACTTTACTAGTGGTGCCACAAGTCATCACTAATGAGTATGGTCATCTGTGGGGGAACAAAAAATCATCACTAGAGTATCTGTGAGGCGAGTATCTATGGTGACTAGTGGCAACTTTAAAAGTCGCCACAAAGACTAGTTTGTGGCGAAAAAATAACCTTTTGTGATGAAAATTTTTACCACAAAAACCCTTTGCCCTTGTGGTGAGAAAGGATCGAGCGAAGACTTTTATGACGAATTGCAAGCGTCACAGATGAGTAACTACAGGTCCCACAGGTACACGTCGGATGAAGAAAGTACCGTGTAGAGATCTATGATGAAGCATCGTTCATTACATATCAAATATTGTTCGTCATAGATATGTAATTAGTTCAATGACGAAGCCCTGTTCGTCACAATATTAAAGGAGATCGTCACAGAAGAGTCGTGCAAGCGATCTGTGATGAAAACCTGTGCTCTTCTATGATGTTTTTTGTGATTATGCCAGATTTCATCATAGATAGGGAGGGTTGAAGGATCGTCACCACTAATCTTTTACGAAACAGAATAATTCATCATAAAAAGCGATCTTCTATGATGGTTTCGGAATCGTCATTAAGATTTTTGTCATAGAAGTGGATATTTCTAGTAGTGTTCCAAACCTTCGATTTGGTTGAACCCTAGAGCTACCAACCGTGCCTTGTTCCTTATGACCACACCATACTCATCTTACTTGTTGCAGAAAACCCATTTGGTTCCAATCGCATTTTGCTTGGGCCTTTCCACCAAGGACCAGACTTCATTCTGAGTGAAGTTGTTTAACTCCTCTTGCATGGCCATCATTCAATCTGGATTATCAAGTGCTTGTTCCACCCTAAGAGGTTCCAAAGGAGAAACAAACAAGTAATGCTCACAAAAACTTGCTAAACGAGACCATGTTATGACCCCTCGTCGAATGCTCCCCAATATGTTATCAATGGGATGATCCCGTTGAATGGAATGATGTACTCTTGGATGTGGCACTTGAACCCTTCTTTGAATAGGACCATCATCTTCTTCATCATGGCCTTGATTTATTAGAGAACCAAAACCATGGACTTGTGGAGGTGTCTTCACTTCTTCCTTGATCATTGAGTTGAGCTTGAGCTTGTTCATCAACATTGATAACACCATCTTCTTGTAAACAACCTTGTGCATCATTTGACCTTCCATCATGATTGTTTCTTGATGCGGAAGCTTCACTATGTCCATTTGGAGACACATGATGAGTTGTTGGATCATGATGGACGTGCACAATTGTTTCTTCATCTTCATCTTGAACTTTGATGGGCTTCACATCACTAAAGGCAAGCTTCTTAATAGCTTGACTAGGAGCTTCTTCATTACCTACAATTTCAACATTGACTTGCTCCTTTTGAGAGCCGTCGGTTACATCAAAGGTCATGTGTACCGCAATAACCAAGCATGAAACCTTCGTCAACCTTTGGTGCAAACTTTGAGCTTTTGGATTTCTTATTAAGTATGAAACACTTGGATCTAAAAACTCTAAAGTAATGCACATTAGGCTTGTTATCGAGTTTGTAGGTGGTCTTCTTCTTGATCTTGTGAAGATATAAGCGGTTGATAGCATGACATGCTGTGTTGACCACTTTTGCCCAAAAATTGGAAGGAGTCTTGTATTCATCCAACATTGGTCTAGTGGCTTCTATGAGTGTTCGGTTCTTCCTTTCCATAACACCATTTTGTTAAGGAGTGTAGAGAACTGAAAACTCATGCTTAATTCCTTCATCATAAGGAATTCTTCAATGTCGGTGTTCTTGAACTCCGTCCCATTGTCGCTTCTAACTCTCTTGATCTTGACATCAAACTCATTTTAGGCTCTTCTTGCAAACTTCTTGAAGATATCTTGAGCTTCACTCTTATCACACAAAAAGAATACCAAGTGAAACAAGAAAAATCATCGAAAATTACAAACCATATTTGTTACCACCAATGCTTATGTAAGTGATGGGTCCAAATAAATCCATGTGAAGCAATTCCAATGGTCATTTTGTTAACACAACATTCTTGAAGGGATGTTTAGCTCCAACTTGCTTTCCGGCTTGACATGCACTACAAATTCTATCCTTCTCAAAGAAAAGATTTGTTAGTCCAAGGATGTGTTCGCCCTTTTGAAGTTTGGCCAAGTTCCTCATCCCAACATGGGCAAGACAGCGATGCCATAGCCAACCAATGCTAGATTTTTCCATTAAACAAGTCTTGGGCTTCACTCTATTAGATGTGAAATCATCTAGATGGAGTTTGCCCTTCAAGCGACCCATAAATGCAATAGAGGAATCCTCCCTTCTATAGACTTCTACACCCTTATCCATAAAGAGACAATTGTAACCCGTCTCAAAAATTATGAAATGGACAACAAATTATATCTTAACGAATTCACAAGTAAAACATTGGAAATGGAATTGTCATTTGAGATAGCAATTTTACCCAAACCAAGAACTTCTCCTTTTCCATTGTCACCAAACATAATGTTTCCACTTTGATCATGACTTGGTTCGAATGATGTAAACATATCCTTCTCTCTGGTCATATGATTGGTGCATCCACTATCCAACACCCAACTTATTCCACCATAGGAATAATCCTACAAAGAGAAATTAAGCTTTTGTTTTAGGTACCCAAAAAGATTTGGGTCCTAGGGGGTTAGTCACATAAAACTTAGGCACCCAAACACTCCTCATGATCTCCTTCCTCTTATGAGCACCAACATATCTCTCGACAATCTTGCTATCCTTGCCCCAACAACACATGTACTCACTAGCATAGCATCGCGAGATAGGTGCTTGTGGCTTGGGGGCCTCTGCTTGCTTTGACTTGCTTGTCTTGTCACTTGTGGATGCAATCTTGGGAATGTAGACACTGTTTTCCTCGCACATGAGCTCATCAAGAGCAACTCCTTTGTTGAACTTCACACAAGGCACACCATTGACCATGTTCCTTCCATTGGCTTTACCATCATACCAATTGTAGCCAATGCCTTCCTTGATTGATGGGTGCCTTGATGACTTGTATGTTGTCTTGCCTTGTTGGATTGATCTTGGCATTTGCAACCATTCATTAAAATCATCTTCAACCAATGAATCTCCCTATCTTTCTTCTCTATCTCAACAAGGTTAGTTGCATATGCATTAACATCAATTTTATAACATCCTTTACAACAATTGCTAATGGAGACATTAGAGTCTTTGGTTGCCCTAGGAGAAGTTGACGTGCTAGCCCAAAGAGTGTTGAAGTTTAACTCAAGATTTTGGTATTTTTTCTTCCAAGTGTGTAAGGCTTTCTTGAGCTATACTTTTCTTATTCTTGAGGCTAGCTATTGAGTCATTAACCAAGGAATATTCTTTAGTTAATCTCCTAATAGTGTTATTGGCTAAAGACAATTCTACGGTTAACTTCTCAACCTTCATTCTTTCCTCAGCGATAGATGCTTCAAGTGCAAGGTTTTTGTCTCTCTCTGGTGTGATTATTTCTCCTTGCATCACCAAGCATCTATCCCTCTTATCTAATTTCTTCATTAGGGTTTTCATCTTAGTGTATGTCTTTTTACCAAATTTTCTTATCATGCTTTCTTCAATTTCTTCCATGTTTTTATCACAACTATCATACTCATCACTAGGAGTGGGTGAATCATGTACCTTCTCCCCCTAAGCCATGAGGCAAGTTGGAGTGTAGTAGTCACTGTCAATGAGGTTGGAGAAGAGCCTCGGTGATGAGGCTAGGTTGGGTCTGAGCTTTGGTGGTGAAGCCAAGTCAGGGAAGATCATAGTTGGTGATGAAGAGTTGTGGATGGTGATGTTCGCGGCTCTTTTCTTCTTCTTCTTATCATCACTTGAGTCACTATCATCATTTGATTCTCATTCTTCACCAATATGAGCTTCACCTATTTTATTTTATTTTTCTTCTTGTCATCATACTTGTTGTATATATTCTTCTTCTTCTTTTTAGGACAATTGGCAATGAAGTGACCAACTTCACCACACCCATAGCAAAACCTCTTCATGAACCTCTTTTTTCAATCACCATATGTCTTACGGTTACTCTTCTTCTTCATGAATCTTCTCAAGTTTCTAATGACAAGTGCAACCTCTTCATCGGACTCTTCTTCTTCGCTTGAGGAATATCATCCTTCACTTTTGTCTTCTTCTCTTGCCTTGAACTTTTGCCTTCAGTTGCCTTTAGAGCTGCATTCTTATTGTATCCCAATCACTAGGATTTTGATTATGATCATTGATTGCATCTTCATCAAGACACTCATGATGCTTAATCTTTGTAAGGAGTTCTTGTGGTGTCATCTCATCATGCATAACCGGGCCTTTCCATGATCATGGAAGCAAGCATGTTGTTCTTGGTTCTATAAGTTATCAACATCTTTCTAGCAACTCTATTGTCAACCCATTCTTTGCTACCAAGAGCTTTTATGCGGTTGACCAATGCCATGAGCCAATCAAACATTGTTTGTGTTGATTCTCCTTGCAAGAACCAAACCTTTCCAATTCACCTTGGAGTAACTCGATGTTGCCTTTCCTCAAACTCTTGTCTCCTTCATAAGACACTCTCAAGGTATCCCAAACTACCTTGGCACTTTCAATTCCATTTACTTTGCTGAACTCATCAGGGCTCAAACTTGAGACAAGCAAAGATACGCTCGTGCATTTGATGGAGATTGTAAGCTTCTTCCGGAGTTATCTCTCTATCCTCATTGGTGGGAAAGAACACACCAACTTCCATAACCTCCCAAAGTCTTGCAGCAATAAGGTGCATCTTCATCTTGTAGGCCTAATCCATATATCTTCTTCCATCAAAGTGAGGGGGTTTGCCATGAATAATAGTGGGGAAGTGCATAGGCAGACCTTTGATGAGTTGTTCGTAGTCAAAACTGGCACTAGAGTAGATACCTCTACCATGACTATTTTCATTTTCTCCTCTAATGTCACTCACATTGTCTTTGATTTCATTATCCTTGCCACTCACGGCATCTTCAACCTTCTTTCTCAACTCTTCCTTCATCTTGCTCATCTCATCTTTCATCTTGCTCATCTCTTCTTGAAATAGCTTTGTTTGCTCAGCCAACAATTCTCTTGCAATTTGCTTGGCAAGCTCAACGGCATCGGCTTACATCTTTTCCGTGTCTGACATTATTTCTTCTCATGCAGTGAAGCGCCAAGTAAGAAGACCAAGCTTTGATAGCATTGAAAGGATCTAACAATGCCTAGAGGGGCGTGAATAGGTGTATCTAAAAATTTTCTACACAAACTTAAAGCACAAAGTCATAAACTGTCGAAAGTCCTGACAATTTGGGCCAAAACTTCCAATGGTCAGAAGTTTTGATGCAAACAGTTGGGAGTTCTAACTCCTAAGGGAACTACCGAATCAAAGCTAAAATGAACTTTGTGAGTGAAATAGCTTACAACCCCACTTCCAAGTGGTAAGGTAAAGATGTAGGGTTACTCCTTTGACGCCAAAAAGCCTCCACTCCGTAGATCGAGTCCAAACCCTAGGAATTTGATAGAGGGAGAAGGAGACAACCAAATATAAGTGATTTCAAGTAATTCAACAACAATAACAAGCACACGGGAGACAATAATTTATCCCAAGGTTCGGCAACCCCACAAAGGAGCTCCTACGTCCTTGTTATTGAGGTGACCACTAAGGTCAGAGTCTCTTCTGCCTCTTTGCCTCTCTAAAGAAAACCACCAAGGTCACTTGAGTTTTCCACTAGAAATCAAGGGTAAGACAAACTTCCATAGGCTCTTCCACAAGATGGAAGCTCTTGGGCAACGCCTAGCCAGCTAGGGGCAAAGCCCTAAGAGTAACAACTACAAATTCAACTAGCTTGATGAAGAAATAAAGTGCTCAAGATTACTTAGATGATTTTCTCACTCAATCCACTCTCTCTTCACTTAAATCCTTAGAGAAATCGAAGTTGGGAGCAAAGGAGATAGGAGAAGGGAGCCTTGAATGCTAGAGAGCTGTTTTGGTTGAAGTTAGGTCATGAGTAATGAGTGGGTAACGGTTCAAAGAGAGGAGAATGATATTTATACCACTAGGCAAATCCAAGCATTCAGATCTATGTTAGAAGTTCTGACATAGATCACCATAACTTCTGGTGCCTATAAAAATACGATCAACAGCGTGATCAAAGGGATGAACATAGCCAACATTGGAAGTCCCAGCAGCTACTAGGACTTCCAACAGTCAAGACTTCTGACTCCCGTCAGGATTCTGACATGCAGCCGGTGAGCAGGCTGCTAGGCGGCTAAGTCCCCAAGCGCTAGGACTTCTAGCACGAGTCAGGACTTCCAACTCCTAGAACTCCTGAGACACGTCAGGACTTCCAATGGCCAGAGACAAAAAAAACTCGTTCTACGTGTTCGTGAAGTGTTAGAGTGTCTCTCTTTTTATTTTAATTTTATACTTGAGCACTCTATCTTCCTCAAACCACCTAAACTTGCATCCCTCTTTATAGTATGACAAACCTAAACTAAAAATCATAAAATATATGCATGAAGAGCATTTGAGTTGATCCGCCTTTTAAACTTGAAGAACTGAGGGACACCATTTCATATAAAACATCACTTTAAATATTCCAATGGACTAAAGTTGCAATATATCTCGATAAGATCTCATTAGTCCCTAATTTGGATGTCATCAATACACCAAAACCCACAACAGGGGCAAATGCACTTTCAAGTTCCTCTCTAGCGGCTCGAGCATACCATGGACCTATGCTCATATGCCTTTGAACTATGAAGCAAAGAAACCCTCTAGAGGCACCCAAGCACAATGGCTACTCACACCGACAGCTCTCCTATGACCGACAGCACCACCCTGAGCTAAAGACTAACCCTTCTCAACCGTCTGAGCTTGAACCTAAGACGGAGATAGTGGTCCACTTGGTGATGGCTCCTTCATCAACAACTCCTTGTCATTGTTATGAGGATTGAAGGACTTGTGCACATTTTCTTCGAGACCCTAGAAAGACGCCTTGGACTTCACCAATGCCATAATGTACAGCTAGTAAGCCAAAGCATTCTTTAGCTTGTGCTTGCACTCCAACATCTCCTCAACCAGATAATCAACCTAGTTCACCAGCACACCATCCAAGATAGCCCTAATGCTATATAGTAGGGTTAGCATATCCAGCCAGCATTACCACCCTTGGGTATCACTGTGCAATGCAGCATACCATTTAGCAAATGTGGCTCTCTCCTCAGCCCCTTACTCCATATAAACTTGAAGTCATCAAACTTGTGGAACCTGTGTGCTTCATCCTCCTCCAACTCTAGAAGACTCTTCATCTGCACACCTCCCTTCATCAAGTCATAGTCAAGACCTCAAGCCTCAGCATACTCCTTAAAAGAAGCTTTGAATTTTCCCCTCCTTGTCATCCACTTAATGCTCTCTTTGACCATGTTCACCTCAAGAGTTGCATAGAACTGTTGGACCACGACTTCATTCCAATTTTGCCTCAACCTCAAGATTTTCATCAACCTAGTCTACTCAACCTTGGCCAACAACAGCTAGATATACTAGAAACCATTCAAGAAATCCTAGTGCACCCACAACCTTGGCCAACAACGGCTGGATATAGTAGAAACCATTCAAGAAATCCTAATGCACCTGCAACTGATTCTTGTTCATGGGAACATGCTCAAGATTCCCTAGAAGAAGTCACGTTGATCCTTGGTATGAAAGTATGGCGATGGAAATGAAGCGGGCTGACTGAATTGCTTGACCCTGCAAGTAGCATGGAATTCATTGTAGTGGTCCTTCTTCCAATCCTTCCTCCTAGCTGGTGGAGATGACACACTGATGGGGCATACCACTACAGTTGGATTATACGCTACCCCCTCATCCTCGGACTCTACAACACCACCACCACCTTCTTCACCTTCACCCTCCTCATCCTCATCCTCTTCTTCATCCTCACCATCACCATCATTGCCATCCCCCTACTCTTGCTCCTAATCACCCTCTTACGCCTCCCCATCATCATCTTTAGTCTTGGAAGATGAAGACGAGGGATCCGGTGTTGGATTCCTGGCCCTCTTGGTCCGAGCCTGGTAAGGCGCTTTCTTCTTGCTCCCAACCTCCTCAAGCTGATAATCCTCGTCCATAGGATCATCGCCATCAGTGACCCGACGGCTGTTGCTGCTGCTAGCATCCACCTTGGGCTTCCTCTTCTCCCGACTAGCACTACGGAGGTGAACAACTGGCTGTAACAAAGGAAGAATGAGAAATAGTAAGTAAACTTGGATGAAAATGAGACTAAGTTGGATTTTTGAGTAACTACAAGTATGGAAACAAGATTGATGTGGAAATATCAAAGTAGCTTTCACCCAAGAGTATTCTAAGGTATCGAATTTTCACGGAGAACGTGAAGTGAACTAGAATAAGAACTAAGTTCGTGCAAGGATAGAGCAAGGGGTAAGTGATAACGGGTAGAGAGGATATCTGTGGTTCCTATGAACTAAGGCAAGACTAAGGAAGACTATATCACGGTTGTTTACTTCGGGGCATAGCTCGCCTAGCTAACCCTAGAGATAACTAGACAAGGTTAGCAACGAGATCTATGTTTTAATAACTGGACCCAATGTGGTGGAATACAGAGAATGGACAGGGCTGTCACCACCTGCCACCTACCACAATCTATCCAGAGGCCTAACCGTAAACATAGGTAAGTTATAGCCTAAGCACCACGCTTAATCTATAAACTTACTACTCTGATCCTAGCTATGAATCACTGTGCAATGCAGCATACCATTCAGCAAATGTGCCTCTCCCCTCAGCCCCTTACTCCACATGAACTTGAAGTCATCAAACTTGTGGAACCTGCAAGCTTCATCCTCCTCCAACTCTGAAAAGTCTTCATCTGCACACCTCCCTTCATCAATACATAGTCAAGACCGCAAGCCTCAGCAAACTCCTTAAAAGAAGCTTTGGATTTTCCCCTCCTGGTCATCCACTTAATGCTCTCCTTGACCATGTGTCACCTCCAAGTGGATGACAGTTGGCCCAAGGATCCTAGGGAGCTCCACCTTAGCCTTCAGATCAAACCGACATAGATCAACTAGGGGGAACCTCCTGGGTGTGCCACCTGGCTCTCCTAGGGATCAATGACACGGCAGGGCCAGGTGGGGCATCGGGCGATGCCATGTGGCATAGAGTGACCCTGTTGGGAGTATGCCCTAGAGGTTATCATAGAGATAATTGTATTGCCTTGTATCCATGACATATTATGAATCCATTGAATATCCATTAAAGACAACTTGTATCGATTAGCAATTATGTGAATTGTTTGTGAAACTCTTTTACTTGTATGGTTATTCTAGAATGGTCCCTGATTGGAGTTCATGTTAGGATGCACATGAATATTAGATCAGCACATTATTAGTTGATGACTATGTTTCACAAGTCATAGACACAGAGATGTCGAACTAATAATGTGGACACATGTGTGACATGTAGGCTGGACTGACCCAACGTGAGATGTTGTTATTGTCTCGATTCACATCATGTATGTTATGTCCTTAGACCTGAGATTGTTGTATGTACTCAAGATGTGAAATGACCTACTTAGAAACTATCAAACGCTATTCTGTAACTGGGTAGTTATAAAGGTGGTCTTCGGGTTTGTCAAGAAACATGCTGTGAGACATAGACAATCAAGATGGAATTTGCCCCTCTCTATGTGAGAGAGATATCAATGGAACACTCTAATGATTGGATCAACAAATGCATGGTCGTGCTTAGGTTAAGTGTTAACCTATGAGTTGGACCAATTATCGTGTGGCAAAAGGAATAACATGTATATGGTTTGTGGTGGTTCGTCTGATATGATCTTTGCATACACATAGGAGTTGACACATCTTGCTAGAGACCGCTATCAACTAATGGCCGAGTAAGAGTACTCGGGCCACGTCTACGTGTGCATGAACCCATAGGGTCGCACGCTTAAGGGTTTGGAAGCCTAATCCGGGTTGGACCCGAATTTTACTAGGCTTAGGGTTTTCTAATTGGGCCTCCAACTTGGGGCTGATTAGAGGCACCTATATAAGAGAGGGAGGGGGCGCGGCCAAATGACTCATGCCATTGGGTAGCTGCCGTCGCCCCCTACGCTCACGCCTACTGCTCCTCATGGACCTAGCAGTCTAGAGGTGCAACGCTTCCTCCCTATACGTGTGGGATACCTTGGAAGTGCTGCATCTGGAGTACAAGGACAAACCGCATGAGAGGGACGATCCGCGAGCGGAGGGTGGACGTGATGGATGACCACGCAACTGCATGGCACTACTACGGCACGTTCGACTACATCAAGTCGCTTCCACTGCACTTATGTGTCTAGTGGTAATTCCGTAACCTGTAACTAGCAGTAGATCCTAGTTTATGAGGTCGAAAATTTTGATTTTATGGCTAGCGTAGCACCCTCATAACCCTTTAGTGGTATCGGAGCCATAGCTGCTTCATTATAGGTTTGGTTGTATGCATATAGAGATATGCATGGTTGTATATGAGTCTCTGATCATGGTTCGTGATCTTGCTGTGTTGGTCTTGTAACGATCTACTCGTACCGGTCGGAATTCCGCCATCCGAGTTAAGTGATACATGTAAACCCAGTTATGGCGAGATGGAGATCAATCAGATTGATTGAATCAAACCTAGGTCAAGTGTTGAGCGCATATGATGCGCGGCGATGGTAGATTGGATCTACTGCCTAGCGCCGGGGTGCAGAAAAAAGTGTTATTCGGTAAAATGGCCATAACTTTTGCATACGACCTCGGATTGAGACGTATTATATATGAAAATTGATCTATAGAAAATTTTACATCCGATACTCCCCCACTTCGTTGGGTTTGTCAAAATTAGATTTGCAAAAAAAAAGGCCGGGAAGATGGTGTTTTCGGCGTTTTAAGTTTAGACGTCAGAATCGGTTAACTCTGTTTTGCAGGATTTCATGACTGGTATAGCCCTTTTATGTATGTGATGCATGTATGTAATTAATTCATGGCTTGCACATCATGAGGAAGAAAATATGGGCTGCAGCTAAGTAGATATTGTCAATTTAATGTAATGGCCTGCGTGCCAATCTGTGATGACCGCGACTATGTAATTATATTTCACTGCCCTACGTTAGTGATAGATAGTCTTGGTGGATTCATCACTGATGGACGGCGTACATGGATCATGGAGATGGAGATCATCATGATGTACAGATTGATGGAGATGGAGATCCCCAAAGTGACAATGGGTTATACCAAGTCATATATGTGATAATGTTGTTCTTACTATTATGTTCTACTTTCACGTGATAATGTTTTGTCTACATATGCGATAGTGAAGTAGAACGATCCCTCAGCAATGTTTAAGTTATAATGCTTCCCCAAACCTTGCACTATCATATGTCTTGTACAATCAGTGGTGGGTCTATGAAATTAGGGTGCCACTGATTTTTCTTAACTAGGCAGGTGCGTATCGGATACTTATAGCGAAAGGGTTGGTTACTAGAACAAGGTCAGCCTAATGGTTAGGGACCTTGAAGCATGAGTAGTTGGCATTCAGCATAGAGATGCTACCCAACAACAAGAGTCATATGTGATATGATTAGCAAAGAGTTGCTTACTGATCTTCCATGTCTTCTAGCGGTGATGCTAAAGCTCACTAGTCGACTTGTTAGTTGTGGGTCTTGAATCACTAAGTTTCAATTGAGGGATATTGATTTTAGTGGGAGTAGATTCTATTAAGATTTTAATATGATTTACTCTGTCTTGGATACTTTGTCTTAGTATTTTGCATTACTTTTATTGTAGATAAATGGCGCCTAGCAATCAACCATTTACTTTGCATTCAATTCTTGAGAAAGATAAGTTGAATGGAACAAACTATGCGGATTGGATCCGCAACTTGAGAATTGTTCTCAGGGCTGAGAAAAAGGAAGAAGTTCTAGACAACCCATTACCTGAAGCACCTGCTGACAATGCACCCGCTGCTGAGAAAAACGCTTACAAAAGGGCATGTGATGCTGATCTTGAAGTGAGTTGCCTTATGCTTGCATGTATGGAACTAGATTTGTAGATGCAGGTTGACAACAACCATGCAGCGCATGATATGATCATGGCGCTAAATGATATGTTCCAGACTCAAGCTAGGACTAAAAGTTTAATGTCTCTAAGGCGTTTGTTGAAACCAAGCTTGCAGAGGGCACACCTGTCGGGCCACACATGATCAAAATGGTTGGTCACACTCAGAGGTGGGAGAAGCTAGGCTTCCTAATTGGTCCAGAGTTGGCTATTGATTTCATTCTCGCGTCTCTTCTGCCCAGCTATGGGAACTTCATCTCGAACTACCATATCATGGGGCGGAGAAGGACTTGAATGAATTGTGTGGCATGCTTAAGACAGCTGAGGCTGATATTAAGAAAGGTGCTGGCACTAGCCATGTGATGGCGGTCCATAACAAGCCTAACTTTAAGAAGAAGGGCAATGCTTGGAGGAAGCAAAAGGGCAAGGGCAAGGCCAAAGGTGAGACCTCTAAGCCAAACCCACCTACGCCCAAGGCTGGACCATCTGCTGATGAAGAGTGCTTTCATTGTAAGGTTAAAGGTCACTGGAAGAGGAACTGCAAGCTGTATTTGGAGTCCTTAAAGAAGGATGGTGGTAAAGGTACTACCATTGCTCATACACTTGTTGTTTATATTACGGACATTTTCCTCGCTAACTCTTATATTAATTCTTGGGTATTTGATACCAGATCGGTTGCTCATATTTGCAATACGATGCAGGGAATGATAAGAAGTAGAAGCGTGGGAAAAGGAGAAGTTGATTTCTGCATGGGCAATAATGCAAGAGTTGCTGCGTTGAACGTCGGGATGATGCAACTCCACCTACCGTCAGGATTTATTTTGAAATTGAATAATTGTTATTATGTTCCTAGTATAAGTTGAAACATTATGTCACCTTCATGTTTGATGAAGGATGGTTATTTATTTGTGAGTAATGACAATGGTTGTGTAATCTCCAAGGATGATATGTTTGTGGCTTTTGCGTCCATTGTGAATGGGATATTCATTTTAAATCTTGATGATGCACCTGTATGTAAGGTTCATGCTAAAAGGCCTCGGCTTAATGAGTTAAATCCTACTTATATGTGGCATTATCGTTTAGGTCATATAAGTGAGAATCGCATGAAGAGGCTCCATTCTGATGGGCTTCTAACTTCGTTTGATTTTGAATCATATGAGACATGTGAGGCTTGATTAATAGGAAAGATGACCAAGGCGCCTTTCATAGGTTTTCCTGAGAGGGCGGCAAACTTGTTGGAACTTGTACATACTTATCTATGTGGACCAAAGAGCATGACAGCTAGAGGCGGATTTCAATACTTCATTATCTTCACTGATGATTTTAGTAGATATGGCTATGTATACTTAATGAAACATAAGTCTGAGACTTTTGAAAAGTTCAAAGAATTTCATAATGAAGTAGAGAATCAACATGGCAAGAAAATTAAGGCATTGCGATCTGATCGTGGAGGCAAATATTTGAGCCACGAGTTTAGCAATCATCTAAAGAGTTGCGGAATTGTTCCATAGCTTACGCCACCTGGAACGCCTCGGAGAAACGGCGTGTCCAAGTGATGTAATCAGACTTTGTTGGACATGGTTTGGTCTATGATGAGTCAGTCGGACCTTCCTTTATCGTTTTGGGGATATGGTCTAGAAATAGCCGCTTTCACACTGAATAGGGTACCGTCTAAGCCCGTAGTTAAGACACCATATGAGATGTGGACTGGTAAGAGTCCTAGTTTGTCTTTTCTAAAAATTTGGGGCTATGAAGTTTATGTCAAACAACTTATATCAGATAAACTAACACCCAAGTTGAACAAGTGCTTTTTCATGGGATATCCAAAGGAAACTTTAGGGTATTATTTCTATAACCAATCAGAGGGCAAAGTGTTTGTTGCTCGAAATAGTGTTTTCTTAGAGAAAGAGTTTCTCAAAAGAGAGAAAAGTGGACAGAAGGTGTATCTTGAAGAAGTTCAGGATGAGCCAATAGCAAATGATTCTACGAGTGATGCTAATGTAGCAGAACAAGTTGACATACCTATGGCAATAGAGACATCGCCACAACCACGAAGGTCAGCTAGAATCCATGCATTACGTGGTGATTTGTTATTGTTAGACGATGACGAACCTGTGACATACGCGGAAGCAATAATGGACCCAGATTCCGAGAAATGGCAAAGTGCCATGAGATCCGAGATAGATTCCATGAGTGAAAATCAAGTTTGGAACCTGGTTGACCAGCCTGATGGGGTTAAACCTATCGAGTGCAAATGGATTTATAAAAAGAAAAAGGATATGTCTATAAAGCTCGACTTGTCGCAAAGGGTTTTTGGCAAATTCAAGGAATTGACTACGACGAGACTTTCTCATCGGTAACGATGCTTAAATCTATCCGGATCATTCTAGCAATAGTTGTTTATTTTGATTATGAGATTTGGCAGATGGATGTTAAAACAGCCTTTCTAAATGGAAATTTGGAAGAGGACGTGTATATGATACAGCCTGAAGGTTTTGTTGATCCTAATAATGCTAGAAAAATATGCAAGCTTAAGAAATCTATTTATGGGTTAAAGCAAGCATCTCAGAGTTGGAATATTCATTTTGATGAGGTAGTCAAAGGGTTTGGCTTCCGTCAGAATGATGACGAACCTTGTCTTTACAAGAAGAAAAGTGGGAGCGTTGTAGTATTTCTAATCTTGTATGTGGATGACATACTATTGATTGGAAATGACATTCTTATGTTGCAATCTGTAAAGACTTCACTGAATAATACTTTTTCTATGAAGGATTTAGGAGAAGCAACATACATTTTGGGCATAAAAATCTATAGAGATAGATCAAAGAGGCTTATAGGTTTAAGCCAAGATACGTACATTGACAAGGTGTTGAAACGGTTCAACATGGAGCAGTCCAAGAAAGGGTTCTTGCCTATGTCACATGGTATGCGCTTCAGCGATAAACAGTGTCCTTCGATAGCTGAAGAGCAGGAGTGCATGAGTAAGGTTCCATATGCCTCGCCTATTGGTTCTATTATGTATGCCATGATACGTACTCGCCCAGATATCTCATATGCTCTAAGTGTTGCGAGCAGGTACCAAGCTAATCCAGGTGAGAGTCACTAGACACTTATCAAAACCATATTTAAGTACTTGAGAAGGACTAAAGATGTGTTCCTAGTCTATGGAGGTGAGGAGGAGCTTGTTGTAAATGGTTACATCGATGCTAGCTTCCAAACTGACACGGATGATTCACAATCTCAATCAGGTTTTGTGTTCACAATAAATGGTGTGTTTCCTGATGCGTCTAGCCCATTGAATCTACATTGTGATAATAATGGACCGATAGCGCAGGCTAAGGAGCCAAGGAATCACCAGAAGAACAAACATATATGGTGGAAATTTCATATAATTCGAGAGTTTATTAGACGAGATGAGATCAAGATGTGCAAGATACACACGGATTCAAATGTTGTAGATCCTTTGACAAAGGCTCTTCCACAGCCTAAGCATGAGACGCACGTGAGAGCTATGGGTATTAGATATCTTTGAGATTAACTCTAGTGCAAGTGGGAGATTGTTGGGAGTATGCCCTAGAGGTTATCATAGAGATGATTGTATTGCCTTGTATCCATGATATATTATGAGTCCATTGAATATCCATTAAAGATAACTTGTATCGATTAACAATTATGTGAATTGTTTGTGAAACTCTTTCACTTGTATGGTTATTCTAGAATGGTCACTGATCAGAGTTCATGTTAGGACGCACATGAATATTAGATCAGCACATTATTAGTTGATGATTATGTTTCACAAGTCATAGACATATAGATGTCGAACTAATAATGTGAGCACATGTGTGACATGTAGGCTGGACTGACCCAACGTGAGATGTTGTTATTGTCTCAATTCACATCATGTATGTTATGTCCTTAGACCTGAGATTGTTGTATGTACTCAAGATGTGAAATGACCTACTTAGAGACTATCAAATGCTACTCCGTAACTGGGTAGTTATAAAGGTGGTCTTCGGGTTTGTCAAGAAACATCTTATGAGACATAGACAATCAAGATGGAATTTGCCCCTCTCTATGTAACACCCCAGGTGTTTGTCATTCACTAAGTAGTGGGTTTGAGCTTAAACATGACAGATTAAGTGGAGATGACAATGTCAAGGTCAACCTATGGAGAGGAGCCTAACCTAAAGTTGGATGTGCACCATTGCTTTACATATAGGTCCTTTTCAAAATATATGCTTGGGTAGTGTTATGGCAATATCTTCATGTGTCTCACCTTAGTACCTATCTATAGTGACCCCTAGAAAAGTTTCATGAAGTTTAGAATCAAAAAGTCACATGAAATGATAAGTTCCATTCCTATTGGAACTTGCACCATTAAGTTAATGGAACTATAGATCATCAACCAAACCATGCAAATTTTCCCTAATGACTCTAGATGAACTCTACAACAAAAGTCATGAAGGGTTCATGTTGAGCAAATGTCAAGAAAATGCCCCAATTGGCCTAAAACCCTAGTTTAGACTTTATCAAGTTGCTACTTTGACCAAGGTGAAAGTTTGACTTCTGTACTAGTTATGAGGTTTGACCTTAAAGAAAAGTTGTAGCTCATATTGTGTATAACAAACTTTGTTTAATGGTCAAGAGCTAGTTTGGTCTCTAACCTAGTCAAATAGAGCTCCCAAGATTCCATAAAGTGTTGTTTTGGATCTCAGAAAATTTGGCTAAGTCATAATGGAGTTTAGTCTCGGGTATCCCACTTTGGAGCTTTGTATCTTGCAAAACAAGCTGATCCAGACCTTGATCAATTAAGAGAAGTTGTAGCTCAGGTTGTGTACAACAAACTTTGTTTAAGGATCATATCCTAGTTCAGCTTGGAAATGAGTCTATCTGAGGCTCGAAGTTCAAATCTGCTGCTGTTTTAGGTGTCAAAATAATTCTAAGTCTGAAAATCAACGTCATTAGATTGGCGTGCCGCGTTCTCATGATTTTGTTAAGAAACTTGGCTTGCTTCCAAAATAAAACTTGTAGCCAAGGTCATGAAGGAGAGCATGTCGAAGTTTGGTTTAAGTTTGACCACGTTTGACCTAGTAAGTAGAGTCCCAACCGAGTGAAGCTTAAACATCACTTAATCGCTGACATTGTCAACTTTGGAGTCAATTATCTCCTAATCTAGAGACCTAATGTCCGAGCACCCTTAACCAAAATTGGAGAGCTTTAGGTGTAGATCGAACTTCGTTTTTGGCCTATCTCTAAATTCGGTCCGTAGACGGCCCAAATCGGTGCTCCACTTCACCCACTCTGCCACTCGCCAAGTGTTTGTTGAATTGCCGCAAAGGACGACGCGTGGCCGAGCGCGTGGCAGCCATGCCTTGCTCGTGCCCCTACCTCCCTGGACGCGTGCCCTGCTCCTCCTTGCAATGATATGGATGCCGTGCTGCCCACAGTCTTGTCTCCCTCGCTCTCGGACGCTCCAGAGCGGAGCAGCCATGGGCGCCACCACCAAGCTCCATGGCCGCTGCCGTTCTCTCGCCTCCGCACTTCTTGTGCCCCAATCGAGAGCGATGTCACATTCCCCAACCCACGCTGTACCTTCCACACCATTTTCCCGGTCCGAACCATCACCGGAGCGTGCCACCGTCATGGCCGCCATGGCCAAGCTCCATGGCCGCCGGCATTCCTCCGCCACAAGCCTCCTTGTCCTCAATCGAGCAGAGCACCATCTTCCTCTCCTCATACCGCCCCCGACGCGCCCTTCTTCAGGCCTCGTTCGCCGGCGACTAACGCTGCCGCCGGAGCCGCCGTGAGCAGCGCCGCCGGAGTTCGTGGGCCGGCCACCCTGTACCACCTCGGGCCGAGCTACGGCTGCTCAGGGATGCGTGCATGCCAGGGCATCGCCATGACCCCGCCATTCGCTGCTAGCGCCGCCCCTGCCGGCCGGAGCCGCAGGTCCGGCCACCTCCCCTGCTCGGCGTCGGGAGGAAGAAGAGGGAGTCCGTCTCCCTCTGTGTCTCTCTGTCTGTGTTTGTGACAAGCGGGCCCGACTAAGCAGCGGGTCCCACCCGTCGGTTAGGCGGTGACTGATTTGGGTGCGTGTTCGGGTGCACCTAGCATTAAGTAGGGTTTGAGTGATTTTGTTTTTGAATTACAGATTTCTTGTAAATCTTCTAAAATCCATATCTCCTACTAGGAAAGTCTAAAAATGGTAAATGAGGACTTTTTGGAAACCTTGTGAAGAGATCTATGCAGTGGAGTCATAATATGTTAGATGTTTGTAGAAGTTTTCTGATGTCTTCATTTAAGCTTTAAAAAACTCCAAAAATGCTTATAAACTTGACTAGAGCCTTATCTTGAGTTTTAGAACCCTAAAAATAGTGATTCTTGCTTTGTTAATTTTGTGATGACATGTACTTACTAGGAAAAATATTAAACACACTAGTTGTTCACTGTTTTCTTAAGGTTTTGATTGGACCTTGATAAATAAGGAATTTACATTATATTGCTTGTTATTTTTATATCTTGAGTTGTGCTACTCCAATTGATGTGAAATTTTTATGGTAGGCTTGCCATGCTATGGATGTACTGTGGTATAAATTTCATGGCCATTGCTTACTGTATGCTCAAGTTATTGAGTTAACTTGTTTATGGCTTAATAAATAGCTTATAAATAATATATAAATGATAAAATAGAAAATGTTGTGCCATTACCTTAGTATGATGTTTCTCTATCATATTGATTAATAATATGGCCTTGTGTTCACAGAAAATATTGAGTGTTAAGTTTAACTTGCTCTCACATGATTATTGCAATAGCTATTTGTCTTTTTCATAGAGCTTGATATACTTGCCCAAATGGATTGAAATTTGGACAGTAGACTTTTAAGAGCATATTTAGGCCACTGTAATTTTTGTAGAATTTATTGTGTACTTTTGATATGTGTTCATAATTCCACCAAATTATCTAAATAAATTAAGAAAATGCATTAAAAGAAATTATTTAGGAATGGACACTATGTTTTCTGGTGTTCATTAGTCATGTGTGACATGTTGGTAAAGTTGGTTTTGTCTAATTATATGTTTGCAACATAAGTTAATAATTATTTCTTGCAAATGAGGTTTCTGGACAGATCTAGGAACTTAGCAAAGTTCTTCATGATAATGTGCTTTGTTGTGAAACTTATTTATACAAAAGTTGTAGATAATTTATGTATCTAGCTGCTGTTAAAATTTGGTGGCATTTGGCCATGTGGTTTAGGAGTTATAGCTGTTTAAAGTTGGGGTACAGAATTGCCTGCTCTCTGTCTTGTTAGACCAGTTTCTGTATTTGTGTAAATTCGACAAGTTAAACTTTGGAATCATGCTGTGATGATATTAAATGAAATATAGAGAATTTCATAAGCTTTCTGTAATGTCTTATTTCATATCATTTGGATTTGTATATCTCCAGATATGATTGATTTGTGAAGCTACTGTTTGCTTGTCCAGAAATTGATAAATTCCAATTATAGTTGTTTGCTTGTATATTGTTAAGTGTGACTTATGCCTTTGAGGGTAGTTAAGTTAATTAGCTCTAGGTGTTTATTAGAACTTGGGTATGCTTGCATGATTGCTATAGTTATTGCACTTCTATGCATTCACGCATGTGCATGGTTGCATCTCATATAGGTACGCTAGCAGAAACGTGTGAAGGATGTGGCGTTGGAGCCAAACCCGAAGACGGTGTTTGGTGGATCCATCCCGAAGATAGAAGGATCGGGCAAGTGCTAGATGGAAGGATGCTCGCCAAGCAGGTTTTAACTGACATACTCTAACTTGAGTCGGATCCCAGGCAAGCCCTGGAGCATTATAAGCCTCCTACCTTCAAACAAATTAATTCTATATATGTTATAAGTATTGTTGCATTAAGTGGTAGGAGTTGGTTGAAAACCTTGCTGCATTATATCACTCCTTG
Source organism: Saccharum hybrid cultivar R570 (assembly GCA_038087645.1). Classification (NCBI taxonomy): domain Eukaryota; kingdom Viridiplantae; phylum Streptophyta; class Magnoliopsida; order Poales; family Poaceae; genus Saccharum; species Saccharum hybrid cultivar. Next base: position 11,876,532 of record JAQSUU010000520.1, read on the forward strand.
TCCAGATATATGAATCCTTGAATCCTACATAGACTAGAATCGAGTAGATGCTTAGCCCTGCTTTAAGCGGTAGAAGTCAGGTGATTTCCTGTCACCTGCGAGATATAGAGATGTTCATATATGGCACGGTTGGCTATATGTGCTATCGTGGAATGGAACCATGTGTTAATAAAATGAAATGAGACCGGGCAAGATGATGATAGTGAAGCGACAAGGCATGGAGGTCTTGGGTGTGAATCTATCCCCGTCTGAGTCGTTTAAGGACCGATTCGCTGTACGTCCTTGAGTCATGTTGAACGCAGTCTAACACTTAGTTAGCCGGATAAGTCGTTCCGACCGCGAAGCCGAGTAATGTGATTCAGGCCAGGAATCGAATGGTAGGTTGCTTCTTGGAGGAGAGAAAGGATGTGCTTGGGGACATTGGCGTGAGACCAAGGGGGGTTAGAGTCCCTATCACCTGGCAGAGTGTCGCCCTTGGGGTCGCGACATCATTCGAACCCACGATTCCTGAATCATAAGAAAAGGTGGCCTGTGCGACCCTGGCAGGGGTCTGCACGGTGAGTGTTAGAAATACCCCTCCAGCTGGATAGGAATTTGATTCGAATTGTCATCGCTCCCGGTTAGTGAGCACTTGACTTGAGCAGCGGCAACGTAGATTTAATTAAATTGAACTAATGGTTAATTGGATCACGATAGAAAGGTTGCATCAATTTATACCTGCTATGGTTAATATTCTTTGCTCCTAATAAAGTGAGTGCTCTAGTACAGGTGCTAATATAGATGACAGGTTAATGATGATTAACTTGATGCTTATGCATTAATAATTACTTATATGTATTAAGCTTTTATGCAAAATGTTGTCAAGCCAGCCCACTTTATATCAGCCTTGCATGATCCTTGGTGTCACCTTATTTCTGGTTTCTGATGGGTAAGTCTAGCTGAGTACCTTCTCGTACTCAGGGTTTTATCCTCACTTGTTGCAGGTTGTGATGTATCATGGCGACTGCAAGTGTTGGTTGGCTCCTGCCTTAGTGGAGGAGTGTGATCATGGGCATGATCCTTCTTATTTACCTCATCTCTAATGCTTTTGTTGAAAGTCGAGTGCATGTATTTGAAATAAGAATAATGTTAGTTTCTAATTATTTTGCTTCCGCTACTTTTCAATTTAAGTTGTAATAACTATGTTGAACTCCGATGTATATTGAATTACTTGTGAAATGGTTGTAACATATGACTTGTTATGTTGAATCACTACGATCTTGGCTTGTATGTTGGTTGGTTTGAAATCCCTCGTGATTTCATTGGACTACCGGAGTTATATGGGCTCAAGTGCGAGAATTTGATCACTCCGGTGATTGTTTTTGTACTTGTGCTCTTATAATTTGGACGGTTCTGTTACACTCTATGTGAGAGAGATATCAATGGAACACTCTAATGATTGGATCAATAAATGCATGGCGGTGCTTAGGTTAAGTGTTAACCTATGAGTTGGACCAAATATCGTATGGCAAAAGGAATAACATGTATATGGTTTGTAGTGGTTTGTCTGATATGATCTTTGCGTACACATAGGAGTTGACACGTCTTGCTAGAGACCGCTATCAACTAATGGCCGAGTAGGAGTACTCGGGGCACGTCTACGTGTGCATGAACTCATAGGGTCGCATACTTAAGGGGCTAGAAGCCTAATTCGGGTTGGACCCAAATTTGACTAGGCTTAGGGTTTTCTAATTGGGCCTCCAACTTGGGGCTCATTAGAGGCGCCTATATAAAAGAGGGAGGGGGCACGGCCAAGTGACTCACGCCATTGGGTAGCCGCCGTCGCCCCCCACGCTCACGCCTACTGCTCCTCGCGGACATAGCAGTCCGGAGGCGCAACACTTCTGATACGCTCAGGGGGTCCCGATCTTCACGACGTAGGATGATCACCGATAACTAGCTGAAGAACAGCCGGATAACTTGCTGCAAGCAGCGATAACTAGTGCAACCTGGCAAATAAAACTCGAAGCCAACCACCGTCTTTAACCGGCAACCTGAATCGAGGATTCGCCCAACCACACTCTCAAAGAACCAACCAACACAGCCTACAATCAATCGAGGAAACCTCGAAGGGAGTAGGAGCACCAATTGGGAGCGGATGAAGCCGCCGCTTCTGTAAATCCCGCAAAGGAAATCACAAGAGCAAAGGGGTAGAGATCTCTCTCAATATTTGTTAGCACACAGCTGAACAAAAGGGGGGTTTGTATTCCATTATCAAAAGTCTGAGATTACAATGAGTCTAGGAGGTATTTATACTAGTAACAGCCCTGCTAGATAGGTGGAAACTCGAAAAGAAAAATATAAGACGCACTATGTGAACGGGCCTCCTCCAGATGCCTTCCTGGAGAGTTTTCGCGTGGCTGCTGGTCTTCAGCGCAGTCTTCAGTGTTTTGGCAATAACTCTATCTTGGAAACTCCAAATGACATGCGGTTTGTTGGGTTGGAAAGTTAACTTGATAACCTTTCACACCATGTGCAGCATGTACCACGAAATATTGTAGATTGGTATAGTTTTGCATGGGAACTTGGACATCAGGCTGACTGCTAACTAGCTGACCAGTCTGTACTAAATCAGTCGAATCTCAACATTGGAGAATCCAAATCAAGTGAGAGAACTTGGGCTTGAAACTAGACTTGATAAGATTTCCAACAAGTCCTCATGGGCCTTCATAGCTTTTGCGAGCAAAACGTTGTGACTGATTCTTTCTGATGGTTCTGTCACACGGGACTGGCTCGAACGTGATCCTCCTCTTTGGTTCACCCTTGGTGTCTTCTTGTCATCCTCCATGGTGCACCTAAGCAATAGCAATGTGCACGACTTAGGCAGTATATAATTCTCATTAACATTAAAATGATTTTCAGAAAGTAGCGCGTGCACCTGTTGTTGTAGCTTCTTGGCTCGACTACGTGTAATTGGTCCATCAAAGACTTGGACTGGTGATGGTATAACTTGACTTGGAGGTTGTAACATGTTGTTGGTTGTCGTGGTCATATCATCCTCCCCCCCTTGAAAAAGAGTCGTCCTCGACTCTAATCCGTCGAAGTCCAAAAATTGTGCTAGGCCAACAGGGGTAGATGCTATGTTTCTGTTGCAATCTCCTTCTTCCATCACAGCAATGTGTTTGAATCTGTAATCATATAAACCAAGTAGTAGTCTTATAGGTGGAAACCAAAAGGATTTAGAATCAAGTTTAGCTTTCACCTTGAATGGATCCTTAGAATTAAGAGTGAATGTTGATGTCCTTGGTATGATCCTATCATCCTTCCTCTCTTCAAAAAAACTTGTCCTCTGCTTTTGCTCTCCTGAAAACAGTCTAAAGAAAATAGAGAGTAGATGCATATGCCAATTGCTATGATTACTTGTTGAAGATTGTTCATTATCTTCTTTATAATTCATATGCACATTATTTCCTTTTCGATGAGATGAATAGTTTCTCAGATTTTGTGAACCTGAAATTAACTTTGAAAATGGAAGCACAAAAATTTCTTTTAAACCACTCATTTGATTCAGGTTATCATGTTTTATCTTTGCAAAATCAAACATTTCAATAGATGTGAACGAAGCATGTCTGGTATTCCAATAATTCTTGATGCTCAACTCATGCAAAGGTTTAGTAATGTACCTTTCATACTCAATGGTTCCACATGTATATGGAAAGACTTTGGGTGAATGAACCAAACACATTTGCACAAGATTTCTTTGTTTCAGTGGAGAATATGAACAAGAAAATAACACTGATTGTTCTGAATAGCAAGCTCTAAACAACCTTTTTATCTCAAATAAAGAAAAGTATGGTTCACAAGATGTACAACTCATTTTATTCAACTTCAATTCAGCAATGTTGTGACATGTTATGCAAAGAGCACAAACATAAAATTTATTTATAATGTAGTGTCCGATGATGTTAAATGTAAACTTGCAGCAATAGGCATTATTCAAAGATTTCATAGATGATATATCAAGAACGCTTTCAACCATTTTATTAATATCAACAAATTCATCAAGCTTGACATAGAACATACATTCAGCAAGAGATATTCTTCTAAAGAATTCAGCATGACTAATCAATTTCACATGGCCCACATTATCAACATGTAAATTATCATATATTTCAGTCAAAGTATAGCAATGGTCATGCATGATTGAACAATGTTTGTCAACTTTCAAAATTTCAGCACTTGTATCAACATGTGGATCAATCAAATCAGCACAAAGATTTTATGTATACTCAATTTCAGTTGAAGCAAATTTGTCATTATAATTACTGGTCAATATATGTTGTAGATTCAGTTCTAAATTGTTTGCATTACCTTTCAGATTTTGTGATGGTACATGAATGATGCATTGTATCTCTGAACTTTTACCTTTTTCCTTGTCATGGTTCAGGTTTTGCACAGCATAGAGTTGGTTCTCAATAGTGGCAACCCTCACATTTCTCTGGCCAAGTTTGGGGGTCTTTTGAGCAGCCATCTCCTCTGAATCTTCTTTATAGACCTGCATGTTGGGAGAAACAACACTAAGAGTAGATATTAGTGGGTTAGTGTTAAAATCATCCGTGCATGCCTTGCAATAAAGCTCTCTCTTTTTGTGTGGTGTATCTCTCACACTCATATTGTGGATACTCTCAATCTCACATTTGGTGGAATCACACAACTCACTTTTGTTTTCACTCTCACTCAATTTGGCTATGTGGCACTCATTCTCACAAGGGATTTGATGCATAATATTTTCAATGTCTTCTAGAGCAACATATGAATATCTTCCATCATTCATGATGTAATCGATTGCCATTGGGGTAGTAATGGTGGCAGCAACACCATCAGGTTTATCCTCTTCAAACAATGATGATCTCTCAATTGCTGATGTGGATTCATCCCCACTAATATTGCCTTCAATCTGAACTTTCTGTGGCATTGGAACAGCAATAGATGCAACCAAATAATCATCTTTGACCTCTTCCAAAGATGCCGGACTAGCATTAGTATAAGTGGAATCATGTGCACTAATCTTTCCTTCAATAATCTCAACACTCTGTGACATGGGGGAGCACAAAATTTCAGCACCACTGTCCAATAATTCATCACATAATGCAGCTGATGGTACAACACATCTTGACACCACATTTGTGCTTGGAACCATGTTGGTTCGAAACTTCAGATCCATTAGATCATGATGAACTTCACCTTGGATAGATTTATTACTTGCAATATATGGCACAATGGCATCATCTTTGTGCGCACATTCAGCTCTCAAACTGAAACATTGATTGGCCTTCAAATTTAGATTAGATTTACCTTCAAAAATCAGAGTGTTGTCAACCTCTTGGTCATAATTGGGTACTGATTTTTCATCAGATGACATAGAAAATTTCTGGACAGATTTGGAGCATATAACTTCTCCACTTTTAGCACTAGAATAAGACTCAGAACTTTTAAGATCTGCAGCACTTGTGTTCAAACATGGTGGCAGTGCTTCTTGATGAAAATTTTTTAGATTTCCATGGCGTGGAACTGTAGCATGTTCCCTCAACTCAACACACAAAGGATCAGCCTCGATCAGAGAAGTATCTTCTCTAGTTTTACAACTCAACTGATGATCTTCTACAACTTGCATAGTGGCTTCTGCTACCTCACTTTGTGTGTCATGTGCAGCAGAATTTTCTTCTTGATCTTGCTCAAAACTGAGACAAACATTGATGGGAACATTTGCAACTTGATTCTCATCATCCTCAGATTGTAAATGGCACTTTGGAATAGCAACAACATCAAGAGATGGTGTAACACTATGATCCATTGTAATGTCACACACCTCACCATTTTCCATATCAATTTGGGACATAGAGCCTTCTTCTTGCTGCACAACAAAGTTCTTCTTGGAGTTGAATTGTTGATGTTCACTTCTCTTGGTACTAGAATCAACTAAAGAAACTTTTGGGACAACATGTCCTCTCTTCTTGCATGGACTTGATGATTGCTTCTTTCCAACAATGGAGGACATATTGGGCTGCAACTTAACACTTTTATCTTGGCACAAACTAATGTTCTGGGTGACCTTGCCTTGCTGCACCTTTATAACTTTCTTTTCCTCTCTAATTGCACAACTTAGAAGATCTTGCATACTTCTAAAATATTTGCCCTCAAGTGCAGTAGCAATGTTATCATTAAGACCTCTCTCGAAATATTCCATTGCATTCATGTCATCAACAACATTTGCACGATGCAAGGAAGAATTCAGCTTATCATAATATGCTTGGACAGATTTACTACCTTGCTTCACACGCTGCAAACGACGAAGCAAAATCAGCCGATATTCCCTTGGAACAAATTCTTTTCTCATGGCCTTCTTCAAATCTTTCCAATTCTTGATGAGATGCTTATGTGGATATTGTTTCCACCAATCATGAGCATAATCTTCAAATTCAAGCACAACTCGTGATATCTCCTTGGCTTCTGAAAAATCTTGAACCTCAAGTTCAATCTCCATTTCTTCTGCCCAAACGAGAAATTCCTCCGGATCATTACTTCCATAGAATGGAAGATTGGTATATCTTCGGCCTGTCATGGTTATTGCATATGCAAAAATAGCAAGCTTATATGTGGTATAGGAAAATATGTAGAACTCTCACAATCTCACCTCTCTTACCAACCAAAGCTCTTATGAATTCCCTGCCGCGGATTACAGAGAAACAAATGTGTGGTGGTAACTGAAAGTGATGGCGAGGCGAATACAAGACTAGAGAGTACAGATTACGGTGGTTTGTATGTGGAGCTTGGTGGAGAATAAAACAAGGAATGCAATCTAAATTCTAGTTATTGTAATATTAAGTAACAATCCAAACTAGAAGTTCTCTGCCTAGTGCTGATCACAGAATATGAATGAGATGTAAATCGATTATACACACACGCAAGGAAATTTTAGATTTGATGCAAACAAGGAGTATGATTGGGATGCAAGTGTTGCAATCAAACCCAACCAAAATTTTGCACCTAAACAAGGATAGCACACTGGTTGCACTACTTGATATGAAAACTTTCAGCACTTGTGCACATAAACCTACTGATCTTTCAACCTTTCTTTCTCAGTTTTTCTCTATTCTTTTTTTTTATTTTTCTTTCTTATCTTTTTTTTGACACACTTTTTTTTATAACTAAACACAAAGACCAGATTAAGACACTTACACAATTAAGATAAGAACAAAACACAACCGGTAGCTATAATAGGATCAAAGTTTACGCGAAGGACATGATATGAGTTTTTAGATTTTTTTTGTAGGGATTTTCAGATATATAAAGAGGCTCAAAGGACACGCAAAGGATAATGATCAGCAACTAAAACAAAGACTCTAATGAACTGAAACTTAACAAAACTCACTAAAATAACAGATTGAAACAAAGGGCTAAAGCAATGTATTTTTTAGGCTTTTTGGTGGATAGGAGGAAACAAAATATATAAGTAGCTAAGGGAAAGAAATCCTACCGTGGTAACGAAAGATTTGATACCAGATGATACGCTCAGGGGGTCCCGATCTTCACGACGTAGGATGATCACCGATAACTAGCTGAAGAACAGCCGGATAACTTGCTGCAAGCAGCGATAACTAGTGCAACCTGGCAAATAAAACTCGAAGCCAACCACCGTCTTTAACCGGCAACCTGAATCGAGGATTCGCCCAACCACACTCTCAAAGAACCAACCAACACAGCCTACAATCAATCGAGGAAACCTCGAAGGGAGTAGGAGCACCAATTGGGAGCGGATGAAGCCGCCGCTTCTGTAAATCCCGCAAAGGAAATCACAAGAGCAAAGGGGTAGAGATCTCTCTCAATATTTGTTAGCACACAGCTGAACAAAAGGGGGGTTTGTATTCCATTATCAAAAGTCTGAGATTACAATGAGTCTAGGAGGTATTTATACTAGTAACAGCCCTGCTAGATAGGTGGAAACTCGAAAAGAAAAATATAAGACGCACTATGTGAACGGGCCTCCTCCAGATGCCTTCCTGGAGAGTTTTCGCGTGGCTGCTGGTCTTCAGCGCAGTCTTCAGTGTTTTGGCAATAACTCTATCTTGGAAACTCCAAATGACATGCGGTTTGTTGGGTTGGAAAGTTAACTTGATAACCTTTCACACCATGTGCAGCATGTACCACGAAATATTGTAGATTGGTATAGTTTTGCATGGGAACTTGGACATCAGGCTGACTGCTGACTAGCTGACCAGTCTGTACTAAATCAGTCGAATCTCAACATTGGAGAATCCAAATCAAGTGAGAGAACTTGGGCTTGAAACTAGACTTGATAAGCTTTCCAACAAGTCCTCATGGGCCTTCATAGCTTTTGCGAGCAAAACGTTGTGACTGATTCTTTCTGATGGTTCTGTCACACGGGACTGGCTCGAACGTGATCCTCCTCTTTGGTTCACCCTTGGTGTCTTCTTGTCATCCTCCGTGGTGCACCTAAGCAATAGCAATGTGCACGACTTAGGCAGTATATAATTCTCATTAACATTAAAATGATTTTCAGAAAGTAGCGCGTGCACCTTTTGTTGTAGCTTCTTGGCTCGACTACGTGTAATTGGTCCATCAAAGACTTGGACTGGTGATGGTATAACTTGACTTGGAGGTTGTAACATGTTGTTGGTTGTCGTGGTCATATCAGCTTCCTCCCCGTACGTGTGGGATACCTTAGAGGTACTGCATCTAGAGCACAAGGACGAACCACACGAGAGGGACGACCCGCAAGTGGAGGGTGGATCTGACGGACGACCACGCAACTGCACGGCACTGCTACGACACGTTCGACTACATCGAGTCGCTTCCGCTGCACCTGCGCGTCTAGTGGTAATTCTGTAACCTGTAACTAGTAGTAGATCCTGGTTTATGAGGTCGAAAATTTTGATTTTATGGCTAGCGTAGCACCCTCATAAACCTACAAACCCCACCAGGTGGGCCCAAGGCCCCCTGCCACATCCACTTGCCTTCTTTGCACTTGTTTTTTTATGAAATTTGTACAAATTTCCTACATTCAAATACTTTTCCAAGTACAAGTGGAACTAGGTGAATTATAAAGCAAATTTGGTGCATGTGATGTGATTTTATCTTGCTTTTGGGTGGAATGTTGATGGTCTAACTCGGTGTTATTGGCCATCAATAGCCACGTTCGCTGAAAGCCATGGCCATCGGCTGCCGTCACTGGAGCTGGAAGCCGCCGCCGCAGGCCACCTTCGCTTGAAGCAGTTGTCACCGTCGCCGCTGCCGCTAGTGGAAGTCCGTTGAAGTCACTGCCGCAGGCCAACTCCACTCAAAGGTCTGACATCATGGCCAGAACCGAAAGCAGCAGCCGCCACTTTTTTTGGGGCTTAATAGGATCTGTGCCATTATAACTTCACCGTTTTTGAAGCACACTGTTATTATTAAAAACTATGCCAGTGCCATTATAATTCTTGTGAAAGCTAAAATATGCCATTATATACATATGTTGGTCCATGTGCAGGTGTACGGATAATTTTGTATTTTCGTATGGACCAAAATACCCCTCTCACTCTCACTTACAGGCGAGCCCAATGTGTCATCCCCTTCCTCTGTCCTCTCCCTAATCCTTTTCATGGACACAGCACGTGCATGGGACCTTGGTCGATTCGGCTGATGTAGGCCTCGCCAGCGGCGAGGAACTAGCCCATGACCTTCCCTGCCTTCACGCTCCTCCGTGCTCCTATTTTTCCTCTATATGTGCACAGCGAGGCTGCGGAGCCAGCGCAGCTGCCCGGTTGCACGGTCCCTAACGCCACGGTCAACCCTCGTGGTGTGTCTGCCTGACAGCCACTGGCCAGCTGGAGGCGCATCTCCCTAGCGGCGCGGACGTGCCGCAGGGGAGCACCGCTGGCCGAGCGCGTGCACGCTGCTGTGATGCCACCGAACGAGTAAGCGGTCGCTCCATGGCTGGCAAGCGCGCGCGAGTGGGCCACCAAATTGCCATCGGCGAGCACGCGGGGTGCTGCCGTGTCGGGCTAGTTGAGCTGCTGTCGGACGAGCGCGTGCGCGCTGCTGTGACGCCACATGACGGCGAGGCGGTCGCGCCATTGCCGGCGAGCGCGCACGCGGGCTCGAATGCCACCGCCGGGCTTGCATGTAGGTGGGCCACCGCCGACAAGCGTGTAGGTGGGCCACCGCGCCACTGCTGCACTATAGTCAGGCGAGCACGTGGCCGGCCGAGTCACACCCCGCTGCCAACGGTGACGGAAGACGAAGAAGACAAGAGAGAGAGAGGGGAGGGAGAATGTGTGGAAGGCTAACGAGTGGCCCCATGTGTCTGTGGATGTGAGAGAGAAAGAGGAAGAGGGCAATCATGTCCATATGGATAACGGACCGCTCCATACGTCTGACAGTGGGCCTAAAATCATCTCCAGACGTATATAATGGCGTATTTCTAACATCTTTATAGTTTCAATGGCACTGGCATAATTTCTTGAATAGTAATGATGTGTTTTAAAATCGGTGAAGTTATAATGGCATAAATCCAATTAATTAACTCATTTTTGGGGCAAAACAGAGTGTGAGTTTTTTTTAGGGTTGCGTGGGTGGATCGATAGAGGCATCCTGGGCTAGCTGTTTGCCAATTTCTGGGGCCAGCAGTGTTTTAGCCGCAGCTAAATAAAAGCCCATTTAGCGGCTCTCTCGAGCTAAACGCAGCTATTAGCGTCTAGGATTACTTAGTGCTAAAAGTTCATTCTCCTAGCTGTTATCTTCTCCAGAAGCTATCTCTAGTTATAGCTGTAGATTTAAAATCTTTGCTTATAGATAGCATCTATTTTGGTTGAGTAAACTGATCTTATAGTTTTCTTCTTATTTTTCGTAACACTAGATAAATATTACTTAGGTAACATTATAAAATTTCAACATCTAAATTAGGAGAAAAACGTATGACTATATCAGTTACCAATATGAATAATCTGCTAAACGACTACAATTACTAACCAGGGAGATCAAATTGTGTACAAACCAAAGACGAAAAATACACGGATTGGATTCCTCGCATCTAGGCCGATCGTCAGCCTGAGTACCTGCTGCTGGCCCTGATGTTGGTGATCGGTCTAGACCTGCTTGAGTTCAGGCGGACAAAGAAACGCGATATGTGATGATGGGAGTACGGAGCCGCGGAAGCCTTGCCTGCTTGAGCTTTTGTTGGCTGAGGCATTGGGAACTTGCATATCTGGGTTTGGGCGTCCGCCATGGGTGCCAGCCAAACCGCCTTGCTGTTGCTGAGGAAAGAGCCGCAGGAGAAAGAAGGCAACTGTGCTGCAACCGCTGCTGCCAAAATTCTCTCACAATTTATTCAATAATGATAAACAGCGGGCGTAACGCAACGCAACCAATTCTAGAAGTAGCAGCTGGCTGTAAAAGAGCTAACCACTCTATTTGGGGCGAGCGTTTATTTAGCTCTTCGACAGCCCATCGCGTTGCTCTGCACTTTTTTCTTGTCGAATCTATCTATCCGCTGTTCCATGTCCAGTTGTCCACCCATCTCCATCATTCATTAAAAAAAATCTCCATCATTCATTCATTCTGCATCCGATTGGCGCCTTCCATGGCCACCGCCACCCTCGCCGCTCCTCCTTTCTCCTTCTCCTCACGGCCGGCGCCAGCGCAGGCCCGGACGGCGAGGAGGAGGACAACGAGGCCCTTCCTTCGCCCCACTTGCGCCTACGCTCCGCAAGAGGGCCAGTCCCGCCGCTTCCACCGCCTGCCGTGCGGCCTCGACCTCGAGGTCATCGCGCAGTGCCCGCCGGCGGCGGGAGAGCGCACGCCCCTGGTGTTCGTGCACGGGAGCTTCCACGCGGCCTGGTGCTGGGCTGAGCACTGGCTTCCCTTCTTCTCGCGGGCCGGGTTCCCCTGCTACGCCCTCAGCCTACGCGCGCAGGTAAAATGACGAAATGCATCATTAGGTTGTGTTTTTCATCCTCAGAAAAATAGGTTGCGATACTCATAATTCAGTAGTAAAATGCAGCAGCTACAAATCCCTGGCTCTGGATTAGTCTATGTGTGTAGCATTTTATCTGAATATTTGAATCCTCTTGCGTTGGTCGGTGCATCGTGCATGTGACAGTTCTGCTGACCTGTTGCATCGCCCAGTTGCCAGTATCTGTTTGTAGACCATGTGACATTTGCAGCTTCGGTGACAACCTTTGCAGGGTGAAAGCAGTGTTCCACAGGAGGCAGTGGCAGGCACTCTTGAGGTAATTAGTTTTAAGCTTCAGTGCACTGTTTCAAATCGTCTCAACTGTTCTACATTTCCGTTACTTGATGCTGTTCTGTCAATTAATTCTTATTGCTGGTCCAGTACTCATTAATGTGTGACAAATGTATACTGGGTGTAACTTTGAATGCAACATACTTGCTCCCTCCGTTCTAAATTATAAGACATTTTAGCTTTTGTATGTAGATATGAGTTTTTGCTATGGACTTGGATATACACTATGTCTAGATATATAGCAAAAACAATGTATCTGAAAAAGCCAAAATATCTTATAATTTGGAATTGAGGGAGTATTAAGTATGGTTCTAGGTTGTTTACCACTTTAAACTGACTTGTCCCATTGTCATCATTTAGTGAACACTATAAATCTATAATTTGAAGAAATACAGTGAGAAATGTCAAGAATATACTATGAACGAAGTTTCAAGCACCGTCACATACTAACTCACATGACAATTAACATGTTTAAGCCAAAGATTGCGCTATAATACTTATACTTCACTCTGTAGAGCTGGCCCACTTCATTGTCTCACTAGACTTACCCCCAGTATCTTATTGACTTGCAGTAGACACATACTGGTGATATTGCTGATTTCATCCAGAAGGAGCTCCCCTTGCCACCTGTACTAATTGGACATTCATTCGGAGGCTTGATTGTGCAGCAATATACATCATGCTTGCAAGGCATAATCCCTCAAAGATTTCTTTGCATGTTTAACATGTTTATGTTCCATCTTAACTGAATTTGCATCATTCACAAGCTTAAAAGTTTCAGCTACATAGATCTGCTACTTCCAAAATCCCTTGCCAAATGGATTTCTTGCCTACTTATGTTTGGGGCCAAAACATCAAACTAATTGGAGATACTTTAGCATAGTGAGCAAATTTTATCTTGGGATGATTAGTCATAAAGTCAAATGCGGAGGGAACAACTGATGCTATTTCCCAGAGGATCTTAAGTTTCTTATTTGCCTATTTTCACTGTTTTCACTCATGAGTTGAGTTGTTCTGTCTAATTGGTCATTTGTTATATTTCACACATGCTAAGCGAAACAGGAATCATGGTTGTTGACTGATACGCATAAATATTGATGTACTGTCTGCTTCTTAGATTGTATATACCAATTGGATATGAGAGCTTGAAACCCGAAGGTTATACAGTATGCTATAAAATATACACAAACTGTGCCTCTATAATTGTCTGCGGATGACAAACACAAGTTAAACAGGATAAATCCAAGATACTTCACCTGCATTTCTACAAATCCTCTTCAGTCCTCTTCTATAATATCCCAAAGATGTGATTTGTTTTCATATGTGTTACAATGTTAGGTTACCTACAAAACGTAATATGTAATGATCAAGTCTCCTGTTTCAAATTATTCAGTTGTATAGTTAGAAGAGTAAAAAATATATTTTAAATATATTTTATTCCTCATCAACTGATAAGTACATCTTTTAGATCCAAAATATTTGCAACCAAAATCTGTCTGATGTAACTTTTTTTTTATTATTGGTTCAGCACTTCTGCATCCAAAGCTTGCTGGTGCTGTCCTTGTATGTTCTGTGCCTCCCTCAGGAAACAGGTCTTTCTCACATCCACTACTGCATATTTGCCATCTTTATTTGACTTTCGTCATCATGCAACTCCTTTGTATCATTTATCTACAGTGGGTTGGTATGGCGTTACCTTCTGACTAAACCAATAGCTGCAGTCAAGGTAAATGGATCTGCATTATTACACTTTTTTGTTGAGATCTATCACTTGGTTGTGTTGGAATTCTGCTGAGCTAACCTCATTTTGCAGTTGTTTCGTCTAGTATAAATAAATTGTTCCAACTTTTATTCTGTTTTAGACCTAAAAATACCAGTTGATCTCCATTATAAATGAGAAATGCCCATTCTTTTACCATTCTACAAATAATCATATTCCTTTAATTTTCTCGAATTCTATCTTGAATTATTATTTAAATGTTCTGAATTATCCACCCTTATATGTTGGTCAATTTTGTTTCCTTTTTCCTCAGTATTTTACATGTCCTTGTTGATAATTATTTCTCTTCATAGACAACATATTACTACTGGCATCATTAAGGTCACCCACAAACTGAAGCGATTACATGATTTGATGTGTTAATACACATGTACCAAACTAGAAATGAAGCCATAACATTTCTCTTCATGCTTATCTTTGCAAGGTTTCTGTTAATATTCATGTATCTACTTAGTTATGTAGTTTATGAACATATTTAAAATCTTAATAAACTTTCTATCAGGTGACTCTCAGCTTGGCTGCAAAAGCATATGCAAATTCATTGTCGCTCTGTAAGGAAACATTTTTCTCAGCACAAATGGATGATGAACTTGTGTTAAGGTAATGAGATGTTTGGCAGTTCATTTTGCACTCAAATATATTCTTTCGAAAATGAGGTTATAGTCTTTAGCACCATGAACTTGGCACCTATGGTACCTTGGATGCAACAGTACCTTCTGTTTCGTAATCAATGGGTGAGTGATTTATTCTGAATTGTGGTTATATCCTGCTTCCATGAGTCAATGACTCTTTGGACCATGCCACCTTTAATACCTATAGCTTTTTTTTGTGGACATCAATTCATGCTATTTTAGAGGAGTGGCCCATAGTAGTAGTGGTAATCCTAAGTGATAGTTGCAGTAGTAGTAGCTATCATAACTAGAGGGGTGTTCATAGTTTATTTTTGCATGAGGTGCTTCTCCTTCTGTTGTCATATTTCACCTTTGCTTCCACAAATCAATGATTTTATTATTTTTATGTATGAGAAATTGGACATGGAGAACTCATGGTGAACCTATTGTTTATGGATTGCATTCTCATTGTGTCTTCAGTCACAACATAACATACTGCATCACTGTCTTAAAGGTACCAAGCATTAATGAAGGAGAGCTCAAAATTGCCACTGTTTGACTTACGGAAGCTAAATGCATCATTGCCTGTACCTTCTGTGCCAGAAAGTACCACAGAAATTCTTGTCATGGGTGCAACAAATGATTTCATTGTTGTGAGTGAACCTCCCCTCAGCTCTCTCCCTCCACAATAAATTTACAATGTAACTAACCATTCTACTGACTTACCTGCAAGCATGGTGGTACACCTGCTTGACTGCTTTACTTTCCTGTATAATGTACATAAGAAACAATTTGTTTCCTTCCTTGTTAATCTGTTTATGTTCTGGAATTAGGATTCTGAAGGGCTTTATGAAACTTCAAGATTTTACGGAGTGCAACCAGTATGTGTGGAAGGTGTAGCTCATGACATGATGTTAGATTGCTCGTGGGATAAAGGAGCTGAAATAATCTTGACGTGGTTAGAGAAACTCACACCATGATTGGGATAATCTTGACGTGGTTTGACAATTTGGAGCCCTGGTTTTTCATGATTTTCTTTTGGTGGACATCTGTTGGTAGGGACTTTCTAGGTTGTGCTTGGAAGTTGCTTCCAGTATTATTGTTTTGATTGAAACGAAGTCCAGATTATCATTTCATTGTTTTGTTAGTGTTAATGCCTAATAGTGTTTAGTGAATACCATGGCTCTTATTCCCATGTTTTATGTGTGATAGCTCTTCCACAACAATAATGTATGTTTGCAAAACCAACATGTTTTTGAGGATAGATGTGCTTTTGCTCAAGCATAGAGCTTTCTTTCGGAAAAAAGTAGAGTGGAAGCATTTGAAATGTTGACTGTTTCTTCTTTCTTCCACGAAGGAATTACTTGGATAATGTTTCTATCGAGAGGTCCCAATACGAAATATGGGTTTTTGTACTACAATCTGCATATGAATGGGCGCTTTTTTTTTTGACAACAAAATGGGGACTTCTTTGGTTGCTCATTGCCACAGACTCTGGAATGTAGCTGCTACTTGGCATGATCTAGCATTAGTCAACTAAACAACTATGTGAAAGTGTGGTCTGACTGAGCTTATGCATGGCAAGATTAGGACAAACCAAATAGAGACAAAGTTCTTCAGCTTATGGTTTTGTTTGGTGCTCCATAACTGATCGCTTGCATTAGAGGTTCGAGCAATGTTTTTTGTTCCTGGATACCCACTGAAATTACTTATTTGTTATACTGAAGTAGAAAACAAAACAGAACTGTACAAAACCAGACTTATATAAAACTTTACAACAAATGCGTCAGACTTTAAAGAAATGACCTGACTGAGATTAAAAAAAAAACTGCTGAGCGAGCGTGAGGACTAATGGCACGGCACAAGGGCCGCCGAGCGAACATCAGATCGTCTGTTGTAGCCAAACTTCCAATATTGTGCACCAAATAAAACAGCCTTTAAACAATAACATTGGATGATGCGATGGCCTTGAACAAATGCTGCTGTGTCACTAGGAAATGCTCTACTTGGTGTTCTTGACTTGAGACTTCTAATTCATCTTAGGTTCTGCGATGCACCAGGTGTTCCTGACTTGCGACTTCTAATCACGGGGTGTTTGATTGGAGGAGTTAAAGTTTAATAAACACTGTAGTACTTTCGTCTTATTTGATAAAAAGTTTTCAATCTTAGACTAATTAGGCTTCATAGATTCGTCTCGTAAATTACTCCTAATATGTGCCGACATACCTGCAATTAGTCTATATTTAGTGTTTCATGCATTTAAGGGAACATTGATGTGACGGGAGTTAAACTCTCCTAGAAACCAAACAGACCCTTCGAAGCCCTCCCTGTAATTGCACCGCCCCTGCGCCGTGCCTCGCCTCAATTGACGCCTCTGACCTGTCACCACGATAGTATGACATTTCCCAATTGGTGCAATTGCACTGGTGCATTGTGAGTTTGTGACGCTGCCTAGTACAACCACCAGGCCAGTCAGGATCTCTTTGATTATAACAGGCAGCATTATAAGTAGAATTTTCAATGAAAAAGGAATTGCAAACCAATGACGCAACCAAAGGGTAGACCACAACCTTTTTTTTTTTTGAGGGGGGCCACAACCAAATTTGACGTCATTAAGACAGGAATGGGATCAGATATCACTTGTGAAATTCACAATGGTAACCAAGTACAAATCTTAGCACCCAACTTTTAGAGATCCTAGAGCATAAACCAAGAATGCTGGAGCATTATCTCGGCCAAACAGCCAATATAGTGATTCAACTAGAACTCCAATATGCCTAACAAGAGCTTTATCATGCTTCAGTCTGCTCCCTCAAACGACGGATCGTGCTCCTGACAGTGACCGCGCTAGCAGTGCTGCAAAAACACAACAGAATTATAATCATGCTTGACAAATTATGGTTTTGGAACACAAGATGCAAGTCAGCAAAGAATTACTTCATGGTATAAGCACCACCAGCCTTGACCTTCCCACAGTCCTTGCATCCCCAAATTCCAACTGCTTTCCTCTTCACAGCAAACTGGAAAGACAACACAGCAAATGTGGGACACTACAGTAACTAGTACTTCTTCACATCACTCTTAGAAACAAATTGCTCATCATGCCTAAATATCTTATAAACCATTCAAATATGAGAATAAACAAACAAATATATTTAAGAACGATTGCTTTTGTGCTCAAAATCAATCTGCAGCCTACAGTTCATAACATTCTAGTACTGGTGAGGATACATAAAGACAGCTTACAGTATAACAGATCAAAAACCAGAAAACTCTGGTGACATACCTTCCCACAGAACTCGCAGAAGTACTTGGAGTGCTGAGATACCTCCATCTTCTTGATTTGCTTACGCAAGCTAGCACCATACCTGGTTCCTGTAACATTGTAATTTGCAAGGTTAATTTCATACTTCAGGCTCACAAATTGGGAAATGACATATTTATTAAGCATGTACCATATTTGCCAACAATTCCGGCCTTCTTGGTGCGCTTCGTCTGCATAGGCATTATAAAAACATAATAAATTACACAGCTGCTCACTATAATTGTACAAGGCAATATTACCGGTAACTGTAAAACTGTAACTTCAAGACTAAAGTTAGTATCAATAATTCAGTATAAAAGATTGTACCAATCAGGTAGGTTAACAGTTAACACAAGAGAAAAAAATATAATTTCTTAAACATTAGATAAGTAAACCTTTAAAAACATACAGTTCAGCTAGTCGCTATTGAGTCTCCAATAGCAGCAAGAGAAAAACTACCCTATATACATCTAAATATAGGAATAACAACTAAAATCAACACAAGTGAAAAAAAAGTATTATAAGCCACTGACATATACATGAGGTATTCAAAGGCTAAACTTAGCACTGGATACTACTTTCATGTTTCATGCTGCCTGATGCAGCGCAGGGGCTTCAGATTATACAGCAAAGATGTCAGGTGACCAGGTTGGATTTATGAAAAAAAATATATATATTTTTCATCCAGTTTGGTGAACTAGTTGGTCTTTATACTAAATGTATTTTCCAATATGCTTGAACTTGCATAAGCACTCACGATGAAAACCAAACATAGAGCACACCTCAGAAAGCTGAAAAAAAATACTATGCCCATTCACATATACTTGTCATCATTGTGTGCGATTGGTCAAACATCATAATTAAAATCTACCAAATAAGATATCCTAAGCATCTAGGTTGGCGATGCTATATTGATACATCCAAATTTATGATAATAAGTATTTATAATATCAAAAAATTCTTACAGATACAATGTTGTAGCAAATGATCAAAACCAAATATTTGACACCATTGCAAAATCAAAAGTGACGTTAGGAGTCAGCTAACAAAATACTTCCTCCATTCCAAATTGTAAGACATTCCAACTTTTCTAGATACATAGATTTTGTTATGCAATTGAGTGGTAGAGTGTAGCGGAGATGCGTATGTTGCGTTGGTGTTGTGGGCACACAAGGAGGGATAGAGTACGGAACGACGATATTCGGGATAGGGTTGGGGTGGCACCAATTGAGGAGAAATTGATTCAACATCGGTTGAGATGGTTTGGACATGTCCAACGGAGGCCTCCTGAGGCGCCGGTGCGTAGTGGAGTTCTAAAGCGGGCCGATAATGTAAAGAGCGGTAGAGGTCGACCTAAATTAACTTGGGACGAGTCCGTTAAGAGAGATCTTAAGGAGTGGAATATCCCCAAGGATTTAGCTATGGACAGGAGCGCTTGGAGATTAGCAATCAACGTGCCTGAACCGTGACATCTTTTGTCTTGTGCCCTTTATGTCCCTTTATGTGTCTCCCTGTTTCTCGTCTCTTTTGGGTTTCATCTCTAGCCTACCCCAACTTGCTTGGGACAAAAGGCTATGTTGTTGTTGTTGTTGTTGTATAGATTTTGTTATGCACCTAGATATACATTATGTCTACATACATAGTACAAGCTGTCTCTAGAAAAGCCCAAACATCTTACAATTTGGAATGGAGGGAGTACACCAGCCTTCAACATGTTTCCATTTAACGTATGATCACCAATAGCATTTGAAGGGCTAAGCCTATCTAGGACTCAAATGTGGAGTACAAACAGGTTTTAGGCAAATAGTTTGCTTCCTACCCTTGGCGTAGCAGGTTTTGCTCACCTCACTATGGCAAACCTGAGGTAGCAACTGCTCCCAACCTACACTTCACAAAAGGCGTTGTGCAACGCTGAATTGCACGATCCAGGCTACTGACAGGCTAGCAAATTCCAACTACTTGCACGACCCTACCAACAGGCTAGCAATAAATTGCACTTTTAGCACAAGCTATTACAGAATTCTAGTGTTTCTGTCATGCTAACAATACCACCTCATTAGTTTCACATAGGCCTATTTGAGTACCCTAAGACCTTCAATTTCCATGGAAACACGACTGATCCGAAGCATGATTGCTGGCACGCCCCTATCCTGAAAACTAAAGTATGAAGCCTCCGAATTCATATCGAGCTGAAGCTGCTGGACTAGCAAGTCAAACAATAGGATCTCGCGCGACACATAATAACAAACGCCCAGAACTAGGCATCCACCGTGCGCAAATTCTTGGTCACGGGAAGAATGGGAGGAAGAGGAGAAGCGGCGTACCATCTCGGCGACGGGAGAGGAAGCGAGGTGCGGGGCGGTAGCGGCGGCGGCGGCGGCTGCAGCGGCGTGCGTGAGGGGAAGTTCGAGAAAGTGGCACGAGAGAAACTATATATAGGAGGTGCTAGGGTTTCGTGGAAGTATATGGATCGGGCCTCTGTACTGATATGGGCCGGGCCAAAATGGAGTATGACTGAGTACATAAGAAAAAGGTCATAAACTATAGCCATTCAAATTCAAATTATTAATTTTGAAGACGGTTTTGTCCCCTTTGAGTTAAAATTTTTCTTGAATCTTTAAAAATTTCAAAAATATCAAGAGATAAATTGGGATAGAAAAATGTAAACAAAATATTTCGCGCTCATGAAAACATATTTAGAAAATTCAAAAAAAAATAAATTTAGCTTGAGGCAAATGGAAAAGGTATCCATGAAAATCTAGAGTCCAAAACCATTCTAATCAATGTATAAACATTTGTTTAGAGCCGATGCATTCATGCTATGCATTTTTGCTAGTTGTGTAGTATATTTTTGTTGCAAAAAGTTTTCAATACATGTTTAGATATCAATTAGAAGGTTTTGGAATTTTTGGATATCTTTTACATTTTCCTAGAGCTAAATGTATTTTTTAAAAGCAACTAGAAACATCTTCATTGATATCTAAACATTTTTATTTGGATTTGTCATATCCGAATCTACTAAATCCGTTCCAAATTATAATTCGTTTGACTTTTTTGACCCAAAGTTTGACCACTCGTCATATTCAAAAATTTGTGCAAAATATCACTTCTTTTGTTGTGGCTTCTTTTATTAACAAAGGTTCTTCAAGAATGACTTAAATTTGACTATATTTGTATAAATTTTTTGAATAAGACGAGTGGTCAGACTTGGGGTAAAAAAGTCAAACGAATTATAATTTGGAACGGAGAGAGTATCTTTTTTGGTTTTTTAGGAAAATTAGAGATTTTTTCCGCGGTTTACAACCATTATCAAGTATTAACTAGCTTTCTTTAATAAAAAGGACAAAATGCCTTCAAAACCATTTCAAACTAAGGTAGGGAGGTGTTTTAGATGGTTTTGAGAGTTTAGGGGGATAAGATATCTGATTATGAAGTTTGATGAGGAAAATCAGACTACAATGACACTTCAAGGAGTAAGAATGCACTTTTTCCTGATTTCAAAGGCCAAAGCCTATGTGACCTTCATCAACTGTTGACACATGTTTTTATATCTCGGAGTAACAAAATCACAATATCCTACATCTCAAATTGTCTAATAGCGCACAAATGATACCTCTAGCTGGTTCTGATGGTGATTTTAGCCTACATAATGCCATGTCAACCACGAGATGTCAATTAGATTGCATTGAAAGTTTAAGAGATCAAATAGTCTTTAAAAACTTCTATGATATTTTTTTAAAAAAAGTCAACCATTTTTGAAAAGTTATGTAACTAATAAAAACATAAAAACCCAATTATTCTTAGAATCTTTTTAAGCTTATAGAAAAATATAAAACCAAACTTAGATTATTCTTAATAATAATACTCCGTCTTCTAGTGCCTAACTTGAAGTTATTTGAATCCTACAAGGAGCTTTGGTTTTTTATTATACTTGCCTCTCTAGGTTTTCGTGTGTTAAGGGGACGAGTTTTGGTTAAGGCATTGAAAAGGTGACATATTTATTCATATATATTTTTAAACTACGGATACTTGTTGACTATTCATGGGTAAAATTTTATACTCACATCTTACCCGCATCTCTATAACTACCCGATCCTCGTTTACCCGTGGATGAATTTTCTGCCCGTACTCACATTAGGTCTTCTTTGGATGCGCATGTATTCATCCCAATTCACATGTGTCGAAGTGAAATTAAACTAAGGGCGTGTTTGGATTCCGGCCACGCTCCGCCACGCTGCGTGTGTGGCGGCCACGACCTGTGGCGGTCGAATCGCTCGCCACGGCCTCGCCACGGTGACGCTGTAGTTATTGACAAGTGACAAGAGTAGACAGGAGCAAACGCCACGGCCACGCTACAGTATTGACAAGCGACAAGAGCATGAGCAAACGACCTGTGGCTGCCAAACACACAACAGAACCAAACGCTGCACAATGAATGATGGCGGGCCACCGATCTGGCGTGGTGGAGTGTGGCCGGAATCAAACACGCCCTAAATTCCATTCCATTCTGCTTATACACACGTGAATGGAGGTGGACACGTGCATCTGGTCCTTCATCGCCTACAAAACCGACGGTTAGATTGCCATTCCTAGCCCTAGCCGTGTGCACACCGCGCAGTGCCGCGGGGGCACCATATCCACTGCCCTCCAGGCCCTCCACCGCCGTGGCGAAATGCCGCTCCTCCCCTCCACCGCCGTTGCGCTGCCCCGCCTCCGCCTCCGCCTCCCACTCCCTCTCCACCACCGCCCCATCCCACTTCCCCTCCCGCTCCGCCACCACCACTCCTCGCCCCACCCGCGCCTCCTCCCCCTGGCGGCGTCCCTCCCGCCCCCACCTCCCGAGGAGCTGCTCCACACGCAGGCCACGGGTCTCGTCGCTGCCTCGCAGGCCAACTTCATGCGCGTCATCGTGGACGCCGCGGCCCCGGGGCTGGACCACCACCGCGGCTCCGACCTGCTCTGCGTCGTCCGCGC
This sequence comes from Saccharum hybrid cultivar R570, assembly GCA_038087645.1. Taxonomy (NCBI): domain Eukaryota; kingdom Viridiplantae; phylum Streptophyta; class Magnoliopsida; order Poales; family Poaceae; genus Saccharum; species Saccharum hybrid cultivar. The sequence goes on from JAQSUU010000520.1 coordinate 11,899,484, forward strand.
GCTGCTCAAGAAGATCCGCCGCCGCGTGCTCGTCGGTGACCGCGTCCTCGTCGGGGCGGTCGACTGGACCGACCGCCGCGGGATGATCGAGGATGTCTTCGAGCGGAGGTCCGAGGTGGCCGACCCACCCGTCGCTAATGTCGACCGCCTCGTCGTGCTCTTCTCGCTCGACCACCCGAAGCCCGAGCCGGCCACGCTCACCCGGTTCCTCGTCGAGGCCGAGTCCACAGGGATCCCGTTTGTGCTCGTCTTCAACAAGGTCGAGCTCGTCGACGAACAGGTAATGTGAACACCGCCCACTCCAATTGGTTGCTCGATTGCTATTCATCTCTGTATGAGCTGTAAATCAGATTCGCTGGATTGCAGTGCATTGTAGCTGAGATAAGATTATCAGAACTGTGGTTTGTGGATAAGGATTCTCTAATTCATTCCACAATTTGCTGTGAGTTACTAAACGAAGTGGGAACCGGAAAAAAAATGGTTTTGTAGAAAAAAAAATATGGCAAACCAATTTTTTTTCATGGAACAGGAAGGGCCAGTGCCATGGCAAACCAATTTCAATCCCAATAATCGGGGCCATTTAGGGTATAGTTGTTTTGGCTGCTCAGGAAAAATGGTTTACCATCAGGATTTACCTGTTATTCACACCAATAGTGCTATCAGTATTAACGGCCATAATTCAGGATTCCTTTTTACATCTTGAGATAAAAATGTCTATCAACCAAGATTAATTCCTGCTCGAAGGTGCTATTATTGGCACCTTTGTCGATCAAATAGTCAATAATGACACTAATGGTGCAAAAATTGGGCTCCATATAACTCATCCAGTTGCTCCACCTATACACTGTAAACATGTTTGGGGACATGCTCCTTTAGTTGCACAAAAGGTCACCTGGATTGTATGCAGTCGTGCTAAATGCTGAAACTATGCATTAACTTTGATGCTGTCATGGGTAAATACTTACTTCAAATGCAAGCACACCATCCTTTTACTTAAGTGTCCACTGTCAGAGACTTGGTACATAATACATACCCGAAGAAATGTGTATCGTTTTAAAAACCCTTCATCGATGATGGTGTCCTGTATTTGGGCTCACCTGGGGCTGGTAAAGCAAAACAAAAGCCGCCCTACTCATAAATTCATGTTTTTGTTCTCCTTGCCTGCCTGCCCGATATCGATATTCTAATCTGTACACATAGCATGTCTGTTTGCAATTGCTCACTTCTGCTGTTCTTCAAATTTGAATGTAAGATATGTAGTTATTGCATTTGTAGTATGCACTCTTTGGTGTTCTGTTTATGTTCTATGGTCGAGTGATATTATTTGCCTTTTAGCACTGCAGACAATAGCATACTGGAGAGATAGGTTGAAGAGTTGGGGTTATGATCCACTGTTTCTAAGTGTTGATAAGCAATCAGGATTTACTGCTCTTGAAGAGATGTTGCAAGGACAAACAACTGTAGTTGTTGGTCCAAGCGGCGTTGGGAAGTCCAGCCTGATCAATGCACTGAGGTGTAACCAGGACATATCAGAAGAAGATCCAATACATAAACTGGTTGAACAGGTGATAGTCATTTCATCATTTATTCCATTTTTTGATTAATTTTTTTTATCATTTCTGAAACTTTACTTTGCATTTATAATTCATTGAGAATTTCTTTGTTTTGTTTTGTTTTGTTTTGTTTTATTTTGTTTTGTTAGCATTTCTATAAAATCCCTCTTTCATCACATAACTTAATAGTTTAGTATGTAGTAAATGGCTTGTTAGCTTAATAGTGCATGAATTAGTTCATCCGATTTGGAACCGAGGACTAATTTTAACTTGGGAATTGATTGGTACTGTACTGTATCTGCAAGTTGATCTGGTTAGTTGCACAAGACTTGCCAAAGACGTGCACTGTGGTCTGTTGCATGTTCTTCGCTTTCTCAGGGCACCTTACAAACTGGATATCGCTTGTTTGATATCTTCTACTTCATTTTTTGCAAAGCTTCACAACTTTAGTGGTAGTAAAATCTAGAATTTGTCTTGATGTGGATACTGATTTATTTTTCTTGTGCTTATCATTCACCAGAATAGTAAATGGTTTGGTGAACAACGTGTTGGAACTGTGTCCAAGAAAAGTGGTAAAGGAAAGCACACAACACGGCATGTCTCATTGCTTCCTATAGCTGGCGGAGGCTTCCTTGCTGATACTCCTGGATTTAACCAGCCTAGTTTGATGAAAGTGACAAAAAAGAGTCTTGCAGAAACATTTCCTGAGGTTCGTTTTGACTATTTTTTTTTATCGTGTCCTGTTTATTAAATTCTTACTTGTAGTGTCTGCCTGCTCACTACATGACGCTGTTAAGGCTGTATTTCAGTTTATTATATCATTTTCTTACTAGTAATATCATTTGATACTCCAGATAAGAAAAGCGCTGAAAGAGAACGAGCCCACAAAATGCTTATTTAATGACTGTGTTCACCTGGGTGAGCATGGATGTGTTGTGAAAGGGGAGTGGGAAAGGTATCCATACTATCTCCAGATGCTTGATGAGATCAAAATTAGAGAAGAAATCCAGCTACGGACATTTGGAACAAAAAGAGAAGGTGATGTCAGGTATGCTACAAAGGCATAGCTTATGAGCATTATCTTGTATGGTAGAGCCTAGATGGTATAATATTCTCTCCTGTAGTCAGTCACATAGTTAACTTTGTAGATGTTGAAATTTAGTTTCCTAGAAATTTTACTTGCACAAGCAAATGTCCTGGTAACTTTGTAACAGATGTAACTTCTTTTACTTAACAAACTGGTATAACAGTACTAGTGCACTTAATTATTGTAAACAAAGAACCAGTTCTGGCACAACATACCAAGTGAATAAAACCTAGCATCAGGAAGTATTAATTTGTTCCTTCCATGATTAATAAAGCAATGTTGGTGTATGAAATCTGCCAAAGTTCTTAGGTGAGCTAATGTAATGTGTTTACCATATGATGATGATTCTGCGCATGCGATGCCTGTCTGAGCTATACTGTCCTGCCATGGTTGAATTTTATGGAGGGATGTTATTTTCCCAGCACCATACTCTTGTTAACCAGTTGTAGAAGAGATTCTGACAAAAAGGTTGACCATGTAGTCATTTTTTTTTGCATATGTCGCACATACGTTCCAGAAAATGTCTTGGTCTTTAGTACTGTATAATAATGCAGAGTCATAGTGACAATTCACTAACACCACATATACGAATGGTATTAGACTAAAGAAACGAAGTTTGTCATTTTTTTCTTGAGATTAGTTTCGTATACTTAGAGCTTCTACCCTTATGGATGCTAAATCTCAGGAGTCATATGTTCCGGATAATAAAGTGCATCCATCTTGATTCAGGTACAAAACAGGTGTCATGGGGGTGAAGCAAGCAGAGCCTCGTCTTGAACTCAAGAAGCACAGGAGGGTGTCTAGAAAGAAGATTAACCAATCAATTCTTGACGAAATTGAAGATGACCTCGATGATGACTACCGGTTTGACGTCAAGCAACGTACTAGGAAATGATAATCGTTTCTCTTCTCATCTGATGATCTAACGACTACACAAGTCTAATCACTGGCAGGGAGGAACCTTCGGGTGCTGTACATAGTTGGTTTTGTAGTGCGACCATGCCCTTCAGCACAGCAGTTATGCTGATCACTGTAAGTAGAAGCGCACTGGCCGAGACCCGAGAGGCCGTGGACGCTTGCACCTGACGTTTGACGTTGAACTGTGTTTCCTTGCGGCAGAACAGTAAGAAGTAAGATGGAAGTTTTTAGTTAGACTAAAAGTCTAAAACAGTCTCTCAACCTGTTCGACTGATGGTTTCCACGGCTGGTAAGCTGGCTGAAGCTGATTTGTTGTGAGAGAGTGTTGGTCGCAAGGAAAGTGTTAGTCGCACACTATCTATGATCTTTTGAAAATTTGATCCTCAAAATATAATAACTTTAAATGAATATTTGAGCTGTAAATGATTTTAAATAAAAAATCTTGTCAACTAGAAAGATGTGGATCTCATCAATCACTACAAATTTGGTATTGACTATGACAACATTTCATGTTCTTTGAAATTTTTAAAATTTTGAATTTTAAGAACCAAGAACTTGAAACATATATTTGGGGCTTAAAAGACTTTAGATAAAAAAAAACTTGTCTACTACAAAGTTCTATATCACATTGAGATCTAAAAATTTGGTATAGACTGTCAACATCATAGATCATTAAAAGATCTTTAAATTAAAATTTAAAACCAATAAATTAAATGAATTTTTGTTACTCTAAATGGTTTCAATATAAAAATTGGCCAACTATAAAGTAGTAGACCGCTTTGATCTCCATGATTTTAATATAAAGTTTGTCTTCATCTGACTCAATATGAATTAATTTTGATACAATATTTTAGACGGACCTTTTAAGACTACTGACTTTGTTAATCAGTCTCTAGAGACGGCATAATTAGAATGCCTGAGTCTGTTATTGCTATTTTCAAAGACACATCTTAAAATGTTTGTCTCTATTAACTGATCAATAGAGGTGAGTGTCCTAAGGCTAAATAGACGAGATGCGGTCTTTGTAAACCATTAAGAGTGGCATACGTTTGACTGATGGATGCGTTTGACAGCGAGAAATTTTCATGTTCTCATTAGGATCGCTTCCAAACACAACAAAGAGAATGTTCCGGGGAGAATCACCTAGAATTGATTCTCATTTTGGTTCTAGTCCAGAGAAACACTAAAAACCCTAATTTTTCTTTATTCTAGTTCTAGTTTTGAAAATCCAGCGGGCCACAGAGCTAGTCAAACGGCTTCACGAATTGATTCTGGTTCAGCAGTTAGACGTTTCTATAGAAAATTTAGATCTGAAACATTTTTTAGGAGAATATGGATTTCTATCGAACGGGAGCCTATCTCTGTTAATTAAGAATCTGTCTCCTAATTTTTTTATGCAGTAAAAGAGTCTTGAACCCACCACGTGTAACTAACTCACCGCTTAACGGCGACATTTTGACTCTTTCCAACGATGCTCTGTCCAACCTATGCTACATATAAGGTGTGTTTTGCCGTTACCTTAAGAGTGTGAGTTAGTCTACTGATCGAGGTGGCATGGTAAGTTGGTAACATGTCGAAAACGAAAACCATGAGCTATCGCTACCACCACAGGGACTTGTGCCTGCTTGGTTTACTTTTAAAATTTGTCATGTCAAAGATTTGGCAAGCTAAAAGTTAGACAAAAACAAATTAACAATAATTTTTTTTTGTCCAAAATTTGGCAAGCCAAATATAAGAGTTGGCAACTTTCGGTACCAAACTAAATACTAGCTAAAATCATAGCTTGCCAAAGATTTGGCATAACAAATTCTGGAAGCAAACCAATCAAGCCCGCTGATTCTCCTCAACATCAATAACAACACAGCTGCATCGTCGTGCGGTGCGGTCAGAGGTCCTTGATCGAGACACTTGGGGCATCTCCCATTCTGTAAGTCCAAGTTAGTTTAAATTAATTGTATAATTAGGTGTTCATATGGTTTTACTAGTGAAGATTTTTACGGGATCAAGTAACATAATTCTAGCATACAGTTAGTTTTGTAGTTTCACTGCGTTCTTAAGCAGTTAGGCATGTCCACTGTAAATAATCTCCGTGTGGAAGAACAGGCAATGTCAGAGCCTGTACCTGCCCCATAGCCTATGGTGCCTGTCCATCAGTTTACTCCCTGCTGCAAAAATTTATTGTCAGGCCTTGTTTAGTTCCTCTCCTAAATTTTTTCGCTCTGCCATATCAGATATTTGAACACATGCATGGAGTATTAAATGTAGACGAAAAAATAACTAATTAACAAATTGCGATAAATTTGCGAGACCAATTTTTTAAGCCTAATTAATCCATTATTCGACAATGTTGTGCTACAGTAAACATGTGCTAATGATAGATTAATTAGGCTTAATAAATTTATCTCGCGGTTTCCAGACAAGTTATGTAATTAGTTTTTTTTATTAGTATCCGAATACCCCTTCCGATATCCCATAAAACATCTGATGTGACACCCAAAATTTTTCACCCCACGAAAACACCCCCTTAGCCCAAACAATGCGGAATGCTACATGGAGACTAATCTGATGACTGTTGCCAGTTACGATAATCAAGCTCCGCTTGCCCAAACAAGGATTATCTTTGTTTTTTCCCTCTCACTCATGATTGAGGAAGCCAGGTAGGTAGAAGTCTATCAGCTGATAATATACTCACCGGTAAGGATGAAAACAAAACGGAAATATCTCGAACTGATCGTTTTCGTTTTCTATATTATGATTCTATTTTTAAACATAAAAAATTGTCAGTTTTAATTGGTTTCACAACCATTTTGAACCAATTTTTGTATTCTTTAATTGCTAAGATGTAGAAATGTACTGAACTAATCGCTTTCATTTTCTATTTCGTAAGTTCGTTTTCGACCATTTCCGATCGTTTTCATCCTTGCTCATTGGTATATGCTTTTTTCCCAAAAGAATATACTCCTATATGCGAACTACTACTACTACCGACTATGCGCCTGTCTGATCTACTACCATTTTTGAATTTGAAATAAAAAAAAGGAATCCGCGGGCTTGCCGCGGCTGCCAGCCAAGTGGCTCCTCCCCTGACCGTCCATATTTCCAAATTCCAAGCCCGCCTGCCGCCACAGCTAGCCGCCTGGCAGCCACCACTGCAGACGCGCCGGAGCGTGGTGTGCCCGTGCCCCGGGCGCCCCTCCACGAGCCTCGCTTGTGCTGGGTCAGAGCACTTCATGCACCCCTCCCCCCCCTTGCTCACTGTTTATTATGCAAGGCCCGTTGTTTAGTTTAGAAGCATCAACCCCAAGTTTAATATAAGTAATTAATGGAGCCGCTGAGAAGAAGATAAACAATGGCGCCAAATAAGTAATTCATATGTTCTTCCTCTTCTTAATATATGTGGCTCTCATTGTCCTTGGTGTATATTTGAAATGTTCGTTCGTTTCTGACTTTCTGGTAGGTGCCATTCAGGCAGGCTCCTTCCGAGAAACAAATTGTTTTTGTAATCTGATGAGATCATGCACCATGTCGTGTCTAATTTCTCCAGATTCCTTTTCCTTTTCGGTAACTGCCACCACTCCACAGTGTATTGTGCACCATGTACTGTTCCAGAACCTTCTTATCAAAAGTTCGATGAAGAGTGCCGCTTCTGCCCCCTGCATCTTCTCCAAGGAGGTATTCCTGTTTTGCTAATCTATTTTAGAGGATGCTATTGCTCAAATGAATTTTGGGGGTGCTGTGAGGGTGTTCAGTGATATGCTGAAAAGTGATGCCACTTCAGTTCGTTGAAAGGCTAATGACGCATGGCATGTTAAAAAAAGAGAGCCAGCTTCACATAATAAGTCGCTTTGACTTTTCTGGTAATTAAGCTTTGTAATGAAAAGATTATGTTCTATGTAATTAGCATGGAAAAGAATATAATCTTTGTAATATGGGCAGAATTGCTAATTAGCACAGAAATTAAGCTAACTAGAGAGAGGTAATTAAGCTAATCTTGTCATTAGGAGCGTCAACAACCAAAGATTTAGTAGTCAGATCTCCAAAAACCAGCATTTCTGTGCTACTTTCAAGTTCTATCATATTATTTTCATTACATCATTTGTAGTGACACAGTACTTCATCAGGTGTATACTTTTTATTTTGACTCGGTCGGAGGTGCATGCTTATATGATTAGGTGCTGTGATCAGAATCGATCGAGTGTGCGGTGATGATCACCTGCGCCCTACAAAAAATATGTCACCGCTGATGCGGCATGAATGATAACGTCCTTGCATCTTGATCCAACAATTTATACAAGTCTCAAAAATGCTGAGCCACTAGATTGAACAGTGACGACTCAGCAATGTTTCATGTCCAAAATCTCACCTTTTTTGTACTAGAGCACTACGCAGAGCCGCTAGATATGAACAGTGACGACTCAGCATTTTTATATAATCCATAACCTTTTATTAGACCTATAATCCATAACCTTTATGGTAAGGATAATATAATGTGCTGAGTGCTGACGATGGTAACGCTCTAACTAACACCATTATCAGGAAGCCCAATTCAGAATTTTAGAAGCATATGTCAAGCTGCACCTATTGACATGAAATAAGCAATACTTGCAATTGCAACCTATATTGATTCTCCAATATTTTTTCTGGTATACAACTTGTTGTATTTTGGCTTTTATTTGCTATAAATTTCTTTTCGTTCACTTGAAAACAGACTCCAAAATCCATCTAGGCGGTAGGCCAGTGAGAGTTTTGTTTTGTCATATATGGTTGTTCTCTTAAAGTGTTGGTAGATGGTGTGTTTATCAAGTGAAGTTGTTGGGCGGCTTTCAATGTGGCAATTTCAACCTCTTATTTCAATCTATTATGTGGCAAATCTAGTTTCTTCAACACTATATATGTTTGGTGATGAAGAATCGTAAGACTTTGTTTGTTAGGTTTCCAGCAGACGATGTTATTTCAATGAGTCTTAGATCTCGTTGCCAGTAACGAGTGATTTTTGCGATTTCTTTAAAGCTTTATATAGCAAGGATGATTTTGCTGGTGTGTTTTTCCCTTGCTATTGTTTTAGTGCAATTTTCAAGCTCTGGTGAGCATCGAACTATCAAAGTAAGAAGATGATTGGTTTGATCCATGATACTTTCTCTTTATAGAAAGGACAACTTTCATCACCATGCCAATTTCTTTCGACGAGATTATCTGTAAAACCAGCCAAATGAAAACTTTGGTCTTCAAAGAGATCTTAGCTTTCCCCACGCACCTCATGTTGGCACAAATGATTGTGTGCTGATTCAAAAGAAAAGCAAACAGGTTTTTCCTACCTACATTTAGCTTGATCCTTATGCTTGTTTAGACAAAAAAAAAGGTCAGGGTGACAACGATATTAGTGTAGTTTAGCTGCAGTTCTGTCTTGGCTTAGTGTGGCCTGTCTGCATAATGCCTTCTCAGCTTCCCTATGGTACACACATCAAGGACTAATAAATACAATTACTACCAACTCCAAAATGGTGTATATAGTGCAACTCTGCGAGCATCAGTGGTTATGGTTTCAGAGAGTCATCCTGGCATATACTGATCCAAGCTTAGGTCAGGGGAGTGGTCAAACAAAAAGAATCCTACAGATTACCTACCAAATCATAATCATTAGTCTTTTAACATGAGGAGTGACGTTCATCTCTAGGATTTCTTTGACCATTTTATCACTTTGCCTCCGTTTCAAAAAAAAAATCACATCGCCAAGTAGCATATGATTCCTTTTGAGGTAACCCTGTCGTTATAACTCACTGTGATAGTTCGTTGAGACGTACCCTTTTCAGTAAATTTTTCTCTGCTCATAGGGGACGAAATTTTATAGTATTAATTAATATAGGTAGGGAATTAGTACGGTTGGGGTTTCATGGCCCAGTTTCTGATGCGTCCATATTTTAAAAACAATGCAGAAGAGTTTCATCCCCATGAAACTATCTCTATACCCATAAAACTTTTATCAGCTCTCTTCATCAATATGATATCACATCAACATATTTAATACCCATGAAACTCTGATAAAACCCCATTTAGACGTCAAACGTGACAAGTGGGGAAACCAAGTCTCCTAGCAGATTTAACCGTGCTTGTATAAAGGAAGCAACTCTACTGGATGTGTACGACTTAGCTTAAGGACAACGGAATATTAATTCATTGATTGATTGGTGCCTTATCATGTGTTCGGAATCATTGAAATCTACAAGGATGCATAGACTTCAGTTTAATATCAAGCATAAGGATATCCAGTGAATCACTACTCCCTCCACTCCAATAGTCAATTTTAGCTTTTATACTAAGTTAAATTTTCCCTAACTCTAACAATATTTTAGAAAACAAATTCTATTAACATCTACAAGTCGAAATAAATACACTAAAATATGTTTCATGAAAAAATTAGCAAACTAATTTATTATTATAAACGTTGATGCCTTTTTTCTCTAAATTCAGTCAAAATTAGAAAAGTTTGACTTCACAAAAAGATAAAATAAACTATAATTTTGAGTAGTATATTTTACTAAAATAATAAATGGATGTCCTCTCAAATATTCAAGCACACTAATGGATTCAGGCGATTTGCCGAGCACCTATTGCACTCGGCAAAGCCTTTGCCGAGTACAGCACTCGGCAAAGACCCTCCGGCAAAAAATACGTCGGCAAAGAAATCTTTGCCAAGTGTCTTTTATCGGGTTGCCGAGTGCAATCTCGGCACTCGGCAAAGAAAAGTGGCCATCACGGCGCCGGTCTGTTAGCGCATGCTTTGCCAAGTGCCATGTCAGAGGCACTTGGCAAAGATTTTTTTTATTTTTTTTAAAAAAATCTTTGCCGAGTGCAATTTCTGGTGGCACTCGGCAACGATTTTTTTTTTATTTTTATAATTTCTTTGCTGAGTGCCCCCAAACAGGACACTCGGCAAAGATTTTTAAAAAAAATTCATAATTTCTTTATCGAGTGCCCTGTTGGAGGCACTCGGCAAAGAATTTTTTCTGGAAAATCTTTGCCGAGTGCCCTGGCCCTAGCACTCGGCAAGGAATTTTTCAACTGCAGAATTCCCAGCTTTGCCGAGTGCCAGGGTCAGGGCACTCGGCAAAGAGGCCAATTTTTTTAATTCTATATTCACAAACACAACATATAAGAGATATATTTCACATCTGTGACATCACAAACACAATATAGCACATATATATCACATCCATCTCATCACAAACTCAAAACCACATATATATCACATCGCGAGCACACAATATCTCGCATACACCACATCACAAGCATAATAGGTCCACAGACATCTCCACATGTCGGTAGTTGATCACAGTGCATCACATGTCCATCAAGTGGTGAAAAAGAGAAACAAACTAGAGGTGGGGAGAAAACCGAATGCCTGGTGAAGGAAAAGCGCCGCCGTCGCCTGCTTGCGCCTGAGATGGGTTATTCGAACTCGCCGACGGAGGCTGCATAAAGGATAAGAGATTGCATCTGTTAGAGTGGTCATCTAATGAAAGCACTAGTCAAAGCAATTTGGTTTCATACTTACTAGACTAGCTATAACTGGCGGCGATGGAGCGAACTGCGGCACAGCTACACCGTTCACTTGCCCAAAGTTCTGCAGGAACGCCGTAATCTCCGCCAGCTGCTTGGCCTGTCTTTCCCGCTCGGCCCGCTCTGCCTGTCTTTCCTACTCGGCCTACTCGGTCCTCGTCGCTAGGTCCCGCAGCTCCTGAGCCATCCTCTCGTTCTCGGCCTGCAACATTTCAATAGAATGTTTTAGTAATGCAAAGGTAACTAAGTTATGTAAATAGTAATGTATGAAGAGTTATATATATATCTCTGTGTGTGTCTAACCTGGAGTGCGTCGACCCGCTGCTGTGAAGGGGACGGCCGTTCGCGTATGGCCGGGCCTCCGCTCGGGGTCTGTGCTCGAATCTGGGAGACGGAGGGAATCTCGCTGGGCTCGAGGGTGCCATCGCCAATCCAGTACCGCCCATGCTTCTTGTCTTGTCCGAGCCTCATGACCATCATCCCATCAATGTCGTCGATGCTCGGATCCCAGTCTGCCCCATGGACCGACCTTACCTCCGACGCGTACGAACTGATGCGGGTGTGGACGCTCGGGTTGCTGTAGGACTCGGGCAGGTCACCCGGGGTGAAGGTGACATCGGACATCGCCTTACCCTTGCGGGCCAAACCATATGCCATAAAATTGGAGATGGACTGGCCACCATGTGACGCCGACTATGAGAAAGACAATAAGATGGTTAGAAGAAACATGCAGAATGGAGCGTCAGAATACTAAAAATTCACGTACCCATGCTTGCTTGTACGCGGCGAGGCTGCGGCTGCCTTGATGGTGTGTGGGGCCTGTCGCTGCCATACGCCGCTCCTACCCCGCCTCGTGGTCCTAGATATAACCCTCCGTGAACCACTTGTCCACGATCATCTCCCAGCAGTCCCGATACGACTCGCACCACCATGGAATCATCTACATGTCATAAAAAATTTGAGATGTGAGAAGACCAAATTAAAGCTACTTAATGTCAAAATGAATCAGTATTATTCTTCTTCATTTACCTCAAGGTACTATTCTTGGGTCAGCGTCCTCTGTCTTGCCTATGTCTTGGTGATCTTCTCACCAAGGTGTGTGGCGTAGTACTTGACGATGCAAGTGAGGCGCTCCTCGTAGTGCATGTCGGTGATTCGTTTCCTGGCACTTTTCACCATCACCTTCTCCGCCCTGTCCTCCTGTCCCTCTTCACATCTAAAAAAGTTTGCAGACAAACACAATGTATCAATTCATTATGTCAAAAAAGTCAAATGAATGCGATGTATTGATCAAAGTTGTGCGAGCGAGACTTACCTAGAACTCTCTCCTCACCCGCTCCTGCTTATCTCCACATGCGTCGGGGGCATCTTTGTAGTGGTCCCACGATTTGGCCGGCTCAGTGTTCCCCTTGTGCGTGACAATGCCGGGGTAAAAGTGCCTGCACACAAGACCCATGATGTGGTTGGGGTTGCGTGAGTCCCCAGGTGACACAACCAGCCACTGCCTGCACAAGTCATTAACAAACATTATTAGTTTCTCTAATAATTTTCAACATGTTATATGAAGTAGCTATGATAAAATCTAAAGTTACTTACCTGTCCCCCTGGGGCAGATCACTAGGCGTAGGGGAGGAAGCAGAGGCCCAGGGAGTTTCGAGGGACCTCGCAAGTACGGCCTGGCCACAACAGAGGAGTCCAAACCAGCTGTGCCTCCAGCCTCACTGCCCTGCTGTGCCTCATCTCCCTGGTCATCCGTCTGCTAAAGCAGCTCCTCCTCGTCTGAGGAATCTAGGGTACGGCGCTCCTCCTCCGGCACGTCACGCGGCCCGACTAGAGGAGGCCGGCCCATCCTGCTACCGCTGCCGCTACCGCTGCTCCTGGCCCTCTGCCTCCTCGCTTCCGACGACCCCTCTTCTACATCCGCATCTGCATCGCATGCCCTCATGAACCTCGAGTTCATGTTCCTTGGTCCATGACTGCCCGCCATCTTTGTTCAATCACCTGCAATTAAAAAGAAACAAACAAGACATATTAGTACATGTGTCAAAAATAGATGCTAAATAAATAAACAAAACACGATTACAAAATAACATAGTATTACATGTATTAGAAGTAATCATCATTATTGGGATTATCTGGATCATATGTCTCATCATCACTATCAAAATTGTCCAAATAAACAACATTGTCCGAAGGTTCAATGTTGCCTTCATCGTCATCATCTAAATGTAATCGCTCAAGCATTTCTATGTCCTTGGCATTTTGCACCTCATCTCCTTCTTCCTCGTCATCGACCCTTTCATTGTCTACTTCGATTCTGATCGCCTCGGTTAAGTCTATCACCAACCTCCCTAGTAGCCTATCTTCTAGATAGAACTCTCCTTCATATGTGTTTGGGTTGAAGTTGTAATCTTCATCGTTTGGGACAGCTAGTCTACCATGTGGCGATACCTGATGCACAATAGCCCAACCCTTAAGAGCCTTGTTGCCTTGGCACGCGTATGGCAAATAATAAACCTACACGGCCTGGTGAGCCACAATAAAGACATCTTTTCCTTGATAGATGAAATCTTGTCGAATCTCGACTTGACCAATATTAGGGCTCCGTTTCGTTAGTCGAGGATTGAACCAATGGCATTTGAACATGACGAGATGAAGAGGTTTCAAACCATAAAATGAAAGTTCATAGATTTCTTCGATTATGCCATGATACTCAAGGCCATCAGTGCCAGGAGTACAAACTCCGATGTTTGTGGTTTTTTGATGGGGTCGAGCTCGCTCATAGCTTGTTGTGTGAAAGCGATATCCATTCACATCATAACCTGAATAAGCTTTCACCTTATTGTCGAAGCCATTTGCAACTTGTCTCAACTCCTCAGTCATAGTTGCATCGGTTTGGGCCTGCAAGTGCAAGAATGAAAGATTTCCAGACTAAGTACGCGAAACTCGGAATCTCGAACTAGGTACGAGGTAAATTGGACAATACCTTCATTTTGAACCAAGAAATGAAATCAGGCCTCCCTGCTCCCGGACCCTGTGAAAGAAGGGTATCAGTTTGCCATGGGGAAGGACCCCTTGGTTGATGCCAGGATACATGAATAAATTCCTTGTGCAAACAAGAAAGAATCAGTTGGATGTAGAATAGCGACGGCATATTGAAACAAGTTCGTTGAGAACTTACTCAATGAACGGCTTCACCTCGGTTAGGTTCTGCAACACATATAGCATGATACTGCACCACTCTTGATTATCCAACCTCTTATTGGTCGATCCACTTGCGCTTCCGAGTTGCCCTTGGAAAAGGCTAAGGTTGGATTCATTCTCGTCAGCATTGTAGCGAGGGAGTGGATTATGCACGCTAGGAAGGTTTGTTGTGTAGTATAGTTGTGTAAAGTTTGTCACCTCCTCCAGAATGGAAGCCTCTATAATAGAAGCCTCAATTTTGGCTTTATTTCTATATTTTTTTTTGCGAACGGCCTTCAGACATCTCTCGATTGGATAGCACCAACGGGCCTGCACGGCTCCCCCATATGTGCCTCATACGGGAGGTGCACAATCAAATGCTGCATCGACAAGAAGCTGGGTGGAAAGATCTTCTCCAACTTACAAAGCAACTCAGGCGCCACTTTCTCCAAGTTTGCAACCATGGTCCGAGATAGCACCTTGGCACAAAGTTAGCGGAAGAAATAGCTCAACTCTGCAAGCACTAGCCAGACATGCTTAGGAACATAGCCTCGTACCATCGCCGGAAGAAAGCCACTCAATCCATACGTGGTAGTCATGACTCTTCATCCTATTAACTCGCATAGTGCCTAAGTTCACTCCCCTACTCAGGTCCACTGCATACCCATCAGGGAACATTAACGCCTGGATCCATCATAGTACTTCCCTCTTTTGTTCGGGTTTCAAGATGAAATCGGCCTTAGGCCTTTTTCAGTTCTTGCCGTTTGCAGGAGATCGCATCTCTTGCTGTGGTCTATTGCACAACGTCGCCAGGTCCACTCTAGCCTTAGGGTTGTCCTTAGACTTGTTAGTGTCCATGAGTGTTGCCCAAAGTGTCTCTCGATATTCTTTTCAGTGTGCATTACATCAATGTTATGGGGCAGTAGGAGGTCATCGAAATAGGGGAGCCTCGTCAAGCCAGACTTATGAGTCCACATGTGTTGCTCACCATATCCCACAAAACCACCTTCTTCATTGGGCACGAGAGCATCTATCTGAGCAAGAACCTCAACACCTGTCTTCAAGTGCGGTCTAGGGTCCATGACTGCGACACCTTTCCTAAAGTTCTTGGTGTCTTGTCGGAATGGATGGTTGGAATCTAGGAATTGACGATGTTGATCGAACGATGAATACTTGCCACCCTTCTTCAACCAAATGAAGCTCACAGCTTCCTGGCATATTGGGCACGGGAACTTCCCCTGAACACACCAGGCACAGAATAACCCATACGCCAGGAAGTCATGCATGGAATATTGGTACCAGATGTACATTTTGAAGCTTTCTTTGTAGCTCGGTCGTATGTCCATACCCCTTCATTCCAAGCTTTGATCAATTCATCAATCACAGGCTCCATGAACACACCCATATTCTTCCCTGGGTGTCCAGGAATTATCAACATCAAGATCACGTTATGTCATTGAAAGGCGACGCCAGGGGGTAGATTGAGGGGGATAACAAACATAGGCCAACATGTGTAAGGGGCAGCCATGATGCCATAAGGATTGAACCCATCTGTTGCCAGGGTGACACATACATTACGAGCCTCATCGGATTTCAGACGATGCTTGTCATTAAAGCTGGTCCATGCTTCACCATTAGATGGATGTACCATCTTGTCAAGATTGTATCGTTTGCCATTCTTGTGCCACGTCATCTGTTTCATGGTTTCCTCGGTCATGAATAGCCTTTGAAGCCTCGGCACGAAAGGAAGGTGTCGTAAGACTCGGGCGGGTATCTTAAGCTACCTCTTCTGGCCACCACCATCACCAGACTCTACCTCCAGGAACCTGGAGGCTTTACACTTCGAACAGTACTTTGCCTCCTTGTGTTCTTTCCAAAATAGGACACACCCGTTCGGACAAGCATGTATCTGCTCATACTTTAAGGAGCTTATGTGCCTCATACATGGTCTTCGCCAACATGGGGTCCTTTGGAAGCAGGGTGCCAACCACGGCCAACACCTTATCAAAGCCTTCTCGACTCATGTTCAAATCGGATTTCAACCCCATCAAGCGACTAATGGCATCCAGCTGAGAGACTTTAGAATGAGCGTGAAGGGGTTTCACCGCCGATGCCATCATGTACTTGAACGCATCTATGGCTACCTACATCTCCACCTCCTCACGTCCTTCAGCAAACTATGCTTGGTGAACGTCATCTACCATGTCTGCTACCCTAGCATCAGCATCGAAAGCCTCGACGTGTTGTCTCACCACCTCCTCTCTCATACGATTGGCTTCACCATGGTGGACCCACCGGGTGTAGTTCGGCGTAAACCCATTCTTGTGCAGATGTATACCCAAGACTTCCTGGCCTTGCATTCTCCTACTAACACACTTGCTGCAGGGACACAAAGCCATTTTTGGGTATTTAGGGGCCTTGCCAAATGCACACTTCAAGAAACGATCGGTCTTGTTCATCCATTCAATGCTGGCATCACCCTGACTTGTCCGGCCCATGTACATCCACTGACGGTCCTCCATCCTCTAGCATATATAACATCTCCACAGGTGACCATCAATTGCATCTACGCAGTGTCCCTACTCTCTAATAGGTGAGGATAGGTCCTAATCCCACCTGCGGATGCGTAGATGAGGTTAGTTTCCATGCTCCGCTCCTATCTAAGATAGAATTTCGGCAGCACCTCCCCGCTGTTTCTCGATACACGTCCTGTAAGGGAGAGTGTGTATCCGAAGAACAACAGGGGGTGATGTTGAAACACCGTCTCAGACTGAAAGCGGCCATGGAAATTAACCCATCTACGCATCCGCAGGCTGTCCAAAAAACATGGACAATCCGAAATAGATACGGTCGCAGATATGCAAAGATCTTCATACCTCCAGCTGTATCTCTTTCTGACGGGAGACGCCTAACTAGGTTACATGACCAAAGACCACATACAGATAGAAGGGTTATACCTAGGGTGCCGGTGAGGTTAGGGTAGCGAGCGGTGGAGAGTCGGTGCAGTGGCGAGTCGACGTGGTGCAGGAAGACCCGCAGCGCCGACAAAGACGATCGGGATCGCCGAGTCCCTCCCACAGGTCCTCCTCCTACAAAAAAGGGCAAAAATGATTAGTGTTGACTCAAAATTTCAGCAGCACCTCCCCTGCACGGGGAGGTTCCCAAAACCTACAAAAAAACATGGCACAAAGGCCAACAACCACATATATACCAAACATGGACACAAAGGCCAACAACCACCAATATATCAAGAGGAGCCATGTACTTTAGTTCTCTTTCCATGCAGATGAAAGTATTGAAGTAGTACAACAACAATTACTACTAACCCTATGCGGTAGAACCGCCTAATCTAATGCCTCCCAAGAGTACTCGTCTTCCGTTAGACCCTAAGTACCCAAAGGAGAACACTAAACTATGCGATTCTGTCAAGCACACCGCAAGAAGGAACTTGAAGATCCATATTTTTACATCAGGATCACAAATGAGAGAGTAAGGCTTATAACAACCTTGCCATTTCTTACATCACTTTTAGTACAACATCAAGGTGATTCATTATTTGATTATAACAGCAGAATAAAAATGTTATCAAAGTTCAGCAGAAATGAAACCATTTAATGATAAGTTAAACACTAACATGATGAACTTTTGTAACCATGAAATGATAACAAGTTGCCAGCATTTTCTTTGTAAAACATTTGTGAGAGTTTTAATAAATAAACTCTACTCCGCATCGTAAAGGAAATCTTCGCTGAGCCCACCAGGAGGTTTCCACACTCAAGTGTCAGCTTATCAGCATCTGTCACCTGTAGTAGGGTAGAACAAACCTTGAGTACTCAATTGTACTCCGCAAGACTTACCCATCAGGAGAAAAGAAAAGGACTTCAAGGATTATGCAAGGCTTTTCTAGCTTGTGGGTTTATTGCATTTGCAAGAAGCATTACTAAATGTGCATCCTTATATTTCTTTTTATTAGCAGTTATCATTAGTTCATTAACCAACCATTCTAAGTAAGCACCAAGGCTACTTTCAAGCAGGTGGTAAGCAATTAGAACCATTTTACCAACTTTCATAGTTCTTGCTACGATGCCATATTATAGTCATGTCGGACCACCAAATTGACGGCGATTCGTGAATCAATGTGCCCAGCTGGGTGCCCCAAAAACACATGCCTTGCTTGTACCCCGGGCACAAGCAAGACCAACCCATTCCACTCCTGTCAAGGGGTCTAGGTCCCCATCCAAGCTCGGACTCTAAGCCCCCAACACTGCAGGCCCGGCCTCAGTATGGTGCTTAGACCTCCTCAACCCAATATATATAACCACCCTAAAAGCTGGTCTGAAAAGAGCCGAAACCCATGACAAGAGAGAAACAAGTCTTCCCGCCCCCATAAGCAAGTATATGCTCGGGACAAGTAGGTCTGTGACCTGGCTATCAAATCCAATGCAACGAACGATCCTTAATCGACATAGGTGGAACAAATGCAACCAGAGCCCCGCTCTGTTGCCCAACCAAGTACAAGTCCATCCAACCCGTTCTGCCCAGTCTCTAATTATTACTCATATACATTCCAGGTGATAGTAATATCATAATAATAATAATATATTTCCTATCTCTCACGAGTGACATGTAATCACTTGACTTCTACCGGAATCCTATAGTATAGCACGCTACACGATCCTATCATACTAGTGAGACTCATAGGATAAGGATTTATATATGCAAGTGGGTTTCATTCAACTCCTTTAAACTTAATGCACAAGCATAAATTAAAGTGCAGAATAATAGGGGTTATGCACTGGGACTTGCCTAGGTAAAAATATAACTAAGTTAGCATTCCGTCATGGCAGCATGATCCTTCGGACACCATCCTTCCGTCTACTCTAGATGACTTTGCGATCCATCACCGTTCCTATTGTGATATCCGCGGATACAACGCATAGATGTAAGTAATCAACGATAGTCGCAACTTAGATACGCTTTTCGTCTCTCACGCAAACAAGCTTAACTGCTAACGTTCTGAGCCGCATATCCATGCTACCCGCAATGCGCTAAAACTCCGACAAATATTTTAGTTATACCAACCAATATATTGCTTTAGTTATTTCATTGATTTAGCGTATATATTCCAACTAGGGCGCATTAACTATTCTAACAAACTAAGCATCCTCGAGTTACAAAACTATAGTGGGTTCTTAATGATGCCAGGAACCTATAGTGAAATTTCTGGAATTTTAGATGGTATAGATTATCCTTGGAATTTCGTACAAGTTCATGCTTTAGAAATGTCAAGCACCTCAGATTAATTAACAAACTTTTGCAAACCTTATAAGACTATGTGAACAATTTATACCCGTAGATAGATCCTGATTTTAGGAACCTAGCAAAACTTGTTTCACAATTTTAGGATTCCTACACATTTCTCTATTGCATTTACAATTTAGCTTAGTAACTAATTTAGAAAAGCATTAGAAAATAACAGGGCCAGCAACAGTCGAACCAGCCCAACAGCGCGACGTGGTCCGCGCGAAAACGGCAATGCGCCATTAGGCCGGCCCACCAGTGGCCCAAAGATTCGGCCCAAGGCGAAAACCACCCGGGGGGGTCAGCTCTTTTGCAAAAGCAACCCTAGCGCCATGGGTTATTACTCGACACAACCCCACACTATTTCACCAGAGACAAACATTTCACCTACCACCCTAAACTAAGTTGTCTTCGCAACGAGCCGGTCCCCGCTTCCCCCCTGCGCACGCCGGCGCAGCCCCAGCCGGCACGATGCACCTACGCGGCCAATCGAGCAAAGAACAAGTCCAACGAGCAGGCCGACGAGCACCTCGGAGCTTAGGCGAAACCCTAGGCATTGATTTGGCGGCCAACGGGGCACCACCGTGATTTGGCCACGTGTAAGGTCTTGATGGCTAGAGGGGGGTGAATAGCCTTTTACAATTTTCTACAAAGACAAGCTAAACAAGTTTATCAATATAACAAATAGCGAGATGCGAGTTTTGCTTAGCCTACGGGGTGTTTGCAAGCCACCTATCCAATTCACAATTCTAGTATTTGCACTCAACCGCACAAGTCAAACCGAGAAGGTGGTACAACTACAACTAGCAAGCTACACAAAGGAGCTACTAAAGCAAAGCAAACTAGCTAGCAAAGATAACTAAGAAAGTAATGCGGAGTTGAGTTGCAAGAGTTTCACCGAGGGGCGAAGTAATGAGCCAACCAATATGATCAACAATGAATACCAAGATAACCAAACACCGGCATCAATCAATCACAATATGAAAGTGATGACACAAAGATTTATCCCGAGGTTCACGTGCTTGCCAGCACGCTAGTCCCCGTTGTGTCCCTCTTCACCACGTGGTTCGGTGGCTAATCGGTCTCACACCGAGCCTCTCAAAAGGCGCCACAAGAACCTACCAAATGGCAAAAGGTTCAATGACACAAGCAATTCACTAACGTTGCCTTTAGCGCTTCACCGAGGTAGGCACAAACCCCTCACAATCATCGGAGGTGGCCAAGAACAATCACCAACTCTTGCCAACGCCTCCAAGCTGCTCCAAGCTATCTAGGTGGCGGCAACCACCAAGAGAAACAAGAATCCTGCAGCAAATCAACCACCAAGTGCCAACTAGATGCAATCTCACAACGCAAATGCACTTGGATCACTCAATCTCACTTCGAATATGCAAAGAAGCAAGAGAGATGAGTGGGAGGGGAGTTGCTTAGCTCAAAGTGCTCACAAGTATGTCAAATGTTCGAGAGAGGGAGCCTTGAGCCGGCCAACGAGTATTTATAGACGTACCCCTTCGAATAGAGCCGTTAGAAACTTAAGCAGCCGAAATCGCGTTGACCGGACGCGCTGGTCCAACTGACCGGACGTGCCGGTCGCCTAACGGCTAACTCGTGAAGTACTGACTGGACGCGCTGGTCCAACTGACCGGACGCGCCGGTTGCACAACGGCTAACTGCGAAGCAATGACCGGACGCGCTGGTCGCGCAGACCGGACGCGCTGGGAACGACCGGACGCGCTGGTCCCGTGAGTGACCGGACGCGCTGGTCGCCTGAGCAGCGCTCAACGAAACAATGACCGGACGCACTGAAGAAACATGACCGAACGCGACAGTGCCAGCGTCCGGTTAGAGTCCAGTAAGCTCCCTAAATGACCGGACGTGTCCGATCGTTAGTGACCGGACGCGCTGCGTGTCCGATCATCAAGCTAAAACACGCGCAGACACTAAACACTGACCGGACGCGTCCGGTCATGCAAAGACCGCGTCCGGTTCAGCGTCCGGTCACCTCTGTGACCTCCGTTCGCCTCCGTTTCTTTTCCGACTTCTGGCATAGTGGAAAATAGGCATTTCATTTCCTCGAAAACGCCTCTCTACCGCTCAAACTCCACCGCCTTCGCAAATGTGCTAACACCACCAAGTGATCACGTCATGTGCGAGTGTGTTAGCATTTTCACAATCATTTATCGAGGTGTTATTAGCTCTATCCAAATGCATATGATTATGAAATGCACACCTAGAGGCACTTAGGAGTTCAATAGCCGCGTCATTCCTCTCTTTATAGTATGGCTATCTATCCTATAATGTAACCACACCCACTAGGTGTCTTGGTTACTAAAACACAACCCTTAAGCATATACCTTTGCCTTGATCACGTAGGGTTGCGTCCAAATCCAAGTGTGGCCATCATGATCACCATGTCCATCTTGCCACCAACCTTGGAATGTACTAATCCTCATATGCTACATACAACTTAGGCATAGGATTAGTACTTAGGCATTGTCACTAATTACCAACACCAAACATAGAGCTTTCAATCTCCCCCTTGTTGGTAATTGGTGACAACCCTTTCACAAAGATATTATGATAAAATTTTGATTGAACCCATGTCACATTGTCCAAGTATATTACCATGTGTAAGAATTATGGACATGTGATCATGAATTCAAATTGATAGCAATGGCTCCCCCTACATGTATGCTATATGTTTGGATATAGGAAGCATACATGTTAGATAGAAAAGATTAGGAGCATTGACTATCAATATGTGCTAAGTGTTTTAGATTATAGACCTTTGAAGCGTGATACCATCGGAGTAGCGATAAACACCATCTTAGCACCTTGTGTAGTTAGATACCACTTGGAAAAGCATAAACAAAACTAGAAACCTCGTGAGATCAACATTATAAGCAAGATTCTAGTACCACTTTGAAAAACATGAAGCAAGAGAAATCTAACTACTTCCTATTCATGCTAGTACTTCAATACACCATTCAATTGTATACTAGCAAAACACCACACAAGCAAAGTATCGGAGAAAAAGAAATGCATAACTATGCATCATACATATGAAGTGCGCCAGGAAATGCAACATTCATGTTTAAGAGCTTGCTCCCCCTACTTGTGTGCTCAAAATTTTAGTTGATCCCCTTCTTTTATCAAATCTTCCCTTTAGGTTTTCTCCCCTTTTAGAATCTATCTTGTGAACAACATTTTCTCCCCCTTTGAGTTCTATCTTTGTGAACAATATTTTCTCCCCCTTTGGCACCAATGACCACAAGGGACCAATTTTAGATAGAATATCATGTTGAATTATGGGGTGAGGATCAAGTTTGTGATTCAACCGAGATTGCTTGCACAAATGAAATGCTTCAGTTTGATCCAAGGGCAAGCTTCTTCACACCTCACTAGAAGGGTTATCATGCACCATGTTGAAGCAAATATTTAGATAAGTGATCTAGATTAAACACTTAGGATCACAAGCTACTTAAACAAGTTATATGCTACCACTAGATCATACAAGTCATGGAAACAATAGTGGCACCATATAAACTTTAAATTCATTTGATTTTCATGAATGAGCCTAGAACATAAGAAATCATGACTAGATGCACTAAACATGTCCTTAGTATAGAATGTATGACATGTCAACCAATTGTACCTTGGGGCTCGAAGGAGAGGCATGTCATATCATGGAGGTGCATCAACTCATGTTGGAGAAGTCAAGTATATTCAACTCATTCTTTAGCTTGTGAAATCTTTTCTCATCAAGTGGCTTGGTGAATAGATCGGCTAATTGATCTTCGGTGCCCACACTCTCAATAGCAATGTCACCCTTTTGTTGATGATCTCTAATGAAATGATGACGAACATCAATATGCTTTGTTCTTTGATGTTGAACTGGATTGTTGGTTAGCTTCACGGCACTTTCATTATCACATAGCAATGGCACATTCTTGAAATTGATTCCAAAATCCTTCAATGTTGCCTTCATCCACAAGATTTGTGCACAACAACTACCCGCGGCGATGTATTCGGCTTCGGCGGTAGATAGTGCAATACTATTTTGTTTCTTGGATGACCATGAGACAACTGATCTTGCTTGTTGTGAAAGACCCATCTTGTTCCAATGACATTATGATCCTTAGGCCTCTCAACTAGTTCCCATACTTCATTTCTCTTGAAGTTGTTGAGCTCTTCATGCATTGCATTTACCCAATCCTGATCTCTCAATGCTTTATCAATGTCCTTGGGTTCTTCCATTGACACAAAAGAAAAGTGAGCACAAAATGATGCCAATCTTGATCTAGTTTGAACTCCCCTTTATATGTCACCAATGATGGAATCCAATGGATGGTCTCTTGCAATGTTAGTTGGTTGAAGCACTTGGACTTGATTGCTTGGATGTTGATGTTGATCATGAGTTGGAGATGATGAACTAGCTACTTGTTGATCTTGTTGCACTTGAGATGATGTACTAGCTTGGTTTTGCATTAGAGAACCACTAGCTTGTGTAATTGGACTTTGGAGCACTTGATCTTTGTTGTCATCCACATCAATCACTTGCTTTGGCCTAATATCACCAATATCCATTTCTTTCATAGCATTGGTCAATTGAGTTCCTCTCACATCATCTAAGTTATTTTCCTCATCTTGAGAGCCATTTGTTTCATCAAACTCAACATCATGAACATCCTCAAGTAGACCACTAGCTAAATTCCAAACTCTATAAGCTTTGCTAGTAGTGGAGTAACCAAGTAAGAATCCTTCATCACATTTCTTCTCAAACTTACTCAATCTAGTGCCCTTCTTTAAGATGTAGCATTTGCAACCAAATACCCAAAAGTATGCAATATTGGGCTTTCTTCCATTTAAGATCTCATATGGTGTCTTCTCTAGAAACTTGTGGCAATAGAGGCGGTTGCTATAGAAGCAAGCCATGTTGATTGCTTCGGCCCAAAAAGAATGACTCACATTATACTCATTCAACATTGATCTTGCCATATCAATCAAGGTTCTATTCTTTCTTTCAACTAAGCCATTTGATTGAGGAGTATACTTGGCTGAGAATTGATGTTTGATTCCAAGCTCATCACATAGCTCATCAACTCTTGTGTTTCTAAACTCACTTCCATTGTCACTTCTCACTTTCTTGATTGTGGTCTCAAACTCATTTAGTACCCTCTTGATCACACAATTGAGCAACCGAGAGAAGATTGAAGTTCAACTTTTCAACTAAGAGCACATTGGAAATGCTATGATCATTTGAGATTGCAATCCTTCCAAGAGCCTTCACATCACCCTTGCTATTGTCACCAAATGTGATACTATCAATGCCACTATCATTTGATTTGAGAGAGTTGAACATTCTTGAATCACCGGTCATATGTTGAGAGCACCCACTATCAAGCACCCAATGCCTTCCTCCGGCCTTGTAATTTACCTACAAAATAATTTAATGTCTTTTAGGTACCCATACTTGCTTGGGTCCTTGGAGGTTAGTAACTAAGCTCTTTGGTACCCAAATGGCCTTCTTCTTTGGACCCACAATTGGTGTACCAACAAACTTAGCGCACACACCCTTCTCACCCTTGGTAAGAACATAACAAGAATCAAAAGGAATGTAATCCATTTTAGCATGAAATTTGTTGTTCTTCTTGTTCATTTTATTACAATTAATCTCTAGATGCCCAACTTGCTTGCATCTATTGCAATAACGACCATTGCTCTTCACAAAGCGAGACTTTGGAGTAGCAAAGGCTGCCTTGCCCTTCTTGGGAGTATAGCCCAAACCCTCTTTATTAAGAGAGAACCTTTGGCTACCCAAGCATTTTAGCAAGCGAGCATCCCCACCATAGGCATTGCCTAATGCGCGGGTGAGATCATCCACCTCTCTCTTGAGAGTCTCATTCTCAACCACAAGTGATGAATCACTAGTAGTGGAGATAGAGTTGGTTGTGGTGGATGATGATGAGCTACATGAAGCATTAGTAGGACCAACAAATAAAGAATCATTAATAATATCACATGTTAGTCCAATATCACAAGTGATAATCACTTGCTCCTCCTTAGCTTCCTTCATGAGCTTCTCCAACTTGAGGTCCTTTTCCTTAATGAGCTCAAGTAGAGTGGAGTGGGCTTCCTTAAGCCTAGTGTGAGCAACTTCAAGGTCCTCGTGGTCTTCCTTTAGACACTCACGAGAGGCCTCTAGCTCATCAAAGGATTTCCTAAGAGCTTTGAGCTCTTGTTCAATTCCTTTGCACTCCTTACTCTTTTTGAGAGCAACAAGCTCCTCCATCAAGGCATCATTTTCATTGCTCTTGGCAATGAGCTCTTATTCCAAGATTTTGTATTTCTTGGTTGTCCTCTTGTAGCCCTTGCTCATTTGATCTATTATGCCCAATAGATCATCCTTGGAGTAGTCCTCATCCTCCTCATCATCACTCCTACAACCATTACTAGCACAAGAATCATCATCACTATCATCATATTTTACCTTGGTAGGCTTGGCCATAAGGCATGTCGATGTAGTGTCGAAGATGGATGACTTGTTGGAGAGGGCGATGCTTGCAATGGCTCGCCGAGTGGTCCTCTCATCATCACTAGAGCTTTCATCATCATCACTATCGGAGTTGTCACTATCCCAAGTGACCACATAATCACCACCCTTCTTCTTCTTGTTGATAGTGAAGCTCTTCTTCTCTTTCTTCTCCTTCTTGTCCTTCTTGTTCTTCTTCAACTTCAACTCCCCATCATGATATCTTTTGTCTTCATAGGGGCACTTTGCCACTATATGATCGGGGCTATTGCAATTATAGCAAAGCACCTCCTTTGCCTTCATGAAGTCCCTTCTCTTCCTTGCACCATATCCTTTCTTCTTCATAAACCTCCCCATCTTGTGCACTAGGAGGGCCATGGTCTCATCATCGAATGGATCATCATCATCACTCTCCACCTTGCTCTTGCCCTTAGAAGATGAAGCCTTGAATGCAATGGGCTTCTCTTGCTTGACCTTGGTCTCTTTCTTCTCTTCTACCTCATCTTCATCATTATTGTATTGGGCATCAGTCATTATATCTCCAAGTACATCGGTTGGTTTGACCTTGTCTAATCCCTCTCTAAAGATCATTCTTCTCAAGGTGGCAAACTTCTTGGGTAAGCACATCAAGAACTTGTGTGAGAAGTCCTTGTCCTCAACCTTCTCTCCAAGCCCCTTGAGATCAATGACAATAACTTGGAGCCTATAGAACATCTCCGAGATGGATTCATCATCCTTCATCTTGAAAGTGGAGAACTTGTCCTTGAGCATATATAGCTTGGCACTTTTTACCGTTGAAGTGCCTTCATATGTTTCTTCAAGCCTTATCCAAATCTCATTTGCCTTTTCAAGATCTTTGATTTGCTCAAATACTTTGTCATCAATGGCACGGTAGATTATGTCAAGTGCCGCCGTGTTGCATTGTTTGTTGATGCGGTCATTTGGAGTGAGATTTTCTTCATCAAGAATGATGTATCCTTCTTTGGTTACATCCCAAACCTTCTCATGTATATTGCCTAGATATTGCTTCATCTTCCTTTTCCAATGATCAAAGGAAGAGACGCCATCAAAGAATGGAGGCTTGCCATTAACATGGTTGAACATAACTTGAGCCATCTTGCACCGAGGTTGTTAAGCCTTGCAAACGGTGACCACGGCTCTAATACCACTTGTAAGGTCTTGATGGCTAGAGGGGGGTGAATAGCCTTTTACAATTTTCTACAAAGACAAGCTAAACAAGTTTATCAATATAACAAATAGCGAGATGCGAGTTTTGCTTAGCCTACGGGGTGTTTGCAAGCCACCTATCCAATTCACAATTCTAGTATTTGCACTCAACCGCACAAGTCAAACCGAGAAGGTAACCACAACTACAACTAGCAAGCTACACAAAGGAGCTACTAAAGCAAAGCAAACTAGCTAGCAAAGATAACTAAGAAAGTAATGCGGAGTTGAGTTGCAAGAGTTTCACCGAGGGGCGAAGTAATGAGCCAACCAATATGATCAACAATGAATACCAAGATAACCAAACACTGGGATCAATCAATCACAATATGAAAGTGATGACACAAAGATTTATCCCGAGGTTCACGTGCTTGCCGGCACGCTAGTCCCCGTTGTGTCCCTCTTCACCACGTGGTTCGATGGCTAATCGGTCTCACACCGAGCCTCTCAAAAGGCGCCACAAGAACCTACCAAATGGCAAAAGGTTTCAATGACATGAGCAATTCACTAATGTTGCCTTTGGCGCTTCACCGAGGTAGGCACAAACCCCTCACAATCACCGGAGGTGGCCAAGAACAATCACCAACTCTTGCCAACGCCTCCAAGCTGCTCTAAGCCGTCTAGGTGGCGGCAACCACCAAGAGAAATAAGAATGCCGCAGCAAATCAATCACCAAGTGCCAACTAGATGCAATCTCACAATGCAAATGCACTTGGATCACTCAATCTCACTTCGAATATGCAAAGAAGCAAGAGAGATGAGTGGGAGGGGAGTTGCTTAGCTCAAAGTGCTCACAAGTATGTCAAATGTTCGAGAGAGGGAGCCTTGAGCCGGCTAACGAGTATTTATAGACGTACCCCTTCGAATAGAGCCGTTAGAAACTTAAGCAGCCGAAATCGCGTTGACCAAACGCGCTGGTCCAACTGACCGGACGCGCCGGTCGCCTAACGGCTAACTCGTGAAGTACTGACCGGACGCGCTGGTCCAACTGACCGAACGCGCCGGTCGCACAACGGCTAACTGCGAAGCAATGATCGGACACGCTGGTCACGCAGACCGGACGCACTGGGAACGACCGGACGCGCTGGTTCCATGAGTGACCGGACGCGCTGGTTGCCTGAGCAGCGCTCAACGAAACAACGACCGGACGCGCTGAAGAAACATGACCGGGCGCGACAGTGCCAGCGTCCGGTTAGAGTCCAGTAAGCTCCCTAAACGACCGGACGTGTCCGATCGTCAGTGACCAGACGCGCTGCGCGTCTGATCATCAAGCTGAAACATGCGCAGACACTGAACACTGACTGGACGCGTCCGGTCATGTAAAGACCGCGTCCGGTTCAGCGTCCGGTCACCTCTGTGAATGTGCTCAAACTCCACCGCCTTCGCAAATGTGCTAACACCACCAAGTGATCACATCATGTGCGAGTGTGTTAGCATTTTCACAATCATTTATCGAGGCGTTATTAGCTCTATCCAAATGCATATGATTATGAAATGCACACCTAGAGGCACTTAGGAGTTCAATAGCCGCGTCATTCCCCTCTTTATAGTATGGCTATCTATCCTATAATGTAACCACACCCACTAGGTGTCTTGGTTACTAAAACACAACCCTTAAGCATATACCTTTGCCTTGATCACATAGGGTTGCGTCCAAATCTAAGTGTGGCCATCATGATCACCATGTCCATCTTGCCACCAACCTTGGAATGTACTAATCCTCATATGCTACATACAACTTAGGCATAGGATTAGTACTTAGGCATTGTCACTAATTACCAACACCAAACATAGAGCTTTCACCACGGTGATGGGCGGAAACCGCCCCTCTCCGATGATGGCGAGGTCATTCCAGCACTTCTAGGCTACGACGAGGCAAAATAAATGGTGCTTGAGCATCAGCGACTCACCCTAAATGCTTCTACGATGACGGTCAAAGCGGAGGGAGGTGGAGGAGAACCGACCACGTGTGACCGTGCCATACGGTGGCGCTCTGGGAGTGGCATGAGCGTGTCACCTCACTGACGGCGAGCACCCTGGCCGAGATAGCACGAGCACCGGATGGAGAAATTCACGACAAACTTTCGGAAACAAACAATCGAACTATGACTACCTTACCCCTAAGTTCGTGGTTGTGGCGGCATTCCGACCAGTGCCTGACCAAAAAGCCAAATTGGAGGTCGGGAGTGCTCGACCGAGGATGAGGAAGATGGGGCGTCTAATAGGCTTCCTATGCTACCAACTGGTGCGAGTAATCGAAATACGGAGCCATGAGCTAAACGCATGGACGGGCGCAGAGCGAAGGGAGGCAGCGGCTCTGTGCTCGGTGCGGCCAAGAATAGAGCACACAAGTGACATGAGCGGGTTAAAACAGAGTGACTCCGACCTAAAGCGGCAACACAACACACGCACAGTGGACGCAACGATGGTAGCCTAGGCAGAGTGCGCTTAACTCGACGAGGCTAGGCCCGAGCGGTTAAAGATGGGCGGCTCCGATCGGACCAGCAACGCGAGCAGGTGGCACAGTCGAACGAGCAGAGGAGGGCTTGGCACGACACACACGGCATGGTGTGGCCCAATAGAGCGGGACGCCGGTACCAGACTGAGGCAGAGCAGTGCAGGGGGAGACAGCGACGCAGAGGACGTCTCCATCCCGACTGTGGCCGAGCCAACGAGGCAGCGCGGAGCAACACAACGTCGGGACAACCTGCACGGCTTGGTCGGCAGCGCGCCCAACCCGGCCCAACATGTGACCGCCAGCCGGCAAAAATGGCCCACGGCATGACCATGACCAGTCGCGGCCAGGCACCAACGATGTGCGCGCGTGGTGACTGTGGACACCAGCCGAACACCAGCAAGAGTTGACGAGCATGAAATTTAAAGCAGAGCAACAATCACCGATTTGTCTGAGTATGGTCCAACCAATTCTGAAACCCTGTCATTGATGCTAGCCGCTAACTGGTGGACCAACTGCCCTGATCAGAGAGCAACTAAAAGGGAAAATAACACGATGCTAACATACATTCGTCACAGACATTGCCACACCACGAACAGGACGTCGACTCAGAGTTCACAGCGCGTTCTAGCAATCTTGGGAAATTCTTAAGAGAGCAACGCGACGTCCAACTTAACTGCAACTCATACCCAGACCAAGTACAAACTTAGCAGCAACCAACTATGGAAAAACTCGATGTTAGTGTTAAGCATTTTTGTTAGAATTCAAATGCCAAAATTGGCATTGTCTAACATCAGTTCCAACTTAGACGAGATCTAGAGTTTAGTATAACTGAATTTCGAATTTGATTTTTGAGCTTGCAAAATACTAGCTAACACTATTTATTCCCCAACATGATAGTTGCACTTCGATCTGTGGAACTTGCTCATAAATTTTACTTAAACACAATGCTCAAGTTACATTTTATTTTGTTTATAAAAATTATTTTTCATGCCAAACAATTAAAGATACCTGTTCTACATACACGCATATTTTATTCGGATTTTCATTATCAGTGGTACGCACTAAATAATTTAACTTAGGTTTTGATTTGATTCCTCTTAGGTATTAATCTGGGTGCTAAGCATGCTCGTAACACCAGGGGTGTTACACCCTACAACTACTACTAACACTACTACTAACAACTACTTAACTACTAACACTACTAATACTAAGAACTACTTAACTATTAACAACTACTACTACTAACCACTACTACTTACTAACTACTACTATTTACTAACTACTACTACTACTAACCCTACAACTAACACTACTAACTACTACTATTTACTAACTACTACTACTAACCCTACAACTAACACTACTAACTACTACAACTAACACTACTAACTACTACTACTAACACTACAACTAACTACTACTAACACTACTAACTACTACTAACACTACAAGGGTAGGGCTTACCTTGGTGGCAAGAACGACAAGAGCGAGGGCCGACGACGATGGCGGGGATGACCACAGCAGCGCGAGGATCAACGGGCGGTCGAAACGGCTCGAGGATCGACGGGCGGTCGGGTCGGCACCTTCCTCTTCTTCCTCCTCCCCCTTCTCTTTCTTCCTCTTCTTCCTCCTCCTTCTCTTTCATCCTCTTCCTCCTTCCCCTTCTCTTTCTTCCTCTTGCTCCTCTCCTTCTCCCTCTGCTGTCCGGCCACAGGGCACGGCGGGGCCAGTGGAGCTCGGGGCCGGCGGGGGAGCTCAGGGCCGGGGGAGCTCTGGGCGGCTCGAGGCCGGCCGGGTCGCTGTCCCTAGGGAGCTCAGAGCCCAGGGCGCTAGCGAGCTCAGGGCGGCGGGGTGGCACGGTCGGCCGCGACCGCGAGCCGATGGTGGCAGTGGGGCACGGAACTGGTGGTGGAGGAGGGGAGGTTGACCGGCTGCCGGTGGTGGAGGAGGGGAGGATGGGCGAGCGTCGGTGGTAGAGGGGAGGACGGGCGGGTGCCCCGGGTAGAGGCGGGGACGGCGCAGGCACGGGAGGTCGGCGGCGGCGGGCCGCGAGGACGACCGCGGCGCGCGCGTGCGAGCCGCTCGCGGTCGTGCGAGGGCGTGGCGGGCGGGTGGGGGTGAGGCGGGCGGACTGGGGCAATGTGGGCAGGCGGGGGCGGCACGCCAGAGCGGTAGTGGCGCGATGGCGGTGGCGGCGCAGGTGGAGCAGAGAGGGATTATGGGGGGCGTGGGCGGGTAAACAGATAGGGTTTGGGGAAATTTGGGTGGGCCGGCCGGGGTTTCACCATGGGCCTTTGCCGAGTGCTCCAGAAATGGGCACTCAGCAAAGTTTTTTTTTTATTTTTTTTAATTCTTTGCCGAGCGCCACCTGTTCTTTGCAGAGTGTCAAGGGTGGCACTCGGCAAATTATTTTTTTTATTTTTGTGGCCCCATTTTTTTCCTGTGGCATTAATACATTACTTAAAACTCCATTTCAAAATTTAGGACGATTGAGTTTTTTACTATATTTTCTTAATTATTTTTGTTTCGTTGAATTTTTTCGAATATTCCAAATTTGAACGGTAGGCACATGAAATAATGGAATTTGGTCATTCAAAAAATGGTATTCATGATGTTTAGCTTATGTTGAGGCCATATCCAGGTACTTGCATAAAATTACAAGCATCATGTTGTCGTAACATGACGAGGTACTTGCGGGAAAAGTGTATTTAAATTATATAAAATCCAAAGGAAGTCCGAATGATCACATGTGGAGATGTCTGGGTTTTAGGCATCTGATATCATAACTTGCTCAAAACTTTCTCAATTTTTTACCACGGCCTCCACATCTGATAACAAGGCATCTTAACAAGTTTCGTGATTTTCAAACTTCGTTTGAATTTTATATAATTTAAATACACTTTCCGCGCAAGTACCTCGTCATGTTACGACAACATGATGCTCGTAATTTCATGCGAGTACCTGGATACGGCCTCAACATACACTAAACATCATAAATACCATTTTTTGAATGACCAAATTCCATTTTTTCATGTACCTGCAGTTCAAATTTGGAATATTCGAAAAAATTCAATGAAACAAAAATAATTAAGGAAATATAGTAAAAAAACTCAAAAGTGTCCCAAATTTTAAAAAAGAGATATAATCACTGTAGCAAGGCCCCACAAAAAAATGGGGCTAAAAAAAATAAAAAAAATAATTTGCCAAGTGCCACCCTTGGCACTCGGTAAAGAATTTTAAAAAAATAAAAAAATTCTTTGCCGAGAGCCAAATGGCGGGGCGCTCGGAAAAGGCTGACGGCAAGTGGCCGCCGTCACGCCGGCCACCTTTGCTGACGGCCAGAATTTGCCGAGTGCCCGACTCTCGGCAATTTTTTTTGCCGACGGCTAGTCTTTGCCGAGCGCCCGGCACTCAGCAAAGGCAGATTTTTGCCGACGGGCTATCTTTGCCGAGTGCTCGGAACTCGGCAAAGGCAGGTTTGCCGACGACATTTCTTTGCCGAGCACCGCTGGGTCTGGCACTCAGCAAAGACTGTCTTTGCCGAGTGCCCGATGGAATGCACTCGGCAAACTATTTTGCACTCGGCAAAGTAGTTCTCTCTGGTAGTGCACCCGTACCCAAAAGCTCTTAAGTGCAGAAATGGACCACTTAAAAAAATTTGAAGGCTCTATTGGATAGCTGTTTATATTAATTGTTTTTTTTACTCAG
Source organism: Saccharum hybrid cultivar R570 (assembly GCA_038087645.1). Classification (NCBI taxonomy): domain Eukaryota; kingdom Viridiplantae; phylum Streptophyta; class Magnoliopsida; order Poales; family Poaceae; genus Saccharum; species Saccharum hybrid cultivar. The sequence continues at coordinate 11,933,005 of JAQSUU010000520.1, forward strand.
GACAGCTGCTTTATTTGCAGTGTTTGCTCGGCGAAGCTCCAAGGAATGGATAATTAGCGTTCAACAACTTTTGATTGTTAAATAACTTGATGAGCTCACAAATATATACTTCACAGAGGAGTCAGTTTCTAGTTAATTTGAACATCCCGGCTACTTGATTATGTAATTCGCCAAGGATTTCTTTTTGGATATATAGTATAAATAGGCCGACGGCTTGTTTCGTGGCAACCTGTTTCAGTTACAGAAGTTACTAGAAGTGTAATTAACCTATTGGAAGGTTCTTTCTTAATACTAGTAATTGTAGCAGAACCTTCTAAATTATATAGCTCACATGCACCTATCATTGTCCCGAAGACCTCTGACGGCTGTGTATGTGCACCAGATAAGCTAAGAAGATCTATCGAGTGCTCCCAAAGGACCCCGATTCAACTACATTTAACAACTCATACCAGGATCAATAAAGGAGTAACTACAATATTACAATATTTGGTACAAAAATTTTACATCAGAGTGCGAAAGAATAATAATAAACTTACAATTCGTGAATAAGTTAACTTTTTATAAACTTAACTTAATTATGGAAGTCTAGTAGAACTACAGAAGATAACTCAGGTAGAGTATCTAAGTCAGGAGAGGACAACCAGATCACGAACCTACTGACATGACCTGATTAGCAGCACCAGTCAGTACCTGCAACAGGGGTTAACAAACCCTGAGTACTCAATTGTACTCCGCAAGACTTACCCGACAAAAAGAAAAGACTCCAAGATATGCTGGCTTAAGGGAAGTAGTGGAGCTAGAATAGGAGAGTTTTGCATAAAAGCTTTACTATAAGTGGATCCTTACTTTCAATATTTTAGTTCAAGTTTTAACATCAATTTTTAGTGAAACTCATTGTAGTTTAATTTTTGCACCTGTTCTATCTCAATCATTTACATTAAGCATCACATCTCATTTCCATCTCTTCATTTCCTTTTCATGGTCACCATGTTCCATTATTAACTACGATGATGAACAACAAATCGAGTTTCCATATCCGAGGAGCAACGACGATTCAAACCGTTTATTTATCCAGCTGGGGCTTCCTAACCACACGATATATGCGAAACTCAAAACCCATATATCAACCGTCACTCGGATCCTTCAAAACGTGACCGGGTCCAGCGCCACCCGAGAGTGTAACACCTCAGGTGTTTAGCTCCATAATTGCATTGCATTGCATGAGCATAAGCATGTATCATTTCATGTTAATTCATGTGGTTGCAACAAATGTGATTTGTTTTTAAAGTTTTGTTTGACTCACATCATGTGACACTAGGGAGTTGGTGTAACTAAAAGGTAGAGTAGCTAATTACATCTCACAGCACCTTAGTTATACTTAGGGTCACTCATGGAGCAAGGTTCATGTTGACCAAAATCACCAAAATGCCCTCCAAGGTGTAGTTGACCAGTATTTAGCCCTAGAATGCTCTAGTTTGACCATTTAAAAAGTCCAGTTTAGAGATCTTGCATGGAGGAGAAACCTTAAGCAAAGTTGTAGAGAATTTCATAAGGAACAAAAGTTCTAATATGGCCATCTCATGAAAATGACCAGAACATGCTCAAAAATGGCCCACAAGTCAGTATTAGAGGCTGTTTTGGGACTTAGCAAATTTTGGCTAAGTGTGAAGCTGAAAACCGTTTCACTGTACCTCACTTTGGCAACTTGTTACTCACAAACTAGGCCAAACCAGTCCTTGAGCCAATTGATAAAGTTGTTGTCCACACATAGCTCTACAACATTGTCAACATCACCATCACCTAGTTCTAAATGGTTTAGGAGATATGGTGTCTTGAAAATTGGGTTTCAGTCGGCCTAGTGACTGAAACTACGTTTCAGTTTCGAAGTGCACCACTTTGGAGCTCTGTGGTTTCAAATCTAGGCCGAACCAGTCCAAACTCCAATTGACAAACTTGTAGCCCTCATGTAGCTCTACAACATTGCCAACATCACCCACGTCTGGTTCTCACTGGTTTGGGAGTTAATCGTCGACGAAGTTGCTCTGTCAGTCGAACGAGGACGACCTCCATTCAGTCAACGGCGACGCCATGCAGCCGGACAGCCGGCCCGCGTCGTGGCGCTCGGGCAGAGCCCGGTGGCCACGTGGCGTGTGTGCTCTGCCGACGCCCCACGTTGACTGCTATCTCATCGTTAAGACCTAGACGAACCGCATCCCCCTCCATTTTCCATCGCCCTCCTTCCCCAGCTCACCGGTAAGGCGACCGAGTATCCTCCACCACCACAGCCGGCTCCGCCGCCTTTGCTTGCGTCAACCATCGCGCCACCACACCCGAGAGCTCACGCACAACACCGCCTGCCCCTACTCTACAACCTCCGCACCTTGGGTCAGCCGTTGGGTCAAGGTAGAGGGTGAATCGCCAATCAAACCTCGGCGGTGCGGAGCTCCGCCATGGCCGCTGCCAATGCGAGCTCACCGTCGACGTCCTCTTTCTCCATTTTCTCTCTGTGGTTAGCGTTTGGAATAGGGTAGACCTTCCTCGAGCTCTAGGCATGACCTTACCGTGGGATGCGACCTCGCCGGAGCGGAACACGATGACCACCGTCGTCGCGCTCACCGCCCCGCATCACGGCGCTCCGTGGCCGGGGTGGTTAGGACCTCTTCCAAACCTCCTTTCTACCTCAACAGATTCGCCCGGGCGTAGGGTAGCTCGTACCGAGCTCAGATTGGTCGTGCGGCCTCACCGGCGACGGCATGCCCTCACCCGACCCTCACCGGCCGCCGCTCACGACGGCGAGCCTTCCCGCTCCAACCTAAGATCTTCCACTGGCACGAATCGAAGCGTCAAGGAACGGAAAACGTGTGGGTGGGCTCGATTTTCCCGGCGAGCTTCCCTCCGATGAGCTTGAGCTCGCCGGAGCTCGCGACCGCCGCTCCCCTGTCCCTCTGTCCCTGACCATGGGGGCCCGCCTGGCAGGTGCCGCGCATGGGCGGGACGGCCGAGCAGGCCGCGCGCGCCATGGGCCGCGTCTTTTTCGGGCCGGCCCAGTAACTAATCCGGCTTATTTCTTTTTATTTATTTATTTTTCACAGTTTTGGTTAAGTTTTGGAAAATGTAGATTTAGGGTTTTACTTGCCCTAAAATTATGAGATAAATTTTGTTAGGATCTACATGATGTGTAGTATTTTAGAAAAATATGAATTGGTTATGTGATGTTTGGTTTCCGGGATATTTAAATAGGTCTTTGAAATGTGTTTTAAATCACATGCAAATTTGTTTAAATCATATCTTGAGTTTCATTGTTCCAAAAATTATGAAATTTGGTGGGTAGACTAATTTATACTTGCTCTAGCTCTGGTAAAAATTTAGGCATTAGTGCTTAAGTACTTTTCAAGTTATAATGCTATCTTTTTATTTTAGGAAATATTTAAATGAATTTTTGTAATTTTTCTACATGTGCAATGTTCATATAAATTTTTGGAGAATGTCTTGGTACCATAAAGTGTCTACGAAAAATATGAAATCTGTTGTTTGATACTTTTCAATATGATTGGTTAATTATACAAAAATCAGCCTTTTGGGCTTGTGAATTTTGTGTAGGGAGTTCCTGTGAATAAATTTAGTTCAAATTTTTACAGTAGCCTCTTTTTGGGTCAGAGAGTCTTCTGTAATTTTTATAGAATTTTAGGAGCAGTTTACATATATGATTAAAATTCCACTTAATTACTTAAGTAAATTAAGAAATGAGTTTAAATAAATATTCTAGGTGGGCACACCTTACTTTCTGGTGTTTTTGTGACCTTTGTGAACTTGTGGTAACATTAGTTTGGTCTTAGAGAATGTTTGCCACATAAATAAATATTTAACCTTTGCAATTTTAGGTTTTCTGGACAGCTGGTAGTATTTCTAGGTTTGACCTTTGATAAAGGTGGTTGCTGCAAAACTTGTAAATACCAAAGTTGTAGTAAACTTGATAAATTAGCTTGTGTCAAAATTTGGGAGCATTTGGCTTAGTAGTTTGGGAGTTATTGCTGTTTAAAGTGATAGTCCAGAATTGGCTACTCTCTGTTTAGAGAGAACAGATTCTGGAACTTTGGAATTTCGACTAGGTAAACTTTGGAATCAAGTGTTGTGGTCTAAAAATATTTTTGTGGTGTATTTCTTAAGCTTTCCAGATTGTCTTAGATCATATCTTTTGGAGTTGGGAATCTCCAGTTATGTTAGAAACAAGTAGCTGCTGTCCAGAATGTCTTACTGTGATATTTTGGGTTGGATGTGGTAACCTAAATAATGTCACTCTTGTGTTTGTTAGGTGTTAGGGCCTTAACCGAAGATGAACAACTATACCTTAGGTTGAGTAGATTAGGTAAGTACTTCTCCACCGGAGAAGAGATTTGCACGTACTGATAAAGTGACTTGATGAGATTATTGTTTTTATTTCTGAAATGCATTTCATCCCGAGCATGTTGCACCATTATGCACCCATGATATTTATTGTGCACTCATGCAATAGGTGTTCCGGAGGGGATAACACTCCTCGAGTTCGAGCCAGTGATTCCAGAGGAAGTCCAGGACCTGCCGGAGCAGCCAGAGGAACCAACCGGCGACGAAGCTCCTGTCGAAGATCTACCCGAGTGTCCTGACCACCGGCCTTCGACCTTTCTGAAAGGCAAGCCCCGGTGCATGCTGAACCTACTGTTTTATAAATTAATCTTGAGTACTTTTAATTGTTTACTGCATTAAGTTGTAGGAGTTGTATGAAAACAATTGTTGCATTATACCTGTCCTTGTCCAGATATCGTACTTAATCCTATATTAGGTTTAGGCACGTGTCAATGCTTAGCCCTGCTTAGTACGGTAGAAGTCGAGTGATTTATGGTCATCCGCGAGATGTAGAAAGGAGTCACGAGTGGCTTTATGGCTATCGTGAATGGAACCATGCTTTAAAATGAATTTGAGACCGGGCGGGAGTTCGATAGTACAGCCACAAGACACTCACGTCTTGGGTGTGGAGCTATGCCCGTCTGAGTCGTTTAAGGACCGATTCGCTGTACGTCCTTGAGTCATGTTGAACGCAGTCTAACACTTAGTTGGTCGGATAAGTCGTTCCGACCGCGAAGCCGAGTAATGTAGTTCAGACCGGAAATCGAATGGTAGGTTGCTTCTTGGAGGAGAGAAAGGATGTGCTTGGGGACATTGGCGTGAGACCAAGGGGGGGTTAGAGTCCCTATCACCTGGCAGAGTGTCACCCTTGGGGTCGCGACATTATTCGGACCCGCGATTCCTGAATCATATGAAACGGTGGCCTGTGCGACCCTGGCAGGGGTCTGCACGGTGAGTGTTAGAAATAGCCCTCCAGCTGGATAGGAATTCGATTCGAATCGCCGTCGCTCCCGGTTAGTGAGCACTTGACTTGAGCAGCGGCAACGTAGATCTCATTAAATGAATTGGTGGTTAAGGGAATGATACAATGTTGCCACAATTCATACCTGCTCTGGATATAATGATGATAATTGTTTGATTATAATCAAGTGCATGTTTAGTATAGGTGCTAAGATAGATGACAGGTAAATGCTAAAAAGAACTGCTAGTACAAGTTATAAGAGTTTCAATTACTTATGCCTTTATGCAAAATGTGATGTCAGCTAGCCTCTTGTGTAAGCCTTGCATAATCCTTGGTGTCATCTTATTTCTGGTTTTCGACGGGTAAGTCTAGCTGAGTACATTCCAGTACTCAGGGTTTATTCCCTCCTGTTGCAGATGATATGCTCTACCAAGGCTTCTGCAAAAATTGTCTCCACCATGCGGGTGACGAAGACTAGATCACTAGGGCGTGATCATCTTTTATGTACTTTCCTGATGCTTTTGCGGGTTGTCGATCAACAAGACTGGCAGTAGTTAAACAACTGGTGTGTGTTTGCTTCCGCTACTTTATAAACTTGGTTTGTAATAATTGCGACTCCGTGTGTGTAAACTTATTTCAGAACTACTTGTGAAATGTAACGTATGATGTTGTATGTTGAATAATGCGATCCTGGTTGTAAGCAAGTTGGTTTGAAATCCTTCGTGGGTTCGATTGACTACCGGGATTATATGGGCTCAAGTTCGAAAATTTGAGCACTTCGGTGCTTGTTTTTGTACTTGTGCTCTTATAATTTGGTCGGTTTTGTTACAGCTGGTACCGGAGCATAATTCAACATTAAACACATCGTACGAGTATTTAAAAACAAAAGTATTTGATTATGAAAAAGGGTTAAAACACTAAAAATTATTTTTAGGTATGCCAGTGATCACATCCCTTAGCCCAAATAAGGACTCTTAGGTGGCTTATTATAAAGACTAACTTGGGGGCCTTGTTTGTTTTTGTTTCGTCGTCCATACGGTGTGATATTGTATGGATGACATCCACTTGGGTGGTAATGTATGGATCAATTGCCTCGACGCTCTGGTAAGTGTGAGTTGTGAGAGCATGATCGTCCAACCGGCGATCTAGGGGAGAGTAGTTTTGGTGACTTGCATACTTACATGTTTAAACCGTGTAATTATGTAAGCACTTAATTGTGGGAACCTTTATATCGGGTAGCTTTGATACTGAAGTATATACATCAGGGGATGTGTATATAGAAAGTATTTAAATTACTGCTTTCTTGTGTGCATATATTGGGAAACTGTTGGGCTGAAATGAGATTTTCTGCAGGTACACTAACAGCGTAACGAGTAGACCGATAGTTTCGCTTATATGAGAGAACGTATGTATGCCACCGCCTAGCGTTAGAACTTTAGGTTTCTACTAAGGTGAGAGGGTGTACGGAACGTGCATGCATCATGTTTAATTATATCATACATATCATTTACTCCCTCCTAAAAATTTCAGTACTCCCGACTAAATTAAATTTCGTATCACCTAAATGATCCTCACTTTAAGTCGTATCTGGTTGCTACAGATGGCACGTACCAAGAGGACCGCTCGCAAGTCCACTGGAGGCAGGGCACCTCGTCACCAGCTCGCTCCACGTGAGCCCCGCCCAGAGCCCACTGAGGTGGAAAGGCTGAGGGCAGAGTTGGCTGAAGTGACTGCTGCCCGGAATGCAGCGCGTCAGCAACTGGAGCAAGTGATCCGTGATCGTGACCAGGAAACCCTTGCAGTCCAGAGATTGACAGTAGCAAACTGCAACTATCAACGCATGCTGGTCCGTGTCATGAATCAGAGGGATGAAGCCTGGCACGAGGAGAACGTTCTGAGAGCTCGTCAGTTTGAGCTCGAACAGCAGTTGGAGAATGTTGAAGAATACAATGACAATCTTCATGAAGAAGTGTACCGCCTGAACAACCAGCTAAATCCTCTGCTGCCTAGAAATATCAATGCAGATGAGGACATGGGTTCGGGAATCTTCATGGCTGAAAATGATGATGAAGTGGAGGTCAATGGGCCCCAAGATGCCGCACCAGAAGAAGCACCAGAAGAAGAAGATGATGATGATGAGGAGTTAGAGCCTGTTAGTGATGAGGACGGCGGGGAGATCCTTGACACTGACTCTGAGGACGATGCTTAGAGCAGCTATCACGTAGCTATGATGTAGGATTGTCTTTTGTGCCCTCCCTGTGTTGGAGTGGGGCTTTGTAATAACTTGACTTTTGGGATGTAAGGTCGAACCCTATGTTTCCTGGATGTTTAGTTGGAACCTGTTAATTTCGATCGCAATTGGATGTCTTATTGTGTTGCGTTCGATGATGGTGTCACGATTAGCACCCTTCGGTGCCGCGACGAAACCGAGGGCCTCCTATGGCGCGCGACATAAGGTTGTGCTGCTTGGCACGCGCTGGTATCGAGGTGGCTAGTCATGATCCACCATGGAACTCTACCGTGGAGAAGTCTCCTTGTGGTCAGTTTGAAGTAGCCTTCTCAGTCAACTAAAAACTTTGAAATCGAATCCAAGTACCTGGCGAAAGATCAAAAATCACGTAGATTTTTTTTTACGTAAACGGTTCAGTAACTGTTGTGCTTCTTGTGAGTGAACCTTTATCAAGTACATCTTGTTGAATCCCCTCGCATGATTGTGTCAATTGATGCGCTTGAATGGATTGTGCGGTTGTGATGAATTATTGTGCCATGAGTATTTTGAGAAGTCTATTTCATGAAGTCAGTTTGACATATTTACAATAATTCATCTACAAAATTCTCACATCGTCAGTGCTCATTGGCTATGCATTTTGCAGATGTCGTACAATCTCCGTCGGGGTCGTGGCAATGAGGATGAGGAACAGCCACCCCCTCCGCCACCACCTACCCCGGCTGAGCTGATGCAGACAGTGGTCGAAGGGTAGCGCATGCTGGCAGATGCTATGCGCCAGCTGGCCAACCGGGAGGCTCGTCCTGGCCGCTAGGGCCCAGAACCCAATCAGTACAGTGATTTCAAGGACTTTCTTGATACTAAGCCCCCGCTCTTTAAGGAGGCGGAGGAACCACTGCAAGCTGATGAGTGGTTGAACACCAGTTTCGTCTGCTTCGCTTGACTGATGAGCTAAAGACTGAATATGCTTCTCACCAATTGCATGGTCCAGCGGGTATTTGGTGGAGCCACTATCGTTCCACACTGCCTGCAAATGTCCCGATTGCTTGGGACCAGTTCAAGGCTGCATTCCATGGGAACTATATTCCTCCAGGTCTTATGGCTATCAAACACACAGAATTTATGAGGCTGTCACAGGGCAATAAGAGCTTGACTGAATATCTGCAAGCTTTCAACAACCTGGCAAGGTATGCCACAGAGTTTGTGGATACCGATTCCAAGAAAATTGCTAGCTTTAAAAGAGGCCTCGGCCCAAAGCTGATGAAGACTATGGGCACTAGCAAGTGCACTACTTTCAATGAATTTATCAGTGATGCTCTGACTCAAGAGAATAATAACTCTATCTATGCTGCTTCTAAGAGCCGCAAGAGGGCACTTGAGGCAGGTGCTTCACAGTCTCGAGCTCCAGCTGCCCCGAGGGCTCCTCCTCGACCTCCTGCCACAAGTGCTAAGTTCCGTCCTCCGCAAAAGAAGGCGCCAGTGAAGACTGGGTTTCGCAAGGCATATACAGTGGCTCTGCCAAAGGGTAATTCGGGCCAAGGCAGCTCCAGTGTCCCTCCTAGCAACATGCCTTGCTGGAATTGCAACAAGCCAGGCCATTGGTCCAGGAACTGCCCTTACCCTAAGAAGAATGTCAACCAAGGTGGCCGTCAAGGGCACGCTCATTATAACAGTATTGAGGAAATCCCATCTGATGAGGTTGTCACTGCTGGTAAGTTCCTAGTTGACCAACACCCTGCAGTGGTACTTTTTGATTCAGGTGCTTCGCATTCCTTTATCAGTCCTAAGTTTGCATCAGAGTTTACACACAAATTGCATACTGTTGAAGGTGGGGGTTATTGTATTAGCGCAGCAAGTGGGAATATTTCCACAAATAAAGTAGTGGGGAATCGTGAGCTTGAGATAGAAGGGCGAAAGTACTCGCTTGCCTTAGTGGTTTTGCCGGGCTTAGGCATAGATGTTATCTTGGGCATGAATTGGATGAGTCAGAATAGGGTACTCATTGATACATCCACTCGGGTAGTTATGCTCAGAGATCCTACAGATCAAAAGGGTTTTCTGGTACAACTTCCTAGAAAAGTTGATTTGTCTGGGGAAATTCATGCTGTGCAAGCAAAGGCGTTGGCCGAAATTCCAGTAGTAAATGAGTTTCTGGACGTTTTTCCCGATGATTTGCCGGGGCTCCCTCCGGATCAGGATGTGGAATTTAAAATCGAGTTGTTGCCTGGCACGGCTCCCATCTCTAGGAGACCTTATAGGATGCCTCCGAATGAGTTAGCTGAACTTAAGGTGCAATTGAACGAACTTTTGAAGAAGGGGCTAATTCGTCCGAGTTCGTCGCCTTGGGGATGTCCTACTATCTTTGTAAAGAAGAAGGATCAGTCATTGCGAATGTGCGTAGATTATAGACCTCTAAATGCAGTCACTGTCAAAAATAAGTATCCTCTACCCCGCATCGACATCTTGTTCGATCAGTTAGCTAAAGCTAAAGTTTTCTCCAAGATCGATCTAAGATCTGGCTACCATCAAATTAAAATCCGCCCGAAAGATGTTCCCAAGACAACTTTCTCTACCCGATACGGTCTTTATGAGTATCTGGTTATGTCCTTCGGCTTGACCAACGCCCCCGCGCACTTTATGTACTTGATGAATTCGGTGTTTATGCCCGAATTGGACAAGTTCGTGGTAGTATTTATTGATGACATCCTGATATATTCTGTAAATGAGGAAGATCACGCTGAACATCTGCGTATAGTTCTCACAAGACTGCGTGAACATCAACTATATGCAAAGTTCAGTAAGTGCGAATTCTGGCTTCGAGAGGTACCTTTCCTTGGGCATGTGTTGTCCGATGGAGGAATTATGGTGGACCCCGCCAAGGTACAAGAAGTACTAAACTGGAAGGCTCCTATCTCGGTTCACGAGGTTCGGAGTTTTCTTGGTTTGGCTGGCTATTATCGTCGCTTCATCCCGGATTTCTCCAAAATAGCCAAGCCCATGACTCGGTTGCTGCAAAAAGACACCAGGTTTGTCTGGACTCCTGAGTGTGATGCGGCTTTTCACCAACTGCGAACCCTCCTAACCTCAGCTCCGGTTTTGGCACAACCGGATATCGAGAAACCATTTGATGTTTATTGTGATGCCTCAGGCATAGGTTTGGGAGGTGTGTTGATGCAGGAAGGCCGGGTAATTGCATATACCTCTCGACAACTTCGGAAGCATGAGGCGAATTATCCAACGCATGACTTAGAACTCGCCGCAGTTGTTCATGCTTTGAAAGCCTGGCGGCACTATCTGCTGGGCAATGTCTGCAATATCTACATAGACCACAAAAGCCTCAAATACATCTTCACCCAACCCGAGTTAAATATGCGTCAAAGAAGATGGCTCGAGTTGATTAAGGATTATAACCTTCAAGTGCACTATCATCCTGGCAAGGCAAATGTGGTTGCGGATGCTTTAAGCCGTAAGTCTCATTGCCATTCCCTAGTTGAAACTGATTTTCATCGATCTCGCCTTCTACATCCAGCAGTCTTGTACAACATCAATGTCAGTTGTACCCTCAAAAGCAGAATTATTGAGCTCCAAAAGACTGACACTGGTATATTCCACATCAAGCGTAAGATGAAAGAGCAAGAAACTACATAGTTTAGGGTAGATGAAGAGGGTGTACTATGGTTCAAGGATAGGTTAGTTGTGCCTAAGGACCGAGAGCTTAGAAATGATATTATGTCTGAAGCACACTCCTCTAAGTTGTCCATCCATCCTGGTAGCAATAAGATGTATTATGATTTGAAGCCGTACTATTGGTGGACCAAAATGCGGAAGGAGATAGCTGCATATGTGGCCAGGTGTGACACCTGCTGTAGAGTTAAAGCTATGCACATGAAAGTTGGGTTGCTTCAACCACTTTCTATCCCAGGTTGGAAGTGGGAAGAGATAAGTATGGATTTCATTGTTGGTCTTCCTCCTACTGTCAAAAATCATAACTCCATCTGGGTAATTGTGGATCGTTTGACCAAATCAGCTCACTTCATTCCAGTTAGAGTGGACTATCGTCCCACTGACTATGCTGAGTTGTACTTCAATCAGATAGTTCGACTCCATGGGATACCTCGTACTATCATATCTGACCGTGGTCCCCAGTTCACTGCTCGCTTTTGGGAGCACTTGCATCATCTTCTGGGAACCAAGTTAGTGAGAAGCTCTGCTTATCACCCCTAGACGTCAGGTCAGACGGAACGAGTTAACCAAATCTTGGAAGATCTGTTACGGGCATGTGTAATATCGTCCAAGGGTTCTTGGGAAAAATGGTTACCTCTAGCTGAGTTTTCGTATAATAATAGTTACCAAGAGAGTATTAAGATGGCCCCATTCGAAGCTTTGTACGGTCGTAAATGTAGAACTCCCCTAAACTGGGTAGAAGCTGGTGAAAAAAAGTATTATGGTATTGATTTTGTTCAGGAAGCTGAGGAACAAGTCCGTACCATCCAAAAACATATGGCTGCAGCCCAAGCTAGACAGAAAAGTTATGCTGATCGTCGTAGAAAACCGCTCGAGTTTGAAGTTGGAGACTTCGTTTACCTAAAAGTTTCTCCAATGAAGAGTGTCCAACGTTTTGGTGTTAAGCGGAAACTTGTGCCAAGATACGTGGGTCCTTTCCTGATCATAGGCAAGAGTGGAGCTGTTGCGTACAAGATCCAGTTACCTCCTGAAATGAGTGCCATATTCAACGTCTTCTATGTATCTCAGCTCAAAAAGTGTCTTCGAGTTCCTGAGGAAAGAGTCCCTTTAGGAGATATCAGACTGGAATATGATTTGACTTACAAAGAAAAGCCAGTCCGAGTGATCGATACTCAGGAACGAGTGACTAGAAGTAAAGTGGTTAAATGGTATAAAGTAATGTGGAGTAATCAGGGTAGTGAAAGTGACGCTACATGGGAGCGGGAGGACTATTTGCGGGATGGTTATAAGGAATTCTATGAAAAATGGTACGCTTTCCAAATCTCGGGACGAGATTTTTATAAGGGGGGAGGGCTGTAACACCTCAGGTGTTTAGCTCCATAATTGTGTTGCATTGCATGAGCATAAGCATGCATCATTTCATGTTAATTCATGTGGTTGCAACAAATGTGATTTGTTTTTAAAGTTTTGTTTGACTCACATCATGTGGTTGCAACAAATGATGCGATCCTGGTTGTAAGCAAGTTGGTTTGAAATCCTTCGTGGGTTCGATTGACTACCGGGATTATATGGGCTCAAGTTCGAAAATTTGAGCACTTCGGTGCTTGTTTTTGTACTTGTGCTCTTATAATTTGGTCGGTTCTGTTACAGAGAGCACAGTACACCTTCAATCCAGCCCTTGGCTACGAGGGTACACACTACTCTCGTCATCTCTCCACTCCCAATGCGCGGTCGGCCGTTCACAGGATAGAATAGCCGAGATAGGGCTTACCACAAGTATGTGGTTAGTACTATAAAGTCTCGACGTACAGAGTTCAACAATGAACGGTCCTTAACCGATACAGGCGGAGCATTACATCGACTCATTTCACGATGCAAGCTACCCGCCCGGTCTCTATTTAATGTCACCATATTCATATTCATATGCTCTCATGACCTGTCATTAGATCAGGAGAAGCAAAGGTAAACCTGTTTCTCGCGAATGATGAAACCACCATTCAACTTCTACCGAAGTCTAAGCATTACTAAGCATAAGAGATCGACCTACACATACTAGTGGGATATCATCTGGATATGAATGTAGATCAAGGTAATTATGCAGCAACGGTATCGACCAACTCCTACTAATATAATGCACATTACACTAGACTTAAGGTGTAATAAAGCATTTAAAAATAGAAGGGTGGTTGTATGTCCGGGGCTTGCCTTCGTTGTAGAGAAGTTAGTTTTCCCTCAGAGAGTTCCAATAGACACCAACACCTTTGGTGGATGGACCTACTCCGAGACTGATCGACACGATCCAAAACACTCTCGTACAAACTACACGTATACAAGTGATGCGAGGCTTAATATGATGGAATGCATGCCATGATGCATGATGATGAGCAAAGCATAGCATACAAGAGACATTTAGAAAGGATAAACATTAGTTATCTACTTGAGTACAACTTTCCTTCGCGGTACAGTTACAAAGCAACAGAACTATTAAACAACTGCAATCACATTAAGACGTTGTTAAAAAAACTACTTAACTTCACTTTTTACCCAAGAGGTTGCATCTAATAAGCAAGTTAGTCTATAACAAGACCACTAATTACTTACACAATAAATCATTAATCATTAATGATCTATGTTAAACACATTAATTATCATTAATAAAACTTAATTAACAAGTTAATCATGAGTTCAAGCAACTCAATAAGATGTCATGGATCATCACATGTTAATGACCCAAGGTCAACAAGCAATCTCAAAGTCACACAAATCCTAAATTATCAAGTTAAACACATGTTTAATTAATTAATTAAGACAGAAATTAAGAATAAAATAAATTTTATCCAATTAAGCCCAAATTTTTTCTACAGATTAGTCTTACCCTAAAACAGTACCAAAAATTAATTTCATGATTTTTAGACTTTTATTTCAATTACTAAAATTCATGGAAGTTGCATTTAATAATTAATTGAGCTAATTAAATCACATACAAAAAGTAATCAAAATTGGCATTTAATATTTTTATTAAATAGTACACAGTACAAAGAGGTTACACAAAAAATTTTACTATTTTTGGAATTCTAAATAATTTACCAGAAAATAAATAAAACCCAGTACTATTTAGCATTTTTGAAAAAGAAAAACAAAAACCGCAGCACAGTCCGCTTCCCTTTCCCTTCATCCTCGCTCGGCCCAAGACACCGCGGCGGCCTAGTCGCGTGCCCCCGCGCTCGCGGCCCGCATGCGCCCGCTCCCCCCTGTCTGGCCCAGTCAGCCAGGTCGCGCGGCCTAGTCGCGCCCGCTCTCCCTCCTTCTCTGACTGACGAGGCAACCTCGCCCGTCAGCTCCCTCCTTCCACCGGCCGATGGCCAACGGTGGCTGTCGGCTGCCATCTCGTCGACGGCGATCCCCCAGTGAGGCGGAGCCGTACCAATAGCACCACCCGAACCCCGCGAACACAACCACGACGCTAAGCGGACACAACATGGCTCGGAGGGGGCCTGGGCGCGGCCATGGCGGCCATGGTGGCGACCCGCCCGGCGGCGCGGAGACGAAAACGTGCCTCCAACAAGGTAGCGACTAAAGCGAAGTGAGCATCATGCTCAGGAGCTCACAGTGAACACGGTGGTAAGCTTGGTGAAGGTGGAGACACGCTGGAGTGGCCGGTCCACGGTGAGGCGACCGCGGCGGCCCTCTGCTCTGCAGCGAGGAAGACGGTGGCGCGAGGAGAAGCTCGGACGGCTAACGCGCGCGCTGGTGGGCTCAGTTGATGCGCTACAGCGAGTCGGAACTGTGGGTAGACGCAACCGACGCGAGATGCTACGGTGACGATGAATTTGCGAGCGTGGCAAGAACACCAACGACGAGCAGTGGAGAAGAAGAAATCGAAGACGACGGTGAGATGTATATATAGACGAGGCAAATCAACGGGAAAGGGACACGTGAGAACGGGTCGCCATGCCGAAGCGGCTGCTGGCAGTCGAAGGCGCGCCTGGAAGGCGTTCGAAGCTCGCCGGCATCGGGCGGGAGGTGGCGCCCTGCAGTTAGCCGAAGTTTGAAATAATTACAGAAATGCCACTGGTGAAATTTTCAAATTACTCTTAAATTTTCTATAGAAGTTGAAAATCTGTGAAAACAAAAGTTGCTCCATTTTCAAAGTTCTACAACTTTCTCAATATAAACTTTTTCCAATTCGGCCTAGATTTTAAAATTTGAATTTGAATTGAAAAGGGGACATTTTTTGGAATTTTGAAAATTCAAAATTACTTTGAATTTTATATTGAAACTTCAAAAACTCAAAATACCAAAGTTGTACATCTAGGTAAGACCTACAACTTTTCTATTCAAAACATTTTTAAATTATGCCTCCATTTTGAAATTGGATAGGGGATATGAAAAGGGGTCAAATTTGAGATTTGAATCTTTTCAAAATTACTCCAAATTTTACACTGAAACTTTGAAAACTTAAAACACTAAACTTGTAGCCCTTGAAAATATCTACAAACTTGGTATTACACTTTTTCCCAAATTTTGCTTAGATTTTGAATGATTCAAAAAGGGGTAAAATCAGGGTTTTGCATTTCAGTGTTTTCGGAAAGATTTCAAATTGAAACTTGATACTCTATTAATTGGTGATTATTTAGTGATCAAACCATCGTCCAAGGGCATCATTGAGTCAAGCATCACATGTTTGACCAAATGCCACTCTTGGTTGACCAATTTGACTTTTAAAAAATCTTTTAATAATTCCCCAAATTTGAATTCGAATTCGAATCAGAAAACTTGCATCAAGTTTTGGATTCCAAATTTAAACTCAAACTTGAAGCTCCATTTTAAACATGTTTGACTTAAAAATTATTATCAAGCCTTTATCCCATATTATAAAACACATTTAACACTACAACTTTTATTTAAACAAAACTTTATTTGCTTAAGCCAATTCTCATATATAAATTCATAAAGAAACTAATGTATCAACATGCCATCATTTCATGGAATTAACTAAAATACCAGATTTGCAATATGTGAACATGAAAAAGAAACATATGAAACATTTCATATGGCAACATTACATATGCAACATATGATATCTATTATTGCAATATGAATGCATTTATGGCATAACACTTGATACTTATGCTTGATGATGCATCATTATCACATTTTAATTGTGTCTTTACATCCGGGATGTTACAGTAATCCACACCTAGTTTATTAGGAAACTCTACTACGCCGTCACGCTAGAGCACGACGTTGCGACCCCGCTCCCACGCGCACTCACCTTGCCCACATGACCCCGCTCCCACTGCGACCCCGCTCCCACCACCCCTGCGCCCCATCGGAGATGATGAAGAAGACAACAGCGGCGGCGGGTTCAGCGCTCTCTCTATCCGACCCTTCCTCTCTTCTTCTCCAACTCTGACGGGCTTAGAAGGGGCTGAGGAGGTAGGCTGGCCAGGCGGTGGGGACAGGAGAGATGGCGGCGAAGTGGAGGCAGTGGTGACGCCGCTAGAGCGGGCGGTGAAGGAGGCGGCCAGGCTAGGTCTTGGCGGGGGTGCCCATAGCCATGGCGGATGTGGGGGGGCACAGAGAGGGGAGGGGAAGAAGGAGGTCACCACGGGCGGTGGGCGTCTGCGCAGGCGGCGGGAAGGTGGGCGGTGTGGCTGGCGGCGAGGCAGCCGCTTGCCGGGGGCGGCGGGCGAGGAAGGCGGCGATGGGCACGCGAGGAAGAAGGTCGCCGGTCGCGCCTTAACTTCGTCCTAGTTTATTACACTCCACTATTTCAATTTATTAATCGTGTCATTGAGTGGTTGCTGAGAGGACGGCACAAATGGAATCCTTTTATCCTAGTCCAGTTTCAGAGGATAGCTATATATAAGGAACTCGCACTTGCGGTCTTGGCCTCCAATCCAATGTCACCAGCATTTCCGATCCCTTTCCAACAAGATCAGCACTGCCACCACTTGAAGTCTTTGAAGCATGGACATGGAGCACCAGCTGCACCAGCTGCTGCACTTGGAGCACTTCATGCCCAGCAGCCCGTGCTTCTTTGCCGTCGACAGCGGCCAAGACCCCGCCCATTTCCCAAACGGCGGGTTGTTCGTCGAGCCGCAGGTCGGCGGCGCCACCGACGACGGCGGGTGGGTGGAGGACCTCATGCAGCTCGGCGAGGAGCTGTTCGGTGGCCACGGCGATGGCGACGATGTCAATGGCACCGGCGGCATGGGCGACGAGCATCACTACCAGCAGTGGCAGTGCGACGACGACGGCGGCTCCCCAGACGGTCCGCCACCGACGAGCATATCCTTGGACGGTGACACGAGCCCCCCTTCTGGGGAGCAAGGCGCCGGGGAGGCCGGGGAGCTCGCCTCCGAGCCGCACCACCCGCACCGCGACGACGGCGACGACGTGTCCGGTGCGACGCGGAAGAGGAGGGACCGGTCCAAGACCATCGTGTCGGAGCGGAAGCGGAGGGTCCGCATGAAGGAGAAGCTCTACGAGCTTAGGTCGCTCGTCCCCAACATCACAAAGGTTGTCTCCGATCGATCGATTTGGAGCTAGTTTGGACCTTTGTTCGTTCGTCGAGGAGATCGATCGATAGCTGGTTTACATGATTCATGTCCCTGCGCGTGCCATGCAGATGGACAAGGCGTCCATCATCGCCGACGCGGTGATGTACGTGAAGAACCTCCAGGCGCACGCCAGGAAGCTCAAGGAGGAGGTCGCCGCGCTGGAGGCCCGGCCGATGTCGCCAGCTAGCCGACAGGAGCAGCTGCCGCAGCACGGCCGCCGCGCGGGGGCGGGCCGACGCCAGCAGCAGCTGGAGCGCCGCGACGCGGTGACCGGCGCCCGGGTGACGCACGTGGGCGCGGCGCAGGTCGGCGAGGGCAGGTTCTTCGTGACGGTGGAGTGCGAGCGGCGGGACGGCGTGGCGGCGCCGCTGTGCGCGGCCGCCGAGTCGCTCGCGTGCTTCCGGGTGGACAGCTCCAGCATCGGCCGGTCGGGCCCGGACCGCGTCGTGTCAACGCTCACGCTCAAGGTATTGCTTGCTGTGCACCGTGCATGCATGTGACGGGATTTTGGTTAACTAGCTAGCTAACTGACAAGAGCATTTGACTTTGGTTAATCATGGAGATCGACTAGCTAGTCGTTAACCATTTGTGTGGATTATTGCAATTGTACGTGCAGGTGATGAGCCAACAAGTAGGAGATGCAGCCATCGGCGAGGCCTCCGTGAAGCTTTGGATGATGGCGGCGCTTCTCAAGGAAGGATTCCGGCCCGAAGCGACGGTCCAGATCTCATGATCCGATCCACGTGGCGGTCCACCAGCTGCTAATGCTCATATATACCCTGTTTCTGTAGTTTATAGGCTGCTGTAAAAGTCTGGACTATAGAGTGTTTCTGAACGGAATCATCATCAACCCAGGACTCTCCTCGACTCGACTCTCCGCTTCTCCTATTTCAACTGATTTTTTGTATGTTCCTCATTGTACTTTTTTTTTCCGAACTGTTAGTTCATTGTACTTGTCGTACCTAGGTGATGTGTAACACGTTCTTGGCACGGGCAATCCTAATGTGATCTAGACCGTTCATCCCACTTATCTGATGGCCGCTGGTGTGAAATGTGCCCTGTTGGATACAAGACGTTGCTTTCTCTCTTTCTTGATTGACAGCAGCATGCGACGTTGATTGAAACATAATTAAGTTGCCTGGTTAGAGCTTAAACTAGCACCCCGGGATGACAAGGAATCTTCTCTTAGTGCGGCTTGGTGGGTGATGATGGTACCTAACTAGTGTTCGTTGGCTAGGCAGCATGATCTAACCCAGACGCTCAGAATTCAACGTCTGCAAATATTGTCTGCGTCAATGCGTCATGATTCTCTCGGAAGCAAATAAACGCGGCCTAAGTTTAAAGTTTAAACTACTACTTTCTCCGTACCAAATCATAAGACGTTATGGTTTTTCTAAATACATTATTTTTCACATCTCCTATTCTTAAGACGCCAGAAATCTCCAAGAGTTGGAAGAACTGCTTGCAAGCTCACAACATGGCTGAGATAGGAATACTGGGCAGTGGGCACAGCCTGCTTTGTTTGTGATTTGTATATTCAGTCAAACTATAACTGTGAATTAAGTTCGAATATTCCACTGCAAGAGTATCATATGATTGACCAGACATATTTTAACTTGGTTAAATTGGCTTATCAGGTTTCAATTGCACTTCAAAAGGGGAATGAGAAGTTATTGTGACATCCTTAACTGTCGTAGATAAGGCGAAACTTTTCTGTCGGAAGCTACATAGTTCCTATTATGAACTTTTGCTACCACCACAAATTTATTTGGGAACTTTAATGTGATC
Source organism: Saccharum hybrid cultivar R570 (assembly GCA_038087645.1). Taxonomy (NCBI): domain Eukaryota; kingdom Viridiplantae; phylum Streptophyta; class Magnoliopsida; order Poales; family Poaceae; genus Saccharum; species Saccharum hybrid cultivar. The sequence goes on from JAQSUU010000520.1 coordinate 11,952,614, forward strand.
TACTAATAGTGTTTTATTAATCTCAAATTCTATTGATTTAATCTCTTGAAAGTACTTGTATAAGTAGACTATGCGTGTACTTAATTATAGGGGTGAGTGGTTGTATACATATAGGGTTGCCTTTAACTAACATTGTATTGTATATGTGTTTAACTATCACAGTGCAAGTGCCTTGGTGCGCCCTGTTCGCTTCGCTGAAAAGCCAAGCTGAAAAGTATTGTTCGCTGATTTGTTGTGAGAGAAAAACACTGTACCATGGCTGATAAGTTCAAGCGAACAGGGCCAGTGTTCTAAACCTCCACTCCCTCTGTCCTAAAAAGAGTGTTGTTTTTGCTATAAATCTGGACAATTGTTCAATTTCATAACAAAAACGACACTTTTTTTTGGAACATGGGAGTATTTATTGTATCTGTCAAGAAGAGGGTACCTATTGCAAAAGAATATTCTAGAATTTCATTTAAATTTGAAATAAAATCAAACTGACTTAGATCTCAAGCCAATATTTCAAAAACAAATTGGGAAATTTACTAAAACTTCCCAATGCATTGTTTATTTATTTTTTGAAAGAAGAAGAGCCCTGTTTTTTTTACCGGAAAAGAAGAAGAGCCCTGTTGGGCATCACAATGTCAAGCTGCTGTTTGGCTGGCCCGGTTACTGGCTGAGATTACAGGTGGCGAAGTCAACAAGCCAATCCTTAGAGTAGACAACAAGTTCACAGTCTCGTTGATCTAGAATGCTATGCACTGTTTATCAAAAAAAAAGAATGCTATGCACTGGTTAATGTGGGTTCGGCAAAGGAGATGATGGAAACGGTGCTTAATCTGAAAGGAAAGGAGCAGCTTACAGTAATCATGCTACCGTGGTTATGGCGGGGAGAGCGGAACAGGTGGAGGGTGGAAGGAAAGATAAGTCTGGCTGCGGAAGTTGCATACTTGACTGCATTCCTGACCGACCGATTCCAGGAGCTGGAAACGCAACCTGTATTGTCAGAAATCTGTCAGGTCAGGAAATTGTAGAAGGCTGCAGACTGATGAACTGAAACTGAACTCCGACGGGGCTTTTAATAGTTCTCGGAAGGATGGTGGATGGGGCTTTGTCATCAAGGATGAGCGAGGTCTTGTGCTGAAATCTGGAGCTGGTCGGGAGGACTTTCTTCTTGATCCCTTCCATGCCGGGCTGCTAGGCTGCTTAGCCGGCTTACAGGCTGCAGCTGGAGCATGCGCAACATTGGTAGCGTTCGCTTGCAGCTGCTGATGGCCAGAGAACTTATTGCACAGCTTGATGCTGCCCAGGACTACAGGTTGCTCTCAGAGGAGGAGTTGGCACTGCGGAGCGACATGAAGCGTCACAGTCTGGGGCTTGCGTCGCTTGCGCGGACTATTGCGCGGCACCGTTCACGCATCCGCTATCTGGAGGAGGGTGACGCGAACACAAAATTTTTCCATCTACAAGCCTGTCATAGGAAGCGCAAAAGCTACATCCCTACATTCCTTCATGAGGGCAGGACTTTTACTGCTGAAGAAGAGAAGGAAGACCTCATCTACAATTACTACAAGGGCATCCTCGGCACCGCCTTCCACAGGACGCACTTGTTGCGTCTGGATGATCTTCTGCCGCAGCTTGACCTCACCAGAATTGATGCGTGCTTCTCGGAGGAGGAGATTTGGGCGTCCGTGAAGGAACTTCCCCCTGATCGGGCCCCTGGACCCGACGGTTTCACCGGGTCTTTCTACAAGGCAACATGGGAGATCATCAAGCACGACCTCATCAGTGCGTTCAATGCCTTATGGTCGCTGGACAGTAGGAGTTTCCATCTACTGAATGACGCCCTGATGGTTCTCTTGCGCAAGAAGGATAATCCATTGGGAATGAAGGATTATAGGCCTATTAGCTTAATGCACAGTTTCAGCAAACTTTTCGCCAAATGCCTGGCAAAGCGCTTGGCACCGAGGCTTAGGGAGATTGTGGCGCCCAACCAGAGCGCTCTCATCAAGGAACGCTCCATCCACGATAACTTCATGGCAGTGCGGATGGCGTGTCGATGGCTGTACAGCAAGAATTTCCCTTCAGTGCTGCTCAAAGTGGACATAGCTAAGGCATTTGACTCTGTTGTTTGGCCTTTCTTGATTCAAGTCATGCATCACATTGGCTTCCCACGTCGGTGGATAAACTGGATTTCCATCCTTCTCTCGACAGCAAGCACAAAGGTTCTTCTAAATGGAAGGCCAGGCAGAAGAATCACCCATGCCCGTGGCTTGAGACAAGGGGACCCGATTTCACCTATGCTTTTTGTTATCGTCATGGAAGCCCTCAACTCCTTGATTCGTGAAGCAGACCGTCGTGCGGCCTTGACGCCGCTGCCTAGACGTGCCATCTCACACCGGGCATCGCTTTACGCCGATGACCTCGTCATCCTCATTGCACCGATGGCTCACGATCTAAACTGTGTGCAGCAGATCCTGACCCTATTTGCTGGGGCATCTGGTCTTGTCACCAACATTGAAAAATGTGTCGCCTCCCCGATCCGGTGCACGGGGGAGACAATTGCTGCTATCCAGGAAGTGTTCCCATGTGTTGTCGCCCCGTTCCCGTGCAAATATATGGGGATACCGCTCTCTCTGAGGAGATTGAGACGGTCTGAGGAGCAGGCTTTAGTGGACAAAGTTACAGCAAGGATTCCAATTTGGAAATCTGGGCTGCTTACACACGCGGGGCGTGTGTTACTCACCAAGGTTACCCTCTCGGCTATTCCTGTGCACATGAGCATTGCTTGCTGTTTGTCGGCATGGGCGATCTCGCAGATCGACAAAAGACGTCGGGCCTTCCTCTGGTCCGGGTCGGTGACGACGTCGGGGGTAAATGCAAGGTGGCTTGGCCTTCTGTCTGTCGCCCGACGGAACTTGGAGGCCTCGGCATTCTCGACCTCCGCTTCTTCGGCTTTGCTTTAAGGCTGAGGTGGGAATGGCTGCGCAGGTACGAGCCCGGGCGCTGCTGGGCATCTTTGCCGGCAAGAACTGAAAAACCTGTGGCAGTCATGAGTGCCATTAGCATGACTACGACTGTGGGTGATGGCTCATCAGCCTTGCTTTGGACGGACAGCTAGGCTGCTGTTGGCCCTCTTCATCTTTTCGCCCCCGAGCTGTTCAAGGCGTTGAGCAGGTCCGGCAAGAAGAGGACAGTCAAGGATGGGTTGTTTCAGAACAGATGGGCTAGGGACATCGTCGGTGCGCCAACTACTCAGGTGCTATGCCAATACCTTGCGGTCTGGCATCTACTGCGCTCGGTGCAGCTGAACCCGCTCCAGGCCGACCGATTCGTGTGGAGATGGTCGGCAGACGGCAAATACTCCGCGTCATCAGCTTATCGAGCCTTCTTTGTTGGCTCTACGTCGCTTTTGGGCGCTAAGGAACTGTAGAGGACTAAGGCGCCACCCAAGGTGAAATTCTTCTTTTGGTTAGCTCTTCATGGAAGGCTTTGGACGGCGGCACGGCGCAAGCGGCATGGTTTACAGGATGACGATGTTTGCATCATGTGCGGCCAAGAGGCAGAGTCGGCTGATCACTTGTTTCTCGGCTGTGTCGTGACGAGGGAGCTATGGTACCGGTTGCTTATGCCGGCTGGCCTATCGGCGCTTGCACCAGCGGGGGTCGAACGCCTGGCAGTTTGGTGGCTACGGCAGAGGCTACTTCTACAGAGTGATGCAAGGCCACCATTCGACTCCTTCATCTTGTTAGTGACCTGGTGCACGTGGAAGGAGAGAAACAGCCGTACTTTCCAGCGAACGGCGACTGGGATTGACGGTCTGCTCGCTGCGGTCATCCGTGAAGCTGAGGACTGGACTGAAGCTGGCTTCTCTACTTTATCTTGCTTAATACCTCTTTGGTCGCAAAGTCTGGCCGCAATGTAATAATCAGTACCTAAACCCAGTAGCTAGGCGTCCTTGCAAGCTGCTACTGATGGCTCCTCGCCACCAATGCTGTTTGCCCTTGTAAACGATGTTCGTTCCTCCTTCCTCTTAATGAAAAACGGACCTCTTGGTCCGATCGAGAAAAAACAAACACTGGTATCCAGAACATCTGTGTGGAGACTGGAGACGGATGCAACATTGCAACTCTGGTGAAAGCCGCTTTAGGAGATGAGGAATATCGCTCTCAGCGATGGGGGGTGTGATCACAGAGCTGAAGTCGCTGATGATCTCTGATTTTAGTTCCTGTAAAATTAGTGTCTGTTCTCGAGTCTGTAACAAAGTACCTCACGCATAAGCTGCTCTTGGGTCTAAATTTCCAAGCGGATGCAATACCGTTTGGGAAGGTGTTCCCGGAGATGTTGAGGACTTGATGACCAGCAATTTATTAGTTGGGTCTGATGAGTAGTATATGCCATGAGTTTCAAAAAAAAAATCCTATGCATTATAATTTATAACCAGAGCAAGGACATTGACATTCGTTTTCATCTGATCGGTGCTTATGCACATGGTGACCAAATTGAAGTGAGGTTCATAAGGACTAATGAGCAGCTAGGGCCGAGGCCGGGACATTGTGTCGTCGAAACCTCTCTCAAGGATCAAAATTTCAGGAGCTTTGCAACAAGATTGGCATCTATCAAGTAGCTTAGAGTTGATGCACAAGTATTAGGAGGAGAATTTTTGAATAATTATGTGCATAGTTATTTTTCTGTTTTCTTGCTAGAAGTTGTTAGCTGCATGGCCGAGTTCGCACCGGAGCGTGTCCTGCGCGCCACGACCGTGATGTTTGGGATGGCAGGCGTCGTGACGGGTGGTCATGGTGTGCATCTCACTCACTCGAGGCCGAGTACTTCGCATGTGATTGTTCCCTTTTAAGCTAAATGCTGTCTGGAAAACACTGCCCTTCCTTAAAACAAAACGTGTGTCCCCATGTGTGCGGGCCTCAATATAATAATCTAGTTTAGTCTCCCTTTATTCGTAACAGGAATCAGTTCAATTTTAGAAGAAAAAAAAACACAGGAACTGAAATTTAATCCAGCGTTCTAAATAGGCCTAAAGCTAGCCAATGAAAGCAGCGGCCAGCGGTGACACTTATCTACAGATATGGCCACATGGCAGCAAACTGACATGTTTTTTTACCTAAATAACACGTGATAAAAAACAAGAAATAAAGGAAGAAGAAAAACCAGAATCTATTTATTATTTAAGTTAAAAAGTGATAATCTTGGTGTTTTGGGTTCTGATGGAATAAGTGGTGATCTTGTCAAACTCATCGCAGGCATCAGATCCTGCTCAAAGCAGCAGCGAGGGCAGACAACACAAGACGGTTGTCATCCCCACCCCCACCCAATCTGCTAGAATATGGAGGCCTCCGTGAATTCTACATCATTTGTCTGGCCACCACCATTTCCTTGGAGGCGGTGGAGGTGTAAGGATGTCTAGCATGGTCTCCTTCTCCCTCGGAGTCAGTGGTACCCCTCGGACTAGGTTCAGAGCCATAATGTGAACATTTGTCCTTTGCCTGTGCTTTTGGTAAGCCCAGATGCCAGCTGCTATACCACCCACAATGACCTGTACATAATGGACTCAATCAGAACACCAAATGCTTCTTCTCAGATTCAGATAAGCAGATTTCAGGGAATTTGACGAGCCAGTGAATCACTAGCTCTAGAGGAGTAGCACATTGCCATACAGTTATGTAAGACAAATGGAAACATGTACAAAACGGTAGATTCTTATTAGGGCTTACAGGTGAAAGCCATATCCCAGCAGTCTGAAGATCAAATTTAGGGGCATATAGTACTCTCTCCATACTCATCCTCTAGTTTCTTGTAGATCTCTTTATCACTCTTTCCAGCTTTTATTTCATCACGAATGAGCTGCAAAATGTAATATCGTTACTGTCTGAAAGAAAATATCACAGAAAAAAAGTGTTGCTGTTAAATTAGCATTACCACTGAATGTCTCTTTTTAATGGTTGCCATACATTTAAGTATATATACTCCATCCCTCTGGTCCAGTTTATAAGGCGCACATGCATATCAAGATTCAACTTAACAAATCTTTGACCAATAATTTGGCCAATAACTTTTAATTATTGTAGTACAAACTTGACACAGTTAGATTTATAATCTAATCTAATAATTATCCAATTGTCATAACTTTATAATCATAAAAATATAAAATGGTCAAATTATAATTCCAAAGACCGCGCCATGTCTGACTATGCCTTATAAACTGGACCGAAGACAGTATATACTCCTTCTGTTCCAAATTGTAAGTCGTTTTGGCTTTTTAAATATATAGCTTTTGCTATGCACCTAAATATACATTATGTCTAGATAAATAGTAAAAGCTATGTATCTAGAAAAGCCGGAACAACTTGCAATTTGGAATGAAGGGAGTACAAATATAGCAAAGGAAGAAAAAAGAAGCAAATATAGAACTTAACATCTGGTAACGCTAGCACGGGAACTTTCAGGTTTCAATTAACTTGTCAAAACTTTAGTTGAAAAAGGAATTTCAAAATCTAAGCACCATTATTTACCAAAACAGGAGTCAATAGAGTTGGCTTCAAATATCAGGAATTCAAAGTTCTTTGAGACATTGCTTGAGACGACTCGATACCACTGTCTAAAATGTGAGATGTTTGTTGTTTTCTTCAGTTTTCTATAAATTTTCCAGATTTAAGGGTTTGTCTGAAAGCCAGTAAATTTATAAGGAATGTTTTTTTTTTGAAAAATTGCACCAATACATATTTCATTTGATAAAACAAAGAATTTAATAGCTACATCATTCCAATTTCTAACAAGTCTGACCTGCATCTTTTGATGCACTGAAACATCAGAAGCAAACATATGACAAGATCATGCCTGATACATTAAGTTACAGAATGACTAAAAACAGCCCAGTTAACAACAGTTCTTTGACCACCAACAAAGGTTAACTCAGCAATTCAAGGTAAAGGAACGGACACTCATGGAAATAAGAGATGTACCAAGCAACACAGCTGCATTGAGCTAGAAATTTCAATATCCAAGGTATGATTCTTACTTTGCTTCAGATTTTAGAGCAATGGTTGAACAGTTGCAACAAGACATCAGATAGGAACACATAACAATGTCAGAAAATCTTGCTTATCCAGCTAGAGAACGGCCAAAATTAACCCTGTTACCATGAGTCTTGCAAACAAGTAAACAGTTAGTACCTTCCTAAGCAGAATAGCAACATCAGCCTGTGAATCTTCAATCGATTGGCTACCACACTCAGTGCACCGAACATTGTGGCTTATATTTCTCGCACGATTTTCGATGATCTGCCTCTGTTTGACATCTTCCTCAGCTGCCATAGCAAAATTTAATGTACTTTATCGTATTACAGCGGTCAATTAATATGGGATGGAGGCTGAAAAAAAAATTAAGCAAACAGGTGAATTCATAACTTGTGATATTAATAAGGGATAGAGCCTGAAAGAAAAGAAATTAAGCAAACAGGTGAATTCATAACTTGTCACGTCACTCCATGACATGATGAGAGTTGCACAGAAACAAATTGCATCATGTCTTCTTCGAAAAGAAGAGTCTATTAAATCATCGGTTGGGAATACCGAATGCCTTATCCTAACCCTAGTCACCGCGTTCCCGGGTCGACCGGGTCGAGGAACGGGAACGAGGAACGTGGTACGCCGATTTTGAATACTGTTTGGAACGACGAGTATACAGCTTCAGCACGTCCCAAATTAACATGGATCGAGATCCAAGTTAATTTGGGACGACGTTCCCGGAACGACGAGAAGGAACGAGGAACACGAACCCATGTTGTATGGATCGATCATGTTTGAAACGATACTTCAAATGAAAATTAACCAAATATCTTGGCTGACAGGTCACAACGACATACTCTTAGTTTGTACATAACATAAAAAATTAACTGACTCCGTTCGGCTGGAATTATAAGCCAGCTGAAAAACACTGTTGGCTGATTTTTTGTGAGAGAAAAATACTGTTCTGGCTGAAAAAACAAGCCGAATAAGACGGATTATAAGCCAGATGAACAGGGCCTAAATTGTCTGATACTCAAAGCTAGAAAAAAATAGCAGCATGATCCATGACTGAACTTCAGTGATAAACTCCTCCTGATAAACTCCTCAGTGACTTGAACTCCTCCTGATAACCGATGGACTCCTCACTCCTCAGTGACTTGAACTCCTCCTGATAAACTCCTCCTGATTCTAGCTGACGTCCTGCAAGAACAAGATCACAAGCACATGATTAACATTTCATCAACCGAACTTAAATCTCACTGACATACCGATACAATTAAAGACAAGAGAGTGAATATGCATTCAGCTACACACAAATTGAGTTCTATTGTTCTGTATATAGTATATATCTAAAAGGATGGATATTGGATTACTAGGCCATTACCTTTCAGTTCTTCGATGGTTGAATCGCTGGGATCTATGTCCCACTTAGAATGTTGCCCTTTTTTTGTAACTCTCAGTGACTCTTGACAGAAGGCGCAAATTGGAGTGAATATAGACAAGCTTATCTGCATTCTTAGCATTCAGTTTGTTCCTCTTTGCACTGTTGACATATTCATAAGTGCTCCAAATCCTTTCTGCTGATGAGCTACTGATGGGTTGAGACAAAACCTTTATTGCGATTGCTGCTAGATCTAGAGTTTCAGAGCCATAAGTTTCCCACCAATCAATTGCATCCATGTTGTATGCATCTTGTTTCACGGAGGGCAGTGCATACATTCCCTTCTTGGAAATGAAATGAGTGAATTGCTCACGGAGGATCTTCTGCTCACTTGCATCATCTCCTATTTTTTTAATAGCTTCTAACACTACTTTTATGACATCTGGATCTTTATTTGGTGCCTTTCTTACAAAACCCCCAGGAGCTGGCTTTTCAATATACCTCTGATCATAATATTTTGGATTGAGAGCAAATGCTAGACTGTGAAGAGGAATATTCATCTTCTCCCAGCGGTCCATAATTATTTCTTCGACCTCTGGATAGTCCAGCTTGTGAGGATTGTCATCCTGGGTCATGATGTCTTTGATCTCTCCAACCATGTTGTCCATTCTCTCATATATTTCTCCCATTTTTGGACCTTCTCCATCGCTGAACCTCAATACTGAGTATATAGGCTCTGTGATGGCAAGGATGTTGTCAACCTCATTCCAAAAGTTTTCATCATTGATTGTATCAACAACGGCCTTTGCTTGTTGCTGCTGATCACTACTGCAGCTTTTGATCCAATCTTTCCATTGTCTGGTTACCACAGTGGTGGAAAGCCCATCTCTCAGCGTACGAAGCCTTTCCAATAAAATGTAATGGCTGGCAAATCAGGTTTTTGCCACATTCAGTAGGTCCAAACGAGAATTATTTCTGAACATGGCTAGACAATGAGAATGGCTCCGGAAAAAGTTGACAATAGCTTTACCCGCCTTGTAGGTATCAAGCATCCATGGGAATTTGCTCGCAAAATCCTTGAATATGAGATTCAATGTGTGCACTACACATGGACTCCAAAAGATGTGCTTATGAACCTGAAAAAGATGTTTCAAAACTCTTTGTTATATGGGAAAGTAAGAAACAAACAATTGAAAACTTGAATGACAATTGAAATCAAATGATCTTACTTTCTGAATTTCCCTGCCTGCGGCTTTACAGTTTGATGCATTGTCGGTCACCACTTGAATGACATTTTTTAGTCCAATTTCTTCAATGGCTTTCAGTAAAAAATCAGCAATTGCTTCACCAGTTTTTTCAATTCCAGAGTAATCTTCTGCATATAAGAAGCACGAACCTCTGCTATTTGAGGCAAGCACATTTAACAGTGGCTGGCCTTTAATATTAGTCCATCCATCAGACACAACAGAGACTCCTTGTGTTAACCTATTTTTATAAAAAAAGATAAGAGATTGATAGTTAGAAAATATATCAGCACCTTGCAAAAGAATTGAAAACTTCAAACTTACCAAGTATCTCTCACTGTTGATAAATCATTTTCTACATTCCTCTTGAGTGCATCTAAGAGAGTGGTTCTGGCCTTCTCACTGCCAGGACCTTTATATCCCTTTGGAGCATTATTTATAGCTGTAACCATCTCAGAATAATAAGGGCTTCTTAAGACGTTGAAAGAGATGCCGTTAGCTGCAATGAATTTCAATACTTTCAAATCAACGGCATCTCTTTCTGCTGCACCAAAAGATTGTGCTAATGAATTGTTCAACAACATCCCTTTCTGCTGCACTGATTTTGAAGATTGTTCAGCTTCTTTAACCTGTTAACACAAAAAAAATGCATCTCTGAAGTCTGAATCTAACAACAGGTACTATCTATTATGTACAGAAAACAGCTTCTTTAACCTGTTAACACCAAAAAAAAAATGCATCTCTGAAGTCTGAATCTAACAACAACAGGTACTATCTATTATGTACAGAAAAAGACTATCTACCTTATCCCGCAATTCCCGGGTCTTGGCCGCATCATTTAGAAGAACAGGACAACGCTGAATCTGTGGTTTCTTGCCCGGTTGAGCACCAAGAAGATGAACACGAACCCTGGTTAAGCTACTTTTGAATGCCTTTTTGCAATGGTTGCATCTCCAATTCTTTGATCCACCGTCGTTCTTTCCTTTCTCTCCTCCAAGCATAGTAATTTCAGCCATGAGAGGATTTATCTTACCAGCTGCTTGAGCCTGACAGGGTGGTTCTTCCTCTTCATCGTCGAGTGCGATGATCCCTTCCTCACCGGCATCTATGTATTCACCATCGGCATGTATGTCTTCATCATCCTCGGACCACCTGCGCTTCCCGGAGGACCCGGACCCCGATCCGAACGCCATTGCAGTCCAGTCCAAGAAGCACAAATGAGAGGGAGAAGTGTAGGGACTGGAGCAGAGAAGAGGGACGAGGGAGAAGTGCAGGAGCAGATCGACCGCCGACGGACTCACCTAATAAAGCGCAAGTAGCTTGGCCTTCCGCCTTCCCGATGTTGATTAATGGGGGCTGACCGCTTGCGCTTCGCCTCCCTCGTCTTGCCCCGATGCAGACGCGCCGCTTGGCCTTCCGTTCCGGGTGCGGTGGCGCGGTCGAGTTCCCGCGGCGGCGCGTCGAGTTCCCGCGGCAGCGCGGTCGAGTTCCACAGGCGGGGTCGAGTTCCGCCAGCGTTCCAGCAGCTGTCCCGGCACGTTCCCGTTCCGCGATTTGGGACAACGTTCCCGGGGACGAGGATCGCCGCATCGACCCACGATCCCGGTGACTAGGATCCTAACCACCTATCCTATAAATTACTAATCAAGTCTAACAGATTACAGCTGACCCAAGCAAGTGCTGACACAAGAGGAAATATGACTATCAATTTGGAGAGTTAGCACTGCAAATGTGCAGTTGCCCACCAGAAAATATACAAAAGCACAAATGCATGCATGCTTCTCACTTCAGTAACACTAGTTATCATCTAAATCTTTCCCTTCATATCCAACCACAAGATGGCTTCCATTTTCATTCATAAATTGTAAGTTTTAAATTGCATATTTGAGTACTAAACAAAGGTTGGGACCTTTTTATTGGAAATTATGTAGATGCGAACAGGGAGTTTGCACTATGAACCAAAAACTTAGAGCTGGGTTTGAACTACAAACAGAAGCTTTCACCTTGTGGCTCGAGGGGAGGGTTTTACTGAGAACGAAAGGCATATGAGGAGCGGACAAGAGGCGGACGCTCAGGTAGCTAGGGAGGACTATGAATGCAGACAGAGGGGTGTAGTTGGAGGCGATGAGGCAGCAGGTGAGTTGCTGCAAGAGAGGAGCGCACCAGGCAACGGGAGGGGGGTGGATGGAATGCAGGAGGCACAAGGGGCATAGGAGCTCACCATGCAGCTCGGGGCTCCCGCTGCCTGCACATAGTGGACTGCCACTGCTTGCCGTGAACAACGAATAAACAACCATTTGTCACAAATTAGACGTGTATAAATCCCAAATCAGGCAATAGATTCAAATAATGAAATTACAAAGTTTTCTCATCTAATGATTACCAACAGGCCTGTAATCACACACTGAAAGATATCCCCAACTGGACAATCGATTGAATCCTCAGTTGAAAGCTACTCTCAAATCGGGAGGGAAATGAACTCACCTTGCACTTGTGGACCGCCCACTACCCTCTGCGGATGCGCAGGTATGCAAGCATGCCCTTGTGCTAGCGAACTAGTGGATCCAAAAAAAAAAAGAATAAATACGGGGCCTGAACAATAAAGGGACTAGACCAACACAAGTTCATCATATCCCATACAAAAACCATCGTCCTAGTTTAGAGCCGTTTTACACGAAAACATAGAGGAAGAATTTGTAATACAGCACAAGAAGTAAAATGCCATATCCTTTGATTCATCGTACTCTAAGCAATCATAATTGTCAAACCAACATGGTTGGAAGGATCTCCATTCCCCTTGCGATTTGTGAGGAAATGTAAAACCAATTGGTTGAGTGGGGCCTCTCAAAGCATAGGTCCTATTCACTTGATCTCTAATCTCAAATGAATATGCATCAATTGTTTTACGCAATACTGGATCGCTAACAATATCTGAGCATCGAAACTCTACTATTGGTAATTTTGGCTGCCTTCTGTTCTCATCATTCTCCAGAGTTGGATTACTGCTAGTCTGCTACGGCTTGAATAATAACTGAACGTTCATTTCGACATCTTACAAATTACAATTGCAAGAATGAGTTAAAATTTAATGAGTGCAGAATAAATAAACTGGTAACAGTTGCATAAATACAGAATAACTATGCTACTAGTACTTTAATCAGTTATTACATTAAAAATTGTAAATGGCAATTGCGTGCCTTTCTTTAGATTTGAGTGCAGTTCGTTACCGGCCTTTGCGTGTGTTGCTTCCTTGCAGGCTCGCTTCCGCGTACTGGAGTCGCGTGTGTACCGGCGTGCCGACCGGCCGGCAGCCGCAGCCCGCAGCAGCTTGCCCCTGCCGCCCGCCGGCCACCGGCAAATCGCGCCCTCGCGCGCGCGCCCTCTACTCCGCGGCTCCGCCTCCACCCTATTGCCCCACGCCAAGTGTCCCAGTCCCAGCCGCGAGCAAACAGCGGGCTAGGGTAGGCCGGCCGGATTGGGGAATTGGAGGATTATTATTAGGCTAATAATAACGGTTACTTCCTTCATCCAAATAAGTTTTCGTCCCACATTTCGAGGAATCAACTAATTTAAACTTTGGCTAGGTTTTAAAAATAGTATCATTTGTATTTTCAAATATATTTAGTATTAAATATATGATGTGATTAATGCTTATCTGATATCATAAATATTAATATTTTTTTATAAATATTCCGTCAAAGTTAATTTTATAGACTTCTTAAAACATAAGATGACGACTTATTTCGAGACCAAAGAAATAGGTACCATAAACAGTAAAGCCCAGTACGCAAAATGCACACATTTCTATGTCCCAATTTCCACCCACTCGCTGGCACAAGAGAATCACTTATTTGCGATAACAAAAATTGTTCCGGTCTACTGGTAGCTACACGGCACGCACAACTTTATAATTATGATAGATGACATTATATATACTCTCTCCGTTCAAAATTATAAGATATTTTTTATTTTCTAGATACATAATTTTTATTATACACTTGAATATACATCATGTCTAGATACATATAATAAAAGTATATATCTAAAAAATCAAAATGTCTTATCATTGGGAATTGAGGAAGTATTCTACAAGTTTTTAAGACTGTTAATCGATTTTTAGATTATTTTAGTAATAAGATATCACAACCCCCTTAAAGAATATATATTTTTAGAGAGTTTGAATGCAGTCAATAAAAATTCATTAGATTAACCAATGTTGAGAGAGGTTGTATTTGTAATGGATGGTATGATATGAAAATAAGAAAATCAGAGAAAAGAAATCTATATCTATATAGCCTGTATGGATGGAACCCACAAAAGATCATTAACTTCTATTTATCTGCAACCACGTTGATCCGTGTCATCTAGTAGCATGTCCTAACCAGTGGATTGTTTTAAATCAGCCATATATATCTATCGGATCGACTGAATCTCAGTAGAGACCATTCTTAATGTTACATGTATGAGCTTTTGTGCCTTCTGAGTTCTGACCTTCATCTGTTGTCTCTTCATTTATTTCAGTTCATAATAGCATCTTTAATTAGTAGCTTGATCAGTTAACCTGCCGCCGAGCACTACAAACTTCACACAAATAAATTGAATTGAATTAACTGCATTATGCTTAATCCACCCATCACACAATTGCAGCCCAAATGAACAGGCACATCCATTGCCTTATGGGCTCCTCCACAATGTTGAAATTGACACCACTTGCTCCCCTCTCTATTTAAATTGGGACATCTGCTCGCGCAGTGGCCATCGTCGTTCTCATTAGTCAAAGTCATCGCACCACGAATCACCTGTAGAGAGTCAGCGTTAAAGATTGAGCAGCGGCTAGTCAGCTACATCCACACGTCCACCTTCAGAACATGTCTACTCCCTCCGTCCCATAAAAAGAGTCATTCTCGCTTCCCAAAAAGTCAACAGCTTTTAACTTTGACCAAATATATTTAACAAAATATTAATATTTATGGTACATAATTAGTATCATTAGGTAGATCTTTGAATATACTTTCATAATAAACTTATTTAAAGATATAAATGTTGCACGCATTTTCTACAAACGTAGTCAAAGTTGAGAAAGTTTGACCAGCACGCTTCCCACGGCGACTCTTTTTATGGGACGGAGTAGTATGTCCCAAGCCCTCAAGCAGACCATTGTACTTTATCTGTCATATCTAGCAGTCCAGCTAGCAAGTTCGTCCACTGTTAGAGCGTCTCCAGCAATACCCCTCGAAAGAGGGTATCTACTTTTCATTTGAGGGTTGTTCCTGCTTTTGAGAGCCCTATTTTCTGAACTGAACTTCAGCAGGAGCCCCAAAACATGGCCCTTACTTCTCAATTGCTTCTATTTTCTCATACACTATATGCATATGTATTTGAGATTGTCACACTATATAATAATTTATTTAAATCACATATACAGTACTCTCTCCGTCCCAAAAAAAATCATTCTCGCTTCCCAAAAAGTCAACAGCTTTTAACTTTGACTAAATATATTTAACAAAATATTAACATTTATGGTATATAATTAGTACCATTAGATAGATCATTGAATATACTTTTTTGGAGATATAAATGTTGCACATATTTTCTATAAACCTAGTCAAAGTTGAGAAAGTTTGACCAGCATGACTCTCTAAGACTGGGAGCCCGAAGGAAACGAACGCATTTGAGGGCCTGGGCTAGAGCCCCTAGGACTGAGAGCTAGAGGAAAGATATGAGGGCTCCCTCAAATTTGAAAGCTCTAGTAGGGGCTCTGCTGGAGTGAGTTTTCTGGACTTCGGCCCTCAAAAATAGGATGAGGCCCCAAGTAGAGGCTCTGCTGGAGTTGCTCTTAGTCCCATGAGTATCAGCTGTCTTTTGATCCTATCAAAACAAAGAATTGTCTTTTGTGTGTTTGATGGTTGTTAATCTTTTTCATGTTTCTATCCTAGACTTCTAGATAGTGTTTAATTGGACCTTTTGATTTGCTTTAGGTTTGGAAACTTCATCTCGGTCTGTATATGGTCTGCTAATTCTCATTCGGCAGAGAAGCCAACATACCTTTTTACTCGATAGCTATGCAGTATGCATTTTCATATTCTTTCTAATGGAATCTGATTATACAAAGGTTCTCATGATATCATAATGGAATCTGATTATACGAAGGTTCTCATGGTATCATTATTCAGTCGTGTCAAAAATAAGTTTTGCCAATAAATTATTATGGCATGCAACTTTGAAATCACCGGCTACAACCAAGAACGATACATACGAATATATATAATTCAAATTTAATTTCACCGGTAAGCAGCCATGGCCACCGGATGCTAATAACTTAGGTAGTTGAAGTTATCCTTATAAAAAAGTAGTTGAAGTTATCAAAAAGTACATATGCTATTTCTATATATGGGACTTTTCAACCGAATAATCATCATTGTTAATCTGTATATACATGGCTTGGCACCGAAAAAAGTACATATGTTATTTTCTCAAATTCCCGCAACAACACGCGGGGTATTCAACTAGTAAACTTAATGGCGTAAATCACTACTACAAAAAAAATTGTAAAAGCAGTTGAAAAGCCTCTAGATTCCCGTGGCGTTGAATTGTTGATTTGCGAAGTACTTGCATGCATATTAGCCATCTAACTCCTTAATGGTGTCTTGGGAGGGTGGGTAGCACTATAGTATGAGCTAAAGAGACATGCGGCACTGCTATATTGCTATCGGCTTATGTGGTGGAAACCAATGGTTGCGTGAAGGTAATCATTAGTAGTATTATTAACCTCTCCTAAGCCTTGTTTGGATGTATGTGTATTCACTTCAATCCATATGTGTTGGAGTGGAATGGAATGAAACTTAGTTTAATTTCACTCCAATCCACTTTAATACATGTGGACTGAGATGAATACATGCGCATCCCAACAAGGCCTAAATTGGTCCTACAGTTTCCGCCGCCGAATTGGCCGATTTGGGTTGGATAGTCCATGCATAGCTTGTTAGTCCCTCAAAAAAGTTGAACGAAATGCCATATTGGGCTTGGCTAGAAACTGGCGCCAATCCACTAACATATGCATCATTAGTAGAAACAAGAATTACAGATGTCTTTTCTTTCCTTTTTATTATGGCTATCCATAAATTTGCTAAGATTTTTATGCACTTGGATTTCAACAAATGTAGTATGTGCAACAAGTATGTCAGCACATTCATCATGCATCATACTAGATCTAGTGGGAGGTTGAACAATTTTTGCCTTAGAGATGATGTAGTAGGAAGATGATCCAAGTTGACGTCTTTGATCATTTTGACAGTCGATCCATCTCAAAGCATGCTAGGGCATACTCCAAATCGGTAGCATATCAAGTTTTGGGTCTCTCCTCCAGCATCTTATGAAATCTCCTCAGGACGTTGATCAACCAAAGTCTTGATGATGTTCTTGGGATTGTTCAGATCATCTTGCTTACCGTTGGCCATTGTAGTAGATTGATTTGGTTTTGTCCCTAACGGAGTCACAAAAAGAGTGTTGACACTAAGTTAGGTCACACACCAGCAAGGGATTGATTGCCTAGGCCTCACACGGTCTAGAGACGTAGTGAAGGGAGGTCTAAACGGTGAGGTCGACCAATAACTCGGCGAGATCGATTCAACGCTCATTCTTCGCCTGAAACACTTGTGAACACCTCTGGGAAGACCTATTCGGGAGGAGCACAGCAGGGGTGTCCTAGGATTATCAAGACCGCCTAGAAACACCGACAAATATCATTGAGAGATGTGCTGGACAGCAAGGGGGTTGCAAGAGCTTGAGGTAGAAGAAAAGATAAAAAAGGATAATAAATTGATTTTTGATCGATTGGATTAAAGAATCTCTCAATCGACTGTGACCCTCTCGTGTAAATGGAGAGGGCAAAGGTTCTTATCCTAGCAGGAAACCTATTCCTCATGCAATTTATGTTTCCCACAAGATCAAAAGAGTTTCTGACAAGAAAACTTCAAGATAGCCTTAGACTGTCAAAATCGACCTAGGCTGATTTTTATGGGGCCTTGCAATGCTCTCTCCTGAAATAAGTCTAGGCCGATTTTGGAAACAGACTTAGGCCCCCTTTCTAGAAATTTACACATTTTGCCTAAATTTGATCCATTTCAATTGTGTTTGGTTTTCCCGTCCATCTTCGACTCTCCCGATCATCTTCTGGCTATCAACACCTATGACCAATATTATATAGATGTATTCATCTTGTTACTCTCTATGGTTGCCGCCACCTATAGGACTTTGGTGGGACTCCGTGAAGCACACAAGAGAAGATTTTGTGGTGCTCTGAGGTGATTTCTCGGGGGCTACTGAGTTTATACTCGCCGGAGAGGCAAAGAACATCTCTAGTGGAATCGAGGTGTGAAGAGTTATTGTGTTCGAGTCAGCTCAAGGCCAAGCTCTCAAGTGGTGAGACAACCTTGAGAGGTTGAGTCTTGGTAGAGGAGCGGTGAACCTTGAATTCACCACAATATGGACTATGGGTGTCCGACAAGTCATCGATACCCCAGAGGGAGGCTAGATGTAAGGGACTAGGAAATGTACAACATTTGGTACAACTTCTCTACAGGTTCCACATCTTGTCCAACCAAACGCCAACGCAAGGTACACCTATGCTAGTGAAGCTCCTAATTTCTCGCTCTTTGCAGTTGTAGGTAGGAGGGAGAGTTGAAAAATGATACCTTCTTCCGGTCCTCGGCATGGTTAACTTTTCCCTAGGGACGTGTTGGCGCGGGCACAACTGACGCAGGGTGGGGCGGAGGCGTGCCAACGTGGGGAGGGTGGAGAGGGGACGGCGGAGGATGGTGGGACAAGGCGTGGCGGAGGAGAAGGTGAATGATGGGATGGGTTAGGAGAGAATGAAGACGATGACATAAAAATAGAGGGATGAAGGAAATAAATAAAGAAAATAGAAAAAAAGAGAATGGTATTATATACATTTTATTATTTTTTATGTACCAGAAAAAATTATTTAGCCAAACGTTTTACTAATATAGCTTTAGGTCAATTAGCCAAACATTTTACTAATATGGCTTTAGGTCCACCATTAGAGCTGTTTATGAAGCTAAAGCTAAAAAAAATTACTTGACCAATAGTACTACCAATTAGAAGCAACTTGAGCTGCTGGTGCACTGTGCACATGGACCTTAGTTTGTCCCTCGAACGGAATTAGCTCCGTACGTTTGTTTTCCAGATTATGGTTACATGGCCTGCGAGATCCGGAACTTGCTCCGATAAACAATACTCGTTATTGCCGGTCAGAGCCACGCATATTTAGGCTGTATTTAGTTACCAAATTTGGAGTGTCAAAATTTACTGTCACGATACTGTAGCATTCGTTTGTATTTGGTAATACTTGTCCAACCGTTGACTAATTAGGCTCAAAACGTTCGTCTCGCAAAGTACAACTAAACTGTACAATTAGTTTTTGATTTTATCCATATTTAGTACTCCATGCATGTATCGCAAATTTAATGTGACGGCGAATTTTTTTTGCATAGTGTAATTTTGAATGTAACACAGCCTTAGTCCGCAATGCTGCGAGCCTGTGAACGTGTGATATGCCAGCGCGTTGAGAAGACTGAGTGATTGGAACTTTTTTTTTACCCCTATATAAATCCTCGTGTGTGCCTGAGCTCTGCTGTCTCTGTCAAAGGTCACGAGATGCCGAGATCGGGCATTCCCAGATCCACATCGTCCTAGCCATTGCAGTTGCAGGGCAAGCGATGATGTTCGGTCCTTAATCGTCGTGTCTTTTTTGTGTTGGGCTTGTGATTGGTGCCTGGATTATTGAAAGTAGCGGGTGAAGAAAAAGCTGTAACGCTGACGACGATCAGGCGATGGTAGGATCTCATTTGGGGGCTCAGACAAGCCCATGACGTGGCAAATTGGATTCGATCGAATTGAATAGCCTCACCCGGATAGAAAAGAAAGATTTGCCTCGCGTCATCGACCGTGTAAAGTACAACTACAACTACAACTATGCCCATCCATCAATCAATCCATCCATCCATCATCTTGATTTCAACTTTCTTGCCGGGCATGGCCATGAGCTTTTGCGTTGTCATCAAGTGAGTTCAGTTCAAGCGACGGAGACAATGCGCACGTCCGATTATACAGGAATTTTCAGAAGAAACCATTCGATTTCCTCGTGGGTTTGGATTTGGATGGAGTGAGTCCCCCGTTCCAACATAGCTGCTGAAAGTTGCACGAATTTGCGCATAAATAACACAGTAAGATAAGATTTTGCAAAATGTCAATGTTCTAGATGATGGGCTGTTTGGGTTGGAGCAAGAACCCCTCGATCGATCCATTGACCATTTGGGGTGGGCATCTCCCATCTCCCATCGAGTAAACAGCAGCAGGCCAGCTGGCAACGAGAAAATTGTAATTATAGGACTCCCAAACATGTGATTTTGCTAAAATAGAATTTCTAATGTTGGCTTCGCTAAAATGACATCCGAAACATTAGCACTTTGTTTTCCATGACATTTTCATACTTTTAATCATATTCCTCATCTCCAATACATGTATTTTCACGTATGGACCGTATTGCCCTTCTGCTTAATCTCATCCATCGATTCCGTCGTTTCTCCTTCTCCCGTACTCACGCGACGAACGCACGCGCGCCCTAACTCCGCCGTCAGCCGCGAGTCTCCAGCCACCTGCCGCTCGTCCTTCCCTCCCCACGCCGCCTTCTCCATGGATCGGCGAGCCTATCGCTGTCGCGCGAGAGCGAGGCGTGATTCACCGCGCGCGCACGGACGTCCGGGTCCGGCCGTAGCGTTTTAACTGTGCACGGCACGGGCCAGGGACGCAACGCAACCCGATAAGACGGGCACGGGCACACAAAATTGGCCCTGGACCCGCCGGGACAGCGACTTCCGTGGTGAGTCGGTCCTCCACGTCGCTCATTGGCGTCGACGACCCGCCTGTGCCGCCCCCCAACGGCCACAGCTCAAATCCGGAGCGGGGTGGGAAAAGCTCAAATCCCGACAGCCACTATCTCCTAGGAACTGTCGAAAGAAGCGAGCGACCGAGCTTGCTCCCGTGCGCCGTGCGCGTCTGCGCAATAATGGAGGGCGACGAGAAGTCGGCGGGTGGGGCCCCGGCCTACTGGGGCCTGGGCGCGTGGCCCTGCGACGCGTGCGGCGCCAAGGCGGCGTGCCTCTACTGCCGCGCGGACGCGGCGTTCCTGTGCGCGGGGTGCGACGTGCGGGCGCACGGCGCCGGGTCGCGCTCGCGCCACGCGCGGGTCTGGCTCTGCGAGGTCTGCGAACACGCGCTGGGGCAGCCGATGGCATACAACAGCATGCAGGAGCTAGGTACTGGACCGAACTGCATGCACTTTGATTTGACAGGAGCATGCATTAGTTGATTCATGCTCATAGATGAAATTGTGTGTACCGTACAGCTCTATGTTGATTCATGCCTCTGTCTGTATCAATCAGTACATAGCGGCCAGCCAGCCATGTCCATGCAGCAGCCGGCCAGCCATGGCCAAGCGACCCAGACAGCAGCCGGCTAGCCCAGCCCCACGTCAGATGAAGCCTGAGGGCAATACCATCACATGGAGGCAAAATACATGTATTTGAGTTCATAAAAGTGATTAAAGGAGCCAAATGTCATGTATAACAAAGTGTAAATGTTTCAAAAGTCGTTTTAGCAAAGTCAAATAACGAAGCCCATTGTTTAGGAGTCCTATAATAACGAAGCCCATTGTTTGGGAGTCGTGTAATAGCAATTTTCTCGCCGGCAACACAGCTCGCCTCGCCCCATTTGTTGCCATTGTTGGCGACTGCCGTCGTCTGCTTCCAACAATCTCTTCTCAGCCTCAATCCGCCCGCCCCGCTTCGCACCTCCTTCATTTACTCCACCACCACCAGCAGCAATCCGTTTTCACCGTGCCCTTCCACTCATCACCAGCCGCCGCCGGCACCAGGCCCAAAGCCGCGGCGGCACTCCCCAACCCAAACCCTAGCTCGCCTGCCGCCGCCGGCGGCGGCGATGTCCTCCCCTTCGTCGCCCCCGCCGCAGAGGCGGGAGGTGGGGGAGGGCGGCGAGCTCCCCGTCCCCGTGCCCGCCGCCGTCGTCGGCGACGACAAGGTCCTGGCGGCGGCGCAGCACATCGTCAAGTCGCTCGCCACGTCCAAGAACGCCGCCGACGACATGATCCGCATCCTCTCCGGCTTCGACCACCGCCTCTCCTCCATCACCTCCGACCTCTTCCCGTCCCCGTCCCCGGCCGGCACCTCCGACCCAGACCCAGAGCCCCCCGGTGGTGAGCAGGAACCCTCCTCCTCCTCCTCCTCGCTCGCGGATTTCGACGCCGCCGAGCAGCTCATCCACCTCTGGGACACCACCCCGGAGGCGCTCGTCTTCGAGGCCCCCGAGGACGACGCCGCGCACTACCTCGCCGCCGTCGACGTCGCCGTCGACCACCTCTCCACCCCCGCCGTCTCCGGCCGCGCCGGGGTCGCCGTGCAGCTCGCCATGTCGCGCCTCGAGGACGAGCTCCGCCACCTCATGCTCCGCCACTCGGTACCGCTGGACGCCAGCGGCCTCTACTGCTCGCTTCGCCGCCTCTCTCTCGGCTCCATGGACGACCTCGACACCTCCTCCGAGTTCGATCCCGCCACCCCGCACAGCCAGGACGGCGGCGGCGGGCCGGACACCGCCCGCAGCGCCAGCATCGCGGGGAACAACCCCTTCGAAGACCAGGTGTTCGACCTCGTGCGCCCGGAGGCCGTCGATGAGATACGCGCCATTGCTGACCGGATGGTGCACGCAGGGTATGGCAGCGAGCTCGCCCAGGTGTACTGCGCCATCCGGCGTGACCTGCTTGATGACTGTCTCACCGTGCTCGGTGTGGAACGGCTCAGTATCGATGAGGTGCAGCGCATCGAGTGGAAGCAGCTGAATGACAAGATGAAGAAGTGGGTGCATGGGGTCAAGACAGTTGTTCGCTCCCTGCTGACCGGTGAGCGGCGGCTCTGTGACCTGGTGCTTGCTGCGTCCGATGAGCTCCGGGACGAGTGCTTTGTGGAGTCCAAGGGTTGCATCATGCAGATCCGTAACTTTGGGGATGCTGTCTCTGTGTGCACTCGCTCGCCGGAGAAGCTTTCCCGAATTCTTGACATGTATGAGGCGCTTGCTGAGGTGATCCCTGAGCTAAAGGAGCTGTTCTTTGGGAGTTATGGGGATGATGTCATCCATGATTTGGAGGGGGTTCTTGAAAGGCTTGGTGACGCAGTCAAGGGTACCCTGCTTGAGTTTGGGAAGGTCCTACAGCAGGAGTCATCACGGCGGCCGATGATGGCTGGTGAGATCCACCCAATGACGCGTTATGTGATGAACTATCTTAGGTTGTTGGTCGTTTACAGTGACACACTTGATACACTTTTGGATGACAGTGGTGCTGGAGATGTAGATCATAACATTTTGCATAATGGCACCGATGAGGATCAGGAGTATCTGAAGAGTTTGACCCCACTTGGACGCCGTTTAGTCAAACTGATATCTTACTTGGAGGCTAATCTGGATGAAAAATCTAAACTTTATGAGGATGGAGCGCTGCAGTGCATATTTTCCATGAATAACACACTCTACATTGTACAAAAGGTTAAGGATTCAGAGCTCGGGAGGATTTTAGGTGATCACTGGATACGGAGGCGCCGTGGCAAGATTCGGCAAAATTCAAAGAGCTACCTTAGGGTTTCATGGACCAAAGTTTTGTCTTACTTGAAGGATGATGGACATGGCAGCAGTGAGAGCGGAAGTTTTGGCAGCAGTGGGAATTCAAGCTCTAGGATCAAAGAAAAATTTAAGAATTTCAACTTGGCCTTTGAGGAGATATACAGGAGCCAAACACTTTGGAAGGTGCCAGATCCTCAACTCCGAGAAGAACTCAAGATTTCTATATCTGAAAATGTGATCCCAGCTTATCGTGCTTTTACTGGAAGATATGGCAGTCTAGTTGATAGTGGAAGGAATTCTGGAAAATACATAAAGCACACTCCAGAGGATTTAGAGAATCACCTGTCTGATCTATTTGAAGGGTCACTAGGGTCTGCCAACCATTCCAGGAGAAGATGATAATTTCTTATGATGGGATTTGGCTACAGGTATGCTTTTGGTACAAGGGACACCATATCGCCAAACTGCTGTAGTGAATGTGTTGAATTCGTGCTGGTACCTTAGCGCAATGTAATTCAAAATAGGACCCCTTTGTTTTGCAATCAATATATGTGTAATACTAAATGATGTACATGCTTTTTTTTCTCAGTATATTCTTATATTTGCTTGTTTGATTGTCTGAGGCTCCAAGCTCAAGATATGTTGATTTTACATTATCGAACATGTTATAAGTGTTCAGTTTTGGACTCACATGTTGCAAAAGACTCGGAATGTTTAGTCCTGAAATAGGAAGGGGATTTTGAGATCGCAAACTTCCTTTGTAATAATGATGAAGTAAACCAGCCTTGTATGGATTCCTTGAAATATGGACTGCAGAATTGGACCAAATATATATTTGTTTGATGAGTAATGTTTGAATAAGAAAAACTTCATCAGTTTGCTAGATGCCTGGCAGCAATCCTTTTATGCTTTTTTTATATAGTATCCTTTTATGCTTGAACCCAAGTTCCGCTCCCTCTTTGCATTCTTTCCATACATGTTGGTCACATTGTTCTGTCAGTTGTTGTATTTTCTTTTTATACAGTGCTTTCTAGGAGTATTGAAATGCTAAGTCTGGAGGTACTGGGAATGCTAATGCTGTTAGGGAATCATGCCTGTTTCAGTGTTTCAAGAAAGAAGAAAGAAAAGATGGATAGCCCAGTCGTTCCTTATGAATATAGTGCAAGATGAAGTGAATGTAAATCAGCAAGTTACTGCCCATCAGAAATGTAACATGCCTTTTCTGTTCAGCTATTTGCTTTAGCTGTTCTCTTCCACATAATGATGATCATGAGCATGTACCAACTCAAATAAGGACATCCCTGTTTTGATCGTTAGCATCTTCTAAGTTTCTGACTTGGTTTCTCCATGTAAATACACATCAACAAATGAATTTATCTTCTGGTCATACCTATCAAGTACGATGTGCCTGATTGGAGCCAAAATTTAGTTGCCAAAATCAAGGCAAGCTAAGTTTGGCAACAACAACAACAACAACAACATAGCCTTTTGTCCCAAGCAAGTTGGGGTAGGCTAGAGATGAAACCCAAAAGAGGCGAGAAACAGGGAGACACATAAAGGGACAAAAAGGGCACAAGACAAAAGATGTCACGGTTCAGGCACGTTGATTGCTAATCTCCAAGCGCTCCTGTCCATAGCTAAATCCTTGGGGATATTCCACTCCTTAAGATCTCTCTTAACGGACTCGTCCCAAGTTAGTTTAGGTCGACCTCTACCGCTCTTTACATTATCGGCCCGCTTTAGAACTCCACTACGCACCGGCGCCTCAGGAGGCCTCCGTTGGACATGTCCAAACCATCTCAACCGATGTTGAATCAATTTCTCCTCAATTGGTGCCACCCCAACCCTATCCCGAATATCATCGTTCCGTACTCTATCCCTCCTTGTGTGCCCACAACACCAACGCAACATACGCATCTCCGCTACACTCAATTGCTGGACATGTCGCCTTTTTGTAGGCCAACACTCAGCACCATATAACATCGCCGGACGAATCGTCGTCCTATAGAACTTACCTTTCAGCTTCTGAGGCACCCTTTTGTCACAGAGAACGCCAGAAGCTTGACGCCATTTCAACCAGCCGGCTGAAATTCTATGCCTAACATCTTCATCAATGTCTCCATCCTTTTGTAGTATCGACCCTAAATACCGAAAAGTATCCTTCTTGGCCACCACTTGCCCATCGAGGCTAACGTCTCCCTCCTCGTGCCTAGTCGCGCTGAAATCGCACCTCATATACTCGATCTTAGTCCTACTAAGTCTGAACCCTTTCGACTCTAACGTGTGCCTCCATAGTTCTAACTTCCTATTAACCCCCGCCCTACTGTCGTCAACTAGCACCACATCATCAGCAAAGAGCATACACCAAGGGATATCACCTTGTATGTCCCTTGTGACCTCATCCATCACCAAAGCAAATAAATAAGGGCTCAAAGCTGACCCCTGATGCAGTCCTATTTTAATTGGAAAGTCACTGGTGTCGCCATCACATGTTCGGACAAACGTCACCACATCCCTGTACATATCCTTGATGAGGGTAACGTACTTAGTTGGGACTTTGTGCTTTTCCAAGGCCCACCACATGACATTTCTCGGTACTTTGTCATATGCCTTCTCGAGGTCAATAAAGACCATGTGCAAGTCCTTCTTCTGCTCCTTATATCTCTCCATCAATTGTCGTAATAAGAAAATCGCCTCCATGGTCGACCTACCAGGCATGAACCCAAACTGATTTTGGGTCACATGTGTCACTCTCCTTAGGCGATGCTCGATAACCCTCTCCCAGAGCTTCATCGTATGACTCAAGCTAAGTTTGGCAAAAAAAAAAAGTTTGCTTCCAAAACTTGCCAACATCACACGTTTGGCTTACCAAATGTTTGGCCAAAAAAAAAAGTCCTACTTGCTAAATCGTTAGTGAGGTAAATTTTGGTAGCAAACCAAGCAAACCTATCATGCTTCCGAGAGAACAAATGGAGACTGAGTTCTCTTGCATTCCGCATCTTGTTTGAAGCGGGTAGTTTGAGCACCAACAGTGCAAATTTAATCTTCTCTGTTTGGCTATGAGTTGAATGTTTGCGATTTGTGACCTGATTACACAAGTTCGTCAAGTTCACTAAACCAAGGACACTTGGTCAGCTTATTGGCTCTCTTTTCTATTACGGATTCGGATATTTCTAGAGTAGAGTCGTATTCACAACGAGATGATAAACTGACTGCAGCCGTACGCTGTAGCTGTACAGATGGCGTTTGGTTGAGCTAAATGTAACGTAATAGGATTACTGAGGGGACCCGATGCCGATACAGCTGCTTGGTTGGGATCGGCCCGTTATTAGGTAGCGCGTAATCAGATAACGTCTTATTCATCGCTGATACCGCTCCTCCCCGAGGCTTTTCGGATTATTACGCTGCCGCCGCCAGCTGCCGCCTCGCTCGAACGTCTCGAGCGCCTCCCTCTGTTAACGTTACGGAGGCTAACCAAACAAAGCGCAGTATCGCTGTTACGGCAACAAATACGCCGTGATACGATTTCGTTTCCATTTGCATTGCCATTCTACGAACTCAGGATGCAAGCGGTGCGGGCCTGCCCGCAAGCCCACTTAGCCCGCCCCGTAAAATAGGCCCGCTGGACGACCACGAGTTGCTTACTTTTCTGTTGCGGGCTGGGGCAGCTGAGCCTGCTAGCACATGCGGGCAACTCGCAGAGCCCACAAAATCCTGCTAAGTCCTGCGACTATCGCTCCACGTGCGAGAGTGTGCGACTTGGCCTCCGCCGCCGCCACCTCCGCTAGGTATCGCGAAACTTGCTCCCGTCAGTGTCGCCACTCTCGTCAATGGCTGCTCCACCCGCGTCCATGGCCGAGGTGCCCACTGCAGCGCTGCCAACGGCGATGGAGAAGAAGCCCACCGAGGCCCTCGCCCCTGCGCCAGCCGAGAAGTCGCCGTCTTCCTCCAAGGGCGCCCTCGTGGCAAGCATGCACACCGGCCAGCGCGGGTACGGCAAGGAACCGTACGGGCTCCCGGGCTCCCCGCTGCACTCGGAGGACATGTCGGAGGACGGCTCCGCGGCGGGCCAAGAGAAGGAAAGGGAAGTGTACGATGATGGCGATGAGGTATTTCCGGCCCCCACGCTAGAGGAGAAGGAAAGGGAAGCGTACGATTTCCTCGCTTTTCTCAATGCCGATGACGCCCCTCACCTCCCTGCGCGTTCTGCTTATCCATTCTCCCGTCTTTGCTTCAAATAGAAGCGGGTCTTGCTAGGCTTTGCAGGCTACACCGCAAAGCCTGCAGAAGCATGCGGGTTTAAGTGCTTTAGTAAATGGATGCCCGCTAAGCCTGCTGAGCAGGGTTGCGGCCAGAGCGGCGGCGTGCGGGCCATCTGCAAAGCGGCCCGCTTGCATCCTGGTACGAACCAAACAGCGTGACAGTGTACACTGATACCGAACTGAACTTTTTCAGAAGCTACATGCCTACATCTGTAGGATAGTACCTCGTTATGCTGCAAAGGTGACAAAAATATATGGATGTAGTAGACTCTACCAGCTGTTGAATGATGAAGTTCCCAGGTATATGTCAACGAAAGAGTATGGAGAATTTTGCTTTGCAGCATGACAAAGCCGAATCTAGTGAACCACATCTTTAGCAAGAAGCAAGACAGGCAACAATTGTCACCATGAGAACATGAAAAGAAACTCAGGTAAGTTCCCAAATTATTCAATGTACAACACTGCCATCCATCCATTAGAGCATTAGTTCTTTTCTCCATGTAGGCAATGGTCTGTTTACCTGAGAACTAAGAAGGCTGTGAAAAGGAATATACTAGAAGCAACCTTCAGAAGAGAATAGCTCAAAATGTACATTTGCACAGATACATCAGTGTGATTGGACCCTGAAGTTGTCATACAGTGCTGTTTGCAGGCAGGGGAACAACACCATCAAAGAAATCCCCAAAGTAATGGCGCGGCTCATGCACCAGCTTGGAGATTATGTCCCTCAACGTGATGACTCCCTCGGTGTTCCCTTTGTCATCTACAACGTAGATCCTGTGGATCTTCTCAGAGTCCAGCTTCATTATGATGTCCTTAATTGTATCATCCCTTTTGCAAGTGATTACATCATGCAGCAATGGTGAGGCCTCACGTTGCTCCTGGAGATGGTGTCGAACAGCACTAAGGAAATCCTTTGTCGTGATTGACCTGTGTTACATTCAACAGCGCAAAGGGGTTCATATATAGCAATAATAGTTGCAGTGGTCTTCCTAGTTCGTACAATGCCGTTTAAAAGTGCATTTGGCATGATGTGCAATAACAGCAGCAGAAATCTTTTTGTATTGTTTGCCAATCACAAGAAAGCCTATCGACAAGGATGTAAGGATTACAAACCTGTGCTCTTTGTATATCTTGGGGGCAGTTAAAAGATACTGGACATCTCTGATGCTAATATTACCAATTGCTTTTGCTCCACTTGTGTCCATGACTGGCAGGCCACCAACTCCCTTTTCCCTCATCAGTTGGAAAGCTTTCAGAACTGGCTGATCTTCGTTTACCTGGAAAAGAGTAGGCCACAGTGACGTGTTTGTTTACATGAAGGTTTTGTCAATCAACATGGCTTTGATGAAATTGATCTTTCTTTAGCTATTGATAACTTGAACTTCAGTCTTTTATGAATTTATTAGAAAGGAAAAAACTGGAAGTGAAAATTTCTAACTAGATTTCCAATGCAGACAAGCAGAGGTCATTCAGAGGTACCTTGACAAGTTTCGATGGTTTCATGATAGGAAGCCCCAGTTCAGAGAGTTTCTTAGTTCCCCAGCTCTCAAACCAGGAGAGCCCAACACACTCTGCAAGCATGTGTACGACAGAGGATTGTGTGATGATGTTCTCAATCTTATCTCCTCCCACTTCTACAACTGGCAGGCTCTTCATTCTGTACTTGGATAGAAGCAGCAACATGGTAAGGAATGTGTCAGATGTCTGCAGTGCAAGAAATGGTGCCCAGCGGAAGCTCCCTGAGATATCGCCAACCTACACAGGCACAACTTATGTCAAGGATTGGTCCTCACTACAAGTCAATATAACTGTTTAAATATGGAGCAAAAGAAGTTCACCTTTGTATTCTTGTAGAATTCAGAGGAAGTTAGGGTTTCAAAAAAGCTTCCACCAACTGAGGCTGCTTCATCTGATTCAGAATCAGTAGCAGTTTCTACCCTGCCAGATGATGTCCTTCTGAATGTGAATGAGCCCAGCCTAGAAACTAGATTGGAGACAGGTGATCCTGCTCCCGAACCAACCGTCCCATTAACCACAGCATCAGACTGTTCCATGGCAGAAGAAGCAATCCATTTCAGAAGGATGAGTGGGGCCAAAAAATATCAAATGTATAGTCGATAGTATAAAAAAAGGAAGATTCTGTCATATTATAGGTCAATTCCTTTACACCACAGAGCTGTGTTATCATTCGGTATTTATTTGTTGTTTCTTAATGGTCTGATATTATTATCCCATAAGAAAAGAGAAAAAGGGGGCTAGGTTTACAACAACCATGAAAATTTACTCGGTCATAAAATCATGTTGTTTAGGACAAGTTTAGTCCAACCTTAAAAACTACAAACAACCAAAAAAATTTAAATTATTTAGTTTGAAAACATGTAAGATACATGTTGGTTGTACTGAAAAATACTTGCAAAAATCTCATAAATTTGAAGGATGTTTATTAATATGTTATAGAAGAAATTAGTGGCCAAATATATGCACCGAAGACTTTGCAAAGTCCGAACACGTTTTGACTGGAGGGAGTATTTTAACATACTATAGAAGGTTAAGCTGCATCAAATGACTCGATGGATGTTCATTGTGCCTATATTCAGGAGCTTGCATGCAGTATAGCATTGAATTCAGTTTGTTAAATTTTAGTGCACATATCATTTATTTAAAAATGATGGTATCAAACTGAACAGAAATGTATCAAATCATAACAATCCTGATTAGGAAAAGCTGCAGTTGGACAACATGTTCTGACTATCATGTTAACCATTTATGTCTGGCCCCCCTACAAAATGAGAGGGAGGGAGGGAGGGAGCACTTCAATACAATCGATGTTACGAACCTGACTGAGCAACCGCATGGCAATACCAGCAAATTCCACAATGCCGATGTATTTGTCCATCCAACTAGCATCTTCTGGAGCCTCAACATTTCTTATGGGTGCACTCAAGATTTTGTTTTTGGATAATATTTCTACAGTTTCAGCAAGACTTGCATCTGAAGGAATCTCAATGACTGCATGGCAATAATCACATTTTACTTTTAGAACTGGAAATTATCGTGTGCATCATTAAACCATTGACGATGTAAGCAAATAACACAGGTTATGAGGAACTTCTGGGAAAGATACTTAGGTATTCCAGTATCCTACTTAGATATCCACTTCTAGCAAAGACGGAAATTTAAATCCAATAGTTCTAATCTTTTAGATTTGATGGTTTTGACTCGAGAATCGAAAACTAGTCTCAAAACATACATAAGAAGATGAAAGTTTATAACAGCAGGCTCAAGGAAGAATGCATTTTTTAAATGAAAGACAAAAGATTTTTGCTCTATGGCAACCAATCACACATTCACACACTTTTGGAAGTAACACAGATTGCATATGTACTGGCCGTTCAATTTTGCAGACTTTCTGTTTGGACGACCCAGCGATAGATTATGATGATTTATCTTCTACGTTTTGCCAATTCACCGTACTATTCCCCAGATAATGGTCAAGAGATGTACGGTGAACAGGGCCTTAAATGAAAGACAAAATATGGTAATCTGGGAACCTCACTGTTCGAGAAGATGCCTCTTGCAATCATGGCAGTTGGATCATCTCTGAGCAAGCTTATAGTTATCCACATCAACCCGCACAGTGACACACACATCATGATGACAAAGAAAGTGCTCCACGGCTCTAGCTTAGTTGGTCAAGAGATGAAAACGACCCCTCAACCAACATACTACGTATACAGTATACTTGTCTGAAGTGTTAAGAGCTCTACAGCATCACTGGACCGAGGAAGGAAAAGAACAAGATAGATGTGTAATCTGATCTCAAGAGAAATCGTGTGACACTATCACTGTGTTAAGAACAGTTCAACAAGGTCCATGCACTTGGTCCAGAGAAGACATGCCCACTGAGCTAAGAGAAGATTTCCACTGGATTGTCCTTTGAAAAAGAAAGAAAAAAGAAAAGAAGATGAGAGAACTGAAAAAAAATGCATGTCCGCTCCCTCAAATGACAAGAACAGCAACATGGCACGGAGTGGCTCTGTTGGAGCGGATCAGCACCACGGTGACAAGATGAGCACGGGGCTCCTGAGCGAACACCAACAGGACTACAATACAGACACAAATGCAATTGACACCGGAAGAAGAGAGCTGTTCGACTGAATCCAACAGCACACGAACTCTGATCTGACGCTGAATACAGAGGTTTGCGTTTCGCTGCATCAAGCCGGTTCATTTATTTTTTATTTCGGTTGAACACGCATCACACGGCATCAAGACCGGATACAAATTAGCGACCAGTACAGTACGCAAGGGAGCAGGCGAGGCAAAAGTGAATTGATAAACAAGATATCATCACCTTGCGACGGGTGTGTGCGCGGGAAGGACGCGACGGGGATGTCCTCGAAGCAGGAGTTGAGCTTCTCCGACGGCGAGAGCTGCGGCTCCGCCACCTCCCAGAGGTCCTCCACGCGGTGGCCGATCTCGGCCTCGGGGCTCCGCGGGCTCTCCATCTCCTCCCAACTCTGAACCCTCCTCTTCTTCTCCCTTGAGCACTCTGAACCCGTCCAAGACTCTCTATGCCGGCCCCTCTCTTGCTAGCGCTTGTGATTATTTCTGTAGTAGACACAGATAGCTACGAGGACCCAATCGCGAGCGCGCGCTGCCGATGACGACGCGGAGCAAGCCGCTGGTGCTACTAATACCGCCGCCCGCCTTGCTTTGCTTGGGCCGCAGTGGGAGTGTGCTCTGTCCGCGTCAACGGAAGGGGGGGACGAACTCACGAAGGCGAGCGAGTGCCGACGCCCGCCAGTTCCATGGCCCTCGGGGCCCGCCTGTCAGGTGCGGCTACGAACGAGACGGGCACTGTCTCTGACAGCGCGGGACGCCGAAGGTGGTCCACGTGTCAATGAAAGGCTGGACACGATGGGCAGAGTGTACTGCTGGTTTCGCCTACTACTGCGGAAGAAAACCGCTGCGGCACCAACTACGATACGACCCGGGGATGGGACGACGTGGCATCTACAACGTTCCCAAAGGGTTAAAAAAAAATGCACCGATGCACTCCATTACAAAAGGGCAGTTTTAACGTAACCTTCTTTTTACACGGAGGCTACCATAAAAACAAAATTAACTCAATTTTTTATTAAAAAAATAAACGAACTCCACACACCTGCCTGTCAGTCTGTGAGGGACATCTAGCAATGCTCCCTTGCCTCCCTTCGAGTAAACCCGGTGTGTATGGAGTGCGCCAAGAAGAATCTGGGGCTGAGGTGAGATGGGCCAGGCTGGGGCATGTGGGCCATCTGCAGCGTCATCGCGGCTGCTTAATGCTTATCCCCTTTCTCTTGTCTCATTAAATTAAAATATCTCTCGTCCCTGCTGCATCCGTGTTCCCATCGAGACATCGTTGTTGATGGACTAATGTAATGGACCCTAGAAGACTGGCAGGTCGGCAGCCTCGTTTGAGTTGGCAAGTGCACATAATGAGATGAGATGATCGATCCAACACATCCACTCAGCTCATTTCTTTCTTTTTTTCTTTGTATCAGACGTCCACCTCGTTCTTTTTTAATTTTTTTCCAAGGGAAGGTGATCATGCATTTGTATTTATTTTAGTAAATTTAGCCAATCTAGCCTCAAAATCTATAACTTTTATACCAATGCAAATTCAGCATTAATTAATATTTAATCATATGTTGTTTTAGTAATCTAGTAAGTTGAGCCCTAGGGCTAAGGATGCAAGTGGGTATTTCCTTCTTCTTTTCTTTGTAAATCAGACGGTCCACCTCGTTCTTTTATTTTTTTTCCAAGGGAAGGTGATCATGCACTTTGGCAATGTCTTTTTCTTTTATATTTTATTTTAGTAAATTTAGACAATCTAGCCTAAAAAATTTATAACTTTATACTACCAATGCAAATTCAGTATTAATTAATATTTAATCATATGTTGTTTTAGTAATCTAGTAAGTTGAGCCCTAGGACTAAGGATGCAAGTGGGTAATTACAATTAAATGTTATTATAGTTTATTTGAGCAAGTTTCTAGGTCGGTCCAATATCCAAAACTATTAGAACTTGCATCCTTGCACAGGGCTAGAAGAGCACTGTTACTCTTATTAGGGCTCATAGTTGCCACTGTCTAGGGACCTCTCCTTTCTCTCCAGTGAGGTTGGCGGTGGCAAGAAGACTCCATCCCTCTTTAAAGTTTAAGCAGATCTTTAGGTGTAGTTTGTTTAGGTTTGGTTTAAATATATTTGCCGGTGAAATACTACTGATGTTGGGCCTGGAGCTTATTACCTACGATGACTTTGATGATAATCACAATGAGGTGACTGTTGTGGTAGCCAATTTTATCTGTCGCAGGTAAATTTGTAGTTACTATCCAGAAGACTGGAATTAATATCCTCACAACAGTGCTCATGTGTCCTCCCTTGTGGGGATATTAATTCCGGATCGTTGACCTCATCCTTGATGGCCATGGAGAGGAAATCAAGGGTCCAACTTGGATCAAGGATTGGATGTGTTGAATTTGCAACTTGTCAATGTTCATTCATTGATTCAGATAGGTTTTGATCTGGTTGCGGAATGTTGGATTATGTGGCATATCCAAGGTTTGGAGGTTGGTTAGCAAATTTAGCATAAGGATTGTACTCACTGCTACAGAAATGATTTTTAGGGAAGCTAATGTTTTCTTTTAGAGACGGGCTCTATGAAGAACCCATTTTACAAAGGCTTTCAGAGATAGCATGGGTCTACGATTCGATTTCTAGAGACAGTTGGTGTTTTCAAACGCCTCTAGATTTCGTACATCACTTGGCGTGTCTTGAAATCGAATCATGTATCATTAATTGTTGGATGGGTGTTGTTCTGACTTGTATGAGTATGAGTCATGAGTCCCATCACATATGGGACATATAGGAGCATAAGGTATTGTGAGAAGTAAAAGAAATGGACAGAAGAGTTTTTCGCTATTTAATATTAGGTAGGTATAGATATAAATTTCCCTTGCTTCAAGTTACCGCAATTCTTTTCTTAGAGCATCTCCAAGTGTTTGTAAAACAACTTTCTATTTTGATATTTTTAGCAAAAAGGAAAAAAGTGTCCTCCAACATTCTGGTACAAGAGTTCTTTAAAAATAAAAAGTTGCCAAATAAATTCTCTTCAACTCATAAGTTTCGGCAATCGAAAGAAATTTCATACCCGTTCCCGTCCGGCGTTTTTATCAGGAGATCAGAGTAAATTGGATGCATGCGTAAATTAAGAAAATAAAGGATTCCAGATGATAGAACAGTAATAGGCAGATAAACTATTAAAAAGTTTTGGTTAGTTAGAAATAGTTTGGTGTTATCAATCCAAAATATTGGACACTGGTTCTTTGAATCAATATAGATCATTAGTTGTTGCTAAAATCTAAATTTGTTGTCATAGTATTGACAGGTAGCATGGGAGAGCCGCTGAAGCAACTCTGGTGCACTTTGGGTATGATTAGTTCAGATGCAGCTCTTTCGTTTTTTTAATTGGTTCCCTACACACGTATTAAGGCCTGGCCAGCGACTTGCAGCAATCTCCCCTGCGTCTGGCTCTGGGCTTTGGGAAATGAGAATCGATTATGTTTCCTCTGGGCCGGTTCTTGCGGCGGCGCGAGTGCACGTGCGCTGTGGCCCGTGCATAAAGATGGCAACGGGAAATTTCTCATCGGGGATTGCCTCTCCATCCCCGTTCCCGCGGGGAGAAAAAATCCTCATCCCTGTCCCCGCCAAAGCTCACAGGGACGCTTTCTTCCCCATCCCCGCCCTCACGAGGGGAAGAATCCCTGTCGGGGATCCCCGTCCCCACATTAGTCCATCGCCATTCCCGGTCAATTCATCACCATTCACGTAATGCCATCACAGATCAACACACTTCCATGGCTTGAATACACAAGTAATATACATACATACATTTTTACTGATAAGAGTCAACAAATAAAAAGTTAAACTCAACAAAAAAAAACACATCCACGTTGCTTCACTCATCTCATCAAGCGTTCAGCTCAAGGACACAGATTTTGGACTCATCCCCACACAACCAAAATAGGAATCCAAAATAGATTAGGGGTGGAGACACGTGAGGGCCAAATCATGATGGATACTCATTGCTCAATGCGTAGCTGTCACTTGATCTGCATCTTTATTGCAGTGTCCCGCTTGCGCAGGTCTCTGATGGTGTTAGCAGCAAGAGCCTTGCTGCCTGGGAGAGCTGGGGAGGAGGTGCCGAAGTGGATCTCGCCTCTTGTATGTGCTGGGGAGGAAGTCCCGAGCTGCAGGCAGCCGCCGGTCTCCGATGGATTCAAGGGGCTGGAGGTGGCGGCGTCTAGACTCCGACGTGAATGCGTTGTGCTGGCAAGCTGCTAGGTCGCAGGTAGTGCGGGGTGTGCGCTATGGTGTGGATGAGCGACGGCTGGAGCCTAGAACAAATGAGGTTGGGAGTGGGGAATTAGGGTTCGATGTTTACTCGTGTGTGTATATATATATACTTCACATAACTCGGTCCTTTAGATGGGCCTCGACTACTGAGCGCCTCGCGCTTGCTTGACAGGGCGGGTTGGCGGGGATCAGGGCCGGGGACAGGCAAACCATCCCTGTTCCCGTGATCCCCGACGGGGATTGATTTTTACCAAGTTCATCCTCGTGGGGAGTAGTTTGGCCTCATCCCCGTCTCCTAATAGGAGAATTCCCCGCTCGAGGATTGGGGCCCATTGCCATCTTTACTCGTGCAAGAAAGAGCAAGTGCAACTACAAGTTAGAATTTCTCTTTCAAAACAAAAAAAAAACTACAAGCTAGAAAACAAATGATTCGTTCTATATCTATATCTATATCTATACCTAATAATAAAGAGGCAAAATTTCTCTCCACCTATTTTTGGTCCAGCCATCCCTTAACTAACTTCGTCGATATGGAAAACCATCTATAGCCCTTATCTTTATATAACTAGGAATCCTAATCCAATTAGATCTCTCTGATTTCAGGTGAATGTGAACCTTCATCCAAATAGGAAGAATATACTAATATGGATAACTAAGAATCTTAATCCAATTAAATCTCTCTAGCTTCGAGTAACCGAAATAGGAATCTTAATCCAAATACAAAAATATAAGAATAGAAATCTAATAAAGAGGAAAGAATGGTAGAATTTCTTTATTTCGTTTCTTTTCTGTTCTTTTTTTAGCTTTTTCCGTTTTGTCCTCTTTTACTTGCTCCGAGTACGTGTTGCTTTACATTCATTTGGATGTTTTTCGCTTGGCTCTGAATATGTTATGATTCTTTTCTTTTCTAGAGTACAATCCAATTTTTATCATGACTGTTTTCTACTTTATCGGCTTCGAATATGCTTAGATTTTTTTCTCGTGGATGTTTTTACACTGGCTCGACTTTTTTTATTTTGTTTTCATCGTTTTCTCCACCTGGTTTTTCGTGTTCTAATAATATAATAAGAGTAAAAACAAACAATAAATAAGAGATCACAACCATTTTAATGTTTGACTCCTTAAGAATTAAAGATTTTTACCACTAAATTAATTTAATTTTTGATTCGAACTCATGATCCGTGCTATAACTCACTACGTATTGAATTCTGTTGCAACACATAGGCATGTTTGCTAGTATTTATAAAATTATTAAACATAAGGTGATAAGGACGAAGTTAGATGGACCCCTTGCATCCACAATTATTTGGTCTTTTTCTATACAAATAGCAGAATGATCTAAATAAAGTGCAAAGTTTGTCGTGAAGCGCTTCTTTTGTTAGAAAAGGGAAAATAGTTTTGGCTTTAGCCTTGTCGGTGTAAGAAATGGCGGTCCTAGCACCAACGAGTAATGAGTGTCTGCGCGTCGGGGGTCCGGATGGTGTGCAAGAAGAACATATACGATTTATACTGGTTTAGGTCAAAGAATGCCCTACGTCCAGTGAGAGGGGAGAGTTCTGTATTATCTTACACTAAAGTGCTCGTAGTAGGGGTTACAAGCGAATGCGAGAGAGGGAGGGGCTCCCAAGTCTCAAGATGTTAGTGGAGTGCGCGTGTGTGTGGCTCTGCTGGAGTCTTCGTAAGGTCCAGGAGAGTCGTGTAATCATGTCCTCCTTTAGAACAGTCCCTGCATGCTCCTTTTATAGTCTCAAGGAGATACAGGGTTACAAGATGTTGGTGTGTAGAAGATCCTTGCCGGGGATGCAGCCCTGGGGCCTCGAGAGGCCTTATCTGGTGGCGTCATGGTCTGTACTGTAGAGGCATGGCGTCGGTACTCCTGGCACTGCTGCTACATGGCGAGGCATGCGTGCCACTGCTGAGGGAGTGGTTTCTGTCTTTCGGTATTGCAGCGACGTGCCCGCCATACCTGGTCCTGTAGCCAGCGTGGGGTACTGGTCCTTACAGTTTGACTTGGTGTAGAGGGCCAAGGCCTCGGGAGCAGGAAATGTGATGCGATCTTATCCTAATTGTGGGAATAGTGGTCCGGAGCAGTTGTACTGTACTCTGCGTACGCACGAATCATGTGTATAGTGCCGTCGTGGGTGGCATAGTGGTCAGCAGCTCTTTCCCATGCTTGTTGCAGTGGTGGGCATGGTGATTTGACCTTGGTCATTCCTGGCCTGTCCGGGTAGGCAGGCGTGAGGACGTGGGTGACGTCATAGGAGGTCTCGAGCGCACCAATGGGAGAGCGGCGTCGAGGGTCGACCTCGGACGAGTCGGAGATGGGCAATGCCGTCTCTAGGCTCGGGCGGGGCGGTAATACTGTTGAGGGTCGTCCTGTGTCTGAGACCCCCGGGGCTGAGGCCTCGGGCGAATCAGAGGTGCTCTGAGACCCCTCTGTGGGAGGCCTTGGACGAACTGTGGACACGGGCAGGTCTGCTCTCGTGGCTTGCTGGAGGCCCAGCAAAGGGAGATTAGGCCCATGGGTCTTCCTCTATCAATTTTTTCCCTTAAAGGGGGAGATCAGATGCTGGATTTGTGGTGGGCTTTTGCCTTAATTTGGGTACCCCTAATTGTGGTACCCGATAGTAGCCTTCGAGCCTGTGGAGGAGTTGGTATACTCCTTCAGAGGTTGTACG
This sequence comes from Saccharum hybrid cultivar R570, assembly GCA_038087645.1. NCBI lineage: Eukaryota > Viridiplantae > Streptophyta > Magnoliopsida > Poales > Poaceae > Saccharum > Saccharum hybrid cultivar. The sequence continues at coordinate 11,991,296 of JAQSUU010000520.1, forward strand.
TTGGCTATGTTGTTGAGACTTTGGCTTGTTCTTTAGTTGTTTTTTTCCGGGGGGTGCGCGTGAGCGCACCCGCCGGGTGTAGCCCCCGAGCATGTGGAGGAGTAGGTATACTCTTTCAGAGGCTGTACGCTGGTTAGGAGCTAGGTTGACTCATGCTGAGTTTCGTGCCATCGGCTGACATTGGGTGCCTTTTTCCAGGGCATGCGCGCGAGCGCACCCGGCGGGTGTAGCATGCTTCAAAGGTCTTGTTTTGGAGTGGAGTGCGGATTTGAAGCGTCGTTTATAGCACAAAGGCAGCCCTCGAGCCTCTGCCAAAGGCGAGAGGCTTGTCAAAGGCTTGCCCCAGGTTTCCCGAGGGTCATTCAATGGGCCTCAGAGCCGTTTGATGGGCTCCGAGGGCTTGGTGCCTCCCTCCAATGGGATCTCACCGGTTGATGCCTATAGGGGTCCTAGGGATGGCTTAGGGCGCCTTGGAACTGTTGGGCTTGGACTCGACCATTTTTTGAGTTGCTGGAGGGTTGTCCAGCGGATCTCAGTCCCGTTTGATAGGGCCTGAGGGCTCGGAGCCTCCCTCCGATGGGATCCCACCGGCCAACCCCTACCGGATCCTATACGTGACTTAAAGTGAAGGTGATTTTGATTTTCCGCTATTCCGGTCACGTCGGGACCAGCCCTTTGGTCAAGTTAGCCGCTAGGTCCATTCGCTTTGTTTGGTGGCCAGCCTGCTTCTGCTCTCGCAGCTCCCGTCTTATGGTTTCCTTGGTTTTGTCCAGAGGTTGACGGGCCAGGCTGGGTATTACCAGATGTTTTTTTCGGGCTGTAATCGAGTCCGGGGGAGGCCCTATTTGGAGAATGCTTATCTTTGGCAAGGCCCATTGCCCCTTCGAGAGCTCATAGTTTGGAAGTTAGACGGCTGTAATACAGTGAGTGGGAGCATTGAGTTTTGATCTAGGGAAGTGGATGGTGGAGGTTCCATTACTCGGTTTTTAGCGGGAAGTGGGAACGTCGGCTCGAGCTTCGAGATCACATTGATGATCCTAGGCGGCCGCGCAGCTGAACCGACTACCTGGAGTCTATTTATACCTAGCTCGGCGCTTGTTCCCCCCACACCTACTGCCCTCCACTATTCTCCACCTTTCTCTTAGCACGATCCCACTACCCTAATGGCGCGCGATAACTCGCCACAGCGGTCCGAGGAGGTGGATGTAACACCCCTGGGTGTTAAGCATGCATTAACATCCCAAAACATGATCATTAGCATCACATACATGTTCATCATCACATGCAATATAAGTTGAAATTAAATTAAAGTGTGAAAAACATATGTTTGAACCCTAAATTGTTGCATTTGCTTGCTAAGAGTGGTAAAACTTATTTGGCTATAACTTTAAATGACTTAGAATTAATTAGCATGATTTTTGGAGCAACTTTTGTATTCAAAATCTCCCAAAATTTTGCTTTTAAAAATATTTTAGAAAAATAAGTTTTTATTTAAAAATTGGACTTTAAATCATTAATTCAAAATCTGTTTAGAATTTTGAAAAGTGCCCTAAATGAAAGTTGTAGATTATTATATTTTGAACAACTTTTGTTTTGGGGACAACTTGTGAAAATGCCTTTTTCATCTTCAAAATTTGAATTTAAATTAATTTAGAAAATCTGGAAATTTATTTATAAAAGGAAAAGGTAATCTCGGTCTTACCGGGCCGCCGCCCCACTTCCGGCCCAACGGCCGAAGCCGGCCCGGCCCGCGTTCGCGTTCGCCTCCTCCCGCCCGCACGCGCGCCGCGCCCGTGGCGACCGCGGTCAGGAGCCGCCTGCCCCGTGGCCGCCGGCATATGGCTCCGCCCGACGCGTGGCCGCAGTGGCCCCCATCGTCGCGCCACGCCTCCAAGCAGCTGACCCGAGCCGCTACCCTTGCCATCCTCGCCATTCCGCACTCCGCCTGCTCGCTTCTGCCGCCCACAGCGCAGCTCGCCACAGCAGCCGCCGTGCCATTGCCGCCGCCGTTCCGCCCTCGCTACTCCACCTCCCTTCGATTCGCCACACCCCCGGCTCCGCCTCGCCCTCGGCTTTCCTGGACGTGAACCATCTCCGCGGTTCGTGCTCTGGTGAGGGCCAATTTGGCCGCGTTCCTCCTCCGCTGCCCGCCATGGCCGTCGTTGGCCGGCACTCGTGGCCGGAGCTTCCTCCACCCTTTCTCCCTCTTCGGTCTTGAGCACCAGCATCGCCTTCACCTCACGGTGCTCGTGCGCGCTTCCTTGGCCGCCACCATGGCCTGCACTGGCGGCCGCCGTGCGCCAGCGCCGCCTCCCCGCCATGAACGCCGGCGAGCTCAGTGCCGAGCTCGGCTGGCCACGTTCGAGTCACCCCTGGCTTCGTCTCGGTGCGGGGAGCACGGTGGTGCACTCCCCGTCACCGGAGGACTCATCGGTGGCGAGTTGGCCGCCGGTCAGCGACCGCCCATGCCTGGTTCACTGACGGATGGGGCCGGTCAGCGCCTGGGGGCCGTTTGTTAGCCGCAGTGCGCAGTCTTAGGTGCACGAGCTCGGGTGTGCGTAGCGTTTAGGGCTGAGTAGATTTCGAATTTAAAGAAAATAGATTTCCAGAAATTATGAAAAAGTTTTCAAAAATCATATCTCAAGATTTATAGCTCCAAAAATTATGAAACAAATTTTGGTAGACTTCTTAAGACCAGATCTATGATGCAAAAATATTGCATGTCAAGTTTGAAATACTTTTCTGTAGGGTTTTTATTTAATCACTGAAATTGTTGTTTTCTTGATAAATATGTAATAAATCATAGAAAGCTCAGAAAAATATGGTTCCACTTGCAATAATTTTATTTTGTGATATACTTGCTAGGAAAAATATGTGCCATGCATGTTCTGTAGAAAAGTTATGATGTGTAGTTCAAGTCTTTTATTTGTTGGTTTTTGTTATTTTTGATAGAGAGCAAAAAATTATATAAAACATGCATCTGATAATTTTTATATAGTGATTGTTTACTGTATAGAATGTAGGAAAAATACTAAATCTATTGTTTGATACTTTTCATAATACAAAAGTATTTTTATGCTCTTATTTAGGCCCTAGCTTGTTATTTTTGTGTAGGCAGTTCTAGTAATCCAAATGCAATGAAATTTTTGTGGCATGCTAGATTAGATGATAGTAAGCTACTGTAATTTTCTCAGATTTTTATGTGCTACTAAAATAGGTGTTGTTGTTCAAACCTAGTTGCAATTAGGGTTTAATTAACCTTATTAATGCATGACTAGTTAATAAGATTTGCTTTGGTGTATCTTTGAAGCATCTTAGATTTCTGTGGTGACTTGGCATGGTAAAGAATGTTTGTAGTAGTATACTAGTACATGTTCTTGGATGATGTGGACTACCTTGTAGAAGAGTTGTATTCCTACTTTATACAATAAAGTAAACCTATTCATCTACATCCCATTCATCGTGATCATTACATGTCATCTCTGCAATGCACCTAGGCATGAGCACTTATACGTTTGCATCATACAGGATCGCAAGAAGTAACTCCGGTAACAGTTTCCGAGGAGCCGGAAGAGCAGCCCGAGGTGCAAGAGCAGGAGGTGCCCGAAGCCGACGAGGAGGTCGGTGAGGATCTTCCAGAGTGTCCCGACCACCGCCCGAGCTCTTTCGAGAGAGGCAAGCCCCGGAGCATTTCTCTCCCGGTTTGCAAATATTTGATTAATGCTTTTACTTTAACTGATGCATTACGTTTAGGAGTTGTTTGCAACCGTTGCTGCATTATACCTTGTTTACCCTGTTCTATCATATCCTTGTTACCTTGGTATTCACAGTCAAGAAATGCTTAGCTTGCTTAGACCGGTAGAAGTCGGGTGATTTCTTGTCACCTGTGAGCTATAGGTGGTTACCTGGATCTGCTTGAATAAGTATGTCATCGTAGAATAACTAAGTGTTAATGTGAAATTGAGACCGGACGGAGACCTGCAGGGTTCAGACTGTAGTGTTTTCCGTCTGTGTCGATTAAGGACCAACCGTTGTTGGGCCTCGAGTCATGTTGAACGCATGCCTTATATTTAGCTGGCCGAATAATGTACCTTTCGACCGCGAAGCTAGGAGATTATTCGGGCCGAGTGGATTACCCGCAACACACTGTATCTGTAACAGAACCGTCCAAATTATAAGAGCACAAGTACAAAAACAATCACCGAAATGATCAAATTCTTGCACTTGAGCCCATATAACTCCGGTAGTCCAATGAAATCACGAGGGATTTCAAACCAACCAACATACAAGCCAAGATCGTAGTGATTCAACATAACAAGTCACATGTTACAACCATTTCACAATAATTCAATATACATCGGAGTTCAACATAGTTATTACAACTTAAGTTCAAAAGTAGCGGAAGCAAAGTAATTTGAAACTAACATTATTCTTATTTTAAATACATGCCAGCACCACGGTCGACTTCCAACAAAAGCATTAGAGAGAAGATGACTCAGAAGGATCATGCCCGTGATCACACTCCGCCACTACGGCAGGAGCCAACCAACTCTTGCAGCTGCCATGATACATCACAACCTGCAACAAGTGGGGATAAAACCCTGAGTACGACAAAGTACTCAGCTAGACTTACCCGTCAGAAACCAGAAATAAGGTGACACCAAGGATCATGCAAGGCTGATATAAAGTGGGGCTAGCTTGACAACATTTTGCATAAAAGCTTAATATAGATGATTAATCATTAATGCTTAAGCATCAAGTTAATTATCATTAACCTATCATCTATATTAGAACCTGTACTAGAGCACTTACTTTATTAGGAGCAAACAATATTAACCATAGCAGGTATAAATTGAGGCAACCTTTCCATCGTGATCCAATTAACCATCCGTTCAATTTAATGGAATCTACGTTGCCGCTGCTCAAGTCAAGTGCTCACTAACCGGGAGCGACGACGATTCGAATCGAATTCCTATCCAGCTGGAGGGGTATTTCTAACACTCACCGTGCAGACCCCTGCCAGGGTCGCACAGGCCACCGTTTCATATGATTCAGGAATCACGGGTCCGAATGATGTCGCGACCCCAAGGGCGACACTCTGCCAGGTGATAGGGACTCTAACCCCCCCTTGGTCTCACGCCAATGTCCCCAAGCACATCCTTTCTCTCCGCCAAGAAGCAACCTACCATTCGATTCCCGGCCTGAATCACATTACTCGGCTTCGCGGTCGGAACGACTTATCCGGCCAACTAAGTGTTAGATTGCGTTCAACATGACTCAAGGACGTACAGCGAATCGGTCCTTAAACGACTCAGACGGGGATAGATCCACACCCAAGACCTCCATGCCTTGTTGCTTCACTATCGTCATCCCGCCCGGTCTCATTTCATTTTATTAACACATGGTTCCATTTCACGATAGCAAATATAGCCAACCGTGCCATATATGAATATCCCTACATCTCGCAGGTGACAGGAAATCACCTGGCTTCTACCGCTTAAAGCAGGGCTAAGCATCTACTCGATCCTAGTCTATGTAGGATTCAGGGATTCATATATCTGGACAAGGAATGATATAATGCAGCAAGGGTTTCCAACCAACTCCTACCACTTAATGCAACAATACTTATAACATATATATATATAATTAATTGTTTTGAAGATAGGAGGCTTATAATGCTCCGGGGCTTGCCTGGGATCCGACTCAAGTTAGAGTATGTCAGATAAAACCCGCTTGGCGAGCATCTTCCAATCTACCACTTGTCCGGTCCTTCGATCTTCGGGATGGATCCACCAACTCCATCTTCGGGTTTGGCTCCACATCAGGTCCTTCACACGTTTCCGCTAGCGTACCTATATGAGGTGCAACAATGCATATGTATGAATGCATAGAAGTGCAATAAACAAAGTAATAAAACAAGCATACCAAAGTTCTCAAAAACCTAGAGCTAATTAACTTAATCCTCAAGAAGACATAACATAGAAAAGGGCAAGCACATTAATCAAGAAACAAGTCTCACAAGATTACAGGGTACCACTCAAGTATCATCAAAGATATGAGTCACATTTCAATACCCAAGCATGACAAAGTTAATCAAAGTACTAGAACTAGAAATTGCTACCTTCTGGACATCACACCAACAGCTGAGTAATTTAATCATAACTGGAGATCTACAACTCCAAATGACTTGAAAGAAGACATTATGGAAAGATTATGAAATTATCTAAATTTCATTTATAAACATCACAGCATGATTCCAAAGTTTAATATGTCGAATTTACACAAACACAGAAACTGGTCTAACAAGACAGAGAGCAAGCAATTCTGTAACCTAACTTTAAACAGCTGTAGTTTCTAAACCATATGGCCAAATACCACCAAATTTTAACAGCAGCTAGATATATAAATTATCTACAACTTTTATATAAATAAGTTTCACAATAAAGCACATTATCATGAAGAACTTTGCTAAGTTCTCAGATCTGTCCAGAAACCTCTTTTGCAAGAAATAATTATTAACTTATGTTGCAAACATATAATTAGACAAAACCAACTTTACCAACATTTCATACATGACTAAGGAACACCAGAAAACATAGTGTCAATTACTAAATAAATTCTTTTAATACATTTTCTTAATTTATTTAGATAATTAGGTGGAATTATGACCACATCATAAAGATGCTCAATAAATTCTACCAAAATTACAGGGGTCTACAAATGCTCTCAAAAGTCGACTGTCCAAATTTCAATCCATTTGGGCAAGTATATCAACCTCTATGAAAACGACAAATAGCTATGGCAATAAATCATGTGAGAGCAAATTAAACCTAAAACTCAATATTTTCTGTGAACACATGGCCATAGAATGAACTAACATCAAAGTGCAACATCATAATAAGGTGATGGAACAACATTTTCTATTTTATCATTTATATATTATTTATAAGCTATTTATTAAGCCATAAACAAGTTAACTCAATAACTTGAGAATACAGTAAGAAATGGCCATGAAATTTATACCACAGTACATTCATAGCATGTAAAGACTACCATAAAAATTTCACATCATTTGGAGCAACACAACTCAAGATATAAAAATGACAAGCAATATAATGTAAATTCCTTATTTGTCAAGGTCCAAACAAAACCCTAAGAAAACAGTGAACAACTAGTGTGTTTAATATTTTTCCTAGCAAGTACATGTCATCACAAAAATTAACAAAACAAGAATCATCATTTTTGGAGTTCTAAAACTCCAGATCTTGCTCTGGTCAAGTTTATAAGCATTTTTGGAACCTTTTTAAAAGCAAAATAAAGACATCAGAAAACTTCTACAAACATGTAACATATTATGACTCCACTGCATAGATCTCTTCTCAAGGTTCCCAAAAAGTCCACATTTGCTATTTTTGGACTTACCTAGCAAGAGATATGTATTTTAGAAGATTTAACCAAATTCTGAAATTCAAAATCGGAATAAAACAACCCTAACAATATTCGCTAGGCACACCCGATTTCCTACCCCAGATCTGTCACTACTTAACCGACATGTGGGACCCGCTGTTCAGCCGGGCCCGCTCGTCATACACCTGGAGAGAGAGACACAGGGAAAGGGAGCCGATTTTCTTCAACCTCCCGACGGCGGCAGAGGGGGGGGTCGGACGCGCGGCTCCGGCGAGGGGTGACCACCGACGGTGGCGGCTGAGGATGGCACGAGCACCAGGGAACCTCCGCACCCTAGCTGGTGCCCTTGGCTCGGCCCAAAGAGGCCCGTGGTGGTGCGGCCACGGCAGCCGACGGCTTGCCGGCCGGCGCTCCGGCGGCGGTCCACTGCGGAGGTGAAAACGGTGAGGCGAGGAGCTCTGGAGGGGCGGCGTGGTACGGGGAACGCAATGGCGTGGTCGGTTCGGGTGGAGGGAGGCCGGAGGTAGAGCGACGACGGCGGCGGCTCGGAGCTCTGTGGACGGCCATGGCGGTGACTAGTTCCGACGGTGGTGCGGACCGGGGAAACGGCTCGGAAGGTGCAGCACGGGCTGGGGAAGGTGATTTCGTGCTCACTTGGTGATGAGGAGGTTCAGAGGCGAAGAACGTGGTTGGCGGAGCTCGGTTGGTACTGTCCATGGCGGCTCTGCACTCGGGAACCGGGAGAGCGAGGTGGGGAGCGCGGAGCGGAGAATGAAGGGAATAGGGAGGTGAGGGAGGACTCAGGCTAGTCGCTTTGGTGCTCCACCAAGCCGAGGGAGGCACAGGCACGCGTCAGGGAAGGGACGCGTGGTGTCCATGGTGGAGACACGCAGTGCATGGCCGCCACGCCCTCCCCTAAGAGGACATCTATCGAGTACGTGGCGGGCATCGGTGAGGCCATATTGAACTGCGTTTTTGGGCTACATCCTGGCCGATTTGGACCTTGGCCCTAAAATGAAAGTCAAAGCCCATACAAAGGTCTACAATTTCTATTTAGGATGTAAAGTCATTAGAGCCACGGATTAGTAATTAATTAAGCTCCAACTAGGCATTGTCAGCGATTTTAACAGAAATGAGAACTTTTTAAATTGATGGCCGAGACTAAGTCAATTTGGTGCCATACTTACACATACTCTTCTCCAGAATGTTTACTCCAACTTTCATTAAGGGGTCAAACCAAGTTGCTTAATAAAATTTAGAGAACGCGGAATGCCAATCTACGGACATAGGCTTACTTAAGGGCTGGAAAATACAGCAACATTCAAACTTTGGTTCCTTATAGGACTAGGTTAGAAGCTGTACTAAGCCTTGAGGCTTGAACAAAACTTGTAGTACTCAAATTGATCTACAACTTCTATTAAGGGTCCTTGGACTGTTTCATCATGGCTAGGGAGATAAAGATCACCCAACAAGTCAACTCATTGCTGCCCATTCTAGGACTTAGAATATTTTTCTAAGTGCTGAAAACAGCAGCTGATTCCACATTGTGATCTCTATTTGACCAGGTTAGAGGACAAACTAGCTCTTGACCATTAAACAAAGTTTGTTCTATCCAAGATGAACTACAACTTTTGTTTAAGGTCAAACCTCATAACTGGTACAGAAGTCAAACTTTTACTTTGGTCAAAGTAGCAACCCGATAAAGCCTAAACTAGGGTTTTAGGCCAATCGAGGCATTTTCTTGACATTTGCTCAACATGAACCCTTCATGACTTTTGTTGTAGAGTTCGTCTAGAGTAATTTGGGCATGTTTGCAAGGTTTGGTTGATGTTCTATAGTTCCATTAACTTAATGGGGCAAATTCCAATAGGAATGGAACTTATCATTTCATGTGACTTTTTGATTCCAAACTTCATGAAACTTTTCCAGGGATCAATATAGATAGTTACCAAGGTGAGACACATGAAGATATGGCAATAACACCATCCAAACATATATCTTGAAAATGTCCTATATGTAAAGCAATGGTGCAACATCCAACTTTAGGTTGGGGCACCTTTCCATAGGTTTGACCTTGATATCTTCATCACCACTTAATCTATCATGTTTGAGCTTAAACCCACTACTTAATTGGTGATAAACACCTAGGGTGTTACAGCCCTCCCCCCTTAAAAGAATCGCGTCCCGAGATTTAGAATGGAAGACCTTTTAAGGAAGAGAGACACGTTATCTAGTTCACAACATCTGCTATTGCATTCAGGTATAAAGCTTCAACATCAGTGAACAATTTGGCCAAAGACACTTTCTGATACTTACTCTTCATGGTAAACTTTGTCTGAAGAATTTCCTTCATTGACTCCCATGAAACATTGTTACTTTGGGAGGAATCCAAGACAACGTAGTACTTTGTTCTCAATGTATAGAGATCATTGGGTCCATGAATGACCACTCACAAGTATCTGATTCTTTAATGAACATAACATGGTCCGTATGAACTTTACACTAGACCAAAATCTTTAGAAGTATACTCGTTGAAATGATCCTATGTTCACAAAATTTGAAAAGCAGTGCTCTACCAAAATGGCTTGAGCACAACCTTCCAAAAGGGTGAGATCATAGACGACAAATATACTCTGAGGCTATAGGATACTGACTAACCAATAGACAGGGTCTATGTTGGTCGTAAATGTTCATTCATTTAGACACCAACTAACGGAAAACTACTTGTGGTTCCATGAGTGCAGTTTTCTTTCTCTGACGACAACACTGTATTATCTGTGTCTGTTGAGGGATCAGTGAATGTGATAGCTGACTCTGTCGGCTTCGTATTTCTATCAAATGTTACCTAAGAAGATTCTTTTATCCAAAGAAAACAGTTATCTGAGTTGAATCCGATGCAACCTCTTGGGTAAAAACATTTATAAGGTACCAAAGTATGTTATTATTGGAAAAATAATTCCCAAAGAAAGATGTAGCGAGGCCTTAAGGACAACAAAAGTTGTAAATATTCACTAAACCATGGGGAGTAGTCTACCACCAAGCGGTTGAGTAAAATTTCCTTTATGACTTAGTTGCACTGTAAGTTGAGTTGACTTGCAATGTAGCAACTTTGTCGGGCCAACTTTCACCTTGAGGCTTTCTCTTTAGGGTCATATAGCAGCTCTAAGATGAGAAATTTGTTGTTTGACACTTCTCAGATTGCTTTCGAATATTCCTCAACACTTTGTCCAACAAAGTTATGAACAAACCGTTTGTGGCACCTAAGGGCACAAGGATGTTGATCGAAACTAGGGCATATTTTCTCTAATTCTTCACTTTAGTTGATAGAACACTTTGCACTATCTGTGTGATTGTCCAAGATGGAATTGACTTGATCACAATGGCTCTGGAAGATAGAGTATCACTCAAGTTGTTGGCTAGTTGATTAACTTCTTGTTGGTTATTGCTTTTTAAGACATAGCCTTCGTAGCTACCAAGGAGTCGTTACCTAGCTGGAGATTAACCTTCCTATTGATAACTAATCAGTTGTCGCTCAACATTAAAAAGTTTCAAACCTTCACTCTTGACCACAACAACTGTGGTTGATGCAGAACAGTTGGTTGCCATCGAAGTTGGTAAATACGAAGTTATTCTAGAGATGGTTGATTTTGGTTGTATGGTCATTATGCACCTAAGATTGCGACTTGGATAGCTCCGGTCATATGCATAATGCGACAATCGATTCTCATCCCACTGATAACTTGTCCAACATTAAGTGTCGTGTGTCCTTTCTATCCAATAGGGATGAGATGTTTTTCTCACTAGATGATATTTGTCAATACTGGGATAACTACGTAGAGTCACTTGTCTACCACCTATTGCAGTCTGTTAATGTTTATGTCGGTGACCGGTTCTTCAAAGGTTATCCTCTTAGCAACTTCAGAAGGAAACTCCACTACTTTCAGTCTAAGATATGGATCTTACGACACGATATGGGAAGATAACCAAGGAAGAGTTTACATGAGAATAACACGTTGATGTTGTTCCGCAATGGATCATGACTAGAAACCATGATACCAGCGCGTGCCGAGCAGCACAACCTTGTGTCGGCCGCCCACAGGAGGCTCTCGGTTTCGTCGCGGCACCGTTAGTTGCTACTCATAACACCATTACCGATCACACCACCAAGGTGAAATTTCAAGTGAAACAATTTGGGTGGTAAAAACAAGCATTATACAAGGGAGGGATAGCAAGCAAAGGTAGTCACAAGGTTTGGAATTAACCAGGAGGTGATTCGAAGATCAAAACATAGCACAAGAGAACATAGCTCAATTGCCGAATGCGACTAAGCATGAGATTTTTGCTTAATTCCACGCACGCCAAGCGTTCACCAAAGTGATGGAAAAATGAAAGATTACCATGAGATTTGGTCATGTTGGACAACAACATGAGATCAAAACTGGTAAACATCCCGAGACTTGGGAAGGTTGGGGATGGATTAAGCAAACTTCAAGGCGAAAACCGATATGTAGTCATAGATTGAGTTGATAAGGTAGATGCATGAAATTGCAAGCATACGATTTAGAGGCCATAGCAGAGAGACGTGGTGTCACACTAGCTAACCTTTGGGAGAGGTAACCGGAAGGTCCAACATGGATTTGGGTACGGTCTCCACAACTGGCAACGTACGAACCATGGTCAAAGGCTAGCGTTGATAAAAGTTAACTTGGTTGGTCAGTCGACAAGGGTCTTCACAAAAAGGGTTGGAAAACATTCACGGCTTATACAAACATATAGGAGAACTAAACTTTGGGCTTTCGGTCAAGCAAGGGCATGGATACAAACATTCAAGGACTAACCACTAAGTCTATATGCTCAGGCTCCTAAGATAGAGAACCTAATGAAAGACAACAACCATATAATTACGTATGTGAACTTTGCTCTAGGATAAAGCTATGTGACCCTCGTATGCTCACCGAGGACAAACGAGGTGACAACTAGAGCACTACCCAGATACAAACACACATACAACATCACAATCAAGCAGCCCTTTGAGAAAATTCAAACGAATGGTTTAAGCAACCAATACAAGGCACAAGGCTCACCCAAAACAAGCATTTATCTCTAGCATGAACTAACTACAAGTTTAGCTCAAAACAACGCTAGCTAAGGAAGCCAACTTAGCATGTGCCCAGAATCTGGACAGCAACACAGTACTTACTTGTTTCAACTATAACTGAGGTTATAGACATCCCACAGAGGTGATCCTAGACTTTCTGGAAAGCTTAGGAAGTTTTCCACGTGTTTGTTATTCATACCAAAAACTAATTCATAGCTTAACATGACCAAAATTGCTAATGTTTCAGATCTGTACCAATGTGGACAGAAAACTGACAAGAACTTCAAAAATGCATCACGGGAGTTCTAGAGACACAACAAGGCTAAGCCTTAACTTTATGTAAAGATTATTAATTTGTATATAACTTTCTTATTATCATATTAAGATGATTCTATAGCTAACAAGGCCAAACAAGACAAAGAAGACATCTCTGCCCAGATTTGGACAGATTCTGTCGTTCCATTATGCAAGCTCATAACTAGAGATTTATACCACCACAATTAGTGCTATAGGACATTTTGGAAAGCTTAGAAAAAATACTACACTTCTTCTATTATCTCCAAGACAAGATTCCATAAGCCCATAGGTCAAATAAAGCAAACATTCAGATTTGTTCTGAACATGAGCAGATTCTGACAACAAACTTCTAAAATCTATAACTCCCAAAACATAAGGCCTAGTGTCATAAAATTTTAGTACAAGATAGATAAGTAAGTTAGCTACAACTTTGGTATTCTCTATAACTACAGAAAACACCATTATGACCACCAAAAATGTCACTACAACAGAAATCATTCTAGCAGCCAACGTCCAACAAGCAAAACAAAGCTTGCCTTTGTTCTACTTAACAAGAGAGCACACAAACATGTTATTCTAGTAGCTATAAATTTTGTTACCTTAGACCAACACGAATTTAATTCATTCATGAGAATCCATAATAACTTACATGAGGTCTAAAGCATTTGCAATTGTTGGTATGATCAACATATCCACCATTTGGCTAACTAGAGGGCCTCTATAGGTTCAAGCAGGTAACCCCACCTATTTCTAACAAAACTAAGCACACACTATCTTCAAACACTCCCTATTCAAGCAACATGGAACAAGGCATTTTTGTTTTACTTTACTCAAGAAAGATAGTGTAACACATTGATCACAAGTTACACACTAAAGAACAAGGGTGAGAGGAGCATAGCTATGCATAAGGCAACAATCATGAAGATGCATGCTTCGTCCTATTCGTCCTCACTAGATTGCCAACCTAAGGTGGCGATCACGTTCTATATCGGTGGCATAACACGCACTCTCTCGATATATAGCTAGTCGATAGCTACATTCGACTTACGTATTCGTGGTTAGCGTACCTGCAGAAAAGTTTCATTGCAGCCCAACAATTCCCCAATATAGCACACAATGAAAGCAGGAAAGTAAAATTCTAAGTACTCCCATATACATATACCCCTGTATACATACATGTAGTACCAAAACTGCCCGAATCTTCGATCACCCACAATTAAGTACCTTCATATATACATGTGTGTAACATGTAAATAATCCAGTAACCAAAACTAGCTCTCCCCTAGACCGCAGTTTGTACGGCCATGCTCTCACAACTCACACTTACCTGAGCGTAGGTGCGATGTTGCATAAAAGTAAACTAGCAACATATATGGCTATTTCATATATGAAGGCTACCTCTAATCTGACACACCGGGTAGCATAGTGTGGGAGAGTTATCACACATACATACCTTGGCCTGGGCGTAGATGCAAAAACAAAAAACCCCCAAGTTAGTACTTATATAAGCCACCTAATAATCCTTATATGGGCATAAGGAAATTGACCACTGGCATACTTATATTTAGAATTCAGTTTTCACAAACCTATATATAGCTATAAGTTGATAAAACTGATTTTATAAAACAAATCCTTTGTTTTAAATACACATACGACCAGTTTAATGTTGAATCTTGCTCCGATACCAGCTGTAACAGAACCGTCCAAATTATAAGAGCACAAGTACAAAAACAATCACCGAAATGATCAAATTCTCGCACTTGAGCCCATATAACTCCGGTAGTCCAATGAAATCACGAGGGATTTCAAACCAACCAACATACAAGCCAAGATCGTAGTGATTCAACATAACAAGTCACATGTTACAACCATTTCACAATAATTCAATATACATCGGAGTTCAACATAGTTATTACAACTTAAGTTCAAAAGTAGCGGAAGCAAAGTAATTTGAAACTAACATTATTCTTATTTTAAATACATGCCAGCACCACGGTCGACTTCCAACAAAAGCATTAGAGAGAAGATGACTCAGAAGGATCATGCCCGTGATCACACTCCGCCACTACGGCAGGAGCCAACCAACTCTTGCAGCTGCCATGATACATCACAACCTGCAACAAGTGGGGATAAAACCCTGAGTACGACAAAGTACTCAGCTAGACTTACCCGTCAGAAACCAGAAATAAGGTGACACCAAGGATCATGCAAGGCTGATATAAAGTGGGGCTAGCTTGACAACATTTTGCATAAAAGCTTAATATAGATGATTAATCATTAATGCTTAAGCATCAAGTTAATTATCATTAACCTATCATCTATATTAGAACCTGTACTAGAGCACTCACTTTATTAGGAGCAAACAATATTAACCATAGCAGGTATAAATTGAGGCAACCTTTCCATCGTGATCCAATTAACCATCCGTTCAATTTAATGGAATCTACGTTGCCGCTGCTCAAGTCAAGTGCTCACTAACCAGGAGCGACGGCGATTCGAATCGAATTCCTATCCAGCTGGAGGGGTATTTCTAACACTCACCGTGCAGACCCCTGCCAGGGTCGCACAGGCCACCGTTTCATATGATTCAGGAATCACGGGTCCGAATGATGTCGCGACCCCAAGGGCGACACTCTGCCAGGTGATAGGGACTCTAACCCCCCCTTGGTCTCACGCCAATGTCCCCAAGCACATCTTTTCTCTCCTCCAAGAAGCAACCTACCATTCGATTCCCGGCCTGAATCACATTACTCGGCTTCGCGGTCGGAACGACTTATCCGGCCAACTAAGTGTTAGACTGCGTTCAACATGACTCAAGGACGTACAGCGAATCGGTCCTTAAATGACTCAGACGGGGATAGATCCACACCCAAGACCTCCATGCCTTGTTGCTTCACTATCGTCATCCCGCCCGGTCTCATTTCATTTTATTAACACATGGTTCCATTTCACGATAGCAAATATAGCCAACCGTGCCATATATGAATATCCCTACATCTCGCAGGTGACAGGAAATCACCTGGCTTCTACCGCTTAAAGCAGGGCTAAGCATCTACTCGATCCTAGTCTATGTAGGATTCAGGGATTCATATATCTGGACAAGGAATGATATAATGCAGCAAGGGTTTCCAACCAACTCCTACCACTTAATGCAACAATACTTATAACATATATATATATATATATATATATATATATATATATATATATATATATATATATATATATATATATATATATATATATATATATATATATATATATAAAATTAATTGTTTTGAAGATAGGAGGCTTATAATGCTCCGGGGCTTGCCTGGGATCCGACTCAAGTTAGAGTATGTCAGATAAAACCCGCTTGGCGAGCATCTTCCAATCTACCACTTGTCCGGTCCTTCGATCTTCGGGATGGATCCACCAACTCCATCTTCGGGTTTGGCTCCACATCAGGTCCTTCACACGTTTCCGCTAGCGTACCTAAATGAGGTGCAACAATGCATATGTATGAATGCATAGAAGTGCAATAAACAAAGTAATCAAACAAGCATACCAAAGTTCTCAAAAACCTAGAGCTAATTAACTTAATCCTCAAGAAGACATAACATAGAAAAGGGCAAGCACATTAATCAAGAAACAAGTCTCACAAGATTACAGGGTACCACTCAAGTATCATCAAAGATATGAGTCACATTTCAATACCCAAGCATGACAAAGTTAATCAAAGTACTAGAACTAGAAATTGCTACCTTCTGGACATCACACCAACAGCTGAGTAATTTAATCATAACTGGAGATCTACAACTCCAAATGACTTGAAAGAAGACATTATGGAAAGCTTATGAAATTATCTAAATTTCATTTATAAACATCACAGCATGATTCCAAAGTTTAATATGTCAAATTTACACAAACACAGAAACTGGTCTAACAAGACAGAGAGCAAGCAATTCTGTAACCTAACTTTAAACAGCTGTAGTTTCTAAACCATATGGCCAAATACCACCAAATTTTAACATAAGCTAGATATATAAATTATCTACAACTTTTATATAAATAAGTTTCACAATAAAGCACATTATCATGAAGAACTTTGCTAAGTTCTCAGATCTGTCCAGAAACCTCATTTGCAAGAAATAATTATTAACTTATGTTGCAAACATATAATTAGACAAAACCAACTTTACCAACATTTCATACATGACTAAGGAACACCAGAAAAAATAGTGTCAATTACTAAATAAATTCTTTTAATACATTTTCTTAATTTATTTAGATAATTAGGTGGAATTATGACCACATCATAAAGACGCTCAATAAATTCTACCAAAATTACAGGGGTCTACAAATGCTCTCAAAAGTCTACTGTCCAAATTTCAATCCATTTGGGCAAGTATATCAACCTCTATGAAAAAGACAAATAGCTATGGCAATAAATCATGTGAGAGCAAATTAAACCTAAAACTCAATATTTTCTGTGAACACATGGCCATAGAATGAACTAACATCAAAGTGCAACATCATAATAAGGTGATGGAACAACATTTTCTATTTTATCATTTATATATTATTTATAAGCTATTTATTAAGCCATAAACAAGTTAACTCAATAACTTGAGCATACAGTAAGCAATGGCCATGAAATTTATACCACAGTACATTCATAGCATGGAAAGACTACCATAAAAATTTCACATCATTTGGAGCAACACAACTCAAGATATAAAAATAACAAGCAATATAATGTAAATTCCTTATTTGTCAAGGTCCAAACAAAACCCTAAGAAAACAGTGAACAACTAGTGTGTTTAATATTTTTCCTAGCAAGTACATGTCATCACAAAAATTAACAAAACAAGAATCATCATTTTTGGAGTTCTAAAACTCCAGATCTTGCTCTGGTCAAGTTTATAAGCATTTTTGGAACCTTTTTAAAAGCAAAATAAAGACATCAGAAAACTTCTACAAACATGTAACATATTATGACTCCACTGCATAGATCTCTTCTCAAGGTTCCCAATAAGTCCACATTTGCTATTTTTGGACTTACCTAGCAAGAGATATGTATTTTAGAAGATTTAACCAAATTCTGAAATTCAAAATCGGAATAAAACAACCCTAACAATATTCGCTAGGCACACCCGATTTCCTACCCCAGATCTGTCACTACTTAACCGACATGTGGGACCCGCTGTTCAGCCAGGCCCGCTCGTCATACACCTGGAGAGAGAGACACAGGGAAAGGGAGCCGGTTTTCTTCAACCTCCCGACGGCGGCAGAGGGGAGGGTCGGACGCGCGGCTCCGGCGAGGGGTGACCACCGACGGTGGCGGCTGAGGATGGCACGAGCACCAGGGAACCTCCGCACCCTAGCTGGTGCCCTTGGCTCGGCCCAAAGAGGCCCGTGGTGGTGCGGCCACGGCAGCCGGCCGGCGCTCCGGCGGCGGTCCACTGCGGAGGTGAAAACGGTGAGGCGAGGAGCTCTGGAGGGGCGGCGTGGTACGGGGAACGCAATGGCGTGGTCGGTTCGGGTGGAGGGAGGCCGGAGGTAGAGCGACGATGGCGGCGGCTCGGAGCTCTGTGGACGGCCATGGCGGTGACTAGTTCCGACGGTGGTGCGGACCAGGGAAACGGCTCGGAAGGTGCAGCACGGGCTGGGGAAGGTGATTTCGTGCTCACTTGGTGATGAGGAGGTTCAGAGGCGAAGAACGTGGTTGGCGGAGCTCGGTTGGTACTGTCCATGGCGGCTCTGCACTCGGGAACCGGGAGAGCGAGGTGGGGAGCGCGGAGCGGAGAATGAAGGGAATAGGGAGGTGAGGGAGGACTCAGGCTAGTCGCTTTGGTGCTCCACCAAGCCGAGGGAGGCACAGGCACGCGTCAGGGAAGGGACGCGTGGTGTCCATGGTGGAGACACGCAGTGCATGGCCGCCACGCCCTCCCCTAAGAGGACATCTGTCGAGTACGTGGCGGGCATCGGTGAGGCCATATTGAACTGCGTTTTTGGGCTACATCCTGGCCGATTTGGACCTTGGCCCTAAAATGAAAGTCAAAGCCCATACAAAGGTCTACAATTTCTATTTAGGATGTAAAGTCATTAGAGCCACGGATTAGTAATTAATTAAGCTCCAACTAGGCATTGTCAGCGATTTTAACAGAAATGAGAACTATTTAAATTGATGGCCGAGACTAAGTCAATTTGGTGCCATACTTACACATACTCTTCTCCAGAATGTTTACTCCAACTTTCATTAAGGGGTCAAACCAAGTTGCTTAATAAAATTTAGAGAACGCGGAATGCCAATCTACGGACATAGGCTTACTTAAGGGCTGGAAAATACAGCAACATTCAAACTTTGGTTCCTTATAGGACTAGGTTAGAAGCTGTACTAAGCCTTAAGGCTTGAACAAAACTTGTAGTACTCAAATTGATCTACAACTTCTATTAAGGGTCCTTGGACTGTTTCATCATGGCTAGGGAGATAAAGATCACCCAACAAGTCAACTCATTGCTGCCCATTCTAGGACTTAGAATATTTTTCTAAGTGCTGAAAACAGCAGCTGATTCCACATTGTGATCTCTATTTGACCAGGTTAGAGGACAAACTAGCTCTTGACCATTAAACAAAGTTTGTTCTATCCAAGATGAACTACAACTTTTGTTTAAGGTCAAACCTCATAACTGGTACAGAAGTCAAACTTTTACTTTGGTCAAAGTAGCAACCCGATAAAGCCTAAACTAGGGTTTTAGGCCAATCGAGGCATTTTCTTGACATTTGCTCAACATGAACCCTTCATGACTTTTGTTGTAGAGTTCGTCTAGAGTAATTTGGGCATGTTTGCAAGGTTTGGTTGATGTTCTATAGTTCCATTAACTTAATGGGGCAAATTCCAATAGGAATGGAACTTATCATTTCATGTGACTTTTTGATTCCAAACTTCATGAAACTTTTCCAGGGATCAATATAGATAGTTACCAAGGTGAGACACATGAAGATATGGCAATAACACCATCCAAACATATATCTTGAAAATGTCCTATATGTAAAGCAATGGTGCAACATCCAACTTTAGGTTGGGGCACCTTTCCATAGGTTTGACCTTGATATCTTCATCACCACTTAATCTATCATGTTTGAGCTTAAACCCACTACTTAATTGGTGATAAACACCTGGGGTGTTACAGCATCGGAGCAGGTGTGGTAGGATACAGGGGCGCGATGATAAGGTCAAAGAGCAGTCAAGCGGCCCCCGGGTACATGTGGTTCCTAACAAACTCGAGATTTACCTGAATGGTTGACTCGGTGACCAATACCTCACTTTAGCGGGTGAGTGAGGTTTGTGTGAGGAATAAATTACTAGCTGGTTAATAATCGATTCGAATCGCCATCGTTCACTGGATAGTGAACACTTGACTTGAGTTACTTCATCGTAGTAATCTTGATGGAACACTTGGACAGCTATATGGAATATGACATGATGGAAGTTGTTAATGATCATCAGTTATCCTTACCTGTTTAATTACATGTTACTCTAGTACAGGTGTAAATATAGTTGACATGTTAATAAAGATTAAACTTGATGCAAAGCTTCTGGAAAATATTTTTTTAAATACTAAAAATGCCTTTTTGCCAATGAGTTAGCTACCCTACCATAAAGCCTGTCATAATCCTTGGTGTCAATTTATTTTGGTTATGTCAAGTAAGTCTAGCTAAGTACCTTCTAGTACTCGGGGCTTTGTTCCCACTTGTTGCAGATGGGAAGATGTATTACGACTACTGTATCAACTGCCTTTATCCTGTGATGGGTGAAGCTTAGGACCATGGGTAGTGGTCATTCCCTACGTCTCGTCTTATGCTTTTGTTGGAGATGATCCTAAGCTGGCACTTTATTTCGAACTCTGTGTGAGTGTGTGTGGTTTGAACTATATGCTTCTGCTACTTTTATTTGAACTTGGTTTGTAATAACTATGTTTAAACTCCGATGTATTGTCGACGCGAACTTTTATGTAACTTATGATGGTGACCGCTAAACTTATTATGATCTTGGCTAGTATGCAAGTTGGTTTGAAATCTGTCGTGATTTCACGGACTACCGGGTTATACGGGCTTAAGTTTGCTAAATCGTCTCCTCCGTGGATAATTTTCTTACTTAATTTCATATAATTGGTCAGTTCTGTTACAGTGGACGGTCCCTCGGCAGCACAACATCGTCGGATGGATGACCGGGTGTTCACCGGGAGGGGCCACCAGTTGCGCACTGGAGGCATTTCGATGGGGAGCCTTCGGCCTTGTTTTGCCCTTCCTTGGGCCATGGTCGGCCCATCGGTTCCGAGGGTGGACTAGGTGGAGGAGCGGGCGCTTGTTCATGCGGCGGCCGCGGACGTCAAAGGATGGGCGAACACTCTTCTTCATCAACCAGGCGACGCTGATCGTCACAGTGTCGGTGGGTTCTTTTTCCTTTCTGTCCTTCCCCTCATTCTTCTACAGCCCGTTGCCTCTCTCTAATCGAGCTTGAAACTGCGTGTGTCAGAGGTGACCATGGAGCTGGAGGGTCTCTGCGCCATGGTGGATGCCTTTCTGGATTACCTGGGGGTTGCCCCGGGCACCAAGGAGGACTGGCTCTAGGCCGCACGCCATCGCGTCATAGTCGCCATCGATAGCGGCGTCCGCCGTGGGACTGGGGTTTCCCTGGCAATGGCGAAGCTGGCGGTGGGGGCCGACCTCACTGAAGTCGACAGGTTTCCTACGGAGGAGCCCTTGCGCCTTCACGAGGACCTGGTGGCTCGCTTTGGCTCGGCCAAGGAGGCTGTGGCTGCCCTCATCCCTGCCCAGCAGGTCCTTGCGGAGCTCCCCCGCGATGCTGCCCCTTAGGGCTTTTTTCTTTTTTATATTTGTTAGGTTTATCACACGTCATCTTTTATTTTATTAGTATGATGATATGTATTAATCATATTAGTTTTAAGTTCCTTTTCCATTTGTTGTGATTTGCTAAATTAGTAGGACAGCTACCGGAGCATCGCTGGTGGCCTGCATGGCGGAGTCCCCTAGGGGAGCACGTGCCCCAAGGCGTATTTAGGGTCTTAACATTGACGCCACCTTTGTTGTCTCGTGGTTTGAGGCGGGGTCTGTGGCGCTCGAGGTTGGTCATGAAGATGGGACGTCTCTTGGCTGGACTTTTTTGCCCCTAGGGTACTTTCCAGGCTCTGGGTGATCTGTCCTATTTTTTAGGTCTCAGCGGGCCTCGGTAGGCCGTGCATACGAAACTGGGCCCCCAAAAATCATGCCTCGTGGGTATGATCCGGTCGAGGGGGCAATGCATTCCCCTCTCGCATCTTTTTTGCAAAGAAGGAGGGGTTGGACATCGACACATCATCCCCCTCAAATGGGGTCGTTTTCATGATGTCCGTTTGAGTTGCTAGCGGGTATTCCGTTTTGAGTGAGGTCCCAGATCCCGTTCGCTGGGGATTCAACGTAGGTATCTAGTGACTGACCTCATACCCTCGACGACTGATTTGGGGTAACCAGGGTCATTTCGGCACAACCCTGGCAACTCGTTGGCTTTCTTCGGTGAAAAACCCTCAAATCAGTGTTCGTTGAGGCTCGAACATGGTTCAGGAAGTCCCGTACGGTGCTCCGAGACACCAGGGTGTTGGCCTCTATTGTGCCACTCCCCGCATACCATCCCTCACTCTATTGGGCCAGAGCGGCTGTCGAACCCCCTTGTGGGGCCAGCCTACGAACTCCGGGCCCTGGGTTGGACCGTGTGCATATGATGCAGCATGACATATGCAAAATGCATGTATGAGGCATGAATGATGCACGTGCATGATGCATGTGTATGATGTGCATGATACAGTTACACATACAACGTTATAAGGGAGTTGCTAAGAGAAAAATTAGTTCACAGGAGCTTTTAAGAGCGAGTAAAAGCGGTATTTAACGATGAAGATGATGGGGGGCAGGCTTCCGCAAACCGAATGCTGTGTCGGAGCTTGATCATCCCTTTCATGGCTAGAATAGCTCGTAGCCGTCAAAGCGACCGATGAGATCATCGGGGAGCGGCTCGTCGTCGAGGAGGTAGTTGCTGGCGTGTAAGAAGTATTACATCCCCTGAAGCTCGATGAAGCTGGTACTGCCTTGGTAGTCATCGTCGAAGTCGGAGTTAGAGCTTGTTTCTGTTGATGCCAAGGTGTCGGCAATGGCGTGTCCAAGCTGTTGTGGTAGATCCTCTCATATTTTACCTGCTTTAGGGGTTGAGATGGTGAGTATTAGTTCACGGCTTGCGAACCTTTCTACTATGGCCAGACTGGGCAGCTCGTGGTAGATCGGGCAGGTTGAATTTTTAGGCCATGTGTTCTTCAGCTCGTCCAAATGGCGTCACAGGTCGATCATGGGCTCGGGGGAGTGCGCAGGCTTTTTGGTTGGTGGGACGAGGTCGAGGTCGCCGCCTTCCTTGGTGATGATGAACTCGAGATTCCCGAACAAGATGTGGGAGCCCAGGGTGAGACTGACGTTGCCTCTGGCCGCTAGGGTCGTGCTCATCGGATGGAGGTGAGATGTTGTGGCCATTCCGGATCCTGCATACATGGTTAGCCATGACACGCAAACGTCTCCTATCTGGCGCGCTAACTATCAGTGTAAGAAACGGCGGTCCTAACACCAACGAGTAATGAGTGTGTGCGCGTCGGGGGTCCGGATGGTGTGCAAGAAGAACATAGGCGATTTATACTGGTTTGGGCCGAAGAATGCCCAACGTCCAGTGAGGGAGGAGAGTTCTGTATTATCTTGCACCGAAGTGCTCATAGTAGGGGTTACAAGCGAATGCAAGAGAGGGAGGGGCTCCTAAGTCTCAAGATGTTAGTGGAGTGCACGCGCGTGTGTGTGGCTCTACTGGAGTCCTCGCAAGGTCCAGGAGAGTCGTGTGATTGTGTCCTCCTTTAGAACGGTCCCTGCATGCTCCTTTTATAGCCTCGAGGAGGTACAGGGTTACAAGATGTTGGTGTGTGGGAGATCCTTGCCGGGGAAGCAGCCCTAGGGCCTCAGGAGGCCTTATCCGGTGGCATCATGGTCTGTACTGTAGAGGCATGGCGTCGGTACTCCTAGCACTGCTGCTACATGGTGAGGCATGCGTGCCACTACTGAGGGAGTGATTTCTATCTTTTGGTATTGTAGCGATGCGCCCCGCCATACCTGGTCCTATAGCCGGCGTGGGGTACTGGTCCTTGCAGTTTGACTTGGCGTAGAGGGCCGAGGCCTCGGGGACGGGAAATGCGGCGCAGTCTTATCCTAATTGGGGGAGTAGTGATCCAGAGCAGTTGTTCCATACTCTGCGTACGCACGAATCGTGCGTATAGTGCCGTCGTGGGTGCCATAGTGGTCAGCAGCTCTTTCCCATGCTTGTTGTAGTGGTGGGCATGGTGATTTGACCCCGGTCATTCCCGGCCTATCCGGGTAGGCAGGTGCGAGGACGTGGGTGACGTCATAGGAGGTCTCGAGCGCACCAATGGGAGAGCGGCGTCGAGGGTCGGCCTCGGACGAGTCGGAGATGGGCAATGCCGTCTCTGGGCTCGGGCAGGGCGATAATACTGTTGAGGGTCGTCCTGTGTCCGAGACCCCCGGGGCTGAGGTCTCGAGCGAATCGGAGGTGCTCCGAGACCCCTCTGTGTGATGCCTTGGACGAAGCGTGGACATAGGCAGGTCTACTCTCGCGGCTTGCTAGAGGCCCAGTAAGGGGAGATTAGGCCCATGGGTCTTCCTTTGTCGATTTTTTCCCTTAAAGGCAGAGATCGGATGCTGAATTTGTGGTGGGCTTTTGCCTTAATTTGGGTACCCCTAATTGTGGTACCCGACAAGCCTTCTTTGAAAAGAAACATCAGTCTACACAAAAAAAACAAGAAAACACACCCAAAAATTAAACTTATTACGAGGTTTCGAACTAGGATCGAAATGGTACACAAAAGACATTCATTAGATGAAAAAGACTGTGTGACACTTATTTCAAGTAATTTGCATGCCTCATGAATCTGATCTTTGCAATCATTTGAGCATTGTAATCTAGCCTAGAACCGAAGCTAGTGTATCCCGTAAATAGAACCTACAAAATATTTTTAGATGACCATTGATAAAAGAAAGAGGTTTTTACTTGTGTGCCATTATAGAAGTTGGTAATTACCCACAAGCCATTAAAAAGTTGAGTTCTTATAGGTGTCACTGCTCTGAACTCTTTTACCCTCCATGCCACTTCTGTCAGATTTAGCTCTAACGGTGTCAAACTACGAGCGTAAAAAGTTAAAAATACCCTCAGATCTAAATATGCAATTATTTTTTTTGAGCATCTTAAAGATCTCAAATGAAAAAACTCAAAACTAAAAAAGTTGTAGGTCTGGTCGAGATCTACAATATCTATATAAAAATTATTTTCATTTGATTTAGGCGGGGTCGGTAGGTGCTCTTGGTCTTTGTGGCTTCCCTACGCTGATCAAGAACGAACAGAGGGTGAGTACTTATATAGCTTAGCGAATTGGAAGAAAACCAAGACACGAATGGAAGGGAAACCGAAGCGTCTTTTGATATCCAGCAGTGCTCGCCTGCCGGTTATCAATACCATTAAAAACGATGATGCATGTTGGATGGGAGGAAGAAGAAACGAGTAGTCACCCACTCGTCCTGCATGGCCGTCTGAATGCTTGATTGGTGGAAGATGAATTCGGATGTGAAACAGATTGCGATGATGTGGCAGCACGAGAAGCTAGAGAAATACTTTAGTGCGGATCTCCTATTTAGATATAGGAGATTACAAGGTTTTGAACTAGAACTAAGATGATACACAAAAGACCATCCATTACACACATAAAAAAAACTATATGGCACTTATTTCAAGTAATTTGCATGTCTCATGAATCTGATCTTTGTAATCATTTGAGCGTTGTAGTTAAGCCCAACTAAGATAGTGCATCTCTTGAATAGAACCTACAAAAATCTTTTTGGGTGACGAATGCTGTGTCGGAGCTTGATCATCCCTTTCATGGCTAGAATAGCTCGTAGCCGTCAAAGCGATCGATGAGATCATCAGGGAGCGGCTCATCGTCGATGAGGTAGTTGCTGGCGTGTAAGAAGTAATGCATCCCCTGAAGCTCGATGAAGCTGGTACTGCCTTGGTAGTCGTCGTCGAAGTCGGAGTTAGAGGTTGTTTCTGTTGATGCCAGGGTGTCGGCAATGGCGTGTCCAAGCTGTTGTGGTAGATCCTTCAGTATTTTACCTGCTTTGGGGTTGAGATGGTGAGTATTAGTTGACGGCTTGCGAACCTTTCTGCTATGGCCAGACTAGGCAGCTCGTGGTAGATCGGGCAGGTTGAATTTGTCAGGCCATGTGTTCTTCAGCTCGTCCGAATGGCATCGCAGGTCGATCATGGGCTCGGGGGAGTGCGCAGGCTTGTTGGTTGGTGGAACAAGGTCGAGGTCGCCGCCTTCCTTGGTGATGATGAACTCGAGATTCCCGAACCAGATGTGGGAGCCCAGGGTGAGACTGACGTTGCCTCTGGCCGCTAGGGTCGTGCTCGTCGGATGGAGGTGATATGTTGTGGCCATTCCGGATCCTGCATACATGGTTAGCCATGACGCGCAAACGTCCCCTACCTGGCACGCCAACTATCAGTGTAAGAAACGACGGTCCTAGCACCAACGAGTAATGAGTGTGTGCACGTCGGGGGTCCGGATGGTGTGCAAGAAGAACATAGGCGATTTTATACTGGTTTGGGCCGAAGAATGCCCTACGTCCAGTGAGGGAGGAGAGTTCTGTATTATCTTGCACCGAAGTGCTCGTAGTAGGGATTACAAGCAAATGCGAGAGAGGGAGGGGCTCCTAAGTCTCAAGATGTTAGTGGAGTGCACGCGTGTGTGTGTGGCTCTACTGGAGTCCTCGCAAGGTCTAGGAGAGTCGTGTGATTGTGTCCTCCTTTAGAACGGTCTCTGCATGCTCCTTTTATAGCCTCAAGGAGGTACAGGGTTACAAGATGTTGGTGTGTGGGACATCCTTGCCGGGGAAGCAGCCCTAGGGCCTCAGGAGGCCTTATCCGGTGGCATCATGGTCTGTACTGTAGAGGCATGGCGTCGGTACTCCTAGCACTGCTGCTACATGGTGAGGCATGCATGCCACTGCTGAGGGAGTGATTTCTATCTTTTGATATTGTAGCGATGCGCCCCGCTGAAAGTCCAATGTTTGGTGTTGGTAATTAGTGACAATGCCTAAGTACTAATCCTATGCCTAAGTTGTATGTAGCATATGAGGATTAGTACATTCCAAGGTTGGTGGCAAGATGGACATGGTGATCATGATGGCCACACTTGGATTTGGACGCAACCCTACGTGATCAAGGCAAAGGTATATGCTTAAGGGTTGTGTTTTAGTAACCAAGACACCTAGTGGGTGTGGTTACATTATAGGATAGATAGCCATACTATAAAGAGGGGAATGACACGGCTATTGAACTCCTAAATGCCTCTAGATGTGCATTTCATGATCATATGCATTTGGATAGAACTAATATCGCCTCGAAAAATAATTGTGAAAATGCTAACACACTCACACATGACGAGATCACTTGGTAGTGTTAGCACGTTTGCGAGCACGGGATTCAGGCGTTTTTGAGAAGTTGAAATGCCTATTTTCCACTACGCCAGAAGTCCGGAAAAGAAACGGAGGCGAACGGAGGTCACAGAGGTGACCGGACGCGGTCTTTGCATGACCGGACACGTCCGGTCAGTGTTCAGTGTCTGCGCGTTTTTCAGTTCGATGATCGGACGCGTCTGGTCGTTCAGGGAGCTTACTGGACTGTAACCGGAAGCTGGCACTGTCGCGTCCGGTCATGTTTCTTCAGCGTGTCCGGTCATTGTTTCGTTGAGCGCTGCTCAGGCGACCAGCGCGTCCGGTCATTCGCGGGACTAGCGCGTCCGATCGTTTCCAGCGCGTCCGGTCTGCGCGATGAGCGCGTCCGGTCGTTGCTTCATAGTTAGCCGTTGGGCGACCGGCGCGTCCGGTCGTTTGGACCAGCGCGTCCGGTCAGTGCTTCCTGAGTTAGCCGTTGGGTGACCGGCGCGTCCGGTCAGTTGGACCAGCGCGTCCGGTCAGCCCGATTCCAGCTGTTTAAGTTTCTAACGGCTCTATTCGAAGGGGTACGTCTATAAATACTCGTTGGCCGGCTCAAGGCTCTCTCTCTTGAACATTTGACATACTTGTGAGCACTTTGAGCTAAGCAACTCCCCTCCCACTCATCTCTCTTGCTTCTTTGCATATTCGAAGTGAGATTGAGTGATCCAAGTGCATTTGCATTTTGAGATTGCATCTAGTTGGCACTTGGTGGTTGATTTGCTGTGGGATTCTTGTTTCTCTTGGTGGTTGCCACCACCTAGACGGCTTGGAGCAGCTTGGAGGCTTTGGCAAGTGTTGGTGTTTGTTCTTGGCCACCTCCGGTGATTGTGAGGGGTTTGTGCCTACCTCGGTGAAGCACCAAAGGCAACATTAGTAAATTGCTTCATGTCATTGCAACCTTTTGCCATTTGGTAGGTTCTTGTGGTGCCTTTTGAGAGGCTCGGTGTGTGACCGATTAGCCACCGAACCACGTGGTGAAGAGGGACACAACGGGGACTAGCGTGCCGGCAAGCACGTGAACCTCGGGATAAATCTTCGTGTCATCACTTTCATATTGTGATTGATTGATCCCGATGTTCGGTTATCTTGGTATTCATCTCTTGATTATATTGATTGGTTGGCTCAATTC
Organism: Saccharum hybrid cultivar R570; assembly: GCA_038087645.1. NCBI lineage: Eukaryota > Viridiplantae > Streptophyta > Magnoliopsida > Poales > Poaceae > Saccharum > Saccharum hybrid cultivar. The sequence continues at coordinate 12,019,865 of JAQSUU010000520.1, forward strand.
TTCGCCCCTCGGTGATACCCTCCTAACTCTCTCTTGTATTAATTTCTTAGTTATCTTTGCTAGCGAGTTAGCTTTGCTAGAGTAGCTTCTTTGTGTAGCTTGCTAGTTGTAGTTTCCTTCTCGGTTTGACTTGTGTGGTTGAGTGCAACTACAATTGTGTTTTGGTTAGGTGGCTTGCAAACACCCCGTGGGCTAAGCAAAACTCACATCTCGCTATTTGTTTTATTGATAAACTTGTTTAGCTTGTCTTTGTAGAAAATTTTAATAGGCTATTCACCCCCCTCTAGCCATCAAGACCTTTCAAGTGGTATCGGAGCTGTGGTCACCATTTGTAAGGCTTAACAACCTCGGTGTAAGATGGCTCAAGTTATGTACAATCATGTAAATGGCAAACCTCCATTCTTTGATGGTGTCTCTTCCTTTGATCATTGGAAAAGGAAGATGAAGCAATATCTAGGCAATATACATGAGAAGGTTTGGGATGTGACCAAAGAAGGATACATCATTCTTGATAAGGAAAACCTCACTCCCAATGACCGCATCAACAAACAATGCAATACGGCGGCACTTGACATAATCTACCGTGCCATTGATGACAAAGTATTTGAGCAAATCAAAGATCTTGAAAAGGAAAATGAGCTTTGGATAAGGCTTGAAGAAACATATGAAGGCACTTCAACGGTAAAAAGTGCCAAACTATATATGCTCAAGGACAAGTTCTCCACATTCAAGATGAAGGATGATGAATCCATCCCGGAGATGTTCTATAGGCTCCAAGTCATTGTCAATGATCTCAAAGGGCTTGGGGAGAAGGTTGAAGGCAAGGACTTCTCACACAAGTTCTTGATGTGCTTACCCAAGAAGTTTGCCACCTTGAGAAGAATGATCTTTAGAGAGGGATTGGACAAGGTCAAACCAACCAATGTGCTTGGAGATATAATGACCGATGCCCAATACAATGATGATGAAGATGAGGTAGAAGAGAAGAAGGATACCAAGGTCAAGCAAGAGAAGCCCATTGCATTCAAGGCTTCATCCTCTAAGGGCAAGAGCAAGGTGGAGAGTGATGATGATGATCCATTCGATGATGAGACCATGGCCCTCCTAGTACACAAGATGGGAAGGTTCATGAAGAAGAAAGGATATGGGGCAAGAAAGAGGAGAGACACTATAAAGGCAAAGACCCTTTGCTACAATTGCAATAGCCCCGATCACATAGTGGCGGATTGCCCCTATGAATATAAGAGATTTCATAATGGGGACTTGAAGCTCAAGAAGAACAAGAAGGATAAGAAAGAGAATGAGAAGAAAGCAAAGAAGAGCTTCACATTCAACAAGAAGAAGGGTGGTGGTTATGTAGTCACTTGGGATAGTGACAACTCCGATAGTGATGATGATGCAAGCTCTAGTGATGATGAGAGGACCACTCGGCGAGCCATTGCAAACATCGCCCTCTCCAACAAGCCATCCATCTTCGACACTACATCGACATGCCTTATGGCCAAGCCTACCAAGGTAAAATATGATAGTGATGATGATTCTTGTGCTAGTGATGATTGTAGGAGTGATGATGAGGAGGATGAGGACTACTCCAAGGATGATCTATTAGGCATAATAGATCAAATGAGCAAGGGCTACAAGAGGACAACCAAGAAATACAAAATCTTGGAATAAGAGCTCATTGCCAAGAGCAATGAAAATGATGCCTTAATAGAGGAGCTTATTGCTCTCAAAAAGAGTAAGGAGTGCAAAGGAATTGAACAAGAGCTCAAAGCTCTTAGGAAATCCTTTGATGAGCTAGAGGCTTCTCGTGAGTGTCTAAAGGAAGACCACGAGGATCTTGAAATTGCTCACACTAGGCTTAAGGAAGCCCACTCCACTCTACTTGAGCTCATCAAGGAAAAGGACCTCAAGTTGGAGAAGCTCATGAAGGAAGCTAAGGAGGAGCAAGTGATTGTCACTTGTGATATTGGACTAACATGTGATATTATTGATGATTCTTTATGTGTTGGTCCTACTAATGCTTCATGTAGCTCATTATCATCCACCACAACCAACTCTATCTCTACTACTAGTGATTCATCACTTGTTGTTGAGAATGAGACTCTCAAGAGAGAGGTGGATGATCTCACCCACGCATTAGGCAATGCCTATGGTGGGGATGCCCGCTTGCTAAAATGCTTGGGTAGCCAAAGGTTCTCTCTTAACAAAGAGGGATTAGGCTATACTCCCAAGAAGGGCAAGGCGGCCTTTGCTACTCCAAAGCCTTGCTTTGTGAAGGGCAATGGTCATTATTGCAATAGATGCAAGCAAGTTGGGCATCTAGAGATTAATTGCAATAAAATGAACAAGAACAAGAAAAATGCTAATGTACCTTACATTCCTTTTGATTCTTGTTATGTGCTTACCAAGGGTGAGAAAGGTGTGCATGCTAAGTTTGTTGGTACACCAATTGTGGGCCCAAAGAAGAAGGCCATTTGGGTACCAAAGAGCTTAGTGACTAACCTCCAAGGACCCAAGCAAGTATGGGTACCTAAAAGACATTAAATTGTTTTGTAGGTAAATTACAAGGCCGGAGGAAGGCATTGGGTGCTTGATAGTGGGTGCTCTCAACATATGACCGGTGATTCTAGAATGTTCAACTCTCTCAAATCAAATGATAGTGGCATTGATAGTATCACATTTGGTGACAATAGCAAGGGTGATGTAAAGGCTCTTGGAAGGATTGCAATCTCAAATGATCATAGCATTTCCAATGTGCTCTTAGTTGAGAAATTGAACTTCAATCTTCTCTCGGTTGCTCAATTATGTGATCTTGGTTTCAAGTGCATATTTGGTGTTGATGATGTGGAGATAGTTAGTGTTGATGGCTCTAACTTGATCTTCAAAGGATTTAGATATGAGAATCTATACTTGGTTGATTTCAATGCTAGTGACACTCAACTTTCAACATGCTTGCTCACCAAATCAAGTATCGGTTGGTTATGGCATAGAAGACTTGGTCATGTTGGCATGAAGCAATTTGTCAGTACCAACAATACGGGGGTACCCACATCCATCGCTAATAAAAAACTAAAACGACTGAAACCGCAATAGAAGGCAGCCCGCCTCGACCGCGTATCCAGTTCGCCCCGTACGAGGCCCGCTCGACGGGGCGCCTCGACCGCGCTCCGGCTCCGACTCGTGCGAGGCCCGCTCGACGGGGCGCCTCGACCGCGCCCCATCCCATACAGCAAGGTACCTCGACGGCGCTCCGACCCGTGCGAGGATTGTCCGCCCACTGGGAAAAACTCCGACCCACGCGAGGCTCGTCCGCCCACTGGGAAAAACTCCGACTCACGTGAGCCCGGGTCGAGCGCCTCGACTCCCTCTCTTTACCTACCCCAGGACAAAAGCCATAGCATTTAATGCGGTTACCTACTACCACCTACCGGCATGGCTGCGACCAGGATCGACGTGGGAACAATGCCTGTGTCAGATCTCACTGTTTTACCGCCCATCCCGTGATGGGAGGTGAAAACCGTCACTGTACCCACCTTACCGCGCACTATTTACCATTGATCACCCTCGAGGGAGGATAAGACAAGGCTCGTTCTCCGCAATCTCGGGGATTCGGCCTTATCCATCCGGTCTCGACCCGGCCTCGACCCAACCTCGACGCTCGACACAGTTCAACGGCAAGGGAAGGACGGTGTGGCACGGCGCTCCGGGTCATTTCGCCGTCTCGTCTCCCACGACGCCATGGTGTCTAGGGATGGCCGGCCATTCCCAGAGCACGTCGCTACGGTCAGCTCAACAGGAATCGACAAAACATCACCTCAAGGCTCCCCATCGTCTTGGCCTCCTCTCGCCCTATAAAAGGCCAGGCCAGGGTTCTACAACGGGGATGGACAACGAAGAAATACAAGAGACAACAGGCAAGACGCAAGATAGAGATCGATATCTCAAGCAATCACCCTTGTCCTCTTTTTCCTCTCTTTGAGACTTGGGCTCGACGCCCTCTCTCACATGTTTGTAACCCCTACACGAGCACTTCGGTGCAAGGAAATACAAACTTCTCCCCCCCGCTGGACGTAGGGCCTTCTTTTGCCTGAACCAGGATAAACCCCCGTGTGTTCTCCTTGCATCACCATCCAGGAAAGAGACACGCAACATTTACTCGTTGGTTTAGGACCCCCTCGGGTCTGAACACCGACAGTTGGCGCACCAGGTAGGGGATTGCTGCGTGCCAACGTCGCTTTCTCGCCTTTTTTCCTGGATGGCTGACCCCAAACGCCCTATTCCGTTGGCCATGGTGATCTAGTTCGGAAGTTTGGAGTTCATGTCGCTTGGCTATGGCTACGATATGGTCCTACTTCCACCCAGGCACCCAACCGACGAGGACTATGAGCTCTCCCAGCCCGGGGGAGCAATCCGCCGGTACCGTCGCTCTAGGCGGGCACGGGCCGCCCGACGACGACGAGCCCGGTACAACCACCGTCTTCACCTCGCGGAGGGTGATGGGATCCCCCGGTCCGGCACCCCCCAGCCAGGCGCCGGCCCAGATCTCCTTGTGGAAGGTTTGGGTAGGACGAGCTTGACTGAGGGTAACATGCCGACGGAGAATCCCGTCGCTCCCCCGTCCGGTGAGACACCACTGTCCGGAGCATCCATTTCGGCACGGGCAGCAACATCTCCATCACCATTCCCGTTTGGGCTAGACTCGGCTGCCCAGGTATACGCATCTTCCGTGAGCACTTGCATGAGTGCTTATGAGGAACCCCCCGGGCACCATCTACGCTCCACTCTGAACCCCGTTGCATCCACACCGGCTTCTGATTATCGAGACTCTACGGAGACACCGGAAACAGAGCCCCATGTGACTGCTTCTCAACGTCGCAACCCCAGTGACGATTTGCAACGGCCACACATTCCCCCGTCATACTACTACTTTGGCGCTCCTGACTCCGACTCGGCTGACGACACCTATGATCTGACCTGCGAATGCTTCAACATCGATGTTGAAAGCACTTCGGAATCAGAGGACGAAGAGCCAATCGAAGGAAGGCACATGCCACCTCATGTCGAGCTTCCTGCTGAGCGAGACGACCCTCAGTTCCTTGCAGATCAAGGAACGCAGCTCGAGCAGATTCGTGAGTTGCAGGACAGGCTTGACGAGGAACGGGAAAACCTGGATCTACTCCAACAAACCCTCGAGCGTGAGCGTGCAGAACGCGCACTTGGCGGAAGAGCTTGCGAGAGAGCTCGCAACGTCAACCGTCGCATCAACGAGGACTGGGTGGTCGACCCCCCGGTTTTCGCTCGAGCCAGCCAGAACGTCGCCGCCGCCGCCATGCTCCTCCGCAACATGCCCGAGCCGTCAAACCCCGACGCCCGTCGGGCTCGAGATGAAATCCGAGAACTCCTCGAGACCGCCGCCATGCAGCAGGCCGAGAGCTCTGCCTCGAGGCAACGCGAGGCAGCCTCGGAGCGGATCATCGAGCCCTCCCGACAGGAGAGAGAAGCCTCGGTTCACCCCGAGCCTGCCCGGCGAAACCGGGTAGCTCCGGCCCCTGAGCCCACCACCAACGACCACGAGCCTCGAGACACCCGTGGCAACATCATCGAGCACCGCACGCGCAAGCACGGTGATGGCGTGCCTCGAGGCTACCACGTCCACAGGGGCGGACGCTACGACAGTTCAGAAGATCGTAGCCCTTCACCCGAGCCCCTGGGTCCTCGGGTCTTCAGTAAGGCTATCCGTGAGACGGTGCTCCCGGCTCGGTTTTGCCCCCCCACGACTCTCACCAAGTACAACGGCAAAACCAAACCTGAACTTTGGCTCGCCGATTTCCGCTTGGCGTGTTAGCTGGGCGGGGCCACCGACGACCAGGTCATCATTTGACAACCCCCCCTGTTCCTCTCCGACACCGCCCGAGCCTGGCTCGAGGATCTCCCACCTCGACAGATCCACGACTGGGATGATCTCGTAAGGGTGTTTGAGGGAAATTTCAAGGGGACCTACATGCGCCCCGGCAACTCATGGGACCTCCGGAGCTACAAGCAGAAACCAGGTGAATCCCTCCGGGATTACATCCGGCGCTTCTCCCGGCAGCGTACCGAGCTCCCCAACGTCACCGACTCCGACGTAATCATGGCCTTCCTCTTCGGCACCACCTGTAAGGAGTTGGTCCGAAAATTGGGCCGTAACACTCCACTCACTGCCAACGGGTTGATGGACATTGTCACCAACTTCGCAGCCGGCGAGGAGGCGGTTGGTGCAATCTTTGGTGGCGATCTAGAAAGGGGGAAGTAGAAGGTCGACGATACCGTGAGCTCCACCCGGGGCTCCAAGAGAAACAACCGCAAGAAGAAGAAAGGCCAGCAGGGCAAGCTCGAGGCCCCGGCCGACGAGCTCGTCGCTGCTACCGAGCACAAGAAGCCTCGAGGCCCCCCGGCGGGGGCATCTTCGACAAAATGCTCAAAGAGCCGTGTCCCTACCACAAGGGACCCACTAACCATAACCTCGAAGACTGTCATATGCTTCGCAGGTACTTTGGGGGTGCTGGCGTCAAGAAGGACGACAAGAAGGAGGACCCTAAGAGTGACGACAAGGACGGGGGATTCCCCGAGATCCACGACTGCTTCATGATCTACGGAGGGCCCTCGACCCGCCTCTCAGCGCGCCAGCGCAAGCGAGAACGGCGTGAGGTTTTCTCCGTACAAACGGTAGTCCCCCGCTTCCTTGATTGGTCTGCGGTGGCCATCACTTTCGACCGTGACAACCACCCAGACTACGTCCCCAACCCGGGAGTCTATCCGCTCGTTGTTGACCCCGTTATCGCCAACACACGCCTCACCAAGGTGCTCATGGATGGTGGAAGCAGCCTCAACATCATCTACTCCCAGACCCTCGACCTTCTGGGGGTCGAGAGAGCGCGCCTCTAATCTAGCATCGGGGGCTTCCACGGAGTCGTACCAGGGAAACGGGCGGAACCCCTCGGACGGGTTGATCTACCTGTTTGTTTTGGCACACCGGCCAACTTCAGAAAGGAGACTCTCACTTTCGAAGTGGTCGGATTTTGTGGAACATACCACGCTATCCTAGGGCGCCCATGCTATGCCAGGATCATGGCAATCCCGAACTACACCTACCTCAAGCTCAAGATGCCAGGCCCAAACGGTGTCATCACTGTAGGGCCCTCATATGAACATGCCTACGAGTGCGACGTCGAGTGCGTCAAGCACGACGAGGCTGTTTTGGAGTCGGCGATCTTGGCTGCAGACCTCAATGGCCTCGCCAATGCGATTCCTGACCCAAAACGCCATGCCGGCAGCTTCGAGCCCGCGGAAGATGTCAAACTCGTACCCCTTGACCCTGCTGATCCCAAGGGAAAGGCGCTGAACGTCAGCGCCACCCTCGATCCTAAATAGGAAGCAGTGCTCGTCGACTTTCTCCGCGCAAACGTCGACATCTTTGTGTGGAGTCCCTCGGATATGCCAGGCATACCCAGGGAAGTCGCCGAGCACGCCTTAGAGATCCAGGCCGGATCCAAACCGGTGAAGCAACGCCTGCGTCGCTTCGATGAGGAGAGGCGCAGGGTCATCGGCGAGGAGATACACAAGCTGTTGGAGGCCGGATTCATCAAGGAGGTTCATCATCCCGAGTGGCTAGCTAATCCTGTATTAGTTAGGAAAAAGAGTGGGAAATGGAGGATGTGTGTAGACTATACCAGTCTAAACAAAGCATGTCTGAAAGTTCCCTTTCCTTTGCCACGCATTGACCAAATCGTTGATTCCACTGCGGGATGTGAAACTCTCTCATTCTTAGATGCATACTCCGGCTACCACCAAATCAAAATGAAGGAGTCCGACCAGCTTGCAACTTCATTGATCACCCCATTCGGCATGTATTGCTACGTTACGATGCCCTTCGGTCTCCGGAACGCGGGGGCTACGTACTAGCGATGCATGCAGCACATTTTCAGAAAGCACATCGGGTCGACCGTCGAGGCTTATGTTGACGACATCGTTGTCAAAACCAAACAAGCCGATGATCTAGTCAACGACCTCGGCGTTGCGTTCAAATGCCTCCGGGCAAAAAACATCAGACTCAATCCAGAGAAATGCGTTTTTGGCGTCCCACGAGGTATGCTTTTAGGGTTCATCATGTCTAAACGCGGCATCGAGGCCAACCCTGAAAAAATCTCTGCGATAACCAAGATGGGCCCCATCCGAGATCTGAAGGGCGTATAGAGGGTCACAGGTTGCTTGGCGGCACTCAGCCGTTTCATTTCGTGCCTCGGTGAAAAAGCACTCCCTCTGTACCGTCTCTTGAAGAAATCGGAGCATTTTTCCTGGACCCTTGAGGCTGAGGAGGCTCTCACAAAACTCAAGGTCACACTTTCTAACCCACCAATCCTCGTCCCTCCAACCCCGGGGGAACCACTCTTACTCTATGTCGCCGCGACATCACAAGTAGTCAGTGCTGCCCTGGTTGTCGAACGGGCCGAGGAGGCACAAACCTTGCTCGTCCGGAGGCCGGTCTATTTCATTAGCGAGGTGCTCTCAGAAACCAAGATTCGATACCCACAGATCCAGAAACTGCTATATGCCGTCATCCTGACACGGCGCAAGCTCCGACACTACTTCGAGGGTCACCCGATTACTGTGGTTTCTTCTTTCCCCCTGGGAGAGATAGCCCAGAACTGGGAAGCCTCGGGTAGGGTTGCCAAATGGGCAGTCGAACTCATGGGCGAGACCTTGTCCTATGCACCACGAAAAGCTATCAAGTCACAGGTGTTAGCAGATTTCCTGGCTGAGTGGACCGACACCCAACTCCCCCCTGCACAGCTTCAGGCGGAGCTGTGGACCATGTACTTCGATGGGTCATTGACAAAAATGGGAGCAGGCGCGAGCTTGCTCTTCGTCTCACCCCTCGGGGTTCACATGCGCTACGTCATCCGGCTTCATTTTCCTGCATCTAACAACGTCGCCGAATACGAGGCGCTCGTCACGGGATTAAGAATCACCGTCGAGCTCGGGGTCCGACACCTTGATGTTCGAGGCGACTCCCAACTCGTGATCGATCAGGTCATGAAGAGCTCGAGCTGCCGTGACCCCAAGATGGAAGCCTACTGCCAAGAAGTACGGCGCCTCGAGGACAAGTTTCACGGCCTCGAGCTCAACCACATCGCACGCAGGTATAATGAGGCCGCCGATGAACTGGCAAAAATCGCGTCCAGTCGAGCTATGGTTCCACCAGACGTTTTCGCAAAAGACCTTCAGCAGCCATCCGTCGACCTCAGGCCAGACGGAGGGGTTGATGGGATGTCACTCGACCCTCCACCTAAGGTAGAAGCCCCCTCGACCGAGGCTGAGGCCATGCAGGTGGAAGACTTGACCCCACCGTCTGACCTCGAGCCTGACTGGTGCGTCCCATACCTCGACTACCTCAGACAAGGGGACCTCCCCTCAGATAAGACTAAGGCTCGACGGATCGCACGCCAGGCCAAAACCTTTGTAATCATGGGCGACAGCAGAGAGCTCTACCGCCGTAGCCCTACTGGTATCCTCCAACGATGCATCACAAATGAGCAAGGCAGGAACCTGCTCAGCGATCTCCACTCGGGGGCTTGCGGTCACCACGCAGCACCTCAAACCCTCGTCGGAAACGCCTTTCGACAAGGATTCTATTGGCCAACCACGGTCTACGACGCTGTCAAGCTAGTACGCTCCTGCAAGGGTTGTCAGTACTATGCGAGACGAACCCATCTTCCGACACATGCCCTGCAAACTATCCCTATCACATGGCCGTTTGCCGTTTGGGTGCTCGACCTTGTCGGACCATTGAAAAGGACAACTGGCGGCTTCACCCACTTGCTCGTCGCAATCGACAAATTCTCCAAGTGGATCGAGGCCCGCCCTATCACCAGCATCAGGTCCGAGCAAGTTGTGCTCTTCTTCACCGACATTATTCATCGCTTTGGGGTCCCAAACTGTATCATCACAGACAATGGCACCCAGTTCACTGGTAAAAAGTTTTTGGATTTCTGCGACAGCCACCACATCCGAGTGCTCTGGTCTGCTGTGGCCCATCCAAAAACAAATGGTCAGGTGGAACGTGCCAATGGCATGGTCCTACAAGGCCTAAAACCTAGAATCTTTGACAAACTAAATAAACATGGCAAAAGATGGGCTACCGAGCTACCCTCGGTCCTGTGGAGCCTAAGAACAACGCCGAGTCGAGCCACGGGGTTCACTCCGTTCTTCTTAGTCTACGGGTCTGAGGCTATGCTCCCAACTGATATAGAATATGGATCCCCAAGGTTGAAGGCCTACAACGAAAGAAATAACGGCGCCACAAGACAGGACGCCCTCGACCAGCTCGAGGAAGCCCGAGATGTGGCTCTGTTGCATTCTGCCAGGTACCAGCAGGGTCTCCGACGCTACCACGACAGACACGTCCGCAAGCGTGACCTCAACGTCGGTGACTTGGTGCTACGGCGGAACCAGAACACCAAGGGATGGCACAAGCTCACACCACCATGGGAAGGGCCGTACATCATTGCAGAAGTACTAAAGCCAGGCACCTACAAGCTATCCAACGAGAAGGGCGAAATCCTAACCAACGCTTGGAACATTGAACAGCTACGTCGCTTCTTTCCTTAAAAAGCCTTGAGGCTCTGTATTTTCTTTTTCATCAATAAAGAATACAGCGATGTTCAAACTTTCGTTTCATAATGAGGAAGGATCGACTCTGCACTCCCAGAATCGACCCTCCCTCAGGGGCTACAAGGGGGGAACCCCCCAGTCCTCGAAAAAACTTATGCTCTTTTTTAAAATTTAAGAACCGCTTCTTAGATCGACTTTGCTGCAAGAGCACCCTAAGGTTCGAAAGGGCTCTCGAGTCAGGAGTGTCACCTACGCCTCCGAGGCTACAGAACCTCCACTCACCCCTCCACCTTTTAGAAGTGTGACTTCACGCTAGGGAGATCTAAATAACGGTTCCTAACTTTGAAAAAGAACATACCCCCTGTCGCTTAGATGAGGCTCTTACACGATTTACAAGGCCGCAACATCACCCTGAAGCTCGAGGGCAGTTGAGCCGTGAGATCACTTACGCCCCCGAGACTACGGTACCTCCACTCGCTCCCTTATGCCAAAGGATGCAACTGCGTGCTAAGTAAATCACGCGAGAACACGATCCAAGCGATAAAGGGAAGAAAAGCTCGAATAAAACTAAATTAACCATGAACCGGTTTATGTTTCGAGTTCTTAGGGCCTTCGAGGCCACCATGACCAAAATTCAAAATACTAACTTATTACATGGGCCTTCATGCCCAGATTTGGCTCACAGGCCCTCATCGTCAGCAGGCGGAACCACCTCGGCTTCAAAAAGCGAGGCCAGACGGCTTCCAGGCTCTTCCGCGGCTTCAATCAGCTCCAGGCAGGCATCCTCGTTCTCCTCATCCGTCCGATCCGGGTCTGTGATAAAGCCCTCAGCGACGAGCTTCATGTCGAACACAAACCCTGAACGGACAACGGCCAGCGCCCTCTTTACACCGTGATGGAGGCCGTCCCGTATCTTCTCCCGGGCAAGGCGGCCCAGCGCCACCATCTGACGGACGAAGTAGTTCCCCGGAACATCTTCCCCGGTGTCGGCATCGGGCTCGACCCCCAGGCCGTCACACACGGTGGTGATCGCGCCCTGGAGCAGCTGGGTCCTCCGGATCTCGGCTTCGAGGAGGCTCTGGAAGGAGTTGGCAGAAGATTGGGCCTCTCGATTCTCCCTCTTTAGCTCTGAAACACGATAAACAAATTAATACCCAACACGAGGCCCTCAACGTCATGGCTGTAACAATCACACTTACCCTCGATATGGGTCTGCAGGCCCACGACCTCATTGCGAAGCCCCCTGCACGTCCGCTCGAGCCCTAGGAGGGCGCTGTCCTTGTCACTGATGGTCGCCTTTAGCGCCTCGATCTCTTGCCGAGCAGACTCGAGAGCTGCGTCCTTCTCTTGGACGGCTCCCTTTAGCGTCGTGACCTTGTCATTCAGAGCATCAGAACGAGCGGTGGCCTGCTCGACCTCGACGTTAAGGGCGTCGCGCTGACGGCTAACCCGGGTGACATCCTCCTCGAGCTCCTTCACCCGTCCCGACAGGGGCTTGAGATCCCTGCGGGCCTAGGCAGCCTCCTCCCAAGCCTTGTCCATGTCAGTGCGCATCACGACTTTGGCCGCCCAAGCCTGCATCGCCTCCTCCTTCACCACCGCGTACGCGACGCACAGCTCAGCCATTTCGGCGTTCCGATTGGAAAGCCGTTTCTGGGCCTCCTCGACCAGGACCCATTGCTGAGACAGCGCGGCCCACACGCCACTCTCATCTCGGATGAAGAGTGACTTGCGGCGGGAGTACTCCTTTAGCTCCTGAACGCAATCCGAAAAAACTAAAAAGGTTAAAAAGCCGAGGGAAAAAGACACCAAGAAAACCACGGAGAAAAACAATGGGTCGATCATACCCCGGTGACGTCCTGCATACTCCGCGACACGGCCTCGGACGCCACTCGGAGCAACCGATCAAGGTGCTGGCGGACGCCCTCGAGGTACTCCCATTGGTGCACTTCATCTTTGTCGTTCAGGACGAAGATGGGCTCGGCGTCGGGGTTCGCAGCGTCCCTAAACTAGAGGGACGGCCCCCCCACCTCGATATCTCCGTCTCTGCCCGCGCTATCGCCAGCGCGGCGATGTCAGGCCATGACGACGACGACCCGGCCGGGGCGTCTCCCAGTCCCGCGGAAGGATCGGCCTCGCCCGTAGTTCCCGCCTCTCCAACGGCCGTCGAGGCACCGGCCTGATCCGCGGCCTCGCCCCCCTCGACCCCCATCACTTGTTTCCCTTTGTACAGGTGTCGGTGTTCGGACCCGAGGGGGTCCTAAACCAACGAGTAAATGTTGTGTGTCTCTTTCCTGGATGGTGATGCAAGGAGAACACACAGGGGTTTATCCTGGTTCGGGCAAAAGAAGGCCCTACGTCCAGCGCGGGGGGGGGGGAGAAGTTTGTATTTCCTTGCACCGAAGTGCTCGTGTAGGGGTTACAAGCATGCGAGAGAGGGCGTCGAGCCCAAGTCTCAAAGAGAGGAAAAAGAGGACAAGGGTGGTTGCTTGAGATATCGATCTCTATCTTGTGTCTTGCCTGTTGTCTCTTGTGTTTCTTCGTTGTTCCTTCTCCGTCCCCGTTGTAGAACCCTGGCCTGCCCTTTTATAGGGCGAGAGGAGGCCAAGGCGACGGGGAGCCTTGAGGTGATGTTTTGTCGATTCCTGTTGAGCTGACCGTAGCAACGTGCTCTGGGAATGGCCGGCCATCCCAAGACACCATGGCGTCGTGGGAGACGAGACGGTGAAATGACCCGGAGCGCCGTGCCACACCGTCCTTCCCTTGCCGTTGAGCTGTGCCGAGCATCGAGGTTGGGTCGAGGCCGGGTCGAGACCGGATGGATAAGGCCGAATCCCCGAGATTGCAGAGAACGGGCCTTGTCTTATCCTACCTCGATGGTGATCGATGGTAAATAGTGCGCGGTAAGGTGGGTACAGTGACGGTTTTCACCTCCCATCACAGGATGGGCGGTAAAACAGTGAGATCTGACACGAGCATTGTTCCCACGTCGATCCTGGTCACAGCCATGCCAGTAGGTGGTAGTAGGTAACCGCATTAAATGCTATGGCTTTTGTCCTGGGGTAGGTAAAGAGAGGGAGTCGAGGCGCTCGACCCGGGCTCACGCGAGTCGGAGTTTTTCCCAGTGGGCGGATGAGCCTCGCGCGGGTCGGAGCGCTGTCGAGGTACCTTGCTGTACAGGATGGGGCGCGGTCGAGGCGCCCCGTCGAGCGGGCCTCGCACGAGTCGGAGCCGGAGCGTGGTCGAGGCGCCTGTCGAGCGGGCCTCGTACGGGGCGGACTGGATACGCGGTCGAGGCGGGCTGCCTTCTATTGCGGTTTCAGTCGTTTTAGTTTTTTATTAGCGATGGATCTGGGTACCCCCGTACTGTCGGTACCGACAGTAGCCCCCGAGCCTTTGGGTGAGTGTGTGATCACTCTCCTAGAGGTTTGTTTGAACTGGAGTCGTAGCGTCGTGATTTTTTCCGGTGGGGGCGCGCGAGCGCACCCGCCGGGTGTAGCCCCCGAGGCCTCGGTGGAGTGTTGAGACTCCTCTGAGGTCTTGTATTCATTTTATCGGGGAATGATTCGTTGCGGTCAAGCCCCCGAGCCTCGTGCGCACGAGGTCGATCAGAATCCCGACCGTCTTTTGCTGTGCGACCCTCACGCTCCTCCTTCAGGAAGGAGGAGGGGTGGGGAACGCCGTACTACCCCTATTTGGGCGAGTTCCGACGATCTCCGGCGAGCTGCTAACGGGGGAATTCAATTGAGAGTCCGTGCCCCAGTCGTTAGGGGTCAGCTAGTGGCCCGGAGGCGCTCTCAAAGATGCCAAGAAGTGGTCGTGTGGATCTCAATTCCCAGCGACAGGATTCGAGGGCTCGGTGCCTCCCCCGAGGGGATTCCTACGTGGACCTCCTCCTTCGGCGTCGAATACGTCCTAGGGTGCCTCGAGAGCGTGGCTCGAGCCCTGGCCATGTACGGGCACACCCTTGGTCGTCCCTAACTCTGTTACTCGAGGGCAGCTGTCGAACCCTGGTTGAGGGCCAGCTTTCGATCCCTCAAGGTTTAGGTTTCTGCGGTTGAGCCCCCGAGCCTCACGCGCACGAGGTCGATCAGAGTCTCGGCCGTCTTTTGCTGTGTGACTCTCACGCTCCTCTTTCAGGAAGGAGGAGGAGGGGTGGGGAACGCCGTACTACCCCTGTTTGGGTGAGTTCCGACGATCCCCGGTGAGCTGCTAGCGGGGGAATTCGAGTGAGAGCCTGTGCCCCAGTCGTTAGGGGTCGGCTAGTGGCCCGGAGGCGCTCTCAAAGATGCCAAGAAGTGGTCGTGTGGATCTCGATTCCCTGCGATAGGATTCGAGGGCTCGGTGCCTCCCCCGAGGGGATTCCTACGTGGACCTCCTCCTTCAGCCTCGAATACGTCCTGGGGTGCCTCGAGAGCGTGGCTTGAGCCCTGGCCATGTATGGGCACACCCTTGGTCGTCCCTAACTCTGTTACTCGAGGGCAGCTATCGAACCCTGGTTGAGGGCCAGCTTTCGATCCCTCAAGGTTTAGGTTTCTGCGGTCGAGCCCCCGAGCCTCGCGCGCACGAGGTCGATCAGAGTCTCGGCCGTCTTTTGCTGTGCGACCCTCACGCTCCTCCTTCAGGAAGGAGGAGGAGGGATGGGGAACGCCGTACTACCTCTATTTGGGCGAGTTCCGACGATCTCCGGTGAGCTACTAGCGGGGGAATTCGAGTGAGAGCCCGTGCCCCAGTCGTTAGGGGTCGGCTAGTGGCCCGAAGGCGCTCTCAAAGATGCCAAGAAGTGGTTGTGTGGATCTTGATTCCCTGTGATAGGATTCGAGGGCTCGGTGCCTCCCCCAAGGGGATTCCTATGTGGACCTCCTCCTTCGGCCTCGAATACATCCTAGGGTGCCTCGAGAGCGTGGCTCGAGCCCTGGCCATGTACGGGCGCACCCCTGGTCGTCCCTAACTCTGTTGCTCGAGGGCAGTTGTCGAACCCTGGTCGAGGGCCAGCTTCCGCTCCCTCGAGGCTCATACCGGGCTCGGGGCCCGTTTCCCAGGTATCTGGGAATATCCGTCTGTGGATCCCTCCCCGCCCGTTAGCCGGGCGCGTCTTTTTAGGAGGGGAGGCGAGATCAGCGCGGTAGCGGGCGACATGGCGTACGGTTACGACGTGGGGGACGGCCACGTGCCCAATTCCTGCGAAATGTAAGGAAACGGTTCGGTGGGCGCATTTAACGTGGGAAACTGTTCCTACCTTTTCGCGCGGCTGTTGGGCTTCCGCCGTAGCCTCGGAGGCGTAGGTGATACTCCTGACTCGAGAGCCCTTTCGAACCTTAGGGTGCTCTTACAGCGAAGTCGATCTAAGAAGCGGTTCATAAATTTAAAAAAGAGCATAAGTTTTTTCGGGGACTGGGGGTTCCCCCCTTGTAGCCCCCGAGGGAGGGTCGATTCTGGGAGTGCAGAGTCGATCCTTCCTCGTTGTGAAACAAAAGTTTGAACATCGCTGTATTCTTTATTGAAGAAAAAGAAACTACAGAGCCTCGAGGCTTTTTAAGGAAAGAAGCGACGTAGCTGTTCAATGTTCCAAGCGTTAGTGAGGATTTCACCCTTCTCGTTGGATAGCTTGTAGGTGCCCGGCTTTAGTACTTCTGCGATGATGTATGGCCCTTCCCATGGTAGTGTGAGCTTGTGCCGTCCCTTGGTGTTCTGGTTCCGCCGTAGCACCAAGTCGCCGACGTTGAGGTCACGCTTGCGGACGTGTCTGTCATGGTAGCGTCGGAGACCCTGCTGGTACCTGGCAGAATGCAACAGAGCCACATCTCGGGCTTCCTCGAGCTGGTCGAGGGCGTCCTGTCTTGTGGCGTCGTTATTTCTTTCGTTGTAGGCCTTCAACCTTGGGGATCCGTATTCTATATCAGTTGGGAGCATAGCCTCAGACCCGTAGACTAAGAAGAACGGAGTGAACCCCGTGGCTCGACTCGACGTTGTTCTTAGGCTCCATAGGACCGAGGGTAGCTCGGCAGCCCATCTTTTGCCATGTTTATTTAGTTTGTCAAAGATTCTGGGTTTCAGGCCTTGTAGGACCATGCCATTGGCACATTCCACCTGACCGTTTGTTTTTGGATGGGCCACGGCAGACCAGAGCACTCAGATGTGGTGGCTGTCGCAGAAATCCAAAAACTTTTTACCAGTGAACTGGGTGCCATTGTCTGTGATGATACAGTTGGGGACCCCAAAGCGATGAATAATATCGGTGAAGAAGAGCACAGCTTGCTCGGACCTGATGCTGGTGATAGGGCGGGCCTCGATCCACTTGGAGAATTTGTCGATTGCGACGAGCAAGTGGGTGAAGCCGCCAGTTGTCCTTTTCAATGGTCCGACAAGGTCGAGCCCCCAAACGGCAAATGGCCATGTGATGGGGATAGTTTGCAGGGCATGTGCCGGAAGATGGATTCGTCTCGCATAGTACTGACAACCCTTGCAGGAGCGTACTAGCTTGACAGAGTCGGAGACCGCGGTCGGCCAATAGAATCCTTGTCGAAAGGCGTTTCCGACGAGGGTTCGAGGTGCTGCGTGGTGACCGCAAGCCCCCGAGTGGAGATCGCTGAGCAGGTTCCTGCCTTGCTCATTTGTGATGCATTGTTGGAGGATACCAGTAGGGCTACGGCGGTAGAGCTCTCTGTTGTCGCCCATGATTACAAAGGTTTTAGCCCGACGTGCGATCCGTCGTGCCTCAGTCTTATCCGAGGGGAGGTCCCCTCGGCTGAGGTAGTCGAGGTACGGGACGCGCCAGTCAGGCTCGAGGTCAGACGGTGGGGTCAAGTCTTCCACCTGCATGGCTTCAGCCCCGGTCAAGGGGGCTTCTGCCTCAGGTGGAGGGTCGAGTGACGTCCCGTCAACCCCTCCGTCTGGCCCGAGGTCGACGGATGGCTGCTGAAGGTCTTTTGCGAAAACGTCCGGTGGAACCGTAGCCCGACTGGATGCGATTTTTGCCAGTTCATCGGCGGCCTCATTATACCTGCGTGCGATGTGGTTGAGCTCGAGGCCGTGAAACTTGTCCTTAAGGCGCCGTACTTCTTGGCAGTAGGCTTCCATCTTGGGGTCACGGTAGCTCGAGCTCTTCATGACCTGATCGATCACGAGTTGGGAGTCGCCTCGAACGTCAAGGTGTCGGACCCCGAGCTCGACGGCGATTCTTAATCCCGTGACGAGCGCCTCGTATTCGGCGACATTGTTAGACGCAGGAAAATGAAGCCGGATGATGTAGCGCATGTGAACCCCGAGGGTGAGACGAAGAGCAAGCCCGCGCCTGCTCCCGTTTTCGTCAATGACCCATCGAAGTACATGGTCCACAGCTCCGCCTGAAGCTGTGCAGGGGGGAGTTGGGTGTCGGTCCACTGAGCCAGGAAATCTGCTAACACCTGTGACTTGATAGCTTTTCGCGGCGCATAGGACAAGGTCTCGCCCATGAGTTCGACTGCCCATTTGGCAACCCTACCCGAGGCTTCCCGGTTCTGGGCTATCTCTCCCAGGGGGAAAGAAGAAACCACAGTAATCGGGTGACCCTCGAAGTAGTGTCGGAGCTTGCGCCGTGTTAGGATGACGACATATAGCAGTTTCTGGATCTATGGGTATCGAATCTTGGTTTCTGAGAGCACCTCGCTAATGAAATAGACCGGCCTCTGGACGAGCAAGGTATGTGCCTCCTTGGCCCGTTCGACAACCAGGGCAGCACTGACTACTTGTGATGTCGCGGCGACATAGAGTAAGAGTGGTTCCCCCGGGGTTGGAGGGACGAGGATTGGTGGGTTAGAAAGTGTGGCCTTGAGTTTTGTGAGAGCCTCCTCAGCCTCAAGGGTCCAGGAAAAATGCTCCGATTTCTTCAAGAGACGGTACAGAGGGAGTGCTTTTTCATCGAGGCACGAAATGAAACGGCTGAGTGCCACCAAGCAACCTGTGACCCTCTATACGCCCTTCAGATCTCGGATGGGGCCCATCTTGGTTATCGCAGAGATTTTTTCAGGGTTGGCCTCGATGCCGCGTTTAGACACGATGAACCCTAAAAGCATACCTCGTGGGACGCCAAAGACGCATTTCTCTGGATTGAGTCTGATGTTTTTTGCCCGGAGGCATTTGAACGCAACGCCGAGGTCGTTGACTAGATCGTCGGCTTGTTTGGTTTTGACAACGATGTCGTCAACATAAGCCTCGATGGTCGACCCGATGTGCTTTCCGAAAATGTGCTGCATGCATCGCTGGTACGTAGCCCCCGCGTTCCGGAGACCGAAGGGCATCGTAACGTAGCAATACATGCCAAATGGGGTGATGAATGAAGTTGCAAGCTGGTCGGACTCCTTCATTTTGATTTGGTGGTAGCCGGAGTATGCATCTAAGAATGAGAGAGTTTCACATCCCGCAGTGGAATCAACGATTTGGTCAATGCGTGGCAAAGGAAAGGGAACTTTTAGACATGCTTTGTTTAGACTGGTATAGTCTACACACATCCTTCATTTCCCACTCTTTTTCCTAACTAATATAGGATTAGCTAGCCACTCAGGATGATGAACCTCCTTGATGAATCCGGCCTCCAACAGCTTGTGTATCTCCTCGCCGATGACCCTGCGCTTCTCCTCATCGAAGCGACGCAGGCGTTGCTTCACCGGTTTGGATCCGGCCCGGATCTCCAAGGCGTGCTCGGCGACTTCCCTGGGTATGCCCGGCATATCTGAGGGACTCCACGCAAAGATGTCGACGTTTGCGCGGAGAAAGTCGACGAGCACTGCTTCCTATTTAGGATCGAGGGTGGCGCTGACGTTCAGTGCCTTTCCCTTGGGATCAGCGGGGTCGAGGGGTACGAGTTTGACATCTTCCGTGGGCTCGAAGCTGCTGGCATGGCGTTTTGGGTCGGGAATCGCATTGGCGAGGCCGTCGAGGTCTGCAGCCAAGATCGCCAACTCCAAAACAGCCTCGCCGTGCTCGACGCACTCGATGTCGCACTCGTAGGCATGTTCATATGAGGGCCCTACAGTGATGACACCGTTTGGGCCTAGCATCTTGAGCTTGAGGTAGGTGTAGTTCGGGATTGCCATGAACCTGGCGTAGCATGGGCACCCTAGGATAGCGTGGTACGTTCCACGGAATCCGACCACTTCGAAAAGTGAGAGTCTCCTTTCTGAAGTTGGCCGGTGTGCCAAAACAAAGAGGCAGATCGACCCGTCCGAGGGGTTCTGCCCGTTTCCCTGGCATGACTCCGTGGAAGCCCCCGACGCTAAGTTGGAGGCGCACCCTCTCGACCCCCAGAAGGTCGAGGGTCTGGGAGTAGATGATGTTGAGGCTGCTTTCGCCGTCCATGAGCACCTTGGTGAGGCGTGTGTTGGCGATGACGGGGTCAACAACGAGCGGATAGACTCCCAGGTTGGGGACGTAGTCTGGGTGGTCGTCACGGTTGAAAGTGATGGCCACCGCAGACCAATCAAGGAAGCGGGGGACTACCGTTTGTATGGAGAAAACCTCACGCCGTTCTCGCTTGCGCTGGCACGCCGAGAGGCGGGTCAAGGGCCCTCCGTAGATCATGAAGCAGTCATGGATCTCGGGGAATCCCCCGTCCTTGTCGTCACTCTTAGGGTCCTCCTTCTTGTCGTCCTTCTTGACGCCGGCACCCCCAAAGTACCTACGAAGCATATGACAGTCTTCGAGGTTATGGTTAGTGGGTCCCTTGTGGTAGGGACACGGCTCTTTGAGCATTTTGTCGAGGATGCCCCCGCCGGGGGGGCCTCGAGGCTTCTTGTGCTCGGTAGCAGCGACGAGCTCATCGACCGAGGCCTCAAGCTTGCCCTGCTAGCCTTTCTTCTTCTTGCGGTTGTTTCCCTTGGAGCCGCAGGTGGAGCTCGCGGGATCGTCGACCTTCTGCTTCCCCCTTTCCAGGTCGCCACCAAAGATTGCACCAACCGCCTCCTCACCGGCGGCGAAGTTGGTGACAATGTCCATCAATCCGTTGGCAGTGAGTGGAGTGTTACGGCCTAATTCTCGGACCAACTCCTTACAGGTGGTGCCGGAGAGGAAGGCCATGATTACGTCGGAGTCGATGACGTTGGGGAGCTCGGTACGCTGCCGGGAGAAGCACCGGATGTAATCCTGAAGGGATTCACCTGGTTTCTGCTTGCAGCCCCGGAGGTCCCACGAGTTGTCGGGGCGCACGTAGGTCCCCTTGAAATTTCCCTCAAACACCCTTACGAGATCGTCCCAGTCGTGGATCTGTCGAGGTGGGAGATCCTCGAGCCAGGCTCGAGCGGTGTTGGAGAGGAACAGGGGGAGTTGTCGAATGATGACCCGGTTGTCGGTGGCCCCGCCCAGCTGACACGCCAAGCAGAAATCGGCGAGCCAAAGTTCGGGTTTGGTTTTGCCGTTGTACTTGGTAAGAGTTATGGGGGGGCGAAACCGAGCCGGGAGCACCGTCTCATGGATAGCCTTACTAAAGACCCGAGGACCCGGGGGCTCGGGTGAAGGGCTACGATCTTCTGAACTGTCGTAGCGTCCGCCCCTGTGGACGTGGTAGCCTCGAGGCACACCATCACCGTGCTTGCGCGTGCGGCGCTCGACGATGTTGCCACGGGTGTCTCGAGGCTCATGGTCGTTGGTGGTGGGCTTAGGGGCCGGAGCTACCCGATTTCGCCGGGCAGGCTCGGGGTGAACCGAGGCTTCTCTCTCCTCTCGGGAGGGCTCGATGATCTGCTCCGAGGCTGCCTCGCGTCACCTCGAGGCAGAGCTCTCGGCCTGCTGCATGGCGGCGGTCTCGAGGAGTTCTCGGATTTCATCTCGAGCCTGACGGGCGTCGGGGTTTGACAGCTCGGGCATGTTGTGGAGGAGCATGGTGGCGGCGACGACGTTCTGGCTGGCTCGAGCGAAAACTGGGGGGTCGACCACCCGGTCCTCGTTGATGCGACGGTTGACGTTGCGAGCTCTCTCGCGAGCTCTTCCGCCAAGTGCGCGTTCCACACGCTCATGATCGAGGGTTTGTTGGAGTAGATCTAGGTTTTCCCGTTCCTCATCAAGCCTGTCCTACAACTCACGAATCTGCTTGAGCTGTGTTCCTTGATCCGCAAGGAACTGAGGGTCGTCTCGCTCAGCAGGAAGCTCAACATGGGGTGGCGTGTGCCTTCCTCCGACTGGCTCTTCGTCCTCTGATTCTGAAGTGCTTTCAACATCGATGTTGAAGCATTTGCGGGTCGGATCATAGGTGTCGTCAGCCGAGTCGGAGTCAGGAGCGCCAAAGTAGTAGTATGACGGGGGAATGTGTGGCCGTTGTAAATCGTCACTGGGGTTGCGATGTTGAGAAGCAGTCACATGGGGCTCTGTTTCCGGTGTCTCTGTAGAGTCCCGATAATCATAAGCCGGTGTGGATGCAACGAGGTCTAGAGTGGAGCGTAGATGGTGCCCGGGGAGTTCCTCATAAGCACTCATGCGAGTGCTCACGGAAGATGCGTATACCCGGGCAGCCGAGTCTAGCCCAAACGGGAATGGTGATGGAGATGTTGCTACCCGGGCCGGAATGGATGCTCCGGACAGTGGTGTCTCACCGGATGGGGGAGCGGTGGGATTCTCCGTCGGCATGTTACCCTCAGTCAAGCTCGTCCTACCCAAACCTTCCACAAGGAGATCTGGGCCGACGCCTGGCTGGGGGGTGCCGGACCAGGGGATCCCATCACCCTCCGCGAGGTGAAGACGGCGGTTGTACCGGGCTCGTCGTCGTCGGGCGGCCCACGCCCGCCTAGAGCGACGGTACCGGCGGATTGCTCCTCCGGGCTGGGAGAGCTCATAGTCCTCATCGGTTGGGTGCCTGGGTGGAAGTAGGATCATATTGTAGCCATAGCCAAGCGACATGAACTCCAAACTTCCGAACCAGATCACCGTGGCCAATGGAATAGGGCGTTCGGGGTCAGCCATCTAGGAAAAAAGGCGAGAAAGCGACGTTGGCACGCAGCAATCCCCTACCTGGCGCGCCAACTGTCGGTGTTCGGACCCGAGGGGGTCCTACACCAACGAGTAAATGCTGTGTGTCTCTTTCCTGGATGGTGATGCAAGGAGAACACACGGGGGTTTATCCTGGTTCGGGCAAAAGAAGGCCCTACGTCCAGCGAGGGGGGGAGAAGTTTGTATTTCCTTGCACCGAAGTGCTCGTGTAGGGGTTACAAGCATGCGAGAGAGGGCGTCGAGCCCAAGTATCAAAGAGAGGAAAAAGAGGACAAGGGTGGTTGCTTGAGATATCGATCTCTATCTTGCGTCTTGCTAGTTGTCTCTTGTGTTTCTTCGTTGTTCCTTCTCCGTCCCTGTTGTAGAACCCTGGCCTGCCCTTTTATAGGGCGAGAGGAGGCCAAGGCGACGGGGAGCCTTGAGGTGATGTTTTGTCGATTCCTGTTGAGCTGACCGTAGCGACGTGCTCTGGGAATGGTCGGCCATCCCTGGACACCATGGCGTCGTGGGAGACGAGACGGTGAAATGACCCGGAGCACCGTGCCACACCGTCCTTCCCTTGCCGTTGAGCTGTGCCGAGCGTCGAGGTTGGGTCGAGGCCGGGTCGAGACCGGATGGATAAGGCCGAATCCCCGAGATTGCAGAGAATGGGCCTTGTCTTATCCTCCCTCGAGGGTGATCGATGGTAAATAGTGCGCGGTAAGGTGGGTACAGTGACGGTTTTCACCTCCCATCACGGGATGGGCAGTAAAACAGTGAGATCTGACACGGGCATTGTTCCCACGTTGATCCTGGTCGCAGCCATGCCGGTAGGTGGTAGTAGGTAACCGCATTAAATGCTATGGCTTTTATCCTAGGGTAGGTAAAGAGAGGGAGTCGAGGCGCTCGACCCGGGCTCATGCGAGTCAGAGTTTTTCCCAGTGGGCGGACGAGCCTCGCGCGGGTCAGAGCGCTGTCGAGGTACCTCGCTGTACGGGATGGGGCGCGGTCGAGGCGCCCCGTCGAGCGGGCCTCGCACGAGTCGGAGCCGGAGCGCGGTCGAGGCGCCCCGTCGAGCGGGCCTCGTACGGGGCGGACTAGATACGCGGTCGAGGCGGGCTGCCTTCTATTGCGGTTTTAGTCGTTTTAGTTTTTTATTAGCGATGGATGTGGGTACCCCCGTACTGTTGGTACCGACACCAGGGGGGTGTCGTCGAGGGTAAGGTCCACGGTCATGGGTGCCCGCCCTCTTAAGGGAACTGGCCCCTCAACCACCGGCGCCTCCGGAGCCGGTGCCTCTACCGACGACGGCTCCGGTACCGGCGCCTCGACCGTTGGCGCCCCTGGAGCCGGCGCCTCTTCTTCTGGTGCTCCGGTCAGGGGCTCGACCGCCCCGCCCTCCACCGTACCCGCTGGCTCCGCCAACGGGTCTTGCTACGGCCGCGACCCCCTCGCCAGGGCCGCCTCCTGCCCCGACGTCGACGCGACCTCCTCCATGGTCACGTCAGCACCCGCCCGCTCCGCGCCGCGGACGGGTGCCTCGCCCGTCACGACCTCGACGGCAGCCTCGGCCGTCACCAATGACCTGGGCCCCGCCTCGACCGCACCGGGCGCCACCATCTCCGCCGGTTCGGACCCCTCCACGGCAGGATCAGGGCCAGCAACCAACGTGGCATCCGCTGCCCCCTACCGTTGTCGCAGGCGCCCCTTCGCGGCCTTGACCTGTCGGACCCAGGCCGCATCCTGCTCCGTCGTCCGGTTAAGGACAACGGCGCTGGCCCGCAGCGACTTCGTGGGGGTAGGCCCCATCGGCTCTGCCTTCCGCTTTAACCTACAAAGTGAGAAGAAATGTCAGCCAACGGATCCAGAGAAAGGCAGAACAACCAAGCAGAAATGCTTACCTGGAAATCGACACCAAGGGCCTCGACCCCGTGCGATCCGAGCCTCCCAGGGCGGCCGATTGTGACCTCGCAGCGGCCCCACCAGCAGGCCGGCACTCCTTGGGGCCCTGACCGACGCACCGCGCTGCGCCTTATGTGCCTTCGAGGCCAGCTGGCCTCGGGTTCTCACGCCTGCCGACGCCGTCGCCGATGACGACACCGGTACCGCCGTCCCAGCCCCTGCCCGAGCTTGCGGGGCCTGGGCTGGTGCGGGCGTCCCCGTTGACCCCTCTTGCTGGGTCCGGGGTAAAGCGGCCCCTCCCGTCGAGGGGCCCGTCTCCTTCTCCGTCTTCTCCTCCTCCTCGGACGCCTCGACCACGACGACCGAGGAGGACGCCCCCCTGATGGGCTCCAGCAGGGGGCGAATGTCGGGAAGGTCCCCCAGTCCGGTCGCGGTCTCATACCACGACAGGGTGTCGTCGTCTTCGCCGCTGCTGTCGTCGTCCTCCCCCGAGATCGTCTCGGAAGGCGACGGTGCCAGGGGGACCCCGTCGATGGTCTGCTGGCGCCAGAGCTTCTTCAACGCCTCCGCCTCTTTGGCCTTGCGGATTGCCCGCTTCTTGGCCGTCTCCTTGGTTTGCTTCTTCTTGGAGGCATGCTGGCGTCGAGCCTCCCGGGAGGGCCGGTCCTCTGGGACTGGCGGACGCGTTTCCCACAGTGCCGACAAATCCTACGCGCCGGCCTCGACCAAATCAGCGAAATCCAAAAATAAACGAAATTAGCAAACATACTAGCCCTAAGATACATACCACGGGCTCGAACCCTTCGATAGGTCTCATAGGGACCCGGTTGGCCTCCTCCACCTTGAAGTTCCCAACCATCTGGTGCGCTCGCTGGAGGACCTCCTCGAGGGCAAGGGATTCGTGGCACATCCGGGTCCCCTCCAGAGATGCCTCCGGAGTCATCTGGTCGAGGCGGAGATGACGCCGGCACAGCGACATCACCCTGCGGCGATGGAAGGTCGCGGCCACCGCCGCAGCCGTCAAGCCCTGAAGGCGAAGCTGCTGCAGCGCCGCCAGCAGCAGGTCCAGGCGCGGCTTCTCGGCTTCCGGCACTCCGTACGTCCAGCGATCCTCTCGAGCGGTCAGCACGTGGCCGGTGTACATCGGCAACTGATTTTCATCATTGCGGAGGTAGAACCAACCCTCGTGCCACCCGCTGTTCGAAGAGATGAGGCGAGCCGGGATGTACAGATCCGCCCGGCTCGACCTCACCTGCAGGACGCAGCTCCCTACTCGAGCCGCGCACAGGACGCCCTTCTCCCCCGCCTTCTTGGCGAAGAGCTCGGCCTTGAAAAGGTGAAGCCACAGGTTCCACTGTGGCTCCACCCCAAGGTAGCCCTCGTAGACCGCCGCGAAGATGGCGGCCTGCGCGACGACGTTGGGGGCAAGGTGGTGAAGCTCCACCTGGTAGTAGTGGAGGAGTGTGCGCATGAAGACAGACGCCGGCACGCCAAACCCCCGCTCGTGGAAGCAGACGAAGCTCACCACGTACCCTTCGGGGGGCGCCGGCTCCCGGTGGGCAGGAGGCGGCGCGATCCACTCCGGCTACGACCGGATCGTCCTTGGTCGCAGCAGCCCATCCTCGACCAACTCTTCCAACCTCCTCTCCATCACCGAGGAGGCGGCCCAGTCGTCGGCGGGGAGGATCTGGCTCTTTCCTGCCATCGGTGTCGTCGGAAGGGGGGTGGACGAAGAGGATGTGGTGGCGGCAGCGACGCGGGCGGAGAGCGCAATAAGGCAAGGGTTGTCTGAGGCAGAAGATTGCAGGAGCGCAAGGGACCGATGGGGAACGCAAGGGACAGTTTCCCGCATTAAATGCGCCCACCTAACCGTTTCCTTACATCTCGCAGGAATTGGGCAGGTGGTCGTCCCCCATGTCATAACCGTACGCCACGTCGCCCACTACCGCGCCGATCTCGCCTCCCCTCCTAAAAAGACGCGCCCGACTAACGGGCGGGGAAGGGATCCGCGGACGGATATTCCTAGATACCTGGGAAACGGGCCCCGAGCCCAGTATGAGCCTCGAGGGAGCGAAAGCTGGCCCTCGACCAGGGTTCGACAGCTGCCCTCGAGCAACAGAGTTAGGGACGACTAGGGGTGCGCCCGTACATGGCTAGGGCTCGAGCCACGCTCTCGAGGCACCCCAGGACGTATTCGAGGCCAAAGGAGGAGGTCCACGTAGGAATCCCCTCGGGGGAGGCACCGAGCCCTCGAATCCTGTCGCAGGGAATCGAGATCCACACGACCACTTCTTGGCATCTTTGAGAGCACCTCTGGGCCACTAGCCGACCCCTAACGACTAGGGCACAGACTCTCACTCGAATTCCCCCGCTAGCAGCTCACCGGAGATCGTCGGAACTCGCCCAAACAGGGGTAGTACGGCGTTTCCCATCCCTCCTCCTCCTCCTTCCTAAAGGAGGAGCGTGAGGGTCGCACAGCAAAAGACGACCGAGACTCTGATCGACCTCGTGCGCGCGAGGCTCGGGGGCTCGACCGCAGAAACCTAAACCTTGAGGGATCGAAAGCTGGCCCTCGACCAGGGTTCGACAGCTGCCCTCTTGTAACAGAGTTAGGGACGACCAAGGGTGCGCCCGTACATGGCCAGGGCTCGAGCCATGCTCTCGAGGCACCCTAGGACGTATTCGAGGCCGAAGGAGGAGGTCCACGTAGGAATCCCCTCGGGGGAGGCACCGAGCCCTTGAATCCTGTCGCAGGGAATTGAGATCCACACGACCACTTCTTGGCATCTTTGAGAGCGCCTCCGGGCCACTAGCTGACCCCTAACAACTGGGGCACGGACTCTCACTCGAATTCCCCCATTAGCAGCTCGCTGAAGATCATCGGAACTCGCCCAAATAGGGGTAGTACGGCGTTCCCCACCCCTCCTCCTCCTTCCTGAAGGAGGAGCGTGAGGGTCGCACAGCAAAAGACGGCCGGGACTCTGATCGACCTCGTGCGCGTGAGGCTCGGGGGCTTGACCGCAACAAATCATTCCCTGATAAAATGAATACAAGACCTCGGAGGAGTCTCAACACTCCACCGAGGCCTCGGGGGCTACACCCGGCGGGTGCGCTCGCGCACCCCCACCGGAAAAAATCACGACGCTACGACTCCAGTTCAAACAAACCTCTGGGAGAGTGATCACACACTCACCCAAAGGCTCGGGGGCTACTGTCGGTACCAACAATATGGGGGTACCCACATCCATCGCTAATAAAAAACTAAAACGACTGAAACCGCAATAGAAGGTAGCCCACCTCGACCGCGTATCCAGTCCGCCCCGTACGAGGCCCGCTCGACAGGGCGCCTCGACCGTGCTCTGGCTCCGACTCGTGCAAGGCCCGCTCAACGGGGCGCCTCGACCGCGCCCCATCCCGTACAGCAAGGTACCTCAACGGCGCTCCGACCCACGCGAGGCTCGTCCGCCCACTGGGAAAAACTCTGACTTGCGTGAGCCCGGGTCGAGCGCCTCGACTCCCTCTCTTTACCTACCCTAGGACAAAAGCCATAGCATTTAATGCGGTTACCTACTACCACCTACCAGTATGGCTACGACCAGGATCGACGTGGGAACAATGCCCGTGTTAGATCTCACTGTTTTACCGCCCATCCCGTGATGGGAGGTGAAAACCGTCACTGTACCCACCTTACCGCGCACTGTTTACCATCGATCACCCT
The DNA here is from genome assembly GCA_038087645.1 of Saccharum hybrid cultivar R570. Lineage (NCBI taxonomy): Eukaryota > Viridiplantae > Streptophyta > Magnoliopsida > Poales > Poaceae > Saccharum > Saccharum hybrid cultivar. The sequence goes on from JAQSUU010000520.1 coordinate 12,048,072, forward strand.
CGAGGGAGGATAAGACAAGGCCCGTTCTCCGCAATCTCGGGGATTCGGCCTTATCCATCCGGTCTCGACCCGGCCTCGACCCAACCTCGACGCTCGGCACAGTTCAACGGCAAGGGAAGGACGGTGTGGCACGGCGCTCTGGGTCATTTCGCCGTCTTGTCTCCCATGACGCCATGGTGTCCAGGGATGGCCAGCCATTCCTAGAGCACGTCGCTATGGTCAGCTCAACAGGAATCGACAAAACATCACCTCAAGGCTCCCCGTCGTCTTGGCCTCCTCTCGCCCTATAAAAGGCTAGGCCAGGGTTCTACAATGGGGACGGACAACGAAGAAATACAAGAGACAACAGGCAAGACGCAAGATAGAGATCGATATCTCAAGCAATCACCCTTGTCCTCTTTTTCCTCTCGTTGAGACTTGGGCTCGATGCCCTCTCTCGCATGCTTGTAACCCCTACATGAGCACTTCGGTGCAAGGAAATACAAACTTCTCCCCCCCCCGCTGGACGTAGGGCCTTCTTTTGCCCGAACCAGGATAAACCCCCATGTGTTCTCCTTGCATCACCATCCAGGAAAGAGACACGCAGCATTTACTCATTGGTTTAGGACCCCCTCGGGTCCGAACACCGACACAATTGAACAAGTTAGTGAAGCATGACTTGGTTAGAGGCTTGAAGGATGTCACATTTGAGAAAGATAAGCTATGTAGTGCATGTCAAGCCGGAAAGCAAGTAGGCAACACTCATCCATTGAAAAGCATTATGAGTACTTCCAAGGCATTTGAGTTGTTGCACATGGATCTATTTGGGACAACTATATACACAAGCATTGGTGGCAACAAGTATGGTTTTGTGATTGTGGATGATTTCACTAGATACACATGGGTATTCTTTCTTATGGACAAGAGTGATGTATTTGACATATTCAAGAAGTTCATCAAGAGGGTACAAAATGAGTTTGAGACCACAATCAAGAAAGTAAGAAGTGATAATGGAAGTGAGTTTAGAAACACAAGAGTTGATGAGCTATGTGATGAGCTTGGAATCAAACATCAATTCTTGGCCAAGTATACACCTCAATCTAATGGCTTAGTTGAGAGGAAGAATAGAACTCTAATTGATATGGCAAGATCAATGTTGAATGAGTATAATGTGAGTCATTCATTTTGGGCCGAAGCAATCAACACGGCTTGCTTCTATAGCAACCGCCTCTATTGCCACAAGTTCCTAGAGAAGACACCATATGAGATCTTAAATGGAAGAAAGCCCAACATTGCATACTTTCGGGTATTTGGTTGCAAATGCTACATCTTGAAGAAGGGCACTAGATTGAGCAAGTCTAAGAAGAAATGTGATGAAGGCTTCCTACTTGGCTAATCAACTACTAGCAAAGCTTATAGAGTTTGGAATTTGGCTAGTGGTCAACTTGAAGAAGTTCATAATGTTGAATTTGATGAAACAAATGGCTCTCAAGATGAAGAAGATAACTTGGATGATGTGAGAGGAACTCAATTGACCAATGCTATGAAAGAAATGGATATTGGTGATATTAGGCCAAAGCAAGTGATTGATGTGGATGATGACAAAGATCAAGTGCTCCAAAGTCCAATTACACAAGCAAGTGGTTCTCTAATGCAAAATCAAGCTAGTACATCATCTCAAGTGCAACAAGATCAACAAGTGGCTAGTTCATTATCTCCAACTCATGATCAACATCAACATTCAAGCAATCAAGTCCAAGTGCTTCAACCAACTAACATTGCAAGAGACCATCCATTGGATTCCATCATTGGTGACATACAAAGGGGAGTTCAAACTAGATCAAGATTGACATCGTTTTGTGGTCACTCTTCTTTTGTGTCAATGGAAGAACCCAAGGACATTGATAGAGCATTGAGAGATCTGGATTGGGTAAATGCAATGCATGAAGAGCTCAACAACTTCAAGAGAAATGAAGTATGGGAACTAGTTGAGAGGCCTAAGGATCACAATGTCATTGGAACAAGATGGGTCTTTCGCAACAAGCAAGATTAAGATGGGATAGTAGTAAGGAACAAAGCAAGACTAGTGGCTCAAGGTTACACACAAATAGAGGGTCTTGACTTTGGTGAAACTTATGCCCCGGTTGCAAGATTGGAAGCAATTAGGATCTTACTTGTCTATGCTTGTGCTCACAATATCAAGCTATATCAAATGGATATGAAGAGTGCATTTCTCAATGGGTACATCCAAGAGGAGGTGTAAGTGGAGCAACCTCCCGGTTTTGAAGATGACAAGAAACTCAATCATGTATACAAATTGAGAAAAGCTTTGTATGGATTGAAGTAAGCACCTAGAGCATGGTATGAAATATTGAGGGACTTCTTGCTATCCAAAGGATTTGTAATGGGAAAAGTTGATACAACACTATTCACCAAGAAGACTGGGAAAGACTTGTTTGTGTTGCAAATATATGTTGATGATATCATATTCGGTTCAACCAATCAAGATTATTGTGATGAGTTTGGGAAAATGATGGCAAAGGAATTTGAAACGTCAATGATTGGTGAACTTAGTTTCTTTCTTGGACTTCAAATCAAACAAATGAAGAAAGGAACATTTGTAAGCCAAACCAAGTACATCAAAGATATGCTCAAGAAGTTTGGCATGGAAGATGCAAAGAGTATTACAACCCCAATGGGCACTAGTGGAAGTTTGGATAGTGACAAGAATGGCAATACGGTAGATCAAAAGCTATATAGATCAATGATTGGTAGCCTACTCTATGTGACGGCATCAAGGCCCGATGTGATGTTTAGTGTATGCATGTGTGCAAGATTTCAAGCCTCACCAAAAGAAAGTCATTTGAAGGCAACAAAGAGAATATTGAGGTACTTAAAGCATACACAAGATGTTGGATTATGGTATCCCAAAGGTGCAAGCTTTGAGCTAGTTGGATATTCGGATTCCGACTATGCCGGTGACAAAGTGGAGAGAAAGAGCACTTCCGGGACTTGTCAATTGTTGGGAAGATCACTTGTCTCATGGTCATCCAAGAAGCAAAATAGTATTGCACTATCTACCCGCCGAGGCCGAATACATCGCCGCGGGTAGTTGTTGCACAAATCTTATGGATGAAGGCAACATTGAAGGATTTTGGAATCAATTTTAAGAATGTGCCATTGCTATGTGATAATGAAAGTGCCGTGAAGCTAACCAACAATCCAGTTCAACATCAAAGAACAAAGCATATTGATGTTCGCCATCACTTTATTAGAGATCATCAACAAAAGGGTGACATTGCTATTGAGAGTGTGGACACCGAAGATCAATTAGCTGATCTATTCACCAAGCCACTTGATGAGAAGAGATTTCACAAGCTAAAGAATGAGTTGAACAAACTTGACTTCTCCAACATGAGTTGATGCACCCCATATATGACATGCCTCTCCTTCGAGCCCCAAGGTACAATTGGTTGACATGTCATACATTCTATGCTAAGGACTTGTTTAGTGCATCTAGTCATAATTTACATGTTCTAGGCTCATTCATGAAAAATCAAATGAGTTTGAAGTCTATATGGTGCCACTATTGTTTTCATGACTTGTATGATCTAGTGGTAGCATATAACTTGTTTAAGTAGCTTGTGATCCTAAGTGTTTAATCTAGAAAACTTGTCTAAATATTTGCTTCAACATGGTGCATGATAACCCTTCTAGTGAGGTGTGAAGAAGCTTGCCCTTGGATCAAACCGAAGCATTTTATTTATGCAAGCAATCTAGGTTGAATCACAAACTTGATTCTCACCCCATATTTCAACATAATAATCTATCTAAAGTTTGCTCCTTGTGGTCAATTGGTGCCAAAGGGAGAAAAAATATTGTTCACAAAGATAGAACTCAAAGGAGGAGAATCAAAAAGGGGGAGAAAATCGAGAAAAACCTAAAGGGGAGAATTGATAAAAGAAGGGGATCAACTAAAATTATTTTGAGCACACAAGTAGGGGGAGCAAGCTCTTAAACATGAATGTTGCATTTCTATGTGCACTTCATATGTATGATGCATAGTTATGCATTTCTTTTTCTCCGATACTTTGCTTGTGTGGTGACTTGCTAGTATACAATTGAAAGGTGTATTGAGTTACTAGCATGAATAGGAAGTAGTTAGATTTTTCTTGCTTCATGTTTTTTAAAGTGGTACTAGAGCCTTGCTTATAATGTTGATCTCACGAGGTTTCTAGTTATGTTTGTGTTTTTCCAAGTGGAATCTAACTACACAAGGTGCTAAGATGGTGTTTATCGCTACTCTGATGGTATCACGCTTCAAAGGTCTATAATCTTAAACACTTAGCACATATTGGTAGTCAATGCTCCTATACTTTCCTATCTAACATGTATGCTTCCAAAATTCAAACATATAGCATACATGTAGGGGGAGCCATTGCTATCAATTCGAATTCATGATCACATGTCCATAATTCTTACACATGGTAATATACTTGGACAATGTGACATGGGTTCAATCAAAATTTTATCATAACATCTTTGTGAAAGGTTTGTCACCAATTACCAACAAGGGGGAGATTGAAAGTCCTATGTTTGGTGTTGGTAATTAGTGACAATGCCTAAGTACTAATCCTATGCCTAAGTTGTATGTAGCATATGAGGATTAGTACATTCCAAGGTTGGTGGCAAGATGGACATGGTGATCATGATGGCCACACTTGGATTTGGATGCAACCCTACGTGATCAAGGCAAAGGTATATGCTTAAGGGTTGTGTTTTAGTAACCAAGACACCTAGTGGGTGTGGTTACATTATAGGATAGATAGTCGTACTATAAAGAGGGGAATGACACGGCTATTGAACTCCTAAATGCCTCTAGATGTGCATTTCATGATCATATGCATTTGGATAGAACTAATATCACCTCGAAAAATGATTGTGAAAATGCTAACACACTCACACATGACGAGATCACTTGGTAGTGTTAGCACGTTTGCGATGGCGGTGGAGTTTGAGCGGTAGAGAGGGTTTGGGATCCTCTCTCTCTCCCGCCGAGCTTGCGAGCGCGGGATTCAGGCGTTTTTGAGAAGTTGAAATGCCTATTTTCCACTACGCCGGAAGTCCAGAAAAGAAACGGAGGTGAACGGAGGTCACAGAGGTGACCGGACGCGGTCTTTGCATGACCAGACGCGTCCGGTCAGTGTTCAGTGTCTGCGCGTTTTTCAGTTCGATGATCGGACGCGAGGCGCGTCCGGTCACTAATGATCGGACGCGTCCGGTCGTTCAGGGAGCTTACTGGACTGTAACCGGACGCTGGCACTATCGCGTCCGGTCATGTTTCTTCAGCGCGTCCGGTCATTGTTTCGTTGAGCGCTGCTCAGGCGACTAGCGCGTCCGGTCATTCGCGGGACTAGCGCGTCCGATCGTTTCCAGCGCGTCCGGTCTGCGCGATGAGCGCGTCCGGTCGTTGCTTCGCAGTTAGCCGTAGGGCGACCGGCGCGTCCGGTCGTTTGGACCAGCGCGTCCGGTCAGTGCTTCCTGAGTTAGCCGTTGGGTGACCGACGCGTCCGGTCAGTTGGACCAGCACGTCCGGTCAGCCCGATTCCAGCTGTTTAAGTTTCTAACGGCTCTATTCGAAGGGGTACGTCTATAAATACTCATTGGCCGGCTCAAGGCTGAAAGGTCTTGATGGCTAGAGGGGGGTGAATAGCCTTTTTAAAACTTTCTACAAAGACAAGCTAAACAAGTTTATCAATATAACAACTAGCGAGATGCGAGTTTTGCTTAGCCTACGGGGTGTTTGCAAGCCACCTATCCAATTCACAATTCTAGTATTTGCACTTCAACCGCACAAGTTAAACCGAGAAGGTAACTACAACTACAACTAGAGCTAGCTAGCTACACAAGCTAAGAGTAACACTAACAAGCTAGCAAGGTAACTAAGAAAATAATACAAGAGAGAGTTAGGAGGGTATCACCGAGGGGCGAAGTATTGAGCCAACCAATCAATATGATCAAGAGATGAATACCAAGATAACCGAACACCGGGATCAATCAATCACAATATGAAAGTGATGACACGAAGATTTATCCCGAGGTTCACGTGCTTGCCGGCACGCTAGTCCCCGTTGTGTCCCTCTTCACCACGTGGTTCGGTGGCTAATCGGTCACACACCGAGCCTATCAAAAGGCGCCACAAGAACCTACCAAATGGCAAAAGGTTGCAATGACACAAGCAATTCACTAGCGTTGCCTTTGGCTCTTCGCCGAGGTAGGCACAAACCCCTTACAATCACCGGAGGTGGCCAAGATACAATCACCAACTCTTGCCAACGCCTCCAAGCTGCTACAAGCCGTCTAGGTGGCGGCAACCACCAAGAGAAACAAGAATACCGCAGCAAATCAACCACCAAGTGCCAACTAGATGCTATCTCACAATGCAAATGCACTTGGATCACTCAATCTCACTTCGAATATGCAAGGAAGTAAGAGAGATGAGTGGGAGGGGAGTTGCTTAGCTCAAAGTGCTCACAAGTATGTCAAATGATCAAGAAATATCAAAGTTGTGGAGCCTTGAGCCGGCCAACGAGTATTTATAGACGTACCCCTTCGAATATAGCCGTTAGAAACTTAAACAGCCAAAATCGGGGTGACCGGACGCGCTGGTCCAACTGACCGGACGCGCCGGTCGCCCAACGGCTAACTCGTGAAGTACTGACCGGACGCGCTGGTCCAAACGACCGGACGCGCTGGTCGCCCAACGGCTAACTGCGAAGCAACGACCGGACGCGCTGGTCCAACTGACCGGACGCGCCGGGAACGACCGGACGCGCTGGTCCCGTGAAGGACCGGACGCGCTGGTCGCCTGAGCAGCGCTCAACGAAACAGTGACCGGACGCGCTAAAGAAAATGACCGGACGCGACAGTGTCAGCGTCCGGTGAGAGTCCAGTAAGCTCCCTGAACGACCGGACGCGTCCGATCATCAATGACCGGACGCGCACCGCGTCCGATCATCAAACTGAAAAAACGCGCAGACACTGAACACTGACCGGACGCGTCCGGTCATGCAAGGACCGCGTCCGGTGCAGCGTCCGGTGCAGCGTCCGATCACCTCTGTGACTTCTGTTCGCCTCCGTTTCTTTTCCGGACTTCCGGCGTAGTATAAAATAGTCATTTCAACTTGTCAAAAACGCCTGAGTCCCGTGCTCGCAAGCTCGGCGGGAGGGAGAGAGGAACCCAATCCTCTCTACCGCTTAAACTCCACCGCCATCGCAAATGTGCTAACACCACCAAGTGATCTTATCATGTGTGAGTGTGTTAGCATTTTCACAATCATTTTTCGAGGCGATATTAGTTCTATCCAAATGCATATGATCATGAAATGCACATCTAGAGGCACTTAGGAGTTCAATAGCCGCGTCATTCCCCTCTTTATAGTACGGCTATCTATCCTATAATGTAACCACACCCACTAGGTGTCTTGGTTACTAAAACACAACCCTTAAGCATATACCTTTGCCTTGATCACATAGGGTTGCGTCCAAATCCAAGTGTGGCCATCATGATCACCATGTCCATCTTGCCACCAACCTTGGAATGTACTAATCCTCATATGCTACATACAACTTAGGCATAGGATTAGTACTTAGGCATTGTCACTAATTACCAACACCAAACATAGGACTTTCAATCTCCCCCTTGTTGGTAATTGGTGACAAACCTTTTCACAAAGATGTTATGATAAAATTTTGATTGAACCCAAGTCACATTGTCCAAGTAAATTACCATGTGTAAGAATTATGGACATGTGATCATGAATTCAAATTGATAGCAATGGCTCCCCCTACATGTATGCTATATGTTTGGATTTTGGAGGCATACATGTTAGATAGGAAAGATTAGGAGCATTGACTACCAATAGGTGCTAAGTGTTTAGATTATAGACCTTTGAAGCGTGATACCATCGGAGTAGCGATAAACACCATCTTAGCACCTTGTGTAATTAGATTCCACTTGTAAAAGCATAAATATAACTAGAAACCTCGTGAGATCAACATTATAAGCAAGGCTCTAGTACCACTATGAAAAACATGAAGCAAGAAAAATCTAACTACTTCCTATTCATGCTAGTACTTCAATTCATCATTCAAATTATACTAGCAAGTCACCACACAAGCAAAGTATCGGAGAAAACGAAATGCATAACTATGCATCATACATATGAGGTGCACATAGAAATGCAACATTCATGTTTAAGAGCTTGCTCCCCCTACTTGTGTGCTTCTTTTATCAATTCTCCCTTTTAGGATTTATCTTTGTGAACAACATTTTCTCCCCCACAACATTTTCCAACATTTTCTCCCCCTTTGAGTTCTATCTTTGAATCTATCTTTGTGAACTACATTTTCTCCCCCTTTGGCACCAATTGACCACAAGGAGCAAACTTTAGATAGATTATCATATTGAAATATGGGGTGAGGATCAAGTTTATGATTCAATCTAGATTGCTTGCATAGATAAAATACTTCGGTTTGATCCAAGGGCAAGCTTCTTCACACCTCACTAGAAGGGTTATCATGCACCATGTTGAAGCAAATATTTAGACAAGTTTTCTAGATTAAATACTTAGGATCACAAGCTATTTAAACAAGTTATATGCAACCACTAGATCATACAAGTCATGGAAACAATAGTGGCACCATATAAACTTCAAATTCATTTGATTTTCATGAATGAGCCTAGAACATGTAAATTATGACTAGATGCACTAAACAAGTCCTTAGAATAGAATGTATGATATGTCAACCAATTGTACCTTGGGGCTCGAAGGAGAGGCATGTCATATATGGGGTGCATCAACTCATGTTGGAGAAGTCAAGTATGTTCAACTCATTCTTTAGCTTGTGAAATCTCTTCTCATCAAGTGGCTTGGTGAATAGATCGGCTAATTGATCTTCGGTGCCCACACTCTCAATAGCAATGTCACCCTTTTGTTGATGATCTCTAATAAAGTGATGGCGAACATCAATATGCTTTGTTCTTTGATGTTGAACCGGATTGTTGGTTAGCTTCACGGCACTTTCATTGTCACATAGCAATGGCACATTCTTGAAATTGATACCAAAATCCTTCAATGTTGCCTTCATCCACAAGATTTGTGCACAACAACTACCCGCGGCGATGTATTCGGCCTCGGCGGTAGATAGTGCAATACTATTTTGCTTCTTGGATGACCATGAGACAAGTGATCTTCCCAACAATTGACAAGTCCCGGAAGTGCTCTTTCTCTCCACTTTGTCATCGGCATAGTCGGAATCCGAATATCCAACTAGCTCAAAGCTTGCACCTTTGGGATACCACAATCCAATATCTTGTGTATGCTTTAAGTACCTCAATATTCTTTTTGTTGCCTTCAAATGACTTTCTCTTGGTGAGGCTTGAAATCTTGCACACATGCATACACTAAACATCACATCGGGCCTTGATGCCGTTACATAGAGTAGGCTACCAATCATTGATCTATATAACTTTTGATCCACCATGTTGCCACTTTTGTCACTATCCAAACTTCCACTAGTGCCCATTGGAGTTGTAATACTCTTTGCATCTTCCATGCTAAACTTCTTGAGCATATCTTTGATGTACTTGGTTTGGCTCACAAATGTTCCTTCCTTCATTTGTTTGATTTGTAGTCCAAGAAAGAAACTAAGTTCACCAATCATTGACATTTCAAATTCCTTTGCCATCATTTTCCCAAACTCATCACAATAATCTTGATTGGTTGAACCGAATATGATATCATCAACATATATTTGCAACACAAACAAGTCTTTCCCAATCTTCTTGGTGAATAAAGTAGTATCCACTTTGCCCATGACAAATCCTTTGGATAGCAAGAAATCTCTTAATCTTTCATACCATGCTCTAGGTGCTTGCTTTAATCCATACAAAGCTTTTCTCAATTTGTATACATGATTGGGTTTCTTGTCATCTTCAAAACCGGGAGGTTGCTCCACATACACCTCCTCTTGAATGTACCCATTGAGAAATGCACTCTTCACATCCATTTGATATAACTTGATATTGTGAGCACAAGCATAGGCAAGTAAGATCCTAATTGCTTCCAATCTTGCAACCGGGGCATAAGTTTCACCAAAGTCAAGACCCTCTATTTGTGTGTAACCTTGAGCCACTAGTCTTGCTTTGTTCCTTACTACTATCCCATCTTGATCTTGCTTGTTGCGAAAGACCCATCTTGTTCCAATGACATTGTGATCCTTAGGCCTCTCAACTAATTCCCATACTTCATTTCTCTTGAAGTTGTTGAGCTCTTCATGCATTGCATTTACCCAATCCGGATCTCTCAATGCTTTATCAATGTCCTTGGGTTCTTCCATTGACACAAAAGAAGAGTGACCACAAAATGATGTCAATCTTGATCTAGTTTGAACTCCTCTTTGTATGTCACCAATGATGGAATCCAATGGATGGTCTCTTGCAATGTTAGTTGGTTGAAGCACTTGGACTTGATTGCTTGGATGTTGATGTTGATCATAAGTTGGAGATGATGAACTAGCCACTTGTTGATCTTGTTGCACTTGAGATGATGTACTAGCTTGATTTTGCATTATAGAACCACTAGCTTGAGTGATTGGACTTTGGAGCACTTGATCTTTGTCATCGTCCACATCAATCACTTGCTTTGGTCTAATATCACCAATATCCATTTCTTTCATAGCATTGATCAATTGAGTTCCTCTCACATCATCCAAGTTATCTTCCTCATCTTGAGAACCATTTGTTTCATCAAACTCAACATCATGCACTTCTTCAAGCAAACCACTAGATAGATTCCATACTCTATAAGCTTTGCTAGTAGTGGAATAACCAAGTAGGAATCCTTCATCACATTTCTTCTCAAACTTGCTTAATCTAGTGCCTTTCTTCAAGATATAGCATTTGCAACCAAATACCCGAAAGTATGCAATGTTGGGCTTTCTTCCATTTAAGATCTCATATGGTGTCTTCTCTAGAAACTTGTGGCAATAGAGGCGGTTGCTATAGAAGCAAGCCGTGTTGATTGCTTCGGCCCAGAATGAATGACTCACGTTATACTCATTCAACATTGATCTTGCCATATCAATCAAAGTTCTATTTTTCCTCTCAACTAAGCCATTAGATTGAGGTGTATACTTGGCCGAGAATTGATGTTTGATTCCAAGCTCATCACATAGCTCATCAACTCTTGTGTTTCTAAACTCACTTCCATTGTCACTTCTTACTTTCTTGATTGTGGTTTCAAACTCATTTTGCACTCTCTTGATGAACTTCTTGAATATGTCAAATACATCACTCTTGTCCACAAGAAAGAATACCCATGTATATCTAGTGAAATCATCCACAATCACAAAACCATACTTGTTACCACCAATGCTTGTGTATGTAGTTGGCCCAAATAGATCCATGTGCAACAACTCAAATGCCTTGGAAGTACTCATAATGCTTTTCAATGGATGAGTGTTGCCCACTTGCTTTCCGGCTTGACATGCACTACATAGCTTATCTTTCTCAAATGTGACATCCTTCAAGCCTCTAACTAAGTCATGCTTCACTAACTTGTTCAATTGCTTCATGCCAACATGACCAAGTCTTCTATGCCATAACCAACCCATACTTGATTTGGTGAGCAAGCATGTTGAAAGTTGAGTGTCACTAGCATTGAAATCAACCAAGTATAGATTCTCAAATCTAAAGCCTTTGAATATCAAGTTAGAGCCATCAACACTAACTATCTCCACATCATCAACACCAAATATGCACTTGAAACCGAGATCACACAATTGAGCAACCGACAACAAGTTGAAATTGAGCTTTTCAACTAGTAGCACATTGGAAATGCTATGATCATTTGAGATTGCAATTCTTCCAAGAGCCTTTACATTACCCTTGCTATTGTCACCAAATGTGATACTATCAATGCCACTATCATTTGATTTGAGAGAGTTGAACATTCTTGAATCACCGGTCATATGTTGAGAGCATCCACTATCAAGCACCCAATGCCTTCCTCCGGCCTTGTAATTTACCTATAAAACAAATTAATGTTTCTTAGGTACCCATACTTGCTTGGGTCCTTGGAGGTTAGTCACTAAGCTCTTTGGTACCCAAATGGCCTTCTTCTTTGGGCCCACAATTGGTGTACCAACAAACCTAGCACGCACACCTTTCTCACCCTTGGTAAGTATATAACAAGAATCAAAAGGAATGTAAGGTACATTAGCATTTTTCTTGTTCTTGTTCATTTTATTACAATTAGTCTCTAGATGCCCAACTTGCTTGCATCTATTGCAATAATGACCATTGCTCTTCACAAAGCGAGGCTTTGGAGTAGCAAAGGCCGCCTTGCCCTTCTTGGGAGTATAGCCCAAACCCTCTTTGTTAAGAGAGAACCTTTGGCTACCCAAGCATTTTAGCAAGCGGGCATCCCCACCATAGGCATTGCCTAATGCGCGGGTGAGATCATCCACCTCTCTCTTGAGAGTCTTATTCTCAACCACAAGTGATGAATCACTAGTAGTAGAGGTAGAGTTGGTTGTGGTGGATGATGATGAGCTACATGAAGCATTAGTAGGACCAACAAGTAAAGAATCATCAATAATATCACATGTTAGTCCAATATCACAAGTGACAATCACTTGCTCCTCCTTAGCTTCCTTCATGAGTTTCTCCAACTCGAGGTCCTTCTCCTTGATGAGCTCAAGTAGAGAGGAGTGGGCTTCTTTAAGCCTAGTGTGAGCAACTTCAAGGTCCTCGTGGTCTTCCTTTAGATACTCACGAGAAGCCTCTAGCTCATCAAAGGATTTCCTAAGAGCTTTGAGCTCTTGTTCAATTCCTTTGCACTCCTTACTCTTTTTGAGAGCAAGAAGCTCCTCCATCAGGGCATCATTTTCATTGCACTTAGCAATGAACTCTTGTTCCAAGATTTTGTATTTCTTGGTTGTCCTCTTGTAGCCCTTGCTCATTTGATCTATTACGCCTAATAGATCATCCTTGGAGTAGTCCTCATCCTCCTCATCATCACTCCTACAATCATCACTAGCACAAGAATCATCATCACTATCATCATATTTTACCTTGGTAGGCTTGGCCATAAGACATGTCGATGTAGTGTCGAATATGGATAGCTTGTTGGAGAGGGCGATGTTTGCAACGGCTCGCCGAGTGATCCTCTCATCATCACTAGAGCTTGCATCATCATCACTATCGGAGTTGTCACTATCCCAAGTGACTACATAACCACCACCCTTCTTCTTCTTGTTGAAGGTGAAGCTCTTCTTTGTTTTCTTTTCACTCTCTTTCTTGTTCTTCTTGAGCTTCAAGTCCCCATTATGAAGTCTCTTATCTTCATAGGGGCAATCCCCCACTATGTGATTGGGGTTATTGCAATTGTAGCAGAGGGTCTTTGCCTTTATAGTGTCTCTCCTCTTTCTTGCCCCATATCCTTTCTTCTTCATGAACCTTCCCATCTTGTGCACAAGGAGGGCCATGGTCTCATCATCGAATGGATCATCATCATCACTCTCCACCTTGCTCTTGCCCTTAGAGGATGAAGCCTTGAATGCAATGGGCTTCTCTTGCTTGACCTTGGTCTCCTTCTTCTCTTCTACCTCATCTTCATCATCATTGTATTGGGCATCGGTCATTATATCTCCAAGCACATTGGTTGGTTTGACCTTGTCCAATCCCTCTCTAAAGATCATTCTTCTCAAGGTGGCAAACTTCTTGGGTAAGCACATCAAGAACTTGTGTGAGAAGTCCTTGTCCTCAACCTTCTCTCCAAGCCCCTTGAGATCATTGACAATGACTTGGAGCCTATAGAACATCTCCGGTATGGACTCATCTTCCTTCATCTTGAAGCTTGCAAACTTATCCTTGAGCATATAGAGCTTGGCACTCTTTACCGTTGAAGTGCCCTCATATGTTTCCTCTAATCTTGTCCAAAGCTCATTTGCCTTTTCAAGATCTTTGATTTGCTCAAATACTTTGTTATCAACGGCACGATAGATTGTGTTAAGTGCCGCCGTATTGCATTGTTTGTTGATGCGGTCATTGGGAGTGAGGTTTTCCTCATCAAGAATGATGTATCCTTCTTTGGTCACTTCCCAAACCTTCTCATGTATATTGCCTAGAAATTGCTTCATCTTCCTTTTCCAATGATCAAAGGAAGAGACGCCATCAAAGAATGGAGGCTTGCCATTAACATGATTGAACATAACTTGAGCCATCTTACACCGAGGTTGTTAAGCCTTACAAACGGTGACCACGGCTTTGATACCACTTGAAAGGTCTTGATGGCTAGAGGGGGGTGAATAGCCTTTTTAAAACTTTCTACAAAGACAAGCTAAACAAGTTTATCAATATAACAACTAGCGAGATGCGAGTTTTGCTTAGCCTACGGGGTGTTTGCAAGCCACCTATCCAATTCACAATTATAGTATTTGCACTTCAACCGCACAAGTTAAACCGAGAAGGTAACTACAACTACAACTAGAGCTAGCTAGCTACACAAGCTAAGAGTAACACTAACAAGCTAGCAAGGTAACTAAGAAAATAATACAAGAGAGAGTTAGGAGGGTATCACCGAGGGGCGAAGTATTGAGCCAACCAATCAATATGATCAAGAGATGAATACCAAGATAACCGAACACCGGGATCAATCAATCACAATATGAAAGTGATGACACGAAGATTTATCCCGAGGTTCACGTGCTTGCCGGCACGCTAGTCCCCATTGTGTCCCTCTTCACCACGTGGTTCGGTGGCTAATCGGTCACACACCGAGCCTATCAAAAGGCGCCACAAGAACCTACCAAATGGCAAAAGGTTGCAATGACACGAGCAATTCACTAGCGTTGCCTTTGGCTCTTCGCCGAGGTAGGCACAAACCCCTTACAATCACCGGAGGTGGCCAAGATACAATCACCAACTCTTGCCAACGCCTCCAAGCTGCTACAAGCCGTCTAGGTGGCGGCAACCACCAAGAGAAACAAGAATCCCGCAGCAAATCAACCACCAAGTGACAACTAGATGCTATCTCACAATGCAAATGCACTTGGATCACTCAATCTCACTTCGAATATGCAAGGAAGTAAGAGAGATGAGTGGGGAGGGGAGTTGCTTAGCTCAAAGTGCTCACAAGTATGTCAAATGATCAAGAAATATCAAAGTTGTGGAGCCTTGAGCCGGCCAACGAGTATTTATAGACGTACCCCTTCGAATATAGCCGTTAGAAACTTAAACAGCCGAAATCGGGGTGACCGGACGCGCTGGTCCAACTGACCGGACGCGCCGGTCGCCCAACGGCTAACTCGTGAAGTACTGACCGGACGCGCTGATCCAAACGACCGGACGCGCTGGTCGCCCAACGGCTAACTGCGAAGCAACGACCGGACGCGCTGGTCCAACTGACCGGACGCGCCGGGAACGACCGGACGCGCTGGTCCCGTGAAGGACCGGACGCGCTGGTCGCCTGAGCAGCGCTCAACGAAACAGTGACCGGACGCGCTGAAGAAAATGACCGGACGCGACAGTGTCAGCGTCCGGTGAGAGTCCAGTAAGCTCCCTGAACGACCGGACGCGTCCGATCATCAATGACCGGACGCGCACCGCGTCCGATCATCAAACTGAAAAAACGCGCAGACACTGAACACTGACCGGACGCGTCCGGTCATGCAAGGACCGCGTCCGGTGCAGCGTCCGGTGCAGCGTCCGATCACCTCTGTGACTTCCGTTCGCCTCCGTTTCTTTTCCGGACTTCCGGCGTAGTATAAAATAGTCATTTCAACTTGTCAAAAACGCCTGAGTCCCGTGCTCGCAAGCTCGGCGGGAGGGAGAGAGGAACCCAATCCTCTCTACCGCTTAAACTCCACCGCCATCGCAAATGTGCTAACACCACCAAGTGATCTTATCATGTGTGAGTGTGTTAGCATTTTCACAATCATTTTTCGAGGCGATATTAGTTCTATCCAAATGCATATGATCATGAAATGCACATCTAGAGGCACTTAGGAGTTCAATAGCCGCGTCATTCCCCTCTTTATAGTACGGCTATCTATCCTATAATGTAACCACACCCACTAGGTGTCTTGGTTACTAAAACACAACCCTTAAGCATATACCTTTGCCTTGATCACATAGGGTTGCGTCCAAATCCAAGTGTGGCCATCATGATCACCATGTCCATCTTGCCACCAACCTTGGAATGTACTAATCCTCATATGCTACATACAACTTAGGCATAGGATTAGTACTTAGGTATTGTCACTAATTACCAACACCAAACATAGGACTTTCAAAGGCTCTCTCTCTCGAACATTTGACATACTTTTGAGCACTTTGAGCTAAGCAACTCCCCTCCCACTCATCTCTCTTGCTTCTTTGCATATTCGAAGTGAGATTGAGTGATCCAAGTGCATTTGCATTTTGAGATTGTATCTAGTTGGCACTTGGTGGTTGATTTGCTGCGGGATTCTTGTTTCTCTTGGTGGTTGCCGCCACCTAGACGGCTTGGAGCAGCTTGGAGGCTTTGGCAAGAGTTGGTGTTTGTTCTTGGCCACCTCCGGTGATTGTGAGGGGTTTGTGCCTACCTCGGCGAAGCGCTAAAGGCAACATTAGTAAATTGCTTCATGTCATTGCAACCTTTTGCCATTTGGTAGGTTCTTGTGGTGCCTTTTGAGAGGCTCGGTGTGTGACCGATTAGCCACCGAACCACGTGGTGAAGAAGGACACAACGGGGACTAGCATGCCGGCAAGCATGTGAACCTCGGAATAAATCTTCGTGTCATCACTTTCATATTGTGATTGATTGATCCCGGTGTTCGGTTATCTTGGTATTCATCTCTTGATTATATTGATTGGTTGGCTCAATTCTTCGCCCCTCGGTGATACCCTCCTAACTCTCTCTTGTATTAATTTCTTAGTTATCTTTGCTAGCGAGTTAGCTTTGCTAGAGTAGCTTCTTTGTGTAGCTTGCTAGTTGTAGATTCCTTCTCGGTTTGACTTGTGCGGTTGAGTGCAACTACAATTGTGTTTTGGTTAGGTGGCTTGCAAACACCCCATAGGCTAAGCAAAACTCGCATCTCGCTATTTGTTTTATTGATAAACTTGTTTAGCTTGTCTTTGTAGAAAATTTTAATAGGCTATTCACCCCCCCTCTAGCCATCAAGACCTTTCACCCACCATACCTGGTCCTGTAGCCGGCGTGGGGTACTGGTCCTTGCAGTTTGACTTGGCGTAGAGGGCCGAGGCTTCGGGGACGGGAAATGCGGCGCAGTCTTATCCTGATTGTGGGAATAGTGATCTGGAGCAGTTGTTCCATACTCTGCGTACGCATGAATCGTGCGTATAGTGTCGTCGTGGGTGGCATAGTGGTCAGCAGCTCTTCCCCATGCTTGTTGCAATGGTGGGCATGGTGATTTGACCCCAGTCATTCCCGACCTGTCCGGGTAGGCAGGCGTGAGGACGTGGGTGACGTCATAGGAGGTCTTGAGCGCACCAATGGGAGAGCGGCGTCGAGGGTCGGCCTCGGACGAGTCGGAGATGGGCAATGCCGTCTCTGGGCTCAGGCAGGGCGGTAATACTGTTGAGGGTCGTCCTGTGTCCGAGACCCCCGGGGCTGAGGTCTCGAGCGAATCGGAGGTGCTCCGAGACCCCTCTGTGGGAGGCCTTGGACGAAGCGTGGACATAGGCAGGTCTACTCTCGCGGCTTGCTGGAGGCCCAGTAAGTGGAGATTAGGTCCATGGGTCTTCCTTTGTCGATTTTTTCCCTTAAAGGCGGAGATCGGATGCTGGATTTGTGGTGGGCTTTTGCCTTAATTTGGGTACCCCTAATTGTGGTATCCGACAAGCCTTCGTTGAAAAGAAACATCAGTCTACACAAAAAAAACAAGAAAACACACCCAAAAATTAAACTTATTACGAGGTTTTGAACTAGGATCGAAATGGTACACAAAAGACCATTCATTAGATGAAAAAGACTGTGTGACACTTATTTCAAGTAATTTGCATGCCTCATGAATCTGATCTTTGCAATCATCTGAGCATTGTAATCGAGCCTAGAACCGAAGCTAGTGTATCGCGTAAATAGAACCTATAAAATATTTTTAGATGACCATTGATAAAAGAAAGAGGTTTTTACTTGTGTGCCGTTATAGAAGTTGGTAATTACCCACAAGCTATTAAAAAGTTAAGTTCTTATAGGTGTCACTGCGAGCGTAAAAAGTTAAAAATACCCTCAGATCTAAATATGCAATTATTTTTTTAAGCATCTTAAAGATCTCAAATGAAAAAACTCAAAACTTAAAAAGTTGTAGATCTGGTCAAGATCTACAATATCTATATAAAAATTATTTTCATTGGATTTAGGCGGGGTCGGTAGGTGCTCTTGGTCTTTGTGGCTTCCCTACGCTGATCAAGAACGAACAGAGGGTGAGTACTTATATAGCTTAGCGAATTGGAAGAAAACCAAGACACGAATGGAAGGGAAACCGAAGCGTCTTTTGATATCCAGCAGTGCTCGCCTGCCGGTTATCAATACCATTAAAAACGATGATGCATGTTGGATGGGAGGAAGAAGAAACGAGTAGTCACCCACTCGTCCTGCATGGCCGTCCGAATGCTTGATTGGTGGAAGATGAATTCGGATGTGAAACGGATTTTGATGACGTGGCAGCACGAGAAGCTAGAGAAATACTTTAGTGGGGATCTCCTATTTGTGTATAGGAGATTACAAGGTTTTGAACTAGAACTAAGACGTTACACAAAAGACCATCCATTACACACACACAAAAAACTATATGGCACTTATTTCAAGTAATTTGCATGTCTCACGAATCTGATCTTTGTAATCATTTGAGCGTTGTAGTTAAGCCCACCTAAGATAGTGCATCCTCTTGAATAGAACCTACAAAAATCTTTTTGGGTGACCATTGTTAAAAACAAAATCGTTCCTTGTGAGTCAACCACGAAAGAGAAGCAGCCCCAGTTAGTAATAGGGAATTATGTTTCTTGCCTTCCGATTTAGACCAACTATTTATGAAACAAATGTATGCTTCTTGTTGGTGGTTTGAAGTCAAACACCAAATAAACCACTTGCCATAGAAAAGCATGCAAATTTATTAGTGGGCCTGTGATTTTTCTTAGCCCAGGAGAAGAAACATGTACCTGTGGTCCGCGGCCGAAATAAACCTGACACAAAAGCTCGGACCGCGTGTTTGTCTCCGACCGGGACTCGTTGGTGTGCCCTACGGAAATACGGTCGGACACTACTTGTACGGTCGTACGGGAGCAGTTTATATATTTGTACTGTGTAATTGGGACACAACTTCTTTTGTTTCCTTCCAAAAAAAAGTCGTGACACCTCGCTTTGATCGATCGCGCCATCACCATGCCGCCGGAGGAAACACTCGACCAGGGCGTTGTCAGCCTGAGCGACGAAGCCATCCATGTCCACCCCTCGTCGCGGTCGTCGTCGCCGGTGATAGGCCACCGTGACCACAGGCCGAAGAGGAGGAAGCACAACGTGAATGATGCTCTTCCTCAAGAATTTACCGCGGCGCGGTCGAAGATCGACGCCGAGGGCGCCGCCACAGAGACAGAGCCCGCCGCGCGCACGGGTGGAGCGCACCGCAGTCAGAGGCGCGCGCCGGCGGCGGCGGCGGCGAAGAGCACGGAAGCTGGTGGCTCGTCGAGCAAGGACGACGACAAGGCATCAGCATCTGTGGCCCCACCAACTTCCAGAAGGTTCATCCGCTTCAAGCATTCATCGTCGCTCGTCATCGGCGGCAGCAGCGAACAACGTCCGGCCGCAGGCAGCTCGTCAGGAGGAGGCCACTCGTCCTGTTATGCCAACAATCACGCAGTTGCCGCGTCGAGCTCTTCTTCGAGGCTTATTGTCCGGGAACAGGCTGCCCAGTCGTCGCACCTTCCCAAGGCGAGACGGCCACCCTCTGGCATCGTGCCGCGGGAACCCGACAAGGACGCCGAGTACTTCGGGCAGGGCGTGGTGGCATTTGGATCGTTGGACGTTGCCGCCCAACTAGCTGAGGTGAACAACTTCATGGGCGTGGGGCAGCAGCCGCAGCCCCAGCCGCTGCCAGAGGGAGGCGGCTTCTCGTTCTGGCTCACCCCACAACAGGCAGAAGCTGACTTGGCGTACGTTTACGACAAGGTGAACGCCGCCCGGAGGGAGGCGAAACGTCGCCAGGACTGATACCTCAGGAGTTCTTGCGTTAAATCTTCCGATCCATGAGTTTGTTTGATTTTGATTTCAATATATTTTGGCTGGACAGAACTGTCGAATAATTTTATTGCATGCTATAATTTATTTTCTTCTCTGATTCTTCTGCTCGTGCGACTTACTTTAGTTTATTCTTTATGCACAACGGTGTGAACAGCCACTGCTACAAAACTGACCTTCACTACCGGTCTATCACTGTCGGTTGCTCTGAAACTCGCGGTGATAATTCTTCACGAAAATAACTCTAGGAGGAAAAACTCATCAGCAAACTGTGAAGGAAATCTTTCTCATCGATAGATTGGCTTGCGGGGTACACAGATCTAGGGTTAGGTTGGTGGGATCTGGGCTTGGGGCCTTGGGTTGAAGGGTGGGTGGCACGGCAGCGGCGGAGGGGGAGGAGGCGTCAAGGGGTCGGGCGAGAGCCATACTAAGTGAAATTATCGATATTCCTTCAATTTCGGTTTTGAACATTTTTTTTTTCTATATGTGCTTCTCAGATTATTTTTCTTGCTTGATCGTCACTCTGGGCATAAAACCCGAACCCCGAACCTGAAATACCCGGACCCGGATCCGAAGTACCCGAACCCGCACTACCCAATGTCTAGTTCGGATAGTGAATCCTATTACCCGAATTTATATTGGGTAATTCGGGTAAGTACACCCGGTACCCGAACAACCCGAAATAGGAATGCGTCTCAGCGAAGCGCGAAGTCGTGAACTGGAGCATCCCCGATTTTCCGTGGCCCAAGCCCAACAACGGTAGGATGCCTATTGGCTTTGGTGCCTCATTAACTCACGTCTTAACTGATGTGATGGCAGGCAACAGGCTTGATGCTTGAGCTTTTCAATTTGCTCTTGTATCTTGTCAGTACTAAGTAGTCAGTACATGTGTCGTCGTTCTGGCTTGCACTTGCGGTTAAAAACTTGAATGTGTCGTGGTTTCACTGGTTTGCATTTGCTGTTGAAAACTTAAAGTTATCACTTTATCAGTTATGAGTTAATGAGTTATTATTTAGTCTGTCCAGTTCTATGCAAAATTTTGTGATGTTTGAGCACTTGCTGTGATTTTATATACTTCGGGTACATTGGGTATACCCGAACCCGAACTTGCGGGTAGTGTTTTTTTTGGGCTATTATTGGGTAACAATTCTTATTACCCGAACTTTTTAAAACCCGAACTACCCAACCCGAACTTTGCGGGTAACCCGGACACCCAGAGTGACTCGATCGTTATTTGATGCAAAAGATGAATTTTTAGCCTGCTTTGTCAGGGTGAACCAACCACAATAAAATTCACAGTATATGTTCGTGAAACTTGATCCTATCGTTTAATGAAGCTGACGCGGCGTCAATCCAGCAGGATTCGCCCATGTGCTAAACTTTCTTAGGCTTTACAGCCGCGGAAAGATTTTTTTTAAATTTAATTCTTTTTTAATAAATATTTTAATATTAACTGTTTCAGAAAATATTTTGCATTAGGAATATGCGATCATTTTGGTGCTGAAAATTTATATAAATTTTTTTGAGTATCTTATCATCGTCAAACGAAAAAACTCATCGAGATATACAATTTTCATATAAAACTCATCTTCATCCGACATCGTATCGAAGAATTATTATTTTTTTGAAAATTCAGTCTTGTCCGTCACTCCCGGTGGCGCGACAAAACAATACTGTCACGCCAGCGGGAGTGACGCGACAAACTTTTCCATGTCAGAAACGCCGTCGAATGTGTCATATCTTACCGCGACAACGCATGTGGATAAGATGCTAAAAATATATATAAATTTTCAGCACCAAAATAATCGTTTATTAGCGTTTGTCGCATTAAAAAAATAATATTTTTTTGTATGGATTCAAATAAAAATATTTTTTATATCAAAGTTGTAGCTATCAATGAGATTTACAACTTTATAGTTTTGAATTTTCACATTTGAGGTGTTAAGACGCTTAAAAAAATAATATAAAGCTTCATAAGCATATTCGTACTGAAACTTTATATTATTTTCTTGAGTATCTTAACAACCTCAAATGTAAAAATTCAGAACTATAAAGTTATAGATCTCATTGAGAACTAAATTTTGATATAAATAGTATCTTCATTTGAATCCATACAAAAAATATATTATTTTTCTAATATGACAAGCGCTAATATGCGACCATTTTGGTGCTGAAACTTTATATAATTTTTTTGAGCATCTTAACGTCGTCAAACGAAAAAACTCAAAACTAGAAAGTTGTAGATCCCGTCGAGATCTATAATTTTTATATAAAAAACATCTTCATGAGACGTCGTATTGAAGAGTTATGATTTTTCAAAAGTTTAGTTTTATCATGCCACTCCCAGTGACGCGACAAGATAATACTATCACGCCAGCGGGAGTGACACGACAGGTTTTTCCACGATAGAAACACCGTTGAATATGCCGTATCTTGCCGCGCCAACGCATGTGGCGTGACTATGTTATTTGGTCGCGCCCAAAGGGGCTACCTGATACAAAATATTTTTGAAACGGTTAATATTAAAATATTTATTAAAAAAGATTAAATTATAAAAATTCTCCCGGTGGAAAAGGGCCTTACTAGCGCCTGGATGTCGATGCCTGCTGCTCCATTCTCGCGTGTCCGTGCGCACGTAGGAGCCCACGCCTGCTTCCGTGCCTCCCAGTCCGGACACCCGAGCCCCATCCCGCTTCCTGCCCACATCCCTTCGCTTTCGGCACGCGCATGCCTCGCAGGGACTGCCTGTGCCCTTCCCATCCGCTTCCGGTGCAAGTTTCCCGTGCCGTCTCCAACATCACCAGCATCGGGAAGAGGAGTAGGGGGGCGATAGATGCTCAGCCTGCGCCCGGAGGAGGGAGGAGACACCGAGGTGAGGCAATAGAAAAGCGATGAGAGAGACACAACACCCGATGTACTTTTAAAATATTGAGATGCAACAGTTGCAACATACGTCTGAAGGCAAATGAAATACTTGAAACATGCTTCTGAAATATTTGCAAAAAGACACCTGGAAAAACACTCGAAACCATTGCAAAACATACGCAATATCCAGATAAAACACTTGCAACATATGTATGAAAAGTATGCAACATTTAGATAAAACACACTTGCAACATACATCCGAAAACACAGATGAAACATTGTAAGCATGCATTTGCAACATACGTGTACAACCATTGCAATATATGCAACGTCTCGATCTACTTTTGCAACATCTGCATGAAACAACTGCAACATACCTCTAAGACATATGAAACACTTGAAACATACGTTTGCAACATATGATTTTAGCGCAAGCGCAATGTCACCTTGCTGCTCGGACGAATGGAGCTCGTCGTTGTGGAGCTCGACACCGACACGGAGCTCGATGCCCCGGAGTGCGTGGAGGTCGCTGGTGCAGAGATTATCGGTGGCACGGACATCGGCAGTGGCCACGATAGGTGGATGGAGTGCAGCCGCGACGGGAGGCGCGAGTACAGGCGGGGGCGCGCGGCTCGAGCAAAATCCGTCCTGCGACCGTGAGCTCCGTCCTGCGACTGTGAGCGGGAGTACATAGTACAGTAGCCTGAGCGATGCAGGCAAGTGAAAAAGGATGAGCCACCAGGTCCGACACAGGAAGTTACGCGGGCGATATAGACGAGTGAACGAGGACGAGCCATGTCCGGAATGGGAAGTTACGGGACGGTGAACAAACAGATGTTTAGAGTTGGGCGTCCAATGAGATGTTGTGTATTGTGTCTGCTTCGATCGTACAGGCCGGCGTACAGCTATGGTGTGCTTTTGACTCAGAGCAGGGTGGCAAGCAGAGCACTTTTGTTTGTCATGCATGTGTAGTCACCAGTCCACCATGTCTTCCGTGCACGATTGCTTTTGTTCGAGGCCTACTGGAACAGTCATATATACACGTGTTGTGTTCGTTGTCTGTGACGAAACTTGACTAGATCGTTAATTTCCTTTCAGAAAAAAGTGCATAGTAGCGTTAACCGATCGATCTATACCAACCAAGTTGCTGTGAACTGTGATCACCGTTCATAATTAAAATTGGCCTAGCTTGCCCGCTTGCTCCATGTTAGATTCCATTTCAACCATGTGCATATATTGTTGTGTGATCTATTCCTTCTCTTTCCATAAAGAAGAAAAAAGGAATTGAAATTCATTTTTGTTATGCTATAATAAGAATGTTCGTTCCCTGAAAAGCGTAGATATTTAGCTGACCTTTTCGAAAGAAATCCATATGTGAGCTGTGACAAGACACGCAGACGATGAGTCTTAATAAATCTGGTGTCCAGTCCACATACTCGGTTCCTTTTTACCACTTTATTGAGGCCGTGTGTTTAGATGTCCAAAAAGAGGCAAAAATTTTTGTACAGTAACTGTCACATCGAATCTTTGAACGCATATATAGAGCATTAAATGTAGGTAAAAAAAAAACTAATTGCACAGTTTGTCTGTAAATATCGAGACGAATCTTTTGAGCCTAGTTAGTCCATGGTTAGACAAATTTTGCCAACTAACAACGAAAAGTGCTACAGGAATTTTTCCCCAAAAATTTTCACAACTAAACGGGGCCTGAGTTTTGGAAGGTTAAACACATGAATCCCCAAAGAACAAAAGAACATGATGATTAATTAGTCAAAGTACAATTTCCATCATCCCTTCTACTTAAACCCTGCATCAAGAAAAGCATCTTCCTCTCCATGCCACCTTTATTCCTTCTACTTACATGCATGCAAATTTTCGATCCATCCCCAAGTTATTCATAGAGCTGGTTACTAATTCATTGGCAGCACGTACGGAACAGATGGATGATGCCAATCAAGATGCATGCGATGCGATCATCGATCGTCAGGTGCTCCTCTCGAGCATCTCGCACAGTCGCTTGAACGAGTCGAGCTTCTGCAGCTTGAGCTGGCGGCGGATGCGGCGGATGAAGACGTCGGCGACGTGGTCGATCTCGTCCTCGAGGCTGAACTCGGCGCCCTCGCCGGCCTCCCGCTCCCTGGCGTCGCGCATGACGTCGATGACCGACCCCGGCGCGTTCACCAGCTCGTCCTCCTCGTCGTCCTCCTCCTCGGCGAACAGCGAGTGGGTCAGGTAGTCGTCGCTGTCCTCCTCCTGCACCTCCGGCTCCACCTCGTGGGCGCCGAGCTCCGAAGAGAAGCTGTAGCTGGCGGGGGGCTGGTAGAGCACGATGGCCTTCCTGCCGCCGCCGCCGCCGCCGTCCTCGTCACTGTCGCCGCCGGCGGCGCCGCGCTTCTGGCCGCCGCCGTCCTTGTTGTTGCCGCCGTCTGCTGCTGCTTCCTGCTGCCCCATGATGGCGTGGATCTTGTGGTTGATGGCCGTCATGAGCAGCTTCTTGTTGCGGAGGATGCCGAAGATGAGGAGGCGCGTCTTGAGCGCGCTGGTCTTGACGCGCACCGCCGTGGACTTGGACTTGCCCGCCACCACGATGGCCGAAACCATCTGCTTCAACTTCAAGAACGTCGACGCCTTGCTCTTCATCTTGTTTGTTGGCCTTGCTTGCAACGAACTGCAGCTGGTGGAGCCTGGAGGAGAGATTCTTGTGGACGGTGTATGTGATGTGACAGTAGTAATCACAGTACTAGCTAGCTAGGACTAGGCGTGTGTTGTTGGATGGTTGGACATGGAGTTTGGCCAGTGGGACGCCATGGGTATATATCGAGGTCGCCCGGCCGGAGGGGCAGGGGGCCAGGAGGAGGAGGTCAGCAAGTGGGCTTTGTGCCGCACATGTGGTACCAGAAGCTTCAGGGTTACACTAGAATCAAAAGCAACCGGTTTAACATGACACCGCTAAGGAATGGGCGCGCAAATAGATGAAAATATAATACCGGGCGTAACAAAGGTTGGCGAAAGCGGCAAGAGCGGCCGTAACACAAGTGACTAAAGGTGGTGGGCACGCATGCATGCATGCAAAGCTAGCACGGAGTTAAAGTCGATGGATGCCATCGTGTCTGTGTGCGCGTTGCGTTCTGAGCGTGTGTTTGCTTCGCGAAAAATAGATGAAAAGTTACTGTAGCATCTTTCGTTGTTATTTGGCAAAATTTGTCTAATCATGGACTAACTAGGCTCAAAAGATTCGTCCCGACATTTACAGACAAACTATGCAATTAGTTATCTTTTTTACCTACATTTAATGTTTCATGCATACGTCGAAAGATTTAATGTGATAGGTGGAAGAGAAAATATTTTAGGTTGGGATGAGAAGTGAACAAGGCCTCAGAAAACAAACGGAGCCTGGGTGGCATCATGCATGCATGGTCCAGCGAGAGACCCAGTTATTATGGGGTCGCCGATTTGATCCTGCCCTGATGCGGCCGGCGCCCCGTCCGTCCCCTACTCCCAGCTCGTGCGCAACAGTTGGCAAGCAAAAGCGCTCAACAGAGTACCCTTTTTCGGTGTCCTTAACTTCATTCTTTGGTTTGTTCTTGGCAATTACGGGGAAACGCTCATTATATATTTATATATTTTGGGTTCCTTTCAAAAAAAATATTTATATTGTCACATGTTCGATTTGATGCAAAATGCAATCGCAGAGCTTTTGTCACGTTGCTACTTTACATGCATGATGATGCATATGGTAATTCTTTGCACCGGCAAAAAGGGAAAACATGGACGACAAATGCAATCGCAGTCGCAGAGCTTTGTTCCTAATTAGCCAGATTTTAGAGTTACATATGATATACCTCAGTTGAAGCAGGGAGCTGAAAATAGAAGCATAGATGAAGCCATCCCTTCTCTG
Source organism: Saccharum hybrid cultivar R570 (assembly GCA_038087645.1). NCBI lineage: Eukaryota > Viridiplantae > Streptophyta > Magnoliopsida > Poales > Poaceae > Saccharum > Saccharum hybrid cultivar. The sequence continues at coordinate 12,075,114 of JAQSUU010000520.1, forward strand.
GACGGCAGAGGCCGGCTGCAATTGCAAATGAACTGATGAATCACTCACTACCGATTGCTCTTTTCACTGGCCGGCCCTTTGATCTGGTGACCTGGTGGGTAACACAATAAAGGTAGCACGCAGACGCAGAGCGCAGAGGTAGTAGCATAGTGGTTTCCAACCTGCAGCCGCTGGCTGGCGTGCACGAGCCCAACGTTTAGTGCCAGTGCCACACTGCCAGCCACTGGCTGGCTGCGCAATGCACGCACAGGGAAGCCTTCGCCGCTAAGGCTTCTGTGCCCGGCAGCAGCCTCGCTGGTAAGTTTACACGCGCTGCTCGGAAGCCCCCGCGCGCGCAGCCGCCGGCCTCCGTGGACCGTGGTCACGCACGCAAGCACGCAGCGGCGCACGGCTTTTCCCACCTCCACTGCGGCAAATGGCATCCAGAGCCGTTGGCCATTTGGCGTTTTTGGGGGCATCCCGGCACAGGAAGATCATAGCAGTTTGTGTAGGGCCACTAGGGCGTACGGACGCACCGGCCTCATCTGTTGCTTAGCATTGTTTGGATGCTTCCAAATTCTTTAAACCGTCGGAATGCATGTAACTTTTACACCTCTGGAAATGGCTGTTTACCACTTGAATTTCAAGCAGAGCGATACATCACAGAGCCGATTCTAGCTTCAACACATGGCCACAGAAATCACAGGCTAACAACCGAGCAGCCAGTACGTACGTAGATACTAAAACGGTCAAGCTAAAAAAAATTGAAGAAATAGAGGAAACCATGGCCGGACGAGCTCGCCGCTGGCCATGCAGCTTGCTTGTTCGGCGCATTCTCCCTGCCACACGGCCAAGATACCTGTGGCCCTGCCTGAAGCATCGACGCAGCTGTCCTCGCAGCGCTGCCGTTCGCCAACCGAAGCCTCAGCAGTAAATAATCGTGGGATTAGAGTTCCCACGGATGTCGACGCCGCTTTCACAATGGCCGCCGCCACAGATTCGTTGCCCTTCACGCGGCCTTAACTTGGATTCAGGGTTCAGGCATACAACGGATGGAGATTGTCGGCACAGAACGAGGTCATGCAGTGCAGGTATCAGCGACGGGAATTGAGGCAAGGGCGAGACAGATTGGGTATCGGCAACAGCGGAACGAAGCGATGGAGGAGAGCCCAACTTCAATCATTTTTTTTTAAGTATGGGTTGAAGATGTGATTATATTTTATCGGGTGTAAATGCTTGTTACCGGTGTAAGTTGATTTCAAATACAACCCATTCAAGCAGACTTTCTAGGATTAGACCTGAAAAACTTTTGGACTGGTATTTTACACCGTTTTTTAATCTAAAATTGACCTTTCAAAATAGGACCTTGGGAATATCGCTTGAAGCGAGTAATAAACCCTGTTTAATAGTGTTTCTATAGCATTTTCGCCTCTCCACTAACCAAACAGAAACCGGAGGTTCCATTCCACTCCACTACACCCATGATTTCCACTCTAAGAGGCCACTACGAAAAGCCCACAAAAGTAACTTCCTCCAGCTCGCTTCAGTGCATGCGTGTCCTCTCCGAAATTCCTCTCTTCAGTGCGGTGGAGAAGACATAGGCAGAGGTTGAACCAAAATTTTTTACTTTATATAAAACCCATTTTAAAAATATTCACATTTATACCCATAAGCGACTAAATCTCATCTTTAACCCCATGAGGTCGGTGCCATGACCTATGGCGCCGAGGTAACACGTCTTGGAGCTATAGGTCATGGCGCCGATCCCGGGTCTAAACGGGATTTAGACACTCAGGGGTATAAATGTAAATATTTTTAAAAAAAGGTTAAAAAATAAAAAAGTCGAACAGAACCCGATAGGGTAGGACAGGCAGACAAGCAGCGGCCAACGACGCCACTATGACTCTGTGAGCGGACTGTTGAGCGAGGCCCAATAGCATAGCCCATCAGACATCATGCCAAGTGCGGCAGTACCCAGTCCCCAACTCCACGGGGGCTGCTAAGGATCGGCTGTTCGGATGGGATCCTCACGCCGATGGCCAATTATTTTCTCCCGCTTGTAGCTTCCTGCCCGCCCACGCTCGTCCATCTGCCCGCGCTCGCCGCGCTCTGTGCTCCCATTCACTTGCGCATGGCCCACCTCGGCCCATGTCAGCTCATGCACCGCGTCTGCTCATGAATGGTCAGCGCTGCTCTCGGTATTTGCATGCAGTTTCTACGGACTAAGGCCACGTTCACTTCCCATGCATATCCAAAATATTTCTTCTTCCATCCGTCATATCGAATCTTTAGACGCATGCATGAAGCATTAAATGTAGGTAAAAAAAATAACTAATTGCATAGTTTGTCTGTAAAGTTCGAAACGAATCTTTTGAGTCTAATTAATCCATGGTTGGACAAATTTTACCAAATAACAACGAAAAGTGCTACAGTAACTTTTCACCCAAATTTTCTCAACTAAACACAGCCTAAAAAAAGTCCTAACTGCTAAGGCTGTGTTTAGTTTACGAAATCTGGAGCGCCAAATTTACTGTAGATGTACTGTAGCATTTCGTTTGTATTTGATAATAATTGTCCAACCGTTGACTAATTAGGCTCAAAACGTTCGTCTCGCAAAGTACAACCAAACTGTGCAATTAGTTTTTGATTTCATCTACATTTAATACTCTATGCATGTATCGTAAGTTTGATGTGACGGGGAATCTTCTTTTTGCATAGTGCATTTTTGGAGTAACTAAACACAGCCTAAACCAAACATTGAAACTAAATTCCGATTATACCATCGTATTTCTCACAATAAATCATTCAAAACGAGATCCCACATGAATATATTTGAATAAAATTTTATTAGCGAACATTTATCGTACGAAGATCGAACATTTTCGACTATTGAGTAGGGCCAATGTTCTAGATTTAGAGGACAATGTTCCGTCTTCATAGAAAAAATGTTATCGGTTTAGCAAAGTAGTATTCAAGTTACAGGTTCATGCAATTGGTATTATAATATGCATAAAAATAAAAATAATAATAACAAAATTGATGAAATATGTCGGGTACCTACAGTTAGGGGTACCCACAATCAACGATTAAAAAAATAATAACCGTTACCCATAAACGGGGCGAGCCAAAATAGCCAACGGGACGTCTCGAACGCGTTCCGACTCGTACGAGGCACGCTCGACGGGACGCCTCGACCGCGTTCCGACTCGTACGAGGCTCGCTCGACAAGGCACCTCGACTATCGGGAAATATCTGACTCACACGACCTCGGGTTTGGGCCGCTCGACCCGCCTTATTCACCAAACTCTGAGACAAAAGTCAGAGCATTTAATGCGGCTACCAACTACTTCCTACCATCATGGCTACAGCGGTAACCGGCATGGAAGCAGTACCGGTGTCAAATCTCACGTTTTATCGCTCATCCCGGGATGGGAGGTGAAAACCTGTCACTATATGCACCATACCGTGCACTGTTTTGCTACTGATCACCCTCGAGGGAAGATACGACAAGGACCGTACCCCATGATCTCGGGGACTCGGCCTTATCCACCCGTCCTCGACCCATCCTCGGCCCGTCCTCGACCTGGCCTCGACCCAGCCTTGACCCACCGCCGGTCAATAGGGAAGAAAGGCCGACGTGGCACAGGACTCAGGGTCTTTTCACCGTCTCGTCCTCTACGTCACCATAGTGTCTAGGGATGGCCGGCCATTCCCGGGGCACGTCGCTACAGCCACCTCCACAGAGATCGACAAAACTTCACCTCAAAGGCACCCTCGGCGTCCCTGCCTCCTCTTACCCTATAAAAGGGCAGGCCGGGGCTCTACAAGGGGGAGCGGACGAACAACGAACAACGAACAACAGACAACGAAAAACCAGTCTCCATCCCACCAAAGAATATCAACATCTCAAGCAATCTCCTTTGTAATCTCACTTTTCCTTTGAGACCTGGGCTCGGTTCCCTCTCTCATAGCTTGTAACCCCTACGTAAGCACTTAGGTCTAAGGAAATATAATACTCCCTCCTTCCCGCTAGACGTAGGGCCTTCTTTTGCCCGAACCAGGATAAATCCACGTGTATCCTCCTTGCATCATCATCCAGATTAGAAACACGCAGCATTTGATTCACTCGTTGGCTTAGGACCCCCACGGGATCGAACGTCGACAGTTGTCGCGCCAGGTAGGGGACGCTGCGTGCCAACATCGTTTTCCCACCATTTTTCTGGATGGCTAACCCCAAACGTCCGCTCCCGTTGGCCACGGCGATCTGGTTTGAGAGCTTGGAGTTCATGTCGCTTGGCCACGGCTACGACATGGTCCTCCTCCTGCCTAGGCACCCGACTGACGGGGACCACGAGCTCTCTCAACCTGGGGGAGCCCTGCGCCGGTATCATCGCTATCGTCAGGCACGCGTCGCCAGGCGACGGCGAGCCCAGCACAACAGCCGTCATCGCCTTGCGGAGGGTGATGGTATTCCCCGATCCGGCGCCTCTCAGCCGGACGCCGACATGGATTTCCTCACTGAGGATCTATGTAGGATGAGCTTGGCTGAGGATAAGATGACGACAGGGAGTCCCATCGCTCTACCGCCCGGTGCGACGCCACCATCACCCAGTTCGACTACACCGGCATGAGGAACGACGCCTTCGTCAGCATTCCCGTTTGGACTAGACCCGGTTGCCCGGGCATATGCTTCTTCTGTAAGCACCAGCATGAGCACTTATGAGGATCTTCTCGGACACCATCTACGCTCCACCCTCGACCTCGTTGCATCCACACCAGCTTCCGAGTATCTAGACTCCACGAAGACCCCAGATACGGAGCTCCATGCCACTGCTTCTCGACATCATGACCCCAAAGATGCACGGCCTCACACGCACCCATTGTACTACTATTTTGATGCTCCAGACTCTGACTCTGCCGATGACACCTATGACCCGACTCGCGAGTGCTTCAATATCGATGGAGCTATCGCGTCGGATTCGAAGGATGAGGTAGCCGTTGAAGGAAGGAACACGCCACCTCAGGTCGAGCTCCCTGCTGAGCGGGATGAGGCTCAATTCCTTGCGGATCAAGGAATGCAGCTCGAGCAAATCCACGAGTTGCAGGATAGGCTCGACGAGGAACGACAAAACCTACGTCTACTTCAGCAAAACCTCAAGCAAGAGCGCGCGGCACGCGCACATGGCGGAGGAGCTCGAGAGAGAGCTCGTGACGTCAATCGTCGCATCGTCGAGGATCAGGCGGTCGAGCCCTCGGTTTTCGGTCAAGCCAGCCAGAACGTGGTCGCAACTGCCATGCTCCTTCGTAACATGCCTGAGCCATCGAACCCCGAGGCCTGTCGAGCCCGTGATAAAATTCGAGGACTCCTCGAGACCGTTGCCATGCAGCAGGCCGAGAGTTTTGCCTCCAAGCGATGCGGGCTTGCCTCGGAGCAACCTACGGAGCCCTCCTATCAGGAGAGAGAGGCCTCGGTTCATCCCGAGCGCGCCCTACGAAACAAGGTGGTCTCTTTCCGTGAACGCATCGTCGATAACCGTGAGCCTCGAGATGCCCGTGACAACATCATTGAGCGTCGGAGCCACAAACATGGTGACAGTGTAGCTCGAGGCTACCATGAGCACAGAGGCGGGCGCTACGATAGCTCGGAAGATCGAAGCCCTTCACCCGAGCCACCGGGTCCTCGGGTCTTTAGCAAGGCCATTCGCGAAACGATACTCCCGGCTCGGTTCCGCCCCCCATGACTCTTACCAAGTATAACGGCGAGACCAAACCCGAACTTTGGCTCACTGACTTCCGCTTGGCCTGTCAGTTGGGTGGGGCCACCAACGATTGGGTCATCATTCGACAACTCCCCTTGTTCCTGTCGGATACTGCTCGAGCCTAGTTCGAGGACCTCCCACCTCGACAAACCCACGACTGGAATGACCTCATGAGAGTGTTCGAGGGGAACTTCAAGGGAACCTACATGCGCTCCGGCAACTCATGGGATCATTGAAGCTGCAAACAGAAGCCGGGTGAATCTATCCGGGATTACATTCAACGTTTCTCCAAGCAACGCACCGAACTCCCCAACATCACTGACTTCGACGTCATCATGGCCTTCCTCTCTAGTACCACCTGTAAAGAGTTGGTCCGAGAGTTGGGCCACAACACTCCCATCACTGCCAACGGTTTGATGGACATCATCACCAACTTCACCACCGGCGAGGAGGCGGTTGGTGCCATCTTTGGTCGCTGATGAAAGCGGGAGCAGGCGCGGGTTTGCTCTTCATCTCACCCCTCGGAGTCCACATGCGCTATATCATCTGGCTTCATTTTCCTGCCTCTAACAACATCGCTGAATACGAGGCGCTCGTCATAGACTTGTGAACCGCCGTCGAACTAGGGGTCCGACACCTCGATGTTCGAGGCGACTCTCAGCTCGTAATCGACTAGGTCATGAAGAGCTCGAGCTACCGTGATCCCAAGATGGAGGCCTACTGTGAGGAGGTACGGCACCTTGAAGGCAAGTTTCACGACCTTGAGCTCAACCACATCGCACGCAGGTATAATGAGGCCGCCGATGAACTCGCAAAAATCACATCCAGTCGAACTACAGTTCCACCGGACGTTTTCGCGAAAGATCTCAATCAACCATCCATCAACATCAGGGCAGACGGAGGGGTCAATGGGTTGTCACTTGACCCTCCACCTGAGGCAAAAGCCCCCTCGACCGGGGCTGAGGTCATGCAGGTGGAAGGCTCGACCCCACCAGCCAACCTCGAGCCTGACTGGCGTATTCCGTACCTCGACCATCTTACTCGAGGGAACCTCCCCTCGGATAAGATCGAGGCTCGACGGATCTCTCACCGGGCCAAATCCTTTGTGATATTTGGCGACAATAGGGAGCTGTATCACCGCAGCCCTACTGGCGTCCTCCAACGCTGTATCACAAATGAGGAAGGCAGAAACCTGCTCAATGATCTATACTCGGGGGCTTGTGGTCATCACGCAGCGCCTCGAACCCTCGTTGGAAACGCTTTCCGACAAGGTTTCTATTGGCCGACCGTAGTCTCCAACGCTGTCAAGCTAGTACGCTCCTGCAAAGGCTGCCAGTACTATGCAAGACAAACCTATCTCCCGGCTCATGCCCTGCAAACTATCCCCATCACATGGTCGTTCGCTATTTGGGGGCTCAACTTGGTCGGACCCCTAAAAAGGACAACTGAGGGCTTCACCCACTTGCTCGTCGCCATTGACAAATTTTCCAAGTGGATCGAGGCCATCCTATCACCAGCATCAGGTCTGAGCAAGCTGTGCTATTTTTTACCGACATCGTCCACCGCTTTGGGGTTCCTAACTGCATCATCACGGACAATGGCACCCAATTCACTGGTAAAAAGTTTCTGGATTTCTGCGACAACCACCACATCCGTGTGCTCTGTTCGGTCGTAACTCATCCTAAAACAAATGGCCAAGTAGAACGTGCCAACGGCATGGTCCTACAAGGCCTAAAACCAAGAATTTTTGACAAGCTAAATAAACACGGCAAAAAATGGGCTATCGAGCTTTCCTTGGTCCTGTGGAGCCTAAGAACAACACCGAGTCGAGCCACGGGGTTCACTCTGTTCTTCTTAGTCTATGGGTCCGAGGCTATGCTCCCAACTGATGTAGAATATAGATCCCCGAGGCTAAAAGCCTACAACGAGAAAAACAATGACGCCACAAGAGAGGACGCCCTCGACCAGCTCGAGGAAGCCCGCGATGTGGCTCTGTTACACTCTGCCAGGTATCAACAGAGTCTCTGACGCTACCATGATAGACACGTCCGCAGGCGGGACCTCAATATTGGTGACCTGGTGCTACGACGAAGCTAGAACACCAAGGGACCACACAAGCTTATGCCACCGTGGGAAGGGCCATACATCATCACAGAAGTGTTGAAGCCCGGCACCTACAAACTATCGAACGAGAAAGGCGAAATCTTCACCAACGCTTGGAACATTGAACAACTAAGTCACTTTTTTCCTTAAAGCCTCGAGGCTCTATAAATTGTTTCACTATCTCATAAATAAAGAATACAGCGGTGTTCAAAGCTTTGTTTTCATAACAACCAGGAAGGATCGACCCTGCTCCCTCAGAGTTGACCCTCCCTCAGGGGCTGCAAGGGGGAACCCCCTGTCCCCAAAAAAACTCGCATTTTTTGAGCTTCTTTAAAAAAGAGAACTGTCACATAGGTCGACAAGGCCGCAAGATCACCCTTAGGCTCAAGGGCCGTCAAGCCACGAGATCACTTACGCCTCCGAGGCTATGGTACCTCCACTCACCCCTCACGCCAAGGGGCGCAACCGCGTGCTAAGTAGACCTAGTAACAGTTCATGACTTTGAAAAAGCTCACATCCCCGTTCGCTTCGAATCGAGTTCTTACACGATCTGCAAGGCCGCAAACGCACCCTAAAGCACAAGGGCAGTCGAGCCACGAGATCACTTACGCCTCTGAGGCTACGGTACCTCCACTCGCTCCCTTATGCTAAGGGGTGTAACCACGCGCTAAGTAAATCATGAGAGAACGTGATTCAAGCGATAAAGGGAAGACAAAACCCGAATAAAACTTAACGATCAGTATACATTTACATACAAATGTTTCAAGGCCCCTGAGGCCATCACGACCAAAGTTACGAATACTAACTTATTACACGGGCCTTCATGCCCAAGTTTGGCTCACAGGCCCTCGTCATCAGCAGGCGGAACCACCTCGACCTCGAAGAGCTTGGTAAGGCGACTCCCAGGCTCCTCAGCGGTTTCGATCAGGCCCAGGCAGGCGACTTCGTTCTCCTCATCTGTCTGATCTGGATCCGTGATAAAGCCATCGGCGATGAGGTCCATGTCGTACACGAACCTAGACCAAACGACCGCTAGGGCCCTCTTCACGCCGTGATGCAGCCCGCCTCGTATCCTCTCACGGACGAGGCAGCCCAGTGCCACCATCAGACGGACGAAGGAGTTCCTCGGGGCGTCCTCCTCGGTATCGGGGTCGGGCTCGACCCCGAGGCCATCACATACTAAGGCAATAGCGCCCTAGAGCAACTGAGTCCACCCGGCCTCGGCCTCGAAGAGGTTCTAGAACGAGGTGGCCGTCGCCTGGGCCGCTTGCTGCAGCTTCTCCAACTCTGAAACGTAAATATTGAGTTAGCATAAGCCAAGGACCTCGATGCCAAGGCCAGAACATAATGAGAGGTTTACCCTCAGAGTGGGTCTACCAACCCACGACCTCATCACGCAGCTCCCCGCACGTCTTCTCAGATGCTCAAAGAGCCTCGTCCCTGTCGTGGAGCGCCGCCCTCAGTGCCTCAACCTCCCGGCCGGCGCCCGAGAGAGCTTCGTCCCTCTCTCAGACCGTCCCCATCAATGTCACAACCTCGTCCTCCAAGGTTCTAATGCGAGCGGACGCCATCCTGACCTAGACGTTGAGGGCATCGCGCTGGCCGCCGACTAAGGCGATATCCTCCTCGAGCTCCTTCACACGCGCCAGCAGCGGCGCGAGGTCCTCGCGAGCTTTAGCCGCCTCTTCCCGTGCCCTTGCCACGTCTTCACGTGCCTTGGCCTCGGCTTCCTGGGCCAGCGCCGCCTCCTCCCTAACCATCGCATGGGCAACACAGAGCTCGCCCGTCTCGGTGCTCTTCTGGGATATCCGCTCGTTGGCTTCCTCGACCAGGGTCCGTTGACGGGCAAGCGCCGCCCACACGCCGCTCTCATGACGAATAAAGAGCGACTTGCAGCGGGAACACTCCTTGAGCTCCTGACCACAGTTAAAACCTAAAAATCAGAACCAAGGAAAAGGTAAGGACAAAACACAGGAAAAGACTAACGAACCTGGCTTACCTCAAAAGCCTCCGACATACCCTGCACCAGGGTATCCGAGACCATGCGCAGGGACTGCAACGAGTGCTTTCGGAGTCCCTCAAGGTACTCCTAGTGTTGCACCACATCCTTGTCGTCGAGCGCGAAGAAGGGCTCAGTGCCAGGGTTGGACGCGTCCCTGAATTCAAGGGTCGACCGGCCCCAGCACGGAAGCTCCTCCTCCGCCCGCACCAGCGCCAACCCAGCAAAGTCAGGCCACCTGGCTGACGCCTCGGCCTGGTCATCCCCTAACGCCGCAGAGGTACCAGGCCGATCTGAGGCCTCGGCCATCTCGACGCCTGCCTTATGCTTTCCTTTGTCAGCAGGGGAGTCATCGACGGTGAGGTCGACCAGGGCTGGGGTCAACCCTTGTGGCAGGGCTGGCGCCTCGACTGCCAGCACCACCGCCGGTACGATAGGCGGTGGCATGACCGCCCCTCGTTCCGCCTCGACCGCCGGCTCTATCGGCCGATCCTGCTGTGGCTGCGGCTCCTCCGGCTGCGCCGCCTCTTGCCCCGCCTCTAGCGGGGCTTCCACCACCTCCTTCAACTTTTTAGCATCTGCCCGCCCCACGTCGCGGACGGATGTTTCGGCCCTAGCAGCCTCGATGGTCGCCTAGGTCACCGCGGTCGACCCAGGCTCTGACCCACCAGCGCCAGGCACCACGAGCCTGGCCTTGCCCGGGACCGCCTCGGCCAGCCCTGAACCCCCCACGGTGGGATCAGAGCCGATGACCTCCTGGGCACTCGCCCCTAATTGGGCAGCCGCCTCCCACAGCTTGAGCCGCTCCGCCGTGGCCTAGTACTTGGCAACCCAGGCGATGTCGTCGCCCGCCATCTGCATTATTAGGGTGGCGCCCGACCGGAGCGCCTTCACGGGAGTCGGACCCGTGAGCTCCGCCTTACGCTTATGGTTGAGCGACAGACAAACACGTTAGAACAAGGAACGGGATCACTGATCATGAAAAATGGGGCAAAAAACTTACCCGGATAGGGGAACCAGGGGCCTAGGCCCCGGTAAGCCCGAGCCACCCGGCAATGCCTGTGACGGCCCCATCATCGAGCCTCCCATTGGCCAGATGCTCCTCGGAGCCTAGGCTAATGGGGCGTCAGAGGACCTTTGTGTTGCCAAGGCTAGTTGGCCTCGGGTCCTCACGCCCGTCGACGGTGCCCTGGCTTCTAACGCCGACACCGCTGCTCCAGATAGGGCAGCTCCTCTCGCTGAAGGACCCGCTCCGACACCTCTCTCCCCTGGCTCTCCCTCCCCCTCAATGGGCGCCAAGGCTTCCCTCGACGCCTAGGAGGTCGACCCCCAATGGGCTCCAGCAGGGGCCGCACGTTGGGAAGGTGCGCCAGAGAAATCGCGGTGTCATACCGTGACCAGGCTCGTCATCGCCACTGTCATCGTCCTCCCCCGAGACCGTCTCGGAGGGAGACTCCTCGAGCGGGAGCCCGTCGAGGCTCTGTTGGCGACGGCGCTTCTTCAACGCCTCCTGCTCGAGGGCCTTATGGACTTGATGCTTCTTGGCAGCATCTTTCTCCTCCTTCTGGGCCACCAAGAGGCGTCGAGCCTCCTGAGCGACTCGATCTTCCAGAACCGGCGGCCACGTTTCTTTGACCGTCGACAAATCCTGCACACGGGTCTCGACCGAATTAGTCAAAGGAATCTGGAAGCAAAAGAACTTAAGACTATCAGAAACAGCACTCACCAGGGGCTTGAAACCTTGGGTGGGGCGCATTAGGACCCTATCGATGTCCTCCTGCCGGAAACTCCCCACCATCCACCGCGCACGTCGGGCGACCTCGTTAAGGGGGAGGGACTCATGCGACATCCGAGTCCCCTCCAACGACGCCTCCGGCATCATCTCGTCGAGCCAGAGCCGGCGCTGCATCAGCGGCAGCACCCTCCAGCGGTGGAACGCTGCGGCCACCATCCCCGCCATCAACCCGCGCTGACGGAGTCTCCTCAACGCGTCGAGAAGCGGCTCTAGCTTCGGCTTGTCGTCTTCAACAACGCCGTACGTCTAGTTCTCCTCACGCGCCATCAGCACCCAGCCGGAGAACTTCGGTAGCTAGTCGCCGTCGTTGTGCAGGTAAAACCAGCCGTCGTGCCAGCCGCTGTTCGACGAGATCAACTACGCCGGGATGTATTGGTCGCCTCGACCCGACCGGACTTGAAGAGTGTAGCTCCCCGCATGCACTGCGTGCCACACCCCTCGCTCGCCCACCTTCTTGGCAAAGTGCTCTGCCCTAAAGAGGTGGAGCCACAGATTCCACTGTGGCTCCATCCCTAGGTATCCCTCGTAGACCGCCGCAAAAATGGCAGCCTGCGAGATGGAGTTGGGGGTGAGGTGGTGCAACTCCACTTTGTAGTAGTGGAGGAGCGCCCGCATGAATGGGCTGACCGGCACACCGAACCCCCCTCATGGAAGGCCATGAAGCTCACCACGTAACCTTCTGGAGGCACCGGTTCCCGGTGGTCGGACGGTGGCACTCTCCATTCCGGCTGGGTCTGGCTCACCCTTGGCCACAGAAGCCCGTCGCGGACCAACTCTTCCAGCTTCCTCTTTGTCACCGAGGAATGGGTCCAAGCGTCCGCAGGAAGGATCTGACTCTTGCCTGCCATTGTTGTCGAAGAAACGGCACGCGGCAGGCAAAGGAACGACGGCGGCGCTGGACGGTGGCTGAAGGGCGCAAGATGGCAAAGGGGGCGAAGGAAGGCAAGAATGCAAGGGGCCTGTAGGGGTAAATGGGAGCTCAGGCCTGGCTCTTATACCCCAATGGAAGGCCAACGGGCGAGCAAAAAGGTAGGAGCAGTTTCCACATTCAATGACCATACCTAACCGCTCCCTCAAAATTCATAGATATGGGCACGTGTCCGCCATACACTCCATAACCGTTGCACCACGCCGCCCACTACCGCGCTGATCTCGCTTCCCCTCCTGAAAAGACACGCCCAAAATGGGTAGGAGAAGGATCCACGGACGGATATTCCTAGACGCATGGGTAACGGGCTCCGAGCCTAATATAAACCTCGAGGGATCGAAAGCTGGCCCTCGACTAGGGTTCGACAGCTGCCCTCGAGTAGCGGAGTCAGGGACGACTAGGGTGAAAGGTCTTGATGGCTAGAGGGGGGTGAATAGCCTTATAAAATTTTCTACAAAGACAAGCTAAACAAGTTTATCAATATAACAAGTAGCGAGATGCGAGTTTTGCTTAGCCTACGGGGTGTTTGCAAGCCACCTAACCAATTCACAATTCTAGTATATTTGCACTCAACCGCACAAGTCAAACCGAGAAGGTAACTACAACTACAACTAGCAAGCTACACAAAGGAGCTACTCTAGCAAAGCTAACTAGCTACCAAAGATAACTAAGAAGGTAATGCGGAGTTGAGTTAGGAGAGTTTCACCGAGGGGCGAAGTATTGAGCCAACCAATATGATCAATAATGAATACCAAGACAACCGAACACCGGGATCAATCAATCACAATATGAAAGTGATGACACGAAGATTTATCCCGAGGTTCACGTGCTTGCCGGCACGCTAGTCCCCATTATGTCCCTCTTCACCACGTGGTTCGATGGCTAATCGGTCTCACACCGAGCCTCTCAAAAGACGCCACAAGAACCTACCAAATGGCAAGAGGTTGCAATGACACGAGCAATTTACTAACGTTGCCTTTGGTGCTTCGCCGAGGTAGGCACAAACCCCTCACAATCACCGGAGGTAGCCAAGAACAATCACCAACTCTTGCCAACGCCTCCAAGCTGCTCCAAGCCATCTAGGTGGTGGCAACCACCAAGAGAAACAAGAATCCCGCAGCAAATCAACCACCAAGTGCCAACTAGATGCAATCTCACAATGCAAATGTACTTGGATCACTCAATCTCACTTCGAATATGCAAGGAAGCAAGAGAGATGAGTGGGAGGGGAGTTGCTTAGCTCAAAGTGCTCACAAGTATGTCAAATGTTCGAGAGATAGAGCCTTGAGCCGGCCAATGAGTATTTATAGACGTACCCCTTCGAATAGAGCCGTTAGAAACTTAAACAGCCGAAATCGCGCTGACCGGACGCGCTGGTCAAACTGACCGGACGCCATAGTGCCAGCGTCCGGTTAGAGTCCAGTAAGCTCCCTGAACGACCGGACGCGTCCGGTCGATAGTGACTGGACGCGCTGCGCGTCCGATCAACAAACTGAAACACGCGCAGACATTGAACGCTGACCGGACGCGTCCGGTCAAACAGAGACCGCGTCCGGTCCAGTGTCCGATCACCTCTGTGACCTCCGCTCGCCTCCGTTTCTTTTTTGACTTCTGGCGTAGTGGAAAATAGTCGTTTCAACTCCTCAAAAACGCCTGAATCCCGCCTCGTAAGCTCGGCGGGAGGGAGAGAGGACCCCAAGCCCTCTCTACCGCTCAAACTCCACCGCCTTCGCAAACGTGATAACACCACCAAGTGATCTCGTCATGTGTGAGTGTGTTAGCATTTTTACAATCATTTTTCGAGGCGTTATTAGTTCTATCCAAATGCATATGATTATGAAATGCACACCTAGAGGCACTTAGGAGTCCAATAGCCGCATCATTCCCCTCTTTATAGTACGGCTATCTATCCTATAATGTAACCACACCCACTAGGTGTCTTGGTTACTAAAACATAACCCTTAAGCATATACCTTTGCCTTGATCACGTAGGGTTGCGTCCAAATCCAAGTATGGCCATCATGATCACCATGTCCATCTTGCCACCAACTTTGGAATGTACTAATCCTCATATGCTACATACAACTTAGGCATAGGATTAGTACTTAGGCATTGTCACTAATTACCAACACCAAACATAGGACTTTCATAGGGACATGCCCATACAAGGCCAGGGCTCGAGTCACGCTCTTGAGGCGCCCCCAGACGTATTCGAGGCTAAAAGAGAGGTCGACGGAGGAATCCCCTCGGAGGGAGGCATCGAGCCCTCGAATCCTATCGCAAGGAATCGAGATCCACACGACTACTCTTTGGCATCTTTTAGAGCGCCTCTGCGCCCGCTAGCCGACTCCTACCGAATGGAGCACAGGCTCACACTCGAATTCCCTGTTAACAGCTCACCGGAGATCGTCGAAACTCGCCCAATGAGGGTAGTACGACGTTCCCCACCCCTCCTCCTTTTTTCCTAAAAAGGGAGCGTGAGGGTCGAAACGATAAAAGACGGCCAAGACTCTGATCGACCTCACGCGCACGAGGCTCGGGGGCTCGGCCGCAGAAAACCAAACTTCGAACAAAAGAAGATAGAACATGTTACGATATGAGAGCATTCCCCAAATAAAGCGTACAAAAGACCTCGGAGGAGTCAAAACACTCCACCGAGGCCTCGGGGGCTACACCCGGCGGGTGCGCTCGCGCGCACCCACCGGAAAAGGTTACAACGCTACGACTCTAGTTCAAGAACAGCTGAGCCTCTGTGAGAGTGACCCACACTCACCCAAAGGCTCGGGGGCTACTGTCGGGTACCTACAGTTAGGGGTACCCACAATAAACGATTAAGAAAAACAATAACCGCTACCCATAAACGAGACGAGCCAAAATAGCCAACGGGACGCCTCGATCGTGTTCCGACTCATACGAGGCACGCTCGACGGGATGCCTCGACCGTGTTTCGACTCGTACGAGGCTCGCTCGACAAGGCACCTCGACTATCGGGAAATCTCCGACTCGCACGACCCCGGGTCGGGCCGCTCGACCCGCCTTATTCACCAAACTCTGAGATAAAAATCAGAGCATTTAATGCGGCTACCAACTACTTCCTACCGTCATGGCTACAGCGGTAACCGGCATGGAAGCAGTACCGGTGTCAAATCTCACTTTTTACCGCCCATCCCGGGATGGGAGGTGAAAACCTGTCACTATACGCACCATACTATGCACCGTTTTGCTACTGATCACCCTCGAGGGAAGATACGACAAGGACCGTACCCCACGATCTCGGGGACTCGGCCTTATCCACCCGTCCTCGACCCATCCTCGGCCCGTCCTCGACCTGGCCTCGACCCAGCCTCGACCCACCGCCGGTCAACAGGAAAGAAAGGCCGACGTGGCACAGGACTCGGGGTTTTTTCACCGTCTCGTCCTCTACGTCACTATAGTGTCTAGGGATGGCCGGCCATTCCCGGGGCACGTTGCTACAGCCACCTCCACAGGGATCGACAAAACTTCACCTCAAAGGCACCTCCGGCGTCCCTACCTCCTCTTACCCTATAAAAGGGCAGGCCGGGGCTCTACAAGGGGGGAGGGGGCGGACGAACAACGAACAACAGACAACGAAAAACCAGTCTCCATCCCACCAAAGAAGATCAACATCTCAAGCAATCTCCTTTGTAATCTCACTTTTCTTTTGAGACCTGGGCTCGGTTCCCTCTCTCACAGCTTGTAACCCCTACGCAAGCACTTAGGTTCAAGAAAATACAATACTCCCTCCTCCCCGCTGGACGTAGGGCCTTCTTTTGCCCGAACCAGGATAAATCCCCGTGTATCCTCCTTGTATCACCATCCAGATTAGGGACACGCAGCATTTGATTCACTTGTTGGCTTATGACCCCCATGGGACCGAACACCGACAAAATATATAGAATATAGTAAATAAATAAATACATAACCTAAATAAGATGATAAAATCTAGAGCAAAGAATAAGAAAAAAATAAAAAAACCCGTAATGAAGAAAACTTTAAAAGAACACCACATGGATACTTTTCAACGTCCTAAAATATACCATAGAATAACACATTTATTATAGGTGAACATCACTAATACGCATAGAACATCACTAAATATGTCGTAGAACATCGTTTAGATACTACGTAAACATCACTAAATACATCATAGAACATCATATGTATATTAAGTGAACATCATAAAAAACATCAATGAATACATCATCGAATATCATTTTATATTATATGAATATTACATGTATACTACGCGAACATCACATGTATATTACGTGAACATAAAAAAGAACATCATAGAACACGAGAGTATAAAAAAATCATAGAACATCACATGTATACTACATAAACATCACAAAAACACATCACAGAAGATGACATTATATACTATGTGAATATCGAAAAAACATCATAGAACATCATGTCTGTATTGTATGAACGTAGCATCTCATGGAATATAGAAAAATAAAAAAAACATAAAAAAATAAATTAAGTAATATAAAATAGAAAAATAGAAATAATAAAATCTATAGAAAACATAAAGACAAACGAGAAAAGGAAAAAAGAAAGAAAAAAAGAAAAAGAAAAAAAATAAAAAGAACACCGTTGCTTTGTAGTCAGAAATCATGACCACGGTGACCACAATGATTAGAATAAATAGAAGCAATGAAAAACAATAAAAAAGAAATAAAAAAGGAAAATAAAAGTAAAAGGTAAAATAAAGAAATAAATCTACATGCATGGTGCATGCAAGGGGAGGTGATGTGACAGCGAGGCAGCCCATGCATCTGAAACAGGTGATGTGACTCAGCAGCATGCAAGTCCGCGTCTCAGATCTCGACCGACCGCGCATGGTCTACACTAGCCCATCGAAAGCAGCACCGTTGAGCGCATCATCCAACGGGTCGAAAATTGAGTGATGGCTGAGCCTGGAACACTCTAGTGACCTCCATCGCTGCAACTGGGCCCGTGTACCTCCAGCCAATAGCAAGTCGAAAACATCCTCCTGTACCTCTCCATAGGCGTGCTGCTACCGGCTAGAGCCTTGTGGCGCCGACAATGGACCCGAGCTGGCGTGAGCCAACCAGCGTTAGACAACGGCCGGTGGCGTCAGCGAAGATGGAGGGTAGGATGACAGGGGCGCCCAATCGCAGAGGGGGAAAGGCAGCGCGACGGGGCCCGCCGAGCCATACAGCCAGCCATCCACAGGCCAACGCCACAGCCACCGTTCGTCAGGGATCCAACGGCCAGCATTAATTTGGATGACACGGCCACGCTGAAGCCGGGCCGGCTCCTGCTGTTCTCTTGTTTTTAAATTAGATTTACCGAAAATAAATAAGAAAAGAATGAAAAAAGAAAAGGAAGGAAAATAAGAATGAAAACATAAAAAACTAAAAAGAAAAGAAAAAGAAACAAAATAGAAGCAATAAAATAAAACAATAAAAAATAAAACAAAAGAAAAAAGAAATGAAAGGGAAAAAAAGAAAAAGGAGAATAAATAGAAGCAAGGAAAAACAATAAAACGAAATCAAAAGAAAAAAGAAAAATAAAAGGTAAAAATAAATAAGAAAAGAATAAGAAAAGAAAATAGAATAAGAATGAAAACATAGAAAACTAAAAAGAAAAGAAAAAGGAAGAATAAATAGAAGCATGGAAATAAAACAATAAAAATAGAATAAAAGAAAAAAGAAAGGAAAGAAAAAACAGATAAGAAAAAGAATAAGAAAAGGAAAAGAAAACATTCCATACCTGTGTCCGCTGCCTCCCGCGCCTCCGGTTCCCGCACGCGCACTGTACCCGCGCGCACCAGTCGACGGATGGACCGGACCGGATGATTTACACCAACTCCATTCCCTGTTGGTGGCCATAGCGTCAATTTATCCTGCTTACCGGTCATAATACAAAACAACATTAGTCGACTTATCAATCACAGAAATCATCGGCCAAACAGCTTCCGTCTCTCTCTACTATCGGCCAAACAGCTTCCGTCTCTCTCTACTGTGTCTGGATCCCGGAGCTAAAGTTTAGTTATGTCACATCGGATGTTCGGATACTAACTAGGAGGACTGAACATGAGCTAATTATAAAACTAATTGCACAGGAGTAGACTAATTAGCGAGATGAATCTATTAAGCCTAATTAATTTATAATTAACAAATGTTTTACTGTAGCACCACATTGTCAAATCATGAACTAATTAGACTTAATAGATTCGTCTCGTAAATTAATCTCAATTTGTGTAATTAATTTTGTAATTAGCTGAGACTCCTAATTGGTATCAAGATTCGATGAGAGGGCTAAATTTTTTGGCCCGCCTCAGGGAACCGCGCCACTGGCAGGATCGCATCTGGTAGGTCCGATCAACCTCGCGGTCGCACCCCACGCGGCGCGCGTAGCCAACCGGTTCTACTAGCACATCGGCCTCGTCTCTCCCTCCTGCACGCTGCACCCGGCCGCCAAGCCCGAGTCCGATCCCGTCTAAGCCGCTCGCCGCGCAGGCCCCGATCCGCCGCATCGCGTCGGCCCGACATGTACCAGTGGCGCAAGTTCGAGTTCTTCGAGGAGAAGTCAGCTGGCCGAGGCGGCGGCGGCGGGGGGGTCAGCCGCCGCCGTGCCGGCCGAGATCGCGGGCCGCGTCACCTGCTGCTCGGGCGGCCGGGGCCGCGTCGCGGTGGGGTGCGACGATGGCACCGTGGGCCTCCTTGACCGCGGGTTCCGCCTCTCCTATGGGTTCCAGGCCTACGCCTCCTCCGTCCTCTTCCTCCAGCAGCTCAAGGTACGCCCAGAACCCTTGTAGCGCACCTCAAGCAGCGGCGTTGCGGATACCTTGCAAATTTATGCAACTTCTCGTCAAATTACTGGTTAGAACACTAGTTAGTTGTTCCTACCACGGTACCACCGGATCATGTGTAACTCACTAGATTGGGTGCATCAGAAACAAAAATTAGTTGTTTCTTCTTACTACATGAAAATCAGCTGCTAGGTACGACAAGCCATGCGAGTTTTACCAATCTTCGATGGCCACCTCAGTCTTGTACTGTGGCTGAGTAAGCAATGCCAGAAGTCGTTCCTGAAATTGTACTAAAATCTTGTTGGATCAGTTGATTTTGTCAGCATTTAAGATCAGTGATTTTGTTTATTCTGTCCTATCGAATTCCCTACTCTCTGGGGGGAAAAACTCGGTTCAACTGGGGTACCAGTACCATTTATCATTTACTAGTTGAGATCTACATATTGCCCCATACTGCTGTGTCAAACAT
Source organism: Saccharum hybrid cultivar R570 (assembly GCA_038087645.1). NCBI lineage: Eukaryota > Viridiplantae > Streptophyta > Magnoliopsida > Poales > Poaceae > Saccharum > Saccharum hybrid cultivar. Next base: position 12,094,951 of record JAQSUU010000520.1, read on the forward strand.
TTATTCACACTGTACAGTTTTATTGTGATAACTACAGCCGCATAATGAACCTAATTAACAACTTATATTGGTCTGTTGGATCAGCAAAGAAATGTTCTTGTCACGGTTGGAGACGATGACCAGTCATCTTCTCAGTCATCGGCAATCTGTCTAAAGGTTTTTGACCTTGATAAAGTACAAGAAGAAGGATCAAGTACAGCAACTCCTTTCTGTGTTCAAATTTTGCGGGTCTTCACTGATCACTTTCCTCAAGCAAAGGTAAATTCTCTCCTTTTTTTTCATTTTGATCCACGTGTATGTCATACTATCTCTTGTTATAATAATTCATATATATGACACGGATTGTAACATCTGATTTGAGTGTAATTGGCATATTTTGCTGTGTTTTGCAGATTACATCATTTATGGTTCTAGAAGAAGCACCACCCATACTGTTGATTGCCATTGGACTGGACAATGGTTTCATTTATTGCATCAAAGGTGACATTGCACGTGAGCGTATTACACGTTTCAAGTTGCAAGTTGAGGCTGCTTCAGATGGCAGCACTAGTTTGCCTATTACTGGTCTTGGTTTCCGAGTTGAGGGGCAAGCACACCAGCTCTTTTTCTGTAACTCCTGGCTCTGTAACCTTGTTCAGCTTGCATGTTCAACCACCAAGGAGGCAAACACTTGATCAGATTGGTTGTCAGACCAATGCTGTAGCAATGAGTGACCGTATGGTAAGGATGAATTTTGGCACACTCATCTTTTTTTGCTTTTATTCAATCCTATAGCAGTATGGGTCATGATTAGGATGCAGTTCACAACTTGAACTAAGTTTTGTTAACAGGGACTGTCTGGCTAGTTTGGTAGCATAACTATCAGCTCAAACTACAACATACAAAATGCTGTAGCGCCGTAGCGGTTTAATTTTCTTACCATAAGTTATGTCCTGTGATACCCTCCCCTTGTGAGGTAATGCATGCCTATTGACCAAACAGGTTTGTAGTATATTGTAGTTATTCAACAAAGCTGCTAGCCTGTTACTGAAGGAACTCTCAGTCCACCAGATATCTACCCAATTGATTACAGATGCCGGCCAAGTGGGTTTGTCCACAAGATGATGTATTACATAAATTTTTTGGAAAACCTTAGCTGGTTTAGTTTGAGAAACTGATTAAACTTTTTTTAGCATGTATTTGACTACTACGGTCATTCCTATGTTGCTCCCATACATTTGCATTTTGTATTCAGATTATCTCATTGAACTGCAAACCTTACATATTTGATGTTCACCAAGCAGGACTTAATTATTGGTAGACCTGAAGCTGTATATTTCTATGAAGTCGATGGTAGAGGCCCTTGCTGGGCATTTGATGGTGAGAAAAAGTTTGTAGGTTGGTTTCGAGGCTATTTACTCTGCATTATCGAAGATCAGAGGACACAGAAGAGCACTCTTAATGTTTATGATCTTAAGAATCGGTTGATTGCACATAGCATGCCTGTGGGGGATGTTTCACACTTGGTATGTGAGTGGGGTTATATTATTCTCATAATGGCGGACAGAAAGATTCTGTGCATTGGAGAGAAAGACATGGAAAGTAAGCTTGATATGTTGTTCAAGAAAAATCTTTATACAGTTGCAATCAATCTTGTACAAACTCAGCAGGCTGATCCTGCTTCCACTGCTGAGGTGCTGCGGAAGTATGGTGACCATCTGTATGGAAAACAGGAATATGATGAGGCTATGTCCCAGTATATCCACACTATTGGTCATCTTGAACCATCGTATGTTATACAGAAGTTCCTTGATGCAAAGCGCATCTACAACCTGACAAATTATTTAGAGAAGTTACATGATCGAGGGTTAGCATCCAAAGACCACACCACCCTTCTGTTGAACTGCTATACCAAATTGAAAGATGTGGAGAAACTTAACCATTTCATCAAAGATGAAGATGGGGTAGGTGAGATCAAGTTTGATGTGGAAACTGCCATAAGAGTATGCCGCGCTGCTGGATATCATGAACATGCTATGTTTGTGGCAAAAAAGGCTGGGAGGCATGAGTTGTACTTGAAGATTTTACTTGAGGATCTTGGTAGATATGACGAGGCACTGCAATATATATCTGGCCTCGAGGCAAATCAAGCAGGTCTTACTGTAAAAGAATATGGGAAAATTCTTGTGGAACATAGACCTGCTGAAACAGTTGAAATACTGTTAAGGCTCTGTACAGATGTTGGAGATCCTACGACGAGAAGAGGTTCGAACAGTATGCACTTGCTTATGTTACCATCCCCAATGGACTTTGTGAATATATTTGTGCACAGCCCACAATATCTGATGGAATTTCTGGAAAATTATATCAAAGCAGTGACAGACTCACCTGCGCAAACAGAAATTCATAACACCCTTTTGGAGCTCTATATTTCAAATGATTTGAGCTTCCCGTCTATCTCTCAAGAAAATGAATATGAGAATCACTATATCAAAGAAACAAAAGGTAAAGAAACTGCTAATGGCTATAGGCCAGGAGTAAAGGAAAAGGCTGATCTTGGAAAAGAAGATCCTAAAATAGCAAAGAATATTGTTGATAGGAGAAGGAAAGGGCTTGCATTACTCAAGTCTGCTTGGACATCTGAGATGGAAGATCCTTTGTATGATGTTGATCTTGCTCTCATTCTTTGTAATACTAATGCATTCAAAGATGGGTTGCTCTTTCTATATGAGAAACTAAAACTTTACAAAGAGGTTATTAGTTGTTACAAACAAGCACATGATCATCAAGGTTTAATTGCATGTTGTAAGAAGTTGGGGGACTCGTCTCAAGGAGGGGATCCTTCTCTGTGGGGGTGATCTATTGAAGTATTTTGGGGAGCTCGGGGAAGATTGCTCTAAAGAAGTTAAAGAGGTCTTGACCTACATTGAGAAGGATGATGTTGTGCCTCCCATCGTTGTGCTACAGACACTATCAAAAAACCCATGCTTGACACTCTCAGTCGTCAAAGATTACATTGCTCGCAAGCTTGAGCAAGAATCAAAGCTAATTGAAGATGATAGAAAATCTATTGATAAGTATCAGGTTAGTAACTTGTAAAGTCATTGCAGTATCTATTTCCCATTGCTATTTGTAGTCTTTTTTTAATAATATTTAGGAGTAGGCATTAGTATTGCTTGGTCCGTTGACAGATTGAAGATGAAAAAAGTAATACTTCAGATATAGTACAAAGCAGACTCAGTTTAAAATTTGTACCTGGGGAATTGGTGTTAAGCTGTTTGTTTTAACAAATTATACGAAGGTTGTTATGAGATGATACTATGATACTACTTCAGATATAGTTCTTTAAATTGTCCAACCACCCCGCCGCCCCCCCCCCCCCCCCCCGCCCCCCGCGCCTCCTGCGGGTACCCCTAAATCGTGAGGTAGGCTGGAGGTAGCAGAGCATCCAGCAGTCATTCTCAGTTTACTACGAGGTCCCTTTACGTGTGATGAACCTATGTATAGTGCTAGAATGAATGGACTAGATTGATGAAGGGGGTGAACCCCCAGGGTACATATAGGCACAGAGTGCCAACCCTAACCCTAATGGGCCTTGCCCTACATGGGCTGGCCTGGGCTGGAGGCCCACACACACATACTCCAACATCCCCCCGCAGTCACAACGGGGGCGTACACACGATGAGACTGGAGACGAACAAAGACGAAGCGATGACATCCCCCCGCAGTCGCAACCGTGTCGCGGACGTTGTGGCTGGAGCGAAGAAGTGTAGGATAGCCCTTTTTGCGCCGAAGTAGCCGAGGTCGAGGTCGTCGTGGTCGTAGCCGAGGTAGAAGTCGCCGAGTCGAGGTGGCAGCGAAGACGGTCGAAGACGTAGTCGCAACACCGAGCTGTCGTGGCCGCGGAACGGTGAGCCGAGCCATGCGGCGCCAGGCGATGGCAGCGCACCCGGATACCTCGGAGACCGCGCTCAGAGCAGGGGTGGCGGAGAAGTCAAGGTCCGCGCTCAGATCAGGGGTGGCGGAGGGGGAGAAGTGGGGTGGCGGCTTTCCTGCCCGCCCTCGTAGAAGTCACGCGCTCAGAGCAGGGGTGGCGGGGAGGGGGGCGTTGTCCCGCGGTAGACGGCGAAGGGCGTGGACTCCGGACGGAGAGCTTGCTTGACGACGACCGGCGGCGGGTGGCACAACCGCCTGGAAAGGCGGCGGCACCGGCGGTGAAGGCAGACCACGAGCGGCGCCGTTGCAGCCTGGAGGGCGCAGCAGCGGCCTCGTCCTCGGGGGTGTCGATGAAGACGACGAACGGTAGGGCGACACAATGCAAACGAACAGATACAGAGCAGAGCAGCAGCGGTGGTGGTGGTGGCGGCGAGGAGGCGGCTGAGCCGCGCCTGGCGGAGCCTCTGCGCTCGCGCCGGCGTCGACGCCGGCCCCCCAGAGCAGGGGAGGGCGGGATCCCGGCGCCGAGTAGCGGATCCGCGCCGGGCAGAGGCAGGGCGGGGAGGAGGCGGCGGATCCGCGCCGGCGGCGCGCCCTGGCCGCCCGCGCTGGCCCCCGCAGCCGCGGCCAGAGTGGCGGCGGCGCTGGGGGCGCGCAGAGCGGCGGCGGCGGGGAGGGGGCGGCGGATCCGCGCCGGCGGCGCGCCCTGGCCGCCCGCGCTGGCCCCCGCAGCCGCGGCCAGAGTGGCGGCGGCGCTGGAGGCGCGCAGAGCGGCAGCGGCGGGGAGGGGGCGGTCCTCTGCTGCTTGCTTCTCCTGCTGGGACTTCTTGACGCGACTACGGGCGCGGATCGAAGGGGATCGACGCCGAACCAAGGGCGCTGCCCCCGGCGGAGAGGTGGCTCTCCCAGGGGCGCGCTGGAGGCCGGGAAGAGGTGGCGGCTGGCCCTGACGGCTGGAGGGAGGGAGAAAGGGGAGAAGAAAACTAGGCTCTTGATACCGTGCTAGAATGAATGGACTAGATTGATGAAGGGGGTGAACCCCCAGGGTACATATAGGCACAGAGTGCCAACCCTAACCCTAATGGGCCTTGCCCTACATGGGCCGGCCTGGGCTGGAGGCCCACACACACATACTCCAACATATAGAGGCACCTGAACATATTTCTGCACTAACTGGGTTTTCCTTTGATAGGAAAAGGGTTTGTATTGGGGACATGTCTCCCAGTTCACTGAATTTTGACAGTTGTCTTTTGCATACCAGCCTATTGTGAATGTTATTTAAGATAGTGTTAGTTTTTTCACTTTTATTTAATCATGCATCATAACATGATTAGTTACTGTTCATTCTTTTTTTTAGGACATTGCCACTTTTTCTAATATGCTAATTACTCTCATGTCAAGAGCGGTTAGGTTAATATGGACAAATATTGTAGAACATAGCTTGTTTGGTGTAGCTTCCAGTTGATATGCTGCCCACTTAGGCTCGAACAAGGGTGCTAGGCTACTAGGAAGTTGTCTACCTAGAGGGTTTTGTAGTCCCCTCTCCCAAGACAAGCAGGGTAGTTCTCTCATTGTGGAGTATGGCATTGAAATAAGAATATCTGATTACATTTTGTTTCCATGGTAGCAATGAAATTCTTGAAGTTAACCATTATCTACACTAGAGTTTCACTTGAATTAATGCTCTATTGGTAATGCAAATCGATCATGTCTATAAAATCGACATTCCAATAACAAGCACACTCGCAAGTATATCTTTTTCTATTTCTTGTGTATAAAAGATTGCACATCATAACCTTTCTTAGATGTAGCATGATTTATGAGCAGATATTTGAAATTCTAGTAAGAATGAGTCTGTCAATTGAGACAAGGAACATGCTGTGAAACAATACCATTTTTTTTCAGGGGGAGACAGAGTCGATGAAAAGGGAGATAGAAGATCTCAAGACAAACGCGAAGGTTTTCCAACTGAGCAAGTGTAGTGCGTGCACTTTCACCCTTGATCTGCCTGCTGTCCATTTCATGTGCATGCACTCATTCCACCTTCGCTGCCTTGGTGACAATGAAAAAGAATGCCCAGAATGCGCACCTGAATATAGATCTGTTATGGAGGCAAAGCAGAAGCTAGAACAAAACGCTAGGGACCATGATCTCTTTTTCAGGCAATTGAGGGGTTCGAAGGACGGCTTTTCTGTCATTGCAGACTATTTTAGCAAGGGCATAGTGAGCAAGACAACTGTACCTCCTGAGAACGGACGATAGGGAAGGACCACCGGTACTCCGTTGCCTTGTACAGCATTTATATGGTGTTATTTCCCTTTCTTGTCAGTTGATGATATGTGAGTGTGTTTCTGCGTTCATCAATTATAGCAGGAAGTACAGATAGCAAGCTTCTTTCATCTACCGGGTTATGTTATCTGGCCTGTTTTTTTCCATGCCGTGAGGTTTTTTCCCCGACTTGGCATTGTAAATACTCATTTCCGGCAGTCCCTCTCTGAGCCCAAATGCTTTTGCTTAGACATTGCTGCAGTTTCCAGCATTGAGTTTTTGATGTTTGGCTCGCGCCCTTCTATATTTGAAAGCAGAAGTATTATATGGATCATGTTTTTGTTTGTCTCAGCAATATTGCATCTATCTGGTTTTGTATCATTTCGCCATTTCGTCATACTTTGTTGCTAACATTGATCCTACTGCTTGCGACATGCATTTCACAATCTACTGCTTAATCTTGGGGTTATAATCGTATTTCACTCTTCCTGGCTTTATTCCTGCCATGCTGAGTATGAACATTCCTGAGTTACTATTTGTAGTTGCAGCTTGATTGCCCCTGCTACAGAATACAGAGTAGCGCATGTGCTGGAAGTACGCCGGTCACAGGATCACGATTGGGTGTTCCCTTCGTCCGTAACGCGCTACAGAAAAATTCGTTTCTTGCATTGCATGATTCATCTGAACCCTGATCAAAGCTTCAACTACTGCTGGCCCCATTAGAACATGGAGATGTTCCACTGGAATAAAAGTAGATTATGTATTAGGGAAAAGAAAACACTATTGGATTGCAAGCAGGGGACAGGGGAGAATGGTAGAGATCTAGGATCATTTGCGGCTAGATGGTGGCAGTATGGGTATTCGTGTGCGCGCAGATGCAGCGGCCGTCACAGTTCACAAACTAATGCACACTTCTCCGGCTAACCTTGAAGATTGTAACAAAGAAGATTGCAAATTAGCAAATTGAATGTAGTTTAGAAGTCTCAAGATTACCATGAAGATTGTAACAAACCTGAATATATAGTTTAGTTGATTATGTTTCTTGTAACCTATATATACTCCAAGGATTTGAGTCTCACACTCAGCGCGAGTGATTAATTTTTTGCTATTTTTTAATGCTAACTGACATGCTTATCAATAACGAGATACATTTGATGGTTCGTCAATTTCAAGGTTGTGGACCTAGAGGGGGTTTTTTTTTTTTGAGATTTTCATATGGTAGAGTGTGTGCGCATGGATTTATAGAGATATAAGTGGACATGTGCTTAGTAAGTTTTTGTATGTGTACTATGTTTCATATAAGAAAACAATGTTGCCAATTAATCTCATGGTAGAGAAACACTATAAAAATAAGATCCAAACACATCTGATTTTTTTAATCTAGAATCCAGATACTATATCACTATCTAGAATTACTATAAGAATAAGATCCAAACAGAGACCAAGTATTAATATAGATTAATCAATGATTTGTATAGACGGGCAACAATTTTTTAGCATTTAGGGATTGGCGGAGATAGGTGGCTTCAAGGTTTATAATTTATGTTAGAACTTTAGAATTTTGTGGCTATTGAGTCTCAATGAAAGGATATGGAGCTAATCAACCCAGTGGCTATCGGTTGTCGGTGAGACAACACCATGTAGTAGGAGAGCATCGGATTGAAATGGTGTGAGAGTCCACAGGGTTGGAATGGTGTTGAGTGATAAAGCCTCATAGAAACCACAGGATCGGAGGTGGCGGCTGACAATGAGGCAGTGTGGTGTTCAAGAAGGATGCCAGAGAGCACAAAGGTCAGGTTATGTGGATATGGGCAATGATGGAGAAAGATGATGGGTGTGAGGAAGACGGAGGGTGGGCCTAGTGATGACATCAAGCCAAACAAGTTGGAGAATGAATGTGGCAGATTTTTTGGGATCATTGTGTGCTTCCAAAGGTCTACCACTCTTCATCTTCTTACAACTTTTTACCACTCTTAATAAAGTGATAGTTATCAACTAACCGTCTGTAAGTCATTTTTGTTTTGTATTAAGTTAAACTTTTGAACTTTAACTAAGTTGATAAAAAATATATTAACATGTATAATGTCTAAATGCATTGTCAAAACATATTTCACGGTATATCTAACGATTTTAGCTTGATGTTGTAGATGTTCATGCATTTTTCTATAAAGATACTAAATATAAACCATGCTAGTTGTATGAATAAGGAATCTTCAACTTGAAATAAGCATTACACTTTGCTTGATATTAAGTATGAACACACAAAATGGTTTTGCGATCAAGTATGCTTCTCCAAAACTCTATGGAAGCATTTCGATGACCATACGATGATAATTGTTATTTGTTGCGAAGGAGGGAGGAATTCCAATAAATTGATAGGACAATTACATGCTTATTTTTGTCCAAGTCTATGGACAATAAGAAATATGAATTAGAGTAAACCTAGAGTCTCCTAATGACATCCTTCACCTCCAATCCATTGTCACTGACAATTGCCTAGTTCCAATATGCTGGAGTTGAAGCAGCACTCTTAAATCACTCACAAAGATAGGCCCCAGACATTGGAAACATTGCATGATCCAATGCTATAGGAACTTCCGGGGATGTATCTGACACATTGAAAGGGCATCCATTGCCTTATCATTGAAGATGATCAAGGGACCATCAAACTGACAGTCATGCTAAAACTGAAGTCCGTATAACTTCCTGACCATCGTGAGATCGAAATCCAATGAGCCTGTGACGCAAAGATGCAAGAAGGGGAACACGGCCATCCCACCAATCACATCAACCCAAACTAATGTGAAGAATGCCGATCTGAATGCCTAGACAGGCCTTTGCATCGTAATTCTTCGCAAGAAACAAGATCTGGAAGAAAATTGATGAAAACTATGCCATCAAATAGCCCGTGAAACATTATTTATTCAATCTGAACACTAACTACAATCATTAGACTACGCGATAGAATATTCCCGCTTCTCACCATCGGTGAGGCTATCAAACGAGGAAGAGGAGGGGAGTATGGTGGTCACGCTAGAGAAGCCCTAGGCCTGTAGTCATAGGAGGCGGTGGCAAAAAGAGAGGTTGTAACACGGCAGTGACATGTTTTTTTTGAACCAGGGCGCAGTGTCTCCATTCCCACTCACTGAGCGAAGATACATAGGCACCGGGTTTCAAACCCGGGTGGCCGAGCTCACATCTGGAGCTTATGATCAAACGAGCTCTTGCTCGTTCCTTGGTGACATGTTTTCTTAACCAAAATATAAGACGTGGCAATTATTCTCTTAACAGTTTATTGAATTAGTATCAGTTGAAGTCAGACAAGTTTAACTTTAAACAATGCTAAAATAATTTGTAACTTGGAACAGTGGAGTTGCACTCATCGACTCATCAATACATGAGAGTGGCAAATCGATACATCTGCAGACAAATGTCAAATGGTCACATCTAAAATATTTGCTCTTGTTTAGTTCTCAAAATATTTCAGATTCCCGTCACATCGAATCTTTGACACATGCATGAAGCATTAAATATAGATAAAAAAATAAAACTAATTACACAGTTTAGTTGTAAATCACGAGACGAATCTTTTAAGCCTAATTAGGCCATGATTGGACAATAATTGTCAAATAACAACGAAAGTGCTACAGTAACGCTACAGTTACCTTTTGCAAAATATTTTGGGAACTAAACCGGCTTAAAGCATGTTTACACGTGCATAGGGGTAAAAAAAAAGTACCGAGGGCACAGGAACCGCAAACGGCACGGCGCATGTGCCGAGCCTGGCAGCCACCCCCATGGCCCATCTTCTTCCCGGGCCCCCAAGTCCGGGAGCGTACAGCGCAGCAGCCAGCAGGAGCCCGCCGCACGCCGCCGTCCTACTCCCCCTACTCGTGCTCCGCACCTCGCCCGCCTATCCCTCGTCTCCCCAGCCCCCTCACGGCGGCCGTAGCGTACGTCCATCCGTCCATGCTCCACCACCACCAGCCAGCCGTCCCGACAAGCTCCAATCATACGAGGCACCACCCTCGGCAAGGAGGGACAGCTCACGCGCGCTGCCCGGCCGGCCCTGGCCTCGACCTCGAGCAGATCGACACATACACGCACGCGTACACGATACACAGCAGTGCTACGCGGGGGGCGCACTGACACACGCCCGCCCCATCATCCCTGTCCCCCGTCCGTCCATCTCCATCTCCCCACCCCACTCGTGCGAGTTGCGATGCGATGCGCCTGAGCAGAAGCTCCAAAGCCCCATGATGGCAGCACCGGCCAGAGCCAGCAGCACTCGCAGCAGCTGATCGACCGAGCACGGACAGGGACGCCAGGCAGCTCATCAATGGGTACGCCACTCTGCTCTTCCATGCCAGCCAGCTCTTGGCTGCTGCTGCTTCTTCTTCTTCTGCCTTTTTTTTTTCCCTTTGGGCTTCCCCATGCTTTTTCTCTGCGACCTCGAGGCTCTTGCCCGCTGGTGCCGACGTTCGTTGGAGCAGTACTCACGTCGGTGTGCGTAGATTTATAACCCATCCATTGGTTTCTTGGGTCCTTGGAACTCTGTTCCTCGGTCTCTGCGAAAGCTGTTTCCTTCTCCTTTTCTTTAGGAGCAGGAGTATCTCTTTGCCATTTTCATTTTGCGAATTAAGCACATTTTAATCTTCGACAACCCCACTGCAAATTTCTCCTCCCACTCCTTTTTCGCGCATTTTCGAGACGATTATCGTTGGTTCGTTGCTCTGGTCTGTTCAAAGGCGAGACGGGGGGACGAATCTTGGTTCCCAAATCCCAATGGCGCTCTGTGCTTAATAAAGGTGCGTCTGTGTGTGTGATGGTCACATCCACCCTCTTTTGCTCGCCAGTTCTTGCTCCCCTCCCCTCCCCTGCTTCTTATTCCTTCTTTTAAAGCTGCATCGATTCCATCCTTTACCTCTTTTGCTTTCGCCTTGTTTCTCTTTCCCTTTTGATCGGTCTGATGTGACAGTCTTGTCATCATAGGCATCACCCCTTCTTGACCGCATCAGTCGACCGGTGACACTGAGCACTGACTGCAGTCGCATTGCTCTCTGCTGCTTCTTGGTTGGTGTTGGTGAGCAGGAGGAGGAGGAGGAGGCGAGAAGAATCTTGGCAGCTTGCAATGCCGAGGTGGGATTCGGAGGAAGGAGCTGCTGCTGACGAGGCTGCCGCGGCGGCGGCAGTGAGGCTGGCCAACAAGATCCGGAAGCGCCGCGCGGTGTCGTCGTCGGGGGGCTCGGACCCGGCGGCGGGGAGGCGGCTGCGGTCCAGGCGGCCCGCGGTGCTGCTGCCGCGGCGCCGGACCAGCGCGGGCGGGGACATGTCGGAATCGTCCCGGAGCCGGCATTGCCGTGGCGGCGGCAACCGCCTCGCCGACGGGACGCGGCCGTCCGCGTCCGCGAGGAGGCTCGTCGACGCGTTCTGGCAGAACATGGACAGCGGTCTGCTTGAAGGGGACGCGGCGGCGGCGCGCCGGAGCTTGGTTCTGTGGAGCGGCGCCTCCACGGAGGTAGGTGCTGTGACGTTCTGTTGTCCCAATTGGCGGCTCTGTTGCGTGGTCGATTAATTGGTGTTGTGATTTTTAGGTGTTCAAGAGATCAAGAAGTAAGAGCAAGATCTTGGAGGCTGATGGTAAGGGAAGTCGGCGCAACGGCCATGCTCGGTGGCTTTCAGCAGATATGATGAGCAACGGCAGCGCAATGGAGGTAAGGAAACCAGGAACTGCTATCTTGGATTAAGTCTTTTGTTTGTAGTTGTATTTGTTCCGTTGGAACAAATGTTGTTTTGTTTTCTGTTTTGAATATTCTGTTTGGTTAGTGCACTCGGTCATATTTGTGTCTGACAAAGCTTTTTACAGTTTACAAATCGAATTCTGTCCTATGTGGAGGCTTTCCTCCCGAAAATGGTTGCCAGAAACATTGTGAAAACTTCTGTGCACTATACTGTCCGTATTATGCTAGTGATTGGGACATGTGGTTGCTTTATGTTGAGCAGCAAACTAATGACTGGTTTAGCTGAGTATCGAAGTGAAATGAAGCAAATTTACTAATTTATTAACCAAAGAAAATGAAGGATCAACTGCCTGCATACTTAGGCTCAGAGTTGAGTGAGTTCTCTGGCTATGATTTTAAAAAAAAAGTCAAGTCCTCGAGCTTTTGATAGTGCATAGCGAGCTAATTAATTGTAAGAAAATAAAGCTCTAGCTTCAGAAGGGTGATACTTTGAACGCTTTATTCCAACGTAGTACACAAGATGGTTTCCATGAGTTTGATATGCTATTCCATGCCTCCAAAGCATTATTATGGCCACCTGAGAATAGTTATCTGGATAGTGGACTGCATAGGTGCTAACTGCTGAGTTCTGAAGCTACTTATAAATTTGAACAATGCCGGCCTACTTGTATGTAAAAAAGGAATATTTTACTTCTGAAAAGCGAAATCTTTTGGCCTCCTCCTTCAATGAAGTACACCTTTAAGTGCATTTTGTAAACAGGAAAGCTTAGCTAACTCCTAAAGCTATATAATTTCTTGATTCAGTCACTATTGAAGTGACTAGCTGCAATTTTGCGGTAATTTGACAAAACATATAAAGGGTAATTTGTCTGAATAGGCTGTCTTTATATAGTTTCCAAGCTACCCATGATACTAAATATAAACCTTGCTAGTTGTAAGAATAAGGAATCTTCAACTTGAAGCAAGCAATTAACTTTTTACACTTTGCTCGAGATTATAACACAAATTGGGTTGGCAAATTCTGATATTCACCAGAACTCAATGGAAGAATTTCTATGACCATCTGATAATTGTTATCTTTATAGTCCATTGCATCAATACTGATTGCTGAGTTCAGAAGCTACTTATAAATTTAGACAACGCCCACCTCCTAGCTGCATGTAAGAAGGAATGTATGGCTTCAAAAATGCGAAAACTTTTGATGCCTCATCCAATGCAAGACACCTTTAAGTGAAAGTTGATTCTGTAAGCATAAAAGCTGAGGAAATGTGAGGCCCATCTCCAAGGAAACAATTTGATATGCACATGCATCTTGTCCACTTCTGCAACTGGCTATGAGCTAGCTTGTACCAGCCTAGTTGTTTATTGTACTGATGAAGTGGCTCAATGTCTCAATGATACTTTCTTCATGTGTAGGTTGTTAGCGAAGATTAGCTATTGAGAAGTAGTTGCCTTTTAGGTATAGTGTAAACACATTAGCTAAGACTAAGAGTTAAACAATCTTGGAACCTTGAGAAGGCAAATTGGATGGTTGCAAGGTTAGTTGAAGCTAATATTAGATTAAAAAACATTTACTTGAGCTTTGAGGACCAGGACAACCTCAGATATCTTTGATTATGTGGCTTGCACGTGTTTCAGTTTTAGATTGTTTTCCTTGTTCCGGGGCAAGGGATTCAATTTCAGTCATGCTGCTTTTCTTTTGATGAAAGGGATATTAATATACTGTATCTGCGCTTAAATTGGCGTTTTTTCTTAACTACAAATACAACGAAAGACATAACACTGGTGTATTAATTTTACTGAATGTACAGGATCACTCTGTAAATCCACCAAGAGCAACTTTATCAGGCTTCAAAAATCTGACAAAGTTTGAGAAATAGCTCATGAGTCATGAGTGCTTGACAATGTGTCAATGTACATGCGTACTGGGTTATTTCATGCAGAAATTTTCAGTTATAGAATTGTCACCAATATTTTATAAAATAAATTGCTCCAGTAAGATTTATTTCTTACTTGCTGAACACTGTCTAATGATTGTGAATGGCAGTCACTAGTTGCTGCGTAAGGGATAAAATATTGCTGAACTGTCTAAAGCTTTGTTAATATATTTCAGGTTGGTACATTCTCTCAAGACGATGTTTCAAGATGTCCTGACAAAACAGTGAACCTACAGGATCTGCAGAACAGCTTGATTGCATCTAAGGAGCTGTTAAAAGTACTTGCCCACATATGGGGACCTGGAGAACTGAATCCATCAAGTGTATCACTCATTTCTGCTCTACGTTCAGAGCTTGATGTTGCCCGCTCTCATGTTAGAAAGCTAATCAAAGAACAGAAATCTGATTCCTATGAAATTGAGGGCTTAAAGAAGCAACTTACAGAAGAAATGGAATCGTGGAAGGTCAAACAAAAGGAGAAGGTTGCAAATGCTCTCCAATTTATAGTTTCAGAGCTAGACACTGAGAAGAAGTCAAGGAAAAGAGCAGAGAAGACAAACAAGAAGTTGAGCATTGCCTTAGCCAACACTGAAGCCTCACTGCAGGCAGTGATGAAAGAACTTGAAAGGGAAAGGAAATCTAAAGGAAGAGTTGAGAAGATCTGCAACGAGCTCATCAGAGGCATTGATGAGGACAAAGCTGAGGTGCAGGCACTGAAGAGAGAAACCGAGAAGGCACAAGAAGAGCTCCAGAAAGAGCATGAGATGCTTCAACTTGCAGATGAGTGGCGTGAACAAAGGGTTCAGATGAAGCTGTTAGAAGCACGGCTTCAATTTGAGGAGAAAAATGCAGCTGTTAATCAGCTGCGCGATGAACTCCAAGCTTATCTGGATACTAAGAAAGAGCAGGAACCATTGAATGATCCAATGCAACTGTCCCGTGCATCTGAAAATGGCGCCCTTCCAGCTGATGTAGTTCCTGACAGAAATGGTGGAAACTGCAGCGAAGATGATGCATCAGAAGGCAGTGATATACACTCGATTGAGCTGAACGTCGATGGCATCAACAGGACATACACCTGGAGCTACACTCCTTCCTCTAAAGGCAGGCAGAGGAGCGCATCAAGGCATGAATCATTTTCGGATAGAGGGATGGATGGCGTGAACTCGTGGCGTTTAGAGCAAAGCTTTCGGGACATGGATGAAGAACTAGAGGGAGACTGGGCAGAAGGATGTAGCAATGGAATTGTGACCTTGGATCATGATGAGGAGAGGTATCTGGCAATCAAGAATCTCAGAGAGCAGATGCTGGCCGGGTCAGGGTTCATCCTGTCACAAGGTAGAGAAAATGCTGAAAGAGAGTATTGTGGCTTGTAAGATAAAGTGGACATGAAGAAAATTTTAAGTAATGTGTCATATGGATCGCTGTTTGATGCTAAGATCCAACTGTTCACGAATATATATAGTGATGGTTCTCTGTGGATGACTTTTCCCTGGTAAATGTCTTTAGCTCTTGAAAGGTTAGGTTACAGGGCTGGTGTGTTCATGTTAAGTTCCATGATTCTGAGGTCTTGTATGTGTGTTATTGTCCATTTAAGTGACTGGAAATAGTCAATAACAAAAAGTGACCGGAAATACAAAACACAAAAGAAAAACGTCAATCTGACCTCCTTCAACTATTGTGTGAGTCTAATTTACCCTCTTTAATTAGAAAACCAGATTTTTACACTCCACCAATTCTTTAAACCATCCGATTTACCTCTTTAAGCGATTTTGGATGACGTGGCACCACGTCAATCGTCCTACATGGCGCCACGTCAGTCACGAGAGAAGTAAAACGGACTTTCGCAATAGTTCATGGAGGTCTATCAAACTTTAAAAGAATTATAGAAACAATTTCTGTAAAAGTTATTCAAATAATTTTCTAGAATAAATATGCATTTAAAAGTATTAAAATAAATTTTATATTAAGGGCTGTTTGGATCCTAAGGATTAAAACCAATGTTTAGAAAATGCTTCCAATTTCATCATAAGGTACAAAGCTTAAACCAGCATAAAAACTAGACACCGAAAGATAGAGCGTATAAAGTCAGGTGCAACACATTGCAAGACGGTCTCAAGCGCCGCTCGAATCCTCTAATGAATCAGACATACTGCCCTGTACTATCACGGAGAGATCAACATCGCGAATGATGGCCTCGGAAGGTTCTATGGCCTGTTGCTAAATTTGACTATACACCAAGGGATCCGTGTCATTGGGTTTCCCTCTGATGAAGCCGATGTTCAGGTCAGTGTAGACTGTCCCGACGGTCACCAACACCATGTGCGCTCTGGTGGACAAACCGTACTAGGAAATCTCCTCCAGGCACCTTGGGATCTCCCCAGCTGGGAAGGCTCTCCCGGCTGAGCATAGGCCGCCTGGCAGGCAGCATG
Source organism: Saccharum hybrid cultivar R570 (assembly GCA_038087645.1). NCBI lineage: Eukaryota > Viridiplantae > Streptophyta > Magnoliopsida > Poales > Poaceae > Saccharum > Saccharum hybrid cultivar. The sequence continues at coordinate 12,111,244 of JAQSUU010000520.1, forward strand.
GCCAGCCGCGACTACGCTCCTGAGCTCGTCCTCAAGGGATGACACCGGTGACATGTACTTCGCCTCCATGGCCAAAAGGGTCCCTGCGTGAAGCCGTTCAGCTTCAGCAGCCACAACCTCTAGGTTCGCGTACTCAGACTTACACTCAGCTAGCTCGTCCTTAAGGCGTCTCACCTTAGCCGACTCTGCTGTGAACAAAGTGTATCAGTCCAAAATCCGCATACAATCGTAACACGATTCATTGCCGAAAACAAGACATACCTTGGATCTGCTTCCGAAGTTTCTCTGTCTCTTCTTGAGCAAGCGCCCGCTTCTGCCTCTCCCTCCAATACGCAGAGCCTGAGGTGTGGAAAGCGGCCTCCTCTCGGGATAGCCCGACGATAGCCTTGGCGGCAGCTGAAAAGGAAATAAAGGTTTTACAGGCCTTACCAAACATTAAGGAGAAATGTCTTGGTAGAAACCCTACCTTGGGTATTGTCCTGATGGTGCTTTAGGGCCGCCACCTCTCTCTCCAGCTCGGCTATCCGTGCCTTTGCTTCATCGCCCGGCTGAGAGAAGCTCTCCTGGATGAACATGGACTTGGCCGAAGAATTCTTCTGAAGATACTACAAGAACAAGATGGCATAAGTCTTAGCTTCATTCAGAATGAATCAACCAAAGACTCAGGGGCTAGACCCATCGGGTCCACTGTGTGGCCTCGAGTACAAACCAAGGTCACCCGACGCTCGAGGGCTAGGACACCCGATGTGAATCATACCTCGAAGGTAGCACTAAGGGAATCTCCAACCGAGATGCTCTTGGTCTTCACGGCGTCAGCCAAGGCTCGCAGCATAGCAGACAAACTGTCTGCGTGTTTCTCCATCCTGTCCAGCTCTCCAAAGCTTGAGATGAGGCGACACTGCTCCTCGACATCGTCAAACAAGCTCTCACCTTTAGCGTCGAAAGCTTGCAGTGACATACCTCCCCTTGCTCGTTCGGTTTGAAACCCGAGAGGGACTAGGTGGACGTCATCCACCTGCGGAGGAGAGTCAACTCGCAATAGCACCCTTTCAAGGCCATCCTTCAGAATAACTCACAGGGACAACCCCGACGAGTCAAGCCCGCGAACTGGCTCAATAACAGGCTCTTTCCCTCGGGCACCCACACTAGGAACCCTAGCAGGTTCATCCTGCATAGGCACCGCCTAGATCACCGGAGAAGCATCTCCCGAGCATCCTTCAAGGGTGGCGCGTCTGTGTCGAAACCAGCCATGAAGTCATTAAGGGTATCAGCGACCCAAATCTTCTCTAAAATACTCAAATCCTCACTCTCGTTCGGGCAAACTCCTGGAGCCATGATCTCACTAGCGCTGTCTAGCACGATCGCTTCAAGCAACCTCTCGGTTGACAGGGCCTTCTACCGAGAACTGTGCCTAAAAAGCAAGCATCATGAACCCATCACCTGACAAAATCGTGAGATAAAGGGATTGAACTTACATGTCCTCATCACTGGGAACATCCAGCAGCGCGAGCTTCTTCAACCGCCTGCGCAAGGTTGGACGTTCTAGAAATGAAATCACTAATATCTTGGGCTTACCCAAGGCATGAGGCTAGTTGCAAAGTTTCGAAACACAAGCAGGCCTACAACGAACGGTCCTTAACTAACAAGGCGGAAACACTACATTGAGACTCCTTTCCCAATGCAAGTTAGTAGTGGCCAAACCACCCGCCCGATCTTCAAGTTCATTCTTATATTTCATTATTTATCAAGTATGCCATCATGGCCATATAAGCATTTCATTTAAAAGCCTAACTCATTAAGCATAGCGAAGCATACTACACATTTTTCAATAAAACAGGTACCAAGGGTGATATCGCAATAATCAAGGATGATAATGCAGTAATTAGGTTATCATTCAACTCCTAATTACTTAATGCAGTAAACCATAGTATAAATGATAAAGATTTATAAAAGTCAAGGAAGAGTTTAAATGCACCGGGGCTTGCCTTGCTCAGACGAGACGACTGGTTTAGGCTCAACAACACCGACGTCCAGTCCAAAACCCACTGAAGACAACTCTTCTCTGGAAGCTTGCTCGACAACGCTTACTTCCTCGAAAGCGGGAACTACAAGAGAATATGACATGCTTCAACATGATGTGATGATAAACATGATGCTTGATGATGATATGCCATGATTAATAATTTGAGTACAACTTTCCTTCGCGGTATAGTTGCAAAACAACAGAACTCACTAACTAACAATAAATCGTTAAGCAACATTATTATTTCTTAAGAACATATTAATCATGAGCTCAACCAAGTAATTAAGGTGCCAAAGATCATTAAGGGTTAATGACCCAAGGTCATCACTCAATCAAAAAGGGCACACAACACTTAAAGTTATTGATAATGTAACATCCAGTCCCAGCATACACGGCTCAGGCCCACTCTACCGAGGAGTGGTCCCACCTGCATAGCAACCCGCTTGAGCTTTCGTCCTCGCTTCGCTTAAAACAGTTAACCAAAGGTTACTACGCGTCCCTGGCCCTGGTATTTAAGCTGGTCAGTCTGCCTTAGGATTCACGGTATGGTACTAAACGTCTGGTCGCACAGTGGTTTGTGATGCTACAGTAATCGGTGCACAATACCTAAGCTGCATTATGCCGAATTCGGTCCATCCCAATCTGGTGACCAGTACAGAGATGCTACAATATTTCCAGCTACAGTGACGGACCGCTATAGTACCCTCGGAGGCTGGATGTACAGTAACTCCTAGCTACAGTGACCGCCCCGCTACAGTATCAACCCATTCCGTGAATTTTAGCCCACTTGGCGCATTTGGGGCTGTTACAAATACCTTATCTCCAGGAGTGAAGTTCTTCGTCTTGATCCTCTTGTCATGCCATATTTTGGTCCTCTCCTTGTACATCTTGGCGTTGTGATAAGATTTTTCACGCCATTCGTCAAGTTCTGAGAGTTGCATTTGTCGCTTGACTCTAGCTGCTTCAAGATCCATATTCCATCTCTTAATTGCCCAGTGAGCTTTGAATTCTAGCTTGACAGGCAAGTGACATGTCTTCCTGTAGACGAGTTGATATGGAGACATCCCCAATGGTGTTTTGTAAGCCGTTCGATAGGCCACAATGCATCGGGTAGCTTGTCCTTCCACTTCGTTCCCATCTCGTTGACTGTCTTTTGTAGAATATTCTTGATATGTTTGTTCGATGTTTCTGCTTGGCCACTTGTATGAGGGTGATAAGGAGTAGCGATATTGTGACGGATCCCATGTTTCAACAGGTACTTGCGAAAGCTCCTATCAATGAAGTGAGTGCCTCCATCACTAATCACCATCCTTGGAACTTCAAAGCTTGGGAATATTATTTCTTCAAACATCTTCTTGGAGTTCTTTGAATCAGAGTTTCTGCAAAGCATAGCTTCGACCCATTTGAAAACATAATAGACTACCACTAGGATAAACTCATGATTCCTGGATTTTGGAAACGGTCCCATGTAATCAATTCCCCAATAGTCAAAGAGCTCAATCTGGAGATTGTTAGTCAGTGGCATGGCATCTCTAGAATTGATGTTGCCATGTTTCTGACATGCTCTGCATCTCCGGACGAATTCCTTGGTGTCTTCATACATGGTTGGCTAGAAAAATTTGTTGTGCCAGATCTTCGAATGTGTACGGAATGCTCCATAATGTCCTCCATAGGGTGATGAATGACATCTTTCAATGATTTTGATTCCTTCTTCAGTTGGTACACATCTTCTGAGTAGCCCATCTAAACAAATTCTGAAGAGGTATGGATCATCCCAAAGGTGAACACGACTCTCATAGATGAGCTTCCTCTTGTCCCCTCCTGGTGGTACATACCCTATAACTATAAAATTGACAATATCTGCATACCAGGGGTCAGACCTAGAGACTAGATAAAGCATATCATCCCTGAGTGAGTCATTATAGTAAAATCCTGTGAATTTTCAATCTGCATTCTTGACAAGTGATCAGCAACAAAATTTTCTACTCTATTTTTATCTTTTATTTCTAAATCAAATTCTTGGAGTAATAAAATCCATCGTATCAAGCGAGGTTTAGCATCTTTCTTAGTGAGCAGGTATTTAAAAGCAGCATGATCAGTGTAAACAATCACCTTAGCTCCTACTAAGTAAGATCTAAATTTATCAATAGCAAAAAAACAGCCAGGAGCTCTTTTTCAATTGTTGCATAATTAAGTTGTGGTCTTGATAGAGTTTTGCTAGCATAAGCAATTGCATGATGTTTCTTATCCTTACTTTGCCCTAGCACAACACCTACTACATAATCACTTACATCACACATGATCTCAAAAGGCAAAGACCAATCAGGGGGTTGAATGATCGGTGCAGAAGTGAGTGCTTTTTTCAAAGTTTCAAAAGCTTTAAGACAAGCATCATCAAATTCAAAGGGACCATCATTAGCCAACAGATTAGTAAGCGGTCTAGCAATATGTGAGAAATATTTTATAAACCAATGATAAAAACTAGCATGGCCAAGAAAACTTCGTATCCCTTTTATGTTCACAAGTGGAGGTAGTTGTTCAATTACTTCAATTTTAGCTCTGTCCACCTCAATTCCACGTTTAGAAATTAAATGCCCAAGCACTATGCCCTCTCTAACCATGAAATGACATTTTTTTTCCAATTAAGGACTAAGTGCTTTTCTTCACATCTCTGTAGAACTTTGTCTAAATTTTCAAGATAATCATCGAAAGTTTTTTCCATAGACAGAAAAATCGTCCATGAAAACTTCCATGATTTTCATATCAGAAAATATAGACATCATACATCTTTGAAATGAAGCAGGGGCATTACATAATCCAAAAGATATTCTGCGATAAGCATATGTTCCATATGGACATGTAAAAGTGGTTTTATTTTGATAATTCAGATGAATTGGAATCTGATGATATCCAGAATATCTATCAAGAAAACAAAAGGAGTGATTCGCCAGCCGCTCTAACATCTCATCAATGAAAGGCAGCGGAAAGTGATCTTTCTTTGTTGCCTTGTTAAGTTTTCTGTAATCAATACACATTCGCCATCTAGTGACGGTTCTTTGTGGATTTAATTCATTCTTTTCATTCCTAACAATGGTCATGCCTCCCTTCTTAGGCACAACTTGCACAGGGCTTACCCACTCACTGTGTGGCACAAGATAAATAATCCTAGCGTGAAACAGTTTCAAAACCTCTTTCTTAACCACTTCTCTCATCGCATTATTGAGCCTACGTTAGGGTTCTCTAGAAGGTAAAACATCAGGATCTGTAGGAATGCGATGGGTGCAAAGAGCAGGGTTAATTCCTTTGAGATCTTAGAGTAAATAGCCAAAAGCTGACCTATGTTTCTCTAAGACAGTGATCAAGCGGAATTTTTCTTCTTGAGAAAGTTTATCGCTTATGATCACGGAAGTGTTTGGATCATTGTTAAGAAAAACATAATGAAGACCAGAAGGTAGAGGTTTCAACTCAATGGAAGGTTTAGGAGATTCTTCAAAAGGATATAAAGGTTGTGGAGGTTGGTCATCCTCTTCCTCTATGAAAAACTGGGCATCATTTTCTAAGTTGGGTTCTATGAAAGATTCAAAAGATGCTGCCTTGACCTCATCCATTGGGTTTGGCTCTAGACAGGATTCACTCTTAGTATTTAGAGAATGAGAGATGGATATCAAGAGAGAAAGATTCTTCCCAAGTCAAATATTTAATTTTCCTGTCTGTCCTTCATGAATAAGCCTTTCAATTGGTTGGCCTATCAACATGTCGAACTCAATGACGTCAAAGATATAAAAACTTAAATTCACCAGAGTTTCGTTTACTAGGATAGGTAGGACATATAAAATTCCTAGACTAGGAAGGATATGTCCTGAAGGGCTTTTCAGAAATTTCGTTGTTGGGGTTAATGGCATGTATTCTAATAAATCATGAGCAAAAAATGCAGACATGATATTAAGACCCACAACTAGATTGTAAAGGGCATCAAAAGGGTCTTCATAAATTTGGCAACAAATGGAAGTAGAGGGTGAATCTAAATGAATCACATCAGAGGAGGATTCTGACTCTTCTAACCATTCGTGGCTTATCAATGAGCCTAACTTTTTCGTAGCCTGATGGTAGAAAGCTTTATCAGTCATATCTAAGGGTTTTTCTAAAAATTTTGAATTCTAAGGATTTCTTACCGTATGATATTTTGAGGTATCACCAAACTCGGTGAAATATTCATCCTCAAAATTAAAGATCTCTGAAACTGGAGTTTCCTCCTCATCAGGATTTGAGATAGCTGAAGTTGATGGATTGGGTAGAATTTCTAGTTCAACTATCTAGGATTCTTTCTCTTCTAAGAACTCTATGAGCTCAGCTTCAGGTGTGGATTGAGCAATTTTGAGTAGTAGCTCTCTTGCCGCGGGGTAGATGTGTGCAGAAAAGATTCATTAGAGGCTGAGTTAAGAAAAGAAGAAGTTTTTCTATCCAGACCTATATAAAAATGTTGAAGAAGCATAGGGTCTGGGATGCTTAGGGATGGACCTGAACAGACAAGATTGTCAAAACGTTCGTAGGCAGCAACTAGATATTCATTATCTTTTTGGGTAAAAGATAGGATCCCTAAGCACAGGAAGGCAATTTTGGAAATAGGAAAAAAGTCTAGGCAAAAGCTAGAACAAAGGACTTCCCAACTCCCTTCCTTACTCGGTGCGGTTCTACTATACCAGATCTTAGCTTTTCCTTCCAAAGAGAAAAAAAAGCTTCCATCTTATGGTTTTGTCAGACATGCCTTTAATATGGAGACATGCACAGGTCTGTTCGAACTCGTTAAGGTGAGTATAAGGATTCTCATCTTCCTTGCCTGAAAAGGATTGGTTTTGGACCATCTCTATTAAGCATGGACGTAGCTCATAGCCATCAGAAAGGATAGGCTTAGCTGAATGTAGTGGCTTTGAACCTATGGTTTTGGGAAAATAGCAAAATTGGATAGGGGTGGAATCTATTGAATCTTGGGGAGACTATGAGAAATCCATGAGGAAAATAAAAGAAAAGATAAAAGTATAATACAAGATTAAGCTAGACTCAAGATCAGCTAGCAACTGATCCTCGGCAACGGCGCAAGAAATGCTTTTTGATATTTATTAATGCACACTAAGTTTATCCGCAAGCGCACAGATAGAATACTGATGTAGCACTTCACTGGGATGACCCAGCTTTAATATCAAACCCAAAGGATCAGATGGAGGGATCTTGATCTTGGCTTAATCCCTGAGCACAATCAAGGATGAGACGCTAGAAGGTTGAGGGAGAAAAACTAGGGTTGTCTAGTTCTACTTTTAGGGAGTTTTGCAATTACTGGTCCGTTGGGGGATTACTATGGAAGACCGCAAACAGAGTACGAATCTACCACGCAACCAAAATTTCCTGCTAGGCCTATAGACGGGAGGTGGACTATAGAAGACTCAACAAGGCTATCACCCTCGCGATCTACCACTGATCTGGAATATAGGGTGCATTTACAAGTAACCCGAGCCTAAGCACTATGCTTACACTACAAATTATACTCTAGCCTAATGCATTAGATTAAAGCGCTCAAAAAGAGACTTGTAAACCAGAAGAACAATAAGAAAAATAAAACTCACTGACTAATAGAAGTTGATGATCGAAGAAATCTCTGATCCAAGCTCCTTGAGAACTTGAATCCATAGGTACAAGCCGTAGAAGGAGCACCGACAGGCCCGGGGCTTCCTCTAGATCTTCTACCTCTCTCTCTCTTCTAGTTCTAGTTCTAAGACTAGATCTAAACCTAACTAGAGGTGTACTAGTCTTCTTCTTGATTGCTAGGCTCTAGAGAGGTGATCCATTCAAGGGACCCCTCTCCTGAACTTGACTAGAGATAATGAATTGAAGTATCAAGGCATGTCTCAGGGGGGGTTTGCCTCTGCTTATATACCCCGGTGGGATGAACCACAGCCCTTGGATCAAACCGACTTGAAACAATGGTCAAGATGCGTCGTAGAGGTCGGTTGGAGGCCATCACACAAAGATGAATGACAAGTGGGACCCACCTAGGCCGGCCGGCCCCACATGATAGGCCGGTCAGCCTAGCTCAGAGCCAGGTGGCCTTCTCCTTTGCTCTGGTGTCCTCTGGTGTCCTCTAGAACCTTCCCGTCAATTCTTGCAAAATTCCAACGTGATTTGATTTGGTTCCTTGACTCCTACTCTTCCTTGACTGTTTCCAATTTAATCCCTAGAAAATCAATTCACCAAAGCTGTGAAAATTGTAATGTTAGTCCATAAAACTCTTGCTTGGTGATGGTTCCGGCGTCTTCTAGAGTGTTCCAAAGCGTATTCATCGAGGACTCTGTCGTCGGGACTCCAATTATAGTGAATGATATATCCGTTTCAATCGTCTCGACAAGCTCTTTGCAATGGTGTGCTCTAATTCATCATTTGAGATGCTTTTATATGTAGAAATATCTAATGTCTGCAAAACAAGTGAGATCACCAAAACTCGTGGAACTCGTTAGATTTAAACAAAATGACAGGGCACTTTGGTTCATTTTAGTTGTTGCTGGACATTAGTTGATCGTTTACAATAGGAGTTAATTACCGTCAATAATGGGCTCTCCTGGTGGACTGACGGCATCGAGAGAGTCGCACATCGGGGACGCACGTTCCCTCAGGGACTCGATCCATCTTTGAAAGAAGGCTGCCAAGCAAGCCTGACCAGTAACCCCTCTCCTCTAGTGGTAATCCTACCGGTCACTCTCGAGTTCGTCCACTTCCTCCTGCTTGGACTCAGGAACTTCTTCCTCCTCTACTGCTGGTAGAGAAGGTGGGAGCTTGTGGGAAAAAGCCAGGGTCGAACAATCATAAACATAAAACCACTTCGCCTAATTCAGGACGTTGGAAGGAAGATCAATGGGAAATAATGGAGATTTGTCAACCGCCTTGATCAAAAGGCTGTTGGTGACCTTTCAGTCAGATTGAGGAAGAATGTCGAAGCAATGATAGAACAACACCCAGTGGGGTTCGATCCCTACGAAGTCTTCACAATAGGAAATGAACATCGCCAAAAGCATGATCTCGTTCAGGGTTAGGTGATGTAACTATGCATCGTGGTATTGGAGGAGATCTCGGATGAACCAGTGGATGGGCACCCCAAATCTGCGATGAAAGAAGTCGAGAAGACTACAATCTCATCGGAATCAGGGGCGGGTACATCCTGGCCAAGGGCACAGGTAACCCGAAAGCTCCCTTGGTGCCAGGAATCCCCCATCCACAAGATTCTTGATGTCCTCCTCCGTCGCCATTGACACCTCCCACGGAGAACTGGGGATGGGACTCTGTCCCCCTTGCTCTTCGAGCTCATATCTTCTTCACTTACAAAACTAATGGTTTTGGTTTTCTTGGCCAGGGTCTTTCTCGGCGCCATGACTGTGACTACCGGGAGCAGGATCTAGATGTGACGACGTCTGCTAGGTCAAGGTAAGCAGAGGAGTGAGCACTACTGCTTTTGTCGGTGGTGGCAAAGGGATGGACCGTCTCCACCCTCGGCTAACCTATAAGGGCGGCTAATACTAGTCAAAAAACCCTTATGTACCCTGGGCTTGAGACCCAAAATTGCTGGTGAAACCAGGTGGAGCAACATTAGGGCCCCACCAAAGCCCGACGTAGCCCACCAAAGCGGCAGGTGCAGTCGGTGATTTTGGCTCGGAATCATGAAAGCCAAACCCTACCATTTCTAGAGTGAGGGGGATGTTCAGGGGGTCGCCAGCCGATCCTAAAACCTCTAGCCTCGAGGCTATGTAAATCCTTCAAATGTTCGGACAGGCTCCAAGTACCTTATTTCAGCAGATAGGAAACCGAAAAACTGGTCAGCTCGTGGCTGCAACCAAAGTACGAGCTCCTGAAATCTAGAAAAAGAGTTCATGACGTGCCCAACTGGTCAGGTTTTGTCCTGCCACTTCTGGATAGTGGACATTCACCTGTTCTACCCGTTATTAACTCAATAGAATAGCATACACCACAGCCCCAGAGGTTTACTGGCTTTCGGAGCCATGAACGACCGCACTTGGTTGGAGTAAACTTTCAGATCAAGTCACCTTGCATAACCTATAGTTACACTAACTACCCATCGGGTCGAGAAGGAGGCTCGTAAAAATGCAAGGTCGGATTTGACTGAACGAAAAATCTTCAAACCACCTGATCTGATCGAGACATAGGTAGTAGTGTTCAAAATCAACAAAAGTCATTATTTTTTTATTAAACCCTGTTACATTTTTTACATCACCTGGTTTTACAATAACCAAAATCTATCATAAACTGCTACAGTTATGATAAACCTTCTAAGTATAGGTTCGACTTCGCCACTCAAGCGATGGAATCTCATGAAGCATAAAAGTTAGATGAAGACGCACCGCAACCCTCAACCTGCCTTCGACCTTCATGAGTACAAACGACGCTTGGAAGACGCTTCCAGGAGTCCCACCTCGTGGAGCTTCCTCTAACATCTAAGAGGAGGAGGAGCCCCATGAGGAGGGCGGCCCGCGCCATCTTCTACGATGTCAGGGAGGAGCGAACGACGTTGACTCGGCGGTGTCAAGCCTTTGAATTGATACATGAGAGCACCCAGGTTGAGATCTATGGGGAAAAGGGTTTCTTGGCAACAACAAGCTGCCTTTTGCCCTCTAGGATTCCCTACAGATACTCTGACCTGGGGAGCTCCCGAGTGTCAGCCACCGGTGAGCCCAGCTGCCATGTCCTCGGTGACCCAGGGCACCAATGGTATTATTCCTCTCCATCTTCACAGAACTTCCTCTAACACCCAAGGAGAACGGCCGCTGCCAGGCTGCTATGGAACTTGATCTTGAAAGCCTTCTCCCAGCGTCGGCGCGACCGCCAGAAACTACCATGAACCATGGCGCACAACTAGAATCTCCACTCTCACACCCTGTCTAAGGCTAAGGGATTTGGGGAAGAAAGGAGGGGTGAGCCTCACTAGCCTCCCTACCCCCTGCTTAAATAAGCACCCTAAAGATGGTGGTAGGGGAGTGGGTGGTTAGCATTGAAAACTCACTCAGGCATCGAGAGGGTTCCATAAAGTAAAAGCGTGGGAAACTGAATGGTTCGAGTTCCTAGGCACCACTATCCTTATCTTTTACAGGATTCAATGATGTGCATGTGATGCATTCAAACGGGTGGGAGACTCCCACCCGAAGGAATCCTGAAACTCGAGAAGGCATTACTGCCCATCAGTGCAACCCGCACAGTCATCCTGATACTCGGGGACTTCTGATTGTATTCAAGCGTCTCGACACCCAAGAAGTGCTCATCAGGACCTACGGTACCTGAATGTTACAGGGACTTATAGCACCCAAAGGATGGTACAGTTCTATGAGCCCGTCATTAAATCCTACGGGGGCTACTGTCAGAGATATGGGTCCAGGGTACCCTCACCGACCGTATATCTGGCCCATCAATAGAAGGACAACCGAGGAGAAAGCCTGCAAGGACTAGGCGCAACAACCAACTTGGAGATCACAACGTATCAAGGATATCTGTCGCCATCGCAGCTATGGTAGGATAGAATTGATTTGTTGTAACAAACTCGAAATCCAATCTATAGCGCCAATCGCCCTCGTTGTAACCCTACCCCTCTGCCTATATAAAGAGGGGTAAGGACTCCACGATCATCAAGTCCACGACAACACCATCGCCTCATTCTAGTCTACCTTGTAGCTAGGAGCAATAGCCCCTATAACCGAGCATACAAATACAAGAAAAAGTAGCAACTGGACGTACGACTTTTACTCACTTCCTGGGGGCCCGAACCAGTATAAATCTATGTGTCTCATGTTCGACCATCTGGATCCATCTATGCGATCATGTTGCTAGGCATTGCCAGAGCTAAACAATCTGACACCCTGTCCGATGCCAGGCACCACCCTGTCCGGTGCCCTCGCAGAAAAGGAATACTTTGCTCCAATGACTCTATTTGGCTTGGGGGCTATAAATAGAGGTGGAGCTCGGCCTTGGGCTGGTTGCTAAACACCCTTAAGCTTTGGTGGCTTTGTGTAGGTGTGCTTGGGAGCCCTCTAACTCATATACACTGGATAGTGATGCAAGTGGCAACTTGGTGGATCCAAAGTTGTATCACTCTATGATTGGAAGCCTACTCTATATGACCGCGTTAAGGCCGGATGTCATGTTTAGTATGTGCATGTGTGCAAGATTCCAAGCCTCACCAAGAGAAAGTCACTTGAAGGCTACAAAGAGAATATTGAGGTACTTGAAGCATACACAAAATGTTGGTTTGTGGTATCCCAAAGGAGCAAAGCTTGAGCTTGTTGGATATTCGGACTCCGACTATGCAGGATGCAAGATTGAAAGGAAAAGCACTTCAGGCACTTGTTAATTATTGGGAAGTTAACTTGTTTCATGGTCATCAAAGAAGTAAAATAGTGTTGCATTATCAACCGCCGAAGCTGAATACATATCCACCGGTAGTTGTTGTGCACAAATTCTTTGGATGAAGGCCACCTGAATGACTTTGGAATCAAGTTCAACAAAGTACCATGCTATGTGACAATGAGAGTGCATCAATCTAACCAACAATCCAATCTAACCAACAATCCAGTTCAATGTGCAAGAACAAAGCACATTGATGTCTGCCACCATTTCATTAGAGATCATCAACAAAAAGGGGATATTTGCATTGAGAGTGTGGGCACCGAAGATCAACTTGTCGACATATTCACTAGGCCACTAGATGAGAAGAGATTTTGCAAGCTAAGGAATGAGTTGAACATATTAGATTTCTCAAATATGTGTTGATGCACCCCCCACTTATATGACATGCCTCTCCTTCGAGCAATCCAAGGTAAAAGTTGATTGACATGCATACATTCTTTGCTAAGGACATGTCTAGTGCATCTAGTCATTCCTCACATTCAATAGGCTCATTTATGAAAATCAAATAAATTTGATGCTTGTATGGTACCACTATTGCTTCTATGCTTAACTTGATCTAGTGGTAGCATATGACATGTTTGTGGGCTTGTGAACCTAGTGTTTGATCTAGAAAATGAGATATAAGTGTTTAACTCAACATGGTAAAGATAACCCTTGAAATGAGGTGTGAAGAAGCTTGTCCTTGGATCAAACCGAGTTAAATATCTTTGGCAAGTGTTCTAGATTAGATCAAATTTGGGAAAATGATCCTCATCCCATTGATTGACATTGATAATCTTAACCTATCTAAAATTGAATCTTTGTGGTCATTGATGACAAAGGGGGAGAACTTTGACATAAGGGGAGAAATATGAAAGTAAGGAGATCAATTAAAATTTGAGCACACAAGTAGGGGAGCAAGCTCATAAACTTGTATGTGCATTACATATGTATGCTTGCATGGCACAAGTTTTAAAATTAAAATTCCATGGTTGTGTGGTGTATGCTAGTTGTAAGATTGATCGATGAAATGAAAAACTAGCATGCATAGGATGATAGTTAGATATACCTTGCTTACTTTCAAAGTTTTACGAGTGGTTCTAGAGCCTTGCTTAAAATGTTAATCTCACGAGGTATCTAGTTCTTTGTCTTTGCAAGTGCTATCTAACTAACAATGGTGCTAAGAATGGTATTATTGGTGCACTCCCATTGGTATCACGCTTTAAAGGTCCACCTCTTATACCTTAGCATCATTTGGTAGATATTGCCCTCCCACATTTCTAATCTATATATATGTGCAAGCTTCAATCCAAACTCTTAGCACATATGTAGGGGAGCTAATGCTACCAATTCGGGTTCATGAAACTTGTCCATATCCTTTACATATGGTAAAAAGCTTGGGCAAGCAACGTGGATTCAAAATTGATTTTAATTCATATCTTTGTGAAAGGGTTGTCTCCAATTACAAAAAGGGGGAAATTGAAAGCTCTACTCTGCCATCTCGACCCTCCATCCGTTCTATTCCGTTCTATACATGGGGGGGGGGTTCCGTGCATGGGGGGCGGGCGGGGTTCCGTAAGGGACCAGCGTCTGGACGCACTCGCGCGTCGGATGTCCAGGCGCTAGAATCACCGAAAAAGAAAAGAAAGAAAATGGGCCACCGCGCATGCCCACATTCAAGCTAGCAGCGTGTGCAAACGTGGGACAGGTTACCGTAGCTGCATTGTTGCAACCATTCTACCGAAAAAGCAACCAACGACATATACGATGAGCTTGACGCGGGCAGCGGGCAAAGTTTGCTACGGGCATCCTCTATAATAATATAAATTAGATAGATGCCGTCATACTGGTGATGACTTCATGACACCCAATGGATCATCGAGTGAAGCAAACTTTGTGAAGTGTGTGAGAGCCATCCAAGTCTAGCTGCCAATTGTCAAAGTGTGCTTTGTGTGTATTCAGTGTTTTTGGATTAATTTTCATCGAGGTGTTGTTGAAGACTTGTTACTATTGGGATTTGTCAGCACCTAGATGCCTATGGAGGACTGGGTAACCCTCCTAGTGTAGTTTCTTGTTGGGAGGCTTCTATTAGTGCACATGGCTCGAAATCCGCTATTCTAAGAGACTTGTGATTTCGTGACTTAAAAGGAGCTAAACCGAGTCTTTGTGACTCTTTGGTGTGCACTAGGGGTTGTGACAACAAACTGATACCGCGGAAAAAAAATTCCATTTTCTCTTTGCCTATTTTACGTTCTTACATTTCTTTTACATGAGGACCCTACTTATAGTGTGAACCTTGCTAAGGACATGATAATGATGATGGCCCTAAAGATTTTCTAGTGTCATATTTTTTAGTGTTAGGTTCATAAGTGCAAACGGGCGAAATAGATTTACATTGGCTAAGTTTGTTGTTGCTTTAATTTCTAAAGCCTAATTTAAGCCCCCCTTTAGGCCATTCGGCCCTTTCAGCTTCAATTTTTATTCTGAAGAGAACATAACTTACAATATACTTGTTGATTTATTTGTTTGACATAATCACTGAGAGTTCTTCATGATGAAGTGACATCGAGAAACTGATACATGTGCTTTGATTCTACCAAGGATTTTGGGAATTTCAATATTTCCTAGGCACTAAGGTGATGATGTCTGACAAACAACAACTTGTGTCAACCCAAATGAGGTATGCACAAGATTTAAAGAGGGCTAAAATGGAGAGCTGCCGCACCGCAAGCCCATTTCAACACCCGTGGCTGCAACTAAAAGACTAAGCGGAAATGTTCTTAGTCAGGAGAAGCATAGTTGGGCCGCTTGAATTTTTCTCCATTGTAATAGTTCGATTTTTTTCTTTCTAGTTGGGTGGGTCCTTTTTACCTGAGCCTCCTCCTTATCCTTTGTTGTCTCAGTTTCGAGGGATTTTTTTTTGTGGCTTGGAGTTGTTCCTAGTTGGGTCGAGTCTCGAGTGGTGAAGTTGTAAGCTTTGTACTTTAGTTTCCTCTCTTCTATAAAAATGACAGTAAATCTCTTGCCATCCTTTCCAAAACAAAGTAAACAATTCGCAAATTAGAAGAGAGGGACACAAATGCTGTTGTACACACAAATTTTATTGTATGGCAATAGCCCAATATAATGGCGTCAGATGGATTAAATCATACATACATCACATGGAAGGACAAATTTCAACATAATGTAGATAACTAGTACTCGAGCCAAGAGACACTGCACCCTTAAAGTAAAGTTCATGCTCCGAAGTCCAAACCAGAAACCATCATATGTGAAAATTTCTGCTAGTTAGAGCGCCATAAGTAACTTCAGTGCCTTTCATTCAGTTTGTTGATTTAGTGCCATGAACCTTGTGTGCAAATGTTGCAGCCACAAGAAGCGGAAAAGCAATCGTTGCATCACAATGCACCTGCATTTTCAAATGTTTGAAACTTTTTGTTACTTTTCTAGCTATTATGTATGACAATTTGTTACAGAAATAATGGTTCATCCATAATCCAATCAGTGTCTACCACCTAAAGTATTTTGTTGTTTATTTTCCTTCTTCAACAACATTATCATGTGAAACAATTTTAGAAACTAGAATTCAGTTAGAGATCATGCATTTAGGGTTTGCTTGGTTTGCTTCCAAAATATGCAAAACTAGAATTCAGTTAGAGATCATGCATTCAGGGATTGCTTGGTTCGCTTCCAAAATATGCCAATCCAAAAATTTGACAAGTCATGAGTTTGGTTGTTATTTGGTTTGTTACCAAAACTTGCCACACTCTCACATTTGACTTGCCAAATCTATGGTAACTTTTTTACTCATGCATTCAGGGATTGCTTGGTTCGCTTCCAAAATATGCCAATCCAAAAATTTGACAAGTCATGAGTTTGGTTGTTATTTGGTTTGTTACCAAAACTTGCCACACTCTCACATTTGACTTGCCAAATCTATGGTAACTTTTTTACTTGACTTATGCTTGTCAAATATTTGGTATGGCAAATTTTGATCATAAAACTAGATTCTTTTTACACATCTCATTACTCGACGAATCAACAGATCCCATTACAGATCATGAACATTGCCAAAAAGAAAGTTCAACAAGATGTGCGTAAGAGGAAAAAGTTACCATGCTGAAGGATATATGTACATACCTTTACAGTTTTTGCTGAGCTCTTTATCTTTCCCCATGAAACCGCTTCGTCAGGCCGTGCCCCAGAATCACTACCATCAAACTCCTGAGCTGTGTTGACATACACTGCATAATCTGCACCGTTGCGCAACATATTGGCATTGCATATATGATGCTTTGGAAGGCCTCCACCAAGAATTATGATCCCTGTCTTCCTTGGGGTTGCGTGGATGGTTTCCGCATTCATCAGCCGTACATCTATAAAGATTTCAAGCATGATCTATATGATAAAAGAAAAATAAAACTAAAAAGGTAGAAGCATAGAAATTAAGTCAAATAATGGAACCTACCTTGTACAATGTCAACAATAAGACCTGGATTGTGAACCGAGTGACAAAATAGCATGTCTCCAATTGAGCCGTCAGTCAATGCTGGGCAGAACACAGGGATGTTGTTCTGCTCAAGTTTTGATGAGTCAGTTATGTGTGGATTTGGTCTTTGAGATGTTCCCATGTGTTTGCTGCTTTGTAGTAAGAGTACTAAGTTTGAAGCCAATAGTACTAGTGTAGTTTGTTAGTTACCTTGTATGCCCAGTAAAGGTAGGAGCTTTCATCATTTATTTCTTTGCCAAGACGAGCAATCACCTTTGATGGTGTCCAAACATTCTGCAGACAAGAAAGAAATCATGGAGGCCATGAAAACTTGTTTGGATACTCATGTCTCTGAAAGAACCATATGCATCAGCATGTAGAATTTAGGTTGCATTTGTGGAGGAGGAGGAATGCTTGCTTACTTCGGTGGATTGTTCCAGCAGCATCTTGTCAAGGATTGGCATGATCCAGTTCTCAAACTTGCAGTAGTTATCATTGGGCACCAACAAGTTTCCTATCCGGTTAAGTCCTTTGGACCGCAGCAGCGCTCCAGGTAAAGAGAAATCACCTTTGTAAGTTGGCGCAAGGCATTTGATGAGATCCTCCTCTATACCCCCAGCAGTTGTAACGATAACATCCACCTAAAGAGAAACATTTTGTGGGAGGAAATAAATGTACGGATTAGGAAACTAGACATAGATGCAACCTGACAATCTCAGCACAGTACTAGGCATACTCTGTAAACTGATTCACAAAAGGGGCGACAGTTAAACTTGTTTCTAATTTAATTTCGATACAGTAAGTTGGAGAATTCACCATGCCATGCTGAGCAAGAAATTGGATAATCTCCCGAACACCAGAAGACACAAGGTTAGAAGTGAAGCCCAGAAAGATCTTGCACTTGACGGATTCTCTATATGCAGGATCAAGTTCAGCTTCAGCACAATCATCGCTTGGCTTCTCGTGGGATAACCTCCAGTCCAACTTTGGTCCAGCCAAGCAAAGGATAAAGGGTGAGCATGATAAAATAGTTAAGAACCTTGAAAAGAAGAGTATCCACTCAGCAGAACTGAAAAAAGAACAAATAGCGCCAGATATACACTATATGTTACTCTCAACTATTTAGTCCAATCATTAAAACCCCATCTAGAAGACTAGAACGTGGGAAAATTTCCCATCCTTGCATATTTTGCTGCGAAATTGAACTAGTAATGCTTACGAAATTTCTATGTTACAAAGGGAGCCTAAATTGAACACACAAGACTTTCCGAGCCATTTTCTGTCCGCTGTTTTATTTAGATCAAAACTTCAGAACATGTATGTATCTTGTCAGTAAGTGGATGGCATTGAAGCAAAGCAGTATTCAAGAGTGCTTCTGTGCAGATGAGCTCGTAGTTCTAGTAAATTTTAAACTTGTCATCTTTGTATGAATTTTTACAGAACGAGTTTGCAAGTCAACTTTTGTCGCAAAGTACATACATGGGTTTGTATGGATTCAAATTTTCTTTATAAAAGCTTCTACGTATGTTTTAAGGCATTTCCACATTTCCACCGTAAAGGTAGTTTGTACTGAATATTTTTCCAATACATATAATTTAGTCAAACTGTTGCTATCATAGTATCATTACGTTTTGGTCAATTCTGTATCCTGTTACACTTTTTTTTTTGAAGCCGTATCAATGCTGAGACGAAGGATGTGCCTTTCTGCAGCAGAGGAAGGACGGTATGTACTATAATAGAATAGAACACATCAGTTACTGAACAGTTTTTGTGGGATTGTCGTCCGTGCGAGCGAGTTTGGCATGCAAAGCGGCCGGGTGACGTGCGTACGTACCATCTGGTTGACGACGTCGATGGCGTCGCCGAGGTTAGAGGCCTGGAACCCCGTGGACGCGAGCGAGGCGAGCAGCCCCGCGAGGCCGAGGCTCGCGTCGTCGAAGTCGGCGCCGGCGATCCTCGTGAAGTGCTTGTCGTCGAGGCGCTCCGACGGTTTCAGCAGGATGGAGCGCACGTCTTCCAGGGCGTCCACCATGTCCCGGGCAGGGACACCTCCTTCTCCAGGCGCGGCACCCATCGATCTCTGCAGAAGCAAGCTCTACAAACACAGCCGGAGCCCAAGCTCGACGGTTTTCGCTTCAAGGAGAAGGAAGGAAATTAAACCAGGTTGGACATGGCAGTTCCACGCTGGTGTGGTGCCTTTTTATAGTTCCGGCGTCGTCCTTGATATCTTCTTTGAGTGATTTGCTGTGCTGGGCACGTGTAGTGTTTCCTATATCTTTGCCCTTATCCTAATGTGGGACATTAGTGTTCTTGCCTCTACCGTGAACTCCAAGTCTCCAACTGTGATTTAGTAGGCTCACTTTTCTAACCCTGTGATTTTACCCTTATCTATCTTTTGAAATGGACGTCAAGGTTTGTCCCTTATTTACACACTCTTAGTTACAGTTTTGATTGAATTAATTTTAAATAATAGAAAAATACTAAGGAAAGTGAGAGAATATCTTTTGAAATGCACCACAATGTCGTCCAAATACTTATTAGTGTCTAAATATATAGTGGTTAAAACGCAAATTTCTCAGAGAAAAATAGGGGCAAATCTGCATGGGTAAGCTTGGCTTTTTATAGTTGAATTAACACGGTTAGGTGCTCTCAATTGAATATGGAAAGCTTATTTTCCAATTTAAAAATGCAATGGTAAAACTACAAAGTTAAAAAATAAAGGTGAAACCACCACTGACCTTCAAAGTAGCTAGGGGCATAAACAACGCAAAAAAGCCCCTTGTCATGATTGCTGAAACATTTAAATTTATATTTATGGCTCATGCTACATTTATACTTGAATGTCTATCTCAAAAATAAATACTTGATCTGTGCAATGGAACATCATGCATGCATGTTTTCTTTACATTAGCTTTTTATGTCAATATTGATAGAAATGCTGAAAACATAATATTTTTTGATGAATGTTGATAGAAGTATATACTTATCTCTCATACATTTATACTTGATCACGACAGATGTATTTGCTTTAATTTAGTTTTTCATATATTTACATGGTAGAGGTAGGTAATTTAGAAATATAGAAAAACATAACCAGTTATTTAATCTGTTTTCATAATAACATATATTCATAATCTAAATGTCGACTTAATGGATTTTATTTTATTTTATTTGTCATACTGGCACATAATTTATGTGCAAATTTAAGGAATTACTTAGAGTAACTATCATAGTGGCATGAGTAGGTAATTTACATTAGAATTTAGAGGGTTATCTTATTTTGTTTTGCATAATGAAAGGTGGGTAACTTTTTTTTCAACAACTAGGCTAATGCCCGTGCACCGGGATCGATATCGGATGTGGACATGAGCTCCAAGGACTTTATATCGGACATGGACACATGGATCTGGTCTTCGTATCGGAACCGGATAGGACATGTGAGCAGGGATCGAGATTTGTTATCACTGGATAGATGATGACATTTAGTCTTTTTAGGTGTAAGAGATGGCTACTATATATATATGATGAAAATATTTTATATGAAATTTATCTTTTTCTAGCGCCTCCCGTTATTGTCAACATAGAGGTTTCTTTGGAATCGCTGATTAGTGATAGAAAGATCTAACATGGCTTGATAGGTTGTCTTCACGGGTTCTGCAAGTTTTTAAACAATACAACAAACAATCAGCTACAATGACGTTGTTTCTGTCTCCATGCAAAACCGGAGACAACTTACAGGTAGTACTGTTACTTCAGTGCTCCACACAACTAACTCAGCGTTATCGCCCAACATCTTTTAGTTATACCACCGTCCCTACCACGAGCGAATCATGCATGTGGGAGCGAAACAATAGATTAGATATTTGTTCAAATTGATATGGTTTTGTTAGATCGTTTTAATTAATTTATAATGATAACGTGTACGTGGCGTCTGTATACTCCGTTCCCTTTTAAAAATGTATAAAAGGTATTATGTACCATGAATTCCATGCATCGAAGGCTTTAATAATCTTCTAGTATCGCCTTTTTTTTACAATAATAGTGGTGTATGTTTCTCCATATAAACTACTCCATAGAAGATACCCCAAGGTTCTAGCGATGAAAGATGAGAGAATGAAGTTGCTAACCTTTAGAACTTTAGAGTGGATGGAGGAATGAACTGTTAAAAACAAATAGTCCAAGCAAAAAATAGCATGAACTCTTTCACCGAGAGCAAGAACAAAGAGCTTCAAATGACTGAATGGCTCGAGCTAGGGAGAAAGAAAGATGGATATATAGCGGGAACATTTAGTCTAAGACCGGGACTAAAGGTGCTCCTTTAGTCCCGGTTAGAGCCACCAATCATGACTAAAGGTGTGGAGGATCTTTTAGTCCTGATTGGTGGCTCTAATCGGGACTAAAGGGAATCCCCTCTGCGTCCATTTGCAGCACTAGCCCCTGGACCTGGGACTAATGCTGACATTAGTCCCAGGTCCCAAGACAACAGAGACTAAAGCCTAAAACCGATGGTCCGTTCTCCATTAGTGTATCCTCTTAATTTATAGGAATATATATTTTTGGTAAAAATAATCCTCCAACAACCTTTTTAAGTGGATCTCTAAATATATACATTCTCTATTCTGGATTTCTCGCTAGCCAAAGAAGAAGAATGAGCTGTTTATAAGGTTTGGACTGGATTGGTTCCTTGTCCTACTAGACCCATGCACAAAGGAGCAAGGCCAACTAGTTATGATGCTCCTCTGGCGAGCCTACACGCTGCACAACAACATGACACATGCGTCTGGACACACTTCTATCTCTGATTCTGTTTTCTTCCTACTGACCTTTCGCGAGTCATTGCTGCAAGTCCGACAACAGGAGCCAACGGTTGATGCAAAAGGAAAAGGCAAGTGATGGGAAGCAATCCCAGTTCCAGGAGTGAATGAGCTGGAACGCGCAAGCTGGGAAGCGCCACCAGAGGGCCGAACAAAGGTCAATGTCGATGGTTTCCTTTGTTGAGCAAGAGTCAGAGTGATCATAAGGAACGTCAGAGGCGAGGTAATCTTATTGGCGTGGCGAGTGTTTTTCCGCTGCGCTTCAGCAAACGAGGCCGAGGCACAGGCCTGCGCGGAAGGGCTTCGCCTAGCTTCGCAATGGTGCCCAGGTCCGACTGTATTGGAAACGGACAACGCTCGTATGGTGGCGGTTTTGACCAGCAGCGGCTCTATAATTTTAAGGGCCTTTGGACAAGAAGATAAGGGCCCGTTAAATTAATTTTTAATATCAAAATTACAGTATATATATAGTACAAATAATAAAAATTACTTTACAATATATGTATAGCTCGTAAAACATAACAGTAGTGTAACAAAAAAATCAGGTCAATAAGATTATATGTACTAATTACCTATATGGTCTTGGACCCCCTAGTTTCATGGGCCCCCGGCGGTCGCACTGCCTGCCCACCCCTTAGAGCTGGCCCTGACCAGCAGCACGTCGGACAGATCATCCATCAGGTGGACGGTGTTGGAGGCCAAGGAGCATTTACAGCTGCTGATCGACTCTCGACTATAAAGTCAAGAAGGTAAAGAGAGAGTGCAACAAGGCGGCTCATGAGTTAGCCCAATTAGATAGACGGAATACTCATACTGCGACATGGTGGGGGCAAGCGCCTGCGTGTATTCTTGATCTCCTGAATTCCAAATGTCATTCTCCGGCTAGTTAAAAAGGATCTCTTTAGCCCTAAAAAAAGATGAAGAATGAGGATAACTCTCTGGAGTGTACACAAGATATATAAAAATTGTCTTATGTAAGGGTTTTGCTACGGTACACCTTTTATTTCCCAAGAACATCTAGATCAACGGTCTATAGTTATTTTGGTGTACCACAGCAAGGCCCATGATACAAAGATATAGAAAACAATTTACTTTAGTAACTCTATACAAAGACTCCCGGATATGCTCTAAGATAAGAAGCCTATCATATATTCATATATGTTGCCTCCACGGGGTCCGCAAGTTTTCTGAACAATACAATAATCACCTAGAGTCACGTTGCTTCTCTGTCTCAATAATGGCAAAAGCGGAGACATCTTACTGGTAGCACTGTGTTGTTTCTAGTGCTCCAGATCGACTGACTAGACAGCTCAGAGCGTTATCGCCATTATACGTCTTTTAGTTAAACCAACGTACCACTCACTAATCATGCATGGTGGTTGAGAGTGATAATATATGGAGTTGTTAGGCCATTTTAATTTATTACAATTATAATAACAGCACGAGGCTTGCTGCATATTCCTTTTCCTATCAAAGAGTATATGACCATGAACCGGGCACGTAGGCATTAGGTATACTCGTTCTGTCGTGGACCTAATTTTATTACGTACCACGAATTCCATGTATGGAAGCTTTAAATAATCATGTATATCGTCTACTATTTTGTACGGTACCTCTATCTACGTATAAATAAAGGTGGACCGCCCGCTCGTAAACATAAGATTGGCAAAACCACACAAATGGCGTGCATTGCGCTCACTCCGTCCTAAAAATAAGGTATTAGGAATTTTAGTCCAGATCGTGAGATAAAACAAATGACATATGTAATCTTTGATTTAAATATCGTAGAGAAATCTTGTGCTTACCATTTTTAAAACCTGGTGGACACAGTAATAGCAGATACACATGTGACTGATGCTTGAGGAGAGTTAATTCACATAGAATGTCTTATTACGGAAACAATAGGATTAGGGCATGCAGATGGTTATCTTTCCGTCGGACGCCTCATCCACTGCTAACTCCCCACTCCAGAGTTAAAAAAACTCCCCACTCTCTGCTCGCTCCCTGCGCTGCATCCACCCACATATCTTCCTCGCAGCCTTGCTTTGCTCCCAGGTGATCCCCACCAACCCCCGTTTTCTCCCATGGAAGGCGTCTATATGTATGGACAAGTCTACACCCCGCGACTCCCCATCGCCTCTGCGCCACCGAGGTCTGCGCCGCCCACCTACCCTATACGCCACCGCTGCCCGTGTCACCCCCACACCCACCCTCTTTGCACCGTTGTCCAGCTCCGCGTTGTCGGCGAGCTCCGCACCGCCGGCAAGCACACCGGTGACCTCCACGCGCCAACGAGCCTCCATTCGTTGAAGCAGCAAGGAGATGTTTTGCGCTGAAAGCTCATGTTGTACCTGTATGTTTCAAGTGTTTCAAAGGTATGTTACAAGCGTTTTATATCCAGGTTGCAAAAGTAGATTGGAATGTTGCAAAAGTAGATCTGGATGTTGCACATGTTGCAATGGCTATACACGTATGTTTCAAGTGTATGTTTCATGTGTTTTAGACATATGTTTTAAGTGTTTCATCTGGATGTTGCAAAAGTAGATTTGGATGTTGTATATACATGCATGTTGCAAGCGTATGTTACAAGTGTTTTAGATGTTTCATACATATATTGCAAGTGTTTTATCTAGATGTTGTAGATGTTTTGCTATGGATACACACGTGTTTTCAAGTATTTTTTTTGCAAGTGTGTTGATGGTAGTTAACACCTATCATAAACTATCAACATAGGTTTAGGGGTTTAAACTAATAAATTCTACGAGTTTTGGTGAATCTAAGTTTTCTGTAGGGTTTATCCATAAAACCACCAAGGTGGACATAAATGCCAGATTTAATTGCACTTATCCATGACGAAACCAACTCTAGAAGACTCTAGAAGACACCAGAAGGCGAGCCACCGTGGAAGAGGGCAGGAGCCTACTAGGTGGGGCCGGCCAGCCCTACTTGCAGGCCGGCCGACCCCCTAGGCCCACACGTCAGCCCCTCTTTGTTATGTCGGTTCTCTACCGTCTTATAGAACAGATCTACGCTATTGTTTTAAGTCGGTTTGATCCAAGGGCTCAAGATTGATGATTTCCCCTATATATATATCAGCCCCAACCTCCTCGAGGCATCCTCCATAACCATCAAGAGAAACCCTGCTCATAAGAGAAGAACCTCCGAGTTCCATAAATATTTAGGGCATAGCTAGTTAAGTTAGATCTAGAGGGAGGCAAGCTTCGCTTGGATTCCTGGTCTTGTCAAGAGCGTGGCTTGGTATAGCCTTTGTATCCTCTCTCTTGTATCTTTCATATTTCATATGTTTGCTACATTAGTTATGACATTGTTCTTAATATTATTTAAGTTCCCAGTTATCATGTTCATTATTTACTTTGATTATATGCATAGTATAGCTAAATTATCTTTGTGTTCAACCATAAGTTCATATAGCACTTGCTCTAAAGTACACGGGGTGAGTGGTTGATATTGTGTAAGCGTGGTGCTTATACATTGTTTACCTACGGATGCACCCTATATTCTGGGATATATGGTAGATCACGAGTATGACACTCTCGTTGAGTCCTTTGTAGTCCACTCCCCGAATATAGGACAAGTAGGATCTAGTTGCAAAGGAAGTCAGGCTCTGTTCTTGATCTTCCTTAGTAATATCCCTTATGTGTAGATATGAAGTTGATCTTAGTCATGATTATTAAGTGTAATTGCACTAATCATAGTATGCTTTGACTTGTAATTAAGAATGATTTAGGAATTATTTCTCTATTGTATCTACTTAGCCATGCTAGTGCCATCTAAAGGAGTACTCTGAGAGTTCAATTATCATTTATCATTTATAGTACATTTATCTCTTGATTTACCCCTATTGTGAGTAGAAGATTGGTTATGGTTTATCTCTCCATCATAGTATAAGTTATCAATAATTCCCTTGTGCTCGTCCTTCCCTGAGGTAAAAAATATAAATAACGATACCTTGAATACTCTCGGGTGAAGTGCTAAAATAGTATATTATTTGTGCGCTTGAGGATTCGCTTATATATATATATATTCTAAGTACAAGTGCAATGTTAATAAATACCATCAAGCATTTCTGGCATCATTGCTAGGGATGACAACTAGTAAAAGTGATGTTAAGAAATGTCAACAAGCATTTCTGGCGCCGTTGCCGAGGAAGGTAGCTAGGCAAAAAGGAATATTGATAAACTTTTACTTATTGATGTAATCGAGAAAACCATATACCTCTGCTCAAACAAACTTACCCTTGTTATGTCTACTTTTATATCTTATGCAGGGTAATGTATGACTGGTTTTGACCTTCCGACAAACTATGTTGAAGATCCAGAAGCATTATTTAGGAGGACTAAGGCTAAACTCAAGAAATTTTTAGCTTTAGAATCGAAAGATAACCAGACAAGGCGAAGCTTAACACCAGTTTTTGAAGCCATGACTGACAAGATTCTTCGTGAATTCTCTGCTCCAACTACGACCAACATCTGTACTAGACTGACAATCAACATTGGAGACAATGCTTTTGAGCTCAAGCCACCTCTCATCAACATGATGCAAGCTTGCCAATTTTATGGAAAGGCACATGAAGATACGAGTGCTCATCTCTAAAGCTTCCTGGAGATTTGCAGTACTTTCACCATCAAAGGAGTTACTTACTTCGCCTCTTCACATTTTCACTTTTAGGGAAGGCGAAGCAATGGTTCTACACCAACAAAGATAGAAATACTACATGGGAAAACTGCTCCACTGCCTTTCTAGCAAAGTTCTTTCTCATGGGCAAGACCAACACCCTACGTGGAAGAATTTCAAGCTTTCAACAGCAACATGATGAATCTGTCCCTGAGACATGGGAACGCTTCCAAGACTACATATCAGAATATCCTCACCATGGGATGGAAGATTGGCTACTCATGCAGACTTTCTACCACAGGTTGACAAACAACACCCATGTGAATATGGATGCCACTGCTGGAGGTGTATTTTTATCACTCACAACCACTCAGGCAATAGCTCTCGTGGAAAAAAATGGCCTCCAACCAAGGTTGGAATGAAGAACGTCTTCAAATCCGTAAGAGAGTTGGAGGTATGCATCAACTCAAGGAGGTAGACATGTTGTCTGCCAAGATGGATCTGCTGATGAAGAGGCTTGAAGACTGAGCCAACCAAAAGTAAGAAGTCATGCACATTCATAATTTCCGCATGACATGTGAAGAATGTGGAAACACTGGGCACTCAGGGAACAACTGCCCTAAAACTCACGAGGATGTGAACTTCATCAACAACAGCAACTATCGTCCTCAACAAAATCAAGGATGGAATCAGCAACAGAGGCCAAACTACCAAGGTAACTATCAAGGTAATAATTTCAATAATTTCAATAACCAGCCATCTTTGAGGGTTTTCATCGCTGGTCAAGCTAAAATTGTGGAAGGATTATTTAGAAAACTAGCTTCCAATGACAAAATCTTGGAAAATATAAATAGTAGAATGGATAGCTTCTCCTCAGCTATTAAAACCATCATAGTTTTAATAAAATGATAGAACCACAAATAGCTCAGCTAGCGGCTGCTGTTCCTTCGACCGACAATGGTAAGATTTTGGGACAGCCGGAAGATCCCAAAACTGCAAATCTTGTCAATATTCACAATGTTGTAGGATACTACATAGAACCTTCTAGTGGAGGATGGGAGGATTATTCCATGCCTATCAAGAAAGGTGATCTACGAAGACCTATCATTCCCATAGCTATTGGACCTCACATATTTCAAGAAGTTGTCTGTGACTTTGGAGCAAGTGTTAATATTATGCCAAAGGTAATTTATGATGAAATTAATGGAGATATTTTGTTGTACACAAATATACGTTTATAGCTTGCAAATCAGTCACTTTGCTACCCCAAGGGAATTCTTGAAGACATCTGTGTACGAGTTGGAGCCTCGTAAGTACCTATAGACTTTGTAGTTTTAGAGATGGTGGAGATGTAAGGGCATCCATTATCTTGAGTCGACCTTCCCTGAGCACCGCAAAAGCCATCATCTACGTGGACAGTGCCAAGATTTATTTACGATCAAGGATAGAAAAGAGAAATTTACTTTCAGAAATCGTATATTGCATTCTCCTAGTCATCCACAGATGGTATACCTGCCCGAGGAAACAATAGTGAGCAAGAAGAGAAACAACCGAAGAAGGAAGAATAGGGCTAGGCAGCCAAGAGAAGAATCAATCAAGATGATGAACACACTTCGATCAGAGTATGACCACCTCCTCGCTTCACCATTCCTTACAAAGAAGGAAGACCCAGGCGTACCGATGATCAAGTGTACAATCGGATAAAGAATCTTCCACAACACCTTTTGCGACATTGGATCGGGTGTCAACATAATGTCCAAGGTAACATATGACTATTTGTTTGGTGATGAACCTTTGTTTCTTATATATATGCAATTGCAGATGGCAGACCAAACAATTCAATTTTTGGAGGGAATAGCAAAAAACATCATGGTAAAAATGCAAGATTACTATGTCCCTGCCGACATGATTCTTAACATGGGAGGAAAAGAAGAAGACGTACCTATTATCCTTGGAAGTCCGTTCCTCAACACTACCAACACAATCATCTACATTGGATCAGGACAAATTCACTTTCAATTCTCAGGACAAAAGGTATGATGTTATTTCAATAGTTATACAACTTATGAACAACCAAAGAATATCCGCTCCAAGAGGAGACGTCGATCATCCCAACACCAGAGGAATCAACTCCCCACGAATAAAGAGGAAGTAGAAGCTGTAAAGGATGAATCTGCTACACCAAAATCAAGTCCACAGACCAAGCATGTCTGGAAGGAAAAGGTGACATCATCATCAAAATCACCGTCACAAGAGGTGCAACCATCCATCTTCGAGACCGATTGATGCACCCGAAGAATAAAGGACTCCTCCAATCCTGTTCAAAGGACTTAAAACACCGAACCCTTGTTGAGAGGTAAAATCGGTAGTTATCCATATTTACCCTTTCATATTGCATAAATTATTCACTTTAGTATATTTACTTTTCTGTATTCTCATTGCATTAAGAAAAGAAAAATAAAATTTTCATTATTGCATCCTAAGCCCCATGTGAATACTTTTTATGGTGTGTAAAAACCCGCAAGAATATTCTCCGTGGTGGCATAAAAATAAAAATACCATGCATACATTTATTTATATTCCATATATCATAAAATCCAAAAATATATTAGGAAGACATCCTGCTGAAATTCTGCCAAGTCAAAAATATTTATAACCCAAGAACGACTAACCCCTGGACGGCTGATCGCTAACCCTTTTTCTCTAATCCATTTCATGAGTTTGGTGTTCTTGTTGGTATTTTGCAGGACGATATACAAGATCAAGAGCAAATTCACCTGGTCGTCTTCATCTCGCTTCACCAGGAGTACATCCTCTAGAGAAACTCAACTTCCTGATGGATGAGAAGGAAATCCGCTGGCGAACCCGCTCTGAGAAGTACAAGTTTGAATAACCACGCCAACAACTAGCTTGGGGAAAGGGCATCCCCATGTATCTAGATAAGTATTTCTTTCTCTTTTAGTTTTATTTTTAAGTTATAAAAAGATGCGTAACTAAAAATAAAATAAAAATTTATCTTTATGTTAGATATATATTAGTAATGTGTGATCTAAAAATGAAAGCAAAATAAAAAGTGTGTGTCTAGTTTTTTGTTTTTAAGAGCTGGGTAAAATTAAGAACTCTGAGAATAATCTCTTGAATGGAAATGATGAATAGTTGCTCTATTGTAATTCTTTTCATGTACCAAGGTTTCAACCTTGAATTCTCCCGAGTTTTGGATAAGATTGTTTTCAAATAAGGATTTACTCTGAACTTAAAACTCATGGGTAGCATATGCTTGATCTAAATCTAGGTAATTGATGGATATGATATGAGAAGGTCTGAGCTACATGATGAGTTCCTGTATGACAAAGCTTGAATTCCTACCAGAGCCATATATGTTATTTAGGCTAGAAAAACTTCCACTCATATATGCTGCTTGTTTTGCATTGAGTTTAGTTAAGCTTTATTGACCCTTATGAGAGGTTTGTCATGCTCTTAAAATCAAGATCATGTACACTTCATCTACATATGCACTACTCCTACACTGGGGGTAGGCGCAAAAACATGTCTTTCCATTTAGATCCACCCAAAATTGTTTTACTCCTACACTGGGAGTGAATATCAAAAACATGCTTGATAGGTTTTTACCATCCACCAAATAAATGTTCCAAGTTCTTGTTACTATCTCTCAAAAGTTTTGTTGCAGAGAAGAGGCATGTGCTATGCAAAAGTTATTCAGAAAAAGAAAAAAGTTAAAAAAAATAGATAAGTGTCTGAGATATCTAAAACAATGGGTACTCAGATACCCGCCTGAAAAAGGAATAAAAGAAAAGAGATGAATAAGATAGCCTATATTCTCTTGCAAAAAGATTTTCAAGCTCAAAAGAGAGAGATATGTTTTCAAGGAGCATAGTAGAATTAGGTTAGCCACCATATATTTATCCACCATATATCCACACATATGCAATTCTTTATTTGATTGTATGACTCAACTCTCTTCGCATCCGAGGTTTGACTTTATAATATATGTATTGCAAGTATGCTCCTTCATGCTATTTTCACTCCTATGAGCTCCACATAAGCCTTAGTTGTAGGAAAAAAGAAAGGCAAAACATTACTATTGCCTTGGTAAGGATCCATAAATGTTACATATATTGAGAGACTTGAGAGTATCATACAATGAAAGTTCTGAGCTTTATTTTGAAAACCTATAAAAACTCTGGAATAATGGTTGAGCAAAGAACTTAAGACATAGTGCTTGACTTGATCGTTCTATTTTTCAATTGCTCAGGACCCAAGTGAAAGCTAAGAAGCCCATGGTTGAAGGTAATATGGGTAAGTTTGAAAGTCAGAATAGTTTATTCTAATCTAGAGGAAAATTCTGGTTTGAACGCATATGTACTTTTGAGGAGTGAAAACATCATAGCAAATTCTGATCCATTGCTGAGTTTAGCACTGCTTAGGGACAAGCAAAGGTTAAGCTTCGAGGGGAGTTTATTGACGGTAGTTAACACCCATCATAAACTGTCAATATAACTTGTATAAATGCATGAAAAATGATCACCAACATAGGTTTAGGGGTTTAAACTAACAAATTTTACGAGTTTTGGTGAATTTAAGTTTTCTGCAAGGTTTATCCAAAAAACCATCAAGGTGGAACAAAATGCCAGATTTAATCGCGTTATCTGCGACGAAACCAACTCCAGAAAACTCTAGAAGACACCGAAAGGCGAACCACCGTGGAAGAGGGCAGGAGGCTGCCGGCCCCACCTGCAGGCCTGCTGGCCCCCTGGGCCTACACGTCAGCCCTCTTTGTTATGTTGGTTCTCCACTGTCTTATAGAATAGATCTACGCCGTTGTTTTAAGTCGGTTTGAACCGAGGACTCAAGATTGATGATTCCCCTGTATATATCAACCCCTACCCCCCTGAGGCATCCTCCATAACCATCAAGAGAAACCCTGATAAGAAGAGAAGAACCTCGGAGCTCTACAAATATTTAGGACATAGCTAGTTAAGTTAGATCTAGAGGCAGGCAAGCTTCGCTAGGATTCTTGATCTTGTCAAAAGCATGGCTTGGTGTAGCCTTTGTATCCTCTCTCTTGTATCTTTTATATTTCATATGTTTCCTACATTAGTTATGACATTGTTCTTAATATGATTCAAGTTCCTTGTTATCATGTTCATCGTTTACTTTGATTATATGCTTAGTATAGTTAGATTATCTTTGTGTTCAAGCATAAGTTCGTATAGCGCTCGCTCTAAAGTACACAGGGTGAGTGGTCGATATTGTGTAAGTGTGGTGCTTATACATTTTTTTTTCCTGCGGATGCACCCTATATTCCGAGCTTTTTGGCAGATTGCGAGTGTGACACTCTCGTTGAGTCCTTTGTAGTCCACTCCCCGAGTATAGGACAAGTAGGATCTAGTTGCGAAGGAAGTCAGGCTCTGTTCTTGATCTTCCTTAGTAATATCCCTTATGTGTAGATATAAAGTTGATCTTAGTCATGATTATTAAGTGTAATTGCACTAATCATAGTATGCTTTGACTTGTAATTAAGAATGACTTAGGAATTATTTCTCTATTGTATCTCCTTAGCCATGCTATTGCCATCTAAATGAGTATTATGGGAGTTTAATTATCATTTATCATTCATAGTACATTTATTTCTTGATTTACCTCTGCCGTGAGTAGAAGATTGGTTATGGTTTATCTCTCCATCATACGTATAAGTTACCAATATATTCCCTTGTGTCAGTCCTTCCCTTAGGTAAAAAATATAAATAACGATACCTAGAATACTCCCGGGTGATGAAGTGTCATAATTGTATATTATATGTGTGCTTGTGGATTCTCTTATATATATATTTTCTAAGTACAAGTGTCATGTTAATAAATACCATCAAACATTTCTGGCATCATTACTAGGGATGACAACCTAGTAAAAGTGATGTTGAGAAATGTCATCAAAGTGTCTCAGATGTATGTTACAAGTGATTTAGCTGTTTTGGACGTATGTTACAAGTGTTTCATTTGCAGTTGTAAAAGTAGATCTGGTGTTACACATGTTACAATGGGACGCACCTGCCACAGCCGCCTGCACCTGCTGAGACATCGCCATGGGTGTCCGTGCGAGGGCCTGAGGCCAGCAGATGCATCCGCGGCATGCATCCGGAGGCAGGACATGTGACTAAGACCATGCTAGGCCCCAACGCTAGTGGTTCAGTTGCAACTAGTGCCACGGGGCGGGACTCGTGCGGTTGTGCGCGAACAGGGAGGGAAGGCCGGTGCAGTGACGTCACCCAAGACCGCAACTAGACTGTGCGCGACAATTTTTTAATGCTTCAGTACCTTATATTTCTGGACGGAGCGAATATTTTGCGGTTATCCAGGATACTTTACCAATGATTTGTCAGGTTATTACAACCATTCACCCCGCTGCTCCAGATCATGGAACACTGTTGTGCCGGGTTCAAACCCAGCATCATTGCCAAAATCGGATCAGGGTGATGAGACCATGCCAAAGGACATCAACATTCACTATTAGTTATAAGCATCCATTCAAGGTGAAAGCTATACTTCATTCCAAATTCTTTTGGTTTCCCTACAAGGCTACTACTTGGTTTATATAATTATAGATTCAAACACTTTACTGTGATGGAAAAACAAAATCATGATGTTGTCACAATGTTACATGTTGATGGCCTATTGTTCTTTAGATCAGAAGAGTCAGAGTCAAGGATGACTCCTGGATATCCCAGCTGATCATGTTCTATTCTATGAAGAGCCTTCACCATCTACCATATGTGATCGTAATTATGGGTCACTTCCACGTAGTTGTGCCAAGAAGATATAAGAACAGGTGAGTTTGTTTTTAGCTGAAATTAACTTTGACATATTTAAGAATGTTATACTATTTAAATGCTCTATATATGTCTTACTAAGATTTACACAATCAAATATGGAGGTTGTCATTGGGGATCACTACTTTGAACTCAAAATTGAGAAGGATAAGGTGGGTTTTGATGATAATGGGGATGAGGTGGAGCTGGATTTTGGCGGAAGTGGAGAGGATGGGGCGGCAGAGGAGGACGAGAATGCGGATTGGAATGTTACGCGAGCCAAACCAGACGATGCCATAGAGGAGGACAACATCAGTGCACCTGCTAGTGATGCTCCTAGGGAGAAATCCTTGGGAAATAATCCTTCTCTAGAGAACAAGCTCAAAGCTATGGCTAACAGTATCATCGACTTAGTTGTGAACAATGTTCTGTTAGAGTGCGCAGACAAAGTGCTTGCGGAAGATGTCAACTCACAGTTCGATGGCATGTTAGAAGAGGTGGTTTCGGATATAGAGGTAGATTTACTAGACCACGGAGATGTTGAGGTGACTGTTGCAGTTGAGCCGATGGATGCTAGTGTGTTGGGCGTTGAAGTGCAGCAGGATGTGCGCAGGATTTGTCACCTCTGCGCAGCAGCTGTTAGGCGGGAATCCTACTGCTGTTGGTGGCGCTGCGCTGGCTGCTGTGGTGTGCGCTGGGGTGCAGCAGGTTGTGCAAAGTTTTTTTACCTGGACAGCAGTTGCTAGGCGGCAACCAGGAAATGAACAGCTCACGTGGACAACTCCTTTCGTCTGCTGTTTGTGGCTCCGTTCTTGCGGCTTTGGTGCAGGAAGTGACCGATCAGGCCAATGAGATGGAGGGC
Source organism: Saccharum hybrid cultivar R570 (assembly GCA_038087645.1). Lineage (NCBI taxonomy): Eukaryota > Viridiplantae > Streptophyta > Magnoliopsida > Poales > Poaceae > Saccharum > Saccharum hybrid cultivar. Next base: position 12,145,322 of record JAQSUU010000520.1, read on the forward strand.
CTGGGCCGCTGGGCGATGGTGCAGCAAGCGAGGATTTGGCAGCGGGTGTTGTTGCTATGGAAAGGTGGGCGCAGCGGGAGAATTTGGCAAGCGAGTTAAGCCTAATGAGGTGGCTACTGTGATGGCGGCGGCTGCGATTGAGGAGATACGGAAGACACCGAAGCGGGCGAGTTCACAGTTGGCTAAGTTCAACGACGTTGACTCTATGCAGAAATCGAAGAAGAGGGAGCGTGGAAGAGCTTGGACTTCAGTGGAGGTAATTCTTCTGCCCTTTCTTTCATTCACTTTCCTACTGTTTTTTTTTTTGACACTCATTCACTTTCCTACGGTTGATATAGTCTCTAGTGTTTCAAACCTTGGTGTTAGTTTGGGTAGTAATTCTAGTATGGTTGCTGATTCGGTTTGTCTTTTAAAAGAAAAGGAAACGGTAAGGATTAGACCTGAACCGTCAAGTACGGAGGTTTAATTCTGAAATTTTAAGTGACGAGGATGATGACAAGATTGAAAATGTTACTCTTAGCCACTTATGTGGTGATCTGTTAGAGGAAATTATGGATGAGGACAGTGATCACCTAAGCTTTGGTTTCAAAACTGTCTTTAAGAAAAATGAATTTTCATCTTTGACTAGATCAAAGAAGAAGCTAAAAGTGCAGGTAATCAAAGAATCTTTTGGATTTGCAGAGGTCTGAGTGACTTGGCTAAATATAGGATCCTATCCGATTTGTTAAGGGAGCAAAAGCTAGACTTTATAGCTCTTCATCGAACTAGAAAGACAGATTTCTCCAAAACTGTCCTTAACAATATTTTTGGTGGGGCCACTTAATGCTTCCAATTCTTGACTTTTGATTGTAAGCCCTTCAATCCATGTGCTTTAATCTTGAGCCATCCAGAGAAAACACAAACTTGATTCAATGGTTGATATTGCTTGAGAGAGTGTTTCTCGGCTCTTCGAAGGATTGAGGTGATAATGAGACCCACTAGGGTGGTTGGGCGACCCCCTAGTATGGGCCCACTTGGCTCCATTTCCTCCATCATATCATATGCGGTAGAGAAATACTCCTAAGATATATATATATATATATATAGACACACACATGTTATTCTACACTCTAGGTGTAGAATATTATTCTACACCGAGCTGTTATACTGAACAAAATTCAGTAATGTTCAGTAGTCGCGTTTCAGCATTATTCAGTATTTCGTGGTACTGTGCGTAGTACTGACCGATACTGAACACGATTCAGTAGTACTTAGCATTTTTTTAGGTCAGTTTTACCTTGTGGTGTAGAATAATATTCTACACCTAGGGTGTAGAATAGTGCTGCCGTGTGTATATATATATATATATATATATATATATATATATATATATAAATTTGTTATTTAGTAAAATATGTTCATCTTCCTTTTTTCCGAGGCCTGTCGATGGTATTTTGGGTATGTACATGTGTGATATTTTAATCGTCAACATATGAGTCCTTGGGCTAAGGTCCCTAAACCTGATCCCGCCGGTGGCGAATGCGAAGATGAATGTCGGCCGTCATTGCGTTCGCGATGGAGCTCGGCGAGGCGAATAACGGCGGTGACTCATGGATGGCGCGACGACGAGTTCGAGGACAGCGAGTGCCGTCATGGTCTGGTGGGCGCCACGATGCGCCCGTCTTTGCAGCGCAGGGCAGTGGCTTGGCGCGAGGAGGATGTCGTGGCGCAGCAGCTCTGACGCGACATCGACGTGGTGATGCTGCAGCGTTCCAAGGGTGGACATGCCGACAGCTCAGCCAAGGCGGGTCGACAGTAGTCCGCCCGTCGTGGCTTTGGCTCAGCGCTGTCATCGCCGGAGATGAGCAGGAAGGGCGGAAGAAGAAGAGAAAGACACCGGTGGTGGTGTAGCTCTAGGAAAGACGAAGAGCGCGCGGCACAAGGATAAAAGGGAAGACGACAGGGGGCAAGCCACACAAGCCGGTTTTGGCAAAGTTATAAAAAATTCTCTCTACGATATAGCAAATCGATTTATAGGAGATTTTGGGAGGGGGCTACTTGAATATGTGACAACCGAGAGGGTGGTACAAAAATTTTTAAGTCCCTTCAAGTTTAGCATATGTCCAGATTACCCCTGAACTTATATTTGGTTCAATTTACTCCATATAACTATTTCAGTTGCTCTAGTTTACCCCTTAACATGATTTATTATTTTTATTTTTCCATGTATTAGTTGAGTCTTATTATCAACTTTTGTGATATGATAGAGAACATCATAAGTTATATTAGAAAAATATATCTTAATTTTTTGCCACCATTTTGATAGCTTAGGAAATTTAATAATAAATTAACACTAGAGGTACAATATCGTATAAAACGTAATGTTGAAAATTTATAGTTCATTTTTCTAACATAAAATACAATGTCCTCTGTCACCTCACAAAATTTAAACTTAAAATATAATTTGTACATAGAGAAACGAAAAAGAAAAATCTTTTTAAGGTGTTAGTTGGACCAACTTAAATAGTTAGATGGAGTAAATTAAACCAAATATAATTTTGAGGGGTTATTTGGACATAGGCAAAACTTGGAGGGAGTAATATGGACTTTTTCCAATTTTGAAAGCCCTTTTTTCATTCGATCAAGTTTTCTGCCAACCTAAGAGTCTAAGACGTTGCTGATTCCATACGTGCCGGTTTCTACATTTTTCGTTTGGATTGGAAATCCTGTGAACGAGGTGGAACTTGACGGATATTTGAGGGCGGTCTCGATCGGAAACGACTGTGATTTCCGTCCTAGTTTGATGGGCCTGTATTAAAGCAAAGTGCCATAGCTACGAAACGAGTCGGAATCGCCCGAATTCTTGTCTTAAACTGGTACGTGTATGTCCGCGACTACGACAGAGAAAACGATAATGATATAATTAATACGTCAGGACGTCTCCCTCCGGGCGGTCTGACTGAACCGATCGGTTCGGTTCTTCGGTCTTTTTGAAACTTCGGTCATCTAGAAACGAAGACCGATCGATTAGTTTTAAAACTCAGGACCGAGTAAGTTCGGTCTCGGTTAGTTCGGTTCGGTCTCGGTCATGACCGAACTAACCGGACTGTCACAAAGCAACTGCTAAATATCATAATTTATAGTAAATTTTAGCAATATTTTTGTATTTCAAGGCAAAAATAACAATATAACATATAAATTAAACAAAGTAATAAGAGTGATGGTTGATATAAACTCATTAGAACAAATATTATATCACTAATAATAGTCCAAAATACACATTATGTCCAGAAAATGTAAAATTTCGGTTAGTTCGGTTACCCGAGGGTAAAGACCTCGGTTACTCCAAACTAAAGACCGGACTTATGACCGAAATTTTCGGTCTCGTCACTTCGGTATCGGTCTCGGGTATTTCGGTTCGGTCTTCGGGCTTCGGTTAATTATGCCCAGGGTTAACTGTTGCATGCGCCGCTCGACCAGCGACTCTATCCACTCGTTCCGTCCGCGCGCCCCAATGCTTGCTATGCGTTTGCTCTCTGCGTCGCCGTACCCATCCGCCCACCCCACTCCACCTCGCCGCCATCAGTCCCTTGCCACGCTGTGCCCCATCCCCTGCGGCCTCCACTGCGCTACCTTCCCGCGCTGCCTCCTCCGCGCCGTGTTCCCCACCACCAGGCCCAGTCTACCTCACTCGCCTCCATCGTGCTGCCTCCTCGCCGCGGCCGGCCTTCTCGCCGCGATCGCCTCCATCGAGCTGGCTGTAACACTCCGGTGTTACGCAAGCATTTGCATGGCAATCATATGCATGGCATTTCATATCATCATAATCATACATGTTAATATTATAAGTTGAGTGAAATAAAAGCTTAGAAAGTGGTATTTGAGATGTAATATATTAATGTGCTAATCACATTCCATCAAAATTTTTGCAACTACAAATCTTATATCACTTAGAACTATAGTTCAATTTTTGGAAGCAACTAGATGACTCAAAGTTTTGTCAAAAAACTTGTTCCAAAATATTAATTAAAATATTCAAAAATACTCCCTATTTTAGCTTTTATTCTTCAATTCAAAACCTATTGGGAATTTTTAGTTGGCCCCTTAATCAAAGTTGTAGAGAATTAAATTCTAAGCAACTTTTATTTTTGGGTCAATTCCAGAAAATGTCTTCTTCTTGTTCAAAATGGGGTTTGAAATCTGTGTGTGAATTTGATTTGAAATGAAAAATTTGAAAAAAAATCAAAACCCGCTTAGCAGGCCGCTGCCTCGGATTTGGCCCGCTGGCCGAATCGGCCCGCGCCACTCCCGCGCGCGCGCCCGCGTCTGCCTCCGCCGCGGCCCGGCCCAGCCAGCCCCCTCTCCCTTCTTCCCGCCCGCGCGCGCACGCTGGCGCCCCGGCAGCAAACGCCTGCCGCGTGGCGGCCGCATGCCGGTGACGCCACCGCGTGGCCGCCGTGGACCCCGCGCCCGCGCTCCGCTTCAAAAACGACCGGGCACCTGGTCTCCCTTCCATTTCCACCTCACCTGCTCCTTTTCTTCCTCCCTCCGGTGAAACCGCAGCGGAACACCGCTCGCCACCGAGCTCCGCCACCGTCACCGCCCTGTTCCGGCACCGGTGGACCACCTCCGTCCAATTGCCCGTGCACGAGGCTCCGCCCCATCCTCCCCTCCTCCGAACGAGTGTCGCCTTCTCCTCGTTTGCCCCGGTAGGGCTCAATTTTCCCTCGCCTCGCCGCGCCACCGTGACGGAGCCACCGTGCTTGCGCTCCGGCCACCGTCGCCTCCGCTCCTCCCCATCTCTCTCAAACTGCTCGACTATGTTCACCGTGTCCCCGCGACAATGTTGCGCGCCTCGCCTTGCTCGCTCGGGCATGGAAGCGGCCGTTGGCCGTCGGCCACCGCCACGCTGTCGCAGTCCAGAGCGCCGGCGAGGCCGCCCTCTGTTCCTCCTGTCGGCTTCACTGGGCCACCGCCCTGTGGGCCGCGCCTCCGAGCGGCCTGCTCGCTCGTTTCCCCCGCGCGCGTGGACCAGGCCGAGAGCGGCCACGGGCGGGTTTGATTCCACGGGCCGGCCCAGTGCCGTTATGAAAAATTCATTCCCATTTTCTTTTATTATTCTTGATGAAAATGCTTTGGAAAATATCTTAGCAGTCATTTGAGCTCCAAAAATTGTGAAATAAATTTCTATGGATTCATTGGAACTAGATCTACAATCTAAAAATATTGCATGTCATTTTTGGAATACTTTTCTGTAGAGCTTTAATTAATTCTTAATATTGCTGATATCTTGTAAAATAGCTAGTAAATCCTATATGTATCAGAAAAATATGATTTCAAGTTTGTTAATCTTCATATATCATGTACTTCCTAAGAAAAATATGTTCCATGCATGTGCTGTGGAAAAATGTTGAGGTGTAGTTCAAGTGCCTTTAATGGCTGATTTTTGTTATTTTTGCTAGAGAGCAAACTTTGTATAAAACATGCATGTGATAATTTTTGTACAGTCATAGTATGCTATGAAGAACCTAGAAAAAATATTAATTATGTTGTTTGACACTTTTCATAGTACAAAGTAATTTCATGCTCATTTTTATGCTATAGCTTGTCATTTTTGTATAGGATAGTTTACTTATCCAAATTCCATGAAATTTTTATGGTAGTCTGTTTAGAGTAGTATTATGCTACTGTAATTTTCTTAGATTTTTCGGAGCATCAGAAATATATGTTGCTATTCAAACCTATTATTACTTAGGGTTTAAGCAAGTGTTGCTTTAAGTGTTGCTTTAAGTGTGATTAAGAAATTGGTAAAGCTTTGGTGTATCTTTGAAGCATTTCATAAGATAGGTTAACTTAACATAATAGTAGTAGAAGAGAATGCAGTAGATGACATGTGCTTGTAGTGTATAGTTTCTTGGATGATGTTGACTACCTTGCATTTTAACATATTCATTGCATTCATCTCCTTCGATGCACACTTGCATAATCACTTACGCGCATTGCATCATACAGGATCGCAAACCGAGAACCCAGTCGTCTTACTCGAGGAGCCAGAGGAGCAGATCGAGGTGCAGCAGCAGGAGGTGGCAGAAGCCGAAGAAGAGGTCGGTGAAGATCTCCCGGAGTGCCCCGATCACCGTCCAAGTTCCTTCGAGAGAGGCAAGCCCCGGAGTATTTCTCTCCCGGTTTGCAAATAATTTATTATTAACTTTACTTAATTTGATGCATTACGTTTAGGAGTTGTTTGCAAACGTTGCTGCATTATACCTTGCTTACCTTTGTTATACCACATCCTTGTTACCCTGGTATCCGCAGTCGAGTCAATGCTTAGCTGGCTTAGACCGGTAGAAGTCGGGTGATTTCCTGTCACCTGCGAGCTATAGGTGGTTACCTGGATCTGTTTGGATGACTATGAAGTCATGGTATAACTAAGTGTGAAATGAATTTGAGACCGGGCGGAAACTTGTAGGGTTTCGGACTGTAGTGTTTTCCGTCTGTGTCGATTAAGGACCGTCCGTTGTTGTCCCTCGGGTCATGTTGAACGCATGCCTCACATTTAGCTGGCCGGATAAAGTACCTTCCGACCGCGAAACTGGGAGATTATTCGGGCCGAGTGATTTGCCCGCAACACACTGTACCGGAGCAGTAGTGGCAGGATACGGGGGCGCGATGATAAGGCCAAAGAGCAGTCGGGCGGCCCCCGGGTACAAGTGGTTCCTGGCAAGCTCGCGACTTTACCTGAATTATTGACTCGATGACCAATACCTCACTTTAGCGGATGAGTGAGGTTTGTGTGAGGAATACCTTACCAGCTGGTTAATAATCGATTCGAATCGTCATCGTTCACTGGATAGTGAACACTTGACTTGAGCTACTTCATCGTAGTAATATTGGCAAATCACTTGGATAGTTATGTGAAAGATGACAAGATAACTACTGTTAATGATCAATGGTAATCCTTACTTGCTTAATTACATGTTACTCTAGCACCATTGCAAACATAGTTGGCAGGGTAATAAAGAATTAATTACTGCATGCTTTTGGAAAAGAATTGTTAAGTTAAAAATGTTTTTCTTGCAAATGAGTCAGCTATCCCACCAGAAAGCCTATCATGATTCCTTGGTGTCTTTATTTCTGGTTTATGACGGGTAAGTCTAGCTGAGTACCTTCTTATACTCAGGGCTTTGTTCCCACTTGTTGCAGATGGACAGATGTATTATGGCTATTGTATCAACTTTCTCTATCCTGCAATGGGCAAAGCATAGGACCATGGGCAATGGTCATTCGCTACTTCTCGTCTGATGCTTTTGCTGGAGATGGTCACAAGCTGGCACTTTATTTCAAAAGGTTGTGTGTGTGCGTATTTTGAACTACCGCTTCCGCTACTTTTATTCAAACCTGTTTTGTAATAACTATGTTTAAACTCCGATGTATTTTATGCCGCGAACTTTTATGTAACTTATGATGGTAACCGTTAAACTTAGTACGATCTTGGCTGTTGTGAGAAATGGTTTGAAATCCGTCGAGATTTCACGGACTACCGGGTTATACGGGCTTAAGTTTGTTGAATTGTCCTTCCGTTGGATAATTTTCCTACTTAATTTCGTATAATTGGGCGGTTCTGTTACAGCTGGCATCGGAGCATGGTTTAGCGTGATTACTGTTTATAAGTGTATTTAAAACAAAATTCTATTTAAAAAGTGTGATTTTAAAACTAGATGTATGCCAGTGGTCATATCCTGTATGCCCAGTTAAGGACTCTAGGTGGCTATTTAAGTACTAACTTGGGGTTCTTGCACCATATTTCTCTTTCGTTGCTCATACGGCGTGCTATTGTATGAGTGCCACTTAATTGAGTGGTAATGTATGGATCAGTTACCTCTACGCTTTGGTAAGTGTGAGCTGTGAGAGCATGATCGGATACACCGCCGATCTAGGGAGAGTGTTTTATATGATACTAGAATAATTACATGTTGTACACATGTTTTTATGAAAGTATCGCATGTGTGGGTGTTCCATCCGTTGAGGCGATGTCGTCAATAGGATGATGTGTTTGGGTAGTTACTACCGTTGTACACGCATATGGGGATTCGTGTAGAGCGCGTAGGTAGATTTACTGCTTTCATGCATTCATGGGGAATGGGCTGAAATGAATTTTCTGCAGGTACATAACAGCGTTTATCGTGTAGATCGAATTAGTTACGTATATGAGAGATCGTTTGTATGCCACCGAATTCATCGTTAGATATCTTTATTTTTCTAAGTTTGTGAGAACGTAAGACTCGTGCATGCATCATATTGCCTGTGCATTTCATTCATAACCTGCATTCCTCCCCTTATAAAAGGATTATCCTAGTTTGATAAAAGTGACATCAACTTAAAATATGTCTCATCGGGTAATTTAAAAACTTATGCTACAGATGGCCCGCACGAAGAAGACTGCCCGTAAGTCCACTGGTGGAAGAGCACCCCGTCACCAGATGGCCCCGCGGGAGCGCCGCAGCACGGACACTTTTCTAAGTGAGTTTGGCATGCCCACCTTGCTTTGGAGAGTGCTCCATGATGTGGGGTACCCAGAGGGTCAAGAGCCGGTGTACTCCTGGAATGAGAGCCAGTTAGCTGAGGATGGACTTGCAATAGTGGAGATCACCGTCCCTGCCCTTGGTGATGCGCCAGAATGGGATGGTTGGCATTTGGAGTTTGAAGGACGCACTCCAGTTGAGGGTGCAGAGGGTGCAGCCTTTCACGTCATCCGAGACATAATGAGTAGGTTTCCTAATGAGTTGGCAGCAGCTTTGGCCGGTACTTTCCCAAGAGATGATCCTCGTGATGCCATTTGGGTGCAACCGCAAGGAAGTGCCTTGGTTAGAGGCCCAAGTGAAGGACAGGCTAGCGACAACCACACCATGAGTGTCATGTATGCAGCCATCAGAGCATACCAGGGTCTTGAGAATACCTATTGGACCTTGACTGGTCTAAGAGGTAATGATCGGCTTGAAGCAAGGAAGCAGAAGAAGAAGCAAGCACGTGCTATAGCTAGCTTGCAGGAGCAGTTGGTCGACATGAGCTTGCAGCGAGATCGGGCTCTCGAGAGAGGTGAGAGTGCTATGCAGCGGGTGCAGACGTTGACTCGGGCCAACAGAAATGCAGACCACATGATGGGGCAGCTAGTGCAGGAAAGGAATGAAGCCTGGAACGAGAGGGACCTTCTCAGGCAAAGGGTCGAGGAGCTAGAAGGGTATAACGCCAACTTGCATGAAGAGTTCCATGCCCTCTACAACGGGATAGGCCCGTACGCTCCTCCGGACGCCGCCCAGATGGACGTCGACGACGACGCCGCTACTGATGGTAGCGATGGTGACGCCTCCGACCTCGACGACGGCCCCAAGGAGTAGGCTAGTTGCCTTGCGTTAGTGATAGGCTTTATCGCGATGGCCCTCTTTTGGTTCCCATGTATCATGTTGTATCTTGTTCGATCTTGAGACTGGTGATCTTTTGGATCTTGGTTGTGTATGTGATGCTTGAACACATAAAAGTCCAGTGTATGTATGCTGGCAACGTGGTTGTATGGAACGCGATGTTGCATTCGAAGTAACTTAATTAGTGATGTCGTTTTAATTGGAATGTGATTATTGTGCCTCTGTTTTATTGCATGACTTGTTCTCTCCAATAAATTCAGTATGGCATGATTGTTCATTCGGATACAATTACTACCACTTCGCTCAATTATTACTTGTTGCTGAAATATGCAGATGGCAAACACTCGCCGTGCCACGTATGAGGCCGCTGAAACTGGTGGCAACGGTGCAGGGGCTGGTGGGGGTGGTGCAAACAATGTCAATCACCAGGAGCCTCAGCCAGGGCCATAATTGCCCCCTCCTCCACCGCTCACTGCAGAAGTGTTCTTCGCACAGTTTCTTAGAAGCCAGCGCAACGCCGAGCAGTCACAAAAGAATATGGAAGATTTTCTGCGTACCATTGCTGGAAATGTTCAGAGAGGAAATAATCAAGGTGGTGGCCATGGAGTGAACCAGTACAGCAATTTCAAGGATTTCATGGATACTAGGCCACCTATTTTTAAGGAAGCAGCCAAGCCACTCGACGCTGAAGAATGGATCAACACTATGGAAGATAAGTTCCGTGTGTTGAGACTGACAGAAGTCCTGAAAACAGAATATGCTGCACATCAGTTACAGGGACCGGCAGGGATGTGGTGGAAGCATCACCGCACCACCTTTCCTCCCAATGCCCAGATCACTTGGAGAGAATTCACTGAAGCGTTTAAGGGAGCTTATATTCCCCCAGGGTTGGTTGAGATGAAGCTCGGAGAGTTCTTGGCCTTAAATCAGGGTACCAAGACTGTAACACAGTATTTGCATACATTTAACAACTTGTGCCGCTATGCTCCAGACATGGTCGACACAGATGCAAAGAGAATTGCTAGTTTCAAGAGAGGGTTAAGTCCGAAGATGATGAAGCATGTGGGTACCAATACCCGCGCCAGGTTCAATGACTTTGTCAGTGATTGTTTGAAACAAGAAAAGAACAACAACGTCTACACTGCATCCAAGAATCGCAAGAGGGTGTTTGAGTCAGGACCATCACAGTCCAGAGTTGTCACTGCAAATCGTCTTTCTTATCGTCCGTCCGCACCTGGTGCAAGGTTCAGGCCTCCACAGCATAAAACTCAGAACTACAAGGGACCACAGAAGCCGTACAAGATGGCCGTGCCGCCAGCAAAGATCACCGCAGCTGCAGAACAAAGCAACTCCAAGGGAGCAATAGGATCTGCTGGTACAGTGAAGGGGCCCTGCTACAATTGTGGTCAGCCAGGCCACTTTTCAAAGTTCTGCCCTTATCCGCCTAGAAAGAAGCAACAGACTTACACTGCCCGTGTACACCATACCACCGTTGATAAGATTCCTGAAGGAGAACCTGTAACTGCCGGTAAGTTTCTTGTTAACCATCACCCTGCAGTTGTTCTATTTGATTCTGGATCCTCGCATTCTTTTATGAGTCAAGCATTTGCACGGAAGCATGAACAACTATGCACAGAATTGAGTTATGGTTATCGCATAAGTTCAGCAGGGGCTGATGTGCTAACCAATAAGATGGTTAGAGGGGCAACCCTTGAGTTAGATAGTCGGAAGTTTCGAGTGAACCTGATAGTTATGCCGGGACTAGTTTTGGATGTCATAATAGGAATGAACTGGATGAAAGACTGGGGAGCAGTCATAGATACAAGCAGTCGATTGCTTACCCTTAAGGATCCACAGGCAGAGGGTACTTTTCAGGTACCATTGCCCAAAAGAACAGACCTTGTGAGTGTGACCTGTGCCATGGAAGTTGTTCCTATCCACCAGATCCCGGTAGTGTGTGAGTTCCCGGATGTGTTTCCAGAAGAGTTACCTGGCCTTCCTCCAGATAGAGATGTTGAGTTTGGAATCGAGTTGATCCCCGGAACAGCTCCTATTTCGAGGAGACCCTATCGGATGCCTCCGGATGAGTTAGCTGAGTTGAAAAAGCAACTGGAAGAATTGCTAAAGAAGGGGTTTATCTGACCAAGTAAGTCTGAATGGGGATGTCCTGCCTTGTTCGTGAAGAAAAAGAAAGAGGGTACTCTAAGAATGTGTGTGGATTATCGACCTCTTAATGCTGTAACTATCAAGAATAAATATCCTTTGCCTCATATCGATGTTTTGTTTGATCAGTTGGCTAAAGCTAGGGTGTTCTCCAAGATAGACCTAAGATCAGGGTATCATCAGATAAAGATCAGGCCACAAGATGTCCCGAAAACCGCCTTTTCTACCAGATACGGGTTGTACGAGTATCTTGTTATGTCCTTTGGCTTAACAAATGCTCCTGCATACTTTATGTATCTGATGAATACGGTTTTCATGCCAGAGTTGGACAAGTTTGTAATTGTCTTCATTGATGACATTCTAGTATACTCTGAGAATGAGAAAGATCATGAAGAACATCTGAGAATTGTCTTGACCAGATTAAGAGATCATAAGTTGTATGCTAAGTTCAGCAAATGTGAATTTTGGTTGAAGAAAGTTCCTTTCCTTGGTCATATTCTATCGGAGAATGGAGTTTCTGTAGATCCGAGCAAAGTGCAAGAGGTTATGGATTGGAAAACTCCAACCACAGTGCCAGAAGTCAGGAGTTTCCTAGGGTTAGCTGGTTACTATCGCCGCTTTATCCCAGACTTCTCGAAGATTGCTAAGCCAATGACAAGTCTGTTACAGAAAGATCACAAGTTTGTGTGGACCGAGGAGTGTGAGACAGCTTTCCACACCTTGCGGAAACTGTTGACCACTACTCCAGTTCTCGCACAGCCAGACATCGAGAAACCTTTTGATGTGTGCTGTGATGCCTCAAAAACAGGATTAGGCTGTGTTCTAATGCAAGAAGGAAGAGTCATTGCTTATGCCTCCCGTCAGCTGAGAAAACATGAAATCAATTATCCGACACATGATCTTGAGCTTGCCGCCGTGGTGCATGCCTTAAAGATTTGGAGACACTATTTACTTGGTAATGTGTGCAATGTTTTCACCGATCACAAGAGTCTGAAGTACATTTTCACCCAACCAGAATTGAACATGAGACAGCGAAGATGGTTAGAACTAATTAAAGATTACAACTTGAATGTACAGTATCACCCTGGGAAAGCCAATGTGGTAGCCGATGCTTTGAGTAGAAAGTCGCATTGTCTGAATATGCAACCCTTACTCGAAGATGGTTTTAATCTAATGCACCCTGTCGTGTTACATAGTATTCAGATCAGTTGCACCTTGGAGAGTAAGATAATAGAAGGTCAAAAAGCAGACAAAGGGATATTCCACATCAAAAGGAAAATTAAAAAAGAACCTTCAAAACACTTCAGAGTGGACGAGCAGGACGTGTTGTGGTTCGACAACCGTCTTGTTGTTCCAAAGGATAGAGAGCTTAAGAATAAAATTATGGGTGAAGCTCATCACTCTAAGTTATCCATTCATCATGGCAGTAGTAAAATGTATCAAGAACTAAGACCTCATTTTTGGTGGACAAAGATGAAGAAGGAAATTGCAGCTTATGTAGCCCGATGTGACACATGTTGTCGAGTGAAAGCTATTCACATGAAACCTGCCGGATTGTTGCAACCTTTGTCAGTACCTAGTTGGAAGTGGGATGATATAAGTATGAATTTCATCACAGGTTTGCCCACTACTCAGAAAGGCCATGATTCGATTTGGGTAATCGTGGATCGTCTTACCAAGACCGCTCACTTTTTGCCTGTCAAGACAGTTTATAGACCACCTCAATATGCAGAAAAGTATATTGCAGAGATTGTGAGATTGCATGGCATACCGAAGACTATAGTGTCTGACAGAGGGTCGCAGTTCACTGCTCACTTTTGGGAGCATTTGCACAAAGGTTTAGGGACTAGTCTGATTCGTAGCACTGCCTATCATCCTCAAACAGATGGTCAGACTGAAAGAGTTAATGCTGTTTTGGAAGATATGTTAAGAGCTTGTGTGTTGTCTTCCAGAGGTTTATGGGAGTCGTGGTTACCTCTAGCAGAATTCACATATAATAATAGCTATCAAGAAAGTATCAAGATGGCACCTTTTGAGGCTTTGTATGGACGAAAGTGTAGAACACCTTTAAACTGGATTGAGCCAGGGGAAAGAAGATATTATGGTATTGACTTCGTGGAAGAAGCCAAAAAGAAAGTTCATATCATTCAGCAAAATATGAGAGCAGCTCAGTCACGTCAGAAAAGTTATGCGGATAAAAGAAGGAGACCACTTGTGTTTGAAGTTGGAGACTATGTTTATCTGAAAGTCACACCAATGAAGAAGAAGCGGTTTGGATTACGTAGAAAGCTTGCCGCCAGATTTGTAGGACCCTACAAAATCTTAGAAAGAAAGGGTCCAGTGGCTTACAAATTGGAATTACCAGAATCAATGGGTGCTATATTTCTAGTTTTTCACATATCACATCTCAAGAAATGTTTGCGCGTTCCAGAGGAAATAATTGAACTCCGAAGCATAAAACTTAAGTCAGATCTGGTGTATCGTGAGCAGCCAATTCGAGTTTTGGATTCCAAAGAAAGGGCTACTCGGAACAGTGTGGTGAAAACATATAAGATACAATGGAGTCATCATGATGAGGGAGATGCATCATGGGAAACGGGTGAATACTTACAAAAAGCATACGAAGATTTTTATAATAAATGGTTCGTAACCCAAATCTCGGGACGAGATTTTTATAAGGGGGGAGGGCTGTAACACTTCGGTGTTACGCAAGCATTTGCATGGCAATCATATGCATGACATTTCATATCATCATAATCATACATGTTAATATTATAAGTTGAGTGAAATAAAAGCTTAGAAAGTGATATTTGAGATGTAATATATTAATGTGCTAATCACATTCCATCAAAATTTTTGCAACTACAAATCTTATATCACTTAGAACTATAGTTCAATTTTTGGAAGCAACTAGATGACTCAAAGTTTTGTCAAAAAACTTGTTCAAAAATATTAATTAAAATATTCAAAAATACTCCCTATTTTAGCTTTTATTCTTCAATTCAAAACCTATTGGGAATTTTTAGTTGGCCCCTTAATCAAAGTTGTAGAGAATTAAATTCTAAGCAACTTTTATTTTTGGGTCAATTCCAGAAAATGTCTTCTTCTTGTTCAAAATGGGGTTTGAAATCTGTGTGTGAATTTGATTTGAAATGAAAAATTTGAAAAAAAATCAAAACCCGCTTAGCAGGCCGCCGCCTCGGATTTGGCCCGCTGGCCGAATCGGCCCGCGCCACTCCCGCGCGTGCGCCCGCGTCCGCCTCCGCCGTGGCCCGGCCCAGCCAGCTCCCTCTCCCTTCTTCCCGCCCGCGCGCGCATGCTGGCGCCCCGGCAGCAAACGCCCGCCGCGTGGCGGCCGCATGCCGGCGACGCCACCGCGTGGCCGCCGTGGACCCCGCGCCCGCGCTCCGCTTCAAAAACGACCGGGCACCTGGTCTCCCTTCCATTTCCGCCTCGCCTGCTCCTTTTCTTCCTCCCTCTGGTGAAATCGCAGCGGAACACCGCTCGCCACCGAGCTCCGCCACCGTCACCGCCCTGTTCCGGCACCGGTGGACCACCTCCGTCCAATTGCCCGTGCACGAGGCTCAGCCCCATCCTCCCCTCCTCCGAACGAGTGTCGCCTTCTCCTCGTTTGCCCCGGTAGGGCTCAATTTTCCCTCGCCTCGCCGCGCCACCGTGACGGAGCGGCCGCGCTTGCGCTCCGGCCACCGTCGCCTCCGCTCCTCCCCATCTCTCTCAAACTGCTCGACTATGTTCACCGTGTCCCCGCGACAGTGTTGCGCGCCTCGCCTTGCTCGCTCGGGCACGGAAGCGGCCGTTGGCCGTCGGCCACCGCCACGCCGTCACAGTCCAGAGCGCCGGCGAGGCCACCCTCTGTTCCTCCCCGTCGGCTTCACTGGGCCACCGCCCTGTGGGCCGCGCCTCCGAGCGGCCTGCTCGCTCGTTTCCCCCACGCGCGTGGACCAGGCCGAGAGCGGCCACGGGCCGGTTTGATTCCACGGGCCGGCCCAGTGCCGTTATGAAAAATTCATTCCCATTTTCTTTTATTATTCTTGATGAAAATGCTTTGGAAAATATCTTAGCAGTCATTTGAGCTCCAAAAATTGTGAAATAAATTTCTATGGATTCATTGGAACTAGATCTACAATCTAAAAATATTGCATGTCATTTTTGGAATACTTTTCTGTAGAGCTTTAATTAATTCTTAATATTGCTGATATCTTGTAAAATAGCTAGTAAATCCTATATGTATCAGAAAAATATGATTTCAAGTTTGTTAATCTTCATATATCATGTAATTCCTAAGAAAAATATGTTCCATGCATGTGCTGTGGAAAAATGTTGAGGTGTAGTTCAAGTGCCTTTAATGGCTGATTTTTGTTATTTTTGCTAGAGAGCAAACTTTGTATAAAACATGCATGTGATAATTTTTGTACAGTCATAGTATGCTATGAAGAACCTAGGAAAAATATTAATTCTGTTGTTTGACACTTTTCATAGTACAAAGTAATTTCATGCTCATTTTTATGCTATAGCTTGTCATTTTTGTATAGGATAGTTTACTTATCCAAATTCCATGAAATTTTTATGGTAGTCTGTTTAGAGTAGTATTATGCTACTGTAATTTTCTTAGATGTTTCGGAGCATCAAAAATATATGTTGCTATTCAAACCTATTATTACTTAGGGTTTAAGCAAGTGTTGCTTTAAGTGTTGCTTTAAGTGTGATTAAGAAATTGGTAAAGCTTTGGTGTATCTTTGAAGCATTTCATAAGATAGGTTAACTTAACATAATAGTAGTAGAAGAGAATGCAGTAGATGACATGTGCTTGTAGTGTATAGTTTCTTGGATGATGTTGACTACCTTGCATTTCAACATATTCATTGCATTCATCTCCTTCGATGCACACTTGCATAATCACTTACGCGCATTGCATCATACAGGATCGCAAACCGAGAACCCAGTCGTCTTACCCGAGGAGCCAGAGGAGCAGATCAAGGTGCAGTAGCAGGAGGTGGCAGAAGCCGAAGAAGAGGTCGGTGAAGATCTCCCGGAGTGCCCCGATCACCGTCCAAGTTCCTTCGAGAGAGGCAAGCCCCGGAGCATTTCTCTCCCGGTTTGCAAATAATTTATTATTAACTTTACTTAATTTGATGCATTACGTTTAGGAGTTGTTTGCAAACGTTGCTGCATTATACCTTGCTTACCTTTGTTATACCACATCCTTGTTACCCTGGTATCCGCAGTCGAGTCAATGCTTAGCTGGCTTAGACCGATAGAAGTCGGGTGATTTCCTGTCACCTGCGAGCTATAGGTGGTTACCTGGAATAGTTTGGATGACTATGAAGTCATGGTATAACTAAGTGTGAAATGAATTTGAGACCGGGCGGAAACTTGCAGGGTTTCGGACTGTAGTGTTCTCCGTCTGTGTCGATTAAGGACCGTCCGTTGTTGTCCCTCGGGTCATGTTGAACGCATGCCTCACATTTAGCTGGCCGGATAAAGTACCTTCTGACCGCGAAACTGGGAGATTATTCGGGCCGAGTGAATTACCCGCAACGCACTGTACCGGAGCAGTAGTGGCAGGATACGGGGGCGCGATGATAAGGCCAAAGAGCAGTCGGGCGGCCCCCGGGTACAAGTGGTTCCTGGCAAGCTCGCGACTTTACCTGAATTGTTGACTCGGTGACCAATACCTCACTTTAGCGGGTGAGTGAGGTTTGTGTGAGGAATACCTTACCAGCTGGTTAATAATCGATTCGAATCGCCATCGTTCACTGGATAGTGAACACTTGACTTGAGCTACTTCATCGTAGTAATATTGGCAAATCACTTGGATAGTTATGTGAAAGATGACAAGATAACTACTGTTAATGATCAATGGTAATCCTTACTTGCTTAATTACATGTTACTCTAGCACCATTGCAAACATAGTTGGCAGGGTAATAAAGAATTAATTACTGCATGCTTTTGGAAAAGAATTGTTAAGTTAAAAATGTTTTTCTTGCAAATGAGTCAGCTATCCCACCAGAAAACCTATCATGATTTCTTGGTGTCTTTATTTCTGGTTTATGACGGATAAGTCTAGCTGAGTACCTTCTCGTACTCAGGGCTTTGTTCCCACTTGTTGCAGATGGACAGATGTACTATGGCTATTGTATCAACTGTCTCTATCCTACAATGGGCGAAGCATAGGACCATGGGCAATGGTCATTCGCTACTTCTCGTCTGATGCTTTTGCTGGAGATGGTCACAAGCTGGCACTTTATTTCAAAAGGTTGTGTGTGTGCGTATTTTGAACTACCGCTTCCGCTACTTTTATTCAAACATGTTTTGTAATAACTATGTTTAAACTCCGATGTATTTTATGCCGCGAACTTTTATGTAACTTATGATGGTAACCGTTAAACTTAGTACGATCTTGGCTGTTGTGAGAAATGGTTTGAAATCCGTCGAGATTTCACGGACTACCGGGTTATACGGGCTTAAGTTTGTTGAATTGTCCTTCCGTTGAATAATTTTCCTACTTAATTTCGTATAATTGGGCGGTTCTGTTACACTGGCGAGCCGCAGCCGCCTCCACCGAGCCGGCGAGCCTCCACGACAGATTCTCCAGCGAGCAAGCAAGGAGGACGGGATTTGTGTGACACCACGCTCATCGGCAAGTTGCCTGTGCCGCTGCTGCACAGTGAGGTCCATGCGCAGTCGACGTGCCTCCATTCATCTAAGCAAAGCCTATGTTGCAAGAGTATATTTCAAGTGTTTCAGATGTTTCATTTGGATATTGCAAGTGTTTCATCTTGATGTTGTAAAAGTACATTAGAATGTTGCACATGTTGCAATGGCTATACACGTATGTTTCAAGTGTATATTCCAGATGTTTCATCTCGTTTTCCAGACGTATATTTGCAAGTGTTTCATTTAGATGTTGCATATGTTTTCACATATATGAAAGTGTTTTTCAGGTGTTTTTTTCAAGTATTTCATGCATGTTTCGAGTATTTCAGCTGTTTCATACGTATGTTGCAAGTGTTTCATCTAGATGTTTCATAAGTAGAGCTGGTGTTGCAGCTAGTGTTTTAGATGCATGTTTTATGTGATTCATCTGTCCTTAGACGTATATTGCAAGTCTTGCATCCGTATGTTTCAAAAATAGATCGGGTATTGCATCTTTGTCTTCACTTTTCTGCTGCCTCACATTCACCTCGATGTCCCCTCCCGGCGCCGGCTGGTCATCTGCCACCCCCTCTCCCTTTCCTGGATGCTAGCGTAGCCACCTACTGTAGTCACTTGCTGCAGCTGCTGGCCGCATGCATGCGCATGAGAAGCGAAGGGGCGCGAGCGGGGACCCCACGTGCAGCTGGGTGGCGTGGGCCTGCATAGGCGGGCGCGGGATGCAGATGCGTGGGGAAAGACGGAGTGTAGGCGCGGACGTCCGAATGTCCGGTAGGGGTCACGGTCGCAATTCACCAATCCAGTCGCCACAAAGGGGGGAAATTTGTCAAGCGAGGGAGGCGAATCTAGGGCGATGGCGAGTTCCTCCGAGGGCGGAAGCAAAGCAAGCTCCCGCCGGCGGATTCCTCTGCGTCCGCCCATTGGGCTTGGCTTGCCTAAGATGTGTGGTGGGCTGATGTCGTTGGGCTGTCTTATGGGCCAGCAGCCCAATATGTAGTCACCCGACGCTCGTCACGCTATAGCACTCGCGCTTGGGCGGCGGCCGGCGCTCACACACCTCCCACGGCGAAACCCTCGGCGACGGCGGGCAGTGGGCTGGCGACACTACCAATCGAATCGCCGGCACTTGAATTTGAGCCTTGGACGGTCGAAGTGCAACCTCGTGCAGCAGCGGTACGATTTGAATATATATTGCCTTTTTTATTACTGTTAATTTAGTCGTTAATAATAACATAACAAGTAGCTTTTGTGTAGATTTGAAGAACTATTTGTACAAGTTTGTTTTGGGGGCTTAGTGGCAGCCCAAGCACTCAGGCTACAAATGTAGCCACAGGAACCGAAGAGGAGCCACATGCACCAGACGATGTGCATCCCCGTGATCGTCTTCGCGTGCGTCTGCGTCCTGCTGCTGCCTGCTGGTCGCCGCGGTGTCTTGCGTGCTCGCAGTGCGGGCGCTGCGGCGGGCGATGGCGCTAAACGCCGACCTGGTCCGGCAGAAGGAAGAGCTGCGGCAGGCGGAGCGCAAGAGCATGAACAAGAGCAATGCCTTCGCCAGCTCCAGCCACAACATCCGGTCCGCGCTGTCCGCCATCGCCGGCCTCGTGGACATGTCCCGTTCGGAGTCGCAGTCGCTCCCCGGCATCATGGAGAACCTCGATCAGATGGGCGTCTGCACCAACAAGCTGTTCGGTTAGTCTGGACCCTGGACTCTTATGGAGTTAATAATTTCCATCAAGCTTTGTTCATCGTCGTCTAGCTAGGAAAGTAGAAATATTGGTGCGACTAATATGATGTTTTCAATGTTATATATGGTCTACTAATCCACTAGTTAATATAAGCAAAAATGTAGGGTTTGTGATTGTCGGGACCCACGGGGTAGCCCGTAAGGAAGGGAGAAGATCTAATTTGACTAGGATTTCTTCCATGTAATTCTAGTAGTATTGCTACCCTGTAATCATATTATAGCTTCTTTGTTGTAATCGATTATGACTCTTACCTCGGACTATATAAAGGAGGGCAGAGCTCCCTAAATCAAGACATGGGGATAATAGGAATAGACCTCACGGTCTAAACTCTATAAAGGAGACAATATAACACAATCAATCTAACGCAAAGGCTAACGCTGACTGGACGTAAAGGCCGTTACTCGATCACGATCGATGGTCTGAACCAGTATAAATCGACTGTCTCTGTGTTCATCGTCGAGCTCTAGCATACGCCGAAGCCCGAACAACTGTTCCGGGTACCCCCGTGGTAGGCTATCGATGATGAAATACCGACAGCTAGCGCGCCAGGTAGGGGCTTTTGGCGAAATTGCGTTCGAGAGCTCAACGGACCTCAAGATCAACATCGTGTTCCTAAGGATCAATCTATCACTCAGAGTTTTTGTTCCGTTCTGGATACCGGCGACTCGGCATCTCTCTAGGCGTGGAGTCCAAGGCAGAGCAGGTCCAGGTCGGATTAGAAAAGGTATCGCGGTGCTGTGCCGAAGGCGATGACAAGCTGCTACTGCACGTGGATCGAGGCGGAGCCCAGGTCGTCGCCGTTCAGTTCCAAAATTTTCAATCTGCCTGCTACCAGAGATGGCAGCGGATCGGGTTTGGGTCGGATACTCGCGGGTTTCGGGTCCCGCGGATTCGGGTTGGGGATGGTTTATCACCCACGGTTTTCGGTTTCGATATCGGGTTCGATTTCGGGTTTGGTTTTTCACCCGTGGATATCCAATGGATATCCGAAATAAATTATTTGGAATTAAAACTCATGTTTTATAATACGCTAATAATAACATGTTTACTTAGATTATTAAATATATTCAAAATTGACTCATGAAAATATTTATTATTTATTGCCTCTTATTTATACACGTGAATATGTGTATATTTATCCGCAGGTTTCGGGTTTCGGGTATCCGTTCGGGTTTCGGGTATCCGCAGGTTTGGTTTTGGTGATGGATTTCCACCCGAATCGGTTTTCGGTTCGGGTTCGGGTTTCGATTTCGGGTTTCGGTTTTGGGTGCACGGAGACTCCACCCAATCCGAACCCGACCCGTTGCCATCCTTACCTGCTACCCAGTTCCTAGATCGATTTACCGAATGCGAGATTTGCATGTATTCATGCACGATGGAAAGGAGTGGCCCAACAGATGCCAAGACCGAATCTTGCACCTTGAAGATGACGTGGGATGGACAAAGCCATGCGAAGCTAATTAAAGTGATCAAGAATTCAAGATACGGATCTTGCATGTACATATACGGAACTTGCATGTGGAGATTATGCGTGCACGAGTATGGACTCAAGTACAACGACTACGACCCAGCACCACGTTGGTTGCTGCCCTGCGATGCGCCGACAACAACTTCATCCGCTCAAGTCTGACTCGAACACGAAACAAGCTGTGGAGCCGCAAGCTGCCATTGAAGCTGTCTAAGTACCGGCGAGCCAGAAACATCGTCCTTTGGCAGGCAGGTTAGACTACCCGCACTCATGGACCTCTATATTTATCATCTATACGTCCTAGTCAGCAAGATTCTCTCATCTATACTTAATTCTTCCGCACCCATCCATCCTCTATATCATCCTCTATCAACTCTATCCACTGTGGGACCTACTTGTCACTTTATCTAAATATATCCATTGTGATCTAGTTTTGAAGGATTTATTGAGACGAATTTAATGGTGAAATCAAAATTTAATTTGGATTTTTGGTTTGTGAGTTATAGCATTTTTTTCTTTGTTTAGCTAGTGGGGTCCGCCACTATAGAGTATAGAGTAAGCACAGTACTACTCTAAATATAGAGTGAGAGAAAGGATAGAGTATCGTTTTAGAGTACCTAGTGCAGCAGTTTTTACTCTATATTCATACTCTAAAGCTTTAGAGTATCGTTTTAGAGTACCCACTGCGGGTAGTCTTAGGCTATCCGCACTCATGGACCTCTATATTCATCCTTTATACGTCCTAGTCAGCAAGATTCTCTCCTCTATACTCAATTCTCCCGCACCTATCTATCCTCTATATCATCCTCTATCCACTATATCTACTATGGGACCCACTTGTCACTTTATCTAAATATATCCATGTGTGATCTAGTTTTGAAGAATTTATTGAGACGAATTTAATGGTGCAATCAAAATTTTATTTCGATTTTTGGTTTATGAGTTATAGCATTTTTTCCTTTGTTTAGCTAGTGGGGCCCGCCACTGCCCACTATAGAGTAAGTACTGTATTACTCTAAATATAGAGTGAGAGAAAGGATAGAGTATCATTTTAGAGTACCCAGTGCAACAGTTTTTACTCTATATTTATACTCTAAAGCTTTAGAGTATCCTTTAAACTATTCCAGTGCGGGTAGTCTTACTCGGTTACGATGGCGGGTCACTCAGCCGCGGTGGCAGGCTACTTGACCTTGGCTACTCGGCTGCGTCTTCGACTACTGGGCTGCGACAACCGACTACTTCGACAGGATATCTGACTACTCAGCCACATGTCCGAATCCTCCGGCCGCTTGTTCGAGTATTCGGCCACGGTGATTACTACTCGGTTGCAGTAACTGACTACTCAGCCGCAAAGGTCAAACTGATGCTCGGGGACTCCTAAGTTTAAAACGCCAGGATCACACGCCAATCGGCCATAAATCAAGCTAAGTCAAGCTTTAATATTCTTTCTAAATATTCTTTAATATTTATATATCTTGGGATGTTACTTATGTGCCTCGGCGGACATACCATATGTTTGCGACTACTTACAGCTCCACACTTGAAGTTGGAACAGCTTCCGGGTACTCGACGACGCGTTCCGGGTGATCAACGACAACTTCCAGGTACTCGACGATAACTTTTAGGTACTCGACGACGACTTCCGGGTACTCGACGTGGCTTTTGGTTCTCGATGACGACTTCTGGATGTTCGACGATGACTTCCGGGTACTTGATGATGACTTCCGAGTGCTCGACGATAGCTTCCGGGAACTCGACGACGGCTTCCGGGTGCTCGGCGATAACTTCCGGGAGTCAAGCATGTACATGGTTACGTATCAGCCAACAAGCAAGCAATGAAGAAACCCATACAGCTAATCGGACGCTTTCCCATACTATTCGGCTCAGCCAAGAACTACTCGGAACGAGTCCTTCAGAGCGACCGACTACTTGGAAAGCAGTTCCGACAACTCAGCCACGGCGGCTGACCCCTCTGCTATGGTGTCCGATTACTCGGTCGTGGTGAGCAACTACTCAGATAGAACACCAGCTACTCAGGCTCCATAGCAACTTGGACATGAAGAATATTGACTACTACTCGGATCAGCACCCGGAGGACAGGATTCCGGCTGGGCTCCCAACCTTGATACGTCCTCATATAGCATTCGAGTACAAGCTAACAAATGACCAGCACAAACGACGAGAGGATCCTATATTCGTACAAAGCCAAGATACATGCAAGACAATAGCAAACAGGAGAACGTACATCTACATGGAAGCCGACTAAGTTATTTACATGGGCACATGCACCACTCTAGCAATGCGATACACGTACGTACAGGCGGCCGTCCACAAGTGCCTGTGGACCGACTCTCCTTCACACAAGATCAAGCCAAGCTCGGATCGGACGGGGAAAGGTCGCGCCCGGTGTGTTCGTCAAACAATCCGGTGCGATAACCCCTGAACTCCCAGCTCCAACCACTCAAATCCTGGTCGTCGCCCAGGCTCGGATCGGATAGGGGAAGGTCGCACCCAGTGTGTTCGTCAAACAACCCGGTGCGATAACCCCTGAACTCCCAGCTCCAACCACTCAGATCCTGGTTATCGCTCCAGCTCGGATCGGACAGGACAGGGGAAGGTCGCTCCCGGTGTGTTCGTCAAACAACCCAGTGCGATAACCCCTGAACTCCCAGCTCCAACCACTTAGATCTTGGTCGTCGCTCAGGCTCGGATCGGACAGGGGAAGGTCGCACCCGGTGTGTTCGTCAAACAACCCGGTGCAATAACCCCTGAACTCCCAGCTCCAACCACTCAGATCCTGGTCGTCGTTCTAGCTCTGATCAGACTCCGCTCCCGGTGTGTTCATCAAACAACCTGCTGCGATAACCTCTGAACTCCCAGCTCTAACTACTCAGATCCTGGTTGTCGCTCAGGCTCGGATCGAACAGGGGAAGGTCGCACCCGGTGTGTTCGTCAAACAACCCGGTGCGATAATCCCTGAACTCCTAGCTCCAACCACTCAGATTCTGGTCGTCGCTCCAGCTCAGCTCGGACAGGGGAAGGTCGCACCCGATGTGTTCGTCAAACAACTCAGTGCGATAACCCCTGAACTCCCAGCTCCAACCACTCAGATCCTGGTTGTCGCTCCAGGTCGGATCGGACAGGGGAAGGTCACACCCGGTATGTTTGTAGAGAAGTTGTCAGCTCCAAACAACCTGGTGCGATAACCCCTAAACTCCTAGCTCCTACCAATCAAAGTCTTGGTTATCGCCCCTAGTTGCGAGCACCTCGACACACCTGTCTGTGACGGTTCCGAGTACTCGATGCACCAGTCGAGACGGTTTCTGAGTGCTTGACGGGTTCAAGTATTAGAAGGCTCAGTGAATGAAGATGTATGATCCTACAAGCCAACGGCAAATATTCAGAATAATAATGCAAGTTGCATACAAGGACGCACCCAGTATAAGAACCCGGACACAAGACAACAACACTACACAGCGGCATCCATGCAGAACAAGCGAGAAGACCATGCAGCCGCGCAAGCTATTTATGGAAATCAATGTTGAAGCTTCCACGTATTCAGCACTGCTGATTCCACCTTGACAACTAAGTCCTACTCCAACACGAACCAGTAACATACAAGAGGATGTATACTTATACATGAACGTATTGCCAACTCATGAAAACCAGCAAGATGACGCAAGCAAGCTAGCAATCAAAGCTATTTGCATGCACTTATGCACATATGAATAGCTGCCAAGCACTGCCATGCTCAAACTATCGGATGGTGCCGAGTACTCCCCAATTCTGAGCACTGTCCAACCCAACTACTACAGGATTTGGAGACAATTTTGAGATGATATTCGTCTTAAGCCTGGGGGATTTCTACCAATCACCCCGATAAGAGCAAAAGAGCTGAAAAGATACTTGTGCTCGCCTATTTCAAGTTTTTTCAGGCTTGGATGAGAGTAAGAAGGCTGATAAGCCAACACTCGACCTATCTTGAGTTGTTTTCACGGCCAGGATGAGAGCCAGAAGGAGCTCGCCCTATCCCGAGTTGTTTTCACAACCCGGATGAGAGCAAAAGAGCTGAAAAGATGCTTGAGCTTGCCTATTTCAAGTCTTTTCAGGTTTGGATGAGAGTAAGAAGACTGATAAGCCAACACTCGACCTATCCCGAATTGTTTTCACAAACCGGATGAGAGCCAGATAGTGCTCGCCCTATCCCGGAGTTATTCAACCGGATGAGAGCAAAAGAGCTGAAAAGATGCTTGAGCTCACCCTATCTCAAACCTTTTCAGGCTTGGATGAGAGTAAGAAGGCTGACAAGCCGACACTCGGCCTATCCTGAGTTGTTTTCACGACACAAATGAGAGCCAGATAGCGCTCGCCCTATCCCGGAGTTGTTCAACCCAGATGAGAGCAAAATAGCTGAAAAGAAGTTTGAGCTCGCCCTATCCCAAGCCTTTTTAGGCTTGGATGAGAGTTCTCCAACAGAAAAAAGAAGAAAATAAGAAAGAGAAGCAAAAGAGGCCGGATGACCAGAAACAAAAAGCAGTAAATGAAAAGCTACCACATGTGAAGACATAGTACTCGAGGACAGTATATCCAAAGAAATATGCCAACAACATTTAACCAACTCAGCGGCTAACTACCACCTACCACTCACAGAAAGAAGGTTACTTGAGAATATGATAAAAGACCCTATATCCGAGTTCTTTTCGAATAAAAAGAACCCGGATATATGCTCGGGGGTTGCAGGGTCCATATCCTCAGATGAGATTTTCAGTTTTTCCAACGATAAAAATTCAAGACCCTCCAACTTTTTATTCCAAATAGCAAGAGACATGGGGGCAACACTCAGTGAGTGCGCACGTCACTCAAAAGATTCTTCAAGACAGGACTACTTCAAGGCTTTACTTCGAAAGAACCCGGACCAAACTTGATTCGCTAGGCAAAGCCGGAGAAATAAGGAGGTCTTCGAGTTAAACCATGAAATGCTCAGGGGCTTGTCGATGTGGGACCCATGGGGACCCGTAAGAAAAGGAGAAGATCTAGTTTGACTAGGATTCCTCTCATGTAATTCTAGTAGTATTGCTACCCTGTAATTCTACTAGGACTTCTTTATTGTAACCGACTAGAACTCTTGCCTCCTAGATTATATAAAGGAGGGTAGAGCTCCCTAGATCAAGACATATGACAATAGGAATAGACCTCACGGTCTAAACCCTGTAAAGGAGACAATACAACACAATCAATCTAACGCAAATGCTAACGCCGACTGGACGTAAAGGCTATTACTCGATCACGATCGAGGGCCCGAACCAGTGTAAATCGACGGTCTCTGCATTCACCGTCAAGCTCTAGCATACGCCAAACCCGAACAACTGTCCTAAGTACCCCGTGACAGGCTATCGGTGGTCAAACACCGACAATGATCTACTGTATATTCTTAGCTACAATAGAAAGGATTAATGCTGCTAATATAGGTTAGCAATTAAAACGTTATACTAGGAAAGGTGCCAGCTACAGGACGGAGTTTGTAGGTGTTTCACAGCAAACAGACTACAGATTATCTGTCAAACATATATTAACTTATTAAAATGTAAGTAAATGTTATTACTATGATCGTCGTAGCAATTTTGTTTCAGGAGATATATTATTTGTAGAACAAATTAATTCGAACCTAGTAGGTTATCTTCATGGATGTGATCGATTTGTTTTCTGCTGATATACTGAACTCGATTCTAGACACAAGCAAGGTGCAGTCGGGGAAGATGCAGCTGGAGGAAGCTGAGTTCAGCATGGCAGATGCCCTCCCGGAGTCGGTGGACATGGCCGACGTGACCGGCGTCCGGCGAGGGGTTGAGGTGGTCTGGGACCCCTGCGACTTCTCGGTCCTGAGATGTGCGGCCGTCCTCGGTGACAGCAAGCGCCTCAAGCAGATCCTGGACAACCTGCTCGAGGGCTGGGCGACTCGGCCATCGCCGGGAGCAGCGTCAGTGCTCCGTCAAAGTTTGCGCACCCATGGCATAGTGGCGGCGGTTCCTTGGGATGCTTGTTCAGAGCAAGGAAGGATCCAGATGACCAGGATCATGCGCAGAATGACCCCAATTTGGTTGAGTTTTACTTTGAAGTGGTTGACACCGGCATTGGGATCCCCAAGGAGAAGAGGATGTCTGTGTTTGAAAACTATGTTCAGGTGAACAATGGCCAAGGCGGCACAGGCTTGGGACTCGGAATCGTGCAATCCTTTGTAAGTTACTACTCCAATATACTATATACATATATGTATCTCCTGTTCATTTTCTTTATAAAACTAAAAACTTTGGTTTTAACTGGATGATCTATGTTGATCTTGATCACAGGTACGTCTGTGTTAGCAACTGATATGCTGCTTCACTAACAACTCCAACAATCCGATACAATCGAGATGGGAATTGGGGATAAGTAGCAAGCAGGCGAATAAGATGCTAGAGGAAGGTACTCGAAGGATCTAGAAGAACTGGAAGTAGAGAATTCGGGTACAAGAGGAAGAGAGGCTAGAGGAGGAAGAAGTACAGTAACTAAGCAGAGGTATTCTGTTTCAATTGTTCGATGCCTGCCTTGGACTCCTTTTTACCCTTTTGTAACTGAAGCTCCCTTGACAACCTGGCTTCGGCACACATGGCAGCCATACTATGACAGTCTGATGGGAGGAGATTAGCATCAAGGCCAAAGGGCCCGGGCCCGGGGAAAGGGAAACATGCTTCGCGTTCAACGTGCTCCTGAAGATAAGCGAGGTGCAACTAAGAATGAAAACGATACAAAAATATCCCAAACCATATCGTTTTCTACATTTGACCCCAAACCATATCATTTTCTACATTTGACCCGATCACTTTCATATTTTCATATAAATTCAAATTCAGTTGAAAATTGGTTTTAGGTCTTTTCCAACCAATTTCTACTTTTCTACATTTTATTCAAAATATCCCGAATTCAGAATTCAGTTTTAACCCGACCACTTTCATATTTTCGAACAAATTCAAATTCAGTTGAAAATTAGTTTTAGGTCTTTTCCAACCAATTTCTACTTTTCTACATTTTATTCGAAATATCCCGAATTCAGAATTCAGTTCAAACCGAATTTGGCCACTTACATAGATCACACAGCCAAATCGTGGCTCAGCCCACTCAAAGCGGACGGCACAAGCGCTGGGTTTACGAGTGTGCCTGGAACTTCTTATATAGATCATCGCCTCCCTCACCCACATCTGTCTAAGCGAGGTGGGACTAAAGAAGTGCGCCTGGCTCTTTCAGCTTGCTGGCTTGTGCTTGCTATTGCCGCTGCTCGTTGGGCTGCAGTGGGCCGTAGCGAGCAGTATCTCGTCCACGGTCTTTCGTTGGGCTACAGTGGCTACGAGATGCGAAGAGGAGTCTCGAGAGTCAAGAGGATAAGCATGCTCATTGTGTGGATGAGAGAGACCGTGAGGAGGAGGTTTTTTTAGCTGGTGGGTCCCACGAAATTTAGGTTCCATGTCCCTATATTCTAAAATTTGATAGATGGAACGCCGCGCCCGCCGTCAGCCATGGATTTGGGCCAGTTTAGAATTTAATGTTTGTGCGGTGCATGGTGTATAGACGGACAGAGAAACATAGCAGGAAGGCAGGCTACTGACGCTGTGAAAAAGGTGCCGTTTAGATGCCAAAAATTTTGCCAAAATTTTCAGATTCCCTGTCATATCGAATCTTTGAACACATACATGAAGCATTAAATATAGATAAAAAATAAAACTAATTACACAGTTTAGACGAAATGGACGAGACAAATCTTTTAAGCCTAATTAGACCATGATTGGACAATATTTACCAAATAACAACGAAACTGCTACAGTAGCGTTTCGCCAAAAATTTTGCCAACTAAACAGCCCCAAAGTAAATCAACGGGCCAGTTCAGACCTACAGGAGGCACCTTTATTGAATTGAATTTGCGGCCTCTGGAATCTGAAGAAGAGGTGGATGGTTCAGATAATGATACATGTTATACACATTTAGTGTAGATCACAATGAGGCAGTATGAACATCTAACTGTATGTAAAAGTAGAGCACTATGTCCTTTGTGTTTTAGATGGATTGCTTAAACCATTAAATTTCCATCACCGATATAGATACTTTTTTTTTGGTAATAGCCATTGTGCTGAGCAATGTGTAAATTCTGAAATAGAAGAACCAATATTACCGAAAGAAGCAATCGTACATTATATATTGTAAGAAGTTTTAAGTAATCAGATATACCAACGTTAACATTTTTTTCATGGAAAGCATAGGTGCAGTCCTAGACCAAACAATGACAAATATAACTGAAAACCATTCCAGTTTACACAAATACAAAGATTGATTATACTGCATAAAGATTGTTTAGGTGCTATGCCTCTGATCAAGTCACACGAATAAAATCAGTTTTACTTTAGCTATATTCTGTAACACTATTGGGTCACATGGTAATGAGGCACCACTACAACTTGCCAGCACTGCAGCTGCAGAATCAACTTGCCAGCATGGTGTCAGAACAAATTGCACTTGTAACTACTGATCTCAAGTACAGATGAACACGTCTTGTTCTCCTACATTTCATAAAACAAGAACAGAAGAAGAATGATGCCCTGTTAGCATTTACCAGGATATACCTCACGGGCATATATCATTGAATACATTGTGTGTGGAGTCCAAGTTGACATCGATAAAGAGAGGATGACTTTATTTGCACGAAGATATACGGAGGACAGTATTGCGTTAAAAAAATATACAGAGGACAGTAGTTGGTTTTAGCATTGAGGGGAGGGAGGAGAAGAACATTTAATTCTTGAGGTGGAAAAGAATATACGGCTATGATGATCCACAAGCAGCTGCATGTTCCTCAGGAGACGCAAGGAAGTGATTAAGAAAGCAGTAAACAAAAAAGACATTGTGCTCATAGATTATCAAGAGACACAAGTGATCAAGAAAGCAGTAACAAATCGATGCCATTTGTCAATAGTTTCAATGAGTGGTTGAGCAGTCTGATGTTTCTTATTGTCACTCTAATTGTAATTAGATTAGTGTGTGTACAGCTACTTTTGAATTGTTTTGAAAAAGATGAGTCATTCAACTATTGGCACAATCTCATATGACAGTAGTTTTGTCAAAAAAAAATCTCAATATGACAGTAATGTGGGCGGACTGCTGTAGCGAAATCCTCAACCTTATAATAGCGGAGGCAAAAACCTATCGTGTTACAGCATAGATCTATAGAACGAACATTGATACTGGATTAATATTGCTATTCGCAGTATTACCTCACTGTACAGTAAGTTAGAGCTTGATGTGGACTTGATAGCGACCGACAATATATGGGAAAAAAATAGTGTAAGAAGATTAACAGGAAATAAACCATTTAGATGAAGGTTACGTGTCTGAAAACTTGATAATTAACCAACTAAATAACAAATTGTTTTGAATATTAATACATTCGCAGGTGAGTAATTGATAATTCATATGTTTTTTTAGTTCACCAGTTCATAAGAAAACAAGAGGACTAAAAAATCTTCTGGATTATTACTGGGCAAGCAAACAAATCTCACTGCCAATCTAAAGCGAGTGAGAGTGAACTCAAATTGTTGCTTAGCGAACAGCCCAGAGCCTAAGAGCATTAATAATGAACAACGACATGTTCCACATAGGTTGCATGCATCTGCATTAGGCAAAAAAAAAATCGACAGAATTACATCAAACGTACACACTACTTACGGAGAAGATGACTTGTAGCAGCAACCGTCTTCATCTAACAGCATTGCTGCAGTGAACTGCTTGCCTTCAAGGCATTTCGTCGAGCAGCTACTGGGCATTGTCCACCTTGATCGTTGCTCTGGACGTAGGAGTGCTGGCCGGGATGGTGGCTGCGGGAACACCACGCACAGGGATGCTCACTCATCCGCGTGCGGGCGCCGCCGCCGCCGCCGGCCCGAAGCATGCGGGCGCCGGCGCCGGCGGCCAAGCGCGTGCGGGAGCTGCCACCGCCGCTGGCCTGGAGCGTGTGGGCTCTGCCGCTGCTAGTCACCTAGGGGCTATGCCCGCGCTAGTAGCCCTCGGCCGCCGCCGCGCCTCGCCGAAGTTTCAGGAGAGGTCACGGGAAAGAAGGTAGACACAGAGCGGCGGAGGTGAGTAGGCGGAACCAGGTGCAGCCCGCGAAGGTTCGCGATTGCTGGGGATGATGATGAAGCGGGTAGCAAACCCTAACCGACCCGCATCGGATGGCCTAGATCTCTTGTTCGTTTGATCTAACGGCTAATGGTTAACAGGCGACGTGGTGCTATCGGGTGGCCGAGCTTGGACCCTGGATTTGATATATATACGGAGTACCAGATACTGTGATTTTAGCTTCCTCTTTTGCCATTAATTAATATTTTGAGCTAAAATCATGAAAAAACAAAGGAATATTTTTCCCTCTGCAATCACATGTACACTACTACAAAATCCCCACAGCTACACACGGGGCATTATCTAGTTTATATTGTTAGTAACATATATTTATTATGCACTTGGTCCTCCATATTGATTTTTCGTACACCAACCGTGTTCGACATAATTCCGTTCGATCTGGTTCGTCTTCGAAATTTTCAATATTCTATAAGTTCGTGTTTATTTTCGTGTCTGGCTTGTCCGCTTTCGCTTTTGTTTTCGTATTCAAATGTAAAAACCGTTTTCATCCCTAGGTGCAACAACCTGAAGACATAGAAGAAGGACCCTCAGTTCCATCAGGCACACTGAACCGCTCCAATTTCATAGCCTCAGCATTTCAAGAAGCCAGCAACTTCAAGGGTGTGCACTGCGTTCTGTATGTTCATGGGTACGAAACCAGGAGGATCCTGCGGACATGGACGGAGAGCATTGGAGTCAAAGTCTGGCTGGTCCTGCAAGCCGAGTTCATCGGTTCCACCTTGGAGAAGGTACAGAGCAATAGCATGGCTACTGCTGCTGCCGATTGCGGCGGAGCCGACTGGTGCTTCAGCTCCAAGGATATGGTGTGCCAGTTGAGGAACAGCCCTGGTCCCAGGAGAGCCACCAGCCTTGGGGGGATTCCTTCTGGTATCCTTGTTGTCATCGACGTGTCCGGTGGTGAACAGGAAGAAATTTGCCAGGAGATGGCCAAACTTGCTAGGATCAAGCATCATGCCCCATGCAAAGTTGTTCTGCTGGAGGATATCAAGACCCCTTCCAATGATCTGAGGACGCTTAAGGAGCTGGGCCGCGATCTCGATCTGCGAAAGCCGGTGCATGGGTCTCGCCTGTTCACTCTCCTTACGACCCTGAGAGACCTCCAAGTTCCAGATGCACAAGCGCAGTCTTCTCAAGTTGGTCCTGAGATTTCTGGGAACAGCCACCAGCAAGATTTGCCAGATGTTGTTGTTCCTTGTGTGCAGGACGAAGCTGCTGCATCAACTGAAGCTTCATGCTTGGCTCAGGAACAGAAGCCTGAAGATGATGATAAGCCGCTAGCCGGGATGCAAATCTTGCTGGCTGAAGACACTGTGGTGCTGCAAACAATCCAAAGGAAAATCCTGAACCAGCTTGGAGCAACTGTCACAGTAGCTCAAGATGGAGCCGTGGCTGTGAACTTTCTCAAAGAAGCTCTTGAGCAAGCTAATGTTTCAGAAGAGGATATAGTGCCCTTGCCCTACCATGTCATCTTCATGGATTGCCAGGTTTGAACTTGTTAACTCTGCATGTGCACACACACAAAGCTCGATCCGTCTGATGGTTGCCTGACACTTGTAGTATTTCTTCTCTGATTTGAGATGCCCAATATGGATGGCTATGAAGCGACGAAACTCATCCGCGAGGAAGAACAACGCCACGGGATTCACACTCCGATCATCGCATTGACCGCGCATGACACGGAGGGCCTGCAGAAGGCTATCGATGCTGGGATGGATCTGCACCTGACAAAGCCAATTTTACGGAGCAAGATAGCGGAAGCTGTTCGCAGTGTTTTTCAAACGTGAGAACTGACAGATGCCGTATGAGTACGAGCATCATAGTGTTCGCATTATTTATCTATATATGAGTACGAGCATCGGAGCATTTGCATTATCTATCTGTATATATAGTTGTTCCTTTCCACTAAAATTTTGTGGACAACATAACAGTCCTCAGAATAATAATGCTTTCTTTTGTAACAAAAGATTGATGCGTCATAGTGTTCGAACATCAATTTGGCAGCCGATTTCCCCACTGATGAGCCGCCGATGGAGCTCACGGAGGCTCCTCGCTGCTGGCGGTGCTCGCAGACGCGCTCGCTGCTGGAAGAAATCCCCACAAAGTGATGTGGAAGCCTATGGAGGCGAAGCCGTCGTCGGTGCCAGCGATTCTTCTCTTTGTCGTCCTTGTTGCGGCTATCGTCGTCGCAACACCGGCAGCGGGCGCCGGCGGCTACATCAACTACCCGGTCATCGCAGATAGGCCTGCGTGCCCACCAAGAGGCAGCTGTGCCGCACAGGGTGAATCCTACACTGGTCGGCATTGTAATTCGTATTTACCACAATCCCGAGTGCTAGCTGCTAGTAGCTAGTAAGATACATGTCGATTCATATATACACCGTCAGCTCGGTTTTGTTTTTATTGAAATAATATGTATGTACTGTCATGTGTCATGTCCCGAGTAAATTGATGATATGTACTTATATGTTATTTTATATGTTTGGAACTTCTTGGTTTACGATGGTAAGGAGACTTCGCAACAATAGAAAAGTTTTTTTCCTAGAGGTGATTAGAATGAATTTTTAGAGGCGGCTCTTTCACCCGCCTCTATCATGCCTATCTAACCGTCCATATAAATTAATTTCTAGAGACAAGGCTAAACCCAACTATCCTATGAAATTGATTTCTAGAGGCGGGCTAAAATCTAGCAGCCTCTAGAAATCGTTTTACATAATTTGCAAACCGGCACAATAAAAATAGCAAAAAAAAAACCCTGTGAGAAACTTATTAGACAACCTCGGTGGCCACAAGTCACAAGTCTAGTGATGTTTCGAGTGTGCAGCAGATCAAACTCAAAACCTCGACCCTCACATGTTCCTTCCTTACAATTTCACCCTAATGTCATTCATGACCAAGTGGCTGATACAATCCTTTTGTATCCACTTTAGCAAATATTGCAATAAATACACTATTACACAAATAATTTTAGGAGACAACCCATATGATTTACATAGGAGATTAGAAAATGTCCCTGACTCCAAAATTATAAGTCATTTTTTAGAGGTGGTAGGCCTAATTATCGAGACACACAATATAGTATTGTCTATGAAAATATATTAACAAAGGCGGACGTCTTAAGACTTAAACCTTTTAAGAGGTCCACCCCAGCTATTGCATGGCAGCCCACTAACTGGCCCATCTCAGCTCATAACGTGCCTCAGAATATATAAAAGAGATAGAAGTCCTAACCTGTTAACTTCTCTCTCACCTGCCTCCATCCCTCCTTCACCCCCGCTCTCTATTTGTCTCCCTACCCCATGAGCAGCCGCTATAGACACTGACATCTCAACTTTATTGCCACTACCCCCTCTCTTCTTGCTTCCCCTCCACCGTCCCATTCCCTCTTACTCCCCTCTGGCACATCCCTAGAGGGCATGGAAGTCGCTCCCCTTGCGGATCTATATGGGGCTAGGTGTGTGACTAAGGCATGAGCAAGGCGTGCCCAAGAGGACAATGTTAGGCATGGTGGATCATGAGATGCGATATGCGGACCTAACAAATGGAATCTAAAAACAAAGGATATGCAGACCTAACAAAGGGTCGCTCCCCTTGCGGATCTATTCGAGGTCATTTCAAAAGTTTTATTACAAAACAAGCTTGTGTCAGATTTGTACTATAGAATTTATAACAGCAGCAAGCATTATTCAGATTTGTTTTTGACATGATTTTTTGTTGTGGCTTCTCCATAGGTTTAATTAAAAACCTTATCAGACGACCACACACAAAAACAGCTTTTGAAGCCAAAAACAAGTCAAAAATAAGTGAACCCGAAACCACCAAAACATGACTTTTCCTAGCTTCTCTCTTTTTGGAAAAGCCCAAGCCCTGCTAAATATACACCCACCAGGATGAACGGAAAAGGAAGCTCTCTCGGGCGGATTCCTCCGTCTCCGTCCAAGCTGAGGTGGTGCCTAAGACAAGAACGGATAGCCAACTACCTCACATACAAGAAGCCCGAGCCAATGTTACCTAGAGTGAGTCCCTAGGTAGTCTTTAGACACCTTTACCTAGGAGATGTTGGACCGTTTGCACAAGTATACTCTCTCATTTCATATTATAAGACATTTAGGTTTTTTAGATACATTATTTTTACTATATATGTAGACATATTATTTATCTAAGTGCGTAGCAAAAGCTATGTATCCGAAAAAATTAAAACGTCTTAAAATTTGGAATGAAAAAATGTTCAAAAGTAAAAAGAAAATAGTTTGCTCTAGGGTGAATAAAAATGTTGGTGCATTTTAGTGGGGAAATTGAGCTTGTATTTGGTTGGTTAGTTACCAGCTCATCTCTATCTCTATCTCTAAGAACATTTTTCTGTTGATAACAATAGAAATAGTGATTTTGGTGAAAAAAAATCCTCCAATGACTTTTCTAATTAGATCTTCAAATATTACAATCATTTATTTCTAGTTCTCACCAATCAAAGATAAAAGCAAGGATGGCTTTCCAAAATACACAAGGATATAGAAAAACTGTTAAAAAGTGAAAAGATATTGATAGTTTTTTCTTAAAATAACTCTGTAAAGGATTTAGTGGGTGAATTTAAGAAAGCTTCTGCTCACGAATCTACAGTTCTTTATTGGGCCACGTCGCCTAGTTTTCTCAGCCGTTGGTTAAGAACTTGATCGAGCCGGCCGTCTCAGGTCCGACCACCTTGGCCTCTTCGCATGCTCCGCCACCCGCCATCTACCACACTGCTCGTGACTCTCTCCGCCATCTACCTTGTTGGTCCCTAACTCCCTCCACGGCGACAGCCCCATGGTATTGCCATTTGCCTCGTGGCCAAGTAGTAGAAAGGCGGTAGCAAGGTCACCATGGCATCGTATCTGGTGCCCAAGATCATGCTTCATGGTCCCATAGACCGCTGCAACTCTGGCACTAGTGCCGCTAGCCTCCGGCCTCCCCAGCTCCTGGTCCCATCGTCCCCCTTCTCCTGCGAGCTGCCAGCGACCACGGCGCACACAGCTCCTCCTGCATTTTGGCATCTTCTTAGGAGTTGGTTGAAAACCTTGGTTTTCCTTTCGGTGTTGATGGTATCTTTGGATGCCGTTGCCCTCGATGGAGGCATCGCTGTGGAAAGCCTACTCCTACTAGTTTATCGCTTGCTTTCTGTGTTGTGCGGAGCGATGTTTGACAGTTCTTGCTTACGAGGACCGTTGGTTTTGTGTTCCTTTGGAGCAGTAGTTTTGTTGTTGTTTTTTTTATTTTATTTCATTTTATTATTTTGTAAAATTCTTCTTCTCTATTAATATATGTCCGGCATATTCTTGTCATTGGCTCTTCGAAAAAATATCTGAGTTTAATGGGCCTCAATTAAAGCAAGTGCAAGGGACCGTGTTTCATAATAAGGGTCAGAATCGACCACTGCTCAGCCACATATATATGTGACTGCGAGGGGAGCGGGATTCTCCAATCTATCTAGCTAAGAAAAAAATGCCGAGCGAGGGAGTCAAATTAATGGCGGTGAAGAGTTCCTCTGGCTCCAAGGATAGAAGCAAAGGGAAGCTCCTACCGGCAGATTCTTTCGCGCCTGTCCAAGCTGAGGCGGTGGCTCTGTCCAAGAAAACACAGGGGAAGAATAAGAAGAAGGTGAGGATGACACAGAACAGATCGACAACTACCTGGCATACAAGAAGCCAGAGCCAATGTTACATGTAGTGAGTCCTCGCACGGTCTTCGACGCCCTTCCTCAAGAGAAGTTGGACCGCTTGTTCAAGGATACACTAGCTAGGTGTGTCACTATAGATCCAGATAACAACAATGGATAATTGCGGAAAGTAATGAGGAGGATGACTATGATGCAATGGAAGCGGAGGATGTCCGGAGATAGTATCAAGAGAAAGGGTACGTGGAATATGAGATTGAGGAAGAAGACAATGCTCCAGCTCCAGCTTCTGCTCCTGCTCCTCTTGCCTCTCAATTCTACCTTGCTTCTGGGCGGAGAAGGCATCGACCTGGAGTTGCAAGAAAGTCAGGAACAACCGAATAAGACCCTTTTATCCATCAATCAACTGGTTTCGTTTTCACATCGGTTTATTAGTATCTATATATATTTATGTTGTGATGTGCTTTTGGCTGTACGTCATGTATTATTCCTAATTCTTCTGTTTGCTACTTTCAAATTTGATTAAATCGTTCAAACCGCTATAACTAGATAGAATCTAAGATTCAGTTTCAAGCCTCAATGATTGAAATTTGGAATTGCTAAATCTTCGAATGGGGTTATCTGCTTTCGCTATTTTGGGCATTATGATTAGGGACATTTAGTATTTCTATAGATGAGTCAAAAGTTGATCAGTGCTAACTTGAACCTTTGAGAACACTTAATGCTTCAGCAGCATTTTGTTTTTGAAAGATCTCAACAGCAGTTTTGTTACCTAGTGGAAGATCATTTGATGGCAGGGTTGTGGTGAGCTGCATAGTCAAGAGCATTTTTCAATCTATTGCCAAATTTTCAGAGGAACTTTGTTGTGATTATTTTTTGCCAACATTATTTGGTTATTATCTAAAAATTGATTTTATTCCTCTCCAAACTGAACTAGTAGGCATTATCTACTCTAAGTACTTCCCAGCCAGACCAATACATAATCTAGTTGCGGGTCTGAAATGTAATACATTGCTCTATATCTCCCATCTCTTTACGTAATAGCCTAGGAGGAACAAAAGTAACATAAGCTTGCAGTTCAAGGCTTGGACTGCCATGCTTCGTGTAAGCCACATGTTTTCATCCTTCTTTGCATCTTATATGAATCATGCATCTATGTCATCTTTTCTATTACTGATTGTTGTTTGCACTTGGCCCCTTCCTTTTATTGAAGATTCTAAAATACTAATGGCATCAGGTTGCATATTTAGATAATTGCCATGGTTGGCAGGCCCTTGAGTCCAAAGATTTAGAGTAAGTCGAACTAAAACAGAATACATGAGATGTGCCTTTGGCAACGCTACACATGAGGAGGGAGAGGTGAGTTTGGAAGGTCAAGTGGTGCCTAAGAAAGATACCTTCCGTTATATAGGATCGATGCTGCAGAAGGATGGAGATATTGATGCAGACGTTTGAAAGGTCTTGATGGCTAGAGGGGGGGTGAATAGCCTTTTTAAATCTTCTACAAAGACAAGCTAAACAAATTTATCAATAAAACAAATAGCGAGATACGAGTTTTGCTTAGCCTACGGGGTGTTTGCAAGCCACCTAACCAATTCACAATTCTAGTGTATTTGCACTCAACCGCACAAGTCAAACCGTGAAGCAAACTACAACTAGCAAGCTACACAAAGAAGCTACTCTAGCAAAGCTAACTAGCTAGCAAAGATAACTAAGAAAGTAATGCGGAGTTGAGTTGAGAGAGTTTCACCGAGGGGCGAAGTATTGAGCCAACCAATATGATCAACAATGAATACCAAGATAACCGAACACCGGGATCAATCAATCACAATTGCCTCCGTTTCTTTTCCGACTTCCGGCGTAGTGGAAAATAGGCATTTCAACTTCTCAAAAATGCCTGAATCCCACGCTCGCAAGCTCGGCGGGAGGGAGAGAGGAACCCAAACCCTCTCTACCGCTCAAACTCCACCACCATCGCAAATGTGCTAACACCACCAAGTGATCTCGTCATGTGTGAGTGTGTTAGCATTTTCACAATCATTTTTCGAGGCGATATTAGTTCTATCCAAATGCATATGATCATGAAATGCACACCTAGAGGCACTTAGGAGTTCAATAGCCGCGTCATTCCCCTCTTTATAGTACGGCTATCTATCCTATAATGTAACCACACACACTAGGTGTCTTGGTTACTAAAACACAACCCTTAAGCATATACCTTTGCCTTGATCACGTAGGGTTGCGTCCAAATCCAAGTGTGGCCATCATGATCACCATGTCCATCTTGCCACCAACCTTGGAATGTACTAATCCTCATATGCTACATACAACTTAGGCATAGGATTAGTACTTAGGCATTGTCACTAATTATCAACACCAAACATAGGACTTTCAACGTTTGCCTAGGATTAAAGTAGGGTGGATGAAGTGGCGCCAAGCATCTGACATTCTCTGTGACAAAAGGGTACCACAAAAGCTTAAAGGCAAGTTTTATAGAACGACGATTATACCCGCTATGTTGTATGGAGCAGAATCTTGGCCTATAAAAAGACGACATGTCCAACAACTGAGTGTCATGGAAATGCGTATGTTGCGTTGGATTTGTGGTCACACAAGGATGGATCGAGTTTGGAACGATGATATACGTGACCTTTTAGGGGTAGCACCAATTGAAGAAAAGCTTGTCCAACATCGGTTGAGGTGGTTTGGCCATGTTCAAAAGAGACCTTCAGAGGCACCAGTGCATTGTGGATTTCTAAGTCGAGATATCAATGTGAGGAGAGGTAGAGGAAGACCGAAGCTAACATGGGGGAGGCAATAAAAAGGATTTAAAGGGTTGGGATATACCTAGAGATCTTTGTTTGGATAGGAGTGCTTAGAAAATAGCTATTGACGTGCCTGAATCGCGACTAGGGGCTCATGTTAGGTTTCAACTCTAGCCTACCCTAACTTGCTTAGGACTAAAAGGCTTTGTTGTTGTTGTTGTTGTTGTTAATGTCTATTGACCTTGAATAGGAAAGAACTGAATGCCTTACAAATGTATGTACTTGAAATCTAAGGTGTACTTTTTGCATATAGCTACAGCATAGAGTGCCAAAAGATCTAGACCGTTTGTAGCAAATGATCTAGGCAGTAGTAAAAGGCAAAGGCAGACCGCAGACTAGATTTCTGCAAGGGAATCCTACAATCTAGTGGTTGTATGTATCTAAATAGGACCTAGTTAATTTTAGCCGACTAACAATATTATCCAAACGGGACCTTAGATCCTATGGAAAGTTCTTAGTGTCATTTGTTCTTCAAATTGTACACCTATGTCAGTTTAGGTTGTCTGTGATAATGTAATATCAAAGTTTCAAATTTACTTACCTCTTATATTCTATTTGAAGGATTGGAGTTCACTGAGACAGTTGCTATCGAATCTGTGCAAAGAACTAGTGTGGAACATGTTGATGCTATGAATGATGTCATCATATCTTTGTATCATAGGTATTGTATGTATAAATTTACAAATTTCATGAATTCCATAATTCTCAAAGGAAGTAATGCATGATAATCTAAGAGTTTCCATTACATGTTGCTTTAAGATGCTTTGATGCTTGTAGAGTCTATGCTTTACGTAACAAGATTCATGTGAGGATGAGTACAATTCCCAAGGATCATGAAGTCTTTGACTCAAGAACCAAGATCAGGTGGGCGAACATGGAAAGGATCTTTGAGGAAGCAGTGGCAATTTGAGTGGCTATTGGGGACCTTGGCTATGAAGCCCAACAATCCCACCTACATTCGGTTCACGCTTCTAGTTATCAGGATCACTGGACCAATTATATTAATCTCTCATTGATTACTCAAATATGTACTGTCAAGTTCTCAGGAATTTGGGAACTTCTACTATGTTAGTTTCTATGCTGATTTAGATTTCCATATATACTAATCTCTTGTTGGTTACCCAAATAGATAGGTAGTGTCCAGTTCTTAGAATTTTTGGAACTTCTATTATGCTAGTTGCTATGATGGAATTAAACATTCACTTTGGCTAATGTTTTGTTCGCTTGTGATACCAGTATTTCGCATCTTAAAATAAATTACATTCCATCTATATGATTTAGTTTGTGTTGCCTTGATTAGATTTTTTGTCCAATCTTGGAAACTAATCAATTTTGATCCTAGATCTCCCTTGTTTGATGAGTTATAAAAATCTTGGCTTCTGATTTGTGCAAACAGAATTACCAACCCAATCTGTACGATTGACGCAATTGAACCTATAACAAGTTCAACCTACTCGAGTAATTTTTTCTGTAGGATGCACTTCTGACATGTGGAATTGTGAGTTTATATTATGAGTTGATTCAATGAAACTAGAAATTCTGAAACCCACTTTTGGATAATAAACATAGGCACAAACTAGATACAGAATGTTTACACCTACCATTTACCTAAACACTATTACGAATAAAGGGAGATTGAATTGAATGATTCTATTAAGGCACAATAGGGGATATATATATAGAGTACATGGAGACAGGAGACGTAACCCTAGACATAGGAGATTACAATAATACCCTTGACTAGTTCACTTTAACACCCCCTCTCAAATGCAATGTGAATGCAATGGCGTTACATTTGGAGAGTTGGCACTATGCACTAGACTTGAAAAAAAAAGACAAAGTACATCCAAAATCCAAAATAGAAGATGTCATCGAAGTGTGTAACTCTTGAAAAATATCGATGTAGAAATGATCTCCACAAGAGTGTATTGCCTTCATAACACTGAAAGCCCTAGTTTGGTTTTGGCTAATTGATGAAACCTAAGTACTAACCTTTGTCATAAGTGTTATGCAAGATAGGTTGGTACACTCCAAAGTGTGGAGCCTAGATGAAGATGTCATGGTGATGAAGATGGCCTAAAGATGGATCAAGTGCTCCAACATGGAAAAGAAGAAAGAGAAAAACAAAATCCATGGAGATCAAGGCAAAGGTATATGATAGGATTTTGTTTTGGCATTCAAGACACCATAGAGGGTGTGAGTGTGTTTAGGATAGATAGTCATACTATGAAGAGGAGAAAATCATGGTTTAGCAGTTATTGAGTGCCACTAGGTGAATTCATACTTGCATATGCATTAGGACCTAGTGTGCTAACTTCTAACCCTTGAAAATGCTTTGAAAATATGCTAACACATGTACATAATGATGATACACAATGTGTTTAGCACTTGGGAGCAAGGGTGAAGAGATAGAAGTTGAAAAGGAGGAGTTTTGATCGAATGAACTCTAGCTTCGGTTGAACCAGACCCTGAGAGGGTGAGTCCGATCACCAACCCTAGCCTGCGAGCGCTGTTGCTGTTCCGACCAAACCCTACCAAGGGGCGCGTCTAGACCATCTTCTGTGTGTTCGGTCGAGGCAGTTGTTGACACTTCTAACACCACTTAAGCTAAGTTGTCATCCCTAGCATGGCGCCAGAAGTGTTGGTATAGAACTGCTCCTCTTAGAATAAAATGGGATCCGCAAGCGTACAGATTAAATACCATCGTAGCACTTCACCGGGAAATATTCCAGGTATCATTAATTTATATTTAGCTCAAGGGAAAGAACTAAGGACTTAAACCTAAAGGGATGGATTTGCAAAATATGACTACTTATGAGAAATCAATCACACAATCACTTACTTTGACAGGGGGATAAACCATGATAAATAAGTATAATTGAATCGTAAAGCATAGGGAATAAATCACACAGAGATTAGAGATAGACTACTCATTATAAAGGTAGGTTGACGTCTGATTAGTTCAAGAGATTGAATTCTAGGTAGGTTCTAATCTACTAAGTCATTCATCTACTCTAGCAAACACACCATCATATATAGCATAAAAGATTCTTCATCTATGTATAAGGAATATTACTGAAGAAAGCCAGGACATAGCAAGACTTCCTACGTAACGTTGTTTCTGCCTGTCCTATCAACGGAGGGTGGACTATATAAGACTCAATAGAACTATCACTTCCACGAACTACCACATGACCCGGCCAATAGGATACATTTGCAGGTAAATTGCATCTAAGCACCACGCTTACATGTGATCTACCACTTAACCCCCTCGCAAAGAGAGCTAAGCGCTTTGCAAACTTATACATAAACTCATTATCAATCATAACCATATCAAATGTACTACTAGAGCAAACTAGGAACATAATAAATAGAAACATAATCATATTAGAATAAAGTAGTAGAGCAAAGATACAAAATAGTACCAATACTTTGATGACGAAGATCCGAATCCCGAGCACAAATCGCCCGACTCTTCCTCTATCTAATCTAACCTATGTAGAAGTTGAAGAATTGGAGTAGCTATTCTAATTCTCTGGTGGAGAGAAACTCTCTAAACCCTAGCTTTGTTGATGGCTCCCTCTGCTAATGAATTGCTAATTGAATTAGGGTTTCTCCTAGGGGAGGGGCCTTGCTTATATAGCCCTCTAGGAAACACCACAACCCTCGGATCAAACTGACCTTGATCTATGGTTTTTATTCATCCTCAAAGGCGGTGGAGGCAGGATCCGCGAGGTTGCACATGATTGGCCACCTGAGTGGGGCGGGCGCCCAGGGCCAGGGGCGGTCGCCCCACTTACCAGCCCATTTGGCCTTCCCCTTCGAGAGAGTGTCTTCTCAAGTCTTCTAGATTATTCTTTTTCGTAGTAGGGTTGATTTCTCTCTATGTAAATTTGTCATGTGGGTCTTCTTTGTTCTTTTCCTGATAACCCC
Source organism: Saccharum hybrid cultivar R570 (assembly GCA_038087645.1). NCBI lineage: Eukaryota > Viridiplantae > Streptophyta > Magnoliopsida > Poales > Poaceae > Saccharum > Saccharum hybrid cultivar. The sequence continues at coordinate 12,189,395 of JAQSUU010000520.1, forward strand.
CTACTGAAATAGATATTCACCAAAACTCGTAGAAATTATTAGTTTAAAACCCCTAAGTCTAAGGTGAAACTCATTTTAACCCTTCTTTTGATTTTTATTGACTTATAAAGTTGATGGTTAATTACCGTCAACAAACTCCCCCAAGCTTACCTTTTACTCGTCCCTGAGTAAACAGCTAAACCTAAGATGGATCAGGAGTTTTAAGATTTTTGAAAACATTGCAGCAACTCCTTAAAAGTACACATGCATTCAAACAAGAATTCTTCTTTTGGACTAGAGTGAACTGCACTGACTTTCAAACTTACTCATGTTTCTTCTAACCATGGGACTTTTACCTGCACTTAGGTCTTGAGTAATTGAAAGACAGAACAATTAAGTCAAGCACTATGTCTCATGCTCTTCATTCCACTTCTGTCCTGGAGTTTTCATAAACATTTACAAATAGAACTCAGAGTTCCTTGAATATGACTCTCACAAGTCTCTCAATATGTGGTATTTTTGGATCCTCACTAAGGCATTTGAAAGGTTATGCCTTGCCTCTCCTCTCAAAATATGTAATATTTTTGGCTCAAGGCAAATCTTGGGTATGCCTTCTCTCTCTCACCCTATAACTAATAAGGCTTATGTGGAGTTCATGGGTATGGAGATAGCTTATACATACTTGTAATGCATATATTGCCTAGTCAAACTATGGATACAGAGGAACTCATCATACAATCAAATCAAGATGTGCATGTGTGGTTTGATATGGTGGCTAAAATGATGGGGAATAAATGAGATAGAAAGAGGTGAAAGTCTAATTCTACAATGCTCCATACTTGAAAATAACTTCTCTCTTTTGAATCTTGAAAATAAATGGAAACTTGGCTGCATAAATATCTTTCTTTTTCTTTTTTTTCCTTATATTTGGGACCCTTGTCCATCTTTTTCTTTTTCTTTTGCTTCTCTCTTTTTTTTCAGTAGCAAGTCTCTTACATAGAAATATTGATATGGGAGGAATGATGATTAAAACTTGGAGCAATAATAAAGGTATTTGGCTAGCAGAAAAAGAAATCCTATGGGGAATATTTTTGGTGTTTACTCTCAGTGTAAGAGTAGAACATTTTTTATGGATCTAAATGGGACAAATATGTGGCACGTACTGTAACAGAACCGACCAAATTATAAGAGCATAAGTATAAAAAACAAGCGCCGAAATGCTCAAATTTTCGAACTTGAGCCCATATAATTCCGGTAGTCAATCGAAATCACGAAGGATTTCAAACCAACTCGTTTACAACCAAGATCACATCATTCAACATACACATCACACGTTACATTTCACAAGTAGTTCGGAAGTTCACTTACAACACACAGAGTCGCAAATTATTACAAACCGGGTTCATAAAGTAGCAGAAGCATAACACACGCACACTGTTCAAATACTACTGCCAGTCTTACCGATCAACATCCCACAAAAGCATTTAGGAAAGTAAACTAACAGACGATCACGCCCGAGTGATCTAGTCCTCATCACCCGTGGGGTGGAGGTAGTTCTTGCAGAAGCCCTAATAAAGCATGTCATCTGCAACAGGAGGGAATAAACCCTAAGTATTGGAATGTACTCAGCTAGACTTACTTGTCGACACGGAAAATAAAAGACACCAAGAATCATGCAAGGCTTTCTTAGGTGGAGTTGGCTGACATCACATTTGCGGAAAAGCATAAGTAATTGAAACTCCTTTAACCTGTACTAGCAGTTATTTTTAACATTAACCTGTCATCTATCTTAGCACTTATACTAAACATTCACTTGATTATAATCAAACAATAATATTATTATATCCATAGCAGGTATAAATTGCGGCAACATTATATCATTCGCTTAACCATCTGTTCAATTTAATGAGATCTACGTTGCCGCTGCTCAAGTCAAGTGCTCACTAACCTAGAGCGACGGCGATTCGAATCGAATTCCTATCCAGCTGGAGGGGTATTTCTAACACTCACCGTGCAGGCCCCTGCCAGGGTCGCACAAGCCACCTTCCGTACAATTCAGGAGTCGCGAGTTCGAATGATGCCGCATCCCCAAGGGCAACACTCTGCCAGGTGATAGGGACTCTAACCCCCCTTGGTCTCACGCCAATGTCCCCAAGCACATCCTTACTATCTCCAAGATGCGACCTACCATTCGATTCCCGGCCTGAACCATATTACTCGGCTTCACGGTCAGAACGACTTATCTGGCCAACTAAGTGTTAGACTGCGTTCAACATGACTCAAGGACGTACAACGAATCGGTCCTTAAACGACTCAGACGGGCATAGCTCCGCACCCAAGACGTGAAGTGTCTTGCGGTTGCACTATCGAACTCCCGTCCGGTCTCAAATTCATTTTTAGGCATGGTTCCATCCATGATAGCCAACATAGCCACTCGTGACCCATTTCTACATCTCGCGGATGACCGGAAATCACCCGACTTCTACCGGACTAAGCAGGGCTAAGCATTGACACATGCCTAAACCTACTTTAGGGTTTAAGTACGATATCTGGACAAGGAAGGTATAATGCAACAAGTGTTTTCACATAACTCCTACAACTTAATGCAGTAAACAAGTAAAAGTACTCAAGATTGATATATAAAACAAATGGGTCAGCATGCACCGGGGCTTGCCTTTCAGGAACGAGGAAGGGCGATGATCCGGACACTCAGGTAGATCGTCTACGGGAACTCCTTCGCCGGCTGGGTCCTCGGGCTCCCTTGGCTGCTCCTGATCCTCCTCCAGAATCGATCCCTCGAACTCGAGGAGTGTCATTCCCTCCGGTACACCTATTGCATGAATGCACAATAAATCTCATAGATGCATAAGAAGAAATGCAGTATGCTCGGGATGAAATGCACTACAACAATTCCTAATGCTCTATTCAAATCACTTCAATAATAAGTGCAAATCTCTTCTCCGGTAGAGAAGTACTTACCTAATCTACACAACCTAATGTATAAATGTTCCTCTTCAGTTAAGGCCCTAACACCTAAAAATCACAAGAACAACATTACTTAGGTTACCACCAACCAAGCCAAAAATAGCACAACAACACATTCTGGACAGCAGCTAAGTATTTCTATCATAACTGTAGATTCAAAAATCCAATTGGAATGATACAAGACAGTATGGAAAGCTTATAAAATGCTCTACAATACACTTTCAGACCTCAACACTTAATTCCAAAGTTTACCTAGTCGAAATTCTAAATTTCCAGACACCTGTCCTCTCCCAAACAGAGAGCAGTCATTTCTGGACAGCCACTTTAAACACCTACAACTCCTAGACTACTAGGCCAAATACCACCAAATTTTGACACAAGCTAGTTCAACAAGTTTACTGCCACTTTGGTATTCATAAGGTTCCCAGCAAACACCTTTATCAAGGTTCAAACCCAAAAATGCTACCAGCTGTCCAGAGAACCTAGAAATATGAAAATTAAATATTTATTCATGTGTCAAACTATCCTTATGACCAAAATAATGACACTACTAGTTCACACATGACCCAAAACCACCAGAAAGTAAGGTGTGCCAACCCAAGTCATTTATTTTAACCCCTTTCTTAATTTACTTAATTAATTAAGTGGAAAATTAAACTTATATGCAAGCTACTCAGAAAATTCTACACAAATTAAAGGAGACTCTCTACCCTACTAGGAGGCTACTGTAAAAATTTGAACTAAAGTTATTCATAGAAACTCCCTACACAAAATTCACAATCCAAAAAGACTGATTTTTGCATAATTAATAATTCACATTGAAAGGTATCAAACAACAGAAACCATATTTTTCTTAGAAACCTTAGGATACCAGGACACTCTCCATAAAATTTCATGAGCATTGCCCATAAATAAAAAATACAAAAATTCATTCAAGTATCTTCTAATATAACATGATAGCATCATAACTTGAAAAGTACTCAAGCACTAGTACCCAAATTTGTACCAGAGCTAGCATATACATAAAATAACCTACCCACCAAATTTCATAATTTTTGGAACAATACAACTCAAGTTATCCATTTAACAAGTTTATATTCAATTTAAAACACATTTCAAAGGCCTATTTAAATCTTCTAGAAACTAAACAGCACATGTGCATTTGATATTTTTTCTAAATACTACACTTTATCTAGAACTAAACACAATTGGAATCACCTCATTTGGATCTATATTGCATGAGATATGGATTTTATAATGTAGCAAGAAAATCTGTGAAATAAATAAACAAAAACCAAAATTTCAAAACCCTAAAGATCTACCGGGCCGGCTCAACCACGCGCGGCCCGTTTACCCCGCGCGTGGCTTTACCCGGGTGACGCGGCCCACAAGCGCGCGCGGCCCGCGGCGGCCTCCCGCCCACGCCCGCGCTCTGACGAGAAGGGCCCACCGGCCAGAGAGACCGTGAGCAGAGGAGCAAAGACGACGGCGGAGCTCGTCGCCGGTGGCGATTCCGGCGAGGCCAAGTGCACCAACGCGTTCACCTCAACGGTGCGAACCTAAGGGTACAACCTAAGGAGGCTATGGCGGCAGCTAAGGCGGTTGGTGACGGCAATGGCGGCCCACGGCCGCGCCTTGCCGGCTCCGGTGAGCTAGGCGGCGGCGTGACCCTATTGGCCGGTCCCGTGAGCATCAGTGGCTCAAGGCAGACGCGATACACCAGAGAAGGGAGGCTGTGAGACCCTAGAGAAGCACGGCCACGACGACGGTGGCGCTCCAGCGAGAATGGTCATGGCGGACGGCGGTGGATATGGCAATGCACCCTTACCTCCGTGCGATTGGCTCAAGGAAGGGATGGAGGAGGTAGAGGAGTCCCTGGCGGAGCTGTGGACGGAGTTTGGGTGACTACAACATGACAGCGAGCTCGCACGACCGCGGGGCAGCGCGCGGCGGCGATGGCGCCTCGATGTTTCGCATCGGTGAGCACGGCAAGGGCGAGGGGTGAATGGAGGGAGGGGGCAGACATGACGGTGCCGTGTCGACCTTGAAGCCCACTCGTGACTGACCAGTGGGGCCACAGCCGGCGTACGGCCACCACGCCGTGCCCACGCCGTGCCACGGTTCTGTGCCCGGTCGGCCACCGAGTTTACTGAAACTCTGAATCGAGGTCCAATGCGGTGACTGACAGCCGAAGTTTGAGCTTCTATATCTCCTAATCTGGCTCGAGTTAGTGGTAGGTGTTAACAGAAAAGTTGTAGAGGTATGTGAGGACTACAACTTTGTCAATTGGCTCATGGACTGGTTCGGCCTGGTTTTTGAGTTACATGGCATTGAAGTGGGGTACAATGAAACTGAAATTCCAAATTTCAGACTTAGAATTTTCTAAGTGTTGGGCAGCCCCTCAAACTGACTTGTGGGCCATTTTTGAGCATGTTCTGGGCATTTTCATGAGATGGCCATATTAGAACTTTTGTTCCTTATGAATTTCTCTACAACTTTGCTTAAGGTTGCTCCTCCATGCAAGATTTCTAAGCTGGACTTTTTAAATATTCAAACCAAAGCATTCTAGGGTCAAAACCTAGTCAACAACACTTAGAAGGGCAATTTGGTCATTTTGGTCGACATGAACATTGTTCCACTAATTACCCTAAATGTAATTAAGGTGTTATAAGATATAATTAGCCACTCTACACATTGGTTACACAAAATTCCTAGTGTCACATAAGTTGAAACCAGCAAAACAATTGTTTTCCACAAAATGTTGCACTACCATGTTGCACATATTTCAAGGCCTTGTTGCAACAATTAAGCTTATCATGGGATACTAACAACATTGCCATGTTTCCAAGTATGAGAACCCATGTTGTATCTACAAGTTGCACCACTCACATTTCATAAGCAAAACAATTATAAACAAGCATATAAGAGTATGTTGCATACCCATGTTGCAAGCAAAAATAAAGACATGAATGAGATGAATGATGCTCATGCTTATGAAATGCAATGCAATTAAGGAAGCCAAACACCTGAGGTGTTACAGCCCTCCCCCCTTATAAAAATCTCGTCCCGAGATTTGGAAAGCGTACCATTGTTGATAGAATTCCTTATAACCCTCACGTAAATAGTCTTCTCGCTCCCACGTAGCATCACTCTCACTACCCTGATTACTCCACATTACTTTATACCACTTAACCACTCGACTTCTAGTTACCCGCTCTCGAGTGTCAATCACACGGACTAGCTTTTCTTCGTAAGTTAGATCAGATTCTAGCCTGATATCCCCTAATGGAACTCTTTCTTTAGGAACCCGAAGACACTTCTTCAACTGCGATACATGGAAAACATTGAAAATGGCGCTCATTTCAGGAGGTAACTGGATCTTATACGCGATAGCACCACTCTTTCCTATGATCTGGAAAGGACCCACGTATCTTGGTGCAAGCTTCCGCTTCACACCAAAACGTTGTACACTCTTCATAGGGGAAACTTTCAGATATACGAAGTCTCCAACTTCAAACTCGATCGATTTTCTACGGCGATCAGCGTAACTTTTCTGTCTAGATTGAGCTGCAGCCATATGTATTTTGATGGTACGAACTTGTTCCTCAGCTTCCTAGACAAAATCAATACCATAATACCTTCTCTCGCCAGCTTCTATCCAATTTAGTGGGGTTCTACACTTACGCCCGTATAATGCTTCGAATGGGGCCATCTTAATGCTCTCTTGGTAACTATTATTATACGAGAACTCAGCTAGAGGCAACCATTTCTCCCATGAACCCTTGGACGAAATAACACAAGCCCGTAACATATCCTCCAAGATTTGGTTAACTCGTTTAGTCTGACCTGAGGTCTGGGGGTGATATGCCGAGCTTCTCACTAACTTGGTTCCTAGAAGGTGATGCAAGTGCTCCCAAAAACGAGCAGTGAGCTATGGACCATGGTCAAAAATGATAGTGCGAGGGATCCCATGGAGCCGAACTATCTGATTGAAGTACAACTCAGCATAGTCAGTAGGACGATAGTATACTCGGACAAGAATGAAGTGAGTCGACTTGGTTAAACGATCTACAATTACCCAGATAGAGTTATGATTCTTGATAGTAGGAGGAAGTCCAATAATGAAATCCATACTTATCTCTTCGCATTTTCAACCTGGGATAGAAAGCGGTTGAAGCAATCCAGCTTTCATGTGCACAGCCTTAACCCTACAGCAGGTATCACACCTAGCAACATATGCAGCTATTTCTTTCTGCATTTTGGTCCACCAATAGTATGGCTTCAAATCATAATATATCTTATTGCTACCAGGATGGATGGACAACTTAGAGGAGTGTGCTTCAGACATGATATGATTTCTAAGCTCTCGATCCTTAGGCACAACTAACCTATCCTTGAACCACAGTACACCCTCTTCATCTACCTTGAAATGTTTAGTTTCTTGCTCTTTCATCTTACGCTTGATGTGGAATATACCAGTGTCAGTCTTTTAGAGCTCAATAATTCTACTCTTGAGAGTGCAACTGACAGTGATGTTGTACATAATTGCTGGGTGTAGAAGGCAAGATAGATGAAAATCACTTTCAACTAAGGAGTGGCAATGAGACTTACGGCTTAAAGCATCGGCAACCACATTTGCCTTGCCAGGATGATAGTGCACTTGGAGATTATAATCTTTAATCAACTCAAGCCATCTTCTTTGACGCATATTCAACTCAGGTTGGGTGAAGATATATTTGAGGCTTTTATGGTCAGTATAGATATTGCAAACATTGCCCAACAGATAGTGCCGCCAGGCTTTCAAAGCATGAACAACTGCAGCGAGTTCTAAGTCATGCGTTGGATAATTCACCTCATGCTTCCGAAGTTGTCGAGAGGTATATGCAATTACTCGGCCTTCCTGCATCAGAACACCTCCCAAACCTATGCCTGAGGCATCACAATACACATCAAATGGTTTCTCGATATCCGGTTGTGCCAAAACCAGAGTCGAGGTTAGGAGGGTTCGCAGTTTGTGAAAAGCCGCATCACACTCAGGAGTCCAGACAAACCTGGTGTCTTTTTGCAGCAACCGAGTTATTGGCTTGGCTATTTTAGAGAAATTCGGGATGAAGCGACGATAATAGCCAGCCAATCCAAGAAAACTCCAGACCTCATGAACCGAGATAGGAGCCTTCCAGTTTAGTACTTCTTGTACCTTGGCGGGATCCACCATAATTCCCCCATTGGACAACACATGCCCAAGGAAAGGTACTTCACGAAGCCAGAATTCGCACTTACTGAATTTTGCATACAGTTGATGTTCACACAGTCTTGTGAGGACTATACGCAGATGGTCAGCGTGGTCTTCCTCATTTTCAGAATATATCAAGATGTCATCAATAAATACCACCACAAACTTGTCCAATTCGGGCATAAACACCGAATTCATCAAGTACATGAAGTGTGCGGGGGCGTTGGTCAAGCTGAAGGACATAACAAGATACTCATAAAGACCGTATCTTGTAGAGAAAGCTGTTTTTGGAACATCTTCCGGACGGATTTTAATTTGATGGTAGCCAGACCTCAGATCGATCTTGGAAAAGACTTTAGCTTTAGACAACTGATCAAACAAGATGTCGATACGCGATAGAGGAGACTTATTTTTGACAGTGACTGCATTTAGAGGCCTATAATCTACGCACATCCGCAATGACTGGTCCTTCTTCTTTACAAAGATAGCAGGACATCCCCACAGAGATGAACTAGGATGAATCAGCCCCTTCTTCAAAAGTTCATTCAACTACACCTTAAGTTCAGCTAGTTCATTCAGAGGCATCCTATAGGGTCTTCTAGAGATGGGTGCCGTGTCAAGCAACAACTCGATTTTAAACTCCACATCCCGATCCGGAGGCAGTCCCGGCAAATCATCAGGAAATATGTCAGGAAACTCACTCACTACAGGAATATCAACTAATGTCTTCGCTTGCACTGCATGAACTTCACTAGAAAGATCAATTTGCTAGGGAAGTTGCACTAGAAAACCTTTTTGATCAGTAGGGTCTCTGAGCATAACTACCCGGGTGGATGTATCAATGAGTACCCCATTCTGGCTCATCCAATTCATGCCCAAAATAACATCTATGCCTAATCCAGGCAAAACCACTAAGGTAAGCGAGTACTTTTGCCCTTCTATTTCAAATTCTAGATCTCTTACTACTTGATTTGTGGAAATATTCCCACTTGCCGCTCTAATGCAATAACCCCCATCTTCAACAGTATGTAATTTGTGTGCAAACTTCGATGCAAACATAGGACTGATAAAGGAATGCGAAGCACCTGAATCAAATAGCACCACTGCAGAATGTTGGTCAACTAGGAACTTACCAGCAGTGACTACCTCACCAGATGGAATTTCTTCAATACTATTATAATGAACATGCCCCTGACGGCCACCTTGATTTGCATTCTTCTTAGGATATGGACAATTCCTAGACCAATGACCTGGTTTGTTGCAGTTCCAGCAAGGCATGTTGCTTGGAGGGACACTGGAGCTGCCTTGGCCAGAACTACCCTTTGGCAGAGACACTGTATATGCTTTGCGAAACCCAGTCTTACCTGGAGCCTTCTTCTGCGGGGGACAGAACTTAGCACTTGTAGCAGGAGGGCGAGGAGGAGCCCTCGGTGCAGCTGGAGTTCGGGACTGTGAAGCACCCGCCTCAAGGGCCCTCTTGTGGCTCTTAGAAGCAGCATAGATAGAATTATTGTTTTCTTGGGTCAGAGCATCACTGATAAAATCATTGAAAGTAGCACATTTGCTAGTGCCCATGGTCTTCATCAGCTTTGGACCGAGGCCACGCTTGAAGCTAGCCATCTTCTTAGCATCAGTATCCACAAACTCAGTTGCATACCTTGCAAGGTTGTTAAAGGCTTGCAGGTATTCTGTCAAACTCTTTATTGCCTTGGGTTTGATTGCATGAACTCAGTGTGCTTCATATCCATCAAACCTGGAGGAATGTAATTCCCACGGAAAGCCGTTTTAAACTGGTCCCAAGTGATCAGGACATTAGGAGGCAACGTGGAGCGGTAGTGACTCCACCAAATACCAGCCGAACCATGCAGTTGGTGGGAAGCATACTTGGTCTTCAGCTCCTCAGTCAGACGAAACAGATGGAACTTCTGCTCAATGGTATTCAACCACTCATCAGCTTGCAGAGGTTCCTCCGCCTCCTTAAAGAGCGGGGGCTTGGTGTCAAGAAAATCCTTGAAGTCACTATGCTGATTTGGTTCCAGTCCCTGACAACCATGGCGAGCATCCCGGTTGACTAGCTGGCGCATAGCGTCTGCTAACAGGCGCTGACCTTCAACCACCGTCTGCATCAGTTCCGCCGGAGTGGGTGGTGGCGGAGGGGGTGGTTGTTCCTCATCCTCAATGCCACGACCACGACGGAGGTTGTACGCCATCTGCAAAATGCATAGCCAATGAGCACTGACGATGTGGGAAATTTGTAGATGAATTGTGTAAATATGCCAAACTGATTTCATTAGAAATGAATTCGCAAACAACCGAGGCACAGTAATTCATCACAACCACACAACCCCATCAAGTGCACCAATTGACGCAATTATGCGATGGACATAACAAACAAGATATCTTCTGATGAAAAGATGGAATTTATTAATGGCTCTCATGTAGGGAGCACAAACGTGACTGAACAGGTTACATTGATATCAACAGAATTTCAACCTTACATAACGGGTGTCCGGATTCGAACTAAACTTCTAGCCAAATAGGAAAGGCTAACCAAGAAATGACCACGAGGAGACATCCCATGGGTAGAGTTCCATGGTGGATCATGACTAGCCACCTTGATACCAGCGCATGCCAAGCAGCATAGCCTTATGTCGCGCACCACAGGAGGCCCTCGGTTTCATCGCGGCACCGAAGGGTGCTAATCGTGACACCATCATCGAACACAATACAATGAGACATCCATTTGTGACCGAAATTTAACATGTTCAAACTAACATCCAGGATAACATAGGGTTCGATGTTACATCCCAAAAGCTAAGTTATTACAAAGCCCCACTCCCACACATGGAGGGCACAAAAGATAACTCCAGCGTCATAGCTATGCGATGACTACTCTAAGCACCATCCTCGGAGTCAGTGTCGAAAATCTCCCCGCCATCCTCGTCACTAGCAGGCTCTAGCTCCTCATCTTCTTCTTCTTCTTCTAGTGGGGTATTCTGTGGCCCATTGACCTCCATGTCGTCATCACCTTCAGCCATGAAGACTCCAGAGCCCATCTACTCATCCTCGTCATTGTCATGAGGAAGTAGAGGATTGAGCTGATTGTTTAGGCGGTGCACTTCCTCATGAAGATTTTCATTGTATTCTTCTGCAGCTTTCCAACTGTTGCTCAAGCTCCACCTGACGAGCTCTCAGGAGGTTCTCTTCGTGCCAGGCTTCATCCCGCTGGTTCATCACGTGGACCAGCATGCGCTGACAGTTGCGATTAGCCACAGTCAACCTCTAGACCGCAAGTGTCTCCTGATATCTGTCATGTATCACTTGCTCCAGCTGTTGTTGAGCCGTATTTCTAGCAGTAGTCACCTCAGCCAACTCGGCCCTCAACCTTTCCACCTCGGTGGGCTCAGGGCGGGGCTCACGTGGAGCGAGCTGGTGGCGAGGGACCCTGCCTCCAGTTGACTTGCGAGCGGTTCTCTTGGTGTGAGCCATCTGTAGCAATAAGATATGACTTAAAGTGAGGATAATTTAGGGGATACAAAATTTAATTTAGCCAGGACCATCGAATTTTTAAGGAGGGAGTAAAATGAAATGTATGACATGAATTAAACATGATGCATGCACGTTCCGTACGCCCTCTCACCCTAGTATAATCATAAACTACTAACGCTAGGCGGTGGCATACATACGTTCTCTCATAAAGGCAAAACTATCGGTCTACTCGTTTGCGCTGTTAGTGTACCTGTAGAAAATTTCATTTCAGCCTAACAGTTTCCCAATATAATCACGCAAGTAAGCAGTAAACTAAATACTTTCCATATACACATCCCCGATGTATATACTTCAGTATCACAACTACCCGACAGATATACCCACAATTAAGTACTTCCATAATTACATGGTTTGAACATGTAAGTATGCAAGTAACCACAACTACTCTCCCCTAGATCGCCGGTTGGAAGATCATGCTCTCACAACTCACACATACCAGAGGGTCGAGGTATTTGATCCATACATTACCACCCAAGTGGATGGCATCCATACAATATCACGTTGTATGGACGACGAAACAAAAACAAACAAGACCCCCAAGTTAGTCTTTTAATAAGCCACCTAAGAGTCCTTATTTGGGCTAAGGGATGTGATCACTGACATACTGATAGAAATAAATTTCAGATTTTTAACACTTTTCGCAAACAAACACTTTTGTTTTCAAATACTCGTACGATGTATTTAATATTGAATTATGCTCTGATACCAGCTGTAACAGAACCGACCAAATTATAAGAGCACAAGTACAAAAAACAAGCGCCGAAACGCTCAAATTTTCGAACTTGAGCCCATATAATCCCGGTAGTCAATCGAAATCACGAAGGATTTCAAACCAACTCGTTTACAACCAAGATCACATCATTCAACATACACATCACACGTTACATTTCACAAGTGGTTCGGAAGTTCACTTACAACACACGGAGTCGCAAATTATTACAAACCGGGTTCATAAAGTAGCGGAAGCATAACACACGCACACTGTTCAAATACTACTGCCAGTCTTATCGATCAACATCCCAAAAAAACATTTAGGAAAGTAAACTAACAGGCGATCACGCCCGAGTGATCTAGTCCTCATCACCCGCGGGGTGGAGGCAGTTCTTGCAGAAGCCCTGATAAAGCATGTCATCTGCAACAGGAGGGAATAAACCCTGAGTACTGGAATGTGCTCAGCTAGACTTACCCGTCGACATGGAAAATAAAAGACACCAAGGATCATGCAAGGCTTTCTTAGGTGGAGTTGGCTGACATCACATTTGCGGAAAAGCATAAGTAATTGAAACTCCTTTAACCTGTACTAGCAGTTATTTTTAACATTAACCTATCATCTATCTTAGCACCTGTACTAAACATTCACTTGATTATAATCAAACAATAATATTATTATATCCATAGCAGTTATAAATTGTGGCAACATTATATCATTCGCTTAACCATCTATTCAATTTAATGAGATCTACGTTGCCGCTGCTCAAGTCAAGTGCTCACTAATCGGGAGCAACGACGATTCGAATCGAATTCCTATCCATCTGGAGGGGTATTTCTAACACTCACCGCGTAGGCCCCTGCCAGGGTCGCACAAGCCACCTTTCGTATAATTCAGGAGTCACGGGTTTGAATGATGCCGCATCCCCAAGGGCAACACTCTACCAGGTGATAGGAACTCTAACCCCCCTTGGTCTCACACCAATGTCCCCAAGCACATCCTTACTACCTCTAAGATGCGACCTACCATTCGATTCCCAGCCTAAACCATATTACTCGGCTTCACGGTCGGAACGACTTATCCGACTAACTAAGTGTTAGACTGCGTTCAACATGACTCAAGGACGTACAATGAATCGTTCCTTAAACGACTCAGACGGGCATACCTCCGCACCCAAGACGTGAAGTGTCTTGCGGTTGCACTATCGAACTCCTGTCCGGTCTCAAATTCATTTTTAGGCATGGTTCCATCCACGATAGCCAACATAGCCACTCGTGACCCATTCCTACATCTCGCGGATGACCGAAAATTACTCGACTTCTACCAGACTAAGCAGGGCTAAGCATTGACACGTGCCTAAACCTACTTTAGGGTTTAAGTACGATATCTGGACAAGGAAGGTATAATGCAACAAGTGTTTTCACATAACTCCTACAACTTAATGCAGTCAACAAGTAAAAGTACTCAAGATTGATATATAAAACAAATGGGTTAGCATGCACCGGGGCTTGCCTTTCAGGAACGAGGAAGGGCGATGATTCGGACACTCAGGTAGATCGTCTACGGGAACTCCTTCGTCGGCTGGGTCCTTGGGCTCCCTCGGCTGCTCCTGATCCTCCTCCGGAATCGATCCCTCGAACTCGAGGAGTGTCACTCCCTCCGGTACACCTATTGCATGAATGCACAATAAATCTCATGGATGCATAAGAAGGAATGCAGCATGCTCAGGATGAAATGCACTACAGCAATTCCTAATGCTCTATTCAAATCACTTCAATAATAAGTGCAAATCTCTTCTCTGGTAGAGAAGTACTTACCTAATCTACACAACCTAATGTATAAATGTTCCTCTTCAGTTAAGGCCCTAACACCTAAAAATCCCAAGAACAACATTACTTAGGTTACCACCAACCAAGCCTAAAATAGCACAACAACACATTCTGGACAGCAGCTAAGTATTTCCGTCATAACTGTAGATTCAAAAATCAAATTGGCATGATACAAGACAATCTGGAAAGCTTATAAAATGCTCTACAATTCACTTTCAGACCTCAACACTTAATTCCAAAGTTTACCTAGTCGAAATTCTAAATTTCCAGACACCTGTCCTCTCCCAAACAGAGAGCAGCCATTTCTGGACAGCCACTTTAAACAGCTACAACTCCTAGACTACTAGGCCAAATGCCACCAAATTTTGACACAAGCTAGTTTAACAAGTTTACTGCCACTTTGGTATTCACAAGTTTCCCAGCAAACACCATTATCAAGGTTCAAACTAAAAAATGCTACCAGCTGTCCAGAGAACCTAGAAATGTGAAAATTAAATATTTATTCATGTGTCAAACTACCCTTATGACCAAACTAATGAAACTACTAGTTCACACATGACCCAAAACCACCAGAAAGTAAGGTGTGCCAACCCAAGTCATTTATTTTAACCCCTTTCTTAATTTACTTAATTAATTAAGTGGAAAATTAAACTTATATGCAAGCTACTCAGAAAAGTCTACAAAAATTACAGGAGACTCTCTACCCTACTAGGAGGCTACTGTAAAAAATTTGAACTAAAGTTATTCATAGAAACTCCCTACACAAAATTCACAATCCAAAAAGATTGATTTTTGCATAATTAATAATTCACATTGAAAAATATCAAACAACAGAAACCATATTTTTATTAGCAACCTTAGGATACCAGGACACTCTCCATAAAATTTCATGAGCATTGCATATATAAAAAATTACATAAATTCATTCAAGTATCATCTAATATAACATGATAGCATCATAACTTGAAAAGTACTCAAGCACTAGTACCCAAATTTTTTACCAGAGCTAGCATATACATAAAATAACCTACCCACCAAATTTCATAATTTTTGGAATAATACAACTCAAGTTATCCATTTAACAAATTTATATTCAATTTAAAACACATTTCAAAGGCCTATTTAAATCTTCCAGAAACTAAACAGCACATGTGCATTTGATATTTTTCCTAAATACTACACTTTATCTAGAACTAAACACAATTGGAATCACCTCATTTGGATCTATATTGCATGAGATATGGATTTTACAATGTAGCAAGAAAATCTGTGAAATAAATAAACAAAAACCAAAATTTCAAAACCCTAAAGATCTACCGGGCCGGCTCAACCACGCGCGGCCCGTTTACCCCACGCGTGGCTTTACCCGGGCAACGCGGCTCGCGACGGCCTCCCGCCCACGCCCGCGCTCTGACGAGAAGGGCCCACCGGCCAGAGAGACCGTGAGTAGAGGAGCAAAGACGACGGCGGAGCTCGTCGCCGGTGGCGATTCCGGCGAGGCCCAGTGCACCGACGCGTTCAGCTCAATGGTGCGAACCTAAGGGTACAACCTAAGGAGGCTATGGCGGCAGCTAAGGCGGTTGGTGACGGCAATGGCGGCCCACGGCCACGGCTTGCCGGCTCTGGTGAGCTAGGCGGCGACGCGACCCTATTGGCGGGTCCCGTGAGCATCAGTGGCTCAAGGCAGACGCGATACAACAGAGAAGGGAGGCTGTGAGACCCTAGAGAAGCACGGCCACGATGATGGTGGCGCTCCGGCGAGAATGGTCATGGCGGACGTCGGCGGATATGGCAATGCGCCCTTACCTCCGCGCGATTGGCTCAAGGAAGGGATGGAGGAGGTAGAGGAGTCCCTGGCGGAGCTGTGGACGGAGTTTGGGTGACTGCAACGTGACGGCGAGCTCGCACGACCGCGGGAGAGCACGCGGCGGCAATGGCGCCTCGATGTTTCGCCTCGGTGAGCACGGCAAGGGCGAGAGGTGAATGGAGGGAGGGGGCAGACAGGACGGTGCCGTGGCGACCTTGAAGCCCACTCGCGACTGACCAGTGGGGTCACGGCCGGCGTACGGCCGCCACGCCGTGCCCACGCGGCGGCACGGTTCTGTGCCCGGTTGGCCACCGAGTTTACTGAAACTCTGAATCGACGTCCAATGCGGTGACTGACAGCCGAAGTTTGAGCTTCTATATCTCCTAATCTGGCTCGAGTTAGTGGTAGGTGTTAACAGAAAAGTTGTAGAGCTATGTGAGGACTACAACTTTGTCAATTGGCTCATAAACTGGTTCGGCCTGGTTTTTGAGTTACATGGCGTTGAAGTGGGGTACAATGAAACTGAAATTCCAAATTTCAGACTTAGAATTTTCTAAGTGTTGGGCAGCCCCTCAAACTGACTTGTGGGCCATTTTTGAGCATGTTCTGGGCATTTTCATGAGATGGCCATATTAGAACTTTTGTTCCTTATGAAGTTCTCTACAACTTTGCTTAAGGTTGCTCCTCCATGCAAGATTTCTAAGCTAGAATTTTTAAATGGTCAAACCAAAGCATTCTAGGGTCAAAACCTAGTCAACAACACTTAGAAGGGCAATTTGGTCATTTTGGTCAACATGAACATTGTTCCACTAATTACCCTAAATGTAATTAAGGTGTTATAAGATATAATTAGCCACTCTACACATTGGTTACACAAAATTCCTAGTGTCACATAAGTTGAAACCAGCAAAACAATTGTTTTCCACAAAATGTTGCACTACTATGTTGCACATGTTTCAAGGCCTTGTTGTAACAATTAAGCTTATCATGGGATACTAACAACATTGCCATGTTTCCAAGTATGAGAACCCATGTTGTATCTACAAGTTGCACCACTCACATTTCATAAGCAAAACAATTATAAACAAGCATATAAGAGTATGTTGCATACCCATGTTGCAAGCAAAAATAAAGACATGAATGAGATGAATGATGCTCATGCTTATGAAATGCAATGCAATTAAGGAAGCCAAACACCTGAGGTGTTACACGTACTTCTAGGGTAGAAGTAGCAAGGATGCATGATGTGTGTGTGAATCTTGATTTTAACCGCATGACAAGCCCCTAGGGTCGACACAGCCCAACCAAACTCAATACAATTACAAGCAGTAAATATGTGAAAGGTTTCCTATTCTAATAATCATGTATGGCTGTGGTAGGAATTTAACACTCGTCATATAAGAAACTCATCATGTGGCATTTTGAGTTTTCAAAATAAATCTCCAGAATTTAGTGTCACTAGGAACAAAATAAACAGCAGCTCAGACTATATCATATCATGTCCATCAATTACCTAGACTTAGATTAAGCATATGCTCCCACAGGTTTAAAGTGTAGAGTAAATTCATGTGTCAACAGTTTATCCAATTCTTGGAAGAATTCTAGGTTGAAAACTAGGTACTTGAAAATAATTACAACAGAGCAACTGTTCATTATTTCCATCATGCATTCTTCAAATTAACAAATTAAAGTAACAAGATTAAAAACATTCTCTTTTTATTTGGTTTTTATGTTTTTAGAACAAACTAAAACAAGCATACTAAAAAGTAGTAAATATTTATTTTGTTTTCAGGTTTTGCTGATTTTTAGATGCATAACGATAACAAAAAGAAATTGTAAAAAGGAAAAGAAAACTTACCTTAGATAACGGGGGTCCTCCCCCAAGCTAGATTTTGCCGTAGTCGTTCAATTGAGAGGGAAAAATCCCAACAATATTTCAATGTTCTTGGCCTCTTGCTCTTGACTTTCTCGAATACTGGTTAAGGTCTGGGTGGTGTTGTAGTTCCACTGGCGCTGCTCTTCCCACATCTGGTCATGGCGTGCTTGGCCTTGTTGGAGGGTCTAGAGAGCGTTGTCAGTGCGCTGGTGGTGTGCCATATATTCTTCATGGTACTACGGGGTGTAGTGGAACCTAGTAGCGTCGGACCTACGTCCGTGCTCGAATTCTTGACGGGCTCCTACAGATGATGTTCTTCTACCTTGGTAATCAAATGAGTGCCTTGCACCCCCTGATGAAGTTCCTTCTCCATAGGGATGGAATGGACCAGTCGATGGCGGCGGCTGCTCATAGCTATCATGCGGCTGATGAGGAGGACACTCCCACGGGTTCAGAACCCGATAGTGGTGATCCATCCACTCATCATAGCTAGCATGAGCTGGCTGTTCTGGTTCAGGGTCAGCACCGCGCCAAATTGGTTCTTGATGGTGACGTGTGATTCTTTCAGAGGCGGTTCTCTGGGGCACTCTAGTGTTCACTGGTTGAGCCTATAACTCAACATGAAAAGTTTGAACAGAATAAAGGGCCAACTCTGGGTTAGGTAACCGGAGCTTGGTCTCACCATATGTCATAAAAAGTTCATTGTTTATTCTTTTCAAGAGATGAGCCTGATAAAAATGTTCATAGCCAAAAGTATCACGATGATCTTCAATAAAATTAAGAGAGGCTCCTTGTAACATGTTTAATTTAGCAGCAATGCGAGTAACAAGCGAACAGATAGCAACAGGTCCTACTCAGTAAGAGGGAACAACCAACCAATGGGCTACTAAAAGACGGACATGCGAGACTTTGATCTTTTTGATGGCTGCATAAATCAGCTGTAAGTCTGCCATCCTGACTTTACTAGTATCATCACGTGGAAAGAAAGTAAAACCCAACCATTTATGGAAAAATCTAAGCGTTGGATGTTCTATGTCACTAGTACGATGCGAGTAGAAAACTGTATGCTTAGAAATCTCTATCCAAAACTTATGCTTCTCAAAATCTCCTAATGCTTCATCAATATCTACTGAGATGTTGGAAGGAAAATTAAGGAGGTCACTAAGCTCTCTCCATGTGAGGTAAAACTCTTGCTTAAAGAGCCTAAAGTAAACTCCCGACTCTGTGGTCCTTAGGGTGCAAAGAAATTCTATGGTTAACAACTTAGATCCTAATTCAGCTACATCCCAAGCAGAAACCCATCCTAGTAATGAGAAAATAGTATCAAATTCAGTGCTCATACCTGCCTCTTGGAGTAGTGCTAGATCGAATGCAGGTGTATGGGTGAACTCTTTGTCCTTGATTTTCTTGTACACATCCTTCTCGCGGGAATCACGCAAGCCAAGCTGATTTGGCTTGAGAAGGATCTTGGGTGCTGGTGATGAAGAGGAAGCAGGTGCAGGAACAGTAGGAGGGTTGACGCTCATGTCGAAGTCGGCTCTTGATGATGCTTGGGTCGAACTCCTGGTTCGGATGTTCTTGATTGTCCCCATAGCTCCCTTGGCAAGCTTCTTTAATCCGCTCATCCTGCAAAACTGACAAAGACAAAACTCATGGAGAGAATTAGGGAAGGGGTTAGTTGGTTAGCCGTCCAGAGTTAGCGGTCCAGAGGTTAATCGTCCAAGAGATTATTTTTAGTTGGTTTTCCGACAGAACCTCCCCTCAAATTTTAATTTCTCTAGCTTAACTTGGGCAGCACTACCACTAAATAAAAGATTATAGCAGCACTAAAAACCTTCCTTCTCTCAACTCTAAGCTCTAGGTCACTCTCCTCTCTTCCCTCCTTTCTCTTTTTTTCTTTCCACTCTCTTCCTTCTCTCATATGTTCTTGCAGGAAACTCGAAACTGAAAATAGCTTATACACTAAAAATTCTAAATGTTGGTGGTGCATAGAAGCAATGGGAGAAAGGGTTTTTATAGAGGAGGAGATGGCCGGGCGGGTGCCCAAGTGGATGGGGCGGCCGCCCCACCTCTGTCTCCTTTCTGGCTGAAATTTTCAGCTCTCCACCTTGCTTAAGTGCTAAGTATGAAAAGAGGTGTGTGGGTGGATTTGGCGGTGGAAAAGAGAAAATGGTGGAGGTGAGTGGAAGTGGATGAAATAATGTGATGTGATGTATGTGAGGTGGAGTGTATGACATGTGGGTCCCATGGTGGTGGGTCCACTATACACTATATATAAATAAATAAAATACAGGAGATTTAAGAGTAGAAACTAAAATGCTTAAAATGTATGAAGTAAATATTTTTGTACCACCACGGTAAATACTTTTAACGGGTTTTTACACACCGTAAAAATTATTTACATGGGGCTAGAATTTTTATAGTGTAGTACTTGAGAATGTAAATATGCTTAAGAAAGATTATGCGGATAAATACCGAGTTACCTTCCGGCAAGGGTTCAAATTTTTAGAGTCCTTCGAACTGGACCTTCCAATATTTTATTCTTCTGATGATCCCAGAGATGATGGCTCTGATGATATTTCTTTCTTGTCTTGATCAACCATGTTTGCAGAGGCATTGAGTTCCTATTTAGACTTGAATGCAAATTGCTCTTCTTGCCCATTTATGGTGAACTTGATTTCTCCTTTCCCGACATCAATGTGTGCATTGGCGGTGCTCAAAAAGGGTCTCCCGAGGATGAGTGACACTTTTGAGTCTAGATGCATATCCAGTACCACAAAGTCTACTAGAACAAAGAATTCTCGTATCTTGACTGGGATATTCTCAGTGATGCCTAATGGGTACCGAACTGATTGATCTGCTAACTGTAGGCACATTGATGTTGGCTCTAATGCTGAGTGGTCAAGCTTGTGATAGACTGTAGCAGGCATCACACTGACACTTGCTCCAAGGTCACATAGTGCATTGTTGAAATGTTGATCTCCAATTGAGCAATCAATAGTGGGGCGTCCTAGATCTTTCTTCTTCTCTGGTAATTTATTCAGGATAGCTGCACTACACTCTTCAGTTAGCTTGATCACTTCAGTGGATGGCAGTGGTCTCTTCTTGTTCAAAATGTCTCTGATATACTTGGCATATGTAGGGACTTGAATGGCGTCCAATAGAGGTATGTTCACATATAGCTTCTGAATAACCTCCACGAACTTGCTAAACTGCTCATCCGATTGTGGTCTTCTAATTCTGTGAGGAAATAGTATATAGTTTGTATCATGAAAATTCTGTCTCATCTCGTGATCTTGTAATATGTCTTGAGGTTGTACATCTTGTTCAGCTTCAGTATTATTCTCTTCTTCTGCCACTGGTAGTACTACTGGTGCTCTTCTTGCTCCTTTTGGATAGGGAGGATCCTTGGTGGATCTCCCTCCTCTCGTAGTAATAGCTCTTACTTGCTCAGGATCAGTGGCAATAGGCAATACTGCAGCTAATTATTTTATCTTCTCTTCTATCTTCTTGTTAAACTTGAGCTGATCTTCAATGGCAACTGAGAAACTGTCCATCTTGACATTTATATCCTCCAGGATTCTGTCATTGGTGGCAAGCTTTACCTTGATTTCACTGTTCATTCTGATCTGCTACCCGACTAAATCCCTTAATGTTGGTTGTCGATTCGATTTTTGATTTGGCTGATACAAAGGCTTCTTGTCTGCGAAGTTTGTATCCTGTTTGTATGCTGCTTCAATCGCCCTCTGATCTTCCTTGTATTTAGCCCTCTGGTCAAGCCAGTTGAGCAAATCATCCATCTTGGTAGACAGTGCATTCACTTCTTCAATCGTTTCTTCACTCTGATGACAATATTGAGTGTGGTCTTGGGACCAGCCTTGATTTTCTGATATCTTCTCCATAAGTAACTTGGCTTTCCCAGCTGTCAGTGACAAAAATGATCCTTCAGCAGTTGCATCTAGGTGCTCACGTGTCTTCTGAGTTAATCCATGATAAAAGCCTTGCATGAGTAACCATTCTTCCATTCCATGATGAGGACAATCTAAGATGTATTCTTGCAAACGCTCCCATTCTTCTGAAATGGTTTGTCTTCTGCTGTTGAAAATTGGTAATCTTTCCTCTTAAGGCATTGGTCTTGCCTATTGGGAAGAATTTTGCTAGAAAGGCCTTTGAACACTTTGCCCATGTGTTGATGTCTTCTTTGTTGGCATAAAACCACTGCTTCGCTCTTCCCACTAATGAGAATGGAAAAAGGCGAAGTAGTATGATATTTTGATTAACTTCTTTGATGACGATAGTGCTTCCAATTTCAGGAAATTCTGCAAATGTGTACTTGCATCTTCATGTACCTTTCCACTGAATAGGGTAGCTTGCACCATATTAATGAGGCTTGGCTTGAGCTCAAACTCAAGATTGTTTGTTTCCAGTGCTGGACCTGTACGGATATTCTCAACTGTAGGAGCAGAGAATTCACGTAGGGTTTTTGTAGCCATAACTTCAGGAATTGGTGATAAGCTCCTTCTGGGTTGATCCGATTCTGATGATGGAGATTTGCGTGAATCAGAATCAATCCTGCTAATTCCCTGTATAAAATATAAACAAAGAAAAACAACAGGGGTGATCCTGCCAAAGCTGAGGTGCCTTGTTATGATTTCTCATTTCCTAAGTATCTATTTACACAATTTTTCTCAAAGGTTTATTCCTTCCCCGGCAACGGCGCCAGAAATGCTTGTTGACACTTCTAACACCACTTAAGCTAAGTTGTCATCCCTAGCATGGCGCCAGAAGTGTTGGTATAGAACTGCTCCTCTTAGAATAAAATGGGATCCGCAAGCGTATAGATAAAATACCATCGTAGCACTTCACCAGGAAATATTCCAGGTATCGTTAATTTATATTTAGCTCAAGGGAAAGAACTAAGGACTTAAACCTAAAGGGATGGATTTGCAAAATACGACTACTTATGAGAAATCAATCACACAGTCACTTACTTTGGCAGGGGGGATAAACCATGATAAATAAGTATAATTGAATCGTAAAGCATAGGGAATAAATCACACAGAGATTAGAGATAGACTACTCATCATAAAGGTAGGTTGACGTCTGATTAGTTCAAGAGATTGAATTCTAGGTAGGTTCTAATCTACTAAGTCATTCATCTACTCTAGCAAACACACCATCATATATAGCATAAAAGATTCTTCATCTATGTATAAGGAATATTACTGAAGAAAGCCAGGACATAGCAAGACTTCCTACGTAACGTTGTTTCTGCCTGTCCTATCAACGGAGCGTGGACTATATAAGACTCAATAGAACTGTCACTTCCACGAACTACCACATGACCCGGCCAATAGGATACATTTGTAGGTAAATTGCATCTAAGCACCACGCTTACATGTGATCTACCACTTAACCCCCTCGCGAAGAGAGCTAAGCGCTTTGCAAACTTATACATAAACTCATTATCAATCATAACCATATCAAATGTACTACTAGAGCAAACTAGGAACATAATAAATAGAAACATAATCATATTAGAATAAAGTAGTAGAGCAAAGATACAAAATAGTACCAATACTTTGATGACGAAGATCCGAATCCCGAGCACAAATCGACCGACTCTTCCTCTATCTATTCTAACCTATGTAGAAGTTGAAGAATTGGAGTAGCTATTCTAATTCTCTGGTGGAGAGAAACTCTCTAAACCCTAGCTCTGCTGATGGCTCCCTCTGCTAATGAATTGCTAATTGAATTAGGGTTTCTCCTGGGGTGAGGGGCCTTGCTTATATAGCCCTCTAGGAAACACCACCGCCCTCAGATCAAACCGACCTTGATCTACGGTTTTTATTCATCCTCAAAGGCAGTGGAGGCAGGATCCGTGAGATTGCACATGATTGGCCACCTGAGTGGGGCAGTCGCCCAGGGCCAGGGGCGGCCGCCCCACTTACCAGCCCATTTGGCCCTCCCCTTCGAGGGAGTGTCTTCTCAAGTCTTCTAGATTATTCTTTTTCGTAGTAGGGTTGATTTCTCTCTATGTAAATCTGACATGTGGGTCTCCTTTGTTTTTTTCCTGATAACCCCCTACAGAAATAGACATTCACCAAAACTCGTGGAAATTATTAGTTTAAAACCCCTAAGTCTAAGGTGAAACTCATTTTAACCCTTCTTTTGATTCTTATTGACTTATAAAGTTGATGGTTAATTACCGTCAACATCAGTGTTGTGGCATAAGGACATGTGGCATCACGTGGTTGACCGGTGGAGCTTCGAACTCTAAGGCAGAATCTGGTTGGTTGGACCAGACCTAGTCCGAAGCACCTAGGAGATCTCAGTGTAAAATTGGACGCGATCAGACTCTGTTTAACTCGGTGGACCGGACTCGCCCATGCCCTTGTTCATGGGTCTGGTCATCAACTTGGCACATGGGCATGAGAGCTGGAGAGGACCAAACTCTACTGAGGGTTCGATCGGTTGTATCAGACCAAGTCTGGTAAAATTTGAGCCCAGGAACCTTACTGGATCGCTCCAGACTCTGGCATGCCAGAGGGTCTGTGCACACGTGTGGTGATGACTGGCTAACATTGAACGTGAGGGACATGCGGCTTCATCCTATTGAAGGCTCTAGTTTAGTTTTGGTGAATTGATGAAACCCTATGTGCTAACATAGTTGCTCTAGTGATTATGAGATAGGTGGCACATTCCAAGTGGTGAAGCTAATTGTGAAGATCATGATGATGGTGTGACCATGGTGATGATCAAGTGCTTGGACTTGGAAAAGAAGAAAGAGAAAAACAAAAAGCTGAAGGCAAAGGTGAAACTTGATAGGAGCTTTTTGGTTTGGTGATCGAGACACTTAGCGAGTGTGATCACATTTAGGATCGATAGCCGTATTATTAAGAGGGGTGAAACTCATATCGAAATATGATTATCAAAGTGCCACTAGATGCTCTAACTCATTGCATATGCATTTAGATTCTATTGAGTGCTAACACCCTTGAAATTGCTTGTGAAAATATGCTAACACGTGCACAAGGTGAAACACTTGGTGGTTAGCACATTTGAGCAAGGGTGGCAAAGTTGGAGCAGTGGAGGAGGCTTCCCGAGGTGACTGGTTGCTGCCTAGGTGGTGACCGAACTTGGAGGCCTACGTCCGATCAGTAGTGCGCGGTGTTGGGCGCTCTCTGGCTCTAACTAGACAATGAATAGTGTTTGTGACCTGACATGATTGGGGTGCGTCTGGTCAGGGCAGACGTACACTGACATAAGTGTTTGTGAGAAGCAAAGGAGGACCGGACTCTGACGTGTGTCAGATCGTGGGAGAGTGGATGTGTCCGGTTGTGTTTTTGTGGCTCTAGAACCTCTTTGGAAATGACCTAACGCTGGGAAGCCATAGGGAATGGCACATCCAGTTATGGCTTGGCCTTGGCGCGCACGTGTGAACGATTGGTGCATCGGCATGTCCAATCTTGATGATTGGCGTTTCCGGTCACCACTTAACTCGTTGGCACGGCCAGAATCGACCATTGGAGATCAATGAATGATGTTGAATGAGGGGGACACATGGATGGCATCTAGCAACTAGACGATGGGGACATGTGTCCGGTCACTTGGACCTACGTGTCCAATCGTCCCGAATTTAGCACTGACAGAGAGCCAACTGCTCTATTTTGAGGGGACACCTATATAAGGTGTTTGGCTGGCTCTAGCTCACTCTCTTGGCCATTTGCATTAACATAGCAAAGCTTAGCCAAAGCCTTTCCACTCATCTCCATCATTGATTCATCATCTTTGAGAGATTAGGAGTGAATCCAAGTGCATTGCTTGAGTGATTGCATCTAGAGGCACTTGGTGTTCATGTTTCACTGCGGGATTCTCTTGTTACTCTTGGTGGTTGCCGCTACCTAGATGGCTTGGTGCAGTGAGGATCATCAAGCGGAGGTTGGTGATTATCTCTGGCTCTGATCGTGGTGATTGTGAGGGGTTCTTGACCTTTCCTCAGCGAAGAGCCAAAAGGTACTCTAGTGGATTGCTCATGGATTGTGTGATCCTCATCTTGTGTTGGTTGTGCGACACCCAATTGTGGGTTTGGCGTGTGATGCCAATTAGCGTGTGAACCTCCAAGTGAGTGAATCACCACAACGAGGATAAGCTTGCCGGCAAGCAAGTAAACCTCGCTAAAAAAAATCTTGTGTCATCTTGTTCGAGGATTTCATTGGTTATCTTGTGATTGATTGATTGGCTCCATCTTATGATTGGCCCATACCCTGACACATCGGTGTAATCATCACCACCCTCTCTTGTATTTATATTTCTAGTGTTGCTTCACTCTTTAGTGTAGTTAGTCTTGAGAGCAAGCTTGTGTCGGGTCTAATGGTTGGTGAGGCTCTTTAGTTAGTCTTTGAGAGCTCACTAACTTTGTGTAGTAACATAGCCTTTGTGTATATAGAGATTATAGAAACTAGAATTGTAGTAGGTGGCTTGCATTTTTAGTAGGCTAGCGCAATATTCGCTTTGCCTCATATTTGTCTAACCGCTTTGCTTAGTGTTATTTAAGAAATTTTTATAGGCTATTCACCCCCCTCTAGCCATTAGGATCTTTTAAGTGGTATCAGAGCTGTGGTCACTATGATTTGAGGCTTAACAACCTTCGGTGTCAAAATGGCTCAAATCAACAACACCAAGAAGCCACCCCAATTTGATGGCTCCAATTATCCTTATTGGAAGGCTAAGATGACCACCTACATCAAGTCAATCAATAGAAATATATGGAAGATGGTGGAGACCAAGATTGAGATTGCCAATGAGGAGGCTCCCACCACCGCTGAAGAAGTGCTACTCTAAAATAATGATATTGCTCTTAGTGCCATTCATGAGCTTTGGATAAGAGAACATTTGAGCAAATCAAGAACATTAAGAGAGCTCATGAGGCATAGAAGAAGTTGGAGGAGTCATTTGAGGGCACTCAAGTCATGAAGGGTGCAAAGGCATACATTCTCAAGGAGAATTTTGCAAGCTTCAAGATGAAGGAAGATGAGAGTGTGCCAGAGATGTTCCATGGGCTTCAAGTGCTTGTCAATGATCTCAAATCACTTGAAGAAGAGGTGAAGGACAAGGACTTCTCTCATAAGTTCTTGAGATGCTTACCTTCGAGATTTGGCACATTGGTCACTATTCTAGTGAGGAGTGGTTTGGACACCATGACACTAAACCAAGTGTTGGGAGATGTAATGACCAATGACACCTATAGAGATGATGATGAGAAGGAAGAAAAGAGAGAGAAGAAAGATGAGAAGAAGAGTGTGGCATTCAAGGACACATCATCCAAGGGCAAGGCAAGGCAGGAATCATCAAGTGAAGATGAAGACTTGAGCTTTGATGAGATGGATGATGAGAAGGTGACTCTCTTTGTCAAGAGATTTGGCAAGTTCATGGTGAAGAAGGGCTACCGTGCTAAAAGAAAGAAGTCTTCATCTAAGAACAAGAAAGAGTCAAGAAGGTGCTTCAAGTGTCGAAGCAAGGGTCATCTTATTGCTCAATGCCCATACAATAGCGACAATAATGATGATGACAAGAAGAGCAAGAAGAAGGATAAGAAGGAAAAGAAAGAGAAGGACAAGATGACCATCAAGAAGAAGAAGGGTGGTTCATAATGGTTACTTGGGATAGTGATACTTCCTCAAGTGATGATGATGATAGTGATGATGACAAGACCACCAAGAAGAAGGCTCTTGCAAGCATTGTTATCAATGAGAAGCCTTCTCTCTTTGACACACCATCATGCTTCATGGCTAAGGATACTAAGGTACAAAATTGTGATGATGGATGTGATGAGGAACATGATAATAAAGTGAAAGTGAAAGTGACAATGATGATGAACCCACTAAAGATGAACTAATTGACATGTTAGAAGATGCTAAAGAATATTTTGACATTAAGAGAAGGGAATGCAAAGACTTGCATAAGGAACTAAAAGCCCTTAAGCAAGCCTTTAATGAGCTCAATGCATATCATGAGAGGCTAGAGGAAGCCCATGAGAAGCTTGGTAAGGCTCACAAGAAGCTTGAAAAAGCTCATTTCTCTATACTTAATGAGCAAAATGAGAAGGAGCATGTTGTAACATCTAACAAAAGGCTTAACTTGTGATATAATTGATGAATCATTCTATAAGCCTATC
This sequence comes from Saccharum hybrid cultivar R570, assembly GCA_038087645.1. Lineage (NCBI taxonomy): Eukaryota > Viridiplantae > Streptophyta > Magnoliopsida > Poales > Poaceae > Saccharum > Saccharum hybrid cultivar. The sequence goes on from JAQSUU010000520.1 coordinate 12,217,539, forward strand.
ATTGTTGCTCTCACTAACCCTTCTTGTAGCACTTCCACTTCTACCTCATCTAGTAGTGATGGTTTCATTTGTGATGCCTCATTAATGGTTGAGAATGAGATCCTCAAGAAGGAGGTTAATGAGCACACTCGCATCTTAGGCAAAGCCTATGGTGGTGAGAACCGCTTGCTTATGTGCTTGGGTAGTCAAAGAGCTTCTCTCTACAAAGAGGGATTAGGCTATACCCCCAAGAAAGGCAAGGCGACCTTTGCTCCTCATAAGACTAGTTTTGTGAAGAACAATGGTTGGTTTTGCACTAGTTGCAAGCAAGTTGGTCATAAAGAGCATGAGTGCAAGACCAAGAACAAGAATGCTAATGTATCCTCAATTAAGCTTAATTCTTTTTATGTACTTACTAAGGGTACAAATGGTGTGAAGGCTAAGTTCATTGGTGCACCATGGATGGGCTCAAAGAAGAAAGCCTTTTGAGTGCCAAAGAGCTTGGTCACTAACCTTTAAGGACCCAAGCAAGTTTGGGTACCTAAAAATTTGATCTTCTTTTGTAGGTTAATTATAAAGCCGGAGGAAGTCATTGGGTTCTTGATAGTGGGTGCACTCAACACATGACCGATGATGCAATAATGTTCAACTCAATCAACACCAATGGCAATGATGGTTATGACAGTATTATATTTGGTGACAATGGCAAAGGCAATGTCAAAGGGCTTGGTAAGATTGTAATATCCAATGACTTGAGTATTTCTAATGTGTTGCTACTTGAGAGCTTGAACTTCAATTTGTTGTCCATGGCTCAATTGTGTGATATTGGATTCAAATACATATTTGGAGTAGATGATGTAGATATCATAAGTATAGATGGCTCTAACTTGATCTACAAAGGCTTTAGATATGAGAATCTATACTTGGTTGATTTCAATGCTAGTTTAGCTCAATTGTCAACATGCTTATTCACTAAGTCTAGTATGGGTTGGTTATGGCATAGAATGCTTGGTCATGTTGGAATAAAATAATTAAATAGATTAGTTAAGCATGACTTGGTTAGAGGCTTGATAGATGTTGTGTTTGAAAATGATAAGCTTTGTAGCTCTTGTCAAACTGCTGAATAAATTGGTAACACCCATCCTAAGAAGAGCATAATGAGCACTAGTAAAGCATTTGAGTTATTGCACATGGACTTGTTTGGGCCAACACAATACACTAGCATCGGTGGAAACAAATATGGCTTTGTAATAGTGGATGACTACACTAGATACACTTGGGGCATTTTTTCTAGTGGACAAGAGTGATGTGTTTGCAACCTTCAAATCATTTGTCAAAGGCATTCACAATGAGTTTGAAATAACCATCAAGAGAATTAGAAGTGACAATGGTAGTGAGTTCAAGAACACTAGAATTGATGAGTTATGTGATGAATTTAGAAATAGACATCAATTCTCGGCCAAGTACACTCCACAATCAAATGGCCTTGTTGAGAGGAAGAATAGAACCTTGATTGACATGGCAAAATCAATGTTGAGTGAGTATAATGTGAGTCAATCCTTTTGGGACGAAGCTATCAACACGGCTTGCTATTGTAGAAACTGCTTGTATTGTCACCCATTGAAAGAGAAGACACCATATGAGTTCTTGAATGGTAGAAAGACTAACATTGCATATTTTTGGGTCTTTGGTTGCAAATGCTATATCTTCAAGAAAAGCACTAGATTGGGCAAGTTTGAGAAAAAGTGTGTTGAAGGATTCTTACTTGGTTACTCCACTACAAGCAAAGCATATAGAGTTTAGAATTCAGAAAGTGGTACTCTTGAGGAAGTTCGTGATGTGAAATTTGATGAAACCAAGGGTTCCCAAGATGAGAATGAGAATCTTGATGATGTTAGAGGCATTCAACTTTCAAATGCCATGAAGAACATGAATGTTGGTGAATTGAGGCCTAGACAAGTGATTGATGAAGAAGATGATCAAGTGCAAGTGCTCTCTAACTCAAATGTGCAAGTTAACACTAATCAACCAAGTTCAAGTGGCTCTCATGACAATGTGCAAGATCAAGTGTCTAGTGCATCATCTCAATCCAATGAGCAAGCAAGCAGTGGCGGGCCTAATGGGTAGTCCAGGTAGGCCTAGGACTACCCTAGAATTTGGCCCAAAATTTATTTAGTACTTGGCACAGCCCATGAAACTTGGCCCATTGCTCCTTCCATCTACGTTCTGTGTCTGAGGAAGCCAAGCAGCGAGCACTGAACTCCAGCTTCCGTCCGTCCCCGACCCGAAATCCGACGCTGACGCTCCCAGGCGTGAGCGTGAGCGCGATGGAGAGGAGAGCCGCCGGCCACCGCGGCGTCGCCCTATCCCACTGATGCCGACCACTGTCCTCCGGAGTCTGGCCTCCCCCGCCTGTCCGCTAGCCGCCCCTGGCCCCCTACGCTACCTAGCTCCCTTCCCCAGTCCGCGGCCTACCCTGCGTCCCTGCTCGGACGGCGGCCTCCTGGTGGCCAGCACCACCGCACCAGTCTGCCCCATCCCGCTGGCAGCTCCTCTCTTCCTCCGTTCCCCTAGACTGGTGAGTTCAGTGCTCTTCTCAGTTCTCCTAAATAGCCAAATCCTATTCTTTTATGCAATATGCAGTTAGGGTTTTGATTTTGGAGATTGGATTGGACTGTAAAGGGCTTAGGGATTGTTGATCTATCATTTGTGAGCCTACCATTGAATGAAATATGTTGTAATTTTTTTAGGAAGTTGAGGCATGAAGAAATCAAATATAGCATTTCTTTTTCAGAAGCATGAGGCAAAAAAATCGCAACTTCTGCTCCACCAAAATCTATTTGTGCAAGTTTTGGACCTATTTATGTAAGTTTTGAACCTTTTAATTGTAATATCGCAGTTTGGTTAATTTATAGCCATTTATGGAACTTTTTCTTTCAATTTTGTTGTATTGCACATGAATTTTTTTGATTAGGACTACCTTGGTTTCAAATCCTGGGTCCGCCACTACAAGCAAGTGCAAGTAATCAAGTTCCAATACTCCAACCAACCAATATTGCAAGAGATCATCCATTGGACACTATAATTGGAGATATTTCTAGAGGTGTGCAAACAAGATCAAAATTGGCTTCATTTTGTGAGCATTTCTCATTTGTATCATTCATTGAACCAAAGAAGATAGAAGAAGCCTTGAGAGATGTTGATTGGGTGAATGTTATACATGAAGAATTGAACAACTTCACAAGAAATCAAGTATGGGAATTAGTGAAAAGACCAAAGGGACACAATATGATTGGAACCAAATGGGTCTATAGAAACAAGTAAGACCAAGATAGGATAGTAGTAAGAAACAAAGCAAGATTGGTAGCACAAGGTTACACTCAAGTGGAAGGTCTTGACTTTAGAGCCAGACCCAATGGATGAGGTCAAGGAAGCATCTTTTGAATCTTTCATAGAACCCAACTTAGAAGATGATGTCTAGTTTTTCATAGAGGAAGAGGATGACCAACCTCCACAACCTTTAGATCCTTTTGAAGAACCTCCTAAACCTCCCATTGAGTTGAAACCTCTACCTTCTGGTCTTTGTTATGTTTTTCTTAACGATAATCCAAACACTCTCGCGATCATAAGCGATAAACTTTCTCGAGAAGAAGCATTTCACTTGATCACTATCTTAGAGAAACACAGGTCAGCTTTTGGCTATTCACTCCAAGATCTCAAAGGAATTAACCTTGCTCTTTGCACCCATCGCATTCCTACAAATCCTGATGTTTTACCTTCTAGAGAACCGCAACGTAGGCTTAATAGTGTGATGAGAGAAGTGGTTAAGAAAGAGGTTTTGAAACTGTTGCACACCGGGATTATTTATCATGTGCCACACAATGAGTGGGTAAGCCCTGTGCAAGTTGTGCCTAAGAAGGGAGGCATAACTGTTGTTCAAAATGAAAAGAACGAATTAATTCCACAAAGAACCGTCACTGGATGGCGAATGTGTATTGATTACAGAAAACTCAACAAGGCAACAAACAAAGATCACTTCCCGCTGCCTTTCATTGATGAGATGTTAGAGCAGCTGGCGAATCACTCCTTCTTTTGTTTTCTTGATGGATATTCTAGATATCATCAAATTCTAATTCATCCGAATGATCAAAATAAAACCACTTTTACATGTCCATATGGAACATATGCTTATCGCAGAATCTCTTTTGGATTATGTAATGCCCCTGCTTCATTTCAAAGATGTATGATGTCTATATTTTATGATATGATCGAGGAAATCATGGAAGTTTTCATGGACGATTTTTCTGTCTATGGAAAAACTTTCGATGATTGTCTTGAAAATTTAGACAAGGTTTTGCAAAGATGTGAAGAAAAACACTTAGTCCTTAATTGGGAAAAATGTCATTTCATGGTTAGAGAGGGCATAGTGCTTGGGCATTTAATTTCTGAGTGTGGAATTGAGGTAGACAGAGCCAAAATAGAAGTTATTGAACAACTACCTCCACCTGTTAACATTAGAGGGATACGAAGTTTTCTTGGCCATGCTGGTTTTTATCGTCAGTTTATAAAAGATTTCTCACATATTGCTAGACCGCTTACTAATCTGTTGGCTAAGGATGTTCCTTTTGAATTTGATGATGCTTGTCTTAAAGCTTTTGAAACTTTGAAAAAAGCACTCACTTCTGCACCGATCATTCAACCCCCTGATTGGTCTTTGCCTTTTGAGATCATGAGTGATGCAAGTGATTATGTCGTAGGTGCTATGCTAGGACATTGTAAGGATAAGAAACATCATGCAATTTCCTATGCTAGTAAAACTCTGATAGGACCACAACTTAATTATACAACAACTGAAAAAGAGCTCCTGGCTGTTGTTTTTGCTATTGATAAATTCAGATCTTACTTAGTAGGAGCTAAGGTGATTGTTTATACTGATCATGCTGCTCTTAAATACTTGCTCACTAAGAAAGATGCTAAGCCTCGCTTGATAAGATGGATTTTATTACTCTAAGAATTTGATTTAGAAATAAAAGATAAAAATTGAGTAGAAAATTCTGTTGCTGATCACTTGTCAAGATTACAGATTGAAAATTCACAGGATTTGCCTATAAATGACTCACTCAGGGATGATATGCTTTATCTAGTCTATAGGTCTGACCCCTAGTACGTAGATATTGTCAATTTTGTAGTTACAGGGTATGTACCACCAGGAGGAGACAAGAGGAAGCTCATCTATGAGAGTCGTGTTCACCTATGGGATGATCCGTACCTCTTTAGAATTTATTCAGATGGGCTACTCAGAAGATGTGTACCAACGGAAGAATGAATCAAAATCATTGAAAGATTCCATTCATCAACCTATGGAGGACATTATGGAGCATTCCGTACACATTCAAAGGTCTAGCAGAGCAGATTTTTCTGGCCAACCATGTATGAAAACACCAAGGAATTCGTCTGGAGATGCAGAGCATGTCAGAAACATGGCAACATCAATTTTAGAGATGCCATGCCACTGACTAACAATCTCTAGATTGAGCTCTTTGACTGTTGGGGAATTGATTACATGGGACAGTTTCCAAAATCCGGGAATCATGAGTTTATCCTAGTAGCAGTTGACTATGTTTCTAAATGGGTCAAAGCTATGCCGTGCAGAAACTCTGATTCAAAGAACTCCAAGAAGATGTTTGAAGAAATTATATTTCCAAGATTTAGAGTTTCAAGGATGGTGATTAGTGATGGAGGTACTCACTTCATTGACAGGAGCTTTCACAAGTACCTATTGAAACATGGGATCCATCACAACATCGCTACTCCTTATCACCCTCAGACAAGTGGCCAAGCATAAACATTGAACAAGCAGATCAAGAATATTCTACAAAAGACAGTCAATGAGATGGGAACCAAGTGGAAGGACAAGCTACCCTATGCATTGTGGGCCTATCGAATGGCTTACAAAACACCATTAGGGATGTCTCTGTATCAACTCGTCTATGGGAAGACATGTCACTTGCTTGTCGAGCTAGAATTCAAAGCTCACTAGGCAATTAAGAGATGGAATATGGATCTTGAAGCAGCTGGAGTCAAGCGACAAATGCAACTCTCAGAACTTGATGAATGACGTGAAAAAGCTTATCACAATGCCAAGATGTACAAGGAGAGAACCAAAAGATGGCATGACAAGAGGATCAAGATGAAGAACTTTACTCCTAGAGATAAGGTATTACTTTTTAATTCTAGGGTCAAGCTATTCGGACATGGGAAGCTACGAAGTAAGTGGGAAAGACCATTTACAGTGATTAGCTCTTCATCACACGGAGCGGTAACTCTTCAAAACAACAAAAGTATGTTATTCAAGGTAAATGGACAACGCCTTAAGATCTTTCTAGAACCTGATAAAAATCCTGCTGAGTTGGACGTAGTCCAGTTTATTCTTTTCCACTAATTTGATCCTCCTACGCCTCCGAATCGTTTCACGTCCGAACTGGTGGAAAATTGGGTTTAGAATAGAGTTTGAGGGGGGTACAAAAAAACTGACCGCTGACCGCCAACAAGTGGGGTTGGTCAGCCCCACATGTCAGGCCTGCCAACCTATCAGGGAGACAAGCCGTGTCGCGCCGCCTCTCATGTCCCTTTCGGAATATTCTAGTTCCGATTCCGTACTTTTTCGTACGAATCGATTTGTCCCTGTTACGATCCCAAATCTGACCCCTCCTGCAAGTTGATTTGGGGTATAAAACCAGACCCCTTGCCTGCCCCAGAGCCATACCAAATTTCCAAAATTTCTAGCAGCAGCCAAAGCTCTCCTTGCCCAAGCTCCAATGGCCGGCTACAGTGAGATCAATGCTGACAAGCTTTTCCCTTCCGATGACTCGATGTCCATTGTTGTTGCCCAGTCAAAGCCTCTCACCATCGTCCCATCGGAGGAGCTCACCGTTGTGCCGCCAAAGAAGGTCGGGCCAATTCGTCATCACCAATCCTACTACACCCAAGCCACGTTGACGCTCCGTCTCTCACCACCACCATCACGTCTCTCCATTGAAGGACCACGCCATCAACAAGAGATGCCGAAGTTCCACGTCTCCAAGGAGTTCAACCTTCTTCCTCCTAAGCCCAATGAGGTGCTAATGGGGTTGACGATGAACAAGTTTGGAGATGTCACCTGCATGAAGTACAAATCTACTACACCGCGTACATCCTTTGAAGGAGTTCGGGCCATGCCAGAGCAGATTCAAGTCAAGCCTCCTAGAACTAGATCTCCATCTTCGTCATCCTCACCTAGCTCTAGTGGACAGAAGCGTAAGAGGACTTCCAATGCAAATCTAGAAAAGCAGATCATGGCCCTCCTTAGGTCCAATGAGATGCTCACCCAGGCATATGTTAGGAACAAGCAGAGCTTGGCAGCCCAAGCTTCCATGATAGGTAGATTGACTAAACGTGTGGACATCCTAGAGGTCAAATATTCAGGCTTAAAAGCTAAGCACCATATCACTTGCCGCACCATAGTCAACCACATTGAGGAGGTGGAAGAGAAGGAGAAGAAGAAAGAGAAAAAGTGAGAGAGAGAAAGTAGAGTCGATTGATAAGGCACTAGTGTTTTTGTCTTAGAGTTTGAGAGTCTTAAATTAGTTTGTTTAAATTAGTTCGCTTGATTGCTTGAAAGTGTAATAAAGGTGCCTTAAATGATATCAATAAAGTTGTCTTAGAGTCATTCATTCTCTCTCTATTATTTTGGATATGTGTTTTGTCTCCACATGTTTTGTTCAGAGATAACAGGAAACAAGTGTGGGGGAGAACCCTGTTGACAAATAAGAAGTTGATTGTGAATTTATGAGAAAACAGAAGTATTTGATGACAAGACCGCACCCGACGAAGTAGGCCTGACTGGCTACATGGGCCAAGTCAACTAGCCCTTCATCCTCTCCATCCTCGTCAACCACGGTCTCGTACATATCTCATACTCTCTATTTTCATATGTGCTGCATTAAAATTAATGACCTATTGAAAAGCAAGCTCTATACTTATCTAGATTAAAGTTAAGATTACTTTGCCATGACTTAAGGATAGATTCGCACAACACTTTTCTTGGAAGTACTTGTTATTGTTGGGAACTTTTATTAGGGACCCCATACACTTAGGCCCTTGTGGAGTGTGAGATAGAAGGATAATGAGAACCTGATTCTTGATAATTTGTCATTTGGAGAATTTCTTTTCAAAAATCTTAAATTTGATAGCCAACCCTCCTCTGTGGTAAAGATATACTGCCTACCAAAGCCTTATATGTTTATAAAACTAGCTCATAAGCTACTTGCTTTGTGTTGAGCTGGGTCAAACCGTGCAGGACCCTTGTTTAGAGTTGGGTCATACTCCCATGATCAAGATCACTTACACCTAGATATATCTGCTACTCCTACCCTGGGAGTACGCAAAAACATGCTTTTCCGCCCCAAAAATCTATCTCCTACCCTAGGAGAAGATCCAAAAAGATTGTAGGTTTCAGAATAAAAGCTCCAAGATTGTGACTAATTCCTTTTCAAGTTTATTATATTCTAGGGTAGAGACATGGAGCTATGCAAAATAAGTATTGGAAAAAAAAGAGAAAGAAGAAAAATTCAACATTCAAAAAAAAATCAAATGATAGCTCCTCTCTCTGTACCTAAAGAAGTTCATCATTATAGGAAAGTCTAAGATCTTTATTGTAAATTCCTCAAGACCTCTCAAGGAGCAGAGTAGAATTAGGTTAGCCACCAAATGTTTTCACACACATGCACAATCTTGATCTAAGGGTATGACACTCCCCTCCAAGGATCTTGGCTTTGACTTGGCAATACATGCAAGGTAAGTATGCTATATCCTTGAATTACCTAAAACTCCAGATACAGCCTTTTTAGAGGTAGGATGTTTTCAAGGCATCAATCATTTATGCCTCAGTGAGATCCACAAATACTACATATATGAGTGATCTGAGTGCACCATAAGAAGGAGAAGGTAAGCTATGATTTCTTTTCAAAAATATATCTATAAAAACTCCAAGTAACATGATTGATAGATGAAAGGGGCTTTGTTTCACGATGTTCCATCCTCAACCGCCCAAAGCTGTATGGTAGACACATTGAATCCCGCAGTACAGGTATGACTAGGGAAGGTCCAGTGTTGATGTCTTGATTTATAGTTATGTGAAGTAATCTAACCTTTTCTCAAGGATGAGTAAAGCCCAAGTGTGGGGGAGTTTGTTGATAGTAATTAACTCCTATTATGAACCATCAACTAATGTCCAGCAACAACTAAAATGAACCAAAGTGCCCTGTGATTTGATTTAAATCTAACAAGTTCCACGAGTTTTGGTGATCTCACTTATTTTACAGACATTGAATATTTCTACATATAAAAGCATCTCAAATGATGAATTAGAGCACACCATTGCAAAGAGCTCATCGAGACGATCGAAACAGATATATCATTCACTATAATTGGAGTGCCGACGACAGAGTCCCCGATGAATATGCTTTGGAACACTCTAGAAGACACCAGAACCGTCACCACGCAAGAGTTTTATGGACTAACATGACAATTTCCACAGCTTTGGTGAATTGTGATTTTCCAGGGATTGAATTGGAAACAGTCAAGGAAGAGTAGGAGTCAACGAACCAAATCAAATCACGTTAGAATTCCGCAAGAATTGACGGGAAGGTTCCAGAGGACACCAAAGGACACTAGAGCAAAGGAGAAGGCCACCTGGCTCTGAGCCAGGGCGACTGGCCTGCCATGTGGGGCCGGGTGGCCCATGTAGGGCCCACCTATCATCCATCTCCACGTGACAGCCTCCAACCAACCTCTACGACACAGCTTGACCATTGTTTCAAGTCGGTTTGATCCAAGGGCTGCGGTTCATCCCACCAAGGAATATAAGCAGAGGCAGACCCCCCTAAAACATAGCTTGATACTTCAATTCATTATCTCCAGTCAAGTTTAGGAGAGGGGTCCCTCAAATGGATCACCTCTTTAGAGCCTAGCAATCAAGAAGAAGACTAGTACACCTCTAGCTAGGTTTAGATCTAGTCTTAGAACTAGAACTAGAAGAGAGAGAGAGGTAGAAGATCTGGAGGAAGCCCTGGGCTTGTTAGTGCTCCTTCTATGGCTTGTACCTGCGGATTCAAGTTCTCTAGGAGCTTGGATCAGAGACTTCTTCGGTCATCAACTTCTATTAGTCAGTGAGTTTTATTGTTCTTATTGTTCTTCTGGTTTACAAGTCTCTTTTTGAGCGCTTTAATCTAATGCATTAGGTTAGAGTATAATTCATAGTGTAAGCATGGTGCTTAGGCTCGGGTTACTTGTAGATGCACCCTATATTCCGGATTGGTGGTAGATCGCGAGGGTGACAGCCTTGTGAGTCTTCTATAGTCCACCTCCCACCTGTGGGCCTAGCAGGAGACTTTGGTTGTGTGGTAGATTCGTACTTTGTTTGTGGTCTTCCATAGTATTCCCCCAGCGGACCAGTATTTGCAAAACTCCCTAAAAGTAGAACTAGAGAACCCTAGTTTTGCTCCCTCAACCTTCTAGCATCTCATCCTTGATTGTGCTCAGGGATTAAGCCAAGATCAAGATCCCTCCATCTGATCCTTTGGGTTTGATATTAAAGCTGGGTCATCCTGGTGAAGTGCTACATCGATATTCTATCTGTGCGCTTGTAGATAAACTTAGTGTGCATTAATAAATACCAATAGGGGAGAAATATGAAAGTAAGGGGATCAATTAAAATTTGAGCACACAAGTAGGGGGTACAAGCTCATGAACTTGTATGATGCATTTGAATGTGCATTCTCATATGCTTGCTTGCATTTGAAAAGTTTCAATTCAATATACATGCTTATGTGGTGTATGCTAGTTATAGGCTTCAATGATGAAATAAAGAACTAGCATGCATAGGTTGAGTAACTAGACTTGTGTTTATATTGTGAAAACTAGATCCTTGCTTCTAATGTTGATCTCAAGGGGTATTCTAGTTTTTGTGTATATATAGTTACTAATGGTGATAAGGATGGTATATTGGTGCACTCCAATTGGTATCATGCTTCAAAGGTTCATCTCTTAACCTTAGCATCATTTGGTAGACATTACTCTCCCACATTTCCAATCTATGCATATGTGCAAGCTTCAATCCAAACTCTTAGCACATATGTAGGGGGAGCTAATGCTACCATTTTGGGTTTATGAAACTTGTCCATATCCTTTTACATATGGTAAATATGCTTGGGCAAGCAACATGAATCAATTGAATTTCAATTCATATCTTTGTGAAAGGGTTGTCATCAATTACCAAAAAGAGGGAGATTGAAGGCTCTAGTTTGGTTTTGGTAAATTGATGAAACCCTATGTGCTAACCAAGTTGCTCTAGTGATTATCAGATAGGTGGCACATTCCAAGTGGTAAGCCAATTGTGAAGATCATGATGATGGTGTGACCATGGTGATGATCAAGTGCTTGGACTTAGAAAAGAAGAAAGAGAAAAACAAAAAGCTCAAGGCAAAGGTGAAACTTGATAGGAGCTTTTTGGTTTGGTGATCGAGACACTTGGCGAGTGTGATCACATTTAGGATCGATAGCCATACTATTAAGAGGGGGAAACTCGGATCGAAATACGGTTATCAAAGTGCCACTAGATGCTCTAACTCATTGCATATGCGTTTAGATTCTAGTGAGTGCTAACACCCTTAAAAATGTTTGTGAAAATATGCTAACACACGTGTACAAGGTGAAACACTTGGCGGTTAGCACATTTGAGCAAGGGTGGCGAAGTTGGAGAAGTGGAGGAGGCTTCCCGAGGTGACTGGACGCTGCCTAGGTGGTGACCAGACTCAAGGGCCTGTCCGGTCAGTAGTGCATGGTGTTAGCGCTCTCTGGCTCTGACCGAATGATGAACAGTGTTTGTGACATGACACAACAGGGGTGTGTCTAGTCAGGGCTGATGTATGCTGACGTAAGCATTTGTGAGAAGCAAAGGAGGACCAGACTCTGACGTGCGTCCGATCGCAGGAGAGCGGACGTGTCCGGTCATGTTTTCACGGCTCTGGAACCTCTCTAGAAACAACCTGATGTCAGGAAGCCATGGGGAATGGTGCATCCGGTCATGGCTTGGCCTTGGCGCACGCGTGTGGACGATCTATGCACCGACGTGTCCAATCTTGATGATTGACGCATCCGGTCACCACTTAACTCGTTGGCACGACTAGAATTGACCGTTGGAGATCAACGAATGACGCTGAATGAGGAGGACACATGGATGGTATCCAGCGACCGGACACTAGGGACATGTGTCCGGTCACTTGGACCTGTGCGTCTGGTCGCCCTGAATTCAGCACTGACAGAGAGCCAACGGCTCTATTTTGAGAGGATGCCTATATAAGGTGTTTGGCCAGCTCTAGCTCACTCTCTTAGCCATTTGCATTGACATAGTAGCCTTGTGAGCTTAGCCAAAGCCCTCCCATTCATCTTCATCATTGATTCATCTCTTTGTGAGATTGGGAGTGAATCCAAGTGCATTGCTTGAGTGATTGCATCTAGAGGCACTTGGTGTTCGTGTTTCACTATGGGATTCTCTTGTTACTCTTGGTGGTTACCGCCACCTAGATGGCTTGGTGCAGCGAGGATCATCGAGCAGAAGTTGATGATTGTCTCTGGCTCTGGTGATTGTGAGGGGTTCTTGACCATTCCGTGGCGAAGAGCTAAAAGGTACTCTAGTGGATTGCTTGTGGCTTGTGTGATCTTTATCTTGTGTTGGTTGTGCGGCACCTGATTACGGGTTTGGCGTGTGATGCCAATTAGCATGTGAACTTCCAAGTGAGTGAATCGCCACATCGAGGACTAGCTTGCCGACAAGCAAATGAACCTCGGTAAAAAAAATCTTGTGTCATCTTGTCTGAGGATTTCATTGGTTATCTTGTGATTGATTAATTGGCTCCATCTTGTGATTAGCTCATACCCCGACACGTTGGTATAATCATCACCACCGTCTCTTGTATTTACATTTCTAGTGTTGCTTCGCTCTTTAGTGTAGTTAGTCTTGAGAGCAAGCTTGTGTTGAGTCTAGTGGTTAGTGAGGCTCTTTAGTTAGTTTTTGAGAGCTCACTAACTTAGTGTAGTAACATAACCTATGTGTGCATAGAGACTATAGAAACTAGAATTGTGGTAGGTGGCTTGCATTTTTAGTTGGCTACCGCAACATTCGCTTCACCTCATATTTGTCTAACCGCTTTGCTTAGTGTTGTTGTAGAAATTTTTATAGGCTATTTACCTTCCTCTAGCCATTAGGACCTTTCACCTGTAGACCAGACTAAGTCAGGATTGGACACAGTGGGTCCAGCCGGTGAGTTCGGTCGCCCCTGTGTGAGCCCAACGGCTGTTTGAGCCAAGGGGGCTCTATAAATAGATTGGGGCCGGCTCTAGCTCACTCGCACATTTTCATCAATGATATATCCTTGTGAGATAAAGCAAATACCTCACACTCATCTCCTCCACTGATTCATCATCATAGTGAGATTAGGAGTGATCTAAAGTGCATTTGCTTGAGTGATTGAATCTAGTGATACTTGGGGATCGTTGGAGCTGCCTTTTTTGTTACTCTTGGTGGTTGCCACCACCTAGATGGCTTGGAGCAGCGGAGGAGCTTTCGTATGAGTTGGTGATTTTTTGAGGCCATCTCCTAGTGATTTGTGAGGGGTCTTATACCTTCCTCGGTGGAGAGCTGAAAGGTAACTCTAGTAAATTGCTCATGTCATTGAGTTACCATCACAGGTTCTTGCGGTGCCCTACTGTAGCGCTTGGCATGGTGCCAATTAGCTCACAAACCACCAAGTGAATGGTCGACACAACGGGGATCGACTAGCGTGCTGGCGAGCACATGAACCTCGGGAGAAAAATCTTGTGTCAATTGTGTATTGGAATTCTCCCGGTATTCACTTGGTATTCTTGTTGACCATCTCTTGCCACGTGCGGTATACCTCACTACCACTCTCTTGCATTTACTTTCATGTATACTTATGGTAGTAGTAGCTTGAGTGGCTTGTTAGTGTAACTAGTGTAGTTGTAGTAACTTAAGTAGTTGATTAGCTAGCTCACTAGTCTAGGCAAGTAGCAACTTAGCTTTTGTGTGTGCCTAGTGATCATAGCAACTAAAATTGTTGGTATAGGTGGCTTGCTATTTTAGTAGAGCTAGAGCAAAAGCTTTGCTTTATATTTGACTACCTCTTTGCTTTAGTAATTTGTAGAAGATTTTATTAGGCTATTCACACCCTCCACCTCCTCTAGCCATTAGGACCTTTCAAACACGTACTTCGACAAATACCTCAAGTCTTCACAACACAGATGTTGGACTGCTTGTCCAAAGATGTCCTAGCTAGGTGTCTCGCTATAGATCCAGATAACACCAACTAGATAATTGTAGAAAGTAACAAGGAGGATGACTATGATGCAAGAAGCAGAGGACATCTGAAGACAGTACAAAGAGAAAGGGTACATTGAATACGAGGTCACTGACAACAACAATAAGGAAAAAGACAATCCTGTTGATCCTCCTGCTTCAGCTCCATCTCAAGTCTACCCTGCTCCTGGGCGAAGAAGGGGTTGGCCTGAGGTTGCAAGGAAGTCTGGAACAACAAAGAGGCTCAATTGAATGAGCTACCTGCTACCTGCTAAACTCAAATAAGACATGCACCAGTATGGTGTTTATGATTGTGCTCCTTTTGCAACTAGTCTTTTCATATATCCCTCTAGGGATCCCTTTTATACATCAATCAACTGGTTTGGTTTTTGCATGTAGTTTTTAGTGGTTTATCAGTATCTATACATATTTTGTCATGCTTATGGCTATCATGTACTTGGTTCCTCTACTGAAATGGTAATACTCACATACCTTCTGTGCCTGTGCATACAACTAGACCTATTTTTCATCGTAATCCATGATTGAGCTCTAGCCATAACAGAAGAGCTGTATTCAGGCCAACTGAATTTCTATAGTCAGAAGTTTAGATAACCCATAACTGTTAAGCATTGATTCACAGAAAGATTGCTTCACTAGCAGACACTTTCCGCTAATGATTCAACCTTCCAACTCTAACACATTGTTAGCAGTACTAAGTCCTCAATAGAAAGTGTTTGCTTCTTTGTCTAGTTTTCCCCTCTCTGCAGCAATGCAAATCATTTAGTCACCTTGGGATGAAACTAAGCAAAACAAATGGATTGACTTGAAAACAGCATTCTTAAAAACTCGACCTGTGCGCGGGGGGGGGGGGGGGGTAAGCCACCACCAGGCATTGCTGTAAGAGAGAAGACTTTCTCACATAGGCCGAGAAAACTACCAAACCCCTGCCCCACCCTAACATAGGGGCACCATTGCCCTGTGAGAACCGGGCCGGGCCTTTGACCTGCGCTTTGGCCATGGGACAGATGAGGGGATTTTTTTAACCCCAGTCTGAAATTCGCTCCCACGAGGAGTCAAACTCAAGACCTAAGGAGCGCTGCCGAGGCCACCTAACCACTTCAGCTAAGCACCCTTTGGTGAAAACATCATTCTTTGTAAGCAAGTCATGCATAAATAAATCAAAAACGGTTGTAGGTTTGCATCTGACTATCTGAGTTTGATGGCACTCTAGCAAGAAGCTAGAGCCATCATGAGCCACGTCAAATGGGGTCTTAGATACTCTATAATGTATTCGGTTGTGATAAATTTATCAATTATTCTGTGTTTTCATACTTTGCATTGCACCTATATAGTTTTTAATATATATTTAGTTTAACCCTTAGCTTAAGTTATATCGGCTCATCATGGATCTATATTTTGGTTTTCGACTCATTGCAAATTATTTTCTACACATATTAAGTTGAAACTTCACATTATGATCCCAAGGGAGTGTTGAGTGTCAAGTCTTCTGAGTCCAATGGCTAGGGAATGAGCAATCTGGCTGCTGTTGAAAATCCAACAATGGGAGGCCTCTTTCAATGGAAGAAAAATTGGAAATTTAGTTATCCAAACAAACTACAGATGTTTGCTTGGTGTTTAGCCATAATAGTTTACCCCTGCCCAAGAAAATTCAGAGTAGAGGATTGGAGCTGGACACCCTTTGGCCTTTCCCCATGTGTCAGAGGCTCGATGAAGATGGTGGTCATATGTTTGTCAAGTGTAAGTATGCACTTTCTATTTGGTGTGAATTGTTGATGTAATATAAGAGAATTTCCCTTGCAGGCTTATCATCATCAAGAGAAGTTCTCTTGTCTATATGGAGTTGGCTACATGATACCCAAATTAAGCCTCCCACTACTCTTTGGTCATGATCAGAAATGAATGAAGTCAATGCAGGTGGAAGTAAAAATCCTAGGGCCAAGTCTGCTTTCAAATTCAAAGGTACATTGCTGAATTTGCTGATTTTTTTATGAAGCTGTCAATGCAAGCTGTGCAAGATTTGAATCGCTGGCTGCTTCAATAGAAAACTTATCTGAAGAACAATGTGGAGAGGCCTTCCATGCAAATACAAAAATGAGTGGTTTAGAATTTGTGATCTTTTGATCAGAAGGCGAAAGAAGCTTTGGCATCAGGTGCAAGGAAATTATCAACATATTTGATGCTATCCAATCTGAAGTTTTTTTATAGGTTTTTAGCTGATCCAAAATTTTGCATATCTATGTTGGAAGCTTTGGTTGCAATCATGGTCACACGATCATTTTCGTCAGAGTCTCTCAAATGCCAAATTGTCCTCCTAAATGGTCCGTGGGCCACCATGGGCATCAATGTTGAGTTTATTCTGACAAACTTGTTTGTAAATATGTTGAGCATGTTGTTATCTTTTTTACATTTTGTTTGTTAATAATGTCCTTTATAAATTGTTGTCTCGCTTGCAATGAAGCTTTTGGTTCAGTTTGTGATGTTGAGCTCTGCAGGCAGAAGATGCTCAAGGATTTTTAAGTTTTGCCATGGATAGAATGCATGATGAACTGCTGAAGCTTAATGGCTATGGCCTGATTCATGTTTCCATGAACACATTCCCTGTTGATCTAGTTGTTGTCACATTTTGCCTCCTGCTGTGCATGCTGTCATCGTTTTTTTTCCACGTCTCTGGCCAGCCCAATATGAGAGTCAATAGTTCATGTTTCAAGAGCATTCTACATGTTGCCGATTAATGAAGTGTCAGTGTGTTAGATTTGCATAGGAGGTGTGCATGTCCATAGTTCAGTGGAGACAGATGCTGCCATTTTGAAGACTCCACTTCTTGGCTCAAAATAAAACTTTGCGTCTTTAGAAGTCCTCTTTGTGTTAGAGAAATTTTCTTATATGGGGTGTTTAGTTCTCACCCAAAAATTTTTCACCCCATCACATCGAATGTTTGGACACATGCATGGAGTACTAAATATAGACGAAAAAAAAAAATTGCACAGTTTGGTTGGAAACCACGAGACGAATCTTTTAAGCCTAATTAAGCCGTCATTAGCCTTGAGTGCTACAGTAACACACATGTGCTAATGATGGCTTAATTAGGCTTAATTCGTCTCGTGGTTTCCAGGCGAGTTGTGTAATTAGTTTTTTTGTTAGTATCCAAAAACCCCTTCCGACATCCTATGAAACATCTGATGTGACATCCAAAAACTTTTCACCTACCAACTAAACAGCCCCTATGTCTACTAGTTTCACGGGTTGCAGAGTCATGTACTTAGTACAGACGTCACACTCTTGTAACTGTATTTACACACGCCACAGTCTTGTAAAACAAATCTTGGGCCATCGTTTGTTAATTTCTAGTATGATGATATTATGCTTGCCTCTGTTTAATTAATGGAAGCATTTTCCATTAAAAAAGGAAAGAAAAGCTCACAAGGCACCGTACTAGATCAGACATGAAAATTGCATGACTGTGCGCATTGGGGAGTGGTTTGTTCTGCACTGGACGTGTACTACTACTAGGCACAGACGTTGGCTTGTACCCAATGGCGCCAGGATGTTTGGTCTGGGCCCTAGCACCCATCCAGATGTCCGCGTCTGCCCCACCTACTCCACCACCTATGCAAGTAGGTGCGCCTATCTCGCCTAGCGCATGCTCATGCTTGCCCACCCACCACGCTCCTGCTGCTGCGCCTACCTGACATTCACGCGCTCGTCGGCCGAGCTCAAATTGCCACGACAAGATTGAGAGAAGGGAAGGGAGGGGGAGAGAGAGAAGAGGAGAGGATGAGGCGTGCCATGCGAGGAAGGCATGAGGTAGGAGCCAAAGTCCTGCAACAGTCCACTGTTTGTTGGCCACCAACGCCATTGCAGCATGTGCAACGCCTGATCTACTTTTGAAACGTCCAGATGAAACATTTGCAACATATGTCTAAGACAGATGAAACACTTGAAACATGTGATTGAAACATGCATGCATACCCATTTGCAACATGTGCAACACCAAGATCTACTTTTAAAATATCTAGATGAAACATTTGCAACATACGTATGAAACACTTGAAACATAGGCTTGCAACATGCGTATTTTGTCATTGCAACATATGCAACATCTAGATCTACTTTTGCAACATCCATATAAAACACTTGAAACAAAGGTGTAAAATGCATGAAACACTTGAAAACATATGCAACATCCATATCTACTTTACAATATCTAGATAAAACACTTGAAACAAAAGTCCAAAACGCCTAAAATAGATGTGTTGGTGTTTTGTAAACCAGACTAGTGAATTTATACAATTGCCGCGCTACTCTAGGAAGACGATGGTAGCATCCAAAGACACGAGGATTTATACTGGTTTAGGTCAGAGCCCTACGTCCGGTCTCAGAGATGATCGAGTGCGTGTTCCTCGCTTGAATGCTCTGAAGTTCTTACAATGGGGATGCAAGAATGGTAGAAGGGGTAGGAGACGGAGATAGAGCTAGGAGATGGACTGCCTAAATGAGAGCTTCGAGAGTCTAGAGATGGTGAAGGTGGGGTGCCCTGGCTGCCCTTATATAGAATCCGGGGCCAGGTCACATCCAAAAAAGGAGGTTCTCCTGACTGAGGGGTCATGAGCCTGAGGGAGGGAACCTAGCTAACTTGGCTTGCAAGCAACACCATCTTGTGGTGCACATCTAGACATGGTTGTCATCATGATCCTTTGTCCACATCACGTATGATTTGGCATGGTACTATAGTGCCATTCGTGGCAGCACTGTGGGCACATTGGTGTTTCGCCAGCAGTCCTGCATGACGTGGTCTTCGTCGTAGCCTTCGTCATCGCTTCCTGATCTCCTAGGGGCGTCGTACAGGAGTTGGTAGCTGCCCCTAGGTTGTTGGTCGTCTTGTTAGCTTGTGGAGTTAGGAGCCACGATCTTGGGCTCCTTGGATGGCCCCTAAGTCAAGGCCACTGTCATGGATCCCATCTCGTAGTGGGTGGGATCATACATACGTCTCGTCAGGCCATATTTGGATGGTGGGTCACCATACCGGCCATCATCGCTTGGCGGTGTTGTCTTGTCTCTGCTACGTAGTGCAAGGATGGCATCGGACTAGACCGAGCTGACTGTTGTTGTTGTGGGGTTAGAACCATAGAAAGCATTGTTGTTCGAGTCGGTGTCAGAGTATGTGTCTCCAGTGGCTGGGTGGACTTAAGAACACAAGAATCACAGAGAGGATATAACTGTTTATCCTGGTTCGGGCCGATCGATAACCTACATCTTGCAGCTGATGATCCTTATACTCAAGAGCACCCAAAATCGGCGGTTACAACAAAGTGTATAGGAGATAGAGAGAGATTTGGTAGGGGGTTAGCTCAGTGCTAATCCTAAGGTTGCCTCGCTGCTAGTGGAGCCTTCTCCTTGTTAGAGAGAAAGATGACGGGTGCGGTGGAGGAGCTCTCGATGCCCCTCTCTGGGTTGCTGTGCTCTTAGTGCCGAGCAGGAGCGGATCGATGAGGAATGGAATGGTCTATCTTCGATGGTCCTCCCCCTCTAGGGTCCAACCTTATCCCTTATATATCAAGATAGGTCAGGTACATGGCAGTTTGGGGGGTTCAACCTATAGTCTACATGCGCCGGAGTCTAGGAGGGTCTTGCAGCAGCTCTCTATGGACCATGGCAATGTCGTGAAGCCAAAGAAGCCCTAGACGTCATCCGGCTGGCCTGTTCTAACACACTGAGTGTTAGGCTATGTCGGCTTGGACTGGCCTCCCTAGGCACACCTTCTGGAGTCTTCTTGGTGGCGAGGGAGGTCGGCTTGAGGGGCTCACGCGTAGGCCTAGAAGCCCCTGAGCCCTCGGAGGCTGAGGAGAGCTTGTCTTCTTGTGTCATGCCCCATGCGTGACCCTATTGGGGGAGCGACTGGCAAGGCCACGCCCAAAGTACTGAGTCACGAAGCCCTCGAGCCTTGATGGCTCAGGGCGTGTCTTCTAGTGCCTGGGCCTTAGCTGGCGTCATAAGCCAGGTAGGAGCCAAGGGTCGGGCTTAAGTTTCCCATCGATCGAGAGCCTGAGGCTCGGGAAAGCCCCCAAGTTCTGAGCAGAGGCAGTAGCATGCTCAAGCTTAGGTGAGTTTCTTGGTCTGAGGGTGCGCGCAAGCATACCCGATGAGTATAGCCCCCGAGCGATCTTGGAGGGGTTGATCGGGGGGTCTCTTCGGTCGGGAATCATTGATCTCGAGGCTTAACATACCCATATGTTAGGATCTCATCAGCTGTCCCCTCGGTCCTCATGGGGTCAGTGTGGTGTGCCTACTCCTGTCAGAGCAGGTGCACTTGGCTGGACTCGATCTTATCCCAGTTCCTCCCAGGGGTCGGGATAGTGGAGAGGTCATGAGCCATTGTGTGATGTGCAGCTAAGGCAAGGATAGGAGGCCATGGCAGGCTCCAGCCTTAGTGTTTGGCTTGGTCCAATTATTAGTTGGGCCTTGATTGTTTGGGCTTATACTAGCTAGCGTACCGTGGGCCGCTCATGCAGCTATCTAATCGGTGCCTTGAGATACCCAGGGTATCATAATCCCAATAGTCGCACCCGAGCATTTTTACAATCATAAAGTGATCGTGAAAGCGCTGAGATGCATGTGTGCTGAGTGCAGGTTCATAGTCATGGCTTGTCTGAGCTTCATCGCTCGACCCCTTGCGGGTTAGTGCATTCAATGCGGTAGGTGGCTGTTATGTCCCATCCTGTCAGGACACCCTGATGATGCAGTACGCGACTGCTGAGACTTGTCATGTTAGCATGCTGCGTATCAGGGTTCGTGACCCAGGCATGGCCGAGTGGTATCGTCAATGTTGTATCAACTCCACCTTTAGGAGGATCTCAATTTTCCCGACCCTTCGTGGGCATCTGTTGCTAGCTATAGCCTCCTGTGGTGCGCCACGTGGCGTGGGGGTCTCAGGCTACTCTGTTTGCCCTTGGGCCTATAAATAGGGACCTTCCTACCATTTGAACCACCTCCAACCATGTCTACATATTGCTTTTCACCTTTTTTGAAAGGCTGAGTTTTGAGAGAGGAGAGGGTTTTGAGGTTTGAAGAGGACCATGAGGTCCCAAGCATGCGACCCGCTGGGAGTCACTTGAGGTGGCCTGAAGCCTTTGTCGCTCCTCCTAACAAATGGTGCTAGAAGGAGATTTGTGAGCAGGGGGATGAGAGGTAGCATGGCCGCCGAGTCGGATCATACATGACATCGGTCCGCTACCCTATCTCCGTTTCTTGCCCCCGAACCATGGTAGTTCGTGTGCTCGAAATGTGCAATGGCTAGAGGCATTTTTTACTCCTCCCTGAGTTTTACATGTAGTCTAGCATTATGTTGGGATTCCATTAAAGGTCTGCCCAACATCCACTTGGGACTACTCATGGAGGAGGGGGAGGGGGAGGATGAAGTAGCACGGTTTTGTCACACTGTCCATGTCGAATGGATCAGGATGGCAACCCAATTGTGCTTGGCTTTCCAGTGATAGTTGTGCTCCCTTTGTTGCCGAAGGGATGGCAGCGGTACCCCTGCATGTGGTCCCCAAGGTCACGCTGTTCATAGAGGAGTAGGTGGGGCGTTCGTTGCCTGTTCTTCCTCTGCATCACTCGGCCTTGGGTTATCAATTGGCATCACCATCAAGGTGACGCCTGCCCTTGGTGTTCGAGCGGTGTGGCCACTCTTGTATTTGTGAATACTTAAGCTTCCCCTAGGGTCGTAGCGAGCCCATGAGCCAAGGGTTTGGGGTCACGCATTTGGTCTAGGGTTGCCGCAAGGGCCCTTCTATCTTGAGGATGCGAGGAGTTGTTTCCCTAACCTCTTTTTGCGTGATCGTGAGGTTTTCTGTGATCGCGCACTGGCTAGTAGGTCTTGGACCTCCTTGTTTCTTCCACATGACTGAGCCTTGATCATGCTTTGGGCTCTGCATTGCTTCACAAGGAAGACACTGCTGCGTCACCCTAGCCGTCTGCTTCGTGGATCTCTCTCGAAGAGGTCACGAACCTTTGATGATTTGGAGTCCTCGGAGCTAGCCTTAGGTCTTGGACCTGGGACATAGTGAGGAGTTGGTCGAGGCTTGGCCTTGACTCCTTACGGGGTCACGGTGACCTGACTCCATTTTTCCTTGGCGTCCTTGCTGACCTCGAGAGGTCGTGTTGCCCTATTATTGGCAAGTTTGTTTTTGCCCCACGTGGGGAGAGGCATGTCCATCGTAACAACGTGGTCGGAGCGGTGTGCCTCATCAGGGTCGATGGGTAATTCGAGCAAGACCCGATATCCTTCCTAATCAATGTGGAGTTCGGCTGTGCCTTGTCAAGAGACATCCCATAAATTGTTGGCCGTCGAGCCCATCGGTCCCCGACCGCCTCCGTAGCGGCGAGAGGGCAAGATGCCTCCCCCAGACGGCCAACCTGGGTGACTTCGAAGCGGATGACTCAAACATAGAGAGAGATGGTCATGTGGCTCTGCACCACCAATTAGAGCCGCAGGGGCCCATCTCACCCTGCCCCCATCCCTTTGTGGACTCGAACCCTTCTAAGGATTGGCCTAAGAGTGGGTTTCCTAAGCACAACGTGAGGTCATGGTTGCGGTGGGTCCTTCTACGCACAATCTCGGGGGGCGATTGGCCTCCCTGGTCACATCGTGGCATAATGGCGCCCACTCGTGAGTAGTCGTGCGCCGCGGAACGCGGGCACGTAAATTGAAATGATATGGAAAGAGTGGGAATGCGCAAGGCTTACTTGGTTTGCGCCACTACGTGGGCAACCATTGCTCCACCTTTCCTCCGACCGCTTCACCTGCTCTGTATTGACCGTGTGCGTTCCTGGGGATGCCTCCCATGCCGCATCCAGAGGGGCTGCCAACACCACTCATGTCGTGACCCAGCCCACAGGTGGGTCGAGCTCATCACCGTCGTTGTCTTCTTCGGATGATCGGCGTGAGTTTCGTGAGCTCATCCGGGCGGTGAATGAGGCGTGCCAGCGCTACTCCGATGCCACCCATGAGGTGGGCTAGCTGGAGCACTGCCTCGACGCCGTCAGGGTGGCCCTTAAGGCCTCGGAGAGGGAGACCATTGCTGCGCAGGTGGTGGTCACCGACACCCAGGCCCGCATCGTGGGTAAGGGTGCTCTTCGTCTTGTCATCCTATTTGTCATTCGCCACCTCTGATGTTCTTGTCTTCTTGTTGCCAGCATTGGAGGAGCAGTTGTCAGTCTCCCGCCATGAGACGGAGGAGGCCCACCTCTGGGAGGTTCTCCAGATGGTGGACCGCAAGCGCATGGTGGTGGCCAGAGTTCGGCAGGGAGCCGGTGTCGCCCTCGCCGCCATGCAGCTGCGCAGCGGCCAAGACTTCTGCTAGGTGGAGCTCAGGTTCCCGGACCATGCCGGGCAGGTGGAGTGGGTGGAGCTGGTCAGCGATTTTGCCACCGCCGCTGCTTCCATCGTGGCCACCATGGACATGGAGGACATCCTCCGCGATGGTGGCAAGGGCCTTAGGTTGTACCTAGGGTCCTTTAATTAAGAAAATTTCCTAGTTCATGTCTCTTTCTTCTTTTCTTTTGTGTGACACTGATTTGCTGTGCTAGCCAATGATCTAGTTGTTTGAATGTCATAGTCGTGCGACCATGCTTGGGGATCAACCTGCGAGACCTAGTCTAGCGCAACTCCATTTTCGTGACCAAAGTGTCATAGGACAGATCCACTGGCAACATGCCCTTCCTCGACCTCTTCTCCTTAGGTCATGATGACTTTTCTTCCCTCTGCCTTACGTGAGGGTGTGTGGCCTTGCCCAAAGCTGGCTCTTGGGGTTCAGCTCCATATGACCCATGGATGTGCATCGATGCACGATATGCCATGATGTAGCCCCCGCGAGTGAGCCGTGTCGACTAACACGGTTGTTGGTCGACGTGGGTCACTTGGGGTCAAACACATCATCAGAGTGTCACTTCGATGTGCACTCATTGGTGTGTACTACAATCTTCGAGCGCCAGGAAGGATTCATGGATGGTGACTTGCAAATGTTGGGCAAAGATTTATGTGCAAAGATTAATCTAGGGAGACTTGCATGTCGAGGTGATTTTTATGCAAATGTTGGGCATCTGCATCACTAATTGTGGCCTTTGACATCCACGGCATTTAGTGTGGCGAGGCCTAGGACACGTGGCTCATTGAGTCGAGGAATACGCTGTGTCACGAGCCCTCCGGAGCTCATCGATCACGTCATCCTCGTGCCTAGTCGTTGCGGGGCTCGTCGCACGCCATGGCTGAGGTCATGGAGCACGACCTCCGTGTGCTCCCCTACCATGTAGGGAAGTCATGTTCGGGCCTAGCCCCCAGGGGTTGGCGTGCGGCTATCGCGATGTCATAGTTCTCTCGTTCATAGAGGTGGGCCTATTGAAGGTCTCCTCCTATGGTGATGATCCTGTGAGGACCGGGCATCTTGAGCTTAAGGTAGGTGTAGTTGGGGATGGCCATGAACTTTGGCGTAGCATGGTCAGCCTAGGATGGCATGGTAGGCACTAGGGAAGTCCGCTATTTTGAAGGTGAGTGTTTTTGTGTGAAAGTTGGCTCGACCTCTGAATGTCATGGGTAAGTCGACCTGCCCGAGGGGAATGGCCTAAAGCTCGGGTATGACTCCGTGGAACGGAGCACCGGATAGCTGTATTGCCGCTCATGATAGCCCCATGTCATTGTAAGTCTCAGCGTAGAGGAGGTTGAGCCTGCTCTCGCCATCCATGAGGACACAAGATAGGTTCGATGACAAGTGGGAAGCGCCCCGGTTGTGAAATGTGGTCAGGGTGATCCTTTTAATCAAAAGTGATCGGGGTTTCCGACCATTTCAGAAAAGCCAGGACCGCTTCACTCAGAGCGACTGCATTGACCTCCCTAGCCATGAGTTTTTGCCAATTCTTGGACTTGTTCACCACTGGTCCACCGAAGATCATGAGGCACCTTTTTGCATCGGGATACGTATCCATGCCTGTTGCCTTGTAGTCGCCTTTGAAGTAGCGTTTGATGAGCTCACATTCCTCGAGGGTGTGCTTGACTGGATAGCCATGGTTGCAGCATGGCAACTAGACTATCTTGTCGAAATTGACGTGGTTGAGCTTGCTAGTTTTCTACCTGTGGACCCTGTTGACCGCCACGATGAACTCGCTGTCGTGGCACCTCCAACTGTCCTTCTTAGGGTTTGGCTTGGGCCTTGCCCTTGTACTTGCAAAAGATTTCACGAACAGCCCCTCGCCCGAGGCATGGCTTGTTGTGAGGTTGAGCAACTCCCGTGCCATCTGTGGCTTGCTGTGTCTGAGCTCGTGGACGAGTGCTTCATTGGTCATGCCAGAGATGAACGCTCTGATCACATCTGCATCCACGATATCGGGAAGCTCATTGCACTGCTTGGGAAAGCAATGGATATACTCGCGTAGAGTTTCTCCTACTTTCTGCTTATAAGCTTTGAGATCCTAGGAATTTCTAGGGTGCACGTGTGTTGTTGGTATTTCTTAACGTCTACAGAAAGATTCCACAAGTGTACGGAATTACCGTTGTAGCTTTCACCCGGAAGTATTCAGGGTATCGTATTTCCACAAGGAACGAAGGTATCTCTTCTAGCTAATTCATCCAAGGACAACACAAGAGTAGAGTTGAAGGGGTAGAGAAGGGTTCTTGTGGCTTTTGGGTCTCTTGTATAGGTAAACTCTATTTCTTGCTTACTTTGGGCACCGGCTTACACCTAGTCTGCCAAGCGATACCGTCATGCAGCTCTACGCCGTACCCAAACGTGGGGGATTACAAGGGACGGACAGGGCTGTCACTACCAGCCACCTACCCCTCAACCAGAGGGCACGAGGCAAATGAAGGTAGCCTCTAGCCTAGACACCATGTCTATGCTATCGACTACTACTCTAGCGGTAGCTAGGGCGATCTATCTTTATCAGGGGCCCTCTTACTAGAGCATCCGCCACAAGAGCAGACGATGAACCCGCAAACAAGTAAAAGTATAGCTTAACTATTCAAAGACTTGGAACTATAAGAATCATGAATACTCAGTAGGAAAACCCATTGAGGCACAAGTATTCATTGAGGTACACGGTGGGGAGACACCGATAAGCCCGGGTCTTCCTTGAACTCTTCCCTCACATCTCTCCCTCACAACTCTAGATAGCTACTAGGGCCTAAGCCCTTTTGAATGAAGCTCTTGTGTGGTGCACTTTCTCCCTTGAGGTGTTGTTGTAGGTGTGCCTCTACCCCTCCTTTTATAGTTGCAACAGGGGCAGCTTGGCACCAATAAAAGGGGAAACCAGCCAAAACCGCCTCAGCATGGCGACATACAACCGCTAGAGGAGGCTAGGCCCAGGCAGTAGCAACAAGGCCACACCCAGGTGGGGTCGGCTTGCGACTGGCTTTGCGTGGTCGGTTCCTGGCTAGGCCTAGGCCTCTCCTGCGGTGGTGTCTCAGCCTAGCTATTTCATGAAGGTGGGATTCTTCAATTTCTTCCTTTGCACATTTCTGGAATTTGCTTTCTGCTCTGCGCTTTTGTTCTTTATTTTGTGCATTTTCACTTGTTTTCGGGTATTTGCCTGCAAAACATGTTTTCTTGAGAAACAAGTGGAACTAGGTAAAAGTATATGCATATGAGTTAAAAGATTGTTTATTTCTCCTGTTTTGGACTTAGTTTAGCAGTTCTAAATGTGCAATAGCGATCACCAACAAGCCCAACACTTAGCTCTTTGTTCATCCTCGAGCAAAGTTAGAGATAAAAGTGATCATGAGCATAACTTTCCAAGATACACAGCTATACATTAAAGTTATTCCAATACATTCTTTACACAAGTGAGATATGTGACATTGGCTAACATGTTTCCTTGAGTTGTTGAAAAAGTGAAACAGTTCTCGAAACAAAGTCATCTTCCCAATTTTATATCTTAGCAACTTGGAGTTTTTAAAAGTTTTTCTCAAACAAAAGCATAGCTCACTTTATACTCCTTAAATGGCACTCTCGAATCACTTAGTGGTGTCTAAATCCTTACCAAGGCATAGCAATATTTTGCCTTCTTTTGTTTTCTCCTACTTCTAAAAATGTTTATGTGGAGCTTTAGGTAGAGATAAACAAAGTAGCATACTTTTATTGCATATGTTGTAAAGTCAAATCGAGGATCCAAGGAGAGAAGTGTCATACTCTTAGATCAAGATGTGCAAGTGTGTGGAAAATGATAAACTAAAACTATACTCCTTTTGTATATATGATCTCTCTCTAACTTTTTATTTTGAGATATGGCTATATTATTTTTTCTTTCATGAGCCTTCATGTGCTCATTATTTTTTTCAATACCTTGGGACCTTCATGTGTCCCTATATTTTTTTTCTTTTTCTTCTTCGTACTTTTGCATAGCCCATGTCTCTTCTTCTAAACCATTTATTTAGAGAGAGATTACTATCTTTTAGAACATGGAGTTTTTATCTAACAAACTTTTTTTGTCTACTCCTAGTGTAGGAGCAGAATTTTTGGTGGACAGAAGCATGTTTTTGCGTACTCCCAGTGTAGGAGCAGCATATCTATGTGGGTGTACGTGATCTTGATCTTGGGAGCATGATAAATCTGTCAACAAGGGTCAAGAAGACTTGACCAAACTCAACACAATAACAAGCAACATATGTAGAAGGGTTGAAACTTTGCAAGATGTTATATTGGGCCTTGGTAGGAATTGCTCACCAAAAGAGGAGTATGTGATACTATGGTTTTATAACATTTTTATCAAAACAAATTTTCCACGTGCTTTCAATAGAAACGGTAGGATTTCTAAGTCAGAACTATATCACACCTCACAACAACTTAGTCGACATGATTGTCCTATTAGAGTATTTTCTCACAAGCATAAATACATGTATATGGAACGAACAAACTTTGTGCAAGCTTCTATCTTAGAATGTTATGAACATGTCACTTTTCAAATTTTCAAACGAAGTGTGGTTCGTATAATTGAATAGGAGCGTAAATGGTTCATTGAGTTTTACTTTTGATGATCATAATTATATTTGTTTTAAATTCAAGATTGTAGGGAGAGAGGATGCACAAACAGAATTTGGAACTATAGATTTGTTGTGCATCATTTTTGGGGGAGGTTTTGAAGGCTCTGTGTGGATCATCTCCCCCACACTTATTCTTGTACCTTATTTATTCAAACAAAAAGAAACAAAGTGAAAACAAACAAGGGCTCTGCCTGTTTGAACACCGGGGAGCCTAAATTTTATTATTATGATTTTTTTTATTTTTAGTATTATTATCTATTAATCTATATTTTTTTTATTTGTTTGTTCACCAGACTTTGCTTACTCAAGCAAGGCTAATGTAAAGTATGCAAAAATAAACCTAGCCTTGATTCATCTCCAACATGAGTTACCTCCATCGTTTATGAAAGTAATGCTCCAAGTTCATTAACCAAAGTTAAACACCATGTTTAAGTTTGATTAAAGAAGGTCATTTTAACCTTAGCACCATACTTAATTTAAAAAGACCTATGGATGTACCGAATTCGAATACACCTAAACCAAAGCATAAATCATAAACAAGAGAAGTATGAATTCGTAAGATCAAGTTATTTTCATATGGAGGTAAAGCGTGAGTAGAGGAGTTGGTAAACTTTTTTTATTTACCTTTGCATACCTAAGTGTTCTTACCACCCGCATATGTGGATAGAAGCATGAAGCTGCTATAGTGGTGGCTTGTATATGGCCCATCTCAGGTTATCACCAAGGCTAGGCCACATACACAACTAGTGTGTATGGACCATGAGCCTTAGTGATAGCAAAGGTCTAGTAGAGGAGAATACTTCTCTCTCTCATTCTCTTGTTTTTTTATATATATTTTTTTCTTCTTTGTTTTTTCTTAACTTCCCCTCTCTCTTTTTTCTCTCTCTTTTTTTAGCAAGGCAGAGCTGACATCATTTTTTTACCAAGGTGACCTTTGGTGTGGAACATGTGGCGAAGTTCTCACCATCCTCCCCCACACTTGGACTTTTGTGTAAAAGTCAAGTGTGTAGTGTCGGGGTCTCCATTTGAGTGTGTTCCATCACAAAAGGACATCATGGTGTTTAGTTGATGCAGCTCTCATGTTCTCGAGCATCGTATGCCCCTTGTTCTTCTTAGTCTCAACCTGAAATGGTTAGTGACAAGGATACCCGAAGGTGCATACTAACTTGAAAACATGCTCTTGCTTTTATTGACAACAAAAGTTTATTATTATTATTATTATTATTATTATTATTATTATTATTATTATTATTATATATATATATATATATATATGTTTCTTTTCATGATAATCATATATATAAATATATATATATTTATGATAATCCAGGGTATCTCCCGGTAGTGCTTTGTTTTATGGTCGCAAGCTCGACCGTGGGAACTTTGTCTTGCAACTATCAACGGTGGAATAGTTCCTAGCTTTGCCACCAAACATTTAGCAATAATGTTCAAGCTGCAAGCTTAGTGTCAACATGCATCCATGAGATTTGCAATATTTGTGATAAACAAAGACATTGACAACCATTCTCTTAAAAAGTTTGCCAACAAGGATTGAGAGAAGGTTCGGATCCTCACGGAAGCATATGGTACTAAACACAATGAACTCTGGAGACTTCAAAAGTGAGCATGAAAACTGAGGGGTCTCGAAAGAGATACTTTCATGCTTAACGGTGGAATCATTCATCTCAGTCTCTAGAGTTTGTGCTTTGGGTATGTCCATGGCACAAAACCTTTCATGTAGGATCATGGTTGATTCTCGACCATTATCGAGAACAACGTTTTGATGGCCAGAGGGACATGATTTTGGTTTGAGTGAGGTTGGCGAGGGACGAATGGTTTCACTAGAAAGCCTAAGTGAAACAAATGGGGAATGAACTTTGCCTCCTCAAACACGTCATGGTTGGGATGCTGCTTTGCCTTTGGACTTTCGAGACAAAGGATAGAAGTGGCAGAAGCAAACGTTCCTAACCTTTCATCAAGGCCCCCATGGGAAGGTTTTTCTTGAATAAGATTTTCAAGAGGGTGGCCTATGAGAAGATCAAACTCAAGGATGGCAAAGATATGGAAATCTAAGAAAACCTCGATTTTGTCAATTATGATAGGCACATCCCTAGCGATCCCACAACACTCGAAAAATAGTCCCAAAGGACTTTTGAAGAGTTTGTCGATTGGGACTAGCTGCATGTTACCCAAAAGTTTTTTTTGCTAGGAATTCTGACATGATACTAGTCCTGACTGTAGGGTTGTGAAGGGCGTCTATGTTCGTTCCCCTTAACAAACAAGGTATGGTCATGGAAGGTGAAAGAATTTGAATTGCTTCAAAAGAACATTTCACTTCCATTAACCATCCCTTTGATGGTTCCACTCTAGGGGAACTTCTTTTGTGTACTTTTCATGCCGTGATATCTTTGAGGTATTGCCATAATCCTCAAATTCGATAGGGGACTCTGAAGGATGAATTACTCGTTCCTTCGGTGTTTATGGTTTGGGTAGGGCTCATAAGTTGAACCTAGGATGGTACTGGTACGAGTTGGGATTCGACTAATGAGGACTCCTCCACACTCGACATGACTTTTGCTTGGAGGGTTCTAGGGTTCATGATGGAAGAACCATGTTTGGCTTTGAAGCGCTCAAGGAATTCTACTTGTTCCATCATAGGTTTGTGTGCAAAATGGCCTCCGGCATTCATGTCTAGGCATAGGTCAGTATTTATGTCAATACCCAAACAAAAGAGTCATAGCAATATCCTGTTGGGTAAAGATAGGTCTAGGCTGACATATATTAACTTTGAAAATTAGACCCAGGCTGCATCTATAGATTCCTTCTCATTCTACTCGAAGTCAAGGATTGCCCTTGGTAGAGAGCCGATACGAGACATAGGGAAAAATACAAGACAAAACTTGTCTTTAAGTTTGTCCCAATACCCATTCGTACTTTCTACGGCATGTGTGTACCATTGTTTTGCCTTCTCCATGAGGGAGAAAGGAAACAATTTCCACCTAAGAGTTTCTTTTGTCCTGCCCAAAATGCTCAGGCATGAACAAATCTCCTCAAAATCTAGCAGGTGATTGCAAGGGTTTTCATTTTGAAGCCCAGAGAGGGGTTGTGCTTGAACCATGGCTATCAAGCCAAGGTGGAGTCCGTGGCTCGATAAAAAGCTTGGTTTTGGTGTTGGCTCAAGGAACTCCTCCTTTGAAGCGAAAAGGTTTTGCAACTGATGTTAGCTTCATGATAGAAAAGATAAAAGAAGACTATTTTGTTTTTAAAAAAAGAAAAGATAAAGGATACAGATACGAGGATGAACTAGGTTTGAAGAAAATAGCAACCGTTCCCCGGCAACGGTGCCAAAAAGCTTGTTGGTATTTCTTAACGTCCATAGAAAGATTTTGCAAGCGTATGGAATTACCATTGTAGCTTTCACCTGAAAGTATTCAGGGTATAGTATTTCCACAGGGAACGGAGGTATCTCTTCTAGCTAATTCATCCAAGGACAACACAAGAGTAGAGTTGAAGGGGTAGAGAAGGGTTCTTATGGCTTTTGGGTCTCTTGTACAGGTAAACTCTACTTCTTCTTGCTTACTTCAAGCAACGACTTACACCTGGTCTACCAAGTGAGATGATAGTAGCATCCAAAGACATGAGGATTTATACTGGTTCAGGCCAGAGCCCTACGTCTAGTCTCAGAGATGATCGAGTGCATATTCCTTGCTTGAATGGTCTAAAGTTTTTACAATGGGGGTGCAAGAATGGTGGAAGAGATAGGAGATGGAGCTAGAGCTAGGAGATGGACTGTTCGAATGAGAGCTTCAAGAGTCTAGAGATGGTGAAGGTGGGGTGCCCTGGCTACCCTTATATAGAGTCTAGGGCTAGGTCACATATAAAGAATGAGGTTCTCCCAACTGAGGGGTTGTGAGCCCAAGGGAGGGAACCTAGCTTACTTGGCTTGCAAGCAACACCATCTTGTGGTGCACGTCTGGACGTGGTTGTCGTCATGGTCCTCTGTCCATATCCCGGTATGGTGTGACATGGTGCTACAGTGCCATTCATGGCAGCACTATGGGCACATTGGTGTTTTGCCAACCATCCTACACGGTGTGGTCTTTGTGGTGGCCTTCCTTATCGCTTCCTGATCTCTCGGGTGTGTCATACAGGAGTTGGTAGCCGCCCCTAGGTCATTGGTCATCTTGTTAGCTTGTGGAGTTGGGAGCCATGATCTCAGGCTCTAGGGTCATGGCCCCTGTTGGTTTGGATGGCCCCTAAGTCAAGGCCACCGTCATGGATCCCATCCCGTAGTGGGTGTGATCGTACATATGTCTCGTCAGGCCGTATTTGGACAGTGGGTCACCATATCAGCCATCACCGCTTGGAGGTGTTGTCTTGT
The DNA here is from genome assembly GCA_038087645.1 of Saccharum hybrid cultivar R570. Taxonomy (NCBI): domain Eukaryota; kingdom Viridiplantae; phylum Streptophyta; class Magnoliopsida; order Poales; family Poaceae; genus Saccharum; species Saccharum hybrid cultivar. The sequence goes on from JAQSUU010000520.1 coordinate 12,250,359, forward strand.
CTATGCTACGTGGCACAGGGATGGTGTCTGACCAGATGGAGGTGCCCGTTGTCCCCTCAGTCCTTACGGGGTCAGTGCGGCGTGCTTGCTCCTATTAGAGCAGGTGCGCATGGCTAGACTCGATCTTCTCGTCGTTCCTCCTAGGGGTTGAGACGGTGGAGAGGTTGTGAGCCTTTGTGCGGCATGCTGCTAAGGCAAGGATAGGGGGCCATGGCAGGCTCTAGCCTTAGTGTTTGGCCTGGTCTTCTTAGCTTAGTTTGGGCCTCAATCATTTGGGCTTATACTAGCTGGCGTACCGTGGGCCACCCGTGCGGCTATCTAATTAGTGCCTTGAGATACATGGGGTATCATAACCCTAACAAGATGAAACACAGTGTTCACCGTGACACCATGGTCTACCTGGTGGGCAACTGCGGTATAGATCGGCAAGGAGGACAGTGAGCGGATGGAGGTCGCCCTGGTGGAGGCACTGGAGTGGCAATGACAAGGCCTAGCTGAGTAGGGAGGCCAAGGAGGGCCACCGCATAGAGGGGCCCATGAGGAGTGCCATCTCCCAGCCTGGCCCTCACTGTATTGTAGTACTAGCAGTAGGATTGCAGCCCGTGGTGGAGAAGATGAACAGAAAGTAGCGGGCTCCAGCGATGAGCTCGGGGCACGGCACTAGGGTGGAGCAAAGGAAGCAGCTAGGATGAAGAAGTACTGGCGTGGGCGGGTAGGAAAGGTAGAAACTTAAAGGAAGGCCTAATTCGACATGATTCCTACGATGCTTGGGTTCATGTAAAGCAAAAACGGGTAGGATTGTAGATGTACATGGGTGGGATTGTAACGCACTTAAGATTGAATCTTGGTTTACATCTTACATGTGGTTTACATCTGTTGGCGGTTTTATCAATCAAATTCAACTACCAATTGAGTCACAAAAAGAGAAGTTAGCAATCTTAATCATATATGCATTTACTATTAACCAAGTTCCACATGTATTTAGAGAACATTATTTTGCAGGTCACAAACACAAATACATGGAATAAATCACCGAAAGGCGCTTTCCGATGCTGATAAGCGCAAAGGAACAAGGGAGACGCCATCAAATTAATTCAACCAGGGCAAAACCCCACAGAGCAGTGATCCATGTCTAGCCCACGGCCTGCTACGTGAAGGCGGTGGTGAGAAGCCATAGTCAAGGGGCGGGCGGCCCCCTGTGGAAGCTTCTTGTCCTCTCCTTCATATGGCGGTTGCATGCCTCCATGTAGAAGGCAGTGGTGCATGGGCTTCACGCCAGGAATAGCCACAACACTGTCTCTCCTTCGTGTATAAATAGAGGGGCAACCCCCCTCTACAACACACAACACGGAAGGCAAAGAGCACACCTCACTTGAGTTAGAGCAGCACTCCAAAGGGCTTAGGCCCTAGTAGCTAGCTAGAGTCGTAAGGGAGAGATGTGAGGAAGAGTTTGGGGAAGCGCAGGGCTTGTCGGTGTCACCCCACCTTATACCTCGACGAGCACTTGTACTCCAACAGGATTTCCCACTAAGTGAGTGTTCATGGTTCCTTTGGTTATAAAGTCTCCAATTAGTTAAGATATACTCTCACTTGTTTGTGGGTTTGTCGTCTGTCCCCGTGGCGGATGCTCTAGTAGAAGGGCCCTGATAAAGACAGATAACCCTTGCTAGCACACTAGAGTAGTAGTCGATAGCATATACAAGTTGTCTAGGCTAGAGTCTACCTTCATTTGCCTTGTTCCCTATGGTTGAGGGGTAGGCGGCAGGTGGTGACAGCCCTGTCCATCCCTCGTATTCCCCCACGTTTGGGTTCGATGCCAGCTACAAGCCGGTATCGGCTGGCAGACCAGCTGTGCTCCGGTGCCCGAAGTAAGCAAGTAAAAGTAAAAGTTTATCAACCCAAAGACCCTATAACCATAGGAATCCATCTCAACCTATACAAACTCTACCCTTGTGTTGTCCTTGGACAAACTAGCTAGAAGAGTACCTCCGTTTCCTATGGAAAATATGATACCCTGAATACTCCCGGGTGAAATGCTACAACGGTAATTCACCACAGGATGGAGGCCAGGGTTCATCCACCTAGGCAATCCTCCATCGGGACTTGGTACTCAGAGAGCCTGAGGCCGGGTGTAGGAACCGGGTGAAGGCGTACCGTACATCCTTTAGGAGTAGCGGTGACCACTAGATCTGTATTTAGTCGTGTTGGACGGTGGACCCGAACTGGTCGGGTAGATCTGTTGTGGTGGAGAAGTACCTGCTCGGTAGATTGATTTTGGACCGAATCTACCAAAGTCAGGGTTTGCAAGAGCTTGTGGCTGACTTGGTCGATAGCTTCGATCAGGTCGGTGTTGTCGATCACCCTTCCTTGGTAGCGGGGAAGTGGTCGACGAGTTGTCGGCGTGGTCGGAGCCGTTGCTAGGGTGGTTGGACCCGTAGCCAGCGTGGTTGGAGTCGTAGCCGATGAAGACATGGTCGACGCAGATCAGATCTATGCCTCCTCCGTGGTAGTAGCGATGAAGCTATTGACGCCGGTGGTCTAGGTGATCTGGTCGACGGTGAACGAGAGACCGTCCGCCACGGTCGCGGAGTCGGGGATGATGACCATCTTGCTCGCCTGGGAAGCTGTACGCACACCCCCTACCTGGTGTGCCACTATCGACGAAACATGGTCGGCAGTCTACCAAGGGGTATGCCCAAGGTAGTGATTTGTCGGTAGACAGGTGCGCAAGCTACGAACTAGATGGTGACGCATGACATGGAACAAGGTTTTATCCAGGTTCGGCCACCGTGAGGGCGTAATACCTACGTCCTATGTCTGGTTTGTATTGCTATGTATAATGAGATGTGTTTTGAGGGGGTCCCCTGCCCACCTTATATAGTCCGGGGGGTAGGGTTACAAATCTAGAAACTAATCCTACCCTGTTATAATTGCCATAGCTGGCCGAATAAGGATTCCTATTATAACCAACCAGGATCTCGCTTGATCTCCAAGTTTGCTTTCCTTCCTTGCGTGGGATGCCAAGCAGATTGACTAGGCCACGCGTCGTCTTTTGATGGGCCAGGCCCACTGGTCTAGGCCAGCCCAAGTCTAGCCATAGGGGTATAGGGGTTAATACCCCCACAGTGCACTTGCGGATTATTTATGTATGTGTTAAGAAATACCAACAACATCTTACCTACAAGATCTCGGATGACAGATGGCTCGTATAGCACAACATGTAGATCGAACAATTGTTATAGAGGAAGAGTAAGATCACGCATGATGGAGGGCTCATATAGCATGACATATAGATTGAATGGTTATTATAGAGGGAGAACCCCCCCTCAAAAAAACTTGCTCTAGCGCTGTGGTGGGGAGGAGGAAGCAAAAAGGACGAAGGAGGTGCGCGACTGCTATCGATTCGATGATTGGTGTGTGCAGATGAAGAAGAAGGGAGAAGATGAATTGGTGATTCTTTCTTAATATAAATACGGTATATACTACTTGTACTCACGTCACGGGTGGGAGTGAGCACAGTGGGCGCATGCGGTTTCTGGAAAGGACGAACCTCAAAGTCCGAGCATTATCGATAAAATTAGTGGTGTGCAAGCACATATATGTATATACCGGGAAACAATATAAACTAGGAAACTTGTGTGTGATAAGTAAAAAGGAAATGAATGCCATGGTCCAAGCAATGCTATTAGGCCTATCATGGGCCGAGCATGCAATCCATGTCTTTGCCTAGGGATGAAAATGGATCGAATATGGACATATATCACTGATATTATATTTATTTTTATATTCCTCTCTAGATTTGGATTCGAATACGGATAATGTAAACCATGTCGAATAAGATACAATTTGATATATCGACATCACAAATATACAATTTGAGTATTCAGATACGAATATGGTATTGGAAGTTGAATATCCGGACTTGGATATGAATTAGATCTAAACTCCTCTAAACGAATTTGGTCTAAAAATATATGTAACATTTTTACCCCTATCTCTGTCCACATTAGGTACTAGTTACTCCCTCCGTCTCAAAAATGATGGAAATCTCATATTTTAATGTAGGATTAGCAGAGACTCAAAATTGCGCATGTACCCCTACCTTTTTGTTTGGTAACAGCCTTTTCTTCAGAGTAATCATCGCATCTGAAGAATTCTCCATAAGACAGCAGGCAAGCAACCTGATGTGGACCAATGTTGGTATTTTTAACGCACATAGATAAATCTGCAAGCGCACGGATACTGTTGTAGCTTTCACCCGGAGGGTTTTAAATATCGTATCCACAGGGAAACGTGTGTGGATCACCAAACAACTAGTTTATCCAAGGGTAGCAATCAAGGTTTAAGATATGATGGGTAGAGAGGATTCCTATGGTAATGATCCTATGCAAGGCAAGGTTATGATTCAAATGTCCTTCTAATGTTCACTTTAGGACACCGCTAGACGGGAAAGCACCACAAAGGATAACTCTACCGACACGACTACGGTCCTACTAATTTAAGAACCTACTCAAATCGATGTGGACGGGGCTATCACCTCCCGTAACTACCACACAACCAAAGAATAGGGCGCAAACACAGGTAACCGATAGCCTAAGCACCACGCTTATGCTAACAATTACTACTCTAATTCAGAGCGCTAACAAGAACTAGAGCAATCAAAAGAACTATGAACCAATGAACAAAAGAGTAAGATAAATACTTGAATAAAGATTAATTACCAGAAGTATCCCGGATGCAGACTTGGAGAAGCCTGAATCCATCGAAGTACAAGCTGGAGAGGGAGCACCGACATGCCGGCACCACCCCCAACTCTTCCTCGCTCTCTATCTCTCTATTTTGCTAAGACTAGACTCTAATGAGAACTAATCTACTCTTGATGGCTAACTATGGAGAGGAGATCCATTCAAGGGACCCCTCTTAGCTGATCCCAACTGGAGCAAATGAATTAGGGTTTTGAAGGGATGCCTCCTCCAGGGGCTAGCGGCCTTGCTTATATAGCCCTCTAGGAAGCACCATAGCCGTCGGATCAAACCGACCTTGATTAATGACTTTTTATTAATCCTCAAAGGCGGTGGAAGCAGGATCCACGAGGTGGAGCCTGATTGGCTGAGCCACTAGGGTGGGCACCCAAGGAGGGGGGCGGGCGCCCCACTTTTGGGCCTGTTTCGCCTCCCGTTTGTTTCTAGACTCTTCTCGTACCTTCCAGATTATAGAAAAGTTATTCGTGGCCCTTTTGTCTCTATGTAAACCTGACATGTGGGCCTTCCTTGGTTCTTTTCAGCAGATACCCTGTAGAAATAGACATTCACCAAAACTTATGGAATTCTGTCAGTAATCCCCCTATATCTATGTGGTAATTATGTTTAGGTCCTTTTTCATGTTTCGTTGACGGTTAAAATTGACACTTATCTACCATCAACAACCAACAACAGCCACACAATTATACATAGCCACATGATATACACTGCCACATTTTACAAATGCAAGTACAACAGTAGCCAAAATAACAACGACCACACATTTCAAATTTTCATTTCCTGCTAGTTACAAACTATAAAAGCACGGTGGCCACTAGATAACTCTTCCTCCCATCTTTCATTTGCTACTCACGACGTAGACTGCTCCAACACCCATGGTTTTTTTATCTCAACTCAGAACCACCAGATCAAGGAGAGGCCTTCACAAACATGAGTGAGGAGCCACCAGATGAACTACCATTCCCAATCCATTAATCCTTACAAAACCTGAATGAGGTGCCACTAGAAGAGGAACAACTTGTTGGAGGTGAGATTCCAAGAGGGCAAAATGAAGGAATCACTTCAAGTTCTTTCATGACTTCATCTCTACCATTGTTACAAGTACAAGAATGAAATTGGCTATATACATTTGTGCTTACCTCACTGTAGTGCATGCTGATGATAAACAACATCAACATAATCTAGAAGGATGGGTGACGAGATCCTAACATACAGTATGTTAAGCCTTGGGTCCATTGGCTCCCGAACGAAGAAGACCCCCCGACCGACCCCTTTGATCAGGATCGCCCGAGGGCTATGCCCATTGGGCACGCTCGCACACACCCTCTAGCAAAGAGACCCGGCCGAGCCTGACTCAACTGCAGCCTCCACCTGGGGCTCAGGGGCTCCCTCGAGCCTTGGGCTCCTGATCTATGGCACTTCCAGGCTTAGCCCTTGGCTCCAGGCCAGCTACCGATGCTAGCCAAGGCCCAAACACAAGAAGACAAGCCCCAGGCTACCGATGCCTAGGGGCTCCCTGGCATCGCTCCTAAGGCATGACCCTACCAACTACTCCTCTGATAGGGTCATGTTCAGGGCATGACACAAGAAGACAAAGCTTCTCATGGCCTCCGGGGGCTCAAGGGCTTCCGGGCCCATGCTTCAGCCCCTGGAGCCGACCTCCTTCGCCAACAAGAAGACTCTAGAAGGTCTCACCTAGGGGAGGCCGGTCCAAGCCAACATCGTCTGACACGCAGAGTGTCAAAATAGAGCAATCGGATGACGCCCAGGCTTCTTCGGCACCAAGACACCTCAACGGTCCACGCTGCACCGCTGCAAGACCCTCTTGGACTATAAGCACGTAGATCATAGACTAGAACCCTCAAACCACCTTGTACCCGACCTATCCCATTATATATGGGATAAGGTCAGACCTAAGGGAGGAGGATCCCATTCGATCACCAGAGACTCCATTCCATTCCATCTGCCTCTACTCTGCACCGAGAGCAAGGCAACCCAGAGAGGGGCCCGAGAGCCTCTCCTCCACCGCATCCCACCATCTCCTTTCTCTCTGACGAGGGGGAGATTCCACCGATGGTGAGGCAACCTTAGGATTAGCACCGAGCTAAACCCCTACCAAACACTTTTTCCTTTACACTTTGTTGTAACCCCTAGATTTTGGGTGCTTTTGAGTATAAGGATCATCAGCTGCTGGACATAGGGACCGAATTGGCCTGAACCAAGATAAATTGTTGTGTCTTCTCTACGTGATTCTTGTGTTCCTGAGTCTAACCGAGCCACCAGAGACCTTATACTCTGACACCGATTCGAACAACATGCTTGTTGTGGTTTGACCCCATGACAGTTGGTGCGCCAGGTAGGGGGGCAGTGTCAAGTGTGATTCTGGCTCTACGGTGGCCGGAGCCACCCACCTCATTGCTAGAGCAAGCGGTGCCGCCCTAGATGGCGACGTCCACTTCCCCCGACAAGTTCTCCGTTGTGGCCAGCGCCTTCACTCTGGGCCAGGTCCTCAACTTTGGGAGCCTAGCCTACATCGCCGATTGCTACGGTGAGCTTCATCCACTCCACGGGGCTGCACCGGCAAGCAATGAGCCCCCGGCGCCGTCTCCTCCGCTAGGACTCTTGGGAGCTAACCTCGATGTTCTAGCCTGTTAGATCCGGCATGGTCTGGGCCCAAACCCCACTGTGTCGGACCGCTACCAGATGTTCTACATGCTGGCCAACATTCACCACTAGATCACCACTGGTGCGGTGCTCCCTTCGCCCGATCGCTTCTGGTACTAGCTCCTGGACCTGCCTTTCAGGATATAGAATGTGGCAGCATCCTTCCAGCTGGAGCTAGAGCACCTCATCAGTCATGACTTGTCATGGAGCACCATCCTCTTCGACGTGGCAGGGATAAACGTCCCCTCGCTCCACGCCTTCCTCGAGATTCTCTCAGGGAATGTCCCGGAGTATGACTCCGATGGCATCGACTACAATGACCCTCCATGCATGTGCTACCACATCGATGGCGAGGTTTAGCTTGAGGAGGTGCCCAGGCTCACGTCGCCGGACTAGAGTCCCCACACCCGCATAGCCTACCTTCAGGAGAAGGCGGACCACTTGCGCGCTCGGCAGGTGGACCTAGAGGCTACCGAGGCAGAGCTCGAGCGCCAAAGGTAGGACTTTGCGCGGCAGCAAACCATGCACCCCCTTGGCGACAACGATGACACCTGCATGGGGGCTCCTAGTGGACTCTACTTCCCTAGCGCAGCGTACAACATGGCAGCCACCGCTTGCCACCTAGAAGACATCTTCGACACGCCAGACCTGAAGACCAACGAGTAGCTAAACGAGACGAAGTGGCTTCTCCACATCACCCTCGAGTAGCAGGCCAAGATTTTAGCCTCTCAGCGCCACGCCGTGCTCTCCCGGCCATCCCAGATGATAGCCACCGCTGACTTGGGGTGCTCCGACGCTTACACCCTACAGGGGAGGGAAGCGGTGGTGACACCTCTAGCAATAGCTCTGATCGGCCATGGACCTGGGGCGCCAAGCCTCCATAGGAGCGAAGGCACGACCTCTCTCCTCGGTGTCACCCGATGCGCCACAGGATCGGCGATGACCGCGACGTCTGTGACACCATCAAGGCCAGACGCTAGGCTCAAACGTGGTCCCATACCCCTGAGTGACGGGGCAGGGGCCCTATCTCGGATCACTTTGGCCCACTGGCGTTCGAGGCAGCAGTCTAGGTGGCCCCCTATCCAAGGAGTTTCTAGCCACCGACGCACATCTCCAAGTATGACGATGAGACCAACCTAGACCTTTGGCTAGAGGACTACCTCCTCACCATGAAGGCCGAGGGGGTGAGACGATGACTTCATCGTCTAGTACCTTCCTCTGCTTCTATCAAGCTCAACCAGAGCTTAGCTCGAGCAGCTCGAGCCTGGCAGCATCTGCTACTCGGGCGATCTCCGTGCGGTCTTCATCGGCCACTTTCAGGGTACCTACACCCGCCTAGGGAACTCCTAGGATCTCCGCAACTACAAGTAGAGGGCCGGTGAGACCCTCCAAGGCAATGAGCTCCCAAACATCAATGACACCAATGTGATCAACGCCTTCATCTACAGGATGACCCGCAAGGTGCTCATCCACGCGCTCGGCCGTGAGACCTCGCGCACAACTTGGGAGCTCCTGGACATCGCCACCCAGTACGCCACCGGCCATCTCAGTGGTGGTGATGGCCCCGACAATCCCACCTCATCCTAGCGATGCCACGACAGGTGGAACAAAGAATGAAAGTGCGGCGGGGAGGAAATGGTCACTACGGCCAACCACGCTGCTAGACCTTAGCCCCGTGGGCACGCTGCAGGCCTAGAACACTTCGAGAAGGCACTCGAGTCCCCTTGTCCGTTCCATGGTGGGCAGGCATAGCATCTTCTCAAGGACTACGCCACCATGAAGGGCTACATCCGTGGCACCCTCAGCCAATAGGGCAAGGCCCAGAAGCCTGCCTCGAAGGCCAGTGACCTGATGGACGGCTCCCAGGGGGAAGAGAATGAGTTCCCCGAGGCTGAGCGCTGCCTCATGATCTTTAGGGGCTCCCAGGCATATGAATCCCGTTGGCAGTGCTACATCACCGAATAGGAGGTGAATGCCATCCACACCCTCACCTCCCCGATGTAGCTCTGGTGGTCCTAGACGACCATTACCTTCGACCAAGAAGACCATCCTGATCACGTCTTGCATCCGGGGTGCTACCCGCTCGTGGTTAGCTTGATTGTGGGCACCACGCTCCTCACCAAGGTGTTGATGGATGAGGGCAGCGGCCTCAACATACTCTATGCCAGCACCCTCAACAAGATGGGCATCCCTCGGAGCAGCCTGCGCCCTAGCAAGGCGTTGTTCTATGGGATTGTGCCGAGAAAGGAAGCCATACCCCTCAGGCACTCTGGCTCAACGTCACCTTCGGCCAGCCAGAGAACTTTCGCAAGGAGTCACTCACCTCTGAGGTCATTGACTTTCCCAATGTCTACCACGCCCTCTTCGATCGACCATGCTTTGCCAAGTTCATGGCCGTCCCCAACAAGACCTACCTCAAGCTCAAGATGCCTAGCCTGAATGGGGTCATCACCGTCGAGGGCAGCTTCGAGCAAGCCTACTACTGCAAGCAAGATTGCGTCGCCCAAGCGGCCGTGCTTGTCACCCCCTATGCTCTCGTAGGCCCTGGCCACGACGTAGCAAGGGCGCTAGCAGAGGAAGCAGCCAAGACGGCGGCAGTGCTTGACCAAATCGGCAAGGCAGTCAAAACCTCTGGCGACAGCGGTGGCTCGGCTGGCCCCTCCATCTAGGCGCTCGGCCCCCCAAAAGGTTCTGACCTGATCGAGGTGAGTTCTAACCTTTCCCCATGAGGAAAGGCCATCGCTGAGCCATCCGCCCAGAAGTGATGCCCCCCGAGCCATGGCCCGCCTACCGGCCTTCTTCGCCAGCCTACCTCTCTAGCAATAAAAACCAAGATAAGTCTGGTCCTCCTGACCTTCTTACTTTACTTACTTTTGCTCGCTCTATTTTGCTATCTCCCTTGACCTGAGCCCTCTCACCGATGGCTCGGCCGCACCGGAAGATTGACTGAGCTAACCACTTGCTGACTTTTTCTGAAGGAGGACCGCTATAGAAGGCCCCTGAGCAAGGCAAGGATAGGACGAATGGAGTAGGAGGAGCAGGTGAAATATCAGCAAGGCGCTAATGGAGCGGCCCCGACCATCGTGTTACCAGCTATATCCTCTTTCTCCTCTCTTGTGTCTATTCTGTTTTTCCTTTGCAACTATCTGCCTATCGCCTGATCCTTCATCGCATCGTTCCACCCCACCGCATGCCCACTAGACATTTGGGAGGCGAGCCCACATGGCTGTAGTTGGGGCACCCACAGCGCGCCGACCCTTGTGACGAACGATGTCCGAGTATCAGCCTTGAGCCGCTCATGGTGACCTAACGAGGGAGGCAGCGAGCCCCCAAGCACCGATAGATGGCCTCGGGAACTATACGAGTGGCTCGGTCGAGAAGTCGAGGATCTCCCCTCCAGGGGACATGACCGGGGCATGGAACGACCATAAATCCAGGGTTCTCACGGACTTACTCGCTAGCAGCACGGGCGCGGTGATCTTGGCCAATGAGGCCATCATCGTAATAGCCCAGCCCAACGAGGGATCAAGTCTCTGAGCACGACTCAGGAGCAAAATGGGATTAGGCACAGAAGTAATTTCATTAATTGGGAATGACCCGATTACAATATACAGCGGCAAAAACCACTACCGACCCGGTTACCAAGCTCGTCAGCGCAAAGCCTGCTGAGCCCCTAAACCACTGGCTCTTCCATTGCCAAAACGGAAAGACCCCGGTAGCCCAAGGTGCCGGGACCCTTACCCTTTCTTAGGGAAGGACACCGCGGTGGGGACTCGATGAGCCCCAGCGTCAGGAAGGCATTGGCACTGGCAACTTAGGGCAAGACCATGGATGCTCGGGCCATCGGTGGCAATGGAGGCCCTAGTCTCCCACCCAGCGCTGTGGTTCTACAACTACCTCTATGCCATGTCGTCAGCTTCCCGTTGCTGGAGTCCTTCCACCCTCGAAGAAGCAGTCACCCGGCGAACAACACCAAGCTCACCTGGAGGGAAGCGTCGCACTTCATCGTCGCCGCCATCACCACCAAAGAAGAAGATGGATCTGAGGAAGAAGAAGAGAAGGGGCCAGAGAAAGGGATTGAAGACACTGCGTCCCCTAGGGGCCTCCCTTTATAGCCAAAGGCGGTACGCTATGAGTGGCTCTAGGCCCTCCGCTCAGCCATCAGCGGCTACAAAGGACCCTAGGAAACTGGCTAGGCGTCCCTTCAATCCTTGCAGCATGGCTCTATGTAGTTGCATGATGACGACCGTGCAGTAAAGATGAAGTCAGGGAACCGCTGGCCATGAGTCAAGTCCCCGCTCCAGTTTCCCCTGCACGCGCCGCCCACTCCATGCACGCCTCCTCGCTGGACTTGGGGGATGCACCTCCCCCTGGGCCCACCGGCTATCATCACGTCTCAGATCCATGCGCACCAAGTGTCGTGGCTCCTCCTCCACTAGATTTGCTCCACATGGCCCCGATGTCTCATCTCCTAGATGAGACAGGACGGCGCGAGGGCGCGCGCACATCATAACTCCTCCACCGGGCATGACAGCCCAGACACCATCAACCGCCTGAGCAAGGCGTTAGCGGATGGGACATGCCTAGAAGCTGCCCCTTCACTAGCAAGAAGGGCCCACAATGGCATCGGGGGCTACGCCGGCTCCCCAAACGAAGCAGCACAATCCCCCAACCAACGGGGCGTCCGAGTGGCGCATCCCCCGAAAACCAACAACTCCCTAGAGTTAGGTCGGGAGCCGCTGAGTAATGGGCCCAACGAGGGCCTTCGTCTGAGCCTCGGCATGCTCCCACTTCCTCGATCTATGGCTGCAGAGGGTTGGCACCAGATGGCCGGCTTGATAGGATTGGGACCTATTATCGCAGCCCTCAAAAGGACGTGGAGCTCCGAATGATCAGATGGCCCTGAGCCAGAGCCCATCGCTCTTGATCACCTGGCCCACGGCAGGCCCTAATTAGAAAGGAGGGTGCCTCTGGGCCTATAGTCGGTGACTCCTAGACGACTTTGCCAAGCTCTCGCTCAGATCGAAGACCCATGCAACATGGACCCGCGGAGGGATCAGCATCATCTTCCCTCAGCCTCGACAGCCGAGCACCATCCATCACACTAGAGAAGAAGGCCCCCAACAGGGCACAGCACCCTCGCTGACAGAAGCTATTCTTGACAAGGAGGGTTCCATCACCAGAAGATTGAATTCAACCCTTTGTCACCATCATGCCAGGTGAGGCCATGAAGGGCTCAGGGGCTCCAGACGAGATCCTAACATACAGGTATGTTAAGCCTCGGGTCCATTGGTTCCCAAACGAAAAAGACCCCCTGACCGACACCTTCCGGATCGCTCGGGGGCTCAGGGGCTATGCCCATCGGGCACGCTCACACACAACCTCTGGCAAAGAGACTTGGCAAAGCCTGACTCGACCGCAGCCTCTGTCTGGGCTCGGGGGCTTTCTTGAGCCTTGGGCTCCTGATCTACAGCACTTCCAGGCCCAGCCCTTGGCTCCTGCCTAGCTATCGATGCCAGCCAAGGATCGAGCACAAGAAGATAAGCCCCAGGCTACCGATGCTCGACGCTCCCTAGCGTGACTCCCAAGGCGTGCCTCTGCCAACTGCTCCTCCGACAGGGTCACGTCCAAGGTGTGACACAAGAAGACAAAGCTTCCCATGGTCTCTGAGGGCTCAAGGCGTCTAGGCCCATGCGTCAGCCCCGGAGCTGACCCCCTTTGCCACCAAGAAGACTCTAGAAGGTCTCACCCGGGGGAGGTCGGTCCAAGCCGACACCGTCTGACACATAGAGTGTCAGAACAAAGCAGTCGAACGACGCCCAGGCTTCTTCAGCACCAAGACACCTCGACAGTCCAAGCCGCACTGCTGCAAGACCCTCCTAAACTCTGACACATGTAGATCATAGACTAGAACCCTCAAATTGCCTTGTACCCGACCTATCCCATTATATAAGGGATAAGGTCGGACCTAGAGGGGGAGGATTCCGATTCGATCAACAGAGACTCCATTCCATTCCATCCACCTTCGCTCTACACCAAGAGCAAGGCAACCCAGAGAGGGGCACCGAGAGCCTCTCCTCCACCACATCCCACTGTCTCCTTCCTCTCCGATGAGGGAGAGATTCTACCGGCGGCGAGGCAACCTTAGGATTAGCACCGAGCTAACCCCCTACCAAACTCTTCTTCCTTTACACTCTGTTGTAACCCCCAGATTATGGGTGGTCTTGAGTATAAGGATCATCAGCTGCTGGATGTAGGGACCGAATTGGCCCGAGCCCGGATAAACCGTTGCGTCTTCTCTGCATGATTCTTGTATTCCTGAGTCCACCCTAGCCACCGGAGACCTCGTACTCTAACACCAATTCGAACAACATGCTTGCCGCGGTTTCAACCCAACGACAATAGGCCATACTAGACCTCAATGTACATCCTACTGATGATGAGCACCAATCAATTGGAGGGGCCATGTCTTACCTTAATGTGCATCGTACTACTGATGAGCACCAAGAAGTTGGACCTCAATGTGTAGACTACTAATGATGAACACCAAGCAGATGGAGAGGCCATACTAGACATCAATGTGCAGCCTATTGATATTTAACAACAAGTAGATGGGGATGTCGCCTTTGCTATTCCTGATGAACAAGATGTTTTTAATCTCAATTTACAAGCTTCTGCCCAATATGAAGAAATGCAAGAGAGTATGATCACTAAACTATGATGTTCTTCTATGCTTTTCATGATTATGCATAATTATTTTGATTCAATGAGATTACATAGAGGTCACACATGACTTAAACATGACTTACAGTAGTACATTAGTGGTTTATTTTGCGGTGCCAACAGATTTGATGCTTATAGAACATATAGTTCTTTCTTATCGTAATACCAAGAGCTATCCTGCACTAATTACTCAGCAATATTAAGTTTTTTTCATGATGTCAGCAAGCTATCAAACAGGTACATGATATGATTTGAATTAAATTGCATTGCACAAAGAACGCAAATTTGCTTTACAAATGCATGCATAATAAATTATCAGATCTAAGATTCCAAAATCAATTGTGCAGATTATGTGAATGGCCAATATGCACTAAACAATTACCCTTGGGATTTGCTTTGCATTCAATGATTCCGTCTTTGCAGCCATGGAGGAGGACATGCACGAGTATGCCATTTACATGGACGAAGATGGACATGCAAATACAAATGTTTGCACTAGGTCAAAAGATCTGACTCGAACTCAAAGACAACAAATATATGAAGCTTTGCTTGAGAGAAGTGTCAACTGAAAACTAAGGAAAAACAGTACAAATATGGCTGCTAAATTGTTCAATGTCCATCGATCAGAGGTGTGGCGGATTTGGAAGCGTGCAAAGCAATGCCGTGATACTGGAATACCAGTTGATATCTATTCTAGGAAGCCCAAGAATTCTGGCCGGAAAAAGGTTCAAGTTGACCTATCACAATTTCCAACAATTCCACTGCACAGTAGGTCGACTATAAGATCTCTGGCTGAAGCTCTAGGTGCAAACAAAAGCACATTACATAAGCTATTCAAACAAGGACTCTTAAGACGACACTCTAATACAATAAAGCCATATTTAACGGAAGCAAACAAAAAGGAAAAATTGTCGTGGTGTATTTCAATGCTAGATCCAGTACATTGCAAACTGAACCAAAGTTCCATGAAATGGACAACATCATCCACTTGGATGAGAAGTGGTACAATGCCACAAAAAAGGACATGACCTGTTACTTGCATCTAGATGAGGATGAGCCTCACAAGACTATTCGCAACAAGAATGCCATTGGAAACGTGATGTTCTTAGCTGCAGTTTCTAAGCCTCGGTTCGACAATGAAGGTAATTGCACATTTGATGGCAAGTTAGGCATCTGACCTTTTATAAGAAAGGTAGCCAAACCTACATGCTTCATAGCAATTAGTTTATGTTATGTGTTCGTAGAGGTAACTTGTGTGGCACTATGTGTAGGAACCCGCTAAATGGAGAAGTGGTAACAGACCAAGGGGGACACTCATCACCAAGACAATGAAGGTTTATAGGGATACTATGAGATCGTATCTGATTGGTTAAAGTCCTATGGGCCATCAAAACTCACTGGCCTCAAGAAGATGCAAGGAGAACTATTTGGATTCAACAGGATAATGCTAGAACTCATGTTCCGGTTGATGATGAAGACTTTGCAAGAGCAGCAGCCCAAACTGGGTTTGACGTCCGCCTCATCAACCAACATCCTAATTCCCCTAATATGAATGTCTTAGATCTAGGATTTTTGCTTCTCTTCAGTTGAAGACAGATACAACAACCTCTAGAAATTTGGATAAATTGATTGCAAACGTCGAGAACGAATTTTGAAATTATGATGTAAATGATCTGAGAAATATCTTCCTCACATTACAAGGATGCTTGATTGAGGTGATGAAGGCTGGTGGAGGGAACAAATACAAGATCCCTCACATGAACAAAGAAAGGCTAGAGGCCCTAGGCCTCCTTCCCAGATCCCTAAATTGTGATCATCAACTATATGAGAGTGTGATGGAGTCCCTGGGTACCTAGTTGATTTAGGATTATGTAGTAGTCATTTTGCTCCCATGTGATGGTACTGTCATGGCAGTGCAATATCAATGTGGCACTGTATGAGCAATGTAATGGTTGTATATTGTCTAGGTGCTGTAGTTTTAAACTTGGTCAATGGACTGCTACTGTGATACTTGCTATGATGGTTTGGCTACAATAATTTAGTAGACATGAGTCACAAAATAAGTGTATGCACTGATCAATGCCAATAATTAGCAGGTGGCAACAGGACAATGTAAAACAATCACAAATAATTTGACCTGATTGCAGCCATAAAATCATTTTAAGAAGCTGCATTGCAGTAATCTGGTTGAGGCATGCGCTTAAATTTTAAGCCATGCATTTTTGTAAATCTCATTAGTACTCAGCTAGGCCTGCTTCCTATATTTTTTTATAAACTCAAAAGCACACAACTGTACATACTAAGTTGACACACTGATCAATGTCAATAATTAACCACAGATGATAATGTCGGCTCACTCTGAATGTAGTATTCTAATTGTGGCATTGAGTTAAGTGCAACCAAAAATCATTTCAATAAACTGCACAGTAGGAATCTAGTTCAGGTAGTCACCAAAATTGTCAGGCCTTCCAATGTTATTTAAATCTCAATCCGTTATATTATTAAGCTAAACCACCTATTATCCATCATCGTTGATACAATGAATAAGAATTAGTACACGTATTTTCGGCTTGTTGAAATCAAAAGCACACAATCGCAACACATAAAGATCATTTCATTATCACACACCTAGATGATATATGGAAGACCTCCCAGCAGCCAGCTCCACCTCCGCAATGAGATCCATGCCTGCAGGGAGGTCGGCGGCCACCTCAACACTGCCCATCTCCTCGACTTTGGATCCCATGCCGTCGCAGATCTAGCCGCTGCCGCAGGTCAGCTTCTCACTGTCACCACAGGTACCGAGCTTCGCGCGATGCATCCCACCGATGCAGCGGCGGATCTTGCTGGGACGGGCATCCGCCTCCACCATGCGCAGCTTCCGACCATCACCACCACTGCCTAGCTTCGCGCGCCCATGAATCCCAATGATGCGGCGGTGCATCTTGCAGCGACAGGTGGAGCGCCGCCACCAGCATACGCACGAACGGGGAAGACTGCCGGAGGGAAAAGGAGATGAGCAAGGTCTGCGGGGTCAGGAGAGCGAAGGGATGGAGCTTGAGCCCGTCGTGGATCTGGACTTCTGGAGGGGGGCGAGCGAAGGGCGGAAGGGGCCGGGTGTGGTGGTGAGCGAGCGGTTCTCACGTTTTTTTTTCCGGGCGCAGGAGGCCGGAACCGGATGGGGTGGATGAGAATCACCGAGGGGGGTGGATAAGGTCGTGTGGCATGCGGTAGTTGTTTTTGTGATGCGTTTTTTTTATTCGGTAGGGCCCATTCAAAAATGCTACTCACACATCAGAATCACATGTTTTTTGAGACAAAATTCAAACGCTAGAATTACATTTTTTTACATGGAGGGAGTAGATGGAGGTTCCATTCTATTATGGAGCCGTGCCCGCCTGTCACTCGCATACTGCTCATAGTTGGCGAGCGCAGCAGGTCCCCTCGTCCGTCGTCACGAGCAGTGGCGAAGCTATATACAAGGCAGTGGGTGCACATGCACCCATAAAAAAATTAAACACCACTGAGTAAATCAATTTTTCATCATGACTACAGCTTAAGTTTATGTATCTATAAGGCAAATACATCACCCTCTAATCTACTCTGGCTTCGCCGCTGGTCACAAGCCATGCTGCGTAAGGGTTGCTTTGCTGTCCGGGCCTGCACGTGACCGGTTGCATGCGGGACACGTTGCCTCCCACCCATTTCTCTCTGAACAATTGTAGTACTACCATACCCATACTACCGTAAGATTTAGCTTGAAAAAAAGGAAACTAGGCATGCTTGAGTACACGTGTGCGGGCACCATAGAAATATTAACGGTGACGCGACATGCTGCGATAGAGATACATGCATACACCCAAGCAAGTAATACTACCAAGAGATGACCTGCATTATACAGCATACGTGCGTGCACTTCTTATGTACCGATGTACATACGTCGACGACTTTGGGTACTCGTAGTACGCTGAACACGTCAAGGCGGAGCAGCTGGCAGATTCGATCAGTTCTTGACCGTACCAGTCCACGTAACGAGAAACTACTAGCTGCCTGGAGAGCCGAAAAGCAAACGGATGGATCATTGATCGATTATTGGTTGCTTCAGGTAGAATCATGCATGGAACTGTCCGGACTCGGGCCGGGCCCCAGGCGGACGAGCGGCCCATGCATGAGAGACGAGCCAGAGCTAGCCACAATGGCGACGCGTACGTGGAGAAATTTTTGCATTTTAGTTCTTTCTAATAAATATTTCTATAAATAGACTCCTTAGAAAACTTTTTGCAAAAATAGACCAAAGCTGGGCGTTAAATAATAAAACGCCAAGGTCTTCGTATCGGCATTGTGTCAGACTGCGCCGAAGCCTGCCAACTTAGAGCCAATGTGGCCTGTCCCCACGAGACCCAGGGCCGGCTCTAAGGGGTGGGCAGGCAGTGCGGCCGCCGGAGTCCATGGAGCTAGGGGCCTAAGACCATATAGGTAATTAGTACATATAATTTTTTATTTGGCATAATAAGCATTTGAAGACCCACCACAAACTAGCCTAAGCCATAGGTAATTCTTCCTTCTAGTCCTATTCTACATAACCTGGATCCATCGAGCGGAGCGCAGGTGACGTTTGGTTTGATCGTTTCCTGCTGCCGCGACCCTGCTCATCAACGCATTATCTTGGTTGAGGAGAGGAGACGCCGAGGCACATCCGATTTGCTCCTCACCCGGCGACTGGCAACAGCAAGGACATTGATCTTATTTTAGTTTTTTTTGTTACACTATTGTTATGTTTTATGAGCTATACATATATTGCAAAGTAATTTTTATTATTTATACTGTATATACTGTAATTTTGATATTAAAAATTAGTTTAACGAGCCCTTATCTTCTTACTTGACCCAGGGCCCTTTAAAATTATAGAGCCGGCCCTGACGAGACCTCGGCGTGTGGTTATCCCACACCGACCCTCATGTATAGGCGTTTGGTCCTACCACGCCGAGTCGCCAACCATCAGGCACTTCAAAAACCAGCGACTCGCGCATCGGTTTGCTTCATGGCGACTTGCTGTTCCAGGTTGGGATTGGCCAGGAGATACGTACGTAACCTGGTCTCTTGATTTCTCACTAGCTTCTTCTCTCTTAACGCTTCCGGTAGATCCGTAGATACCCAAATTTGTTGAGTATTCCATGCAAGCTAACTAACTTGCCGAAAGAAATATTGTGCACACTTTTAAAATATTTTTAGAAGATTAAAATAAGTTAGATATTTGATCTTGAGTAGTTCTCTTGACGAGAACAAGGACACCTGCGGAAGTATATTCGGTTCTGAGACATCAGAGCATCTCTAAGAATTCCCAAAACAATCTACCATGTCATAATTTTAGCAACATTAAAAAATATATCTCCAATAACTCCTAATCACACCTCCCAATCTTTTGGCACATGGAAAAATCGACCCAATTGTGCGGATAAATACGCGCGCATCCATCGAGCCAATGTAAGGTTGAAGGACGTGGAAAAGATAAGTAGGACAGGGTTCCTGGTATAAATGTATAAGAGAGAAACAAAGTATAAAACTGGCTACGGTGATTTATAAATAGTTTGGGATCATGTAAAATCACCTTCAACCTTTTAGGAGTGATTTTTGGGAAAAAAAACCGTTGGAGAAACCTTTATTTGGTGCTCCCAATACTTTTTGGCCACTGGGAGAAAGTATATCTTAGGTATATGTATATCTTAAAAAGTAACTTTTTAAAAAATTAACAAATCAACTCAATATAAATTAATGATAGGCTAATACTTTTTGGAAAACCGTTGGAGAAACCTTCCACTCATCGCAGAGCCCATCGAGGGTCCTCTGGGCCTCCGCCAGCTTCGTGTTCTCCCATCAAGCATCACCCTCGCCTCGGCCATCTCCCCTGCGAATGCCTGAAAGAAGAGAACACAGGGAAACCTTCGCCGCAAGGGGTTAGTGCGGCAGCGAAGAGGCTGCGAGGGCCCGAAAAGGCCAAACATCAAGCGGGGTGCCCTGCTAGGGGTGCCTCCCCCCCCCAACATCAGCTTTTATAGCTTACTAGCAGAAGTACACGTGCGTTGCAACGGAGTCCAATATGTATATGAACCGAGCATTGCATCATCGTTAGATGCGAGTTGGTAGAGGGGGTCACAAGTCCGGGTCAAATATGAGATATGGAGGACGTAACCCAATACGTATTGGAATGAGACCATGTATTCATCATCGATAGAAGCTATTTTAACTCGTATGAGTCATATCCCGGTAGTTAGGGGTGTACGAAGGAACAAGATAAAATTTTGGGCGTTTTTTTTATATTGTTAAGGTACAGAAGCATCAATATATAGATATAGATTAGCTTGGATGACAAAACTATTTTCGATTAGTTATAGTTGTACCATCTGCTGATCTAGATTGATTAGTGAGACAAAAATATCTATTTATTAGGAAACGATAAATTAGAGATCAAAGACACATAATACTATCATTATTATTTATTTTTTCTGTTTATATAACAATATAACAGGAGACAAAAAAAAAGAAAAAATGGTCAAGATACTAAACGTGAGGAAAGTGGAAACGGAAAAAAAATGAAAAAAAAACAATCCAGTAAAGGACACGGAGGCAGCAACTCGCAACAGATTGGCCAACGAAAAAATAGGTGGAGAGAAATTTTGCCTCTTTAATATTAGATATAGATTTGTTTGTTAGCCGATGAAAGCCTGAAACATATCTAATGGCTAGGTTAATTTGTGAACAAGATAAATAGATCATTAACAAGTATTTTGATTAATCTACTATGCATCAGTGTCAGGTCATCAGGCGCAGCAAGTTATCTCGTCAGGCTAAATGTGCAAAGTTTTGTATGGTTGAAGGGTCAAATCAGTCATTATGGAAGGAAAGATTATGCATGCACGAAGGCAATAGACAGCGCAGATCGCCGAAGTCCCTGCCCGCGCAAATAGAAAGTCGCCAGGCAGCAAACCAACCGATGTCTGCAAATCGCCGGTCTCGCGTTTCAAAGTGCCCAGATCTTGGCGTGAGAGGACTAAACGCCGATGTGTGAATGTCGGCGTTGATTGACCATACGCCGAGGTTTGGCCTGGACACGCCACGTTGGCATTGACGTGGCAGACTTTGGCGCAGTCTGACATAACGCCCATGCGAAGATCTCGGCGTTTTATTATTTAACGATGAGCTTTTGGTCTATTTATGAAAAAAGTTTTATGAGGAGTCTATTTGTAGAAATAGTTTTTAGAAAGGACTAAAATGTAAATTTTTCACCACGCACGTGCATGCACTGGTGGGTACGGTACGTGCGGGTGGCGCGGCCTATGCTCCATTCGGGCGAGGGGCGGAGGGGGCCGGAGCGGCCAAACGGGGGTAGGGCTTCTGCCTTCTGTGTGAGTGTGGCCTTGTTTAGTTCCCAATTCATGTCCAAATTTTACTATGCAAAAAGGAGATTCTTCATCACATTAAAATGCCGGTAAATGCATGGAGTACTAAATGTAGATGAAATCAAAAACTAATTGCACAGTTTTATTATACTTTGCGAGACGAATATTTTGAGTCTAATTAATCATTTTTTGGACAATTTTTTACACTAAAAAACAAAAGCTGCTGCAGTGTTCCAACCGGAACACTGTAGCAGCAGGCGCCGAATCAGGGGCGCCAACCGGGGAACTAAACAAGGCCTGTGATGAACAAGCCGGCTGCACCGCGCACGCGACATGACTGACGGTTGCATTTTGCTTGCTGCGTGGCGACTGGGTCACGGGAGTAGAATCCACGCGGCCGGCTCTCGCTCCCATGCATGCCCGAGTTGGGGTGTGACTACCACTCACTGCAGGCCAGGCCGCCAGCGCGTGGTTTGAGCTTGCATTAAGCCAAAGCCAAGTGATACGGACGTTTTGGTGTCACAAATAAAGCAGGGAACCGCCGCGTGTCGATGGACCAACTTTCGCATCGGAAACCATGTAGAATTTTCCTGTGTGCAATTTGATTAATTATTCATCAAAATTTATAGAGCTTGACTTCTTAAATCATAATACTCCTGCTAAAAACCAATGGAGGGATAGGAGAAAATATGATGTAAGGATAGATCAAGGAGAAACGGTGTAAAATTCTCATGTCTATGACTGTCCCAAATTATAAAAAAAAGGATAAAGCAATGTTATTATATTAATAAGTCTCTCCTCACTGACACCAACTGCAACATACCATGTCAGGGTATCCTCCGTACGGTGATAGCTTTGGGATCCGAGCAATTTGAGGAGTGCACTTCATTCAGTGCACGAACCACAATCACACGTACTCCCTCCGTCCCATTGAAAGTGTCGTTGGAAAAGCGTGCCCCTCTCACAAACACGTTTTCCGGGCGACACTTTCAATGGGACGGAGGGAGTACTTCTCACAAGTAGGCATGCATGCCCTTGCATTGCACGGCAATGGCGCCTTGTTTAGTTTGCCTCAAAGTTCTAAGTTTTTTCACTCTCTCTCCATCACATCAATTTTTAACCGCTTGCATGGAGTATTAAATGTAGGTAAAAAAAACTAATTACACAGTTTAGTTGGAAATCACGAGATGAATCTTTTGAGCCTAGTTGGTCCATGATTGGACAATATTTGCCAAATAAGACGAAAGTGGTACTATTCATCGGGTTGAAATTTTCTCCAATCTAAACAAGTGCTGGATCACAAGCACGTCTCTCGTCTGGGCTGTAGCTAGAGCTGTTTGGAAAACCACGACGGACATGATGGGCGCGGAGCAAGAGATCGACTAGCGGTCGGGGAACAGTACACATTGCACTTGCACGTTGTCTCCAGGTCCAGGGTTCTCGATCGGTTGTTGTGTTCCAAACGGGGGCTCAAACGGTGGGCCTTTCTGCTGTCTTTCTCACGGTGCGGGCGGTATGCATGGGCCGTCGCGAAAAAGGCTCTGCCCCTATGTGAAAATGATCACGCGCTACCTGTTTCGGCTTTGTGTTCTCAAAAAAAAAAAGCTGTTTCGGCTTTGGATTTTCCAGGTTTTCAGGGGGTGTTTAGTTTCTCCTCTAAAATTTTTCAACCCGTCACATTGGATGTTTGACACATGCATGTAGTATTAAATATAGACAAAAAAATAACTAATTACACAGATTGCGATAAATTTGCGAGACGAATTTTTTAAGTCTAATTAATCCATGATTTGACAATGCTGTGCTACAGTAAACATATGCTAATAACGGATTAATAAGGCTTAATAAATTCGTCTCGCGGTTTTCAGATAAATTATGTAATTAGTTTTTTTATTAGTATCCGAACGCCTCTTCCGACATCTCTTGAAACATCCGATGGGTGAAAAATTTTGGGGTGTCACATCGGATGTTTCATGGGATGTCGGAAGGGATGTTCGGATACTAATAAAAAAACTAATTACATAACTCGCCTGAAAACCACGAGACGAATTTATTAAGCCTAATTAATCTGTCATTAGCACATGTTTACTGTAGCACAACATTGTCGAATCATAGATTAATTAGGCTTAAAAAATTTGTCTCGTAAATTTATCGTAATCTGTGTAATTAGTTTTTTTTAATCTATACTTAATACTCTATACATATGTCGAACATCCGATGTGATGGGCTGAAAATTTTTCGAAGAGAAACTAAACACCCCTAAACGCCCCCCTCATTCACACGGTGGTTTATACGTACGGAATATTGATCAATCAACCAGCGGCGCGCAGACTGCTTGATGCGCCACATCGATTTGGCTTGTCGCGTACTACTCCGTACTGTAGGTCGTCTGTTTGGCATTTCTCGATCTGGCCCTGAGAAAGTGAGAAGAGAATGCTGCTGCCTCCTGCTCCTGCAACAGATTGAAACAGTTGTCCTGTTTACTTTGCTGGAAAGCTAGGTTAAAAAGTATCATCCGCTATTTGTTATGAGAGAAAAATACTGTATCATGACTGATAAGCCAGGCTGATAAATTCAAGTGATTGCGTACGTATGTTTATGCTTGTACGTAGTATACGTATCGCATGGCATGACTAGCGCGCACGGCGGCATTGTGGATCGTGGAAGGCCGGCGATCGATGGAGGACTGTCTATTCTCATATGAACGTATATTCAATTGTATATGTGCTGTCGTCGTACGTGTATCGTTTCGTTTACGTACGTTTTGCAAGCAAACTAGCAGCATTATTCGTTTCCTGCTGGCTTGGGTACCAGTATCTAGGATTACTTTAGCAATAATTTTCAACAAACGAACAGTATTTTTCTTTCACAATATATTAGCATAAACATCAACGTAAGCCAAATTTCAGCGGAACGAACGGGGCCGCGCGTGCATGCTTGCCACCGTGGAGCAGCGGCTGTCGATGCCGTATCCGTATGGAACATGCATGGTGGCCTGTGCACGTCAGCAGGTTGTTAGGACTTCAGATAGATTATATTATATAGATAGGGCAGATAGATTATATATACTGTAGATAGGGTATGGGCGTACGTATGCTTGGGCCGATCGATGCGGTTGTCTTTTGTTGATCGATCGGGAGCAAAGCGAGGACCTCAGATCGAGATGTTGGTATCAGACAAGACGGAAAAGTCCAACGCCAAAACAACCACGTCTCAGGACGGCCCATGCAATCCAATACGTACAAAATGGAAAGCATTCGCATACGGCATACCAATGCTGCATGCAGTCCATCTTCACGAACAGAGGGAGACAAATCAACCATGCAGCGCATGCAACACAAGCCGCCAGCTCGATGGATCCGCGAGCTGCTACCACCTACACCTAGTGCTGCTGGCCCATGCCGACTGTGGTCGCGTCGACCCGCTGATCTGATCGGTACAGTGGTGCGTGGTGGACGTTACGAGAGCACTGAACGTCGTCGCTGGTGGAGCCGTTAGTCCGGCCGGGTGCATGCAAATGCAAATGCATGCCTGCCCGGAATAGTGTGTGCATTGCTCGATTGGATCGGCCTGGCGTGGCGCGCGAGCAAGGTTTCCGCGCGCGCACGGTTAGGCCCGGTTTAGTTTGTAAAAAATTTTGCAAAATTTTTCAGATTCCTCGTCGCATCGAATCTTTGACACATGCATGAAGTATTAAATATAGATAAAAAATAAAACTAATTACACAGTTTAGACGAAATGGACGAGACAAATATTTTAAGTCTAGTTAGTCTATAATTGGATAATATTTGTCAAATAACAACGAAATTGCTACAGTGGCGTTTCCCAAAAGTTTTCGGGAACTAAACAGGCCCTTAGTTGCTCAGCTCTCCGGGCCTGCACGCCACCGCACGCAGCGCACGAGTAAAGGGCTCCCTCCGTTGTTCCATGCATGAGGATGCGATGAGTGCCCTGTTCGCGACGGAACCCAGTGGTGGGTGTCGGGTCCACACGAGGACTGGCTCATGTACGCACACTCGATCGAGTTTGAGAGACCGCCCGGGCGCCCGACCTGCCTACCGCTTGTCACTCCTACGTACTATGCGATGCCATCGCGCGTGTCCAGGTTCTGTCAGAACTCAGAAACGACACAGCAGCCGGGATAATAATATAAGGCACGTTCGCAGCTAGGACTCTACTATACTAGCTAGTAGTGATGCTGGCCTGGCGTCTGTCATGGCGAGTGTTGGATTCTTGGCAATGATTAATTTGTGCGCCTAGCTAATTTATACTGTCAGCACTTCATTTCTCTTGAGTCAGGCAGGCAGATTAGAGTTGACAAATTTAGTATTTAGTGCACTTCCAACTTTCACCATGTGTACTTTCAAGTTGCCAAAGACAGTGGTTAAGCAAATTGACAAGCTTAGGAAGCATTGCCTCTAGAGATGTGTAAATGTCAATACAAAAAGTCCCATAAAGGCTGCATGGAAAATGGTTTGTTAGCCAATAGAAGAAAGAGGGCTTGGGGTTCTCAATCTCGCACACACACAATGAAGCTCTCCTGGTCAAACACTTGCAGAAGTTTTTCAATCATTTGGATGTTCCCTGGGTCCACCTAGTTTGGGAATGACACTATAATCATGGTAAGCTTCCAAATCACACCAAAAAGGGATCATTTCGGTGAGATATTCTATGCTTTCTTGACTCCTTCAAGGGCATGTCCACCCCGATGGTTATATCAGGTTCAACAGTCCCCCTCTGGTTTGACCAATGGCAGGGGCACATATGTCAGCACTTCTTCCCATAGCTCTTCTCTATTGCTAAGAATGACAAGCATCACACTGCAGCAGGCTAAGAGTGCACAATCCCTAACTGATCTCTTTCACCTGTCCTCTTTGTTGCTGCTTTCGACCAACTCCAACTTTTGGCTGAGACTTTGCCTCACTCTTTTGAAGCTGAGAGATGGGTTTATATTTGGGGACCTGTTTTTTTCCTCAAAAGCATATAAACACCTGATGGGTCATTGTGATGTCATACCGGCCTTTAGATGGTTGTGGAAATCTTGCTGCCAGAATTAACACACAAAGTGTTCTTTTGGTTGCTTCTAAAGGATCGACCTAATACAAGAGAGCTCCTTCGGTGTAAGAACATGGATCTGCCCCACATATGCTTGTGTCCTCTGCCAGCTTGACTTAGATGAATAGGTGCTCCATCTGTTCCTTTACTGTCAGTTTGCCGCTGCTTGTTGGCACTCCATTGGTTTGCAAGTGCCCCTGGATGTAATGCCCTCGGAGGTTTTGGTTTCATTCAAAAGACAGTTAGCTAGCTCTTCATGGACACAATTATACTTATGTGTTGGTCCATCTGGTGTACTCGCAATGATCAAATCGGTGTTTAGCCTTCGGTGGAGCATTGCAAGCAGAAATTCAAGACAGAGTTCGCTCTAGTTGTTCTTACAGCATGCACAAAGTTCCATCATTCTATTGATCAATGGCTAGAATGTTGAATATGTTCCAAATTCAGTTGCACATTATATTGGCCGACTTCTGACGGTCACTTTCATAACTCTCTTGTAAGCCGCCATACGGCGTTGTAACCAGACTCTTGATAATAGTGATGAGTGTTTTGCTGGCTGGCGCCCGTGGTTTTTTCCTTCCGCATTGGGAGGGTTTTCCACGTTAAATCTTGTGTCTCCGCTGTGATTGATCTTGTGTTCTTCGTCGTTTGTTCGCCATCATTCACAACATAGAATCCCTTGTGTAATTCTTATGATTTTCTTTCTTACCTTTTCTATATCTTGAACTTGTGGTTTGGAGAACCCTTTCGTTTTTTTCAATAAAATCTAGTAGGGGAAAACCCCTCCTGTTACCATAACAAAAATTATATTGCTGCGAAGTTAAGCAGACGATCGAAATTGTTTATGGCCAACCTTCACCAAAGGATCTGACAATCTAGTAGTGCAGGTCGATCAGGCATTTTCCTCGACTCGGCTCCTGTTCATCATGGCTATTAGATGAAATCATGTAAGATTCGGCTTGGCGCGCTATCTGTAACAACCAGCAGGCACCACGTATGTACGCTGTAGACGGTGACGACAACACTACTGCACGTGACAGGGAAAGATTCTTCAAACCAAATTGGAGTACAACATAGTGCACAGTGCGTAGCACACGTCATGGAGCACCAGCAGCAGACTCGCTTCCCAAACAATCTACGGTTGCTTGGATAGCATGGGAAAGGCCGGGCATCATTCTGAAGAACAGTAGGAGATTATATAAAGCTTTAGTTTCAGCATACTGGACAGAAGCAGAGAGAGGGTAAGTGTTTAAACATTTAGTTAGCCACAAGTTCACATTTCTTTAGACAAGACAATTTGTAGAATGGGTCATACCATAATTTAGTCATATTTCAAGAGTTGCCAAGAGAATATATGGACAAGTTCAACATGAGAAACGCATGACTCCTCTAGTGTAATTGAATATTTTTAAGTTTAACAGGGAGCTACTAGTTAAACCTACAATCTTTAACAAAGCAGTAAGCAAGAAAATGTCCCATGAAAATGCCCCATGAGTCTCTAGGACTGGTGAACGTACCCCATGAAGGTCACGTGAAGATCAGCCAGTTGCTAATGCGACCGTGTTCAGCTCTTCGACCCACGTTCTCACCGAGCTTGACAAGAGTAGAGGAAGGTAATCGATCGCGAAGTCATGTTTTGCCCCTTCAGCCCTCATCACGAGCTAGTAATCTTTGAGCTAGTGGTTGGGGCCAGTTGACAAGACTCAAACATAGGGATATGTTAAGTCCCAGGGTAAGACATTTATAACCGAAGGACCCCCTACCGATCCCTCTAGAATCGCTCAGGGGCTCAAGGGCTATAGACCTCAGGTACGCTCGCGCGCACCTTCTGGCCAAAAATCGGGTGAAACCCGAGCACGCCCTCGGTCTCTGCTCGAGACTCGGGGCCTCACCCGAGCTCTAGGCTCTCGATCAACGACAGCCAGGGTCTGACCCTCGGCGCTGTCTCCAGTCCGAGTCAAGGGCCGGGCTGCAACCTAGCGCCTCGAGCTCCCAAGGCTTGGGGGCACCTTGACGCCACCCAACGGGCGCGACGCTGTCACCCACTCCCCAGACAAGGTCACGCATGGGGCGTGACACAAAGGGTCAAATCCCTCCGCTAGCTTCAGGGGCTCGGGGGCTCCTGGGCCGCTTGTCAACCCCTCAAGCCGAACGCCTTTGCCACCAAAGAACCCACTAGAAGGCGTACCTGGTGGAGGCCGGCCCAAGCTGACAACTCTTGACGGTCAGAGTGCCAGAACAGAGCAGCCGAACGACGCCCAAGGCTCCTCTGACTGCACGACAGTGCCAAGGTCCATCCATGCCGCAGCAGCGCTCTCTTAGACTCCTATGCTTGTAGATCATAGACTAAACCTCCAAACTACCTTGTACCCGACCTACCTCGGTTTATAAGGGGAGGTCGGATCCTACAGGAAGAAGGAGGGAGAGAGGTCGAAAAGAGCGAGACCAATCGAACAGAGCCACCCAGAGAGGAGCCACGGTCTTCTTCTCCACTGCCAAGGAAGCAAGCTGACTGCCAACGAGCCATAGGATAGCATCGAGCGATCCCCTGCTAAATCTCTTACACTCACTACAAGAAATGTATCGGTTTTTGACAAAACATGCGTCATAAACCATGCACCTTATTCCATGGTTTATGACGTTTATATATTCATAGAATGTCACGAACCATGGAATAAGGCGCATGATTTATGACGCACGTTTTGTCAAAAACCGACACATTTCTTGTAGTAACTCTTGTTGTAACCCCCACCCCCACCCCCCGATTTGGGTGCTCTCAAAGACAAGGAACTACTACTGCTGGACGTAGGGCCCCGATAGCCCGAACCAGAATACATCGTTGTGTTTTCTTTATGTTCTTGAGTCCACCCGAGCTACCAGAGACCCACAATCAGTGACACCCAATAAATAACAATACTTGCCATGGTTTCTACCCCGTGACACTGGTCTCGTCGTCATAGTTATCATCGTGGCTCGAAGGTCGGAAGCGCTGGCGATAGCGAGCCGCTCGTATCCTAAACCCAAACGCCTGCAGACTGAAGTGGTAGTAGAGAGTAGGTAACAAACACTTCTCCATTTACGGGAGGTGGGAGAAAAAAACCTGCTCTCCACTGTTGTATAGTGGATCCAAAGCTAGGAGCCGGCTAGAGTCCGCATGCAGTCACGCGCCGTTTTTATTCACAAGTGCCCACCTCAGCGCGTCTTTTCAAAAACAACAGGCAATTTAATTTTTGAATCGCACAAATCCAACACGCTCACGCTATAGTAAAATTTTAAAAGTCTCTCTCTCTCTCTATATATATATATAATCTTATTACACCTAGGACATAGCCCTCCACGATAGATCATCCTACCAAGCGAGAGAGATATTTTTGGTGTGCCATACCGCCATATCAAATCTAGGATTGTGAGAAAGAAAATGAGTGCACTTCCACATCACCCTTTTCTAAGACAACAAATCTATGTCATTATTACCTTTGATGGCCATTGCACATATCTTATCCTTCTTTTTGTTATCTTATTTTATTTCTTATTACAACAGACGAGCTTTTCAACTCGACGTCAAACTTTTGCTGATACGGTCGATGCAAGAAGATGGATCGAGATTGCATATTTAGTATTAGTAGTACATGATTGATCGCTGGCCTTTTGTGGGTGCAATGCAAGGCTCCAACTAACCCCAAATCCGCGTACAACTTTTCCAACCCATGGGCCATACTAGCTTTGACAAAAAACAGGCCATTAATAAAGCTCTAAAATACTACAAGGCCGAGTGTGTGTGTGCCCCCGATGCAAGCAGCAGAGCAGAGATTAACGCAAGCATGCATGGATGATTAACGCAAGCATGCAGTGGCCATCTACCACACACCAAACTTGCAATTATATCTGCAAATGCAATCCACATCGGCCGTGCTTATCCGAGTATGACGCGATTACGAGCCTGCTAATGGCAAATTTTTGGATAAGTATCTCACCAACTCTTTGCCAACAAAAGGGAAGATGTCCAAGAAGCTGCTGTCAAGTGCAAGGTGACAGGAGAGTAGTACACTTACATTACATATAGCTCATATATAGCTGCATGCTTGACATCAGGTTTACCTTTGCGTGTGCAACGTTCAGTTGATTAGTCTGGCTATGAAGCAGTGTTTGTAAATTGTAAGCCTCCATCCACCGTGATGATGAGATCATCAAGATGAAGCCATGCATGCATACTTGAGTTGTCAATGGATCGACTTACAGTTGGTGTGTGTTAGGTATACAGAGTTCCTTGTTTGATGCATGTCGACAGCAACTAGTCGATGATGACCAATCGTCTTGCTGGCAACTTCATTCAGATGAGTTTGTCTGAAGCTGATAGGAGTATCAATTAACATTTTCCCTGCAGTGCAGATGTCAGACGTGTGGTCTGAATCTTTCGTGCGCTGCAAACTTGGAATTTGCCTTTGGCTAGCTCCTGTCGTCCAGCTGGATGTGGGCCATGCAAGGCCAGGGAGGGTGCGTGCATGCGATTACGGGCCTGCTAATGGCAAATTTTGGATAAGTATCTCACCAACTCTTTGCCAAGAAAAGGGGAAGATGCATGTCGAAGAAGCTGCTGTCAACTGCAAGGTGACAGGAGAGTAGTACACTTACATGATATAGCTCATAGCTGCTTGACATCAGGTTTACCTTTGCGTGTGCAAGGTTCAGTTGATTAGTCCAATGATTAAGCAGTGCTTGTAAATTGTAAGCCTCCATCATCCATCGTGATGATGAGATCATCAAAAGATGTAGCCATGCATACATGAATAGTTCAGTTGTTAACGGATCGACTTACAGTTGGTGTGTTAGGTATACAGAGTTCCTTGTTTGATGCATGTCGACAGCAACTAGTCGATGATGACTGTTAGAAGAGTCAAGGGCCTATTGGGCCTTAGCCCGTTAGGGTTAATTAGTCGCTTGCTTAGGGGTCAAGTAAGCCTTGCTTGTAAGTCAAGAAATCCTCTCTATATAAGGAGAGCAGATGTATCAATCTAATCAAGCAAGAGATTAGAAGGAAAAAACCTTCTCTCTTGCCGGCCGTGGGCGAAGCCCCGCGGCCGGCGTTCCCAGCGCCCCTCACAGCCCTAGCCGCCGGGTCTCTGCATCTAGCTCGTGAACAGTACCCCGCTTGGTACTGTAGCGCACGGGTACTGTAGCGCCGCAAGTCTCTTCCTCCTCAATTCTCCCCATCCCAACAGCGTCCATAACAATCTGGTATCGGAGATGTCAGGTTCCGATGAGCCGCTGTGGGATCAAATCGTCAAGGCGCTGGCCGACATCAACGCACACCAGGCGTACCACAAATCATGGTTGGCCGCCATGGAGAGCCGTCAAGCGGTGTTTGCGCGTCAGGTGTCGGCGGCGGTGCGGCTGCAGGCGGCGGCGCGTGGCCTCCTGGCGCGCCGACGAGTGCGGCGGCTGTGCGATCTGCAGCTGATTCAGCCCCGCACCCCGTCGCAGTTCCTCCAAGCTGTGCTTCGCCGCGCGAAGGCAGACACCGCACAACAGATCAAGCAGCGAAAGGACATCGCAGCGCAGCCGATGCTTATTCACCAAGTGTCGGCTGTGGTGCGGCTGCAGGCTGCTGTGCGCGGTCTCCGAGCACGGCGGCGGCTGCAGGAGATGTGCCAGAAGATGCAGGAGGCGGTCCTGGCGGCGGTGCGGTTACAGGCTGCAGCACGCGGACTCCTGGTGCGACGGCAGGCGCGGGTGATGCGTGGGGTTGCAGCTGGTGTCTGTGCCCCGTGTCCCTTTGCTTCGCCACCAGGCTGCGCTTCGCCACATGGAAGGCCTCGATCTCGTCCGCTGCGTCATGGAGATCGGGCGTGGCATCGCCACCTCGGGTGGCGAACTCAGCGTCTACAGCGCCGACGTTTGGGGACGTGGGTGTGTTGCCACCCATAGACGGACCTTAATTAGCGCTGTCGTGCTCCGGCACCGGCCGCCGCGAGGACGTCTCCGCTGGTCGCTATCGCGACTAATTCCTGGTGGCTATACCCGCGCACCCCTCTTGTTCCGGTGGGCTCCATGGGATCCAGGTGGCTACACACGTGCGGTTCATCACGCGGAGGGTGTTTGTCGTATCTTCTGGAGTTAAAAATAAAGAGTCGTAGTTTATTTCAGGTCAATAAAATAAGCCGAGATGTAAAAGGCTTGTTTTAAAGTGATAGGTTTGTGTCGAGTCGAGTTAGGTTGCAGCTCGAGGACGAGCTGCATGTCCAGGTGGGGTGTAGTGTTAGAAGAGTCAAGGGCCTATTGGGCCTTAGCCCGTTAGGATTAATTAGTCGCTTGCTTAGGGGTCAAGTAAGCCTTGCTTGTAAGTCAAGAAATCCTCTCTATATAAGGAGAGCAGATGTATCAATCTAATCAAGCAAGAGATTAGAAGGAAAAAACCTTCTCTCTTGCCGGCCGTGGGTGAAGCCCCGCGGCCGGCGTTCCCAGCGCCCCTCACAGCCCTAGCCGCCGGGTCTCTGCATCTAGCTCGTGAACAGTACCCCGCGTGGTACTGTAGCGCGCGGGTACTGTAGCGCCGAAAGTCTCTTCCTCCTCAATTCTCCCCATCCCAACGGCGTCCATAACAATGACCAATCGTCTTGCTGGCAACTTCATTCAGATGAGTTTATCTGAAGCTGATAGGAGTACCAATTAACATTTTCCCTGCAGTGCAGACGTCAGACGTGTGGTCTGAATCTTTCGTGCGCTGCAAACTTGGAATTTGCCTTTGGCTCCTGTCGTCCAGCTGGATGTGGGCCATGCAAGGCCAGGGAGGAAGGTGTGTGCATGTGGGCCCCCGCCTGTCTGTTCTCTGTCTGGGCCGGCGTGTTGGGATGTTGGGCCTTTATCACACCGGCTCCTCTTTTCTTTTGCTCTGAGATTATATGTCGGCTCACCTGATGCTTCGCTGCTGCTCCACCATCGGCTGCTTCTTTGGTGACTTGAAATCAAAACAGGAAGGAAAGGGGCCGTCGGGAGAGAAGCGAGAATATGTGCCCCCGGTCAATCGACCAGGTTGTCAATGCAACTATGCAAGTTTCTTCACCCACTGCTGTGTAGGGATGAAAACGGAACAGAAATATTCCGAATTGACCGTTTTCGTTTTCTATATTATGAACCGTTTTTTAACATGAAAAATTGTCAGTTTCAATCGGTTTCACAACCATTTTCAACCATTTTTTGTACTCTTTAATTGCTAAATGTAGAAATATTCCGAACCGACCGTTTTCGTTTTTCTATATCGTAAGTCCGTTTTCGACCGTTTCCGACCTGTGTACATGTGTTCTCTTAATTCTAGATATAAGTTATAGGTCTAGTTTACGCGCTAGGGGTGTACGAAGGGTCACGGTGTGTGAGGTGTAAGTCGGTGGAGATCGTTTAAGCAATAATAAAAACTGTTGTGTACGGAGTAGTATTTTTGGGTGATAAACTCTAGTGGACTCCGGCTAAATCATCATGGGGA
Source organism: Saccharum hybrid cultivar R570 (assembly GCA_038087645.1). NCBI lineage: Eukaryota > Viridiplantae > Streptophyta > Magnoliopsida > Poales > Poaceae > Saccharum > Saccharum hybrid cultivar. The sequence goes on from JAQSUU010000520.1 coordinate 12,284,435, forward strand.
AAAAAGGCAACATGTTATCATTTTCCAGCATTTTCTGGCAGTTTTGGCCTCCCTGTTCGCTTGAACTTATCAGCTTGGCTTATCAGCGAAGCGAACATGGCTCTGTTGGAGTTCCTTGGAACCAATAGAGAGGGAGGAGGTAGGAAGATAGATCGATGAGCCTCTCGAGGAGATCCTTCCGTACGGTTATTATATATGTGTCGTCTTGTCACTTATCTTAGATATTTGAACGTGTACTGTGTTAATTGTGTATGTGGTTAAAAAGTTCTACAAACATTGGTACTTATTCTGTTAGTGTGGTTATTATATTCTCAGCTTTAAACTTTTTATTAGTGAATTAAGCGTTGCTCATCAGCTAGTTGGATTCCTTATTACAATGTAACATGTCAACTTATGTTCTCTCTAGATTTATTTTAGGATTTAACAATGTTGTTTCTTTTAGTGATAGATGACGCACTCATCGACAATGAGACGTCTGTGCTCAGTCTCAATCAAAGGTGCATATGGGTGAGTGTAAAATGTCCTCCTACTTAGTTTTTATCACATCATGTGTGACCCTGTGCTGTGTTATATGTTTATATCCTATATATCAACGAAGCAATGAAACATATGTTAGCTCTCTATTTTTTTTGGTTAAATACATTCTCTGCACAACTTGTTTTTTATACATACAGTAATAGTTAAGGTAAGCCAACAGAACCCAGAAGGCGTTGCGCTGCCGCTGCGAGAGGCCATTTTGCAAGAGTTTCAGAACCTTTGACGACACGTACAATGTGTGTGTCGTATTATCCGATCGATGCATGCATGCATCTGCTAGCTGCGCCTGCATGCGCGCGCGGCGTCGCCCAGCCGCCAAGTCGATCGCTAGACGGCGGGACCGGGGACGAGGACGACGCATGGATGCTTTGAGCGCACGACAGGGCCGGCTGCTGCCGGGGATAGATGGTTGATCGATCGGTTCGGTGGATTGGGATGATGATGCATGTGCGGGCGGGCCGGGCGGGGGTGGCCGGCGAGGGGACAGCGGCAATAGCGTCAAGCAACAAACTGCTGCCCCATATGGCATGCACACACGCACGCTAATCCCGGCACGCAGGCCCCCGCTCCCTCTCACACACACTCTCTCTCTCTGCTAATTTGCAGATGATCGTCGTCCCAGCACCAGATCCCTAGCTGGCTAATTCCGGCCGCCTCACTCCTCGCTAATCCCAAGCCAGATTATACCATTAACTAGTGCAGTTTGGTCCTGGGTCGGCGAGATCGTGGAGCCCCAATTGAGTAGAGAAGACATCAGAGGAACAAGGAATGTGCAGGCTCCCAGGAGCATGCATGCGGATTATTTATTTATATTATATATACACGCTGCACCTGCACTGCACGCACGCACGCCATAAATAAAAAATATGAGATGGGCCAGGGAATTTCGGCTAATTGCTTGGTTTAATTAACCCCTTAGTAAATTGATCCCGAGGGAATTAGTGGCGCGCTTGCTAAGCATCTACCAATAGCTTTCCTTCACTGCCACTCCTTTCATATATGCCCCGGCTCTCAAGACATGCATGCAGGATCAGCTGGGATTAGTTTCCTACTACAGTAGCTACTTGCTAGCCTAGGGCTTGTTAGTTTCTCTAAGCACTGAATGCCAGGACGACGACTGTCCTTTTGCAATTTGTTGCATGCTTGCCCATATGGCCCCCTGTGCCGGCCGGCCTTGATTTCATGAGCCACCAATCCACATCCGTCGTCGTCCATGCAGCATATCACACGCACAGTATGTACGTACAGTGTTATGTATGTATCTATGTATGCATGTTTCCCGTCAAAGCTAGCTAGCCAGCAGCTACCAGGTCCAGCCGGCCGGATTGAACGAATCAAATTAAACACAAAAACTGTCCCTGAAAGAATTGCATGCGTGCTACCAAGCATAAGCGAGAGACTTGCATTGCTTTCAGATGGCGATTGCTCACCGGTCTTTGTCTGAATACTTATTTTTCAACAAAGTTGAAGACGAATTATATATTGAACATGTATGTATGGTTTGTATATATGCAGCCGTTGTACGTAGAAAGCACTACCTGTATGTGAAAACGTTTGTGAAAACGAAAGCGGCTGCTTCCACCGTTGTTCTACCTTCAACGCGCGCGCGCGTGCTTAATTACTCGCTCCAGGGTTTTCAAGAATTTTTTTTTCGTCACAGCAGCATCATATCTCCATCTGATGCTAATACTTACTCGGTTACTCCCATGCATGGATCATATGCTAATAATAACAGTGTCATCGATATATAGCGAAAGCAAGGCAAAAATTATTGGCATGTTGCTGCTTAATCTGTGCCACCAACAAACATAAACTTCTCAGTACTGCTAATTTCAAAAACTTGTGCATTTAAAGCGAGCCCTGACGACCTGTCTATGTGTGTGTGGTTTCGATAACGTAAACACAGGAACATCCGTCAAGAAACGCATATATGCATGGAAAGAAGAAGAATGCTAGCATACGGCTCGCTAGCTGCCAAGCTAGCATGGTAGTATATACTACAGTACATATACGTGTGTACTTTATATATAATATGTATTTTCCATTGGCATGCATGCAGTAGAATGCGTGCACACGGGCTACGTACCTTTGCAAGCAAGGCAACTAGTAGTTACACAACGCAACACGAGGCAAACTAATCTCTCTCTCTCTCTCTCATGTGCGTAACTTCCATGCATATGCACACGAGCTGTGTGCTTCTAGCCCCAGTACCAGTAGTAAGCTTCGCCTTGGCAATTGGTGCGTGACATGTTTTCCAGCTGCGCACGTACGTGTCTGGTGTTCACCAGCCAGCACACGCATGCGTGTCTGCCAAGCTAATTAAGCCCGCCGCGCCGTGCATGCGACTCGATCGATCAGCTACCTCGTCGTCCGCTGCAGTGCATGCGTGCGACGCCGTGCAGTGCATGCGTGCAGAAGCTGTTTCCTTGCTTGACAACAAGGCACACCGTACCATTAGTAGAGTACTTCTTAATTATTTATTATACATGTATATGGTCATGTCAAAATCGACGAAGGACGCGCGCGAGCTGCAGCTTCGTGGACAGTCTTTGCTTGGACTTCTTGCATCGCCTGGTTCTAGTTTAAGGATACACACATGCATTTCTCTGACTCTCACATGCTAATCATGCTTGCTTTTAATTGTTTGTATTTATATATGCAGACGTAACGATCATATATATCTAGTCTAGACATAAAACTGCCTGCCATCATCCACTACACTGATTAAGTTTCGATCGCCTGATCATCACAGATTCATAGTGTTCCTCTGAGAAAAAAAAACCTCTGTTTTTTAGTTGGTATATATGCCTCCGTAGATAATCAACGACTAGTGAACGAGCTAGCTGACTTCCACGATCGTCCGTCCTTGCTGTAGCTTGTACAGTCCCTGTCAATTTGCCGCCGCAGTCATCTGAGGACCGATTGAGCCGTGAGATTTGAAGCTATTTCCTATATCTTTTTTTCAAACTAATTGACTCTGTTTCTCTGGAAGATAATATAATCCGACGTCATTTTCATCAATTTGACATATATTTCGCAATAGTGTTTCGACTAGCTTGAAGAGTCTAGTCTATGGCTTGGAAGACCTGGCAACCCGGCAACTGATCGTCATGATCTCTAGACAACGTCGTCGTTGCTAATAATTGGAGTGGTGCCATGATGAACATAAGATCGAGGACTTTTTTCGAAAGCGTCATAAGATCGAGGACTCACTGGAATCTTCTGGGTTGGACCAGGTACGGTTTTAGGCTTGGACGACCAAGCAACACAGGAAAACAAATGTTTTGGACCGTTATGTGCTGCTCACTGTAGTAGCATGCGCGTTGCCTCAGGCTGATGTCATAATGATTGATAAAATTACTAATCAATTACCCAACTTTCATATCAGCTTAGAGAATCTCCAATAGTTCATAAATCAACGAGTTCTCTAAATAGCTAAAAAAGTTGGGAGCATATTTGTTGGGTTCCTCCAACCGTTTCAAAATCTCGCTCCTAAAATATAGAGGCCAATTTTGTATCAGTAATCGCGCACTATTTGAAGTCACATCAACCCCTTTTATACTTTCTTTCTCTCTTCTATATTTGTATTGGGAACCATATCCTTCTCCTTATTCCTCCTCACGTCCTTTCTCCTCCAGATTGGCAGACAGATACACGCGTATATTTTCGCATGGTCAGGTAGATTTTTTCAAGTGCGAAAAGATTGGGAGTTGAAATAGGGAGCTGCTGGAGAGCATTTTTTCAATCTTGCCAAAAAATCAAGATCGGGAGTGGGTTTTTGCAAACCCTTCGAGATGTTCTAATGTGCATACTCCATCTGTCCCAAAATAATGGATGTTATAAGATTGTGTACAGATACCAATGTTGTAGCTAAAAGACCAAACTGCCCCTATAAGGAGAGAAATAAAGATAGAGATATGTTGTTAAAAGAGAAAGGTGTATTGAGAAAAGAGAGGTGCATAAGATCAAGTATTTTGGAATAAAATTTGAATTCTAGAACATCAATTATTTTGAGATGAAGGGGAGTATTTCAATTTCTAACATGTTTTCTAGAAACTGAGACACATAACCTCGCATGATGAATGCATTCATGTACAATCTACCTCTCTAAACGCCTAATAAGGAAGACTGGATGGACAGATCTTTCCAATAAAAATGGTGAAAATCATTGTCAGATGTTGCTCTCTTATTAAAATGCTTAATGTTTACTTATTGCATTGTAATAGTATTCTATATTGCCACAAAAAAACTAAATTGCAATGACGGTACCAAGCCAACTAAGTTTAAGTCTTCGATTTGGCATGGATGCTCATGTTTTATTGGATATGTTCTAGGAGTGAACGATAGTATTCCTTTAATGGTAGGTGACATGTGTTTCACCAAAAACAATTGTGTTGCGATTGTGGCAATGGATACAATTGCCGTGATTTTATGTTATGAAGGAAACAAAGTCATTATCACAACCAAACGTTTTTTTTTTGCATTGTAAAACAATTAGGATTTTGGCCTATTTGCAACAATTTAGTTTGAAAGCTTGCCTCATTCTATACAAAAACCATGACCACAGTGATTACCAGCACACGTAGCAACAATAGTAATCCTCTGGTTAAAGCTGCTTGTCATATTTGATTTTGTACAGTTTTCAATGTATGTCGGTTTCCACTAATTCCTTCTAGAATATATTGTCATATTAGACTTTGCAAAAAAATTTAATACATACACATACAGTAACTTACATGTTTCCAAACTAAGTAATTTGAATTTTTTGTCTTGTTTGTATTTTTTAAGATTTTTCTAAATCTTAACATGAACGATGTGTTTTTATGATTGGAGAGACTATTTATATTTTGCTATAGTTTTAAACTCATGACAATGTACGGCAAGCCTAACAGTATAGAAGTACTTATTACCACAACAGAAAAAACAATTGGTGGTAAAAAAAGTGATATAACTTCATAAAAACCAAACAAAAGGTATGACAACAATTTCAAACAGTAACAAGTGAATCAAACGGCTGCTTCATTAAGGGCCTGTTTAAATACAAGGGCTAATTCCTAGCTAGCTAAAAATTAGCTAAAATTAGCTCTAGCACATCTAGGCAAGAGTGTTAATAGGTGGGCTACTTTAGCTAGCCAACCACAACTAATTTGAGCTAATTCTTAGGACGTGTTTGGAACCTTCACTAGGTTTGCCTCACCTCGCCGGGTGTGGATGGCACAAGCCACAAGATGCTTGCCCAGCCAAGCCAGCCAATTTGGCTATCTTGGAGAAGCATGAAAAATCTTGCCAATGCGAAATCGAGGTAAGCAAAGTGCAGGTCATCCAAACAACTGCGCAGTTCAATTTCTTGCTTAGCCAGGCAAAACAGTGCCTAGCAAAGAACGTAGCTGCCAACAAGAAAAAAAAAGGGTTCAATCCTGCGCTGTCATATTTTTCCGCGCCGTAATCCAAAGCACCTCCCTCAAGATGAAATTATTGGTAGTAGAACTAAGACCGAGTACATGAGGTGCGATTTCAGCGCGACTAGGCATGAGGAGGGAGACGTTAGCCTCGATGGGCAAGTGGTGGCCAAGAAGGATACTTTTCGGTATTTAGGGTCGATGCTACAAAAGGACGGAGACATTGATGAAGATGTTAGGCATAGAATTTCAGCCGGCTGGTTGAAATGGCGTCAAGCTTCTGGCGTCCTCTGTGACAAAAGGGTGCCTCAGAAGCTGAAAGGTAAGTTCTATAGGACGGCGATTCGTCCGGCGATGTTATACGGTGCTGAGTGTTGGCCTACAAAAAGGCGACATGTCCAGCAATTGAGTGTAGCAGAGATGCGTATGTTGCGTTGGTGTTGTGGGCACACAAGGAGGGATAGAGTCCGGAACGACGATATTCGGGATAGGGTTGGGGTGGCTCCAATTGAGGAGAAATTGATTCAACATCGGTTGAGATGGTTTGGACATGTCCAACGGAGGCCTCCTGAGGCGCCGGTGCGTAGTGGAGTTCTAAAGCGGGCCGATAATGTAAAGAGCGGTAGAGGTCGACCTAAACTAACTTGGGACGAGTCCGTTAAGAGAGATCTTAAGGAGTGGAATATCCCCAAGGATTTAGCTATGGATAGGAGCGCTTGGAGATTGGCAATCAACGTGCCTGAACCGTGACCTCTTTTTGTCTTGTGCTCTTTTTGTCCCTTTATGTGTCTCCCTGTTTTCTCGTCTCTTTTGGGTTTCATCTCTAGCCTACCCCAATTTGCTTGGGACAAAAGGCTATGTTGTTGTTGTTGTTGTTGTAGTAAAATTGAATACACACTCCCAATTTCCTCGCACTAGTAAAACGCATGTAGTATTTTAACTCGTTGCCTTTACGTTTGCGTTCATCCGGCCAGCGAGCTAAGCTGCTAGCTAGGTAGTCTCTGAACAGGTCGCCGAAAAACGGCGTGGGGGAAGAGAGCAACTATTCACGATGATAATGATATATGAACAGATCGCCGAAAAACCAACGAGCAAACCCGAAGGTTCGTTGTCGCGATGTACACAACGCATCGGAGCCGTCCGTATGGAGGACCTGCCTGCCTGGTGGTGCCTGCGGGATGGAGCCGAATGAATTTGACCCGGGCGTGGCGTCAAAGCAGCTTTGACCACGCGCACTCGATTGGTCGCCGCCCGCGCTCGGTGGTACCCCTTTCGTTGCCTTTGCCCTTTGTTCGCTCGCTCGCTCGCATCGCACGCAACCGGCCGACAGGTCGGCCGACCGTCTTCACCGCACACGTGTACGTCCTCGCTGGCGCACCTAGATGATGAGCTGCATGCTGCTGCTACACGCTGCGACGACCCTTCCTTCTTCCGATAACACTCCGTAACATACCCCACGCTGAAATCAATCATGCAACTGATGATCATCGATGATGACCAAGACAACGCTAGCTAGCTAGCTACCCCACGTACGTTGTAATCGACTCAACAAGAATTTAGTAGCGTAGCAGTGTAGTACTCGACTCAGTTACCACGTAATACAGTTGAGGTCAAATTACGCTATAGGACAGACAGATTGAGAGTTGATCAATCGTAACGTATGACTGCTGAAAATTATGGAGACTACCACATGCAGCTAATTAATTAGACAGGGTTGATTGATCAATTGAAGAACGACCGCTTGACTTTGATCGTCGTCCTAGTAGGAGTACATATATCGTTGCCTAATCTTGCAAACAACACGACCCGGCATATCCGTGATGCATCACGAGCTAGCCATCGAACGAAATTCTGCAGGTCACATACCTGTCTTATATACTCCGATCCAGTCCGTATTTGTTTATATTTAATTCAAAGGGGATTTTTATAAACAAAAAAAACACAAAGAGTAGAGCTACGAGGCTGATGATGATGTGTCCACTACACACGTACGCTACGCACGGTTCATTCAACAACGGGTTGCCGTTGGATCGTCGGATCATGACGACCTTTGTACCCAAAATATTTACTCGTAGTTTCTCCGTTCCAAATTATAGCTGAAACATCGAATACTATCACTGTCGATACATATATAGTACAACGATGAGTTCCTTCAACATCATCATATCATGCATAAATGCACATCTCTATACACAATCCAGCAGGAAACATCAACGCTATTAAATATAGGAAAACCCTCATGTACTGTACTGTGCAGCCGTATATCTTTGTCTAGAAGAAGCATGCACACACATTGGCCTAGCTCGTCACAATTGGTTTACTTGTCAATATGACAATTACATATACTAACCAGAAGTTGCCTAGCTGGGGGCTGGGGCTACCGAATATACAGTTAGCTAGCTAGCTATCTCATTCCTATACTATGTTGATGCTGCTTTGTCTTGGTCATCATCGATCATTGCTTATACAGTTGATCGATCATCTACCTATTTTCACTGCATATTCGTGGCTGCAACCGGTAATGATATGCTGTGATATATCATTGCTAGTTGTAGCCATGAGCTGGCACTCAAAACTTATGTATCACTGTCGGTCGGTTCATAACTACCACTACTACAAAACAAGCAATCATTGTCGGACATTTTAAAGCGATAGCGATAGGAATATCACTGCCAGATCATAAGCAATAACTTAACCCTTTCACTACAGGATTTTAAAATCAACTAACAGTGATAGATAATTATCATTGTCGGTTAGTAATAGATCCTATCATTGCCAGATCCTATTACCAATCGGTAGTGAGAAACTCATTCCTGACCTGAAATTTTATATAAATGCAATTAATTCCACCTCACGTCCACGGGAATCTCCCTTAGCCTTATCCTTCTCTCTTCGCTCTTGTGGGGTACAACCCTAGGTACCCACGGCAAGGGACATGGGCCGCACCATTAGGGACGGTCCACCCACGACATCAAGACTTGTGGCACACGGCACTTAGCGTACAATGCAAGACACCTAAAAGATCCTGATCGGATACTATAGATATTGTAATCTAAATAGAATACTTGGCATGTAACCAACTAGGATACTTTCCTTGTAACCCTACCCCTCCAGATATATAAGGAGGGGCAGGGGCCCCTAGTTAGCAGATCCTTAGATATCTCATCTCAAAATACAATCCACCAAAGACAAATGACGTAGGATATTTCGTCAAGCTGACGGCCTGAACCTATCTAAATCGTTGTCTCTGCGTTTTGTGTCACCATCTAGTTTCCGTCATGCATACCTCTACCGATTCATCTACTACCGTGGGTATAATCCTCGGCAAGTAGGGGGTGTGCGCGCTAATTCCATGCCGAACCAGATAAGATTTCGGCGTAATTGCGATCAAGAGCTCAGAGGATCTCAAGATCGACATCATCCATGGCAACTCTCGGCTGATCGTTGCGACGTCCTCCGGCGACGACCACGACGACCTACAGCGGGACCTAACGCATCTCGCAGGATTATGTTCTGGTGTGCGGAGCCCGGCGGCGGCAGGCGGCCCCGCGCTTGCGTAACGTCATAGGTGGGGCCGACCGCACCTGTAGGCCGCCCGGCCCTAGGGGACCATTGTCAGCCTCCTCCTTCGAACGTCGGTTCTCCACCGCCTTGGGGTTTGCATCTACACCGTCCTTTTAAGTTGGTTTGATCCAATGGCTCAGACTTGATGCTACGACCTATATATACCAGTCCCTACCCCCTCCCTCAGGCAAAAGTCATTCAGTCAAGAAGACAGAAACCCTAATCATCCCCAGAGCTCCACCATATTCTAGGGCATAACTAGCTAGGCCAGGTCTATAGGAAGGCAAGTTTCACTTGGATTCCAGATCTTGTCAAGAGAGTGGCTTGGTATAGCCCCTTGTATCTTCTTTTGTATCTTTCATTATTCATATGTTTGCTACAATTGATTCAACATTGTTCTTAATATTATTCATATTCCTAGTTATCATGTTCATCGTCTACTTTGATTATATGCTTAGTATAGTTAGATTATCATCATGTTCAAGCATAAGTTCGTATAGCGCTCACTTCAAGGTACTAGGGGTGAGTGGTCGACATTGTGTAAGCGTGGTGCTTATATGTTGTTTATCTGCGGATGCACCCTATATTCCGGGCCAAGTGGTAGATCACAGATGTGACACTCTCATTTGATCCTTTGTAGTCCACTCCCTGAATATAGGACAAGTAGGATCTAGTTACGAAGGAAGACAAGTTTTGTTCTTAATCTTCTTTAGTAATATCCCATATGTGTATATATGAAGTTGATCTTAGCCATGACTACTAAGTGTAATTGTACTAATTAACGTATGCTTTGACTTGTAATTAAGAATGACTTAGGAATTATTCCTCTAATATTCTACGTAGTCATGCTAATGCCATAGAAAGGAGTACTCTGAGTGATCAATTATTAGTTATCATTTACCATTCATACACATTTATCTCTTGACTTACCCCTGTTGTGAGTAGAAGTTTGTTGTGGTTTATTTCTCCATTATACGTATAAGTTATCAATATATTCCAATTGCTCATCCTTCCCTATGGTAAAAATATAAAAAATGATACCTGGAATACTCTCGGGTGAAGTGCTATAATGATATATTATCTATGTGCTTGCATATCCTTTTCCATTTATATATATTCTTTCTAGTCACATACTAAAGTACTTCTTTGTATCATTCTAGAGGTGGCACTAGGTAGTACTAATAAGCATATCTGACATCATAACTAGGGATGACAACTTAGTAAAAGTGATGCTAAGAAATGTCAACAACATTAGGTGGCTACTTAAACAAGTGACAAGTTAATAAATACCAACACTGCTCTAAGAAAACGATGGTAGCACTCAAAGACACGAGGAATTACACTAGTTCAGACTAGAGCCCTATGTCTAATCTTAGAGAGGGTTTGAGTTCGTGTTCCTCAGTTGAATGCTCTGAAGTTCTTATAATGGGGTGTGTAACTAAGGGAAAGAGGTAGGAGTGAGGAGAATGAATGCCCGAATGAAGTCTCGAGAGTTCGTCCCCTTGGAAGGAAGGGTTGGCCGCCCTTACATAGAGTTCGGAGGCCAGGTTACATATGGAGAGAGGTTCTCACGACCGAGTGGTCATGAGCCTGAGGGAGGGAGAAGCAAGTAAACTTGGCTTGCAAGCAAGCCCATCTTGTCCTGGTGTCAGCACACGTTCTGGTATGATCATCGCCATGGTCTTGCTCCAATGTCGCGGCGTGGTGTGGCGTGATGTCACTATTGGCATGGTGGTGGTTCACCAACTATCCTACGCGACGTGGTCTTGCCGTGACCTTCGTCATCATCTCCTGTTCTCTTGGTGGTGTCGTGGCGACAGTGCGGGAGCAGGTAGCCACTCCCAGGTCGTCAGTCACCTTTGTTGGTCGTATTGCTAGTGGCCTTAACCCTGGACTACGAGGTCGAGGTTACCAGTGGCTTGGTCGGTCTTGAAAGTCAAGGTCAGGGTTGTGCGCCCCATCTTGCAGCGGGTGGGGCCGTACGCCCATCTTGTCGGGCTAGATTTGGACAGCGGGATGTCGTATCAGTCGTCACTGCCTAGTCGTCCTATCAATCCTGGTGGAGTGAGTGGAGCGTGCCTGTCCCTGTTAGGTCTAGCATACTTGACCATGTCCGATCTCTCCTTGTCCCTCCCATGGATCGAGATGAGGGAGAGGTCGAGCGCAGCTGCATAGCGTGCAGTGGAAGGAGATGGAGAGGTCGTGGAGGACAGCTTGTCTGGGCATTTGGCCCGGGGCCCTTGTGGCTTTGGTGGATCATGGCTGCTGGGCCTCAGCCAGGTGGGCTGCCCGAGAGCCAACTAATTGGTGTCCTGAGATATTCGAGGTATCATAACCCCGACACAAAGGTTTAGGGTTGTCCACCAGAGCTTCAGGAGATCCAACCGCCTCCTAAAATGCTGAGCTATTAACAGAGGCTATCATTTTCATTTACCGAGGCGGCCACGTTTGCCCACCTCATAAAATCAATTTATGGAGGTGATCAAAAAATAACCGCCTTCTAAAGTCGATTTACGGAGGCAGGACCCTTAAGAAACCCGCCTAAAAAATCCTCTATTTTCGGAGGCGGTCATCTTAACGCAACTGCCTCCGTAAATCCATTTTCGGAGGCGGGCAACTATAAGCCCTGCCTCCATAAATACTGGCCTAGCTCGCAAAGCCCATTTCCTTGTACCGGGCTCATATATAAGCTAGACACTTAGGGTTTCTCAGTCATTTCTCTCTCTCACTCCCGAGTCCCTCCCCATAGCGGTCAGCGCCCCTTCTGCCACCCTCGATCGAGCCTGCGCCCCTCTACCTCTCCCTCCCGACTCCCTCCCTCCCCATAGCTAGTGCCCCTCTCCCTCACTCCTGAGCCCATCCCACTCCCTCCTCCCCCGAGCTCCTCCCCCGACGGTGGTCATGCTCGCTCCTCCCCCGAGCTGCCCCACCGCCAGCGGCACTCCTCTAGCCACCGACACGCCCTCCTCCCCCAAGCTGCTCCACTAGCAGTGCTCCGCTGGCGGCCAGTGCGCCCTCCTCCCCCATCTCCTCCCCCGGTGACCATGGTGGCCAGTTTCACCGCTAGTGGCCGGATACACGATCGTGGTAGCCGAATCCGGCGAAGGTGCATCCGGATCGAGCAACGGCAGCGGCGGATCGAGCAACCCAGGTGGTGACGCATCTGGATCGAGCTGCCCTGGCGGCAGCGACGCGCAGCCCAGATCCAGGCCCAGGCTCGGTTTGGGCTACAGGCTTTTTTATTTTTATTTATTTATTTTTGGAGACGGGCAAAGCAACCGCCTCCATTAATCTGCATTAACCATGAACTTTCATTAGAGGCGGTTGCAATGTCCACCTCCGTTAATCAAAAGTTCCCACCTCCAATAAGCTTACTATAGTAGTGATGGCGAGTATTGGATTCTTGACAATGTTTAGTTTATGTGCCAAGCTAGTTTATATTGTTCGCACTTCTCTTTTCTTGAGTCAGGCAGGTAGATTAGAGTTGACAAATTTAGTCTTTAATGCACATCCAACTTTCACCATGTACTTTCAGGTTGCCAAAGACAGTGGTTAATCGAATTGACAAGCTTAGGAAGCATTGCCTCTAGAGAGGTGTAGATATCAATACAAAAAGTCCTCCATAGGCTGCATGGGAAATGATTTGTCAGCCAATAGAAGCAGCGCTTGGGGTTCTCAATCTTCAAAGACACAATGAAGGTCTCCTGGTTAAACACTTGCATAAGTTTTTCAATCATTTGGATGTTCCCTGGGTTCACCTAGTTCGTTCTTAGAGCTCCTTCGCTGTAAGAACATGGATCTGTCCACATATGCTTGTGTCCTCTGCCAGCTTGACTTAGATGAATCGGTGCTCCATCTGTTCCTTTGCTGTCAGTTTGCCGCTGCTTGTTGGCGCTCCATTGTTGGTTCGCAGGTGCCCCTGGATGTAGTGGCCTCGGAGGTTTTGGTTTCATTAAAGACAGTTAGCTGTCCCTTCCTTCATGGAGATAATCGTACTTATGTGTTGGTCCAAATGGTGTACTCGCAATGATCAAATCTTCAATGGTGTTCAGCCTTTGGTGGAGCATTGCAAGCAGAAATTCGAGACAGAGTTCGCTCTAGTTGTTCTTAGAGAACGGACGAAGTTCCATCCTTCTATATTGATCAATGGCTTGAATACCTTGTGTAATTCTCATGATTTTCTTTCTTACCCTTTTTTTGAGACCACGCCTTGGCGCGTTTTTCATTAAGCAAAAAGAGTTTTGATACAACATTGCAGGCCTAGTAACACCCTGGTTACCAAACCTACACCCAACAACCCAAACATGAACGATTACATGATTGAAGCTAATGCTACCAGAAGGAGTCCTGAACTCCTAATCAGGCCCACTCGGCCTCCAGGCCCTCCAGGTTCAGATCCAAGGCCGTGACGTCAAACCGGCCGTTGAGGAGGATCAGCAAGCGCCGCTGCTTGTTCTCTGACATGTCGCCTCAAAACATGACCTTGAACTTCTCCTCAATGTCCGGATTGGGCTCATCCTCGTGGACCTCGACACCCAGCTTCTTGAGAAGGACCTTCTGCGCCTGCACAGTTGCATTAGCCGCTCGTGGCTTGGCCGCGATACGCGTGCTTCGCCTGAGGGAATGGACGGACACCGACGTCCGCAAACGCCTAAGCCTAGGGCCTGCTCGGATGAGCGGCGTAGGCAACGGAAGACAGATCTCCACCTCCAACTGCTCCTGCACGGAGGGCGGCAAGGTAGGAACCACCGACGCCATGCTATCCAAGGAGGGCAGCGGCCCCAGGTGGTCGTCAAAGACGTCAGCCCCAACTGCGTGAATAGCGGCAGGCGCTAGACCTTCCTTGTCGGCATCACCCTGGGCGCTGGGAACGTCCACGTGCGCCGGGGGTGATTCATCAACCACTCTCGGCGCCTCAGCCTCCGCGAAGCTAAGCTGAACCATCCATGGCGGCGACTAGGGGACCACCGCCGCTACCTCAACCACAGAGGCAGCTGTCGGAGTAGACGGACACCCAACACAAGGAGACCGACACCCCACAAGGGAGGTAGCAAGCTCATCAAGCATCGGGTCAATCCAATTGGTAGGCCGAACGACCTCGCATGACACACCATCGAGCGGGTCAGACTCGGTGGAGCACCGTGCGATAGTAGCAGTAGCCGCAATGATGTAGTTGGCCGCCGCGATGACGGTGATCTCTGTCGGTAGCCTGCCCTGCCGCCTCCGCCGCCAACGGCGCCAGATGCCGTTGATGCCCCCCATAGCCTCTTGCGCGGCACCATCGACAGGCGCATGCACAGGGGATAGTGAGTTGGCACCCACCACCGCCGATGCCGCCGCAGGGCGCCTAGGCCGCCTGCAGTCCCTCGCGATGTGGTGGAAGCCACGACAACGCAGGCAACGCTGCGGCAGCGTGCAAGTCGCTACTCGGTGAGAGTAGGAAAGGCAGTTGAAGCATCTGCCTACCAACTCAGCCGGGATCCTTCTGGCCTGCGGACGCTGAGCCCTGAACGAGACCGCCGCGAGTTGCGTCACCGGCCATTGGAGGATCTCACGCCACCCATCGGAGTTGGGGGCGGAGACCCGTCCACGATGACCAAGGCATTGATGGGCGGGGATGCAGCCTTCCACGTGCCGAGCAGGGAGACCGTGCACCAACTTAGGGCGTGACCGGCTACGTCTCCCCCGCTGACACACAGGGCCCTGCCGCATGGTGTCTGCACCGCTAGCGAGCGGCTTGGACGCCGCCACCAGCCTGACTGGGCGAAGAACAGCGTCGAGGTAGCTCACGGGGCGGTCATCCTTAGAGTTGTCGCCGTCATCGTCCGCCCAGCGCAGACTCTTCGAGCGCCTGCCGGAGCAACAACTAGGGTGGAAAGGCGCAACATCCGACGACAGGGCCTTGGCGTTGTGCTCCGATGCCGCATCCGCCGCTGACGCCTGCGACAAAGTGGGTGCTGGCTTGGCTTGAGATGCTGACGTGTGTAGCTCCAATGTCGTATCCATAGCTGGAGACTGCGGCAGAGTCTCGGCAGACACCTCCATCAAAGCTGGTGGTGAGATTTTCGGCGGCAACGCCGGCGCTTCCATGTCCGCCGATGCCCGGACTTATGTGGACTCGATCTCCTTGGCTGTTGGGCGCCCGCCCTCGAGATGCCCATCAGCGAGGAGCGCTCGGTACGGGGAGCAAGGATCTGGTGGCGGTTGGTGGGGTGGAGTGGTGGGAGTGGTGGATCTAGGCGGAGAAGGGGTTAGGGCTGGGACGAGGAAGGAGAGGAGTGGGTCGGGGTCGTCGCTGTCCTTAAACATGTAGTTTGGAGAACCCTTTTGTTTTCTTTTGAATAAAATCTAGTAGGGCATTACCATAAAAAATTATATTGTTGCGAAGTTAAGCTAACGATCGATCGAATGTTTATGGGCAACCTTCACCAAAGGTTCTGACGAATCTAGTGCAGGTCGATCATGCATGGTCCTCAGCTCAGCTCTGGTTCATCATGGCTATTAGATGGAATCATGTAAGATTCGGCTTGGTTCGCTGTAGCAACCAGCAGGCACCACGTACTACGTGCGCTGTAGACGGTGACGATGCTGCTACGCGCGACAGGGAAAGATTCTTCAAACCAAATAGGAGTACGTACAGCAAAGTGATAGTGCACGTTGGATTTATGGCGCGTGGCACACGTACGTCATGGACCACCACCACCAGCCTCGCTACCCAAACAATCTATGGTTGCTTGGAGATGGAGAGCATGGGAAAGGCCGGGCATCACTGTGATAGCAAGCATCGGTGCCGACTACCCATTGCCACGCTGGTGGTTCGGGATCCTTGATTGCTCACCGCGCGGCGAGACATGCATGATGCATGAGGGGTCAGTCAGGCAGCCCATGTCGGGCTGGTGAACTGTTGATCGTTCGCCTTAGGCCCTCGGCAAATGCCTCTCCATCTATTCACGATTCCATATGGCCCTCCTGCCCCGCCGAAGCTAGCTCGTGGACACCCGGCGGCTCCGCTTTTTCCCATCCCTCACTCACTCCCAAAGAATCAAAGCCAAAGGAAAAGGAAGAAAAAGGATTAGGGAAGAACCGAAGCCAATTCACGGAAGGTATAAATGGTTGCGGTGAGGATCGTTCGACTTCGACTCCCCGACTCAGGCGGAGGAGGATCTGGAAGCCAAGACGGATCTATTCACTTTGCTGAAAAGCCAGGTTAAAAAGTATTGTTCACTAATTTGTTGTGAGAGAAAAACATTATTCCTTCATTAAAAAGTACGACTGATAAGTCAAGCGAACAGGGCACGCCGGGGATGGCAGAACTTGAGCTGACACGGACATCTGGTGTCGCGAGCCAGGGAGCGAGCAGCCGCGTGCCCATGACCCAATTGATTGAGCCGGCCCGCCGCGGTGACGGTGTTCCATGCATCTTGCACAACCTTAAAGCTAGAATAGACATATGCTATTAGACTATCCGCACTCATGAACCTCTATTTTCATCCTCTATACATCCTAGTCATCAAGATTCTCTCCTCTATACACGTTTCTTCCGCACCCATCATCCTCTATATCTCATACTCTATACAAACTACCAACAGTGGCCCCACTTGTCATACTCTATAAATTTTATCTAAATATATCCATGTGAGATCTTGTTTTGAAGAATTTATTGTAACGAATTTAATGGTGCAATCAAAATTTAATTTGGTTTTATGGTTTGTGAGTTATAACATTTTTTTCATTGCTTCAAATGGTGGGGCCCGCGGCTGTAGCTTTCCTCTCTCTCCTCCCTCTCTCACGTCTGGCGGTAAGGTATGTCCGCGGTAGCACCAAATATGGCGGACGGAGGTGCATAACGGCTGCTTTAGCGGTCCCCGCTGCACGAGATTTTTACGGGAAACCGACCTGCATTCGCTGAGGTAGAGATGTACCAGACGCTTTAGCGGCAGCAGTGCGGGTAGTCTTTCTCCTTCCATTTTTATACTCCTAGTATATGATGAGAACGACAAGGCTGCTCTTGCCAAGCAATGTGTTAGAGTACTTAGACCAACCGCAACGGGAACTCTAAAAGGATACTCTAAAGCTTTAGAGTATGAATATAGAGTAAAAACTGCTGCACTGGATACTCTAAAACGATACTCTATCCTTTTTCTCACTCTATATTTAGAGTAGTACAATGCTTACTCTATAGTGGACAGTGGCGGGCCTCACTAGCTAAACAAAGAAAAAAAATGTTATAACTCACAAACCAAAAATCCAAATTAAATTTTGATTGCACCATTAAATTCGTCTCAATAAATCCTTCAAAACTAGATCACACATGAATATATTTTGATAAAGTGACAAGTGGGTCCCACAGTGGATAGAGTGGATAGAGGATGATATAGAGAATGGATGGGTGCGGGAGAATTGAGTATAGAGGAGAGAATCTTGCTGACTAGGACATATAGAGGATAAATATAGAGGTCCATGAGTGCGAATAGTCTTAAACTGTATCAGTCAGTCTGCAAACCTACTCTACCGATTCCGATTCGAGCCCCTCTCTGTTAGAGAATGAACACGGCTGGGCGGCTGATGCGGCCCGCCCGGCGCCCGCCGGTAGCTGTTCCTGTAGACCAACCGTACTCGTACGTGTGTTGCGTTGCATCCCAAACAAGTGCTCGGCCGGCGCTGATACGGCCCGGTACTGTTTCCCGTGGACGATCGGTGCACGCATCACATGATCAAACATCATCATTCATTCGCGGCCGGATCCGGATCGATCGGACACTGTGGAACCCGTAACCGCTACTGTGACCTGCCCGTACCCGTAGGACGATGCAGCTCCGTCGCCCGTCGGGGGCGGAGCAAGCCGGCGAACCAGGCAGCTAGCTACTCCATGCATGTGTGTGCCAATCAGAGCCCATGCATTTTTTTTCATGCATGCATCACTGCGGTCTGCTCTGGTCGTCTGGTCCGGCTGACTGGCCCTGGCCCTGGCCCCTGCTCGCTTAAACAAGTATGGGCACCGAGTGAGCAGCAAGTGGAGGAAGCAGCAACCAATTAGCGGTTTCAAGCAAGCGTCTGTATCATGGGCGATGGCTGTGGCTCCAGGCCGGCAGCGGTTTTAGTTTTATGGCAACACATGCATGGGCGCGATATGGGCGCCTAACAGCATGTTCCAGTTCCACTGGCTGCTTGCATTGCTTAGGCTATCCGCACTCGGCGACCTCTATTTCCATCTCTAAAAAGGAATATTCTATCCTAGTCATCCAGATTCTCTACTCTATACTTATTTCTCTAGCACCCATATTATCTCTATCTCATGCTCTATACCCATTATTCTATATTTTATTCCTCTCCCTCTCTCTTTCTCTCTCCCACTAACTTTCTCTCTCTCGCAGCTACAGTTTTTGCCGTGGCCTCTACGTACGCTGGATATAGAGGATTCCTGTGCAGCCGGTATCCTACCGGAGCCTTTGCAGGCACGCGGTGCAGACGCGCGGTACGCCACCGCTGGCGTACCGGCCGCTTTACCGCTCAGCGGTGCGGTCAGCCTTAGCCCACATAAACTGTTGCACAAAAACCTCCCGCATGTACGGTCGTGGATGATATGCAACGCCGGAAAGACGGACGGTGACAAGCACGCACGCACGCACACTTCCACGCGGGTAGCAACGTTGGCGTGGGCGGGGGCCCGTCCTTGTCCTGGCCGGCTCACACAACTTCCACGCCCAGTTGTTGTCAAAAACAAAAACTTCCACGCCCAGTAGAGCATTTTTTCCGGGACTTCCGAACGCATTTTTTGACGGGCGTGGATGGGTGGATCTGTTGTCATTTGTGGAAGTCTGTCTGGAAGTGGAAACACAAACGATAGCACCTACACCTGTCTCTCGCCATGCGACCTCTCCTCTTATCCAACTCTGCCTCTGCGGAGGAAGGAAGCCACACCACACGTACGCAGCACCGCCTGCACGCCATCCACTTTCTCCACCCATCCTAGTCGCGCCGAATCCAGCCGAGCGCTCCGCGATATTTCCTCCCTCTCCATCGGCCGCATGGCATGGCAAGCCCCTCGCGCACCGCGGACTGGACGCTCGCTGCCTTTTCCCGTGGGCTGTAACGGCTTTTGGCGCCTTCCCTCTTCCAACGCGTGGCCGCGCGGCATGGGCCGAGACACACACGCACTGGCTGACCGGCCAGCACGCCAGCCCGCGCCCACAGAGGTTCGCTCTCGCACCGCACAACGGCACCAAGACATGAAGACAGAGGAAGTGGGGTTTCGACCTCACGTCACGTCTCGCTCTCGCTTCCTCCGTGAACAGGACACGGCAGCCGTGCTGCTCTCGCTACTTTTACTCTGGTCACGGACCACGGGACCAGACTAACGGTGAAAAATATTCACTACCTATAATCCTATATATTCTACCGCTCGCTTTATGCCAATAATGTTTACCTCAGCATGCCACGCCCATTGCCAACCAAACATGTACGTACACAGCAGGTACAGAGGAGAAATGGAGGGCGAGAAACGACAGCAAAAATGAGAACGGACGGCCGGCCGGGGGAAGGAGCAGTAAAAACTGACGTTGTTGCGAACGCTAACTGAACACAAGTGACAAGAAACGGACGACGACCGCCCGCGCGCGCGCGCGCACGGGCCGTCACGGCGCCGCGTCGGCATTGGCGTTGGCGTTGGGCTGCGCCGCGGCGCCGCCGCCCACGGCGACGTCGAGCCACCGGTCCGTGGGCGTGCACTCCGCCTTGTGCGCCATCTTCCAGTGCAGCGCCTGGCACGCGCGGGAGCAGTAGTTCACCACGCCGCACACCGAGCACCGCCTGAACTCGTGCCGCCGCGTCTCGGGCCGCCCGCACAGCGCCTGCGAGCACAGCCGCAGCGCGCCGCCGGCGTCCTCCTCCGCCGGCGAGGCCGCCGCGGTACCGGGGTTGCCGTTGCCGTTGCCGCCGGGTGCTGCCGCCGCCGTCGCCGAGGCTCCGAGCGGGCGCGACGCGAACCAGTCCACCAGGAACCGGTTGGCTGCGTGCGGCTCCCCGGACGCGGCGCGGCACCCGAAGTCGCTCAGGAGGCACGAGTGCCGACGCGGCGCCGCCGACGCCTCGCCGTCGCCCGCACCCGCCCCCGCCCCTGCCACCGAGGCGGAGGCGGTGACCGCGGCCTGGAGCTCGCGCGCGTTCGCCTGGATGAGGAGGCGCCGCCCGTCCAGCACGGACCGCCGCACGCCGTAGCCGTCCTGGAGGCAGTGGCCCAGCTCGCGGAGCGCGTCCACGTGGCCCAGCGATGCCGCGCGCGCGCACAGAGCGGCTCCCGCGCGGAGGTCGCGGTCGTCCTTGCCGCCGCCGCTGCCGTTGAACTGGATCACGGCCAGCGAGTAGAGCGCCTCGCGGTGGCCGCCCACCGCCGCCGCCGCCATCAGCGCCGCGCCCGAGCCGCGGCTCCCCTGCAGGCAGTAGAACCGAATCTACATCGAGCATCATCAGCTTCATCAGCGCGATGATCCAACGCCGACCCAAGACGGCAAAGACGAATGATTCGCTGTCTGTCCAACGATTGCTTGCTGTGCTGTCCTTACCATGCCAAGGAGGTAGCAGGCTTCGAGGTTGCCGGCGTCGGCGCAGCGCTGCAGGAACCGGTGCGCATCGTCCGACCAAGCCTTGGCGCGCACCGCGAGGCACCGCGGCGACGCCCGCGCGAGCACCACCTTGGTCTGCCCGAGCTCCCTGAATCTCTTGCACCTGCACAACGCAAACACATCCAGGTCAGAACTCCAATCAGCCATCGACTTCTCGGTTCACGGAGCCGAACTGGACAGCGCACAATATGCACGATACAATACAGGAAGAGAACGTACGTGAGCATGGCGCCGGCGAGATCGGCCGGCGAGCCGGCGGACGCGGCGACGTCCCTTAGTATGGAGACGACGAGATCGTCAGGAAGCTCCTCGAACATGTCTCCGGCCAGGCGGACACCTGGAGCGCCGGCTGCCGCTGGCGACACCTCGGCCGCCGTCCTGCGCCTCTTCCGGCGGTGCACGGCCTCCGGGCCCTCGCCCGGAGCCGGGGCCGCAGCGTGACAGGAGTAGCACGCGCCGCGCCTCGTCTTCATAGCCGTGGCGATCGAGCCGTGTGCGGTTCTTGGTTGGGTTGAGGAGAGAGACACAGAGAGAAAGGAGAGGAGTCAGGAGCGGGGCCGGTGTCCGTGGCCGTAATGGCGTGGGTGCGAGAAGAGGGCAGTTATTATATATAGGAAGCCCAAGGCAGGCAAGGTGGAGGAGGTGGAGGAGGACAGGGTCGTGGCGTCGTGGTGTGGGAGGAAGGGGGGAAGGGAAGGGAAGCGCCGAGCGCGGGTTCGGTTCCACCTCCACCACCGCTCCGTTCCGTTCCGTTCCGTTGCGAGTGGGGGTTGTGCCTGTGCGGTCAACAGGGACGCTGACCGGGGGAGGGTTGCTTCAAGGGGAGCACGCTTGGATGCAAAGCCTCTCCTTTCTTGATACTCCCCCACCCTTCTCTCTCCTGCCCTTTTTCCCACTCTCTCTCTCCTCAGCTTTTGAGGCACACATTTCTTTTTTTTTCTTTCTGTTTTTCCAGTTTCCTTCATCAATTTTAGAGAGAGAGAGGGGAAACCGGGAGGTGGTGGGGCACTGAGGATTCGGCCCATTCATGATTATGGTTAGTGTGTTCTCTATCTTTAACAGCCTTTGATTTCTTTTTTCTTTTCCCTGCCATGCATGCATCAGTGCAATTTGCATCCTCCTTGGCTTTGCTTTGCTTGGCCTCTGGGTTGTTTGCTCGATTTATTATTCGTTGTTGGTTTTATTTCCCAGTCCCTGATAAATAAAGGAGATAAAGAGAGAGAGTGGGGCCATCAGGTTTGTTCCTTGTGTCTTCATATATGGTTTGGTAACACCACCAGTCATATAGGCCGGGTTGGCGACATGGATATCTTGCTGCATGCATGTAAGATTGCAGCAGCACACAGGGTGCCTGTGATTTGCAGGCTGGGGTTGGCACAACAACAAATAAAAGCCTTGCTTCCTTGCTTTGATTGTGATTGGTGGTGGTGTCTTGCTAACAATTGAAGCTTTGCTTGGCTGCCTAATTTTTGGTGCCCCCTCCCTGACATAAATAAATTAGTCTACCGGTGATGGTTTTGGCTCCAAGGAAATGGTTGATTGCTTGGGCGCATTGCAGAATTGGTGGGTGTTACTGATTTTGATTAACCAACCTGATTACGCTCACCGACGGGTGTGTGTGTATGTCTGTATGCAATGCTTTCATACAACGATAGAGATATTTCACGTGTCTAAACATGCTCTTACGTTTCAGCTCTAGGGACATTAACTAGTTTATTTTTCCCTTTATGCCATTTGGCAATAATGAGTTCGTTCGCTTCTTTGAAAAGCAATGGCTGAAAGTACTGTTCGTTGATTTGTTGTGAGAAAAAAAAATATTCTGACTGAAAAAACAAGTTAAAAAGTACGGATTATAAGACAAGCGAACAGGGCCAATGTTGCCCTGCTTCCCGGGAAGAAGACACTAAATGTCTACCATCTGTGATTTAGCTGGTTAATTAACAATTCTTCGGTGAGAAATTACTTGACAGCTTATCATTTCGTATCACCCTTTTTAAATTGCTTGATCTGTAGGTTAACACGTGTGTAAATACAAGTTATTCTTAAAAAAATGTGTTTAATTTAATTAAGTCCACCATCTCAGTATTTCCTTTTTAATTTAAAAAGATTCAGCAAACTAAGGGAAATAGCTTTCATATACAAACAGTCAGGATTGAACTTGTCCTATTTTTTATTTTTGTTTTAAGGCAGCAGCTAGCGATTCACAATTTTCTTGCTAAATCAGTCGAGCCTAGAGGGTATATATCCGGCGAGAATTGAAATTATGGATAGAGAACGCCATGCATTAAAAATGAGACGTTTTAATCCTTGCCATAAAGACATTTTGGAAGGGGAAAAAAGACAAGTGTAGCAGTATAATAACTGTAGAAGTATAAAGTATTTAATTTACTAGTAGGGAGCCCGTGCAAAGCACGAGTGTTTTGTTTTTTTAGCAGAGACGTACTGGTAATGGGATTCGTTACCGTTGGGTATGGTACTGTTCACGCAATCTGTTACTGTTTACTAACGGGTTTGGACTGTTCATTAACAGGTGTGTACTATTCGTAACGGGTAGGCACTGTTCACATGATTCGGTGCTGTTACCATGACAGTGTTCTGTGAGAGATGAACAGTTGTGCTACAGTGACATGTGAGAGGGGCCGGATCCACAACTTTTATATATATATAGTTAGATTCATGCATGTTCGTATGAAACCTCGTTAGCATTGACATGCTACCAAAAATTGAGTTGAGTTGTTTTCACCGCGTTCAACACCTAACATTTCCTCAAGCTCCGATCCGAGACAGGTAATCCCTTACTTCAGGCACGTGATTATTATTCTATATAGACCAATCAATATTTTACGTCAGCAGTCATCCACGTTGTACATTTGTTATAAGTTACCTATTGTATTACGCAATAACTTTTCCATGCGTGCGTGCATTAGTCATTATTCAACACGTACTAAAAGGAATTTCTCATTCACATGGCTGCTGGGGACAAAGTATGCAGCACGCACGTACGGGCTACACCATAGACGACATTGACACCGCAAATAAATAAAGAAGAAAAAGACACCAAGAATTATACTGTCGTTAGTTAATCTATACATATATACTCCAAATAAACATTATTCATTACTGCCAGATATTCCTTAGGATGATGCTAATGCAGTGCCAGCTGATATTTGTGGTTTGCATGCCTTTTTCACACTGGAAGGTAAAAAAAAATATAAAAGGAAAAAAACAGCTAGCCTTGCAAGAAAAGGCTGCGGAAGATGAGGGAAGACGGCAAATTATTCGTGGATTAGAAGAGCTACTAGGCACAGAGAGGGGGGATAAAACTAGCGGTAAGTAAGAGAGGATGGCAGTTACGTTTGCAGGGCCAGGACGCTGTCTCTCTTTTGAATTTGAACGCATTTCTGAACGGTGTAGAAATGGCGAGAATTAACTGCCTTTAATTTGGAACGTACGGCCGTAATTTGTTGCAGAAATAATGGAGTGCTTGGTCAAGCAAAACTTTCGAACCTACACTAGCAGCCTCTCGGGGGCGCTTGTGTGATATCGATCGATTGATCGTCTTTGCTTGCTTCCAAAGGTTTTAAACCTCTCCTGTTTTTCTTGCCCTCAGGCCCTTTTTGTCTTTTCTAGCTCCCGGCCGGCCATACCATACCTCTGCGTTCTTATTCTTAAATAAATATAAACATAACATCCATAATTCAGAATTTGTATAATTAATATCTATATAAAAGAATAATAGTGGCTCTTTTTCTGAACATATCTGAAATCTTCATCTATCTAGCTAATCCCTCAGTTTTTAAACATATATGACAGACTATTCTAATTCTGATCAAAATCTATTTCTACGGAAATGAACAGTACATCTCATATATTTATCTCTACGCAAAATATACTACAGTAGTCGTCTATATTTGGAATAATAATAATGGAGGTAGCTAGCCATGCATCAATTCAATTATACTACTTGTGGACGGACCGTGTGTCTCGAAGTTGTAGAAAGGCGAATGAAGAGATGTTCCCATACACATGATATAGGGTTGGGTTTTCCTCATCATTCTGTTCGTACGGCACGCTGGAACCATCCCTGCATCATGCATGTTGACAAGGGCCGCACAGGCAATCGATGTGAATCGACCCCGCACGAACACATCAGCGTTTAATTTCTTGGCTCATTCGGAGTAATTCATTTCAGCGTACTGCGCGCAACCGCGGATCTGATCCATCCATCGATCATGCCCAGTGCGTGCGTGTCTCCTTTTCTAGAACCGTCTGATGAATGAAGGCCTTGATAATGTTGTCATCCCAATAATAATGTTTGTATGACACTGGAAATGTTCATTCAGATCATGCATATGCATGTATGTCGTCGATCGCTTTTTTAGTTGAGGATATATAGGAATGAATGAATGAATGGACACATTTTCTAGCTTTATCACTTCCGACCAGTATGTTAGTTGCTTTAATGTGTAGGCCACTCTTTTGGTGCTCATCACTGTGCTAGCTTTCGAATGCAGAAACCTGCATGTTCTCGCAGCTCCCGCAGGCATCAGCTACTGTTCGCATTGGGGGGGTGGAGATCTTGTGGGCTTTATATATTATTTTTCCCCATAAAATGAAAGGCATTGTTCATCGTTAGGAATTAAAAATCACCCATGAGGACGTGCCACCCATTCAAGAAAATCCTAATTTTTCTTGACAGATAAGAATATCAGTCACGTTCACACTCAAGGAAATATACTTTTTTGGCAGTTTTATTTTAGCAATCAAGAAAATTCTCAGCCCTCAAGGCAATTGCAGATTGTTGTAGTGTCATGGATATACCACTCTCATGAAAACACTAACTCTTCTAAATGTTTTTGTTGAACAAGATATTGTTCATTTTTTTTACTATCTTGTATTTTTCTTGTACTAATAAAGATGTTTCACATTTTTTTCCTTATTCATTCCTTGGATCGATAGATCTTGTGGGAGACGTGCAATTATGTTTTCTAAATCTTGATTCACTGCACGCCGATTGTGTATATATAAGAGCAGAAGATTTGTTTTTTTTTCTTTGGAAAAAACAAAAAGAAAATCATCAAGATTGGCTTGATAAAGACACCCTATATTTAGAAATGTTTTCACAAGACCATAATATTTTGCTAAATAAAGGTGTAAAACCTCCTAAACGTCTTGATGTTTCCACGGGTCAGTAACGTGGATAGGTATCGAGTATATTGAAATTTGGGCTGGATTGGTATGCAATGCAAGATGCGTGATTGATGAGGGACGATCGATAAGCATGGCGGGCATTAATGGCAGCAAGGACGACGTTGGTTGCTGGTAATGGCGAGACGAGGCAGGCGATGATGGTGTTGGCGGAGGAAGGGGCATCACCGCATCAACAACAACAGCTAACCGGCGCTGTCGTGAGGACGGATGGATCGACCTTGCTTCAATGCTGCGAAACGCCCGCCACGGGGGTCGATCGTTGCGAGCGAGCAGCCCAGATCATCAAGCAACTCCGCCATAATTGAATCTTATTGGTACTAGTACACTCTTTCCTTTTCCTACAATGGTTGCCCCGATCGTTCTAGCTATCCTATGCATGGCAGTCGTGCACCTATACATCGACGAAATGTTGTACTCCCTCCGTCCCGCAAAAAGTATTGTTCTAGCGCCCGGATGCAGTCCCACAAAGAGTGTCGTTGTAGCTACGACATGGGCCTCACGCCTAGTAAAGCGGCCAACGCAACCTACTATGCCTTTTATGGTAATAATTAAAAAACCAAACGACCTAGCCTTATCCTCTCGGCGACTCGGCCTCTTCCCATCCGCTCGTGGCCGTCGCCCCCTCCGCTCTGCCTCCTTCAGTCCCATCCCCTCCACCTCCTCCTCTAATCCGCGTCCGGCGTCGCCCGTCCGCTCCGCCTTGTCCTCCTCCTCCTCCTTCAGTCCGCGTGCGGCGTCGGACCTTCGCTCGCTTCCTCCTCCAGTCCGTGTGCGGCAGCGCGTCGATCTGGATCGGGTCGGCCCACAGGCGCACGAGCAGCCGCCACCTCGGCGCGCCACCTCCGCCCGCATCCTCCGAGGCGCCTCGTCCCTTGCATCTTCGTCCGTGGCTCGGGAGCTACCCCAATCTGCGGCTGCTTCCCCTTCCTCGTCAAGCACCACCGGCCTGCCCCCTCCACCGGGCGTGGGTGCAGGCGTCCCCTTCCCCGTCTGGATCCGTTGACGCCAGCCTGCCCCTTGCAGTAAGCTAGCTAACCTGACCACTGCACCAGTGAACTGTTAGTGCTAAGTGTAGATGTCAGAGCTTTTTTTTTTGGCCAAGATTGACTAACTGTGTCGCCGAATAACTAGCTTTTCTGTGTGCTATTATTTTTTAAAAAAAACTTTAGCAATCATTCATAAGCCTATGCTAATTACAATTTTTTATTCATTCCTGTGTGAGATGTAGCAGCCCTCTTGAATGCAGTTCACAAGTTTTCTGAATGATGTGTCACTGTGTGATGTAGCAGCCCTCTTAGTTCACAAGTTTTCTGAATAAAGACAGTTTTGGTTGATGGATTTTGTTTACTAACTCTGCATATGGTTGCACTATCAGCCGTGTTTCTGAGATAATCCAATTTTTCTTTGCCATATATTAGTACTGAAAAATATTTGAGTCTGCATTTGTTTGTTTAATATGATGGCCACATTATTACCATAGAATGTTATAGATCTTGTTAGTACAAACATGCGTAGTCCTTTGAATCTGGAGTTACTTTATTTGTGAACTCATGTAAGCATGCTCAGAAACATTAATTCATCACACAGATTTTTTCGTATGACTTTAGCAAAGATGATTTCTAATTTCGTTAAGCCACCACAGTGGTCTATATTTAATTTTGAAATTTTTATAGGTTCAATGGTGGATGGCAAGGGGGCACATGGGACTAGCAGGTTCATCCGTCGCTTGCGGATGTGTCGTGCCTTGGGGATCCAATACAACCATGCGATGCCTCCTGCTAGTCGCACGCGTGGATGAGATCGTCGTCGCGGAACGTGGTGGAATCTGGAAAAGCACTGTGTCACCATAGAAGACAAGGATTTTGCCCAAGACATACAGGAAGGGGTGCGGACCAATTTGAGTTGATCCCAGATTCTGAAGGAGGTGATAATGGTCCATCCTTACTTGGCGGCGATGACGAGTTCGTGCCTGAGACGGAACCACAGGACATTGTTACGGTGAGCAAAGCTCGTCCTCATTTTGGGTAAGCCATCCTATCTTTCCCATCAATTTTGTTTTCATTCCGGTAAAGTCAATGATTTTCAGAAACCCTATGTATTATTTGCAGTACCATGCTTCATGAATGACGGCAAATTATTCTAGTGGAAGAGCAGCAATGTGGGAAGCAAATTGCAACCAAGGAACAGAAGGAGCTTATGGTATGCTCCAAGGAGGAGAAGGACCATAAGGCCAGCGCAAAGGAGGACAAAGAGCATAACGACAATCCCAAGGTTGAAAGACAGCACCAAGGAGGACTTGCACCACAAGGCCAGCTTCTCTGATATAGAAACTGATGATGAGGCAAGCTAGGTGGAGGATGGTGTGGACTTGCGCGGCTATTCGCAGGTGGAAGAGGACAGCAGGGTGCAGGCTGGCAAGGACTCACATGGCGCAAAGGAGGACAAAGAGCATAAGGACAATCCTAAGGTTACTCCCAAGGTTGAAAAGGAGCATGAGGACAGCACCAAGGAGGATTTGCACCACAAGGCCAGCTTCTCTGATATGGAAACTGATGACGAGGCAAGCTGGGTGGAGAATGGTGTGGACTTGTGTGGCCATTCGCAGGTGGAAGAGGATAATTGGGTGCAGGATGGCGAGGACTCACATGGCTGTCCACATGTGGAAGGTGACGACTTTAAAGACAAGGTAAACGACCTGATCATTGCCTTTTTTCCTGCATACAGAGATGTTTTGCGGAGTGCCAAACGTTAAAGACTATTAGGCTACAATAGTATGATTTGCCTGAAGGTCTTTTTGCTGGTTGTTGTAGTTGTACCCTTTATGTTTTGCTGGTCGTTGTAGTTGTACCCTTTATGTCCTGCGGATTCTGAAACTTTAGCACTTCCCTAATGTTGTCTAGTAGTGATGGCAGAAATATGTATAGTACTGATGGTAGTGATATGTACAAGGTACTGATGGGCTATTGCTTGCTTGAACTGATGGAGTGATGGTTTATGTTTGAATGGGCTATATTATCTGTGATTTGCAATGTGAACTGGGTTGTTTTATTTGTGATTTGCAATGTAGGGCTGTTTTATTTGTGATTTATGACGGCAATGAGTTTTGATTTGAACAAAAGTAAGGCTAGGATTAAAAGCGCAATGTCGTAGGAAACAATATATGTTACTAGTTCCTAACCTCCTCCCATGACATGTAAGTAAGTAGCTAACAATATGCTTGCATGCTCCGAAACTAATATGGAGTACTAGCTAGTACGAGTAATTACAAAAGTCAAATGCAGCATTCATGCAAGCGTGCGGCCTCCACGCCACCATCGATGCTCTTGCATGGAGGTCACTTGCATTGCTCACTTGGTGGAAGCTGGTCACGGTGACAGCAGCAGTAGAAGTGGTGGAAGCGGCTCCCTGTTGGGACGCCAACACTGACACCGCAGCATGCTACTCCTTGCGCTTGAGTTCCGCAAGGAGGGCCTTCATCTCTTGGTCCAGCTGTTGCACCTGCCTCTGCAGCCGCTTGTACATACTTTGATACTAATATAAGTATAATTCAACTAGTGTACGTACATATATGTTGGTTACAGACTACCATTGCATATTTATAACCCATCTTGCCAAAACAAAGCCAAGCATGAAATGGGCTATTTACATGACCATGCCCATTAATTGCTCAACAACTCCACAGCCCTTTGAACTAGCTGGCTATCACAACTAAGAACTTTAGGAAGCATGTCTAGTGCATCTAACCTCTCCTTACTCATGTGCGGGATCTTATACCTATTCCCTCCATTATCTTTCATATCTTCAATCATGCATCCTTGTAGTGTGAGGAATACCCTATTCAGAATGATTGGGTTGTAGTTTTCATATTCGTTGATCACATTGTGGATGAGCTCATCCATGTTTCTAGATGTTGTTCTATTCGTTAATGACTGAAGAGAAACAAAGAAACCAAGGTCTAGGCAGTTCATATCTGGTGAATTAGCTGGCTGGTTCCTTAGGCGTATATCAAGTCCTGTGCGGGCTACTGCTCTAGCAAAATCTTCATCATCTGCTGGTAGATGAGAAGGAACATTGTCCTGCTGGATCCATATTGTCTTGTGCGCATCTTCTCGAGGCCAACGAGTTTGTATAGCTAGTAGGAGATAGGAGATCATATAAGATCTGATTCTTTGTCTGTCAACCTTCACTGATTTTGTGATAGGTGTGCCCCTCGACCTATTGTCACTTCTTCTTTTTGCTGGTTCCTAAAATTATAAATATTATTATGACAAGTAATATAACAGGGATTGCAAATCATATGTTGAGAAGTTTGTACCATTCGCATAAAAGGCCAAGTGCCTAGCTTGCCATCGAAATAACATCTACCTTCATCATCAAATCTTGGTCTCCCAACACCAGAAAAAAAACATGACTTTGTCAATTGCATTCTTGTTACGCACTATCCTGTGTGGGTCTTCTTCAACAGGATGCATGTATACAGTTTTGTCCTTCTTTGACCCATTAAACCATTTCTCATCTGTATGGATAATATTTTTTATATCTTCGAACTTGGAATCATTTGGCAAAGTGCTTGGATCTAGCATAGATACACACCAGCGCAACCTATCCTTTTTGTTTGCTGCTTTTTAAATAGGGCCTGATTGCACTGGAGTGTCGTCTGAGCAATCCTTCTTTGAACCACCTATGTAGAGTGCTTTTCTTTACACCGAGAGCATTTACTAATGACCTTATGGTACCTCTTCTATTTAAGGGAATATCAGCAACCCTTGACAGGTCTACTTGATTTTTTTACGACCACAATTCTTAGGTTTCAGTGATTTCACATCTACTGGTATGCCTTATGCGTTGCATTTTTTTGCTCTCTGCCATATACGTTGCACTATACGCAGCTGCACATTGAACTTTGTAGCAACATGTGTTGTGTCTGTCCTTCTTAATTTGCCATTCTTGCTTCTCTGAAGCAACTCTTCATATATGTCTTGCCTTTATCTTCCTGTCAAATTCTTGGTTGCATTTGATGCTTGGTCTTGCTGTGTTTCCTCAAAATCTTCGTCATCTGAGTCGGTCAACTCTTCTTCATCAAATATGATGTTCACAGCTTCTGTGTACACCCCCAATTTCTTGTATGAGATCATCCATGGCATCTTGTGCATCTTGTAAGCCAATATCGTCATCGCCTACCAAAGTAATTTAGATGGTGCATGCATTTTATCCGTACATGGATGTTGACACTTTGTATCATACAGAACTAATATTGGTAACATGTGTTGAAAATAATGCAAATAATACCTCCATCTAGGTTTTCTTGTTCTTCTTGTGGATCGTTTAAATCAAATGGAAGGCCAGCATCATGTGAGATATCCTCCCCTATGAATTATTCTGTCCGGTTAGTACATATTTTTTTGTACTAGAAGGTAAAATGCATCTATTGTGCACATGTGCTTACATTCATGAACTTCTTGTTGTTCATCAATTTCATCAGGATCAAGACCCCAATGATGCCCTCTATCATTGTCACCTCCATCCACTTCATCAGTTTGACCTGCAGCTTGAAAGATGAGGTCAGGTAAAAGATCAATTCCATTAACATCACCTGCACCCAATACTTGCAATAGATAATGGATATTTTCTTCTTTAGCAGATTGGCTTATTTACATTAGGCAACTCCTGTCCTTCCATATTTTGCATTTTCTATAGCCATGTAATGCATGTGTTCCATGTTTTGTGTTTTGTATATAGCTGCTGAAATGTACTAATGCTGATCAACCTAACAATTAGTTTTTCTTTGCATTTTTTTTTCTTATACCCATGTAATGAATTTGCTCTCAGTTTTGAGTTTTCTATGGCTGCAGGTGCATAATAAAAAGAGGAAGAACACATAGGAAAAAGAAAACCTATCATCAACTTGCGGGCCATGAAGACAAGAATCTGAGCACACTCATTTTAGAAGATGCAAGAGAAGAAACCAGAATCTGAGCACTCTCATGTTAGGAGAGATAGAAGACAGGTAGATAGAACAAGTACAATGATTTTGGGAGGCAGGCAGATGTGCTAACCTTGGTGTTCTTGTTGTTCCTGAGTTCCTTCAGGATTGAGACCCAGGTGATGCCCTCCTACGCTTCTCCCACCATCCACTTCATCATGGTCTTCGGCAGGTGGCTTGTTCAGATCGAAGAACTGGTCTTCTTCCTCACCTGGTGTGTTTAAGTCAAGTATGGCCATGGAGGTGAATGGAAGGACGAGAAGGTAAATGCTATGGCCATGGAGGGAAAGGGCTCAGGTAGATGGTAAATGGTGGAAGCAGAAGCCACGGGGCGGTGACTTAAGTGGACAGAAGTGAAAAATGGCGCCTGATTCAAACCTAGGATTTTAATTTTGAAGCTTTGCCTTTTGTGTGTAAAGAAAGAGCGCCAGCTGTTTTGGCGCTAAAAATTTTATGCTAGGAAAGCTGATTTTCAGAGATTGTTGATTTGTTTGAGCGGTGAAAAGTTGGTATTGATTTGTTTAAGTGAATAGTGGGTGTCATGGCAGTTTTTTATAAGATGAATGTACTCCTGTAGAATTGATAAGATGTGTGCACATTTAATGAAGCTGTTACAGCATCTCACTTGGAATGATTGGGATATAGGGGTATGCAGGTAGCTCCCTTCTTGGTACCATCGCCCATGTCTAGAACGACACTAAAAATGGAACGGAGGGAGTATACATCTTACCAAATTCATTGATGTTGATTATTTCACAAGAAAAACAAAAAACACTGATCTCAAACATGGTTTTATTAGCTCTTGAGTTGATTTAAAACCCTTTATTTGTCACATATTATATACTCCATCTGGCCCTGAATATATCAATTTCTAGAATTGTATGAAGTTAAATCCTTTCAAGTTTGACCGAATTTATAGAAAAGAGGGCCAAGATTTATAATACCAAATTAGCACATTAGATACATCATAAACTATATTTTCATAATATGATTATTTGGTGTCGCAAATATTTATACTTTTTTTTATACATCCAGTTAAATATAAAAAAAGTTTGACTTAGGACAACACTAGAAACTAATTTCTTCATGGACAAAGAAAGTATAGAGCATCTCCAAAAGCTTCTTAACTAAAGACACCTGGTAAACCAATAATTATGCCAAATAAAGGAAATAAATACTCCTATGAAGCTTTAATTTTGTTTTTCTCTAGTATAATTAGCTTTCTAAAACTCGAAAACCAGAGAGAGGAGTGGTGCCTAGCATAGCATGCGCGGAACGCACACAGTATGTGTCGAGCGAGGTATTTAATATATTCTCATATCTAGAGAGTTATTTATAAAACTATTGGAAGAGGGTCCTTTTTTCAAAAAAAAAACTAATTAGAAAGTTGTTTTAAAGAGCTTTTATATAGGACAAACACAGATATACAACCACCTTTAAGTGTTATTACTGAAAAATCCCCTAGAAAATTGTGAAAAATGCTGCCATATTGAGTGGCTTTAATTTCTCATCTCACAGAAAAAACAAAACAAAAAAAAACCAGCTGCGATTCGCAAATGTCCTTAGTCTAGGTAGTACCAAAATGATTATATATCAAGGTGATTTTTTTTATTTTAATTAAACCCTGCTTCAGCTGGGACACTGCAATTTTCATGTTCTCCCAAGAAATGAACTGGTCATGTAATAAAGTTCCTATTTTCCAGATGGCGGCTTATGGATTTCAATGTTACTCTGTTCTAACATCCGAGAATCATATATTGCAAATGAGGAAAAAAAATAATTCAGGCTGCCTGCAGAAATTGTCATCATCTGCACAAATAAAAGTGATGGGTCTGTCGGACTAATAAAAAAACAATAATTGCACGCTCCAATGAGAAGACAGAAGCACTGTGTGCTGCTTTTAAGCAAGCATACTTGTATATATATGTATGTATCTAGATAAATAACAAATTGCTTTGACTTGGGTCATCACACCACTGGCCTGATGATCGAGCCGGGCCGGCGACCGGTTCTGTTCAACGAGCGGTTGTACTGTTGAAGCTTGTTAGGCTCGCTCCTGGCCTCCCTTTGCTTCAAGAGGGGACAAGTGTGTGCACACCCAACCCCCTAGCTAACCCCCATGCATGCACTTATCTTCTTTTAATAAAGTTGATCCCAGTGGAGTGCATTGTTGGCTGCTAGCTTACCCGGCCAGGGATGCTACCTATCCATGCATCCTTCACTGACCAGCTAGCTAGCTAGTTTGAGTCAAAGGGCATGCATCTTCTGGCAATGCAACTGGGCATATCTTATTCCCTTCTCCATATATGCATCATGCATTAGAATAACATCTTGCCAAGATCATGTTCCTGCTCCCATATATACTGCCCCACTTTGCGTAGCTTTACCAAGACTACAAATGAGCTTTAGGTGGCTAGCTAGCTGCTAGCCTCCTCATGGAACTTGAATAGTAGGCCTTGTTTAAATTCATAGTGTAAAGTTTTAGGGTGTTACATCGGCTGTTACATCAGAATGTCATATTGGAGTGTTTGGATAGTAATAATAAAATAAATTATAGAAATCCTCAGTACTCCGCGAGACGAATTTATTAAGCCTAATTAATCCATCATTAGCACATGTTACGGTAGTGTTACTGTAGCACATAGACTAATTAGGCTTAAAAAAATCGTCTCGCAAATTAGACGCAATCTGTGCAATTAAATATGTTTTAGTCTATATTTCATACTCCAATAATGTGTCAAACATCCGATAGGATATGGACTAAACTCTAGGAGGAGAAATTAAACAAGGTCTAACATGCATGCATATCCAAGTAGCTTGTCTACTGTAAGATCTCTATTGCACAGCACTTGTATATGTATATGTATATATAATATAGTGGCTGACATCCACACCTGCAAGAAGCCATTCGGTTTCTTACTATATCTTGCTTCAGAGAACCTTGTAACAGGAGTATTCTATGTGCCGCCCAGATTGATATTGAAGGGACCTCTAGAGAGCTCGTTTGAGGAATTTGTACTAGGAATATTGTGGATCATCATGAGCTTGCATTGCTAGAAGCTAGCTAGCTACACACGGGAATGTCAATCAGTTCTCACTAGTTTAGCTAGAGACCGATGCTGGTTTCAGATAACTCTTGTGCTCACCAGCTGTTTTACTCCTGATAACACGAAACACACCAGCCGCCCTCCTGGTTTTGAAAAATCAGCATGTCGGATCGGAGAAGCCTTTTTAAATTGAAAAGTTTGGGGGTACTCTGCTTTGAATCTTTTCAAAAGAAATGGCAATTTGAGTCAAGCAAGTTTCCTCTTGATCCTCTCTTGCTTTTTTGAATTCGAGGAATTGTAAACATTATTACTTACGGAGAATGAAAAAAAAATACTTGATCAGAATCTGGAATTCACTCGATCATCGATCTGGACCTGTTTGCTTCAGCTTTTACTACTGTTCAGCTTAGTAAATGGGAAACAACTAATAACAAATAAGCTGAATTTCTGACGAATAATCGATCCTCAGAATCCATTTAAACGAGCTACTTGAGCTACCATCATAATAATCTGCAATAAAATGGTCCAGAAAAAAAAACTACGTACTGCCATAGATTCAGATGGATGGCAATGGCAGCATTGTATTTTTTTTTTCGATATGTGTTGTCACCAGAAGTATTATATAGACATTATATATGAGTACGTCAACCACATCAATACTCAACTGAAAAGCTAAGATGATCAAACAGCCACAACTGAAACGCTCTCTCGGAGCGAGACGCGTACTCATGCAAAATCAACTTTAATTTGAATAAGACACAGGCCCAGCCACAACCACAACTAATTAATACAAACGGACCCTTTGCATCCTTTCAGTTGTTATTGCTGACCGATCACAATTACAAAAATGTGCAGCCATTCAAAAGGCTTTTAATTTGCATGGAAGAGGCGGATTATTATAAAGATTCTTAAGATTTACTTGATCTGTTCTAAATTGTATGTCGTTTTTGGCTTTCTTAGATACATAGTTTTTGTACCTAGACATATGTTTTTGTCCTGATATATATATAGTAAAAGCCTGAATGACTTACGATTTACAACTGAGGGAATAGTAGCTGACTTTCAATCGAAACCCGGAGAGTTGGAACTCTTCTGCTGGCATAAGTACATATATATGGACCTATACATGTATGACAGCATGTAACTAATATATTCTAAGCTAAACATGTAATTACAAAACCTCACTGCATGTATGGTCCTATTGATAAGCATGTCTAATCATGGAAATCAAGGACCACCCACGCATATATATCTGTACCTGCACATACACGTAAACATGGAAAACTCCAGGCAGAGAGGGCATGTGTAGCGAATTAGGATGTCCGAGAACAACGGCACGTACTTACGCTAACTCCACAAGCAACCTCGATCGATCGGCTGTACGTATACGTGTTTCTGGTACAACTGGCGCTATAGCAGGGTCCCATGTAAATTAAAGGAGGAAACACCAAAACCAACAGGCCGACCACACTAAGGCCCCGTTTGGTTTCGTTTTGTTAAAGTTTAACTTCCATCACATTAATGTTTCCTCAAATACATGGAATACTAAATGTAGACTAATTGCATGCATGTCGGTACAGATTAGGAGTAATTTACGAGACGAATCTATTAAGCCTAATTAGTCCAAGATTGGAAACTTTTTGTCAAATAAGACGAAAATGCTACAGTGTTTATTAAATTTTAACTCCTCAAACCAAACACCCCTAAAACATACAGCAAAAGGGCAAAAATAAGCAGGGTCCCATGCATATTGGGTAGATCCGGAGGTCGCTGTGCCGGCACGAGCTATCCCTGCAGGCAGCTAGTTTTTCTCCGGTTAACAGACACGATGTTGTCCGTTCGTACGTACTCGCTCGGTGTGGAGTAGTAGATCGTCCTTGTCATCGCCGTCGTCGTCGCATTCATGGCTACAGTTCAGGCGCCGTAATTAATATTTGTGTTACTAATAACATGGTTTTCTTTCTTTTCTAAAATATTGTAGAAATGCAAATGCTTACAAACATGCACGCACACATCTATATGAGCTTATCTGAAAGACAACTAACATATTATTCGAGATTGACAGAGTGACCATAGACGAATCTTCTTCTTAAATGAATTTACACTACATTAGGTTCATATATCACTGCCAGGTTTAAACCGGGCATTACTGTCGGAATTAGATCCGACGGAGGGTAGTCGACAGTGATGGACTTATCTATCACACATAATGCAATACTTTTAACTATATATTTACAAATCTTATTGTGGCAGAACCTCCTAAATAATATGGCTCACATGTACTTGTTATCGTCTTAAAGACCTTTAACCACCATACATGTGTACCACAGAACTTAAGAAGTCTGTCGGGTGTCCTCGGGGAACCCGAATCATCCACGATCTTCCAAGCAGGATCACATTTCAGAGACATTATAATATTACAACAATTTATATAATAAATTACATCAGAGTATAAAAGCAGAAGTCTTACATAACATAAGTTCACAAACCCGTTGTTTCAAACTTACAAAGCTTAAGTTTAGTATTACAACTGTAATAGTGGAGTAGCATTATTAACATTATTACAATCACCAAAACGCGACGCTCTGCCCAAGAGCCAATCATCTTACTCGTCGTCGCTTACCGCAAAGACGGTCATGCAACAGGGTTCGAAACACACTTGTTCATGAGATGCACCTGCAACAGGGGTTCAACAAACCCTGAGTACGAAAGTACTCAACAAGACTTAACTGACGAAACAGGGTGAAGACGACTTAGGAATGCAGGCTCAGGGGAATCAAGGTGAGGTTCCAGCAAGAATCAAGGTTCTTTTGCATAAAAGCTACTAATAGTGAATCCTTAAGATCCATGTTTTATATTAGTATTATTTATCAACAGAATGTAAGTGATTCTAATCTAGATCATATAACTCATACAACTTCTTTCTTATTCTCCGACCAAAGTTCCATTTCTTAACTACGATGTAGGTCAGACGATCGAGTCTCCTTAACCGAGGAGCAGCGACGATTCGAATCGATTATACCCAGCTGGGGATTCCTAACCACACGACATATGTAGGACTTTAACCGACATATATCAACCTTCACTCGGATCCGCTAAAACATGACCGGGTCCAGCGCCACCCGAGAGTACAGTACACCTCCAATCTAGCCCTTGGCTACGAGGGTACACACTACTCTCGCCATCTCCCCACTCCCAGTGCGCGGTTGACCGTTCACATGGTGGCATTACTGAGGTCTTAGGCTTACCAAAGCATGTGATCAGTTGCAAAGTCTCGAAACACAGGCGGGCCTACAACGGTATGGTCCTTAACTGACATAGTCGGAGACACTACATGGGGACTTCTTTCCCGATGCAAGCCCACCGACCGGTCCTAGATTATCATCATCATTATTCATCAAGTGGTTGCCCAACAACCCTTCAAACTTTGCTTAACATTTTGAAAGTTTTTTTCATTAAGCATGACTAAGCATACTAAGCATTTTCAAATAAAAACAGTAACAAGGATGATATCGAAGTATCAAGGATGGTAATGCAGTAATTAGGTTATCACTCAACTCCTATCACATAATGCAATAAAGCATTACATAAGCGAAGTAAAGCTTTTCAAAACGTAAGGAAGGGTTAAATGTAACCGGAGCTTGCCTTGGTCGACGGAAAGTTCAGGCTCTGGGTCAGTACCGCAAATATCAAATCCCACCTCCACGGACGTCGGCTCTTCTTCGGGGACGGATTCAACTTCGGCAATCTCCTCGTTCACGGGGACTACACGCGACAATAACGTATGCGTAAGATGATGAAGTAATAAACATGATGCTCGAAGTATGCATAACAAGGGTAATAACTTGAGTACAACTTTCCTTCGCGTTACAGTTGCAAAATCGATTCCAACCTAATTCTAACTTAGGGTTCGCTAAAGTTAATTACTTCATTAAGGACTTTCGTTAATCACATGAAATAACACCAATTAATTATTAACAACATAATTAAGAGAGCTTAAACAATCAATTAAGGATGCTAAAGGTCATTAAGTGTTAATGACCTAAAGTCAACACTCAATCTCAAAGTCAAACAACCCTAATCATTAAGCCCTAATTAATTGATTAACTAATTAATTAATAAAGCATAAATTAAGAATAAAATCAACTTTGTCTAATTAAGCTCAAATTTTATTTTAGAAAGCTTATATCATAACTAAGTGGTAAAATAATTTTCATGATTTTTGGGCAATTAATTAAGCCTAGGAAAATTATGGAAAAGCTATTTTATTAATTAATTGATCTAATTAAATAACTTACAAAAAGTAAACAAAATTGGCATTTAGTATTTTTTTGAAATAGTACACAGTACAGAAAGTTTACTCAAAAATTTTTACTATTTTAGGAATTCTAAATAATTCACAACAAAATAAATAATACTAGATACTATTCATATTTTTGAAAAAGAAAAACAAAACCAACCACTCGGGCCGCTTCCCTCTCCTTTCACCTGCGCTCGGCCCAGCACACCGCGGCGGCCCAGCCAGCGCTTCTCCTCTCTCTCTCGCGCGCACGGCCTGCTCCCTCCGTCCGGCCCAGCAAACCAGGCCGGCCCGCTCGCGCCCTTCCCTTTCCCCTCTGGTGCGCGACCACGGCACCGCGGTGGCTGCCGACGGTGAACTCGTCGCCGACGAGCTCCCAGCGAGGCGGAACTGCACCCACAGCACCATTCACACCCCGCGAACACAACTACGACGCTCAACGGACACAACACGGCTCGGAGGGGCTTGACCACGGCCATGGCGACCACGGTGGCGACCCGCCCGGCAGCGTGGAGGCGAAACTCCCCCTCCCGACACGGTAGCGACTAAAACAAGGCGAGCATCACGCTCAGGAGCTCACCGCGAACACGATAGTGGGATTGGTGAAGGCGGAGACGCTCTATATTGGCTGGTCCACGGTGAGGTGACCGCGGTGGCCCTCTGCTCGGCAGCGAGGAAGACGGTGGCGCGAGGAAGAGCTCGGACGGCCAAGTTTGGCGCTGGTAGGCTCAGGTGGCGCGGTGCCGTGAGGCGGAGGCGTTGGCAACGCAAGGGAGCGCGAGATGCTACGGTGATGACAAATTTCGCGAGCGCGGCAAGAAGCAACGGCGGCAAGCAGCGGAGAAGAATAAATCGAAGACGACGTCTGGAGGTTATATAGACGAGTCGAGACCACGCGAAGGCGACACGTGAGGGCGGCTCTCCATGCCGAAGCAGCTGCTGGCGGTCGAAGGCGCGCCTGGAAACCATTCGAAGCTCGCCAGCGTCGGGCGGGAGGTGGCGCCCTGCCGTTGGCTGAATGTCGACAATATTACGAAAATGCCACTGAAGATAAATCCCAAATTACTCTAAATTTTTCTACAGAAGTTGAAAATATGTAAATACAAAAGTTGTTCAATTTTCAAAGTTCTACAACTTTCTCAATATAAACCTTTTCCAATTCGGCCTAGATTTTGAAATTTGAATTTGAATTTGAAAGAGGACATTTTCTAGAAATCTGTAAATTCAAAATTACTTTGAATTTTATATTGAAACTTCAAAAACTCAAAATGCCAAAGTTTTACATCTAGGTAAGTCCTACAACTTTGCTATTCAAAACATTTTCAAATTATGCCTCCATTTTGAAATTGGATAGGGGATATGAAAAGGGGTCAATTTTTAGATTTGAATCTTTTCAAAATTACTCCAAATTTTACACTGAAACTTTGAAAACTCAAAACACCAAACTTGTAGCCCTTGAAAAGATCTACAAATGTGGTTTTAAACTTTTTCCCAATTTTTTCTTAGATTTTGATTTATTCAAAAAGGGGTAAAATCAGGGTTTTGCTTTTTAGGGTTTTCAGAAAGATTTCAAATTGAAACTTGATACTCTATTAATTGGTGATTATTTAGTGATCACACCATCACCCAAGGGCATCATTGAGTCAAGCATCACATGTTTGACCATATGTCACTCTTGGTTGACCAGGTTGACTTCAGAAATTCTTTTAATAATTTCTCAAATTTGAATGCGGATTCGAATCGAAAAAGTTGCAACAAGTTTTGGATTCCAAATTCAAACTCAAACTTGAAGCTTTATTTTACGAGTTGGACTTGAGCTCATACCCTACACTTGGCACTAGTGTATAACACCATCATACACCTCAAATTACGCAGGGCATAAACTAAGTATTTGCGGTGACATTCGAAATTAGGGTTTTCGGATTCGAGTCACACCACTTACAAACACACCCAACCTAAGAAGGTAAACTCATTTTAGTTGATGCATAACGTAGTTAACCTAATCATGGATGCTTTGCAATGCATATGATGACATGGCATGTTTTTAGTTAGTATAACACCAAGGGTGTTACAACCCTTCCCCCTTAAAGAAATCTCGTCCCGAGATTTAAAGCCTTGGGTTAAGTAATGGAAAAGGAAACGTGTCAAGAAAACACATCTCAAGCTTGTTCATAAAACAGGTAGAAGTTTTTACATTACCAAGTTTAAAAAGAATAAGTTACAACTTACAGAGGAAATTGTAACTTAGATAGAAGCAAAGAATTCGGGAAAGTTCTCCAGCAAATAATCTTCAGATTCCCAAGTTGCTTCTTCCTCTAAATGTTGATTCCACTATATCTTGTACCACTTAATTGTTCTACTTCGAGTAACACGATCTTTCTGGTCCAAAACTCTGACAGGATGTTCTGAATAGGTTAGGTCTGGTTCAAGCTCAACTCCCTCAAAGTCAAGCACTTGATCAGGTACTTGAAGATACTTCTTCAGTTGTGACACATGGAACACATTATGCACCACTGAGAGTTGTTCAGGTAACCTCAAACGGTATGCCACTTTACCACATCATTCCAAAATCTAAAATGGTCCAATGTATCTAGGTGCCAACTTGCCTTTAACCCCAAATCGGTTAACTCCTTTCATAGGTGATACTTTCAAGTATACATAATCTCCTTTATCAAACACCAGTGCTCGATGTCTCTTATCTGCATAACTCTTTTGACGAGACTGTGGCATCTTCATATTATTTTGTATACGTCTGACTTTATCTTCAGTTTCTTTTACTAGATCAACCCCAAAAAACCATCTCTCTCCGGATTCTGACTAGTTCAGTGGAGTTCTGCATCTGTGACCATATAGTGCTTCAAAAAGTGCTATTTTGATACGTTCTTGATAACTGTTATTGTAAGAGAACTCTGCTAAAGGCAAACATTCATCCCAAGTATCCGAATAATTGAGCACACATGATCTCAACATATCTTCTAGAATTTGATTGAATCTTTCAGTCTGACCATTTGTTTGCAGATGATAAGCAGTACTGTGTAGGAGTTTGGTACCTAGAGACTCATGTAAGTGCCTCCAGAAATTGTTGACAAACTGTGTACCTCTATCAGATACAATGGTCTTCGGTACTCCATGAAGACTCAAAATTCGGGCAATATACAGTTTAGCATAAGTCATAGCAGAATGTTCTATCTTGACTAGAAGAAAATGAGCTGATTTTGTCAATCGATCCACAATGACCCAGATAGAATCAAACCCTCTGGAAGTCTTGGGTAAACCCATAATAAAATCCATACTGATATCTTCCCACTTCTAGGCTGGAATGGGTAATGGTTGCAATTCTTCGGCTGACTTCAGATGCACAACTTTCACTCTCTGACAAGTGTCACACTTGGCTACATATCGGGCAATCTCAATCTTCATCTTAGTCCACCAGAATCTTTATTTCAAATCATGACACATCTTATTACTTCCTGGATGGATAGAGAATCTGGTTAAATGTGCTTCATCAAGAATTAACCGACGTAGTTCAGGAACCTTGGGTACGACCAGACGATTCTTGAACCACAGGACATCTGCTTCATCAATTCTGAAACATGAACCTTTTTCCTTTCTAACTTTTTCTTTTATGTGGACTATACCCTTATTCTCTTTCTGAGCAGCAATAATCTAATCTCAGATAGTGGATTCCACGGTGATGTTGGCCACACTACCCTGTTGAACTATTTCAATGCCTACCTTTTCTATCTCGTGGCACAAAGAAATATTCAATGGCTTCACTGTCAAGCAGTTACAACGAGTCATTCGACTGAGGGCATCGGCAACAACATTTGCCTTACCCGGATGATAATGTACTTCCAGATCATAATCCTTTATCAACTCTGTAATAGAACCGACCAATTATACGAGATTAAGTAAGAAAATCATCCACCGAGCAGACGATTTAGCAAACTTAAGCCCGTATAACCCGGTAGTCCGTGAAATCACGACAGATTTCAAGCCAACTTACATACCAGCCAAGATCGTAATAAGTTCAGCGGTCACCATCACAAGTTACATAAAAGTTCGCGTCGCAAATACATTGGAGTTTAAACATAGTTATTACAAACCAAGTTCAATTAAAAGTAGCGGAAGCATTTAGTTCAAACCACACACTCACACAGAGTTCAAAATAAAGTGCCAGCTTAGGATCATTTCCAACAAAAGCATCAGACGAGACGTAGTGAATGACCATTGCCCATGGTCCTAAGCTTCTCCCATCGTAGGATAAAGGCAGTTGATACAGTAGCCGTAATACATATGCCCATCTGCAACAAGTGGGAACAAAGCCCTGAGTA
The DNA here is from genome assembly GCA_038087645.1 of Saccharum hybrid cultivar R570. Lineage (NCBI taxonomy): Eukaryota > Viridiplantae > Streptophyta > Magnoliopsida > Poales > Poaceae > Saccharum > Saccharum hybrid cultivar. The sequence continues at coordinate 12,328,431 of JAQSUU010000520.1, forward strand.
CGAGAAGGTACTCAGCTAGACTTACCCGACATAACCGAAAATAAAAGACACCAAGGATCATGACAGGCTTTATGGTGGGATAGCTGACTCATTTGCAAAAAGGCATGTTTAATATTAACGAATCTTTTTCAAAAGCTTGCATCAAGTTAAATCTTTATTAACCTGTCAACTATATTTGCACCTGTACTAGAGTAACATGTAATTAAGCATGTAAGGATACCCAATGATCATTAACAACCTTCATCATGTCATATTCCACATAACTATCCAAGTGTTCCATCAATATTACTATGATGAAGTAACTCAAGTCAAGTGTTCACTATCCAGTGAACGATGGCGATTCAAATCGATTATTAACCAGCTGATAATTTATTCCTCACACAAACCTCACTCACTCGCTAAAGTGAGATATTGGTCACCGAGTCAACCATTCAGGTAAAGTCTCGAGCTTGCTAGGAACCACATGTACCCAGGGGCCGCCCGACTGCTCTTTGGCCTTATCATCGCACCCCCGTATCCTGCCACTACTGCTCCGGTACAGTGCGTTGCGGGCAATCCACTCGGCCCGAATAATCTCCCAGCTTCGCGGTCGAAAGGTACATTATTCGGCCAGCTAAATGTAAGGCATGCATTCAACATGACTCGAGGCCCAACAACGGTCGGTCCTTAATCGACACAGACGGAAAACACTACAGTCCGAAACCCTGCAAGTCTCCGTCCAGTCTCAATTTCACATTAACACTTAGTTATTCTACGATGACATTTTTTTTCAAACAGATCCAAGTAACCACCTATAGCTCGCAGGTGACAGGAAATCACCCGACTTCTACTGGTCTAAACAAGCTAAGCATTACTTGACTGCGAATACCAAGGTAACAAGGATATGGTAGAACAAGGACAAACAAGGTATAATGCAGCAACAGTTGCAAACAACTCCTAAACGTAATGCATCAGTTAAGGTAAAGCATTAATAAAATATTTGCAAACCGGGAGAGAAAATGCTCCGGGGCTTGCCTCTCTCGAAAGAGCTCGGACGGTGGTCTGGGCACTCTAGAAGATCCTCATCGACCTCCTCGTCGGCTTCGGGCACCTCCTGCTCTTGCACTTCGGGCTGCTCTTCCGGCTCCTCATGAACTGCTATCGGAGTTACTTCTTGCGATCCTGTATGATGCAAACGTATAAGTGCTCATGCCTAGGTGCATTGCAGAAATGACATGTAATGATCATGATGAATGAGATATAGATGAACAGGTTTACTTTATTGCATAAAGTAGGAATACAACTCTTCTACAAGGTAGTCAACATCATCCAAGAACATGTACTCGTATACTACTACCAACATTCTCTACCATGCCAAGGTACCACAGAAATCTAAGATGCTTCAAAGATACACCAAAGTAAATCTTATTAAGTAGTCATGCATTAACAAGGTTAATTAAATCCTAATTGCAACTAGGTTTGAACAGCAACACCTCTTTTGGTAGCATAGAAAAATCTAAGAAAATTACAGTAGCTTACTATCATCTAATCTAGCATGCCACAAAAATTTCATTGCATTTGGATTACTAGAACTGCCTACACAAAAATAACAAGCTAGGGCCTAAAAATGAGCATAAAAATACTTTATACTATGAAAAGTATCAAACAACAGATTTAGCATTTTTCCTACATTCTCACAATAAATAATCACTATATAAAAATTATTATATGCATGTTTTATTCATATTTTTCTCTCTATCAAAAATAACAATTATTAACAATCATAAGCACTTGTACTACACATCAAAATTCTTCTGTAGGACATGCATGCCACATATTTTTCCTAGAAATTACATCACAAAATAAAATTATTGCAAGTGGAACTATATTGTTCCGCGCTTTCTATGATTTATTACATATTTATCAAGAAAACAGCAATTTCAGTGATTAAATAAAAACCCTGCAGAAAAGTATTTCAAACTTGACATGCAATATTTTTAGATCATAGATCTACTTATGAGAAACACTAAAAAATTTGTTTCACAATTTTTGGAGCATTCTTGAGTACACAATATTTTTCTAGAGCATTTTCTTTTCCAAAACATAATAGAAAACTGAAACTCATTTATCTTTTCGGTTAACAGGCCAGCACAACGGGAGCCACCGGCCCACGGCCGTTTTCGGCCCGAGCAACTGAGCGGGGAGAGGGGCAAGGTGGCCCGGCTCGAGGCCTTGGCCCATGGCCAACTTGGCCCAGCGAACAGAGAGGGGGGGCGAGAGCGGGGCGTGGCCACGGGGTGCCGGTGTCCCCGACGTCGCGGGAGCACGGCGGTCGCCGTTGGCCAACGGCCAACCCTCGGCCCTGAGCTGCTATTTGGAGGGCGCACGGTTTCCGTGAATGGATGGCGAACACGGTAGTGCGATGCTAGGGGAGAAAGAGAGAGCGAGGGTGCCGGTGGCGGAGCGCGAGCTCGGCGGCCCGGCTCGGTGGCGTGTGCGGGAAGAAGCTCGATTGAGCCTTACCGTCGACGAGCAAGGCACACGGTGGCCCGTTCGGAGGAGAGGAGGAGGTGGCGGAGCGGGTAGCAAGATGAATCGGAAGGAGATGCGGCCGTTGAGCGGGAACAGCGGCGTTAGACGATGGTGAAACTGCGATGGACGCGGGGAGGCGGGAGCGGCGGTCGCTGCGGCTCGCGCGAGGCCGAGAGGGGCAGAATGGAGGGAGGTAGGTGAAGTGGAGCTGGCGCTGCGGCTGCTTAAGGTGCGGACGCGGAGGTGGGACCCGTCGAGGCGCTACCCGTACGCCGGCGACGTCGAGCGGCGTCCATGCGGCGAGCGCATGCTGCCGCTGCAGGCGTGACGCGCGCGCGCGGGCGAAGGCGGAGGCAGGCGCGGACGCGGGCTGGGCTGGCCTGGCCAGCTGGGCCGGAAACGAGGCGCTGGCCCAGCCAGGTAAGAAAACCCTTTTCTTTTTTTTAAATAAATTCCAGATTTTCTAAACCATTTCAAATTCAAATTTTGAAGATGAAACAGGCATTTTCACAAGTTGACCCCAAAACAAAAGTTGTCCAAAATTTAATTCTCTACAACTTACATTTAGGGCACTTTTCAAAATTCTAAACAGATTTTGAATTAGTGATTTAAAGTCCAATTTTTAAATAAAAACTCATTTTTCTAGAATATTTTTAGAAGGAAAATTTGGGGAGATTGTGAATACAAAAATTGCTCCAAAAATCATGCTAATTAATTCTAAGCCATTTAAAGTTATAGCCAAGCAAGTTTTACCACTCCTAGCTAGCAAATGCAATAATTTAGGGTTCAAACATATGTTTTTCACAATTTAATTAATTTCAACTTATATTGCATGTGATGATGAACATGTATGTGATGCTAATGATCATGCTTTGGGATGTTAATGCATGCTTAACACCCAGGGGTGTTACAAACTCTAACCATCTTCGATGGCGCATATTCAAGTCAGCCTGAGTAAAGATGTACTTCAAACTCTTGTGGTCTGTATAGATGTGACATGTATTACCCAACAAGTAATGTCGCCAGATCTTTAGAGCATGAACAACAGCCGCTAACTCTAAATCATGAGTTGGATAGTGCTCTTCATGGTGTTTGAGTTGTCGAGAAGCATAAGCAATCACTCGACGTTCTTGCATCAATACACATCCAATACTGGTACCAGAAGCATCACAGTAGACATCAAAGGGTTTCTCAATATCTGGTTGAGCTAAAACTAGAGCAGTGGTTAACAACTTTTTCAAAGTCTGGAAAGCTTTCTCACATTCTGATGACCAGACAAATTTGACTTGAATCTTCAACAACTCAGTAATAGGTTTCGATATCTTCGAGAAATCCAGGATGAATCGACAGTAATAACCCGCCATTCCCAGGAAACTACGAACTTGATGGACGGTAGTTGGGGGCTTCCAATCTAGAATATCCCTTACTTTACCAGGGTCAACAGCAACACCCTCGACAGATAAAACATGTCCAAGAAATGGCACCTCATGTAGCAAAAACTCACATTTGCTAAACTTAGCATATAACTGATGTTCCCTCAAGCGACTTAGAACGATGCGTAAATGTTCCGCATGTTCCTTTTTGTTTTTGGAGTAAACCAAGATATCATCAATGAAGACAATGACAAACTTGTCGAGCTCTGGCATGAAAATAGAGTTCATAAGGTACATGAAATGAGCTGGTGCATTTGTAAGACCAAAGGACATGACTAGATATTCATAAAGACCATATCTAGTGGTGAAAGCAGTCTTTGGAATGTTCTCAGGACAAATTTTTATTTGGTGGTAGCCAGATCGGAGATCGATCTTAGAAAATACTTTGGCTCCAGCAAGTTGATCAAATAGTAGATCAATACGAGGAAGAGGATACTTATTTTTGGTAGTCACCTCATTCAATGGACGATAATCAACACAACCTCAAAGTTTTGTCCTTCTTTTTCACAAATATAGCTGGACATCCCCATGGTGAAGAATTGGGTTGGATAAAACCTTTGTCAAGCAATTCTTGTAACTGTATCTTTAGTTCTGCTAACTCTTTAGGGGCATTCTGTATGCTCTTCTAGATATTGGGGCAGTACCAGGTTTTAACTCAATTACAAATTCCACATCTCTGTCAGGAGGTAAACCCGACAGATCATCTGGGAAAACATCTGGAAACTCGCAAACTACAGGAATAGCATTGATCTCCTTCACAGAGGTCGCATAAACTCTTTCGACTGCCCTTTTTGGTGTTTGGAGTTGGATGAGAAGTTGAGAACTACTATCAGGTAAGTTTAGTCTTATTGTTCTATTCAAACTGTCTATTACAGCTCCACGCCGATACATCCAATTCATACCTAGGATCACATCTATGTCCTGATCCTTCAGAATTATCATGGACGTGGAAAAAGTATGCCCACCCAATTCTATAGGCACCTGATGCACCATTTCCTTAGTACATAGACGTCCCTCGGGCGACTGTATAAAGAAGTTTTCTTTCGTTTCCCCAATTGGAATTGCATTTTCAATAAAAATGTTTGATTGATAAATGTATGTGATGCACCTGAATCAAAAAGCATAAATGCAGGGTGATTTGCAATAGGAAACATACCCATCATGACGGGCTCAACCTCTAGAATTGCCCTCGTTTGCATGTAAAAGACACGTCTGGTTTTCTTCTCAGCCTTGCCCTTCTGGGCATTCTGATTATTGCCTTGATGCTGGTTTTGGTTCTGCTGTTGGGGCACAGGAGCTTTTTGAAAATTTGGATTATACTGCCTTGGGTATGGACACTCTCTTGAGAAATGCCCTGTCTTTCCACAATTATAGCAGGGATAGTTATTGATATTGCTGCCCTGCATGACTGGGGGACGAATGCCAGGAGCATTCGGCTGGCGTGGGTACAATAGAGCTACAACAGGACGAACAAATGCCTGTTGCCGGGCTTAAAACTGGGGTGGACGAAAAGGAGGACGGAAATGAATCTGGGGATGATACACTATCTTCTAGCGCTTTTGATTGCCACCAGAAGATCCATATGACACCTTCTTCTTCTTAGCCTCCTTGTGCTTCCGATACTCCTCTTCTGATGAAAGAGCAATGTTAACAGCCTCATGATAAGTCACATTGAGGCAACCAGTCATCATGGTTCGAATCTTTGAATTCAAACCCCTCATAAAACAAGCTTGCTTTTTCTGATCTGAATTAACTTGGTCAGCAGCATATTGTGATAAATGATTGAACTTGCCCACGTACTGCATCACTAATTGATCTCCCTGCTTCAGAGCAAGGAACTCCTCCAACTTTCTAAGCATAATACCCTCCGGAATGAAATGAGCGCGAAAGGCTTCATGAAATTTTGCCCAAGTCACACGGTGACCAACTGGCTGTGCAGCAAGATGGTTTCCCCACCACGCTCCTGCATCACCTTGAAGCTGTTGGGCTGCAAACACTGACTTCTGGTATTCACTATAATCAATGAGGTCAAACTTTTGCTCCATGGTGCAGAGCCAGTCATCCGCTTCTAGAGGTTCATCAGCTCTAGTAAACACTGGGGGTCGGGTATCAGTGAAGTCCACATAAGTGGTCTCATTCCAGTGGTTGTACCGACCCCGATTGCCTAGTGGTGCATTTTGATTATGCTGAGCCATTTCTCTCAGTAGTCGAGCATTCTCTGCAGTAGCATTGACAAGGGCAACCATAGCCTCTGCCAGATTTGGTGGAACGGGTGGTGGATTAGGAACACCATTCCCACCCAGTGAGGTTCTAGTACCATCATCAGTATGAGCCATCTGTTGATAACAAGCCAAACTTTATTCACAAACTTTAATTGAACTTTATAAAAGTTACTACAAACACACCACACAGATTCATTTATTATTACACAAGTTCGCACTCAGGCCGGACTACCCAGTTCAACTAAGGCTGACAACATACACAGACTTCTAGCTTAACACTAACACTTGACCACATCAATCCTCACGGTTAGTGTCCACTCCTAAAACGTGACCTCCCTCATCATCACTTTCGTCCACAAGCTCCATCTCCTCTGGATCTTCTTCTTCCTTAGACTCCTCCGCAGATTCGCCACCATATGCGAGGATGACACCAGGGTCTAACTCAGCTGCACCAGGAGGAGGATGCAATTGATAGAACAGCTGATGCACTTCCTCGTGGAGAATCTGGTTATCTCCCTCCAGATCATTAACATAGAACTGTAGGTCCTCAGCACGTTCCCTGGCAACATCCTCTCGGTGCATGCCTCATTCCTTTCCAACACCAGACGACCCATCATCCGCTCACAACTCAGATGAGCCCCGGTGATCCATCATAACTGACTTTGTAACTCCCCGACCTGGATAGCATCAGTAGCTCTATCACGTGTAGCCTGGGCTAACTCAGCGGAAAGCCTCTCCATCTCAGCCTGAGGGTCAGGCCTGCTACTGCTGCTACTAGCACCTTCGTCCCTAGGAGCAAGCTGGCGACGAGGAACTCCCTTGGGTCCGGTGGACTTACGGGGCGTCAACTTGGTACGGGCCATCCTGTAGCGGGAAAAGATAGAATTGGTAAGGATAGTTGGGGAGGATCTGAAGGTTAGCATGAATAGGATTGATGCTACTTAACCCAAACCACATTAACAGGGAAGGTAATTAACAAGTTCATTAATTATGATGCATGATCCAACTTACGAACTAAACATCAAAGATTTCAGTAATTAAATGCACAAGAGTAACGAAACAATAAACTTTGTACATAGGGCAATTTTAATATGCTATTCCACCAAAAGTCTTTAAACATGACTAAAGAACTATAAGATGAATAGAGATAGGTAATAAGCAATTTGGACCAAAATAACCAGTTAAATTTGTTTGACCCAAATTGTTTTGAAGTTTTGAAATGCAATACTACAATAAACCTGACAATGATCGCTCTGATACCAGCTATGGCAGAACCTCCTAAATAATATGGCCCACATGTACTTGTTATCGTCTTAAAGACCTTTAACCACTATACACGTGCACCACAGAACTTAAGAAGTCTGTCGGGTGTCCTCGGGGAACCCGAATCATCCATGATCTTCCAAGCAGGATCACATTTCAGAGACATTATAGTATTACAATAGTTTATATAATAAATTACATCAGAGTATAAAAGCGGAAGTCTTACATAACATAAGTTGACAAACCCGTTGTTTCAAACTTACAAAGCTTAAGTTTAGTATTACAACTATAATAGTGGAGTAGCATTATTAACATTATTACAATCACCAAAACGCGATGCTCTGCCCAAGAGCCAATCATCTTACTCATCGTTGCTTACCGCAAAGACGGTCATGCAACAGGGTCCGAAACACACTTGTTCATGAGACGCACCTGCAACAGGGGTTCAACAAACCCTGAGTACGAAAGTACTCAACAAGACTTAATCGACGAAACAGGGTGAAGACGACTCAGGAATGCAGGCTCAGGGGAATTAAGGTGAGGTTCCAGCAAGAATCAAGGTTCTTTTGCATAAAAGCTACTAATAGTGAATCCTTAAGATCCATGTTTTATATTAGTATTATTTATCAACAGAATGTAAGTGATTCTAATCTAGATCATATAACTCATACAACTTCTTTCTTATTCTCTGACCAAAGTTCCATTTCTTAACTACGATGTAGGTCAGGCGATCGAGTCTCCTTAACCGAGGAGCAGCGACGATTCGAATCGATTATACCTAGCTGGGAATTCCTAACCACACGACATATGTAGGACTTTAACCGACATATATCAACCTTCACTCGGATCCGCTAAAACATGACTGAGTCTAACGTCACCCGAGAGTACAGTACACCTCCAATCCAGCCCTTGGCTATGAGGGTACACACTACTCTCGCCATCTCCCCACTCCCAGTGCGCGGTTGGCCGTTCACGTGATGGCATTACTGAGGTCTTAGGCTTACAAAAGCATGTGATCAGTTGCAAAGTCTCGAAACACAGGCGGGCCTACAACGGTATGGTCCTTAACTGACACAGTCGGAGACACTACATGGGGACTCCTTTCCTGATGCAAGCCCACCGACCGGTCCTAGATTATCATCATCATTATTCATCAAGTGGTTGCCCAACAACCCTTCAAACTTTGCTTAACATTTTTAAAGTTTTTTTTCATTAAGCATGGCTAAGCATACTAAGCATTTTCAAATAAAAACAATAACAAGGATGATATCGAAGTATCAAGGATGGTAATGCAGTAATTAGGTTATCACTCAACTCCTATCACATAATGCAATAAAGCATTACATAAGCGAAGTAAAGCTTTTCAAAACGCAAGGAAGGGTTAAATGTAACCGGGGCTTGCCTTGGTCGATGGAAAGTTCAGGCTCTGGGTCAGTACCGCAAATATCAAATCCCACCTCCACGGACGTCGGCTCTTCTTCGGGGACGGATTCAACTTCGGCAATTTCCTCGTTCACGGGGACTACACGCGACGATAATGTATGCGTAAGATGATGAAGTAATAAACATGATGCTCGAAGTATGCATAACAAGGGTAATAACTTGAGTACAACTTTCCTTCGCGGTACAGTTGCAAAATCGATTCCAACCTAATTCTAACTTAGGGTTCGCTAAAGTTAATTACTTCATTAAGGACTTTCGTTAATCACATGAAATAACACCAATTAATTCTTAACAACATAATTAAGAGATCTTAAACAATCAATTAAGGATGCTAAAGGTCATTAACTATTAATGACCTAAAGTCAACACTCAATCTCAAAGTCAAACAACCCTAATCATTAAGCCCTAATTAATTGATTAACTAATTAATTAATAAAGCATAAATTAAGAATAAAATCAACTTTGTCTAATTAAGCTCAAATTTTTATTTTAGAAAGCTTATATCATAACTAAGTGGTAAAACAATTTTCATGATTTTTGGACAATTAATTAAGCCTAGGAAAATTATGGAAAAGCTATTTATTAATTAATTGAGCTAATTAAATAATTTACAAAAATTAAACAAAATTGGCATTTAATATTTTTCTGAAATAGTACACAGTACAGAGAGTTTACTCAAAAAAATTTACTATTATAGGAATTCTAAATAATTCACAACAAAATAAATAAAACTGGATACTATTCATATTTTTGAAAAAGAAAAACAAAACCAGCCACTCGGGCCGCTTCCCTCTCCCTTCACCTGCGCTCGGCCCAGCACACCGCGATGGCCCAGTCGCGCGCGCTCGCGGCCCGCACGCGCCCGCGCTTCTCCTCTCTCTCTCGCGCGCGGCCTGCTCCCTCCGTCCGGCCCAGCAAACTAGGCCGGCCCGCTCGCGCCCTTCCCTTTCCCCTCCGGTGCGCGACCATGGCACCGCGGTGGCCGCCGACGGTGAACTCGCCGATGATGAGCTCCCAGCGAGGCAGAACTGCACCCACAGCACCATTCGCACCCCGCGAACACAACTACGACGCTCAATGGACACAACACAGCTCGGAGGGGCTTGACCACGGCCATGGCGACCACGGTGGCGACCCGCCCGGCGGCGTGGAGGCGAAACTCCCCCTCCCGACACGGTAGCGACTAAAACAAGGCGAGCATCACACTCAGGAGCTCACCGCGAACACGATAGTGGGATTGGTGAAGGCGGAGATGCTCTGGAGTGGCCGGTCCACGTGAGGCAGCCGCGGCGGCCCTCTGCTCGGCAGCGAGGAAGACGGTGGCGCGAGGAAGAGCTCGGACGACCAAGTTTTGCTCTGGTAGGCTCAGGTGGCGTGATGCAATGAGGCGGAGGCGTTGGCAATGCAAGGGAGCGCGAGATGCTACGGTGATGATGAATTTCGCGAGCGCGGCAAGGAGCAACGGCGGCGAGTAGCGGAGAAGAAGAAATCGAAGACGACGTCTGGAGGTTATATAGACGAGTCGAGACCACGCGAAGGCGACACGTGAGGGCGGCTCTCCATGCCGAAGCAGCTGCTGGCGGTCGAAGGCACGCCTGGAAGTCGTTCGAAGCTCACCGGCGTCGGGCGGGAGGTGGCGCCATGCCGTTGGCTGAATGTCAACAATATTACGAAAATGCCACTGAAGGTAAATCCCAAATTACTCTAAATTTTTCTACATAAGTTGAAAATCTATAAATACAAAAGTTGTTCAATTTTCAATGTTCTACAACTTTCTAAATATAAACCTTTTATAATTCGGCCTAGATTTTGAAATTTGAATTTGAATTTGAAAGGGGACATTTTCTAGAAATCTGTAAATTCAAAATTACTTTGAATTTTATATTGAAACTTCAAAAACTCAAAATACCAAAGTTGTACATATAGGTAAGGCCTACAACTTTTCTATTCAAAACATTTTCAAATTATGCTTCCATTTTGAAATTGGATAGGGGATATGAAAAGGGGTCAATTTTTAGATTTGAATTTTTTCAAAATTACTCCAAATTTTACACTAAAACTTTGAAAACTCAAAACACCGAACTTGTAGCCCTTGAAAAGATCTACAAACTTTGTTTTAATCTTTTTCCCAAATTTTGCTTAGATTTTGATTTATTCAAAAAGGGGTAAAATCAGGGTTTTTCTTTTTAGGGTTTTCGGAAAGATTTCAAATTGAAACTTGATACTCTATTAATTGGTGATTATTTAGTGATCACACCATCACCCAAGGGGATAATTGAGGCAAGCATCACATGTTTAACCATATGTCACTCTTGGTTGATTAGGTTGACTTTGGAAATTCTTTTAATAATTTCTCAAATTTGAATGCGGATTCGAATCGAAAAACTTGCAACAAGTTTTGGATTCCAAATTCAAACTCAAACTTGAAGCTTTATTTTACGAGTTGGACTTGAGCTCATACCCTACACTTGGCACTAGTGTATAACACCGTCATACACCTCAAATTACGCAAGGCATAAACTAAGTATTTGTGGTGACATTCGAAATTAGGGTTTTCGGATTCGAGTCACACCACTTAGAAACACACCCAACCTAAGAAGGTAAACTCATTTTAGTTGATGCATAACGTAGTTGACCTAATCATGGATGCTTTGCAATGCATATGATGACATGGCATGTTTTTAGTTACTATAACACCAAGGGTGTTACACTTATATTTGACACTCTTAATGATCTCAAATAAAAAAAAATATTAACTACAAAATTGTAGACCTTGTCTCGAGTACTACAACTTTGATGTTGACTTTGTCTCCATTCGACATTGTTTACTGTCTCAAATTTGATTCGAGAACTTATATTAAATATTTTGACATATAAATCATATCAAATTAAAGGTTGCTAACTATAAAGGTGTAGATCTCTTTGAACTCTATAATTTTGATTTTAAGTTTGTCTTGATCCAGCTTCATATGAAAAAGTTATGATTTTTTTGCAAAACAACCTATCACTGGTAGTTGTACACTACCCAAAACAAGAATCATTGCCAGTTTCAAACTAACCTTCACTGCCGCATTTCTTTCCGATAGTGGGCAATCCATAGTGTTGGACCTAGGTTTCTCTGTCGATTGCTCAACTGATAGTGATCCCAATTTTCAAGAAAAAGGGAAAAACAAAGATCACGCCACCCAGGCCATGCCCACAATCACCGCATCCCATGCCGGGCCGAGCTAGCTGCCATCGTGCCTTAAGTGGGGGCTAGGTCACTGTCACCGCGCCCCATGCCAGGGTCATGCTTACCACCACCGTGTCTCGTATCGGGGCTAGGCCTGCCGTCACTACGCCCTTGCACCGGGATCGAGCCACTGCCACCACGACCTGTGCCGGTGCTACACCTGCCGCCACCGCGCCCTTGAGCTATGCCCGACCACTCTGGCGTTGGGGTCTAGCTGCTGCCACCATGCGCCATGTAGGGGCCATGTGCCCACCACCGACACATCGAGGTGAGGAGGAGAGTGGAGAGGGGAGGAGATCTGGAGAGAGACTACGTGAGAAGGATGGAGACTATGAGAGAGAGAAGGATAAGGATGAGGGAGATTCCCGCGGATGTGAGGTGAAATTAATTGTATTTATATAAAATTTTCAGGTCTATCAATGAGTTTATCACTACCGGTTGGCAATACGATCCGGCAATAGTATGTTCTATTACTAACCGACAGTGATAATTATGTATCTTTGTTAGTTGATTTTATAATCCTACAGTGATAAGGTTACGTTGTTGCTTATGAAACAACAATGATATCCCTATCGCTATTGGTTTAAAATTGTATGGCAGTGATTGTTTGTTTTGTAGTAGCGGTAGTCACGTACCGACCGATAGTGATACTACATAAGTTTTCAGTACCGGCTCGTGGCTAGATATATCACTGCCTATCATTGCTGGTTATAGCCATGAATGGGCAGTGAAAAATCTACCTATTATTACCAATTACTATATCCTATCACTAACCGTTCTAAAGCAATCGACTGTGATAGTTCTGAAGTAATTACCTGTGTTTGTAGTAGTGTAACAACATACTCCCTCTTTTTCATATAGGACAACGTAATGGTTCATAATAAAATAATTAGTCTGTCTTAAATATCATCATATCTTTAAAATGGATGGAGTAGCTTCATTTTTTTAAGAAAAAAAATAAACAAGATGCGATGGTGACGTCCAAAACCTAAACATGTATATATACAGCACATTTGGGGAGCATGTTTTCTGTTTGCTAAACAATTAGGTGGTTTGTACGGACTACATCACATGTTTACCACACATTGAGTGTGCATATTTGTTTGGCCTGTAGTGACTGTGTTTAATTTATTAGTTAGTTGGTTTAGGAATAGGATATTCTGCGGTGTCTTCTACGGAGCTAACACATGTATATAGAACATTGAGTATGCCTGTTTTTCTTTATATAGTTAATTAATTAGGTGGTTTATGATTAATTAGAGTGCACTGCAATTAATTTGGGTAGGGTGTGAACAAACATGATAAGTGCATCGCCATCGCTCGATTGAGATGAAAAGGGAGACGCCTTACAATCAAGCATCAACATAGTAGGAATGAGATAGCTGGCTAGCTAACTGTATATTCGGTAGCCCCAGCCCCCAGCTAAGCAACTTCTGGTTAGTATATGTAATTGTCATATAGACAAGTAAGTAAACCAATGTGACGAGCTAGGCCAATGTGTGTGCATGCTTCTACACAAAGACAATGGTATACAGTTGCACAGTACGGTACCTGAGTTTTTCTTATATTTAATTAATAGCGTTGATGTTTCCTGGATTGTGTATAGAGATGTGCATTTATGCATGATATGATGTTCAATAATGCACGTACTGTAATTTGGAATGGAGAGATCACGGGTAAAGATTTTGGGTATGTACAAAGGTCATGATCCGATCCGATGCATTGTTGAGGATGGAAGGAACCGTGTGTAGTGGACACATCATCATCATCATCAGCCTTGTAGCTCTACTCTTCGAGTTTTTGTATTTAAAAATCCCACTTTTGAGTTAAATATAAACAAACACGTACTGGATCGGAGTATATAAATATATATAAGGTATGTGACGTGCAGAATCTCGTTCGATGGCTAGCTCGTGATGCATCACGGAGATGCCGGGTCGATCGTACGAGTTGTTTGCAAGATTAGGCAACGATATATACTCTCACTCCTACAATTTAAGGACGACGATCAAAGTCAAGCGGTCATGCTTCAATTGATCAACCCTGCTGTCTGTCTAATTAATTAGCTGCATGTAGTCGTAGTCTCCATAATTTTCAGCAGTCGTCGTTACGATTGATTGATCAACTCAATCTGTCCGATAGCGTAATTTGACCCCAACTGGATTACGTGGTAACGAGTCCAGTACTACACTGCTACGCTACTAAATCCGTGTTGAGTTGAGTTGAGTTGATTACAACGTAAGTACGTGGGGTAGCTAGCTAGCGTTGTCTTGGTCATCATCGATCAGTTGATTGATTTCAGCGTGGGGTATGTATAATCGGAAGGAAGGAAGGGTCGTCGCAGCGTGTAGCTGCAGCATGCTTTTCTAGCTCATCTAGCAGGTGCTCCAGCGAAGACGTAGTACACGACTACACGTCTACACGTGTGCGGTGAAGACGGCCGGCCAACCCGGCTGCCGGTTGCGTGCGATGCGGGCGAGCAAAGGCAAAGAAAGGGGTACCGCGCGCAGGCGGCGACCAATTGAGTGCGCGTGGTCAAAGCTGCTTTGACGCCACGCCCGGGTCAAATTCATTCGGCTCTACTCTATCCCGCAAGCACCAGGCAGGTGGCCTCGGCGGCTAGCCTCTACTATACCTCCTCCGTACGGAAGGCATGGACGGACGGCTCTGATGCGTTGTGTACATCGCGACAAGAAATTAAATCTGCAGTCAAAGAAATTCATTTTCTTGGGGCTGACTTACCGCCAAAGAAATATGGCAACCGCCACGAAAATATGGCAAAAAAAAGTTCAAAAATCCCAAAATCCTATGGGCAACCAAGTTTTGAACTTCACAACCTCAACCTTCATCACATAGTAACTTCCTTACCACTGCAACTCAAGATAATTTATGATTAAATAGCTGATGCATTGCTTTTGTACTCAGGCTGAATTTTGTAATGCATATTTGACAAACCCTAAACGAATCCAAATGAAAAAAAGTGATACTACAAGCGTTTTACTAGTACTTTTAACCATATATAGGATTACTACTGTTGCTACATGTGCTGGAAATCACTGTGGTCATAGTTTTTGTTTAGAATGAGGCAATATTTCAAAATAAATTGTTGCAAAAAGGCCAACATCCTAATTTTCTAATTTACAATGGTTTTACTACAAAAAATAAGTTTGGTTAAGTTGTGATAATGACTTTGTTTCCTTCACAACATAAAATCACGACAATCGTATCTATTGTCACAATTGCAACACAATTGTTTTTTTGGTGAAACACATTGTCGGGTACCAGTAAAACGGGGTACCCTATTTTACTGCAAAAACCATCCATCAAGGCAAATTTACGGCCCACGGCCCATTACAGCCGGCCCAGGCCTTACTCTGCTTAAAAACCAAAGCCAGAGGACAAGCGTCCGAGCTCCACAGCGCTCCTCCGCTTTGTCCGACCTCATTCCGTCTCGTCCGACCTCCGTGATGTCATCCAGGCACCTGTAAGGTCCAAATGGCTAGAGGGGGGTGAATAGCCTATTTAAAAATCTACAAGCTTCACTGAACAACCACGTTAGTATAAAAGATGGCTAAACTAATTCTAGCACTAGCTCAACTACACTATGCAAGCCACCTATACAATTCTAGTGAAGCAAGGCTATGATCTCTAATACACACCAACAAGACTAAGTCACTAAGCTACTTACACCTATGTGATAAAAGCTACACTAAGATTAGTACAAGAAAGTAAAGAGCAAGTGACTTGATTCTTATACCAACGATGTAGAGAAGTAATACACTTGAAGAATCAATCACAATAATCAACCACAAGAGAAATCCTCGGCAAAGAGATGACACAAGATTTTTACCGAGGTTCACTTGCTTCCCGGCAAGCTACTCCTCGTTGTGGCGATACACCCACTTGTCGGTTCGCGAGCTAATCGACTATCAAGAGTCGAGCCCTCGGCGGGCGCCGCACAACCACACACAAGATGGGGATCCTCCAAGCCACGAGCTCCACTAGAGTATCCAATTTGCGAACTCTCGCGGGGAAGGATCAAGAACCCCTTACAACACTTGGTGAGGGCTCCAACAATCTTCAATTGTGAGCTCAATCACCTCTGCTTCTCCAAGCCGTCTACCGTGTCGGGAAACACGGAAGAGTAACAAGAAATCCGCAGCAACTCAAAGATCAAGTGCATCTAGAATGCAACTCTCAAGCAATGCACTTGAATCTCACTCAATCTCACTCAAGATGTGCAACTAAGCAAAGAGATGAGTGGAGGGGTTGTTCTCAAGCTCAAAGGATGTCTCTAGTGTCTCAAAATGTGCAAGATTTACCCTCAAACCCCAGACATCTTCTATTTATAGCGAAGGGGTACGCAGCTAGCCGTTACCGGACGACGCAATGAAAAACGTACTGACCGGACGCGTCCGGTCACTACAGGACAAGCGTGAACAGTGCGCGTCAGAAGTTACCGTTGTCATGACCGGACGCGCTCTAGCGTTTGACCGGACACGCTGCACCTGGCGTCCGGTCGGAGTCCAGTAAGCTCCCACCGTGACCGGACGCGTCCGATCGCACATGACCGGACGCGTCCGATCGCACATGACCGGACACGACGCGCGTTCGATCAGCACTCCACTGCGCTCTGCCCCTCTAGACGCCTCATCGGACGCTCTAGTTTCGTGAGGGACCGGACACACCGGTCGCGCGCTCTTCTTCTGCGCACAGGTGAACTAACCGGACGCGCTAGTCAGGCCAGACCAGCGTCCGGTTAGAAACCCTAGCAGCACCGAGTTGAACTGACCGGACGCGTCCGGTCAAACCGTGACCGCGTCCGGTGCAGCGTCCGGTCACCACAGTGACCGCCGTTCGCCTCCGTTTCTTTTCCGACTTCCGGCGTAGTAGAAAATAGGCATTTCACTTCCCCAAAAAGCGCTGAAGAGGAACCCAAACCCCTCTCTACCGCTTAAACTTCACCACCTTCGCAAATGTGCTAACACCACCAAGTATACACCACCATGTGCATGTGTTAGCATTTCATAAACATTTTTCAAGGCGTTATGTTAGCTTTTTACTAGATCCTAATGCATATGCTCAAGACAATGATCTAGTGGCACTTGATTCCCGAGCTAACCGTGATTGCCCGTCTTGATAGTCGGCTATGTATCCTAAACCCGGTCAATCACTTCTCTACTCATCTTAGACCGGCAAAAGGAAAACCCTATGGTTATACCTTTGCCTTGCGCTCTTAGATCCTTCTTCTCCACTTGATCATCATGTCCATGCACCATTTCTTTGTGATCTTGTGGCCACACTCCTTGCCACATACACCTTCATCACATGTGTTGCTTATGCCTAACTGAAAACACTTAACACATGGCATTAGCAACTTGGTGTCATTAATTACCAAAACCAAACTTGGGCTTTCAATCTCCCCCTTTTTGGTAATTGATGACAATCATCACAAAGATATGAAATGAAATCAATTTTCAATTTCGATAGTATTAGCTCCCCCTACATATGTGCTTTCAAGAGTTTGGTTCAATTGTGCACATATGAATGGATTTGAATTTTGGGAGAGTTACTACTATCAAATTGATGCTAAGGTATATAGAATGGACCTTTGAAGCGTGATACCAATTAGAGTTGCCTTTATATACCATCCTTAGCATCGATGTAGCTAGACACCACTTGTAATACATCACTTGTAAAGATCAGAAACACTAAAGTACCCCGTGAGATCAACATTATAAGCAAAAGGTGTCTAGATACTACTTGTAAAGCTACTCTTAACAAATCATCATTCAAATTCTATTTCTAGCAATCACCATACAATCATGAATATGAATTTAAGCTTTGCAATGCAACAATTCATCATGTTAATGCACATACAAATGCAACAAACGATTCATGAGCTTGCTCTCCCTACTTGTGTGCTCAATTTTAATAGATCCCTTTCCAATGTCATTCTCTCCCCCTTACTATATCTTTCTCCCCCTTTGCAACTTGACTTTTTATCTTTGTGACTTTTCTCTCTCCCTTTGTCAACAATCACCAAAAAGGTGCTAATTTTAGTGAGAGTTAAGTCAATCAATATGAGGGAGTCCAAATTATGGTTCAATCTAGATCACTTGCCTAGAATATGTAATTCGGTTTGATCCAAGCACAAGCTTCTTCACACCTCATAAAGTATAAGGGTTATCTTGAGCATGTTGAATTACACATCATGAGCTCATTTTCTAGATTCAACACTAAGTTTGCAAGCCCACAAACATGGCATATGCTACCACTAGATCAATCAAACATAGAAGCAATAGTGGTACCATATATACATCAAAATTATTTGATTTTCATGAATGAGCCTATTTGTCATGCAAATATGTCTATATGTTCTAAACATGTCCTTAGCAAAGTATGAATGATATGCCAAACAACTTTACCTTGCTATGTCGGAGGAGAGACATTTCATATAAGAATGTGGAGGTGCACTCATCTCAAGTTGGAGAAGTCCAGTATGTTCAATTCATTCTTCAACTTGTAAAATCTTTTCTCATCAAGTGGCTTTGTGAATTTGTCGGCTAGTTGATCTTCGGTGCCAATGCTTTCAATGCTAATATCACCCTTTTGTTGATGGTCTCTTATGAAGTGATGCCTAATATCAATGTGCTTGGTTCTTGAATGTTGAACCGGATTTTGAGTCATCTTGATAGCACTTTCATTGTCACAAAACAATGTCATATTCTTGAACTTGATTCCAAAGTCATTCAAAGTGGCCTTCATCCAAATCAATTGTGCACAACAACTACCGGCACTAATGTATTCGGCATCGGCGATAGATAGTGCAACACTATTTTGTTTCTTTGATGACCATGAAACAAGAGACCTTCCAAGCAATTGACAAGTGCCACTTGTGCTCATTCTATCAATCTTGCATCCACCATAATCGGAGTTCGAATATCCAATCAACTCAAAATTAGACCCCTTGGGATACCATAGTCCAACATCATGAGTGCCCTTAAGATATCTCAATATCCTCTTGGTTGCTTTCAAGTGACTTTCTCTAGGTGAAGCTTGATATCTTGCACACTTGCACACACTAAACATTACATTCGGCCTAGAAGCGGTGACATAGAGCAAACTTCCAATCATAGACTGGTATTGCTTTTGATCTACCATGTTGCCACTAGCATCAACACCCAATTGATCATTTGTGCCCATTGGTGTACTCATTGGCTTAGCATCTTGCAATCCAAACTTCTTGATCATGTCCTTGATGTACTTGCCTTGACTTACAAAAGTGTCATTCTTCATTTGCTTGATTTGAAGTCCAAGGAAGTAACTAAGCTCTCCAATCATAGACATCTCAAACTCATTTGCCATCATTTTTCTAAACTCTTCACAAAAATCTTGATTGGTTGATCCAAAAATGATATCATCCACATAGATTTGCAACACAAACAAGTTATTTCCAAGCTTCTTGGTGAAGAGAGTGGTGTCAACCTTTCCCATCTTGAACCCTTTAGAGAGAAGAAAATCTCTCAATCTCTCATACCATGCTCTAGGTGCTTGCTTCAAACCATACAATGTCTTCTTTAGCTTGAAAACATGGTCGGGCTTCTTGTCATTTTCAAAACCGGGAGGTTGCTCAACATAAACTTCTTCGTTGATGTAGCCATTGAGAAATGCACTCTTGACATCTATTTGATAGAGCTTGATGTTGTGTGCACAAGCATATGCTAATAAGATTCTAATAGCCTCTAATCTTGCAATGGGTGCATATGTCTCTCCAAAATCAAGACCCTCAACTTGAGTGTATCCTTGTGCTACTAATCTTGCTTTGTTCCTCACAACCATGCCATCTTGATCTTGCTTGTTTCTAAAGACCCACTTAGTACCAATCACATTGTAGTTCTTTGGCCTCTCAACAAGTTTCCAAACTTGATTTCTAGCAAAGTTGTTTAGTTCTTCAGGCATGACATTTACCCAATCGGAATCCTTCAAAGTATCTTCTAATTTCTTAGGTTCTTCAAGTGACACAAACGAGTAATGCTCACAAAAGGATGCTAGCCTTGATCTAGTTTGAACACCACTTTGAATTCCACCAATGATTTGATCCAATGGATGATCTCTTGCAATGCTAGTAGGTTGGAGTATTGGGAGTTGATTGCTTCCACTTGCTTGACCTTGATCTTGCACTTCATCATGAGAACCACTAGAGCCTGCTTGGTTTGTATCAATTTGCACATTTTGGTTGATCACATGAGTATCATCATCATCATCAACTTGCCTTGGCCTAACATCACCAATGTCCATGTTTCTCATTGCATTTGCCAATTGGTCTCCTCTCACATCATTAAGGTTTTGAGCTTCATTTTGAGACCCTTGGGTTTCATCAAACTCAACATCATGAACTTCTTCCAAGGTGCCATTTATAAGATTCCAAACTCTATATGCTTTGATTGTGGTAGAATAACCAAGTAAGAACCCTTCATCACATTTCTTTTCAAACTTGCTCAATCTAGTGCCTTTCTTGAGAATATAGCATTTGTAACCAAACACTCTAAAGTATGCAATGTTGGGCTTTCTTCCATTCAACAGCTCATATGGTGTCTTCCCAAGCTTTCCATGGCAATAGAGACGGTTGCTACAATAGCAAGCCGTGTTGATGGCTTTACTCCAAAATGAATGACTCACATTGTATTCACTAAGCATTGATCTAGCCATGTCAATCAAAGTTCTATTCTTTCTTTCAACTACACCATTGGATTGAGGAGTGTAGGTTGGTGAGAATTGATGTCCAATACCAAGATCATCACACAAATCTTCAATTCTTGTGTTCTTGAACTCACTACCATTGTCACTTCTAATCTTCTTGATAATTGTCTCAAACTCATTTTGCACTCTCTTGACAAAAGACTTGAATAGATCATAAACATCACTCTTATCAAAGAGAAAGAACACCCAAGTGTATCTAGTGTAGTCATCAACAATCACAAAACCATATTTGTTGCCACCAATGCTAGTGTATGTTGTTGGCCCAAACAAGTCCATGTGCAATAACTCAAATGCCTTTGATGTGCTCATTTCACTCTTACTAGGATGTGCATTTCCAACTTGTTTGCCGGCTTGACAAGCACTACAAGGTTTATCCTTCTCAAAGGTGACATCCTTCAAGCCTCTAACTAAGTCATGCCTCAAAAGTTTGTTCAATTGTTTCATTCCAACATGACCAAGCCTTCTATGCCATAACCATCCCATACTAGATTTACTAAGTAAGCATGATGTCAATTGTGTCTCACTATCATTGAAGTCAACCAAGTATAAGCTACCATGTCTAAATCCTTTGAATATCAAATTTGATCCATCAACACTTATGACTTCAACATCATCACTACCAAATATGCACTTGAAGCCAAGATCACAAAGTTGTGCCACCGATAAAAGATTGAAATCCAAGCTCTCAACTAGCAACACATTAGATATGCTCATGTCATTTGAGATAGCAATTTTACCAAGCCCTTTGACCTTGCCTTTCTTGTTGTTGCCGAAAGTGATAGCATCAAAACCACCATTTTGACTTGTATCAATTGATTTGAACATACAAGAATCCCCGATCATATGTTGAGTGCACCCACTATCAAGCACCCAATGCCTTTCTCCGGCTTTGTAATTGACCTATAAGATAAGATCAATTCCTTTTAGGTACCCAAACTTGTTTGGGTCCTCCAAGGTTAGTGACCAAGCTCTTTGGTACACAAATGACTTTCTTCTTTGAGCCCATCCATGGTGCACCAATGAACTTAGCATGAACACTATTTGTACCCTTGGTAAGTATATAGAAGAAATTAAACTTAATTGAGGATACATTAGCTTTGAATTTCTTGTTCATGCAAAGTTGCTCTATGTGACCAACTTGCTTGCAACTTTTGCAATAGCTACCATTGTTCTTCACAAAATGAGTCTTGTGACGAGCAAAAGCGGCCTTGCCTTTCTTGGGGTTATAGTCCAATCCCTCTTTATAGAGAGAAGCCCTTTGGCTACCCAAGCACATAAGCAAGCGGTCCTCACCACTATAAGCCTTAGCTAAGGTGTGACTGAGCTCTTTTTACCTCCTTCTTGAGATTTTCATTCTCAACTATTAGTGTGGAATCACAAGTGAAACCATTACTACTAGACGAGGATGATGTAGATGAGCTACATGAAGGGTTAGTGGGAGCAATAACAATAGGCTTATGAAAAGATTCATCAATTATATCACATGATATGCCTATGTTGCAAGTTTTAGCCTTCTCAACATTAGTTGGCATGTTTTCACATTTTTCAACTAGAGAGGAATGAGCTTGTTCAAGCTTAGTGTGAGACTTTTGAAGCTTCTTATGGTCTACCTTTAGACTCTCATAAGATGTTGTAAGCTCATCAAGTTCTTGCATAAGGTTTTTCTTTTCCTTAAGCAAGCCCTTGCACTCCTTTCTAGATTCTTTAAAATATTGAGTGTAATCTTCTAGCATAGTGATTAGTTCATCTTTAGTGAATTCTTCTTCATCACTATCACTATCACTATCACTAGCATTATCATGATCACTCTCATCGTCGGATGATACCTTAGCGGCCTTAGCCATGAAGCACGATGGAGTGTCGAAGAGGGAGACCTTCTCTTGGATGGCAACGCTAGCATGTCCCTTCTTCTTGCTCTTGTTGTCATCCTCATCATCACTTGAGGAATCATCACTATCCCATGTAGCAATATGAGAGTCATTCTTCTTTTTATGAGAACTCTCCTTCTTTTCTTGCTTCTTCTTTTGCTTCTTCCTCTCCTTCTTGATAGCATCTTCATCATCACTATCATATGGACACTTTGCAATGAGATGATCCTTGCTATGGCATCTAAAACATCGCATGGTATGCTCATTCTTCTTGGATGAGTTCTTTATCCTTCTTGCATGAAAGCCCTTCTTCTTCATGAATTTCCCAAATTGCTTGACAAAAAGAGCCATCTTCTCATCAATGTCATCACTATCACAAGAGCTTGAGTCTTCATCACTTGATGATTCAATCTTGGATTTGCCCTTGGATGTGGTGGCTTTGAATGCCACACTCTTCTTCTTCTTATCATCCTTCTTCTCACTTTCTTTCTTCTTCTTTTTGACCAACTCCTCTTTCTCATCATCTTCTCTATATGAATCATCGGTCATCACTTCTTGGAATACTTGTTGAGGAGTTGAATCCTTCAATGTAGTCCTCACTAGCATAGTGATCAATGTATCAAATCTCTTGGGCAAGCTTCTCAAGAACTTCATAGAGAATTGGTTGTCCTTGACCTCCTCACCAAGTGCCTTGAGCTCATTCACAATGACTTGAAATCTATGAAACATTTCCGGTACACTCTCATCTTCTTGCATCTTGAAGCTAGAAAACTTTTCTTGCAAGATATATACTTTAGCGGTCTTTGTGCCTTCGGTGCCCTCAAAAGTTTCTTCTAGCTTGGCCGAAGCATCATGAGCAATCTCAATGTTCTTCACTTGCTCAAAGGTCTTGTCATCTAGTGCCTCATGAAGAGCACTAATGGCAATGTCATTGCATTGGAGCTTCTTCTCTTCCACCGGTGTAGGTGCTTCCAGATTAGCAACCTCAAATTTTGTTTTGGTGACCTTCCACACTTCTCTATTGATTGACTTGAGGTGTGCGGTCATATTAACCTTCCAATATGCATAATTTGTGCCATCAAAGTGAGGTGCCTTCTTGGTGTTGTTGATGTGCAAGCTTAATTGAGCCATTTATTTTTCACCGTAGGTTGTTAAGCCTCAAATAAACGGTGCCTCGGCTCCGATACCACTTGTAAGGTCCAAATGGCTAGAGGGGGGATGAATAGCCTATTTAAAAATCTACAAGCTTCACTGAATAACCACATTAGTATAAAAGATGGCTAAGCTAGTTCTAGCACTAGCTCAACTACACTATGCAAGCCACCTATATAATTCTAGTGAAGCAAGGCTATGATCTCTAATACACACCAACAAGACTAAGTCACTAAGCTACTTACTCCTATGTGATAAAAGCTACACTAAGATTAGTACAAGAAAGTAAAGAGCAAGTGACTTGATTCTTATACCAACGATGTAGAGAAGTAATACACTTGAAGAATCAATCACAATGATCAACCACAAGAGAAATCCTCGGCAAAGAGATGACACAAGATTTTTACCGAGGTTCACTTGCTTCCTGGCAAGCTACTCCTCGTTGTGGCGATACACCCAGTTGTCGGTTCGCGAGCTAATCGACTATCAAGAGTCGAGCCCTCGGCGGGCGCCGCACAACCGCACACAAGATGGGCATCCTCCAAGCCACGAGCTCCACTAGAGTATCCAATTTGCGAACTCCCGTGGGGAAGGATCAAGAACCCCTTACAACACTTGGTGAGGGCTCCAACAATCTTCAATTGTGAGATCAATCACCTCCGCTGCACCAAGCCGTCTACCATGTCGGGAAACACGGAAGAGTAACAAGAAATCCACAGCAACTCAAAGATCAAGTGCCTCTAGAATGCAACTCTCAAGCAATGCACTTGAATCTCACTCAATCTCACTCAAGATGTGCAACTAAGCAAAGAGATGAGTGGAGGGGTTGTTCTCTAGCTCAAATGATGTCTCTAGTGTCTCAAAATGTGCAAGAGTTACCCTTAAACCCCAGACATCTTCTATTTATAGCGAAGGGGTACGTAGTTAGCCGTTACCGGACGATGCAATGAAAAACGTACTGACCGGACGCACCGGTAAGGGTGACCGGACGCATCCGGTCACTACAGGACAAACGTGAACAGTGCGTGTCAGAAGTTACCGTTGCCGTGATCGGACACGCTCCAGCGTTTGACCGGACGCGCTACACCTGGCGTCCGGTCGGAGTCCAATAAGCTCCCACCGTGATCGGACGTGTTCGATCGCACGTGACCGGACGCACCGCGCGTCCGATCAGCACTCCGTTGCGCTCTGTCTCTCTGGACGCCTGACCGGACGCTTCGGTTCCGTGAGGGACCGGACACGCTGGTCGCGCGCTCTTCTTCTGCGCACAGGTGAACTGACTGGACGCGCTGGTCAGGCCAGACCAGCGTCCGGTCAGAAACCCTAGCAGCACCGAGTTGAACTGACCGGACGCGTCCAGTCAAACCGTGACCACGTCCGGTGCAGCATCCGGTCACCACAGTGACCGTCGTTCGCCTCCGTTTCTTTTGCGACTTCCGGCGCAGTAGAAAGTAGGTATTTCACTTCCCCAAAAAGCGCCGAATCCCGCCTCACAAGCTCGGCGGGAGGGAGAGAGGAACCCAAACCCCTCTCTACCGCTTAAACTTCACCACCTTCGCAAATGTGCTAACACCACCAAGTGTACACCACCATGTGCATGTGTGTTAGCATTTCATAAATATTTTTCAAGACGTTATGTTAGCTCTTTACTAGATCCTAATGCATATGCTCAAGACAATGATCTAGTGGCACTTGATTCCCGAGCTAACCATGATTGCCCCTCTTGATAGTCAGCTATGTATCCTAAACCCGATCAATCACTTCTCTACTCATCTTAGACCGGCAAAAAGAAAACCCTATGGTTATACCTTTGCCTTGCGCTCTTAGATCCTTCTTCTCCACTTGATCATCATGTCCATGCACCATTTCTTTGTGATCTTGTGGCCGCACTCCTTGCCACATACACCTTCATCACATGTGTTGCTTATGCCTAACTGAAAACACTTAACACATGGCATTAGCAACTTGGTGTCATTAATTACCAAAACCAAACTTGGGCTTTCAGCGCCCGAGCCCTGTGACGTCATCAAGGCGCTCGACCCCTTTGCATAGCTACTGCTTCGCTCGACCTCCCCACTGTAACGCACTGCCACAGGTACGCACGGGCCCCTACCTTTTCCTGCTGAGGAATAAGAGCTTGCCTCGTCGTGCAGGATTACCTGGGAACTTGTAACACCTAATTCATGATCCGGTCAAGGCTTCCATGGATCTTTCTCGCCCCCTCCCCCCATAGCAGTAACATGGAGAAGCTACGCTACGCCGCACCCTATCATGTCTGCCTCAACCGGGCGGGGAGCAACGGCTGTCCAGGCCCCCCACCTTTTCACCGGCACAACTTCAGGGTCACGAAACCTTCTTCATCATGACACTGTGTTAGGGTATGGCTTCATCGCGTCATCTACAGCCACGGCACGCCGCCACCACAATGACGACTGTGCGATGAATAGAGAGGAAAGCTAGTAATAGGGAGCATCTTAGGGTCTTTTCTTTCTATTTTCGTACATCCAGATACTGTAACCCAACCCCTCCCTTTGCATACTATAAAAGGAGAGGGAGGGACCCTCAACAGAGGGAGAGGAGACAAAAAACAACGCCTAGCAATGGCAATGTACTAAGCACACACCCAAAACACTCGAACGCACCCACTCACAGAGACCTAGGAGCCATCCCTCTCTCGACCAGCTTGTATCTCCCTACTACAAGCACCCTAGTGCAAGGCAACACGAGCAGTAGCGAGCACTGAACGTAAGGACATTCGTCCCAAACCAGTATACATCTTGTGTCCGCTTTGCACGCCATCGGAGGCTCCGACGTGCAGCTTCGTTCACTTATCCCGTCTCTAGACACCCCCCCCCGGTTCTAGAACACCGACAGTTGGCGCGCCAGGTAGGGGCCTCTGCGTGTCATGTTCTACTCCACCAAGTCTCCAATGGCCAGAAATGACATCAACTTTGCTCCGGGATCCCACATCTGGTTTGGGAGCCTTGAGTTCGTCGTCATCGGGGAGGGCTACGACCTTGACCTCCTTCCACCGACCGGCGAGCCCGCCAGCTTCTCTGAGCCGATGGCCAACCTACGACTCCGCTCTGATGAGTTGAAGGACACATGGCCCGACAAGTTCAGCTACCCTAGCATACCACGAGTTGGCCAGCCCTGTCATGACAAAAAGGTTTGTAAATCATCAACAAACATCTATCATCTCAATCTAGAGGCAGGAGAGGTATCAGAGGATCTACCCCAATAGCTCATGCGCTCCATCGCCGGCGTCCTGGCGTTGGCTGAGACAAGCTCTAACTCTAACTTCCTTGACTCCGACAACGACAATGACAACGACAACGAATGCGGCACCAGCATCACCAGGCTTCAAGAGATGCAACGCTTTTTGCGCATCAGCGACTACCTCCTCGACGACGAGCCATGCAATGACGACTTCGTTGCTCGCTTTGACGACTACGAGCTTTCATGGCCATAAAGGGAACAACTAGGTCCTTGGACAGAAGTTGGTAAAATAATCACCAAGCACATTTCCCATTGTTTTCATTATTAATACTGCTATTAAGCTATTCTTAAGAATCTTCCTTTAAGTTGCTTTTCATATCCCTTGCAATGCTGTGTATACAAGTCATCATATGCATCATGGTCATACACGCATCATGCTGCATCATTTGCACACGGTCCAAATCTGGCTCTAGAGTTTGTAGGCTGGCCTGCGAAGGGGTTTCGATAGCCGCTCTAAGCCAACAGAGTGAGGGATGGAATGAGGAGTGGCACACTAGCGGCCAGTACCCGGTTGCACCGAGCACCATATGGGACTCTTCGATCCATGTTCGAGTCTTGATGAACACTGGTCCAAAGTATTTTATCAGAAAAAGGCAATGAGCCATCGAGGATAGTCGAACGGCCCTAGTTACCCTACTGAACCAGTCGTCAAGAGCTTGGGGTCGGTCACTAGCTACCTCTGTCGGATCCCTAACGAACGGGAATCGGAGCCCCGCTCGAACTGAGAAACCCGTTAGCAACTCAAACGGACACCACATTTCGACCCTAGGCGAGAGGGATGACGTGCCGCTATCCAACCCCTCCTTCTTTGCGGAAAAGAAGCGCGAGGGGAATGCATTGGGCCTCCTGACCAGATCGACGCATGGGCGAAGATTTTTGGAGGCCCAGATTCATATGCATAACTACTTTCTTATTTCAAAGGCCCATCAAGGCCCATGTGCAGGTACGACGTCTACCTAGGCCATCGCCCGGAGTCTGGAAGCGCCTGACGGCAAAAAAGTCCGGCTAATGGCTGTCTCTTCCATGCATCGGCATTAAGGGACACCGACCCCATCTCGGAACGCGGCAATGGTAGTAGTCACATTGACCCTAACATGCTGCGCGCACCCAGGAGCGGTTCCTTCCTTGCAAAGGACCCCGCCAAACTCGTCGTCGGCGATGCTCCGACGACATTTTATACTAACTGCATGCTAACCCAAAAATGTAAACAAAATATAAAACCAAACACCAATTAATTCATAAGAGGTCTGATACAAAAGGCGTTGATACGCCACAAGCAAAGCAAAACATAAAAAAGAAAAAACCCTAATAAGGGGAGCCTCGCCAGCACCTCCGCAGTAGGAACGTGGGCGGCCACCGCCTCCCTCGCTAGGCCATAGCGCGCTACCAGGTCCTCATGGCGGTGCAGCTCCTCCCCCGCAAGGAAGCCGTCGACTCTGGTGAGGTCTGCATCCACAGTCACCTCTGCCATGGCTAGGGCAACCCTAGCACCACGACGGGCGCCGCTCTCAATGGTGTCGAGGACACGGCGGCATGCATTCCAGAGGCGCTCCTCCCAGGCGCCTAGCGCAACGCCCATGAAGTCAAGGAAAGCGTCCACTGCCGCGCGGAGACGCTCTAGCTCCATCATCAGCTCTGAGAAAAAACCCCATTTCTATCAGACAAAAGCAAAAAAGAAAACTAGAAATAAGAGGAAGAATATGTACGAACGCCATGGCGATCGGCGTCCTCGAGCTGCTTGATGAGGGCATCCGCCCTCTCCTCTACGTCCGTGGCCACGGCATCCGCCAGCGCCTGCTCCTCTGCCTCCTTCACCACCGGCTCTGATGGGCCGACCCAAGCCACGGCAGCAATGCGAAGGAGGCCACCGGCAGAAAGGCCACCGGTGTTCAGCACACAGCTAGACCCATCGAAGGCCCGGTCATCAACACGGCGGCGCTGCGCTGCCAGAGGGCCGTCCACCTCCTTGGACGCCCGAGACCCCTTCAACGAGTCACCATGCTCCATCAAGGCTAAACCAAGTGGGAAAGGAAATAGAAAAGGAAAGGCAGGGATAGTGAAAGGGTCAGGCTTCGAGCCGTGTATAAATAGACCCCAAGTGACCGTTTGGTTCCACAGCCTCCCGGGGCGATCAATGTGGTCTCGATTCACAAATCGATGCCCTCTTCTCTCACCATAACCACGACGTTACAAATCACGAACCGTCGCCCACTTTTTCCACCAACCAAGCCACGACGCGTCAAAACCGCACTCAATTACCTCTGACAAAAACCACAATTGCACCCTTTCGCCTTCTTTTCCACCCAACTGATCACCAGCGTGCCCGTGGGCTAACCATGGGCCGCGGTAAAAGGAAAACACCTTTCACCAAGACTCACCAAGAAAGGCCTTCTTTGGACCCAACAGAATACACGAAAACTATACCAAGAGCCGGCGGACGGTGATTGGGACAACCCACATACTTCAAGCCATGTTTTGGAGGCCCGCGGAGGAAATTGCAGGACTTGGCATGAATAACCATTGCAAAGAGAAGAGGCTTAGGGGCAGACCCCACCATGGCCAGCCAACGGCTGGTCAAGGGCGCCTGTTCTCTCAAGCATTCCAAACTTCCGTAGAGCAAGGGCTCGGGAGCTGACACCACCTTGTCAGCCTAACGAACAGCCAAGGTTGCCCACAACTCTACAAACACGCACTCGAATCTCAGCCCTTGAACTACCCCTCTAAGGCCTCGGGGGCTACACCCAGCGGGTGCACTCGCGCGCACCCACTGGAAAAACCCTCGAAAACATAAAATAAATTGAGTTGGTCCCTTAATAAAAGTTGTAGAGAATCAAATTCTAAAAATTTTTCATTTTTAGGCCATTTTCAGAAAAAAGTCATTTTCTTCCTCAAAATAGGATTTGAAAACTGATATTTGAAAATTCTTTGAAAATAGAAATTTGACAAATGCTTTTCTCATTTATCGGGCCGCCGCCTCACTTCTGGCCCATCAGCCGAAGCCGGCCCAGCGTCCGCTCCCGCGCCCACGCCGCTGCCTTGGCTCGGCCTGCTCTCCCGCGGCCCAGGCCCACGCCGCGCGCTTCCTCCTTCCTTCGCGCGCGCGGACGCGCCGCTCCGACCGCGCACAGACACCCAACGCCGCGTGGTGGGCGCATGCCGATGCCGCTCACCACGTGGATGCCGGTGGCCCCCATGCACTCGACCCCAAATCACCGTGCCCACGCGCTGCCTCCATTCCATATCCTCACTCGCTCTCTCCCTCTGTCCATCTGGAAAACCCGAACAGGAAGAACCGCTCTCCACCACCTCTGCCACTGCGTTCCGTCTTCGGCGAACCACCTCCGCTCGATTGCCCGCACGCCATGCTCCGCCACCTCCCCCTCTTCTCCGAACAAGCAACCATGCCGCCTTACTCGCATCGGTATGGCTCAATCGAGCATTCCCGCGCGCGCCACCATGGCCGGAGCCGCCAAGCTCATGCTCCGCCCATCGGCATCCTCGCTCCTCTCTCCCCTTGAGCCACACTCCTGTGCTCGCCTCCCTCTTGCAGACCCCATGTGTGCCCCGCCGTGCCCGGTTGTGGTTGGCAACGGCCGTTGGCCGCACCACCGCTCTGCCGCGACGCCGAGAACGCCGGCGTGGCGTGGCCGTTTCCCCCCCTCGGCTTTCTCTGGGCCAGGCCGGCCGTGGGCCGAAGCCCCGAGTCGGGCCGCCTTGCTTCTCCCAGCTCGGTCGCTCAGGCCGAAAACGGTCGTGGGCCTGGTTGTTTCCGTGGGCCGGCCCAGTAGTAATAGGATTATGATTTCGGTTTTTCTTTTATTATTTGGGAAGAAAAATGCTTTGGAAAAATGTTGTGTACCCATTTTGGCTCCAAAAATTGTGAAATAAATTTTGTTGTGATCCTCATGAGTAGATCTATGGTTTAAAAATATTGCATGTCAGTTTTGTGATACTTTTCTGTGAAGGTTTATTTAATTCTTGTATGTGTTGTTATCTTAGAAAATGTGTAATAAATCATAGAAAGCTCAGAAAAATATGATTCCAAGTTTGTTACTTTTCTTGTGTAATGTACTTCCTATGAAAAATATATGTTATGCATGTTCTGTAGAGAAATATTGATGTGTAGTTCAAGTGCCTTTAATTGCTGATTTTTGTTATTTTTGGTAGAGAACAAAAATTGGATAAAACATGCATATGATAATTTTTGGACAGTGATTGTTTACTGTGTAGAACCTAGGAAAAATATTAAATCTATTGATTGATACTTTTCATAGTACTAAGTATTTTTATGCTCATTTTTATGCTATAGCTTGTCATTTTTGTATAGGCGGTTTCACTTATCCGAATCTCATGAAAATTTTATGGTAGGCTATTTGGAGTAGGACTATACTACTATAATGTTTTTAGATTTTACTAGGCACCAAAAATATATGTTGTTGTGTAACCCTAGTTTAAATAGGAGATAAAATGTTATTCTTTATGAGTAATTAGTTTAATAATGATAGTTTGGTGTATCTTTGAAGCACCCAAATACCTTGCTGATGTTACTTGATAAGTTAATATGGTTGTACTAGTAAAGTATAGTAACACTTATGTTAGGGCTATGTGTTAAATAGTGTAAAAGTAGCGAAGATTATGATAAGAGAATGCAGTAGATGACATGTTCTATTAGTAACTGAGTGGATGATGCTGACTACCTTGTAGAGAGATTTTGTCTCAAGTTTATACCATAAGTCTCAATGTGTTCATCTGCATATCATGTCATCATGATCATAGCATATCCCCGCATCCGATGCACCGTTTGCATGTTTACTTATACAATTGCATCATACAGGATCGCAGGAGGAGTCACCAGTGGCAGTGCAGGAAGAGCAGATGAAAGCCCAAGTTTGGTTTTGGTAATTAATGACACCAAGTTGCTAATGCCATTGTGTCAAGTGGTTTGAATTAGGCATAAGCAACACACGTGATGAAGGAGCAAATGGCATGGAGAGATGGCCACAAGACCACATGATTTGGTGTATGAAATGATGAGCAAGATCATGAAAGAATGCACAAAAAATGATGGACATGATGATCAAGTGGAGGAGAAGGATCTAAGAGCGCAAGGCAAAGGTATAACCATAGAGTTTTCCTTTTGCCGGTCTAAGATGAGTAGAGAAGTGATTGACCGGGTTTATGATACATAGCCGACTATCAAGAGGGGCAATCACGATTAGCTCGGGAATCAAGTGCCACTAGATCAATGTCTTGAGCATATGTATTAGGATCTAGTAGAGAGCTAACATAACGCCATGAAATATGTTTGTGAAACACTAACACACATGCACATGGTGGTGTACACTTGGTGGTGTTAGCACATTTGGGAAGGCGGTGGAGTTTGAGCGGTAGAGAGGGGTTTGGGTTCCTCTGCGCCGGAGGCGGAGAAAGTGAAACGCCTTTCTTCCACTGCGCTGGAGGCGGAGAAATGGAGGCGTAAGTCCGGTGTGTTTCTCACTGAAAAACAGTGACCGGACGCTGGACCGGACGCGGTCCCGGGTGGACCTGCACGTCCGGTCAGCTCAAGTCGAGGGCTGAGGCGCAGCACACCTAGGATTTATGACCGGACACTGGTCTAGCCTGACCAGCACGTCCGGTCAGTTCACCTAGGCGCAGAGGAAAGGCGTGCGACCAGTGCGTCCGGTCCCTCACGGAACCGGAGCGTCCGGTCGGGCACCCAGAGGGGCAGAGCGTGGCAAAGAGCTGATCGGACGCGCGGCGCGTCCGGTCACATGCGATCGGACGCATCCGGTCGCGGTGGGAGCCTCTGGCCTCCGACTGGACGCCGGGTGCAGCGCGTCCGGTCAAACAGTGAAGCGCGTCCGGTCACGGCAACGGCTCCTTCTGATGCGCACTGTGGCTGCTTGTCCTGTAGTGACCGGACGCGTCCGGTCATCACGTTTTTCACCGCGTTGTCCGGTAACGGCTAGCTGTGTACCCCTTCGCTATAAATAGAAGTTGGCCGGGGTTTGGGGTTGTCTCTTGCACATTTTGAGACCTAGAGACATCCTTTGAGCTAGAGAACAACCTCTCCACTCATCTCTTTGCTTGGTTGCACATCTTGAGTGAGATTCAAGTGCATTACTTGAGAGTTGCATTCTAGAGGCACTTGATCTTTGAGTTGCTGCGGATTTCTTGTTCCTCTTCTGTGTTTCCCGACGCGATAGACGGCTTGGAGCAGCGGAGGTGATTGAGCTCGCAATTGGAGATTGTTGGAGCCCTCACCAAGTGTTGTAAGGGGTTCTTGATCCTTCCCCGTGGGAGTTCGTGAATTGAATACTCTAGTGGAGCTCGTGGCTTGGAGGATCCCCATCTTGTGTGCAGTTATGTGGCGCCCGCCGAGGGCTCGACTCTTGATAGTCGATTAGCTCGCGAACCGACAAGTGGGTGTATCGCCACAACGGGGAGTAGCTTGCTAGGAAGCAAGTGAACCTCGGGATAAATTCTTGTGTCATTCTCTTCCTGAGGATTTCTCTTGTGTGTTTGATTGATTGGTTCTTCTCATCTCTACACGGCGGTATAATCACTCGAAGCTATTCTCTCGCGTTACTCCTTGTATCTCGCTTGTAGTTGTTGTGTTTAGTGGATAGCCTTGTACTAGCCTTGTGTAGGTGGCTTGCTTAATTAGTTAGAGCTAGTGCATTTTGCTTCGCCACCTTTTGTACTAACATGTGTGGTTAAGTAATTCTTGTAGAAGTTTTAATTAGGCTATTCAACCCCCCTCTCTAGCCTATTTGGACCTTACAGCAGACCGGGAGCGATCCGCAAGAAATCCAGGCACAGGAGGTGCCCGAGGAAGAGGAGCAAGGAGAGGACTTGCCTGAGTGCGTGGATCATCAACCTAGTTCGTTTGAACGAGGCAAGCCCCGAAGCATTCTAAGTCTCCTACTTTATAAAAAGCAATTCTTTATATATGAGTTATATATTATTGCATTAAGTTATAGGAGTTGAGTGAAACCGTTGTTGCATTTATTACTATCCTTACCCACCTAGTTACATGTTTACCCTGTTAGGTCAGGATCGAATAACTGCTTAGCCTTGCTTAGACTGGTAGCAATCAGTGATTTCCGGTCACCTACATTTATAGGTGGTTACTGAGTGAATTTAGCTATGAAAAGCATGATATCCTGGAATTAATCATGTGTTGCTGGATAATTGGAGATCGGACAGAAAGGTTGGAAGCAACCAGACAGAGTTCTGGGGTGCTGTTAGTTTTCCGTCTGTGTCCATTAAGGACCGATCGTTGCTCATCCCTCTTGTCATGTTGAACGCATGCCTCACATTTAGCTGGCCGAATAAAGTACTTTTCGACCGCAAAGCTAGTGACATGATTCGGGCCGGGACCTACACGGGTGTGCGTACTGATGCTAAAGGGAGTATGACAGGGATGCGAAGAATGAGCCCAAGGTGCGTCCTGGCAGTCGGGCGGTCCCTGGGTACTGCAGCCCCAGTTTATCCCGCGACGTTTACCGGAATCGTGTCATTGGTGATCTGTAGCTCACTTGATCGGTGAGTGTGGTTTGTGTGAGGAATAAATCACCAACTGGTTAGAAATCGATTCGAATCGTCATCGCTCGTGGATAGTGAGCACTTGACTCGAGCTACAGCATCGTAGTAATTATGATGGAACATTGATGGTTGTTGGATGGTATTGGAAATGCTAAATCTAAATTGGTAACCGGATGTTATTGGTTAATCAAGTGATTGCTATAGTATAGGTGCTTACCTACTTGGATAGATCATAATAAAGATGATGCAAAGTATTTAAAATGGTTTCTTCATGATAGCTTATGCTTTTCGCAAATGAGTCAGCTAGCCCACTAAAGAAAACCTTGCATACTCCTTGGTGTCACTTATTTTTGGTTTAAGACGGGTAAGTCTAGCTGAGTACCTTCTCGTACTCAGGACGTTGTTTCCATTGTTATTGCAGATGGTCAAATGTACTATGGCTATTACATTAACTGCCTGTATCCGGCGATGGGCGACAACTAGGACCAAGGGCAGTGGTCACTCCATATCTCTCATCTTATGCTTTTGTTGGAGATGGCTACCTACTGGCACTGTATCTAAACTAAAAGTGTGTGTATCTTTAAAACTTGGCTTCCGCTATTTCAGTTTGAACTTGGGTTGTAATAACTTTATGTTCGAAACTCTGATGTATTCAACTGTCGTTGCGAACTTTATGTAACATGTTACGGTGATTGCTAAACTTGTACGATCTTGGTTTGTGTGTTGGTTGGTTTGAAATCCTTCGTGATTTCACGGACTGCCGGGTTGTACGGGCTTAAGTTTGTTAAATTATCTACTTCGGCGGAAGATTTTCTTACTTAATCTCGTATAATTGGTCGGTTCTGTTACAGTATCCCCTACTACAAGCACCCCGGTGCAAGGCAACACGAGCAGCAGCGAGCACTGGCCCAAACCAGTATACATCTTGTGTCCGCTTTGCACACCATCGGAGGCTCCGACGCGCACCTTCGTTCACTTATCCCGTCTCTAGACACCCCCTGGTTCTAGAACACCGACACACATGCCACCTACCATTAAAGGAATAACATCTTTTACTCCTAGAACAAATCCAATGAAACATTAGCATCCATGCCAAATCGAAGCAGACTTAAACTTAGTTGGCTTGGTACCATCATTGCAATGTACAGTTTTTGTGGCAATATAGAATACTATTACAGTAAGTAAACATTAAGCACTTTAATAAGAGAGCATCAGATGACAATGGTTTTCACCATTTCTATTGGAAAATATCAACCACAAGATCTGTCCGTCTAGTCTTCCTTATTAGACATTTAGAGAGGTAGAATGTACATGAATGCATTCATCATGCGAGGTTGTGTGTGTTTCAGTTTTTTTGGAAAACATGTTAGAAATTAAAATACTTTCTTTCGTCCCAAAATAATTGGTGTTATAGTACTCAAATTTTATTTCAAATTAAAATGCTTGACCTTCTCGCTTTCCCATGCACCTCTCTTTTCTAAAGACCTTTCTCGTTTACCAATATATATTTTGGTCCTTTAGCTACAGCATTGGTATCCGAACACAATTTTATAACGTACACAATTGATTAATAATTTTATCAATCATCATGACATCAGCCGGAGGCAACACGCATGCATGCTAGTACTACAGTGACCAGCACACAACGGTCCAAAACATTTTGTTTTATTTCCTGTGTTGCTTGGTCGTCGAAGCCTAAAACGAGCCTGGTCCAAACCAGAAGATTCCAATGAGTCCTCGAGATCTTTTGTTCATCATGTGGCACACTCCAATTATTAGCAACGTCGTCTAGAGATGACGATCAGTTTAACTTTAAACCTGCCGAGTTGTCAGGTCTTCCAAGCTATAGACTGACTCTTCAAGCTAGTCAAACACTCCTGCTGCGAAATATATGCCAAGTTGACGAAAATGACGTCGGATTATATTATCTTCCAGAAAAAACAGAGTCAATTAGTTTGAAGAAAGATAACGGAAATAGCTTCAAATCGCACGGCTCAATCGATCCTCAGATGACTGCGGCGGCAAATAGATAGGGACTGTACAGCTTGCGAAAGGACAGGATCGTGGAAGTCAGCTAGCGCGCTCGTTCACTAGTCGCTGCTACGGTGTGAAATCGATTTTGCTCTGCACACACAGTAATGCGTCAGAACGTTCCAGCTCCACTGTGTGAGCATGGATTTACAGGGGGCTGTCTCTCACCACGTGTTAGCGCTTGATCCCTCTGTGAATCTGCCGCTGCTGCCTTGGTACTGCTTTCCTACTACTATGAGTTAAATTAAAGCCCGCTGCTGCCTCGGTTCGAACTGTCTGCACGATGTGATTATATATATCTAACACCTACGGTTCGATAGCCACAGCGTGCTCGGTTCGATTTTTCCGTCGCATGGTTCGATTGTCACGTATAGTGGATGATGGCAGTTTTATGTCTAGACTAGATATATATGATCGTGACGTCTGCATATATATAATTAATATTTAAATACAAACAATTAAACGCAAGCATGAATAGCATGGGCATGTATCCTTAAACTAGAACCAGGCGATGCAAGAAGTCCAAGCAAAGACTGTCCACGAAGCTGCAGCTCGTGCGCGTTCGTCGATTTTGACATGACCATAATATACATGTATATATAATACAATAAGAAGTACTCTGCTAGTGATACGTGTGCCTTGTTGTCAATCAATGCAAGGAAACACAGCGTCTGCACGCATGCACTGCACGGCGTCGCCGTCGCAGTCGCACGAGAGTGATCGATGGGTCGAGGCCGCCGGAGTGGCGGAACCCGCGGGAAACTAGCTAGGTAGCCGCAGCCCGCAGCGGACGACGAGGTAGCTGATCGATCGAGTCGCATGCACGGCGCGGCGGGCTTAATTAGCTTGGCAGACACGCATGCGTGTGCTGGCTGGTGAACACCAGACACGTACGTGCGCAGCTGGAAAATAAGCATGCCACGCACCAATTGCCAAGGCGAACTGCGAAGCTACTAGGGCTACCAGCCGCTCGTGCAGATGCATGGAAGTTACGCACATGAGAGAGAGAGAGAGAGAGAGAGAGATTAGTTTGCCTCGATCGTGTTGCGTTGTGTGACTTGTGTAACTACTACTTGCCTTGCTTGCAAAGGTACGTAGCCCGTGTGTATGCACGCATTCTACTGCATGCATGCGAATGCAAAATACACATATATATATACACATAAAGTACACGCGTATATGTACTGTGGTATATATACTATATGCTAGCTTGGCAGCGAGCCGTATGCTAACATTCTTCTTCTTTCCACGCCTATATGCGTCTCTTGACGGATGTTCCTGTGTTTACGTTATCGAAACCACACACAGACAGGTCGTCGATCAGGGCTCGCTTTAAATGCACAGATTCAAAGATCGAAATTAGTAGTATTGACAAGTTCATGTTTGTTGGTGGCACACAAATTAAGAGGCAAGATGCCAATAATTTTGCCTTTGCTTTGCTATATATATCCATCATCAGATGACATTGTTATTATTAGCATATGAGCTATGCATGAGGAAGAAGTAATACCTTATTAGTATGACGACAAAAGAAAAAAAAATTTGCAAGCTGCATATATACAAACCATACATACATGTTCAATATATGATTCGTCTTCAACTTTGTTGAAAAATAAGTATTTAGACAAAGACCGGTGAGCAATCGCCATCCGAAAGCAATGCAAGTCTCTCGCTTATTTTTTTTACAAAGCGCCACCTTGGGCGCGGCCTTCCTAGAGGCCGGTGCGTTGCGGGCGTTCGAACTCCCGCCGGCTCCTTCCCACCCTTGGGAGCTAGCCACTGGACCTCTGGTCCGTCCGCAAGTCTCTCGCTTATGCTTGGTAGCACGCATTATAGATGGGCAATAGGCCGGCCCAGCAAAGGCACGGCACGACAATGGCCCGGCACGGCCCGATGGGGGTTGGGCCGATAAGGCACGCCGTGCCCTGCGGGCCGTGCCTCTTAGGCACGCGGGCCTAGCCTTCGGTCCAGGCACGACACTATGGGCCGATTTTTCGTGCCGTGCCAGCCCGTCAGGCACGGCTAGGCTAGCAGGCCATGCCCACTCGTGGCCTATTTCAGCAAGGGAAGGGGAAGAGAGGACGCCATCCGGGGAGCGCAACCACGTGGAGGAGGCGGCGACCACCGCTCGAAGCCAGCTGCGCGCTCGACGGGAGGTCGGGAGGAGGACGCCAGCGCGAGATCCGGAGGAGCCGTCGGAGTCGAGGAAGGAGGAGTGGAGGGATGGGCGTCAGGGCACTGGGGCGCAGTCGTCGGCTCGCTGCCGGTCTGCCAGGGCCAGCCGCCGCCATAGACGTCACCGAGGAAGGAGGGGAGCCGCCGCCGAGCTTGCTCCCACGCGAGTCAGGCTTGACGCGGGGCAAGGAGCGGTGGCAAGGTCACCAGAGTCAGGGACGATGGTCAACGGACGTCGGGGATGGTCGGAGTCGGAGTGCAAGCGAGAGCTGAGAGGAGACTGCGAGAGAGAGCCAGAGAGGCGCCGCGGTGAAGAGGGGATTTGTGATTTAGGGTTTGGGGGTGGGAGCGGGGAGCCGCGGCGCCGGCTTATATATGGAGCGGGGTGGAGGGTGCGGCGGGGAGGTAGGCTGGGCCAAATGCGGCATGCGGTGAGAGGCGGGGGGAGGCAGTGACCCGTTGGGGGAGCGGGCCTACCATTGGGGAGCGGGCTGTGCCGTGCCAGCCTACATGCCTGAGGTGAGGCCCAGGCATGGCTTGCTCCTCCGGGCCATGCCAGCCCGGGCCCGCTGGCCACCAGGCCGGGCCGTGCTTGGGCCGGGCCAAAAAAAACCGGGCCTCGTGCCGGGCTGACGGGCTGAGGCTGCATGCCCATCTGTAGCACGCATGCATTTCTTTCAGGGACAGTTTTTGATGTTTAATTTGTTCAACCCGGCCGGCTGGACCTGGTAGCTGCTGGCTAGCCAGCTTTGACGGGAAACATGCATACATAGATACATACGTACTGTGCGTGTGATATGCTGCATGGACGACGACGGATGTGGATTGGTGGTTCATGAAATCAAGGCCGGCCGGCACAGGGGGGCATATGGGCAAGCATGCAACAAATTGCAAAAGGACAGTCGTCGTCCTGGCATTCAGTGCTTAGAGAAAAACTAACAAGCCCTAGGCTAGCAAGTAGCTACTGTAGTAGGTAACTAATCCCAGCTGATCCTGCATGCATGTCTTGAGAGCCGGGGCATGAAAGGAGTGGCAGTGAAGGAAAGCTACTGGTAGATGCTTAGCAAGCGCGCCACTAATTCCCTCGGGATCAATTTACTAAGGGGTTAAACCAAGGAATTAGCCGAAATTCCCTGGCCCATCTCATATTCTTACTATGGCGTGCGTGCAGTGCAACGTGTACATATAGTATATATAATCTGCATGCTCCTGGGAGGCCGCACATTCCTTGTTCCTCTGATGTCTTCTCTACTCAATTGGGGCTCCATTTCGCCGACCCAGGAGCAAACTGCCCTACTTAATGGTATAATTTGGCTTGGGATTAGCAAGGAGTGAGGCAGCCGGAATTAGCCAACTAGGGATCGGGGGCTGGGACGGTATCATCTGCAAATTAGCAGAGAAATAGAGAGAGAGAACGGGGGCCTGCGTGCCGGGATTAGCGTGTGTGCATGCCATATGGGAGCAGCAGTTTGTTGCTTGACGCTATTGCCGCTGTCCCCTCGCCCGCCACCCCCCGCCCGCACATGCATCATCATCCCAATCCCAATCCGCCGATCGATCAATCATCCGTAGTACGTGCTCTGTTGGCATTGGCAGCCGGCCATGTCGTGCGCTCAAAGCATCCATGCGTCGTCCTCGTCCCCGGTCCCGCCGTCTAGAGACTTGGCGGCTGGGCGACGCCGCGCGCGGGCATGCAGGCGCAGCTAGCAGATGCATGCAGCATGCATCG
Source organism: Saccharum hybrid cultivar R570 (assembly GCA_038087645.1). Lineage (NCBI taxonomy): Eukaryota > Viridiplantae > Streptophyta > Magnoliopsida > Poales > Poaceae > Saccharum > Saccharum hybrid cultivar. The sequence goes on from JAQSUU010000520.1 coordinate 12,369,080, forward strand.
GCCGGCGGAAGCGAGCTGAGAGGCGCCGCGCGCGCGGTGGTGGCCCGATCGACGTCCGGACGACGTAGCGGATCGGACGGGCATTTTGTCGCTGCCTGGCATGTTCACATGCATCGATCAGATAATACTATCGACACACATTTTTACGTGTCGTCTAAGGTTTTGAAACTCTTGCAAAATGGCCTCGCAGCGCGATGCCTTCTGCCTTTCACCTTAGTGGCTTAGTGTATATATATATGTTTAAAAAACATGTTGTGCATAATGTATTTCCGGACGGAAAACCATGCATGCGTATGTAGCTAGGTAGTAGGCACGGAGTAAAGCTAGGGTCTCAACTCTTATAAAAAAAAAGGAGCTAGGGTATCAATCAATTTCACACCTTTTTCCTTTTTCTGAATCAGATCAGAATAAAAAACGACAATATCCGAACTGAATAGGACCACATATTAGGTTACACAAGAAAAATCGAAAGCATCCCAGTCAGAGCAGAAATATATACGTGGTGAAATGATGATAATTCTCAATGGAAACACTGCACTTTATTGCGAGAAAATTGCATTTTTAACAGCCCAAACAATGCGCTTCGCAAAACTAGCATACGAAACATTTGCTTTCGTAAAAATAGCAGCCAAAACAATTGCTTCTTGTTTTCTTTTCCATTTTTCCATTTTTTTTCTTCTTTCACTTTATTTCTCCTAAAATCTGGACAAAACTGCCCCTGTGCTAATCACACCACGACAAACACAATTTAAATCACACTACAGCCAAGTTCAATCCAAGTATTTAACCAAAAGAAAGTTATGTTTCGTTGCATGGTTCATAGGATAAACATATCACACAGCACATGGGTCACATATGATGTGATAAAAACTGAGTACATTTTACACTCACCCCTATGCATCTTTGACGGAGATGTACTAAGCACAGGCATCTCGATATCGACGAGTACATCACTTGCTATTAAAAGAACCTATCATTAAAACAACACAGTCAAATTTCAAAATAAATTTAGAAAGAAATCTGGTTGAGCAGGTTCCATCATAAGGAATTCAACCAACAAAGTTGCGCTTAGTTCACTAGTAGAGAAATTGAGTACATAACAGTATAATAAGTACCAATATTTATAGAACCTTTTAATCACATGCAATTAACATGGTACACGTTTAAAATTTCTAAGATGAATGGCAAGACAACACAGCAGGGAGGGAGGGGGAGAGAGAGAATAGGAAAGATTAGGGTTAGAAACGGTTGTACGAAAGGATCTCACGAGGCTCGTCTCACTACTTCCTCCGTCCTCTCTCTCTATTCGCTCCAAGGAACTCCAATGAGTAGGGGGCTTCAGGCCTAGCATCTACGGCGAATCCGCCTTTGGTGACCGAAGTTCAGTAGGAAGTTCAAACAAACAAAATGGTCTTGGAATTCATTTTTTCCCATGGCTAGGTCTGGTCGATAAAAAAACAAAAGGCCAAAGACCAAAGGCCCCTTTGGAGAGCAGGGTTTTAAAAGAATCGTACAAGAATTTTATAGAAATTAGTTTATTTTCACCGAAATGTTGCAGGAACTTTCCAGCATTGCAAAGGGGCTCAAAGCTGCTAGAAAATGTTGGAAAATGCTAACAAGTCGTCTTTTTTTCCTGATGTTTTGGATGGAGTCCTCCACTAGAGTTTTTCACCCATATACATACTACCACCGGCTTTACTCCTTACACAACAGTTGGTGAAGAAACTTGCATAGTTTTGCATTGGCAGCTTGGTCTATTGACCGGGGCTAGGGATGAAAACGGTACGGATATTTTCCGACCGTATTCGAGACCGAATCTGTTTAGAGGGATTTAAATCTGTCCGTATCTGAGTCTGGATATTCAACATCCGATACCATATCCGTATCCAAATACACAAATCGCATATTTATGATATCGACATCCAATCGTATCCTATCCGGCCTGGTTGACATTATCCATATTCAAATCTAAATCCGGACAGAAATATAAAAATAAATATAATATCAGTGATATATGTCCCTATCCGATCCGTTTTCATCCCTCGCCGGCCCCTTTCCTTCATGTTTTGCTTTCAAGTCACCAAAGAAGCAGCCGATGGAGCAGCAGCGAAGCATCAGGTGAGCCGACGTGATCTCAGAGCAAAAGAAAAGAGGAGCCGGTGTGATAAAAGCCCAACATCCCAACACGCTACTTCAGGCACCAAGCTGGGCCCAGATAGAGAGAGCAGACAGGCGGGGGCCCACATGCACGCACCCTCCCTGGCCTTGCATGGCCCACATCCAGCTGGACGACAGGAGCTAGCCAAAGGCAAATTCCAAGTTTGCAGCGCACGAAAGATTCAGACCACACATCTGCAATTGCAGTGTGCAGGGAAATGTTAATTGGTACTATCAGCTTCAGATAAACTCATCCGAACGAAGTTGCCAGCAAAACGATTGCTCATCATCGACTAGTTGCTGTCGACATGCATCAAACAAGGAACTCTGTATACCTAACACACCAACTGTAAGTCGATCCGTTAACAACTGAACTATTCATGTATGCATGGCTACATCTTTTGATGATCTCGTCATCACGATGGATGATGGAGGCTTACAATTTACAAGCACTGCTTAATCACTGGACTAATCAACTGAACCTTGCACACGCAAAGGTAAACCTGATGTCAAGCAGCTATGAGCTATATCATGTAAGTGTACTACTCTCCTGTCACCTTGCAGTTGACAGCAGCTTCTTCGACATGCATCTTCCCCTTTTCTTGGCAAAGAGTTGGTGAGATACTTATCCAAAATTTGCCATTAGCAGGCCCGTAATCGCGTCATACTCGGATAAGCACGGCCGATGTGGATTGCATTTGCAGATATAAATTGCAGAGTTTGGTGTGTGGTAGCTAGATGGCCACTGCACTTGAGATATCATGCATGCTTGGCTGCTTGCGTTAATCTCTGGTCTGCTGCTTGCATCGGGGGCACGCACACTTTGCCTTGTATTTAGAGCTTTATTAATGGCCTGTTTTTGTCAATGCTAATATGGCCCATGGGTTGGAAAAGTTGTACGCAGATTTGGGGTTAGTTGGAGCCTTGCATTGCACCCACAAAAGGCCAACCGATCAATCATGTACTAATACTAAATATGCAATCTCGATCCATCTTCCTGCATCGACCGTATCAGCAAAAGTTTGACGTCGAGTTGACAGGCTTATCTGTTGTAATAAGAAATAAATAAGACAAAAAGAAGGATAAGATATATGTAGTGGCCATCAAAGGTAACAATGCCATAGATTGTTGCCTTAGAAAACGGTGATGTGGAAGTGCACTCATTTTCTTTGTCACCTGAGTTATTATCACGATCCTAGATTCGATATGGTGGTATGGGACGCCAAAAATATCTCTCGCGCTTGGTGGAATGATCTATCGTAGAGGGCTATGTCCTAGGTGTAATAAGATTATAGAGAGAGAGAGACTTTTTTTTGAATTTTACTATAGCGTGAGCGTGTTGAATTTGTGCGATTCGAAAATTAACTTGCTTGTTGTTTTTGAAAAGACACGCTGAGGCGGGCACTTGTGAATAAAAACGGCGCTTTGGGTCCACTCTAGAGCAGTGGAGAGCAGGTTTTTTTAGTTCCCACCTCCCGTAAATGAAGAAGCGTTTGGTACCTGCTCTCTACTACCACCCGGTCTGCAGGCATTTGGGTTTAGGATACGGGCGGCTCGCTATCGCAAGCGCTTCTGACCTTCGAGCCACAACGATAAGTATGACGGCGAGACCGGCCCCAACCACTGGCTCAAAGATTACTATCTTGCGATGAGGGCAGAAGGCGCGAATGACGACATCGTGATCCAGTATCTTCCTCTACTCTTGTCAAGCTTGCGAGAACGTGGCTCGAACAGCTGAACACAGGCTGCATCAGCAGCTGGACTGATCTTCGCGCGACCTTCATGGGGTACATACACCCGTCCTAGAGACTCATGGGGCATTTTTTTTTTTTTGCTTACTGCTTTGTTAAGATTCACTACTACACAAAACTTTATCGAGGCAGGCGTTTTTCATTTTTGGAGGCGGGCAAAGGCAACCGCCTCCAATCAAAGGTCACCGTTAATGGTGGCATAACAGAGGTGGTTGCCCTGCCCGTCTCGAATAATCTGTTTACGGAGGCGGGTACCTTAGAACGTCCACCTCGGTTAATCGATCAGAAAAAACAAAAAAAAATCATGAGCTGACCAGCGAGCCCATTCCCGAGCCCACTGGCGAGCCTGTTCTCAGCCCATTACCTGGATCTAGCCCCGTCGTGCCGCACGCAGGAGAAGGGACGCAGGCTGCCGCCATCGCCGGATCCAAGCGCAGCCAGCCTCCTCTTCACCAGATCTGCGTCGGTGGTGGCTAGATCCGCATCGGGGAAGCTCGATCCGCCGGATCTAGGCGCACCACGCCACCGCATCGTCATATTCGCCGTCGGGGAGTGTAGATCGAAGCCCCGCCGCCAGATCCTGGCACCTCCTGGCCAGATCTATCGTAAATTGAGCCACCGGCGCGTTCCCCCACTGGATCTGCCGCAGATCGAGCCACGGGCGCGTTCCTCCACCGGATCGAGCGCCCGCTGCCACCACCGAGCGTCGTGGTGGAGGGCTCCCCGGCCGGTACCATCCAGCGCCGTGCTGGAGGGCTCCACGGCCTAGCCCCGCTGTCCTCGCGAGCCACCACGCCGTGGGCCTCCTCCCCGCTACACCCCACCGCACACGCCGCCTGCATCCAGTAGAGGGAGGTGGAGGAGGAGAGGAAGCCATGCGCCTGGAGGAGAGGTAGCCATGCGTGGAGGAGAGGGAGTTGCGTGTGGAGGAGACGACGGAGGAGGAGGAGACGGAGTCGGGCATGCTCGCGCCAGGAGTTGCGCGCTTGCCCGCGAGTGAGAGGGAGGAGAGGAGAGGCGACGGCTGAGGATTTGGGAGGGAGTGAGTAACCCTGAAACCCTAAGTCCGTCTTATATAGGTGACTGCTAGATTGGGCCTTGCCTGGGCCTATTGGGCCTCACCCTTTTCAGAGGCAGGCCTTTAAAGTTGCCCGCCTCCATAAATCGATTTATCGAGGCGGGCATTATAAGACGACCGCCTCCGAAAATAGGTTATTTTTGGAGGCGGTTGTCTTAGAATGCCCGCCTCCGTAAATCGATTTTACGAGGCGGGCAAAAGTGACCGCCTACGTAAATCAAAATGCCCACCTCCGTTAATCTGTCAGGATTTTCGGAGGCGGTTGAATTTTATGACCGCCTCCGTTAATAAAAGGGTACCATCTTGCAAAATCATTTGTGCAGCAGTGATTGTAGGTTTAACTAGTAGCTCCCTGTTATGCTTAAAAATATGCAATTACACTAGAGGAGTCATGCATTTCTCATGTCGAACTTGTACATATATTCTCTCGGCAACTCTTGAAATCTGACTAAATTATGGTATGACTCATTCTACAAATTGTCTTGTCTAAAGGAATGTGAACTTGTGGCTAATTAAATGTTTAAACACTTACCCTCTCTCTGCTTCTGCCAAGTATGCTGAAACTAAAGCTTTATATACTCATCTACTGTTCTTGTGCAGTAGAAAGCACATACGCAAAGAAAGCACAGTTTTGCTGGTTACAGTATTGCAGTAGCTGCTTTTTGCTGAGGGAGTACTGAAACTTTCTTATTGTTTTTTCCAGATAATTGCTTCCGCAATAGTAATTATGTTAGTCTATTTAACCTAGATAAGACTAGGAGTATTACTATCCACATCTGGGTTTCTACTACCAAAGTACCAAGTGCCTATCTCTACAAATTGTTGGATCACGTATCGTTTAGAAAAGCTAGAATAATCCTAAAACACAGTAGACTAGATCACCATGTGGAGTAGAGAGCTTGTTTAAATCCAGTATTTATACACAGTGTAATTTCTGCATGATATATATATGACAAATAAATCTGATGATGATTGCTTACTAGTTTATTTTGTGCAGTTACAGGCTACTTGGAATAGGTTTCAGCATTAGTTGTTTGAGACAGCTGTTGTGCTTTCAATCCTACGTACATGATGACTTCATGCAGTGCCTACAAGGTCCCTGACCAAATGCCAAACCGGTCAGCCATGGCCGTGCACAAGGGCTTGTCACTCACGTTCTCTTCAGCTAGACCACTATTGGGCAGCATTTGTTCTCTGCAGGTTCAGTACCCATTTTTAGCGGCTTATCCTAAAGCTTGTTCCTGATCTGGGTGGTCAGCAAAGTGTGCTTAGATTGTTTAATTGCAGCTGTGCATATTTCTTCTCATTAGGGGTTTGTTTTTCCACATGTTAATTAGAGCTTTCATCAGCTTGTTAATTAGTGAGCTTTCATTTCCTTAGCTATCAAAAGATTAGCACCATTCCTTTTATTAGCTTACCAACATGTGTTGTTTATGCATCCTTCAGTGATCAAAAGCCTGATAGTTTCAGCCTCTGTACCATGCGAACTGTAACTGAACATTATCAATGGGTTGAATAATTATGCTTTATTGTCTTTATAAAATTTGTCTATTTAAATTTCTAGTCTAATGAGTGAAGTAAAAAAGAGAAACATTATCCCGCAGAACATCATCAGTGGTGCTTTATTGTCTTTATAAAATTTGTCTATTTAATTAATTTTCTAGTCTAATGAGTGAAGTAAGAAAAGAGAAACATTATCCTGCAGGTCTATACTAGGAGAATTTGTTTCGTGTACATGCCTTGTCAGACCAAAAATCATTGTAGATGTTTGTGAGTATGGATTGCACCTATGTTCTAATTCTTACTGACCTTGTGATTACATTGCTATATTATGTGTTCCTGCTTGCTGTTATAGCACTTCACTAGTCTCTACCTTGTATGTGCAGATGCTTTCTTCAATTGCGACTCCCGTAGAACATCTAGTTAATGCTAAAACTATGCAGTTCTCTACAAAAGATATTTGACTTATGCTGATGTTTATGCTGAAATATTATGAGAAAAAAAAACATCATTCCATAGCTGAAAAGTAGCTCAAGCGAAATAGGGTGAATAGAAATACTCTTATGAAACGGAGGGTAGCTGCCTACGGGGGTGCGGTAGCTGCCCGCCCACCAAAATGTGCCAGCAGTTCTGTCTCATGACTGCCGTCTCAGCCTTTTTCTTCTTTGGGAAACGCTGGTCGTTGGACCACACCATGTCGTTCATTTGCTACCGGACGAAAAAACAGGTGCATCCATGCACAGCCACCAAGCCGTTGTACGGTTTGCTGGCTGGTTTTTTAGGGGCTTGATGCGGAATTTTTTTATCTTCGCGGGAGGTTCGACCTTCATGTAGCGGAATGGTATTTCTTGGTCAGGATTATATCATGTGGATTTGGGTCAACTATAGGCTGCTTATTATTTCAGTCCAACAATTTGTGAGAAGCTGAAAATACAGAGGCATGCCACCCATGCATGTGTTCTGTGATTTTGTCCCCTTCGCGCTTCCTTTTGTCTCGTAGCGCATATCCGCCTCCGTAAATGCATTTTTTAGGTGGACACACTATAAAGCCCGCCTCCAAAAATACTGGCCCAGGCAAAAGCCCATATCTATTCTTCTACTGGGTTTATATATAAGCCATACTTAGAGTTTCTTTCTCAGTTCATTTCTCCAACCCCTCCCTAGCCCTCTCCACACAGTGGCACCCCTCTCCATCTCTCCGACCCTCCCAACGGCGCCCTCTGCCCACAGCGGCGCCCCTCTCCCTCCCTCCGACCCTCCCGAGCCCCTCCCTCCCAACGGTGCCCCTCTCCCTCCCTTCCTCCCTCCCGACGATGGCCCCTCTCGCGTGACCCCCTGCAGCGGTCCTCCGTGGTGGAGCTCGTGTGGCCCCCGCGGCGGAGCTCGCGCGACCCCTACAGTGGAGCTCCTGTGAGGAGGCAACGGGATCCGGCGCTCTGCAGCGGCGATGCTCCCCTGCGAGCGGCCAGCAAGATCCGGCCTGAGGAGGTGGCGGCACGGAGCAAGGACGGCTCTCCTCCGGCGCGGACGTCTTTGGGTAGGGGCGGCGCGGATCTGGCGCGGGATGGCACTGATCTCCTCCTCTGGGGGCGGATCTACTACCCGTGCCCTCCCTCCCTTCTCCGGCGGATCCAGCGAATAGCGGGTAGCGGCGTGTGGATATGGGCTCGGGAGCAGTGGCGGCGGATGTGGGATTCCGGTAAGCTGCAGCGACGCACACGTGATGGGCTCAGCGGGCTCGTTGATGGGCTCACTGGCCTTTTTTTTGTTTTTTTAATTCATTAACCGAGGCGGGCATTCCAACCGCCTCGCTAGTTCTTTGATTAACCGAGGCTTTTGATTGGAGGCGGGTGGAATGCCCGCCTTGGCTAACTGTTTTTTACCGCTTCCAAAAAGCTTTTCTGTAGTAGTGTAGGGGGAGAGCAAGGAAGCGATGTGATGGCCGTAACCACAGTGCAGAAGAAAATATGGCAACTTGAGTGTCCGAACAAGGTAAAGCACTTTCTATGGCGTTTCGCTCATAACAACCATCCACTTAGAAGCAACCTTGTGAGCCGCGGGATGAAGATTGCTGATAGATGCCCAGTTTGCAATAGGGTCGGTGAGGATGGCGCTCATCTGTTCTTTTAAGTGTGTGTTGGCGAAACAGGTTTGGAACCAACTCCACTTAAGAAGTGAGCGCGAAGCACTTGCTGGTTCATTGCAAGCTACGGATGCTCTGGGCTTTATTCTGAAACTGAAGGAGAAACAAAGACTGATTTTGGTGATCAGCCTTGGTTCTTATGGGGCGAAAGAAATGCAATTAGGGAGGAAGGGCACAGGAGGAAGTGCTGAGAGCTTAGCAAGAGCAATCCGCATCTATGCCAAGGAAACGACTGACTTCTATGTCAACGAAAAGAAGTCGAATCTCCCGTCAAAAAAACGAAAAGAAGTCGAATGAGAGAAGGGTGCGCTGGGAGAAGCCACGGGCAGGACATCTCAAGCTGAATTGCGACGCTTCTTTCAAGTCAGAAACTGGGGAAAGCAGTTGGGGCTTCCTGGTTTGTGATTGGGATGGCGACGTCGTTCTTACTAAACGGGGGAAGATAAACCATCTACTAAGTGCTTTTCAAGCGGAGATGGAGGCATGTCTCCAAGGTGTACAAGCGGCGATCAGTATAGAAGCCGGGAATCTCATCTTGGAGTCCGATTCTTTGATAGCTGTGCGGCGATCAACACTGGTGCATACTCAGAGTCCGCAGTTGGTAGTTTAGTTGATGAGTTGAAGTCTCTAGTGGTTGCTAATTTTATCAGTTTTCAGTGTGTGTAATAGGGCAGCTCATCAGTTAGCAATGCTGGGGTCTTTTTGTGCTGAAGGGGATGAGCAATTCTCGAGCTCACTCCATGAATGTATCGCTGGAATTGTCGCTAATGATTCATTAGCACTTGAGTAATGAAAGTCTACCCTTTTTTGTAAAAAAAAAGGTTGCATGTGTTGAAGAAAAAGAAAAAGCAACAATATGAAATGGGTATGGTCCCGCAGTTTATTAGGAACTAGGAAGGTATAAAGGTCACACTAGAACATTTGGCGCCCTTCGGGCGTCCTACAGTGACTTGAGAACAAAATCTATTTATGTGTAATGGCTCCATAAATTGATGTGGTAACGCTAAAATTTTAAGCACGTACATTGATTGCCACCATCACCATAGCGCAGTACCCAATATCCAACATACCACACCAATAGATACATAAATAACACACTATGAACCACATATAGCATGGTTTGTATGACCACCCCAACCTATGGTTATATTCAGCCTCACATTAGTTCGTCATCAGAATTCATTACTATAAACAAATTAGCAGGTAGCTTAGAAGTCTGATCCAAATGCACATAGAGATCATTAGAGTAAGTTCATAATGCTCGAGAAAAAAAGAATACAAAACTATGCAGCCGCAGGTATAAGGTTCTCAAAACGCAGCCGTCATAGTGGCGAGTTCCCTAGACGTTGAACGCAAGACATCAATCAGAGTACATAATTTGTGGAAAAATACATAATTGGAAACCTTTGATCTAGTTGATTAATTCAAAATTATGTACGCCTCTGTGAAAGCACATGGAGATTGTTGGAATCGAAGGATAGATCCTAGAAGAAATCCTATCATACATTTATCATTTTTTTCTAGTTTCTAAGGTAAGTTCAATACCACATTGTTCATCCAGATAAAGTCAAACACGCAACTTTTTTAGGAAGAGATGAAGGCTACATTTATTAGATCTTCAAATTACATGATATACAGTGAGCCTCTACTTCAAGCTTTCAGATTATTGTTGGATCGTGTTACTCATGCTATTCAACCTTGGGCAGGATTAACTATAAGTGTACCAATCATTAAGAGTAGTGAAGGGGCACTACCTATGAAGGTACAGCTCAAAAAAAAACCCCTTGGAAGCAATTGTGTAGAAGACATTATCAAGAGAATCCTTTGTGGAGGTTACACTTGCAGAAAGTGGTTGGAGTATTTAGCAACTCACAATAGCAGAGCCTCATATCTCAAGGGAAGGCAGCAATGTCAGTGTACCTGACAAGGTTAATTAAGCAGTACCATAGAAGAAGAGCATGCCCTGTAAATAGAAATAAAAGAAGACACATTCAAGTCTGAATGAACAACTGAGCCATGCACTGTGGTAATAACACTGTTGCTTAAGCACAGGTGAGTAACCGATACTAACTGACACCATTTAGGAAGAGAAGACCAAAGATAACTCATTGGAAGTAAAAAATGCTTCAGATTGGTCAACAGGTTTCACTTCGCCTTAACCACAAAAACTGTATCCTACACTGTAATTCTATTTGAGCGAAAAATGTTAAGGAAAATAACATATACATGAACCACAAGGGCATTGGTAAACGTAGGATTCTTCAAATAAAAAATAGAACAGTTATGCATTAGCACAGATCACGGGAGAAATTACGAACAACTAATCTATTACCAGCTTCCACGATGAGGACAAGCAGATACCATTTAGCTACATTTCAGTAGCATAGCCTAACCATGACTGGATATTGTATACAAGGGAATAAAAATTCAACAGCTAATCTATTCAGCAGTTTATAGTTGAATAAACAGAGCAATGCAAGAGTGCATAAACTAAAAAAATGCATAGATCTGAGGTTAAAAAGCATGCGCGACAACCTGTAAATTTGAATGAAAGAACAGCAGTAGAGTAACACACCTGTAGAGAAAATAAAACAATTTCTCATAAGCTACTGTTACTCTAGCTAGGACACCTGATTTTACATTTAAGACCTTATATGGTATAAAAGTAACCATCGTCACGTCTCAGTACATAATCTAACTGCGTGACTGGGCATAGACCTATACAAATTAATAGTTTTGACCAAACAGATAATTATGGGAGGACCTCTTCCCTGAGGAGCTAAAAGAATACTATATAGTTTTCCCAATTTATAATACCAGAATTATTGACATGAAAATTTCAATTCTAGAGAACTCACTTCTATCAGGCAAATCCAGTGGCGGACTGGGGCAGGAAAACACATTGGCAGACTTGCCACCGTGAAGAGAGATCCCCAGTCTGAGATCTGAACATGCAAAAAAAAAGTTAGAACAAATGAAAACATATACTGCAGTGTGAATGTTGAAGTAGAGCCCAATTGCTTCAGTGCCCAAGCAACTACAATGGACATAATAACCAAACCCTTCAGTTCATCTGGTGGTCCAATTGAGCAATCTCCTATGTATGAAACAGATGCACGGGTCAAGCCTTCAGATGCCTCTACTGAACTTTGTTTGTGCCGATGATTTCAGTTGAGACGACATACATCTCATTTGAATGCAGTGCAGCAGAGCATGTGAACAGGGATCGTTTGGAACAAATGCAACAAAATGTGATGGATGATGATTTTACAAATATTTTTTTTACTCGTCTCAAATATAGCAAAGCATTGCGGCACCACAAGTAACTATGAAGGGAAAAAAATCATGGTGCGACGGCATGACCTGCACAAACGCAGTTCCTCCTCAGTGAAGCATTGGAGTCCTGGACGGGAGAATTTTTGGAATAGTGAACACTAAGCTACCCAGCTTTATAGAGTTGGATGAGCGAGGTCGGAACGTTTCAAAAATAGAGAAGTCAGAAATCCAAAAGAAATTGCTCGCGAGGTTCGTGCTCCCTGCCATTCCACAACATTGAATTTAAGCAGGTCAGAGAATTGCTATTCATCAACAGCAAAAAGCATAATATCTAATTTCCTAGAAAAAACATAGATAGTTCATATTCTTGAGTTGACATGTAAAACAGTGCAAAAGGCATAGATGAGCAAAACATAAGGATCACAAAGGTACTTTCAGGGAGTGATAAGACCAAAAGTACAGTAACTTTAACTAAAGAATTCATCTACTGACAAATTTATTCAACAATTTAGATACAGTTTTACAACAAAAAAGACCAAAGATAAAACCTATTATCCAGTATGCATATAATAAATTAATGGCACATCTAAATCGATAATCTTGTAGCCTCCTGTAGTGCCATCGTGGTCAGGAAAAATCAAATCACGAGCATCATCATCTAGTGGCAGGTTGGGGCATGCTAATACACGGCCATACTTTCCACCATGAGAAGAGATTGCTAGTTATGTCAATAAGCCTGAGATATGAAACATGCAAAACATCTGTTAACCAACACTTCATTGTGAATACTGAAATTATGCCACTGCAAAATAACAAAAGGTGAAAGAACCATCTGCTCCATTTACTTCAGTACTCTATGGCTTATACGTAATCAGCATGGCGATCAAACATTGAAATTTATGGTATCTATCTCTAAAGATCATGATAAGGCTGGACAGGAACTTCTGGTATTGAATTTACATAAGGTCAAAGAATTGACGTACTCATGCTTTCTGAAAACAAGCACAGTTGGAGTACCTGGAACAGGCCCAACCTTGAGCGATGGAGAACAATGACGCATTGTCTCTTTGGGTGAGGATCAGTCAACTCCTTGAGACGCACTTGCTTGGTACCAGCAAGAATTCACACTGCTGATTACAGAGACAGAAACATAAGCAGGAGCTAATCCAGTATATATATCAAATAGCTAGCTAGAAAATAGAAACACAGGTCGATGGACAGGAAATACAACAGAGTAAATTACTGACACCACACTGTAGTTTAACAAACTGATAGGCCAACTACTCCAAAGTTATAAAGAAATGTCAGAACAAAACTGTAAAGAAGGGCAGAGCACAGGCATGATCTTCATTTCAGCAGGAGCATCCCTATACAACAAAATCCTAGTTGGTTGCATACACTTGTTTGCAAGTAAATCAGATCAGAATATAAATCCTCCAGGACCTTTAGACGCAGGCGTTTGCTGCAAGCTTTAGACTGGGGCGTTTGCAACTTGCAGCAGTCATTTCTAATCTGCAACTTGCAGCAGTCATTTCTAATCTGCAACTTACAACAGTTATTTCACAATATATTTAAGTAATGGTTTGACCCAGCTATAGCAGTTGACGTGGAAGGAGGCAGCGTGAGAGCATCTCACCTCTAGCGGATCCGATGGTGCCAGCTGACGAAGATCAAGGAGGACGTCGGCGAGCCCGTGTAACAAGGCCGCCTGCCCGCCATTGGATCCGGTCTACCCTCGCGCCCGTGGATCCAGTAGCCTGCGTGCCACTCGAGGTCGGAGGTCCCCACTGCGGCAGATTTGAAGGAGGTGCCAGAGATCTGAAGAAAAGCAAGCCACCAGTTCTCATCGCGAGTGGAGAGTCCAACTGCCTGCTTGTGCGGGGCGCCGGGATCCTAGCGAGCTGATGGCACCTCCAACCCATGGATCCACGGAGGTTCGTGCTCCCTACGCGCTCGAGCTCGCCGCCTCCACCCGAGCCGCTTCCCTCGCTCCTAGCAACGGAGAGAGATGGGATGCAAATAGAGAGAAGGGGAAAAGAAGACAGGAGGGAGAGGGCGACAGAGGGGAGATAAGGCCGCGGTAGCTTGGCGGAAGAACACCCGTGGCCGTGGTACGTGGAGGAGGTGGACGAGCACGACGGCGAGCCGGGAGGTGCGTGTGGCGAGCTACATCGGCTCCACACCATGGGTCCATCGGAAGCTGGTCCTCCCTGGGCCGCCACCACGCTCGACCTCGGCGGTGGTGCCTGAGCCGCCTCCCAAGCTCCTAGCGGAGGAAAGAGATGGAATGGAAAGTGAGAAGGGCAAAACGAAACGGGAGCGAAAGAGAGAGAGGGAGGAGATGAGGCTAACTGGGGGCCACCAGGCCGTAGGTGGACGGAGGAGCGCCCGTGGAAGAGGCGCAGGAGCGACGGTGGCGAGCTGGAGACTAAGGCCCGTGTGGTGTGGATGTTAAAGTTTAACGAATACTGCAACATTTTCGTCTTATTTGATAAAACGTTTTCAATCTTAGGCTAATTAGGCTTAATAGATTCGTCTCGTAAATTACTCCTAATATGTGCCGACATGCATGCAATTAGTCTACATTTAGTACTTCATGCATTTGAGGGAACATTGATGTGATGGGAGTTAAACTTTAACTCCTCCAAACCAAACGGGGCCTAAGAGGGACGCACGCGTGGCGATACACAAGGAGTGGCGGCGGGGAGAAGAGAGAGAGGATGGAGAGGAATGAGAGGATTGGGCGATTGGCTAGGGTTCAGGTTCAATGAACTGGACTGCGGGTTCATTTTCGAAAAGGCGAAGGGTTTTTTCGCAAAGCCTGCATAGGCACGTGTCAACATAGAAATGAGCCATGAATGCTTGGTGCAAGGGAACCCGAGTGGTCTTTAATCAACGGAAAAAAGTCTACTTTTTCTCCCCCAACTCTCACCAAAGTCCGTTTTTCCTCCCTCAACTTTAAAACCGGACAAACCACCTCCTTCGACTTTTCAAACCGTGTATTTTACCTCCCTCGAGCGGTTTTGAAGGCGGTTTTGCTACAGTAAACGGTGGTTGCTACAGTGTTCGTGCTTTTTCCTTTTCCTTTTTTATTTATTTCGGTTGAATCTTTGAAAAATCATAGTAAATCACCGAAAAATCATAAAATGGAAAATCTAATTTTATTGCACTCCACATGAGTATATCTATACAATGAACATATAATATGGTATGCTTTAGTACAAAGTTTTTGCTATGAAGGTTTTGCCTTTTTCTTTTTTATTTATTTCGGCTGAATCTTTGAAAAAACATAGTAAATTACAGAAAAATCATAAAATAGAAAATCTAATTTTGTTGGACTCCACATGAGCATATCTATACAGTGAACATATAATATGGTATACTTTAATACAAAATTTTTGTTGTAGCTTTAGATCTATGTTTTTCTGTAATTAATTACAATAATTCATAGCTGCAGCTTCTATAATTATTTTGTTGGACTAAAGCATACTATATTATATGTTTACTATCTAGATCTACTCATGTGGAGTCCAACAAAATTGGATTTTCTATTTTATGATTTTTCTGTGATTTACTATGATTTTTCAAAGATTCAGCAAATAAATAAAAAAGAAAAAGACAAAACCTTCATAGCAAAAACTTTGTACTAAAGCATACCATATTATATGTTCACTATGTAGATCTACTCATGTGGAGTGCAACAAAATTGGATTTTCCATTTTATGATTTTTCGGTGATTTACTATGATTTTTCAAAGAGCTGAAATAAACAAAAAAAGAAAAAGGCAAAAACACGGACACTGTAGTAAAACCACCGTTTGCTGTAGCATACCGCCGTTTACTGTAGCAGCCCGTCTTTAAAACCACTCGAGGGAGATAAATGCACGGTTTGAAAAGTTGAGGGAGGTGATTTGTCCGGTTTTAAAGTTGAAGGAGGAAAATCGAACTTGGGTGAGAATTGGGGGAGGAAAAGTAGACTTTTTCCTTAATAACCCTGATGGGAAGTATAGCTTCTGGAACGAAAGATAGGCTCTTGGCCCATTTAGAAAAAAGCTGCGTTTCGCTTGGACACAGAAATAGATCTGGCCCAACAAATTAACAGCCTAACCCATTATCGAGAGTCCAGTCCGATCCGAACACAACCGCCTTTCTAAACCGGTGTATATCTGGAGCGCACGCATCGGCGAAATCCCGAATTCTTCATCGATCTTTTTTTTTTCGCCTAAAAAAACAGAGCGAGTCCAATTCGAGACGGCTCTTCCCACCCCACCTGCGCAGCCGCAGCCATGGCGTCCGCCGGAACCCTAACCCGCTCCCCCTCGCGCGAGCCCTCCTCCGACCCGCCCTGCGCCGCCTCTTCCGAGCCCCACCACAATGGCGACGGCTCCGGCGCGGGCGCCGGAGACTCGTCCCGCCGCCGCCGCCGCAGCCGCTGGGAGCAGTCCAACGACAACTCCGCCGCCAACAACTCCGGCGGCGAGGGCGGGACCGGGGGCCGGAAGCGCAAGACGCGTTGGGCCGAGGAGGAGCCGCGCCCGGCCATCGCGCTCCCGGACTTCCTGAAGGACTTCGCCGCCGAGATGGACCCCGAGGTACACGCCCTCAACGCGCGCCTCCTCGATATCTCGCGCCTGCTGCAGCCGGGCGGCCTCCCGCTCGACGACCGCCCAGAGGGCGCGCGTTCGCCCTCCCCCGAGCCCATCTACGACAACCTCGGCATCCGCATCAACACCCGCGAATACCGCGCCAGGGAGCGCCTCAACCGCGAGAGGCAGGAGATCATCTCGCAGCTCATCCGCCGCAACCCTACCTTCAAGCCCCCCTCCGACTACCGCCCACCCAAGCTCCAGAAGAAGCTCTACATCCCCATGAAGGAGTACCCCGGCTACAACTTTATCGGCCTCATCATTGGCCCTCGTGGCAACACGCAGAAGCGCATGGAGAAGGAGACTGGTGCCAAGATTGTCATCAGGGGGAAGGGTAGTGTCAAGGAAGGGAAGCTGCTGCAGAAGAGGGACCTCAAGCCCGATCCCAGCGAGAACGAAGACCTCCACGTGCTTGTTGAGGCAGATACGCAGGAGGCACTGGACGCCGCTGCTGGTATGGTGGAGAAGCTGCTCACCCCGGTGGATGAGGTGCTCAATGAGCACAAGCGGCAGCAGCTCCGGGAGCTTGCCGCACTTAATGGAACAATTAGGGACGACGAGTTTTGTAGGACATGTGGTGAGGCTGGTCACAGGCAGTATGCTTGCCCCAACAAGATGAACACGTTTAAGAGTGATGTGCAGTGCAAGATCTGCGGGGATGGTGGGCACCCGACTATTGATTGTCCGGTCAAGGGCACTTCTGGGAAGAAGATGGACGATGAATACCAGAACTTCCTGGCTGAGCTTGGTGGTGGGAGTGCACCTGAGTCCATGAACAAATCTGGTGGTCCAATGTTGGCTCTTACAGGAAGTGGTGGTAGCAGTGGTCCTTCTGCTGGAACTCCACCTTGGTCAGCCGGTGGTGGTGCCGCTGCCACTGGGCTCAATGGTATCAAGAAAGACTATGACGAGACAAATCTGTATATCGGCTACCTGCCACCTACAATGGATGATGCTGGATTAGTCAGTCTGTTTTCGCAATTTGGGGATATTGCCATGGCTAAGGTGATCAAGGATCGAAACACTGGACAAAGCAAAGGATATGGATTTGTCAAGTATTCAGATGTGTCACAGGCCAATGCAGCGATTGCTGCAATGAATGGTCACCATGTTGAAGGGAGAGTTATTGCGGTTAGAGTTGCGGGAAAGCCGCCACAGCCGGCACCAGCAGTATCCGCACCCCCATCGTATCCTCCTCCTACGGATCCTACTTCAGGTGGCTATTCCTCCCAGTCCTACATGGGGGCACCACCGCCACCTCCTCCAGGGAGTTACGCTCCAGTTCCTTGGGGGCAGCCACCACCTTATGTTTCATATCCTCCGCCACCACCAGGCTCTAGCGTCTACAATCCTGCACCTCCTGCACCAGGTCAAGCTGCCCCACCGCCATATGGGATGCAGTATCCACCACCACCACCACCCCCAGCAGCTCCAATCCCTCCACCAGGCACTGCTCCATCAAGTGATGGAGCTCAGAACTATCCCCCTTGTGTGACACCACCAAGTTCTGGCGCACCCACACACCCTGTTGCAACATCAGTATATGCATCATCTGGCGCACCAAATGCACCATTGATGTACCCTCCACCACCTTATAGTTATTCCCCATACTATCCTCCACCATTTCAGCCACCACCTCCACCACGACCGGCTAGTGTTGATCCCTCTCAGAGTATTGCAACTGCACCTTGGGCTACTCACAGTGCAGTGCCGCCGCCACCACCACCTTTGTCGTCCACAACCGACCAGCCTACTGCTTCCTATGGTGCCGATGCAGAGTATGACAAGTTTATGTCAGAGATGAAGTGATATGAGGTGAGCAAAGCTGGGCGATTCTTCCAATGAAGGGCAAAAGGTAACTTAACATGATCTCTCTCTCTCTCTCTCTCTCTCTCTCTCTCTCTCTGTTCTATTAATTTCGCTAGGTACATTTGGGTATGATTTGCTGTTTTATAGACAAGGAATCCCATGTTGCAGTTATTCGGTGTGTTTTATTATTTATATATTTATATACTATACTACTATACTTAAATTTGACCATTGTGCTGATATACCATATAGTTATCTTACCCATTGTTTGGTTTTGACTTAATGAGTCTACACTGCAAAAGTTTCCTGGAGTCTATATTATGCCTTTATGGATTTTCATGCTTTTGCTAGAGGTATTGTTTTTTTATTATTATTAAACCAAACACATGTATCGTCTCATTGAGGATGCTTATATTTATAATAATATCTTATTTTTAGTATGAGGTCAGGACTAACACGCTCATTGCTTGTCTGGGATGGTAAGGAAGTCCAGTAGAACTCAAAGACAACATTTGTTTTTGTCTTTTTTGATAGGATATGGTATTATCAGTTTATTTTTATTGAGAATGCCTTGGGGGATCTGATATCTGATGCACTTTCTCAGGCACTGCAGTTATACAGAATTCTTTTTAATAGACTATATATGCTTTATGCAATGCTCGATTTACTAATTAGACCTCACCTTTTCTTTGTTGTCTCAACTTGATGACAGGCTTGATCTTTCTTGGAGCTTATGCCAACCTGATTTATTTCTTGTTGGAAGTTTGGGACTCACATCTTAACCTTGCTGTGTGCTGTTGTGACCATTGCAGAGGTTGCATGCTTGAGAAGGCATCAAGTATTACTGGCTCAGCGGCATCGGAATATTTGCTTATCTCCTTGAACTATTTTAAGGAACCTGTTACTAATGCTTTTGTTATGATATCTATTCTTGTTATTATTTGAGATTACCCTGTGATGTCACTTTAATGCTGTGTTCTTTGTGACAGTGTGTTAATCTCACCTTATTATTCATATATATTGTTCTTCATCTTGATTTGGTAATGCTAGCAGTCCTCCATCTGGAGCAGAAAAGCTGGCTGCCCCGTGCTGGTTGGTATAACTTCAAAAATTAAATTGCATGTTTAGTATCTTCTGATGAATCTGTTATGCTTTTGTATCTTACGTCTTCACCTAAGTTGTTTGGCAGTTGTCGTGACATCTTGGCACAGGCAGCCAGAGTTTTTAGCACTTGATGAATATCAGGTATAATGGAGGTGCTGTGAATTGTTCTGTGGACCTAATGTTTTTCATTTGGTTTCTGCACACTTTTCTACTGACAAACAGTAACTAGTTTCTCATTTTTGGTAGTTGATGTGTGTGCATTAGGGTATCTAAGCATGCATGCATGCTGGAAAAATCTTTGATGAAGAGCTTACAGATATATACTTTATATTGCTAATGCTCTTTTAACATCATTGGAATTTTTGTTTGCGGTTCAAGTAGGGACATGCTGGCGTGCAGACCTAGTCTGGAGTCTTATGCTCAAGATGCATATTGTCACAATGATATTTGTGAGATGAACTGAAGGTTTGGAGGTTGGCTCAGATTAGGTTTTTCTATGTAAAGTAGGATATCACCATAATCTTGTCCTAGTGAAAGAATGCAATAGTCAGTCTACAACCACCATTAGGTAGCTTTATCACGTTGCAGATATACCAGCTGCCTAGGGTTGTCTCATAAATTTGTAGGTGTTAATCTGTCCTACTTTTTGTCTGTTTTTTCAAAGTTCTTTTCTTCTCCAGTGTGCTATGTAGATGGTAAAAAAATGTGATGTAATGATAAAGTGTACAATTTTTTCATTTCTTATCTGTTGCCTTTCTCCGTTGCTTTCTGCCTTTCTCCTTTATGATAAGCCTAGTTAGTTGACGGATGTTTTTTTCATGATGATTGTGGTGTTGAAGTGGGACGCAGACTTACTGTTGTTGGTCAAACAGTATTATAGAGATAGGTTGCATATATTCAGTTTGGTGTGACCTCGAATCTAGAGCATTAGCCACCTCAATTTGCACTACAAATTTTTAGCCTTCCTTATATTGTTTTTAAAGTGGAACATGAACTTCACTTTTAGGTTTGTCTTTGATTTCTTGTAGTATTAAAATGCTTGAGCCAACATGGATTACTGGTTGAAGCAATCATAACCCAAGTTTGTCAGCTGAGTGCACAATTATTATATAGTTCATTCTGGGCTTGTTTTTAAGAGTGTTAGTTTTTAGCTATTTAAACTCATAATTAACAGAAAATACAATGGAATGATATGAATCCTGTGGCACTTAGCTTTCTTTATTAACAGTTTGTGTGCCACTAATTTCAGAATGGGAAAGGTAATTTCACAGTGAGAAAGGAAATGATCAAGGTGTGCTTTGAATTTTTCTTCTTGCTGCTTCGTTTGTGCTGCTTTGCAACTGAGTATATATGGCGAAGGCAAATTTTGAGGCCTTCCATGTTGACCTGTTTATTCGTTTATAATATCAATTTGATTTGGTGGCATCCATGTGTTAATTCTTTGGTTTCTTTTATTACTGGTCTATTAGCAGCACCATCTGTTTTTGATCCTTTGTTGTGTTGTTTCCTGTTTGCTTGTTGAATTTTTTATTTTTAGTATCTATATGAATGTTTTACTGATCACATTACCGGAGATCCTAAAAAACAACCGCATAAATTATTCTGCGTGCAAAGCTGCGGCTAAAATCGAACTGTTTGGCCAACTGGTTCATTTTCCAGCAGGGGGTGTATTGAGAAACCAGAAACTGGAATCTGCTGAAGTTGAAAAGGAAGTGGATGTCTGAAAATTATTCAGTCATCTGTCTGTCTATTGACATTTGAATACGCTGTTCTGATTTTTGGCGGTGTCCAGGTGGTAAATGATGCGTACGGTGACAAATTGGATGAATTGTTATTGGCAACGAAAAACAGTCTGAATGAGTCACATGGGGTCGATGTTTGCGATGTTTGCTTTTGATTTACTTCGATTATGAGCTTTTGTTTTACTGCGATTATGAGGTTTCGCATTTTCGATGTATAGATATCTTGGCTAAAGTAGTTATTAAGATAGATGCGTTAATTGAACTGTTCTACAAAACAATAATAGACTACTGATCATCATACTTCTAAAGCAAAAGTGTGTGCTGGTAATATATGGCTGATTTAGTTCTAAAAGATTATTAATATTCAGACTAGTCCATAATGCATTATCAAAACGCATTTAGCCTAGTTAATATAATGCTGCAGTTACGAATGTGGGCGCCGGGTCGTGGTGGTGGCCTCGGAAACCAGCCTGACCCAGGCAACAAGCCTCTGCAAATTTTGATGTCTTAGGAGTGGTGCTTGGGCCATCCAGCATTTTTTGTCCAAACTTAACATGTACTTTCTCCGTCTTAAAAATAAATCTATGTATCTATTATAAAGTGAATGGAATGAACAAGATTTGGGAACAACTATCTTTCATTGATCTGTAAAAAGGGGTTATATACAATCTAAAGGGGTGCCTTCAAGTGTTACAACCGTTCACCAAAGGACAGGCCCTTTGGTGACGGGATTAACTGATATGTCTAAGCATATAATTAACTGCTAATTATAATCCTAAACCGTCCGTACGGACGGGATGAGATCACCATGGAAAGGTGTCTGTTGGGAACAGACGCCGTTTCATAACACTCCCCCTTGATCGAATCCTCTTTGAGATCAATGCAGCTGTAAGCTTGGATTCCTCGAAAAACCCTGTGAGAAAAATCTGAGGAATATGCATGTATAGATATGCCATAAAAACTCCTTTAAACCTTATAGGAAAATAAGGAGAAAATAGCATATGTAAGTGTGATTAAATAAATCACTATGTCATTGATATCCCATTAAAAACCCCAGTGGGAAAAAATATTGGAGATACGACATATAAATTGCTCCTCCAAAAACCTTTTAGGAAAAAATATGAGGATCAATGTAAAATGATATGTCGCTAAAACTCCCGTAAAACCCAGTGGGAAAATTAGGAGAAAATATGACGACATATTATTGGTATTGCCTCTTGGATAACTCACATAAAAAACCTTTTCAGGGAAAAACCATGAATGAGTTATGAGGGCAATATATGTCTTTGATATTTCCCACAAAAACCCTGGTGGGGAAAATAGGAAATATGACACATGCTTATGTTAATATTACCTCATTAAAAACTTTAACAAGAAACCTCGTGAGTAAAACTTGTCAAAGAAAAGAGTATAATATGATGCTGGTATAGGTCTACATCTAGGGCATGTCTCCCCCTGATTCTGGCAAATCTCGAAGTCGGCGCATACTAATTCCATGTACCAATTTTTGAAACACAGAACTTGGTAAGGACTTAGTAAATAGGTCAGCGAGATTATCACATGACTTGATTTGCAAGATGTTTATTTCCCCACTTTCTTGTAGTTCATGGGGATAAAACAATTTAGGAACAATATGCTTAGTGATATTGTCTTTATGTAACCCGTTTGCATCTGTGTAACACAAGCAGAATTATCTTCATAGATAATTATAGGTGATTCAATTGCACCTAGACCACATGACTGTTGTACGTGATTAATCATTCTGCGAAGCCATACACATTCTCGTGATGCCTCGTATAGGGCAATAATCTCAGAATGATTTGTAGAGGTCGTTGTCAGAGTCTGTTTAGAAGACTTCCATGAAATTGTTGTACCACCATGTAGGAATACAAATCCTGTTTGGGATTTTCCGTTATGAGGATCAGATAAGTAACCAGCATCTGTATAACCAATCATATTGGGATCATGATTTTTCTTGAAGAATAAACCAAGATCCTTTGTGCCATTAAGGTATCTGAGGATACACTTCGCTCTCGTCCAATGACGACGAGTTGGGTCCGCACTATGCCTAGCTAGTAAGTTTACTGTAAATGCGATATCAGGCCTGGTGCATTTTGCAAGATACATAAGTGCGCCAATGACACTGAGATATGGGATTTCTGGTCCCAATATCTTTTCCCCAATATCCCGTGGTCTAAATGGATCTTTCCCTATTTCTAAGGTACGAACAACCATCGGGGTTTTAATATGGTATGATTTATCCATATTGAATTTCTCCAATATTTTCTGGATATAGGCTGACTGATGCACTAAAATCCCTGAAGGACGGTGCCCAAATCCTTCATCTCGAATTCCGTCTTCAGATGTTTGCGTGCTTCTTCTATATCCTCTGGGTTGCCAATGATATTTAAATTATCAACATACACGGATATAATACAAAATCCCGTTC
Organism: Saccharum hybrid cultivar R570; assembly: GCA_038087645.1. Lineage (NCBI taxonomy): Eukaryota > Viridiplantae > Streptophyta > Magnoliopsida > Poales > Poaceae > Saccharum > Saccharum hybrid cultivar. The sequence goes on from JAQSUU010000520.1 coordinate 12,392,734, forward strand.
GAGATTTCTTAATGAAAACACATGGACAATCATCATTGTTGGAGAATCCTTTCTTTAGAAGGAATTCACTCAGTCGGTTGTACCACATTCGTCCCGACTGCTTTAAGCCATATAATTACTTTTGTAGCTTTACACAATACATGTTGCGATTTGCGTTTGGATTCGGAATTTGGATTCCATCGGGAACCTTCATATATATGTCTGAATCAAGTGACCCATATAGATATGCTGTCACCACATCCATCAACTGCATAGATAGATGATTTTGAACTGCCAATGATATTAAGTATCGAAAAGTAATTCCACTCATTACCGGAGAATAGGTTTCATTGTAATCAATGTCGGGTCTCTGCGTGAACCCTTGTGCTACTAGCCTTGCTTTATATCTCACTACCTCATTGTTTTCATTCCATTTCTGGACGAAAACCCATTTAAAGCCTACAGGAAAGACTTTGGAAGGCGTAGGTATTGCAGATGTGAATACCCCTCTTCTCATGAGCGAGGCTATCTCAGCTTGGATTGCTTCTTTCCATTGGGCCCAGTCCGAGCGCTTTTTGCACTCTGCCATGGTCTTAGGATCTGGATCATTGAGAAAGATTTCTGCAATTGCTGCGGAGAAGTACATGTCGACAACAGTAGTCTTACGATCGTATGATTCTCCAGAATCGATATAATTGATGGAAATTTCTTTCACCCTATTATTTGACTCAATATTTCCCAAAACTATGGAGTCAGGGTGTTCCGATGTCCCAGGATCAGAATTTGGATGCACCGTTGATCTAGGTTGCGGACTTGGTCCTGGTGTTGAACTTTTATCCACTATTAGGTGTCTACCAACTTGAGGTTGGCTTGGATTTACTGATTTAGAGGATTTAGTCCTCGATTTCCTCGGACGCTTACTTGGAGCGTTATCCTTAGGAGCGGCCGTACTTCTCCCGCTCTTCTTTGGAAGTGAGAGTTGAATGGTTTTTATTGGTACCTCCACTCTTTCGGGCGCATTGCGAGCATGATAAGAGGATTTGGTGACACCCTTATAATCAGTAAATGCTTCTGGCAGGTTATTTGCAATATGTTGCAAGTTTATGATTTTCTGAACTTGTTGTTCAGACTCTAGAGTACGTGGATCTGAGGGGGAAATGCCTTGGGCATTCCAGTTGATTTCCTGGCATTCGTTTTGGTACTTGTAGTCTCCCCCTAATGCCGGAAAATGGTCCTCATTAAATATGCAATCAGTGTACCAGGCCGTGAATAAGTCCCCTATAAGAGGCTCGAGGTACTTGATAATCGATGGAGATTGATATCCCACATAGATACCAAGTTTCCTATGTGGACCCATAGAGGTACGCTTAGGCAGTGAGATCGGTACGTATACAGCGCAACCAAATTTTCGCAGATGGGAAATACTTGGCATATTCCCACGTACTAATTGCAATGGGGAGACTGCGTGATATGCAGTTGGTCGCAATTGAATTAAGTCAGCAGCGTGTAAGACTGCATGACCCCAACATGAAGTTGGTAGATTGTAATTTTGTAATAATGGTCTTGCAATGAGTTTAATTCTCTTAATAAGAGATTCTGCTAAACCATTTTGTGTATGGACATATGGGACAGAGTGCTGAACTTGAATTCCCAAAGCCATACAATAATCGTTGAAAGCCTTTGAGGAAAATTCAGCAGCATTGTCCATTCGAATGGATTGAATTTGATGTTCAGGATTATGTGCTCTAAGTCTAATAACTTGAGCAATAATTTTTGTAAATGCATGGTTACGTGTGGACAAAAGACACACATGAGACCATCTAGTAGATGCATCTATTAGGACCATGAAATACCTGAACGGTCCAGACATTGGTTGTATGGGGCCACAAATATCTCCTTGAACGCGTTCAAGAAATTTAAGTGGCTCATTTTGGATCTTAACAGGCGATGGCCGTATGATCAATTTCCCTGTAGCACATGAAGTGCACATAAAATCTGAAGATTTTGGGAATTTAGTAGTGTTTAACTCATGACCATTCGAATTGCTGATAATTTTTCGCATCATCCCAACACCAGGATGGCCAAGGCATTCATGCCAAGTTTTGAATGCGTCAACATTATGGAAAATTACCTTGTACGCAACATGCGGTACGGGTTTGATGTATGTGTAGTACAATCCGGACGATAAAGAGGGAATTTTTTCAACAATTCTTTTGCCATATCCGTTATTTTTAGTAACAAGGAGAATTTCCTCATTATTGTCATCACTGGTTTCGATGTGAAAACCATTTTGACGGATATCTCTATAACTTAACAAGGTACGCTTTGAATCGGGATACAATAAAGCATCCTCAATTGTAATGTGGGTACCCATAGGGAGTACAATAGTGGCACGACCAGAGCCAACAATCGTAGCATCGCGCCCAGCGATTGTCAAAACATTTCCTTGTCTTTTAGTAAGAGTTTGGAAATATTTTGTTTCCCTAAGAATAGAATTAGTGGTACCGCTATCCACTAGGCATAATTCCTCTTCCATCGGATCGACCTCCGTAGAAACTATATATAAATAAAGAATTCAATATGAAACTTTTTGATGATATATAGAATACATACTTTATTTATTGAATATCAAATGTGTACAATACATTTATTGGATATCCAAACTAAATAGTGATGACATTATTAAATATTTACAACACATAGGACATTTATTTTTTTTTAACTATTACAATCACTAGGACATAAAGACACTAGAATCTAAGGGATTGGGAGCCTATTGGAAGTCTCCAAATATGTCGTTGGATGCATATTCCACGATCATATTCCCTGTATCAGCAAGATCCTCGCCTCCTCGTATGTTGTTGTTGCTTGGTTCCATTGGAACTTGTTGCGAACAACCAGCCTCTTCCCTGGTGGTGTCAGGTCGAAGATTGAAGTGGGCTTCATACTTTTGTCCTGGTGTAGCTCGTCCTCGACCCACAGACTTTAAGTAGAGATCAACAAGATGACTTGGGGTACGACATTTCTTAGTGGTATGGCTATAACAACCACACTTTTGACATACAGGTTTGTTATCCCTGCATTTGGAAATGTTGTTACCCTTGTTGGAAACACGATTTTGAGATTTCTTGTTGCGTCTGCGTTTGTTTTTACCCTTCTTGGAGTTTCCTTGATGATAGTTCTTTTCAGATCTATCATTAGATTTGGGTTTATTCTGAGTATATGCATGTACTTCAGGCAATGGAGCAGACCCTACGGGGCGCTGCTGATTATTCCAAACCATAAGTTCAAAATGTTTTTTGGCCTCAAGTAGAGTTTGGATAAGCTCTGAATAAACCTGAAAACGCCTTTCACGGTATTGTTGTTGAAGAATCCTTTCAGAGGGAAGCATAGTAGACAGAGTCTTTTCTATCTTATCCGCATCAGTAGGTTCTTTCTTGCAGAATTGCAACTTGGAGCAAATCCTATGAACAACATGATTGTAATCACTCACAGTTTTGAAATCCTGTAAGCGAAGTTGCGTCCACTCATAGTTGGCCGCGGGCAGAACAAGTGCCTTTTGTTGTTCATAGCGTTGTTTAAGAGAATTCCATAAATTTCGTGGGTTCTCTTCCAACAAGTATTCAGCCTTAAGGTCAGGATGAATATGGCTCCTAATGAGATATAGGGGCGTGTATACATGTTGATCATCAAGTGGTGCAACACCCTCTTCGGGTGGTAACACAGCTCGATAAAAGTCCACGGGACGCAAGACTAACTTTTACGTCCACAGCCCATGTGGGATAATTGTGGCCGTCTAGAGCAAGTAAATCAAACTCTTTGACAGTCATTGATCCTACACGAGACAAACCATCGAAAACATTTTAAGTTAATAAAATGTTGTGGTGTGTTGTAATTATGGGATGCAAAACAGAGACTAGGTAAATCTCGTATTATTAATGGTGTAAAGATCTCAGGTGCATAATAAAATAATGGAGGTAGTCACCATGAAGGTATAGACCTCAAATTGGGCATAGTCTATGTTAACAGTAGATGCCAAGTAATTTATGCAAGTTGTATGAACGCGTCTTAAGGTATTCATCAAGAATGATGTAGACCTTAGTTAATTCACAAACGAATTGGATACGCACGTTGAGGATAGTCACTAAGTTGTAGACTTAGTGTAGATCCCACAGTAGCAACTATGGTGCTACCTTGTGTATGGCCAACAGGAATGCGAATTAATGGTAGTCATCTTTGTGAAAAGATGTAGACCAAATGTTCTAATTTGTGATGTTGGGTATGCACGTTGAGGATAGTCACTAAGTATAGTGTAGATCCCGCAGTAGCAACTATGGTGCTACCTTGTGTATGGCCAACAAAACAAATATAGAACATGCGCATTATACAATTTTAGAGAAAAAAAATACACATAAAATGTCGCATCCATTATTTAAGCGCGTTGTGCTTTAAAGTTGAAAAGCATAAAGGGGCTTAAATAAAATGATCAATTGCAAAATAAATAAATAATGACAAGATCATCGTCGTTAATAACAAGGATATTATTTATTGGATTTGCCATATATACAGGGACAAATACTTTGAATAATATCACAAACTGATATTTTACAATAATATAAAACATCACAGGTACAAATATGAATGTCAGTGACCTAAACGTAATAATACTATTTTTTACAGCACATAATTAATAGGACTAACAAGAGTCATGTTTGAATTACTGCTGAAATTAAATAGATAAAATAATAAATCGGCTGGCCAATAGGGACTGATTTCATCACATTCGGGCCCGTGGAACTTCATTCGTGCATGCACAGTAGAGTGGGGAAAAAAAGCACGTAGATTTGGGCCATCAGCCCAAGTGAGCACAGGCCATTTAGGCCGGCCGGCTGACTTGCAGCAGGGTGAAATCCCTGACTGTTGCCGACGGAGCCGCAGCCTCTGCTCCCGATCCCCGTACCCACTGCGCCGCCGCCGATGCTTGCCTTCAGTTCGAGGAAGACTCCCCCTCATCGGGGAGTAGAAACTGCCGCCACCTAGCGCCATATTGAGGACCTCCGCGCTCGGGAGACCAAGGGCCGCCGGGTTCCAGGAGCCTGCGCGGATGCCGGGGTGCCGGTCAACCGCTGCCACCCTGCGTCCGAGGAGGCGCCGGAGCGTTGGTGGGGTGGTCGCGGTGCCCTCTGCTTGAGATGGAGTCATCGCAGGAAGGGCCTTCTCCTTCATGCGGGCCGCTGCTTCCGCACGTGTGGCGGGCGGAGGAGCAGCTGTTGGCGGGGTTGTCGCCGGAGGAGCCGAGGAGCCCGCGCGTGCCGGAGGCGAAGCCGAGGATCCGGCCCTGTCGAGGAAGAAGTACGGCGAGATGCCGGTCCTCGCCGCGGTGTTGAAAATGTCGCCGAGGTTGAAGAGGTTGCCGATACCGGGGGCAGCCACTACGTCGACCTCGTCTTCGATCTTGACTGCATCGAGCGCTGGGGCAGCCTGCGTGTTCAGGAACCACGGATCGAGTGGGGGAACGCCATTTCCTATCGCCACTGTAGTCGGAGAGGCTGGCGTGGGCGTCGGCAGCGAGTAGGTGTTCTCGATCGAGTGTGGGATCGACGTGAATTCCTTGTAGAAGTCACACCAGTACTTCGGTGGTGCAGGTGCCGGTGTTGGCGACATCGGCTCCATGGGAACATAAGCAGGTACAACAGGCACAGCAACCACTTCATCGATGGAAGGCTCCGGGGCTTCAACAGCGGGCATCGCCGGTGCCGGCACTTCAACAGCGGGTGTCGCCGGTGCTTCAACAGCACGTGGTGCGGCGTTGCTGGGGCCAGCACCGTCTACTCCAAGGCGAGGATCCGGTGGCTGGCTCTGCAGACGCAGACCGCGCGGAGGAGAAGCTTGGTGGCCACGCGCTAGAATCCAGCGACGGCGAGGAACTGCATTTGCATGAAGGCCGCGAATGGCAGAGTCGAAGAGGCGGCCAAAACGACCATGGCCATGGCCATGGGCAACGTTGCGGCGAACACGAGGCCCAAGGCGCTCGAAGACGCTGCGGCGCTGTCCATGGTGGCCGTGGTTGCGGATCGGGCCACGGCGAACTCCGCCGACGCGGCGAAGGGCGAAAAACAGTCCACGAGCAATGTGAGACGGTAAGTTAATTCTGGCCATGATGCTTACCGGTGGTTCAGAGGCATGGGCCGTCGTTCTCCTTCTCTCTTGAAGAGCAAAAGTGCTGATAACGTATTGTAAAGTGAATGGAATGAACAAGATTTGGGAACAACTATCTTTCATTGATCTGTAAAAAGGGGTTATATACAATCTAAAGGGGTGCCTTCAAGTGTTACAACCGTTCACCAAAGGACAGGCCCTTTGGTGACGGGATTAACTGATATGTCTAAGCATATAATTAACTGCTAATCATAATCCTAAACCGTCCGTACGGACGGGATGAGATCACTATGGAAAGATGTCTGTTGGGAACAGACGCCGTTTCATAACAGTATCGTTTCTAAAGAGGAAGATCTATTAAATCGAGAAAAAATTACATCCTTATTTATACCCAATTTTGTGGTTAATAAGAAAATACACTAGGGTACATTTTTAATCTCCAATCCCTGTCGTTGATTTTGCCAGTTTTGATACCCGGCGACTGTTTACCAAAACACATGTCTATGCAAAGTCGTTCTGGTATGGCAACCTAGAGACATTGCGCTTTTTTTTTTGATCGGGTACAATTTGGATGCACATAACACACGTACTCACACCGCACGCGCCGTACACACGGAAAGAAGAGACTAGGAGCCACGTCGCTTCCATGCGCGGGAAACGTGTAATACCACCGAACGTGCACGCGTGCGTGTACCCGAAAATTTCTGAAAAAAATTCAGAAAAGGTACGATCACCGGGGTTTGAACCATGGTGGGTAGGGTCCCACTGGACAGCCCTACCACTGGACGCACATAACCCACGTACTCACACCGCACGCGCCGTACACACAGAAAGAAGAGACTAGGAGCCACGTCGCCTCCAGTGCGCGGAAAACGTGCAATACCACTGAACGCGCACGCGTGCGTGTACCCTAAAAATTCTGAAAAAATTCCAGAAAAGGTGCGATTACCAGGGTTTGAACCATGGTGGGTAGGGTCCCACTGGACAGCCCTACCACTGGACCAGAGGCCCATTCGCAGAGACGTTGCGCTTTGGATTTACTCCAATGTGTTTTTCGCTTCCGGTCCATATCCTTGATGGTTGTCGTGTCAAAATTAAACTTAGTGGCGCCCATGACTAAACTTAGTGACATCAAAAAACCCTAATGCTACTTTCCGAGCGCGCAGGCTCGCGTCTCCTGGCATGCACATCACCGTAGGCAGGCCATCCGATCCGATCCAACGGATGAAACAACAGAAGCACTCCAGCATGCATGCACTTATCTCCTCGACTCGACGCCTCCCCACCGCACGCCCTCTCTCTCTCTCTCTCTCTCTCTCTCTCTCGTCTCCGGTGAACTCTCCCCGGCGGCCGCGGCCGCGCTCGCGCCCGCGCCTGGGCGCCCTACTCCGGCGAGGTCCTCCTTGGTTGCCGCACCGCACGCCCAAAGTGCTCGCGCAATGCCCACTACCGGCGTCCACATGGCGGGTTCCAGCGCTAGCGGCCTCCTCCTCCTCCTCCTCCTCCTCCACCTCCTCCTCCTGGGCGGTCGGAGGTGGTGGAGGCAGGGGCGAGGTCGGGGCCGAGGGCGGCGAGCCGGATCTAGAGCCGACTGGGGCGAAGAGGTGGCGGGGAAGACGCGGGGGAGCAAGAAGGTGCCACGTGCAGGCGGGTGTGCAGGCCGAGCTGCGCTGGACTGCGCACGCTAGGGCTAGCAAAGTTCAAAAATTTAACGGTGTGAATGACTAAACTTAGTGATGCCAAAGACTTTTGGCGGAGCATGTAACCTAGTGATGCCAATGACTGCCACACGAACTTCCCTTGACACATTTGACACATTGAAAGAGCATTGACCGTCTTGCAATCGAAGATGATTAAGGAAGTAACAATTTTGCAATACCAGTACCAACTATGCTAAAATTGGAAGTTTGGATAACTTCTTGGCCGTCACGACATTAGAAACCAGTGAGTTGGTGACATATAGATTCAAACCAGAATCATGACCACTCCACATCAATCGTATCAAACCTGCAAAAACAAAATTGACGTGAAGAACGCCAGGTTTGGATGCCAAGATAGGCATTTGCACCAAATTCTCTATAAGAACAAGATTCAGTGACGAATCAACGAAAATGATATCATCGAGTATCCCATGGAGCATAATTTATTCAATCTATAACTACCATGATTAGATTGAGTTAAGAAGGGTCCACGCTCCCCTGAGAGCCACACGGGGAGGAGGGGAATCGGTAGTGGTGGTGTAGAGGAGCCTAGGCGGCACGGTGAAGAAGGGAACTGCCAACAAATTTTCTTTGTTCCTAGGAGGAACTAAGGCCCTGTTCATTCGGCTTATAATCCGTCTTTTTTAACTTGTTTTTTCAGCCGGAACAGTATTTTTCTCTCACAACAAATCAGCCAATAGTGTTTTTCAGCCGGCTTATCAGCACAGCCGAACGGCTCCTAAATAGCATCAATGTGGATTTTTTTATTTTTAATTTTTTCAAATTGTATTTTGAAAATAATCCTGTCCACTTTTTATTTCTATTTCTAGCCCTTTTGGCTAGATCAACACGCCAGCGTGTGGCAAAAACACGCTACCACCCATATGCATCGGCGCGGCAAAGGTTTTCTAGCTATAAATAGTTGTCCACCGTGGTAGATCATGCATGCCGCGGGGATGCATGTAGCGCGGCAACGTGCTTTTACCGCGCCAAGCGTGTTAGCTTGACCAAAAGGGTGAGAAATAAAAATAAAAACTAGGTGGAATTATTTTAAAATAAATTTTTTAAAAAATAAAAATATAAAAATTCCAATGTGCAGAAATGCTAGTTGAACACGGGCAACCAAACAAAACGTTTTTGTAATCTCTAGGCTTGTCCAGAAGACACAAAAAATCACACCCCAAAAAACCTAGATAATAGCGGATATTGAATTCTCAATTTCTTATCGAATCCAAAGGAGACTTTAGAAGTCGAAGTTGCTATAAGGAAGGGTCCTTTCCTAGTGTCCTTGGCACTAATCTAAAAAGGATACCTGACTGAACTGATTCGAGGTACCCCCTACATCGATCAAAAATTGCCACTCCTGCTATATGTCGAATAGGTGGAAGAGGGTCCATATTTCATATCGAAGTGAACTTGTTCAGTTGTTCTCGGTTCTCGTCCCACTCCATTGCATATCTTCTGGAGAATCGGCAGATTCTTCTAGAAAAATCGGTGGCAGCTGGAAAAATCGGTAGACTCTTCTAGAAAAATCGGTGGCAGAGAGCAAGACAGGAGGACGAGCTTTCCAACTTCCACTATCGATCCTTCTAGAATTATCGCTAGAAAAGAAAAAGAGCTAGCGAGATCGAAGGAGTGACCATGGAAAAGTCTTGTTGCGGTCAGTGGCAGTAGCGTTCCATCTCCTCCTCTCCTTTGAAGAAATGATCGCTGAGAGCTGCCCCCACTTGGACCACCTGCTCCCTCCGCTGCACGTCGCTGCGGCCACAGGGGAAAAAAAAGGAGACGGGTCTCCATCTGAGCCATGTGACGGAGACCAACCCAACACAGCCGGCCGGTTCCCTCTTGACCGCGTCTCTCAACTCTCATCTCATGTCAAGTCTTGGACTGGGAGACTGGCAAATCCAATACACAAAAATTCTTTGTTTCAGTACACACAAGAGTAGTTATGCTGGTTTTGTTTATTTGGTGATCCTGCACGTGAAAAAGGTTGCATAGCATCCAGGGTTTGTTCGTGTAAACACAGATTAGGTACGCAAGGCACAATCCCTCGAAATGTCAAGGATTTTGAACTCAAAGTTCATGCCCGGTTGAAGGGGTTAGGTAGTTCGTATCTAATTATATATATGTCCCAAATTCCAACATATGAGTTTTAGTTCTGGTTGAAATGAAATTGTGCACGTGAAATTAATGTTGATGTGCTCAACTGGGTTCAAATATGTGAGAATGTCAGCACCCAAATTTGATGAATGCTACTGTAGATGTCAGGATAAAAAAGATTTGAGAAAAGGTCTAAGGCCCTCCATAATATTGACAAGAAGTGATGCTCCAAATGTGAAGAGAGAGGGTATTTGAGCGTCATTTTTCACGCTACGGCTGCCGATGGTAAAGCTAGGAAAATTGAGAGTGATGCTGATGCGCACGTACAAGCGCCGATGTGCCCACTGATTAAACAAAATGTTACGAACGACGTATGGAATATGAAGTAAAACGAAATCAATCACAGCGGAGACACACGATTTAACGTGGAAAACCCCTCCAATGCGAAGGGGAAAAACCACGGGCACCAGTCAGCAACAATCTCACTATCTCAAGAGTTTGGGTTACACGCCTGTGGCAGCTTACAAGAGAATCTCCTCTCCATGAAACCCTAGCAAGGGTATATGTACCGTACCACGGGGGGCTCCGCCCCCCGCACCCCCAGTGTGTGCACGGGCGCGGCCTGATGGGCCGGCTTCAGACTCCGCTACGCTCCGACCTAGCCTTCGGCTTCTGCGGGCCTTTGCTTCGCTCCGTCAGAAGCCCGCCCTATATCCTGGAGTGAATTTAGAACAACTCCAACACAAAAACTGCCACGTTACTCATCCCCTACTGTTTCTCAAGACATCAGTTATTTTTACTGTTTTATTTGTTTTAATTTACTTGTTCCATGGGGCCCAATAGGTGATGCCTGCTATTTGCAATTCAAGAAACGCCCACGGCCAGTCGGCCACGGATGATACTCAGTTACTCACTTTACCACCAAGCCACAGCTGCGATAGGAGAAAACTACAAAATCGGTTTAAAGAACGTAGATGTGTATATAAGTCAAACGTAAGTACACTATTAAGCAAGTTCTAAGTTTCACGATTTCGCATCCAGTAGGTTTGCTTTCCCTCTTTGGTTGAAAGCTGTACCCGTGGTCAATGGCAATTGGCAATAGCGTGAAGAAATTGTACATACATGGTTACATGGATAGGAAGTGAAGCAACCAGGGACAAATTCTAAAATTTGAAACCTTTCCATTGGCTTGTTTCACAGAAACCTGCAAACTTAAGAGAGTTCGCCAATTGAAAGGTTTTGAAATTTTAGGATTTGTCAGGCATCTTTCAGAAATATCACATATGGTAAGGTCATGCCCAACGGTACAATGTGGCTAGTGGTCTCAAGTTCCACATTTACACCAAGCATCCAGATCAAGCTATCTAGTGTCCTCGCAAGTGGTTAGAGTGGCCCGCAAAGGCAACAAAGCAAAAAAATAATTTCCTGCATATGCATAGAGAGAGGTGGTAGAGGAATGGTAGCCCTCACTCGTAGGTCTTAGACCTTGATATCTACGTGGATAACTAATTTTCTTGTGAGGTATTGACTTTTTTAGGTGTGTTGGTTTTCCCTAAGTAGAAAGTTGTATTCCACGTGGACCAAAACCAGCAGACGTCCTCTCACGACAAGGAATACCTTTGCCCTCTGGTATGTTCCCACCACTATCATTATCGTGCTCAGCTTTTGTCGAGAGTTTCTCAACTTTTCCTTGTTCTTCCATACCACAACGCAGCAAATGTTTTTGTCAGGGCAAGCCACTGCTCTCTCTACAGGTAAATCTGATACCTGCGAAGCTAATTTATTTCGATTTGGACACTATGCATACGTGAATGTTGGGGCAGCACTCCAAAGTTGAGTGTTGGCCATGGCCTAATACAGTAATACCATCCGAGGTGAGGCTACAAGAGTAGTCCTTTATTTCAAACCGAGCTCTGAATCAGGGGTGGACCTAGGGCCTAGGGTGCCTGCCCAGGCTCCCTTGCGGCTGCAACTACACAAAACAACCAGAGAGATCACACGCATGACACACCACACAGATAGATTCTAGCAACTTTTGTCTCCTGCCTTGGGCAGAGTAACATACTCCCTCCGTCCCTCTTTGTTTGTCGCTGGGGAAGCGTGCTGCCCTCACAGACACACTTCCCGGGCGACCAAAAAAGAGGGACGGAGGGAGTACGTACGTGTTGCCCAACTTGGGTGCTAAGAGTAGATCCAAAACGGCGTGTGAAGGGAGAAAAGCATGGTGAATGGAGGTCATTAATTAAGTGAAAAGCCGGTGCTTAAATTAGATCAATAGAGCACACTATATTGTGCGCGTGCTATTTCGCTATACAAGGAGAATGATAAGATGATGTATTGTTAGGACAGTCTCAACTTCAACTCAAAAATTATGAGATAGCTTTTATATGTAGACATTGTACAAATGTATGGTTTGTTTAAACTCGAGTATTTTTGTAAGCATTGTTGCAAAACAAATAAATCGATGCAAAGATTAGAGTCCATTCTTGTGTCAGTGCAAGGTTCGATTGTTCTGTCGTTGAAGAGTGGAATCATGAGATGCTATGTTGGCTCATGAGACAGGGCCGTTGAATCGGTTTTTATTATCCTAGTTTTGGATAAAAAAATCCACAAGCATCCAGATAGGTAATAAGATTCTGGAAGGATTGGGAGAAACCCGGAACCGAGATTCCTAGAAACCGTTGTAAGGTCCAAATGGCTAGAGGGGGGTGAATAGCCTATTTAAAAATCTACAAGCTTCACTAAACAACCACGTTAGTATAAAAGATGGCTAAGCTAATTCTAGCACTAGCTCAACTACACTATGCAAGCCACCTATACAATTCTAGTGAAGCAAGGCTAAGATCTCTAATATACACCAACAAGACGAAGTCACTAAACTATTTACTCCTATGTGATAAAAGCTACAATAAGCAAACTACACTAGGACTAGTACAAGAAAGTAAAGAACAAGTGACTTGATTCTTATACCAACGATGTAGAGAAGTAATGCACTCGAACAATCAAACACAATGATCAACCACAAGAGAAATCCTCGGCAAAGAGATGACACAAGATTTTTACCGAGGTTCACTTGCTTCCCGGCAAGCCACTCCTCGTTGTGGCGATGCACCCACTTGTCGGTTCGCGAGCTAATCGACTATCAAGAGTCGAGCCCTCGGCGGGCACCGCACAACCGCACACAAGTTGGGATCCTCCAAGCCACGAGCTCCACTAGAGTATCCAATTTGTGAACTCCCGCGGGGAAGGATCAAGAACCCCTTACAACACTTGGTGAGGGCTCCAACAATCTCCAATTGTGAGCTCAATCACCTCCGCTGCTCCAAGCCATCTACCGTGTTGGGAAACACGGAAGAGTAACAAGAAATCCGCAGCAACTCGAAGATCAGGTGCCTCTAGAATGCAACTCTCAAGCAATACACTTGAATCTCACTCAATCTCACTCAAGATGTGCAACTATACAAAGAGATGAGTGGAGGGGTTGTTCTCTAGCTCAAAGGATGTCTCTAGGTCTCAAAATGTGCAAGAGTTACCCTCAAACCCCGGATATCTTCTATTTATAGCGAAGGGGTACGCAGCTAGCCGTTACCGGACGACACAGTTCAAAACGTGCTGATCGGACGTACCGGTCAGGGTGACCGGACGCGTCCGGTCACTACAGGACAAGCGTGAACAGTGCGCGTCAGAAGTTACCATTGCCGTGACCGAACGCGCTCTAGCGTTTGACCGGACACGCTACACCTGGCGTCCGGTCGGAGTCCAGTAAGCTCCCACCGCGACCGGACGCGTCCGATCGCACGTGATCGGACGCGTCGCGCGTCCGATCAGCACTCCACTGCGCTCTGCCCCTCTGGACGCCTGACCGGACGCTCCGGTTCCGTGAGGGACCGGACGCGCCGGTCGCGCGCTCTTCTTCTGCGCACAGGAGAACTGACCGGACGCGCTGGTCAGGCCAGACCAGCGTCCGGTCAGAAACCCTAGCAGCACCGAGTTGAACTGACCGGACACGTCCGGTCAAACCGTGACCGCGTCCGGTGCAGCGTCCGGTCACCACAGTGACCGCCGTTCGCCTCCGTTTCTTTTCCGACTTCCGGCGTAGTGTAAAATAGGCATTTCACTTTACCAAAAAGCGCCGAATCCCGCCGAGCTTGCGAGAATTGATGTCCAATCCCCCGCCTTCGCAAACCCAAACCCCTCTCTACCGCTTAAACTCCACTGCCTTCGCAAAACTGTGCTAACACCACCAAGTGTACACCACCATGTGCATGTGTGGCGGGAGGGAGAGAGGAACCCAAACCCCTCTCTACCACTTAAACACCATTGCCTATGCAAATGTGCTCACACCACCAAGTGTACACCACCATGTGCATGTGTGTTAGCATTTCACAAATCATTTTTGAAGGCATTATGTCAGCTCTCTACTAGATCCTAATGCATATGCTCAAGACATTGATCTAGTGCCACTTGATTCCCGAGCTAACCGTGATTGCCCCTCTTGATAGTCGGCTATGTATCTTAAACCCGGTCAAGCACTTCTCTACTCATCTTAGACCGGTAAAAGGAAAACCCTATGGCTATACTTTTGTCTTGCGCTCTTAGATCCTTCTCCTCCACTTGATCATCATGTCCTTCATTTTATGTGCATCTCCACCATGATCATCATTTCATGTCCATGCACCATCTCTTTGTGATCTTGTGGCCACCACTCCTTGCCACATACACCTTCATCACATGTGTTGCTTATGCCTAACTCAAAACACTTAACACATGGCATTAGCAACTTGGTGTCATTAATTACCAAAACCAAACTTGGGCTTTTAACCGTCTATCCCATCAGACCTATGATAACACGAGATATTTTCACCGTTCCCTCCCACAAAGATAAATTTACCCTTATCCTTTCACCATCGCTCGTCTCCATCCATCCCCACTCGACCTCCCATGCCCGTCGCTCGCAACCCACGCCGCCATGCCTCCCGCTTCAAATCACCGACCACCCACCGCAACGCTCCTGCCACCTCCACACGACCCGACCACCCTTTGAGATGGACCTCTTCGACCATCAGGTTCCTGAAGATGACGATGACGCACCAGATCTGGTCGGAGGACCAAACTTCTTCGCTGAAGACAGCACTTCCCGTGTGGTCTCCGCCAAAATCCTCGCCGGGGTTCCGGCGGATTGGAGGACATCGACCTCAACTCGTAGGTGTCGACCTTCCCTAACTTGGATACTTATAGTGACATTCTTCGTTCGTGGACTGTGGACTTGTAATTTGTAAGAAATGTTGTATATATATATGAAAAGTATGAAGGCCATAGATTGTCTGCATGTATGTTTCGTTCATGTATTATGGACATGAGATGCAAGATTGAGGGCATTTTGGACAAATATGTTTTTGGAATAGCTATGATCCCTAGGCAGAATCCAGAGATCCAATGGAAGGGATTTTCAGTATATATCCAAAATCCGGATTTTAGAAATCTGGATTCGAATCCCTTAGCTTCCAAACGGGACCTTAGCCCAGCCTCCGATCCGTTCAATCTCTGGGTCCTTCTGAATCTATCCCTGCCCCCTGTGTCAAGCCAACCATAAAGAATACACGACCCCACCAAAGGATAGCATTAATCCTGCCAACCATAGCCGACCCGGTACATGCTGGCATGCTCGACATGGCAGCGGTCGCCACCACCTCGTGCCGGAATACGGGCGCTAGCTAGTCGGCCACCCCTGCCTTCCGGATCCACGTGGCGACATGCATGCATGCCAGTTGTTGGTTTATTCCGAAAGCGATTGGGGGCTGCAGCCCAACGCCGATGGCCGACCTGCAGCTTCCGCGGGGAATCGATCCAGTCGGCGTCGCCCTGCATGTCGCCAGCGGACCCCCCGCGCTGGCTGCCGCCGCCCGCCGGCGAAGGCAAGCTAGCCCTGGGCGCGCGGTGGCGTCAGCCATCTAGTTGCCGGTTGCTGCTGCTACCACCTCATCGACTGTCAATTCTTCAGTCTCACGCGGCGTTCGCGATGATGCTGAGGACAGCTTGGTGCACGGCACTGCACCACCTTCTTCCCATGCTCTGCCTACGAGTAGTTGGCAAAAACCAAAAAAGGAATTTTGTATCTTCGAGCGTGCCGAGTCCTGACCCAAGGCCAACAATCCCCAAAACGGCATATAAATAATAGAACCGCCAGTCAAAGGCATCTAGAGCAGCAGTAGTAGTATTAAACTAGTAGTAGATATGACGTACTCCCTCCGTATCGGATTTAGAAGTTGTTTTGGACAAGATTTGAGTTAAACATTGGGAATATAAATCATCAATAACTTTTAAATTATTGAGTTTGTAAATGTAAAAATTATATGAATAAATTTATCTTGAAAAATACTTTCATATATACATATATCACTTTTCCATAAATATTTTTTTATAAAAACAAGAGGTCAAAGTCGTGTTTTAGAGACCGTGTCGCTGTCCTAAACGACTTCTAAATCCGATATGGAGGAAGTACAGTACTAGTGCATTACATATATATAATCATGCAGCTGATCCGATATTCTGATCTGACGACCGTTCGCCGGAGAAAGTGGAGAAGAGTTCCAGCAGGCAGCGGCGCAGGTGTGTCATGTGTGTGGTGGCTCCTCGTTCAACCTTCAATTCAACGGATGGGCACGTGAGCCGCCGTCGCTGTCCCACCGTTCCTTTCCGTTCCGTTTCTCCCAAAATGCCCCGCCACCGGCACGTCCGGCCGCGCGCGCGCGGCAAAGCCGGCCAGCGCTGGCTGCTGGTCTCCGGTCCACTCTCCGGCCGGCCCGGCCACCACGGTCCGCAGTCCGCAGCCATGATTACTCAGCACTCACCGTGCATCTGCATGGCTGACGGCTGACCTGACCAGTCGCCACGCCAAGGATCCACCACACACACTGAAAAAGCCCTCGTTTAGATCCCGAATTGGGGCTCCCGGATTGCTACAGTGCATATTAAATGTGTACTGTAGTAATTCGTTTGTATTTAGTAAAAAATGTCTAAACTTTGACTAATTAGGCTCAAAATGTTTATCTCGCAAAGTACAACAAAACTGTGCAATTAGTTTTTAATTTCATCTACATTTAGTACTTCATGCATGTGCTGGCATTTTGATGTGATGGGAATCTTCTTTTACATAGTAAAATTTAAGGTTGAAATTAGGAACTAAAGTTGGCTTCACCGCACCATCTGCGGCCTAGCAGCCAGCGCACTGGAGTAACTTTCCTATGCTTATTACCACTACCGGTCCTCAAAGCAAAATGTACTCTACCTCACTTCAGCCTCAGTGACCTTAATTATTAGCTGGTACGGTCAGGGTAGCAGCAGGTCATACGTTCCAGATTGCTTTGCGTGGGTTGGTAAGATCTCTTCTTCTTGTTCTGGATGCACCACCAGGCCAGATCTGCTGTCAAGTTGAGCTTAATTAAACAACTGCATGCCTTAATCCCTTTTTGTAGAAGGCCGTCGTGAGAAGCTTCTTCGGGAGGACTGGAAAAAAATCGAAGACTTGCTCTGTGGTCGTCGGGATAATATAATTATAACTATACATGTACATGGCCCGCAACAACATTATAGAGGCCTTGCATGCATCCTAAGCAAAAGTAAAGTCCCGTCAATAATTGTTTCTGTATTCATGTCACCGTCATTATTCTTCCGTCTAAGTAGGGGCATTCCACTTGCACACGCTGCTTGGAAGGAAAATAATGACACCACAGATAACCCACCACCCCACTGCGGTCAAAAGTAGAGAAAGAAATTGATAGCATCACACCCCCTGAATGGCTGCATATATCTACTTGTTCCAAAACGAAATATCTCCTTAACCTTTACTACATGGTTTTAGAAGACATGTAGTGATGAGTGAATATGCATAAGCAGCATAACGATACTACGTACTATTGTTTCACAGAATACTTTTGAAGTGCCATAGTTTCATAATTTGACATGCTCCAACAACATGTATGGCAATCGCACATATAGGTTCGTTTTTCCGCGAATGTGTCTATGTAGCTTGTATTTCATTAAGAAAGAGCAGAGTCAAACCAGTTACAGTCTGTCCACGTAATTTAGAGATTACCTAGAAAGTAAGACACCCAAAACACACACCACTCCGATATGGCACGTGTAGGTTCGTTATTAATTGCCAATGAACTCGTCTAAACGCGTATCTAGACAATTCATATCCGTTCATCTCAAATTGCACCGCTAAAACCATTATTTTGATCGTGTCAATCACCTACATGTGTGTTCGCATTTAATTCGACGACAAAGCCATAAACAGTAATACGCGTTTAGAGGGACACCCGTGGTACAGATACGTTGCAATTCCCATTTGTGATGCCTTGCGGAGTACTCCCTCCGTATCGGATTTAGAAGTCGTTTAGGACAGCGACACAGTCTCCAAAACACAACTTTGACCTCTCGTTTTTATAAAAAATATTTATGAAAAAGTGATATATGTATACTTTTATGAAAGTATTTTTTAAGACAAATCTATTCATATAATTTTTATATTTGCAAACTCAACAACTTAAAAGTTATTGATGATTTATATTTTCAATGTTTGACCTAAACCTTGTCCAAAACGACTTCTAAATTCGATACGGAGGGAGTAAGTAAGAGCGGCAGTTGCGTTGAAATGGTACGTATTTCGCCACCAGAGGTTAGTGCCAGCAACTTGCGTGCCGGTCGGCCTAATCGTAATGTCGCCGGTGGAGGAGAATGCCAGTGGGCCAGTCCTCTCGATCGGAGCAGTGGGGCCACCGCCACCACACGGAGAGCGAGAGGGCGGGCCATCGATCAAGGTGGCAGTGGGCAGTGGCAGGGCAGGCAACTGGGAAAGCGACAGCGCCGACAAGTGACCTCCCCCACTGGGCGGGCCACTAGCAGCCAAAGGCCCCCCACCACCCGGCCGCGACCGGCAGCAGCAGCTGCCTCGCCTTGACGGGTCGTCGGCCGGGTGACTCGCGCCCGCCCGGCTCGAGCTCTATAAAATTCCTCGCCGGCTCACCCAGTCGACCAGGTCCTCCACTCCCTCCACCGCAGAGCCAGAACAGAGAGAAGCCATAGCGCAAGCACAGGAGCGCAAGGAAGAGCCCAGCAGGCGCCAAGAAGAAAGCACCGCCCGGTCTACTCCGTCAGTATGGTGGCGGCGATCGCGGTGGCGTCGGCGGGGCTCGGGATGCTGGCGGGCGTCGCCATGGCCAACAGGTCGTCGTCGTCGTCCTCGTCCGAGGGCGCCGCGCAGTGGAGGCCCGGGGGCGGCGGCCCGGCGCTGCGGTGGGGCGCCCCGCGCTGCGAGGCGTGCGGCGGGTCGGGCAAGGAGGAGTGCCGCCTGTGCGCGCGCTGGTCCGACGCCGCCGGGTCGGCCCGCGGGAAGAAGAACGGCCGGTCCGGTTGCGGGGCGTGCGCCGGCACGCGCCGGACGCCGTGCCGGTGCTGCGGCGGGTCCGGGACCGGCCGCCGCGCGCCCGTAAGGATCGCCACGTCCGCGCGCGCCGCACCCACCGCCCGGACTTCCTCCAGATGACCACCAGACGACCATCCGTCGCGGCGACGCGCCGGCGCCGACGCCTCGTCTGTTCGCCTCTCCTCGACCGGGCTCTCCCGGATCATGGACGAAGGCGCGCGGCTCTGTGCGGCGGGCGACCTGCTGGCACAACGGAATCACGGCGCGGAGCTGTTGCTGCTGCTTTTTTTTTTTGGATGGAAAAAATATTACAGAGAGATTGTAGCATATGTTAGCGCTTAGCGCACTAGATTTGTTAGCAAATTTATTAATATATATGCTATATTTGCATACAGCTCGTCTCTCAGTTCTCCAATTTGCTGCCTTGCTCATGCCAAAGATATACTCTTCTATGACTGCCAAGATCTTGCTGCCGGCGATCCATGTCGGAATTCTTCGTCTTCACTAAGCATGAAAGATGTTGCTTAACAAAAGCATCGGAACCTTGAGAATTACTTAGTACCAAGAACATACCATATCGCTACTTGAATCGTAGCTTGCGACATCCCAAACCATGTAAAATTTACGCAATCCCGGTTCATCTATCGTTCCACTCTCAGTGTAGATCGGAGGGGACAGTGAACTAAGCAAGGCATGTGCGTGTGAACGCACGAATCAAAATGGAACCCGTTCACATTTGTGGGCCGGACTCCACTAGGGGCCGGGGCGACATGACGAGAATCTTTACCTTCCGGATGGTCCTAAAAGGGCGATGTGATGTTACTACAATTATTTGCTATCAGAAAAAGAATAAAACGTACTCTACGATCGGAGTTCCATTTTTTGTCAGTCCCTGAATATACACATCTCTCTGGCGACCTCCACTGACTGAAACTCCTTCAGACCCTTGGTTCATGAACGCAACCTACACCTCTCCTCTGATAGGGACCGAGTCTTCCATACAGGTACAGCACCTTGGAGAAGAACATGATGTTAGGATGATCGAAGGCCCTTGGCATGGCTTGTTTTTTTTAATAAAGGATATAAAATCTGGTCTCTATATTCGCGTGTGATATATATAGCCAAAAGCTACACGAGCTCTTAGGCTCAAAGCCTCAAAACTATAAGAGCATAAAACAACAAGAAAGAGAGAGCTTAAGCTGCTTAAGGACTAAAAAGCCTAGAAAGGCAAAACTTCATAACTTTTTCTCCGTCCTTGCTTTCAATCTATTATGTTCTTGAGTAGGAGCAACTCTCCCCTTCACATGTCTCAAACAAAGGGATGAGACTAAGTCCCAATCCTCATTCGACTGTGCCATCCAAACTTGCGGTCGACTTTGCATGATGATGATGGGCCTCCAAGACGACACCTCCAAGGAGAAAAATGACTAGGGTCGCCGATGCCATCCACCTCACCGAGGCAAAGTTTTCACCTAGAGATCAGTAAAGATCAAGGCTATGGAGTGCAATGACAACACCTCGAGAAACGAAAACGGCGCCCAAAGACGCCGGTACTACCGGGAAGATCACCAACAAGGCTTTCGCCAGAACCTCCACAGCACCCATGGCATGGCTTGTGTCGTTCGTCAACGCCTTTGAGACTCTTGGAGGCCCGGTACTTCACATGTTTGGCCAGTGATAAAAAGGTGCGCTAGCTACTGGTACTAAGGATGAAAACGGTCGAAAACGGTCGAAAACGGACTTACGATATGGAAAAACGAAAACGGTCGGTTCGGGATATTTCTACATTTAGTAATTAAAGAGTACAAAAAATAGTTGAAAATGGTTGTGAAACCAATTGAAACTGATAATTTTTCATGTTAAAAAACGGTTCATAATATAGAAAACGAAAACGGTCAGTTCGGAATATTTCTGTTCCGTTTTCATCCCTAACTGGTACAAATTAGCAAGGGAGAGGTTGTTGTTACTTGTTAGCAAGTGCTAAGAATTAGCATGCTAAAATGAGCAGAATCCAAACAGAATGGGAAATACAAATATTCCTGCAACAATTGACAGCACATCGGATCCTGAGGCCTGAGAGCTAGGCTAGGTGATGCGCCCCTGCCTGAAACCGACCCGCACCAAACATGCAGCTCAACATCGATCAGATCAACTTCTCCAAACCTTTGTGCTCGGCTGTCACGCGTGCGTGCAGTTGTCCACAGCCTTAGCCTCCAAATCAGACAGCTCCGTGCACTGCCTTGCCGCCTCGTTTCCATCCCACTTCCGGCTGATGCTAACGTATGCCATGATCGGTGAGGGGCGAGCAGGCCTTCTTATACAGTCTAATTTGCGCGTGGCTTGCTCGCTGGCCATGATGCTTGAGGCTCGATTGCGACTTGCCAGTTGCCACAAGAAGGGGGACGATTTATCATCAAAACTTCGTTTTGTCTTCTCTTTCTTCATGCCATCAGAGAGGTGGCAAGGATTCTCAATAATTGGGCTGCTTGTCTTTTATGTCTTCTGTCTCCTTTTTTTCCCCACTTTTGGAAGAGCTAGATGTATGGTACTCTCTGCAATTGCACCAAAAGAATTGCGTCCCTGATGCAACTGGAACGAATGGATCTAAACGTTCCTGTAGTCATTGCGGCGCCATTGTATGACTTAAGTCAAGCCATACTTGTATTGTCATAAGAAGGTAAAAGTATAGGAACAGATCATACTAAATGCATGGCTAAAATCTGATCCCCATTATTCTTAGGCATGCAGATTTTTCCCCTTATTGTTCCACTGCAATTAGCAGCGTATACTTTTATTTGTTATGCTTAATTCCTGATGAGGAGATTTACGAGGACTCCTTATTATTCCTTCAACCGTTCTGAATTAAGCTTTGTCTAAATCCGCATATAAGATCAGTGAACCCAGGTAAGCGTAGAATACCTCTTAAACTTTTGCCATCCCCTTGGTGAAAGAGGGATGGAATACGAGTGTCTACACTCTACCGATGACATCTATAATGATCAATTATCCAACTTGTTGAGGCGAACTAAGAATGGTGGCAGCAGCCGGTGTAAATAAGAAAATATAAAGAGAGCCCTCTCTTTCAGGCTAAGAGCGACATACCCTAAATTTCCTTAATATAATAATGATGAAAAAACTAAACCCACTTCATTTATAAAAATGGAAACATACTATTTATAGCATCACATACATCAAAGTGCCCTCAAACTTTCCTAAATTTTTAAACCTTGTTTCTACGATGTAACTTCGATATTTTGAACTTTGCTGTTCAAAGAACTTTGCTAGAAAGAAGGGGAATTGGTATCTTCGTCCTTCCTATACGAGATTCAATTACGATTTTACCCCTCCTTTTGCTATTTTATGTTTTTATTATCCTCATTGTTTGAAATCGAATCAGT
Organism: Saccharum hybrid cultivar R570; assembly: GCA_038087645.1. NCBI lineage: Eukaryota > Viridiplantae > Streptophyta > Magnoliopsida > Poales > Poaceae > Saccharum > Saccharum hybrid cultivar. The sequence continues at coordinate 12,415,497 of JAQSUU010000520.1, forward strand.
CGTTTACACTCACTTTAGAAGATGTATGGCAAGTGGTGAGAGATTAATAAACAATTAAAAAGAAAGAAAAAAACGATAGAAACCTCGTGGAAAGACCAAACTTCCTCTCCCTTGTATATCCTCTCATCTACTCTCTCTGTCTCACGAGAATGTCATTCACTTCCTAAAAATTAAACATTTTTAACTTTGATCAATTATATGTAAAAAAATTATTAATATTAATAATGCATAATTAGTATCATTAGATAAATCATGGAATATATTTTCATAATAAATTTATATAGTGATACAAGTATTGGTAATATTTTTTATAAAGCTAGTCAAAATTAAAAAAGTTTGATCAACACGCATCACATACAGTGTCTCTCTTTATAGGATAGAGGGAGTACTAGAGACTTCGCTTTGACCTTGGGACTTAACTGGTGCCTCTAGCAAGGTATGCTTGGGTTGGAAGGGACAAGGAAGACCGAAGATAGGACACTGCTAGATCAATCCACGACTGATAGTGATATCATACTCCCACTGTCAGGTCAAGCCATGATCCGATATGGCACATCACATCAGTCTTGGGTTTTGATGATTCACTCTTTTTTTTCTCGATCACGCAAAAGGTTTACATATCTTTGTATTAAGGTAGAGAAAAAGTTTAATACAACATGCCTTATCGGGGCCCCTAGGGGTTAGAAGAGTTGTACACTCAGACCTATCCTAGTGTACTGAAATCTACATTGTTACATTGGACATTTATCAACCCAAATTGCAACGCCGACTAGGAGTTCTATGCCTGGGCCGCCGAGCGGCGGCGGCGCCGCTTGCACACACCCTGTCGTCGTCCGGCAGGAACAGCTCACGAAGCACCTGCATATTGCGGGGATCACCACTGTAGATTTCTTTGTACACCTTCAAGGCCGACGCGGACGGAGACGGCATCCCACTGGTTTATCCTATGCGCTTCAAGATAAGGTGCTCACCGCGCTTGGACGCTGGGATATGTGATAGGCTCTGCGCCGCTATCTGCTTGCTCCTCTTGGGGAGCGCAAACGGTGCACGTCCGTCATTGGCCGTGTCATCTCCAGGCAGCTCTAGGAGAGGCGGCTACCTCGCCTTTATGATTCGCTTGGTGAAACTCTTGAGGCGTCTGTCAGCGGAGGTTGTCTGAGGGGATGGAGTGCTGTTGTTGGCGTCCGTGGCAGCCACGACCGTCGCGTCTCCCGTGGGGGTAGCCCCGACCAGTGGTGGGTCAAGGCATGCCTCGGCTTCCACGACGCCGGGTTGTGCCCCCATGGCGGCGTGACCTGTGGTGGCCCCTGCAAATGCGACGACGAAGGTGAGCCCGGCATCCACTGTGCAGTCTTTGCTAGAGAACGGGTGTCCACCAGCGATGCGTCCACTTCCGAGGCAGTCGCTGGAGCAGTCAAACACCAAGGCACTGGTGCTCCTACTGGGGGACTCACGACGACCGAGGCGGCAAGCTTCTCCAGCATTGGGTCGACCCAAGTGGGGGCCCGAGCACGTGCATAGCTCCAACGTCAGCGGATCTAGCTCGGTAGGAGGGAAGCAACGTCCAACAGCAGTGGTAGTGGTTGTGGTGTTGACATCGTAGTCGCCCAGCGCGCCCGAGTTGACCGCCGGCTTACTCCGACATCAACCCCGTCGTCGTCGGGTTCTGCTGGCACCCCCACGCCACACTGCATGGCCCCTTTCTGAGCTCGGTGGACTGCCGTGGGCGCCTGCTGGGAGGCCGCCGGGTTGCCGCCACGAGCAGGGTACCACAGTCGATCGCCACCCTTTGCCGCTGATGCCGCACCATGCCTGGGCCGCTTGCAGTCCCTGGAGAGGTGGTGGAAGTCGTGGCAATGCAAACAACACCGTGGCAACCAGCAAGTCGCTACCTAGCGCGAGTAGGAAAGGCAGTTGAAGCATCTGCCATGAAGCTCCGCGGGTACCCTCTGGTTCTGCAGAGGTTGCTTTGTGTCACCGCAGGTCTCAGCCGAGGCGGCCGCAGGTCGCGCCTCCTGCCAGGGGAGGATGTCCCGCCACCCATCGGCACTAGTGGCGGAGACCCTTCCACGGCGGCCGAGGCGCCGGCGGATAGGTATGCGGCCCTCCACTGGCCGAGCAGGCGCGGCTGGCTGCACTTCGTCCACCTTCGCCCGGTACCCTACGAGCCAATGTCCGCTCCGCGACGATGGTTGTTGCGCTTGCTCCGTCCCCCTGCATGCTCAACGGCGGCAACGCCACGCGTGCCTCCGGCGACAGTGGGCTTTGGCAATGGCGCCGTCTGCAGCTGCGGCCCACGCTATTTGGTGGACAAATAAGTGTTGAGAATCAATCTGGTTTACTTTTGTTTGGTTTCTTTAGAATCAGAATCCGGAAGAAGCATGGAAATTTCCGTAGCTAGCTCAGTTCCACTCGTGGGAAAAGAGTCTCTTATCATCTTCCACTACATCTATCCTAAAAGGTGATTCAGAGATAACAATCCAGAAAGGTTGATGTTACAACTCCTTTGGAAATTTTAAAAAGGATTCCTCAGCGTTCATATTTTGGTCCCCAATCATGGTTCCACAGAAGCGGACTAGGACAGTATGGCCGTGTTCACTTCCCAAATTCAGCGTGCCGAATCGGGCTTGCGCGTTTTGTTTTTTAGTGCAAAAAAATTGTCTAAAAATTGATTAATTAGACTCAAAATGTTCGTCTCGCAAAGTACAATAAAACTGTGCAATTAGTTTTTGATTTCATCTACATTTAGTACTCCATGCATTTGCCGATATTTTGATGTGATAGAGAATCTCTTTTTTGCATAGTAAAATTTGAGGAGAGAATTTGGGATCTCAACCAGGCCTATATCACTGTCCCCTCTATCACTGAAGCCTACCTGCCTTTTCCGTTCTCCAGATCATCCTTCTTGGGAAGCTCCATAAAGTCAATGCCCTTCAATTCACACAAACATCCGGCTAGCAGTTAACGATAGCAATGTTGAGTAGTGTACTCCCCTCAAAAAAAAAAGTTGAGTAGTGTACTGTTTACCGGTGGTGGTACATTTCCAAAGCTACTGTGCGGGAGTACATAAGGCAATGTGGCCCGATCTCTAATTCGCCGCGAGGAATTTCTCTATTTAGGAATGAAGATGGGGCCGATTTGGTACGCTATAAATAAAAAATGTTGCTTGTTAAATTTATATTGATTTGGCATCATAATGGTTGCAGGCTCCTCGCAGGGATAAACTCTATGCGCGGGGACGGGATGGAAGGAGAAGCTGGGCACTCTTAGAGTCCGCCCATTCGGATTGAAACCACTGTCCGATGATTTCCGCGCAAAGTTCCCGTGCACCCGTAACCCGTCCGCCCGCGCTCGCGACGCCTGGCACGATGCCGATTTTCTCGGACAGAACGTTCGCGCTGGCCGGCAAAAAATTTCGCGCCTAATTAACTCACGGTGGTTCGCGGCGCCTCGTCCGGTTCTTCGTTGTTTCCCGGATGCTTCCAGAGCGCTACGTTATTCCTGGTTGAAGATGGATGAATATAATATATTAAAATAATATGACGATGCATGGTTTGCTACAAAATTTAAAAATCTATAGTTTACAAATTAAACATCTAAACTGAATTCCGATTACACCATTGTGTTTCTTATAATAAATCCTTCAAAATAGACCCATATGGATATATTTAGATAAAATTTTACTATCAAATATTTATCTCATAAAGAGAGAACATTCTATTTTATTGAATAGACACGATGTTCTAAGTTAAGCAAAAAAATGTGCCGTCTTCAAAAGAAAAATGTTCTCAGTATTCCAGATCTAGGAGAATAAATTATAGGTTAATGCAATAGTATTATAATGTATGTGAAAATAATATATATGATTTTATATTTACTATCTTGTATGTAGAGTTAAGGCCAACAATAATGAATGTTTTAAACTATGCAAGAAAATATTTTAATAAAGAGCATTACATAAGGGAAAAACTAATAAAAATAAAAAAACCCACGTGACAAAAGAAGAAAAAAGAGAACAAGAATATTGTTTAAACAAACTAAATAAACCGTATAACATCTCATGAATACTATATAAACACTCAAAAATAATCGCAGAACATCCCATTTATACTATATGAATGTTCTAAAATATATCATAGAACATCACATGTATACTTCGAGAATATTATACGTATATCACAGAATATAGAAACTAAAAAAGCAAAACATTGAATAAAAAACTAATTAGAGTAAAATAAATAAGAGGACAAAAGAAAGAAATAAATAACAAATGATATAAAGAAATAAATAAATAAGTTAATAAAAGATTAAACAAAACATAAAAGAGAACATGTCATAGGTACTATGTGAAAAAGAGAAAAAGAATCCACTAGATAAAGAAAAAATAAAATAAAACATCACATGAATAATACTTGAGTAACATAAAATATAATATAGAATATATCAAAAGGTACTATATGATTACTCGAAGGTAATTATAGAACATCTCATTTATACTATCTGAACATCCTAAGATACATCATAGAACATCACTTATATACTACGTGAATATCACAAAATACATCATAAAACATCTCATTTATACTACATGAACATCATAAAGATACATCGTAGAACAGCATATATATATATATATATATATATATATATATATATATATATATATATATATATATATATATATATATACATACACACACACACGATATGAACATCACCAAGACAACTGTGCATACGGGAGTATGAGGTGCTCGGCGCACGGCGAGAAGATTTCCATTGTTCGGCGCGTGCTTTCGATCCGGCCGTTTGGTCCCTAAAAAAAAGATCCGACCGGAGAGGACAAACATTCACAAAAACTAAAACATTCACAAAAATAGTGAGGGTGCAAGGAATTGAACCCAAGACCCTATGGTCTAAGATGCCATTCTCCTAACTACCACTACAGCACATTAATGTTTGTGACTAATATGAAATATTTTCATTATTAAACCATATCAAACTAGAAAAATATATCACACACCATCTCATAAGTACTATATGTATACTCAAAGATAATCATAGAATAGTAAACTTATACTATGCGTACATCCAAAAATATATCGTATCGCATGTATGCTATGTAAACATTACAAAAAATATAAAATATCACATGTATACCATGTGAACATCAGAAAAATACATCTAAAACATCACATATCTACTATGTGAACATCACAAATATAACACACAACATCACATGTGTGCTATCTGAACATCACGAAATACATCTTAGAACATCACATGTATACCATATGAACATAAAAAAAATACGTCTAGAACATCACATATATACTATGCGATCATCACAAAATATAACACATAACATCACAGGTATACTATGTCATATAACATCACATATATACTACATGAACATCGCATGTATATTATATGAATATCACAAAATACATAATAGAACATCATATGTATACTACGTGAACATCACATGTATATCATGTAAACACCACAAAATGTATCATAGAACATTACATTTATGCTATGTGAACATATCAAAGTACACTAGTGAACATCACATTTATGCTATGTGAACATCTTAAAATATACTAGAGAACGTCACATGTAGACTACCCCGAACGTCACATGTTTAATCAAGAATACAAGAAATTAGAAAGCAAAACATGAAAATAAGAGGAATAACGTAATTTAAATAATTAATTATAGTAAATAAAAGAAGAAAACAAATGAATAAGTTAAATATAAAATAAAAATAATAAAATATAGAACAAAACATAAGAGGAAATAAAACTAATAAAAAAGAAAATAAAATACATACAATACATACCATATATATATATGGTATGTATTGTATGTATTTTATTTTCCTTTTTATTAGTTATATATATATATAGCTACTCATCTCACTGTTCATGTTGAACAGTAAACACACGTCATGCCATAAACAGTACCAATGACATGCACATAAACAATACACATACCATGACATGCCCATAAACATTTACATCCCATGCATGAACAGTATCAGATCCAAACCCTCCCCGTGCATCGCACGAGCCTCCCTGCTAGTAACAAAAGATAAATATATAGACAATAAATAAATGAATAAAAGATAAATGAATAAAAGAAATAAAATATAGAAAAAAGTTCATAGAGTAAATGAAAGAAAGAAAGGAAGAAAAAAAGAAAGAGAAGAATATAAATAAAAAAATTGATTAGAATAAAATAAAAAAGAAAAAATGAAAAATAAAATACTAAAAGATGAAAAGAAAAATAAAATACCACATAAAACAAAAGAGAAAAAAGAAAATAAAAACAAAAAAAGAACGACAAAGAAATTGTAACATCACACAACTAGTAGGTGAATATAAGTGAGAAATAAGAAAAGGAAAAAAGAAAATAAAAGAAAAGGAAAAATGAAAAGAAAAAAGAAAGAAAAGAAAAGAAACTAACGTAGCAGCCTGCCGGAGTTAAAGAAAAGAAGAAATATAAAAAAGAAAAAAAAAGAGAGAAGCTAAATAACAGCCTACGGAGAGCTCAGAGAGAGAAAAAAAAGAGAAATATAAAAGTAATAAGGGGAAAAATAGAGAAACTGGACGCTCCGCGCTTCGTGGTCAGCCTGGGCTTTCGGTTTTTACTGGAGGTTCGGTTCGGTTTATTCGGTTTTCCAATATTTCGGTTTCCAGAAAATGACTCCCGATCGGTTTTCTAAAATTACGGAAACCGACCAATTTCGGTTCGGTTTTTTATTTCGGTTTTTCGGTCAAAACCGAAAAAACCGATGGCATAAAACAGCAGACAGCCAACCGGTTTCAGAACTGATATTATACACAGCACATGAGCACAGTACACATCGATGACAAGAAATAGACAATACACAGCCTGTTGGTGCTGATCTTACGCTCATCACATACACAGCTGCTTCAACGCTATCCTCCCTGGACTCTAGCAAGCGGGGCACGGAGACTGAACTCAAGAAGAACGAACTAAATACTTACATTGGAGGACTGCTCTGTTCTTGCGGCCGTGGTTGAGGAGCTTGACGACTTGACGACGGTGGTTTCGCCACCGAGTGCCCGAGCCAAGTCCGAACTCCACCGCTTGTCAGCTTCGATGGCGCTGCTCCGGCTCCGCTGTGCACTGCCGCCGCTGCCCAGCCACCGGAGTCCAACGCTGGCCTCGTCGTGCCGCCGCCGCTGGCCGCCTACGCCCTCGCCTACGTCGGGAAGGGTTAGGGTTGGGGAATGGGGACCGAGGGAAGAGTTATGGTTGGCCGGTTGGGGAATGGCCGAATGGGGACGGAGAGTGGAATGGGGATCTGATGAGGACATCGCCACGCTGGACACACCGACGTTATGGTCTTTCCCAAGTTGCAATTCGTCCCAAACTCAGCTGCCACGTCACCCTCGGATTCAGCAGACACGTCGTCACCGTTTTGGTCATAACTCTCTCATACGACATCAAAACGGGGCGTTCTTAGATGCGTTGGAAAGGGGACGATGACGCCGTCGTTTTGAATCTGGTCCCAGCTCCAGAAGGTCCGATGATCATTCTGTGTGACCACGTCAAGGTGCTACGTCACCTATTTGGGCCAACTTGGCCATGTATCGTGTCGGGCCTTAAGCCCAAGTTGTGGGCGCCCAACCCCTGGCCGTTCCTAACCCTAGGTCGAGTCTTAGACTATAAACACAGCCGCCGCCGCTGTTAGACAATTGAGTTTTGTTTAGAGTTTAGTTTTCCATCGAGAAACTGAATCGTTCATTATAACTGTGGTGACAAATCCTTTTACAGTGATCCAGGACCCCTGTTCTTGATCTCCTCCACTGTGTCGATTAGTCCTTTGGAACCGAGTTCTTGAACCCTCTATTGATATTCGCATCATTCATATTTGCAATTTCAGATTGCGTGTTTTTACCTTCTTGCTTGTGCTCTTCGATTCGCTTGCAGGAAAAGCCTTCTTGGCGAGGTCAATCAAGTTGTGCTTGGTTGATAACCAACGGAGCAGTGGTGTAACGGTTGCAGGGTTCGAATCGTGTCTGATTTGAAGCCAGATCGCCAACGTCGAGATCTCCACAAATCGAACTTATCGATTACCTCTCGGAAGATCGGGCCTATACTCTTCAATTGGTATCAGATATTTCAGGTTTACCGCGAGGTATAATCTCGTTTGCCTTAGATTCATATTTGTTCATTACCTAGAGTCCACAAAAAACCCAATAATATTTCAATTTCCGCTGTCCTATCACCTTTGTGCCTTTGTAATTTTGTTTCAGATTCGCGTTGTTGAGTTTGTGTCCGTGGTCGAGTCTTGTTGCTGGTTTAGGATTGTGTTCGTAGTCGTAGTTCAATCACCCATTGCTGTGATTTTTATTTTCCGCCGCTATCCCATCCACCGTTTCCAAACAACAAGTCGAAGTCACCACATTACTCGACTTGCCCCGTTAGCCGCCTTGTGTAACTTCTCGCCACCGCGCAAACCCTAGATAGGTTGCCAGCCGCTCTTATTTTGCCTGCATCGCAGCCCTCCTTACATCATCAGGCGAATACCTACTGTTGTTAGTCACAGGAACCATCTTGTGATCGGTGTTGGAGTTTAGGGACGCTTTGCCCTAACTGCTGTTGTCGTATTGTGCCTTCCGGAAAACATAACTTGAGATACCTTCGGTAAAACAGACATAACTTTTCGTCCTATTTGGTTTCATCAAAATTGCCAAAAAAATTTAGGAAAATAAAGAAAAAAAATTGTCAAAGTTTTTGCACGCTTTTCAGAGAACGTGCTGTATTTCTGTAGACCACATCCCACCTCAGTTGTAGGTGCCAATTTTTGTGGTTGCATCTTTTTTTATTCTTGTTCAGAGAAAAATATAAAAAAATAGCAAAAAAATAAAAAAGTTTGATTCCTACTAGTGCCTTTTGGAAAATTCCGGGAAAAATTTAGGAAAAAGGAAAAAATTGCATTATTTGCTAGTTTTGTGAGTTCTTTCTATCGTCCTTTGCTTTCACCTTGTTGCGCTACGTCTCGACACGTCTTAGCCAGCAGCTGTGATTTATACTTTGGATCTGGATTGAACAATTGCTACTCTGCATTCGTTAATTGCTAATCCTTGCTGTCATATTGTGTGCCTACCCATAGCTCCACATATTCTTCTGTCAGCACAGGTTCATCTTGCAACTGTTATCCACGCTCAACAACAGATTACTTCACCACTTTGGTTTAGCTCCTGTTTGGCGTTGGTAATAATACAGGCAAGACGGTGGTAAGCCGCTTGTGATTTTGCATTCCACTTTCATCACCACCACCACTTGTTTCCTTTTAGTTGATAGGGATAATACTTTGGTGTTGTCTTTTTCTATCTTCTAACCATGGCAGGATCTCCGACGGACTTCAATGAGTGCGTGTCCAAGGGCGAGCTTACAACGTTCATGACTGAACAACGCAATCTTATGACCGAGCTGGCACACAATGTGAACAATCTGGTTACTCGCATTGAACAACTCGAGCAACGCCCTCTACTTCATCGTGCTGATGATGAAGATGCGGATGATTTTGATGATGAAGATGCAGATGCTGACGGTTATGCCCGTCGCCGCCTTAATTTCAACCGTCGCGGTATGGAAGGTAATATTCAAGGTAATAATGATTCTTTTGCTAAAATTAAATTTAGCCTTCCTCCTTTTGCTGGTAATATTGATCCAGAGGCTTATTTAGATTGGGAGCTTGCTGTTCAACAAAAATTTAATTCTCATAATGTTCCTGCTGAGCATAGAGTTAGACTTGCTACTAGCGAGTTTACTAATTTTACTTTATTCTGGTGGAGTGATCTTTGCAATGCTAATAATGCTGTTGTGCCTCAAACTTGGAATGCTTTAAAGCAACGTATGAAATCTTGTTTTGTTCCTCCTTATTACCAACGTGATTTACGTTTGAAACTACAAACTTTAAAATAAGGTGATAAAGGAGTAGAAGCATACTATCAAGAATTGCTTATTGGTTTAGCCCGTTGTGGTATAAATGAAGATGATAATGATTCTAGTGCTAGATTTTTTGGTGGTTTAAACCATGATATACAGAACATCCTAGATTACAAAGAATGGCGTAATTTTTCCCAATTGTATCATCTTGCTATTAAGGCAGAACGTCAAGTACAGGGCCGTAAACAACACCAGTCTTTCAGGTCTAACAATGGGAGGAATTTTTAGCACCGTTCCGAGCCGGAGACGCCCAACATTCCTGTTGCATCACAGCCATCTACACCTCCATTTTCTGCCGGGGTAAGTAAATTGTCTAATGTGCAGAAGAAAGGTGCCACTCCGGGTGTTTCTCCTAGCTACTCCTCGTCTAGCTCTAAACTCATTTGCCACCGATGCAAAGGCATGGGGCATGTCATGAAGGATTGCCCCAGTCATCGTGCTTTTATTGCTACCGAGGATGGATATGTAAGTGCTAGTGATGTTGAAGATGATTTAACCCTTGCTAACATTGATGCAGATTCCACCGAGGGCGATCAAGACAAGGAGGCCATCATCATTGACTCCGTGGCAGCTGCCGCAGACTACCCTAGCCTTCTTGTGCAGCGTGTGTTGAGTACACGTGTGGGACATGAAGAACAGATAACGATCCAACACCACAATTTGTTCCACATGTATTTCATTGTGCAGGGTTGTCGTGTTCTCACTATCATTGATAGCGGGAGTTGCAATAACTTGGTGAGTTCAGATTTGGTTGCCAAGCTTGGTTTGACCACACGACAACATTCGTATCCATATAAACTTCAATGGTTCAATAATAGTGGTAAGACTATAGCTTTTTCACAGGCTCTTATCATGATACTGCTGATTTTGATGTTGTTCCTATGCAAGCTTGTTCCATTTTATTAGGTCGCCCATGAGAATTTGATAATGATGCTTTACACCATGGTAGAACTAATACATACACTATCATACATAAGGACAAGAAAATTATATTGCTACCTTTGTCTCCTACGGATATTATTAAACATGCTAATGAGATTAAAAATAAACCTCCAACTCATATTGCTAAAAATAATGGGATTAAGTTAAAAAGGAAGTACTTTTCTTGCTACAACTTCTGCTACTGCTGAGTTATGTGATAATCCTGATGCGCCATGTTATACTATGTTTTGTCAACATATTCTGTCTGGTGCATTGCCTGCTGTCACTAACCTTTTGCAGGAGTTCGCTGATGATGGGATGAAGTCGAGGACGACTCCAATTCTAGAAGGAGAGGATGATGAGGACATCGCCAAGATAGAGTCGAGGACAACTCCAATTCAAGAAGGGAAGGATGATGAGGACATCGCCACGCTGGACACACCGACGTTATGGTCTTTCCCAAGTTGCAATTCGTCCCCAACTCAGCTGCCACGTCACCCTCCGATTCAGCAGACACGTCGTCACTGTTTTGGTCATAACTCTCTCATACGACATCAAAACGGGGCGTTCTTGGATGCGTTGGAAAGGGGACGACGACGCTGTCGTTTTGGATCTGGTCCCAGCTCTAGAAGGTCCGAGGATCATTCTGTGTGACCACGTTAAGGTGCTGCGTCACCTATTTAGGCCAACTTGGCCATGTATCGTGTCGGGCCTTAAGCCCAAGTTGTGGGCGCCCAACCCCTGGCCGTTCAAAACCCTAGGTCGAGTCTTAGACTATAAACACAGCCGCCGCCGCTGTTAGACAATTGGATTTTGTTTAGAGTTTAGTTTTCCATCGAGAAACTGAATCATTCATTATAACTGTGGTGACAAATCCTTTTACAGTGATCCAGGACCCCTGTTCTTGATCTCCTCTACTGTGTCGATTAGTCCTTTAGAATCGAGTTCTTGAACCCTCTATTGATATTCACATCATTCATATTTGCAATTTCAGATTGCGTGTTTTTACCTTCTTGCTTGTGCTCTTCGATTCGCTTGCAGGAAAAACCTTCTTGGCGAGGTCAATCAAGTTATGCTTGGTTGATAACCAACGGAGCAGTGGTGTAACGGTTGCAGGGTTCGAATCGTGTCTGATTTGAAGCCGGATCGCCAACGTCGAGATCTCCACAAATCGAACTTACCGATTACCTCTTGGAAGATCGGGCCTATACTCATCAGGATCGATTGGGGGCGATAGGTGAGGGGCTCTGGCCTCTGGCGGCTAGGTGTGGTGCCGGTGCGGGGGGTGCCTCGCTCACTGCTGGGCCGCTGGTGAGCTGGTGGGCTGAAGACGGAAGACCTAGTCATTACTCTACTCATTAGTCAAGTACTCAAGTTGAAAAGCAGATGTCAGGATTCCTAGGAACGTTCGGTATCTCGGTAGTTCGGCTCGGTTTCAAGCATGAACTGAAGCCGAAGCCGATTACCGAACAGTACAGAAACAGAAACCGACACCGAACCGAAAAACCGAATTTTCGGTTCGGTTTCAGTTCGGTGATCGGTTTTCGGTGAAACTGTGCCCAGGGTGACTTCGTGGGCTGGCCGCCTCCGTTGCTAGACCCTGTTTATTCCGTAGAGGCATAGACTCGGCAACAGACGCGGGAAACATCGGCGATCGTGTGCAGGAAACATCACGCGGGAAACATCAGCAACCGTGCGCACGGGAAACATGGGCGCTGTGTTCCGGTCTGATCGTTTGGACCGGAAGATTTCCGGGAGAAGCTCCCCCGCAAGTGTTTGCGGAGACGGGGATGATGAGTTTTTCTTCCGTAAAAATCAGGATTAGGAGCTATCCCCTGACGGGAGGCTTGGGATGACAGGTGGGTCCTACTTTTCGGTGAGAATGAGAGGAAAAGAGATGGAAGGCTGGGTTTGAAGCAGACACAAGAGTGAGGCTAGCCTAGTTGGGGCCCAAGGGAAGGATAGGGCAGTTGAGATGTGGCCCAAGAAGACAAGGAAGACGAGTCAAATAGAAAAAGAAAAAACAATGGGAGGATTTAAGGACCGAATTTGGATGATTTGTCCGGTCAATTTAAAAGCTCTGTGATTTTATATGTCTATGGCGTATGGATACATGGAAGATTGTATTTGTACGTGTCTTTAATTTTTGAGACTTGTTTTTAAAAATGATATTATTTCAATTGCAATTGACTGTCGTGGGATGCACGCTGTAAGCAGGAAGTAGTAACCTTATCCACGCAAAGGAGACCATGTCACCATAGATTGGTGAATAGGCAGATCAGTCGTTAGCGCCATCGGTCCATCGCCCATCAACCAATCAGGTCAGTTTGTATGTGTACTGCATTCAGTCGATTGCCTATTTCTTATCTGTTTAATTGTTTTGCTTTACTTTATTATTATTATTATGGTGATAGAGATCTAAAATTTTCCATCAAGAATTGCCTAGAGACATTTTTTTACAACATTGATCTCGATATTATTTTACAGATTTTGCATCAAGACATGTCTAAAAATGATTTTTAGAAAGCACTAAAGCAATATTGTTGTTTAGATAACCATAATGGTTACTTTACTATGTTTTTAATTTCTTTATTTTACTTTCATTATCTTTTATGTACTAAATATTGTTGTAAGTTAACTCTTATTAGTAATGCTATATATATTTTAATCATTATATTAAAAATTAGTTTAGTAAGCCCTTGCCATCTTGTTTGTCCAAGGGTCATTAAAAATTGTAGAGCCGGCCTAGAGGCCAGGCAGGCTTCCAAATGTTTGATTTTAGATGCCTAGGGTTAGGATTTGTTGTCTGGCAGATATTAGGGATTAGGGATAGACCTAAGATTTAAACCTAGGGTAGTCCTAGCAAAAACTTTTTATGCAATCTGGTAAATTTCAATAAAAAATTCGATAAGACGAATATAAAATATAAACAACTATAAATTAACCAAAGTGAATAAAACATTCTTAATTGGAGGATCTTATATAACAGAAATAGACAACCCTTCATCAACAGCTAGAATTGATGGAGTACATGATGTAACTTTTTTTTACTAACTCATGCTTCTAAAAAATGCAATATTTGATTTCTTTGTGCCTCAACTTTTTAGAAAATGACAAAAAAATCCATTCAATCCTAGGCTCTGATTTCATTCACACCGTGTTATCCTAAACACTAAACAGTCGGCCACCCTTTGTTTAGCGTTTAAACGGTGTTCAAACGGATTAAAACGGTCTAATGGTTTTACACAACATTACAAAAATATGCATATTTTTTATGTAAATTCAATTATTTTGGCATTTATAGATATTTAGGCAACTAAAAAATGAATTATTTTAGTAAGTATATATATTTATGCATTTTACAAGAATCAAATATACAAATCAAGTGTACATATTTCAAATTTATGCATGTAAAATTCAACTAGATTTACCTGGTGTTTGCCTAGACGACCGCTTAAACGGTTGTTTAGCCCGTTTAATACCGTTTATATCCATTCCGTTTAGGCCGTTTCGAACGTTTTCTCCCATTTTTTGACCGTTTAATTTCTATTTACCCCCTAAACAAAATAATTTACCACCATTTACCATTTAGCGGCCATTTAATCAACCATTTAGGTGAACACTAATCCCTAACCAATAATAATGTATTGCACACCAATTTCACGTGTACACATGTAACACCTCTGGGTGTTAAGCAGGTATTCACATCCTAAATCATGAGCATTTGCATTTCATACATGATCATCATCACATGTAAATTAAGTTAGAATTTATTTAAAACTGTGATAATCATGTTTGAACTCTGAATTGGTAAAAGTCCCAGGTAAAAGCGGTAAAAATTTGTGGAGCTATAACTTTAAATAACTTAGAAATAAGTAGCATGATTTTTGGAGCAAGTTTTGTATTCAAAATCTTTCCAAATTTTGCTTCTAAAAATATTTCAGAAAATTGAGTTTTCATTTAAAAATTTGACTTTAAATCATCAATTCAAAATCTATTTAGAATTTTGAAAAGTGCCCTAAATGAAAGTTGTAGAGAATAAAATTTTGAACAACTTTTGTTTTGGGAGCAATTTGTGAAAATGTCTTTTTCATCTTAAAAATTTGAATTTGAATCAAATAATAAAATCTAGAATTTATTTAGAAAAGAAAATCACTTTTTCAGCCTTATCGGGCCGCCGCCCCATTTCCGGCCCAGCGGCCGAAGCCGGCCCGGCCTACTTCGCGCCCGCGCCCGCGTCCGCGCGCTCGCCCGCGCGCGCTCGCCGCGCCAGCGCACCGGCCGCGGTCAGGAGCCGCCCGCCCCGTGGCCACCGGCGTACGGCTCCGCCCGACGCGTGGCCGCAGTGGCCCCCATGACTGTGCCCCGCCTCCAAAACGGCCGGCCCGAGCGCTGCTCTCGCCATCCTCGCCATTTCCGCTCGCCACTGCTCGCGTTCGCCTCCCGCAGCTCAGCTCGCCGCGGCAGCCGCCGTGCCATCGCCGCCGCCGTTCCGCCCTCGCTGCTCCACCTCTCTTCGATTCGCCACGCCCCCGGCTCCGCTTCGCCTTCATCTTTCCCAGACGCGAACCGTCTCCGCGGCTCGTGCTCAGGTGAGGGCCAATTTGGTCGCGCTCCTCCTCCGCTGCCGCCATGGCCGCCGTTGGCCGGCGCTCGTGGCCGGAGCTCCTCCGTAGTTCTTCTCCCTCCATTTTTCCCTTGTCACGATCGCCTCCACCTCGCAGATCTCATGCGCGCCTCATCGGCCACCACCGTGGCCTGCACCGGCCGGCCACCGTGCGACCGCACCGCCGCCCCGCCATGCGCGCCGGTGAGCTCAATGCCGAGCTCGTCTGCCCACATGCTAGGCACCGTTGGTTTCGCCTCTCCGCGGGGAAGCCGATGGTGGTGACCTCACCGCCGGCGAGCTCACCGGCGGCGAGAATCGCGCAGCCAGCGTATCCCTCTCCTCTATGTGGCTGACATGTGGGGTCACGGGCCCACCTGTCTGCCTCAGCTCGTGCTCGCGTGTGCACTGCACCGGGTGCATCCAGCATTTTCAGCGGTTGCAGTTAAATGGATTTTTGAAAATGATTTTTTAGAAATTGTTAAAAGGGTTTCTAAAATCCATAACTTGCTTATTTTAGCTCCAAAAATTGTGAAACAAATTTTGTAGTGTTCCTCTAGACTAGATCTACAGTTTAAAAATATTGCATGTCAAGATTTAAATACTTTGCTGTAGAGTTTTTATTTAATCACTAAAACTGCTGTTTTCTTATTAAATATGTAATAAATCACAGAAAGCTCAGAAAAATATGGTTCCACTTGCTATAATTTTCTTTTGTGATGTACTTTCTAGGAAAAATATATGCTATGCATGTTCTGTGGAAAAATCTTGAGTTGTAGTACAAGTGTTTAATATTGTTAATAATTGTTATTTTTGCTAGAGAGAAAAATATGAATAAAACATGCATGTAATAATTTTTCTATAGTGATTGTTTATTGTGTAGAATGTAGGAAAAATGTTAAATCTGTTGTTTGATACTTTTCATAGTATAAAGTATTTTTAGGCTCATTTTTAGGCCCTAGCTTGTTATTTTTGTGTAGGCAGTTCTAGTAATCCCAATACAATAAAATTTTTGTGGTATGCTAGATTAGATGATAGAAAGCTACTGTAATTTTCTCAGATTTTTCTGTGCTACTAAAATAGGTGTTGCTGTTCAAACCTAGTTGCAATTAGGGTTTTATTTAACCTTGTTAATACATGACTAGTGAATAGGATTTTGCTTTGGTGTATCTTTGAAGCATTTAATAAAATGTGCTGACTTAGCATGGTAGTAGTAGTAGAAGAGAATGCAGTAGATGACATGTGCTTGTAGTCTGTATAGTCTTGGATGATGTTGACTACCTTATAGAAGAAATGTATTCCTACTTTATGAAATAAAGTGAACTTAATTATCTACATTTCATTCATCATGACCATTACATGTCATTTTCGCAATGCACCTAGGCATAAGCACTTATACGATTGCATCATACAGGATCGCAGGAAGTAACGTCGGTAGCAGTTCCCGAGGAGCCGGAAGAGCAGCCCGAGGAGCAGAAAGTGCCCGAAGCCGACGAGGAGGTCGGTGAGGAGCTTCAAGAGTGCCCAGACCACCGTCCGAGCTCTTTCGAGAGAGGCAAGCCCCGGAGCATTTCTCTCCCCCGGTTTGCAAATATTTTGTGAATGCTTTACTTTAACTGCTGCATTAAGTTTAGGAGTTATTTGCAACCGTTGCTGCATTATACCTTGTTTACTATGTTCTACCCTATCCTTGTCACCTTGTCATTCGCAGTCAAGTAATTGCTTAGCTTGCTTAGACCGGTAGAAGTCGGGTGATTTCCTGTCACCTGCGAGCTATAGGTGGTTACCTGGATCTACTTGAGAAAAGATGTCATCATGAAATAACTAAGTGTTAATGTGAAATTGAGACCGGACGAAAACTTGCAGGGTTTCGGACTGTAGTGTTTTCTGTCTGTGTCGATTAAGGACCGTCCGTTGTTGGGCCTCGGGTCATGTTGAACGCATGTCTCACATTTAGCTGGCCGGATAAAGTACCTTCCGACCGCGAAGCTAGGAGATTATTCGGGCCGAGTGGATTGCCCGCAACGCACTGTACCGGAGTAGTAGTGGCAGGATACGGGGGCGTGATGATAAGGCCAAAGAGCAGTCGAGCGGCCCCCGGGTACATGTGGTTCCTGGCAAGCTCGCGACTTCACCTGAATGGTTGACTTGGTGACCAACACCTCACTTTAGCGGGTGAGTGAGGTTTGTGTGAGGAATAAATTACCAGCTGGTTAATAATCGATTCGAATCACCATCGTTCACTGGATAGTGAGCACTTGACTTGAGCTACTTCATCGTAGTAATATTGATGGAACACTTGGACAGTTATATGAAATATGATATAATGGAAGTTGTTAGTGATCATTGGTTATCATTACCTGCTTAATTACATGTTACTTTAGTACAGGTGCAAATGTAGTTGACAGGTTAATAAATATTTAACTTGATGCAAAGCTTTTGTAATGATTCTCTAAATACTAAAAATGCCTTTTTGCAAATGAGTCAGCTACCCCACCAGATAGCCTGTCATGATTCCTTGGTGTCTTTTATTTTTGGTTCTGTCGGGTAAGTCTAGCTGAGTACCATCTCGTACTCAGGGCTTTGTTCCCACTTGTTGCAGATGGGCAGATGTATTACGGCTACTGTATCGACTGCCTTTATCCTGCAATGGGAGAAGCTTAGGGCCATGGGCAATGGTCATTCACTACATCTCGTCTGATGCTTTTGATGGAAGATGATCCTGAACTGGCACTGTATTTTGAACTCTGTGTGTGTGTGATTTGAACAAAATGCTTCCGCTACTTTCATTCAAAACTAGTTTGTAATAACTATGTTTAAACTCTAATGTATTTGTGCCACGAACTTTTATGTAACTTGTGATGGTGACTGCTGAACTTATTACGATCTTGGCTGGTATGCAAGTTGGTTTGAAATCCGTCATGATTTCACGGACTACCGGGTTATACGGGCTTAAGTTTGCTAAATCGTCTGCTCGGTGGATGATTTTCTCACTTAATCTCATATAATTGGTCGGTTCTGCTACAACACAATTCCTAAGCCTAATTTTAGAGTCCAATGTCCAAACTCGATTAGGCTGTTACCCTAATCCTAAGGCTTAAGAAAATGGGATTTGGGAGAACCGGAGAAGTAAGCGAAGCACACTCATTAGACACCAGCACCAGGGTGACGCGCTGTGGCAGAACCTCTTAATTACTATGGCCCACATGTACTTGTTATCATCTTAAAGATATCTAACCACTGTACATGTGTACCACAAAACTTAAGAAGCCTGTCGGGTGTCCTCGGGAAACCCGAATCATCCACGATCTTCCGAGCAGGATCACATTTCAGAGGCATTATAGTATTACAACAGTTTATATAATAAATTACATCAGAGTATAAAAGCGGAAGTCTTACATAACATAAATTTACAAACCCGTTGTTCCAAACTTACAAAACTTAAGTTTAGTGTTACAACCATAGTAGTGGAGTAGCATTATTAACATTATTACAACACCAAAACGCGACGCTCTGCCCAAGAGCCAAACATCTTTACTCGTCGTCGCTCACCTCAAAGACTGTCATGCAACAGGGTCTAAAACACACCTGCTCATGAGACGCACCTGCAACAGGGGTTTAACAAACCCTGAGTACGAAAGTACTCAACAAGACTTAACCGACAAAACTGGTGAAATGACTCAGGAATGCAGGCTCAGGGGAATCAAGGTGAGGTTCCAGCAAGAATCAAAGTTTTTTTTGCATAAAAGCTACTAATAATGTATCCTTAAGATCAAGGTTTTATTTCAGTACTATTTATCAATAGAAGGTAAGTGATCCTAATCTAGATCATATAACTCATTTAATATCTTTCTGATTCTCCGATCAAAGTTCCATTTCTTAACTACGATGTTGAACAGAGAATCGAGTCTCCTTAACCGAGGAGCAGTGATGATTCGAATCGATTAAACCCAGCTAGGAATTCCTAACCACATGACATATGTAGGACTCTAACCGATATATATCAACCTTCACTCGGATCCTCCAACGCATGATCGGGTCCAGCGCCACCCGAGAGTACAGTACACCTCCAATCTAGCCATTGGCTACGAGGGTACACACTACTCTCGCCATCTCTCCACTCCCAGTGCGCGGTTAGCCATTCACATGTTGGCATTACCGATGTCTTAGGCTTACCGGAGCATGTGATCAGTTGCAAAGTCTCGACGCACACAATTCAAACAACGGTACGGTCCTTAACTGACTCAGTCGGAGACACTACATGGGGACTCCTTTCCTGATGCAAGTCCACCGACCGGTCTCAGATTATCGTCATCAATATTCATCAAGTGGTTGTCCAACAACCCTTCAAACTTTACTTAAAAGTTTTAAAGTTTTCTCATTAAGCATGTCTAAGCATACTAAGCATTTTTAAATAAAAACAGTAACAAGGATGATATTGGAATATCAAGGATGGTAATGCAGTAATTAGGTTATCACTGAACTCCTATCACTTAGTGCAATAAAGCATTAATGTAAGTGAAGTAAAACTTTTCAAAACGCAAGGAATGGTTGAATGTAACTGGGGCTTGCCTTGGTCGACGGGAAACTCGGGCTCTGGATCAGTACCGCAGATGTCAAACCCTACTTCCACGGACGTCGGCGCTTCTTCGGGAACGGGTTCGGCTTCAACAACCTCCTCGTTCATGGGGACTACACGTGACGATAATGCATGCTTAAGATGATGAAGTAATAAACATGATGCTCGATGGATGCATAACAAAGTTAACAACTTGAGTACAACTTTCCTTCGCGGTACAGTTGACGACAAAAGCTTCTAACCTACCCTAACCTAGGGTCCGATTATGCAAAACACTTCATTAAAGAATTTTGTTAAACACAAGAAATAACACTAAGTAAGCCTTAACAACATAATTAAGAGAGCTTAAACAACCAATTAAGAATGCTAAAGGTCATTAAGGGTTAATGACCTAAAGTCAACACTCAATCATAAAGTCAAACAAAACTAATCATTAAGCCCTAATTAATTGATTAATTAATTAATTAATAAAGCATAAATTAAGAATAAAATCAACTTAGTCTAATTAAGCTAAATTTTTTATTTTAGGAAGCTTATATCATAATTAAGTGGTAAAACAATTTTTATGATTTTTGGACAATTAATTAAGCCTAGGAAAATTATGTAAAAGCCATTTAATAATTAAATGAGCTAATTAATTAACCTTCAAAAAGTAATTAAAATTGGCATTTAATATTTTTATTAAATAGTACACAGTACATAGAGGTTACTAAAAAATTTTCACTAATTTTGGAACCCTAAATAGTTTACAACAAAATAAATAAAACTGAAAACTATTTTACATTTTTGAAAACGAAAAACAAAATTCCACCGCGGGCTGCTTCCCTTCTCCCTCTCTCTTTCTTGGCCCAACCTGACGCCGCGCGCGGCCCACATTCTCCCGCGTTTTCTCTCTCGCTCGCGCGTGTGGCCCACTCCCCTCCACTCGGCCTAGCAAGCCAAGATGGCCCGTTCGCTCCTGTCCGCTCTCTCGCTGCCGCTGACATGCTGGCCCCGCATGTCATCCCCTTTCTTCCGCTCTTCTCTCCCGTCGCGGCGGCACGGTGGCCGGCCGACGACCACGACCTCGGGAACCTAATTCGACCCGACCAACATGGCCTACTCCATCCCGCGAACTCATTACACCCCCTAACAACGAAGCTTAAGCACCGGCGACCCCTCACCGACGACTATGGCGGATCACAGTCGACGGTGAGCCGCGAAAACGCGCCACCAGCGACGTAGCGACCAAATTAAGGCGAGAAAAACGTTTAGGGGCTCACAGCGATCACGTTGGTGCTCTCTGTGATGACGGAGACGGGCCAGAGTGGTCTGGCCACGTGAGGACGGTGATGGCGGGGCTTCGACCGGACGCGGGGAAGATGGCGGCTGCGCGGGCACTCCGAGCGGTAGAGATGGATGCGAGTGGCCGAGGAGGTGCGCGGGAGCGAGACGGTTGCATTGGAATGATTTGCGTGGCCTGAGGTGTCTTGACAGAGGCGACGGCGAGCAGCGGAGCTGCGGTGGCGACGGAAACCGAGGAAGAGAAAAACTCAACCACGACGATGCTCGGTATATATAGGGCGATGAAAACGGTCTCCAGGTGACGTGTGGCAAGTCACGAACATGCTGAAGCAAGAGCTGGCGGTCGAGGGCGCACCTAGAAGGCGTTCGAAGATCGCCGGCGTCGGCGGGAGGTGGCGCCCTGCGGTTGGCGGTGATTTCAAATTATTTACCGAAATGCCACTGACAAAATTTTAAAAATTACTCACAAATTTTCTATAGAAGTTGAAAATCTGTAAATACAAAAGTTCAATTTTCAAAGTTCTATAACTTTCTCAATATAAACATTTTCCAATTCGGCTTAGATTTTGAAATTTGAATTTGAATTTAAAATGGGACATTTTCTGGAATTCTGTAAATTCAAAATTACTTTGAATTTTGTATTGAAACTTCAAAAACTCAAAATACCAAAGTTGTACATCTAGGTAAGACCTACAACTTTTCTATTCAAAATATTTTCAAATTCTGCCTCCATTTTGAAATTAGATAGGGGAGATGAAAAGGGGTCAAATTTGAGATTTGAATCTTTTCAAAATTACTTCAAATTTTACACTGAAACTTTGAAAACTCAAAACACCAAACTTGTAGCCCTTGAAAAGATCTACAAACTTGGTTTTACGCTTTTTCCCAAATTTTGCTTAGATTTTGATTTATTCAAAAAGGGGCAAAATTAGGGTTTTGTTTTTCAGGGTTTTCGGAAAGATTTTTAAATTGAAACTTGATATTCTATTAATTAGTATTTATTTAGTGATCACACCATCACCCTAGGGCATCATTGAGTCAAGCATCCCATGGTTGACCAAAAGCCACTCTAGGCTGACCAGTTTGACTTAGAAAATTCTTTTAATAATTCCTCATATTTGAATTTGAATTCGAATCGGAAAACTTGCAACAAGTTTTGGATTCCTAATTCTAACTCAAACTTGAAGCTTTATTTTATAAGTTGGACTTGAGCTCATACCCTACACTTGGCCCTAGTGTATAACACAGTCATATACCTCAAATTACGTAGGGCATAAACTAAGTATGTGCGGTGACATTCGAAATTAGGGTTTTCAGATTCGACTCACACAACGAGAAACACATCCAACCTAAGAAGGTAAACTCATTTTAGTTGGTGCATAACATAGTTAACCTAATCATGGATGATTTGCAGTGCAAATGATGACATGGCAGATTTTTAGTTACTATAACACCAAGGGTGTTACACGCACAGTGGACTTGGTGTCTCGGATTGTCGGACTAGATGGGGCGGGTGGCGGCACACAATAGAACCCAGTGAACACACGCGACCATGCAGGGGGTGGTGACCTGGCGGGGTGCCGCTGGCGTTTGGCATCCGTGCTCGGCCGCTCGTCTATCGCCTACTCGCCTCGCCCCTTGGGCGAGGCCAATTGCTAGTAGTGTTGCCCTTTGAGTGGTCAGCCTGTCACAATTTGTGGCAGTGGTATGACGGGGATCCGGGATCCTCACAGCCGGCACAGGAGTTGTCGTCTCAGTGAGTGCTCGAGCCAGAGGCTCTGTCGGACGGGGCTCGTGCAGTTGCCCTCGGGAATCAGACGTCAAGGCGTAGGCGCCTCAGGTAGATAGGGTGTGTTTTGTTCACTTCTCTAGGCCAAGCCTAGCTAGGAAATAAGTCAGGTTAGCCTACACTGGACTTATCCAATGCAGGAACCACTTGTTTGGTTCCTATGTACTGAAGTCTGCACTAGATAGAGTTTGTTTGGTTGCCTAGCTTTGCTAGGATCGAATCACCTCATCTTTGTTAACGTGATTTTTAGCTCCATCACCGTTCACCAACCATCACCTATCCATATTGGCATTTGATCAAGCAGGTAGCGCTCACCACCAACCACCACGCCCTGCCCTGCCATCGTCATGCAGCGAAGGCAACGCCATTGCTAGTATCAATACTTCTCAGAATTGCGGCAACCAAACGCAGAGAGGGTGCATCTAGGAAGCCGGGATATGGGGACTAAGCCACCCGACCAAACAGTCCCATAGGTGCTGCCACGTTGGGCTGTTGGCTGCCCTAATGGCCTTTTGTTTGTTGGGCCAAGCTTTTATTATAGACTTATAAAATACCAAAAATACATAGTACTAAAAAAACTTTTGAGCCAGATTATAGGGTAGTTCCAGGCTACCTAAACTATCATTTGGGTCTCCAACTAATAGGCCCCATATATTGCCGCGATACACCTATATATAACGGCCATCTGTCGTGTTCATTTTTTCTTAGAAAAGAACAAAGAACTTTGTCGTCTATGCGGCCGGTGCACTAAGAAAGCGACAACATTCACACAAAAACTTGGCCACGTCGACTTTTGTCGTTTACAATTCGGAACCCACCAGGACTTGAGTCCGTTGTCACGCCTTTCCGTTTTGTGATGTTGGTATATTGTTGCACATCTTGCCCTATTTGCCCAGTTCAAATGGGCTACTTGCCCAACACTAATGCCAACCTTACTTCTCGCAACGAGGCTCTTGTCGTGGGGCGCAACTTCGCCAGCACTAGCCTAGCAAGATGGTAAAGAAATTTGGATTTTGTTGTAAAAAAAAAGAAATTTGGATTTTTTTAAAAAAAAATCATACTGGGCCTTCATCAGGAACTAACATGCGTGCCTTATCCTCGTAGAAAGTCCATCCGGTTAGCAGGATTCACATTTCCCTGGGCAAAAGAAAAGAAACAACATGGGGGGTGAAAAGGACAAATACAAATGCTTATCGCTAAATAGTTGAACTGGTCACTACAAAGAAACAATTTAGTTATATTTTTATGTCAAAAGAGTCAGGTTCTTGGGTTGATGAACCCCCTAGTTATATTTTTCATCTTTTAGCAAATGATGTAACAATGTTCTCTGATGAATAAAGTTAGCCGAGAAGGCTTTGTCAAAAAAAAAAACAAATTAGTGTGTGTCGAGAAACAAATTAGTCACCAAATAATACAAAGCGACCTGTCATAGTGTGTGTCGAGAAGGAGACATCTCTTTTTGCAGTTTGTTGCAGGGAATGTGTCCTCATCTATTGCTCGGTCCGTTAAATAGCTAGGAGGCTGTTTAGTTGGCAAAATTTTTGGCGAAACGCTACTATAGCAGTTTCGTTGTTATTTGGCAAATATTGTCCAATCATAGTCTAATTAGGCTTAAAAGATTTGTCTCGTCCATTTCGTCTAAATTGTGTAATTAGTTTTATTTTTTATCTATATTTAATGCTTCATGCATGCGTTCAAAGATTCGATGTGACGGGGAATCTGAAAATTTTGGCAAAATTTTTGGCATCTAAACGGTGCCTAGGATTGAGAGCTGAAGAGGCACTTTGAATGTGAATGTGTATAACCCCTTGTTTAGATCGCCGACTCGGGGGTGGCCGAATCTGCACAGTGCCACCCCCGAGCACTGTAGTACTTTTGTTTTTTAGTGTAAAAAATTGTCTAAAAATTGATTAATTAGACTCAAAATGTTCATCTCGCAAAGTACAACAAAATTGTGCAATTAATTTATGATTTTATCTACATTTAGTACTCCATACATTTGCCGGCATTTTGATGTGATGAGGAATCTCCTTTTTGCATAGTGGAATTTGGGGTGAATTCTGGAATCTAAACAAGGCCTAAGAGGAAATAATAATACGTCATTGAGAAGCTAATAGTAGGAACAGAGAAGACACATTAAGTTACGTACTCCATTTGTATGAAGCTAAATAGTAGTGCAGCACTGAGAAGCTAAATAAGGAGGAAGGAGACAAAAAGGTCGACACTGTCCATTTGTATGGAGAAAATTTAAACTATTTGGATAGGTAGCAAATGAAAATGATATAGACATAAGGCGTCGCTCATCTCTACTCTCTTCTCTATAACTAAAACATATGGATGGGAATCGTCCACCCGGCTTCGCACGCTCGCTCGCACCTCGCGCCCGTCCGGCTTTGCACGCTCGCTCACGCCTTCGCGCCCGCCCGGCTTCTATCGTCGTGCCTCCCCACGCTCCGACTCCCGTGAGTGCCCAAAGCTGTCTCCTCCTCGCCTGCCCAGATCCTGCCTCCTTCTCGTCGCCGCTCTTCAAACCGCCGCCGCTGCCGCCCCACGACGGAGCCGGCCGGGCCTGACCTGACCGCGGCCTCCTCGCCTCTCCTCGTCTGCTCCGCCTCCCTTGCGTTCTTGCGTTTGCGGCCGCCGCCGCCACGGACGCGAGGACGCGCCGCCGCCGCCTCGCCTCGCCTGCTCGGACGCAAGGAGCAAGGACGCGCCGCCGCCGCCTCGCTGACTCACCTTCGCCGCTAAACTAATCCCCCGACCTCGCATGATTCGCCCCGCCCCGTGCGCTATCTCTCTCTTGAATCTCCCGCGGAACCGCCGTCTGCCCACGCACGAGTCCCTAGCTCCGCAGCACGGTGTGAAGCAGACGGCGGAGGCGGAGCAGCGACCCAGCGGCGGAGGCGGCTCCTCCTCGCCCTCGCCCTCGCCGTCCTCGGTGCCTGCCTTTGGGTGGGGTGGACGCGCTCCGCTCTCAGCGACCCAGCGCGGAGGCAGAGCGGTGTACTCAGCGGCAGAGGTGGCTCCTCCTCGCCCTCGCCCTCGCCGTCCTCGGTGCCTGCCTCGGGGTGGGGCGGGCGCGCTCTGCTCTCATCGACCTAGCAGCGGATGCAGAGCAGCGTCCCTGCGCCCTCGCCCTCGCCGTCCTCGGCGCGGCGCCGCGTGGGCCGGATGCATTCTGCTCGCTCGTCATAGGGGGTGCCAAGCCGGCCAGACGGGGACGCTGCCGTGGATGTCGACGAGTCCAGCTTCACCGCCTTCCTCTAGGCCTCACCAGAGTCGTTCGTGGTCGTGGAGTTCTTCGCCCACTGGTTCGTCGCCCTGGTTTGATTCGTTTCTATTTTTGTCCTTTTTGTTCCCGTTGATTCAATACGGCTGGTGAAAGCCCAAGTTTGGTTTTGGTAATTAATGCCACCAAGTTGCTAATGCTATTGTATCAAGTGTGATTAAGCTAGGCATAAGCAACATGTGATGAAGGAGCAAATGGCATAGAGAGATGGCCACAAGACCACATGATTTGGTGCATGAAATGATGAGCAAGATCATGAAGGAATGCACATAAAATGATGGACTTAATGATCAAGTGGAGAAGAAGGATCTAAGAGCGCAAGGTAAAGGTATAACCATAGAGTTTTCCTTTTGCCGGTCTAAGATGAGTAGAGAAGTGATTGACCGAGTTTAGGATACATAGCCGACTATCAAGAGGGGCAATCACGGTTAGCTCGGGAATCAAGTGCCACTAGATTATTGTCGTGAGCATATGCATTAGGATCTAGTAAAGAGCTAACATAACGTCTTGAAAAATGATTGTGAAATGCCAACACACATGCACATAGTGGTGTACACTTGGTGGTGTTAGCACAGTTTGTCGTGATTCAGCGCTTTTTGGAGAAGTGAAATGCATATTTTCTACTGCGCCGGAAGTCGGAAAAGAAACGGAGGCGAACGGCTATCACTGTGGTGATCGGACGCTGCACCAGACGCGGTCGTGGTTTGACCGGACGCGTCCGGTCTTCTCAGCAGTGGTCAGTTCAACTCGGTGCTGCTAGGGTTTCTGACCGGACGCTGGTCTGGCCTGACCAGCGCGTCCAGTCGGTTCACCTGTGCGCAGAAGAAGAGCGCGCGACCAGCGTGTCCGCTCCCTCACGGAACCAGAGCGTCCGGTCAGGCGTCTAGAGGGGCAGAGCACAGCGGAGTGCTGATCGGACGCGCGGCGAGTCCGGTCACGTGCGATCGGACGCGTCCGGTCATGGTGGGAGCTTACTGGACTCCGACCGGACGCCAGGTGCAGCGCGTCTGGTCAAACGCTAGAGCGCGTCCGGTCACGGCAACGGTAACTTCTGACGTACACTATTCACGCTTGTCCTGTAGTGACCGGACGCGTCCGGTCACCCTGACCGGTGCGTCCGGTTAGCATGTTTTGAACTGTGTCGTCCGATAACGGCTAGTTGCGTACCCCTTCGCTATAAATAGAAGGTATTCAGGGTTTGAGGGTAACTCTTGCACATTTTGAGACCTAGAGACATCCTTTGAGCTAGAGAACAACTCCTCCACTCATCTCTTTGCTTAGTTGCACATCTTGAGTGAGATTGAGTGAGATTCAAGTGCATTGCTTGTGAGTTGCATTCTAGAGGCACTTGATCTTCGAGTTGCGGCGGATTTCTTGTTACTCTTCCGTGTTTCCCGACACGGAAGACGACTTGGAGCAGCGGAGGTGATTGAGCTCGCAATTGGAGATTGTTGGAGCCCTCACCAAGTGTTGTAAGGGGTTCTTGATCCTTCCCCACGAGAGTTCGCAAATTGGATACTCTAGTGGAGCTCGTAGCTTGGAGGATCCCCATCTTGTGTGTGGTTGTGCGGCGCCTGCCGAGGGCTCGACTCTTGATAGTCGATTAGCTCACGAACTGACAAGTGGGTGCATCACCATAACAAGGAGTAGCTTGCCGGGAAGCAAGTGAACCTCGGTAAAAATCTTGTGTCATCTCTTTCCTGAGGATTTCTCTTGTGGTTGATCATTGTGATTGATTCTTCAAGTGCATTACTTCTCTACATCGTTGGTATAATAATCAAGTCACTTGCTCTTTACTTTCTTGTACTGATCTTAGTATAGCTTTTTCACATAGGAGTAAGTAGCTTAGTATCTTAGTCTTGTTGGTGTATATTAGAGATCATAGCCTTGCTTCACTAGAATTGTATAGGTGGCTTGCATAGTGTAGTTGAGCTAGTGCTAGAATTAGCTTAGCCATCTTTTATACTAACGTGGTTGTTTAGTGAAGCTTGTAGATTTTTAAATAGGCTATTCACCCCCCTCTAGCAATTTGGACCTTACAAGTGGTATCGGAGCCGAGGCACCGTTTATTTGAGGCTTAACAATCTACGGTGAAAAAGAAATGGCTCAATTAAGCTTGCACATCAACAACACCAAGAAGACACCTCACTTTGATGGCACAAATTATGCATATTGGAAGGTTAAGATGACCGCACACCTCAAGTCAATCAATAGAGAAGTGTGGAAGGTCACCAAAACAAAATTTGAGGTTGCTAATCCGGAAGCACCTACATCGGTGGAAGAGAAGAAGCTCCAATGCAATGACATTACCATTAGTGCTCTTCATGAGGCACTAGATGACAAGACCTTTGAGCAAATGAAGAACATTGAGATTGCTTATGATGCTTGGGCCAAGCTAGAAGAAACTTTTGAGGGCACCGAAGGCACAAAGACCGCTAAAGCATATATCTTGCAAGAAAAGTTTTCTAGCTTTAAGATGCAAGAAGATGAGAGTATACCGGAAATGTTTCATAGATTGCAAGTCCTTGTGAATGAGCTCAAGGCACTTGGTGAGGAGGTCAAGGACAACCAATTCTCTATGAAGTTCTTTAGAAGCTTGCCCAAGAGATTTGATACATTGATCACCATGCTAGTGAGGACTACATTGAAGGATTCAACTCCTCAACAAGTATTCCAAGAAGTGATGACTGATGATTCATATAGAGAAGATGATGAGAAAGAGGAGTTGGTCAAAAAGAAAAAGAAGGAAAGTAAGAAAAAGGATGATGAG
Source organism: Saccharum hybrid cultivar R570 (assembly GCA_038087645.1). Taxonomy (NCBI): domain Eukaryota; kingdom Viridiplantae; phylum Streptophyta; class Magnoliopsida; order Poales; family Poaceae; genus Saccharum; species Saccharum hybrid cultivar. The sequence continues at coordinate 12,444,719 of JAQSUU010000520.1, forward strand.
AAGAAGAAGAGTGTGGCATTCAAAGCCACCACATCCAAGGACAAATCCAAGATTGAATCATCAAGTGATGAAGACTCAAGCTCTTGTGATAGTGATGACATTGATGAGAAGATGGCTCTTTTTGTCAAGCAATTTGGGAAATTCATGAAGAAGAAGAAGGGCTTTCATACAAGAAGGAGGAAGAACTCTTCCAAGAAGAATGAGCATACCATGAGATGTTTTAGATGCAATAGCAAGGACTATCTCATTGCAAAGTGTCCTTATGATAGTGATGATGAAGATGCTATCAAGAAGGAGAGGAAGAAGCAAAAGAAGAAGCAAGAAAAGAAGGAGAGTTCTCATAAAAGAAGAATGACTCTCATGTTGCTATATGGGATAGTGATGATTCCTCAAGTGATGATGAGGATGACAACAAGAGCAAGAAGAAGGGACATGCTAGCATTGCCATCTAAGAGAAGGTCTCCCTCTTCGACACTCCATCGTGCTTCATGGCTAAGGCCGCTAAGGTATCATCCGACGATGAGAGTGATCATGATAATGCTAGTGATAGTGATAGTGATGAAGAAGAATTCACTAAAGATGAACTAATCACTATGCTAGAAGATTGCACTCAACATTTTAAAGAATCTAGAAAGGAGTGCAAGGGCTTGCTTAAGGATAAGAAAAACTTTATACAAGAACTTGATGAGCTTAGGGCATCTTATGAGAGTCTAAAGGTAGACCATAAGAAGCTTCAAAAGTCTCACACTAAGCTTGAAGAAGCTCATTCCTCTCTAGTTGAAAAATGTGAAAACATGCCAACTAATGTTGAGAAAACTAAAACTTGCAACATAGGCATATCATGTGATATAATTGATGAATCTTTTCATAAGCCTATTGTTGTTGCTCCCACTAACCCTTCATGTAGCGCATCTACATCATCCTCATCTAGTAGTGATGGTTTCACTTGTGACTCTACACTTATAGTTGAGAATGAAAATCTCAAGAAGGAGGTAAAAGAGCTCAATCACACCTTAGCTAAGGCTTATGGTGGTGAGGACCGCTTGCTTATGTGCTTGGGTAGCCAAAGGGCGTCTCTCTATAAAGAGGGATTGGGCTATAACCCCAAGAAAGGCAAGGCCACTTTTGCTCCTCACAAGACTCGTTTTGTGAAGAACAATGGTAGCTATTGCAAAAGTTGCAAGCAAGTTGGTCACATAGAGCAACATTGTATGAACAAGAAATCCAATGCTAATGTATCCTTAATTAAGTTTGATTCTTTCTATATGCTTACCAAGGGTACTAATGGTGTTCATGCTAAGTTCATTGGTACACCATGGATGGGCTCAAAGAAGAAAGCCATTTGGGTACCAAAGAGCTTGGTCACTAACCTTGGAGGACCCAAATAAGTTTGGGTACCTAAAAAGAATTGATCTTGTCTTGTAGGTCAATTACAAAGTCAGAGGAAGGCATTGGGTGCTTGATAGTGGGTGCACTCAACACATGACCGAGGATTCTTGTATGTTCAAATCAATTGATACAAGTCAAAATGGTGGTTTTGATGCTATCACTTTTGGCAACAACAAGAAAGGCAAAGTCAAGGGGCTTGGTAAAATTGCAATCTCCAATGACATGAGCATATCCAATGTGTTGCTAGTTGAGAGCTTGGACTTCAACTTATTGTCAATAGCACAACTTTGTGATCTCGGTTTCAAATGCATATTTGGTAGTGATGATGTTGAAGTTGTTAGTGTTGATGGTACAAACTTGATATTCAAAGGATTTAGACATGGTAGCTTATACTTGGTTGACTTCAATGATGGTGAGACACAATTGATATCATGCTTGCTTAGCAAATCTAGTATGGGATGGTTATGGCATAGAAGGCTTGGTCATGTTGGAATGAAACAATTGAACAAACTTTTGAGGCATGACTTAGTTAGAGGCTTGAAAGATGTGACTTTTGAAAAGGATAAACCATGTAGTGCTTGTCAAGCCGGCAAACAAGTTGGAAATGCACATCCTAGTAAGAGTGAAATGAGCACATCAAAGGCATTTGAGCTATTGCACATGGACTTGTTTGGGCCAACAACATACACTAGCATTGGTGGCAACAAGTATAGCTTTGTGATAGTGGATGACTACACTAGATACACTTGGGTGTTCTTTCTCTATGACAAGAGTGATGTTTATGATCTATTCAAGTCTTTTGTCAAGAGAGTGCAAAATAAGTTTGAAATCACCATCAAGAAGATTAGAAGTGACAATGGTAGTGAGTTCAAGAACACAAGAATTGAGGAATTGTGTGATGATCTTGGTATTGGACACCAATTCTCTCCAACCTACACTCCTTAATCCAATGGTGTAGTTGAAAGAAAGAATAGAACTTTGATTGACATGGCTAGATCAATGCTTAGTGAATACAATGTGAGTCATTCATTTTGGAGTGAAGCCATCAACATGGCTTGCTATTGTAGCAACTGTCTCTATTGCCATGGGAAGCTTGGAAAGACATCATATGAGCTATTGAATGGAAGAAAGCCCAACATTGCATACTTTAGAGTGTTTGGTTGCAAATGTTATATTCTCAAGAAAGGCACTAGATTGAGCAAGTTTGACAAGAAATGTGATGAAGGGCTCTTACTTGGTTATTCTACCACAAGCAAGACATATAGAGTTTGGAATCTCACTAATGGCACCTTGGAAGAAGTTCATGATATTGAGTTTGATAAAACCCAAAGATCTCAAAATGAAGCTCAAAACCTTGATGATGTGAGAGGAGATCAATTGTCAAATGCAATGAAGAACATGGACATTAGTGATATAAGGCCGATGCAAGTTGATGATGATTGTGACATACATATGATTAATCAAGATGTGCAAATTGATACATTTCAAGCATGCTCAAGTGGTACTCATGATGAAGCTCAAGTTCAAGGTCAAACTAGTGGAAGCAATCGACTCCCAATACTCCAACCTACTAGCATTACAAGAGATCATCCGTTGGATCAAATCATTGGTGAAATTCAAAGTAGTGTTCAAACTAGATCAAGGCTAGCATCCTTTTGTGAGCACTACTCTTTTGTGTCACTTGAAGAACCTAAGAAAATAGAAGATGCCTTGAAGGATTCTGATTGGGTAAATGCCATGCATGAAGAGCTAAACAACTTCACTAGAAATCAAGTTTGGGAACTTGTTGAAAGGCCGAAGAACTACAATGTGATTGGTACTAAGTGGGTCTTTAGAAACAAGCAAGATCAAGATGGTGTAGTTGAGAGAAATAAAGCAAGATTGGTAGCACAAGGTTACACACAAGTTGAGGGTCTTGACTTTGGAGAGACATATGCACCCGTTGCAAGATTGGAGGCTATTAGAATCTTATTAGCATATGCTTGTGCACACAACATCAAGCTCTATTAAATGGATATCAAGAGTGCATTTCTCAATGGCTACATCAATGAAGAATTTTATGTTGAGCAACCTCCCGGTTTTGAAGATGACAATAAGCCCGACCATGTTTTCAAGCTAAAGAAGGCATTGTATGGTTTAAAGCAAGCACCTAGAGCATAGTATGAGAGATTGAGGGACTTTCTTCTCTCTAAAGGGTTCAAGATGGGAAAGGTTGACACCACTCTCTTCACCAAGAAGCTTGGAAATAAATTGTTTGTGTTGCAAATCTATGTGGATGACATTATCTTTGGATCAACTAACCAAGACTTTTGTGAAGAGTTTGGAAATATGATGGCTAATGAGTTTGAGATGTCTATGATTGGAGAGCTTAGTTACTTTCTTGGACTTCAAATCAAGCAAATGAAGAATGGCACTTTTGTAAGTCAAGGTAAGTACATCAAGGACATGATCAAGAAGTTTAGATTGCAAGATGCTAAGCAAATGAGTACACCAATGGGCACAAATGATCAATTGAGTGTTGATGCTAGTGGCAACATGGTAGATCAAAAGCAATACCGGTCTATGATTGGAAGTTTGCTCTATGTCACCGCTTCTAGGCCGGATGTAATGTTTAGTGTGTGCAAGTGTGCAAGATATCAAGCTTCACCTAGAGAAAGTCACTTGAAAGCAACCAAGAGGATATTGAGATATCTTAAGGGCACTCACGATGTTGGATTATGGTTTCCAAAGGGGTCTAAGTTTGAGTTGATTGGATATTCGGACTCCGACTATGGTGGATGCAAGATTGATAGAATAAGCACAAGTGGCACTTGTCAATTGCTTGGAAGGTCTCTTGTTTCATGGTCATCAAAGAAACAAAATAGTGTTGCACTATCTACTGCCGAGGTCGAATACATTAGTGCCGGTAGTTATTGTGCATAATTGCTTTGGATGAAAGCAACCTTGAATGACTTTGGAATCAAATTCAAGAATGTGCCATTGTTTTGTGACAATGAAAGTGCTATAAAGATGACACAAAATTCTGTTCAACATTCAAGAACTAAGCACATGACATAAGGCACCACTTCATAAGAGACCATCAACAAAAAGGTGATATTAGCATTGAGAGCATTGGCACCAAAGATCAACTAGCCGATATCTTTACAAAGCCACTTGATGAGAAAAGATTTTACAAGTTGAAGAATGAATTGAACATACTTGACTTCTCCAACTTGAAATAAGTGCACCACCACATTCTTATATGACATGCCTCTCCTCCGACATAGCAAAGTAAAGTTGTTTGACATATCATCCATACTTTGCTAAGGACATATTTAGAACATATAGACATATTTGCATGACAAATAGGCTCATTCATAAAAATCAAATGAGTTTAGATGTATATATGGTACCACTATTGCTTCTATGGTAATTTGATCTAGTGGTAGCATATGACATGTTTGTGGGCTTGCAAACCTAGTGTTGAATCTAGAAAATGAGCTCATGATGTGTAATTCAACATGCTCAAGATAACCCTTATACTTTATGAGGTGTGAAGATTTTTGGTGATTGTTGACAAAGGGGAAGAGAAAAGTCACAAAGATGAAAAAGTCACAAAGATAAAATAAAAAGTTAAGTTGCAAAGGGGAGAAAGATAAAAAGTTAAGTTGCAAAGGGGGAGAAAGATATTGTAAGGGGGAGAAAATGACATTGGAAAGGGATTAAAAGTGAGCACACAAGTAGGGGGAGCAAGCTCATGAATTATTTATTGCATTTGTATATGCATTAACATGATGAATTGTTGCATTGCAAAGCTTAAATTCATATTCATGATTGTATGGTGTTTGCTAGAAATAGAACTTGAATGATGAATTGTTGAGAGTAGCTTTACAAGTGATATCTAGACACCTTTGCTTATAATGTTGATCTCACGGGATATTTTAGTGTTTGTGATCTTTACAAGTGATGTATTACAAGTGGTGTCTAGCTATATCGATGCTAAGGATGGTATATAAAGGCAACTCCGATTGGTATCACGCTTCAAAGGTCCATTCTATATACCATAGCATCAATTTGATAGTAGTAACTCTACCAAAATTCAAATCCATTCATATGTGCATAATTGAACCAAACTCATGGAAGCACATATGTAGAGGGAGCTAATACTATCAAAATTGAAAATTGATTTCATTTCATATCTTTGTGATGGTTGTCATCATTACCAAAAAGGGGGAGATTGAAAGCCTAAGTTTGGTTTTGGTAATTAATGCCACCAAGTTGCTAATGCTAGTGTATCAAGTGTGATTAAGCTAGGCATAAGCAACATGTGATGAAGGAGCAAATGACATAGAGAGATGGCCACAAGACCACATGATTTGGTGCATGAAATGATGAGCAAGATCATGAAGGAATGCACATAAAATGATGGACTTGATGATCAAGTGGAGAAGAAGGATCTAAGAGCGCAAGGCAAAGGTATAACCATAGGGTTTTCCTATTGCCGGTCTAAGATGAGTAGAGAAGTGATTGACCGGGTTTAGGATACATAGCCGACTATCAAGAGGGGCAATCACGGTTAGCTCGGGAATCAAGTGCCACTAGATCATTGTCTTGAGCATATGCATTAGGATCTAGTAAAGAGCTAACATAACGTCTTGAAAAATGATTGTGAAATGCTAACACACATGCACATAGTGGTGTACACTTGGTGGTGTTAGCACAGTTTGCGAAGGCAGTGGAGTTAAGCGGTAGAGAGGGGTTTAGGTTCCTCTCTCCCTCCCTCCGAGCTTGCGAGGCAGGATTCAACGTTTTTTGGGGAAGTGAAATGCATATTTTCTACTGCGCCAGAAGTCGGAAAAGAAACGGAGGCGAACGGCTGTCACTGTGGTGATCGGACGCTGCACCGGACGCGTTCGCGGTTTGACAGGACGCGTCCGGTCTTCTCAGCAGTGGTCAGTTAAACTCGGTGCTGCTAGGGTTTCTGACCGAACGCTGGTCTGGCCTGACCAGCGCGTCCGGTCAGTTCACCTGTGCGCAGAAGAAGAGCGCGCGACCGGCGTGTCCGCTTCCTCACGGAACCAGAGCGTCCGGTCAGGCGTCCAGAGGGGTAGAGCACAGCGGAGTGCTGATCGGACGCGCGGCGAGTCCGGTCACGTGCGATCGGACGCGTCCGGTCATGGTGGGAGCTTACTGGACTCTGACCGGACGCCAGGTGCAGCGTGTCCGGTCAAACGCTAGAGCGCATCCGGTTACAGCAACGGTAACTTCTGACGCACACTGTTCACGCTTGTCCTATAGTGACCGGACGCGTCCGGTCACCCTGACCGGTGCGTCTGGTCAGCACATTTTGAACTGTGTCTCCGATAACGGCTAGTTGCGTACCCCTTCGCTATAAATAGAAGGTGTCCAGGGTTTGAGGGTAATTCTTGCACATTTTGAGACCTAGAGACATCCTTTGAGCTAGAGAACAACCCCTCCACTCATCTCTTTGCTTAGTTGCACATCTTGAGTGAGATTGAGTGAGATTCAAGTGCATTGCTTGTGAGTTGCATTCTAGAGGCACTTGATCTTCGAGTTGCGGCGGATTTCTTGTTACTCTTCCGTGTTTCCCGACACGAAAGACGGCTTGGAGCTGCGGAGGTGATTGAGCTCGCAATTGAAGATTGTTGGAGCCCTCACCAAGTGTTGTAAGGGGTTCTTGATCCTTCCCCGCGGGAGTTCACAAATTGGATACTCTAGTGGAGCTCGTGGCTTGGAGGATCCCCATCTTGTGTGCGGTTGTGCGGCGCCCGCTGAGGGCTCGACTCTTGATAGTCGATTAGCTCACGAACCGACAAGTGGGTGCATCGCCATAACGAGGAGTAGCTTGCCGGGAAGCAAGTGAACCTCGGTAAAAATCTTGTGTCATCTCTTTGCTGAGGATTTCTCTTGTGGTTGATCATTGTGATTGATTCTTCAAGTGCATTACTTCTCTACATCGTTGGTATAAGATTCAAGTCACTTGCTCTTTATTTTCTTGTACTAATCTTAGTATAACTTTTTCACATAGGAGTAAGTAGCTTAGTATCTTAGTCTTGTTGGTGTGTATTAGAGATCATAGCCTTGCTTCACTGGAATTGTATAGGTGGCTTGCATAGTGTAGTTGAGCTAGTGCTAGAATTAGCTTAGCCATCTTTTATACTAACGTGGTTGTTTAGTGAAGCCTGTAGATTTTTAAATAGGCTATTCATTCCCCTCTAGCAATTTGGACCTTACAGCTGGCCTCATTCCAAATTGATCAGTGCCTTAGTCTCTGAGTCAGCGCAACGAGTGCAAAATTGAGAACCTTCGATATGTGCAATCAGGATGGTTGAATCTGTGACTCAATAGTGCTGCTTCTTTCGTGTATGCACATGTGCATTCTTAGAACTTCTCTGCATGTGTCAAAATCCAACAAAAACAATGAAGCGAATTTAAGATCATTCAATCAGATAGTGCAACAAACAATCTGCAGCCAGCCACGGATGGGATCCACGCCAGGTCTCACCGCCTTGTACATCCCCGGTCTATGCTGCCGTCGCCCATCCCCGACCCTTGATTTGCGTCGTTCCTTTGCTCACGCACCTTTCTGACCTCAATCTCCATTTAGCAGGATCCTGTGCAAGTCTATTTGTTTGGTCAATTTTTATCAGACTAAAGTAGCTTGACATAGCTTTACAATGTCATCTTGTTCATCGCGAACTGTTCTATTGGTTGATTCGCAAGGTGAAATAGAAAATGAAAATAAATAAATCTCTAAAATTTAATGATTGTTGCATTTCAGTCCTGTTTGCTAATGGACAAAATTGATTTATTATAGGAAGGTTATTGCATTATCTCTTTGACTTTGCTTGACCCAATTTTGGCCACGTGTCCTGCATCTGGTTGTTGTGTAAACCAGATTCATTCTAGGAAGTAGTAGAGAGTTTTTGTTTTGGGTAGAAACTGACGTGGTGCTGATCTGTATTCTCTCATGTGAACTGCAGGTCCATTCATATACAACTTTGGACCGCTCTCTCCTTGTATGATCTCCCAGTACAAATCTGAACATGTACATTGGTTAGCTGCTTACTGTGTCCAGTTGAATAATGTGAGTTTTTTAAAACACTGAAACTTCAAATATGATTTCACTCCTAATGCTTGCTACCATTTCCTTTTCATTTGTCGTTTGACTGGTTCTATGTATAGTTGGACTTTCTGAAGATTTGTGTACAGTAGCAATAGTAGCATCAATGCCGACACGGTAGCTCTTGTTCTGTGGAGTGCTAGCCAATTGTTTCAGAACCTGTGACCATGAGCTATACTCATATCTACTAGCGTTTCTCAAGTGTGTAGCAATATGTTGCAAAACACTGAAATAGTAGTTGCACTCTAACAAGTGACTCTGTTTCTCTCTTTTTTTTTGTTGGTCATTTCTCTAAAATAGGTAGAAAGACAGTTCATTTGATTGACACAATGCAAATTTTTATTAAATATACTTCAGTTAACTTTATCAGGAGGTCAGACTCATGAGCTGCCTTGGGAATTTGGTAATACTATCTTTTCACTACTGAAACATTCTGTGTCACTCCTTATATTCCAAGATAGAAGTTCTCCAACTTTATGATGCATGAAATAAGGGGTGTCTTTCTCAAAAAAAAAATGAAATTAGGGGTCAGACAGTTTGTTTGAGAACTACATTTTTACACAGACTCTTGTTTTGCCAGGCAATGAGCTAAGTGGACATATGGAATTGGAGCGAAAGTTGATGCTAAACATTACGGAAAGGATGTAACTTAATTTAAATCCATCCTTCGGCAATTATATAAGGCACCACTGTCGCAGCCACTCCTGTTAGCCCTGGGAGGGTTCTTTGATCAACAGTGGTATTCTCAGCTACTTGAGACTTCAGGTCATGGTGTTGTTAATGCCCTATCTCACCATATATACAATCTTGGTGGAGGTATGTGATTTTATTGTTTTGACTGTAATCTCGTCCGACAACAATGTTGAACATATACATGTCATCCACTCTAATCTGTTGATTTTAAAAAAAAGAATTGTGACTTAATGTTTCTCCCTTCCTGTTTTTTTTTCAAACTGTTTAATCAATGCGTCCATTCACTGCTCACTGTTTAATCTCATTCAGGATCTCAATTCAGTATAGATTTAGTACCATGTGTTCCACTGGCACATAGTTGCAGTTGCAGGCACATAGTTCGTTCAGCTTCAGTAATAGTTTCCACATATGAAACTTACTCTGATGTGTCTTACTAACAGTCCATTTGGCGAAATTTATTTTGTTAATTAGATTGATCACAGTTGGTTTTGTGGATGAATATACAGCTAGCTTAGGCAAAAATCAACGTAACTAAGCCATGATGGGCTACCTTCTCACAAAGATTTCTGTCCTGTCTGAAACTTTCATTTGATGTAAATCCTGTGTTAGTCCCATTGTAACACCGTGATTTGGTCTAAATCCTAAGTAGAGGACTTTCCTAAACTTTGATTTGGTACATATTTTTATTCCAATTCTCATGAAAATCTAGGTTGCTTCTGTCTGTTCTCGTGGTGACTGAATATTAGAATTCCCTAGCAAGATTTGGATAGCAGAGTAAGAGTAGAAACCGAATATTTGTCTTACTATTAAGCTTAAGATTTGGATAGCAATTGTTGCAGATGCATATATAAACTTCCGAATACTAGAATCCCCTAGCTTGTGTTTCATGTTCTGATGGAGCAAAGAGTCATTTTTAAAAAAAGTAGTGGTAGCAAGCCAGTGCTCAACTGTTAGCATATGGAAAATATATTACCACTTGGTTTATTCTCTGCGCTGACCCTGTATTTCGAGCAAGTTGGCAGTATTGGTCTAAAAATGCTATATTGGTAAGTTTGATGCCAAGTGAGGCTTTCCTTTTAGAAATTTGATGGTACATAATTGTTTTATCCTAAATGCTGGATGACTGTTAGCTTGCAAAATTATATTTTGGTAACACACACTGAGTATCCTGTGATAATAAGCTATCTCACTAAATATTTTGCTTTCATGTTTTCTTCAGCTCATGATATTTGAAGCCATGAAATCGAATTATTGTTGTTGTGGTGATGCGTTTTGCAGACCAAGAGCAGCTGGTCCAGTCACTGCAGGTGAAGGCGTGAAGCAGAGCCATCATTAAGAGGGTGCGTTTCAGATTCTGATTCCTTTGGCTTGGTGTGTCTGGCATTACGGGAGGACAGATCTTTCTTGGCTGTCAGCTTCTCAAGTAGACCAGTTCTTGACGCAGTCTTAATTATCTGAAAGAGGGCTGCGTGAAGAAATGAGGATGTGAAAACATGGTAGCTTTATATGCTCAATGTTATCCTGAATCAGAGGCAGCTATGCACGGCAACAATTCAGAAGTGCTAAGCAAGTTTTTTAGAAGGCATATTAAAAGTACAAGAAATAAGATACACTCCTTCATGTTTTCTATCTGTAAAAGTAGACACCAAAAAGATATAATTATGAAACTTGGACAAAATATCAAATAGAGGATGCATGTTTCTGGACAGACAAACTTATTCATCTTTTACAAAGATTCATGCAATATTTGATGTTGCTAACATCACACTCCAAATACTACCTTTAGGGTAGTATAAAACACATTCATATTTAAATTATTGTAGCACTACTATTTTCCGTTGCAACGCACGGGCATTTACCTATAATAGATAAAGCCGCGCGTCATGAATTGCAGTCATGAGTGGAGAATGGTGTCCATCAGATATAATAGGACATGAACGGCGTACATGATATGTGCACAACAAACGGACGGACATGATCAAAATCACGCTTAAGATCGACGTATTTGTTTTAGAAGTGGCGTGGCTTAATGTGGTTGCAGAAAAATCAAAATTAATCACTGTTAGTGGATTCTATCTGTATGGATCATATATAGATTAGCTACTTGTTTTGATCATCAGCTAATAGTTTTTTCTAGCGAACTATTAGTTGCTATATTAGTTAGTTTTTTTTTCTGCAAACGCAGTTTAGAGTTAGCTGGGTGGATATAAACATGGTCTTGATCGCGTTACCCATACTCCCGATATATGTCGGCCATCCGGGGCCGATGTGCGCTGTCATTTTGTTTAAAAAAATGTTTTTCGTGTATGCGGTGCATGCACGAAGCAGAAACCAACAACATTTCAAACAAAAACTTTCACGTCGGCTTTTGTGTCAACTTGTGTCCATTGTGATGTCGATATATTCTGGCTCTTGTCCTATTTGCCCGTTTTCATTGGGCTACTTGCACGTGCAACTTGCGACCGTTGAGATGTCGAGATATTCTGGCTCTTGCCCTATTTGCTCGCTTCAATTGGGCTACTTGCACGTGCACTCATGCTCGCCTTACTTCTCCCAATGACATTGTTGTCGTGGGGTGCAACTTCCCCAGCATCAGGTGCTTCTATAAATATGTGTAACACGATACCACTCCGTATGTCATACACATTCTAGCTACAAGCCCGTACATCGAGAAAAAACCTCGATCGAACTCCAAGTCTCCAACAGTCTCCTGCGACTCCTGGCTAGGCTTCTTAACTTTCGAAGATCTTTGGAGAGATATTAGCAGCTAGTTTGCATTGTGCATCAGATTCTTTCAAGATGATCGGTCCCATCATCGTGCTCGCAGCATCCGCCGGAGTTGGCGCGCTCGTCGGCGTAGCAGCGGCCGACAGGTGCTCGGGGTGGAGGCCACCCCTGGCCGGCGCCGGCAGCGCGCAGGGGCCAAGCTGCACGACGTGCGGTGGCACAGGGAAGGTTGCATGCCCCTGCGCCCGGTGGTCGGACGGTGACGTCGGGTGCAGGACATGCGCTGGTTCCGGTCGCACGGCGTGCCGGAGCTGCCGCGGCTCCGGCACCGGCAGACGCGCCACCGTCCGGGTCGCCGTGCGCGCGCAGAGGACTCTCGTGGCCGTTACGAAAGCCAAATGATGCTGGGTCTGACATGACGAAGTTTTTTGGGGCTGGATGCTGTAAATAGAAATACTTTAGTTTGTAGGCGCGGTAGCGCAACATGGCCATGTGACTAGTGGTGTGAATAATGTACATATAGCTTGTAAAAGGGGTTTCTATTGCTCTTATATTAAAAGACTACAACATGTGGTTTAGTATCGACTTCGAAAACTACCTCTAGAAGTCGATTTTTTGACTGTGCGTGATAATAGTACCAGTTGTATTGTATTGTAAACATTTGGAATAAATAAACTTCTTGAGATTTATATTAAACAACACACAGTAAATAAATAGAAGTTCCACAATAATCGTATAGAGGTAAAAAAAACACTATTGCAAAACATGGACCATAGTGGTTATTAAAGTTTGCACTGCGAGAGTCATGGATACGACGGTTATCTGTGCCAGCCACAAGAATTTTAAATCGTAGAGCTTTTTAAATTTGGTGGTCATGACTCATGACAACAAAATCACATTAGAGCATGTAGGCCAATTTATCATGAAAATAAAGCAAACCAGGATAGGCCAGATCAGTTAGATCTGTATAGTAGATTGTCAAACTAAAGCATTGGTTTCTAGCGTCTCTAAATCTTCTAATATATTCATAAATAGTTTTATGCTTTTTCTAATGGATGTAAGATGTGATAAGTTCAGCACAGCTTCACCTATAAAGTATTATCATGGAATTCACCACATTTTATGATAAATTGGCCTATTTAGCATTGGTTTCTAGTGTCTCTAAATCTTCTAATATATTCATAAATAGTTTTATGCTTTTTTCTAATGGATGTAAGATGTGATAAGTTCAGCACAGTTTCTACGCTATATCTGATAGTCATTGCCGGGTCGGAAGCCCCCATCACTGCCGGAATCCATGCTGGCAGAGGTTAATTGGTAGTGACGGGTGACCTACCACTACCGGGTCAGTGACCCAGCACTACCGGGTTAGACCAGCAACCGATAGTGATGTTTACGGATATCACTACCGGGTTGGCTTATCAACCGGAAGTGATATGTTCAGTATCGCTGCCGGGTTGCAGCATCAACCGATAGTGATATAATGTGTATCACTATTGGGTTGGCACTTGAGCCGTACTGAAACTTAATACATCACTGCCGCCTCGTGCTTGAACCCGGCAATCTTGTGCATGACATCACTGCCGGCTCAGCACCACACTTGGTAGTGATTTTGTGACTGTCACTGCCCGCTTCGCACCACGCCTGACTGTGAGTAAGGTTCTAGATACACCGGATATATAATGCAGCAGTAGACAATTGTAATGAACCAGATATATATCACACACCATAGAATTATAATTCACGAGATAGAGTCACCCAAAAACATCCATAATATTTCATACGCAAGCTGATATTAATGTCACACAGAACACCTCAGATATCCCCTGTTTGGAAGTCCAGTTTTTGGCTCAAAACCACTGTAAATTACAGGCCCCGAAACTTTTCCGACCCAACTCAAGAAATGCTGTTTGGAAGCCCGGTGAGCAGTTTTTTTTTAAGATCCTATTTGGGCCAAAACCGGTGTAAAAAAATTATGGTCACCTCCGGCCCGAGAAAAAACACGACATCTATCGAGGACAGCTCGCGCTGGCTGGCGATGGCTTCACCCGACGGGGCCGAGCGAGGGTTCCTCGCGGCATCGGCGGCGGCGGCCTCCAGCTAAAGCCGGTGAGAAGAAGAGGGTATCTCGATCTCCCTTCGCTGGCTACTCCGGACGGAGGCGAGGGTTCGTTGCGGTGACTGCGGCGGCGGCGGCAACGACGACGGCCCCAAGCTGAGTGCGGTGAGAGAGCACCGAGGCGCCGCGAGCGAATCCACGTCCTCTGCGCCTGAATCCTAGAGCCTCGACGACAGATATCAAATCAGGTATCCTCCCCTGTCCCCTCACTTTCTTCTATCCCTTCTCGTATTTTTGTTCTTCATTTTTCTAGTATGTTCATGTCGATCTTGTGCTTGTCTATTTAGATCTAGTATGTCCATGTCGATCTTGTGCTAGTCCATGTCGATCTTGCTTTGTGGCCATCCATTTATTCTGTACAATGACTTCCTTTGTGAGAAAAGCTATCTAATGTTTAAGTATAGAGTATATTTCAGTGCCTCCTCAGTTGCTACATCATCTCCCATGCCAACTAGTAACCCAAAAGATAACTGTTTAAGTATAGAACTATATATTACTTTCTCATTTTCTTGCCATTATTTTATCAACAACCATGAGAATCCTTTTTTTTTTCCTTTCTGGAAACTGTGTGATTGCAGGTTCCCTATTTAATCTTGATAGTTGAAACTCAACTGAAAGGTGTGTAGTGAGATCATTATGAACAATTTAATTTGCATTGCACATGGTAGCCAAATTGATAATCAGAGTAGGAGGAATATAATCAGCAGCATTTCAATTAGCAGCAGGTTAGCAGCAGCAGGGCCTTATCCAATCACTGTGCTGTTGATCACGGAGATACCTTTTTTTTTGAATCTATCATGGAAATACTAGGTAATGTTGGGCACCCCTACAGCCCTGTTGTGAGGTGATTTTGTGAGCTGCTCCATCCCTGTTGTAGTTTGGATTTGAGCAATTTTGCACAGTGACAATATTTGTGGTTTGGTTACCACAATCTCTGCTGGGTGATAAGAAGCACAGATGCCGTCCGTTTTACTGAACTTGGATGGATGGTCTCAATTTATTGACTGAAACTTACTGCTCAGCGTTCCATACAAGAAAACTGAGCACCGTTTTGCTCAACGTTCTCATAACAGTTCTGTAGTTTTGAGTTTTCTGCCAGAGACCAGTAAAATAGTTGCTACATGACACATGTTCAGGAGACCATAAATACCATCAAACTTTGCGATGACGATAGATACTGACAGCTGTCCATTATACAGTGCATTTTATAACTATGGGGCTGTTTAGATGGTGAAAAAGTTTGGGTAAAGTTCCTGTAGCACTTTTCGTTGTTATTTGGTTAAAATTATCCAATCATGGACTAACTAGACTCAAAAGATTCGTCTCGACATTTACAGACAAACTGTGTAATTAGTTATTTTTTTTACCTACATTTAATGCTCCATGCATGTGTCCAAAGATTCGATGTGACAGTTACTGTGCAAACTTTTTTTTGGGCCTTTTCACCAACTAAACAGGCTCTATATATTTTGCAGGTTAGTCGCCGCAACATTTAAAGATCATGCAAAATCGAAGCATTTACCGGTGGAGGGGTATGAAGTCAACTGTTTTTAAACATTATTTATGTCCTTGTATTTGAGCTTAGAAGAGCAATCCAAGCATGCCAACTTTGTTGGATCCTATTTGAAGGAACTATGTCGAAATTTGGCTCCTTGTTGGATGTGAATTTTGTTTAACTTTCAGCTTGAACATGTCTTGTTTTCGAATTTTCTATATGCTGCATGTCACATTGCAGTCAGCAGGAGCTCAGTGTTTTTCCTTCTTTAACTTCTTGTTCAGAACTTGTAATTTTATTGACTGCAAAAAGAACACTCTGCTGCACGCACGTGGGACAATCTAGTGCAGGGTGCCCTTTCTGGACGTCGCGTGCGACTGCAGTGCCTGTGGCCATGGCTGTGCAGTGAAGTGAAGCAGTCTGATACTGTTACTGTGCTTCCAAACAACACTTTACAAGCGGATAATTATTCACTGGTTTTCTTGTGCACATGAAAATACAAGTGTAAACACTTTACAGGTGTATACGTTTACGTTACATCCAAATAGGACCATAATGTATACATACACAAGCTGTCTAGAATAACAAATACATCACTACAAATTAGACTCGCCTTCATATAAAATGTAAAACTCAGACCTCTCTTCAAACACGTTGTCCACGAGGAACGCAACAAGTCGTTCTTACATTTCGGAGATCTCGGACTCTAGCAGCGCTGCACAATATTAACATGTGTTACCGAAAACAATAGCATGTTTCGTTGAATTGATGAATGAAAATAAAATGGAAAGCATGGATCACTGGTTTTCTTTGGTCAGTTCGTGCATTTATGCATCACGTAGAAACCGCAAAAGTCGTTGCCCAACGACTGATTTAGGGTACACTTCTCCATAGTTTCTATCTTGAAAGTTTTCTGGTACGGTCTATATAATACATGTTTTTCCTAATGTACTCCATGAAGGCACTACGTGAGATTATCACGAACTGATTAGGTTGAATATATGTTCTCTATCCTCAAAATGAAAATGTTTCACGCTTGACTAACCTATTAAGTATGTATTTGAGGTTTTTGATGTGACTTATTGGACTCCTCCATGAGTCGTACAATCTGATCTTGCTTTTGTTCATGATGATCTCTATGAGGACGTAATGGGCACTGCAATCATGAAAGTACGATACAAATTAGTCCCTACTTAAATAATAATATTGAGCAAGGCAAGAATCACGTACTCGCAATGGTATGCCAGGAGTATGCTTGGTACTCGTTGGCAATTTAGGAATATCTGTATCACATCCTTGATAAGATCATGTGGACCGGGAGTAATTCCTTTGCATGCATTTTGATTTACTTGGTGAGGTCCATGAAGGCCACATCATTGTTCCCTCTGGCCCTGCAGATTTCTGCCTCCATACTGCATAAGCAAGAAATGACCAATTCTTATATGTATCCATATCTACAAGGCATAGTGTCACACATAATGTATGCTGAGGGTACTCACATAGTCCACAAGGAAAGTATCTCAACATCGAGTTGGCGCCTCTCGTATAAAATTAAACAAGCAGTCCTAGTAGACCCACACTGTTTCTTCTTTGAAACGAAATACCCATGTTCGGACTCCAAATCCGAATATTTCTTGCTCCTTCTTACACGTCTCTATTTTGTAACATTCATGCAGTCGACACAAACTTGTCATTAATTGTGTGATCTCTTCTGTGTGCTCCAATATTTGTATGCAATATAAAGTTCGTAGATGGGAATACTACTATTTGAAATCAGCCCTGGTACCCTTTATGTTGCCAAATACAAGATATTTTGAATTTAGAGCAAACCACATGTCAAATTCCTAACATCATTTCAAATTTATGGCGACCAAATAGCAAAACATGAGACACCGATAAGATTGCTTCTGTATTGGATAGCAAATAATGGAAACTGTTTTAGTGCCTATCTGATGAGGACATGCAACCTTTGGATACGAGCATGAAAGTTAAAAACAAGGTGAGCTCTTTCCTACATGTGCATTGTAAGGAAAATGGACCCTTGGCCCATTTAGTTTGGATTTTGGTGTTTGATGCTCAACACAACCAAGTTGGATTAGTGTGTTTGCAAGTGTATGTTTTCTAGTCCAATAGGTTGCATAGAGGACTTGGACTGAGAGTGGAACATGAAGAATTGATCAACACTCTAAGGAAGATACTAAGAGGATGTGTGATCAATCTAGAAGTGAAACTAGGAGTCCAAGACGCAAAGGTTAAGAAGCCCGGACCAAGAAACGAACAAAATTGAAGTCACCGAAGCTGAGACAAAGATGTGAATGAATTGAAACTGTCTCATGATTTTGGATCAGCTCAAACTAATGACACTGGTTCAGAGTTGTAGAGCTCTTCATTAGCTTTGCAAAAAGTCCAAGATCATCAAAATTGGAGTTTGAAGCTAAAAGTTATGTCCAAAATACAAAAGGGTGGCAAGCTTAGGACTCTAGGAAATGGTCCGGTCCGGAGCTCAGGACTCTGTGTGATGGTCCGAAGGTAGGCTCAGGACCAGGTCCGCAGCCAATATACCGCTCGGTGTAGTTTCTGTACACCTCAGGACCGAGGTGTGCATTGGTCCAGAGGTAGAGTATGGGGCTTGGTCCGGAACATGAAAAAGAGCCATTGGAGTGCGGCAATGGTCAGATTTGAACGCGTGGACAACATGACCTGAGGTGCATGGTCTGGAGCCCCCATAATGCAGGTCCGGAGATCGGTCCGGAGCTCACGTTTTCAGCCCAATGAAGGGGTAATGGCTAATTCTCAAGTTTAGGGCTATAAATAAGCCTCCAACCGGCCAAAACAAGTGTGGAGAAGCTATGGGAAGATGCTAGAGTGTTGATACACCATTTTATAGTTCTCCATTTGCATAGAGCTTAATAGATCATAAGGTGATTATCCTAGGTGCTTTGCAATGTGCTTAGGTTAATTAGACCATGCTCAAATGCGCTTGCTCTAGGTTTAGGTCTAGTGTTTAGTGAGTGTTGGTGTTTCTTATGCTCAAGTAGAATATTCCACAAATGCACAGAATACTGTTGTAGCATTTCACTCAAGAGTATTCTAGGGTATCATATTTATCCACAGGGAAGCAATGGTTAAAGAATGTGATAGTTAACCATCATATATCTACTAACTAGTATACCGACTAGACTAAAGTGGGGGTAAGTGATATACAATAAGAGTATGACACACAGAGGAGAATTCCATGGTAAAATAGAAAAGCAGTCAAGCTAAGTTGAGAGGACCATGGGGGAGTACAAGTTTCCTATACACTTCTCTATTACTATGGTTCTATTCTAGTACATGCCAGAGGGGATAACTAAAGCATGGGTAAGACATAGTGATCACACACAATAACACTTTGGAGTAACAATACCTTTCTGACCCTCGAAAGAGGTGAGAAAGAGTGGTTAGGGGAAGGCTGTCAAAATGCTCTACAAAAACACCAATCCGAACGTGGGGGATTACAAAGGCCTAACAGAGCTGTCACCTTTGCGGCTACCACAACTATCTGTGGAATTGGGTGCAAACTCAGGTAACTTATAGTCTAGACACCACGTCCATACTATCGATTACTAATCTAGTAACGTATGATAACTAAAGCATTCGATGCGAGCGGAGATCCTATGCTAAGGTGTAATACAACTATACTAGCATACTTAGCTAAACAACTAAGGCATGAACTAGATGAACATGAAAGACATACAAGTAAATAGAGAAGGATAACTATATTAAAGCAAGAGTCATACAAAGGAAAGATACAAAGGCATACCAGACCTCAAAATACTCCTCCGAAACCCGAGCATAGCTCAACTCTTCCTCACTCCCAACTCACTATTCTACTTCTACATCTTGAGAGAGTAGAGAGAGCTTCTCTTGTGGTGTGTGTTACAAATGAGGGAGAGGGGTCCTATTTATAGCCTAAGGTGGAGTAGGGGCTACTCCAGTGCCATGTTAGCGATCTGCATGACATTCCTTGGCCACCATTGGATGAAACCGCCATAAAATCGACTTGGAATGGACGCTTGAGATCATCTGAGGTGCATGGCGGCATGCTGGAAGTTGGTAGAGGTGACTAGGCTCACTGGCCACGTTGGCCGATGCCCATATGGCCTCCATTTGTGCAAACCAACCTTCCCTTGGGCCCTATAGTGTGTAAAGATGCTTTGGACAAAGTTTGATAGGGTTTGGGCATAGTTTGGGGTCGCCTGACGCCCCTCTTCTCCTGTTTCAGCCTGGCCCGTTTCACGATCTTCCAGAAGGCGTAACTTTGTCGTCCGAACTCCGAATTGGGTGAACCAAAACTTGATTTTGTGTGTTTCGATGAGCACTTCGACATGGTAAGGTCAAATATGGCATTTGAGATTATTTGTAGTGATGCTTATTTGTATGCCATCTCAATCTCGTCTTTGCATATGTTCCATTTGTGTATATTTCAAGCATATCCTACAAAACACTTGGAACCACCAAAACTTGTGGAATTGGTTAGAAATAAGCCCTATAACTATGGTTTGTGATCTATTTCATGTCATTTTTGCAATAGTTGATGGTTAGAAAAGGGGTGTTAAGGACCATCAACAGTGAGGTTTGCACACTTCTTACCACTTAGTGCTTGCGCGCACCATTGTTGTACTCGACGGGGTTTGTAAGTCTTGTAAGACCACACCAACCATGTTTGTGGCGTGGCCGCCATTGTGTACAGAGAGAACAAGGCCCGCGGTGATTCGACCAGAAGCTTGATAGTGAATACGACGGGGAGCAGTCCAGGAGAGGCACACCGGAGATCCACTTGCACGTGGGGAAGGCCCGGGGCCATCCATGGAGTTACCCATCTGGGAGCTTGGCCCTTGCGAGGGGCTCCAACGAGGGCTACAGGAAAGATTGCATGCTTCTTGATACCTCGATAAAAATACTAGGGTCATTGATAGGAGTTTGCATCTCTACCTCATCTTTACCTTCCACATTTATATTGCTACCTTGGTTGTGTGCTTTACTTTCCTAGCTTAGTTGATAGGATTGGAACCTAGGCATAACTCTTTTGCGATAGAGATAGCAACACATTAGCAAAACTGTAGTTGCACATTTAGATAGATTACTTTCTTGCATAGGTTTTGCTAAGGTGAAAATTAGAGGTCATAGTTAGAAGTAGAATTTTAAGTTGCTTAATTCACCCCCTCCTCTTAGGCGTCATGGTCCTTACATGCATAACAATATATGTAAGAATTTATTGCCATCTAATGCCATTACTTTCAATGCACCTAGGGAGAACAATGATGATGACGTGAACTTGAGAAAGGTGCTTCATATAGCCTTTTCAACAAATGGGTGTGGATAAACCATGCACAAGACCAATCTTGAAATGCAAGCTCATTGAAGACCAACATTTAGTTTGTTGTTGGCTCTGACATTATTTTTTGGGAAGGCTATAACTCTCCATCAGGAGTGAAATTGATGTTCATGAATACTTGATTGAAAGACTATTTGATAAGTTTTTAAATGGATCTAGTCCCACCTCAATATCAAGTTTGAGGTCTCAAAATCATCATGACATGTTGTTGTTTCTGAATGGTGTTTTAGCAGAGAGATATAGTCATTTTGTGTTAGCAGGTAGCAATAATCTAAGCCATTTTGCACTCATGCTTAATGGGTAGGTAGTAGTAGTTCATTTCTTAATATCAATCTAGAACAATTGAACTCATGTCAGCCATCTTGGAGGTTGGAATGTTTAGTTGATGGTGTAATGCTAACTCATTGTTATTAGGGGATTTCTATATGTGGGATGCATGTTATGTCCTACATTTTCTACCTTTTAATATTCAATCATCTAGATTTCCAAATAGAGAAGAGGAGATATCTGAATAGCTGCAGAGATTGAGCTCTAGGGCCTGATTGGTTGGGTGCATATACCCCACCAAGCTACCCGAATGCAGTATCCTATAGTTTTGTTGATTGTATCGTCTTTGGAGCCCATTTGAGTTCATGAAAAAAAGCAATCCGTTGCCTAGCTCTATAGATATGAAAAATTTCTGTGTTTCCAACGCTCTAGACTCGCATCTGCTTGGCCTTGCCAGCGCGGGACTACATGCATGGTGTGAGACACTCTACGATGATATGAAAACCAATCATGCCCCTAGCCTCTAGAAATGTAAGCTTCCTCTAGTCATCCCTTTCCATTGGGTTGTTACCCTTTGCCTTTGATGGTATCTTATCTTATATGCTTATTAATGTATAGGCACCGCTGTAAAAGATTTGGCTGAATTTTTTTTGTTTGAATCCATCTAATTTAGTGAAGCATTATTGGTACATACCGGTTTAGTCAATCCTTTAGGATCGAGATGGCCAACTAGAGGGAGACGAATAGTCATTTCTAAAAATTAATCGCAAGAGCCAGCCAATTTAAGTATGGAAGTGAACTAACGCTCTAGCCTCGACTATATACCCCTCTATCTAAACTTGCTAGCACTACTACACTTGAACCTTTTATAGCCACGTCGTAACACCCATCGCAGTCCAATTTTTGCCTCGGTAGTAAGCTGGCGATAGTGATAGTCATAGCCAACACCCTCGGTATCTGAGACTGACTGGGGTGCACACTACACTGTCGTATTGGCTTATCATCCATCCATGATAAAGTCCTTACTTCCGTCGCATTGGAGCACGCCCCACCCATGTGGGTATGCACTAACACCGCCATATGGATTATGATCTGTCCGTGATCAGATCCTTATTCCGCTACATTGGAGTATGACCCGCCTGTGTCAAGGCGAACATCACTATCGCTTCAGCGTATGAACCGTCTGGTCATAGGGCATGATCACCTTCGTGTTGCAGTACGATCCACCCGTGATGATCCTTTAGTTAGTGTCGGGTTACTAAATGATGCGGCGGTGATACACTATTCATCTCTACCGCATTAGACAAATAGCGGCGGTGATGGCCGTCTGCTTCACTAACGACGAGTGGTACGGCGGTGATGACAAAACAACCAACGGCCTTTACATCCGACAATGACAGAATTGCATCCGGTTTTCACAATGTATCTCCTAATTTAGCTGGGCCTTAATAACTTACTGAACACATACCGTACAGATATAATCATTACACATCATTCATCATGTCCACAACGAAGAGTACTTTTTATAATAACAAGTGACACTAACATAACAACTGTGTAACGAAAATAAAGGTTCTGCTCCCTACGGACTTATGTAACGAAAATGAGGTAGATGTGCTCCGCTCCTTCAAATTGGCACTTTTGCTTGTAAGGCAAAACTTCCATTAGCTTGGTAGCCAGTGCACCATGTAACCCCTCTTGTTCCTCCCTTAGCCATTGCAGGAAAATCGTTCAAAAGTACTCAGACTCTACAACCTGCACAAAGTAGCAGCATTAATAATATTCAACATACAAGTGCTTTAGTTACCAAGGCAAAATTGACTATATATAGAATCAAAACAACTCCCTACCTGAAGAAAGAACAACATATGCAACTTTACTGCTCTCCTATTGACTCCATGAACAAGGGAACATAAGGAAGATGGTGAGGTCCCTCTGGACGTAGCCTCCAGGTAGGTCTAGGATACCACACGACCTGGGCAGGGAGGAAAAGAACATTTCTAAGGTTCATGTCATATGCGATCAGTGTTCTGTCCTCGCCAACAAGGAAAATCAAATTCTGTTCCAGGTGAGCTGCAATCACTCTGTAGTTCGCATCGCAAACATCATAACAAAATTGAATATTGTCCCGTCCAAATATCTCCAGCGTGGTCACCGTATGCTTCAATGTCTAGTTATCAGTACCATGGTCTTATAGGATCCTGAATGAAAGCTGATACTTCCTAAACATACTAGCAGTACATAAACATAACTGACCTTGAGCTTCATAGATGGAGATTGCTTCACCATGTGGCCTACGAATTTTCCTCCATGTCTTTCCCTGCATATCAACAGCAACTATCTAGGACAACTCCAGCCAGTGCATAGAACCATTAAGGAACACTCTTGTCAAATATGTGCATATAACACCCTTGCCCCATTCAGATTCCTTAAACATCCATGCTGCACTCTTAGATGAGTAGATGCTCACATCTATAGACTCACCTGCCCTCTTCTTCCCATATTCAATCACATGGAAGTGCGAGGAGACAGTCAGATCAAACCCCAAGGCGCTGAACCAAAAGAACGGTTGTTATCCGACAGTAACCACCATTTGTTAGTCATCGGATTCCAAACAACATAGCGAAACCCAACACACCGGCAGAGGATGAGCTCACGACAGTAATATGAGATCACAACATCTTGAATGGGGAAGGGCAAGAAGGTCAAGGAGGGGTATTCACCGTTGATGTTGGTGAAGTTGCGTTTGCCTTTCCAGCTGCGATAGAAGAATCTAGCGGTAATCTGGGACAGCTCCTTACGGTACTCGGATTTAGAGACACACTTGCAGCTACACAAGGAGCAGACAGTGAGGCGTTGGAGGTTGAGGATGAAGACATGGTCTATGAGGACAGCCACTTCGTTCCTCTTGTTAGGGGGCCTCCTCTTCTATCTTGAGTTCTTGACTAGGATCTGGTGGAGCGGGGCCTGTGATGGAAGCAGTGGTGTTGTCACCTGAATCAGAGGAGTACCTATGGAGATTGGATCATTAGCTCTTTAGTAAACAGATGGAAGCTTGTTTCATACTTAGATGAGTGAAGAGGGGGGAACAAATCCAAGAAAGATGGAGGAAAGTGCGAAAGCATTACCATTGCCTTTGGATCTTGCGATATTGAGCTGGAGCAGCCACGACGGTGATGAGTACCAGCGTGGTCACCGGTGGATTTGTGCGGGCCTTTGCCGGTGAGGCGTACCGGCGTGGGGTACTAGCTTGTTGGCAGTGAGTGGCGGCTTGCACCTCGTTGAGTAGGGGCAGTCGTGCAGTTCAGCATTGGGGAGCAAGGAGCGGCAATGAGGAACAAAAGCTATGGGTGAGGAGAAAGACAGAGGGAGGGGAGCATGCTTTGTAAGCAACCATTTCAGATGCGGGAATAGAAATTGTGCACAACTTTGTAAAAACGCGCGGAACTCCACGTGCGGGCTTGGAAATTGACAAAAGTGTTACCATCCAGACTGTATGTATGCAGGCAGTGGTGAAGGCTACCAGTATTGGTAAATGGGTCCTACAAAGATGTTCCAGGAGCCACCGCGCCATTGTTGCCTCGGACGACGATGACTGTTGCCTGGTTGAGGGCGTCAATCGTTCTACCCGATTGTAAACCGTCACTTGTTCTACCCGATTGTAACTAGAAAAATGTTAGATTAAGTATGAAATAAACTAGAACTGAGTCCAACACTCAAAAAATCTTGAGATTTCATTAATATCTTATACCCGGGTCCAAGAAATATGGCATTACAACGATCCTCATAACTTGCTTTGCTTTGGATAAGGGTCATTTTCATCTACTGTGGCAGAACCGCCCAAAATAGCACGCTCCCGGAGGCACTTGTCTTCCGCTAGACACTAAGTACCCCAAAAGCAAGCTAACTCAAACGGTTTCGTCGAGCACACCCAACAGGAGAACTTGAAACAATCCCCATTTTACATCCAGGATCTAATGACGAGTACCAGGTTACGATACTTAATCCATTTCATACAACATAGGGTCTTAGAAACTGTTTATTACAATACTAGTGTTCAGAGTGCGATAAATAAATAGCGAAAGAATAAACATCTAGCGGTAAGGTATAAGGATCCGTCTATGCCCACCAGAAGAATTCTCCACACAAGGACTAGCTTCTGAAGATGCACCTGCAATAAGGGTAAAATAAGCCCTGAGTACACAATGTACTCGCAAGACTTACCCAACTAGAGAATATATTTCTCGACTCTCAAGGAATATGATAGGCTTTATGGCTTGCGGGTCCCTAGTTTGTGGAAAGCAATACTAAGAGTGTGTCCTTATTTCCTTATATTATTAGCAGTCATGTTTAGTTCATTATCCAAGCATTTTATGTAAGCACCTGTTCTATTTTCAAGCAAGGGTTGAGCAATCAAAACCATTTTCCATCTTTCAAATTCTAGTTCTTACTACGGTACTAGACCATAGTCAAGTCGTACTATCATGTAGAAATGGTGATTCACGAATCAATGTGCCTAGCTAGGTACCCAGAAAAACACACGCCTCGCTTGTACCCCTAGCACAAACAAGACCAACCTGTTCCACTCTTGTCGAGGGGCCCAGGTCCCCGTCCAAACTTGGAATCCAAGCCCCCACGCTTGAGACCCGGTCTCCGACAGTGCTTAGACCTCCACCTATTCCCGCCTCCAATCAGTCGATCCAAAAAGAGCCAGAATCCACGACAAGAGAGTAACGAGCCTTCCCTCTCCCATAAGCAAGTATGTTCGTGGGATAATAAGTCTGTGACTTAACTAGTGTCCAATGCAACGGATGATCCTCAATCGACACGGACAGGGAAAATAGTGCAACCAAGCTAAACCCTGTGGCCGTGGGACACAATCTATTACACCCACCAATACCCATACCAATATCCCTACCTGGTCACCATTTTCCCTTCCATCCTTTTTATCATGAGAGTTATGATAATAATAATAATAATAACCACTTATTGTGAGTAACGACAGGTCACTCACGTTACCGTTAAACCTAAGCAAAGCCACTACGTGATCCTACAATAGTAAGACTCTTAGGTATATATATATATATATGCACGTGGGTGTCATAAAATTCCTGCAACGTAAATGCACAACATATATATATCTTGATTATCAAAATACGGGTTATGCACTGGGGCTTGCCTTGGGTAGGCGTAGTGTCAGCGGTGTCAGTCATGGGTGGCTCTAGAAACTCCTCCTGTATGAGTACCTCCTTCTTGTACTCTTCGATCACCTTGTCGTACTCCCGCTCCCCAGCGGTCATGAACTCCACCAACTCGTTCTCTATATGCATGCGATGATGATACAACATTTAGTATATAGGCAACAACAACTCTTAAAATTAGAACACATAGACTACACCAATAAGCTAGCTCTAATGGCTAAGATACTAACTAACTATCCTCCTCCTCAAGCAAAGATCAAACTTATCCTACAAGTGATTCATTTTATAAATCAATATTATGATCTTATTCATTTTAATTGTTAATGGATATTTGGCAACCTTAGCAAACAGTCTCATTTAGGGCTACAAAATTACAGAGAGCACATAATAACACAATGAATCTACTGTAAAAAGTTTTAGAGCTAAAGCTCTCACAGATTTGTCGCAAAAATTCCTACAAGATTTATCCTAATATTATAAAGCATTTTCAATTGATTTAATGAACCTCAGCATCATCACATATATGAATAAACCAATTACACTAACCGATAGAGCACGAATTTAGGAACCTAACAAAATTGATTTTGCCATTTTTGAACTTCTACAAGATTTTATTTTAATTACCAAAGATCAGCTCCAAATTGAAAATAAAACGTTGGTTCTATTTGCTTACAAAAAAGAAAGGCAAATCGGCCTAGCGCAGCCCACAATGGGTGGCCCGCGAGTGATGCGGCTCACACACGGAAGCCCGCAGGCGTGCTGGTGATTACGCAAAGAAGCCCCCGCACTATCTGGTATTGACACGACTATGGTTTGCACTATTCCCGTAGACAGTGACTTTGTAACCAGACCCTCATACTCTCTTGTCTTCGCATCGGGGATGTCCCCGACGCTCCTACGCGCGCCGGTGCGGTGCTGGCTGGCACGGGCCAGCCACGCCGACCAACTGAGACCTCCCTATGACGCACCTAAGGACCGATGCTCACCTCGGGATCCACGCGTGACGCCGAGCAGTGGTTCGGAGACTGAAGATGAGGTAGCACAGCTTCCCCACGACGGCAGTCAACCTACAGAGATGGCGCTGGCGTTCCGATGGGCTAAGGCTCTAAGGGAGTGGCTGAGGTGGCAGTTGAGCTCTCGTGACTCACCTCAGACTTGACCGCGGTGACGGTTTGGCCGGAGACAGTTTGAGCGGTGATGGCCACGTGCGACCGAACAACTCGACGTTGCTCCGAGGTGGACATGGCTGCGTCAGTGGTGTTAGGAAGGCGGTAAGGACATGGCTCAGGTGTGCATGGTGAAGAAGGGTTGGAGGCGAGCCTAGAAGTGCACTCGATTTTTCGCACGATGGTCAGGTGGAGAGCTGCTCGCGTTAATGGCCGGCCTTGGCCTTATTGGCACGGCGGGGAGGAAAGCTCCAAATTAGGGCTTGTCTAGGCATGGTTCACAATAGGATGGGGTCAGGTAGCTGACTGGCTTAATGACTAAGCTAAGGACTGACGAGTTGGCCAATGGTGACCTACCCAGGCCAATTTGGATGAGACGGGTCACCTGGTCGGAACGTAGGTACAGGGAAGGTAAGTGGGTGCTCTGGCCGTCCTCATCCAGGCGGGACACAGATGGAATTACTAAGTGGTACCCGTGCCGATGCTGCGGACCCAAGAAGTCTGGGGAACGCGCGCGCGTAGGCGCCGTAGTGCCATCAATAGCAAGGTGATGATAGCACGGCCGTCTGCGCACTGCAGAGACTAGCACCAGCTAGGGACCACAATGGTGCAGAGACACAGTTTGGCAGGGGTGGTGTTGTGAACACGATGGAGAGGCAGTGGCGTAGCGGGTGTGGGTGGCAACATCGCGCGGCACGGCAGCAGGCGGTGGGGTAGCGCGATGTGACGAGGCAAGCCGTTGCAGCTCCACGCGACTGCAGCAAGAAGTGGCCAGGCCGAGGACAGTCCTAGCCCCGGCAACTAGCCACCCACACGCGTGGCCCGGCCGGGCGCTAGCGTAGCAAGCATAGGGTTGCGGTGACCGTGCACACCGATCGAGTAGGTGACACACACAAATTTTAAAGCGTGCATAACAGCTACCCCAACACGCCTTAGGTCCAACCATCTAACTCACGCTCAAGAGGGTACATTTGCCTGTCGACCAAGACTAAAACACGACACCATTTTCTAACTAAGTTTTCGAGAATAAATTCCCAAACATAGCCTTGTCATACAATTTTTAGACTTGGAAATTCACTAAGTCTTGGCTGATTTTTTTGTTTCAAATTCAATTTCCAAGCTATTGGAAGTATTAGCTATCGATATGATTTTGCTAAGGCAAAAGTTGCATCGCCATTTACCAAGTTTGTACTTCAAACTTTATTAAGGTGACACATATATGTTCTATAGCATTTATGCTTGATAAAAATTGGCTTTCAACCGTAAGTGATATAACATGAACTATTGAATCCTTTTTACGTATCATTTGTGTGAGTCATCTTTCATGTTGAAAAATTTGTTTTTATACTTTCTCACATGCATTAACACATAAACATGATGCTCATGACATGCTTTAGTGAGTTGTTTTACACGGTAACACCGAGGGTTTTACATCTATCTCCTTAATACGTTCAATCAATGATTGATCTAGATGCAACAACATTCTTCCATTTGCATCTATCTCCTTAAGCCGTACCCCACTAAATAGGAGAATGGAGATGGGGAACAGCCTCGCGAAACTTCCTCTAACATCCCCCTAGGAGCAGTGGGAGGAAGAGGAGAAGCAGGCCAACGAGAATATCTATTCCCACATCTAGATTGCATTCATGAGCCAGAACTACTATGGCTCATGAATGCAATCTAGATGATGCTCGGGCCCTTGCACCAGTGAAAGCTTCGAAAGATCCACCGGTGCCAGGGCCCTTCCTCTAATGAAATCTTTCCATGGTTTTGATTATGTATGCTCTAACCACGGATGGCGATCAGTTGCGGGACCGTACCATGGAGGCATTGCTCCCTACCTTTGCGAAACATACACTAACACCCAGGACAAGCGAGCATAGCCATGCCCAGGTGATGGCAGAAGCTGATCTTGAAGGCCTTCTCCCAGTGGCGCTGAAGTAGATGGAGGTCTAGGGTTGCCATGGCGACGTGAGACTAAGAGCAACTGAAGGGTTTCTCTGGTTTGTCCGATGGTAAGGGAGGAAGAAGGTTGGGATTGGAGCACGCTTAAGAAGCTCGCCTTACCTTTGCTTAAATAGCCCCACCTCAAGATGCGAGCAGGGAAGGAACTGTCAAGATTCATGACTTGCACGGTCACCCATGCGGGTCATGAGCGACAGCGCGACAAAGATGATGGGAAGTGGAAAATGAGGCTGTTTACATTCACTTGCACATTTCATACTCATCTACTAAAGGCTAGTCTCAGT
The DNA here is from genome assembly GCA_038087645.1 of Saccharum hybrid cultivar R570. Taxonomy (NCBI): domain Eukaryota; kingdom Viridiplantae; phylum Streptophyta; class Magnoliopsida; order Poales; family Poaceae; genus Saccharum; species Saccharum hybrid cultivar. The sequence continues at coordinate 12,474,525 of JAQSUU010000520.1, forward strand.
GGGACTTTCATTTTCATTAAATAGACCATGTCTCCCATGTGATCTTAGTGGAGCATGCTTCTCTCGAAATGCTTCTCCCGTAAGTTAAGATGACTTAATAGATTATATGTACAATGGTTGTTCTTTTAAGTTGTCTCATAGTAACTCACAATTCCTTAATTAATGCATAGAATAAAAATAGGAATGTGAGTTGTGGGCATGGAAATTGACACGAAAGTGTTACCATCCACACGGGCTACAGGCGGTGGTGAAGGCTACTAGCAGTGGTGAATGGGTCCATCGAAGATGTTAGCACCTAATAATGACAGCCGTGTCATACGGTGTCATACGTGTCAAAGGTGCACAAATCGTACATCCATTAGGGCCGTGGGCGTGGGCTAAAAGTAGATGACTAGGTCCTCTCGATCATGAAAGGACGACCGTGGCGGGAACCCTAGCTCCAGCCCACGTAGGTCCCCATGCCGAAGACGCTACTCCACGTTGTCGCCCTTGCATGCAGGCGCCACTGCGCGGATGGCGGCGACTGCTACTTGGTTTTGGGCGTCGAAGCGGTGGCTGTTTTTCACCGACATTTGGGCGGCAACGCGGGCGTTGTCATCGGCATCCCGGTGAAGGAGGATCGCCTCCGCCGTCTACCTGGCCAGGTCGTGCCTAATATGACTTACCAGCGTGCCGTGCCTGGGCCTCGGTGGCCGCATCCTCCGTTGCGGCCGTTTCGTGCTCTTACGCGACAAGCACCGTCTGCATGGCGTCGAGGCAAAGTGTAATGGAACCGCCCAAATTATAAGAACACAAGTACAAAAACAATCACTAGAGCAATTAAATTTCCATACTTAAGCTCCTATAACTCTGGTAGTCCAATGAAATCATGAGAGATTTCAAACCAACCAACATACAAGCTAAGATCGTAGTGATTCAACATAACAAGTCATATGTTACATCCATTTCACCAGTAGTTCAACATACATCGGAGTTCAATATAGTTATTACAACTCAAGTTTAAAGGTAGCGGAAGCAAAGTAATTTGAAACCAATATCACTCTTATTTCAAATATATGCCAGTACCAAAGTCAACTTCCAATAAAAGCATTAGAGACAAGATAACTCAGAAGGATCATGCCCATAATCACACTCCGCCACTATGGCAGGAGCCAACCAATTCTTGCAGTAGCCATGATACATCACAACCTGCAACAAGTGGAAATAAACCCTGAGTACGAGGGGTACTCAACTAGACTTACCCGTCATGACCAAAAATAAAGTGACTCCAAGGATTACGAAAGGCTTTATAGTGGGCTGGCTGACTCATTTTGCCAAAAGCATAGTAATTAAAGAATACTTTTACCAGAACTATTGCATCAAATTAATAATTATTAACTTGTCAACTAGATTTGCACCTATGCTAGAGCAATCATGTGATTCAAGCAATTAATGATAACCATATGATCATTAGCATTCCATCTTATCATAACCATAATATCCAACTAAGTGTTCCATAAACATTACTACGGTGCTATGGCTCAAGTCAAGTGCTCACTATCCAGGAGCGATGGCAATTCGAATCGATTACTAACCAGCTGGTGATTTGTTCCGCACACAAACCACACCCACCTGCCAGTGAGCTACAGATCACCGAACCAACTATTTAGGTAAAGTCTCGAGTTTGCCAGGAACCACCATACCTAGGGGCCGACTGATTGCTCTTTGGTCTTACCATTTGCGCCCCCATGTCCTACCACACCTGCGCCAGTACAGTGCATTGCAGGTAATCTACTCGGCCTGAATAATTTCCAGACTTCGTGGTCGAAAGATACTTTATTCGGCCAGCTAAATGTGAGGCATGCGTTCAACATGACCTAAGGGACAACAACGATCGGTCCTTAACTGACACAGATGGAAATCACTACAGTCCAAAACCATATAAGCTTTCGTCCGATCTCAAATTCACTTCAACACTTGGTTATATACCATGATACCACATTTAGCCAAACAAGATCCAGTTAACCACCTATAGCTCACAGGTGATAGGAAATCACCCGACTTCTACTGGTCTAAGCAAGCTAAGCATTTACTCAACTCCGTATACCAGGGTATAACAAGGATATGATATAAAGAGGGTAAACAAGGTAAAATGCAGCAACAGTTGCAATCAATTCCTAAACTTAATGCATCAAAGATAATTAAAGCATAAGTTAAACATTTGCAAACCAAGGGAGAAATGCTCCGGGGCTTGCCTGGGATCGAACACTTAGGTTAGTGTTTGACAGATGACACTCGCTTGGCGAGCATCTCCCATCCCGGTACTTGCTTAGTCCTTCTATCTTCAGGATACGTCCACCAAACACCGTCTTCGGGTTTGGATCCAACATCTTGTCCTTCACGTGGTGCATCTAGCGTACCTATATGAGATGCAAGATGCATGTGTATGAATATGATGAATGGTAACACAAGATGCATCACATAAGCATTCAAGTAAACACAAGATTATGCAAGACATAGACACCAATAGCTATTTAACTAACATCACACAACCAATTATAGAGGGCAAGCACATCAAGCATAACACAAGTTTAACAAGATCACAAGTATCTTAACTTGATCATCATCAAGGGCATAAGCGACACTTAGCAACACAAGGAGTAAACAACCACAACTAGCATCTATCAATTTCTAGACTGCAAGCAACAGCTGCATGTTTGGATAATAACTGGAGTTATACAAATCCAATAACCATGCAACAAGACATTCTAGAATGCTTATGAAATTTTCTACAATTCATCTTTAATCATCTTAGCATGATTCACAAGTTTACCAAGTCAAACATGCATATTTATAGAAACTACTCCAGTGATTCCAGAGAACAACCATTTCTGGAATCCAACTTGGAACAGGCATAACTCACAAACTACAAGGCCAAATGCCACCAAAATTTAACACAAACTAGATTAATGAGTTATCTACAACTTTGTTATAAGCATGTTTCTCAGCAAACATCATTTTCATGGTGCAATTACCAAAGTCCCAGAAACTGTCCAGGAAAACATCAATCGCAAGAATAAATATTAACTTATATTCCAAACATATATTTGGCCAAAACCAATGTAACCATTAGAAATTACATGTTAAATGATCACCAAAAAGCACAGTGCTCATCACTAAATAAATTCTTTTAATGTATTTATTAATTTATTTAGATAGCAAGCTGATAATGAACATATACCAAAAGTGCATAATAAATTCTACAAAAAATTACAGTAGCTCATACATATTCTTATAAGTCTACTATACAAATTTCAAGCCATTTGAATAAGCATAGAAACCTCTATGGAAAATACAAAATGGTAATGTAAGAAATCATGTGAGAGCAAGATAAATCAATAACTCACTCATACAACAACCAATGACCATGAAATTTTTACCACACATGAAACATCACATGAGTAGCATGTCATAAATATTTCACTTCATTTGGAGCTCTAGATTTGCAGTTATGAAAAAGACAAAACACAAGTAGCCTTAAAACCTAACTGCATAAATCTATTTTTACAGAGAAAGCTTTAAACTAAAATATGTCATATTATAGATCTACTGCATAGCCAATTTCACATGGATTTCAAAAAGTCCTTATTTGCTATTTTACGATTTTTCTACAATTTTATATGAATTTCCAAACTTTCAGCCATTTTCCTACAAAAGAAATTATTAAACCGAAATAGATAAACACTTTTGCACTGGGAACCCTGGCGTTTCCACCAATCAACTAAGCCCGGATCTGAAAACCACTCTCTCTAGTCATCTTGCAACAGGAACCCTGGAAAAAGCTTCTATTCACGTTTGGCTCCTTCTCCTTCCTGGGATCGGGCAGAGACGGAGGGAGCGTCGGGCTCGGGCGGCCGATCTTGGCCGCGAGGTGGCTCGCTGGCAAGGAGCGCCAGTGGTACGGACGTGTCGGCATGGCGATGACATGTCGCTCCTACACTTAACGCTTGGCCTAGCCAGCAGCAGCACGCGGTAGCCAGGCCACGGCGACGCTGGTGGCTGCCCGGTGACCACAGCAGGCGGCAGCGATGCAACAGGGAAAGGCGGCCGGTGAAGGCAGTGTGGAGGCACAGCGAGGAGCACTGAAGGGCTATGAGGATGGCCGACGATGGAAGAAGTAGTGGCGCAGCAGGGAGCTTTGCTCCACTCGGTAGCCATGGTGCTCGGCACTGCCATGGCGAGCAGCGAGCAGGAAGGATAGCCAGGGGAGCAAGAGAGTGAGCTGAGGTGAGTGGGGAGCGAGAGAGTGAGCTGAGGCAAGTGGGGAGCGAGAGAGTGAGCTGAGGCGAGTGGGGAGCGAGAGAGTGAGCTAAGGCAAGTGGGGAGCGCTAGAGGGCCACCACCACGTCTTCAAGCCTACCTGCGCGGCCAAGGGTAAGTTTTCGAGCAATGTTTTGAGATTATGATTGACCTACGCTGATTGGTGATGTTTCCAGGGATGTTTCCCATGCCACATCTAGAGGGGCTGCCAGCACCCCCATGCCATGACCCCGTTGAGGCAGGGTCAAGTTCGTCCTTCTCATCGTCGTCTTCTTTGGACGACTATCAGGAGTTCCATGAGCTTGTCCACATGGTGGACGAGGCCTGCCAGCGCTACTCCAACACCACCCGCGAGGTAGGTCGGCTGGAGCGCTGCCTTGAAGCTGTCGGGGTGGCGCTCGCCGCCTCGGAGAGGGAAACTACTGTCGCGTAGGCGGCGACCACCGACGCTTAGGCCCGTATTGTGGGTGAGGGTTCTCTCCATCTTGTCGTCGTATCTAACATCCACAGCTTCTGATTTTCTCGTCATCTTGTTGCCAGCACTAGAGGAGCAGTTGGTGGCCTCTCGCCATGAGACAAAGGAAGCCCGCCTCTGGGAGTTTCTCCTGATGGAGGACCATGAGCGGGCCATGGTGGCGGGAATCTGGTAGGGAGCCGACGTCGCCCACACCACCATGTAGCTTCGCACCGGCCAGGACTTCCACCGGGTGGAGCCTGGGTTCTCGGGCCACGCCGGGCAGGCGGAGCGGGCCGAGCTGGTTGGTGACTTCACTATCGCTGCCGTGGCCACTGTGAATGTGGAGGACATCCTCCGTGGTGGTGGCCAAGGGCCTTAGGTTGTACCTAGGGCCTTTTTATAAAGAAATCTTCTTAGCTCATGTTTCTTGATTTCTTTTCTTTTGTGCACCACCGTCTTGCGATGCTTGTCGATGATCTGATCGTTCGAATGCCGTAGTCACGCGACCTTGCCTGGGAATCGACCCACGAGGCTTAGCCTAGTGCAACTCTATTTTCATGACAAAAGTGTCGTAGGACAGATCTGGCGGCATCACGCCCTGCGTTGACCTGCCCGAGGGGAATGGCCTGAAGTTCGAGTATGACTCCAAGGAACATAGCATTGGATGGCCGCATGGCCGCTCGCGATAGTCCCATTGCATCGTAGGTCTCAGTGTAGAGGAGGTTGAGACCGCTCCCGCCATCCATGGGGACACGAGACAGGTGGGTCTTGCCAATGATTGGGTCGACGATAAAGGGAAAACGTCCTAGCTGCAGAATGTGGTCGGGGTGATCCTTTCTGTCGAAAGTGATCGTAGCGTCAGACCATTTCAGGAAAGCCAGGATGATGTCACCCAGGGTGACCGCATTGACCTCCTTGTCCATGAGATTTTGTTGGCGTTTGGACTCGTATGTCGCTGACCCACAAATGATCATGAGGCACGCTTTTGGGTCGGGATACGCATCCCTCTTTCCCTCATTGCCGACGGATCTAGATGGCGCCCCGTGCCGGTTGCCTTGTAGTCGCCCTTGAAATAATATTTGATGAGGTCACACTCTTCAAGGGTGTGTTTGACAGGGTAGCCGTGGTTGCGGCACGACAACATGACTATCTTGTCAAAATTGACATGGTTGAGCTTGCCAGTCTTATGCTTGTGCGGTGCTTATGGACCTTGTCGACCGTCACGACAAACTCGCTGTCGCGACACCTCCAGCTGTCCTTCTTGCCTTTCCCTCACCGATTGTGGTCCTTAGCCTTGTCTGTAGTTTGTTGCGTCCGAGCTCATGGACAAGTGCTTCATTGGTCATGCCAAAGATGAATGCTCCGATCATGTCCACATCCACGATGTCGTGAAGCTCATTGCACTGCTTGGAAAAGCGACAGATGTACTCATGGAGATTTTCTCCCGCTATCTACTAGCAGGCTTTGAGATCCCAGGAGTGGAGAAGAGGCCGTGAGAGGTGCAAGGATGAAGACAAAGCACTTTTTGGCGATGAGGAAAGATATAGTAGCTCACAAGTGTGTGGATTCAAGAGTGTGTGGATTGAGCCCAAGAGGTGCATCCAGACCCTAGTTAAATAGGCCAACCTTGAAGATGGAGAGGTGCAAGTAATGGTGATGCAACTGTTGTGGGCGCAGTTGGGAAATAACTCATGCTGACTTCATCGTCGATAGACCAAACAGTCATGGAGGGCCCGCGGCCATAACACATATCCCAGTCTGCTCGGCTTTTCATATGATTGAGAAAATACCACTACCGTATCTATTGTTAACCCATCGGTGGTAGAAGTTTCAACTGTCAGTTTCCTTTCTCAAGAGGCCTCGCTATCGGTCCAACCGACAATGGACGTATAACACTGTCGCTTCTATCATTACGACAGTGAAAGTAGCGACAGTGAAATATCAATCTATAGTAGTGTAGCACCCTTACAAAAGATAGAACTAGAGAGCAACTAAGGGTACCGAGCTTGTGAGAGCTCTCCTAAACACTTCTAGTTTGCAAGATCAAACAATCTAAGCAACTAGAGCAAGAGCAAGCATGCTGAAGCTCCTACACATACTAGTGAGTAAGCTGTAAATAATAAGCACAATCTCAACAACACAAGCACAATATATTGCAATGAAGTAAACTTGTGTCGATATATGCAAACCACAATGTAGAGGATGGACACACGATGTTTTTCCTATGGTTTAGTGATTTGTCGGTCACTTAGTCCATGTTGAGGCGAGTTCTAGGATTGCCGCTCCTCTTGTTAGCTCCAAGCCCACAAGCTTCGGACTACCTCTTGTGGTAGGCTCCAACTTGAGCACTAAACCTTAAGCTAAAAAAATCAACTAGACAACCACACAAGCCTCGATTCTACTACAGACACTCTTTGCCTTCCTCTGACAGGGATGAGCTCAATAGCCCCTTCACAAAGCTTTCTCCAAAGCACCGCATAATCTTCTTACATGCTTCATAGAGACACAATCACCAAGCCATCTAGGAACTAGCAAACTCCAAGAGTAACAAGCAACCACATGCCCACACAACGAGCACCTAGTGCCACAAGTAATCTCTCACGCAAAGATTTGCACTAGTGGAGCACACTCACTCTCCAAATGTTTCCCTGAAGCAAGGAGTATGAGAGGAGGTGTTAGAAAGGAGCTCTCTCCAAATGTATCCTGTTAGAATGGCTAAGAGAACCCTCATCGACTGGGCATCCCACTATATACAGAGGAGCACCCAAAAACTAGCCATTATGTTGCTGAAAAGGCATTCCTGAACTATCCGTAGTTGAAAACCCTGGACTTTTTGCCGTTCACGCAACTAGCCATTGGGTTCAAAATCCGACTGGCGGATTGTTCGCCACCAGGACACGAATAGTCTGACATTGAACCAAGGTGCCTCGATCAAAAAGATCAGCAACTCTGCTCACCGGAGTTTTGTGGCTAGCGTACTTTCCGCCCTTACAAGCGTTCACTGTCCACTGTTTACTTTTCATCTCCAACATAGATTGCAAACAATTGTTGCCAATTCTCAGATTGATCGACAGATAGTCCGCCGTAGCAAGTCCAGACTGTTCACGGTTATCTAGAAACCACCATGACACAACGCATCGCCTCCGTTGCTTTGGTCCGGTACTCCAAATCACAATGGAGGGTTCCAAAGCATTTCAATGTTAGTACCAAGCGCTTAAAAACTTTTTTCAAAGATAGCCAACACCATGAGACGATCTCCGGCGAGACGATCGTTTAACTTGCCATTGGTTATCTTTTAGCGAACTTTTCACAAAGGTTTTAACTTTTCTGCCACTCACCATGATATGTATCGCGCAACATTAGAGCTCACAATTATGACTAGATAACTGCAATGCAAAGAATGTTTGCCCCTCTTAATAGTACGACTATCTATCATAAACCCGGCCATCTTAAATTCTCACAAATTGATGCCCGCAAGGAAAACATCGTCCGACATATTCACCAAGCCACTTGATATGAACAATGTATCTTCGGCTTGATCTTCGTAATTGATGTGGATTACTCAAACCATCACATAGGCTTCAAGTCCATCAACCTTAGCCTCGCATGCTCTTCACCATTGCCTTGGTCTATCGGCGCCAAGTCCTTGCTCAAGCTTCTCCGCCATGTGTGGTCTGTCGCTCCAAAGCCTCTTGACATGCCCTTCACCATTGCATCGGTCCATTGGCGCCAAGTTCTCTACTCACACTTCACTGCCTCAACGGTTCGTCGTGTCCCGAATCTCTAGCTTGCCCTTCACCATTGCATTGCACACGGTCCATCCTAGTCAAACCTTGCTTTGGTCTTCACTTTCTTGCTATATTTGATTTGAGCTTTCCAACATGTTAACAATCAAATCCATGTCAATATCCATCTCATCTTGTGAACAAAACCAACTTTCCTTCACACACTCAAATAGAAAAGTTAGTCCACAAGTGTTGTAATTAATTACCAAAACCCAAACAAGAGCCTAGATCTTTCAAACCTTTAGGCCTTAACTTCGCAAGGTATGGGACTATGATTACGTGTTAATTCATAGTTTTTTGTGTTAATTCAAGTTCATTGAAAATATTTATGTGAACCATGTGGCCATACGAGTTATGTCAGTGGTTCGTGCAATCATTGATTCTCTCTCAAAAATTTATGTGGTTGCCTAGTACTTGTTATCAAATATTGACGTTACATGGAACTTCATATTGAGGATGGAACAATAGGTCTAGTGAAATAATGAAATAGTAGTGGCTTTGTTCTGTTATTTATTTATCTGGCTTTGCACTTTATTTGGTCAACTCAATCAAAGTTGTTAGCACTCATAAGAGCAGTTTGAATTGGCCTGCTTAGTGCAATTGGAGATCGGCGGCACTTTTTCAGTAGGGCTATTTGATTCTCCTTGCTAGTTCAACACAAGACTGAAATTAGAAAGCATCTACATGATAAAGCTTTATACTAACAATAGGTAGTGAAATAATGAAATGGTAGTGTCTCTGTTCATTTATTTATCTGCCTTTGCCCTTTGGCCAGGGAGAGATGATATTTACTGATTCACTCAGAGTTGCTAGCACTCACAAGAGCAGTATGAATTGGCCTGCTCAGTGCAATTGGAGATCAGCAGTACTTTTTCAGTGGGACTAATTTGATTCTCTTTGCTACTTCAGCACAAGACTGAAAATTAGAAAGCATCTACTTGATAAAAGCATTATACTCAACATTAGCTTGGAAAATAGCTACATAGTTGTGTGTTTCGTATCTAGGTTTTAGCTGACAACCACCAACGATAGTATAATTTCGTTGCTGCTTTTAACTAACAGCTGGTAGTGACAGCTACTTATCATTGTCGGTTATAAACACGATAGTGATAGTTGAATCTGTAGTAGTTGGTTATGTGTCAAGTTAAAGAGCACATATTTCTTCTCGAGTGTTTACTTGGTGACACGTAATTTTGTTTCATCTTAAAATAAGGTGATGCCTTTTTGTAAAAAAAATATGGCTATATATAAAACCTATTAGAGCCATAGAATTTGCCTAGGTAAAATTGTGGTGAAGATTTTGACAGTCCACATTTGAGTATAGGACTGGAAACAGGTGCAAATAAAGGATGTTGACTAGAGGCTATAAGGGCTTGCCGAATATTTGGAATGTAGAAATGGGTGACAAAGCTAATGCAAACTTGGCTAAGTCATTCCAAAGGGGAAAAAACCAAAGCACAGTCACAATAACATTAACAATAGGGAAATTCACTTTGAACTAGTAATTTGCATAGAAACAATAGGACGTCAATCTGTCACCTTTTATATATATTTTGATGATAGTGGACGTCAAAATATATGAATTGTTTGTAGAACCTCTTCTATATCGCATCGTAGGAAAACGTTGATGCTTAGTTGAAGCACCAAATGCTCCCCTAGATATTTCTTGTTGTCGTCTTGGTAAGTCTCCGTAGTATCGTAGACTCAGTCTTGCCATCCTTGGGAACATCTCCCACAATCGGTGGCACGGCTCCAAGTGCTCTGGTTGCCACTGCCACACAACAAAATGTCAGGGTCAGTAAGAAGAAGCTAGCAAGAAGGAGCGCTTCTACTGTTGGGCGTCCGACAATACCCGTAACGGCGACGATGACATCGTCAATCGTGGGGTGATGATTCCGTTACAGTTTAGCTTAGTTGGTTATGTCGGTTAGGAGCCGTCTGTGACGACGTGATCTGCTAGCGTATATAAACGCCCTGTAATGGAGATTGGTGGCATCGATTGAACTCTGAACCCTGTAACTGAATACCAAATCTATTATCTGATTCCCCTGCTGTTCTTGCTTGTTCCCCAAACCTGACTCCTGCTTCCTCCCTGACTAAATTCTATCCTTCAATCCATCTGAATCCCAGTGGATTCGTGACAAGTGGTATCAAAGCCATCGTGATTTGCTTACCTTGATCGCGTTTGTAATTCCAGGCGGCAGGAATCGCGGTTCCGCTTCGGTGTTCAACTTGCGATTCCAGAGGTCCGTGCTTTGGTTGAGCGGGTCAGTGGTGATCACTGACTGGGCATTCGTGTAGTGGCGATGGATTACCACTCTGGCGCTGAAGAAGAGACCCACCAAGTTCTAGCAAGAGATGGCCAAGTCTGTTGAGGAACTCTCGTCCCAGTTTGAGAAGATGATGAAGCAGTTCGCTAGTTTCCAGACGATGATGTAGAGTTCGGTGGACTCGCTCAATACCATGGGGGCGTGGCAGGCGATCGCAAATTAGGCGTTCGGTGATTTGTGTTAGCGTGCTGATGGTACCTCTTCTTCTTTGGAGGCGGTGATGAAGCAGGTTGATCTCACCACGTCACGGATGGATTCGCTGGAGGCGTGGCTGACGATGGCTCCCGCTACTACACCGATTGTTCACCCTCCACCAGTTTCGAGGCCGATGGACCACAACCTTGCTCCCGAATCATCCTCGTGCTCACCTGTGAGGGACGGGGAGCAGCCCAAGGGGCACGGCGAGCACTGCGGCGAGATCCTTGGACCCCGGCCGCAAAACTTCGGTAAGGGTATGTTTGTTGCCCTAAACCCACCCCCTGTTATTTTAGTCGACGATGATGCACCTGCAAACTGTTGTTCTCCGCCTTTCCCTAAAATGGAGTTTCCAAAATTTGACGGTGAATTCCCTCGCTTGTGGCGGGATCAATGTGAGGTATTCTTCGAGGTATACGCGGTGCACCCGTCACTGAAGACATGGTTTGCAACATTGAACTTCAAAGGGATGGCTGCGTCATGGCTGCAAACGATACAAAGGAATGGGTGAGTCACCGATTGGGATCGGCTTTGTGATCTAGTGATGAACAAATTCGATAGGAATCAGTATCAGCTCTTGCTAAAACGGTTCGAGAAGTTGAAGCAAAAGGATTCTGTCGAGGAATACCAGATGGAGTTTGAGAAGCTGGCCTAGGGGATCTTACTGTACAACAGTGCTTATGATGATACCTATTTTGTCAATCATTTTGTGGATGGCCTCAAGGAAGAGATCCGACCAGCTATCCCTTTGCATAGGCCACCAGATGTGGACACTGCCAGTGCCTTAGCCCTGTTGCAAGAAGAAGAGTTGGCCAGGGGCAAGAACAAGTTTGGTGGATATACCAAGAATCATGTTAAGCCAAGCTTTGACAAGACCAAAATCTCTAAATCTGACAAGGGTAGAGCTGAGGGTCAGTTCAAGGAGAATGTAGATAAATTGGCTGCTCTCAAGGAGATGAGGAGAAAGAATGGTCTATGTTTCAAGTGTGGAGCTAAGTGGAGTAACAACCATAAGTGTGCTGCTCAAGTGCCTCTGCATGTGCTGGAGGAAATTCTGGATGCCCTAGAACCGGTTGATGACTCTAATGCTGAAACCCATACTGAGGCAGAGGAAGAAGTCATAGCAACAGTTTCCTAGGAAAATTCTCTGGACCAGGTCAGAAGAAGAACAATGAGAATATGTGGTTCTATTGGCAAATTATCTGTTCTCATTCTAGTGGATTCTGGCAGTGTGGGATCCTTCATCAGTGACAGGTTAGCTGCCTAACTTCAAGTGGCAACTGTACCTTGTTCCCCTATGCAACTGATGGCAGCTGATGGTAGCCCTATGATATGCAATCAGAAGGTACCCAACTTGCAATGGTCTGCTAAAGGTTATACTTTCATATCTTCTATTGGCATCATACCCCTCAGGTGTTTTGACATGATTGTTGGGGTTGATTTGGCTAGACGAGCATAGCCCAATGTGGGTTCATTAGGGCAAGAAGATCATGAGGTTTCCTTCTGTTGGTAGGACAGTGACCCTGCTAGGACTAAACCAAGAGCTAGTGTAGTGTCCTGCTACTTCCAATAAAGCAATCAAAGGGCTGTTAAACAGACAAGCTGTCACTCACTGTATTCAACTGAGATTGGACATTCCTCAGTCTATTCAGTTCACTCAAGCTGTGGATGTTGCCACTATTTCTAAATCAGGGATGATCCCTCAAGTTCAGGAGCTGTTGAGGCACTATGGATATCTTTCAAGCTCCCACTTCTCTTCCACCCCTAAGACCCTTTGATCATAGGATCCCTCTATTACCTGGTGCCAACTAGTTAATGTCAGAGCCTATAGGTATTCACCTACTCAAAAAGATGAGATTGAGAAACAGTTAGCAGAGATGTTGCAAAATGGAATTATAAAGCCTAGTGACAGTCCATATGCCTCTCCTGTGTTACTTGTGAGGAAGAAGGATGGGACTTGGAGATTCTGTGTAGACTATAGACACCTCAATGCTCAAACTGTCAAAAATAAACATCCCATGCCAGTGGTAGATGAGCTGATTGATGAGTTACCTGGTGCTACTTGGTTTTCCATTTTAGGGCTGGGTATCATCAACTCTGTATTCATCCAGCAGACACTCATAAGACTGCTTTGAAGACACATAGTGGGCTCTATGAGTTTTTGGTTATGGCATTTGGGCTCACTAATGCCCCAGCATCATTTCAGGGCGTGATGAATATGATTTTTGCTCACCTTTTGAGGAAAGGAGTGATCATATTTATGGATAATATCTTAGTTTACTCAGCTACCTTGGTAGAGCATGTGGTCTTATTGCAGAAGGTGTTTCAGATGATTAGAGAGCATCAGTTCTTCTTGAAAAAGATCTAAATGTTTCTTTGCACAGAGACAAGTGGAGTATCTTGGGCATTGTATCTCTACAGATGATGTGGCTACTGAGCCAACAAAAATTTCAGTAGTCCAATAGTGGCCAAGGCCTAAGAATCTGAAAGAAGTCAGAGGCTTTCTTGGGTTAACTGGTTATTACAGAAAATTTATCAGAAATTATGAGCTGATTAGTAAACCATACTCAAGAAATCTAGTCCTTTTGTGTGGACTCAGGCCCCAGTCCTAGCTATCCCTGACTTTCAGAAATAGTTTGTCTTAGAAACTAATGCCAATGATATTGGCTTTGGGGCTGTGCTCATGCAAGATGGTCATCCAGTGGCATACCTCAGTAAACCAGTTTGTGCTAAAAATCAGGCTATGTCCACTTATGAGAAGGAATGCATGGCAATTATTATGGCTGTGGATAAATGGAGGGCATACTTATAGCATAAAGAATTCATCATCAGAACTGACCATAGGAGTTTATTGCATCTTTCTGATCAGAGAGTTACTACAAAGCTTCAGCAAAAAGCATTGTTAAAACAGATGGATTTGCAGTTCAGGATTCAGTATAAGAAAGGGAGCACAAATCAAGCTGCTGACTCTTTGTCAAGATGCTCAGTCCATGAGTCTGTGTGTTCTGTGGCTATTTCAAATCCTGAGTGGTGACACAAGGTCAAGGAGGGTTATAATGATGATCCTGTTGCTGTCCAACTGTTGAAGGATGTGACTGAAAATCCATCTGCTGTAAGCAATTTTTCTCTCAAGGATGGCATCCTGAGATACAAAGGAAGGGTGTGGTTAGGCAATAACTCTTTGGCTCAATAGCATGTTATCCGAGCAATGCATAATAGTGCTGTTGGGGGCACTCTGGGTTCCAGGCATCTTATTATAGGATAAGGCAGCTGTTCACTTGGCCAAAAATGAAGGAAACTATTTCTGAATTCATTAGATCCTGTTCTGTATGTCAACAAGCTAAGCTGGAGCATAGTAGACCTATTGGATTATTGCCGCCATTACCAGTACCTCAACAGGCTTAGAAAGTAATATTAATGGATTTTGTGGAGGGATTACCCAAGTCCTCAAGATTTGACACTAATCTTATGGTGGTTGACAAGTACACCAAGTATGGTCACTTCATTCCTTTGGCACATCCATTCACTGCTACCCAGATAGCTCAAGCCTTTATGGAGAATGTGTGTAAGCTACATGGCCTACCTGAAGGTATTATCTCTGATAGGGATAAGGTGTTCACTAGTGCCTTTTGGAGGGATTTGTTCAAGCTCACTGATACTCAACTCCTAGTGAGCTCATCTTACTATCCACAAATAGATGGATAGACGGAGAGGTTGAATCAGTGCCTTGAAGGATTTTTGAGATGCAGTGTACTCTTGTCCTAAGCAATGGGCTAAGTGGCTTCCTCTAGCAGAATTTTGGTATAATACTTCCTATCATTCAGCCTTGGGCCGATCACCTTTTGAGGTACTATATGGTCACTCTCCAAGACATTTTGGGATCACTAGTGAGGTACACACTCATGCCCCCGATCTGGAGCAGTGGCTCTTAGAAAGAAATTTGCTGCAAGATGTGATACAACACAATTTGTCTCGAGCTTAGGCTAGAATGAAGCATTATGCTGATTTGCATCCTTCAGAGAAGGAGCTTGCAGTAGGTTACATGGTTTATTTGAAACTACAACCCTACATTCAGTCCTCTCTGGCACCTCGCAGTAATCAGAAGTCGAGTTTTCGATACTATGGCCCTTTCAAGATTTTGGCTCGAGTGGGTGCAGTGGCTTATCAACTACAGCTTCTAGATGACTGTAAGATACATTCAGTTGTTCATATTTCCTAGCTCAAATGACATATTCCTCCCTCAGTCACTATTGAAGATGATATCATGAAGTTCCCTAACAACCCAGTGGTGAGCTTGCAACCAGTGAAATTCCTGAACTTAAGGATGGTGAGGAAAGGCAGTACGAGCTTATCTCAGATTTTGGTTCAGTGGTCTGGTCTTTCTGATTCCTTGTCCCCTTTGGAAGAGGCTTTGGATCTTCGTCGTCACTTTCCAGAGTGTGCAGCTTGGGGCAAGCTACATTTCGAGGAGAGGGCAATGTCAGGGTCAGTAAGAAGAAGCTACTCGTAACGGTGATGGCGACTTCGTCAATCATGGGGTGATGATTCCATTACAGTTTAGCTTAGTCGGTTATGTCGGTTAGGAGCCATCTGCGATGGCATGATCCGTTGGCATATATAAACGCCCTGTAATGGAGATTGGTGGCATCGATTGAACTCTGAACCCTGTAACTGAATACCAAATCTGTTAACTGATTCCCCTACTGTTCTTGCTTGTTCCCCAAACCCAACTCCTGCTTCCTCCCTGACTAAATTATATCCTTCAATCCATCCAAATCCTAATGGATTCGTGACACAAAATCGCTAGCCTCGTAATCAATTTGCAAACACGAACAGTGACTGAAAAGCCTATCGCCACATCTAACAATGAGCGAATACACACACGTTTGATGTCGTATAAAACTAAAGGACGCCACGGATCATGGATGCTCGCGCAAACTACCTTAGAGCAAGCTGACAACAATGGAAAGCTTTAAGCTATCCTTGCTCGGCATTCTTATTCCCTGTGTTCTCCTTGCTACTTCACTAGTTGGGGCCAAGGAGGAGTTGGCAACCGGCGATGACGAGCTTCACACATTCATCGTCCTCGTTCAGGCGCAGGAGGAGCACGTGCTCGCCATGCCAGACGACCGGACGGCGTGGTATAGGTCATTCGTCCTGGAGGATGGCTAGCTTGTCCACGCCTACCACCACGTCGCCAGCGGCTTTGCCACCCGGCTCACGCAACGAGAGCTCGCGCTGTCCATCACGCTAGGCTTCCTCGTGGCGCAGCTGAACGAGGAGGGCGTGAGCACCAGGAACCATAGTGCTTCAGGGTACGGCGATGGCATCATCATCGGCGTGATCGACATCGGCATCTTTCCCTACCACCCATCGTACAATGGTGACGGCATGCTGCCACCACCGGCAAGGTGGAAAGGGCGCTGCGACTTGAATAGCTCGGCGTGCAACAACAAGATCATAGGTGCACAGTCTTTCGAGTCCAACCCATCACCGCTCGATGAGAACGGCCATGGCACGCGCATGTCGAGCATCATGGTGGGGGTGGTCATGCAGGGAGCTCAGGTGCTCGGCTAGGGCCGTGGCACTGCGTCAGGGATAGCTCCCCGCGCTCACATTGCTATGTACAAGGTGTGCGGTGATGAGTGCATCGAGGCCGACATGCTTGCTGGCATCGACGCGGCCGTGGGCGATGGCTTGTCAGGAAGCTTAACAGGAAGGCGGTGGCAAATACTGATGAGCAACAGGAGCAGGTGAGTCAAAAGGAGTCTATGGAGGAAAAGGAAGATGGGCCAGAAGCCAGGAGGCCCAAGCAAGCTACAAAGCTCAATCCCAATGACTTTGGGCCTAAATGGAGGAATGGCTAGTCAATAAGAGGGGAACACAGAGCTTCATGGAGAACAAGATAGAACCCATAGGCAAGGAGGCCGGCTGCATCCGAAGAATAGGAGCTAAGAGCACTCTGCTCGCCATGCTTGTACTAGACCGAGAGGTTCCTCTATTGAATTCATGTTAAACCTTAGCCACTTAATCGATATCGAGATTCTAAACTATTGTTGAGTGTTGGATCGTGACATTTGGTACTCGGAGCTGTCGATCCCAGCGCGATTCCGGTGCGACTCTGGCCTTCTCCGATGAGGTGTTCCTCGGTGGAGATCCAATGAGTCTGGCGTCATCACCGGACTATCTACTTCATCCCCAGTATCAGACCAGAGAGCAGAAGAGGCTGCTGGCGTTGGAGGGCCAGATCGGCGATTTCGTGGCGTTCATCAAGGGGATGCAGGCTCGGATGGATGAGTAGCATCAATCGATGAAGAAGGTGCTGGAAGTGAATACCTCAGTTCTCCAAGAACTCACTGGTTGGAAACCCAAGGTACAAGCAGATGTTGAGGAACTCCAATCCAGTGTTTGTGACCTCTGCACCAAGGTGGATCATCTCGCGGTGAAGTGGGAGGAGGTGACCAACTCTGCTTACAAGGTGTTCGATACTGAGCATCTGAATTTGGCGGGGTCCGCATCTACTGATCTGCTCAGCAAAATGTCTAGCCCAAGTGGCCTGTAATAGAACCGACCAATTATACAAAATTAAGTAAGAAAAACACCCGCCGAAGTAGATAATTTAACAAACTTAAGCTCGTATAATCCGGTAGTCCGTGAAACCACAAAGAATTTCAAACTAACCAACATACAAACCAAGATTGTACAAGTTTAGCAGCCACAGTCACATAATACATAAAGTTTGCAACGACAGTTGAATACATCGGAGTTTAGAACATAAAGTTATTACAAACCAAGTTCAATATAAAGTAGCGGAAGCAAATAGTTTCATAAACCACACACACTTAGTTCAAATACAGTGCCAGAAGATAGTCACTTTTCACAAAATCATTAGGTAAGACATACGGAGTGACCATTGCCCTTGGTCCTAGTTGTCACCGATCGCCGGATACAGGCAGTTGATGCAATAGCCATAGTACATCTGACCATCTGCAATAACAATGGGATCAACGCCCTGAGTACGAGAAAGTACTCAGCTAGACTTATCCGTCTTAAACTAAAATAAAGTGACACCAAGGAGTATGCAAAGGCTTTCTTTTAGTGGACTAGCTGATTCATTTGCAAAAAGCATAAGCTTTCATGTCTAAACCATTTTAAGTAATTTGCATCATGTTTATTATAACTTATCCATCTAGGTAAGCACCTATGCTATAGCAACCACTTGATTAACAAATAACATCCAATTACCATTTTAGGTTTTGCATTTCCAATATCATCCATATAACCATCAGTGTACCATTATCATTACTATGATGCCGTAACTCGAGTCAAGTGCTCACTATCTAGGAGCGATGGCGATTTGAATCGATTCCTAACCCGCTGGTGATTTATTCCTCACAAAAACCACACTCACTCGCTAAAGTGAGCTACAGATCACCAATGACACTATCTAGGTAAACGTCGCGGGACAAACTGGAGCCACAGTACCCAGAGAGCGCCAGGTAAACGTCGCGGGACAAACTGGAGCCACAGTACCCAGGGAGCGCCCGACTACCAGGACGTACCTTAGGCTCACTCTTTGCATCCCCGTCATACCCCTGCAGCACCAATACACGCACCCATGTAGATCCCGGTCCGAATAATGTCACTAGCTTTGTGGTCGAAAAGTACTTTATTCGGTCAGCTAAATGTGAGGCATGCGTTCAACATGACAAGAGGGACGAGCAACGATCGATCCTTAACCGACACAGACAGAAAACTAATAGCACCCCAGAACCCTATCTAGTTGCCTCCAACTTTTCCGTCCGGTCTCCAGTTATCCATCAACACATGGTTATTTTCAGGATATCATCCATTCCATAGCAAAAGCATTCCAGTAACCACCTATAATTGCAGGTGACCGAAAATCACCGATCACTACCGGTCTAAGCAGGGCTAAGCAGTATTCGATCCTAAACTTAATTAGATAATAATGTAGGCAAGGATAGTAATACATGCATCAACGGTTTCACTGAACTCCTATAACTTAATGCAACAATATATAAACTCATATAGATATAAAGAATTGCTTTTATAAAGTAGAAGACTTAGAATGCTCCGGAGCTTGTCTCGTTCGAAGGAACTGGGTTGGTGGTCTACACACTCAGGTAGATTCTCTTCTTGCTCGTCTACCTCGGGCACCTCATGTGCCTGAGTTTCTTGTGGATCGAAACCGGTCTGCTCCTCTTGCACTGCTACTAGCGCTACCTTCTGCGATCCTGTATGATGCAAGTGTATAAGCGAATATGCAAACGGTGCATCGGATGCGATGGCATGTGATGATCATGATGTCATGATGTGCAGATGAACACATTGATACTTTATTGAATGGCATAAAGGTAAAACCTTTCTACAAGGTAGTCAACATCATCCAAGATCAACTATTACGAATACATGTCATCTACTGCATTCTCTTCTGCTAATAATTCTCATCTTTTCTGCTAACTAACATATAACCCTAACATGAGTGCTACTACACTTTATCAACACAATCACAATAACTTGTCAAGCAACACTAGCAAGTGATTTGGTGCTTCAAAGATACACCAAAGCTTCGTTATTAAACTAATTATCCATAAAGAATATTATTTCATATTTGATTTAAACTAGGGTTACAACAGCAACCTATATTTCTAGTGCATTAAAAAATCTACAAAAATTACAGTAGCATAGTCCTACTCTAAGTAGCCTACCATAAAAGTTTCATGGTATTTGGATAAGTAAAAAAGCCTACACAAAAATGACAAGCTCTGACATCAAAATGAGCATGAAAATACTTTGTATTATGAAAAGTATCAAACAACAGATTTAGTATTTTTCCCACGATCTATACAGTAAACAAACACTATACAAAATTTATCATATGCATGTTTTATACAAATTTCTCTCTCTAGCAAAAATAACAAAAATCAGCCAATAAAAGCACTTGAACTACACATCAAAAAAATTTTAAAGAACATGCATGACATATATTTTTCATACAAATTGCATCACATAAGAAGAATAACAAACTTGGAATCATATTTTTCTGAGCTTCCTATGATTTGTTATGAATTTTCTAATAAAACAACAATTATAAGAATTAAATAAAACCCTATACAAAAGTATCACAAATTTGACATTCAATATTTTTATATTGTAGCATAAGGAGTCTAGCAAAATTTGTTTCAACAATTTTGGAGCATTATTTTTCGAGTTATGAAATAAACAAGTATTTAACTAAATTCTGGAAAATCATTTCTGAAATCCTTTTCAAAATCAGCCATGGAAAATGATAAGTGCACCCCACTGCTGCACCCCGGTTCTCGCCCAAGTAGCTGACAGCGGGCCCCGACGGGTTAACCGACCCCACCCGTCGATCACCGGAGCAGGGGAGCAGCGCTGCCCCATCGGAGCTCACCGTCGGTGAGGTTTTCGGCGGTGGAGCCGGCACCGTGGGGTTCCTCTCGCCACCGTGAATCCAACCGTGTCGAAGACGATGGTGATGGCGGCGGTTAGCTATGATGGCGATGTGCAGCGGCGGCCGGTGGCTCGGCTTGCCGTCGAGCAAGGTGCTCTCGGCCTCGGAGAGGTGTGGGAAGAAGCGCATGAGCTGCACGATGCCGAGGCGGAGGCGGTGCGTGCGAGAGAAATGAGGAGGGGCGGAGCAGGGTTGGCGACGGTGGACCGCCATGGCGGCCATGCCAGAGACGGAGAAGACGGCCAAAATTCTGGCTTTTACCTTCGACGTCGGCTGAAGGGGGCAAGTGCGGAAGGGTCGCAAGGCTGAGCGAAACTCCATGCACTCGTTGGCGGCTCAGGCGTGGCGGTGGCGGTGGCGGAGCATGGCGGCTCAGCAATAGCACTGTGGTCGCGACTGCTGCTGCGCTGCGGGGGAAACGAAGGCGAGGTGGGAGCGGCGAAGGGAGTGGAGTGGAGCAGGGTGAGCGGGGCGCGATTAAGGCGAGCGCACGCGTCGCGGGGGCCACCGGGGTGCCACCCGTATGCCGTCACCGGCGACCGGCCTCCACGCGGTGGCCGCGGCCTAACGCAGTCAAGCGTGGGTGCGGCGCGCGCGGGGTGAGCGCAGAGGCAGGCGCGCGGGAGGGAGTGGGCTGGCTTCGGCTGGTGGGCCAGAAGTGGAGCGCCGACCCGGTAAGCAAAGAAAGCCTTTTTCTTTTCTAATTTCAAATCCGAATTTTCCTAAATAGTCCCAAATTCAAAATTTGAAGTGGAAAATGGCATTTTCAAAACTTGACCCCAAAACAAAAGTTGTTCTAAATTTAATTCACTACAACATTGCTTTAGGGCTCATTTTAAAATTCCAAATGGATTTTGAATTAGAGATTCAAAGTTAGTTTAAATCAAAATCTCATTTTTCAAGATTATTTTTAAAAGTAAAATTTGGGAAAATTTTGAATACCAAACTTGCTCCAAAATTTATGCTAAACATTTCTAAATGATTTGCACTTATAACCAAACATGTTTTAATGGCCTAACAAGCATCATCATGGCAAAATTGTATTTAAACAGGCACATGCAACATTTATGTTTCGAAGTCATGTTTCGCATGTTTCAACTCAAAGTTACACTTATATTACATGTTATTATGAATGCAAGATGATGCTTATGCTCATGATTTGAAATGCTTAATGCAATGCTTAACACCTAAGGTGTTACATGGCCACGGCGATGAAACCATCCACCGGGGTTCAGGCAATGGAGTGGTTACCACTCTCATTCCTACCCCGGTCACAGGTGCGTTGTGGCTTTCCCTTTGGGACATGCATGTTCCCTAGAATTTGCTCAGTATCACCTGAATCATGCTTTACCTACTATGGAGTTTCCTGATTTTGATGGCAGTAGTCCTAAGCTTTGGTTCAAAAAGTGCAACAATTACTTTGATATGTATGCTGCGCCAGATTTCCTTAAATCTAGAACTGCTTACATGCACTTTAGTGGTAATGCTGATTTCTGGGCTCAATCACTAGATTACCCTGTTCAGGAACTTGCTTGGCCTGATCTCTGCAAGCTATTTGTGATAGGTTTGAAAAAGATCAGCATAATCAGTTGCTTAGGTAGTTTTTTTGCATTAAGCAACAGGATAGTGTGGCTAAATATATTGAGAAGTTTGATAGCATTGTTCACCAAATTTTAGCTCATGATCCTAAATTTAGTGTAGCTACCATTACTAATAGGTTTATTGATGGCCTGAAAGAAGATATTAGAAATGTAGTTCTTGTTCACAGACCTGCAAACCTGGATACTGCTAGCTCTATTGCCTTGTTGCAGGAAGAATAGTATAGGGATCCACCCAAGAAGGAATTCAGGAAGCATGAGAGTAATACTGCTTTCAAGTATTCTGGCGGAAATAGTAGTGGTTCATTTGGTGGTAATGCTGCATCCCAGGCAACTAAAGGGGGTGAGAATGGTCAAAATTCTTCCAAGAGAAATTCTGATAGTACAAGAGGAAATCAGTCAGAAGATAAAGCTACAACTCTCATGAGTTATAGAAGAGCTAAAGGGTTGTGTTATAAATGTGGACTGGAATGGAGTCCTAGTCACAAGTGTGCAATATTTGTGCCACTACATGTTGTTGAAGAACTTTGGCAAATGTTACAAGTTGAAGAGCAAGACACCCCTGATAATTTTGAAGAAGATTCTGGTGATGATCTTGTGGCTCTCTCTATTCATGCAGTATAGGGTACAAATTCCAATAAAACTGTGAGAATGGTGGGCAATTTGTGTGGAAAAGAAGTCATTATCCTGATTGATTCTGGGAGTACTCATAATTTCATTAGTGAGTCACTAGCTTCAAGATGGAGATATTGGAATGAACTGCAATCATCCATGCAGGTCAGGGTAGCAAATGGTCAAATCTTGACTTGTTCCCATGAAATTACTGTTTGCCCTATTTGGATCAGTGGTTATGCCTTTAAATTACCTCTAAAAATTCTACCTCTCCATTGTTATGATGTGATTTTGGGGATTGACTGGCTAGAACAACACAGTCCAATGGAAGTTAACTAGAAAGATAAGTGGATGTCTTTTGACTATCAGGGCAGCAAGGCAGTTCTCCAAGGAATTACACCCCAAATACAGTCCTGTCAAGAAATATCTTCTCATGAGCTCACAATGCTGGAACATCAAGATCAGTTATGGTTCTATTGGCATTGCAACCAGTTGATACCAATAAGGCTATGTACACTAGACCACCTGAAGTACAACAACTTGTGGATCAATTTCAAAGCATTTTTCAACCTCCCACTAGGTTACCACCAAAGAGAACATACCATTCCACTAATCCCTAGGGCATATCCATTCAGGCTCAGACCCTACGGGTACAATTCTGCTCAAAAGAATGAAATTGAGTCTCAAGTCCAGCAACTGCTAGCTAATGGTTGGATTCAGGAGAGCCAAAGCCCATTTGCTTCTCTAGTTCTTCTAGTCAAAAAGAAAACTAGAGACTGGAGGTTATGTGTTGATTATAGGAAGCTTAATGCACTGACTGTGAAGAATAAATTCCCTCTTCCTGTCATTGATGAAATGCTTGATGATTTAGTTGGAGCTAAATGGTTTACCACCTTGGACATGTCATCTGGGTTCCATCAAATCTTAGTAGTTGAAACAGATGTTGCCAAAACAGCATTTCAAACTCATAATGGTCAGTATGAGTATAAAGTTATGCCATATGGATTTATTGGTGGTTCTGCAACCTTTCAGTATGAGATGAACACTTTGTTGGCACCTATGTTGAGGAAGTGTGGTATAGTGTTTATAGATGACATTCTTATATACAGTAAGACTTGGGCTGAGCATCTACAGCATATTAAAGAAGTCTTTACTCTTTTGCTCCAACATCAATTTAAGGTTAAGTTGTCCAAATGTTCTTTTGCCAAGAAAGAGTTAGCCTATTTGGGGCATGTCATTAGTGCCAAGGGTGTGGCAATTGACCCTGGTAAGGTTGATATTATCAAGCATTGGCCAGTACCATGGAATGCTAAAGAAGTTAGGAGTTTTCTTGGGATGGCCGGTATTACAGAAAGTTTGTGCAAGGTTTTGGGGCTATCAGCAGACCACTTACTAGTCTTCTTAAGAAGGGGTCTTTATTTGTCTGGACACAAGAACAGCAATAGTCTTTCCAGGCTCTGAAGGATGCCCTCACCACCGCCCCAGTCTTGGCTTTACCTAATCTCACTAAATCCTTTGTGATTGAAATTGATGCTTCTGACAAAGGGATTGGAGCTGTCCTTCAACAAAATGGCCACCTTATAGAATATGTCAGCAAAGGTCTTGGGCCAAAGAATCAAGCTCTTTCCACCTATGAAAAAGAATGTTTGGCTATCCTCTTAGCTATGGACCAATGGAGAGCATATCTTCAACATGGTAAATTCACTATTAAAACTGATCAACACAGTTTGGTTCACTTGGATGATAGAGACTTCATACCCCTTGGCAACATAAAGCCTTAACTAAACTCATGGGCTTAAGATATAAAATCTGTTACAAAAAAGGGTACAGAGAAAAGAGTAGCAGATGCTCTATCAAGAGTTACTAACAACCCATGTCAAGAACTCACAGCAGTATCTTCCCTATAGCCTGTGTGGTTACAAGAGTTGGTTGACACATATCAGTCAGATCCTCATACAGTTAAGCTGTTGTCTACCTTGGCTGTCAATGATACCTTTGGTCATTTTTCCTAGCAGCAAAGAATTATCAAGTATAAGGGCAAAATTTGGGCTGGTCACAATGCCACCATTCAGCAACAAATTCTACAGTCTCTCCACTCTAGTCCTCTTGGGGGCATTCTGGTTTTCCAGTTTCATACAAGAGGGTGAGAGGTCTGTTTGCTTGGTTAGGTCTTAAAGGTATGGTGAAGGAATTTATGGCTCACTGTACTGTGTGTCAACAAGCTAAGGCCATGTTTGGTTAGAGAAGGTAAAATTTAACCTGTTAAAGTTTAACCTGTTAAAGTTTAACCTCCTTGTTTGGTTTGCATTGAATGCACTTGTTAAACCTGACATGGCCTGGAAATAGACAACAATGCCCTTGCGCCTGTTACCTCCATTCCAGCACTTGGCGCCCCCACTGCCTGGTTTTGGCGCCAACAACAGGTGGTGCGCGCGCCAAGCGCTCCTGAAAGCCCAACTTGTTCATCTTTTTTATAAATTGCTCACAAAATTGTTCATTACAATTACAAATTGTTCATCTTTATTACATCAACCGAAAACAGACACACAAAAATGTTCATCACAATTACAAATTAAAAAAATGTTGAACACAATTACCTACTCATCAAACCATTTGCAATCCAATCTCGAAATTCATTCATTTCAGCATCTTCATCTGCAGGGGCAGTGTTGGGCATCATGTGTGTGCCAGAGGTTTCCTCATCATTAGGATCAAAGTTTTCATCTTGATCACATCTTTCAAACAGGGAGTCCATATAGCCACTCTGCCTAATGAAATTGTGCAATGTCATGCAAGCCATAATGATTTTGCTTTGTTTTTCTTCTGGGAAACTAGCCAAGTCTAACAGAATTCTCCACTTCATCTTAAGTACTCCGAATGATATCTCAATTACATTCCTAAGAGATGCATGATGGAAGTTGAAAACCTCATGTTTACCTTGTGGTGCTGGTGCATCATGCCACTCTGGAACATGGTACTTAGTGCCCCTGAAAGGTGCTAAGTACCCAGGACTATTTGGAAACCTAGAATCGACAAGGTAGAATTTACCTACATAGCAATGATGAATGTATGAATATCAGGGTATTTCTACTAGAATTCCTCTAAGTGATTCACAAAAAGCACTATTACAGTTTACACATGGAGTGGATAAGTACCTTGAGGAGGAAATGGGAATGTCTCCTTGAACTTGTCAACTGCATCCTTGAACACCCTCATGTCATGCACAGAACTAGGCCATCCAGCAACCACAAAAGTAAACCTCATATCAAAGTCACAGATTGCTAACATATTCTGTGATGTGTAAGTCTTCCTTCCTATGTATTGAAAGACCTTGTCTGTAGGGACTGTTACAGGAACATGAGTGCCATCTATAGCTCCAATGCAATTGTCAAAATAGGGAGCAAACCTAGCTGCTCTGAGCCTCTGATGCACTGTTCTAAACTGAGGGTCTCTAGGCTTAATGATATCTGCAGCTAACCTGACCACACACCCTAGAACTTTATCAAATTTCCTACTGATAGTTTCTAGGGACCTTTCAAACCTATTATCAGCTTGTCTCATTGACTGCTGACCCCCACACATCCATAAAAATATTGCTAATGTCTCAACTGAAGTCATCCTCCTAGTGTAAGCCAATCCATATCTATGTGACAATATGTTATGCAAGCTATCAAACACATCTTTATGCATCCTGAACATTCTATAACATTGTGTCTTGCTGCCTAAAGTCCTAATTGTCCAGTCATACCCACTGAAACCAGGAATTCTATAGGGAGTTTTGTTAATGTACTTGGAAAAATGGGCCATACCTAACTTGCATACTTCTGAGACAATTTCTGTTCTCCTCTGTAAACTTTCCATTACATGCAACTTAATTGCCTGAGCACATTCCATTAGAAGCTCTGTTATGATGTCTTCTTCCTCATCATCACTGAAAGAGTCAGTAGAACTACCCTCACTCCATGCATTTCCAATCAGATTTCCATCAGCAGTGTTTGTTGTGAAGTTAGGAGCACAGCTTGCAGTAGGAAGATCCTCAGGTACAGTCCCACTTCGAGCACATTCAGAATTTGGAAAAAGCCCAATAGTTCCAGGAATATCCTCACCAATACTTCCTGCAGCTACTGCTGACCAAGTAGGAGCAGTCCCAACATCTGGTGCATCCTCATGCATTTCATCAACCTATACCACCATCAGTTCGAGGGCATCAGTACCAAATTTTTCCACAAAAAACTATGACAGAAGCAAACATTCATGACATGAACATAATAGAATTGCCCACAAAGGGAAGCATCACATTTCATTGGAAAAGCATCAAATTGTTCACACAAATTACATGCATCACATAGTTCACACAATAGTACAAATAGGTCCAGCAATATTACAAAGAGCTGATTCAACAAGATAACTTAATGAGTTCATGCATCATGCATGGAGTACTAAAAGGCAGCAACAGTTGCAAAAGACCAAAATCATCTGAATCCAACTGCAACTATGGATCATCATCAGATCAAGGGCAACAGGTGATGATGTGCCCCTACAACATCCATCAGATGAGAATGCCATAACCCCTAAGCCAGCCCATCATCTCTTCAGGTGTTTCACACATCTTGAAGTTAGTCCTGTTGTAGGTGTGACCAAACACCCTCTGAGCATCATACCAAGGCCTGGTGTTCCTTTGTATCCCCAGAGACTCCACCATCCTCAGGCACTCAGTGGCCTCAACAAATTTGTCTTTATTCTCCTTCTGCAGTTTCTCAGTTCTCATGTTGGCATACTCAATGAGATTGTCTGCAACATTGACCATGCTTGTCTTGCCCTCCTCCTGGACAATCTCAAGTCTGTCAAGAAAAGACTGCATCAGACCAGCAACACCTGAAGTTGCTTTCTTTGTGATACGACCTCTGCTTGGGCTTGTTGCAGTGTCTTGTGAGCTGGAAGTTCTCTTCCCTAGACTAGTACAGCTGCGTGGTGTTCGCAATGAGTCCTTGTCTGTACCAGAGCCATCACCTACGTTGTCATCCACCTGGATTGGTGCACCACCAGAACCTTGGCCACCATGAGTAGGAGTGGTAGACAAGGAGCCATCTACAACTATCTTTTCAAAGAGCTGATCCATGAGTGGCCAGAACCTAGGCATGGCAAACTGCAATCTCTTGCAATCTGACCTTCCCTGCAACAAACGAGACAAACAGGTGAATCAATTATCAGCAGAAAAACAAGGCACATTTGTTAGTGCAATTCAGTAGCTGAAACATGTGACAAATTACCTTTGTGTTGTCTGCCCACCAGATTGGATCAGCATTGATTTGTCCATCTAGTCCAAGAGTCACACCAGTACTTTTGGAATGTTGCTTATACCAACTGTACATACGCTGGAGTTGATTCCACCTGTTCCTCAGCTGCTCCCACTCATGCTTCCATCCAGTCTGTTGCAGGAACAAAGGTTCCATGGCCTGAAAGCCCCGCTTTTGCAGTCTACCGTTAGAAGCATATCCCTGATCCCTCAGTTGCAGACAGAGATCAAGGAAAACCTTGGTGTGCTGGTCATTCCAATGAGCCTTGACATTCTCCTTTTGGGGTCAGCAAGGAAATAAGCATGCATACATAGACAACGAAGATATTGGAGCACAATACTTGAAAAAACACATTCACTGAATTCAAATAATACATGGCATACATGTGCACAATTGAAGCATCAAAACAAACACATTCACTGCATCAAAATAGCAATATACTTGAAAGAAAAGCAGATCCACTGCATGACTATAGCAGCACACATGTCTACATATAGATCCACTTCATCATCAGAAACAATACACTTCAATTTGCCCAGATCCACTTCATGCATGATCCACATTGTAAAGTAGGAACAAGCTTACCTCTTCGTCGTCGTTGCCAGTGACGGAGTTTGAGTCCTCCGTGCGGACTGTTGCGCGGCTGCGCCGGGCGCCTCCACGGCCCCTTCTACCTCGACGCCCACCGACTTGTCCGGCCCCCATGTGTCCAGATGGCCCGTCGCCTTGCTGCACACTGGGAGGAACGAAGTGACCCCCAACGAAGGGGGGTGGCATCCGAAGCTGAGGATACGCCATGCCGCTGGGGAAGCCGCTAGACTAGAGGACATGCTGGTACACTGGGAGGTGGGGGAATACTTCCCCGTTTGCCTGCAGATCTGCCGCCCCCACTGCTCCTGCGAGGTACTGCGGACCGAACGCCTGAGCACCGGGGTAGCCGACGAAGTTGACGGGGCGAGGCGGCATGGATGAGCTCGACGCTGTCAAATCCACTACTTGTTGTTGGACCGGGAAGAAGCCGGGTGGATGGCTCTGGCCCGGAGCGTTGTGGTCCATGGTGGTTGCGGGGTTGCTGGCGGCGGCCGTGGGCTGCTGATGCCGCCGGACAAGAGGCGGCGGCGGCGGCGGATGCAGCGAGGGCAGCGGCGGTGCGAGATGGGAATGTAGAGGACTGGCTGTGGTGCGAGGTGGGAGAGAGCGAGTGAGGGAAGGGATCGGGTGAGTGCGGACGCAGGAGGAGGCAATAATTGAGGGGCATCCGATGTCCATGGCCTATTTCCTGTGAAACGGTACCCTTTTGGATTCATGGACCACCTGCCACATGTCACAAAAGCTGACACATTTTAACATGTTAAACTTTACCTTGTCTAACTAAACATGGCCTAAGCATGAGAGGGTTAAATACCCTGGTCTTCTTCAACCACTGCCAGTCCCAAAATTTGCATGGCAGGTGGTCAGTCTAGACTTCGTTGAAGGTTTGCCCACATCTCACAATTTTAATTGCATATTAGTGGTTGTGGATAAGTTCTCTAAATATGCTCACTTTATTCCACTCAAACATCCTTACACTACCCTGCAAGTTGCACTGGTTTCAAACTCCGGCAGTGTACTACCCCACCGTCAGCTTGCCGTCAGGGTCGTGCAAGTGAACGTCATGCCAAGCTCACTGCAGTTCACGCAGGCCAACCAGGAGCAGAGCTTCACTCTGTCCGTGTGGCGCGGACAAAGTGGTACAGCAGAGGTGGTGCAGGGGGCGCTCCTATGGGTATCTCACAAGCACACCGTGAGAAGCCCCCTCTCCATCACCTTTGATAGTTCGTAAAGGAGCTCAGTCAACTTTCACTTGGGGGTATAGTTCGTGCAATTTTTATCTGATTGAGTCACATACAACAGGTTTGTTGAATTGAGAATATAATACGCTTATTGGTATCTTATTATAGTTACTCTTTTCATTCCAAATCGCAAGTCGTTCTGGCCTTTATAGATATATAGTTTTTAATATGTATCTAGACATAATAGTATCTAGGTGTGTAGCAAAAGCTACTTTCTATATCCCTGAATAAAAAGATTTCTAGAGTTGTCTAAGTCAAACTTTTAAAACTTTGACCGAACTTCTAGAAAGACCTGTTCAGATTCATGACATCTAATTAGTATCATTAGTTATACCATAAATTATACTTTCATAATATGCTTATTTTATGGTATAAATGTTGTTACACTTTCATACAAAGTTAGTCAAACTTAAAATAGTTTGACTTATACGGATTCTAGGAATTGATTTATTCAGGATTTTAAGGACGGACGGAGTATGTACTTGGAAAAGTTAGAACGACTTACAGTTTGAAATAAAGAAAGTAGAAGAATTTCCATGGGTTGCTATGAGATTTATGTGGTTCAATTAGATGAATAATAAAAACTTGCGTGTTGCGTGCAAGGTTGATGTGATAATAACAATTGACGTAAAATCAGAGATGCTAAGATAGAAACAACAAAAATTTAAGGCAAGTTTGGCACGGCTTCGACTCGAGCTCCGGGCTTCCGGCAACAACTTTGGCAAGGCTTCAACTTGAGCTCCGGCAGCAACTTTGGCAGAGGCGCCGTACCAAACACCCCAGGTGGAGGAGCTGTTTTTTCATGGATGGAAGTGAAGTCGGAACCGATTTTTGTGTGTGAAGGAGGAGCTGCAAATTTCTGGCTCCTTCCTCCCATCCTTCGGCTCTACCTTCACCTAGAAGAGGAGCCGTGCTAAACATGCTCTTGCTGAGATGGGTTAACGCTCATACACTACTACTGTAAATTTTTTAGAGGTGATAATTTTATATTTACCTTTTTAGAGGTGGTTGTTTTATATTTGCGGGGATGACCACAGCCATTTTCCGAGGCGGGTGCATGACCATCTCTATAAATCGATTAGCAAGAGACACCTCTTTAAATGGTTTTCAGAAAACCCAAAAGACAAAAAAAATTGTGTCTTTGTCTTATAGGAATTGTACTGTGACCTAGTGTTCAATAAAAACACATCTCTACTACTACACCACACACCCATTTGGAACTATATACAAGATGCTGTCTTTTTATATAATATTTTGTAATCATATATTGAACATTTTGGCTACTAAATAAACATAAATGAAAAAGGTTCAAATCTTGTCAAGTACTGCAATTTTGATATAGGATGTGCCTCAATTCGAGTGAAATATTGAAAATTTTGAATCTCAAATATGTGAATTTAAAAAAAATAATATTTGAGACACTAAATAACTTCAAATAAAAAACTCTCAGGTCAGCCAATACCGTTGGTATTAACTATGTGAAAATACAAGGTCGTTTAGAAATTCTAAAATTTGAATTTCAAAAGCTATGAACTTGCAACACATATTTGGGACTCTAAATTACTTCAAACTGAAAAACATTTTTACTACAAAGTTATACATTATATTGAGAACTACAGCTTTGGGTACAGACCATGTCAACCTCCGGTGTTGTTTGAAAATTTTAAATTTCAAAATCTGTGGATATAAAACAATATTTTGGGACTCTAAAAAAATTTCAAATAAAAAACTTTTCAACTACAAAATTGCAGACTGCATTGAAAGCTACATTTTTATATAAAATTTGTCTTCATCCAAGTTCATATAAAAAGTTATGAATTATTTTCATACAAATATTTATAGAGACAGATATGTTAAGACGTCTACATCTAAAGATCGATTTTTGGAGGTTGTCACCTTAGGATGCCCGTCTCCAAAAGTAGCAATTTTCAGAGACATGAAAATTGATTTATAAAGACAGGTGTCCTAAGGCGTCCGTCTCTATGATTTTTAGAGACTATTTCCTTAAGACGGCCATCTTCGTAGACGATTTTTAGGAGCGGGCATTTTCCTAGAAGCCCACTAACTATTTACGGAGGCGGCCGCTAAGTGTGCCCACCTTCATTAATCAGGGAGCATGTTTTTTGGAAAATTTTGAGAAATAGTTAGCCAACAAAGAAGGGCATATATAGTTTCTTTTTCTCGTAGAGTTTCATGTTTGAAGCATTTTCTCGTTCTCCATTGAGGCATGAAAATACCCAGATGATGGGTGGCACTACATGTAGAGATAATGCGTCCCATCCACAACAATTGCTGCTAATGAAGGACGAAATTGACGTCCAAAATATGAGAAGAAAAAAATAGAGTAAGAATAGTATTTCGGGGAAATGAAGAAGTGCATGAAAATTGATGCAAAATAAGGGAAGAAATGATGGGCGGTGGTTTTTATGAGACTAATTACATTTTTTTTAAAATGCCTTCGGGCAAGCTTTCATTCATCTGATAACATTGTTACATCATTTGATCAAATTGGAAAAATGAAACTAGGGGGTGAATCAACCCAAATACAAATAGCTTTAGAAACAAAAGCTTGCTGAGCTAATTCACGAGCAACTTGGTTCGCTTCTCTATCACAATGCTCAAGTGTAGCCATCGGGAAGTCCATCCAAATGTTGTAGCATTCTTAAAAAATTGGGGCTGCTGTTGATTTATAAAGACGAGCTGCTGCCGTCCATGTATAAGCATGGCCTTGGCACCGCACAAGCATGCCGCATCCACCCTGCCCCTCCTCGAGCCCTATCCCTCTCTCCAACACCCACACCCGCCGCTGCCAGTACCGCCATTGACAAGTTCACGACCAAGCTCTCTCAACCTAACTGTTCTAGCCACCACGTACCCTCTTTTCTCCTTAGATGGCATCACCATGAGACCCCGAGTCGACCTGGCTACTCCACACCATATCAATCTCGTGCCCGCACCGCCTTCTCGAGCTCCACCGCAAGCCGCCATGGCAGCAAGCCACTTGCGCTGACCTAATTATCCTCTTTTCCGCTGCCTCCCCGCCGACAAAACCTCCATTGGAGACTCGCCGTGTCCTCCTTTGTGCCTTCTGCACTCGCCGTCAACCTTCGGGCATCGGAGCCCGTGTCCCTGCCGACTCCGGCGAGGTTGCCGCTGTTGGGAGCCTGTTTCGCTCCATGCGCTACGAGCTGGCAAGGGTGCCGCCTTCCAACCGTTGAATCTGAAACCCATGGCCAGGATCTTCCCTTGACCGGAGTCAACGTCGAGTCAAAGTGGAGGCCACGTCATCATCTCCGACCAATCACCTCTCGCCGCGTGTCTAGTCAACCTCCACATCAATAGGTCAAACTCTAGTCACCAGCTTTTTACCATCTACCCCCTGCCTTTTCTAGAATCAAGTAGCTGTTCTCTGAGTATGTGCAATCTTTCGAGCTAGCCCCTGATGTCTACCCTTAATTCTGTATTAGACCAACCAGAAATGAAAATGAGTTTAGTTTGTTTTAAAAATGTGTTTTATTTAATAAAATAGTTCTCTAAATGGCATTTTTGCCAATGACCTTTTAGAATTTACAAAATAATTGTGTGGACCAAAAAATTTGCATTTTGGTCCCTGGTTTTGGAAAATAATTACAAATAAATCCTTTTATTTACAAAATTGCCCCTAAAACTTCAAAATCTCACATCTTTTTAATTATAGCTCCATTTTTGTTGGTTTTTTTTTTCACTCACGTGATCGTAGAAATGAGGTCTACATGTTAGTAACCGTTATAGTATGTCTTTTTAATGCTTGGTATTTGTTGTGAGTAGAAGAGAATCGTACGTAAGTATCGGAGTCTGGAAGTTGCAAAAGAGGAGACTGTAGAATTTCTATGAGAAGTTGCCTTGAGTGGAAAGCAAGTGTAAAAGGCAAGTATAATATGGGATCATCCTGAGTTGCAAAAGAGGAGACTGTAGAATTTCTATGAGAAGTTGCCTTGAGTGGAAAGCAAGTGTAAAAGGCAAGTATAATATGGGATCATCCTGGTTACCTATTCATCGTTAACTATTTAAATTATATTGCATGTGTCTACCTCGATTACCACTCAGAATTTCCTAGCTTTGTACTTGTACCTTCTCACCTATAGGTTTATGCATTTAGTGCTCAATTTTTTTTTGCGAGGCGCTAGTGCTCAATTAAATACCATGATCTTGTAACTTAACCAATGGAATACGCAATAAACACTAAAAGATGATTTTTAGCAACAAGGAACAAGGGGACTAGAGCATAATTATTGTGGTGCTCTAGATTCCTCTCCTTAAGGACTTATCTGTAAGTGATCATCCTATACTTACAGTGCAACTATGATTGCTATATGGCTCTTGCTTTAGTCAAGTATGAGGATCTTTTCTAGCTTATTAGTGGTTACCGAAAGACGCAAAAGGGGCTTGACACGATGGGTGTAGTATGGCTTCTATTCCTATGTATGCTCATGCGCGCGTGTGCCATATCGAAAGGGGGCACTATATCTGCTTGCTAGAAAACCTAGCGGCCACTAACTTGTTAAATGGACCTTTAAAAGACTTCATAGTGAACCGTACCGACCTTCCTTGGAAGTGGGTTAAGAGGTTGGCTGCCTTGGGCGAAAGGGTAAATCACAGCTCATGGCGAAAGTGTACAACCTCTGCAGAGTGTAAAACTATTATAATAGGGCTCACGGTCACAAGCGACCTTGGACACCTTATGCAATAGATGATCACTTATACTTATTGTTTGTTGCTCTACATTATTCTTGTTTACATGATCATGTGTTTATATGGGCTTATGCTAAAATTGTTGCTACTAAATTGCTAAAATTATGATTCACTAAAAGTTAATCGCAGTAAACTAGTGTCAACCTTTTGAGCCTCATGAACCCCATGTTATATTTGTTGAGTATGACATGTACTTACGCTTGCTTTATATTCAAAACTTTGGACAAAAAACCCGGATGGATAACAGAAGATGGAGCTTGGTTAAGGTTTTTGAGGAGTGCTAGGCGTATGTACCCCCAGTCAACTGTTCCTGTGGTGTTTGGAGGCCGATTAGAATTTATGTTTCCGCTACTCTGATAAATATCTTGTCTCTATGTAATATTGTTGTTCGTTATATAATAAAGCATTGTCTCTTTATACTATTGTAATTTGTCGTCTTATATGTGTGACCAATTTCTGAGCACACATAGCATTCTACATCTGATTTTGTCCTTAAAATCGTGTGTGACATCAATTAATATTGTTATTGGGATGGAAGAGATGATGAATGGCTATCGACCTAGTTGGTTTTCTATTAATATTGTTATTGGGATGGAAGATGACGAATAGCTATCGATGGACATACGTATTTAGACGGCAATATGAATTGGATGGTTTATAGATTACTAGTTAATGACATAGATCGCTATCCGATAAGATGAACCTTGCAGTAGAGTTTTGCGTTACAAGGAATATAGATATGTTAATCTTATCTTATACAATTATTACTACTTAGAGGCTTCAACAGAGCCTTAATATTAATCCTCACAAGACAAATATGAATCCTAGAAACATCTTGCCTTTAATTTAAAAGACCCTGATAATTGCCGCTAATAATAATCTTTAGATCTATTTTTTAATAACTTTTTTTGGATGAAGTTAACCTGGGGGGTCCCCAACCTGTATTTAGACCAACAAGGCTGGCCTGCTCCTTCGCAGGAGCCCCCCGCCATGTCGCCCCAAATCTTCCTGACCGTCCGATCTACCATCGTGTGCCCCGCATTTGTTGGATCGGATTCTGCCGGGATCGGCTTCTGTTGCTCCTTCTCCGCTTCCGTCGGTTTTCCCTCTATTTCTCTCGGTCTTGTGCGGCTTCTGCTCCGGATACGACCCACCAAATATATACGGCCTTCTGATTCACCTTCACCTTCGCGATTCTTCTAGCAAAAAAAATCGGCCTCCACCTTTCCTCTTCCCCCCCGACTCCGCCGCTCGATGCCGACGCCGATAGTGACGGCGTCAGCGGCGCGCCGCTGCCGTCCTCTGCCTCCTCCTCCTCCACCACCACCACCTCCTCCTCCTCCTCCTCTCTTCCCTTCCCTCCTGATGCTTCCCGAGCTTTCCCTTCCGACGCCACCCATACCCTAGGGTTTCACCCACGCCCCGCCCAACGGCATCGCCGGCGGACCCCATGGGATCCCCTAAGGCAGCGGTGCCCCCGGCACAGCCCATCGCGGCGCAGCGGCTGCCGGTGGCGGCCAGAGTGCCGGCCCTCACCGGCGGTGCCTCGGCAGTCCGCTACGGCCGCTGCTTGGCGCGGCGGCCCCCCGCGAGGGCAGCGGAAGCCCCGGCACGGCAACCCCCCGGCGAGGCCTAGCAGCCCCGCC
Organism: Saccharum hybrid cultivar R570; assembly: GCA_038087645.1. Classification (NCBI taxonomy): domain Eukaryota; kingdom Viridiplantae; phylum Streptophyta; class Magnoliopsida; order Poales; family Poaceae; genus Saccharum; species Saccharum hybrid cultivar. The sequence goes on from JAQSUU010000520.1 coordinate 12,510,803, forward strand.
GTACGCGTGCGCGACGCCTCCGATGCGGATCCCGGCGCAGGCAGGCCCAGCACCGCAGCCCAAGCACCGCCGTGTGCCAGCCCACCGGTGCGACCGGAACCAGGTGATGGCCTCTCTCCCTTCTTGCTCCTCCCCTTCCCACGCCAGCACCCGGGATGGACTTCATATCCTAACCTTTTGTTCATATTGGTCTTATCCTGCTAGCATTCTTCGGTGGTCTTTCCACCACAGTATGATGGTTCATATGAATCATGCGTCTGAATACCTAGCCAATAATATATGTCCATGTTTTGGTTGTCATCTAATAATGAAAATATAGATCCCTTTGTTCCGTATATGCAGGTCTGTCGAGCTAGCAAAACATTAGTCTCTCCTTCATGCCAAATGACCTGTACTTTTCTATATCCATCTACCCTCTTTTTGCAGATGTGATTTGACAATATATATTGATTTTTAGCCTTCTCTTAGGCAACCACCGAACCAAGGTATTTTTATCTCCTTTAATTATGAACTCCTTTCTGTAGCCAGCAATGCACATTCGAACACTGTTTACCTTCTTGGATTTGCCTACCAGTGAGCAGACCAGGCTACTAAAATTAGGATTCAAGATATTTTTACCCTCAGCATGGCAGACACTATTTGCTAAAATTTGGATACTAGTGAGCAGACCATGTTGTGTTTTACCTTTTCTTTGCAATAAAATAATATTTTAGTACTCCGTTTTTTCATGTCCATTTGTTATCCTACTAAATTTGATTTTGCCACATTTTAACGGTAAACAACTATAGACAACTACATCCATTTGTTATTCTACTAAATCTGATTTGTTACCTGTACCTTTCCGTGCCCGTAAAAATTGCATCCTGTGTTACATGGCACACCAGGGCAAAAATAGAGATTAGTTTTGTTGCAATACACATGCTCTATACTATATCACTTTAGCAGTTTATCCAGTGCTTTTAGCTACAAACAGTGCAGGCCTTATGAAAATTACCTCCACTTTACCCTCCTATTGTCCAAATCTAGGTAAACATGGATGCTATATTCTTGATATTTTATTAATGCTTTACTCCGTTTTCTTTACAATGATTCAAATCATTGTTTTCCTATTGGTGTCTTTTGAGGTGCCCACCAGCTAAGACACTTGCTGGCCAGACCTCAGATTTTTACAGCATGTCTGGTAGATCTCAACGCTGAAATCAATAATGCAGGGCTTCATGGTGCTACAGAGATGTCTATCTGGAGGCAGCTAGCGGTAAATCATTCTAAACCCGATTTGATTATATTGATCTCTAATATTCTTTCAGGAGATTTTTCCCCTGTACTAAGTGCTAATGTTCTCTTCAACATTCACAAATGCTTGGGATATCATTTGTTAACTTGAAAGGTAACATATTTTAGGATGTACCAATTAACATTTGGTAATATAGTCTGTTTTGCACTTTTAACACAAAAATATGTATTTTACTTTCCAATCTGCCCATTAACATTGGTACCTTCGCCTTCTGATTTTTTGTGGTGCTTGGTCTTCGAAAAGGTTCAAAACTGAAAGAAATATACTGTTTCCAGGGCCAATAAATAGCTCCAAACATCCGATTTTAGTATTTTTTCCAAATTAGCTCAAACAGGTACACACTAATATACATGGCATGAAACTGCTATTTATCGTGCTTCACATTTTTTACTAAATCTTAGTTTGTGACATACTGCCTCAATTTTATACTAAGCATGGACCAATTCTTTTTATCTTCCTCTGTATTGTTTGGGAAGTGTAGATATAATTTATTGAAATTATTCAATTTCTAATTTTATTTAATATATGCCATATGTGCAGGGTGAGGGTATTTGGTTGCATGGCAACAGTGGCTTGCAGCCCCTCTTCTTAGTATGACTTACAGGGCCCAGCCTCATATGTGCTCAATCTATACAAGCTAACTATATGTTTAAGGTACCGCGACATCCCCTTCCTAATTTCTGTCATTATTAGCTAACTACTACATTAGTGACCTATTTTTTGATTGCTACCTATATATGCATTGCTCTATCATGCACACATGATTATCATTGGTTTAGCAAATATAATGCGTGGGCTAACATCTATTTTCATATTTCAGGTATGAAATAAAACGATCAAATCCAATATATTTTTTCCATGCGGCTGGAATTTTCGTATAATACAGCCCTTCGATATTGCCATTTAATGTTTCATGACATGTTAAAGTTCCTTCAAAGTTACTTAGTACTCTTATTCAATTCAAAGATTCCTAATACTTCCTTATCTGAGCCAGCTCAAATATTTATGCATATGACATTATTTTCAAATCCAGCCAGCAATGGATTGTTTTGCTACTCTTTCAAGGGATGCATATTTACAATGAATTATATACTCCCTTTGTTAAATCCCAGTAAAATAGATTTATATGACAGTAAAACCTTGGGCTCATTGTTTGTCATATGCAACCATTCAGGTCTACAGTTAAGTGATCCATACTCAAGGAATAATGGTTTGCGTCTCTAAAAAACAAGAACCCTTGGTAAGTCTGCACGAAATGGATTATGATAACAAGTGTTTGTTTCCAAGGCTAATAGAAACCCTTGGTAGGTCTACTTATTTCTAGAAGGTGCTACTACGAATACTAAGCTTTCATGGCTTCTGGTGCTATGCCTTCAAACTCAGTTCGATTAGTGCACCGCAGCAAGGGAGGAGATGCCGGAGATGGAGCTCCAAGGTTTTTGTAACATCCCTAGGTGTTAAGCATGCATTAACATTCCAAAGCATGATCATTAGCATCGCATACATGTTCATCATCACATGCAATATAAGTTGAATGTAATTTGAAGTGTGAAAAACATCTGTTGGAACCCTAAATTATTGCATTTGCTTGCTAAGAGTGGTAAAATTTGTTGGACTATAACTCTAAATGACTTAGAATTAATTAGCATGATTTTTGGAGCAACTTTTGTATTCAAAATCTCCCCAAATTTTGCTTTTAAAAATATTCTATAAAAATGAGTTTTTATTTAAAAATTAGACTTTAAATCACTAATTCAAAATCTGTTTAGAATTTTGAAAAGTGCCCTAAATGAAAGTTGTAGAGAATTAAATTTTGAACAACTTTTATTTTGGGGACAACTTGTGAAAATGTCTTTTTCATCTTCAAAATTTGAATTTGAATCAATTTAGAAAATCTGGAAATTTATTTATAAAAAGAAAACGAATTCTACAGCCTTAACGGGCCGCCACCTCCGCTCTGGCCCAGCTCGGCAGGCCGGCCTGGTCCGTGTCAGCGCCCGCGCGCGCCCCGCGCCAGCGCACGACCGCGTCAGGGCGCGCTCGCCGCGTGGACGCCGCTCGACGTCGCCGGCGTACGGGTGGCGCCTCGACGGGTCCCACCTCCTCGTCCGCGCCTTAAGCAGCCACAGCACCGGCTTCACTTCACCTACCTCGCCTCCATTCTCCATTTCCTCCCCTCTCGCTAGCAGCAGCCGCGGAGCCGTGGCGGACGCTCGCGCCACCGCTCGCCGTCGTCGCTCCGCCACCACCGCACGCCCCCACGAGCGCATCTCCGGTCGATTCCTCCCGGCCTCAGCCCCGCCTCGCCTCCCTCCATCTGGTGCTCGCGCCATTTCTGCCGCTCGAGCAAAGGTGAGGCCGATTTCGGTCGTCCGTCCGCCGCGGGCGCCATGGCCGCCGCTTGGCCTACGCTGTGGCCGAGGCCCGTCCGCTATCCTATCTTCCCCAACTTCCACCCTTTCGCGCCCGCCTTCCTCTTGCGAACCCGGTGCTCGCTTCACCGTGCCCCGTCGTGGCCGGCAACGCCGCCGGACCGCCACCGCCGCGCGGCCACACTACCGTGAACGCCGGCACCCCGTGGCCACTCCCCGCTCTCGCCCCCCTCTCTGTTCGCTGGGCCAAGTTGGCCTTGGGCCAAGGCCCCGAGCTGGGCCGCCTTGCCCCTCTCCCCGCTCAGTTGCTCGGGCCGAAAACAGCCGTGGGCCGGTGGCTCCCGTTGGGCTGGCCCGCTAGCCGAAAAGATAAATGAGTTTCGGTTTTCTATTATGTTTTGGAAAAGAAAATGCTCTAGAAAAATATTGTGTACTCAAAAATGCTCCAAAAATTGTGAAACAAATTTTGTAGTGTTTCTCATAAGTAGATCTACGATCTAAAAATATTGCATGTTAAGTTTGAAATACTTTTCTGTAGGGTTTTTATTTAATCACTGAAATTGTTGTTTTCTTGATAAATATGTAATAAATCATACAAAGCTCAGAAAAATATGGTTCCACTTGCAATAATTTTCTTTTGTGATGTACTTTCTAGAAAAAATATGTGCCATGCATGTTCTGTAGAAAAATTTTTATATTTAGTACAAGTGCTAATTATTGTTAATAATTGTTATTTTTTATAGAGAGAAAAATATGAATAAAACATGCATACAATAATTTTCCTATAGTGATTGTTTATTATATAGAATGTAGGAAAAATGCTAAATCTGTTGTTTGACACTTTTCATAGTACAAAGTATTTTTATGCTCATTTTTAGGCCCTAGCTTGTTATTTTAGTGTAGGCAGTTCTAGTACTCCAAATGTAATAAAATTTTTGTGGCATGCTAGATTAGATGATAGTAAGCTACTATAATTTTTCTCAGATTTTTCTGTGCTACCAAAATAGGTGTTGCTGTTCAAACCTAGTTACAATTAGGGTTTAATTAACCTTGTTAATGCATGACTAATTAATAAGATTTACTTTGGTGTATCTTTGAAGCATCTTAGATTTCTGTGGTGACTTGGCATGGTAAAGAATGTTGGTAGTAGTATACGAGTACATGTTCTTGGATGATGTTGACTACCTTGTAGAAGAGTTGTATTCCTACTTTATGCCATAAAGTAAACATGTTCATCTACATCTCATTCATTATGATCATTACATGTCATCTCTGCAATGCACCTAGGCATGAGCACTTATACATTTGTATCATACAAGATCGCAAGAAGTAACTCCGGTAGCAGTTCCCGAGGAGCCGGAAGAACAGCCCGAGGTGCAAGAGCAGGAGGTGCCCGAAGCCAAAGAGGAGGTCGGTGAGGATCTTCCAGAGTGTCCCGACCACCGCCCGAGCTCATTCGAAAGAGACAAGCCCCGGAGCATTTTCTCTCCCGGTTTGCAATTATTTTATTAATGTCTTACTTTAACTGATGTATTACGTTTAGAAGTTATTTGTAACCGTTGCTGCATTATACCTTGTTTACCCTGTTCTACCATATCCTTGTTACCTTGGTATTCGCAGTCAAGAAATGCTTAGCTTGCTTAGACCGGTAGAAGTCGGGTGATTTCTTGTCACCTGCGAGCTATAGGTGGATACCTGGATCTGCTTGAATAAGTATGTCATAGTAGAATAATTAAGTGTTAATGTAAAATTAAGACCGGACGGAGACTTGCAAGGTTTCGGACTGTAGTGTTTTCCGTCTATGTCGATTAAGGACCGACCGTTGTTGGGCCTCGAGTCATGTTGAACGCATGCCTTACATTTAGCTAGCCGAATAATGTACCTTTCGACCGCGAAGCTGGGAGATTATTCGGGCCGAGTGGATTGCCCGCAACGCACTGTACCGGAGCAGGTGTGGTAGTACACGGGGGCGCGATGATAAGGCCAAAGAGCAGTCGGGCGGCCCCCGGGTACATGTGGTTCCTGGCAAGCTCGAGACTTTACCTGAATGGTTGACTCGGTGACCAATATCTCACTTTAGCGGGTGAGTGAGGTTTATGTGAGAAATAAATTACCAGCTGATTAATAATCGATTCGAATCGCCATCGTTCACTGGATAGTGAACACGTGACTTGAGTTACTTCATCGTAGTAATCTTGATGGAACACTTGGATAGTTATATAAAATATGACATGATGGAAGTTGTTAATGATCATTGGTCAACATTACCTGTTTAATTACATGTTACTCTAGTACAGGTGCAAATGTAGTTGACAGGTTAATAAAGATTTAACTTGATGCAAAGCTTCTAGAAAAGATTCTTTAAATGCTAAAAATATCTTTTTGCAAATGAGTCAGCTACTCCACCATAAAGTCTGTCATGATCCTTGGTGTCTTTTATTTTTGGTTATGTCGGGTAAGTCTAGCTGAGTACCTTCTCGTACTCAGGGTTTTGTTCCCACTTGTTGCAGATGGACAGATGTATTACGGCTACTGTATCAACTGCCTTTATCCTGCGATGGGTGAAGCTTAGGACCATGGGCAGTGGTCATTCACTACGTCTCGTCTGATGCTTTTGTTGGAGATGATCCTGAGCTGGCACTTTATTTCAAACTCTGTGTGAGTGTGTGTGGTTTGAACTAAACGCTTCCGCTACTTTTATTTGAACTTGGTTTGTAATAACTATGTTTAAACTCCGATGTATTTGCGACGCAAACTTTTATGTAACTTGTGATGGTGACCGCTAAACTTATTACGATCTTGGCTGGTATGTAAAGTTGGTTTGAAATCCATCGTGATTTCACGGACTACCGGGTTATACCGGCTTAAGTTTGCTAAATCGTCTACTCGGTGGATGATTTTCTTACTTAATTTCGTATAATTGGTCGGTTCTGCTACAGTTTTAATTATTAACCATTTACTTTACAATTTTGTTTTGCTTACTTTTGCAAACTTAATGGTCAGTTACTGGACTGAATTACTTGGTTATGTTTGATTTTTTACTGTGTCACGACTATGCAAGGTCCATGTCATATATGAATATTATGTTTGTATTTAGAGCGGCACTATCTCATATTATTTAGTTGCTTCACAGCATGGTCCGCAACACCCACACTTTTTCCTGCATGAGCGCGCGAAAGCGCGCGCCCTGACACTAGTATATATTGAAATTTGGCCCTTATGGCCCGATGTCAAAGATACAACATATTGAAATCTATTCACCTCTGTCTTTATAAAAAATACATAAAAGGTACGATTGCCTAACAACTTGGACGAAACCTGGTGCGATGTCCATGTCGCCTATGAATTGGAAAAGGTCCATATGTATATGTATCTTTGTATATAGGAAGAGATATATACTACTGGATTTGTCCACCTGGCAACTAAATGTTTTGGAAGCTCCTAACGACTGATTTTTGCCAATGTATTTACACTATCTTTTAGCTATATTTACATTGTCTTATTATTATATTAACAATGATTCTTCAGTGTAATTTACTGGACAGAGTGATGTAATTTGAGGATAACACAACTTCTATTTCTACGGATTGCAGATCTCAGAGAAATATATGCCAAATTTTTCAGAAAAATTTACAAATTGTTTCTATGGATTGCAAATATAAGAGAAATATATGTCAAATTACTCACAAATTTCAAAAAAAATTACAAATTGTTCACAAATTATGGTGAGCCCTATCCTCCCCCTCCTTATCCCTTCCCTTCCCATCCCTTCCGTGAGCTGCATAGGCCGGACGGTGCAGTGGCCTTCCCAGCCCCCCTCTCCTTCCCCGCCCCGGCGGCGGCGCCCTCCGCACGATGGTGATCCAATGGTAAGAAAAATCGGTTGTTGGGGAGCGGCAAAACAACCGAACGTTGGGTAGCAATTCTCATACTAGTAAAAGAAAGTGGTGCATACTGATCAAGAACCGTATTCTTGTCCTCGAGATTTCCTGTTGTCATCTTGCAAAGCTTCCAAGCTGAGCAGCATCGAATCACACAGGCAGCTGTACGACGCAAGGTTCCATGTCCATATCGTAGACACAGTCTTGCCGTCCTTGCAAACATTTCCTAATATCCTCACGGTTCCTTCCAAGTACTCGCTTCTGCTTCTCCCAACAAAAATCGCCGGCCTTGTACGGCTTTAATCAATTTGCAGACACGAACGGTGATCGAAAAGCCAGCCGTCTCTAACAATGAGCTAGTGAATGTCGCGCTGATCTTGTCTTGTATAAAAGGACCCCATGCATGGATGCACAGGCAAACTACATTAGAGCAAGCCCGCAGCAATGGAAAGCTTCTACTGCAAGCTGTCCTTGCTCGGCATTCTTATTCCCTGTGTTCTCCTTGCTACTTCAATCGCTGCCGAGGAGTTGACAACGACCGGCGATGACGAGCTTCGCACGTTCATTGTCCACGTTCAGCCGCCGGAGAAGCACGTGTTCGCCATACCAGACGACCGGACGGCGTGGTACAGGTCGTTCCTCCCGGAGGACGGCCGGCTTGTCCACGCCTACCACCACGTCGCCAGCGGCTTTGCCGCCCGGCTGACGCAGCGGGAGCTCGACGTGCTGTCCCGCACGCCAGGCTTCCTCGCGGCGCAGCCGAACGTGGCTTATCAGCTGCTGACGACGCACACGCCTCGGTTCCTCGGGCTGGACGTGCCACAGGAGGGCGTGAGCGCCATAAACCACACTGCTTCTGGGTTTGGAGACGGCGTCATCATCGGCGTGATCGACAGCGGTGTCTTTCCTTACCACCCATCGTACAGCGGCGACGGCATGCCGCCGCCGCCGGCGAAGTGGAAGGGGCGCTGCGACTTCAACGGCTCGGCGTGCAACAACAAGCTCATAGGCGCACGGTCTTTCGAGTCCAACCCGTCACCGCTCGACGAGAACGGCCACGGCACGCACACGTCGAGCACCGCGGCGGGGGCGGTCGTTCATGGAGCCCAGGTGCTCGGCCAGGGCCGCGGCACCGCTTCAGGGATAGCGCCACGCGCTCACGTCGCCATGTACAAGTCGTGCGGCGACGAGTGCACCAGTGCCGAGATGCTTGCCGGCGTCGACGCGGCCGTGGGCGACGGCTGTGACGTTCTCTCCATATCTCTCGGCGATACCTCGCCGGACACACCGTTCTACCAAGACAGCCTCGCGATTGGCACGTATGGCGCCGTCGAGAAGGGTGTCTTCGTCAGCATCTCAGCTGGCAACAGCGGTCCAGATGCCAGCACAGTGTTCAACGACGCGCCGTGGATGCTCACCGTCGCGGCGAGCACCGTGGACCGTTTGATCGGTTCCCAGGTGCGTCTCGGTAACGGCCTCTCGTTTGACGGGGAGTCGGTGAACCAGCCAGAAATCTCGGCGGCCGTCTTCTACCCGCTGGTCTACGCGGGTGCCAGCTCGACAGCCGACGCGCAGTTCTGCGGCAACGGCTCGCTGGACGGCTTCGACGTCAAGGGCAAGATCGTGCTCTGTGACCGTGGCAACGGCGTGGCGAGGCTTGACAAAGGTACCGAGGTGAAACGAGCAGGAGGCATCGGCATGATCATGGCCAACGAGTTCCCCGACGGTTACAGCACACTCGCCGACGCCCACGTCCTCCCGGCTTCGCATGTCAGCTACGCCGCCGGAGTCGCCATAAAGAAGTACATCAACTCCACGACGAATCCAACGGCGCAGATCTTCTTTCGGGGCACGGTTCTCGGCACGTCGCCGGCACCGGCCATCACTTCCTTCTCCTCGCGCGGGCCGAGCCAGCGCAATCCCGGCATCTTGAAACCGGACATCACGGGCCCCGGCGTGAGTGTACTCGCGGCATGGCCGTTCCAGGTCCCTGCATCCTCGTCGGCGAATCCTGGACCTACCTTCAACTTCGAATCTGGCACGTCCATGTCGGCACCGCACCTTGCCGGCGTCGCGGCACTGATCAAGAGCAAGCACCCGTCCTGGTCACCGGCGGCGATCAAGTCAGCTATTGTAACAACAGCTGATCCCATCGACCGCTCCGGAAACCCGATAGTGAACGAGCAACATCTGCCGGCAGACTTCTTCGCGACGGGCGCCGGCCACGTCAATCCAGTCAAGGCCGTCGACCCCGGCCTGGTCTACGACATCGCCCCCGACGACTACGTGCGCTTTCTCTGCAGCGTCTACGCGAGCCGGGACGTGTCCGTCATCGCGCGGCGCGCTGTGGACTGCTCGGCCATCAGGGTGATCCCAGACCACGCGCTGAACTACCCCTCCATCTCGGTCGTGTTCCCACAGGCGTCGAACTCTACAGCTAGTCCGGTGGCGGTGGTGCACCGGACGGTGAGGAACGTCGGCGAGGCGCCGGCTGTGTACTACCCCTATGTGGACCTGCCGTCGAGCATGGTGCACGTCGAGCCGAGGTCGCTGCGGTTCATGGAGGCGAACCAGGAGCAGAGCTTCACAGTGTCCGTGCTGCGAGGGCAGAGGGGTAACGCGAAGGTGGTTCAGGGCGCGCTCCGGTGGGTGTCCGACAAGCACACCGTGAGAAGCCCCATCTCCATCACATTTGAATGATCAGCAGAGTCGCAATTGGGTTCGATGCTCTTGGATGCTCTCCTGCCACTTCCACCTAATCTAAAGGTTGTTGGTTCTTCGTGCAGATTTTATGTCATTTTGTTTCTTTTTCAGTCAGTTCGTAAACGTATGTCCTTTTGTTTTTTCTCGAATAGTATGTCCTTTTGTCAATTTAAATTATACTAATATAATGGTGGTCCCGCACTGTGAGAGCTATGTTTGATATTATAGATTGGCTATCTAAACATGTATTTGTTCGAATGTTCTGACGAGAGCCATATTTATCTATCCAAGCCATGCTCCTACACGAATAGCAATTCTAATTAGCAGGTGAGGATACCGAGTGTACCTCCGTTAGTTAGCAGATGAGGAGACCATTCGCCCTTAGCAATGAAGAGCTTGTGTGACGTAGGCATTGGTGCAGGAGGTGATGTAGGTGAGATCCGTAGTCGTACGTCCTCTAGGCGGCGGTGGCAGTAGCGGACAGCGGTAGGTGTCGGAGTAGCAGAAGGAGTCAGTCGATGACGGCGGCCTTCCTGTTACTCCAGTGCTTGGATAGATTGAATTATGTTGGTGCTGCTAAACCCTTTGTGACCCCGATCAGGTCGTGTACGTGGGTTTCTCCCCTATGGACTAGGTGTTTCGAGCATTGCCTGAGATTAATCCAGCAGTCATTGCATGGCATTGTCATACCAACCTAGGGCCTGTTTTCTTAGATCCTTTCTTGCCAAAGCCACCTTAGGCGTAGTGCCCTTGCAAATCTTTTTAGGTTGCAGTAATGCTGCGGTTCGTGCGTCTGATGCCAGCGTAAATCGTCGGACGTCTCTACAAGAGGCTGGCCTACGCGTCCACATCCGTTCTTTTTATTAGCGACATGGCTCCTTCTCATCAACATGACTTTGCGCTTCGTCTTTCTTCTACTTTCCCTATTCTCATCCAAGCTTGGAGCTCTGCACCATGATGTCCACACCTTCCTCGTGCTATCCATTATCGATTGGCTATGGTTAGTGGAGATCGACAAAATCGGCTCACGGGAGCTTCAGCAACACACGACCCCAGCCTCACCGTCACTGGACGCACCATGAATCGGCAACCCGACCCTCCCATCGTTGTGTCACGGGAGCCACCGTGGCTCAGCAGTCGCCACCATGTCAGATCGTCAGCCTTCTTCATCTCCCCTGGCGGGCAACAATGCATCTCCTGCAAAGCTGAATGCAAGGGTGACTCAGGGAGAGTCCCTTGTGCATAGCATCTTCAAGAAGGACATGTGCTCCTCTCCACTGGTACATCTACAAATTTTTATGTTGCAATATGAGATTTTCAATGTCGATTGATCATTTGTGATGTTGTAATTTTGACTTTTTCTGCTTGTATTATGATGTATGATATTTGCTATTTCATGATGTCGCGGCTGTGATATTGTGATGCTGCAACTATTGATTTTTAGATGTTACATCATCTTTATCCGTGCAACATTTGTTTCATTGTGAGATATTAAAAGACTTCTTTCTGATTGTTGCGCGAGGAGTTTTTGTACTGTTGCATGAGACTATCTAGCATGTTGGAGTATTGCATCTCAAATGTTGCAAAATCTTATATTGACGCAGTTGAGGTTTTAATTTATTGCACAAGAACATAATTCATGTTGTAGTAAATATTTTGTTTTGTTTTAGTTCTAATTGACGACTTTATGGTCACAAGCTCGATCTCCATTTCTCCCCCAATTTTTCTGCCGAGAGACTCATTCTACGTGGCTACGCCGGTGGCCGCACATGCCTCTCCACGTCTTGCAGCCAGTCACCGGCTTCCTTGCCGCTTCGCTCTTCCCCCTCGGTCGCGGGAGAAGCTTAGCTGCTCGATTAATTATTAACAGTTCAATTAACGTGGGTTAAAGTCGGATGAATGGTGGATGCTGCGCCTGATGCTAGCTGCGTAGCAGCAGCATGCGTAGCAGCAGCAGCAAGTGGATGAAAAACCATGTAGGACTTGGATTACCCATGGCATTGGATGGCTGGCACCATGCTCTTTGCGATGATTGTGCATAATCTTGTGACACGCTCAACATTTTCCATGATAACTAATATAGATTTGACACCTCAAGCGTTGTGTGTGAGAAAGATAACCGCATCATCCGCATAAAAGGGATAGATGCAGACATGTCATTTTACCACACAACTTGGGGGCGTTTTTTGCCTGGCCCATCTAGGCCATTAAGAACAGGGCGTGCAACTCGAGCTGTTTGTTTGGCTAGACCAGTCCACGAGCCAGGCCAGCATGTCCCTCAAAGCACCCGTGGCCCTGGCCCTGACTCTGGAGAAACGAAAAAAAATTCTCGTTCCTGGCGGGCTCGGCCCAAGCGGGCGCATCCTGGGCCAAGGGTGAAGTTCTCATCACATCTCTTTTCTTTATCGTGAAAGTGAATCCCCACCACCGTCGACGCCATCAGAGGAGTGGAGTGGTGCACGCGCAAGCGAGCAAATCTGACCTTGACTTCCCCTCCCTCTCCGAAGGCTCCCCGACCACCTCCGCTCTCCCTTCCCAGTCAACAGCTGCGGCGCGAAGCATGACGCCGACACGCCATGGCGGTGGTGAGGCACCGGCAACTGGAGGCCAGCCCCGTGGACGCCTCCGCGTCGGCGGTGCTGTTCGTGCACAGCTTCCTAGAGCTCTGGTACTCGTGGCGCCACCAGATGGGCTACCTCGCCGCGCGCGGCTACCGCTGCGTCACTCCCGACCTCCGGGGCTACAGCGGCACCATCGCGCCGCCGAAGCCGTCATCCTACACCGTCTTCCACATCGTCGGCGACCTTGTCGCGCTCGTCCACGCCCTCCACCTACGGTAGGTACCCGCACACGGCTCCGTGCCTCTGTTCCCCGTCGAATCGAATTCCCCAACAAAGCTACGTATGCAACGTGTTTGTGGAAATGTCTCACAGGAATAGCGGTAGGAGCAAGGAAGAAGAAAGGGGTAAGTCTACCATGAGCTAATGCAAGGTGGCCAAATTCATTTGTGCAGTCTACCAAACAATGTTCCACCCTCAGCCTGGCTTAGTTTCCTACAGGCAATCAAACAGGAGTAGTTGCACTAGATGAGCATGTCCCAATCCTGCCTGCCTCTGGCCAGCCATATGAGCCACCCTTGTCCATAGTGGCAGAGGACGGAAGAAATTTAAGGTATGACGAAATTGATAACATTTGTGATGCCAACATCAGACCAAAATTTCCTCAAATCTGTATTCCACCAACTCCAATTGGTATGTATAACAGCACAAGTGTAAAATTATTTTATGTCGAAATTTTTCTAATTACAGGTTTGCAACATGTACCTCCAGTTTTAAGCCTTTTAGCATTGCCCTTTCCTTTTGGTTCCATATTTATTTAATGATCTTCACAATTTCATTTTGCTTCAAAATCAGCAACGAAATTAATTCATAATCAACAACTTGATTAATTGAACAAACAAGTAAACAACTGGAAAAAAAACAATTTCAGGTGTCGAGCCTTACCTTGTGGCCGTGATACAGGAAGGAGCAACTGTTGGCCTGTTGCGGCCTTGTTGGAGGAGGAAGAACGAAGAAGGGACCGAAGGGTGATTTACAATCAGCAAGACTGAAGATGAGATTGCATTAGCAGCTTAGCGCCTGACGCCTCCCTGCCTCGCTCCGGTGCCCTCGTCACATCGCCAGTCACCAAATCAGCCGCAACCGCAAATCACGAATTCACAATCTTGCAGACGAAAAGGCAAGATCACGAATTCAGATCAGCCGCGTCGGGCTGTAAGTCCGCAAACTTGGAGACAGCAGCAGGCCTATAAGGTCCTAATAAACCTCTAATGAAAGCCCATATGGCCAGACCAAAGCCACAGCCCAAGTAACGTTTCGTTATGCCCAACTGCTCGTCTTTTACCTTCGCCTGCGACCCTATGTTTGTATCGTATTCAGACTTTGGAACTCCCAAACTGCGCCCATGGCTACTAACTTGCAGCAGGAAGCGCTTTGGGGAGGGGATCCGCAGCTGAGTCAAGGTAGGGCGAGCGCCCTACCTCGCCCTACTGGGTCCTCTGCCCCTGCTTGTCCAGGTAATCACGCCCTTCGAGATAAGGCCCTTCTCTATTGCTTGATCAAGTAAATTTTGCATCAGGTTCATAGCACGGACAAAAGAGGAATGGAAAAATATGATCACCGTGTCGCAACTTCGGGCGTTTTGTATGTTCTCCATTGGCACACCGTTAAGAAGGATTTTGGAAGAAGTAGTGCTGTCTTATTTTCTCACCTTCTAACAAAATATTAACAGAGTACCCTATAATCTTTACTAAGCATGTGAACTTGTGAAAGGTTCTGATTACCATTGTATTTAATTTTCTTTTTCAAATTACGCAGTACAATCCTAATTCATTGTTTCGCATTTTCATGTGCGTTGATTACATGCTTAGTTGAAGCCTTTGTTTGAGCTAAGTTGATTCTTATTGTGGCCCATCTATGGTGACTTCTAAGTCTAAGTTTATATAGCTTCCCAATTTTGATCTTACTGCAATTTGTAAGAGATTTTTTCTTCCATATGTTAAATTAAAAGCTAAAAGGTTGTTGTACCATTTAATTCTAGTCCTATTTTCATTTTATTAATGATATCAATCTATAATTTTGTCTTAGATTTCACATAAAAGAAATATAAAACGAAAAGTCACATAATAGAGGAAAAATAACATACATAGATACTATGCAAACAACATTAAATACATCATAGAACATCTTATAGGTACTATGTGAACAATAGAAAATACACCGTAAAACACCTTATGTGAATAACCAAAAAACATCATCGAACATCTCATGGATATTATAAGAACATTGCAAAATACACCACGTGTTGATATGAATACTATGAAAATAAAATCTCAATATCACTATAGGAAAATCTATAATACAACACATAACATCTCATTGTTACTACGTGAAACACCAAAAAATACAATATGGAACGTCTCATAGGTACTATACAAACATAGCAAAATACAACATGTACGGAACATGAATATTTTGAAAACAAAATTAATAACATAAATCATGGAACATCTTGTTAAATAGACCTCATATATACTATAAGAATAGTCTTATTATATTATAGAATAAATTGTTCAATACATAATTTTTGGGAGAGGGCACATCAGATAAAAGTAATGAAGAGAGAAAACAGTAAGTAAAAAGAAAAAAGAAACAAGAGAAAAATCAAAATGAAATGGTAAGGAAAATGAAATAAAAATAATAAAACAAAATAAATATAAGAAAAAACGAAAAATGTAAATAAAAGAATATGAAAAAAAGAAAGAAAAAAGAATACCAAAAAGGAAACACCCCACGCACATATGTTTTTTTTGGGAACCTACGCACATTTGAAACCTAATGCCTAATTGCTTTTGGCCCAACAAAGAACTAACTGGCCTGTTGTCAAAAAAAAGAACTAACTAGCCCAATATTAAAACCATAAATTCCGACCATACTCCGTTTACTTACTGTCGGTGTTCGGACCCGAGGGGGTCCTAAACCAACGAGTAAATGCTGCGTGTCTCTTTCCTGGATGGTGATGCAAGGAGAACACACGGGGGTTTATCCTGGTTCGGGCAAAAGAAGGCCCTACGTCCAGCGGGGGGGAGAAGTTTGTATTTCCTTGCACCGAAGTGCTCGTGTAGGGGTTACAAGCATGCGAGAGAGGGCGTCGAGCCCAAGTCTCAAAGAGAGGAAAAAGGGGAAAAGGGTGGTTGCTTGAGATATTGATCTCTTGTTTTTCTTCGTTGTCTGTTGTTATCCGGTCGGGTCGTTCGTTCCGTCTCTCCCTCGTAGAACCCCGGCCTGCCCTTTTATAGGGCGAGAGGAGGCCAGGACGACGGGGAGCCGGGGAGCCTTGAGGTGATGTTTTGTCGATTTCTGTTGAGTTGACTGTAGCGACGTGCCCTGGGAATGGCCGGCCATCCCTGGACACCATGGCGTCGTGGGAGACGAGACGGCGAAATGACCCGGAGCGCCGTGCCATACCGTCCTTCCCTTGCCGTTGAACTGTGCCGGGCGTCGAGGTTGGGTCGAGGCCGGGTCGAGACCGGATGGATAAGGCCGAATCCCCGAGATTGCGGAGAACGGGCCTTGTCTTATCCTCCCTCGAGGGTGGTCGATGGTAAACAGTGCGCGGTAAGGTGGGTAGAGTGACGGGTTTCACCTCCCATCACGGGATGGGCGGTAAAACAGTGAGATCTGACACGGGCATTGTTCCCACGTCGATCCTAATCGCAGCCATGCCGGTAGGTGATAGTAGGTAACCGCATTAAATGCCATGGCTTTTGTCCCGGGGTAGGTAAAGAGAAGGAGTCGAGGTGCTCGACCCGGGCTCACGCGAGTCGGAGTTTTTCCCAGTGGGCGGACGAGCCTCGCGTGGGTCGGAGTGCCATCGAGGTAGCTTGCTGTACGGGATGGGGCGCGGTCGAGGCGCCCCGTCGAGCGGGCCTCATACGAGTCGGAGCCAGAGCGCGGTCGAGGCGCCCCGTCGAGCGGGCCTCGTACGAGGCAGACTGGATGCGCGGTCGAGGCGGGCTGCCTTTTATTGCGGTTTCAGTCGTTTTAGTTTTTTATTAGCGATGGGTATGGGTACCCCCATACTTTTGGTACCGACAGTAGCCCCCGAGCCTTTGGGTGAGTATGTGATCACTCTCCTAGAGGTTTGTTCGAACTGGAGTCGTAGCGTCATGATTTTTTCCGGTGGGGGTGCGCGAGCGCACCCGCCGGGTGTAGCCCCCGAGGCCTCGGTGGAGTGCTGAGACTCCTCCGAGGTCTTGTTTTCGTTTTATTGGGGAACGATTTGTTGCGGTCGAGCCCCCGAGCCTCGCGCGCACGAGGTCGATCAGAGTCCCGACCGTCTTTTGTGCGACCCTCACGCTCCTTTTCGAAAAAAGGAGGAGGGGTGGAGAATGCCGTACTACCCTCGTTTGGGCACGAGTTCCGACGATCTCCGGTGAGCTGCTAGCGGGGGAATTCGAGTGAGAGCCCGTGCCCCGTTCGTTAGGGGTCGGCTAGTGGCCCGGAGGCGCTCTCAAAGATGCCAAGAAGTGGTCGTGTGGATCTCGATTCCCTTCGACAGGATTCGAGGGCTCGATGCCTCCCCCGGGGGGATTCCAACGACGACCTCCTCCTTCAGCCTCGAATACGTCCTGGGGTGCCTCGAGAGCGTGGCTCGAGCCCTTGGCCATGTACGGGCACACCCTAGGTCGTCCCTAACTCTGTTACTCGAGGGCAGCTGTCGAACCCTGGTCGAGGGCCAGCTTTCGATCCCTCAAGGTTTAGGTTTCTGCGGTCGAGCCCCCGAGCCTCGCGCGCACGAGGTCGATCAGAGTCCCGACCGTCTTTTGTGCGACCCTCACGCTCCTTTTAGAAAAAAGGAGGAGGGGTGGAGAACGCCGTACTACCCTCGTTTGGGCGCGAGTTCCGACGATCTCCGGTGAGCTGCTAGCGGGGGAATTCGAGTGAGAGCCCGTGCCCCGTTCGTTAGGGGTCGGCTAGTGGCCCGGAGGCGCTCTCAAAGATGCCAAGAAGTGGTCGTGTGGATCTCGATTCCC
This sequence comes from Saccharum hybrid cultivar R570, assembly GCA_038087645.1. Lineage (NCBI taxonomy): Eukaryota > Viridiplantae > Streptophyta > Magnoliopsida > Poales > Poaceae > Saccharum > Saccharum hybrid cultivar. The sequence continues at coordinate 12,528,647 of JAQSUU010000520.1, forward strand.
TTCGACAGGATTCGAGGGCTCGATGCCTCCCCCGAGGGGATTCCTACGACGACCTCCTCCTTCGGCCTCGAATACGTCCTGGGGTGCCTCGAGAGCGTGGCTCGAGCCCTTGGCCATGTACGGGCGCACCCTGGGTCGTCCCTAACTCTGTTACTCGAGGGCAGCTGTCGAACCCTGGTCGAGGGCCAGCTTTCGATCCCTCAAGGTTTAGGTTTCTGCGGTCGAGCCCCCGAGCCTCGCGCGCACGAGGTCGATCCGAGTCCCGACCGTCTTTTGTGCGACCCTCACGCTCCTTTTCGAAAAAAGGAGGAGGGGTGGAGAACGCCGTACTACCCTCGTTTGGGCGTGAGTTCCGACGATCTCCGGTGAGCTGCTAGCGGGGGAATTCGAGTGAGAGCCCGTGCCCCGTTCGTTAGGGGTCAGCTAGTGGCCCGGAGGCGCTCTCAAAGATGCCAAGAAGTGGTCGTGTGGATCTCGATTCCCTTCGACAGGATTCGAGGGCTCGATGCCTCCCCCGGGGGGATTCCTACGATGACCTCCTCCTTCGGCCTCGAATACGTCCTGGGGTGCCTCGAGAGCGTGGCTCGAGCCCTTGGCCATGTACGGGCGCACCCTGGGTCGTCCCTAACTCTGTTACTCGAGGGCAGCTGTCGAACCCTGGTCGAGGGTCTGCTTTCGATCCCTCAAGGTTTAGGTTTCTGCGGTCGAGCCCCCGAGCCTCACGCGCACGAGGTCGATCAGAGTCCCGACCGTCTTTTGTGCGACCCTCACGCTCCTTTTCGAAAAAAGGAGGAGGGGTGGAGAATGCCGTACTACCCTCATTTGGGTGCGAGTTCCGACGATCTCCGGTGAGCTGCTAGCGGGGGAATTCGAGTGAGAGCCTGTGCCCCATTCGTTAGGGGTCGGCTAGTGGCCCGGAGGCGCTCTCAAAGATGCCAAGAAGTGGTCGTGTGGATCTCGATTCCCTTCGATAGGATTCGAGGGCTCGATGCCTCCCCCGGGGGGATTCCTACGACGACCTCCTCCTTCGGCCTCGAATACGTCCTGGGGTGCCTCGAGAGCGTGGCTCGAGCCCTTGGCCATGTACGGGCGCACCCTGGGTCGTCCCTAACTCTGTTGCTCGAGGGCAGCTGTCGAACCCTGGTCGAGGGCCAGCTTTCGCTCCCTCGAGGCTTATACCGGGCTCGGGGCCCGTTTCCCAGATATCTGGGAATATCCGTCCGCGGATCCCTCCCCCGCCCGTTAGCCGGGCGCGTCTTTTGGGGAGGCGAGATCGGCGCGGTAGTGGGCGACGTGGCGTACGGTTACGACGTGGGGGACGGCCACGTGCTCGACTCCTGCGAGATGTAAGGAAACGGTTAGGTGGGCGCATTTAATGCGGGAAACTGTTCCTACCTTTTTGCGCGGCTATTGGGCTTCCGCCTGGGCATATAAAATCAAGGCTTAGGGGTCTGCGTTCCCCACCGGTCCCTTGCGCTCCTGCAATCTTCTGCCTCAGACAACCCTTGCCTTATTGCGTTCTCCGCCCGCATTGCTGCCGCCACCGCATCCTCTCCGTCCACCCCCCTTCCGACAGCACCGATGGCAGGAAAGAGCCAGATCCTCCCCGCCGACGACTGGGCCACCTCCTCGGTGACGGAGAGGAGGTTGGAAGAGTTGGTCGAGGACGGCTTGCTGCAGCCAAGGACGAGCCGGTCACAGCCGGAGTGGATCGCGCCGCCCCCTGCCTACCGGGAGCCGGCGCCCCCCTGAAGGGTACGTGGTGAGCTTCGTCTGCTTCCACAAGCGGGGGTTTGGCGTGCCGGCGTCCGCCTTCATGCGCGCGCTCCTCCACTACTACCAGGTGGAGCTTCACCACCTTGCCTCCAACGCCGTCGCGCAGGCCGCCATCTTCGTGGCGGTCTACGAGGGCTACCTTGGGGTGGAGCCGCAGTGGAACCTGTGGCTTCACCTTTTCAAGGCTGAGTTCTTCGCCAAGAAGGCGGGGGAGAAGGGCGTCCTGTGCGTGGCTCGAGTAGGGAGCTGCGTCCTACAGGTGAGGTCAGGTCAGGCGGATCTGTACATCCCGGCTCGCCTCATCTCTTCGAACAGTGGGTGGCACGAGGGTTGGTTCTACCTCCGCAATGATGAAAATCAGTTGCCGAGGTACACCGGCCGCGTGTTGACTGCTCGAGAGGATCGCTGGTCGTACGGAGTGCCGGAAGCCGAGAAGCCGCGCCTGGACCCGCTGCTGGCGGCGCTGCAGTGGCTTCACCTTCGGGGCTTGACGGCTGCGGCGGTGGCCGCGGCCTTCCATCGCCGCAGAGTGATGCCGCTGTGCCGGCGTCGTCTCCGCCTCGACCAGATGACTCCGGAGGCATCTCTGGAGGGGACTCGGATGTCCCACGAATCCCTCGCCCTCGAGGAGGTCCTCTGGCGAGCGCGCCGGATGGTTGGGAACTTCAAGGTGGAGGAGGCCAACCAGGTCCCCATGAGACCTACCGAAGGGTTCGAGCCATTGGTACGTATCTTAGGGTTAGTATGTTTGCTAATTTCATTTATTTTCGGATTTCGCTGATTTGGTCGAGGCCGGAGCGTAGGATTTGTCGGCGCTGCGGGAAACGCGTCCGCTAGTCCCAGAGGACCGGCCCACCCGGGAGGCTCGACGCCAGCATGCCTACAAGAAGAAGCAAACCAAGGAGACGGCCAAGAAGCGGGCGATCCGCAAGGCCAAAGAGGCGGAGGCATTGAAGAGGCTCCGGCGCCAGCAGACCATCGACGGGGTCCCCTTGGCGCCGTCGCCTTCCGAGACGATCTCGGGGGAGGACGACGACAGCAGCGGCGAGGACGACGATGCCCTGTCGCGGTATGAGACCACGACCGGGCTGGGGGATCTTCCCGACGTTCGCCCCCTGGTGGAACCCATCAGGGGGGCGTCCTCCTCGGTCGTCATGGTCGAGGAGTCCGAGGAGGAGGAGAAGACGGAGAAGGAGACGGGTCCCTTGACGGGAGGGGCCGCTTTACCCCGGACCCAGCAAGAGGGGTCGATGGGGATGTCCGCACCAGCCCAGGCCCCGCAAGCTCGGGCAGGGGCTGGGACGGCAGTACCAGCGTCGTCATCGACGGCGACGTTGGCAGGCATGAGAACCCGAGGCCAGCTGGCCTCGGAGGCATAGAAGGTGCAGGGCGGTGCGTCGGTCAGGGCCCCCAGGAGTGCCTGGCCTGCTGGTGAGGCCGCTGCGAGGCCACCATCGGCCGCCCCGGGAGGCTCGGGTCGCACGGGGTCAAGGCTTTTGGTGCCGATTTCCGGGTAAGCGTCTCTGCTTGGTTGTTCTACCTTTCTCGGGGTCCGTTGGCTGACATTTCTTCACTTTGCAGATTAAAGCGGAAGGCGGAGCCGATGGGGCTTACCCCCGTGAAGTCGCTGCGGGCCAGCGCCGTTGTCCTCAACCGGACGGCGGAGCAGGATGCGGCCTGGGTCCGCCAGGTCGAGGCCGCGAAGGGGCGCCTATGACAACGGCGGGGACCAGCGGACGCCACGGTGGTTACTGGCACGGACCCTGCTGTGGAGGGGTCCGAACCGGCGAAGATGGTGGTGCCCGGTGCGGTCGAGGCGGGGCCCATGTCATCAGCGACGGCCGAGGCTGCCGTCGAGGTCGCGACGGGCGAGGCACCCATCCGCGGCGCAGAGCGGGCGGGGGCTGACGTGACCATGGAGGAGGTCGCGTCGGTGTCGGGGCAGGAGGCGGCCCTGGCGAGCGGGTCGCCGTCGCAACAAGACCCGTTGGCCGAGCCAGCGGGTATGGTGGAGGGCGGGGCGGTCGAGCCCCTGACCGGAGCACCGGAAGAAGAGGCGCCGGCTCCGGGGGCGCCTACGGTCGAGGCGCGGGTACCGGAGCCGTCTTCGGTCGAGGCGCCGGCTCTGGAGGCGCCGGCGGTTGAGGGGCCAGTTCCCCTAGGGGGCGGGCACTCATGGCCGTGGACCTTCCCTTCGACAACACCCCCCTGGACAAAGGGAAACAAGTGATGGGGGTCGAGGGGGGCGAGGCCGCGGATCAGGCCGGTGCCTCGACGGCCGTTGGAGAGGCGGAAACTGCGGGCGAGGCCGGTCCTTCCGCGGGACCAGGAGACGCCCCGGCTGGGTCGTTGTCGTCATGGCCCGACATCGCCGCGCTGGCGATAGCGTGGGCAGAGACGGAGATACCGAGGTGGGGGGGGCCGTCGCTCCAGTTTAGGGACGCCGCGAACCCTGACGCCGAGCCCATCTTCGTCCTGAACGACAAAGATGAAGTGCACCGATGGGAGTACCTCGAGGGCGTCCGCCGGCACCTTGATCGGTTGCTTCGAGTGGCGTCTGGTGCCGTGCGGAGTATGGGGGATGCCACCGAGGTACGATCGACCCGTCGGCTTTCTCCGTGGTTTTCTTGGTGTCTTTTTCCCTCGGCTTTTTAACCTTTTCAGTTTTTTCAGATTGCGTTCAGGAGCTGAAGGAGCACTCCCGCCGCAAGTCATTCTTCATCCGGGATGAGAGTGGCGTGTGGGCCGTGCTGTCTCAGCAACGGGTCCTGGTCGAGGAGGCCCAAAAACGGCTTTCCGACCGGAACGCCGAAATGGCTGAGCTACGCGTCGCGTACACGGTGGTGAAGGAGGAGGCGATGCAGGCATGGGCGGCCGAGGCCATGATGCGCACTGGCATGGACAAGGCTCGGGAGGAGGCTGCCCAGGCCCGCAGGGATCTCGAGCCCCTGTCGAGACGGGTGAAGGAGCTCGAGGAGAATGTCTCGCAGGTTAGCCGTCAGCGCGACACCCTCACCGTCGAGGTCGAGCAGGCCACCGCTCATTCTGATGCTCTGAAGGACGAGGTCACGATGCTAAAGGGAGCCGTCCAAGAGAAGGACGCAGCTCTCGAGTCTGCTCGGCAAGAGATCGAGGCGCTAAAGGCGACCATTGGTGATAAGGACAACGCCCTCCTCGGGCTCGAGCGGACTTGCGGGGGGCTTCGCGACGAGGTTGTGGGCCTGCAGACCCATATCGAGGGTAAGTGTGATTGTTACGGCCACGATGTTGAGGGCCTTGCGTTGGGTATTAATCTGTTTGTCGTGTTTCAGAGCTAGAGAGGGAGAACCAAGAGGCCCAATCCTCTGCCAACTCCTTCCAGAGCCTCCTCGAAGCCGAGATCCGGAGGACCCAACTGCTCCAGGGCGCGATCACCACCGTGTGTGATGGCCTGGGGGTCGAGCCCGATGCCGACACCGGGGAAGATGTTCTGGGGAACTCCTTTGTCCGTCGGATGGTGGCGCTGGGTCGCCTTGCCTGGGAGAAGATATGGGACGGCCTCCATCACGGCGTGAAGAGGGCGCTGGCCGTCGTCCGTTCAGGGTTTGTGTTCGACATGAAGCTCATCGCTGAGGGCTTCATCACAGACCCGGATCGGACAGACGAGGAGAACGAGGATGCCTGCGTGGAGCTGATTGAAGCCGCCGAAGAGCCTGGAAGTCGTCTGGCCTCGCTTTTTGAAGCTGAGGTGGTTCCGCCTGATGACGATGAGGGCCTGTGAGCCAAATCTAGGCATGAAGGCCCATGTAATAAGTTAGCATTTCGAATTTTGGTCGTGGTGGCCTCGAAGGCCTAAAGACTCGAAACATAAACCGGTTCGTGGTTGATTTAGTTTTATTCGAGCTTTTCTTCCCTTTATCGCTTGGATCGTGTTCTCGCGTGATTTACTTAGCACGCAGCTGCATCCTTTGGCGTAAGGGAGCGAGTGGAGGTACCGTAGCCTCGGGGGCGTAAGTGATCTCACGGCTCGACTGCCCTCGAGCTTCAGGGTGATGTTGCGGCCTTGTAAATCGTGTGAGAGCCTGATCTAAGCGACAGGAGGTATGTTCTTTTTCAAAGTTAGGAACCGTTATTTAGATCTCCTTAGCGTGAAGTCGCACCTCTAGAAGGTGTGAGGGGTGAGTGGAGGTACCATAGCCTCGGAGGCGTAGGTGATACTCCTGACTCGGGAGCCCTTTCGAACCTTAGGGTGCTCATGCAGCGAAGTCGATCTAAGAAGCGGTTCTTAAATTTAAAAAAGAGCATAAGTTTTTTCGGGGACTGGGGGTTCCCCCCTTTTAGCCCCCGAGGGAGGGTCGATTCTGGGAGTGCAGAGTCGATCCTTCCTCATTATGAAACGAAAGTTTGAACATCGCTGTATTCTTTATTGACGAAAAAGGAAATACAGAGCCTCGAGGCTTTTTAAGGAAAGAAGCGACGTAGCTGTTAAATGTTCCAAGCGTTGGTGAGGATTTCGCCCTTCTCGTTGGATAGCTTGTAGGTGCCCGGCTTTAGTACTTCTGCGATGATGTACGGCCCTTCCCATGGTGGCGTGAGCTTGTGCCGTCCCTTGGTGTTCTGGTTCCGCCGTGGTAGCGTCGGAGACCCTGCTGGTACCTGGCAGAATGCAACAGAGCCACATCTCGGGCTTCCTCGAGCTGGTCGAGGGCGTCCCGTCTTGTGGCGTCGTTATTTCTTTCGTTGTAGGCCTTCAACCTTGGGGATCCGTATTCTATATCAGTTGGGAGCATAGCCTCAGACCCGTAGACTAAGAAGAACGGAGTGAACCCCGTGGCTCGACTCAGCGTTGTTCTTAGGCTCCACAGGACCGAGGGTAGCTCGGCAGCCCATCTTTTACCATGTTTATTTAGTTTGTCAAAATTCTGGGTTTGACATCTGCAGCTCAGTGCCTTTCCCTTGGGATCAGCGGGGTCGAGGGGTACGAGTTTGACATCTTTGGCGGGCTCGAAGCTGCCGGCATGGCGTTTTGGGTCGAGAATCGCATTGGTGAGACCATCGAGGTCTGCAGCCAAGATCGCCGACTCCAAAACAGCCTTGCCGTGCTCGACGCACTCGACGTCGCACTCGTATGCATGTTCATACAAGGGCCCTACAGTGATGACACCGTTTGGGCCCAGCATTTTGAGCTTGAGGTAGGTGTAGTTCGAGATCGCCATGAACCTGGCGTAGCATGGGCGTCCCAGGATAGCGTGGTACGTTCCACGGAATCCGACCACTTCAAAAGTGAGAGTCTCCTTTTGGAAGTTGGCCGGTGTGCCAAAACAAACGGGCAGATCGACCCGTCCGAGGGGTTCCGCCCGTTTCCCTGGCACGACTCCGTGGAAGCCCCTAACGCTAGGTTGGAGGCGCGCTCTTTCGACCCCCAGAAGGTTGAGGGTCTGGGAGTAGATGATGTTGAGGCTGCTTCCGCCATCCATGAGCACCTTGGTGAGGCGTGTGTTGGCGATGACGGGGTCAACAACGAGCGGATAGACTCCCAGGTTGGGGACGTGGTCTGGGTGGTCATCACGGTCGAAAGTGATGGCCACCGTAGACCAATCAAGGAAGCGGGGGACTGCCGTTTGTACGGAGAAAACCTCGCGCCGTTCTCGCTTGCGCTGGCGCGCCGAGAGGCGGGTCGAGGGCCCTCCGTAGATCATGAAGCAGTCGTGGATCTCGGGGAATTCCCCGTCCTTGTCGTCGCTTTTAGGGTCCTCCTTCTTGTCGTCATTCTTGATGCCGGCACCCCCAAAGTACCTGCGAAGCATATGACAGTCCTCGAGGTTATGGTTAGTAAGTCCCTTGTGGTAGGGACACGGTTCTTTGAGCATTTTGTCGAAGACGCCCCCGCCGGGGGGGGGGGCTCGAGGCTTTTTGTGCTCGGTAGCAGCGACGAGCTCGTCGGCCGGGGCCTCGAGCTTGCCCTGCTGGCCTTTCTTCTTCTTGCGGTTGTTTCTCTTGGAGCCCCGGGTGGAGCTCACGGGATCGTCAACCTTCTGCTCCCCCCTCTCCGGGTCGCCACCAAAGATTACACCAACCGCCTCCTCGCCGGTGGCGAAGTTGGTGACAATGTCCATTAACCCGTTGGCAGTGAGCGGAGTGTTACGGCCCAATTCTCGGACCAACTCCTTGCAGGTGGTGCCGGAGAGGAAGGCCATAATTACGTCGGAGTCAGTGACGTTGGGGAGTTCGGTACGCTGCCGGGAGAAGCGCCGGATGTAATCCCGGAGGGATTCACCTGGTTTCTGCTTGCAGCTCCGGAGGTCCCACGAGTTGCCGAGGCGCATGTAGGTCCCCTTGAAATTTCCCTCAAACACCCTCACGAGATCATCCCAGTCGTGGATCTGTCGAGGTGGGAGATCCTCGAGCCAGGCTCGGGCGGTGTCGGAGAGGAACAGGGGGAGTTGTCGAATGATGACCCGGTCGTCGGTGGCCCCGCCCAGCTGACACGCCAAGCGGAAATCGGCGAGCCAAAGTTCAGGTTTGGTTTCGCCGTTGTACTTGGTGAGAGTCGTGGGGGAGCGAAACCGAGCCGGGAGCACCGTCTCACGGATAGCCTTACTGAAGACCCGAGGACCCGGAGGCTCGGGTGAAGGGCTTCGATCATCTGAACTGTCGTAGCGTCCGCCCCTATGGACGTGGTAGCCTCGAGCCACACCGTCACCGTGCTTGCGCGTGCGGCGCTCGACGATGTTGCCACGGGTGTCTCGAGGCTCGTGGTCGTTGGTGGTGAGCTCAGGGGCCGGAGCTACCCGGTTTCGCCGGGCAGGCTCGGGGTGAACCGAGGCTTCTCTCTCCTATCGGGAGGGCTCGATGATCCGCTCCGAGGCTGCCTCGCGTCGCCTCGAGGCGGAGCTCTCGGCCTGCTGCATGGCGGCGGTCTCGAGGAGTTCTTGGATTTCATCCCGAGCCCGACGGGCGTCGGGGTTTGACGGCTCGGGCATGTTGCGGAGGAGCAAGGCGGTGGCGACGACGTTCTGGCTGGCTCGAGCGAAAACCAGGGGTCGACCACCCGGTCCTCGTCGATGCGACGGTTGACGTCGTGAGCTCTTTCGCGAGCTCTCCCGCCAGGTGCGCGTTCCGCACGCTCACGCTCGAGGGTTTGTTGGAGTAGGTCCAGGTTTTCCCGTTCCTCGTCAAGCCTGTCCTGCAACTCGCGAATCTGCTCGAGCTGCGCTCCTTGATCCGCAAGGAACTGAGGATCGTCTCGCTCAGCAGGAAGCTCGACATGGGGTGGCGTGTACCTTCCTTCAACTGGCTCTTCGTCCTCTGATTCCGAAGTGCTTTCAACGTCGATGTTGAAGCATTCGCGGGTCGGATCATAGGTGTCGTCAGCCGAGTCGGAGTCAGGAGCGCCGAAGTAGTAGTATGACGGGGAAATGTGTGGCCGTTGCAAATCGTCACTGGGGTTGCGACGTTGAGAAGCAGTCACATGGGGCTCTGTGTCCGGTGTCTCCGTAGAGTCCAGATAATCAGAGGCCGGTGTGGACGCAACGAGGTCCAGAGTAGAGCGTAGATGGTGCCCGGGGAGTTCCTCATAAGCACTCATGCGAGTGCTCACGGAAGATGCGTACACCCGGGCAGCCGAGTCTAGCCCAAACGGGAATGGTGATGGAGATGTTGCTGCCCGTGCCGAAATGGATGCTCCGGACAGTGGTGTCTCACCGAACGGGGGAGCGGCGGGATTCCCCGTTGGCATGTTACCCTCAGTCAAGCTCGTCCTTCCCAAACCTTCCACAAGGAGGTCTAGGCTGGTGCCTAGCTGGGGGGTGCCGGACCGGGGGACCCCATCGCCCTCCGCAAGGTGAAGACGGTGGTTGTGCCAGGCTCGTCGTCGTCGGGCGGCCCGCGCCCGCCTAGAGCGACGGTATTGGCGGATTGCTCCCCCGGGCTGGGAGAGCTCGTAGTCCTCGTCGGATGGGTGCCTGGGGGGAAGTAGGACCATATCGTAGCCATGGCCAAGCGACATGAACTCCAAACTCCCGAACCAGATCACCGTGGCCAACGGAATAGGGCGTTCGGGGTCAGCCATCCAGGAAAAAAGGCGAGAAAGCGACGTTTGGCACGCAGCGATCCCCTACCTGGCACACCAACTGTCGGTGTTCGGACCCGAGGGGGTCCTAAACCAATGAGTAAATGTTGTGTGTCTCTTTCCTGGATGGTGATGCAAGGAGAACACACGGGGATTTATCCTGGTTCAGGCAAAAGAAGGCCCTACGTCCAGCGAGGGGGGGGGAGAAGTTTGTATTTCCTTGCACCGAAGTGCTCGTGTAGGGGTTACAAGCATGCGAGAGAGGGCGTCGAGCCCAAGTCTCAAAGAGAGGAAAAAGGGGAAAAGGGTGGTTGCTTGAGATATCGATCTCTTGTTTTTCTTCGTTGTCTGTTGTTGTCCGGTCGGGTCGTTCGTTCTGTCTCTCCCTCGTAGAACCCCGGCCTGCCCTTTTATAGGGCGAGAGGAGGCCAGGACGACGGGGAGCCGGGGAGCCTTGAGGTGATGTTTTGTCGATTCCTGTTGAGTTGACTGTAGCGACATGCCCTGGGAATGGCCGGCCATCCCTGGACACCATGGCGTCGTGGGAGACGAGACGGCGAAATGACCCGGAGCGCCGTGCCATACCGTCCTTCCCTTGCCGTTGAACTATGCCGGGCGTCGAGGTTGGGTCGAGGCCGGGTCGAGACCGGATGGATAAGGCCGAATCCCCGAGATTGCGGAGAACGGGCCTTGTCTTATCCTCCCTCGAGGGTGGTCGATGGTAAACAGTGCGCGGTAAGGTGGGTATAGTGACGGGTTTCACCTCCCATCACGGGATGGGCGGTAAAACAGTGAGATCTAACACGGGCATTGTTCCCACGTTGATCCTAATCGCAGCCATGTCGGTAGGTGATAGTAGGTAACCACATTAAATGCTATGGCTTTTGTCCCGGGGTAGGTAAAGAGAAGGAGTCGAGGTGCTCGACCCGGGCTCACGCGAGTCGGAGTTTTTCCCAGTGGGCGGACGAGCCTCGCGCGGGTCGGAGTGCCGTCGAGGTAGCTTGCTGTACGGGATGGGGCGCGGTCGAGGCGCCCCGTCGAGCGGGCCTCGTATGAGTCGGAGCCGGAGCGCGGTCGAGGTGCCCCGTCGAGCGGGCCTCGTACGAGGCGGACTGGATGCGCGGTCGAGGCGGGCTGCCTTTTATTGTGGTTTCAGTCGTTTTAGTTTTTTATTAGCGATGGGTGTGGGTACCCCCATACTTTTTGTACCGACACTTACAAAAAGGTCCGAGTGCTTGGATTCTAAGTATTGAGTAGGAATAAGTCTATTTGAACTCTGTTACCGTTGAGACCGTCCTATTTGTCTCTCTAGGTGGTTTTTTTTAAGAATTACACAGTACAACGTAGACGTCCACAATATGCATGCATGCTCACCCCTATGAGTACACATATGCAAACTCTACCCTCCATGAGCACCTCCGAAGGATTGAGCAGACAGATCACGAGATTCACGAAGTCACCACGGGCGTGTAAGGTCCAAATGGCTAGAGGGGGGTGAATAGCCTATTTAAAACTTCTACGAGAATTACTTAACCACAAGTTAGTATGAAAGGTGGCGAAGCAAAATCACTAGCTCTAACTAATTAAGTAAGCCACCTACACAAGTCTAGTACAAGGCTATCCACTAAACACAACAACAACTATAAGCTAGAAACAAGAAGTAAAACAAGAGAAGAGCTTTGAGTGATTATACCGCCGTGTAGAGGTGAGAAGTACCAATCAAACAATCACACAAGAGAAATCCTCAAGAAGAGAATGACACAAGAATTTATCCCGAGGTTCACTTGCTTCCCGGCAAGCTACTCCCCGTTGTGGCGATACACCCACTTGTCGGTTCGCGAGCTAATCGACTATCAAGAGTCGAGCCCTCGGCGGGCGCCGCACAACCGCACACAAGATGGGGATCCTCCAAGCCACGAGCTCCACTAGAGTATCCAATTCGTGAACTCCCGCGGGGAAGGATCAAGAACCCCTTACAACACTTGGTGAAGGCTCCAATAATCTCCAATTGCGAGCTCAATCACCTTCACTGCTCCAAGCTGTCTACCGTGTCGGGAAACACGGAAGAGTAACAAGAAATCCGCAGCAACTCAAAGATCAAGTGCCTCTAGAATGCAACTCTCAAGCAATGCACTTGAATCTCACTTAATCTCACTCAAGATGTGCAACTAATCAAAGAGATGAGTGGAGGGGTTGTTCTCTAGCTCAAAGTATGTCTCTAGGTCTCAAAGTATGCAAGAGTTACCCTCAAACCCCGGCCAACGTCTATTTATAACGAAGGGGTACGCAGCTAGCCGTTAGGAACTTAAACAGCCGAAATCGCGCTGACCGGACGCGCTGGTCCAACTGACCGGACGCGCCGGTCGCGCAACGGCTAAGTTGCGAAGCACTGACCGGACGCGCTGGTCGTATGACCGGACGCGCCCATGCGTATGACCGGATGCGCCCCTGGCAACGACCGGACGCGCCGATCGCACAGCACCGCGCGCGCAGCGACCTGACCGGACGCGCTCCTCGCGACGACCGGACGCGACAGTGCCAGCGTCCGGTTAGAGTCCAGTAAGCTCCCTCAACGATCGGACGCGTTCGATCATGTGTGACCGGACGCGCCGCGTGTCCGATCATCCCTCTGTTGTGCTCTGCTCCTCTGGACGCATGACCGGACGCGCCGGTTCCGTGAGGGACCGGACGCGCTGGTCGCGCACTTTCTTCTTGTGTGCACAGAAGAACTGACCGGACGCGCTGGTCAGGCCAGACCAGCATCCGGTCACAAACCCTAGGCACGCTGACATGACCGGACGCGTTGGTCAAACCGTGACCGCGTCCGGTGCAGCGTCCGGTCACCTCTGTGACCTCCATTCTCCTCCATTTCTTTTCCAACTTTCGGCGCAGTGGAAAATAGGCATTTCACTTCCCCAAAAAGCGCCGAATCCCGCCTCGCAAGCTCGGCGGGAGGGAGAGAGAAACCCAAACCCCTCTCTACCACTTAAACTTCACTGCCTTCGCAAATGTGCTAACACCACCAAGTGTACACCACCATGTGCATGTGTGTAGCATTTCACAATCATTTTTCAAGGCATTATGTTAGCTCTTTACTAGATCCTAATGCATATGCTCAAGACAATGATCTAGTGGCACTTGATTCCCGAGCTAACCGTGATTGCCCCTCTTGATAGTCGGCTATGTATCCTAAATCCGGTCAATCACTTCTCTACTCATCTTAGACCGGCAAAAGGAAAACCCTATAGTTATACATTTGCCTTGCGCTCTTAGATCCTTCTCCTCCACTTGATCATCATGTTCTTCATTTTATGTGCATCTCCGCCATGATCATCATTCCATGTCCATGCACTAACTCTTTGTGATCTTGTGGCCACCACTCCTTGCCACATACACCTTCATCACACGTGTTGCTTATGCCTAACTCAAAACACTTAACACATGGCATTAGCAACTTGGTGTCATTAATTACCAAAACCAAACTTGGGCTTTCAATCTCCCCCTTTTTGGTAATTGATGACAACCATCACAAAGATATGAAATGAAATGAATTTTCAATTTTGATAGTATTAGCTCCCCCTACATATGTGCTTTCATAAGTTTGGTTCAATTATGCACATATGTATGGATTTGAATTTTGGGAGAGTTACTACTATCAAATTGATGCTAAGGTATATAGAATGGACCTTTGAAGCATGATACCAATCGGAGTTGCCTTTATATACCATACTTAGCATCGATGTAGCTAGACACCACTTGTAATATATCACTTGAAAAGATCACAAACACTAAAGTACCCCGTGAGATCAACATTATAAGCACAAGGTGTCTAGATACCGCTTGTAAAGCTACTCTTAACAAATCATCATTCAAGTTCTATTTCTAGCAATCACCATACAATCATAAATATGAATTTAAGCTTTGCAATGCAACAATTCATCATGTTAATGCACATACAAATGCAACAAATAATTCATGAGCTTGCTCCCCCTACTTATGTGCTCAATTTTAATTTCTCTTCCCCTTACTATATCTTTCTCCCTCTTTGCAATTTTAACTTTTTATCTTGGGACTTTTCTATCTTTGTGACTTTTCTCTCCCCCTTTGTCAACAATCACCAAAAAGGTGCCAATTTTAGTGAGAGATAAGTCAATCAATATGAGGGAGTCCAAATTATGGTTCAATCTAGATTACTTGCCTAGAATATGTAATTCGGTTTGATCCAAGGACAAGCTTTTTCACACCTCATAAAGTATAAGAGTTATCTTGACCATGTTGAATTACACATCATGAGCTTGTTTACTAGATTTAACACTAGGTTTGCAAGCCCACAAACATGTCATATGCTACCACTAGATCAATCAAACATAGAAGCAATAGTGGTACCATATATACATCAAAGTCATTTGATTTTCATGAATGAGTCTATTTGTCATGCAAATATGTCTATATGTTCTAACCATGTCCTTAGTAAAGTATGGATGATATGCCAAACAACTTTACCTTGCTATTTTGGAGGAGAGGCATGTCATATAAGAATGTGGGGGTGCACTTATTTCAAGTTGGAGAAGTCAAGTATGTTCAATTCATTCTTCAACTTGTAAAACCTTTTCTCATCAAGTGGCTTTGTAAAGATGTCGGCTAGTTGATCTTCGGTGTCAATGCTTTCAATGCTAATATCACCCTTTTGTTGATGGTCTCTTATGAAGTGATGCCTTATGTCAATGTGCTTCGTTCTTGAATGTTGAACCGGATTTTGAGTCATCTTGATAGCACTTTCATTGTCACAAAACAATGGCACATTCTTGAATTTGATTCCAAAGTCATTCAAAGTTGCCTTCATCCAAAGCAATTGTGCACAACAACTACCGGCACTAATATATTCAGCCTCTGCGGTAGATAGTGCAACACTATTTTGTTTCTTTGATGACCATGAAATAAGAGACCTTCCAAGCAATTGACAAGTGCCACTTGTGCTCATTCTATCAATCTTGCAACCACCATAGTCGGAGTCCGAATATCCAATCAACTCAAAATTTGATCCCTTTGGAAACCATAATCCAACATCATGAGTGCCCTTAAGATATCTCAATATCCTCTTGGTTGCTTTCAAGTGACTTTCTCTAGGTGAAGCTTGATATCTTGCACACTTGCACACACTAAACATTACATCCGGCCTAGAAGCGGTGACATATAGCAAACTTCCAATCATAGACCGGTATAGCTTTTGATCTACCATGTTTCCACTAACATCAACACCCAATTGATCATTTGTGCCCATTGGTGTACTCATTGGCTTAGCATCTTGCAATCCAAACTTCTTGATCATGTCCTTGATGTACTTGCCTTGACTTACAAAAGTGTCATTCTTCATTTGCTTGATTTGAAGTCCAAGGAAGTAACTAAGCTCTCCAATCATAGACATTTTAAACTCATTAGCCATCATATTTCCAAACTCTTCACAAAAATCTTGATTGGTTGATCCAAAAATGATGTCATCCACATAGATTTGCAACACAAACAAGTCATGTCCAAGCTTCTTGGTGAAGAGAGTGGTGTCAACCTTTCCCATCTTGAACCCTTTAGAGAGAAGAAAGTCTCTCAATCTCTCATACCATGCTCTAGGTGCTTGCTTCAAACCATACAATGCCTTCTTTAGCTTGAAAACATGGTCGGGCTTATTGTCATCTTCAAAACCGGGAGGTTGCTCAACATAAACTTCTTCGTTGATGTAGCCATTGAGAAATGCACTCTTGACATCCATTTGATAGAGCTTGATGTTGTGTGCACAAGCATATGCTAATAAGATTCTAATAGCCTCCAATCTTGCAACGGGTGCATATGTCTCTCCAAAGTCAAGACCCTCAACTTGAGTGTATCCTTGTGCTACTAATCTTGCTTTGTTCCTCACAACCATGCCATCTTGATCTTGCTTGTTTCTAAAAACCCACTTAGTACCAATCACATTGTAGTTCTTCGGCCTCTCAACAAGTTTCCAAACTTGATTTCTAGCAAAGTTGTTTAGTTCTTCATGCATGGCATTTACCCACTCGGAATCTTTCAATGCATCTTCAATCTTCTTTGGTTCTTCTAATGAGACAAATGAGTAATGCTCACAAAAGGATGCTAGCCTTGATCTAGTTTGAACACCACTTTGAATTCCACCAATGATTTGGTCCAATGGATGATCTCTTGCAATGCTAGTAGGTTGGAGTATTGGGAGTTGATTGCTTCCACTTGTTTGACCTTGAACTTGAGCTTCATCATGAGTACCACTAGAGCTTGCTTGATTTGTATCAATTTGCACACTTTGGTTGATCACATGAATATCATCATCATCAACTTGCCTTGGCCTAACATCACCAATGTCCATGTTCTTCATTGCATTTGACAATTGATCTCCTCTCACATCATCAAGGTTTTGAGCTTCATTTTGAGACCCTTGGGTTTCATCAAACTCAACATCATGAACTTCTTCCAAGGTGCCATTTGTGAGATTCCAAACTCTATATGCTTTGCTTGTGGTAGAATAACCAAGTAAGAACCCTTCATCACATTTCTTTTCAAACTTGCTCAATCTAGTGCCTTTCTTGAGAATATAGCATTTGCAACCAAACACTCTAAAGTATGCAATGTTGGGCTTTCTTCCATTCAATAGCTCATATGGTGTCTTTCCAAGCTTCCCATGACAATAGAGACGGTTGCTACAATAGCAAGCCGTATTGATAGCTTCACTCTAAAATGAATGACTCACATTGTATTCACTAAGCATTGATCTAGCCATGTCAATCAAAGTTTTATTCTTTCTTTCAACTACACTATTGGATTGAGGAGTGTATGTTGGTGAGAATTGATGTCCAATACCAAGATCATCATATAAATCTTCAATTCTTGTGTTCTTGAACTCACTACCATTGTCACTTCTAATCTTCTTGATGGTAGTCTCAAACTCATTTTGCACTCTCTTGACAAAAGACTTGAATAGATCACAAACATCACTCTTGTCATAAAGAAAGAACACCCAAGTGTATCTAGTGTAGTCATCCACTATCACAAAGCCATACTTGTTACCACCAATGCTAGTATATGTTGTTGGCCCAAACAAGTCCATGTGCAATAACTCAAATGCCTTTGATGTGCTCATTTCACTCTTACTAGGATGTGGGTTTCCAACTTGTTTGCCGGCTTGACAAGCACTACATGGTTTATCCTTTTCAAAAGTCACATCTTTCAAGCCTCTAACTAAGTCATGCCTCAAAAGTTTGTTCAATTGTTTCATTTCAACATGACCAAGCCTTCTATGCCATAACCAACCCATACTAGATTTACTAAGCAAGCATGATGTCAATTGTGTCTCATTATCATTGAAGTCAACCAAGTATAAGCTACCATGTCTAAATCCTTTGAATATCAAATTTGATCCATCAACACTTATGACTTCAACATCATCACTACCAAATATACACTTGAAGCCAAAATCACAAAGTTGTGCCACCGACAAAAGATTGAAATCCAAGCTCTCAACTAGCAACACATTAGATATGCTCATGTCATTTGAGATAGCAATTTTACCAAGCCCCTTGACCTTGCCTTTCTTGTTGTTGCCGAAAGTGATAGCATCAAAACCACCATTTTGACTTGTATCAATTGATTTGAACATACAAGAATCTCCAGTCATATGTTGAGTGCACCCACTATCAAGCACCCAATGCCTTCCTCTGGCTTTGTAATTGACCTACAAGATAAGATCAATTCTTTTTAGGTACCCAAACTTGTTTGGGTCCTCCAAGGTTAGTGACCAAGCTCTTTGGTACCCAAATGGCTTTCTTCTTTGAGCCCATCCATGGTGCACCAATGAACTTAGCATGAACACCATTTGTACCCTTGGTAAGTATATAGAAGGAATCAAACTTAATTGAGGATACATTAGCATTGGTTTTCTTGTTCATACATTGTCGCTCTATGTGACCAACTTGCTTGCAACTTTTGTAATAGCTACCATTGTTCTTCACAAAACGAGTTTTATGAGGAGCAAAAGCGGCCTTGCCTTTCTTAGGGTTATAGCCCAATCCCTCTTTGTAGAGAGAAGCCCTTTGGCTACCCAAGCACATAAGCAAGCGGTCCTCACCACCATAAGCCTTAGCTAATGTGTGATTGAGCTCTTTTACCTCCTTCTTGAGATTTTCATTCTCAACTATAAGTGTGGAGTCACAAGTGAAACCATCACTACTAGATGAGGATGATGTAGATGCGCTACATGAAGGGTTAGTGGGAGTGACAACAATAGGCTTATGAAAAGATTCATCAATTATATCACATGATGTGCCTATGTTACAAGTTTTAGCCTTCTCAACATTAGTTGGCATGTTTTCACATTTTTCAACTAGAGAGGAATGAGCTTCTTCAAGCTTAGTGTGAGACTTTTGAAGCTTCTTATGGTCTACCTTTAGACTCTCATAAGATGCTCTAAGCTCATCAAGTTCTTGCATAAGGTTTTTCTTTTCCTTAAGCAAGCCCTTGCACTCCTTTCTAGATTCTTTAAAATGTTGAGTGCAATCTTCTAGCATAGTGATGAGTTCATCTTTAGTGAATTCTTCTTCATCACTATCACTATCACTAGTATTATCGTGATCACTCTCATCGTCGGATGATACCTTAGTGGCCTTAGCCATGAAGCACGATGGAGTGTCGAAGATGGAGACCTTCTCTTGGATGGCAATGCTAGCATGTCCCTTCTTCTTGCTCTTGTTGTCATCCTCATCATCACTTGAGGAGTCATCACTATCCCATGTAGCAACATGAGAATCATTCTTCTTATAAGAGCTCTCTTTCTTTTCTTGCTTCTTCTTTTGCTTCTTCCTCTCCTTGATAGCATCTTCATCATCACTATCATAAGGACACTTTGCAATGAGATGGTCCTTGCTATGGCATCTAAAGCATCTCATGGTATGCTCATTCTTCTTGGAAGAGTTCTTCCTCCTTCTTGCACGAAAGCCCTTCTTCTTCATGAATTTGCCAAATTGTTTGACAAAGAGAGCCATCTTCTCATCAATGTCATCACTATCATAAGAGCTTGAGTCTTCATCACTTGATGATTCAATCTTGGATTTGCCCTTGGATGTGGTGGCTTTGAATGCCACACTCTTCTTCTTCTCATCATCCTTCTTCTCATTTTCCTTCTTCTTCTTCTTGACCAACTCATCCTTCTCATCATCTTCTCTATATGAATCATCGGTCATCACTTCTTGAAATATTTGTTGAGGAGTTGAATCCTTCAATGTAGTCCTTACTAGCACGGTGATCAATGTATCAAATCTCTTGGGCAAGCTTCTCAAGAACTTCATAGAGAATTGGTTATCCTTGACCTCCTCACCAAGTGCCTTGAGCTCATTGACAATGACTTGCAACCTATGAAACATCTCTGGTACACTCTCATCATCTTGCATCTTGAAGCTTGAAAATTTTTCTTGCAAGATATATGCTTTAGCGGTCTTTGTGCCTTCGGTGCCCTCAAATGTTTCTTCTAGCTTGGCCCAAGCATCATGAGCAATCTCAATATTCTTCACTTGCTCAAAGGTCTTGTCATCTAATGCCTCATGAAGAGCACTAATGGCAATGTCATTGCATTGGAGCTTCTTTTCTTCCACCGGTGTAGGTGCTTCCGGATTAGCCACCTCAAATTTTGTTTTGGTGACCTTCCACACTTCTCTATTGATTGACTTTAGGTGTGCGGTCATCTTAACCTTCCAATATGCATAATTTGTGCCATCAAAGTGAGGTGCCTTCTTGGTGTTGTTGATGTGTGTCGACGAAATATGGTCGGCAGTCTACCTAGGGGTATGCCTAAGGTAGTAGATTATCGGCAGACAGATGCGCAAGCTCCAAACAAGATGGTGACACAAGACAGACACGAAGTTTTATCCAGGTTCGGCCGCCAAGGAGGCGTAATACCTACGTCCTGCGTCTAATTTGTATTGTGGTATGTCAATGAGAGATGTTTTTTAGAGGGGTCCCCTGCCCGCCTTATATAGTCCGGGGGGCAGGGTTACAGATCTGGAAACTAATCCTAGTCAGTTACAATTGCCATATGTAGCCAGATAAGGATTCCTATTCTAACCGACCAGGATCCTGCTTGGTCATCAAATCCGTCTTGATTCCTTGTGCGGGACTCTGATCAGGTTAACTGGGCCGCACGTCACCTTTTGGGTGGACTGAAACCATCGATCCAGGCCAGCCCAAGCTTAGCCATAGGGGTATAGGGGTTAATACCCCCACAGCTAGTCCCCGAGCATCATATATTCTGATGCGACACGCCGTCTTGACCTTCTCCGAATAGTGAGGCTTGAGTCCTTGACATCTCCGACCACCGTCATCACCGGAGAAGTAGGTTGTCCGAAGAATGTATGGTGCTCTTAAGAAGAAAGAAAAAGATTTCTATCCCGGGAAGTGTGCCCACTTGTATTTCTGAAAAGAAATGTAAGTGCGTCTTGAAGCGTAGCATCTTTGATCATCAGAGGCATAGTAGTCGAAAAATAAGCACATTCACCGCGAGGTGAAGTGTGCCCACTTAGTCCCCGAGCTTGCTGGAAGGCGAGGTATGAGCCTTGTAGCAAGGTCCAAATGAGAAAAAAATATCCCAACTATATGCGAGTTGCCAATCACCTGTAATTGAGACGCAAAGTTCCCGAGCCGTGATCGGAGAGTGGTTAAAGCAGTCCCCGAGCACGGGTCGAGGAGTGAGTGACGAAATCCCCGAGCCGTGGTCGGAGAGCAATTGAGAAGCGAGCGACGAAGTCCCTGAGTCGTGGTCGGAGAGTGATCGATGAAATCCCCAAGCTTAAGTCGAGGAATGAGCAACAAAGTCCCTCAAGCCGTGGTCGGAGAGTGATCGACGAAGTCCCCGAGCCATGGTCGGAAATAAATATCTCTTAACTGTATGTGAGTACAAATCACATGTAGCTAAGGAAAACCTTTATTCACGCAATGATCAGAGCAGTCCTTAGGCACGAAAAGTGGTCTGGACAATGTCCCAGCACGGTAGTAGCCGGGGTAGTTTCTAAACACAATAGTGATCAGGACAGTCCATGATCACTTGCACTGCTTGTACTATTATTCAGTATACTTATTTTTCTCTATTCTCTGCCAAGTCCAATCTAACATGCCTTGTCAAAAAGCAAATTGGTATAGTACATCATTCTGTCTTCCCCTTTTTTTTTGACAGACGGCTGACACCTGTATTGAGGTGTGTCAGTGTGAGCCCTCTTATACCATCAATGAAAAGGCGCGTACACTTGTAACGAAGGAGCGCATTTATTGGCGTAGATCTCGAGGTGGTGTGAAAAATCCATCCGTCACGCGTGCGCACATCTCCCAAGAATCTCGGGCAGGCGAAACGACGGTACTCTTTGTTATTTATTATAATATAGATCTGGCAACCTACAGTCACTGTTCCCCATCGTCATTCGCCGCTGCCACCTTCATCTTCGTCTTCCTCTTACCAAACCCTATTTCTCCGATAAACAGTGCCAAAATCCCCTTGCCATCGCATCCACCCCCTTAGAAAACTTCGCGTAATGGCGAGAAAAAATGCCCAGAAGAAAAGCGAAATCATGACAAAGGAGTGGTGGAAGTCTCGAAGCAACGAGCACACCATCGAAGACCTTGTCGCCATGGGAGTGCTCCACAACAAAGCCCTCGCTGGATGGCGCGCATCGGAAGGAGAAAGCTTCCCTGATCCACAACCAGGTGAGATCGTGGTTTTCGAAGATTTCTTCAAACGGGGTTTTGGGATTCCAGTACACCCTTTCCTTCAAGGTCTCTGCTTGTACTACGAGATTGGGATTTGCAATCTGCATCCCAACTCGATTCTTCTCGTCTCTACCTTCATCCATCTCTGCGAGGTGTATGGTGGCTTCCAGCCCCATTTTGACCTCTTTCGCCACATGTTCTGTCTTCGGAAAAAAGGAAGCGGTGGCTCAAAGATCGCCGGAGGCGTATACCTGAACCTGCGTGACGGCATGAAGGCGCAATACCTGCACTGTCCGTGGAACACTTCTTTGGACGAGTGGTACAAGAAATGGTTCTACATCCGTGAAGAGCCGAACACCATCACTCTGTGCGACGTGGGGTTAATTCCAGAGAAGAAAAATAGCTGGTCAGAAAAACCCGAAAACTTGGAACAGATTGCCGAACTGCTCGAGATGATCCCATGGAGAAAGCTTGATGGCCCGAGCGTGGTCAGAAACTTCATTAGCCGACGAATTCAGCCATGCCAGAAAAGGATTCATCCTGGCTTCGAATACCAAGGGAGCACGGATCCGACAAGGACCAGGAAAGAGCCGCTCGACAAGACGGAGATCAAGGCCAGGATTGGAGAGCTGTTCAACTTGGCCGATCCAAATTATGTTGTACTGAACGCCATCGAACACGCCTTCAAACTGACTCGACCTCCCCCAAAAGTAAATGATGCCTCCTTTTAACTGTAGAGTCATGTTATATCAAGAAAATAACTGTTTTTTCCTTTATTTTGTGTCTCAGTGTAATGGCCGTGACCGGGCAGAAGTGTTCGTGTCGCCTCCCCCTGGTGTAGAATGGCCGCAACCTACCGGCCCAGCCACCCATACCAGTGCTAGGACCGACGACATTAACCGGGCGGTATTCAAGACCGTTGAAGATGCCTTGACCAGAGCCGCTGGCAAGCGTTCGGCTGCTGTCAAACGACGTCAAGCCATCTTTCCTTTGTCGGACGACGAAGCAGAGGATGCGGACACCTTCCGGCTCGTTCCCAAAAAGAGGAGAAGACAAGTAGAACCGACGGAGCAGGGTGGCTCCTCTAGGCCAGCAGTGGTCACATCACCAACCACTGCTGCATAGAGGACAGACGAAGGAAACATGCCGTACCATACTCCGACGCCCATATCGGGGATTGAACAAGTCCCGGTGGAAACTGCCGAGCAAGCGGAGCAGGGGCGGTCAAGGAGACGTTCCTTCACAACATCCTTCCGCAAATCGAAACTGTAAGTATTTTGTTTGATGTAAGCCTTGCATTTTGCATTGGATGCTGTTATCTTCTTAATTTGTCTCTGAGTTCATTAGATCGGCCTCCACCAAAAGCCCCGACCAGCTAGCTGGGTGCGGAATGTCCTCACCGACAACAGCGGGACAAGCTGCTCAGCAATCAGTCATGAAGGAGCCCGTAGCAGGGACTCCGCTTGAACCTCAGCAGGTGGACAACCAGACGCCAGTCCCCGAGCAGCTGGTCGAGAAAACAACCGAACAGAATACGAGTGCTCCAAGCACGAACTCTGCTGAGGCAGATACCACGGCGCCAAGGGAGCTGAATCTAGCCGAAGAGCAGCAGCCAGAGGTTGTCCAGAACATGGTTGCTGACGCGACGGCTCGTGGGAAAGCCCTAGTGGAGTCTACAAACTCCAGACCAGTGCCACCTCCCGAACAGGAGGCTGAAGAGGATGAAGTGGAATAAATCCTGGGCCGTCCCCAAGATAGGCGGCAACATGTATATGTGTCACGCTATCGGAACGACGAATGGGTCATGCACGAAGAAATCCCAGAAATCAAAGAGACCTTAAGAGTCGAACGGGCGGCCAAGCGTCTGGTGATGGAAGTCCAGGTATATTTGGTTTGAGCCCCTGACCCTGTTGTATAGTCGAACTGTCTGACGTAGCTTGTCTGTATGCAGGACTTGATGAAAACTGCAAGATACCGAAAACGGTGCTTCGACCAGATAGAAGGAATCACGACGGCCAATAAGGAGCTAACGGCTGAAGTGGAACGCCTACGGCACCAACTTGAAACCGCCAACCAGGAGAGGACAAACCGAGAAGCACAAAACCAAGATCTGGTCGGCCAACTCCAACGCAAAGAGCAGGAGAAAACAGGTAAGCTTTCGCCGTATCAGGACAAGTGTAGGACTTGTGTTAATTTGTTCTTTGCAGTAATAGCTGTAACGCAGGTTTAGAAGCTGAAGTGACCCGCCTCCAGGGGAAAACAGCCGTGTGCTTGCAGAATGCGATTGCCTAAAGGAGGACAATGAGAAACTAGCACGCAGCCAGTTGGAACTCCAAAACCAAAATAACAAAATGAAAGATGACCTGAAAAGTAAGCACTCCAGTCCCCCTTTCTCATTCTATTCCCCACCTTGCCTTGCCGTGTCATCACGTTTGATGTCTTGTACTATTTTCAGTTTTGAAAGTCAATGCCAAGAGGCACCTGGAGGCCGTGATCAAGGAACATGACGACTTGAAAGCACAATGCCTTAAAACCACCGAGGAGCGGGACATGTGGAAAAAGCGGTGCCAAGAAATGGCAACTGGCATTGTGCCCATCCTTGACCTTATCGACCCGATGCTCACAGAGGAAGAGCTAAAGATGCCCCAGCTCGGACTGATCGAGAGATGCAAGAAAGCATGGGGATGGTTCCAAGACTTCGTGAAGGAGGCGGGTGAGTACACGGGTGCCCATGTGCTGAGCATGGTGCGTGCTCACTACCCCCTGATCGATCTCGAACGCTTGGAGAATGGGTATCCGAAGGAGGTAGACCCAGACAAGGCCGAGGAGCTTCGGACGACCCAGCTAGAATTGTCTTCAAAGATAATTGGCGATATTAACCTGTGCAGAGGTGGGACAGCACCTATACAGGGTACGCCGTCGACAAACCAGCTGGAAATGCCATCAGCTGCAAGCCAACCAACGAAGCCTGCGGTCTCGACCAGCCAGGCACCGGTGGGGCCATCCCCTTCAGCTTGACTAGCTCAAGAGTCCCCGAGACTCGAGTAGGGTATTAGAGACGACGAGCAGTAAATGCCCTACTCTCCGACCAGCCAATGTAATAGGCTTAGAGCTGTAGAAGGAGGACATAGTTGTGTTATTGTAAACTTGAGCCTCTTCAGGTAAGCTTGTAATAACGTAACTGTATATCATTATAAGCTTGTTTGCTTTATACAAAACGCGTTTAAGCTTGATTTTTTTTTGTGCTGGTGTAACTAAGTAGGAACGTGTTAACGTTCGGTTTAGTTGTACCGTTTTGCTCGTCACATCATCCCGGAGGTTTTGTGCGGCCCTTGGTTGGCATGTGGTCGGAGTGTGAGGTAACATGACCTGTGCACACGTGGACACGGACAAGTCAAACCAAGGGAGGACCTGCCGATCACCCGTGACGTGGAGAACGGATCTCGTGCACGTGTTGGGAGGAACCAGAGACAAGATCTGCTCCGAAAACCGTAGAAGGAGTGGTGGTCAGCTTGTACTGGCTAAATCAGAATATCCATAAAATTCATAGTGACACATTAGAGTGGTCGGAGAAATCATGATTGCTTTATTAAAGTAAATCGAAAATGTAAGGTGAATACATATCTCATTAATTAAGCATAGAAACGTTTAAGCTTGTCGACGTGCCACGAGTTTGGTACGTCCGTGCCGTCCAGGTGAGCTAACCTGTAAGACGTTGGGCGTGTGACTTCCTTGATCATGAAGGGTCCCTCCCATGGGGTTGCGAGTTTGTGGACGCCGGCCTGGTTCGTCTTCCACTTTAGTACTAAATCCCCGACCACGAAGAAACGCTCTTTAACGTTCTTGTTGTAGTACCTGCGCAAAACAGCAAGGTATTTGGCTGTGCGTACGCAAGAATCGAGCCTTTTCTCCTCTGCGCTGTTGATTTCTAGCTCCCGTGCTTCCTTAACCTTGCCCTCATCAAAGTTCTCTACCCGTGCTGATCTGAAAGCTATATCTATTGGGAGGACTGCCTCAGCGCCGTAAACCATAAAGTATGGTGAGACGCCGGTGTTACGACTGGGCTGAGTTCGGAGGCCCCATACCACGGCTGGTAGCTCCTTGAGCCATCTACCAGGAGTTTTATCGTTTGCTCTGTACATCCTCTTCTTTAATGCGTCCAAAATCATGCCATTTGCCCGCTCGACTTGTCCATTAGCTCTAGGGTGTGCCACCGAGACGTATTTTACAACTATGCTCCTTTCATCGCAGAAGTCCCAAAAAGCGTTCCCGGTGAACTGAGTACCCAAATCGGTAATGATGCTGTTGGGCATGCCGAAATGGTGGATGACCTGGTCGAGGAATGTGATAGCTTTCTCTGAAGATGCCTGTACCAGAGGCATGTATTCTATCCACTTAGAAAATTTTATCAATTAGCACGAAGACGAATGTAAATTTCCCTGGAGCCGGTTTGAAAGGCCCGATCATGTCCAGTCCCCAGCATGCGAAAGGCCAAGAAGCTGGAATCGTCTAGATCTCGTGTGCTGGCACATGGATTCTCTTGGAGAAGAACTGGCAACCCTCGCAGCGACGAACTAGCTTCTCTGCGTCGGCTACTGCTGATGGCCAATAGAAACCTGCTCGGAAAGCCTTACCGACCAGTGTTCTTGAGGCCGCGTGGTTGCCGCAGGAGCCAGAGTGGATTTGGTCTAGGAGATGTTCGCCTTCCACCTGGGTTACACACTTCATCAAGATTTCCTCCTTAGCGTTTTTGCGCCATAACTTGCCATCGACGAGCAGATACTGCTTACTGCGACGCATCAGGCGCTCATTTTCTAGTCGATCGATATAACCGCTACCATCTGTTAAGTACTTGATGAAGGGTGTTCTCTAGTCCGGCTCATTAGTGGTCGGAAGCGGCTCAGTTGTGCTCGGCACCGGAACCGTAGCCACTAATTGCTGGTCTGAAACTTTGTCGGTCGTTGAATCTTCATCTTCAATGGAAGGCGTGAGTAGGTCTTGGACGAATACTCCATGTGGGATTTTGGCTCGGGAGGATCCTAACTTTGACAACGCATCTGCTGCTTGGTTCTTGTCCCGGACCACGTGTATGTACTCGATGCCATAGAACCTGCCTTCCAGCTTTCTTATCGACTTGCAATATGCGCCCATCTTTTCACTGGTCGTGTCCCAGTCCTTGTTGAGTTGGTTAATGACCAGAGCCGAATCTCCGTAGACATAGAGACGTTTAACTCCAAGCTCAACCGCAATGCGTAGACCATGCAGGCAGGCTTCATACTCGGCGGCATTATTGGATGCTGGGAAGTAAATCCTGAAGACATACCGGAGCTGCTCCTTGGATAGTGATACGAAAAGAACTCCTACTCCCGCACCGTCAATATTGAGAGAACCGTCGAAGTACATCGTCCAAGATTCGTCAGATCCCGGAGAGACAGGCGTGCTTAAGTCTGTCCACTCGACGATGAAATCGACGAGTGCCTGAGACTTGATTGTAGTACGGCTTGCAAATTCCAAGGAAAAGGGGCATAGCTCCATTGCCCATTTGACAATGCGTCCGTTCGCATCCTTATTGCGAATGATGTCCCCCAAAGGATACTCAGTCATGACCACCACACGATATCCGTCGAAGTAATGTCTCAACTTTCGAGATGTTATTAGTATGGCGTAGAGCAGTTTGTGAATCTGCGGGTATCTGGTCTTGGAGTCGTTGAGTACCTCACTAATGAAATAGATTGGCCGCTGTACCTTGTAGGCATGGCCCGGCTCGTCGCGCTCGACCACCATTGTAGTGGAGACCACCCGATCGGTTGCCGCGATGTAAAGGAAGAGAGTTTTGTCTTCTCTGGGAGCAGTAAGTACTGGAGGTGACGTGAGGTATTGTTTCAGCTGCGTGAAGGCAGCGTCTGCTTCCCCCGACCACTCAAATTTCTCGGATGCTTTGAGCAGTTTGAAGAACGGTAGTCCTTTTTCTCCTAATCTTGATATGAAACGACTTAGAGCAGCCATGCAGCCGGTGAGCTTCTGGACATCCTTCACCTTTTTTGGGGGCTTCATGTCTAAGACAGCTTTAACTTTCTCCGGGTTAGGGCGTATGCCGTCGTAACTGACGACGTTGCCGAGCAATATGCCAGAAGGGACACCAAAAATGCACTTTTTTGGGTTTAATTTCCATTGGAACGTATTAAGGGCTGCGAAGGTGCGTTCCAGATTGTCAACAAGGGTATGTGCTTCCTTGGTTTTGACAACTACATCGTCGACGTAAGCCTCGACGAGGCCATCTTTTATCTCGTCGTTGAGGCAGGCCTGTATAGTGCGTTGGTAGGTAGCACCGGCGTTTTTGAGCCCGAACGACATAGTCGTGTAGCAGTAGGCGCCGAAAGGCGTGATAAAAGACGTCTTGATCTGGTCGTCCTTTTTGAGAGCGATCTGGTGATAACTAGAGTAACAATCGAGAAAGGAAAGCAGCTCGCAACCGGCGGTTGAATCTACGACCTCGTCTATGCGAGGTAAGCCAAAGGGGTCCTTAGGGCAGTGTTTGTTGAGATCAGTGTAATCAACGCACATTCTCCATTCATTATTCTTTTTGCGTACAAGAACCGGGTTGGCTAACCATTCCGGATGATACACTTCTTTGATAAATCCGGCTGCCAAAAGCCGTGTAACTTCTACCCTAATCGCCTCCTTTTTGTCGCGAGCGAAACGTCGTAACTTCTGCTTGATTGGTTTGGCCTTGCTGTTGACATTTAAGGAGTGCTCAATCAGGTTCCGAGGTACACCGGGCATGTCGGAAGGTTTCCATGCAAACACATCCACGTTGCCCCTCAGGAACCTGATGAGCGCGTCTTCCTATTTGGAACCCAGGTTGGCCCCGATGAGGACCGTTTTACTGGGATCGCCCTCGACCAGCTGGATCATCTTGTGCTCCTTGGACCTGGTGTTCTTACGCGGAGCCTCGAGCTCTGGGATCTCCAGGTGGTCGGCCGAGGTCTTCTTAGCGTCGAGGATGGTCTCGGCCATGCGAATAGAGAGGTCATGAGCCTCTGCTATTTTGAAACTGTCATCCTCGCAGGTATAAGCTGCGTATACGTTGCCCCTGAGGGTTAAAACTCCTTTCTCAGTAGGCATCTTGAGCACCAGATACCTATAATGAGGTATGGCCATGAACTTGGTAAGCGACGGTCGACCAAGAATAGCATGGTAGGTGCCATCGAAATCAGCGACCACGAAGTTGACGTAGTCGGTGCGAAAATGGTCTGGAGTCCCAAATTGCATAGGTAGCGTGATCTGCCCGAGAGGCGTGGAGCTCTGTCCGGGGAGAACACCCCAGAACTATGCTTCGTACGGCTTCAGGTCCGCCTGGGCTATTTTCAGAGCGGGCAGACTGTTTTTGAATAGTATATCAATAGAGATGCCGCCGTCGATCAGGACCCTGTCGAATTGAACCTTGTTGATACAAGGATTAAGAACCAGGGGAAAACGCCCTGGCTCGGGTATGGCCGCCCATTGGTCCTTCCTGCTGAAGTAGATTTCACGGTGAGACCACGGAGGAAACCGCGGATCGGTGAGAAGGTTGTCGGTGTTTGCCACGTTCAAACAAGCGCGGGCGAGCAGCTTGCGTTCTCGTTTGGTCTCAATGGACACCTTGCCGCCGATGATGGTGTGCACGCGATCAGTCGGTTTGACGTATTTATGACGAGGGTCTGCATTGTCGTCGTTGTTATCCTCGTTGCGCTGTTCCCCCGCGTCGTTAGGCTTGTCGGATGCATTCGGAGCCTGTTGATGCATGTAGATATTCTTGAGAACGCGGCAATTCTCCATGGTGTGGTTCGACTTAGGATGGAGCTGGCAAGGCCCCTTCAATGCTTTGGCGTAGTCATCCTCGTAGTTACGACGTCCACCACCCTTTTTCACGGTATTGACCTCTCCGTCGTCTTCCCGAGCGCGCTTGCTCCTGTAATCGTCACGGCGGTTGCGCCGCTGATTACGTTGATCACGGTGGTCGCGGGAGTCGTCGCGCTGGTTGCGGCGGTCAAAATTGTCATTCCGACCACGATTGCCGCGGTAATCGTCGCAGTGTGGAGGGTGGTCGGAGCGTGGAAACCTTGCTGCTTCTTCAACGATTATTTTTTTAGCGTCGTCAGCGTCCGCGTATTTCTTAGCGGTGGCCAGAAGCGCTGTTACTGATTCGGGTCTCTTCCGGAGGAGCTTGTCTCTTAGGGCGTCGTGGAACCGGAGGCCGGTTACGAAAGCCTCGATTGCTTCATTGTCGGAGATTGATGGGACCTTGATGCACATCTCCGAGAAACGCCGAACGTACTCGCGCAGTGGTTCATCCTTTCGATCTCGGATCCGTTGCAGATCGTACTTGTTGCCGGGTTGTTCACAAGTAGCGATGAAATTGTTGATGAAGGCCTGCCTGAGTTCCTGCCAAGAGTCAAAATAGTTCGCTGGCAAGCTAACCAGCCATTGGTGACCTGCATGACCAACCGCGACTGGGAAGTAGTTAGACATGACGTGCTCGTCAGCCATAGCTGAGCGGCACGCAGTTTCGTAGAGCATGACCCATAATTCGGGGTTTTCCTTGCCGTCGTACTTCTGAAGTTTCTCGAGTTTGAAATTCTTGGGCCATATGACTTGGCGAAGGTGTGGAGTGAACTGTTTCAAACCTGGCGGGACGTGGGCGGTGTCATATTCCATACGGCGATAGCTTTCATGGGATGCACGATCATCGGCTCTCTGGTTGATGCGAGCGCGCAGATCACGTCCGACGAGATAATGGCGAAGATCATTATTGCCATCTGGATTAGCCCTGCGACCGTGGTTATCACGGCGATTGTCACGGTTATCCCGGCGGTCGTCGCCTCGAACGCCGTGGCGGTCACCCTCCCGGCGGTGGTTGTCGTCCCGACCACCATCATAACCACCGATTCCGCCTTGACGATTGTCCGATGGGCCGTTATTGCGCGAGCCGCGTTGATTGAATGGCTGTGAGCGACTTGAGTATTGGCGGTTGTGGCTTGATTCGACAGAAATGGATGGAGCCCGGGCTTGATTTATTTCTGCAGTCTGAGCCATAGCAGCTGTCAGATAAGCTTGTATGTCATCACGGACTGCCTGGGTCTCGGGAGTGTTAGGCAGCCGCTGCATCGTCGCCAAGGCGACGGCCACGTTGGCGCTTGGGGTCTTGAAGACTTGTTTGTCCCCTACCCTGTCAAAAGCATCGTTGAGGTCACGTGGTCGGACCCTTATGCGTCATGCCTCCTGGTCTGCTTCAGCTTCGATTTGCCGGCGATTAAACCGGTCAATATTGCGTGCTTCGCGTGCAATCTTTTCTTGTTCTGTTTCGTCAACTGCTGGCGGCTCGTCGTTGCTGACGACATGGATCAAATCCCCTCGTCTTGGCAGGAAAAACAGAAATTGGGGGAAACCCGGGGCGTGATCTGGTAGATTCAGATCGTATTTGACGCCTTCATCTTCGTGACGCTGAAGCTCGGTGTGGACAGATGCGTTGGATGCAATGCCAGATGAGGAGCCGGAGTCACCCTCGCGGATTGTGTGGACGGATCCTTCTCGGTAATCTTCAATCCGGACCATGTTGACGATGTTGCGTGGCTTCGGCCGAGATCGGTGTATAGGACCTGGATCCGAACGGCGTCGTAGGTTGTGCGCGTAGCTGGAGGCAGCATTTTGCAGGCCGTAGGGCTGGACCTGGTGGTTCTCCGTCAGGGCTTCGTACTCGTAGAGTCGGAGACCCGTCGTGAAGGCTGGCTGGCGATGAGCGGAGCGCCCCTTAGGAGTAGATACGATCACAAGATCTGTTCCAAGTCGTGCAGGACGACTGGTCCGAGCCGGTCGGATAGATCTGTTGTGGGGAGCCGTTACCTGCTCATTAGGTTGGCTTCGAATCGTACTTACCAGAGCTAGGGTTTCAGTGAGTTTGATGCCGACCCGATCGATGGAGTCGAGCAGGTCGGTTTTGTCGATATGCTTTCCTCTGTAGCGGGGAAGCGGACGACGGGTTGTCAGCGTGGCAGTAGGCGTGCTCGGAGCCAGATGTACCATGGTCAGAGGCAGATCCATCGTGGTCGGAGCCGTGTTCGCCGTGGTCGGAGCCATAGCCGATGCAGGTGAAGTAGTCGTCGGCGCGGGTTGAATCCACGCTTCCTCCGCGGTCATGGAGATGGAGACGTCGGAACCGGTGATCCAGGTGATCTGGCCGACGGTGAACGTGAGGCCGTTGGGCACGGCCATGGAGCTGGAGATGATGACCATCTTGTTTGCTTGGAGAGCGGTACGCACACCCCCTACCTGGCGCGCCACTGTCGACGAAATATGGTCGGCAGTCTACCTAGGGGTATGCCTAAGGTAGTAGATTATCGGCAGACAGATGCGCAAGCTCCAAACAAGATGGTGACGCAAGACAGACACGAAGTTTTATCCAGGTTCGGCCGCCAAGGAGGCGTAATACCTACGTCCTGCGTCTGATTTGTATTGTGGTATGTCAATGAGAGATGTTTTTTAGAGGGGTCCCCTGCCCGCCTTATATAGTCCGGGGGGCAGGGTTATAGATCTGGAAACTAATCCTAGTCAGTTACAATTGCCATATGTAGCCGGATAAGGATTCCTATTCTAACCGACCAGGATCCTGCTTGGTCACCAAATCCGTCTTGATTCCTTGTGCGGGACTCTGATCAGGTTAACTGGGCCGCACGTCACCTTTTGGGTGGACTGAAACCATCGATCCAGGCCAGCCCAAGCTTAGCCGTAGGGGTATAGGGGTTAATACCCCCACAATGTGCAAGCATAATTGAGCCATTTCTTTTTTACCGTAGGTTGTTAAGCCTCAAATAAACGGTGCCTCGGCTCTGATACCACTTGTAAGGTCCAAATGTCTAGAGGGGGGGTGAATAGCCTATTTAAAACTTCTACGAGAATTACTTAACCACAAGTTAGTATGAAAGGTGGTGAAGCAAAAGCACTAGCTCTAACTAATTAAGCAAGCCACCTACACAAGTCTAGTACAAGGCTATCCACTAAACACAACAACAACTATAAGCTAGAAACAAGAAGTAATACAAGAGAAGAGCTTCGAGTGATTATACCGCCGTGTAGAGGTGAGAAGTACCAATCAAACAATCACACAAGAGAAATCCTCGGGAAGAGAATGACATAAGACTTTATCCTGAGGTTCACTTGCTTCCCGGCAAGCTACTCCCCGTTGTGGCGATACACCCACTTGTCGGTTCGCGAGCTAATCGACTATCAAGAGTCGAGCCCTCGGCGGGCGCTGCACAACCGCACACAAGATGGGGATCCTCCAAGCCACGAGCTCCACTAGAGTATCCAATTCGCGAACTCCCGCGGGGAAGGATCAAGAACCCCTTACAACACTTGGTGAAGGCTCCAACAATCTCCAATTGCGAGCTCAATCACCTCCACTGCTCCAAGCCGTCTACCGTGTCGGGAAACACGGAAGAGTAACAAGAAATCCGCAGCAACTCAAAGATCAAGTGCCTCTAGAATGCAACTCTCAAGCAATGCACTTGAATCTCACTCAATCTCACTCAAGATGTGCAACTAATCAAAGAGATGAGTGGAGGGGTTGTTCTCTAGCTCAAAGTATGTCTCTAGGTCTCAAAGTATGCAAGAGTTACCCTCAAACGCCGGCCAACGTCTATTTATAACGAAGGGGTACGCAGCTAGCCGTTAGGAACTTAAACAGCCGAAATCGTGCTGACCGGACGCGCTGGTCCAACTGACCGGACGCGCCGATCGCGCAACGGCTAAGTTGCGAAGCACTGACCGGACGCGCTGGTCGTATGACCGGACGCGCCCATGTGTATGACCGGACGCGCCCCTGGCAACGACCGGACGCGCCGATCGCACAGCACCGCGCGCGCAGCGACATGACCGGACGCGCTCCTCGTGACGACCGGACGCGACAGTGCCAGCGTCCGGTTAGAGTCCAGTAAGCTCCCTCAACGATCGGACGCGTCCGATCATGTGTGACCGGACGCGCCGCGCGTCCGATCATCCCTCTGTTGTGCTCTGCTCCTCTGGACGCATGACCGGATGCGCCGGTTCCGTGAGGGACCGGACGCGCTGGTCGCACACTTTCTTCTTGTGCGCATAGAAGAACTGACCGGACGTGCTGGTCAGGCCAGACCAGCGTCCGGTCACAAACCTTAGGCGCGCTGACATGACCGAACGCGCTGGTCAAACCGTGACCGCGTCCGGTGCAGCGTCCGGTCACCTCTGTGACCTCCGTTCGCCTCCGTTTCTTTTCCAACTTTCGGCGCAGTGGAAAATAGACATTTCACTTCCCCAAAAAGCGCCAAATCCCGCCTCGCAAGCTCGGCGAGAGGGAGAGAAACCCAAACCCCTCTCTACCACTTAAACTCCACTGCCTTCGCAAATGTGCTAACACCACCAAGTGTACACCACCATGTGCATGTGTGTAGCATTTCACAATCATTTTTCAAGGCGTTATGTTAGCTCTTTACTAGATCCTAATGCATATGCTCAAGACAATGATCTAGTGGCACTTGATTCCCGAGCTAACCGTGATTGCCCCTCTTGATAGTCGGCTATGTATTCTAAACCCGGTCAATCACTTCTCTACTCATCTTAGACCGGCAAAAGGAAAACCCTATAGTTATACCTTTGCCTTGCGCTCTTAGATCCTTCTCCTCCACTTGATCATCATGTTCTTCATTTTATGTGCATCTCCGTCATGATCATCATTCCATGTCCATGCACTAACTCTTTGTGATCTTGTGGCCACCACTCCTTGCCACATACACCTTCATCACACGTGTTGCTTATGCCTAACTCAAAACACTTAACACATGGCATTAGCAACTTGGTGTCATTAATTACCAAAACCAAACTTGGGCTTTCAGGGCGCCTCGCTGTCGACGGAGACATCGCCTACCACTGAAAGCATAGCGCCGTTAAATCTTGTAGACACCCACAACACGCACGCACGCTCACCACTATGAACACACGTATAAAAACCCTACCCCTATGAGCACCTCCGAAGGACTAAGCCGGCAGATCACGAGATTCACGAAGTCACCACGGGCGTCTCGCTATCAATGGGGACGTCGCCTACCACTGAAAGCTTAGCGCCGTTAAATCCTGAAATAAATCCAGAAAAATACGAGCACCCGTGCCAAGTCGAGGACTTGAACTCGGGTGAACAGGTTCTACCACAAAGAACCCAACCAGCTAATCTATGATCAGTTTGGGAGTGGCTTTGGCTGACGTGGCACTAGAGCCGTCGTACATAGTGCCAAGTGCCCAAGTCAGCCGTGAGAGAGGTAAATCGGACTTTTACGATAGTTAATGAGGTTAATTATTAGACTTTAAAAAAGAAATATTTTTTAGAAAATATCCAATTATTTTATAGAATAAATATTGTTAATATTCTCAGAGTTTGAATTATATGTTTTATTTGGATTTCCCCAAGCATGTCTTGATAGTTAAGCAAGACATTGCTACCAAGTAAATGCTTTTTTTAGTTTGCATGGAGGCTTGCACGATGATTCACACTGGTCTGCAAGAATATATCTTAGTCTGTATCTCCTATTTCATGTTTAGCTCAGTTTCAAATTTTAGGAGATCATATAAGATTGAACTATTTCTAAGCAAGGAAAAAAGGTAGAACATTATTTTACTAAAAATATAAAACTAGTTTCATATTTTATGAGTTAAAATAAGTTTTATATGGACTTTCTAATAATAAATCAGATTTTTAGTATTTTTAAATGCATGTCTATTCTAAAAAGTATTCAAATAATTTTTGAAAATATATTTGTATATTTTTTGTAAGGTCTAATTGACTTTCCTGAATTATCGCAAAAGTCTGATTTACTTGTCTCGTGGTTGACTTGGCACTAGGATCGCTAACATGGCGTCACATCATCTGAAACCACTATCAAAATGTTTAGGAAGGTAAATCGGACGGTTTCATTAGTTAGAGGAGTCTAAAAAAATAGTTTTCTAATTAAGATAAATTGAACTTATGTAATAGTTGAGGGATCAAATGGAGTGTAGACATCATTTTTGCCTTGGCCTGCGATAATAAGCCCAACGGGCTCTCTTCCGTCTCCCTGTGCGTCTCTCCGTGCGCCGTGGGCCGAAGCGGAACCTACTTCTCTGCTCC
This sequence comes from Saccharum hybrid cultivar R570, assembly GCA_038087645.1. Lineage (NCBI taxonomy): Eukaryota > Viridiplantae > Streptophyta > Magnoliopsida > Poales > Poaceae > Saccharum > Saccharum hybrid cultivar. The sequence continues at coordinate 12,564,388 of JAQSUU010000520.1, forward strand.
AGCGAGGATCCTCATCGCGGCGCCGCCGGCCGCGGTGAAACTCCATCGCGTTTGCCGGGCTCGGCTCGGTTCGGTTCGGAGGTGGAATCCGCGCAGGCGGGACAACGCGGCGGAGGCGCCAAATCTTCAAGCGTAACAGCGGCTGGGCTGCAGAGGATATAGGTCTGATCCACAGTACCGCTCAGGCGAATGCGCTTCGGTAAAATTTGGTTGAAATTCGCTGTCAAGATTCAAGTCCCACACCAAGTTCCGCGTCTCTCAGGCTGAGATGTATGTCCAAAATTCCATTTGCTTCCTTTTGATGTGTCAAAACGGCAGTTCTAGAAATCATGTTGTGATAACTTTAAACTTTTGGTCCACTACGCCTTTTGATCTGAATCTCGTGCATCACGGCTATCCCTCTTGTACCACGGAGTCTATAGAATAACCCCCTTCCCAAAATAGGTGTAAATATATGACATGATTAATCTAATAATGCTTATTTGGTATCATAATATTAAAATATTTTCTTGTATATATTTGGTCAAATTTAAGGTTTATTGGCTTCTCAAAATGTGAGGTGTGTATTTTAGAACCGGGCATTATTGCTGCTGATATATGACCAGCACCGGTTGCGCTCTCATTCTTGAATTAGCTCTGATATGTCAATTCTTATCCTTTCTGAAACTACAGGTAGCGCGCGACAGACAGAATATATGTTTGATAGTGCCAGCAGCTTCTTTGTATTGCCTACCCCAACCCCTGAGTAGTCCTTGGTCTTTAAACATATATATTCCTTCATTCCTTGTAATTTTTGTGTTATTTATTTCCAGGACCAATTTAGTTGATGAGTTGTCGTTTTAGCAAAGCCCATCTCTGTGGATTCTGCTGTGCTGTGTGTCTGCCGTTTGATTGTTGTTTCAACGACACATCCCAACACCACTTGACAATTCAGGGTTGGTTGGCATCCATTCTATCGCCTTCGTCCTTGCAAGTTAATATGCTGTTCCTAAATCCTACAAATCGGTAACCATTCAGTTTAGGTGATTGGTTCAACACTCACATCTCTTCATGGGTTTTGGCTGGCTCCGATCCTCCATGTTGTTTACTTATTATATTAGCCTTTCTGAGTTTGAAACAGCCCTATGTAGCAGAGGTGGCCTGCACTGCACATGCATGTATGGCCACCCTAAGACTCCCTGGGCTGGCATATGGTTTGGTACAAAGATCGCTTCGCACTCGCACATGCAGCACCTCACCTGTGGGTGGTCACCTGCACGACTGGACCCTCGCCTGCCTACATTCATTGTCACGGCATTTCGCTCTCACGAGCAGCGTGTGCTGCAAATTTTCTTCTCTTTTTGTTGGTTTGGACAATGAGGGCACATGATCTTATCTCTCTGTGCCCACAACAGCATTATTAGCAACATGGTAAGATTTTGTTGAGCAAGCCTGCATCAGACTACTTCAGTTCATTTTCACATGTGCTCTGGCATGCATTCTATCTCTGGAAAAGAAATATTTTGATTTAGTGATGATGAATCTAGGATTTGAATGGGTCGGAGTATCAGTTTATCGTCCTGTGAATGTAGACATCTCTGCTACTGCTGTACTATGGAATAATATGTATCTGTCCCAGTCAATCGTAGTTCAGGCTATCAGCTTCTTTTTGTTTGATTCATTTGTCTGTTGGAGGGGAAAGGTACATGTGTGCTAGACTGCTAGTTAATCACCAGTTAGTTCCTGTCCTATAAATTCCTAGTTTTGGATCATAGCTGCTGTCATGTACTCATGCTTCCTTTTAACATATACTCCCTCAGTCCAACAAAAGATGCAATTATGGGATGCGTGTCAGTCAAACTGACTCAAATTTGACCAAGTTTATAGTAAATAGTATTAACATTTATGTCTCCAAATAAATTTATTATAAAAATATATTCTATAACTAATCTAATGATATTTATTTTGTATCATAAATATTAGTATTTTTTTATATAAATTTAGTCAAAGTTTAAACTGTTTGACTTCTCGAAAAGCGAGAACCGCATGTTTTTATGGATGGAGGGAGTATATACTTTCCTTTATTTTTATGATATAACTGATTCCATATTTCCATGCAATGCAAGGGCTGAAGCTGAAGCCGGATCAGATGTAAATCTTTTGGTGATGTCTGCAGCAGCATAAACACAGAATTTCATGATTTACAGGCTGACACGCATTGATCACCCCAAATTCTGACAGACACCGATGAAAGGACTGGGCGGTGAGTTCAGGTGATATCTTTTCACTGAAACTATTCACGTTTGCACTGCCTTTGCACAACCGAACATGGAACGTGGGTATCACCGTATATATATATATATATATATATATATATATATATATATATATATATATATATATATATATATATATATATATATATATATATATATATATATAGTACACACGTGTATCTGCAGCATCATGCTTTTATTTGAGCAACAACTAGCTTAGTAGTAGGTTGATTAGATTTTGCAAAAGTTGTTCGAACTTGAAACGCCACATATGAGCTCAGCTTGACTTTGCGCATCTATCATATCCTTTCAGGAATTAATTAATCTCCAGTGTCGTCGTCCTAAATGTAGTTACCTAGCTCTAAATTCTAATTTACCTTGGCTAGGAAGCTCGCTTTTGCGTCAATGATAGGGTCAATAATGCTGTAAATGCTGGGGAGCAGGCATGATTCGTCCAATCTTTGCAGGGAGAAAGACGGGGGGTGGTTTTCAAAAGGCAAAAAAGAGCGAATGTGCAACATGGATGTGATCTTTGCAGTAGCATCATGATGCTCTTCTTGACGCTGTGTGGTACCTTCTGATGAAAGGCAATTGACTTGCATTCTTGCATTGGGGAGCCAGCAGCAGGCTTGCTTGCTGTAGGGAACTAAGAGCATCTCCAACAGCTCCTATTTCTCATCCTCTATCCCCATAAACCTGTCATATTATGGGAGATAAGTTAAATTTGATGCTCTAACAGCTCCCCTTTCCCATCCCTTTTTACGGTGATCACCAATATCTCCTCCATCTCCCCTCAAATAAGGGGGGATTGTATCTCCCCTAATAGCCGTAACCCACCTCCAACTGTCACTTTTCTCTCCTGCGATACTCGTCAGAGATGGCTTGGTGGCCGGTAGAAGACGCATTTACGAAAAGCTTTGCTCCGGCGGTCATGGTCATCGTGGACCCAAGGTGGAGGGAGGTGGGTCCCATATATTGGAAGAGATTATTGGTAATCTGTTGGAGCATCTCCACCAATAATTAAAAAAACAGTATTGGTGATCACCAATATCATTCTATTGGGGATGAAGTATTGGTGAGCTATTGGAGATGCTGTTAGAGGGCAATGAGAAGTTTGGGTAACTTTTGTCTGGAGCTCCTTTTGTGGTAATGCATGCCTCAAATAAGGGGGGATTGTATCTCCCCTAATAGCCGTAACCCACCTCCAACTGTCACTTCTCTCTCCTGCGATACTCGTCAGAGATGGCTTGGTGGCCGGTAGAAGACGCATTTACGAAAAGCTTTGCTCCGGCGGTCATGGTCATCGTGGACCCAAGGTGGAGGGAGGTGGGTCCCATATATTGGAAGAGATTATTGGTAATCTGTTGGAGCATCTCCACCAATAATTAAAAAACAGTATTGGTGATCACCAATATCATTCTATTGGGGATGAAGTATTGGTGAGCTATTGGAGATGCTGTTAGAGGGCAATGAGAAGTTTGGGTAACTTTTGTCTGGAGCTCCTTTTGTGGTAATGCATGCCTGTGGAGGGCATTGGTCCCAGGTGATGACGCGGCAATGACGACCGCCGGCCGGCTAGTTGGGAGGTCAGTCAGATATATAGATACCTCAATAAAAAAAAGATATATAGATACCTATTATTAGTTCCAGCATGCATGTCCCTCTAAATCTTGCTCTTTTTTTCTTTTACATTTCCAAAGCCACCAGGAAAATACTCTATATGAAGCTGATGCTGCTTAGTACTTGCTTAGCTTGCAGGTATGCTTGAGGGGCTATAATTAATCATAGGCCCCGTTCGCCTATGCTGAAAATCAAGCTGAAACACTGTTCCGGCTGATTTTTCGTGAGAGAAAAATATTGTTTCGTCTAAAAAAATAAGTTAAAAAGTATAGATTATAAGCCGAATGAACATGACCATAGACTCATAGTATGTAGTATGCTGCAAGAGCTGACCTGGGCAGCAGGTGAATGAAAGGTGAGTGATGAGTGAGCATATAGACGAATGAAGAGTACTCGGATGCACATGGGTTCCCTGCACTGTGGTTTCAGTCCTGAGAGCCCCTGACCCCTGATAGCAGATAGTACAAGTACTGTCCGTGATTGTTCTTTTCCGCCCTGTTTGGTCTGGTCTGGTCTGGTCCGTTGATGAAAAGGCCGGCCGGCCGGCCGGCACATGACCAAAGCCAAGGCAGCCGGACGGCCGGCCAGCAACCACCACTGTTCCTGATCGATCAACCCTGCCTGATCCATGATTCGTCCGCCTCAATCATTAGCTACCGCCTGCTTGACGCCCGCGATGCACGCAGCGTACGTAGCAGGCCATTAGGACATAGGAGTGTGTGTATATATATATATATATATATATATGGAGATTATATTTTATAGCTAGCTACAAAATAAGTTATTTTGTAGCCACCTCTATTTACGATAATTTTATATACTAATTTACGACAATGTCAGTATATATTTACGATAATTGAATTACTATAACACATGAGGATATTTACCATAATGTTATAATAAATCACATAGTAAGGAGTTATTATAATCTCGTAAATTAGCATACCAATTATCGTAACTCAAAGTGGCTACAGAATAAGTTATTTTGTAGCCAGCTGTAGGGTAATATATATATATATATATATATATATATATATATATATATATATATATATATATATATATATATATATATATATATATATATATATATATATATATATATATATATATATATATATTCAAGATTTCCCGTCACATCGAATGTTTGGACACATGTATGGAGCATTAAATGTAGACGAAAAAACTAATTACACAGTTTGGTAGAAAACCACGAGACGAATCTTTTGAGCCTAATTAGTATATGATTGGACACTAATTAATAAATACAAACGAAAGTGATATAGTAATCAAAGCCAAAAAAAAAATTTACGGACTAAACACACCCAGAGAGAGACTCTCTGCGCTGCTGCATCGATATCCATGCCTGCATGCACCTGTATTCATCAGAACAGAATTATTCATCATGCATATGCGTACCACCTCATCCATCGTCTCTGCGTCGTCTGTCACCATATCAGTGTATCTGTGTATGCACTTTGCACTTAGAATGCAGTTTTCTTTTTTCTTTTTCTTTTTTGCAATCACAAGAGCACGTGTTCTTCTATTGTGTGCAACCGTTGTATTGTCTCTCTTCTGCTGTGCACTACGTGAAAAATGATTTGTAAGAGTCAGCCCTATTTTACTGTAGGGGCGGTTCAATCACGAACCCCCTTACAGTGGGTTGATCGGGGCCCAGTAACTCAACCGTCCTTACAAATGCCTCAATAAGGGCGGTTGGTGATATCAACCGCCCTTACAAATGGTATGATTTTTAAGGGCGGTTGGATCACCAACCGCCCTTACAAATCGATTTGTAAGGGCGGTTCAATCACCAACCGCCCTTACAAATCCATTTATAAGGGGGCTGGTGATTGAACCGCCCTTACAAATGGCGGCTGTACAAGTGACTGCACCCATCTTCTTCCTCCTCGAGCCACACACTCCATCTCGCAAAAAAAGGTTGGGAGGCCTTGGGCTCCTCCCAAAAAATTGCATCAAATTTCCAGTACCCCAAGCATTGGAAATTGGATGGCGAAGAACTAGCTGTCGGAGAGACCGTTGAGGAGAAAGAGAAAATCTGGGAAAATAAGATGTATAGAGAGGGCCTTAAGGTTGCATGCCGGATTGCCAAATGTCTTAAGAAACTACAGCATAATGAAATGGTTTGGTTACCATACCACTTTGGGTAAGTTCGACTCTATACTTAAATAAAGCATTGTTCGATATACTTAGTTCGATGTAAAAGAGCTTATTTGTTTCTTCAATGATTAAATTCATGCAGGACGCACTGGATTCTTGTAGGGATCGATGTTGGGATGAGCATGGCAGTTGTCTATGACTCAGCAGATTATGCGCTTGAGTCATACATGGACTTCATAGCGATTTGCAAGACGTACATATCGACAATAATCCTCATTAGCTTATATTAGTTTGTATATATACTTGTAAACTTCGCTTTTTGATACTAACACGTTGCATTTGCTAAAACCATTCAAGCAGGGCATTCAGGCACTATGTGAATGAACATAAAGGAAGGCATGATCCAGTAAGGGGAGATGATTTGGGTATCAAAACTCTTTGTCCGGTACGTGTAACTTACATCGGTACACTCCATTACGTGCTTTGTCAATAGCATTACTTAACATTTCATATGTGAAACATACAGTGTCTCAAGCAGAGGCCTGGGAGTCTACATTGTGGATACTATGTATGTTGTATGATGAGTAACACTAGTGTCTACAGGAGACACCCCAATTTGGTTAGTTTGACATTTTCTTCGCTCATAATATGAATACTTAGCTTATGCTATGAAATACTAGACCTAAACTTGTTCTCTTGTAGTGGAAAGAAGAGGTTGACCAGCAAAGGGACGTATACAAGGATGATCAACTCTTGGAGCTCGTCGGCGACCTTTGCAACTTCATCATTGACCAGGTTGTTTCTTCCAGAGGCGATTACCATGATCGATCATCTGACTTAGGTCGTAATCCTATGTACCAACACCTCCGTGAGACTCATAGGTTAGCTCTAGGCCGTTGAGAATAATTTGGAATGGTTTGGACTTGTGAAACTTTTGAACTTGTGATGGTTTGGACTTGTGGACTATTTGAACTTATGAATTATGGCTATGTAATGTGATAATGGACTTTGTGAATTGGACTTTTGAACTTGTGAATTATGGCTTGTAATTGTGGTTTATATCTTGCTCGTGTGTTCGTGGATGTGTATATCTGGTCAGATTTGAATTTGAATTTGTATTCTATATTATATTATGTGGTCAGAAATGTATTTGATTTTGATTTTTTTTATAGAAAATCCATTGTAGGGGCGGTTTTAGATCCAACCATCCTTACAAATGGTATTTTTAAGAGAGGCTGGTGATCCAACCGCCCTTACAAATACCATTTGTAAGGGCAGGCTATGTCAACCGCCCCCTACAATGGGCTAATTTGTAAAAGCCCCCTGGGAGGGGCGGTTGGGCCACCCGTCCTTACCGTGTCTTTTGATCCGCCCTTACGGTGCCTTATTATAGTAGTGGTGCACATATCTTGATACACACACCCAACGGGGTACAGAGGAGCTGAGATCACAAAGATTTTACTTCCTCTACTATATATGCTATATCCAGTAGCAGCAGTAGTAATAATGTCAACCACCGGTGTAATGTGTAACCATGGGAGGTATATATGTTGGAATTGCTGTGCTACATTCAGTTCTGAACATCCATTCAACTCAAAGCATGGAAGAAAACTGTTGTGCTACATTCAGCTCTCTCTCTCTGTGGACATGACATGTGTGGTTATTACGCTCGCATGCATGTGTAAACACCATCTTCTTTGATCTTAAGCCAGGTACAGTTTTTCTTTTCATTTTTCTTTGACATTACAGTGTCCATGTACAGTTAAAGATCTCGAGTGACATTGTAACCATGCAGCATCTGGTACCTCACGGTTGACTGGAATTAGCAGTTTGAATCCATGCATGCAATGCAGTCTGACTTGGCTGGTTTCCTTGCTCGCTCTAAACTCAACCAAAGCATCATGGGCCGAACGGTAATTTCAGTCAGACTGCGCAAAATATATTTATTTATATATAAACAAAAAAGGAACTCCACAGATTAACCAAATTAAGCCCATAATGGCATGCGGGTGTAAACCGCCACACCTCAGCGTTTGTTCCATAACGCAGTTGTTTTCCTTATCTTTCATGAAGCTTCTGTAAACTAAGAAGGTGAAGAACTTGCTCCTTGCATTGATGATAAGAAGCGTGCATCTAACGCAGGAACCAGACGATTCATGATCCTGGACCTCAAGCTGAACATGGCATGGCATTAATTCACAAGAGCAGGGGGCAGAAAAAGCTATGAGAAAAAGGGAGTTACAGCAATGGTAGCAACACGATCGAACTGCCGGCATCGAGGAGAGGCAGGCACCCTTACACTTCATCAAGAAGTGTAGGAGCTAATACTGGCTAGGATCTGGAGAGTAGCAGCAGGACTAGGGATGGAAGCGCTGCATGCAGGCGTGGCAGGTGATCTCCAGCGCCGCCGCGGACGACGCGGCCGAGCCGACGAGCCGCCTCGCCGCGATCTGCTTCATGCGCTCCACCCGCTCCACCTCCTCGCGGGCGCGCTCCCAGATGGCCCTGGCGCGCGCGAACTCCCGCTCCGCGAGCTCCAGCTCCCGCCGCGCAAGCTCCCGGACGCGCTCCGCGTAGGCGCGCTCGGCGGACGCCATGCGGGCCTGGTCCGCGGCCTGCTGCTTCACGGCGCGCACGTCGGCGGCCGCATGCTGCTGCTGGTGCTTCTGATGCAGTCTCGCGCTGGACGGCGCCAACACCGTGGTCATCATCATCCCCGGCGCCCTCCTGTTCTCGTTCGTCGGTGGGGACCGCGCGCACGGAGGCGGCGGCGGCGCCGGTGTTGGGGCCGCCGGATGCCTCGGCCCGATGCGCATGGACAGATCGAGGTCCAGCTGCGGGTGCTCGACGGCGCTGGCTGGCACCGCCACCGTCAGGTCACGGAGGACCTGATGACCTGCAGGCGCAGGGAGGAGCAGCAGCTGAAGCTGGATCTGTCTCTCACCTTGCTCCTCCATGGAAGAAACCAAGAGGGGGCCGGGATCGAAGTGGCCACGAGGTATTTCTTGCTTGCTGGCCTCCTACTCCAGCTTGCTAGGTAGGTGTGGTGTGTTTGTTTGCATTGTAGTACTGTTGCTGCGTGTAGTATGGCTGTCTATATGTATCTTCTCCTCTGAGAGAGAGGGAGCACTAGCTTGTGAGCACATAGATGTGATTTTACCGGGATGCCCCTGTGATTAGTACTCAGCTAGCTAGTTAGGGATATCTATGGTTTAGGCAGCTGCTGATTTGCATTGTGTGGTCCAGAGCAAAGGCTTGGACAAACAACCTCGTGGATTAGCGATTTCGGTACTTTGTATAAGGCCTTGTTTAGTTTCTAAAAATTGTTGCAAAATTTTTCAGATTTCCCGTCACATCAAATCTTTAGACACATGCATAAAGCATTAAATATAGATAAAAAAATAAAACAAATTACACAGTTTAGATGAAATGGACGAGACGAATCTTTTAAGCCTAATTAGACCATGATTGGACACTAATTGCCAAATAACAACGAAATTTGATACAGTGCCGTTTTGCAAAAAATTTTAGAACTAAACAGGCCCTAATTGTATACCGGTCGTCAAAGTTGAGAGGTTTGTCGTTTATGTATTACGAGCAAATTTACCCGTGCGTTGCTACGATTAAAGAAATCCGTGATATGCTTTTTATATGTAGTCATACCCACACACTACAACGCAAACCGATACTCCCTCCGTATCTAAATAGAAGTTGTTCCTCGCTTCCCGATGAGTCAGCTTTTTTAACTTTGACCAATTATATATAGAAAAATATTAAGAGTTAAATGCACCGTAGGTCCATTAACTTTTGGTGGTGTGTCATCTAGGTCCATCAACTTTCAAACTGTATTTTTGGATCCATTAACTTTTGGTGGTGTGTCATCCAGGTCCATCAACTTTCAAACTGCATTTTTGGGTCCATTAACTTTTGGTGGTGTGTCATCCAGGTCCATCAAATTTCAAACTGCATTTTTAGGTCCCTAAACTTTTTAACTGGTTCACCGTAGGTTCATATCTCTTCGTTTAGCGAATAGATCTGACATGGCACCGTAGGTCCATATCAAGCAGACATATGATGAGTCCATGGAGCTAGCTTTTTTTTAATGGCTACTCCAATTAGAGATGGTTACTCACACAGTGAACTTGCTCTACCCTGTCAGCATTGATCCGAGGAATGAATCTGGGAGCGTGTTGACGTTAGCTTATAGTAGTAGCTAAGGAAGAAATGACGCCTTACCATGTAGTTTTAGATCCTAAACAGTCATTGTGCGGTCAGCCTGTTTAAACAATCAAACACGATATTACATACTCCGTAGTCTAAATAGATTACCCGAGTCGAGAAAGATAGTTTTACTAGCTCGGTGTTCAGACCGTGCAATGGACGTTTTGGTCATCACATTTGACTTGATAGTCTGTATTCATGGTTGGTTGCTAGGTGATAATGGTGGATGTATTGCCGAGCTTTATATCATCTGTTATTTATTTGTCAACTAATTTGTCCGGCCTGCCTTATGTTATCTTCTTAGAACTAGCACATATGTGGAAACTGAAATTGATGTTTGTCACTTGTGATGTCTAGACACAGTAAAGTCCTTGCTAATGGGCTAGAAACCCATCTACCACACTACCGGTGCTTCCGCCATTGCACGCTCCGCCGCGCGCCACCTACAGTTCTACACGTGTCGGCCCTACGTCGATGGTGCCATCTACACATGTCGGCTCTAGCTCTCCCACTGCCTCCTCTGCCTAATCTCATAGTTGACACAATCGTCATGGAGCTCTGCTTCCCCTCTGCCTCGCGATTGTAGCGCTGGGCGACGAGAAGACACTGAGAGATGCAAGGCGTGGCGGCGGAGTGATTGAGATGGATACAACTACATTATTAGATCCACAGAGCTCGGGCTGGGCTTGCGATGGGCATGGGTAAGGCCGGATTTGATAATCCTAGGACGAAAAGAATAACGGAAATTAATTGTTTGTTTGCTTTAAGATCCGTGCACTTTAAATCAGTTTGACAGCGGTAGATAAAACGAACAGACATGGCAAGCACATGGCGTCGACACTATGAGTCTACTACAGTCAGAGCAAGTTTTGCTCCGGTGAAAAATGAGAGCAGAAGAGAGATGGGAAGACCGTGAGCAATCGTTTGCTGGTTGCAATCAAATACTCCAGTCGACATTGACACACAACAGGTGGTCGGTAGCATAGCTGCGACGCTATCAATGCAGCATCATTTTAGGTCAAGAGCGCGGCCTCGGACGCGTGCTGCGCGCAGACGAATGGATAGATGTTGCATTTCCTGCCCCGACAAGGCACCCGGCAGCCGCACAGATGAGACAAGCCTGTTTTCATGGTTCGGAGGGAGCAGGAGCACGCAGGACTGCAGCAGCAGTAAGCAACACCGACACGCAATGCATTACTCTACTCCGTACATTGCATTGAGGTATGGACCTACGGTGAACCAGTTAAAAAGTTTAGGGACCCAAAAATGCAGTTTGAAAGTTGATGGACATGGATGGCACACCACCAAAAGTTAATGGACCCAAAAATGTAGTTTGAAAGTTGATGGACCTGGATGACACACCACCAAAAGTTAATGGACCTAAAAATGCAGTTTAAAAGTTGATGGACCTGGATGACATACCACCAAAAGTTAATGGACCTACAGTGCATTTAACTCAAATATTAATATTTATAATACATAATTAGTATTATTAGATAAATCGCTGAATATACTTTTATAATAAACTTTTTTGGAGACATAAATGTTGCATGCATTTTCTACAAACATAGTCAAAGTTGAGAAAGTTTGACTTGCACGCATTCTATAATGATTTCTGTTGTGGGACGGAGAGAATACATCTTAGAGTCAGACTCCGCCCCATTGCTCCTAGACACTATTTATTTTATTTTTTACTAGCACACGTCTTGAATAAGATTCATGTTGAAGATTTCACTTATATGCAAGTACAATTTCAGTTTATATTAGATTCAATAACAAATTGCTCACGATTTTAGTAAGGATATAGATGTGTCTGGGACGGATTTTTTTTCTCTTAATTAACAAGCGTGGAACTGGCCGCAAAAGCTGAACCGTGAGCTGATGCACGCAATGACGAAGACCAATTCCCGTGATCATAAAAAAATAGTTTTGTCTAGTTTATATTGGCTTACTTTTTACTTTTATTTCCTTTTATATTTCTGTTTCGAGTAGGATTCCTATTCTAGACAAGAAGCCTCGTATGACAAAAGAAGTCTCTTGGATTCAGATTCTTATTCACCTTAAGAAACCTCATATATTTATGTAATAAAATAGTAGGGTGCAGATGTGTCTGGGACGAATTCCACGTTCACAAAGTTAGTTAAGGAAGAGTCGGACAAAAAAATAGGTGGAGAGAAATTTTGTCTTTTTAATATTAGGTATAGATACATATGCTACACGTTAGCATCTTAGCGATAATAGGTGTTGATGTAACTTGTAAGCTGTGGCTAGCGAACAAAGTTCGGGCTTGCTAGCGTCCGGACACCCATGCCTGTTGTCTGTTTCCCACGCCATTTTACACGTCCACACGTCGCGCTGCCCCGAACATCACCAGCATCAAAAAGAGGGGGAGGGGACGTCGGATGCCTAGCCAGCACCAGAAGGAGGAGGAGGAGACACCGAGGCGAGGCAGCAGAAAGCGAGGACGGAGATGCAACACTCGATCTACTTTTACTTTTAAAACATTCAGATGCAACACCTGCAACATACGACTGAAGGCAGATGAAACACTTGAAATATGCATCTAAAAACACTTGCAAAACACCTGGGAAACAATTGAAAATCATTATAAAACAAACACAACGTCCTGATAAAACACTTGCAACATATGTATGAAACATATGCAACATATGTCTGGAAAACAAATGAAACATTGAGAACAAAAGTTTACAACATATGAGCACAACCATTGCAACATCATAATCTACTTTTAAAACATCTGTATAAAACACTTGCAACATACCTCTGAAACATCTTAAACACTTGAGACATACGCTTACAACATGTGTTTTTCATCCTATCGTTCTTTTTTCGGACGATGCAGAGCAGAGCGGAGAACGGCCGGTTCTTGCCAGCCGGTGGCTAAGGATGGTGGCACGACCTGGCAGCGGCCAGCTGAGCCTGTGCCTGGCTTGGGCCCGGCTAGTGACGGACCCCTCTTCTGGCCGCCTGGCCACACACAGCGGCCGAAAGAAGCCACCGATCTCGGTGAGGTCGGAGAGGATGCCCACAAGGAGCGACGGGGGACGGTGGTGCGGCGGCGGGGTGCGGGGACGGGGAGTGGCGCACGCGGCGGTGGCATGTCGAGGTGGGAGGTGGGGAGTCAGTGTGGGCTGGGTTGAGGAGCGGGTGTAGGAAGCAGCACGCATGGTCTCGTATGAGCAGACATTTCCCGTCTGGAGGAAGGAGAAGATCGAGGAGCTGATGTTTGGGCCCACATTGTAAGAGAGGGAGGGAATAAGTCTGGTGGTCAGTTGGGCTGCTGGTCATTTGGCCCAGGCAGAGGGAGCAAGCACGGAGCGGTATGTCCGGACGGATGACCGCCTCGTAGCATTACCGATCAAAATTTGAAGCCTTCATCATTGTTTTCAGATCTGAAGGGAAAAGATGAATTACACACACAAAATGAAATTTGGTGCCTGCATGATGCTTTGCTAAAAGCCTGTTATTACAAACTCACATTTCCTATTGTGTGACTCATGACTTTCTGCTGGTAGCCGAGATCATGCTAATTAATTACGGATTAAGCACTTGCCAAAATTCATCTTTTTTAAACCCAATATAGACACAGGTGGTCACATACACGCACATACGCACAACATATCCCTATTAGCACCTCCAAAGAACTGAGCTAGACTAACAAATCTCAAGATTGACGAAGTCACCATATAAGTCTCGCTATTAACGTGTTATCACTGAAAGAATAACGTTGTTAAATTTTAGAATAAATTCATAAAATATTAGCACTTACGTCAAGTCAAGGATTTAAACTCAGGTGAGCAAAATCTACCACAAGAGACCTAATCAACGCAAGCATGCTTGTGGTGGTATTAAATTTTACACTAACTTTTATTTTAGGTGTTGTTTCTCCGCTACCTTTGTTTTGCATCGAACCATTTGTAATCGACTGAATCTCATAAACTTGTCCTGGATTCTTGCATATGGACGTCCAAAAACTCTCAAATTACATATTTATTCACAACTTAAACTTGTTATGGGTGTCCTCATATATACAAGCTGTTACGATCAGCCCTACTACATGCATGCCTATATGTGGTAGGCCACTGATCTTGTGGCTTCATGACCAGGTTTAATGTTTCCTTTATTTTTGAAAATAGAATTCAGTTGATAGAAAAATACAGATAACTATGGATAGGTTACAAAATATCCAAAAGCCTAAAAAAATTCTAGAGATGTGTTAAGATGAAAGGAGCTGAAATAAAATATCCAAGCTCAATAATAAACATGTATTATAAGATTCAAGCAGTAGCAAACCCTAGCACTCGAATAGAGTCTGGACAAAGCTCAAGGCACTGATGACATCATGTGTTTTTAAGCTTGTAGCAGAGCGTGATATGATGAAAATCTTAGTGTGAGTCAGTACCAAAGCCTAGGTGGCCATCCAGGGTCACTGAGCTCCATGTCCGTGCTACTGTTTCAAACAGACCCACAATATAAGTAGGAAAATGGAAGCTCCAAATAAATTTATTCTTGTATTATAGAAATTTCTATAATAATAATAAAAGTTTGGGAATATTGGCTAATGGTAAATGGAGTGGCATTGTTGATTGAAGTAAGATCCAATTTGACACAGCTCTGGCTCCTTCCTACATTGCGTGGAGGAGTTGAAGCCTGTGGAACCAAAAAAAAAATAGTGGTTTCATCGACTCTTAGTTTATTTTGAGAGGAGAGCGATAACACAGCTCCTTGCTATAGTAAATTGACACTGCCGGAATCCGTTTCTTTGCCGAGCGCCGGAGGCTTTCCCGAGCGTTTTTTTTCGGGCGCGGCTTTGCCGAGAGCCAAATAAAAAACACTCGGCAAAGCCTCTGCACTCGGCAAAGAAGGCTTTGCCGAGCGTCCAATAAACGGCACTCGGCAAAGAAGTTTCTTTGCCGAGTGCCAAAAAAACACTCGGCAAAGGCTTCTTTGTCGAGTGCTAAAGTAAAACACTCGGCAAAGTAATTTTCAAACCATGTTTTGGTGCCCTAAATGAATTCAAATTAAAAAGTTTTCAACTACAAAGTTTCATAACTTCTCATGATCTACAAACTTTATATTGGTCATTTCTTCATTCGACAAAGTAATAATTACGTTGTTCACAAAATATATATGTCTCTCATGTAGTTTCATGAAACTATAAGAGAGATATATAAGATTTGTGAACAATGTTAGCACCATAATTTCGGATGGAAAAACTTCCTAAATGAAGTTTGTAGATCTCGAAAGGTTATGAAACATTGTAGTTGACCACTTTTTAATTTGAATTCATCTTATCATGCAAATCTACGTTTGAAATTCAAAATTTGAAAATTCGAATTTTTCAAAAGACCTCGGATGGAAAAACTTTCTAAATGAAGTTTGTAGATCTCAAAAAGTTATGAAACATTGTAGTTGACCACTTTTTCATTTGAATTAATCTTGTCATGCAAAACTACGCTTGGAATTCAAAATTTTAAAATTTAAATTTTTCAAAAGACCTCGGATGGAAAAACTTTCTATATGAAAAATGTAGTGCTCGAAAAGTTATAAAACTTTGTAGTTGACAACTTTTTGATTTGAATTCATTTAGGGTCTCAAACAATCAATTTTCACTTGGTTTAGTATAATATTTGAGTAACCGAAACGGCATATAGACGCATGTGAGTGTGTAGTGCAGGTGGCAGAGGAGGTATCGCGTGAGGGAGAGGTCACGAGTTCGAATCCCGCCGACCGCGCAGCCGCGAATTTTGCGCGAAAAATGTCGCGACTTGCAACTTCGACGGAGACGGGCGGGCGCTGGCCAGTGGGCCCCTCCCCCGATTAAAAAAAATTCAGGTTTTTTTGCATTCTTTTATTTCGCGCTTTGCCGAGCGTCGGGCTCTCGGCAAAGGCTTTGCCGAGTGCCCGATAAACGGCTCTCGGCAAAGAAGCCTTTGCCGATCGGATTTTTGCCGAGAGCGCTTTGCCGAGAGCTGCGCTCGGTAAAGGCTTTGCCGAGGGCCTTAGAGGCTTTGCCGAGAGCCTGGGGCCCTCGGCAAAGCAGCCGGCTCCGGTAGTGGGAGAAGCGGGAGCCAGAGCTCTATGACAATGGAACCAATACGTGGCTTCAAGGGGCTAACTAAAGAAAAGAAGGATTTATTAAGGGTCAAAACTCCTGCCCAATGCAAGCCATGCAAGAGTGGCACACGGCAACGTATTCGACCTACCTAAAAACTCGGAGCAAGCTTAATGTCTTGTAATGCAATTTGAGAGCTTGTGACCCCCTACCTCACCCCCAAAATGACAAGCCAAAACAAATTTAGGGATCACTAGTTTCTTATCAAAATGTGCTAGAATTTTTTTTATTTCTTTTAAAAAAACTAGGGTCTTTGTTTCTTATCCCCCTATATATGCGGTCTCTTCACTTTTTATTATGCATGCAAGACCTTTTATTTTTTTTCCCTCACTGAATGCATGCATGACCATTGATGAGCTGAGGGAGGGATCTGCCAACCAAATCCCCAATGGGGGGGGGGGGGGGGGGCAGGGGGGGGGGGTGTGGTGTGGGTGTGGGTGTGGGTGGGAGGGGGTGCGGGGGGAGCTCAAGATGTTGTTTCATGGCCGCTTTTGTTCCACATGCTGCGTGTCTAGCTTTACGGGTTGGCAATGGCGCAATAATGCATTGCATGCATGCACATGTTCTCCCGCGCGCGCGGCGCGAGCGAGCTTGGGAGAAGTTTCATGCATGCCTGCTTGGGTGCATGCTGAGGGAGAGCTTTATTGGTAGGCCTAGGTTGTCCGTCCTGTAAAAAAGATAGAAACCACACAAAGGTAAGCTAGCTTGGTTCGAAAAGTGATGAGAGAGAGCGAGATGAAATACACTATTCGGCTACAGGCAATGGACCTTCTTCTTGGAGCTTGCCTCGTTGCCTTTGCTCTTTTGCAGCTTCGATCTACTGCTTTGCGTATTGGGATCATTCACTAATTGATGTGGGAGTGGTGTTCTTGTTTGTCTCTATGCTTGTTACCGATGGATCTGCTGGCTCTAATTAATCTCTGCGGCTAACTTCATGCAGGACACAGAATGAACAGCAGCAGCAAACAGTGACAATGATCTGCTGCTAACTTTTTTGGAAAAGATAAATAAGCTAGCTACTATATACGGAGTATATATATTTAGGTAGCGTATGTATATATAAATATAAAAACTTCTCTGCTGGTTGCCTAAAGTGGTAGAGACTTCATTGCCCCCAGCTGTTAACTCACCACTCTTGCATTGCATCAATCAAGGTGATCGATCGATCGATACTAGTAAAAAATCAACAAGCCCTGCGGCAGGGGCCATAAAAAGATGCACGATTCTATTTTCCCTGGGGATCTCTGCTGCATGCTACACCGGCCGTGTGTGTGCTCTTGCTACCTGCATCTGCAGGGTGGTGTTGCGTTCTCCTAGAGAACACACCTTAGTGGCGAGAAAAAGATGGAGGGTGAGGTGACTCCAAATCAGTCACTGGCTAACGGCCCGACTGGCTGCTGGCGCCAGAGCCAGACACCTGCATGAAATCATCGCATGGCGTCTGCATGGGGTAAAGCAGCTGCCTCTTTTTGCCCGGGAGATGACATCACCATGTGTAGGCCTTGTCTGCCATGGGATAGATTTTGGCAGAGATCCTGGTGGTGTTAGCAACCTTACAAACCTCAGTTCAGCTGATTTTTGTGAGACCCTCATGTTAATTAGCTAGCTAGGGATCATGGGATCTAATTAAACCTTTTTGCAAAAGTACGGTTTGTCAATTCCGATTCATGCATATATATATGGTTCTTAGACATGTGTGGATGATGAGTACACGAGTGTGGGACCATAGTTTAGTTATCTTGCTGATGAAATTGAGAGAAAATAAATGAAACTGATCTATTGTTCGACATAGATTACAAAACAACTCTGTTTGAACTACCGAACAGTGAACTGAAATAGAGTACATATATACTTTTTTTGTTATAATACAAGACTTTATGGGCTATATATATCTTTATGGAACAAATGTACTGCATATAGGAGGTCCGAGGTCCTGTCAAGAGCTTACTGAGCAAATAAAGTGATGTCGTTGGTTATCAGATTACAGAGAATATAGCATGCCAAATCCCACTTTTGGGTGCACGCAGTAGCTTTTGGTGGAGAGCATGGTAAAAAAGAAGGCAGGGCATGCAGGGTAAAAATTAAAAGGGAAAAAGACTGCACAAGATCCAACAAGTGCATCCGAGTGCGTGGGTTTTGCTTTATGTGGGGGAAAAGCTGGGATCAAAGGGGACATGGAGCATGTCAGGCCACCATGAATATATGCATACATGCATGCATGTAAGCTCTACCAAGGTCAGCTTTTTTTTGGTTTTGGGGGCCCTTGTGCTCTCCACTAACTTAATTCTAGCCTGCTACTACTGCTAGTCTGCTACTGCAATATAATGCTGCACCAATATATGCCACTGCTACTGATCTTACCATATGTTCTAACCAATGTCACTGTGCTACTCGTGAGCTGGTTATGTATACTGGTATATATGAGAACTTGAGGCAAAGAGCCTCTCCTTTTGGACAATGATTTATGCATCATGGTCCTTCAACGTTGCCCAGCAGCAGCTAGACCACACCCAGTGAAAGAGAATGGATAGAGAGCCTTTGGCCATTAGCAGTGGTGGATGCAGGATGAGAATCAAGGGGGGCTAAAATAATGGAGATGTTGATTTGCATGAAGATTTAACGATGATTTGAGGTTTTTGCTACAGTGTTTTTAGTGGTAAATCCAGTCATTAGGGGGGCTGGAGCCCACCCAGCCCCCCTTTAGATCCGCCGCAGGCCATTAGCCATATATCATGAACAACCAGACTCCAATCTACAAGACAAGGGTTTTTGCCCATTTCCATCTTGGACTGTTCTTTCACTTTCCTATGCCTAGCTCTCTCTATCCCTTGCTTTTGCACTTTCAAGGAAACCACTGCTCCAAAGCCACTACTTTGGGCACATCACAAGACTGCACAGTACAAGTTCCTGTGTGAGTTCATGTAGGGTGTGGTGTGTTGTCAACATTTGCAGGCTTCACAGTTGCTCAGTTCATTGGAAAAGGAAGAGAGACGCTGACCTTACACTGTCTCAAGTTAGCTTTATATATATCTTAACCTGAGTGAGGGCCAGGATGCTGGTCATAGGGAATGTGCAATATGTCACGTTCAAGCGTTGGGCAGCCAGCTCTTATATCCTAAGGCCTGATTTGAGAAAAGAATTGAATACAATACATTATCATGATGAAGGCAGTATTACACCACATAGTACCTAATTACAAACCAAGGTTGACACAACAAATAAAGAGGTAACAGTGAAAAATACCACTATCACTACTACATAAACAACCTTTAGAGCATCTACCTTTTTTCCAACAATGATTTGATCAAAATGGCTCTCTTGGCTGGGTGAGGCGAGGTGAGGCGAGGCAAGGCCAACCTTGCTCACAACCAAGCACGCCCTTAGTTCATCCATTTCAATAGTTTGGTACTTGGATGTTAGCTTGTATAGTCAATTACCTTCTTGTGGATAGTTAGTGGTCTAGGTTAGAATTTGTAATTTTCAAGGACAGCCCTGCGGGCAGCGAGGAGCAAGAGGGGAATTGAAGTACATGAATAGGCTACAGTGTGGACCATGCCATGCATTATATATAGTTGTACTACGCAAAGATTAGATGCCGTGCCTGTCGTACCAGTTGAACTTTCAAGGTGAACTGTTTACTATGAACAGAACATATATATCATATACATCATTATACCTCATACAAATCTGTTTTCAGCAACATAAAACGCTCTAGTTGCTCACTACTTGGCAAAAAACATTGGGGTTTTTTTTGAGCAACCTGCATGATTCCATTAATCAAACGAGCCAGCAAGGTCGCTCGGACACGATATACAAAATACAGTTTAGCTCCGGCCACTACAAATGTAAAATCATCATGGAAAGAACTTCCTAGAGCTGCTAACTCGTGCTACAGCTAGAAGATTACCACCTCTCTTGGGTCAACCACTCATATCCCACACTATAAAACTTTCAAGTCACTGCCTCCTTCAGTTCATGGATCAGCAACGCCCTTTCCAATTGTACAGCATCCTTCTCTAAAATAATACGGAGTACATATGTTTTTCCCGTCTCTAATATGCATCTTGAACCATTTTTGATGTTTGGTTCTGTCATAAAGTATGCTGCGACACACCTCGGTTATTTACACTAAAGCCATGTTTAGTTGGCTCCAAAATTCAAAAAGTTTTCAAGATTCCCCGTCACATCACATATGCCGGCACATGTATGGAGTATTAAATGTAGGTAAAAAAAACTAATTGCACAGTTTGTCTGTAAATGTCGAGACGAATCTTTTGAGCCTAGTTAATCCATGATTGGCAAAGTTTGTTAAATACAAATGAAAAGTGCTACAATACTTTTTCAAAATAATTTTACCATCTAAACATGGCCTAAAATGTCCATCTATATTAGCCTTCAAAAAGCCAGGTTCAGGGTTCTGCAACTTCTGTTGCCGCCTACTCCTTTCGTCTAAAAAAGAATAACATTACGGGATGCGTGTTGACAAACTTTCTTAAATTTAACTAGCTTTATAAAACATGTTAGTAATATTTGTATCATTAAAAAATTATTATAAAAATATATTCCACGATTAATAATTTTTAATACATAATTTATCAAAGTTAAAAATATCTAACTTCTCAGGAAACGAGAATAGTTTTTTTTACGGAGTACCTAAAAGTTCAGATGCCACTTCTACTTCTGCACAAGTCTATTTCTGCATCTTACACATGTTATGGGGGTGATTGAGACTGCTCCACGTTTTTCAGATTACCTGTTATGGGGGTGTTTGGGACTGCTCTACGTTTTTTTAGAGCTACTCGACGATGGAGTTTACGGAGCAGTTCCTTCGCCTATCAGCTTCTGTGATTTCGTTCATGCCACCAATTTGCTCAGAAGGAAAGAAGTCTGGAGCTGTCTAGCATTGAAAAACGAAGTAGTAATAGATAGATTCTTTTTTCGATTCAAAAGTTTTTTTAGCTTTTGAGAGGAAGGCAGGCATACTATTTATTAATAGACATAATGTTCTGAGGTACATGCAATATTTTTGGCCGCTCAAGGAGCCATGTTGATTCAAAAGGTTTATTTAAAGATTTGATTAAAACAGAGATACCAGAACTCAAGAAGGACGCGAACTGATAATAGATCAGTTGGTTGGATTCCTTGTGGTGGAACCTGCCCACCAGGATTCAAGTCCTCGACTTGGCACTGGTGTTCGCATTTTCCTGGATTTATTCTAGGATTTACCGACGCTATGCATTAAATGGTAGACGACGTCCCCGTCGACAGCGAAGCGCCTGTAATGACTTCGTGAACTTAAAGATCTGCCGGCTCAGTCTTTCGGAGGTGCTCATGAGTGTAAGGTTTGCGTACGTGTATTCATAAGGGTGAGTGTGCGTGCGTGTTGTGGACGTCTACGTTGTACTGTGTAATCTCAAAAAAAACTCAAGAAGGCCACATCAATTCCAGATGCCAGGCCAGAAGCCATTATGGGCTGACTGGGTTTTCCCTAGGGCCCCCTAGCCCACTAAAGCTACGGAGGAGCCGCGGAAATAATAGGAAAAAAGAAAATGAAAATTAACGGCTCGTCGGCCCTCCACGAAAACGAAGTCCAGCACACGGACGCGAACCCAGAAAAATCTCACGAAATCTCTCGTGGCCGCGGCGACCGGAAGAAGACGACGACGACGGACGCGGCGGCGATGGCGTGCCGCGCACTTGCCCTCCGCTCCCTGCTCCTCCCCGACCCGCTCCATCGCCTCCCGGCCGCGGCGCCGCCTGTTGGGAGGGCGCTCCGCGGCGGCCGCCGTCCGCACCTCCGCTGCTGCTCCGGCGGCGGCGGGGACCCCGGGCAGCCGCCGCAAGAAGCTGTGCTCGAGGCCATATCCAGTGAGTCTTCATCCCCCACTCCCTCACTGCTTAATAGTACGAGTTATTCCATCTTGTTCGCCGCTTCAGCTAGTCGCTTCCTTCGGTTCTTGCTCGGATGTCTGGTAATGAATAATAATATAATAGTTTTAGACAGCGGATACCGAATCACTGGTTTATTGCTATGGTTGGATTCGGGGGTTACTTCGGATGTTGGCTTGGTGTGATTTTAGCCAAGGCAGCTTCGGTTACAGTTCTTTAGTGTCGCATGCATTGTTTACTTTGCATATTATTCTGTAATATAGGGTAATCAGGATACTCCTCAGCATAGAACCGCTCAATAGCATAGATGAATTGGAGTATTGATCAATGCAAGACCTTGCATGTTCAGCTTGTAAATTGTGAAAAGCAGCTTGCAAATTGTAACAATCTACAAGCTGGGGGAGCAGATTGTTGGGTTGTAACAATCTGGCCTGTGGATTGTTACAATCCAGGGTGAGGCTGCTTGTTTGTTTTAGCTTGAGATAGTAAAAGCTACCATCCACAATCAGAATATAAAACAAATAGGACCTAAGGATGTAAAGTTACATATCTGCTTGCAGGACTATGTTTGGTTAGTGCCTACTTTGTCAAATTCGTGAAATTTGTGTTCATGTATGCAAGGATTCATGTTTCCACTGAGCCCAAACTTCTGCTAGGGTTTATTCCATGCTCTACTTCATACTGGCTTTTATTTTTCTGAAACCAGAGATAGCAAGGTCTAAAGGAAGGGTTGCACTCACAACAAATATGGTCATGGGTGGTACTGTGACTGATGATGCAAGTGATGAATGGCTTGTTCTGGATCAGAAGGTGTGTCTCATTATCCAACTTTGTCCATCTGCGTTACAACTTACATAAAGATAGACTTATAATGGGCACTCTACGAAATAGTTGACTCCTAAATTTTGAGAAATGCAATGAGAACCCTTTATATATTAGAAAAGCTCTTGTTTGTACCAATATTCCTTCTGGAAGCAGTAGCTTGGTAACATTAAGGTAGGATTTATCACGTGTTCTGTTTTCGGGAAATGGTAGGTCATGGGAAGCTAGATCACATGACTTTTAATTTTGTGACACTCATTTGTGGTATTCTTTGTATGTTCTGAGTACGATATTTTACACCATTGTTGGTCAACTTTTTCGGGAAACACAATAGAGATTGAGAACATCTCATGTTGGCTTTCATTTTCAGCATGCTTTTATCATGATTAATACTGCTGCACGATAAACTTTAATCAGTTTGTGCGCAACAAAGTTGATCTCTGCTTGAACCCTAAAAATTGTGTAGTCTATATTTTCTTTTAGGCATTGCTTACTAGCCATACTGTTTTGCTTCACAGGTAAATTCCTACCCCACAGATAGAGGATTTACAGCAATTGGCACTGGAGGTGATGATTTTGTCCAGTCAATGATAGTTGCTGTTGAATCTGTTCTTCAAGAATCCATTCCCAAGGTTAGTTTTTACAGTCCTTAGAATTTATTTGTAAACCTTGTAGTTATCGACGGGAAGATATAGTTAGACTGCTAGTGCTTTGCGTAGAGCCAATACTTCTGTGAAATGGTTTGTGCACTGATAGGTTCAATATTGGTACTCTGATTGTGCAATAATCATTTTCACTTTAGTTATTTGTTGTTTATGCTTCTTAGATGGTACTATGGTAGTAGACTAGTACTTCCGTGAAACTTTGCTTTCCTATGTGAAGACATGAAGGAAAAAGCTGTGCCAGGAGACATATTCCAATGTTAGATTGTAGTTGTCTCTGTTACAAAGGCAATATCATGGCCATTACTGACCCTCCTATCCCGATCATTACTGGCCCTGATAGCAGATCATATTTGCACCTCCATTTGTAGCATTCTATTGATTAGACTAGGTTAGAGGACATTATAGGATTTTAATTCTTTCCTTGCATGTACACTCATGGTTGTATAAGTACAGCCTGCAGCAATAGCGAAAATCATTCCCCTATATTCTTTCAGTCTCATTTTACAATCGTTTTGTTGATTTATTTCTCTGATGCTATTCATATATATCTTGAAATGGTTTGCACAGGGTCGGGTATCTCAGAAATTATCTTCAAGAGGAAAATATGTTTCTGTAAACATTGGACCAATTCGTGTTGTTTCTAGTGAGCAGGTGACATAAAGTTTCCCCTTTATTCAAATATGTCTTTGCCAGGAAAAAGATGCCTATTTTCTGAGTTGTTTTTTCTGTTCATTTCATTTTGTATAGACATAAAGGTTCCCCTTTTATTGAAGTTCTGCCTGCTGCTTTTCAGGTCCAAGCTGTGTATCGTGCCATGAGAAGAGATAACAGGATGAAATACTTCTTATGAAGTGCAATTGCATGTCCTGCATATTCCCTAGTCCATTCCATCTTGTAACATAAGGAGTCCTAGAATGCATTTTCGCCATATTTGTAAGTACCAAATCAACAAATGGAAACGTTGTGTATATTGCCTGATTTCTAGTTGGCCCCTTGTGATGTCAAAGTTCCCCTGATTGTAGGGAATGCAGGCTGGAGTGGACCTCTGGTGAATTCCAAAAGGAATTGGGAACACTTATGTGCCATTCAAGCCCAAACTGCTGAAGCTTCTCAAATAATCTGCTACAAAACAATTTATTGGATTCAATTACGTTATGGAGTGCAGCGGGCTGCGGGCGTATATAGCTGCTATGTATGTTAAAGATGTATTTTAGTGTTTCATATTAGATGTGTTTTACTATTTTATAAACAGTATGAATAGAAGTATAAGTGTTCCTAAATTATCGATGTGTGTCTTCAAGCCTATAAATGGCTGATTCTGGCTGATGCTGATTTGTTGTGAGAGAAAAACATTGTTGAATGGCTGGCTGATTCTGGCTGATAAGATCAAGCGAACATGCTAAATTTTAAGATATAGGACTTCCCTGTTAGAACAGGCTGGCCAAAGGGATATGCTGCCATTGCCTGTCTTTTTTTTTATCGGGTACAACTTGGATGTATACAATCTATACACTCCGCACTCACACTACAAGTGCGCATTGGGAGGAGCCTCCGGTACGCAGAAACGCGCAGTATCATCGAACGCGCATGCGTACGTGCGCCCTGAAATTTCTAGAAAATTTTAAAAAATAGATACAACGCTAGGGTTTGAACCCTGGTGGGTAGCATACCACTGGACAACTCTACCACTGGACCACAAACCTATTTGCACTGCTTGCCTTCTCAACGCAATTACTCCCCTAAACACCGGCTAAAAAGTACCTTTTGGAGGTATTTCTCCATGAAACTAAAGCATACACTACATGTCTACATGTATTATGTATAACAATGCTCATTTTTTTATGATTGTAAATTAGTACCTCTATCCAGAAAAAGGATGCCGTTCTAGTTCTATGGTTTATTAGAAAAGAGTATCAACATTTATGACACCAATTATGTATACTATAAAAATATTATTTAGTATCATAGATATTGATATTTCTTTATATAAGATTGATTGAATTCAAGATGATTTGGCGAATCTAATGACATTGCATTCTTTTAAGTGTTCACCATATAGAAAGAAAGGAGATAAGCTGCCAAACTGATTGGCGTATACTACGGTGAATTGTCAAAGCATTGTTGCAAACAACGTGACCACCTAGGTTAGACTGTACTAGAAAAAAAGCCATGCCAGGAGATAAGTTCTAATGTTAGATTGTACTCCCTCCATTCCAAATTTCCAAATTGTAAGACATCCTATCTTTTTTTACATAATTTTTATTACCCACCTAGATATAACATCTTTATAACAACTATGTATCTAGAAAAGCAAGAACATCTTACAAATTAGAATAGAGGGAATAGTGGAGAACTGGAAGCGCAAGCCAAGGAAATGGTTTCAGCAATTGCCCGTTGTATATACAGATCACGTCCGTTTCCATTAACCTGATATGACCATTGGTATTTATAACAATGGTTTTTAACTTAAAGGTTTCCGGATAAAATGCTCCTAGTACAGTGACGGGGTAAAGAGTGCTCTGGCATAACGAAAGCCCCATCAAGCTGTCCTGTTTTATTATTAGACTGGAACCACGAGTTCGGGATTACTGAAACCACAGCAGAGCAGCAACGGAAGCAGAGAAGACCATGTATATATGTGTTCTTCAGGATACTGCGCTACACAGCTTTCGATTACAACTCAACATAAATACGATTGGTTATGCATCATGTCCGGTGGCAATTAAGCCATGGAAACGATCCGGCTGAATCCACAAGATCAGACGTCAGCTGCTTCCTTCACTTGTCCTACCAAAGGTAAACATGTGATTTAGGAAACTATACGGAAAAACTAATGCTTGTACGAGTCTTCTAGCCTACACTGGCACCCGATTCCGCCACCATCCAATTTTGTGTTTTGGTACATTCTCATCCTCGCCCATCCAAACTCTGGCAATGTCTGTGTGGTTAGGATTCAGCGTTGAGGGCGAGTTTGCAAAGCTAAAGAGAAGCCGGTGATAGGCTGGCCTGATGGATTCCACTGTTGAGCACGGTGAGGCAGCAGAGGGGTCACTGCCTAGGGTGGTGGGTTACCAGTTGTGGGCTAGGTTGATTTCGGGGAGTAAGGGACATGATGGCAGGAGGGAGCAGAGACGAGGCTGCTTTGCAGGTAAAGCTAGGACAGTGGGCAGCAGCAGAGGAGGGGTGTGTGTGTGTGCGCGCGCTCGCGCGGCGGGGGGGGACGAAGCCATGGTCCTTCCCTGAGGCCCAGTAGACAGAATCTAAACACGTCTGGACTAACAGAGTAAGAACAAAAGCATCCTAACTCACCACTTGATATTGTTTCTCTTCTTTATAATAGCGGTTGAAACCCAATGTATCCTTGATCTCCTGAAAAGATGGCAAGAGGCTAGGTGGAGGTACACCGCCGTCTTTTATCGCAACTAGAGATCCTGCATGTCAGAGATTCTTGTGTTATGAACAATTAGTAATGCTTCTGACATCATCAGAATGAAACACCTGTTGAAAATGGCAAGGCTAGTCAATAGTAGTTGTGGTTTGTTAGCACCAACAGGATCTTCAGAAACTGGGACACATTATAGTTGTCTATTAAATATACATTGTTGAATGATTATGTGCGAGGTGAAGGTTGAAATGAATGATACAATATCGTGAGTTCAAGAAGGGGGAAAACTAAAATAACATAAATGATTGCCTTAGAACTTAGAACTGATAAAATAATAATAATTTTTTTTCTCAAACAACACAGGAGAGCTGTATGTCATTTCATTAAGAAGGAAATAAGTACAAACTGCATACAGAAAAGGGAGAGGCTAGTGAAAGCCCCTCCCAAGCACACTGCACACACATGAGACTACAAGTAGACACGCAAAGCTAAGGGACACAAAAATGACCACAACCAGCCCACCTCTAACCACCCTCAAGGGTCAGGGACCAGAGAGCTAATGAGGAGCTCATGAAGAGCAGAGGCACCACCAAAACACCACAAGCTGCTTTCATGAGCCACTGTGAGACGGAGAGTCTGAATGTTTAGCCTGGCTCCTTCAAAGACAATGGTGTTCCTATGTTTCCAAATCTCCCAGTTGACTAGAATGATTAGAGAGTTAAGGCCCTTGTGCATCTCCTTAGGGAGACCTCTAACAGCACAGGAGCACAACCCACCACTGAGAAATTGGTTGCAGAGATATGTGGCGCTACTGCAGACACAGCTTCTAAAAAAAACTTTTCCAGGCCTGCCAGGTAAACAAACAGAAGATGAGGGTATGCTGAATTGTTTCTTCTACCTGGTCACATAAGGGGCAGGCCTACAGATGAGGCATCCCTCGTTTGGCAGGACAGTCAACTGTCCAACACCGGCTATCGATGACTAACCAAATGAAAATTTTGCATTTGAGAGGAGCCCAGCTTTTCCAAATTCTTTTCCATGGGGCAAACTTAGTCCCCAAGAACAAAATTTGGTAGGCCGACTTGCTGCTGTAGGAACGAGAAGAGGAGAGTTTGCATCGGTGTTGATCTGGGACATCTTGCTGAAGGACCAGGCCATCTACTAAGTCCCCTTTATCCGAGTGATACAAAAGATTCACCATGCCTGCCGTAGATGAGAATGCTAATTGCTAGTATCAAGGTAGGTGCTCCCACCACGTCACAAATAAGAAATGATAGCTTATGATGTCAACATGATTCACTACTCACTAGACATAACTCTGACCACTAATTTTTGTTGTCATATGTTCACAAATCTAGCAAATTATACTATGTGAAAGTATTGTCAAGACACATCTACACATACCAAGTTGGCACGTCCAATCAAGATATACGGATTGGAAGGCTATGAGTAGGGCAAGCAGGAACACCAACCCCCACTGTTATCCTTGGCTCTCCGCTCATGCTTACTTTCTCATTGAACATAAATACAATGAAGGGGATTTGTTCTCTTGTTTTGGTCATAGGTGATTAAGGGGGAAATTGCTGTAAGGGGAGGTTGTGTGGGATCTGGAAAATTGGAAGACACCAATTATTTATCTGGTCAGCAAACTACATTTCACGAGCAGTTCAAAGTATGCCTTATATTTCATTTAGGAGGATAGAACTGCACTAGTCTCCAGCACACTCAAAGACAACTTACAGGTACACAGGTACAGAGAATTTAGGTGGACTAGTTGGACTTTTTTTTAAAAAAATGCTATGTAATCATACCATAATAAATAACCTTTATCAATCCATAATGTAATCCACCGATAAAGGATACACAGGTACAGAGAATGTGTAGTCAGCTAAAAGTACAAGAAATCAGAATTCAGCTGTACCAAGGAAATGTAGTTCAGTATGGAATAACTAACTGGAGGCAGCAAAAGGATCAACAAGAACTAGGACTACCTTGAGCTTGTGTTCAAACGAATAAATATACAAGTGGTCTCTATCAGCAGTTTGACACTCATTACCTCAGCTTTGATCAATATAGATAAACAAAGAAATGAACAATGCCACATGCTTCACATAATAAGTAAGAAAACAAACCTGCATGGCACGCATTGATACCCCAACTAAGGATAAAGGATACACTACAAGCCTGAAACCAATTTCCTCAAGTTCAGCAGGGCTCAATATGGGTGTTTTACCACCACCTTCTAACATGTTTGCCTGAACAGAGTGTAAATGTACTCATGTGTCATGTCACTGCTAGAGAAGGGAACAACTTGAAGCAAATGTTAATAAAGGCAAATGGACTAGTCGTTGCCATTGGTAACAAAATATGAGCAGTAAAATTTATTTGTACTGGCATGCTTTCCAATTCAGACGGGGGAATATGAGAAAATGTTAACTGTGTAAGCAAACTAGTTCATAATCATATATGCACTAAAGCTGAGTCCAAATGGTGACATTATAGATAACCTAGGGGAATATGAGAAAATGGTAATTGTGTAAGCAAACCAGTTCATAATCACATCACCCCATTTCATCACTACTATCCTATATTCAAATCGAAGAGAAACAAATAACCTAGGGAGACATTATACTATACATTGACCCTAGCATAGTTTCCAAGGAATACTAAAAGCATCTAGAATCTAACAAGGAATTACCAAAACTGAACCAGCAAAGGTGGATATAGCCATGCATATAACATTAGTTAACTGGTCCACAATTTTTTTCCAAGTGCTTCCTTTGATGACTGGTAAAAACAAATTTTCACTAGGAAACTGTAAGACAATTTCCACAAGAAAAGTGTGATCAATTCTAATTTAGAGAACAATAATATGTTTTTTGGTGTACGTGTGTCCTTTTGATACCCTAGTCAATTTCATTGGAAGAAGGATTTAAAGGTATGACCAACATGACTAGGAAATGAGGACTGTTAAAACGAACTACAATCTGGATGAATGCAGAAACTACCATAACCCTTCGATATCACAATTCACGTGTGATTAGAAAAAGCAACAAAAACAAAGAATACAACTAACCATCTTTGGAACTTCTGGTGCAACCGCACAAAATGCTTTCATCTCTTCTACTGAAGCAAGGGCATCAATAAACAGAGCATCTGCTCCAGCATCAGCAAATGCTTTCACCCTCCATAATGCTTCATCGAGAGAAATAGCTTGGCGAGCATCTGACCTTGCTACAATAACAATGTCAGAGCCACTCTCCTTCCTAGCATCTACAGCAGCTTTGATGTGCATGATAGCTTCCTCCCTAGATATAACTTTCCTTCCTTCAGTATGTCCACATGCTTTAGGTGCCACCTTAAAATGTGGAAAGTCAGTTTTTTCAGGATAAACAAAAAGATTAATACGAAACTGAAAGACTTCTTTCCATATTTTCATATAAACTAAGTAAGAAAATATAAAAAGAAATAGGCAAGCATCGTACTATTGCATCCTGCGAACATAGAAAAAAACAAGTTAACTGCATTACCTTTTTTGTTGGGCAGTAGTAGGGAATATTTATCCAAAAACAAATTATTGCAAACAGTGTCAGCTAAATATGGCAAAGACCACATGAGCTATTTAAGTTAGTAGAGTCAAATAGATAATGATTGTGTTGCAACCATATGATCTCTACTTTAACTCTCCTAGATTTTGATTACACCAAGTGCAATGCAGTAAAAGTTCAATTGCAACATTTTTAAGAATACAACAAAGATAATCTTATCAAGAGATTGAACATCTGAGC
This sequence comes from Saccharum hybrid cultivar R570, assembly GCA_038087645.1. Lineage (NCBI taxonomy): Eukaryota > Viridiplantae > Streptophyta > Magnoliopsida > Poales > Poaceae > Saccharum > Saccharum hybrid cultivar. The sequence continues at coordinate 12,595,290 of JAQSUU010000520.1, forward strand.
ATATACATAGCAGTTGCATTTTTCAATTAGGCTAATGCAACATTAGGAAGGTATCCAGTGAGACTATATTTAAAGGGAACTCACATTTTTAAAATAGGATAATGACAGAGCAATGTCAATCACTGTACTGTGTACTAGATCAAGATGATTTAGTTGAATTACATAAAGCCAGTAGACCACCAACATATTTCAACAGTAACATGCATGCCTTCTTTATAACTAAATAAATAAAGAATATTTTACCAATGATTGAACCTTAGTCGGCCACCCCTAAGTAGCCACAAGCCCAGCAAGGAAGAAAAAACAGCTTCCAGAAAAGAAAAAAAAATGTCTCTCTCCATGCAAACTATCCACATCAGCAGCCCACTAACACATGCAATTATGACATAAATCTATTCATACAAGCTATTCATATCAGCAAGCAGCATCATCCAATAACATGCATTTATTTGTCATTATAATAGTTTATCCCTTCATTCCAAATCATCCGCGATCCCCGCAGCAACGCGCGGAATATCCTTCTAGTGTTGATTGTTTGTGAGAAAAGTAGATTTTGAAATATATACATATGAAATAGATATTAAATTGAGTTCAAAGGAGTTCGAATTAGGCCAAATTTATTTTTCGTATAAAAAATACTTACTAGTGTTCTTGGTAACACCAGTTATATATAGGTATTAAATGTAGCTGTAAGCCCTGCTTCCCAGGCACATTTAGTGTATTTAAGTTTTTAGTTAATCTATGTCATTAAGTCCTTGGGTAGCCCAAGAGCTGTGCGGGTACCCAGGCAGCTATTCTGTCTAGTTAAAGCTCTAGTGAGCTGTATGTAATCAATGCAGTACTTATCCTATATATATATTGCAATGCAGTCGCCTGGGAGAGAGCCCTGGCTGATTATTTTCTCTGTTATCTCCAACAATTGGTATCGGAGATAGGTTAGACACCTTCTCACCTACTCATCTTCTCCATGACGTCAACCTCCTCTGAGCGCCGGGCTAGGAAGACCAAGGGAGCCACTGAGGGCGAGCTGGGCGACCCCTCTGGCAGGGCTGCGCGCCTGAAGGCAGCAGAGGAGGCGGCGGCGCTGGCTGTCAAGGCGGCACAGCAGGCTGCAGCAGCCGCGGAGGCGGCGGCCAGGACAGCGCAGGAGCTGCGGGCGGAGATAGCAGCAGAGAAGGGAGATGAGGAGGAGGAGGAGGAAGAAGAAGAGGAGGACCGGAGGAACCGGCGGCCGCGGGACAGGCGCCGTTCGCAGTCACCACTGCGTGACCGAAGGCGTCGTGGCGGCGGTCGCTATGAGTCGCCGCAAGGCAGGGTGGTCTACCGCGATTCCGGCAGCGGCACATCATGGCCAATGCTGAACAAGACCAATTATTATGAGTGGAGCCAGACGATGAAGCTCAGGATGCAGGCGCGTGACCTCTGGGAAGCTGTCGAAGGAGGCCCAGTGCAGTTTCGCGACGACAGGCGAGCTCTGGAGGTGATCGTCGCTGCTGTGCCCAAGGAGTTGGGGCTCCCGCTCCTCGACAAGGCGACGGCAAAAGAGGCATGGGATGCCATCGCTGCGACTCGTATCGGTGTGGACAGGGTCCGCCGAGCGACGTTGCAGCGACTGCGTCGGGAGTGGGAGAACATTGACGTCAAGCCTGGCGAGCCGGTGGAGGATTTTGCCCTGCGGCTGTCAACTCTGCACCAGCAGCTGGTGCTTCATGGAGACAGGGACATCGATGAGGCGCGTGTCGTGGAAAAGTTTCTGCGCACGGTGCCGACCAAGTACGCGCAGATCGTCGTCGCCATTGAGCAGTTCCTCGACTTCGAGGCGCTCACGCTTGAAGAGGTGACAGGAAGGCTCAAGGCGGTGGATGACCGTGAAGCGCAAGCTGTGACAGAGCCGGTGTCCATCAACGGCAAGCTGCTGTACACTGAGGAGCAGTGGCGTGCGCGTTTGAGGAAGGAGAAGAAAGGCGCAGAAGAAGCTGGCGGTTCTGGTTTCAAGAACCAGCGCGGCGGTGGCGGAGGACGCAGCCGCGGAGGTGGACGCGGACGGGGCAGAGGTGCTGGCCGTGGCGGCGGACGTGGAGAAGGCAATGGCGCCGGCCGTGTTGGCCCAAACACGTGCCTCAACTGCCATCAGGAAGGGCATTGGGCGCGTGAATGTCCCCAGCCGCGCCGTGATGGAACAGAGCGCGGCGGCGGGGGAGGAAATCGTGGTGGACGCGGCGGCGGAAACCGTGGAGGAGGCCGTGGCGGCGGTAACCAAGATGGGCAGCAAGGAGGACATGAAGGGCGTGCCCAGTTTGCTGAGTGTGAGGAAGATGCAGCTCTGTTTCTGTCTCACGGCTTCATTGAGATGGAACAGAGCACGCTGGAGCTCAACTATACAGTGCAGCGCGTTGAGTTCTTTGAGCCACGTGCGCGTGCTTATCTGGGAGCAGATGATGAAGAGATGGCTGGCGGCTGGTACCTTGATTCAGGCGCAACACATCACATGACTGGACAGCGTGACCTGTTTTCAGACCTGAACACGGACGTTCGAGGCACGGTTCGGTTCGGGGACGCGTCCAAGGTGGAAATCAAGGGCGTTGGCTCAATTGTTTTTGAAGCAAAGACTGGTGAGCATCGTGTTCTTCATGGAGTTTATTTCATTCCGGCGTTGAAGAACTCGATCATGAGCCTCGGTCAACTTGATGAGAATGGCTCAAAGGTGGTGATTGATGATGGAGTACTGCGGATTTGGGAACGCAGCAGCGGTCGCCTACTGGCCAAGGTGAGGCGTGGCGCGAACCGGCTGTATGTACTGCATATGAAGACAGCACAGCCAGTGTGTCTTGCTGCGCGCAGGGATGAGGAGGCGTGGAAATGGCATGAGCGTTTTGGGCATCTGAATTTTGAGGCCCTGCGGAGGCTTGGCAAGGAGGAAATGGCAAGAGGGATGCCAAAGATCGATCATGTTGAGCAAGTGTGTGACACTTGTGTCACCACCAAACAGAGGAGGCGATCATTTCCTGCTGCAGCAACATATCGTGCTCAGGATCACCTTGAATTGGTGCATGGTGATCTCTGTGGGCCAGTTACACCAGCAACTTCGGCAGGTAATCGCTATATTCTGCTGCTTGTAGATGATGCCACACGATTCATGTGGGCAGTGCTGCTGTCATCTAAGGATGCTGCAGTAGATGCTATCAAGAAGGTGAAGGCTGCTGCAGAGGTGGAGAGTGGGCGTAAACTGAAAGTTCTGCGCACAGATAATGGAGGAGAGTTTACTGTTGCAGAATTTGCTGCTTATTGGGCCAATGAAGGAGTCAAAAGGCATTACAGTGCTCCTCATTCACCACAGCAGAATGGCGTGGTGGAGCGTAGAAATCAAACCGTGGTGGCCATGGCACGTGCCTTACTCAAGCAGCGCCAAATGCCAGCCAAGTTTTGGGGGGAGGCAGTGATGACTGCTGTGCATATTCTGAATCGGTCACCAACCAAGGCTCTAGGTGATGTCACTCCCTATGAAGCATGGCATGGTCGAGCACCCACTGTTGGCCATCTGAAGGTGTTTGGTTGTGTGGCATATACTCGCCGTTTGTCTCAGCTCAGGAAACTTGATGATCGTGGTGAAGCTGGAGTATTTATTGGCTATGCTGAAGGAGCCAAAGCCTATCGAGTCTTTGATCCAGCATCTCAGCGTGTACGTGTCAGCCGGGATGTGGTTTTTGATGAAGGAAGAGGTTGGGATTGGACATCACCAGCAGCAGGTACGTCTGGGGCAGCTGGTAGTGATTTTGTGGTGGAATTTCCTTGGGAGGAAGAAGTCCCTGGAGCTGGAGGTTCAGTGCAGTCACACTCATCTCCTCAGCCCCATTCTGCCTCACCTGAAACTTTCCCAGAAGCAGAATCGGTGCTTGGTGCAGGAGAAGAGGTGTCTGAGACATCCAACGCCTTCACCACCACCAGCTCCAGCCAACCCACAAGTGGAGCACGTGACTCCTTTGGAAGATGATGAGGAACGGCTGGACACTTATCACAACGACGAGCAGCTGCGCTATCGTACCATAGATGGCATATTGGGCGGGGAACAGGAAGTTCCGCCGCCGGCGCAGCGCTTGTTCGCAGAGCTCCACCTCACCCACTCTGGGGAACCCATTTCTTATGCAGAGGCAAAAGATGATCCTGCATGGCAGGCAGCAATGAAAGAGGAGTTGCGCGCTGTTGAGCGCAATGGCACCTGGGAGCTTGTGTCTCCCCGAGCTGGCCATCGGCCAATTTCTCTAAAATGGGTCTACAAGCTGAAGAAAGATGAGAAAGGAGATGTGATCAAGCATAAGGCTCGGCTTGTTGCTCGTGGGTTTGTGCAGCAAGAGGGTGTTGATTATGAGGATGTGTTCGCTCCTGTTGCGCGCATAGAATCAGTGAGACTGCTGCTTGCTCTAGTTGCCCAGGAAGGATGGACTGTTCATCATATGGATGTCAAGTCAGCTTTTCTAAATGGAGAACTCAAGGAAGAAGTATATGTCCAACAGCCACCTGGGTTTGCTATTCCTGGGGAAGAAAGCAAGGTATATCGCCTGCACAAAGCTTTGTATGGGCTGAAGCAGGCCCCAGGGCATGGAACGCTAAGTTGGACTCTACTCTGAAGGAGATGGGGTTCAAACAGAGCAAACATGAAGCAGCAATTTACAGGAAAGGTTCAGAGGGCTCAGTGTTGCTGGTTGGGGTCTATGTTGATGATCTGATCATCACTGGAGCAGTCAAAGATGAAGTAAAGGCTTTCAAGGAAAGGATGAAATCCACCTTTGAGATGAGTGACTTGGGTTTGCTCAGTTTCTACCTTGGCATTGAAGTGCAGCAAGGCAAGAATGGGACCACCATGAGGCAGACTCACTATGCCAAGAAAATCCTAGAACTGGGAGGCATGTCTGATTGCAATCCAGCAGCTACACCAATGGAAGAGCGCCTGAAGCTCAGCAAGCATAGCACTGCCAAGGAGGTGGATCCAACTCAGTATAGGAGGCTGGTTGGAAGCTTGAGATACCTGGTTCATACCAGGCCTGATTTGGCTTTCTCAGTGGGCTATGTGAGCAGATTCTTGGAGAAACCGACCACTGAGCACCAGCAAGCAGTCAAGAGGGTGCTGAGGTACTTGGCTGGAACATTGGACTATGGTCTGCAGTTCAAAAGAGCCCCAAATTCTGCCAGGTTTGTGGGCTACTGTGATTCAGACCTAGCCGGTGATATTGACTCCAGCAAAAGCACAACAGGTTGTCTGTTCTTCTTTGGCAACAGCTTGGTCAGCTGGCAATCTATCAAGCAGAGGGTGGTGGCTTTGTCTAGTTGTGAGGCTGAATATGTGGCTATGACTTCAGCAGCAACACAAGCCCTGTGGCTGTCAAGATTGTTGGCTGATTTGTTGGGAAGAAAGGTGGAGACTGTGGAACTGAGGGTTGACAACAAGTCTGCAATTGCACTTGCTAAGAACCCTGTCTTCCATGACAGGAGCAAACATATCAGAGTTAAGCAACATTTTATCAGGGATTGTATTGAGGAAGGCAGCATCAGGACTGAGTACATCCCTACAGCTGATCAATTGGCAGACATTCTCACTAAGGCTTTGGGCAAGGTCAAGCTTGAAGATATGAGAAGCAGAATTGGCATCAAGCAGATCAAGAAGGGTTGAAGCAGGTCTTAGGGGGAGAACTGTAGCTGTAAGCCCTGCTTCCCAGGCACATTTAGTGTATTTAAGTTTTTAGTTAATCTATGTCATTAAGTCCTTGGGTAGCCCAAGAGCTGTGCGGGTACCCAGGCAGTTATTCTGTCTAGTTAAAGCTCTAGTGAGCTGTATGTAATCAATGCAGTACTTATCCTATATATATATTGCAATGCAGTCGCCTGGGAGAGAGCCCTGGCTGATTATTTTCTCTGTTATCTCCAACATTAAATGCCAAATCTTTTTTTCCCTGTTACTCTGTTAGCCACTACAGAAAACATATCTTCATGGCATATAGGCAATCTTTATTGGCCTGCGATCTATAATATACAAAATGGGTCCAGTGACTAATATGATAATACCCTTTCTCCAAGTTGAAGGATGGCACCTCCTAGTTATGTAGCCTTAATATAATATCCTCAAGGAGGGGTCCTAATCCTAGCCACCAATAGGTCTTCAGCAGGGTATTCATATTACTTATGGAAACATGGTTGCAGGAAGTATGCACAATACTCAGGAAATTGTTGTTAGTTGAAGAAGCAGACAAGGCAACTAATTCCAATTAACCAAGAAACCATAAGGTTAACCGTAAGAAGAATTCGCTTGTAGTGTAACATGTCTTATTTGTCAGAACTATGAGCAGTGATCGTCAACACAAGTGGAGCTGGTATCTGTGCAAGGATGAATTGTAATGTATTGGACAACGTACCTGATCCTCAAGCATAATTCCAGCAAAACCAGCATTGATATACCCTTTTATGGTTCTCTTGATATTCATAGAGTTTCCATAACCGTTGTCTCCATCACCAATCACTGGGATTGAAACAGCTTCATTGATGAGACGCCCTTGGTCTATCATTTCTCCATAGGAAATGAGGCCAACATCAGGCAAGCCAAGTCGTGCGGCAGAAACACAGAAACCTGAAAAGATAAGAAGACTCCAATGCATGAGATAACTTGAATATCTCCAGAAGGTTTCTTTTGGACAAGCACAGCAAGCAAAATCTTGAATGCGGTTATTTCTAAGCCCTATAAGCTGAACGATTTCCGTTGCACGAAGAAATGCTGGCCACCTGAACTACATTGCACAGTTCTAATGAAACCATTTTACCTTTTCACACGGAAACATTCAAACACCATTGCAGCACGTAGTCAGAAAATAACCACAGAACATCTCTAGCCCAAGACAGGATGATTGTCAATATCATACCCTTCCTCTTGAAGTTGAACTTTTAGTTACAATAACGCACGCAGTTCAATTCAATTTTAAATCATCGTGATGAAGTTGTGAGTTTGCTTAGTTTTAGAAACAGATTTTAAGGATAGTTCCTCCCCTACAGTTTATGTGACCTCATCGGTAGAAAAGCACACGATATGAATTGGGGTTCAGGAAATCTGCTCCGACTGGATCTATACAGCGTGAAGCCTACCGATTACCATCTCGGCATTCTCAAACAAACAAACTAAACCCCATCGAGAGCGTTTTACGACGATCGACACACACAAAAACAGACAAGAACGCATAACGATAACAAACCCCGAGTGAGAGTGACCCAACAACGGAAGCGCACGCACCGCCCATGAACCCGATCGGGAACCCCGCGCGCTCGACGAGGCGCGCGCCAAGCGCGTCGTAGCAGCAGGGCGCCTGGTGCGCGCCGGGCGTCGCGAGGATCCGGCGGAGCGCCGCGGCCGGGGACTCCCCCGAGCGGATGCCGCGGGAGGACTCCTCCACGGCGAAGTAGGGGCAGCGCGCGGCCATCCCGGCGGTGGTGGCGGAGGAAGCGGAAGCGCGGCGAGCGGAAGGCGGAGGCTGGAGAGGGATGGGATCGGAAAGGGGAGTGTGGTGTGCTGTGGTGGTCTGAGTGTGACTGACTTGGCGTCTACTGTACTTGAGAGCTGCGTCAACCCGCAAGTCAGTCCGTTATGGATGGGGGTGGGTCACGTCTATTCCGTGAGATTGTGACTCGCAAAGTTGCTCGGCTTTTTCGGTTGGACAAGGTTATTGCGTCACGCGACCCTCGCGAGGCTCCCTGCCCGTGACTCCCTCTCTCGTCCTCCGCCGTCGTCTCCCTCCTCTCCACCGCCTCACCACGCCACGCACCTCCCTCCCTCGCCCCTCGACCCATCCTCCCCTAAACTCAGGGAAGCCGACGCTGAGCTCTATCGTCGTCCTTGCCCCAGCCCCCACCATCGGCGGCCGGCAGCGAGCCGCTTCGCCGCACCACCCTCAACCCGCCCCCGCCCCTACCACTCGACCTCGCCCACCCTAATCCCAGGGGTGTCGGCGAGCTCCGTCGTGACGCCCCTGCCACTAGCATTGCCCAACCGCCTTCTCCAGCAGCCCCGCCCCGTTGCCGTATCTCTCGCCACCACCGCCATGTCATTGCCGCCTCCCCCTAAACCCCCTTCTAGAGCTGCCGGGGAATAGAACCCTAACCCTAACACCGCCGTCGTTTTCTTCCTCTCTAGCGGGGCATGGGTGCGGGCGCGTGGGCATGGTCGCGGGGGAGAGGGTGGACCGGCCCGCGTCGCGCCATCTGCGCTCCGTGCTACAGTCGCTTGTTTGTGTTTGCGTTTTCTCTCTGGGGAGGCAGTTTTAAGCATAATATCATTATATTCTAAAAAATTCATAAGACCATTACAAAATATTCTTAAAAGTTATACAAATTATTAATAACAGTTTGTTTAATAAATTTACAACTAGTTTATGTCATTGTACAATTAGAAAAGGAAATTGGGCCCTCTAGACTATAAGTGAGTTATCAGCTTATTGTTGTGTTTGAGACCTATCCTCACGATATCCTACCAGCATTCGCTCTTGTGTTGGTCTCTTTATCCATCGTCATCGTTGTTTTTACACTGCACGAATCCAATTCACCTCAATCCCTTAGTTGCCTCATCATTGTTAGAGGTTTAACACCAATAAGCTTGAGTCAGAACACATTTAACTTCTTTGAAAAAGAGTACTTTCTTCATTATGCTATTCGAAATTGATGGTTTGATCTGACTTGTCAGAGCTCTAGCTTGGAAAATTATTTGAAATTTCTTCAATTATCTGCTATATTTTGATTCTTGGATTGAAAATATGATAACCTAATTGAATCTTTTTTATCTGTTATTATGAGTTGATGGTTATTTGCCTAATCAATGCCATGTCGCAGGAAGCCAACGGCCAGCATGAAGTTGATAGGGCCATCATCGTCTAAGGCGGTGCTGAAATCATCGATGAGGTCAGGAAATGTAGTAGTTTTGTGACCTTGAGACTATGGTAGACAATGTTTTCCTAAACGCTAAACGGTAAACAGTCGATCACTCTTCGTTTAGCGTTTAGGCCGTTTAAACGGTGTTTAAACAAAGTTAAACGGTCTAAACAGTTTTGTACAATAACAATAAAATATACATATTTATGTAGGTAAAAATAAAATTTGCTAGAACCCATACATATTTACACATGTAAAAATCAAATATTCTACCAAATAATCTTGTTGGAAGAAATCTAAATCCCACAACACTTCATATAATTACAATGTTAATTAGTTTCATGTTGATTGTGATAGACGTAGTCCTTTAATTCACTTAATTATGGATTAAATGATTGCTTAGCTCATTTAATCACATTTAATCTGATTTTGTTTAGACCGTTTAGACGGGATTGAACGGTTTAAACGGGTTTAAACGGCCCAACCGTTTAATTCACCGTTTAGGGCCTAAACAACACGGCTGATTTCTGTTTACCGTTTAAACGGTGTTTAAACGGACTAAACGGCCGTTTAGGTGAACAGTGATGGTAGAAGCTCATCCCTTTTTGGAGGAGTCAACCCACCACCTGTGGGGGTATAGACCAGTATACCCTCATGGCTCCACATGGGTCGCGCCAGACAAGGTGGCCCAACTCGCCAGAAAAGGCCGCACGGATCTCCGAACTGCTCGGCGAACTGTGCGGAGTAAGCAGAGACTACTTAACGGTCAAGGAAACATAGTCGGTTAGGATAGACATCGTGGCCTCCATGGATACAGGAGTTGTAATCGGCTGGGATTAGATTCCTTAGATCTGTAACATTGCCCCCCGTACTATATAAGGCGGGCAAGGACCCCCCTCAAAACATATCATCACGTATCAATACAATCCATAAAGACGCAGGACGTAGGGTATTACGCAATTTGCGGCCCGAACCTGGATAGATCCTATGTTCCTCTTGCGTCACCATCTAGATCGTCGTCTTGCGCACCTCTGCCGATAACCTACTACCGTGGGCATACCCCTCGGTATACTGCCGACCACATCTCGTCGACAGTGGCGCGCCAGGTAGGGGGTGTGCGTGCAGACTCTATGGCGAGCCAGATGGTTAACTTCCCTGCTTCCATGGTCCTTCCGGCGGGACTGATGTTCACAATTGAGACGTTCACCTGGACCACCAGCACTGACGGGCCCGCTGAAGTCGTGGAGGCGGTGCAGGCTCCCCTGCGCCAACTGAATCTGCATCGACAACAGCGGATCCGATCTCGGGACCAGTCTCGGGGTCACCTCCTCCGACCACCCGTCGACCACTTCCCCGCTATCAAGAGAGGCATCTTGACAATACTGATCTGGTCGAGTCCATCGATCGGGTCACCACGAATTTGGCTGAAACCCTAATCTTAGTAGATTCGATCAGAGATCGGTCTTCTGAGGATCACCGTTCCCGACCAGCTCGGGCTGGCCGCCAGGGGCGCCCAGACCCCGATCTCGTGATCACGGCGACTCCAGAAGGGCGGACGGTTCGTTACCGACCAGTACCTGCAACCGGCCTGAGGTCGGGGGATTACGAAGCTCTAATGGAGCACTCAACACCTACCCATAAAGGTTGGTGAACGCGGCATCCGAGTACGTCGCCCGTATACCACACCTGTTCGTGGATCCCGCCAAGCGTGACCACATTTCGGATCTCTGTCTGATAGACCTGCCTGAACCAGACCAACCTACGCCTACTGTTAACATGGTGGATATTAGGCAGATCGGACATGATTCGCTCTCTACAATCCCGGAAGAGGGTACCGGATCTAGCGAATCTCACGGGACTAACTATACCCGCACCCTCATCGATCCATATGGGCAGGAGTTCCCAGCCTTTCCTCCTGGCTTCGGGGGCGCCGTCTTTGCCGTTAGTAATGACGAGCCCCCTCGTGATGGGGAAACCGATCAAGAGAGGACCGCCTGAGAGAAAAGAAACGCCGATCGTAGGGCTCGAATAATCAACCTAGAGAACACTAAAGAGGATGCAGCTAATGTAGCCACGGGTGGCCAGCGTGATATCCGCCGCGATCTGACTGACGCTTTCGATATGTGCGACAACCAGCAGGTTTTCAAGACACCGAGTGCCAACATTGCCGTCGCCATGAACGAACTCAACAAGCTCCCAGAATCCCCGGCGCTTGACGCTGTCAAGGCTTACTTGAAGGCGGCCACAGTCCAGGTCAACGAGAGGCGTACACCTGCTCCATCGGCGTCCTCTACCTGAAGTCATCGCCAACGAGGCCCCTAGCAACGAGGAGGTCCTTATCTTTACCAGGGCCATGATGTAAACTTTGAGGCGCACCGTCCCTGAGATCAAGGCGGAAGGCGCGATGCCGACCAGCATGACACCGATCAAGGGGGCGAACGTAATCAGTAAGGTGGGCGCGGCGCACGTCATGGAGGGGAGCGTGTTGCAAACCATGGTGGCGGCCGTGGTCGACAACGCGGTGCCAACCAGGAAGTGGAGCAGCCTGGAGGTGACCTCCGTGACCATCTCAGCGCCAATTTGAATTTGAGGGATCACATCGAAAACAATCGAGAAGAGCATCATGCATTTGAGATGCAACGCAGGCGGGACTACGATGAAGCACATGGCGCACCCGACCGCGGCTATGCACCGCGTGCTGGCCATATCCCTAGCCTCCGACCATTCACTGATCGGCTCCATGCTGTCATATGGCCAAGAAACTTCAAGCTCCATGATCTTGATACCTATGACGAAAAGGCTAATCCCGAACAGTGGATAACGCTCTATGAAATCGCTGTCCGAGCAGCACATGGCGATGAAGATGTGATGGCTAACTATTTGCCTGTGGTCATCAACCAGTCCACGAACCAATGGCTTCTCAGCCTGAGGGAAGGCTCCATCGACACCTGGGCGTAGCTCAGGAGGGCTTTTATTGACAATTATATGGCCACTTGTCAGCAGCCCAGCAACAAGTATGATTTAGAGAAAGTCAGAGACTATCCGAACGAACCATTGCGTGACTACATCCGCCGCTTCTCAGAAACACAGATATCCATCCCTAACATCAACAGCGATGAAGCCATCTCCGCGTTTATCAGAGGCCTCCGCCACCATGATGCTCTTAGGACCAAACTTCTCCGTAAGAGGCCTAACTCTGTTCAGGACCTTCTCACGGTGGCGAAGAAGTGGGCAGACACTGATGAGGCCAACCAGCAGATCAAGGAGGACGTTGGCCGGACTCCTCGCCCTGACCAGCCAAATCGCCGCCCCGACGACCAGCGCGATGATCGGCGTCATGACGACCGCCGCGATGATAGGCGCAACGATAACCGCGACCGCCGCAATGACAATCGTGATCAGCGTCGGCAGGACGACTTTAGAGGGCGGCAGAGCCGCAACTGAATAGTGGATAACGCTGTCAACGCCGTCAAGCCAGCGCCCAAGCGCAATTACGAGGATGCCTACTCCAAGGTCCTTCAGGGGCCCTGCCCGGCTCTTCCGGACTCTGGCCATACAATGGGAGATTACAGGGGTCTGAAGTCTATCTACCTCTCGGACGCCCATAAAAGGCAGCGCAACGACGATAAGGACGGCGACAAAAATGACCGCTGGGACGACAAGAGGCCCGATGAGGAGAACAAGACCGAAGAGGAACGCGACAAGGACCCTCGTCATGCTTACAAGGACCCTGATAGAAGCGTCTGCAGCATCTTTGGTGGGAAAGTTGCCCTGGAGAATGTGCGATAGAGGAAGCTTACTGCTCGAGCTGTTATGGCCCTCAACAACCTGGACGGAAGAGTTGCTGACCCCAAGTACCAAAACTGGTCGCACCAACCCATTACGTTCAGCAGAGCTGACCAGTGGGCCAATATCCCAGAGCCAGGGTGCTTCCCCCTCGTTTTAGACCCCGTCATCAGGAACGTACGATTCGAGAAGGTGCTCATCGACGGCGGCAGCGCCCTCGATATCCTCTTCCACAACGCTCTAACATAGTTAGACATTAAGTCAAAAGACCTTGAGCTTTATGATGCACCTTTCTAGGGAGTGCTCCTGGGGCAGACCTCTCAACCCTTGGGATAGATCACATTGGCAGTACAGTTTGGCACTGTCAACCACTTTCGTATTGACTACGTCAATTTCATCGTAGCAGACTTCGAAGGAACATATCACGCCATACTCGGCAGACCAGCTCTGGCCAAATTTATGGTAATACCACACTACGTCTACCTGCTCCTAAAGATGCCAACCGAAAAGGGCGTCCTCTCTTAAAGGGGCAATGTTCTCATCGCCTACAACTGCAAGAAGGAGGGCTATGCAACCGCTGAAGCCCTTGAGCTCTCGATCCGTATGCAGCAGTCCATTGCCGATGCCAAGAAGATTCCTCCCACCAATCTTGAGATTCCAGGCAAAGAAGCCACCTGTGCTGCTGTAAAGTCCAAGAAGACTAAAGAGGTGGAACTGGTCCCGGGCGACAAGTCCAAAACGGCTCGCTTCGGGGCCACCCTAGACCCCAAATAGGAAGATCCGCTCATCAGCTTCCTGAGGGAGAACGTTAGCGTGTTTGCATGGAAACCTGCAGACATGCCCAGAGTACCTCGGGAGTTGATCGATCACTCCTTGGATGTTTCGAAGACCGCCAAGCCAATAAAATAGAAGCTACGACGGTTCGCTCGAGACAAAAAAAAGATGCGATTAGGGTAGAAGTAAACCAGCTCTTAGCTACCAGCTTTATCAAAGAGGTGTATCACCCAGAGTGGCTTGCCAACCCGGTTCTTGTAAGAAAAGAAAATGAATGGAGGATGTACGTTGATTACACCGATCTCAACAAACACTGCCCTAAGGACCCCTTTGGTTTGCCTCATATAAACGAGGTCGTAGATTCTACCGCTGGCTGCGAGCTCTTATCTTTTCTAGATTGCTACTCTGGTTACCATCATATCTCTCTAAGAGAGGAGGACTAGATTAAGACATCCTTTATTGCGCCTTTCAGTGCTTACTGCTACATGACCATGTCATTTTGGCTCAAAAACGCAGGCGTAACCTACCAACGGGCCATCCAATAGTGCCTCAGTGATCAGATCAGAGATCAGCTCGTTGAGGCATATGTTGATGACGTAGTGGTGAAGACCAAAGTAGCCTCTACTCTGGTCGATTGTCTCGATTAGACCTTCAAGGCACGCAATAAGTTTCAATGGAAGCTGAATCCCAAGAAGTGCATATTTGGTGTGCCGTTTGGCATACTGCTCGGCAACATAGTTAGCCATGAGGGCATATGGCCTAACTTGGAAAAAGTCAAAGCAGTCATGAAGATGAAACTGCCAAAGTGCGTCAAGGACATCCAGAAGCTAACCGGGTGCATGGCTGCCCTGAGTCGATTCATATCGCGGCTCGGTGAAAAGGGTCTGTCATTCTTCAAACTCCTCAAGGCAAAGGAGAAGTTTGAGTGGTCGAAAGAAGCTAACACTGCTTTTGCAGAGCTCAAGCAGTTTCTTACATCTCCCCTGATCCTGACGGCGCCCAAGGAAGGCGAGACTTTGTTGCTTTACATTGCGGCCACCAATCGGGTAGTCAGTACTGCCATCATTATCGAGCGCGAGGAGGTCAGGCACGTGTACAAGGTCCAGCGACTAGTATACTTCATCAACGAGGTACTCAACAAATCTAAGACCTGTTACCCCCAGGTCTAGAAGCTGCTTTATGCTATCTTGATCACCTCTCACAAATTGCGCCATTATTTTGATACTTACCCAATCGAAGTGGTCACTGAGTTTCCACTAGGGGATATCTTGCACAATAAGGACGCCAACGGGTGCATCATCAAATGGGCATTGGAACTTAGCCCATATTCGCTGGAATTTCAAAGCCGCACGACCATGAAGTCAGAGGCGCTAGTCGACTTCATTGTCGAATGGACAGATATGAATACACCTGTCTCCAATAGTTCCCCGAGCACTGGAAGATGTATTTTGACGGCTCCCTCAATATCGATGGTGTCGGGGCAGGGGTGTACTTCATCTCGCCATCTGGGGACAGGCTGAGCTATGTCCTCCGCATCCATTTCAAGGCCTCCAATAATGCTACCGAGTACGAGGCGGCCCTGCACGACCTTCGCATCGTCGTTGAGCTCGGCATAAAAAGGCTCATGGTGTTCGGTGATTCTGCTCTTGTCATAAACTAGGTGAACAAGGACTAGGACTGTACCAGCGAACCGATGGATGCTTACTGTGCGTAGAATAGAAAGCTAGAGAACAAATTCTATGGTCTCGAGTTTCATCACGTGGTCTAGGCTGACAATGAGGTAGCTGATAAGCTATCAAAGCTAGGATCAACCCGGGCAGCGATTCCCTATGGAGTTTTCGTTCATGACCTTATCAAGCCGTTTATCGAGGAACAAGAGAAGCCGGTGGCCGAACAGCCATCTACAGACCAGCTGGTCGCCACGATTCTGACCACCACCACACACTAGAGAGAACCGTTCATCAGATATCTTACCTCTGCAGAGGTTCCTTAGGATAAAACCGAGATGGAACGCCTCATATGGCGTAGCAAGCATTATATGCTGGTTGAGGGGAACCTTATGCGCAAAAATACAAAGAAAGAATTATTGCAAAAATATGTGTCTCAGGGACACGGATTGAAGATTTTGAAAGAAATCCATGCTGGTACTTGTGGCAACCACGCCGCTTCGCGCACACTGGTCGGTAAGGCTTTTCGAGCAGTTTTTATTGGCCTTCAGCTGTCGCCGATGTCGAGAAGTTGGTCCGTCATTGTGAGGGGTGTCAGTTCTTCGCCAAGTAGACTCATGTTCTAGCCCACGAACTCCAGACCATTCCAGCGTCATGGCCTTTTTCATGCTAAGGACTGGATATGATCGGGCCTTTTAAGTTGGCTCCAGGAGGTTACCGTTGGGTTTACGTCATTATTGACAAATTCTTCAAGTGGATTGAGTACAAGCCCTTAGTTTCAGGGACTGCGAAGAAAGCAGCTGAGCTGCTCGACAAAATTATCCACCACTTTGGCCTGCCTAACAACATCATTACCGACCTGGGTCCACGTTCATCGGTAACGATTTCTGGAACTTCTGCGATGACAGAGACATAGTAGTTAAGTATGTTTCAGTGGCGCACCCCAGGGCTAACAGGCAGGCGGAACGAGAAAATGGTATGATCCTTGATGCTCTGAAGAAACGGTTGTATAGGGCAAACGATAAGCATCCTGGAAGGTGGTTGAAGGAGCTGCCGGCCGTGGTCTGGGGACTGAGGACACAACCCAGTCGCAATACCGGCGTCTCCCCGTACTTCATGGTCTTCGGCTCTGAGGCTGTGTTGCCAGCTGACATTGCTTTCCAGTCATCATGGGTCGAGAACCATGACAAGGAGAGGTCATCCGAGGCCAGAGAGCCTAAGGTTAATTGCGCCGAGGAACACCGCCTTGACACCTGCGCGCGCACGGCTAAATATCTGGAGGGCTTGCGCAGGTACTATAACCATAATGTCAAGGATAGATTCTTCGTGATCGGCGATTTGGTTCTGCGAAGGAAGCAGAAGACAGAAGGATTGCATAAGTTAGCGTCACATTGGGAGGGCCCTTATATGGTCAAGCAGGTCACCCGACCTACTTCTTATAGGCTGTGTGATCTTGACGGAGTCGACATCCCGAATTCGTGGCATATCGATCACCTTAGGCATTTCTATGCCTAATCCGCTACTAAGAAAGATATGTACTCTTTTTTGTACCCTAAGTATTCAATAAATATTTCATCTTGTTTTTGTGACCATCTCTTATCTACATCGCATTATTTCCTAAATTTTCGTTTGGTGGTTTGCCGACCAGTTTTTTCTCCTACTTGAGTTTCCCAGAGCCAGCGCTGTCTCTGACTTCTTCCCACGTGTGCATGAGATCCGTTCACTACATACCGGGTGGTCGGCAGTAGCTCCCTGTTGTGGTCGGCGGTCCTACGCGTGCCTGGGCTCTGTGCCTCACGCTTCAGACAGTTGATTAGGCACGAACTGGAGTAATTCTAGGAAAAAATGACCATTCACGCTTACCACATGACACGATAAAAATAGAGTTTTTAACTAACATCACAACTATGTATTATACAGAGATATAATAACAGGTCCATATGGGCACTGAGTGCTCCATGTATTTACAAAATCATCAACTGCTTTGTTATAACTTAAACTATAAAACATAAGTTTTTCCTAGTTCTAATCTATTGACTGGTCGGCCTAGTCTCGCCATACAGGTCTACGTCGCTAATCATTTTTGCGGCCGT
This sequence comes from Saccharum hybrid cultivar R570, assembly GCA_038087645.1. Taxonomy (NCBI): domain Eukaryota; kingdom Viridiplantae; phylum Streptophyta; class Magnoliopsida; order Poales; family Poaceae; genus Saccharum; species Saccharum hybrid cultivar. Next base: position 12,612,508 of record JAQSUU010000520.1, read on the forward strand.
CGCCTGGGAGGTGGCTCTGAGCTGCTCTGCCTTCACCGAATCAGTGTTGCTTGACACACCGGCTTCAAGCTTTTTCAGGTCCACTCTGGGATAATGCGATCGCACCACGGCCAGGACGTGGGCAGCCACATACTCGCCAGCATCGTGAATGAATTGCTTGAAGCAGGCCTAGAAGCTCTGGCATTTCTCAACAATGGCCTCTGGTCGGACTGGCCAGTCGGTTGGACCCTCTTCCGGTTCCATACCAATCAGGTCCAGCATGGGCTTGATTCCTTCCTCCATCGCTTTGTACTTCGACGCCTAGTGGTCCTTTTCCTTCATCAGCGTTTCAAGGTACGCCTTGGCATTTTGGCGCACGACTGCATCCAAGCATACGACTACACTGAGCATGATAAAATATGCTAAGGGGCATCAATAACTGGATGGTCAACAACTTACTTGCGAAGTCCTTGTCCAGTTTGGTCACCTGCTCCTTTAGCTTAGTGTTCTCGCTAGTTAGGCGAGCAACCTCATCCTAGCGCTCCTTGTCGAGCTGGATGTTTTTCTCCATCAGATCCTTGTTGATCTTTGTTAGCTGAGCTAGCTTGTCAACAAGGAATGTCTTCTCTGCCTCCATGCCTGCCGAGCAGAATGTGGTTTGTCAGCCAGTTATAATCAGAGTAATGTGTAAAGATTTGGTCATATAACTCTCTTTTCCTGGTCACGCAGGTGGCGCTGTTCATCTACGCTGGTCTGCAGAGTGTCCTGTTCGCTCTGGACCAGCTGTAACGCCACTTGCAGGCGCGTTATGTCCTCCTTCAGGGCCTTGTTCTCCTCTACTATCGTGGCGATTGTGTCGAAGCACCGCTTTCGGTACTCCGATGTTTTTTCAATGCTCTGCAATACAATGAGGCGTCAGTAACGGAAATTCCTAAGCACAAGCTTGATAGGAAAAATTGGGGTTTCAGTGCTCTTACCTTTATCTAGCCCATCAGGTCTTCTACTATCTGCTGCAGTTTGCGGATGGCACAATATGAGTGGTCTTCCTCATAGAACACCCACTCATCGCCTCGCTTCCTCACGACGCGGACGCATTGAGGCGCCACCTTTTCTTCTTCTGGGTGGATGATTTCTTCAATCTCCGCCTCTTCCTTAGTTGCAGCGGCCTTCGCTACTGGAGCCTCCGTGGCGGGGTTCCTAGTGCCGCTCTCTTCGACCTCCACAACACCCATTGTACTGCCTAAGGCGGCACTTTGCTCTTCAGCTATGGGCATGGGTTCCGCTCACTGTTGCGCGGGGCTGCTCTGGTTGGCAGTCTTGCTGGGCCCGACACGCTCCTTGGCAGTGCGGCTACTCTCCCCAGTTAACGACGGTTGATTGCCCGCAGGGTGCTCCACATCTTCCGTGGACTCCAGCCTACACCAGCCTAATAAGCTACTGCATTCGGATATTATAAAGGGAGTTCTAGAATTACTTACAGATCTAAGCGTCTGAATGTGGCCCTGAACGGCCAACCGCTCCAGCTTCCGCCATCTGCAGTGTGGATCCCAACCGTCTGGCTATCGCTCGGCCGCTCCCTCCTAGCTGGAACACCCTTGGGGACTGCTGAGCCAGCCCGCCCCATGCTCGGTATGTCTGTCTGGGATGGTGTCACTGCTCGGGGCGGTGTGGGCACCCTTGGAGGCGTTGCTGCTCGGGGTGGTGTGGGCACCCTTGGTGACATCAGCATGCGGGGCGCCCCTTGTGCCCTCTGTCGGCGTGCCAGTGGAACCTCGTCTTCGTCTTCATCGTCGTCGGTCAAGCCGGCCACGACTCTGCGTCGTTTCCGGCTGCTCTCTTCATCGTTGATAATCAATGGGCCCCTTGTGCCTAGGGGGTCCACAGATTTCCTTTTCTGGGAAGGCCTCTCTGGTGCGGGGCGTTTCCCAGCTGCTTTCCTCGTCACCCGAGGCTCCCGCATGTCTACGCCGGCTGGCCAATCGTCGGCAGGCGCGTCGGAGACGTACACTGCTGCTCGATCCTGGCCACGGATCTTGCAAACATCAGATTGGAAGTTACGGTTGTGTTCTAGTAACTCTAAACATCAAAATTGACACTGGGGGTGATTTTAGGCATACCTGGGGTGGCGGTGTTGTCAACTTGTATGCCTTCATCGTGCTGGCCAGATGGCAGTATCGTGTCAAGTCGAATAGCTGCGCTAACCACCAGTTCACCTCTTCACGTGAGAGGTTCCTCGTAGACTCCCTGGTGGGGTCACCTGACCCAGAGTACTCATACAACGGGTGCACTCACTCCTTGCACGGTTGCACCCGCCTACAGATGAAGTTCAGGGCTATTGTTGGTCCATCAAGCTGCCTCCTATCGACCATCCCGAGCAGCTCTTCCACCTGTACCATTTCGGTGCTGGTCGGCCTTGCTGACCAGCTCTCCTGCTGCTCGGGGATCTGCGCAACGTCACAGGCGACGAAGGGCTCTTGCTCTTGCTGTACATAGAACCACTTCTTGTACCAATCCCTCATTTGACGAGTTGAGGGGTACATTGAGGTACTCGGCCTTCATCCCATCACGAAGGTTCAGGTAGGCCCCCCAGCTACCTGGGATCCTCCCGCGCCTCCCTTCTTCTTCAGGCAGAAAAAGTGCCTCCACAAATTGAAGTGGGGCTAGATGCCGAGAAATGACTCACAGAGGGTAATGAAAATTGACACCGACAGAACAGAATTTGGATGGAGGTTGCAGATGCTAATCCTATAGTAATCACACAATTTGCGAAGAAAGGGATTGTAACACCCTAGGTGCTTGTCACTCACTAAGCAGTAGGTTTGAGCTCAACCATAACGGATTAAGTGGAGATGACAATGTCAAGGTCACCCTATGGAGATGAGCCTCACCTAAAGTTGAAGGTTGCACTATTGCTTTACATATAGGCCCCTTTTCAAGAGATATGCTTGGGTGGCATTATTGCAATATCTTCATGTGTCTCACCTTGGTACCTATCTATATTGATCCCTGGAAAAGTTTCATAAAGTTTAGAATCAAAAAGTCACATGAAATGATAAGTTATATGCTTGTTTGGATTATAACTAAAACCTGCCTTACATCCCATGGGAACTAGTGTTTATGCAACATACAAATGCAACATGTGCAACACATTTTGGACACATGTGGAACACCCTAGTGGAACATGTGTAGCTTGTATCTTGAAACAACCACATGAAACAACTGTAGCATTTCACTTGAGTTCTATGTTTCAAGGCATGTGAGGCCTACACTTTGTGCAACCTATGCATGGTGGGTATGTTTGGCCTCTACAACACCTTAACTACACTTAGGACACTTAATGGAACAATGTTCATGTTGATCATTTTGCCTAAATGTGCTCCTAAGTGATGGTTGACCCTAGAACCTTCCTAGTTTGACCTAACCAAAAGTACAGCTTAGGTTGCTTGCATGGCTGGGCCACCTTAACAAAGTTTGTGCCAAATTTCATGAGGAACAAAAGTTGTTTTGGGGTCATCTCATGAAAATGCCTAGAACCTGCTCTAACATGGCCCACAAGGCAGCTAGGAGTGCTGATTTCAGCACTTAGCCTTTTTGGCTAAGTCACAACTGACTTTCAGTTTCCAAGTACCCTTGTTTAGGACCCTGTATCTTACTAACTAGACCTAACCAGCCCTAACCCATATTGACATCTTTGTAGTACTCATATAGCTCTATGATATTGTCAATAGCACCATCATCTAGTTCTCACTGATTAATGTGTTTGAGGGCGTAGAAAACCGGGTTTTCAGTCGGGTTTTAACTGAAACTCAGTTTCAGTTTTGAGGTACACCTCTTTGGACCCTTATATCTCTCTAACCGTCATGAATTAGCTCGAGAGCTAGTAGATTAGTAACAAGATCTCACGTAGCTCTATAATTAAGTCTATTTCACAATCGGCTAACTTGGCTTTGTTTGGGAGATACTGAGACCTCAAGTAGCTCTGTCAGGCTTCTCGTTAACTGAAACTCAGTGTTTCACTCCGAGTTTCAGGTTTCAAAAACCGAAAATGTGATCGTGGCCGACACACGCAGAAGATCATCGACGCGTGGTCACGACGTGTCGACGCCGACCTGCGTTTGCGTTGCTAGAGACGCCACACACCGCAGTCGCCCTCGCTCGCCCGCTCATTCCCTCCTCTCGCCTGCCTCGCTCCACGCGGCTCCGCCGCGTCGGCATGGCTGCCGCTCGCCTTGCCGTGCACTGCACCGCCACCACCTGGCCCCTGCTTGCTCCATCTTGCGCAGAGCTTCGCTGACACATCCGCTTGCCCGTGCACTGCTCTACGTGGCTGGAGGAAGCAAGGCGCGGCCGTATTTTGCCTTCCACCACCTCGACATTGCTGGAGCGCCGCCTAGCTCTCCGCCTCGCCGCGGCCAACGCATCTGGACGCTCTCCCATTCCCTTCGGGTAGCATTCCGGGATCCCTTCAGTTAGTAGATGGGTGAGCCTAGATGTCACCACCTCCTTTGCTGTGGTGTGGCCGGAACGAGTGCGCCGCCGAGAGCACCTGCCATGGCCGCAGCCGCATCTAGCTTTGATTCAGCGCGCTTGTTCGTTTATCATTGGATTTGATGCATGTTCGGTGGTGCGTAGGAGTAGAGCTTGCAGCACGCGGCATGCCACCGCATGATTTTGCCTCGGCAGCGAGCAACGCCGCCACTCCGGCGAGCTCCCGTGGTCGCCGCGAGAGCGCCGCTCGTAGCCGCGATGCTACGGTCGACCTCGTGCCGCGCTAGTTGGTTCATTAGCTTTGCCATGTTGCCAGAAAACCTTAGCTGTGCTTGCCTTGCCTTGCGATGGCCGTTTGTGTCGCCGTCGACGAGCACCGCCCGCCGCCATCTGCCCTCGTCGGCGTCGTGCATGGCTCGGTGCGGTAGAGATAGGGAAAATGGTTTGCCTAGATGCGGGTCGAGGTGGGGAACACAGCCATGCCGTCGGCTTCGCCGGAGGAGTCACCGGCGGCGAGCTAGCGCCGGCCAGACCTCCTCCCCTGCCTCTGTGCTCCTGACGGGCGAGGTCCCCGTGTCAGCGCTGCCCCCCTCTGTTCCTTAGCTGGGCCTCGAGTGGGCCGGCTGGCCTGGTTGGCCCCATGGCCTTCGCGGGCCGAGTGGCTTCGGCCTGTTTAGGTTTCAAATTTTATCTTTTCTGATATGTGATAAATATTTGTTGAACTTTGTAAATTCATAGAAAATAGTAGAAAAATCATAAAATAGAAAATGTGGGCTTTCTGGAATCCTTGAGAAGTGTATTTTGTAGTGGTGTAATAAAATATGGCATTTTAGTTTATGTTTTCTAAAGTTGGTAATTATTTTTGGTAAGCACTCTATTTAATTATGTGATTTAGATAATTTTTTATCTTACTATGTATTGATCCAATAGCCATGAAAATTTTGTGAGGTGCTAATCATGCTTTGATGTTACTCCAGTTAAATTTTCATGAATTTTGGCGGTCACATGCTTCATTTATAAATTCACTTTTTGTATATGCTTTATATTGCTCATACTTTTGTTTATTATGATATCTCCAATTATACTTATAAAATTGAGATGAAATTTTTATGGTAGCCTCCTGGTACCATGTATGTGCCTCTGTAATTTTATTAGAATTTTCAAGGAACCTTTTATATTTATTGCCCTTTATGCCTATGCAATTAAATAAATAGAAAATGTCGATTAAATAAATGTTTATGCAAGTAACATGATATGATCTGGTGTTACTTTAACATGCTCTAGCTTTTAGTAAAGTTGGTTTGGTCCAATTGTGCTTTTGCATCATCATTAATTATTTAATTTTGAGAACCTATCATTCTGGACAGATTTGCTAGTTAAGAAAATTAGCCTATGATAATGATGCTTTCATGATTGGTGAACTATAGCAAAGTTGTATATAATTCATGTATCTAGCTTGTGTTAAAATTGGGTGGCATTTGGCTAAGTAGTTTTTGAGTTATAGCTGTTTAAAGTCAGATCCCAGATTTGGTTGCTCTCTGTTTGGAGCAGACCAGATTCTGTAGTTTATCTTTTCGGCCTATTTAACTTGGGAATTAGGCTTAGTGGATATTTAATGAATAGTAGACAATTTCATAAGCTTTCCAGATTATCCTCTTGCATAACATTTATAATTCTGTAGCTTCTGGAATGATGTTATTTCTAGACTGTTCATGCTGATGCAAATCTAGGCTTTTCTGTTAAGTGTAGTTGGAGTTACATAAGTGTGTTGGTGTTGCTACTTGATAATTGGATTGGTACCCTGTAATCTTATGAGACTTGTGCCTTGATTGATGTGCTTGCCCTCTTCTATGTTATGCCTTGATGAGGATTAAGTTATTTAGCTCTAGGTGTTTATGAGAACTTTGGTATGCTTACTGGATTACTTTGTTTATTGCACTTCTATGCATTCATACATATGCATTGTTGCACCTCATTTAGGTACGCTAGCTAAAACATGTGAAGGACCTGATGTGGAGCTAACCAGAAAATGGTGTTGGTGGACCTATCTCGGAGATGGAAGGATCGGACAAGTGCTAGATTGAGGGAATGCTCGCCAAGCGAGTTTCTTCTGACAACTCTGACTTGCCCAGGCAAGCCCCGGAGCATTATAAGCCTCCTACCTTCAAAGAAATTAATTCTATATATGTTATACGTATTGTTGCATTAAATGTTAGGAGTTGGTTGGAAACCCTTGCTGCATTATATCATTCCTTGTCCAGATATATGAATCCTTGAATCCTACATAGACTAGGATCGAGTAGCTGCTTAGCCCTGCTTTAAGTGGTAGAAGTCAGGTGATTTCCTGTCACCTGCGAGATGTAGGGATATTCATATATGGCACGGTTGGCTATATTTGCTATCGTGGAAAGGAACCATGTGTTAATAAAATAAAATGAGACCGGCGGGATGACGATAGTGAAGCAACAAGGCAAGGAGATCTTGGGTGTAGATCTATCCCCGTCTGAGTCGTTTAAGGACCGATTCGCTGTACGTCCTTGAGTCATGTTGAACGCAGTCTAACACTTAGTTGGCCGGATAAGTCGTTCCGGCCACGAATCCGAGTAATACAGTTCAGGCCGGGAATTGATTGGTAGGTCGCATCTTGGAGGAGAGTAAGGTTCTGCTTAGGGACATTGGCGTGAGACCAAGGGGGGTTAGAGTCCCTAGCACCTGGCAGAGTGTCGCCCTTGGGGATGCGGCATCAGTCGGACCCGCGACTCCTGAACTGTACCAAAGGTGACCTGAGCAGCCCTCGCCAGGCATGACTCGGTGAGTGTTAGAAATACCCCTCCAGCTGGATAGGAATTCGATTCGAATCGTCGTCGCTCCCGGTTAGTGAGCACTTGACTTGAGCAGCGGCAACGTAGATTCAATTAAGTTGAACTGATGGTTAATTGGATAACGATGGAAAGGTTGCCTCAATTTATACCTGCTATGGTTAATATTATTTGCTCCTAATCAAGTGAGTGCTCTAGTACAGGTGCTAATATAGATGACAGGTTAATGATGATTAACTTGATGCTTAAGCATTAATGATCACTTATCTATATTAAGCTTTTATGCAAATGTTGTCAAGCTAGCCCACTTACATCGGCCTTGCATCATCCTTGGTGTCACCTTATTTCTGGTTTCTGATGGATAAGTCTAGCTGAGTACCTTCTTGTACTCAGGGTTTTATCCCCACTTGTTGCAGGTTGTGATATATCTTGGCGACTGCAAAAGTTGGTTGGCTCCTACCGTAGTGGCGGAGTGTGATCACGGGCATGATCCTTCTGAGTTATCTTCCCTCTAATGCTTTTGTTGGAAGTCGACCTTGGTACTGGCATGTATTTGATATAAGGGTGTTGTTAGTTTCAAATTACTTTGCTTCCGCTACTTTTGAACTTAAGTTGTAATAACTATGTTGAACTCCGATGTATATTGAACTACTTATGAAATGGATGTAACATGTGACTTGTTATGTTGAATCACTACGATCTTGGCTTGTATGTTGGTTGGTTTGAAATCTCTCGTGATTTCATTGGACTACCGGAGTTATATGGGCTCAAGTACGAGAATTTGATCACTTCGGTGATTGTTTTTGTACTTTTGCTCTTATAATTTGGACGGTTCTGTTACAGGGATGGCACGGATTCCCAAATCCGCGCCAGTAGAAATCCTTGAACACAACTATTTCACCTGGACGAGGGTCTGGATAGCTGTCACCGTCCGACGTCCTCCATCCGCCGATTGCGGCCTCCGTCATCACTCCGGCGGTTACGAGCTTCCCCAAGGTCGCCTCCGTGCTCATCGACTTGCACCATTCTACCGCCATCAGTTGCGCTCTTGCTCCACGGCTCCCGCGAGCCATCCCTCCTTCCTTCTTCGGTCACGGATTGCGATGATGGTGTGAGGGGTGGTGCTGGTGCGACTGGATTTGGTGGCGATTGGATCTAGGGTTTGGCTTACAGATGCAGCAGCGATGGAACCGGCGGAGAAGGCGGAGTGCACTGTGTGGAAGATGAACTGATGCGAAGTGGATGCAGTGGGAGAAGTGGGACGCCGCCGTGCGGGTATTTATAAGTGCGGAACGACTCTTTGACTTCCAGGGTATTTGGGTAACCGCGCCCGACGCGCCGCTTCCGCTCCCTCAATTATTATCTACAAGTGGGTCATATGTGGGCCTTGCCTGTGGTGCGGACCCCAGAGTAGGCCTGTTTTGTTACATGCGGTCCAATTCTAGTGTGCTAGTTTGTGTTATGTCCCCACAGCTGAGCTGGGGACTGAATTTGCTGTTGAGCTGCGGAATGGGCCCGCAACTGAGTTGTGGGTCACCTCACAGCTGAGCTGGGGGCTTCCCTGTGGCAGAGCCATAGGATGTTTTTAGGGCCCGTAACTGAGTTGGGGGACGTCTCGTAGCAGAGCTGAGAGTTGCCACATGGCTGAGCCATGGGTTTTTATCCACGGCAGAGCTGTGGATTGAGTCCACAGCAGAGTTGGGGACCGGCCCCACAGCAGAGCTGGGGACTGTACTGTGATGGAGCCACGGTGCATCGTTCCCCGCTGAGTTGGGAATGTGTTCTTGGGACCCTGGCACCACGTGATCTAGTCACCTGCTATCAGGCTCGGGGACTAAGTGGGCACACTTCACCTTGCGGTGAATATGCTTATTTGACTGTGTACTATTTTTTCTTTTAGACCCTGGCACCACGTGATCTAGTCACCTGCTGTAAGACTCGAGGACTAAGTGGGCACACTTCACCTTGCGATGAATGTGCTTACCTTTTTTGCAAACATGATTTGTTGCATAGTGCCAGCGGCGCGACCCCTACCTTCACACGATTAAATCCTGAGGATCACGTCTCTTGACATTATGGCAGAGCCAATGGTGTCGTGCATCATTAACTTTCCTCAATGAAACTTAAGTGGGCACACTTCATCAGGGATGAACTGTTTTTCTTTTTTCTCAGAGCACCATGCATTTTTCTGGCAAGACGATTTTTCGACCAGTGCGATGGTCGGTTATCAGCTGAACTGGCCGGAAGGGATGGAATATTCCTTGGCAGACCACCCTTCTGGTCGAGGCTTCAGGGCTTCAAGCTTCATTGGTCAGAGAAGGTCAAGACGGCAAGTCGCATCAAAATACATAGTGCTTGGGGACTAGCTGTGGGGGTATAGACCAGTATACCCTCATGGCTCTACATGGGCCGCGCCGAACAAGGTGGCCCAACTCGCCAGAAAGGGCTGCACGGATCTCCGGACTGCTCGGTGAACCGTGCGGAGCAAGCAGAGACTACTTGACGGTCAAGAAAACCTAGTCGGTTAGGATAGACATCATGTCCTCCGTGGATACAGGAGTTGTAATCGGCTAGGATTAGATTCCTTAGATCTGTAACCTTGCCCCCCGTACTATATAAGGCGGGCAAGGACCCCCCTCAAAATATATCATCACGTATCAATACAATCCACAAAGATGTAGGACGTAGGGTATTACGCAATTTGTGGCCCGAACCTGATCGAATAGATCATGTGTTCCTCTTGCGTCACCATCTAGATCGTCGTCTTGCGCACCTCCGCCGATAATCTACTACCATGGGCATACACCTCGGTAGACTGCCGACCACATCTCGTCGACACTACCCATGACTTCATGAGTGAGGGTCTTGGAAGTCAAAAGGTTTCTATGAAACAACCCAAAAGAAATGGACGATATTCTTATGCATAGTAAACTACAAGTACAAATATTTTTACAAGTAAAAGAGATTATGATGCTGTCAAACAGTTCCTCATATAGCTCCTGTTTATTTATATTTAATTTTGCTTGCTCCTACTAGTTATAAGCCACAGTTAAAATAAAAAAATACAATTTTTATGGTCTTTTAATCAGATGAAAAATGTGATTTATGTGGAAATGAAATAAAGATGGAAAACTAGTTGAAAGGTGTTTTTTCGGGTTTTAAAGTACTACATGCCATGAAACTAAAAGTCTGTTTGGAAGTGCTCCCTCCGCTCCACTCTGAGCGAGAAGGTAAGGAACGCGAACATCTCTTCTCATCGTTGCTCCACTTAACAAAATCGCTCCTATGCCCCTTGTGATTTGTCCTACAAGTGGGGAGCGAAAAAACCTGTTCCTGCACTCTGCTTTGCTCTCTCATCTCATTTGTGCCTCTCTCTGTCTTTCACGGAGACATTCTATTGCCTCTCCACCTCTCTCATGGCTCTCTCCTCCCTTGCATCCCCCACGGCCCTCTCAACTTTAGCTGCGTCCTCCCCGCTCCTTCACCATGTAGTGCTCTTCTCTGTCGGGCTGCTCCTCTCCACCACCACCACCATGTCCTCCTCCGCCACGGCCTTCCTTGTCACACCGCTCCATCAGATCCTCTACGACGTCATGGAGCTGAGGAGAAGCCCCACCAAACGCTTAAGATTTCGAGCAAGAGTGGGAGCGGATAGAAGCTCGCTGAGAACTACTCCCTCCATTCCAAATTATAAGATATTTTGACTTTTTTTCTAGATAGATAGTTTTTGCTATGCACTTAAATCTACGCTATGTCTAAATACGTAATAAAAAATAATGTATCTAGAAAAGCTAAAACGTTCTATAATTTAGAACGGAGGGACTGATACCTAACTGGTCCTAATAAAGTTTAAAGATCTACATCCATAAAACAAAACTTATCTAAGGATTTATAGGCAAACTCACTTACAATTCCTACGTAGTTCTGAAGCCATTGATCTCTGGATTTATAATTATAATATGAAACTAGGATAAAAGTTTAAACTTTGAGTGTGTTTATATTATATTACTTATATAATATGAAACTAGGTTGAAGCCGGCGGAGTTACGTTATCTAAAAATTAATGATCTCTCTCTGGGCAAGAAATACTGACCAACGGAAACCGGTGTTTAATGCAGCCAAAAGCCCAAAAGCTGCAGTGCCATCTCATCCTCGAGTCCTGTTTTCCTTTCCACTCTTCGGTCTACAGAAGCATCCAGGCGTGAGCGACGTGTCCTCGCCGGCCATACGTGCCCCGCCGCATGCGCCGACACGTACGCGCCTGCCCACGCCCCCCAAAACCCGAAGAAGCCAAACACCATCTCGGCTTCTCCGATCGCAGCGAGCAGATAATCAGACACTCGCCTGCTCCCTTCGCTTCGTTATTCGCTTGCTACATCCGATCTTCTCCTGGTTGTTGCTGTCCTTGCGTACTGTCACGTACGTTGTGCACAGCTCGATCGGCTCTCTCATTCCCTTCTCGATCCATCGATCCCCTGCGAGTCGACGTTGACATCGCCATGTCGGGGATCTCGCTGGCGGTGGCGCCGAGGTCCGACCCCGACCACGGGTCGGAGCGGCAGCCGACGGCGATGCTGGGCGGCGTGATGGGTTCGCTCCGCGTCATCGAGCTCCAGCTGGTGGCCTTCATCATGGTGTTCTCGGCGTCGGGCCTCGTCCCGCTCATCGACCTCGTGTTCCCCGTCGCCACCACCATCTACCTCCTCGCCATCTCCCGCCTCGCCTTCCCGCCGCTGCACTCCAAGCTCGACGCCGCCCGCTCGCCCGCCGCGTCCCAGGAGATCTTCCGCGGCAGCAAGTAATCAGTCCATTCTATACATTATTAGTGCTTAGGTCTCCTTACTCTAGCTCCTTCGATTGTTAATGTTACTAACAAACTTGGAGCTGCAGGCTGTTCCAGGCGTACGTGGTGCTGGGCACGACGGTGGGTCTGTTCCTGCCGCTGGCGCACGTGCTGGGCGGGTTCGCGCGCGGCGACGACGCGGCGGTGCGGTCGGCGACGCCGCACCTGTTCCTGCTGTCGTGCCAGATCCTGACGGAGAACGTGGTGGGGTCGCTGGGCGCCTTCTCGCCGCCGGTCAGGGCGCTGGTGCCGCTGCTCTACACCGTGCGCCGCGTCTTCGTCATCGTCGACTGGGTCTACGACGTGTGGGCCAACAGGGCCCTCACGCGGGCCGCCACCGCGCAGGAGGCCGTCTGGATGTGGTTCGGCAGGTACCTCGCCGCCGCCAACCTGCTCTACTTCTCCGCCAACCTCTTCGTCTTCCTCATCCCGAGGTTCCTGCCCCGCGCCTTCGAGAAGTACTTCCGCATGCGCGACGAGGTGTGCGCCAAGACGGCCGAGGACAAGCACGCGCGCGGGGGCCAACTGTCGTCGTCATCGCCGGCGCCGGCGGCGGAGCAGCAGGAGGGTGTTGTCGGTGCGGCGAAGCCGGACGTGTCCAAGAAGGCGGACTGAGAGCTCTCTCGGCTCTCGCATGTGGTGTGTGGCTTGTAATTTCTAGTACCTTTGTTTCTTTCATTTCAGAGCACCGGCGCGGATGCATGTAGTTGTAGATGTTGTCATCGCTATGACCATCGTGAAACTTAGGCCCTGTTAAGTTACTAAAAATTTTGCAAAATTTTTCAGATTTCTCGTCACATCAAATCTTTGACACATGCATGAAGCATTAAATATAGATAAAAAATAAAACTAATTATACAGTTTATACGAAATGGACGAGACGAATCTTTTAAGCCTATATTAGAGACGAATCTTTTAAGCCTAATTAGATCATGAGGACACTAATTACCAAATAACAACGAAACTTGCTACAGTGCCATTTTGCAAAAAATTTTGGATCTAAACCGGCCCTTAGTCGTTAGTCGACAGGAGACCTGCATAGTCTTAGGTCCTGTTTGTTAAAGTTTAACTCCCGTCACATCGAATTTGCGGCAAATGCATGAAGTAATAAATGTAGACTAATTGCATGTATGTCAGCACAGATTAGGAGTAGTTTACGAGACGAATCTATTAAGCCTAATTAGTCCAAGATTGAAATTTTTTTTGTCAAATAAAACGAAAGTGTGTACCAAACACGGCCTTGGCACCGGCCACATCTGGAGCACCGGCTGTCCCTTTGTGAACGGCACGCACGCCCGCCATTTCGAAAATTGAAGGTGCCGCCACACCACCGCATCGGAACGTGGAGGAGTCGAATGGGCATGCGGTTGCCGGCGGAACCACAAACTCCCCACGTCTCTATTTCAGCGCGAGGACTCCGCCCCCGTCCTCCACCATCTGTCGCGTTTCTCCAGCCGCGCGCTCGCCATTGTTCCCAACTTCCGATCCGCCGTCCCGCATGCCGGCCGCACTCTTGAGCGTCTAGTCCGGTGCGTCCACCAGCACGATGAGCACCTGTAGCACCGCCACGAGCACCCATGACCCACCACGGCAACGAGAGCCACCGCCGCCGCACACCTAGCTCCGATGCCGTCCGCTCCCGCCTGGAGATGCGGCTGCAGGACTTGAAACGGGACTGGGACGCCTACAAGACCGGCCGCTCTGGTGCCCCGCGCCACCGCCCCAGCCGCTCGGCCAGCAGCTTGCCCTCCTCAGCCGTCACAGTCGCGGAGCCGGACGGCTTCCATATTTCTCTCCTCCGGCGCTCGCCCAGGGCCAGGAGGCTCGTCTCGTCGCTCCAGCAGACTGGCAGCGCCGATGCCCAGCAGCAGGCCCCTGCGATAATGAAGATGCCTCCAGCGTCGACTGCTCTGTGGAAGGCGGGTACTCCGTGGCGACTTACTCCTCGTCGAGCTCGTGCCCGTGCCCCAGCCAGTGCGCCGTCGTTTGCTGCGGCTACTCCACCAGCTCCTCGTGCACCGGCACCACAGTGGCCCCATTTTCTTCGGACATCAGTGGTGGACGTGCGAGGAAGATGGATGAAGGGAAGTGGGCGGCCAGCAGGGCTGTGTGGATCTCCGCCATTGCTCTCGTGGTCGTGGGGTTCGTAGCCATGATCATCTTGGTGCTCGGCGTGGACGAGGGCCGTATCGAGTATCAAGTACCCACATGATGATCACCATGTCCGTGACCAAAATGTAAGGTGAAATATTCTGCCCATGCAGCCATGCTTCGTTGGTTGCGAATTGTGATCGATGTAGAGATTCCTGTGTGTTGTTCTTCATCAACCTTAATATTTCGCTGTGTTATGTATGCCTGTTAACTGAACTCCGAAAGGTCATCTCGTACAAAACTACTATGTATGTTCTGCAAATGCACTGAAATTTGAGATCAACACTGTTGATCGCACCTCTCATGTCCCTTGTGTCATACTGTTTCCTGCCGTGGGCTCAGCCTACTTTCAAAGTGTGTTCGTGACCAGGGAAGAGATCTAATTCGCTGCAACATCATGTCACATGTTCTTGCCGTGTGCTCAGCCTACCACAAAACCGTACACGACCAGGGAAGATCTATGGCTGATCCGTTTATTCAAACAAAACCGAGAGATGTCAATTATGGCTTATGGGAGTGTTCAGTACAGCTTGCAGCAGCATTGCGTGTTACTGTAGCGGCAACAAGTGCAGCTGCAACCACTGTTACTTAATACGGACCCTATATAAAGAAAATAAACCTAATTGAGTAAAACAACAGAATTATAAACAAAGGAGATACTCATCAACAATTCTGTCGTGTATTTGAATAGTTCCGTGAAAAAGAGAGGGAAATTAGGCCGCCAACTTCCCGTGCTCATCAGTAATGGCCCAATGAACAAGCGCTTTCATCGCTTCATCGACAATTGAACATATAAGAAGATTTACCAAAGTAGATAGTCATAAGCATGACCTGCAAAGATGTGCCCACACAATATGAAGTGAGATAGTAGAAAGAACCAAATCCATCAACGTGCATTCCTGTAATGATCAGAATACAACATTTACTTCGATCTGAGTAAACACAGCAGCGAAAAACTCAGGAAACCAGGAACCGAAAACCTACAGGAAACTGCAAAAAATACCTGGTTGTACACCCTTGAAGAAAAAAACACATACGAAAATACCATATTTGGAAATAACTCCATGAAGCTGCTGCTGAATTCAGACTTCAGAGTTGACCTGAATGCAGATAGGAACACTGAGCTTTGGACAGCCATATACCTTCAGTTCTTTTAGATATGTGAGTCCAGCAAGTCCATCACAGAATTGCAGATTACGGCAGCTCAACTTTAATGATACTAGCGATGGAAGATTTTGGGGCTCCACGGAAAGGTGCTCAATGGAATCGGAAACAATCAATATATTCTCCAAAGATGGGTGGCAGTTTGTCAAATGGTACAACAGCTCATTTCTGAATCCTCCTTTGACATGGATGCTAGTAAGTGATGGGAGGTGAACAACAGTAGTCAGGTTTGGACAATCTCGTAGTATCAGAACCTTAAGTAGTGGGAGGTCAGGAAGTCGAGCCATGCTGGAACACTGACCTATGTCCAGTCTTTGAAGCATCGGGAACGCAGGGAGTTCAATTAAACTATCACACTGACGTAAATCCAGTTTAAAGAGCAAAGGGAGATGAGGAATTCTGACCAGATTTTTGCAATCCCGCAGTTTCAATTGGGCCCAGGATGAAGAAAGTGCACATGGCAGGGATCTCAGTTCAGAGGCATGCTGAATGCTAAGAGTGCGTAAGCAGGTAAATGAACCATCACCCACTCTGGACCACTGTAACCATCTGGGCATACTGTCAAATTCCAGGGTCACCAGTGATTTAAATCCTGTTGTCTTTGGATTGAGGCTGCAAAACTCTGGTCCAATGCTTTTTATTCTCGACATCTCAGCAATTGTAAGATACTGCAAGGCCAACAACTGACCAAGTGGTGGCATGCATTCAAATTGACAATATTCCAATCTTATCACTGTTACCTTTGAAAAGGAAGTGTCGCCTAACCAACTAGGATATCTACATGATCTGCAAACTTCTATAGAAAGTTCAGTGAGGTTACTATGTGGTTGCAAGTTCTCTAGAATTTCCTCATGAGAAGCTGTAGTTGGTGCAGGCTCCTGGCCATGTTTGCAGTATTGCCAATCTCCATCAGGAAATATCAAATTTAAAGCTCGGATATGTTGTTTACTGCACAAATTTGCTTCTTCTGCCTCATCAACACTGGTCACATTATCTAATCCTTTTAAGCATAGCTTTCCACTAAGATTTTGCAAGTCCTACAGGTCCCTCAGATTACAATGCCAAGCGCCTCTTTTGACAGTGATAACAGGCAGCGTGTGCAGATTAATTAGGCGTCCAATTCCATTTGGGATGCATGCTGGTTTCAAGTTACCAGAAGTTGTCACATCTAAGGTCTGCAGGTTAAAGAGCTGGCATATGGAGATAGGAAGCTCCAATCCTCCTATGTCTCGAAGAACCAGATGACGTAGATGCTTCAAGTTGCCCACTGAATCATGTAATGATGGTCGTGCAAGTGAAACCCCATCCAAAACAATAGTACGTAACTGCTTGGAGTAAACAAATAGCTCATCAGATATTTCAATTGGACCACCAAGCCCCTCCATTGAACTCAGTATGATAGCCCTTAGAGCACTAGACCCATGAAAATGTTCTAATTTTGAAGTCACACATGTCCATGGTAAGAATATGGATATATTCCGAACATCCTTTGATATTTGAGCTGGTATATCATTCTCAAGTCTAAGAAACTCTTCACCTGCTACACAGCATGCAAGCTCATGGATAAGATCATGCATGGTGTATGCATGTTCATTACATTGAATAATAGACCGTTTAAGTAAATCAGAAAGATATAACTTTCCGGTTCTGTCCTTATCCCATACATCATCAGTATGAAGAAGACCTAGTGACTTCCATAGGAAAATTAACTTATCTTGGGAAAAATGATAATCTTTAGGAAACAATGATAGGGCCATAAAACACTTTTTCAGGTAAACTGGCATGTGGCTGTAGCTCAGTTCCAGTGCTGGGACAATGTCATTCTGTTGTGGATCCAAGTCCCACAGATCACTCTCCAAGACATATTTCCATCTCTCCTCGTCAGTCTCATAACGCAACATGCTTCCCAGGGTCTTGATTGCAAGTGGCAAACCTTTGCACTTCTCCACAATCTCCTCACCGATCTGTATGAAATTTGCATAAGCAGCAGGATCTTGACCTTCGAATGTGATTTGTTCAAATAAGGACCAACTAGCAGCAGAAGTCAAGCAATTCAAGGAGTAAGAAGGCATTGTTTGTACAAGGCTTGCAACAGTCTTGCTGCGAGTAGTAACAATAATCGTACAGAGTTCTGTAGTCATCATTGGGGCACAAAAAGAATCCCAAGGGGCTCTGTGCTCATTCCATACATCATCTAATACGATTAGAAGTTTCTTTCTCTCTATTTGCTCTATCAAAGCTTCCTGAAGATCATTCAACTCCAATGCTTCATACTTATGCTTCTGGAGTGAACTAATAATATTTCTAGTTATTATCTTCAGATCAAATTGATCAGACACACATATCCAGGCAAGTCTGTCAAAAGACTGGCGTACCCTTTGATCATTAAACACCAGTTGAGCTAGTGTTGTCTTACCAAGTCCTCCCATGCCAACAATGGCCAGAACAGACATAGGCCTCACTTCTGACAACAGCATTTTGATAATATTATTTTTATCTACCTCTCTTCCATGTATACTTGGCTCATGTACAATAGAACTAGTATAACGTTGCGACCGTTGTGTAGCAAGGTCAATCTGTTGTTCTCCATCATTATCAGTCATGCAAAGATCTTCATATTCCTTGATTATCTCATCGAGTCTTACTCTAATTTTCCTTGCTCTTGCAGCTAAATCACGTACAGCAGGAGCTAAATCATGTACAGCAGGCACCATATCAATATCACTGAAGTAGTCATCAATTACCTTCACAAAGAAAATGTTCTAGCAGATTAGTTAATATAAGACGGAATCTCAATTACAAGATTCAGTTTACAAAGTCCATATGTCATGTGTCCGTTACTGGCATTTCATCGAGTGCACAGCGTGCACGTCAGAGTAGCAACACGATCGCCACGTACCTCCCGTCGGACGCGCTTGAGGCGGCAGCGGCCGCCGTCGCTGCCTGCCCGTCCCACTCCGTCGAGGGCCTCTGCTCTGCGGCGCACGGCCTCGTACTCGCACTCGCTGACCACGTCCTCCGCGTCATAGGCCAGGCCCCTCAGTTCCCTGAGCCGGAGCCTGGCCGACGCGGAAGCGGAGCCCGGCGCGCGGCTGGGGAAGCCGTCATCGATCGCAGCGCGGATCCGCCGCATCGTCCTCACCAACCGCCCCAGCTCCTCCGCGTCCTCCTCGCCGTGCCTCGCAGAAGGGAAGAAGCCCGGGAGCAGCAAGGAGAGCGTCCCGATTGCACGCTCCAGCGCCGCAGAAGCGAACGCTGCCGCCCCGGCCATCCCCGTCGCCGTCTCGACGAGGCGGGCAGGTGGGCAGGTGGCCGCGCGTCCGCTCAAACAGGCGAGTAGGCTGTAGGCGACGGTGGAGGCGGCCGTGCTCGTGGTCCGTTTGTTGCCTTGTTGGCGATATCTGTTGCTCTGCGCGTGATTGGCTGGCACCTGAAGTCAACAATTGTGGAAAAAAACAGGAATTGATACTATCAGGGCGTCCGATGGGTCCGGACACGTGGTGGAGTGTGACTGGACCGCCCACGCGCCGCTGCTCGCTCCTGTCCACACATTCATCCTTATCTCTTGCACTTCCTGGCTTTCTTCTTCCGCTCAGCCTTCTGCGCTCGTCGAGACGCACCGTGCGTGCGCCGCTCCTCCCCGACTCTGCTCCTCGCGCGCCCTGCTGCTGCCCACCGCGGCCGCTGCTTTCTGCCGTGCACTCCTGCTCCGCGAGGCGCGCAGGGCGTCCCCACCCCCAATGGCGCACCTCCCCACCCCGGCGCGTTCCACCAACGAGACCAAGCGCGAGAGGCTGTGGCCCATGTGGCACACGGGATCGAGCTCAGCACCCTCCCTCCTTGGATCGGCATCAGCGGTCCCCCGAGCCTCCACAAGGACAGCAGCGCCCCATCCCCTGGCCGCGTCCTAGCAGGATGCAGGCGCGCAGGCCGCCCCCGACGGCGGCCAGGCTGTAGGCGCTCCTCTCCCTCCCCGACATCCTCCCCCGCCCCGGCCTTGGCGCCACCCGTGCCCCCATCGGCCGGGCATGCCGAGTGACCATGTTGCAGTTCAAACTCGGTGTTTTCGTAGTTCAAACTGGGTGTTTCAGTAGGTCAAAACTGGGTGTTTTTCAACAAAATGTTTCAAGTGTTTCAGTAGTTCAAACTGGGTGTTGCAATAGGTTTATCTGGATGTTGCAAAGGGTGCGAGCTCCTCCATCGGCGGAGCGAGGTCCTCCACACTCCTGCTCCTTGGTTCCCATGTTCTAGTAGTTCGAACTCGGTGTTTCAGTAGTCAAAACTGGGTGTTTCAGTAGTCAAAACTAGGTGTTTCAACAAGAGGTCTAGTACTGCTTTTTGAGTTGTTGCATCATGTTTTTCAGTTGCTTCAATCTGCATGTTGCAATAGCTGTTGCATGTTGTTGCAGTACTTATTGCATGCATGTTGCAGCAGTTGCTTCAATCTGCATGTTGCAGTAATTGTTGCATGTTGTTGCAATAGTAGTTTGGTGTTGTTGTAATAATATGTTTCTGGTGTTTTTCAGTTGCTTCAATTGTGTTTCATCGGTATTTAGGGTTGCATCTCTCCTCCTCCCACCTTCTGTTGCATCTTCTCTCCTAGAGCCGGCTGTCATTTTGTACAGACGAGGGAGTGGTGGGAGCAGGCACACAGTGCAAAACGGCGTGGGCTCCTGCGTGGCCACAGGAGAAGCAGGCGCGGGCTGAGCGAGCGACGCAGGCCCATGCATGGGGCATGGGCGGGAGTGGGGCTATGCGGACAGAGGGCAGCGTGGGGCGGGAGCTGGGCGAGTGGGGACACGTGCTAGCATGACTCTTTCCTTTTTGCTTCTTCCGTGTGGCAGCGCGGGCGGGAGCTGGCGAGTGGGGGAGGGGGGGGAGGGGCGTGTCCAAACGCCCCCTAGAGCCGGGCATCTAGGTGCTAGCAGCCCCCCCAAAAAAGAATCACAAACTCCAGGCGCAAACAACACGGCGTGACTTCGACGGAATGGCGGTTGGTTCGGCCATTTGACTTTCATTTCTGAGCTCCCACGTCCCTTTGAATCATAGTGAACAGTGTCCCTGACAGCGTCAACTGGATGGAGTCTTTCAGAAGAAGAGGGGATCATTGACGGATATCGGCTCATATGGCGGCCTCTAAAAGTTGATTGGAAAGTGGTTCGTTAGAAGTAGATACGCCATTGGATCCGCACTATATCCTAGACTTCAAGGTGAGTGAGTGAAACACGCTCGTTGCCAAGCAAGTCCTCCGGTGTCCAAGGTGTGGGAGCGAAACGCCTAACTTGCAGTCTGGCTGACGCTCGAGCTTGATGCAAGGTTTGAGGGTCCTTGACACCATGGGCTTTTGGATAGCGATAGGGATGTTCGGTCTTCTCATACACCATAGCATCGTCCCCATTTGGATAGTAGAGGACCGATTGACGGATCCTTGTCATCCTCACATGTGGTTCAACTCGATGCTGGAGATTGATGTACCGAGCATGAGTGCACCAAAGCTCTGATTCCAAGCAACGGAGTGCGTCTGGCACTTTACCAACTTAGTCCTCCTTTTCTTATAGAGAGTATTGGGCTCCATCAAAATCATGAATCGGAACACTCCTTTCATCTCTATCCTTTTGTGGGAAATGTTGGAATGACAGCTTGCTGAGGATGTATAGCTCTTTCCTCAACATGGTAATAGCATAATATGATGCAACTTGGATTGCCATATTGATGGAGGTGATGCCTTTTCCCCAAACATCACACTCAAGTTCATAACCCAGGTCACAAAGGCAACTCGGAATATGGACCTTCGCCATGTAATTCACCATCCCATGTCCAACTCCTTTTGCATACACCGCGTACACCGGGCGGTAAGTATAGTTGGCTCTCCACATGACCTCATTGTGCAAGGCCAGGAATCCTTCGATGTTTTCCTCATGAGTGGCCATCACCAAACGTCCCACATGTCCATCTAGTGATGTAAGACAAGGTAAGTTAGAACAAATTGTCTTGTAAAACTCAACTCATGTAGAGGTGGATAAGAATAGCTCTAGGATAGATAAGAGTTAAGTAACAATAACAAGCGACAACCTTAGCACTCAAGTTCACATTTATTCCAAAATATTTCTTGTTTAGTGAGTTAGTGTTTTAGTTGCCTAAGATATCCCAAACCTAAAACAAAAGTTGTAAAGGATCTCCATCATCTCAAGTTTGCTCCGATACCCGTCCGACATGGCTATCAGGATCAATGCCATCTTAAGCGAGTACCCAAGTTGATTGTCCACTAGGGGCTATTAAATTGGACACATCTCTTAATCGGTCAACCCGGTACACCTCCCATACGATGTACTACTTGCCAGCCTTCATCCAAGATCACTCGAGAGAGAGATTACAACACAACCATGCTTAGGTTACATTCCAGGTTCAAAGACTTAAGTTTACAACCATGGTTCACATACTTAGGTCAAGACACAAGTTCACACATCTCATGCTAACATCAGAAGCTAAGTGGAAGTCTGAAAGGTCCTAATGGCTTGAGGGGGGTGAATAGCCTATTAAAATTTCTACAACAACACTTAAGCCAAGTGGTTAGACAATTATGAGGCGAAGCGAATGTTAGCTAGTCTACTAAAAATGCAAGCCTCCTATCCATAATTCTAGTTGTTATGATCTCTATTTCACTCAAAGCCTAAGTTACTACTCTCTAAGTTAGTGAGCTCTCAAAGACTAACTAAAGAGCCTCACTAACCAAACTAACAAGACACAAGCTAGCTCTCAAAACTAGTTACACTAAAGAGCTTAGCTACACTAGAAAAGTAAATGCAAGAGAGGTAGTGAAGGTTATACCGCCATGGCAAGAGACAATCAATCAATCACAATGAAAATCCCGGAGACAATGACTGACACAATGATTTTCCTCCGAGGTTCACTTGCTTGCTGGCAAGCTACGTCCCCGTTGTAGCGATACACCAACTTGGAGGTTCATGCGCTAATAGGCATCACACGCCTAACCTGCAATTGGGTGCCGCACAACCAACACAAGATGGAGATCCACAAGCTATGAGCAATCCACTAAAGATGTCTTTCGTGATCTCCCATGAGAAAGGCTCAAGAACCCCTCACAATCACCACGATTGGAGTCGGAGACAAGCACCTTCCTCCGCTCGACGATCCTCGTTGCACCAAGCCATCTAGGAGTAGGCAAACTCCAAGAGTAACAAGCAAATTCTGCAGCGAAACACAATCACCAAGTGCCTCTAGATGCACACTCAAAGCAATGCACTTGGATGTTCTCCAATCTCACCAAATGATGAATCAATCAATCTAGATGAGTGAGAGAGGAATGGCTAGGCTCACTAGGGTGTATTCTCAATAGAAATAGCCATGGTCGGTTAACACGTTTATATAGGGAGCCAAACGAAATAGAGTCGTTACCCCCTCACTGCATAGTCACTCGGGGCGACCGGACGCGCTGGTCAACGTGACCGGACGCACGCCACCCAATGTCAGGTCATAGATCGCCATCCATGTGTCCCCCGCTTCAAACTTTAGTCGCACACTCCTAATGGATAGAAGCCGCACGCGCACGCGGTTAAGTGGAGACCGGACACACCAAGGCGTGACCGGACACGCCGGTGCAGCGTCAGGTCACGCGCGCACCTAAGTCCCCACGTCACCGATTGGACCCGATGAAGGAACGACCGGACGCTCCAGAACATGGAGTCAGGTCACTTCCAGTAAGCTTCTAGAGCCGATTTTTCAAGACCGGACGCGTCCACTAGGGGGTGACCGGACGCACCCCTGGGTCCGATCCTCTCTGCCTCAGCTGCCAGCTCCACGTCAGCGTATGCTATCAATGATCGGACACACCCCTTGCATGTCTGATCGCTTTAGCCGCTTAGGGTCTAGTCACAAGATCGTGATCGCACCCTTTTGCACCACTGATTGGATGCGCACGTCTAGTGTCTTGTCCTACGTCCGATCGTAGGAAATAGCGCCTCCTCAACTCTAACTTCTCCACCCTTGCTCAAATGTGCTAACCACCAAGTGTATCACCTTGTGCACATGTGTTAGCAACTTTTCACAAACAATTTCAAGGGTGTTAGCACTCACTAGAATCTAAATGCATATGCAATGAATTAGAACATCTAGTGGCACTTTGATAACCGCATTTCACGATAAGTTTCACTCCTCTTAGTAGTTTGGCTATCAATCCTAAATGTGATCACACTCACTAAGTGTCTTGATCACCAAAACAAAATAACCCTATCAACCTTGAGCCCATTTTGTTTCTCTTTCTTCTTTTCTAAGTTCGGAGCTTGATCATCATCACATGTCCAATACCATCACCATGGACTTCAATTGCTCCATCACTTGGCTTGGACCAACCTATCTCAATTCCACACTTAGAGCATTGGGTTAGTCCAAATGGGTTTCATCAATTCACCAAAACCAAACTAGAGCTTTCAAAGTCTTTGAACATAACATAACATAGTTCATGATAACTGATATGTGGGTGTGCCACATCCACACATCTACACAACATAAGCTTCTTTACCACTCCTGATCCAACTAGGACTTAAGAGCATAGAGAAACCATGTATAGGGGCATCACTACCTGCAAAACTGAAGATCATACAGGGTGAGTACTCAATTGTACTCTGCAGGACTTATCCAATATAATAAACATGGATTATGCATTTGGGTAGTAGCAAGGAATACATTTATTTTGCATAAAGGCATTTAAATAAGAACAATAAATGTGATCTATGAACTTAACAACTGCAAGCGAAGCATAGGTAAATGAATTAAGCAATAACAAGTTGGAGCTTGATCTTCCACGAGTCCTGGAATCCAAACGACTCTAGTCCGTATCTAGAAGTTTAAAACTTATAGCCTTGAAAAGAAATACTCTGTAGAGGGGTACAAATTAACCCCACCAGAAACAAGGAATATCACACATATGATCCATCGGTACATAAGGGATACCTCGATGTCTCAACCATTCCCTAACCCGGCCAAGGATGTCCACAGAAGGGTTGATAAGTTCCTAGTTAATGCTACCTCCATCTACCCCACGCCACCCTCGTGCCAATTCAACGGACAAACTAGTCTCAATTAGTTACTTGGCTTGTCATCCCCATTCTTAACAAGTGGTTTGTACAATTTTATGTTCATAACTCACTATCACGGATGCACGGCCCTTCATTGGTTAGCGAGCTATGCCATTCAAGAATCACCATTATCTTGTCATGACTCAACCCCTCTCTGACCATTCTACATCAATTGTTCATCATTGATCAAATTTTAGATCATTCTCCATCAATGTTGCTTAGTGGACAAACAAGCCTAATATCGCGCGAGTAATAAGAAACCCATCATTAGCTCAACTCTAATAAGATCAAAGCATACTAAGCATGAATTAATAAAAGGAAATCAAACAATGGTTGAGCGGTATGGCATCATCAAGTGTGGTAATTCAAGTAGGTGACTCATGGTTCATCTAGTCATATAGTAACGCATATCGATGCAATAGATAACCATAGTTCATTATGCAATTAGCAAAGTGTTGATATTTCTTATGCTTAAGTAGATAATTACACAAGCGCACAAAATATCATCATAGCATTTCAGCTGGGAGTATTCTAGGGTATCGTAGTTATCCACAGGGAAGCAATGGTTAAAGAAGGTGATAGTTAACCATCATGTATCTACTAACTAGTATACTGACTAGACCAAAGTGGGGGTAAGTGATATATAATAAGATAGGATGACACACAAGAAGATCCACTCCAGAAGGATGAAGTGAAGGCATAGCTAAATGGGAGGACAACGAGTGAGGGAGTTTCCTAAGTTATTCTTTATCACAAAGGTTCTTTCTTAGATATAGCTTAGCAATATAACTTAGCATAACAAGATTAATGAGCACACACAAAGCACTTCGGAGCTCTGTTTCGGTCAAGCACCGCAAAAGATAACTTGTGCCGTTACAGCTTCGGGCCCTATGCTTTAAGAACTTGCCCAAACACGTGGTGGATTACAAAGGCTAGATGGGGCTATCACCACCCACTAGCTACGACACATCTATGGAGCAAGCCGCAAACATAGGTAAACTTTAGTCTTAGCACCACGCTTACACTAATGAATACTACTCTAGTTCCTGATAGGACATCAAACTAGAGCACTCAACTAAGAGCAGTGAACCCATGAAAAGGTGTGAACATTACTCTAATTATACTAAAGATATACTACTAAGACTATACTAAAGCAACCAAAAGTATTACTACAACAAAGGAATAGTAACACTTACATTAGGCAAGATAAGTGAATAAAGAAGATACTAATATATCGCATAGAAAGTAATATATTGAAATAAGGAAAGTACTACAAGAGAGATACAAAGATATACCAGACTCCTGAAGACCACTCCAGACTCTAGGAGAGCTTCTCTTCACTCTAACTCCCACTAATGCTCACACTAAGCCTACATCTTGAGAGTAGAGAGAGTTTCTCTTGTGGTGTGTGTTATAAGCGAGGGAGAGGGGTCCTATTTATAGTCTAAGGTGGAGTAGCAGCTACTCCATTGCCATGTCATCAATCCATGTGACATGCCCTCCTTGCCCTTGGATCAAACCGCCAATGAACCACCTCAAACTGATGCACCACATTGCTCCATTTGGTGTCTTCTTGCACGTGTCAAAAAATGTGTCGGTTTGGTGGAAATGGGCCATCGGCCGACGGTGGATGGCGTAGGGCAACCCCCACTATTGAGTGGGATCTCCTCCTTTGGTGTGGGGCCACTAGATGTGTAGTATAGTGTGGGTATGTAGCCCCTTTGTCCATTTGAGCACCGACATAAGCATGGTGGGTCCAACTATCCATGTATAGCCTCTTTTGGACCCTTGATCATGCACCGACTTGAGATCAATGGTGGAGAGAGCTTGGGAGTGTGTTTCTTGGCCACTCCCATAGATTGGTGAGGTGGCACTGGTGGTGCCACGTCGGCCGACGCCGTGTGGGGTCGGCCGACCCCACCAAGTGGCCCATGGTGGCCCTGCCTTGCTCCAATTGCTTCTAGTGCTTGATTCTTGGTATTTTTGTATAGTTTTCCTGCATGAGCAAAGATCTCAAAGTATAAGTGGAACTAGGTCCCCACACTGAACCTTTGCTCGTCCCAAGCAAAGCGAGAAAACAAAGATTTAGGTGCACTTGATATGAAACAAGACTTCAAAAGATATGATGGTAGCATAAACGATATTCCAAGTCACTCCTTGTACCTTGTGGATTTTGAAGTGGCTACCATGTCGCCTTGAGCAATTGAAAAGTAGAACGACGTTGACACCAAGTCATCACTATCCCACCATGAAGCATACTTGGAGTTTTTATAACTTTTGCAATTGAAAACATAGTCCATACTTCTCAAATGGTACTCTCAAATTGCTCAATGGTGTATGTATCCTCACCAAAACATTAGTGTTTTGCCTTACTTCCTACTTCTAGCAAGCTTATGTGGAGTTTGAGTAGGATAAGAGTAAAGCACACTTGCATTGCATATATTGCTAAGTCAAACAATGGATCCATGGAGAAAAATGTCATACCCTAGATCAAGATGTGCATGTATGTGGAAGCATGGTGATAACTCCATTTAGAATGATATGATTCTTTCTCCATCTTTTGAGAGCATGGCTATCTTTCTCTCTTTTCTCTCTCTCTCTCTCTCTCTTGCTATGGACTTTCTTGTGTCCACTTTTTTTATATATTTTTTCTATGGACCTTCATGTGTCCACATTTTTCTCTCTTTTTTTAATACTTTTTTTCATAGCCATGCCTCATTTGCAAGAATGATGGAGGAAGATCATGCTAAAAATCATAGAGTATTTATTTGGTGGAAATGGAAAGGCATGTTTTTGCTTACTTCCAGTGTAGAAGTATATCATATATTTGGTGGAGTGTACGTGATCTTGATCTTGGGGGCATGATAAATTTCTTAACACGGGTCAACAAAGTTTGACAAAGCTCAATACAAAGACAAGTAGCATATGTGGAAGGTTTTCAAGAATAACATGATATTTGGCTTTGGTAGGAACTTCTCACCATTGAGGAGAAGTGAGGCTATTAATTTTAATATTTTGTGAAAACAATAAATCTCCAAGAGCTTACATAGAAAAGATATGATTTCTTTAGTCTTTACCATATCTCACTTCACAACAACTTAGTTGACATGTTTTCCTAATAAAGATATGTCCACAAGCAACAAGTATATGAACTAGGAATAAAGTTTATGCCAGCCAGAGTTCATAATTTGGCAATATTTTATTTCACATTTTAAGTTTGATTGTCATGAATGGTATTTTTAAACAAATTAAACTCATAGATATGGAGCAAGGATAGGCAAAGAGGGTGCAAACCAGCGTGCTAGAGTGGCGGGAGCCGAGAGGAGGCAAAGTACAGTCCGATGACTTGTAGGTGGGTCATATGACCTCCCCCACACTTGGAATTTTCTGTCATTCAACACTAAAATCCAAGTGTGAATGTTGGAGCATCCCCTCGGAGTGTATTGCAACTCCCATGTTCTTAGACTTTTTACAACCTTCGTTCTTTTTAATCTTAACCTGCAATGGTTAGTGACCAAGAATACCTGAAGGGAGCTTGTCCTAGCAACATGTTTCTTGAATTGACTCTTATTGTGGAAGACTTTATTAGAAAGGGAGGTCAAAGATTAGCTTGGTCTTGCAACAAGGCTAAGCTAGAACGAGTTTATTATGAAAAGAAACAATATGAGCAAATTTTATTTTATTTTTTGTAACTTAACACAATATTATTATGCATAAAGGAAAATGTTTTGGATTAAAACTAAACATGTAAAAATTCAAAATTTAAAGGTTGTGCAAAAAATCAAATATGGGATACATACTGATTTACCTGTCGGCAAGGGCTCATTGTTTCAACTCAATTGAGCACGACTTCTCCATTGAATTTAGCTTGAATTTGCATCTTGCAATCTCAGAGATGAGGACATGGATTTTGGCCTTCTTGTTCCCGCCATACTATCTTGATCTTCATTTGGGTTTTGCTTGGTGGGTTTGTTTTAGCCTTGGAGATGTATGCTTCACCTCCTTCTCGATCAAGGTTTCATTTCTCATGCCTGCAAAGGTTAGCAGACAGTACATACCCAAAGGAATTCACAAAGAAATAAGGGTGATTGTTGCCATTGGATCTAAAGGTTTTCTTCTATGCTAATGACAAGTTGGCGCTCCTGTTTAGCAAAAGACCCTTTTTCTATTTTTTAAAATCATCTCAAAGACTTACCTATTGACATTTAACAATTTCCTGCAGGGATTAGTCCACATGTGCAACCAACATCTACACAAGCAGTTTTAGTTTAATAACCAAACTAGACTCCATATCTAATTTGATTAAGGTAGGCTATTTAATATAAGCACCATGCTTAATTTAAAAAGTCTATGGAAGTAGGATCAACACATCCAAACTTCAAACTAAGCACCATGCTTAATTTAAAAGATGTACAACCAAGACAACCAAACCAAAACATGCTAGCATATAATGATAACATACTTAAGATTCATTTAAATGGAGGTAAGAGTATTGAATGGTGAATCAAGGGGCCAAGATTATGTATTTCTCACATACCTTGAATGATTCCACGCAATTTGAGATGAGGTTGTGAGTGATGCAACGCCTTTGGTCTGTCACATATGATGGTTTTGTCTTCTTTTGACGGTGACCTCCCCTCCATCTACACATGGTTAGAATGTATAGATATACATACCTATGGGATGGCAGGATTAAAGTTTGATAGTTCATGAATGCCTAGGCACCCTAGGCTCTTCGATGATTCTTGTGGAAATATGCCGAAAGGTTGAACGATTGATGTTGCCCTGTTTATTCCACACTCAACAGGACAAGGGTAATCCCACAATAGCTAGCGGTAAACTAGATTAATAGACATCAAGGTCAATATCAAAATCTTTATGCCAATTGCTTCCCCGGCAATGGCGCCAAAAATGCTTGTTGATATTTCTTATGCTCAAGTAGATAATTCCACAAGCGCATAGAATATCGTCATAACATTTCACCTGGGAGTATTCTAGGGTATCGTAGTTATCCACAGGGAAGCAATGGTTAAAGAAGGTGATAGTTAACCATCATGTATCTACTAACTAGTATATTGATTAGACCAAAGTGGGGGTAAGTGATATACAATAAGATAGGATGACACACAAGAAGATCCACTCCAGAAGGATAAAGTGAAGGCATAGCTAAATGGGAGGACAATGAGTGAGGGAGTTTCCTAAGTTCTTCTTTATCACAAAGGTTCTTTCTTAGATATAGCTTAGCAATATAACTTAGCATAACAAGATTAATGAGCACACACAAACCACTTTAGAGCTCTGTTTCGGTCAAGCACTGCAAAAGATAACTTGTGCGGTTATAGCTTCGGGCCCTATGCTTTAAGAACTTGCCCAAACATGTGGTGGATTATAAAGACTAGATGGGGCTGTCACCACCCACTAGCTACCATACATCCGCGGAGCAAGCCGCAAACACAAGTAAACTTTAGTCTAAGCACCACACTTACACTAATGAATACTACTCTAGTTCCTGACAGGAGATCAAACTAGAGCACTCAACTAAGAGCAGTGAACCCATGCAAAGGTGTGAACATTACTCTAGTTATACTAAAGATATACTACTAAGACTATACTAAAGCAACCAAGGAATAGTAACACTTACACTAGGCAAGATAAAGTGAATAAAGAAGATACTAATATATCGCATAGAAAGTAATATATTGAAATAAGGAAAGTACTACAAGAGAGATCAAAGCTATACTAGACTCCTGAAGACCATTCCAGACTCTAGGAGAGCTCCTCTTCACTCTAACTTCCACTGAAGCTCACACTAAGACTAAATCTTGAGAGTAGAGAGAGTTTCTCTTGTGGTATGTGTTACAAGTGAGGGAGAGGGGTCCTATTTATAGTCTAAGGTGGAGTAGGGGCTACTCCATTGCCATGTCATCAATCCATGTGACATGTCCTCCTTGCCCTTGGATCAAACCGCCAATGAACCACCTCAAACCGACGCACCACATTGCTCCATTTGGTGTGTTCTTGCTCGTGTCCAAAAATGAGTCGGTTTGGTGGAAATGGGCCATCAGGCGACAATGGATGGCGTCGGGCAACCCCCACTGTTAGTGGGCCCTCCTCCATTGGTGTGGGGCCTCTAGATGTGTAGTAGAGTGTGGGTATGAAGCCCCTTTGTCCATTTGAGTACTGACATAAGCATGGTGGGTCCAACTATCCATGTATAGCCTCTTTTGGACCCTTGATCATGCACTGACTTGATATCAATGGTGGATAGAGCTTGGGAGTGTGTTTCTTAGCCACTCCCATAGATTGGTGAGGTGGCACTAGTGGTGCCACGTCAGGGCGACGCCATGTGGGGTCGACTGACCCCACCAAGTGGCCCGTGGTGGCCCTGCCTTAATCCAATTGCTTGTGCTTGATACTTGGTATTTTTGTATAGTTTTCCTGCATGAGCAAATATCTCCAAGTACAAGTGGAATTAGGTCAATTATAAACATAAATCACTACTTATGTTGGTGTTTGCTCCCATTTTTGGTGCAATGTTGATGGTCAAAATTGATAGTTAAGGACCATCAACACAAAGCATAGGGGCCTGCCTTGAGCAAAGTCGATTGGCTCTTCATCGGGTTCCACCGTTTGAGGTTCTTCCTCAACCACGGCCTCCATGGAAACGTCATCACCTATATATGCATGATGCTTGATGAGTACAATGCATAAAGTAAATGACATGTTATGCTATGCAATGATGTTACTTGTTCATCATTTAATTGTTATGCATTAAGTGCTTGAATGTTATACAATTGAGCTATCAGTTTGGTTTATCGGATAGTCCGGTATAACTGTCGGACAATCTGCTGGTTTGGGGACTTAGTGATATCAGGATAGCTAGACCATCAGACTCTCCGTGGTAACTCATAGACTCCCCGGTAGAAGTCTGTGTCCTTGGGAAACTTTATTGTGTTCTACTATAAATCATCAGAACGTTCTGTCAGAGGTGACAGGACCATTTGTCAGATTAGGCCTGTTGGGTATTTATTCTGCTAAGTGTTTAGGTTCAGCGGAACATTCCGCTAATGGTGACAGAATCTCCGCCAGGAACTAGTCACACTCGGGTTGTTTCTTAGAACTCAGGTTTATAATTCAGCGGACACTCCGTTGGGACAATTGTGTAGACTGGCCTCTCTGTCTCTAAATTATAATTCCACATAGACCCTTTGCCAAACTCGACAGACTCTCTGTTGAATTATAAAATGCTCTATTTATGTGTAGATAGACAAGTCTCAATATTGGTGACCCTCCGCTAGTGAGGACGGACTCTCCACCTGATCACTGAAAGTGAACCTTCTTAACAACTTGAAATCCAAATCTTCATCTATACTTCTTGCATGTGTAAACCATCACTAGGGTATGTTTCTAGTGTACTAAGGAGCATTTCTAGCTAGGTGGCTCTAGCTACATTGTGTGCAAACAAAACCTAGGTCATGATATTTTCTAGGTTTTGACTCGTGAAAGTGAAAACTAGGTTTTGCTTCGATTTCATCCATACCAAGGGCCGCAAAAAGAAGATACAAAGCTCTCCAAGGTGTTGGAGACTGGATCTCCCCCTTGGTGACTCAAAATCTTCTTGCTCCTTGCTTTCTCCTCCTCCTAGCTCCTTGTGGTGAGGGTGAGAGGGCTCCTCCCCCTTTTAACCCCTACCTCTTGTGGATAGGAGCTCCTATGTGATCTCCATGGCCAGCTGCTGCAACTCCAAATCCCCCTCTTTCCTTCTCCTTCCCTTTCTTCTCCTTGCTTATTGAGTGTGAGAGAGAGTGTAGAGAGAGTGATGAACTAGAGAGAGTAGGAGAGTGAGAATGAGTGGGTGAGCTGGTTAGGACTCTGGCTTAGCATCTCCATGAGTTAGACAACAGGTATGACAAGTGGGGCTAGATGGATTTCTAAACTGACACCTCACAAACTATGCATGGGATGGACTGACGGATCGTCTACGGTGTGTGGTAGACTCTTCGGTGAGTATCAAACTTAATTGACAGAGACTGAATTCTGTCAGGGCATGCAGATGAATTGATGGACTGTCCTGTGGCGTTGGTGGACTCTCTGTCAAAACAATAGTGAACAGACTGAATGTAGATTTCAGCACAGTTTGGTTTCTTAATTTGTATTTCAAATGCATATGCTGATCATGATGATTATGCTCATAGACATGTCGCCGTTTGTGTCGCCGTCGACGAGCACCGCCCGCCGCCATCTGCCCTCGTCGGCGTCGTGCATGGCTCGGTGCGGTAGAGATAGGGAAAATGGTTTGCCTAGATGCGGGTCGAGGTGGGGAACACAGCCATGCCGTCGGCTTCGCCGGAGGAGTCACCGGCGGCGAGCTAGCGCCGGCCAGACCTCCTCCCCTGCCTCTGTGCTCCTGACGGGCGGGGTCCCCGTGTCAGCGCTGCCCCCCTCTGTTCCTTAGCTGGGCCTCGAGTGGGCCGGCTGGCCTGGTTGGCCCCATGGCCTTCGCGGGCCGAGTGGCTTCGGCCTGTTTAGGTTTCAAATTTTATCTTTTCTGATATGTGATAAATATTTGTTGAACTTTGTAAATTCATAGAAAATAGTAGAAAAATCATAAAATAGAAAATGTGGGCTTTCTGGAATCCTTGAGAAGTGTATTTTGTAGTGGTGTAATAAAATATGGCATTTTAGTTTATGTTTTCTAAAGTTGGTAATTATTTTTGGTAAGCACTCTATTTAATTATGTGATTTAGATAATTTTTTATCTTACTATGTATTGATCCAATAGCCATGAAAATTTTGTGAGGTGCTAATCATGCTTTGATGTTACTCCAGTTAAATTTTCATGAATTTTGGCGGTCACATGCTTCATTTATAAATTCACTTTTTGTATATGCTTTATATTGCTCATACTTTTGTTTATTATGATATCTCCAATTATACTTATAAAATTGAGATGAAATTTTTATGGTAGCCTCCTGGTACCATGTATGTGCCTCTGTAATTTTATTAGAATTTTCAAGGAACCTTTTATATTTATTGCCCTTTATGCCTATGCAATTAAATAAATAGAAAATGTCGATTAAATAAATGTTTATGCAAGTAACATGATATGATCTGGTGTTACTTTAACATGCTCTAGCTTTTAGTAAAGTTGGTTTGGTCCAATTGTGCTTTTGCATCATCATTAATTATTTAATTTTGAGAACCTATCATTCTGGACAGATTTGCTAGTTAAGAAAATTAGCCTATGATAATGATGCTTTCATGATTGGTGAACTATAGCAAAGTTGTATATAATTCATGTATCTAGCTTGTGTTAAAATTGGGTGGCATTTGGCTAAGTAGTTTTTGAGTTATAGCTGTTTAAAGTCAGATCCCAGATTTGGTTGCTCTCTGTTTGGAGCAGACCAGATTCTGTAGTTTATCTTTTCGGCCTATTTAACTTGGGAATTAGGCTTAGTGGATATTTAATGAATAGTAGACAATTTCATAAGCTTTCCAGATTATCCTCTTGCATAACATTTATAATTCTGTAGCTTCTGGAATGATGTTATTTCTAGACTGTTCATGCTGATGCAAATCTAGGCTTTTCTGTTAAGTGTAGTTGGAGTTACATAAGTGTGTTGGTGTTGCTACTTGATAATTGGATTGGTACCCTGTAATCTTATGAGACTTGTGCCTTGATTGATGTGCTTGCCCTCTTCTATGTTATGCCTTGATGAGGATTAAGTTATTTAGCTCTAGGTGTTTATGAGAACTTTGGTATGCTTACTGGATTACTTTGTTTATTGCACTTCTATGCATTCATACATATGCATTGTTGCACCTCATTTAGGTACGCTAGCTAAAACATGTGAAGGACCTGATGTGGAGCTAACCAGAAAATGGTGTTGGTGGACCTATCTCGGAGATGGAAGGATCGGACAAGTGCTAGATTGAGGGAATGCTCGCCAAGCGAGTTTCTTCTGACAACTCTGACTTGCCCAGGCAAGCCCCGGAGCATTATAAGCCTCCTACCTTCAAAGAAATTAATTCTATATATGTTATACGTATTGTTGCATTAAATGTTAGGAGTTGGTTGGAAACCCTTGCTGCATTATATCATTCCTTGTCCAGATATATGAATCCTTGAATCCTACATAGACTAGGATCGAGTAGCTGCTTAGCCCTGCTTTAAGTGGTAGAAGTCAGGTGATTTCCTGTCACCTGCGAGATGTAGGGATATTCATATATGGCACGGTTGGCTATATTTGCTATCGTGGAAAGGAACCATGTGTTAATAAAATAAAATGAGACCGGCGGGATGACGATAGTGAAGCAACAAGGCAAGGAGATCTTGGGTGTAGATCTATCCCCGTCTGAGTCGTTTAAGGACCGATTCGCTGTACGTCCTTGAGTCATGTTGAACGCAGTCTAACACTTAGTTGGCCGGATAAGTCGTTCCGGCCACGAATCCGAGTAATACAGTTCAGGCCGGGAATTGATTGGTAGGTCGCATCTTGGAGGAGAGTAAGGTTCTGCTTAGGGACATTGGCGTGAGACCAAGGGGGGTTAGAGTCCCTAGCACCTGGCAGAGTGTCGCCCTTGGGGATGCGGCATCAGTCGGACCCGCGACTCCTGAACTGTACCAAAGGTGACCTGAGCAGCCCTCGCCAGGCATGACTCGGTGAGTGTTAGAAATACCCCTCCAGCTGGATAGGAATTCGATTCGAATCGTCGTCGCTCCCGGTTAGTGAGCACTTGACTTGAGCAGCGGCAACGTAGATTCAATTAAGTTGAACTGATGGTTAATTGGATAACGATGGAAAGGTTGCCTCAATTTATACCTGCTATGGTTAATATTATTTGCTCCTAATCAAGTGAGTGCTCTAGTACAGGTGCTAATATAGATGACAGGTTAATGATGATTAACTTGATGCTTAAGCATTAATGATCACTTATCTATATTAAGCTTTTATGCAAATGTTGTCAAGCTAGCCCACTTACATCGGCCTTGCATCATCCTTGGTGTCACCTTATTTCTGGTTTCTGATGGATAAGTCTAGCTGAGTACCTTCTTGTACTCAGGGTTTTATCCCCACTTGTTGCAGGTTGTGATATATCTTGGCGACTGCAAAAGTTGGTTGGCTCCTACCGTAGTGGCGGAGTGTGATCACGGGCATGATCCTTCTGAGTTATCTTCCCTCTAATGCTTTTGTTGGAAGTCGACCTTGGTACTGGCATGTATTTGATATAAGGGTGTTGTTAGTTTCAAATTACTTTGCTTCCGCTACTTTTGAACTTAAGTTGTAATAACTATGTTGAACTCCGATGTATATTGAACTACTTATGAAATGGATGTAACATGTGACTTGTTATGTTGAATCACTACGATCTTGGCTTGTATGTTGGTTGGTTTGAAATCTCTCGTGATTTCATTGGACTACCGGAGTTATATGGGCTCAAGTACGAGAATTTGATCACTTCGGTGATTGTTTTTGTACTTTTGCTCTTATAATTTGGACGGTTCTGTTACAGGGATGGCACGGATTCCCAAATCCGCGCCAGTAGAAATCCTTGAACACAACTATTTCACCTGGACGAGGGTCTGGATAGCTGTCACCGTCCGACGTCCTCCATCCGCCGATTGCGGCCTCCGTCATCACTCCGGCGGTTACGAGCTTCCCCAAGGTCGCCTCCGTGCTCATCGACTTGCACCATTCTACCGCCATCAGTTGCGCTCTTGCTCCACGGCTCCCGCGAGCCATCCCTCCTTCCTTCTTCGGTCACGGATTGCGATGATGGTGTGAGGGGTGGTGCTGGTGCGACTGGATTTGGTGGCGATTGGATCTAGGGTTTGGCTTACAGATGCAGCAGCGATGGAACCGGCGGAGAAGGCGGAGTGCACTGTGTGGAAGATGAACTGATGCGAAGTGGATGCAGTGGGAGAAGTGGGACGCCGCCGTGCGGGTATTTATAAGTGCGGAACGACTCTTTGACTTCCAGGGTATTTGGGTAACCGCGCCCGACGCGCCGCTTCCGCTCCCTCAATTATTATCTACAAGTGGGTCATATGTGGGCCTTGCCTGTGGTGCGGACCCCAGAGTAGGCCTGTTTTGTTACATGCGGTCCAATTCTAGTGTGCTAGTTTGTGTTATGTCCCCACAGCTGAGCTGGGGACTGAATTTGCTGTTGAGCTGCGGAATGGGCCCGCAACTGAGTTGTGGGTCACCTCACAGCTGAGCTGGGGGCTTCCCTGTGGCAGAGCCATAGGATGTTTTTAGGGCCCGTAACTGAGTTGGGGGACGTCTCGTAGCAGAGCTGAGAGTTGCCACATGGCTGAGCCATGGGTTTTTATCCACGGCAGAGCTGTGGATTGAGTCCACAGCAGAGTTGGGGACCGGCCCCACAGCAGAGCTGGGGACTGTACTGTGATGGAGCCACGGTGCATCGTTCCCCGCTGAGTTGGGAATGTGTTCTTGGGACCCTGGCACCACGTGATCTAGTCACCTGCTATCAGGCTCGGGGACTAAGTGGGCACACTTCACCTTGCGGTGAATGTGCTTATTTGACTGTGTACTATTTTTTCTTTTAGACCCTGGCACCACGTGATCTAGTCACCTGCTGTAAGACTCGAGGACTAAGTGGGCACACTTCACCTTGCGATGAATGTGCTTACCTTTTTTGCAAACATGATTTGTTGCATAGTGCCAGCGGCGCGACCCCTACCTTCACACGATTAAATCCTGAGGATCACGTCTCTTGACATTATGGCAGAGCCAATGGTGTCGTGCATCATTAACTTTCCTCAATGAAACTTAAGTGGGCACACTTCATCAGGGATGAACTGTTTTTCTTTTTTCTCAGAGCACCATGCATTTTTCTGGCAAGACGATTTTTCGACCAGTGCGATGGTCGGTTATCAGCTGAACTGGCCGGAAGGGATGGAATATTCCTTGGCAGACCACCCTTCTGGTCGAGGCTTCAGGGCTTCAAGCTTCACTGGTCAGAGAAGGTCAAGACGGCAAGTCGCATCAAAATACATAGTGCTTGGGGACTAGCTGTGGGGGTATAGACCAGTATACCCTCATGGCTCTACATGGGCCGCGCCGAACAAGGTGGCCCAACTCGCCAGAAAGGGCTGCACGGATCTCCGGACTGCTCGGTGAACCGTGCGGAGCAAGCAGAGACTACTTGACGGTCAAGAAAACCTAGTCGGTTAGGATAGACATCATGTCCTCCGTGGATACAGGAGTTGTAATCGGCTAGGATTAGATTCCTTAGATCTGTAACCTTGCCCCCCGTACTATATAAGGCGGGCAAGGACCCCCCTCAAAATATATCATCACGTATCAATACAATCCACAAAGATGTAGGACGTAGGGTATTACGCAATTTGTGGCCCGAACCTGATCGAATAGATCATGTGTTCCTCTTGCGTCACCATCTAGATCGTCGTCTTGCGCACCTCCGCCGATAATCTACTACCATGGGCATACACCTCGGTAGACTGCCGACCACATCTCGTCGACACTACCCATGACTTCATGAGTGAGGGTCTTGGAAGTCAAAAGGTTTCTATGAAACAACCCAAAAGAAATGGACGATATTCTTATGCATAGTAAACTACAAGTACAAATATTTTTACAAGTAAAAGAGATTATGATGCTGTCAAACAGTTCCTCATATAGCTCCTGTTTATTTATATTTAATTTTGCTTGCTCCTACTAGTTATAAGCCACAGTTAAAATAAAAAAATACAATTTTTATGGTCTTTTAATCAGATGAAAAATGTGATTTATGTGGAAATGAAATAAAGATGGAAAACTAGTTGAAAGGTGTTTTTTCGGGTTTTAAAGTACTACATGCCATGAAACTAAAAGTCTGTTTGGAAGTGCTCCCTCCGCTCCACTCTGAGCGAGAAGGTAAGGAACGCGAACATCTCTTCTCATCGTTGCTCCACTTAACAAAATCGCTCCTATGCCCCTTGTGATTTGTCCTACAAGTGGGGAGCGAAAAAACCTGTTCCTGCACTCTGCTTTGCTCTCTCATCTCATTTGTGCCTCTCTCTGTCTTTCACGGAGACATTCTATTGCCTCTCCACCTCTCTCATGGCTCTCTCCTCCCTTGCATCCCCCACGGCCCTCTCAACTTTAGCTGCGTCCTCCCCGCTCCTTCACCATGTAGTGCTCTTCTCTGTCGGGCTGCTCCTCTCCACCACCACCACCATGTCCTCCTCCGCCACGGCCTTCCTTGTCACACCGCTCCATCAGATCCTCTACGACGTCATGGAGCTGAGGAGAAGCCCCACCAAACGCTTAAGATTTCGAGCAAGAGTGGGAGCGGATAGAAGCTCGCTGAGAACTACTCCCTCCATTCCAAATTATAAGATATTTTGACTTTTTTTCTAGATAGATAGTTTTTGCTATGCACTTAAATCTACGCTATGTCTAAATACGTAATAAAAAATAATGTATCTAGAAAAGCTAAAACGTTCTATAATTTAGAACGGAGGGACTGATACCTAACTGGTCCTAATAAAGTTTAAAGATCTACATCCATAAAACAAAACTTATCTAAGGATTTATAGGCAAACTCACTTACAATTCCTACGTAGTTCTGAAGCCATTGATCTCTGGATTTATAATTATAATATGAAACTAGGATAAAAGTTTAAACTTTGAGTGTGTTTATATTATATTACTTATATAATATGAAACTAGGTTGAAGCCGGCGGAGTTACGTTATCTAAAAATTAATGATCTCTCTCTGGGCAAGAAATACTGACCAACGGAAACCGGTGTTTAATGCAGCCAAAAGCCCAAAAGCTGCAGTGCCATCTCATCCTCGAGTCCTGTTTTCCTTTCCACTCTTCGGTCTACAGAAGCATCCAGGCGTGAGCGACGTGTCCTCGCCGGCCATACGTGCCCCGCGGCATGCGCCGACACGTACGCGCCTGCCCACGCCCCCCAAAACCCGAAGAAGCCAAACACCATCTCGGCTTCTCCGATCGCAGCGAGCAGATAATCAGACACTCGCCTGCTCCCTTCGCTTCGTTATTCGCTTGCTACATCCGATCTTCTCCTGGTTGTTGCTGTCCTTGCGTACTGTCACGTACGTTGTGCACAGCTCGATCGGCTCTCTCATTCCCTTCTCGATCCATCGATCCCCTGCGAGTCGACGTTGACATCGCCATGTCGGGGATCTCGCTGGCGGTGGCGCCGAGGTCCGACCCCGACCACGGGTCGGAGCGGCAGCCGACGGCGATGCTGGGCGGCGTGATGGGTTCGCTCCGCGTCATCGAGCTCCAGCTGGTGGCCTTCATCATGGTGTTCTCGGCGTCGGGCCTCGTCCCGCTCATCGACCTCGTGTTCCCCGTCGCCACCACCATCTACCTCCTCGCCATCTCCCGCCTCGCCTTCCCGCCGCTGCACTCCAAGCTCGACGCCGCCCGCTCGCCCGCCGCGTCCCAGGAGATCTTCCGCGGCAGCAAGTAATCAGTCCATTCTATACATTATTAGTGCTTAGGTCTCCTTACTCTAGCTCCTTCGATTGTTAATGTTACTAACAAACTTGGAGCTGCAGGCTGTTCCAGGCGTACGTGGTGCTGGGCACGACGGTGGGTCTGTTCCTGCCGCTGGCGCACGTGCTGGGCGGGTTCGCGCGCGGCGACGACGCGGCGGTGCGGTCGGCGACGCCGCACCTGTTCCTGCTGTCGTGCCAGATCCTGACGGAGAACGTGGTGGGGTCGCTGGGCGCCTTCTCGCCGCCGGTCAGGGCGCTGGTGCCGCTGCTCTACACCGTGCGCCGCGTCTTCGTCATCGTCGACTGGGTCTACGACGTGTGGGCCAACAGGGCCCTCACGCGGGCCGCCACCGCGCAGGAGGCCGTCTGGATGTGGTTCGGCAGGTACCTCGCCGCCGCCAACCTGCTCTACTTCTCCGCCAACCTCTTCGTCTTCCTCATCCCGAGGTTCCTGCCCCGCGCCTTCGAGAAGTACTTCCGCATGCGCGACGAGGTGTGCGCCAAGACGGCCGAGGACAAGCACGCGCGCGGGGGCCAACTGTCGTCGTCATCGCCGGCGCCGGCGGCGGAGCAGCAGGAGGGTGTTGTCGGTGCGGCGAAGCCGGACGTGTCCAAGAAGGCGGACTGAGAGCTCTCTCGGCTCTCGCATGTGGTGTGTGGCTTGTAATTTCTAGTACCTTTGTTTCTTTCATTTCAGAGCACCGGCGCGGATGCATGTAGTTGTAGATGTTGTCATCGCTATGACCATCGTGAAACTTAGGCCCTGTTAAGTTACTAAAAATTTTGCAAAATTTTTCAGATTTCTCGTCACATCAAATCTTTGACACATGCATGAAGCATTAAATATAGATAAAAAATAAAACTAATTATACAGTTTATACGAAATGGACGAGACGAATCTTTTAAGCCTATATTAGAGACGAATCTTTTAAGCCTAATTAGATCATGAGGACACTAATTACCAAATAACAACGAAACTTGCTACAGTGCCATTTTGCAAAAAATTTTGGATCTAAACCGGCCCTTAGTCGTTAGTCGACAGGAGACCTGCATAGTCTTAGGTCCTGTTTGTTAAAGTTTAACTCCCGTCACATCGAATTTGCGGCAAATGCATGAAGTAATAAATGTAGACTAATTGCATGTATGTCAGCACAGATTAGGAGTAGTTTACGAGACGAATCTATTAAGCCTAATTAGTCCAAGATTGAAATTTTTTTTGTCAAATAAAACGAAAGTGTGTACCAAACACGGCCTTGGCACCGGCCACATCTGGAGCACCGGCTGTCCCTTTGTGAACGGCACGCACGCCCGCCATTTCGAAAATTGAAGGTGCCGCCACACCACCGCATCGGAACGTGGAGGAGTCGAATGGGCATGCGGTTGCCGGCGGAACCACAAACTCCCCACGTCTCTATTTCAGCGCGAGGACTCCGCCCCCGTCCTCCACCATCTGTCGCGTTTCTCCAGCCGCGCGCTCGCCATTGTTCCCAACTTCCGATCCGCCGTCCCGCATGCCGGCCGCACTCTTGAGCGTCTAGTCCGGTGCGTCCACCAGCACGATGAGCACCTGTAGCACCGCCACGAGCACCCATGACCCACCACGGCAACGAGAGCCACCGCCGCCGCACACCTAGCTCCGATGCCGTCCGCTCCCGCCTGGAGATGCGGCTGCAGGACTTGAAACGGGACTGGGACGCCTACAAGACCGGCCGCTCTGGTGCCCCGCGCCACCGCCCCAGCCGCTCGGCCAGCAGCTTGCCCTCCTCAGCCGTCACAGTCGCGGAGCCGGACGGCTTCCATATTTCTCTCCTCCGGCGCTCGCCCAGGGCCAGGAGGCTCGTCTCGTCGCTCCAGCAGACTGGCAGCGCCGATGCCCAGCAGCAGGCCCCTGCGATAATGAAGATGCCTCCAGCGTCGACTGCTCTGTGGAAGGCGGGTACTCCGTGGCGACTTACTCCTCGTCGAGCTCGTGCCCGTGCCCCAGCCAGTGCGCCGTCGTTTGCTGCGGCTACTCCACCAGCTCCTCGTGCACCGGCACCACAGTGGCCCCATTTTCTTCGGACATCAGTGGTGGACGTGCGAGGAAGATGGATGAAGGGAAGTGGGCGGCCAGCAGGGCTGTGTGGATCTCCGCCATTGCTCTCGTGGTCGTGGGGTTCGTAGCCATGATCATCTTGGTGCTCGGCGTGGACGAGGGCCGTATCGAGTATCAAGTACCCACATGATGATCACCATGTCCGTGACCAAAATGTAAGGTGAAATATTCTGCCCATGCAGCCATGCTTCGTTGGTTGCGAATTGTGATCGATGTAGAGATTCCTGTGTGTTGTTCTTCATCAACCTTAATATTTCGCTGTGTTATGTATGCCTGTTAACTGAACTCCGAAAGGTCATCTCGTACAAAACTACTATGTATGTTCTGCAAATGCACTGAAATTTGAGATCAACACTGTTGATCGCACCTCTCATGTCCCTTGTGTCATACTGTTTCCTGCCGTGGGCTCAGCCTACTTTCAAAGTGTGTTCGTGACCAGGGAAGAGATCTAATTCGCTGCAACATCATGTCACATGTTCTTGCCGTGTGCTCAGCCTACCACAAAACCGTACACGACCAGGGAAGATCTATGGCTGATCCGTTTATTCAAACAAAACCGAGAGATGTCAATTATGGCTTATGGGAGTGTTCAGTACAGCTTGCAGCAGCATTGCGTGTTACTGTAGCGGCAACAAGTGCAGCTGCAACCACTGTTACTTAATACGGACCCTATATAAAGAAAATAAACCTAATTGAGTAAAACAACAGAATTATAAACAAAGGAGATACTCATCAACAATTCTGTCGTGTATTTGAATAGTTCCGTGAAAAAGAGAGGGAAATTAGGCCGCCAACTTCCCGTGCTCATCAGTAATGGCCCAATGAACAAGCGCTTTCATCGCTTCATCGACAATTGAACATATAAGAAGATTTACCAAAGTAGATAGTCATAAGCATGACCTGCAAAGATGTGCCCACACAATATGAAGTGAGATAGTAGAAAGAACCAAATCCATCAACGTGCATTCCTGTAATGATCAGAATACAACATTTACTTCGATCTGAGTAAACACAGCAGCGAAAAACTCAGGAAACCAGGAACCGAAAACCTACAGGAAACTGCAAAAAATACCTGGTTGTACACCCTTGAAGAAAAAAACACATACGAAAATACCATATTTGGAAATAACTCCATGAAGCTGCTGCTGAATTCAGACTTCAGAGTTGACCTGAATGCAGATAGGAACACTGAGCTTTGGACAGCCATATACCTTCAGTTCTTTTAGATATGTGAGTCCAGCAAGTCCATCACAGAATTGCAGATTACGGCAGCTCAACTTTAATGATACTAGCGATGGAAGATTTTGGGGCTCCACGGAAAGGTGCTCAATGGAATCGGAAACAATCAATATATTCTCCAAAGATGGGTGGCAGTTTGTCAAATGGTACAACAGCTCATTTCTGAATCCTCCTTTGACATGGATGCTAGTAAGTGATGGGAGGTGAACAACAGTAGTCAGGTTTGGACAATCTCGTAGTATCAGAACCTTAAGTAGTGGGAGGTCAGGAAGTCGAGCCATGCTGGAACACTGACCTATGTCCAGTCTTTGAAGCATCGGGAACGCAGGGAGTTCAATTAAACTATCACACTGACGTAAATCCAGTTTAAAGAGCAAAGGGAGATGAGGAATTCTGACCAGATTTTTGCAATCCCGCAGTTTCAATTGGGCCCAGGATGAAGAAAGTGCACATGGCAGGGATCTCAGTTCAGAGGCATGCTGAATGCTAAGAGTGCGTAAGCAGGTAAATGAACCATCACCCACTCTGGACCACTGTAACCATCTGGGCATACTGTCAAATTCCAGGGTCACCAGTGATTTAAATCCTGTTGTCTTTGGATTGAGGCTGCAAAACTCTGGTCCAATGCTTTTTATTCTCGACATCTCAG
This sequence comes from Saccharum hybrid cultivar R570, assembly GCA_038087645.1. Taxonomy (NCBI): domain Eukaryota; kingdom Viridiplantae; phylum Streptophyta; class Magnoliopsida; order Poales; family Poaceae; genus Saccharum; species Saccharum hybrid cultivar. Next base: position 12,656,531 of record JAQSUU010000520.1, read on the forward strand.
CAATTGTAAGATACTGCAAGGCCAACAACTGACCAAGTGGTGGCATGCATTCAAATTGACAATATTCCAATCTTATCACTGTTACCTTTGAAAAGGAAGTGTCGCCTAACCAACTAGGATATCTACATGATCTGCAAACTTCTATAGAAAGTTCAGTGAGGTTACTATGTGGTTGCAAGTTCTCTAGAATTTCCTCATGAGAAGCTGTAGTTGGTGCAGGCTCCTGGCCATGTTTGCAGTATTGCCAATCTCCATCAGGAAATATCAAATTTAAAGCTCGGATATGTTGTTTACTGCACAAATTTGCTTCTTCTGCCTCATCAACACTGGTCACATTATCTAATCCTTTTAAGCATAGCTTTCCACTAAGATTTTGCAAGTCCTACAGGTCCCTCAGATTACAATGCCAAGCGCCTCTTTTGACAGTGATAACAGGCAGCGTGTGCAGATTAATTAGGCGTCCAATTCCATTTGGGATGCATGCTGGTTTCAAGTTACCAGAAGTTGTCACATCTAAGGTCTGCAGGTTAAAGAGCTGGCATATGGAGATAGGAAGCTCCAATCCTCCTATGTCTCGAAGAACCAGATGACGTAGATGCTTCAAGTTGCCCACTGAATCATGTAATGATGGTCGTGCAAGTGAAACCCCATCCAAAACAATAGTACGTAACTGCTTGGAGTAAACAAATAGCTCATCAGATATTTCAATTGGACCACCAAGCCCCTCCATTGAACTCAGTATGATAGCCCTTAGAGCACTAGACCCATGAAAATGTTCTAATTTTGAAGTCACACATGTCCATGGTAAGAATATGGATATATTCCGAACATCCTTTGATATTTGAGCTGGTATATCATTCTCAAGTCTAAGAAACTCTTCACCTGCTACACAGCATGCAAGCTCATGGATAAGATCATGCATGGTGTATGCATGTTCATTACATTGAATAATAGACCGTTTAAGTAAATCAGAAAGATATAACTTTCCGGTTCTGTCCTTATCCCATACATCATCAGTATGAAGAAGACCTAGTGACTTCCATAGGAAAATTAACTTATCTTGGGAAAAATGATAATCTTTAGGAAACAATGATAGGGCCATAAAACACTTTTTCAGGTAAACTGGCATGTGGCTGTAGCTCAGTTCCAGTGCTGGGACAATGTCATTCTGTTGTGGATCCAAGTCCCACAGATCACTCTCCAAGACATATTTCCATCTCTCCTCGTCAGTCTCATAACGCAACATGCTTCCCAGGGTCTTGATTGCAAGTGGCAAACCTTTGCACTTCTCCACAATCTCCTCACCGATCTGTATGAAATTTGCATAAGCAGCAGGATCTTGACCTTCGAATGTGATTTGTTCAAATAAGGACCAACTAGCAGCAGAAGTCAAGCAATTCAAGGAGTAAGAAGGCATTGTTTGTACAAGGCTTGCAACAGTCTTGCTGCGAGTAGTAACAATAATCGTACAGAGTTCTGTAGTCATCATTGGGGCACAAAAAGAATCCCAAGGGGCTCTGTGCTCATTCCATACATCATCTAATACGATTAGAAGTTTCTTTCTCTCTATTTGCTCTATCAAAGCTTCCTGAAGATCATTCAACTCCAATGCTTCATACTTATGCTTCTGGAGTGAACTAATAATATTTCTAGTTATTATCTTCAGATCAAATTGATCAGACACACATATCCAGGCAAGTCTGTCAAAAGACTGGCGTACCCTTTGATCATTAAACACCAGTTGAGCTAGTGTTGTCTTACCAAGTCCTCCCATGCCAACAATGGCCAGAACAGACATAGGCCTCACTTCTGACAACAGCATTTTGATAATATTATTTTTATCTACCTCTCTTCCATGTATACTTGGCTCATGTACAATAGAACTAGTATAACGTTGCGACCGTTGTGTAGCAAGGTCAATCTGTTGTTCTCCATCATTATCAGTCATGCAAAGATCTTCATATTCCTTGATTATCTCATCGAGTCTTACTCTAATTTTCCTTGCTCTTGCAGCTAAATCACGTACAGCAGGAGCTAAATCATGTACAGCAGGCACCATATCAATATCACTGAAGTAGTCATCAATTACCTTCACAAAGAAAATGTTCTAGCAGATTAGTTAATATAAGACGGAATCTCAATTACAAGATTCAGTTTACAAAGTCCATATGTCATGTGTCCGTTACTGGCATTTCATCGAGTGCACAGCGTGCACGTCAGAGTAGCAACACGATCGCCACGTACCTCCCGTCGGACGCGCTTGAGGCGGCAGCGGCCGCCGTCGCTGCCTGCCCGTCCCACTCCGTCGAGGGCCTCTGCTCTGCGGCGCACGGCCTCGTACTCGCACTCGCTGACCACGTCCTCCGCGTCATAGGCCAGGCCCCTCAGTTCCCTGAGCCGGAGCCTGGCCGACGCGGAAGCGGAGCCCGGCGCGCGGCTGGGGAAGCCGTCATCGATCGCAGCGCGGATCCGCCGCATCGTCCTCACCAACCGCCCCAGCTCCTCCGCGTCCTCCTCGCCGTGCCTCGCAGAAGGGAAGAAGCCCGGGAGCAGCAAGGAGAGCGTCCCGATTGCACGCTCCAGCGCCGCAGAAGCGAACGCTGCCGCCCCGGCCATCCCCGTCGCCGTCTCGACGAGGCGGGCAGGTGGGCAGGTGGCCGCGCGTCCGCTCAAACAGGCGAGTAGGCTGTAGGCGACGGTGGAGGCGGCCGTGCTCGTGGTCCGTTTGTTGCCTTGTTGGCGATATCTGTTGCTCTGCGCGTGATTGGCTGGCACCTGAAGTCAACAATTGTGGAAAAAAACAGGAATTGATACTATCAGGGCGTCCGATGGGTCCGGACACGTGGTGGAGTGTGACTGGACCGCCCACGCGCCGCTGCTCGCTCCTGTCCACACATTCATCCTTATCTCTTGCACTTCCTGGCTTTCTTCTTCCGCTCAGCCTTCTGCGCTCGTCGAGACGCACCGTGCGTGCGCCGCTCCTCCCCGACTCTGCTCCTCGCGCGCCCTGCTGCTGCCCACCGCGGCCGCTGCTTTCTGCCGTGCACTCCTGCTCCGCGAGGCGCGCAGGGCGTCCCCACCCCCAATGGCGCACCTCCCCACCCCGGCGCGTTCCACCAACGAGACCAAGCGCGAGAGGCTGTGGCCCATGTGGCACACGGGATCGAGCTCAGCACCCTCCCTCCTTGGATCGGCATCAGCGGTCCCCCGAGCCTCCACAAGGACAGCAGCGCCCCATCCCCTGGCCGCGTCCTAGCAGGATGCAGGCGCGCAGGCCGCCCCCGACGGCGGCCAGGCTGTAGGCGCTCCTCTCCCTCCCCGACATCCTCCCCCGCCCCGGCCTTGGCGCCACCCGTGCCCCCATCGGCCGGGCATGCCGAGTGACCATGTTGCAGTTCAAACTCGGTGTTTTCGTAGTTCAAACTGGGTGTTTCAGTAGGTCAAAACTGGGTGTTTTTCAACAAAATGTTTCAAGTGTTTCAGTAGTTCAAACTGGGTGTTGCAATAGGTTTATCTGGATGTTGCAAAGGGTGCGAGCTCCTCCATCGGCGGAGCGAGGTCCTCCACACTCCTGCTCCTTGGTTCCCATGTTCTAGTAGTTCGAACTCGGTGTTTCAGTAGTCAAAACTGGGTGTTTCAGTAGTCAAAACTAGGTGTTTCAACAAGAGGTCTAGTACTGCTTTTTGAGTTGTTGCATCATGTTTTTCAGTTGCTTCAATCTGCATGTTGCAATAGCTGTTGCATGTTGTTGCAGTACTTATTGCATGCATGTTGCAGCAGTTGCTTCAATCTGCATGTTGCAGTAATTGTTGCATGTTGTTGCAATAGTAGTTTGGTGTTGTTGTAATAATATGTTTCTGGTGTTTTTCAGTTGCTTCAACTGTGTTTCATCGGTATTTAGGGTTGCATCTCTCCTCCTCCCACCTTCTGTTGCATCTTCTCTCCTAGAGCCGGCTGTCATTTGTACAGACGAGGGAGTGGTGGGAGCAGGCACACAGTGCAAAACGGCGTGGGCTCCTGCGTGGCCACAGGAGAAGCAGGCGCGGGCTGAGCGAGCGACGCAGGCCCATGCATGGGGCATGGGCGGGAGTGGGGCTATGCGGACAGAGGGCAGCGTGGGGCGGGAGCTGGGCGAGTGGGGACACGTGCTAGCATGACTCTTTCCTTTTTGCTTCTTCCGTGTGGCAGCGCGGGCGGGAGCTGGCGAGTGGGGGAGGGGGGGGAGGGGCGTGTCCAAACGCCCCCTAGAGCCGGGCATCTAGGTGCTAGCAGCCCCCCCAAAAAAGAATCACAAACTCCAGGCGCAAACAACACGGCGTGACTTCGACGGAATGGCGGTTGGTTCGGCCATTTGACTTTCATTTCTGAGCTCCCACGTCCCTTTGAATCATAGTGAACAGTGTCCCTGACAGCGTCAACTGGATGGAGTCTTTCAGAAGAAGAGGGGATCATTGACGGATATCGGCTCATATGGCGGCCTCTAAAAGTTGATTGGAAAGTGGTTCGTTAGAAGTAGATACGCCATTGGATCCGCACTATATCCTAGACTTCAAGGTGAGTGAGTGAAACACGCTCGTTGCCAAGCAAGTCCTCCGGTGTCCAAGGTGTGGGAGCGAAACGCCTAACTTGCAGTCTGGCTGACGCTCGAGCTTGATGCAAGGTTTGAGGGTCCTTGACACCATGGGCTTTTGGATAGCGATAGGGATGTTCGGTCTTCTCATACACCATAGCATCGTCCCCATTTGGATAGTAGAGGACCGATTGACGGATCCTTGTCATCCTCACATGTGGTTCAACTCGATGCTGGAGATTGATGTACCGAGCATGAGTGCACCAAAGCTCTGATTCCAAGCAACGGAGTGCGTCTGGCACTTTACCAACTTAGTCCTCCTTTTCTTATAGAGAGTATTGGGCTCCATCAAAATCATGAATCGGAACACTCCTTTCATCTCTATCCTTTTGTGGGAAATGTTGGAATGACAGCTTGCTGAGGATGTATAGCTCTTTCCTCAACATGGTAATAGCATAATATGATGCAACTTGGATTGCCATATTGATGGAGGTGATGCCTTTTCCCCAAACATCACACTCAAGTTCATAACCCAGGTCACAAAGGCAACTCGGAATATGGACCTTCGCCATGTAATTCACCATCCCATGTCCAACTCCTTTTGCATACACCGCGTACACCGGGCGGTAAGTATAGTTGGCTCTCCACATGACCTCATTGTGCAAGGCCAGGAATCCTTCGATGTTTTCCTCATGAGTGGCCATCACCAAACGTCCCACATGTCCATCTAGTGATGTAAGACAAGGTAAGTTAGAACAAATTGTCTTGTAAAACTCAACTCATGTAGAGGTGGATAAGAATAGCTCTAGGATAGATAAGAGTTAAGTAACAATAACAAGCGACAACCTTAGCACTCAAGTTCACATTTATTCCAAAATATTTCTTGTTTAGTGAGTTAGTGTTTTAGTTGCCTAAGATATCCCAAACCTAAAACAAAAGTTGTAAAGGATCTCCATCATCTCAAGTTTGCTCCGATACCCGTCCGACATGGCTATCAGGATCAATGCCATCTTAAGCGAGTACCCAAGTTGATTGTCCACTAGGGGCTATTAAATTGGACACATCTCTTAATCGGTCAACCCGGTACACCTCCCATACGATGTACTACTTGCCAGCCTTCATCCAAGATCACTCGAGAGAGAGATTACAACACAACCATGCTTAGGTTACATTCCAGGTTCAAAGACTTAAGTTTACAACCATGGTTCACATACTTAGGTCAAGACACAAGTTCACACATCTCATGCTAACATCAGAAGCTAAGTGGAAGTCTGAAAGGTCCTAATGGCTTGAGGGGGGTGAATAGCCTATTAAAATTTCTACAACAACACTTAAGCCAAGTGGTTAGACAATTATGAGGCGAAGCGAATGTTAGCTAGTCTACTAAAAATGCAAGCCTCCTATCCATAATTCTAGTTGTTATGATCTCTATTTCACTCAAAGCCTAAGTTACTACTCTCTAAGTTAGTGAGCTCTCAAAGACTAACTAAAGAGCCTCACTAACCAAACTAACAAGACACAAGCTAGCTCTCAAAACTAGTTACACTAAAGAGCTTAGCTACACTAGAAAAGTAAATGCAAGAGAGGTAGTGAAGGTTATACCGCCATGGCAAGAGACAATCAATCAATCACAATGAAAATCCCGGAGACAATGACTGACACAATGATTTTCCTCCGAGGTTCACTTGCTTGCTGGCAAGCTACGTCCCCGTTGTAGCGATACACCAACTTGGAGGTTCATGCGCTAATAGGCATCACACGCCTAACCTGCAATTGGGTGCCGCACAACCAACACAAGATGGAGATCCACAAGCTATGAGCAATCCACTAAAGATGTCTTTCGTGATCTCCCATGAGAAAGGCTCAAGAACCCCTCACAATCACCACGATTGGAGTCGGAGACAAGCACCTTCCTCCGCTCGACGATCCTCGTTGCACCAAGCCATCTAGGAGTAGGCAAACTCCAAGAGTAACAAGCAAATTCTGCAGCGAAACACAATCACCAAGTGCCTCTAGATGCACACTCAAAGCAATGCACTTGGATGTTCTCCAATCTCACCAAATGATGAATCAATCAATCTAGATGAGTGAGAGAGGAATGGCTAGGCTCACTAGGGTGTATTCTCAATAGAAATAGCCATGGTCGGTTAACACGTTTATATAGGGAGCCAAACGAAATAGAGTCGTTACCCCCTCACTGCACAGTCACTCGGGGCGACCGGACGCGCTGGTCAACGTGACCGGACGCACGCCACCCAATGTCAGGTCATAGATCGCCATCCATGTGTCCCCCGCTTCAAACTTTAGTCGCACACTCCTAATGGATAGAAGCCGCACGCGCACGCGGTTAAGTGGAGACCGGACACACCAAGGCGTGACCGGACACGCCGGTGCAGCGTCAGGTCACGCGCGCACCTAAGTCCCCACGTCACCGATTGGACCCGATGAAGGAACGACCGGACGCTCCAGAACATGGAGTCAGGTCACTTCCAGTAAGCTTCTAGAGCCGATTTTTCAAGACCGGACGCGTCCACTAGGGGGTGACCGGACGCACCCCTGGGTCCGATCCTCTCTGCCTCAGCTGCCAGCTCCACGTCAGCGTATGCTATCAATGATCGGACACACCCCTTGCATGTCTGATCGCTTCAGCCGCTTAGGGTCTAGTCACAAGATCGTGATCGCACCCTTTTGCACCACTGATTGGATGCGCACGTCTAGTGTCTTGTCCTACGTCCGATCGTAGGAAATAGCGCCTCCTCAACTCTAACTTCTCCACCCTTGCTCAAATGTGCTAACCACCAAGTGTATCACCTTGTGCACATGTGTTAGCAACTTTTCACAAACAATTTCAAGGGTGTTAGCACTCACTAGAATCTAAATGCATATGCAATGAATTAGAACATCTAGTGGCACTTTGATAACCGCATTTCACGATAAGTTTCACTCCTCTTAGTAGTTTGGCTATCAATCCTAAATGTGATCACACTCACTAAGTGTCTTGATCACCAAAACAAAATAACCCTATCAACCTTGAGCCCATTTTGTTTCTCTTTCTTCTTTTCTAAGTTCGGAGCTTGATCATCATCACATGTCCAATACCATCACCATGGACTTCAATTGCTCCATCACTTGGCTTGGACCAACCTATCTCAATTCCACACTTAGAGCATTGGGTTAGTCCAAATGGGTTTCATCAATTCACCAAAACCAAACTAGAGCTTTCAAAGTCTTTGAACATAACATAACATAGTTCATGATAACTGATATGTGGGTGTGCCACATCCACACATCTACACAACATAAGCTTCTTTACCACTCCTGATCCAACTAGGACTTAAGAGCATAGAGAAACCATGTATAGGGGCATCACTACCTGCAAAACTGAAGATCATACAGGGTGAGTACTCAATTGTACTCTGCAGGACTTATCCAATATAATAAACATGGATTATGCATTTGGGTAGTAGCAAGGAATACATTTATTTTGCATAAAGGCATTTAAATAAGAACAATAAATGTGATCTATGAACTTAACAACTGCAAGCGAAGCATAGGTAAATGAATTAAGCAATAACAAGTTGGAGCTTGATCTTCCACGAGTCCTGGAATCCAAACGACTCTAGTCCGTATCTAGAAGTTTAAAACTTATAGCCTTGAAAAGAAATACTCTGTAGAGGGGTACAAATTAACCCCACCAGAAACAAGGAATATCACACATATGATCCATCGGTACATAAGGGATACCTCGATGTCTCAACCATTCCCTAACCCGGCCAAGGATGTCCACAGAAGGGTTGATAAGTTCCTAGTTAATGCTACCTCCATCTACCCCACGCCACCCTCGTGCCAATTCAACGGACAAACTAGTCTCAATTAGTTACTTGGCTTGTCATCCCCATTCTTAACAAGTGGTTTGTACAATTTTATGTTCATAACTCACTATCACGGATGCACGGCCCTTCATTGGTTAGCGAGCTATGCCATTCAAGAATCACCATTATCTTGTCATGACTCAACCCCTCTCTGACCATTCTACATCAATTGTTCATCATTGATCAAATTTTAGATCATTCTCCATCAATGTTGCTTAGTGGACAAACAAGCCTAATATCGCGCGAGTAATAAGAAACCCATCATTAGCTCAACTCTAATAAGATCAAAGCATACTAAGCATGAATTAATAAAAGGAAATCAAACAATGGTTGAGCGGTATGGCATCATCAAGTGTGGTAATTCAAGTAGGTGACTCATGGTTCATCTAGTCATATAGTAACGCATATCGATGCAATAGATAACCATAGTTCATTATGCAATTAGCAAAGTGTTGATATTTCTTATGCTTAAGTAGATAATTACACAAGCGCACAAAATATCATCATAGCATTTCAGCTGGGAGTATTCTAGGGTATCGTAGTTATCCACAGGGAAGCAATGGTTAAAGAAGGTGATAGTTAACCATCATGTATCTACTAACTAGTATACTGACTAGACCAAAGTGGGGGTAAGTGATATATAATAAGATAGGATGACACACAAGAAGATCCACTCCAGAAGGATGAAGTGAAGGCATAGCTAAATGGGAGGACAACGAGTGAGGGAGTTTCCTAAGTTATTCTTTATCACAAAGGTTCTTTCTTAGATATAGCTTAGCAATATAACTTAGCATAACAAGATTAATGAGCACACACAAAGCACTTCGGAGCTCTGTTTCGGTCAAGCACCGCAAAAGATAACTTGTGCCGTTACAGCTTCGGGCCCTATGCTTTAAGAACTTGCCCAAACACGTGGTGGATTACAAAGGCTAGATGGGGCTATCACCACCCACTAGCTACGACACATCTATGGAGCAAGCCGCAAACATAGGTAAACTTTAGTCTTAGCACCACGCTTACACTAATGAATACTACTCTAGTTCCTGATAGGACATCAAACTAGAGCACTCAACTAAGAGCAGTGAACCCATGAAAAGGTGTGAACATTACTCTAATTATACTAAAGATATACTACTAAGACTATACTAAAGCAACCAAAAGTATTACTACAACAAAGGAATAGTAACACTTACATTAGGCAAGATAAGTGAATAAAGAAGATACTAATATATCGCATAGAAAGTAATATATTGAAATAAGGAAAGTACTACAAGAGAGATACAAAGATATACCAGACTCCTGAAGACCACTCCAGACTCTAGGAGAGCTTCTCTTCACTCTAACTCCCACTAATGCTCACACTAAGCCTACATCTTGAGAGTAGAGAGAGTTTCTCTTGTGGTGTGTGTTATAAGCGAGGGAGAGGGGTCCTATTTATAGTCTAAGGTGGAGTAGCAGCTACTCCATTGCCATGTCATCAATCCATGTGACATGCCCTCCTTGCCCTTGGATCAAACCGCCAATGAACCACCTCAAACTGATGCACCACATTGCTCCATTTGGTGTCTTCTTGCACGTGTCAAAAAATGTGTCGGTTTGGTGGAAATGGGCCATCGGCCGACGGTGGATGGCGTAGGGCAACCCCCACTATTGAGTGGGATCTCCTCCTTTGGTGTGGGGCCACTAGATGTGTAGTATAGTGTGGGTATGTAGCCCCTTTGTCCATTTGAGCACCGACATAAGCATGGTGGGTCCAACTATCCATGTATAGCCTCTTTTGGACCCTTGATCATGCACCGACTTGAGATCAATGGTGGAGAGAGCTTGGGAGTGTGTTTCTTGGCCACTCCCATAGATTGGTGAGGTGGCACTGGTGGTGCCACGTCGGCCGACGCCGTGTGGGGTCGGCCGACCCCACCAAGTGGCCCATGGTGGCCCTGCCTTGCTCCAATTGCTTCTAGTGCTTGATTCTTGGTATTTTTGTATAGTTTTCCTGCATGAGCAAAGATCTCAAAGTATAAGTGGAACTAGGTCCCCACACTGAACCTTTGCTCGTCCCAAGCAAAGCGAGAAAACAAAGATTTAGGTGCACTTGATATGAAACAAGACTTCAAAAGATATGATGGTAGCATAAACGATATTCCAAGTCACTCCTTGTACCTTGTGGATTTTGAAGTGGCTACCATGTCGCCTTGAGCAATTGAAAAGTAGAACGACGTTGACACCAAGTCATCACTATCCCACCATGAAGCATACTTGGAGTTTTTATAACTTTTGCAATTGAAAACATAGTCCATACTTCTCAAATGGTACTCTCAAATTGCTCAATGGTGTATGTATCCTCACCAAAACATTAGTGTTTTGCCTTACTTCCTACTTCTAGCAAGCTTATGTGGAGTTTGAGTAGGATAAGAGTAAAGCACACTTGCATTGCATATATTGCTAAGTCAAACAATGGATCCATGGAGAAAAATGTCATACCCTAGATCAAGATGTGCATGTATGTGGAAGCATGGTGATAACTCCATTTAGAATGATATGATTCTTTCTCCATCTTTTGAGAGCATGGCTATCTTTCTCTCTTTTCTCTCTCTCTCTCTCTCTCTTGCTATGGACTTTCTTGTGTCCACTTTTTTTATATATTTTTTCTATGGACCTTCATGTGTCCACATTTTTCTCTCTTTTTTTAATACTTTTTTTTCATAGCCATGCCTCATTTGCAAGAATGATGGAGGAAGATCATGCTAAAAATCATAGAGTATTTATTTGGTGGAAATGGAAAGGCATGTTTTTGCTTACTTCCAGTGTAGAAGTATATCATATATTTGGTGGAGTGTACGTGATCTTGATCTTGGGGGCATGATAAATTTCTTAACACGGGTCAACAAAGTTTGACAAAGCTCAATACAAAGACAAGTAGCATATGTGGAAGGTTTTCAAGAATAACATGATATTTGGCTTTGGTAGGAACTTCTCACCATTGAGGAGAAGTGAGGCTATTAATTTTAATATTTTGTGAAAACAATAAATCTCCAAGAGCTTACATAGAAAAGATATGATTTCTTTAGTCTTTACCATATCTCACTTCACAACAACTTAGTTGACATGTTTTCCTAATAAAGATGTGTCCACAAGCAACAAGTATATGAACTAGGAATAAAGTTTATGCCAGCCAGAGTTCATAATTTGGCAATATTTTATTTCACATTTTAAGTTTGATTGTCATGAATGGTATTTTTAAACAAATTAAACTCATAGATATGGAGCAAGGATAGGCAAAGAGGGTGCAAACCAGCGTGCTAGAGTGGCGGGAGCCGAGAGGAGGCAAAGTACAGTCCGATGACTTGTAGGTGGGTCATATGACCTCCCCCACACTTGGAATTTTCTGTCATTCAACACTAAAATCCAAGTGTGAATGTTGGAGCATCCCCTCGGAGTGTATTGCAACTCCCATGTTCTTAGACTTTTTACAACCTTCGTTCTTTTTAATCTTAACCTGCAATGGTTAGTGACCAAGAATACCTGAAGGGAGCTTGTCCTAGCAACATGTTTCTTGAATTGACTCTTATTGTGGAAGACTTTATTAGAAAGGGAGGTCAAAGATTAGCTTGGTCTTGCAACAAGGCTAAGCTAGAACGAGTTTATTATGAAAAGAAACAATATGAGCAAATTTTATTTTATTTTTTGTAACTTAACACAATATTATTATGCATAAAGGAAAATGTTTTGGATTAAAACTAAACATGTAAAAATTCAAAATTTAAAGGTTGTGCAAAAAATCAAATATGGGATACATACTGATTTACCTGTCGGCAAGGGCTCATTGTTTCAACTCAATTGAGCACGACTTCTCCATTGAATTTAGCTTGAATTTGCATCTTGCAATCTCAGAGATGAGGACATGGATTTTGGCCTTCTTGTTCCCGCCATACTATCTTGATCTTCATTTGGGTTTTGCTTGGTGGGTTTGTTTTAGCCTTGGAGATGTATGCTTCACCTCCTTCTCGATCAAGGTTTCATTTCTCATGCCTGCAAAGGTTAGCAGACAGTACATACCCAAAGGAATTCACAAAGAAATAAGGGTGATTGTTGCCATTGGATCTAAAGGTTTTCTTCTATGCTAATGACAAGTTGGCGCTCCTGTTTAGCAAAAGACCCTTTTTCTATTTTTTAAAATCATCTCAAAGACTTACCTATTGACATTTAACAATTTCCTGCAGGGATTAGTCCACATGTGCAACCAACATCTACACAAGCAGTTTTAGTTTAATAACCAAACTAGACTCCATATCTAATTTGATTAAGGTAGGCTATTTAATATAAGCACCATGCTTAATTTAAAAAGTCTATGGAAGTAGGATCAACACATCCAAACTTCAAACTAAGCACCATGCTTAATTTAAAAGATGTACAACCAAGACAACCAAACCAAAACATGCTAGCATATAATGATAACATACTTAAGATTCATTTAAATGGAGGTAAGAGTATTGAATGGTGAATCAAGGGGCCAAGATTATGTATTTCTCACATACCTTGAATGATTCCACGCAATTTGAGATGAGGTTGTGAGTGATGCAACGCCTTTGGTCTGTCACATATGATGGTTTTGTCTTCTTTTGACGGTGACCTCCCCTCCATCTACACATGGTTAGAATGTATAGATATACATACCTATGGGATGGCAGGATTAAAGTTTGATAGTTCATGAATGCCTAGGCACCCTAGGCTCTTCGATGATTCTTGTGGAAATATGCCGAAAGGTTGAACGATTGATGTTGCCCTGTTTATTCCACACTCAACAGGACAAGGGTAATCCCACAATAGCTAGCGGTAAACTAGATTAATAGACATCAAGGTCAATATCAAAATCTTTATGCCAATTGCTTCCCCGGCAATGGCGCCAAAAATGCTTGTTGATATTTCTTATGCTCAAGTAGATAATTCCACAAGCGCATAGAATATCGTCATAACATTTCACCTGGGAGTATTCTAGGGTATCGTAGTTATCCACAGGGAAGCAATGGTTAAAGAAGGTGATAGTTAACCATCATGTATCTACTAACTAGTATATTGATTAGACCAAAGTGGGGGTAAGTGATATACAATAAGATAGGATGACACACAAGAAGATCCACTCCAGAAGGATAAAGTGAAGGCATAGCTAAATGGGAGGACAATGAGTGAGGGAGTTTCCTAAGTTCTTCTTTATCACAAAGGTTCTTTCTTAGATATAGCTTAGCAATATAACTTAGCATAACAAGATTAATGAGCACACACAAACCACTTTAGAGCTCTGTTTCGGTCAAGCACTGCAAAAGATAACTTGTGCGGTTATAGCTTCGGGCCCTATGCTTTAAGAACTTGCCCAAACATGTGGTGGATTATAAAGACTAGATGGGGCTGTCACCACCCACTAGCTACCATACATCCGCGGAGCAAGCCGCAAACACAAGTAAACTTTAGTCTAAGCACCACACTTACACTAATGAATACTACTCTAGTTCCTGACAGGAGATCAAACTAGAGCACTCAACTAAGAGCAGTGAACCCATGCAAAGGTGTGAACATTACTCTAGTTATACTAAAGATATACTACTAAGACTATACTAAAGCAACCAAGGAATAGTAACACTTACACTAGGCAAGATAAAGTGAATAAAGAAGATACTAATATATCGCATAGAAAGTAATATATTGAAATAAGGAAAGTACTACAAGAGAGATCAAAGCTATACTAGACTCCTGAAGACCATTCCAGACTCTAGGAGAGCTCCTCTTCACTCTAACTTCCACTGAAGCTCACACTAAGACTAAATCTTGAGAGTAGAGAGAGTTTCTCTTGTGGTATGTGTTACAAGTGAGGGAGAGGGGTCCTATTTATAGTCTAAGGTGGAGTAGGGGCTACTCCATTGCCATGTCATCAATCCATGTGACATGTCCTCCTTGCCCTTGGATCAAACCGCCAATGAACCACCTCAAACCGACGCACCACATTGCTCCATTTGGTGTGTTCTTGCTCGTGTCCAAAAATGAGTCGGTTTGGTGGAAATGGGCCATCAGGCGACAATGGATGGCGTCGGGCAACCCCCACTGTTAGTGGGCCCTCCTCCATTGGTGTGGGGCCTCTAGATGTGTAGTAGAGTGTGGGTATGAAGCCCCTTTGTCCATTTGAGTACTGACATAAGCATGGTGGGTCCAACTATCCATGTATAGCCTCTTTTGGACCCTTGATCATGCACTGACTTGATATCAATGGTGGATAGAGCTTGGGAGTGTGTTTCTTAGCCACTCCCATAGATTGGTGAGGTGGCACTAGTGGTGCCACGTCAGGGCGACGCCATGTGGGGTCGACTGACCCCACCAAGTGGCCCGTGGTGGCCCTGCCTTAATCCAATTGCTTGTGCTTGATACTTGGTATTTTTGTATAGTTTTCCTGCATGAGCAAATATCTCCAAGTACAAGTGGAATTAGGTCAATTATAAACATAAATCACTACTTATGTTGGTGTTTGCTCCCATTTTTGGTGCAATGTTGATGGTCAAAATTGATAGTTAAGGACCATCAACACAAAGCATAGGGGCCTGCCTTGAGCAAAGTCGATTGGCTCTTCATCGGGTTCCACCGTTTGAGGTTCTTCCTCAACCACGGCCTCCATGGAAACGTCATCACCTATATATGCATGATGCTTGATGAGTACAATGCATAAAGTAAATGACATGTTATGCTATGCAATGATGTTACTTGTTCATCATTTAATTGTTATGCATTAAGTGCTTGAATGTTATACAATTGAGCTATCAGTTTGGTTTATCGGATAGTCCGGTATAACTGTCGGACAATCTGCTGGTTTGGGGACTTAGTGATATCAGGATAGCTAGACCATCAGACTCTCCGTGGTAACTCATAGACTCCCCGGTAGAAGTCTGTGTCCTTGGGAAACTTTATTGTGTTCTACTATAAATCATCAGAACGTTCTGTCAGAGGTGACAGGACCATTTGTCAGATTAGGCCTGTTGGGTATTTATTCTGCTAAGTGTTTAGGTTCAGCGGAACATTCCGCTAATGGTGACAGAATCTCCGCCAGGAACTAGTCACACTCGGGTTGTTTCTTAGAACTCAGGTTTATAATTCAGCGGACACTCCGTTGGGACAATTGTGTAGACTGGCCTCTCTGTCTCTAAATTATAATTCCACATAGACCCTTTGCCAAACTCGACAGACTCTCTGTTGAATTATAAAATGCTCTATTTATGTGTAGATAGACAAGTCTCAATATTGGTGACCCTCCGCTAGTGAGGACGGACTCTCCACCTGATCACTGAAAGTGAACCTTCTTAACAACTTGAAATCCAAATCTTCATCTATACTTCTTGCATGTGTAAACCATCACTAGGGTATGTTTCTAGTGTACTAAGGAGCATTTCTAGCTAGGTGGCTCTAGCTACATTGTGTGCAAACAAAACCTAGGTCATGATATTTTCTAGGTTTTGACTCGTGAAAGTGAAAACTAGGTTTTGCTTCGATTTCATCCATACCAAGGGCCGCAAAAAGAAGATACAAAGCTCTCCAAGGTGTTGGAGACTGGATCTCCCCCTTGGTGACTCAAAATCTTCTTGCTCCTTGCTTTCTCCTCCTCCTAGCTCCTTGTGGTGAGGGTGAGAGGGCTCCTCCCCCTTTTAACCCCTACCTCTTGTGGATAGGAGCTCCTATGTGATCTCCATGGCCAGCTGCTGCAACTCCAAATCCCCCTCTTTCCTTCTCCTTCCCTTTCTTCTCCTTGCTTATTGAGTGTGAGAGAGAGTGTAGAGAGAGTGATGAACTAGAGAGAGTAGGAGAGTGAGAATGAGTGGGTGAGCTGGTTAGGACTCTGGCTTAGCATCTCCATGAGTTAGACAACAGGTATGACAAGTGGGGCTAGATGGATTTCTAAACTGACACCTCACAAACTATGCATGGGATGGACTGACGGATCGTCTACGGTGTGTGGTAGACTCTTCGGTGAGTATCAAACTTAATTGACAGAGACTGAATTCTGTCAGGGCATGCAGATGAATTGATGGACTGTCCTGTGGCGTTGGTGGACTCTCTGTCAAAACAATAGTGAACAGACTGAATGTAGATTTCAGCACAGTTTGGTTTCTTAATTTGTATTTCAAATGCATATGCTGATCATGATGATTATGCTCATAGACATGTCGCCGTTTGTGTCGCCGTCGACGAGCACCGCCCGCCGCCATCTGCCCTCGTCGGCGTCGTGCATGGCTCGGTGCGGTAGAGATAGGGAAAATGGTTTGCCTAGATGCGGGTCGAGGTGGGGAACACAGCCATGCCGTCGGCTTCGCCGGAGGAGTCACCGGCGGCGAGCTAGCGCCGGCCAGACCTCCTCCCCTGCCTCTGTGCTCCTGACGGGCGGGGTCCCCGTGTCAGCGCTGCCCCCCTCTGTTCCTTAGCTGGGCCTCGAGTGGGCCGGCTGGCCTGGTTGGCCCCATGGCCTTCGCGGGCCGAGTGGCTTCGGCCTGTTTAGGTTTCAAATTTTATCTTTTCTGATATGTGATAAATATTTGTTGAACTTTGTAAATTCATAGAAAATAGTAGAAAAATCATAAAATAGAAAATGTGGGCTTTCTGGAATCCTTGAGAAGTGTATTTTGTAGTGGTGTAATAAAATATGGCATTTTAGTTTATGTTTTCTAAAGTTGGTAATTATTTTTGGTAAGCACTCTATTTAATTATGTGATTTAGATAATTTTTTATCTTACTATGTATTGATCCAATAGCCATGAAAATTTTGTGAGGTGCTAATCATGCTTTGATGTTACTCCAGTTAAATTTTCATGAATTTTGGCGGTCACATGCTTCATTTATAAATTCACTTTTTGTATATGCTTTATATTGCTCATACTTTTGTTTATTATGATATCTCCAATTATACTTATAAAATTGAGATGAAATTTTTATGGTAGCCTCCTGGTACCATGTATGTGCCTCTGTAATTTTATTAGAATTTTCAAGGAACCTTTTATATTTATTGCCCTTTATGCCTATGCAATTAAATAAATAGAAAATGTCGATTAAATAAATGTTTATGCAAGTAACATGATATGATCTGGTGTTACTTTAACATGCTCTAGCTTTTAGTAAAGTTGGTTTGGTCCAATTGTGCTTTTGCATCATCATTAATTATTTAATTTTGAGAACCTATCATTCTGGACAGATTTGCTAGTTAAGAAAATTAGCCTATGATAATGATGCTTTCATGATTGGTGAACTATAGCAAAGTTGTATATAATTCATGTATCTAGCTTGTGTTAAAATTGGGTGGCATTTGGCTAAGTAGTTTTTTAGTTATAGCTGTTTAAAGTCAGATCCCAGATTTGGTTGCTCTCTGTTTGGAGCAGACCAGATTCTGTAGTTTATCTTTTCGGCCTATTTAACTTGGGAATTAGGCTTAGTGGATATTTAATGAATAGTAGACAATTTCATAAGCTTTCCAGATTATCCTCTTGCATAACATTTATAATTCTGTAGCTTCTGGAATGATGTTATTTCTAGACTGTTCATGCTGATGCAAATCTAGGCTTTTCTGTTAAGTGTAGTTGGAGTTACATAAGTGTGTTGGTGTTGCTACTTGATAATTGGATTGGTACCCTGTAATCTTATGAGACTTGTGCCTTGATTGATGTGCTTGCCCTCTTCTATGTTATGCCTTGATGAGGATTAAGTTATTTAGCTCTAGGTGTTTATGAGAACTTTGGTATGCTTACTGGATTACTTTGTTTATTGCACTTCTATGCATTCATACATATGCATTGTTGCACCTCATTTAGGTACGCTAGCTAAAACATGTGAAGGACCTGATGTGGAGCTAACCAGAAAATGGTGTTGGTGGACCTATCTCGGAGATGGAAGGATCGGACAAGTGCTAGATTGAGGGAATGCTCGCCAAGCGAGTTTCTTCTGACAACTCTGACTTGCCCAGGCAAGCCCCGGAGCATTATAAGCCTCCTACCTTCAAAGAAATTAATTCTATATATGTTATACGTATTGTTGCATTAAATGTTAGGAGTTGGTTGGAAACCCTTGCTGCATTATATCATTCCTTGTCCAGATATATGAATCCTTGAATCCTACATAGACTAGGATCGAGTAGCTGCTTAGCCCTGCTTTAAGTGGTAGAAGTCAGGTGATTTCCTGTCACCTGCGAGATGTAGGGATATTCATATATGGCACGGTTGGCTATATTTGCTATCGTGGAAAGGAACCATGTGTTAATAAAATAAAATGAGACCGGCGGGATGACGATAGTGAAGCAACAAGGCAAGGAGATCTTGGGTGTAGATCTATCCCCGTCTGAGTCGTTTAAGGACCGATTCGCTGTACGTCCTTGAGTCATGTTGAACGCAGTCTAACACTTAGTTGGCCGGATAAGTTGTTCCGGCCACGAATCCGAGTAATACAGTTCAGGCCGGGAATTGATTGGTAGGTCGCATCTTGGAGGAGAGTAAGGTTCTGCTTAGGGACATTGGCGTGAGACCAAGGGGGGTTAGAGTCCCTAGCACCTGGCAGAGTGTCGCCCTTGGGGATGCGGCATCAGTCGGACCCGCGACTCCTGAACTGTACCAAAGGTGACCTGAGCAGCCCTCGCCAGGCATGACTCGGTGAGTGTTAGAAATACCCCTCCAGCTGGATAGGAATTCGATTCGAATCGTCGTCGCTCCCGGTTAGTGAGCACTTGACTTGAGCAGCGGCAACGTAGATTCAATTAAGTTGAACTGATGGTTAATTGGATAACGATGGAAAGGTTGCCTCAATTTATACCTGCTATGGTTAATATTATTTGCTCCTAATCAAGTGAGTGCTCTAGTACAGGTGCTAATATAGATGACAGGTTAATGATGATTAACTTGATGCTTAAGCATTAATGATCACTTATCTATATTAAGCTTTTATGCAAATGTTGTCAAGCTAGCCCACTTACATCGGCCTTGCATCATCCTTGGTGTCACCTTATTTCTGGTTTCTGATGGATAAGTCTAGCTGAGTACCTTCTTGTACTCAGGGTTTTATCCCCACTTGTTGCAGGTTGTGATATATCTTGGCGACTGCAAAAGTTGGTTGGCTCCTACCGTAGTGGCGGAGTGTGATCACGGGCATGATCCTTCTGAGTTATCTTCCCTCTAATGCTTTTGTTGGAAGTCGACCTTGGTACTGGCATGTATTTGATATAAGGGTGTTGTTAGTTTCAAATTACTTTGCTTCCGCTACTTTTGAACTTAAGTTGTAATAACTATGTTGAACTCCGATGTATATTGAACTACTTATGAAATGGATGTAACATGTGACTTGTTATGTTGAATCACTACGATCTTGGCTTGTATGTTGGTTGGTTTGAAATCTCTCGTGATTTCATTGGACTACCGGAGTTATATGGGCTCAAGTACGAGAATTTGATCACTTCGGTGATTGTTTTTGTACTTTTGCTCTTATAATTTGGACGGTTCTGTTACAGGGATGGCACGGATTCCCAAATCCACGCCAGTAGAAATCCTTGAACACAACTATTTCACCTGGACGAGGGTCTGGATAGCTGTCACCGTCCGACGTCCTCCATCCGCCGATTGCGGCCTCCGTCATCACTCCGGCGGTTACGAGCTTCCCCAAGGTCGCCTCCGTGCTCATCGACTTGCACCATTCTACCGCCATCAGTTGCGCTCTTGCTCCACGGCTCCCGCGAGCCATCCCTCCTTCCTTCTTCGGTCACGGATTGCGATGATGGTGTGAGGGGTGGTGCTGGTGCGACTGGATTTGGTGGCGATTGGATCTAGGGTTTGGCTTACAGATGCAGCAGCGATGGAACCAGCGGAGAAGGCGGAGTGCACTGTGTGGAAGATGAACTGATGCGAAGTGGATGCAGTGGGAGAAGTGGGACGCCGCCGTGCGGGTATTTATAAGTGCGGAACGACTCTTTGACTTCCAGGGTATTTGGGTAACCGCGCCCGACGCGCCGCTTCCGCTCCCTCAATTATTATCTACAAGTGGGTCATATGTGGGCCTTGCCTGTGGTGCGGACCCCAGAGTAGGCCTGTTTTGTTACATGCGGTCCAATTCTAGTGTGCTAGTTTGTGTTATGTCCCCACAGCTGAGCTGGGGACTGAATTTGCTGTTGAGCTGCGGAATGGGCCCGCAACTGAGTTGTGGGTCACCTCACAGCTGAGCTGGGGGCTTCCCTGTGGCAGAGCCATAGGATGTTTTTAGGGCCCGTAACTGAGTTGGGGGACGTCTCGTAGCAGAGCTGAGAGTTGCCACATGGCTGAGCCATGGGTTTTTATCCACGGCAGAGCTGTGGATTGAGTCCACAGCAGAGTTGGGGACCGGCCCCACAGCAGAGCTGGGGACTGTACTGTGATGGAGCCACGGTGCATCGTTCCCCGCTGAGTTGGGAATGTGTTCTTGGGACCCTGGCACCACGTGATCTAGTCACCTGCTATCAGGCTCGGGGACTAAGTGGGCACACTTCACCTTGCGGTGAATGTGCTTATTTGACTGTGTACTATTTTTTCTTTTAGACCCTGGCACCACGTGATCTAGTCACCTGCTGTAAGACTCGAGGACTAAGTGGGCACACTTCACCTTGCGATGAATGTGCTTACCTTTTTTGCAAACATGATTTGTTGCATAGTGCCAGCGGCGCGACCCCTACCTTCACACGATTAAATCCTGAGGATCACGTCTCTTGACATTATGGCAGAGCCAATGGTGTCGTGCATCATTAACTTTCCTCAATGAAACTTAAGTGGGCACACTTCATCAGGGATGAACTGTTTTTCTTTTTTCTCAGAGCACCATGCATTTTTCTGGCAAGACGATTTTTCGACCAGTGCGATGGTCGGTTATCAGCTGAACTGGCCGGAAGGGATGGAATATTCCTTGGCAGACCACCCTTCTGGTCGAGGCTTCAGGGCTTCAAGCTTCACTGGTCAGAGAAGGTCAAGACGGCAAGTCGCATCAAAATACATAGTGCTTGGGGACTAGCTGTGGGGGTATAGACCAGTATACCCTCATGGCTCTACATGGGCCGCGCCGAACAAGGTGGCCCAACTCGCCAGAAAGGGCTGCACGGATCTCCGGACTGCTCGGTGAACCGTGCGGAGCAAGCAGAGACTACTTGACGGTCAAGAAAACCTAGTCGGTTAGGATAGACATCATGTCCTCCGTGGATACAGGAGTTGTAATCGGCTAGGATTAGATTCCTTAGATCTGTAACCTTGCCCCCCGTACTATATAAGGCGGGCAAGGACCCCCCTCAAAATATATCATCACGTATCAATACAATCCACAAAGATGTAGGACGTAGGGTATTACGCAATTTGTGGCCCGAACCTGATCGAATAGATCATGTGTTCCTCTTGCGTCACCATCTAGATCGTCGTCTTGCGCACCTCCGCCGATAATCTACTACCATGGGCATACACCTCGGTAGACTGCCGACCACATCTCGTCGACACTACCCATGACTTCATGAGTGAGGGTCTTGGAAGTCAAAAGGTTTCTATGAAACAACCCAAAAGAAATGGACGATATTCTTATGCATAGTAAACTACAAGTACAAATATTTTTACAAGTAAAAGAGATTATGATGCTGTCAAACAGTTCCTCATATAGCTCCTGTTTATTTATATTTAATTTTGCTTGCTCCTACTAGTTATAAGCCACAGTTAAAATAAAAAAATACAATTTTTATGGTCTTTTAATCAGATGAAAAATGTGATTTATGTGGAAATGAAATAAAGATGGAAAACTAGTTGAAAGGTGTTTTTTCGGGTTTTAAAGTACTACATGCCATGAAACTAAAAGTCTGTTTGGAAGTGCTCCCTCCGCTCCACTCTGAGCGAGAAGGTAAGGAACGCGAACATCTCTTCTCATCGTTGCTCCACTTAACAAAATCGCTCCTATGCCCCTTGTGATTTGTCCTACAAGTGGGGAGCGAAAAAACCTGTTCCTGCACTCTGCTTTGCTCTCTCATCTCATTTGTGCCTCTCTCTGTCTTTCACGGAGACATTCTATTGCCTCTCCACCTCTCTCATGGCTCTCTCCTCCCTTGCATCCCCCACGGCCCTCTCAACTTTAGCTGCGTCCTCCCCGCTCCTTCACCATGTAGTGCTCTTCTCTGTCGGGCTGCTCCTCTCCACCACCACCACCATGTCCTCCTCCGCCACGGCCTTCCTTGTCACACCGCTCCATCAGATCCTCTACGACGTCATGGAGCTGAGGAGAAGCCCCACCAAACGCTTAAGATTTCGAGCAAGAGTGGGAGCGGATAGAAGCTCGCTGAGAACTACTCCCTCCATTCCAAATTATAAGATATTTTGACTTTTTTTCTAGATAGATAGTTTTTGCTATGCACTTAAATCTACGCTATGTCTAAATACGTAATAAAAAATAATGTATCTAGAAAAGCTAAAACGTTCTATAATTTAGAACGGAGGGACTGATACCTAACTGGTCCTAATAAAGTTTAAAGATCTACATCCATAAAACAAAACTTATCTAAGGATTTATAGGCAAACTCACTTACAATTCCTACGTAGTTCTGAAGCCATTGATCTCTGGATTTATAATTATAATATGAAACTAGGATAAAAGTTTAAACTTTGAGTGTGTTTATATTATATTACTTATATAATATGAAACTAGGTTGAAGCCGGCGGAGTTACGTTATCTAAAAATTAATGATCTCTCTCTGGGCAAGAAATACTGACCAACGGAAACCGGTGTTTAATGCAGCCAAAAGCCCAAAAGCTGCAGTGCCATCTCATCCTCGAGTCCTGTTTTCCTTTCCACTCTTCGGTCTACAGAAGCATCCAGGCGTGAGCGACGTGTCCTCGCCGGCCATACGTGCCCCGCGGCATGCGCCGACACGTACGCGCCTGCCCACGCCCCCCAAAACCCGAAGAAGCCAAACACCATCTCGGCTTCTCCGATCGCAGCGAGCAGATAATCAGACACTCGCCTGCTCCCTTCGCTTCGTTATTCGCTTGCTACATCCGATCTTCTCCTGGTTGTTGCTGTCCTTGCGTACTGTCACGTACGTTGTGCACAGCTCGATCGGCTCTCTCATTCCCTTCTCGATCCATCGATCCCCTGCGAGTCGACGTTGACATCGCCATGTCGGGGATCTCGCTGGCGGTGGCGCCGAGGTCCGACCCCGACCACGGGTCGGAGCGGCAGCCGACGGCGATGCTGGGCGGCGTGATGGGTTCGCTCCGCGTCATCGAGCTCCAGCTGGTGGCCTTCATCATGGTGTTCTCGGCGTCGGGCCTCGTCCCGCTCATCGACCTCGTGTTCCCCGTCGCCACCACCATCTACCTCCTCGCCATCTCCCGCCTCGCCTTCCCGCCGCTGCACTCCAAGCTCGACGCCGCCCGCTCGCCCGCCGCGTCCCAGGAGATCTTCCGCGGCAGCAAGTAATCAGTCCATTCTATACATTATTAGTGCTTAGGTCTCCTTACTCTAGCTCCTTCGATTGTTAATGTTACTAACAAACTTGGAGCTGCAGGCTGTTCCAGGCGTACGTGGTACTGGGCACGACGGTGGGTCTGTTCCTGCCGCTGGCGCACGTGCTGGGCGGGTTCGCGCGCGGCGACGACGCGGCGGTGCGGTCGGCGACGCCGCACCTGTTCCTGCTGTCGTGCCAGATCCTGACGGAGAACGTGGTGGGGTCGCTGGGCGCCTTCTCGCCGCCGGTCAGGGCGCTGGTGCCGCTGCTCTACACCGTGCGCCGCGTCTTCGTCATCGTCGACTGGGTCTACGACGTGTGGGCCAACAGGGCCCTCACGCGGGCCGCCACCGCGCAGGAGGCCGTCTGGATGTGGTTCGGCAGGTACCTCGCCGCCGCCAACCTGCTCTACTTCTCCGCCAACCTCTTCGTCTTCCTCATCCCGAGGTTCCTGCCCCGCGCCTTCGAGAAGTACTTCCGCATGCGCGACGAGGTGTGCGCCAAGACGGCCGAGGACAAGCACGCGCGCGGGGGCCAACTGTCGTCGTCATCGCCGGCGCCGGCGGCGGAGCAGCAGGAGGGTGTTGTCGGTGCGGCGAAGCCGGACGTGTCCAAGAAGGCGGACTGAGAGCTCTCTCGGCTCTCGCATGTGGTGTGTGGCTTGTAATTTCTAGTACCTTTGTTTCTTTCATTTCAGAGCACCGGCGCGGATGCATGTAGTTGTAGATGTTGTCATCGCTATGACCATCGTGAAACTTAGGCCCTGTTAAGTTACTAAAAATTTTGCAAAATTTTTCAGATTTCTCGTCACATCAAATCTTTGACACATGCATGAAGCATTAAATATAGATAAAAAATAAAACTAATTATACAGTTTATACGAAATGGACGAGACGAATCTTTTAAGCCTATATTAGAGACGAATCTTTTAAGCCTAATTAGATCATGAGGACACTAATTACCAAATAACAACGAAACTTGCTACAGTGCCATTTTGCAAAAAATTTTGGATCTAAACCGGCCCTTAGTCGTTAGTCGACAGGAGACCTGCATAGTCTTAGGTCCTGTTTGTTAAAGTTTAACTCCCGTCACATCGAATTTGCGGCAAATGCATGAAGTAATAAATGTAGACTAATTGCATGTATGTCAGCACAGATTAGGAGTAGTTTACGAGACGAATCTATTAAGCCTAATTAGTCCAAGATTGAAATTTTTTTTGTCAAATAAAACGAAAGTGTGTACCAAACACGGCCTTGGCACCGGCCACATCTGGAGCACCGGCTGTCCCTTTGTGAACGGCACGCACGCCCGCCATTTCGAAAATTGAAGGTGCCGCCACACCACCGCATCGGAACGTGGAGGAGTCGAATGGGCATGCGGTTGCCGGCGGAACCACAAACTCCCCACGTCTCTATTTCAGCGCGAGGACTCCGCCCCCGTCCTCCACCATCTGTCGCGTTTCTCCAGCCGCGCGCTCGCCATTGTTCCCAACTTCCGATCCGCCGTCCCGCATGCCGGCCGCACTCTTGAGCGTCTAGTCCGGTGCGTCCACCAGCACGATGAGCACCTGTAGCACCGCCACGAGCACCCATGACCCACCACGGCAACGAGAGCCACCGCCGCCGCACACCTAGCTCCGATGCCGTCCGCTCCCGCCTGGAGATGCGGCTGCAGGACTTGAAACGGGACTGGGACGCCTACAAGACCGGCCGCTCTGGTGCCCCGCGCCACCGCCCCAGCCGCTCGGCCAGCAGCTTGCCCTCCTCAGCCGTCACAGTCGCGGAGCCGGACGGCTTCCATATTTCTCTCCTCCGGCGCTCGCCCAGGGCCAGGAGGCTCGTCTCGTCGCTCCAGCAGACTGGCAGCGCCGATGCCCAGCAGCAGGCCCCTGCGATAATGAAGATGCCTCCAGCGTCGACTGCTCTGTGGAAGGCGGGTACTCCGTGGCGACTTACTCCTCGTCGAGCTCGTGCCCGTGCCCCAGCCAGTGCGCCGTCGTTTGCTGCGGCTACTCCACCAGCTCCTCGTGCACCGGCACCACAGTGGCCCCATTTTCTTCGGACATCAGTGGTGGACGTGCGAGGAAGATGGATGAAGGGAAGTGGGCGGCCAGCAGGGCTGTGTGGATCTCCGCCATTGCTCTCGTGGTCGTGGGGTTCGTAGCCATGATCATCTTGGTGCTCGGCGTGGACGAGGGCCGTATCGAGTATCAAGTACCCACATGATGATCACCATGTCCGTGACCAAAATGTAAGGTGAAATATTCTGCCCATGCAGCCATGCTTCGTTGGTTGCGAATTGTGATCGATGTAGAGATTCCTGTGTGTTGTTCTTCATCAACCTTAATATTTCGCTGTGTTATGTATGCCTGTTAACTGAACTCCGAAAGGTCATCTCGTACAAAACTACTATGTATGTTCTGCAAATGCACTGAAATTTGAGATCAACACTGTTGATCGCACCTCTCATGTCCCTTGTGTCATACTGTTTCCTGCCGTGGGCTCAGCCTACTTTCAAAGTGTGTTCGTGACCAGGGAAGAGATCTAATTCGCTGCAACATCATGTCACATGTTCTTGCCGTGTGCTCAGCCTACCACAAAACCGTACACGACCAGGGAAGATCTATGGCTGATCCGTTTATTCAAACAAAACCGAGAGATGTCAATTATGGCTTATGGGAGTGTTCAGTACAGCTTGCAGCAGCATTGCGTGTTACTGTAGCGGCAACAAGTGCAGCTGCAACCACTGTTACTTAATACGGACCCTATATAAAGAAAATAAACCTAATTGAGTAAAACAACAGAATTATAAACAAAGGAGATACTCATCAACAATTCTGTCGTGTATTTGAATAGTTCCGTGAAAAAGAGAGGGAAATTAGGCCGCCAACTTCCCGTGCTCATCAGTAATGGCCCAATGAACAAGCGCTTTCATCGCTTCATCGACAATTGAACATATAAGAAGATTTACCAAAGTAGATAGTCATAAGCATGACCTGCAAAGATGTGCCCACACAATATGAAGTGAGATAGTAGAAAGAACCAAATCCATCAACGTGCATTCCTGTAATGATCAGAATACAACATTTACTTCGATCTGAGTAAACACAGCAGCGAAAAACTCAGGAAACCAGGAACCGAAAACCTACAGGAAACTGCAAAAAATACCTGGTTGTACACCCTTGAAGAAAAAAACACATACGAAAATACCATATTTGGAAATAACTCCATGAAGCTGCTGCTGAATTCAGACTTCAGAGTTGACCTGAATGCAGATAGGAACACTGAGCTTTGGACAGCCATATACCTTCAGTTCTTTTAGATATGTGAGTCCAGCAAGTCCATCACAGAATTGCAGATTACGGCAGCTCAACTTTAATGATACTAGCGATGGAAGATTTTGGGGCTCCACGGAAAGGTGCTCAATGGAATCGGAAACAATCAATATATTCTCCAAAGATGGGTGGCAGTTTGTCAAATGGTACAACAGCTCATTTCTGAATCCTCCTTTGACATGGATGCTAGTAAGTGATGGGAGGTGAACAACAGTAGTCAGGTTTGGACAATCTCGTAGTATCAGAACCTTAAGTAGTGGGAGGTCAGGAAGTCGAGCCATGCTGGAACACTGACCTATGTCCAGTCTTTGAAGCATCGGGAACGCAGGGAGTTCAATTAAACTATCACACTGACGTAAATCCAGTTTAAAGAGCAAAGGGAGATGAGGAATTCTGACCAGATTTTTGCAATCCCGCAGTTTCAATTGGGCCCAGGATGAAGAAAGTGCACATGGCAGGGATCTCAGTTCAGAGGCATGCTGAATGCTAAGAGTGCGTAAGCAGGTAAATGAACCATCACCCACTCTGGACCACTGTAACCATCTGGGCATACTGTCAAATTCCAGGGTCACCAGTGATTTAAATCCTGTTGTCTTTGGATTGAGGCTGCAAAACTCTGGTCCAATGCTTTTTATTCTCGACATCTCAGCAATTGTAAGATACTGCAAGGCCAACAACTGACCAAGTGGTGGCATGCATTCAAATTGACAATATTCCAATCTTATCACTGTTACCTTTGAAAAGGAAGTGTCGCCTAACCAACTAGGATATCTACATGATCTGCAAACTTCTATAGAAAGTTCAGTGAGGTTACTATGTGGTTGCAAGTTCTCTAGAATTTCCTCATGAGAAGCTGTAGTTGGTGCAGGCTCCTGGCCATGTTTGCAGTATTGCCAATCTCCATCAGGAAATATCAAATTTAAAGCTCGGATATGTTGTTTACTGCACAAATTTGCTTCTTCTGCCTCATCAACACTGGTCACATTATCTAATCCTTTTAAGCATAGCTTTCCACTAAGATTTTGCAAGTCCTACAGGTCCCTCAGATTACAATGCCAAGCGCCTCTTTTGACAGTGATAACAGGCAGCGTGTGCAGATTAATTAGGCGTCCAATTCCATTTGGGATGCATGCTGGTTTCAAGTTACCAGAAGTTGTCACATCTAAGGTCTGCAGGTTAAAGAGCTGGCATATGGAGATAGGAAGCTCCAATCCTCCTATGTCTCGAAGAACCAGATGACGTAGATGCTTCAAGTTGCCCACTGAATCATGTAATGATGGTCGTGCAAGTGAAACCCCATCCAAAACAATAGTACGTAACTGCTTGGAGTAAACAAATAGCTCATCAGATATTTCAATTGGACCACCAAGCCCCTCCATTGAACTCAGTATGATAGCCCTTAGAGCACTAGACCCATGAAAATGTTCTAATTTTGAAGTCACACATGTCCATGGTAAGAATATGGATATATTCCGAACATCCTTTGATATTTGAGCTGGTATATCATTCTCAAGTCTAAGAAACTCTTCACCTGCTACACAGCATGCAAGCTCATGGATAAGATCATGCATGGTGTATGCATGTTCATTACATTGAATAATAGACCGTTTAAGTAAATCAGAAAGATATAACTTTCCGGTTCTGTCCTTATCCCATACATCATCAGTATGAAGAAGACCTAGTGACTTCCATAGGAAAATTAACTTATCTTGGGAAAAATGATAATCTTTAGGAAACAATGATAGGGCCATAAAACACTTTTTCAGGTAAACTGGCATGTGGCTGTAGCTCAGTTCCAGTGCTGGGACAATGTCATTCTGTTGTGGATCCAAGTCCCACAGATCACTCTCCAAGACATATTTCCATCTCTCCTCGTCAGTCTCATAACGCAACATGCTTCCCAGGGTCTTGATTGCAAGTGGCAAACCTTTGCACTTCTCCACAATCTCCTCACCGATCTGTATGAAATTTGCATAAGCAGCAGGATCTTGACCTTCGAATGTGATTTGTTCAAATAAGGACCAACTAGCAGCAGAAGTCAAGCAATTCAAGGAGTAAGAAGGCATTGTTTGTACAAGGCTTGCAACAGTCTTGCTGCGAGTAGTAACAATAATCGTACAGAGTTCTGTAGTCATCATTGGGGCACAAAAAGAATCCCAAGGGGCTCTGTGCTCATTCCATACATCATCTAATACGATTAGAAGTTTCTTTCTCTCTATTTGCTCTATCAAAGCTTCCTGAAGATCATTCAACTCCAATGCTTCATACTTATGCTTCTGGAGTGAACTAATAATATTTCTAGTTATTATCTTCAGATCAAATTGATCAGACACACATATCCAGGCAAGTCTGTCAAAAGACTGGCGTACCCTTTGATCATTAAACACCAGTTGAGCTAGTGTTGTCTTACCAAGTCCTCCCATGCCAACAATGGCCAGAACAGACATAGGCCTCACTTCTGACAACAGCATTTTGATAATATTATTTTTATCTACCTCTCTTCCATGTATACTTGGCTCATGTACAATAGAACTAGTATAACGTTGCGACCGTTGTGTAGCAAGGTCAATCTGTTGTTCTCCATCATTATCAGTCATGCAAAGATCTTCATATTCCTTGATTATCTCATCGAGTCTTACTCTAATTTTCCTTGCTCTTGCAGCTAAATCACGTACAGCAGGAGCTAAATCATGTACAGCAGGCACCATATCAATATCACTGAAGTAGTCATCAATTACCTTCACAAAGAAAATGTTCTAGCAGATTAGTTAATATAAGACGGAATCTCAATTACAAGATTCAGTTTACAAAGTCCATATGTCATGTGTCCGTTACTGGCATTTCATCGAGTGCACAGCGTGCACGTCAGAGTAGCAACACGATCGCCACGTACCTCCCGTCGGACGCGCTTGAGGCGGCAGCGGCCGCCGTCGCTGCCTGCCCGTCCCACTCCGTCGAGGGCCTCTGCTCTGCGGCGCACGGCCTCGTACTCGCACTCGCTGACCACGTCCTCCGCGTCATAGGCCAGGCCCCTCAGTTCCCTGAGCCGGAGCCTGGCCGACGCGGAAGCGGAGCCCGGCGCGCGGCTGGGGAAGCCGTCATCGATCGCAGCGCGGATCCGCCGCATCGTCCTCACCAACCGCCCCAGCTCCTCCGCGTCCTCCTCGCCGTGCCTCGCAGAAGGGAAGAAGCCCGGGAGCAGCAAGGAGAGCGTCCCGATTGCACGCTCCAGCGCCGCAGAAGCGAACGCTGCCGCCCCGGCCATCCCCGTCGCCGTCTCGACGAGGCGGGCAGGTGGGCAGGTGGCCGCGCGTCCGCTCAAACAGGCGAGTAGGCTGTAGGCGACGGTGGAGGCGGCCGTGCTCGTGGTCCGTTTGTTGCCTTGTTGGCGATATCTGTTGCTCTGCGCGTGATTGGCTGGCACCTGAAGTCAACAATTGTGGAAAAAAACAGGAATTGATACTATCAGGGCGTCCGATGGGTCCGGACACGTGGTGGAGTGTGACTGGACCGCCCACGCGCCGCTGCTCGCTCCTGTCCACACATTCATCCTTATCTCTTGCACTTCCTGGCTTTCTTCTTCCGCTCAGCCTTCTGCGCTCGTCGAGACGCACCGTGCGTGCGCCGCTCCTCCCCGACTCTGCTCCTCGCGCGCCCTGCTGCTGCCCACCGCGGCCGCTGCTTTCTGCCGTGCACTCCTGCTCCGCGAGGCGCGCAGGGCGTCCCCACCCCCAATGGCGCACCTCCCCACCCCGGCGCGTTCCACCAACGAGACCAAGCGCGAGAGGCTGTGGCCCATGTGGCACACGGGATCGAGCTCAGCACCCTCCCTCCTTGGATCGGCATCAGCGGTCCCCCGAGCCTCCACAAGGACAGCAGCGCCCCATCCCCTGGCCGCGTCCTAGCAGGATGCAGGCGCGCAGGCCGCCCCCGACGGCGGCCAGGCTGTAGGCGCTCCTCTCCCTCCCCGACATCCTCCCCCGCCCCGGCCTTGGCGCCACCCGTGCCCCCATCGGCCGGGCATGCCGAGTGACCATGTTGCAGTTCAAACTCGGTGTTTTCGTAGTTCAAACTGGGTGTTTCAGTAGGTCAAAACTGGGTGTTTTTCAACAAAATGTTTCAAGTGTTTCAGTAGTTCAAACTGGGTGTTGCAATAGGTTTATCTGGATGTTGCAAAGGGTGCGAGCTCCTCCATCGGCGGAGCGAGGTCCTCCACACTCCTGCTCCTTGGTTCCCATGTTCTAGTAGTTCGAACTCGGTGTTTCAGTAGTCAAAACTGGGTGTTTCAGTAGTCAAAACTAGGTGTTTCAACAAGAGGTCTAGTACTGCTTTTTGAGTTGTTGCATCATGTTTTTCAGTTGCTTCAATCTGCATGTTGCAATAGCTGTTGCATGTTGTTGCAGTACTTATTGCATGCATGTTGCAGCAGTTGCTTCAATCTGCATGTTGCAGTAATTGTTGCATGTTGTTGCAATAGTAGTTTGGTGTTGTTGTAATAATATGTTTCTGGTGTTTTTCAGTTGCTTCAACTGTGTTTCATCGGTATTTAGGGTTGCATCTCTCCTCCTCCCACCTTCTGTTGCATCTTCTCTCCTAGAGCCGGCTGTCATTTGTACAGACGAGGGAGTGGTGGGAGCAGGCACACAGTGCAAAACGGCGTGGGCTCCTGCGTGGCCACAGGAGAAGCAGGCGCGGGCTGAGCGAGCGACGCAGGCCCATGCATGGGGCATGGGCGGGAGTGGGGCTATGCGGACAGAGGGCAGCGTGGGGCGGGAGCTGGGCGAGTGGGGACACGTGCTAGCATGACTCTTTCCTTTTTGCTTCTTCCGTGTGGCAGCGCGGGCGGGAGCTGGCGAGTGGGGGAGGGGGGGGAGGGGCGTGTCCAAACGCCCCCTAGAGCCGGGCATCTAGGTGCTAGCAGCCCCCCCAAAAAAGAATCACAAACTCCAGGCGCAAACAACACGGCGTGACTTCGACGGAATGGCGGTTGGTTCGGCCATTTGACTTTCATTTCTGAGCTCCCACGTCCCTTTGAATCATAGTGAACAGTGTCCCTGACAGCGTCAACTGGATGGAGTCTTTCAGAAGAAGAGGGGATCATTGACGGATATCGGCTCATATGGCGGCCTCTAAAAGTTGATTGGAAAGTGGTTCGTTAGAAGTAGATACGCCATTGGATCCGCACTATATCCTAGACTTCAAGGTGAGTGAGTGAAACACGCTCGTTGCCAAGCAAGTCCTCCGGTGTCCAAGGTGTGGGAGCGAAACGCCTAACTTGCAGTCTGGCTGACGCTCGAGCTTGATGCAAGGTTTGAGGGTCCTTGACACCATGGGCTTTTGGATAGCGATAGGGATGTTCGGTCTTCTCATACACCATAGCATCGTCCCCATTTGGATAGTAGAGGACCGATTGACGGATCCTTGTCATCCTCACATGTGGTTCAACTCGATGCTGGAGATTGATGTACCGAGCATGAGTGCACCAAAGCTCTGATTCCAAGCAACGGAGTGCGTCTGGCACTTTACCAACTTAGTCCTCCTTTTCTTATAGAGAGTATTGGGCTCCATCAAAATCATGAATCGGAACACTCCTTTCATCTCTATCCTTTTGTGGGAAATGTTGGAATGACAGCTTGCTGAGGATGTATAGCTCTTTCCTCAACATGGTAATAGCATAATATGATGCAACTTGGATTGCCATATTGATGGAGGTGATGCCTTTTCCCCAAACATCACACTCAAGTTCATAACCCAGGTCACAAAGGCAACTCGGAATATGGACCTTCGCCATGTAATTCACCATCCCATGTCCAACTCCTTTTGCATACACCGCGTACACCGGGCGGTAAGTATAGTTGGCTCTCCACATGACCTCATTGTGCAAGGCCAGGAATCCTTCGATGTTTTCCTCATGAGTGGCCATCACCAAACGTCCCACATGTCCATCTAGTGATGTAAGACAAGGTAAGTTAGAACAAATTGTCTTGTAAAACTCAACTCATGTAGAGGTGGATAAGAATAGCTCTAGGATAGATAAGAGTTAAGTAACAATAACAAGCGACAACCTTAGCACTCAAGTTCACATTTATTCCAAAATATTTCTTGTTTAGTGAGTTAGTGTTTTAGTTGCCTAAGATATCCCAAACCTAAAACAAAAGTTGTAAAGGATCTCCATCATCTCAAGTTTGCTCCGATACCCGTCCGACATGGCTATCAGGATCAATGCCATCTTAAGCGAGTACCCAAGTTGATTGTCCACTAGGGGCTATTAAATTGGACACATCTCTTAATCGGTCAACCCGGTACACCTCCCATACGATGTACTACTTGCCAGCCTTCATCCAAGATCACTCGAGAGAGAGATTACAACACAACCATGCTTAGGTTACATTCCAGGTTCAAAGACTTAAGTTTACAACCATGGTTCACATACTTAGGTCAAGACACAAGTTCACACATCTCATGCTAACATCAGAAGCTAAGTGGAAGTCTGAAAGGTCCTAATGGCTTGAGGGGGGTGAATAGCCTATTAAAATTTCTACAACAACACTTAAGCCAAGTGGTTAGACAATTATGAGGCGAAGCGAATGTTAGCTAGTCTACTAAAAATGCAAGCCTCCTATCCATAATTCTAGTTGTTATGATCTCTATTTCACTCAAAGCCTAAGTTACTACTCTCTAAGTTAGTGAGCTCTCAAAGACTAACTAAAGAGCCTCACTAACCAAACTAACAAGACACAAGCTAGCTCTCAAAACTAGTTACACTAAAGAGCTTAGCTACACTAGAAAAGTAAATGCAAGAGAGGTAGTGAAGGTTATACCGCCATGGCAAGAGACAATCAATCAATCACAATGAAAATCCCGGAGACAATGACTGACACAATGATTTTCCTCCGAGGTTCACTTGCTTGCTGGCAAGCTACGTCCCCGTTGTAGCGATACACCAACTTGGAGGTTCATGCGCTAATAGGCATCACACGCCTAACCTGCAATTGGGTGCCGCACAACCAACACAAGATGGAGATCCACAAGCTATGAGCAATCCACTAAAGATGTCTTTCGTGATCTCCCATGAGAAAGGCTCAAGAACCCCTCACAATCACCACGATTGGAGTCGGAGACAAGCACCTTCCTCCGCTCGACGATCCTCGTTGCACCAAGCCATCTAGGAGTAGGCAAACTCCAAGAGTAACAAGCAAATTCTGCAGCGAAACACAATCACCAAGTGCCTCTAGATGCACACTCAAAGCAATGCACTTGGATGTTCTCCAATCTCACCAAATGATGAATCAATCAATCTAGATGAGTGAGAGAGGAATGGCTAGGCTCACTAGGGTGTATTCTCAATAGAAATAGCCATGGTCGGTTAACACGTTTATATAGGGAGCCAAACGAAATAGAGTCGTTACCCCCTCACTGCACAGTCACTCGGGGCGACCGGACGCGCTGGTCAACGTGACCGGACGCACGCCACCCAATGTCAGGTCATAGATCGCCATCCATGTGTCCCCCGCTTCAAACTTTAGTCGCACACTCCTAATGGATAGAAGCCGCACGCGCACGCGGTTAAGTGGAGACCGGACACACCAAGGCGTGACCGGACACGCCGGTGCAGCGTCAGGTCACGCGCGCACCTAAGTCCCCACGTCACCGATTGGACCCGATGAAGGAAC
The DNA here is from genome assembly GCA_038087645.1 of Saccharum hybrid cultivar R570. Lineage (NCBI taxonomy): Eukaryota > Viridiplantae > Streptophyta > Magnoliopsida > Poales > Poaceae > Saccharum > Saccharum hybrid cultivar. The sequence goes on from JAQSUU010000520.1 coordinate 12,691,479, forward strand.
GACCGGACGCTCCAGAACATGGAGTCAGGTCACTTCCAGTAAGCTTCTAGAGCCGATTTTTCAAGACCGGACGCGTCCACTAGGGGGTGACCGGACGCACCCCTGGGTCCGATCCTCTCTGCCTCAGCTGCCAGCTCCACGTCAGCGTATGCTATCAATGATCGGACACACCCCTTGCATGTCTGATCGCTTCAGCCGCTTAGGGTCTAGTCACAAGATCGTGATCGCACCCTTTTGCACCACTGATTGGATGCGCACGTCTAGTGTCTTGTCCTACGTCCGATCGTAGGAAATAGCGCCTCCTCAACTCTAACTTCTCCACCCTTGCTCAAATGTGCTAACCACCAAGTGTATCACCTTGTGCACATGTGTTAGCAACTTTTCACAAACAATTTCAAGGGTGTTAGCACTCACTAGAATCTAAATGCATATGCAATGAATTAGAACATCTAGTGGCACTTTGATAACCGCATTTCACGATAAGTTTCACTCCTCTTAGTAGTTTGGCTATCAATCCTAAATGTGATCACACTCACTAAGTGTCTTGATCACCAAAACAAAATAACCCTATCAACCTTGAGCCCATTTTGTTTCTCTTTCTTCTTTTCTAAGTTCGGAGCTTGATCATCATCACATGTCCAATACCATCACCATGGACTTCAATTGCTCCATCACTTGGCTTGGACCAACCTATCTCAATTCCACACTTAGAGCATTGGGTTAGTCCAAATGGGTTTCATCAATTCACCAAAACCAAACTAGAGCTTTCAAAGTCTTTGAACATAACATAACATAGTTCATGATAACTGATATGTGGGTGTGCCACATCCACACATCTACACAACATAAGCTTCTTTACCACTCCTGATCCAACTAGGACTTAAGAGCATAGAGAAACCATGTATAGGGGCATCACTACCTGCAAAACTGAAGATCATACAGGGTGAGTACTCAATTGTACTCTGCAGGACTTATCCAATATAATAAACATGGATTATGCATTTGGGTAGTAGCAAGGAATACATTTATTTTGCATAAAGGCATTTAAATAAGAACAATAAATGTGATCTATGAACTTAACAACTGCAAGCGAAGCATAGGTAAATGAATTAAGCAATAACAAGTTGGAGCTTGATCTTCCACGAGTCCTGGAATCCAAACGACTCTAGTCCGTATCTAGAAGTTTAAAACTTATAGCCTTGAAAAGAAATACTCTGTAGAGGGGTACAAATTAACCCCACCAGAAACAAGGAATATCACACATATGATCCATCGGTACATAAGGGATACCTCGATGTCTCAACCATTCCCTAACCCGGCCAAGGATGTCCACAGAAGGGTTGATAAGTTCCTAGTTAATGCTACCTCCATCTACCCCACGCCACCCTCGTGCCAATTCAACGGACAAACTAGTCTCAATTAGTTACTTGGCTTGTCATCCCCATTCTTAACAAGTGGTTTGTACAATTTTATGTTCATAACTCACTATCACGGATGCACGGCCCTTCATTGGTTAGCGAGCTATGCCATTCAAGAATCACCATTATCTTGTCATGACTCAACCCCTCTCTGACCATTCTACATCAATTGTTCATCATTGATCAAATTTTAGATCATTCTCCATCAATGTTGCTTAGTGGACAAACAAGCCTAATATCGCGCGAGTAATAAGAAACCCATCATTAGCTCAACTCTAATAAGATCAAAGCATACTAAGCATGAATTAATAAAAGGAAATCAAACAATGGTTGAGCGGTATGGCATCATCAAGTGTGGTAATTCAAGTAGGTGACTCATGGTTCATCTAGTCATATAGTAACGCATATCGATGCAATAGATAACCATAGTTCATTATGCAATTAGCAAAGTGTTGATATTTCTTATGCTTAAGTAGATAATTACACAAGCGCACAAAATATCATCATAGCATTTCAGCTGGGAGTATTCTAGGGTATCGTAGTTATCCACAGGGAAGCAATGGTTAAAGAAGGTGATAGTTAACCATCATGTATCTACTAACTAGTATACTGACTAGACCAAAGTGGGGGTAAGTGATATATAATAAGATAGGATGACACACAAGAAGATCCACTCCAGAAGGATGAAGTGAAGGCATAGCTAAATGGGAGGACAACGAGTGAGGGAGTTTCCTAAGTTATTCTTTATCACAAAGGTTCTTTCTTAGATATAGCTTAGCAATATAACTTAGCATAACAAGATTAATGAGCACACACAAAGCACTTCGGAGCTCTGTTTCGGTCAAGCACCGCAAAAGATAACTTGTGCCGTTACAGCTTCGGGCCCTATGCTTTAAGAACTTGCCCAAACACGTGGTGGATTACAAAGGCTAGATGGGGCTATCACCACCCACTAGCTACGACACATCTATGGAGCAAGCCGCAAACATAGGTAAACTTTAGTCTTAGCACCACGCTTACACTAATGAATACTACTCTAGTTCCTGATAGGACATCAAACTAGAGCACTCAACTAAGAGCAGTGAACCCATGAAAAGGTGTGAACATTACTCTAATTATACTAAAGATATACTACTAAGACTATACTAAAGCAACCAAAAGTATTACTACAACAAAGGAATAGTAACACTTACATTAGGCAAGATAAGTGAATAAAGAAGATACTAATATATCGCATAGAAAGTAATATATTGAAATAAGGAAAGTACTACAAGAGAGATACAAAGATATACCAGACTCCTGAAGACCACTCCAGACTCTAGGAGAGCTTCTCTTCACTCTAACTCCCACTAATGCTCACACTAAGCCTACATCTTGAGAGTAGAGAGAGTTTCTCTTGTGGTGTGTGTTATAAGCGAGGGAGAGGGGTCCTATTTATAGTCTAAGGTGGAGTAGCAGCTACTCCATTGCCATGTCATCAATCCATGTGACATGCCCTCCTTGCCCTTGGATCAAACCGCCAATGAACCACCTCAAACTGATGCACCACATTGCTCCATTTGGTGTCTTCTTGCACGTGTCAAAAAATGTGTCGGTTTGGTGGAAATGGGCCATCGGCCGACGGTGGATGGCGTAGGGCAACCCCCACTATTGAGTGGGATCTCCTCCTTTGGTGTGGGGCCACTAGATGTGTAGTATAGTGTGGGTATGTAGCCCCTTTGTCCATTTGAGCACCGACATAAGCATGGTGGGTCCAACTATCCATGTATAGCCTCTTTTGGACCCTTGATCATGCACCGACTTGAGATCAATGGTGGAGAGAGCTTGGGAGTGTGTTTCTTGGCCACTCCCATAGATTGGTGAGGTGGCACTGGTGGTGCCACGTCGGCCGACGCCGTGTGGGGTCGGCCGACCCCACCAAGTGGCCCATGGTGGCCCTGCCTTGCTCCAATTGCTTCTAGTGCTTGATTCTTGGTATTTTTGTATAGTTTTCCTGCATGAGCAAAGATCTCAAAGTATAAGTGGAACTAGGTCCCCACACTGAACCTTTGCTCGTCCCAAGCAAAGCGAGAAAACAAAGATTTAGGTGCACTTGATATGAAACAAGACTTCAAAAGATATGATGGTAGCATAAACGATATTCCAAGTCACTCCTTGTACCTTGTGGATTTTGAAGTGGCTACCATGTCGCCTTGAGCAATTGAAAAGTAGAACGACGTTGACACCAAGTCATCACTATCCCACCATGAAGCATACTTGGAGTTTTTATAACTTTTGCAATTGAAAACATAGTCCATACTTCTCAAATGGTACTCTCAAATTGCTCAATGGTGTATGTATCCTCACCAAAACATTAGTGTTTTGCCTTACTTCCTACTTCTAGCAAGCTTATGTGGAGTTTGAGTAGGATAAGAGTAAAGCACACTTGCATTGCATATATTGCTAAGTCAAACAATGGATCCATGGAGAAAAATGTCATACCCTAGATCAAGATGTGCATGTATGTGGAAGCATGGTGATAACTCCATTTAGAATGATATGATTCTTTCTCCATCTTTTGAGAGCATGGCTATCTTTCTCTCTTTTCTCTCTCTCTCTCTCTCTCTCTTGCTATGGACTTTCTTGTGTCCACTTTTTTTATATATTTTTTCTATGGACCTTCATGTGTCCACATTTTTCTCTCTTTTTTTAATACTTTTTTTCATAGCCATGCCTCATTTGCAAGAATGATGGAGGAAGATCATGCTAAAAATCATAGAGTATTTATTTGGTGGAAATGGAAAGGCATGTTTTTGCTTACTTCCAGTGTAGAAGTATATCATATATTTGGTGGAGTGTACGTGATCTTGATCTTGGGGGCATGATAAATTTCTTAACACGGGTCAACAAAGTTTGACAAAGCTCAATACAAAGACAAGTAGCATATGTGGAAGGTTTTCAAGAATAACATGATATTTGGCTTTGGTAGGAACTTCTCACCATTGAGGAGAAGTGAGGCTATTAATTTTAATATTTTGTGAAAACAATAAATCTCCAAGAGCTTACATAGAAAAGATATGATTTCTTTAGTCTTTACCATATCTCACTTCACAACAACTTAGTTGACATGTTTTCCTAATAAAGATATGTCCACAAGCAACAAGTATATGAACTAGGAATAAAGTTTATGCCAGCCAGAGTTCATAATTTGGCAATATTTTATTTCACATTTTAAGTTTGATTGTCATGAATGGTATTTTTAAACAAATTAAACTCATAGATATGGAGCAAGGATAGGCAAAGAGGGTGCAAACCAGCGTGCTAGAGTGGCGGGAGCCGAGAGGAGGCAAAGTACAGTCCGATGACTTGTAGGTGGGTCATATGACCTCCCCCACACTTGGAATTTTCTGTCATTCAACACTAAAATCCAAGTGTGAATGTTGGAGCATCCCCTCGGAGTGTATTGCAACTCCCATGTTCTTAGACTTTTTACAACCTTCGTTCTTTTTAATCTTAACCTGCAATGGTTAGTGACCAAGAATACCTGAAGGGAGCTTGTCCTAGCAACATGTTTCTTGAATTGACTCTTATTGTGGAAGACTTTATTAGAAAGGGAGGTCAAAGATTAGCTTGGTCTTGCAACAAGGCTAAGCTAGAACGAGTTTATTATGAAAAGAAACAATATGAGCAAATTTTATTTTATTTTTTGTAACTTAACACAATATTATTATGCATAAAGGAAAATGTTTTGGATTAAAACTAAACATGTAAAAATTCAAAATTTAAAGGTTGTGCAAAAAATCAAATATGGGATACATACTGATTTACCTGTCGGCAAGGGCTCATTGTTTCAACTCAATTGAGCACGACTTCTCCATTGAATTTAGCTTGAATTTGCATCTTGCAATCTCAGAGATGAGGACATGGATTTTGGCCTTCTTGTTCCCGCCATACTATCTTGATCTTCATTTGGGTTTTGCTTGGTGGGTTTGTTTTAGCCTTGGAGATGTATGCTTCACCTCCTTCTCGATCAAGGTTTCATTTCTCATGCCTGCAAAGGTTAGCAGACAGTACATACCCAAAGGAATTCACAAAGAAATAAGGGTGATTGTTGCCATTGGATCTAAAGGTTTTCTTCTATGCTAATGACAAGTTGGCGCTCCTGTTTAGCAAAAGACCCTTTTTCTATTTTTTAAAATCATCTCAAAGACTTACCTATTGACATTTAACAATTTCCTGCAGGGATTAGTCCACATGTGCAACCAACATCTACACAAGCAGTTTTAGTTTAATAACCAAACTAGACTCCATATCTAATTTGATTAAGGTAGGCTATTTAATATAAGCACCATGCTTAATTTAAAAAGTCTATGGAAGTAGGATCAACACATCCAAACTTCAAACTAAGCACCATGCTTAATTTAAAAGATGTACAACCAAGACAACCAAACCAAAACATGCTAGCATATAATGATAACATACTTAAGATTCATTTAAATGGAGGTAAGAGTATTGAATGGTGAATCAAGGGGCCAAGATTATGTATTTCTCACATACCTTGAATGATTCCACGCAATTTGAGATGAGGTTGTGAGTGATGCAACGCCTTTGGTCTGTCACATATGATGGTTTTGTCTTCTTTTGACGGTGACCTCCCCTCCATCTACACATGGTTAGAATGTATAGATATACATACCTATGGGATGGCAGGATTAAAGTTTGATAGTTCATGAATGCCTAGGCACCCTAGGCTCTTCGATGATTCTTGTGGAAATATGCCGAAAGGTTGAACGATTGATGTTGCCCTGTTTATTCCACACTCAACAGGACAAGGGTAATCCCACAATAGCTAGCGGTAAACTAGATTAATAGACATCAAGGTCAATATCAAAATCTTTATGCCAATTGCTTCCCCGGCAATGGCGCCAAAAATGCTTGTTGATATTTCTTATGCTCAAGTAGATAATTCCACAAGCGCATAGAATATCGTCATAACATTTCACCTGGGAGTATTCTAGGGTATCGTAGTTATCCACAGGGAAGCAATGGTTAAAGAAGGTGATAGTTAACCATCATGTATCTACTAACTAGTATATTGATTAGACCAAAGTGGGGGTAAGTGATATACAATAAGATAGGATGACACACAAGAAGATCCACTCCAGAAGGATAAAGTGAAGGCATAGCTAAATGGGAGGACAATGAGTGAGGGAGTTTCCTAAGTTCTTCTTTATCACAAAGGTTCTTTCTTAGATATAGCTTAGCAATATAACTTAGCATAACAAGATTAATGAGCACACACAAACCACTTTAGAGCTCTGTTTCGGTCAAGCACTGCAAAAGATAACTTGTGCGGTTATAGCTTCGGGCCCTATGCTTTAAGAACTTGCCCAAACATGTGGTGGATTATAAAGACTAGATGGGGCTGTCACCACCCACTAGCTACCATACATCCGCGGAGCAAGCCGCAAACACAAGTAAACTTTAGTCTAAGCACCACACTTACACTAATGAATACTACTCTAGTTCCTGACAGGAGATCAAACTAGAGCACTCAACTAAGAGCAGTGAACCCATGCAAAGGTGTGAACATTACTCTAGTTATACTAAAGATATACTACTAAGACTATACTAAAGCAACCAAGGAATAGTAACACTTACACTAGGCAAGATAAAGTGAATAAAGAAGATACTAATATATCGCATAGAAAGTAATATATTGAAATAAGGAAAGTACTACAAGAGAGATCAAAGCTATACTAGACTCCTGAAGACCATTCCAGACTCTAGGAGAGCTCCTCTTCACTCTAACTTCCACTGAAGCTCACACTAAGACTAAATCTTGAGAGTAGAGAGAGTTTCTCTTGTGGTATGTGTTACAAGTGAGGGAGAGGGGTCCTATTTATAGTCTAAGGTGGAGTAGGGGCTACTCCATTGCCATGTCATCAATCCATGTGACATGTCCTCCTTGCCCTTGGATCAAACCGCCAATGAACCACCTCAAACCGACGCACCACATTGCTCCATTTGGTGTGTTCTTGCTCGTGTCCAAAAATGAGTCGGTTTGGTGGAAATGGGCCATCAGGCGACAATGGATGGCGTCGGGCAACCCCCACTGTTAGTGGGCCCTCCTCCATTGGTGTGGGGCCTCTAGATGTGTAGTAGAGTGTGGGTATGAAGCCCCTTTGTCCATTTGAGTACTGACATAAGCATGGTGGGTCCAACTATCCATGTATAGCCTCTTTTGGACCCTTGATCATGCACTGACTTGATATCAATGGTGGATAGAGCTTGGGAGTGTGTTTCTTAGCCACTCCCATAGATTGGTGAGGTGGCACTAGTGGTGCCACGTCAGGGCGACGCCATGTGGGGTCGACTGACCCCACCAAGTGGCCCGTGGTGGCCCTGCCTTAATCCAATTGCTTGTGCTTGATACTTGGTATTTTTGTATAGTTTTCCTGCATGAGCAAATATCTCCAAGTACAAGTGGAATTAGGTCAATTATAAACATAAATCACTACTTATGTTGGTGTTTGCTCCCATTTTTGGTGCAATGTTGATGGTCAAAATTGATAGTTAAGGACCATCAACACAAAGCATAGGGGCCTGCCTTGAGCAAAGTCGATTGGCTCTTCATCGGGTTCCACCGTTTGAGGTTCTTCCTCAACCACGGCCTCCATGGAAACGTCATCACCTATATATGCATGATGCTTGATGAGTACAATGCATAAAGTAAATGACATGTTATGCTATGCAATGATGTTACTTGTTCATCATTTAATTGTTATGCATTAAGTGCTTGAATGTTATACAATTGAGCTATCAGTTTGGTTTATCGGATAGTCCGGTATAACTGTCGGACAATCTGCTGGTTTGGGGACTTAGTGATATCAGGATAGCTAGACCATCAGACTCTCCGTGGTAACTCATAGACTCCCCGGTAGAAGTCTGTGTCCTTGGGAAACTTTATTGTGTTCTACTATAAATCATCAGAACGTTCTGTCAGAGGTGACAGGACCATTTGTCAGATTAGGCCTGTTGGGTATTTATTCTGCTAAGTGTTTAGGTTCAGCGGAACATTCCGCTAATGGTGACAGAATCTCCGCCAGGAACTAGTCACACTCGGGTTGTTTCTTAGAACTCAGGTTTATAATTCAGCGGACACTCCGTTGGGACAATTATGTAGACTGGCCTCTCTGTCTCTAAATTATAATTCCACATAGACCCTTTGCCAAACTCGACAGACTCTCTGTTGAATTATAAAATGCTCTATTTATGTGTAGATAGACAAGTCTCAATATTGGTGACCCTCCGCTAGTGAGGACGGACTCTCCACCTGATCACTGAAAGTGAACCTTCTTAACAACTTGAAATCCAAATCTTCATCTATACTTCTTGCATGTGTAAACCATCACTAGGGTATGTTTCTAGTGTACTAAGGAGCATTTCTAGCTAGGTGGCTCTAGCTACATTGTGTGCAAACAAAACCTAGGTCATGATATTTTCTAGGTTTTGACTCGTGAAAGTGAAAACTAGGTTTTGCTTCGATTTCATCCATACCAAGGGCCGCAAAAAGAAGATACAAAGCTCTCCAAGGTGTTGGAGACTGGATCTCCCCCTTGGTGACTCAAAATCTTCTTGCTCCTTGCTTTCTCCTCCTCCTAGCTCCTTGTGGTGAGGGTGAGAGGGCTCCTCCCCCTTTTAACCCCTACCTCTTGTGGATAGGAGCTCCTATGTGATCTCCATGGCCAGCTGCTGCAACTCCAAATCCCCCTCTTTCCTTCTCCTTCCCTTTCTTCTCCTTGCTTATTGAGTGTGAGAGAGAGTGTAGAGAGAGTGATGAACTAGAGAGAGTAGGAGAGTGAGAATGAGTGGGTGAGCTGGTTAGGACTCTGGCTTAGCATCTCCATGAGTTAGACAACAGGTATGACAAGTGGGGCTAGATGGATTTCTAAACTGACACCTCACAAACTATGCATGGGATGGACTGACGGATCGTCTACGGTGTGTGGTAGACTCTTCGGTGAGTATCAAACTTAATTGACAGAGACTGAATTCTGTCAGGGCATGCAGATGAATTGATGGACTGTCCTGTGGCGTTGGTGGACTCTCTGTCAAAACAATAGTGAACAGACTGAATGTAGATTTCAGCACAGTTTGGTTTCTTAATTTGTATTTCAAATGCATATGCTGATCATGATGATTATGCTCATAGACATGTCAAGACTGGGTTGTGACACTTATTGTAGCACTTACTCTTTCCGCCTATAATGTAATCCCACCCACTCTAGTTGTGTTAGCTGTTCATTTTTTGGTAAACCCTCGCGTCAGGGCAAGCACCTGTGTTGTAGTTCTTACTCTTTCCACCTATAATGTAATCCTACCTGGTGTCATCCTTTGAATCTAAGTGTGTTAGTTTCTTGAGCCCAACTCCATCAATCATTTTTTTACACTAATGTGGCATTGATTTGCTGGCCTAGAATAGGTATCATGTAATGACAACCAACCTCTGCGTTCCTTCACATCGCTGCGATGAAAAAGGACATGTTATCTTTCCTTCTCATATTTTCCAACATTTAATGTGCCAAATAGACCAACCCCTTTTGTAGCAATGCAAATGAGAAAACATATTAGACATATTATCTTCCCATGCCATATTTCCCAAGATTTCCTATACCAAGCACATCACCCATTGCGAAGTGCGGGCATCAGTGGCTAGTATTTATGAGATGTACTGTTCTCTAGTTTCCATACCATATGGTAACATTCTATAAAATAGAAATAATCAATTGAGAACGACATAGCTACTACGATGCAGGATTTGAAACAAATTAATTAGAGTGAGCCAGTGAGGTTAGAAATATCGAGATTAATTAAACTCAGGTGATGTATTATCTTCCTCACCAAGGAGTCTTTGGTGCCTCCGTGGTTTGCCACTTTTTGAGACCTAAGATGGTGTGAACTATGTGGTTTCAGCTTATGGTCTTGTCAATTGTGGCTTTATTTATTATTATCATGTGAGATAGGTCGAGTTATAGGGTTCTTCTCATGTTCTATGGTTTGGCATGTTTATCATTTTTTAGGATATCGTTCTCATAGATTTCGATTGTTATCGATGTATTTACCGATCAACTATTATCGTTTTCAAAATTACTGTAATATATAACGGTGCCGTATTCATTTTCGACAATATCGTATCGATTTTGTTTTCGAGAAAAACATGAGAAAATGAAAATGATTTGGCCTCCTATCGATTGTTTATGATTGTTTCCATCCCTAGCTGGAACATATGGAATTCAGTCTTGCTTGAGATATGAACAATGTCTCATATTTGACAAAATAACTGAAGTAGAACAGCAAGCACAATTCAGGACATGTTATGCATATGTTTGATGAACCAATGAGAATGTGAAAAGAGGATGATCAGAGTGAACGCATTCCATGAGAAATTAGTCATATGTTTAATTTCAGATATGTTGACGTTGAAGATGACCTCAAATCAACACACCAGCAGGGCCTTGGACGCCCAAAGAAGTTGCAAATCAACCTTCAACGCAGCAATAACGTAGTATAATCGATCAAACCGATCTAGAGACCGGTGAGTCCGATGTAGAGCCCGTCCTTGGCCAAAAAGACTCCCGGACTTCTCCTAGGAAGACTCGTCGGGAAGGAGCACGTGGAGGATCTCCTAAGACCAGCACGACCGCCTAGGATACCGACAAATCTCACTGGGAGACGTGCTAAGCAGGAAGGGTCGAGAGAGGAGTAAGGGGCAAAAGGAGTTGGTAGATTGATTTTTTGACGATTGGATAGAAAGGAACTCAGTCGGACGCGATCCTCTCATATTTATAGAGGGGGTGGTCTTATCCCAGTAGGAAACAATCTCAAAACACGTTTTCTAAGTTTCCCACGTCAAAAACTTGCCAAAACCCAATTTAGATCTAAACCGGTTCGGAATACAGGCATGAGTCGGCTTAGTCGACTGGGCAAGTCGGCAAAGCCGACTTTCAAGGGGCTGAGCAGGGCGCTGGTCGGCTGAAATGGGGGCGGGAGTCGGCTTAGGCGACTCTGGCAGTCGGCTAAGCCGACTGGTATTGTTCAAGTCGGCTAAGCCGACTGCCGGGGTTGGCTAAGCCGACTAGCTGGGGCTCGCCATCTTTCTCTGCACGATTTCTTCGTTATTTTGCTACGCCTTTCGACCTCCAACATGTCCATGATGTTTATAACTTATTCAGGAGGCCCAAAATCACATTAGAACATTTTTGAGTGTCAACAAGATATTTTTCTAAATATGTTATCAACAGCTATGTCCACACAGTCTTTGTAACTGGAATTGTCTATATAATACTATTGTTCAGTTTTAGTGAACATTTTCAGTTTTTCTATGACTTTTGAGTTAATTACGCTAATTTCGGTTGTCCTGTGTTTCTGACAACGTTGGACCGTAAATATTTTTGGAACAGTTCTGCTTGTCGTATATAAGAAAATTTTAGCCCGTGAATTACCAACGCATCATATGTGTTACAAGTATCGCCCGTTTGGCTGGAGTTTTGCCAGCAGCTGCGGCTACTTTTTTCACTGTTATGCGTTACAAGTATCGCCCGTTTGGCTGGCGTTTTGCTAGCGGCTGCGGCTGCTTTTTCACTGTTTAAATAGTAGGCCAGTCTCAGCGGGGAGTTTCATGACGTTGTTTTTAAGATTATCATATCATACCAAATGAAATGAAACTCGGATGAAGCACTCACTCTCAATGGAGAGTTTCATTATATGGTTTCATAGGCATTTAATTTTATGACTCATAGAGAGTTGATAATCGTGCCACGAGAGTTTCATTTCTCATCTCTCTTTTAAAATACACTGCCATGTCATGAAAAATGCCTATGTAATAACCTATTTAATGTAAATAAAACTCACATAAAACTTCTATTGAGACGGGCCTTACAAGTCCAAAGAATCAGCAGCGGCTGTGGCTGCTAACTAAATGCTTTGGTATAAACTCTTCCAATGATTATTTATATTGGGTGGTCCTTTTGTAGTGCCCGTACAACATATATACACGATCCGTTTGTTTTATATATTAGTTATATCATAAACGCATCAAAGACAAGATGTGGTTTAATACAGTTGTTACGCTATAAACTAGATTGTTTTGATTTTACATCAAAACTTGAAATACATTTAAATTGTTCATGCATAATAAAGACAGATCTAGCTGGAAACATAACGTTGCGGACTTTTTGCTGAGAGTATCATTTTTTGAACAGTGTACGACACACATTTAAAACAAAATTAATCATGGTATTATTTTTTTCTGAGGCAACCCACGGACATGATTCTAGTAAGAATATAAAGAGTGGGTTTTAGTTTGGACAAAAGATACAATAAGCAAAGCACAATAACAATATAAAAGAGTTTTTTATTTTAGATAAAATGTACAATAGGAAAAGCAGTGTTAGAGACGACCGCAGTCGTAGTTGGTGTGGCCGAGTGCCTTGGTGCCCAGGAGAGCAAGGATGGCCAAGCAGGCTAGCTTCGTGGCAAGCGACTTGGTTCGCAGCAGTGTCCCCATGGCGAATGCCTCCAACGACAGCCTCGCCACCCTCAGCCTCCTCTCCCTAACGTACTCCCCAATCGCCGTCGCCGCACCGACGATCATCGTCTTGTCGCATGGCTCATTAGCACGGCCGCCACTCCTGGCGGTGGATCGCGCCAGCGACCGGGCAAGCACGAGGGCGTCCTCCAGCGCCGACGAGCCTCCCTGGCCGATGTATGACCCCATGGCGTGCATGGCGTCGCCGGCAACCGTCACGGTGCCCTTCTGGAAGCCGGCGAACGCGACCTGCCACGGCGGCCGGTACCACACCTTGGCGACGACGTTCAGTGACTCGGGGTCAGAGTTCTGGATCATCTCGAGGATCTCGGCGGGGCACTGCAGGCCTTGCAGCTCCTGTAGCACGAAATGCCTCGTGGCACGCACGTCCCTGGTGACACCTGCATCTGCATGCAACAGGGTGGCATGCACCTTAGTGATGGCATGGTGACCTGTCTGAACATGTGTGGCAAGTAGTACATACCAGCAGAAGGGATGTGACAGGCTACGAAGAAACTGACTAGAGTGTCGGTGATGGGCGAGCGCCCAACGAAGCAACGTTTACTGACCCTTAGGCGCAGGAAATGGTCTCCAAAGGGATGCCCGTGCGGATACCTTGTGAATCCACGCAGAAAGGTGTGAGGGGTTGATCTTGCCGCAGACATGCCTATATACTTTGCCACCACTGAGTTGGAGCCGTCACAACCAATCAACACCTGCAAGGTTAATTAAGGGATGAAAGTGGGTCATGTATTCATGTCTGTCTGTAGGAGTTATTAAGATAACAAGGTCGGTCGATGATGCCTTGGCCCTGATGACCCCGCCACCCGGTGTAGCAAGGACCGCGCCGGGATCTGATGGATGGATCGCTACAATGTGGCATCCCAAACGGATTGCTCCTGCGGGAATGTTCTTGGCCATCGTCTCGATCAGGTCCTTCCTCTTTAACCATCGGAGCTCCTTTCTAGCCAAAGGCCCAAGTGCCCAAGTGAAAGAGACATCAAAATTAATGACAGTCGTCACTCCGGCCGTATAGGATTGTATCTTACAAGGTCTCTTTGTGACAGTTTGTTACTACCTGACAGGTGTCAGGGTGCTCTTCTTTTCTTCCTGCCACACGTCGTGAAACCTGGAAATAAGTGGCAGTCACAAAGCAAGCTCTACTGATTCTGAATCTGATGGCTTTTGGCACGTAATATGGGCATTCTTTTCTTCCTGGACATCTCATTCCTACCTTTTTTTATTTAGGAAAATCTCATTCCTACTTTACCTACCCGGCCGATTGCACTTTTCAGTCTGATGAAAGTTCTCGGAGTCTTATTACTAATCCCAAACTTATGAAGTTATCCTAATATGGAGTATTTAGGATGGGAGTCATCAGGATCAAGGCAATGCTAAATGCTAGCTGCGAGATCGAAGATTTCGCATTCTATACTAGTATTCAGAATAGATTAATTTCTGAGCAGAGGAAAATTTGCAAGGCTAGAATCTTACACGGTGACAAGGTTGGCAGTCTCCCGGAGCTCCTCAGCAATCCCGAGTTGCTCCAGAACACGCCATCCATTGCCATGGACACCGATGGAGCCGCCTTCTGCTCTCAAAGTCTCCCACTTCTCCAACACAAGGCTCGCAATCCCTTTCCTGGACGCAAATCAGCAGCTGATTGCTTTGTTCTTGGCATGCATGGCAGCTAAATCAGAAATTAAAACTTGAACTTTTCGCAAAGAAGAAGAAGAAGAAGAAGAAGAAGAAGAAGAAGAAGAAGAAGAAGAAGAAGAAATCCGAACTTGAACGCAAGGGAGGATTGTGGCATGAGGTTCGGTCCAAAGAAAATTTGCAGGTAGAGACTAGATGTAATTACACCCACGATATTGTAAAAGTAGATACAAACTGAAATGCTTGCTCTAATACTAAAGAGGAAGAATAAATGGGGAATTTGAGATAAAGGGGCTGAAATACTGCATGTATCGATACGAGGAAACGCCAACAGCCATGGATGTTACCGGTGGAGGGCAAGAGCGGTGGCGAGGCCGCAGATGCCACCACCTACGATGACGATGTCATGGGACTCCTCCATGTATCTCTTCTTGATTATATTAGAGTGAGTTGCTGCTGGTGCCCAGAATAGAAGAGGATGCCGCATTCATGCGCATACATCTTCAAACTTTCCTTATATGCTGTTAAAGAGATGGGCTCCAGCAAAACCAACCACCACGCCACCACGGGTGTGTGCCCCTCGCCAACTCAAAAGTCAAAAGAAATGGGCATCTAGGATACCCCCATACTTCTAGTATCAGTATCGCGATAAGTTGTTGGTGGACATTGAAAATGGAGTTATTTGCAGGTGTACACTTTTGTTGTTGTCAAATTTGCTGCTGGAGACTTCGTCCAATAAAATATCTATTTTTGACTTACAAGGAGAGAACTCCGAGAAATGTCGTTTTTGCCCCCTTTCTTCTTCCCCTCTCCCATTTTTTGTTTCGTGTTGGTGCTGCCGGCATGGCCGCGAGCTTAGAGATGGAGGTCGCTGGTGGCACCGCCTTGCGCTTCCCGGGTCTGCCTCCGGCCCCGCTCCCCCACGCGCTGTGTCCCCCAAGACCGGCACATGTCGGTTCACTGCCGCTACCGCGGCTGCACGCGCCCACCCACGTTGGTGCCGCACTCCGCCGCGCCTCTGCAGGCGGGTTCCGCTGCTGCTCGTGCCCGCCCGCGGGTCCGCAGCCATTGTATATATTGCTAGCCACCGTTGCCCCTCTCGTCGCTCTCCTCGCCCTCCCATGGAACAACGCATAGCTGGCCGGTCGAGCCGGGCACAGCCGGCCGCTGTGCACACCGGTGCGGGCCACCTCAGGCTGCCGTGGCCGAGCCACTACGGGCCACCGCCGGTCGGGTTGTGCCCCTGGCGGGTGCTCATGGGCCCAGGCAAGCCCTAGCGCCGCCTTCCTGCCATCGGCAAGCTTCTGCCGACTGGGATTTTGCTGGAGCCCGGCAACCTCGCCATAACAGAAGAAGAAAGGGACAGGGCAAAAACATCATTTCACAGGTGTTCTCTCACTCTTGAGCCAGAAATGAATATTTTAATGCGTTCAGCACTAGTATAGAAATGATTTTTAGAAGTGCCTTTATTTTCTAACCGAAGCGGTTTTCTTAGCATATGCCGTCTCTAACCTTCGCGGGAAGCACTGTAGCTTTTACAACCGTTGCTAGAAATCAATTTTAGGGATAGTTCCATTAAGAAAACCGTCCCTAGAAATGTTTCTATTTTTAGGGGCGGTTCTGTTAAGAAAACCTCCTCTGAAAATGAGTGATTTTTAGAAGCAGTTTTATTAAGTCCACCGTCCCTAAAAATCGATTTTCAAGGACAGTTGACTATGTCAACCATCCTTACAATAGTTGCAGCACAAATAAATTCATATCTTTTTTAATGATGTCGGATGAAGATAAAATTTATATTAAAATTGTAGAGCTCAACGAGATCTAAAAATTTACGGTTGATAAAATTTTTGTTTGAGATCATTTAGGGTTCCAAATATATAAATTATCTCTCAGATTTTGAATTTCAGATTTTGAATTTTTCAAAAGACCTTGGATGGAGAAATGTCCTATATCAAAGTTGTAGTGCCCGACGAGATCTAAAACTTTATAGTTAAAAGTTTTCTCATTTAAGATTGTTTATGAGTTAAAATATTGATTACAAAATTCGTACATATTAGTACAAATAGACAACATCTTAGAAAGCGACTATGTGGAAGTAGGCGATGGAACACGTGAGGAAGAGGTTGTGGGTTTGAATCTTGGTGTCTACACTTATTCAAAACAAGTGAAAAGTAGATCTTATGAGTTGTGGCCGGTCCTCATTCGAAACAAGTGAAAAGTAGATCTTATGAGCTGTGGCCGGTCCTCAGACCTTCGGGCTACATTTAAAATATTTTTTTATTTTTATTAGACTCCAAATGTTATTTAAATTTTTTTGAAAATTATGATTTGGGACCGTCTCTAAAAATCAATTTTTAAGAACGATTGTCTTAAGTCAACTGCCTTTGAAAATCAATTTTGAAAATCACTTATTTTTACAATCGGTGGCATTGTAGCGGTTTTTAAACCGCCTTTGAAAACTGATTTTAACCGCCTCTAAAAATCCCTTTTTGTACTCGCGCAGTGTCCTCCACCAAATTTGACAATAACAAAAGTATCCAACAGCAAATTGCTCTATTTTTTGTGTCCACCAACAAAGGGAGGTCACTTTCAGTCTATAGCAAATTTTGCCTTTTATTTATTGATTGTTCTACTAGAGTGAAAAATGTTATGTGTAAATGTATTCAGATTCTTGGTATATTTATACACTTGCCGTATTGGCGTATCCTTGTTTTTGGAAAATGCAGTATCACCGTATCGCCATATCCGTATCGGCATTATCGTATCCTGTATCGGTGAAACCTAGATGGGCATATATGTGGACAAGCACACAGCCGCGGATCGTGTTAAAGATTCTCATTTGAATGCCACTTTGCCGGCCACAAATACTTCGACCCATGAACATGCGATTACACTACTACCGTGGGGGTGCGGAGGAAGAGTACCGATGGCTCTTGTAAAACAATTTTTTTTTAAAAAAATCTGTCTAGCCAACACAGAGTTATTTTAGCTCCTCCCAACAACTAGATTTTTTTCATGCATTTACACTATCTTATAGTTGTATTTACACCGCCTTATTACTATATTTACAACGATTTCTTCAGTGTAATTTCTTGGACTGAGCGATGTAATTTGGGGATAATATAAATATATGCCAATTTTTTAAAAAAAAATTATAAATTTTTTCTATGGATTCCAGACATCAGAAAAATATATATCAAATTGTTTCACAATTTCTTCAAAAATTTAAAAAAACAAATACAAAATCCACATCCGGCCAGACATGCGTCATGCCGCCCACCGTGCTGCGCTATCCCTGCAACGCGCGCCAGTAGCCGGCCGCAGCGTTGCTCCTGCTCACGTGGCGGCGGGACGTCCAGTCCAGTCCGCCGGAAGCAGGGGAGGCAGGCCTGCGTGCGTGGTGTGCATGCGGCCATGCGCTGCGGATGCCGCTGCCTCGGCTTTGCGGTAGGGCCTTCGCAGATCGGGCGGCAGAGAACAGACGCCCCCAACGATCAAAGGCCCAGAATCCGCATGCTAGGAAGCTCCAAAACATGCTGTTGTTCATTAGCAAATCTGAAAAAGAAACACAGCGCAGTCTGGCTATTCCGACGCCGTCTTTCTCTAGTTCTAGGCACTAGCTGTTTTTTATTCTTAACCCTTTTAAAACTAGTTTTAATAATAAAACTAGCAATAGTGTTAATCTATATAAATTGAGCTCTTTTACGGTGGTTGGACCTCTTGGTACCTAAGCCTCCGTTTTATTCTAACCGTCCGATACGTACAAAATATTTCCCTCAATTAATTTATTTATTAGTTTAAAATAATATGGTAATTGCACAGCCCCTCCAAACGCCCCCACCCCATGCCCGCCGAAGAGGTCACCCCACGCGAACAGGACCCGTTCCTACTGCCCTTGTGCCTTCGCCACCACTGCCGCCCTAACAATGAAGTATAGTTATAGCCGTCGGCTCCAGCATATAACCTGCAAATATGATTCACTATGCCAGAAAACGTTATCAGTGACACGACGATTCGTGACACAAAAACGAAACGCGTCACCAATAATCTATCCGTGACGCGGGTTCACGAGACGCGTCACCGATTAGTTGTTGTCCATGCCCTAGGAGCAAGACGCGTCACTAATAACGATATATTCGTGACACGTGTTAACAAGACGCGTCACAGATAAAAAATGTGACACATATTGTCAAGGCGCGTCACAGATAGATTGTAGTATTGGTGACGCTGGTTAACAAAACGCGTCACAGATAAGGCATGTGACGCGTTTTCGCTGGACACGTCACCGATAGGAAAGCATATCCGTGACACTTCTCGATAACACGAGTCACAGATAATAAATGTGACGCGTGTTCTAAAGACGCGTCACTGAGTTGTGGCCGGGACACATCTACAGCCGTCCGTTCACTTCCTACAGTGAACCTATCCAAGCCGTTCGTTCCTACGGACTCATCGCAGCCGCTCCGCCCCATCCTTATCCTCTATTCCTCTCCCCCCGCGTCTCCACAGTTAATATGACGCCGCCGCCTCGCTGCCTCCGCCTGCTCGCCTCTCTCTTCCTCTCCCCGGCCGCCGCCGCGCTGCCTCCGCCTCCTCTCCCTGGGCGGCGTCCCGCTGCCCTGCCTGCCCCCCACTTCGTCGCCTCCCTCTTCCTCTCCTCCGGTGGCAGCGCGCCTGGATGCGGCAGCTACGGGGACAAGAGCACCGGCTGGACCTGCCGTTGCCTGCGCTGCTCGATGCGGCGGCGCCGACGGCTGCACGGGTCGGTGGGCGTTCCCGGCGGCAACGCCGCTTCGAGCGCGACCGGCCACGGGTCGATGCGCTTCCCTCATCTTCATCTCTTCCCCAACCTGGTGCTCCCTAGGATCTAGCTCGCCGCTGTCTTCAGGTACATTGACGCCATCGAGGTTCAGCCTGCTCCTCCCCAAGGTCTACCTCGCCGCTGCCTTGCAGTACATCGACGCCGTCGAGGTTCGTGCCCCCTTCTTCTTCTCAGTCCGGATCTGGGGTTCAATATCGATGGTGTTGTTGCGCCCTTCTCGATTTGGTTAGGTTTTCACTAACATCTTCCTGTTCGCTTTTCCCCACGACCTCGACCTTGTCGGGAACGCCACTGAGGACCCGCATCGTCCTGACTAATACAGGTCAACACACCTCTCATCTATTTCTTCCAATTTGCAAATGTAGGTTGGTCAAATCAGTTACAAATTAATCTTAGTGACTACGTGATGTGATCTGGGAGCCCGCTGTTAATTCCCCAAAACTTTCCTTTAGGTTGTATTTGTTTTTCCGCAAAGTACATCCGCCCTGTCAGTTTGTGAAGAAATTGAGCCCTTAGATGGTTAGCTCTCAAAAAGAAAGGATGGTTCGTGGGTTGATTGCAGCGCCACCTACTGTTGCCTATACGATGAGCATCTCCATTTGATGCCTTCGACCTGCTAAATGTATTGAATACCTGATACATGGTCGATATGATTTAGTTTACATATTCCCTACATTTCCCTGATGCTTTGTGCTGCATACACAAAAGGCTGCATAGATTCGTAAATTTCTCTTGGACTGCTAAAGTTCCATTGATACCTTAATGACAAATTGTTGATCTGGTTGTTTTTCGAAACAAAACAGTGCGATGTAGTACAACATCACACCTGGGGTTTTTATGAAGCACTTTCTTTGGGATGTCAAATTTCAGAGGACAAATGGGATTTAGCAGCTGATCAGGAGCACTTGCGTGCGGAAGGTCATAGTGATACAAAAGGTACAGGTTCTCTGTTTTTTCACTTTTGTCTTAGGCCTCTCAAATCTAATTGTGATCTACGTTGAAATTGCTTGGTCCTCTGTATTATCCACGTACAATTTCATATGGGTCCTATTAGTTCTGTCACTATAGAAATATATGGATCATACTCTACAACAACAACAAAAAAAACTCTGCTTTGTATTTAATTCCAGCTGAGTTTATGGCTGTTGCTTTGTATAGTTTGAAACGACCGAAATGAACTTAGTATTTTGTTTTGCTGAATCACGCGTTTCTCGATAACACGAGTCACAGATAATAAATGTGACGCGTGTTCTGAAGATGCGTCACTGAGTTGTGGCCGGGGACACACCTACAGCACCAATCTTAAGGCACGTTTATTAGCTTCGTCACAGTACTTAGCAGCAAAATTTCTTGAGGTCGTGCCTATACTAAACCAGTTACTCAAATGCTTGTGTGTTCAGATTAATAATATCCGATATGCTTGATTTCTGCAGGGAGCAAAGCATCAGATACTCGAGGAATAGCAAAGCCTGATTCCTGACAACTACGTTTGTTCCAAGCTGCAAATGCTTTACTGCTTGAAATAATCAATGGAGGATATGAGTGCTGAACACCACTAGCCAAGAAGTCTACTAGTCGGAGGAAGCTGCTACTGTCCAAGTAGGTATTTTCTGCTGATTTAGCATCTTCCCAATTGGGTCCTCACGGTGTATTATTGGTTGTTGGATTGAGACATAGTGGGATTGCAAACATAAAGTCTAAAATTTAGTATTTTTTGGATTATTTTTGTTTGGATGGATTGGACTGATGTCGTGAGGGACTGGTTAAAATTCTAGCAGTTTTGGTTTTGAAAATATCATTGCAAATAGACAGTAGGTGTGCTCTCTGTTCAGTTTAATGCATAATATTTTTCTATCAGTGGTATACAGCTTAGTACCCTGTTCTAGCTAGTTGTTGTCTTCTTTGGCTGTTAGTTCAATATCAGGTCTGACTGAACTCACATAGCCAAGCTAAGCTCTACTTCAGTGCAACTTGTTTTTCATAGAGCTTTGGCTAGTCATATCTTTTTCTTTGGAGTGTCACACTGATGCAATAGTAAATTTACTATTCAAGTAATTTATAGGATTTTCATGCAAGGATTAGTTGATTTCATTTATTTTTATACTTTTGTAGATATGGAGGATCGGAGCTGGATGTGTCTTCGCAACCGTGCATGTGCTCAGTACACTTAGAAATTACTTGTTCTTTCTTGTCACATACTCTTTATTGATCTGCCAAAAAAACTAAGCTAAAAATGCAATGCATTGTTACTCTGCTAGGAGCAACATTGATCTTATATATTGTAAATGTTCCAAGTTTTATTTTTGACCAAAGCTCTATCTTGACACAGGAATTTGAAGTCTTGACGGCGCCCATCGACATGCTTGTGATTAGAGAACAGCTGGCCAAGTTCTTAGTGGAACAGGTCATCCAGAAGAATGGAGAGTTCCATCATCACCACTTTTATGTGTGTTTGCTATTATCATTGTGGGGTCCCAGTGATGTTTAGATGGATTTAGAACAAGTTATGATGGATTTTGAAGTTGTGAACAATTGATATAAATGTGAATCTGTGAACATGTTATATATTAATGGCTTTCATATATATATATGTATATATATATATATATATATATATATATATATATATATATTTCTGTGAACAATGTGTGATTCTGATGAAATTGTGACGTCACTGTATCATTAGCACGCGTCACTAGTTATATTCTATCAGTGACACGCATTCTCAATTTGCGTCACTCATATAGCCTTATTAGTGACGCGTGTAGTGAATTCGCGTCACCCTTTGTTTCTTATCAGTGACGCGTGTTACCGTTATCCGTGACGCGTGTTCTAAACCAGCATCACTCTTTTTTTCTTATCAGTGACGCGTGTTACCATTATCTGTGACGCGTGTTCTAAACCCGCGTCACCCTTTCTTTCTTATCAGTGACGCGTATTACCGTTATCTGTGACACGTGTTGTAAATACGCGTCACAGATTTTTTATTATCAGTGACGCGTATTTACGCGTCACTGATGTACCCTTATCTGTGACGCAAAAACAGTGACGCGTGTTTTATGCGTCACTGATGACCCTCTAGACGCGTCACAGATAGCATTTTCTGGCATAGTGATTGACGATGGAGTATAGTCGTAGCCGCCGGCTCCAGCATATTATAACCTGCAAATATGATTGCCTGTTCTGTAGTATATGTCAATGGCTGAGATGAGTTCTGATGTGGCCTTACTTTTAAACTTAATTAGTACAATGTCGCACATGCGCATATGCTATCAATAATCGCTTACTGAATCATATATCGTATCACATATTTTGATCTGAGAATGATTTGCATGTACATATTTTTAAGCTGAGATCTGTACGTCCAAACAAGAACTAGGCAGCCACGGAGTTTACTATGAATAATAATAATCGTTTATTGAATCATATCCGTATACATATCACATATTATCTATATATATAGTAACGTCATGGTCAGCTTCGGGTGCTTACTTGTTGCAGTGGTGAACTAGTCAGCGGCTGCGAGTGTGGTGAACTAGTCAGCGGCTGCTAAGAGTCGGCCACGGAGCGTGGACGTCCCGAAACGTGGATATGGGAACGTGGAATGTGGCCATGCATGTTCCTGTTCCCAGGCTGCTAAGAGTTAGCCATGGATCGAGTTGCACTTGCTGCAGTGGTATTGGATGACTTTGGATGGGATTCAGGGTGCCAAAATTTCATCAATTATAAAATTCGGAAGCCATTAATAAAGGTGATGGATTGTAAGTTGATGATTCTGTATGTGAATGCTTATTGTTGCCATATTCATTTACTTGCAACCGGTTGTTGTGATGTCAAGAATACAACCAATGATTGATGATTAGCTTATTACTCTTGTTAGTTGATTGCTTTGTTGAATTATTCTGTTGATGCTATACTCAGTCCCGACTAGAATGCTAGTCATCAAAGCTAAAACATCTTATAATTTGAAATGGAGGAAGTGCTGATTTGTAAGGATCCTCAACCATTGATCATATCCTAAGCTTACGACCTTACAATGAAGTATAGTCATAGCCGCCGGATCTAGCATATAACCTGCAAATATGATTGACAATGAAGTATAGTCATAGCCGCCGGCTCCAGCATATAACCTGCAAATATGATTGCTTGTTGCGCCCCTTGGGGGGTGCTCCTAGGCGCAGGCAAGCCCTAGCACCGCCTTCCTGCCGCTGGCCGGGATTTCGCCAGAGCTCAGCATCCTCGCTGTAGCAGAAGAAGAAAAAGAGAGAGGAAGAAGAATGAAAGAGATAGGGGCAAAAATGTCATTTGACAGTTGTTCTCTCACCTCCTAGGCCAGAAATGAATATTTTAATGCATTAGGTGTACTCCAGCAAATTTGACAACAATAAAAGTATCCACCAGGAAATCGCTCCATTTTTTGTGTCCACCACTAAAGGGAGGTCACTTTTAGTGTCTAGGACCAAATTTTGCCTTTTTTTTAAACTTCAGGCAAACTTTATTGATTCACATAAGTGGTTACATCGTTTACAAGCAAATGTAGTATAGACGAGGGGGGATCATCTACCCAAACTTGAGAACTCTTCAGTAATAAAGCTTGCCTAGCTAATTCACGGGCTACTGAGTTACAAGATCGATTACAGTGACTAATAGATATCTCACCAAATTCCTTCCATAGTCAGATGATATCATCGTAGAATACCACTGCAGCCGTAGCCGAGAAGCCTCCATCATACATCTTTTGAACTACTTCCATGCAATCGCATTGGATCTCAACACAAGTACATCCAATTTGTAGGGCCAATAGGAGACCATCCCTAAGAGCCACAACTTCCACCAACGGTGCATCCAAGACATGAGGGATAAATCTGTGTGATGCAGCGATGAATGCGCCCCAGTGCCTCTGATAATAGCACCAGAGCTTCCCGATCCTTTTGTTTCATGCCCCGTCGACGTTGATCATCAAATACCCCTCTGAGGGTTTTCTCCAGCCTTGATTGATTCCCCCTTTTTTGATGCGACAAAATAATTTGTTGTAACTGCTGCAATGGGCAAAGCCGACCTTGGTGGATTTTGGATTTGTTCCCCGTGAACCAGTTGTCTCCTTTGCCACCAAATATACTAGCACCTGGTGAGAATAAGCTCAGCCCGGCCTAACTTGAGCTCCCTTTCTTCGCCTCCGTTCCTAATAATCTCCTAAATGAGGGCTGAACCCGTCAATAATTTTTCAGTGTGCTGCCAGATGCCCAAGGAGCTCCAGATCTCTCTTGCTCGGCTACAAGAAAACAAGATGTGTCTTATATTTTCTGCCTCCATCTGGCACATTGGGCAATTCACAACATTTGTGATATGCATATTTGACAGGGTTTGTTGTGGTATTGGATGATTTTGGATGGGATTCAGGGTGCCAAAATTTCATCAATTATAAAATTCGGAAGCCATTAAAGGTGATGGATTGTAAGTTGATGATTCTAAATGTGAATGCTCATATTGTTGCCATATTCGTTTAGCGGCAACCAGTTGTTGTGATGTCGAGAATACACAACCAATGATTGATGATTAGCTTATTACTCTTGTTAGTTCATTGCTTTGTTGAATTATTCTGTTGATGCTATACCCAGTCCTGACTAGAATGCTAATCATCAAAGCTAAAATATCTTATAATTTGGAATGGAGGGAGTGCTAATTTATAAGGATCCTCAATCATTGATCGTATCCTAGGCTTACGACCTGACAATGAAGTATAGTCATAGCCGCCCTGCAAATATGATTGACATTGAAGTATAGTCATAGCCGCCTGCTCGAGCATATAACCTGCAAATATGATTGCCTGTTCTGTAGTACATGTCAATGGCTGAGATGACTTCTGATGTTGCCTTATTTTAAACTTAGTTAGTACAATGTCGCACATGCGCATATGCTATCAATAATCGTTCACTGAATCATATATCGTATCACATATTTTGATCTGAGAAAGATTTGCATGTACATATTTTTAAGCTGAGATCCGTAGGTCCAAACAAGAACTAGGCAGCCACGGAGTTTACATGAATAATAATCGTTTATTGAATCATATCCGTATACATACATATCACATATTATCTATATATATAGTAACGTCGTGGTCAGCGTAGTTTCAGGTGCTAACTTGTTGCAGTGGTGAACTAGTCAGCGGCTGCTAAGAGTGTGGTAAACTAATCAGCGGCTGCTAAGAGTGTGGTAAACTAATCAGCGGCTGCTAAGAGTGTGGTAAACTAATCAGCGGCTGCTAAGAGTCAGCCACGGAGTGTGGACGTCCTGGAACGTGAAACATAGAAACATGGAACATGGCCATGTTCCCGTTCCCAGGCTGCTAAAAGTTAGCCATGGAGTTGCACTGGCTGCAGTGGTATTGGAACAACGTCAACTATTGCTAGCTGCTCGGGAGTACTATAAATGAGACGGGACTATTAATTCTTCGGGCACATGCGCGATCGATCGAGCTCTAGTACTTTGTTCTCCTCTGATTAGTGATTGCATCCATGGCTTCCTACCGGGGGTCTGCCCTATGGCTACTACAATCGTCTAGAATGCTCGCAGCTGGTGCCAACAAACGGTCCGGAGCGTTTTGTGGAAATAATATTTACCGTGCGCCGGCGCCGATGAAGATCCGGCCGGACCGGCAGGGCATGGCTATGGCTATGGCAACGCACAGGAGGATCTCGGCCTCATCCGCAGAGCCTCCACCACCAAGGCAGCATGCGCCGGCGTCGTGGGTAGACCGCTGGCTCCCGACGGCGGCGAAGCCCTATGCGATGCTTGCCCGTCTCGACAAGCCTGACGCCATATGGCTCTACGCATGGCCCTGCATCTGGTACTATGTCTCTACATTTGCGTATACTTACTGGAATTCACCTACCGGGGTTGCTCTCCCGTACTATCTATGATTCATTTATCGTTTATTTATTATTATGTTGCAAGCGTAGGAAATAAGAATAAAAACGATTTGACTTACCTTTAAGCTGTTGCTATGCTCATTATTTATCGTTAGATGATACATAAGCATCTCCGAGAGTTCCCAATAAAACCTCCCAACCTAGAATTCAGAATATAACAAACACATCTCCAAGAGTTCTCAATCCACATCCCAATCCTTTGGCATTTGAAAAAAAATCACCGAACATGCGGATATATCCGTACGTCTTCCACGCGCGTCTCTTCCAATCTAATGTGGAAGAGCGTGGGAAAGAATAAAGAGTAGGAAAGAGTTCCTGATGTAAATGTAAAAGAGACAAAGAATATATAAAATTGGTTAGGATAATTTAGAAATAGTATAGGATTTGTGATGAAAAATTGTCTTCTATATTTTATCGGAGAATAATTGGAAATATTGGAGATGGCCTTATTTTTTTTCATCCCAATACTTTTTGGTGAGTTGGAAAACTTCGTAGTTTTGGGAAGAAATTCTTGGGAACTCTTCGAGATGCTCTAATAGGACTTGGTGCGTACAATATTTGTATTTCCAAATAAATATATTATATGAAAGTATATTCTATACTCACTCTTTAAAAACTATATTTGTCCTAATAGGACTTGTTATGTACAATCTTTAATAGGACTTATAGTATACATCCTAAGAAATTTTTAATAATGGTCGGAGGAATATGAGGAGTGATCCGACGGCTAGAAAGGCAGAGGCACCAAGAGGCACCGACTGGGGAGGCACCATGAGGCACCAGATGCCTACTAAATAGTGGGACCATAGACACCATATGCCTACTAAATTCACCCAAAAAAAGGCATCATCCTTTTCAAAAAATTTTATGTACTCAAGGGTAATAGTAAATCTATAATAGAAGAATAATATTTTGAATAGTATAGTTGGGTGGATGATTGAAGTGGTATAGTTAGGCTTTATTTGGATTGCGGGTTTTACTGGGTTGAAGTGGGTTGACCTAAATTCCTAGCTGTTTGGTTTTGAGACTATCAGAACAGTGGGACAAACCCAGCAGGAAATATCGGCACTAGGGTTGCTGGTGATCCTCGTCGTCCGTGCCTTCCTAGGGACGCGTGGCGCTCATTGAAGTAATATTTGAAGCTTAAGGAAGCAATGGTCTATACTGCTAAAATAAACAAATGATCTGAGCACAAAGTACTATTGGTTAAGCATGCATGCAAAAGATGGAATGTTGTTGCACTGAACGTGTTTCTCCTGTCAAGATGACTGAGGGCCCGTTCGGTTATGCCGGAACGGGCCGGGAACGGCACGGAACATTTCCTGGCTAATACAAAATTGAGTACAAATTGTGCGGCTGGGAATAGTTCTGATATAACCGAACAAAGACTGACTGAGATGAGAAGAATTCCCGAGATATGATGCTGATTTCCTGATTCTGTTAGCTTTGCTGTTGTCAAATTGCTGGGCACCAAAACAGCAAGGTGTCCAACTGTTGCTGCTATAGTATAGAAAGGAGTCAAGCAAGCTGCTACCTCTGGTCTGGAAATGAAAGGAAAATATGTTGTGGCTCATCGATTCCTCATTTCAGATATTTGCATGAACATGTCACATTGTATTTTTTTAACACTTGTACAAGAAGCTTAAAAATGAAACACCACTTCCCTAATGAGTTTATTAATGGCCAATGTGCTCCTGATAAGAACATTATCGAAACTTTGTAATGAATACCAAAACTATGGCATGATAGATTAAAATAATTAATTGGCTGCAAGTCTAACATTTCATTCTGCAACAAAAGAAAACACATAAATATGATCGTCTAATAAGCACAATCCAAAGTAGCTCATTCTCCTTATCTAAACAACAACAAGGTGTCTCCCCATCCGTCCGCGTCACTCCAAGCGTGGGCGACCCGGACGGCCCCAAACCATAGACGCCGGCCACTTCCTCCCTCCGTTCCCTTGCCTCGCCACCACCTAAACGGGCCGCCGAGAGCCGGGCAGTGAGCTAGGAAGGTGGTGGCATGGACCTTGCTGGTGGCACGCCTGGATCTGACGCTGGTGAGAAGGGCTACACAGGGTGACATGGTGGCCAGCGCAGGCCGCAGGACTGAGGGCGCGGCGCATCGAGGCAACACTGCGGCCGTGGCACGGTGGGCCACGTGATGGGAAGACTACGAGGGGCGACGGCGCGGTGGGCTCGAGAAGGGCCGTATGCGGCGCCAGCAATGGCCGCCGCGGGCCGCGCCATGGCGGCGTGGCAAGTTGCGCAAGGGCGGCTCAACTGCATGGTGACGGCTCCCTTAGCTATAGCAGACGGATCCACTTCCCCGGTCTGATCTGCGAAGGATGGGCGGATCCAGTGGGTCGGAGCCCGTTCCTAGCCCTACCGGCCTGGGAAGCTACGTGGAGCTCGAGGATCAAGCGAGGTGTGTGCTGGCGGCCTGGAGGACATGAGATGCTGCGGTATGTTTGAGATGCAGGCATGCGGTGGCATGGCAGACAAAGTGCCGTGGGGCTATGACGATGTAGTGACGATGGTAGATCCGGCGCATGAGGAGGCTAGATCCTCCATCCGGATCTATGCTCAACACGTCGACATGGAAGTTGCCATATGCAGGTGAGGAGGTGGCCGCGGACATTAAGGCGCGAAGGTTTTGATGTGGCACGACATAGTCAGTGGTGTTGGTCCATTATGGCTAGATGCGCGTTTTCTGCTGGTTCTCTAGTGTTGTCTTTGCTGGTTCTCTACTGGATGACTCCGGTAGGACGGTTTAGGTCAAGGCAAAAGCTTGGACGACGACGCCTGCGAGCACCGCTTTCCTCCCTGGAGGCGTCCACCCCGTCCTACCCTGCAAGGTTTCCCTTGGGTGAAGACCCTGCCTTTTGTGGGCCGGCGATGACGGCGCCTTTGGCATAGGCATTGTCGTGGGCATCTAGCGTCGCGTCTAGCACCCCTCGCTCAGTGATGGCAATCATTTGCGTCGTTTGGGAAGTCAGAACTGTCGTCCATTGACGCGCTTGGCAACGATGACTTGAAGACGTATTTGGTTTGTGGTAGTGTCGATGAGAACTTTGTTGAACTCGTTCTCTCTGGCCGCTTCTAGACTAGAGCTTGTGGCTAAGCTCATAATTGTAGATAGTGATACAAGTTGTGTAGCTGACATAACTAGTGTTTGTATGGTTTTCAGGCCTGGTTTACCTTATAAACTAAGTCAATTCTCCTCTTCTTAATATATATAAAAGCCAGAACACATGTTCTTAGATCTTTCAAAAAAATAAGAACAGGCCCATTAAGTTGCTAATATTTATAGTGCATAACTAATATCATTGGATGAAATATTGAACATATTTTTATAATAAACTTATTTAGAGATAAAAAATATTGCTAATTTTTTTTCTACAAATCTAGTCAAACTTAGCAAAGCTTGACCAGCGCACATCACATAACATCATTGTTTTTGGGACAAAGAGAGTATAGCACAACATATTGTTGTGTCCAATAAAGGCTGCAATTAACCTACCTTTGCTTTATCACAGGTCAATTACAATAGCATCAAACAAAGGAGAAATTCCGGACATAAAAATGCTGGCGCTCTTCGGATTTGGTTCGATCGTCTTAAGGGGTGCTGCTTGCACCGTGAATGATCTTCTCGACCGAGACATTGATAAGAAGGTGACTTCTCCTTTTTACTGTCAGTGTGAAGATTCTAGTTGTCGTCACTGTGAAAGGTTTTATTTTACACACTAGTCAAAACTTCTAATCAGAAGATCGAGCCTCCAAGCTAAGGCTGTCATAATCGTCGAACCAAACTAAGATTTTGTTTTTTTAATAAGGGAACCAAGTTGCAGAACAAAGATTTTGTTACGACGATGTTCTTGTGCAAATAAAAAGGTTATATGGTTTTGCCAGTCAAGTAACACTGCGCTTGGAAGCAAGAGGTGTAGCAAATCCGGCAGCGGAATCGAACCTGTTTCTCTCTTATTCTTTTTGTCTAGCATAGCAAGGTGAAGAAATAAGTCGGAAAAAACCCCGTGCTCTCCACTCGCCTTCCTTAGTAGTAGTAGCAGTTCCTATTTCCTATACACCCCTGGCCAACTGCCAGACTAAAGCCACCGGCGGCCACCGATTCCTTCGTTACCGCCGGCCACTACTACTACTTACGAATTTTCTATGGCAGTTGCATGGGATCTAACGAGCACTTGTATGTTCTCCTTGTAGGTTGAGCGGACAAAAACCAGGCCTCTTGCATCAGGTGATCTAACACCTGCTCAAGGATTCTACTTCCTTGTATTTCAGGTTCTACTATGGCTCGCCTTTCTTAGTCAACTAAATAACAATAGGTAAGTTGGACATAATCTTCATTGTGAGTGTTATAAACACAATTTTACTATGTTTTGGAGTCATTTGAACTATCTAAATACTTCCTTCATCCAAAAATAAATAACTTTCTAAGGTTTAAAATTTATCCTAAAATAAATAACATTCTACGCAAGCATAGGAGGACACATTGTCTCTTAATGCACGGATCATGGTGCATGGAAACAATAACTGCCAAATCAAAGAGATATCCTTCGGAAAAGGAAAGGAGATGAGGATACATGCGTCTTTGGCGAATGCAATGTCCTTAATCTGTGTTAAAATTTTCATAAAACTAATTTATTATGAGACGGAGAATGAATACCATAATGTCAAATTAGTCGAGAAAAA
Source organism: Saccharum hybrid cultivar R570 (assembly GCA_038087645.1). Taxonomy (NCBI): domain Eukaryota; kingdom Viridiplantae; phylum Streptophyta; class Magnoliopsida; order Poales; family Poaceae; genus Saccharum; species Saccharum hybrid cultivar. The sequence continues at coordinate 12,722,588 of JAQSUU010000520.1, forward strand.
AAGATAAATTCAATTAAATTATAAGGGCTTGTTTGGATCCCATCACTAGTACACTAGAGATTTCTCTTGGCGCCACGCTTTTTTTCACTAGCGGTTCGGAAAGAGCAGGCTCCAGTAAACCAATACCTAGAAAGTGTTTCTTATTTTATTTTTAGGTTACTTTTTAATTACTCTTAATTTCTAGGAACGAAATAGGACCTGACCTGAAAGTAACGTGTTAATGCATCACAAAACTATACAATCAAATAAAATCTTATCGTCAAAATATAGATATGATGCAGCAATGATGATGAGACTAAAATATGTGCTAAATAATGAATTGATGATGAGTATATAAGGTAAGGAAAATTCTGGTGTTTAGCCTCCCAAATGATGAATTGTCTTACACCTTAGTTATTACAACTACTGACATCATAGCGGTAACGATTCATTGTCAGGGTTGTAGATTGACTCGACTGTGTTCTGACGCCGTTGGATCCACCTTACAACATTTTCCAGCATCTGATCTAGCTACCACCTTTGATTTTGGTTATATATGTGTCCAGGCATGCAATTCGTCCCACACATATATAGCTGAGACCACCTTATTTTAGTCTCACATGGATCTATTACCATGCACCCATTGTTTCACCATTTATAGTCTGAAAATGCGCTTTGTCGGAGAAATCCTCTTTGCCCTCCGCATGCACCTTTGTTTAGTAGTCAAGATAGTGCATGAGAGATACTAGATGAGGACGGAACCACGTCGGATCCAAAAAGTGTTGCTTTCAATACTAGCATGATCCAATTGATTCTTAGGGTCGTGGACATGGGAGACGCTTTGGCCCACTCTCTTCTCCCAGCACTAGTAGTGACCCTCCGCAAGGCTTTGGCACCTTCAAGACCTCACCTGTGATATCAGAATAAGGTTCTTGAGGTGGTCATTTGAATGCCACATCAACCATACATAACCCATACTTTACGACTAAGTTATAACACGTTTGTTGGCTTTGATGCTAATATTGGTCTAGTTGGGTAAATGTTGTACATCTTTCCAAAAAGGTATTTGTTAGCATTATGTAATTTTTTTTATGTGGTCGGTTATCGTGTAAAACTGTTGTCTTATATATAACATTAAACTTTGATATATATGTTATCCAAGAGTTTCATAAATTTTAGAAATGACTCACTATTTCTTACAATTTAAATGAATTTTGAAAGCCCATAAAAAACAAATATGAAATCAAACTATGTGTAATGCAATACAATTCAAAAAATGAAATAAAATTATATTTGTCCACTCAAGCATTTGTTATGAAGATAGGTGAAAAATTAATTGTTTTACAACGGTAATATGACCTTCTATCTCTAGATTACCACAATATAATTATAATAATATCTAAAAGTGTTCATGAAAATCAATAACTTTACATGGAAACATATTATGGGTGTACATGCCTGCCACAAAATTTTCAAACAATTTTAATAAAGGAGGTATATACATCTTTGATAAAATGGATACACCTAATGTAACTCAAGTCAAACTTTAAAATATACATACCTCGGATCAGTTTTGAACTCATTTGCAAAATTCTGACACAACTTTACATTTGCACAAGTTAATAAAGGAAACATGAGGTTTTAAAATTTTTGGAAATAGTTTACTATTTTTTATAGTTAAATGAATTTTTGCACTTGTATCAAAAGTAAATAACGAATGGACATAAACATAGGTATATAACATGCAACCAAGAAAAAAGTATGAAACGAATTTATAATATTTTTCCTAGTATTCATTGGACATATATAAGGAATTAAAACATTTTTTATGTCAGATCAAGGACCACATGTTAGCAACCCAAAACTCAGGAGCAGACTAACAACCGAGGGTCTATTTGGTAGAGCTCCATCTTATTCGGAGTCTCTATTGAAGCTAATTCTCTAAGAGAAGTGATTCTGTGGTTGAAAGTGACTCTCTTTGATTCTTTAGCATAAATTCTCAAAATCACAATGGAGAATTACTTTACAGAATCAGGAGAAGCTACTTTTTTTCAGCTCTCAGCCTCTTAGTTTATTTTAGAGAGTCATTTCATAGAATCAGCAGAAAATCACTTCTCTCTGAAAAACTGTTTAACATAGCTCCTACTGGATTCATCGGAGAATCAACTTTGGGAGCTCTGCCTAGCAGGGCCCAACTGGATAGCCTATGCAACAACAAAAGTGCCTGCACATTGCTCCCAGGGCACCGTGGCCTTGGTGTGTGGTCTTACGGTCACAAACATTCTGTTGGTGCCTTCGAAAAGCAGTTGCTCCTACGCTAGAGAAGGGCTTCTCCCCAGGAATCTTGAGGAGGATGCCTATAAAAATGGCCATGCTACTCTCCACTTATATGGTTGTGGTGGATGGTAGTTGGATCCAACGGTTGATGACTCGTGTATGTATTCTGGGTAGTTGCACCAAGATCTGAATAGATGCAATGACTAAAACAAATATTCTAGAATCCGACATGGTCACTGTGGGTTCAAGGATAACCTAATAGTGATGGCAAATGTATCACTGCTGTGACATGGACAACATCACAATGATGCCCTAAAATCACTATTTGGTTAAGGATAAATTGGCAATGATATAGGAGCATCACTGTTGGGTTTTGTGTTCACCTAGCAGTGAAGCCCCTCACTATTTGAGCCCATTTGCTTCGCTGAAAAGCCATGACTGAAAGTACTGTTCGCTGATTTATCGTGAGAAAAAACACTGTTCCGACTGAAAAAACAAGCTGAAAAGTAAGGATTATAAGACAAGCGAATATGTCCTTTATCTTGAATTTCATTTCGTCACCCTAATTGCCCTGCCGCTACGTGCGTTAATATATTTAAAGGAAAATGTCTCTAAAACCAGACATATGCAGCCCTTCAAATATTAAATCCGACAACTTTGGCCTTTAGCTGGTTTTAATGGTGGTTTTGAGCATATATGTATTTTCTAAAATAATAAATAATAGGTAAAATGCTAAAACTCATAAATAATTATTTTTATATCAGAAAACATATAAAACTGGTGCCAAATTTTTTCTAAAAAATATATTCTATTTATTAAATAAATTAGTTATGAGTTTTTAGAAATCTCAATATTCTTTTATTTCAAATATAATCTATTTGTTTGAAGTTGTCATATTTTGAAATTCAAAATAATTTACTTGAACAAACTCGGATAGAAAAATGACCAAAACCAAAGTAGTAGATGATCTTGTTGATATTACGACTTTTTAGTTGATGACTGTTTCATTTGAAATCATTTATAGTCCCACAATTCTGTTTGAAGTTCTCATATTTTGAATTTCAAATTTTTTGAAATGCTCGAACAAACTCAGATGGAGAAATGACAACGATTTGCAACTTTATATTTGATGACTGTTTCCTTTGAAATCATTTACGGTCTCAAAGTTCTGCTTGAAGTTCTCACATTTTGAATAAATTTTCGAATTGTTCAAAGGAACTCGGATGAAGAAATTACTAAAGCCAAAGTTGTAGATCTCAATAAGACAAATTATATTTTTAGAAAAAAGTTTGTACTAATTGCATATTTTCTAATTTAAAAAGAGCTATTTATGAAATTTAGCAATTTACCTATTATTCTATTATTTTTAGAAAAAAAATGTATATATAGTTAAAACCACCTTTGAAAACAGCCAAGGGCTAATGTTGTCTAGTTTTACTAGTTTGATGGCTGCACATATCTGGTTTTAGAGGTCAAGGACTAAATCCATACTTCAACCGGTCTGAAAATAGACTTTTTCCTTCATTTAAATGATGTGCTCCACTTGTTTTATGCTCTACGTATTAGGTGTGGTTTTCTAATTATATGATGTAATCATTATTAAATAATGTGACATATGTAACGGGAGTGAGGTTTATGTGATGAATTAATAATATCCAATGTAAAATATTATATAGTAACCTCCATTGAAATGTAATAATAAGTATATAAAAATTAGAAAATAAAGATCACTACCTTTGAAGCCACTGATCTGGCAATGAGCATGACACTACTAGTGCTAAGCAGAGGAGGCCAGACCTGACAGTGACCCTCATGGCTAGACCCCATGGTGATATCTTGATGTCACTACTAGGTCTAGGAACAAACACTAACAGGCAAGCCTCATCACTTTCGATAGCCTGCTCCTAGATTCGATTTAGGCTTTGATGCCGAGTTTGGGCCCAGCAGTGATCTACGAACAGAGACTCTATGTTGTATATAGTTATGTAATTCATTGGCACACTAAACATAAATTCTATGATACAAACTAAATACTTAGTTCTAGCGTATGATCTACAATGGAAAAGAATACGAAGTAACTATGGAAGGAGATATAAAATATAGAAAACTAAACGCTAAAAAATTGAAAGGTTTAAGAAATCGATAAATTCAGATGCCATAGATAATTTGGATAAATAGAATATTTTTGAAATATCAGATAAATTCAAACAAAATTTAAATAAATTCAAACAAAATTTAAACATAATACCGATAAAAAGCATATTTTTTTGGCACCAATGGATAAACAGGATATCATAAATATCGGCAGAAAAAGGAAACCTTAGGTCACCAATTTAAGCATGGAGTAACAAAGAGAATGTGGTTGTAAAGAGAACTAATAGGAGTAATAAAGAGTCAAGATTGATGAGCAACTGGGATACTACACGCTCTATGGGAACAAGAATGGGTACTTTACCGGTCTTAATGGCCTTTCAACTAGAAGTTAATCTATTGACAAAAAAATGGATGCTATACAAACATTGACCCAACTACCCAATTTTATCCATATTCAATTCAAACATTATGGACGAGTAGGAAACCTTAGTCTATGATTCACTAAGCCCATGTTTATCCCGAAAATTAGCTCAAATTATATACGAGTTGTTTTTCCTTTGCTAATATATATAGCAATATTTATCTGTAATTGTTTGTCATTTTCTTCTTATAGCTTTATTCTTGGAGCTTCTTGGCTTGCTCTATTTTTCTCTTATCCCCTGATGAAGAGGCTCACCTACTGGGTATGCATGAAACGCAACATAAGCTTGAAATAAATTATCCTTTTTTTTCCGTAGTGTCCACATAATTTCCTTTAATCCACACTTATTATATATAACAGCCTCAAGCCTATCTTGGCTTCACCTTGGGCTGGGGCGTTTTCCTAGGATCGGCTGCTATTAAACAGAGCTTTGATTATCCCGTCCTCCTTCCAATGTATTTTTCTTGCATGTGTTGGACACTGGTTTATGACACCATATACGCACATCAGGTATTCATTGATTATGCTAATTTTATATTTGTTTGGGTATTTTTCCAATTGGCAATCTCACCTTGAACTGTGATCTTGTCATTTGTTGTGTACATTGCATTTCAGGACAGAAAAGATGACATCAGAGCAGGAGTCAAGAGCACAGCCGTAACGTTTGGAGATACTACCAAGTATTGGCTTAGTGGCTTTGGCGCTGCATGTATTGGCAGCTTAGCACTCACTGGCTACAATGCTCACCTTGGTTCGTGCTTAGCATCACATTTGTTAACAGCAATATACAAGTTCACATAAGATTGACTGCCTACCTCAAATATGTGGAACAGCGTGGCCCTACTATCCTTTTCTGGCAGCTGCAGCTGGACATATAGCGTGGCAGATTTCAAGTGTCGACTTATCCAAAAGATCGGATTGCCACAGGAAGTATATGTTCCTTCTGACTGAATCCATGCTGTTTACTAGCTCCATCCGTTTCAAATTATAAGTCATTTTGCCTTTTCTAGATGCTATGTATCTAGACATGAAGTAGTATCTAGGTGCATAACAAAAGCTATGTATTTAGAAAACTAAAATGACATAATTTGGAATAGAGGGAGTAGTTACATTCAAAACAATAAATGCCTTTTTGTTGGTTGTTATATATAGTAGTACTATTGAAGAGCTTAAACACTGTCCGTTGAATTCTCACCTTGCAGGTTTGTATCAAATAAGTGGTTCGGAGGACTCATATTTGGTGGAATTTTATCTGGGCTGCTTGCACCATGATAAACAAGGTATATATGTATTGCCAACAATTCTTTTTCATAGTAATCAATTTGATAGCAGCAGTGTTAAACTGGAAACAAATTTCTACTTATGTATCGGAGGAGCACGTACATACATACTTCTTCGTTAATGGTTATATATCCTAGTTAACGTGTCAGGCCTACGGCAAGGTGACGCACGGTCTCCTTTGCTATTTAACATAGTGGTAGACATGTTCATACTAAATAGCGGTGACAGTGGGCCAATAGCAGCTGCAGTAGCGCTAGCGGTCTCCTACTACTACAGCTATGACATAGCGGACTAGATTTAACAAGTTGAAACTTAGTGACTGCTATTTGAGTTAGGAGGCTGCTATAGTACTCTGCAATTCTTGCTATCGGCCACAATAACGTGCTATTGTATGCAACAAATAAATCATTCTAGTTTACTTAAGATACGTGATGGTTTAGTGACCATGAGAATGATGATATTGCTACTTTTTAACAATGATAACGAATAAAGGTCTTATAAACTTCTATGCCTCTCATAATCTATTTTTTTATAAACTCTGATATACGATGACTTAGAGCAACTCCAACGATAGCACGCAAATCACCTCTATTTTTGATTTGGGTGCCCATCACCATTTTTGTTGGCCCAAATTTGTGCTTCCACTCCAGCACTAGCACCTAAACGAAGGTCTGCAAATTTCTTCTCATAGGCACTGACACATGGGACCCGCCTATCAGTGGAACCCTCCTTCACCCTTTATCTTCTCTTTTTCTTCGTGTTCTGTGGAGGTGTCTACTAGGGAAGGGAGCCGGCCACATGTAGCCACGCCACGGATCCACCTGCAGCCAAGCTAGTCATCCCTATCCCTGCAGATCTGGTCGCAGAGCTTAGGCTCGTGCTGGCGGGGAGGTAGATTTGCCGGAGATGGAGGAGCCACCTGAGCTCGGGCGCATGCGGGTGGGAAAAGGGGAGATTCACCGGAGACAGGGGAGCCGCCTGAACTTAGGCGCGTGCGGGGAAGCCAGGATGGAGGAGCTCATGAGGAGGGAGATCCACCGGCACAGAGAAGTCACTCGAGTTCGCTAGATCCACTAGGGAAAGGAGGAGCCACCCGAGCTCAACAGTGCCAGGACATCAGGCATGGATCTCGTCCTTGCCATCTCGAGGCATGGGCCTAGTCCTCATGGAAACCCTAGCGAGCGCGTGTAGGTGAATATCGGTGGCGCAAGCGGGGGAAGGGGTGAGTGCGCCGGGGAAACAGAGGCGCACGAGTGAAATAGAACGCCAATGGTGATTTAGGGATGATTTTGCCAAGAGTGCCCAGGAATGGGTGCCAGAGGCGGATTTATGTGCCCACCCAAATTTGGGTGCTCTAGTAGGGCCCCTGCATTTTTGGCCTGGTGTCATTGTCCTAAGGAGGGCCCTTCCCAATGGGCTGAGTGGGCCAGCCAGGGCCTAGGGCCGGGCAATGGCGCGGGCCGAGGGCGCCCCGGCGCGCAAACAACAGGTGCGAATAGGGGGCGGCACGCCACCTCCCCCGTGTTATCCCTGTGTTTTAGGTAGTTTAGGAAATAAAGATATTTAGGAAAAATAGATAGATAATTGTTTAGGAAAATAGAGTTAAGATTTGATAGGAAAGGAGAAAGTTTGTTTTAGTAAAGGAGAATCCAAACCTATAAGGACTCCTTACTAGATTGCTTGGTGGTCCATTAGGGACTATAAATACAGGGGCATTATATATAACTATACCAATCAAGAAGGAAATAGAGCATTGATCTTTAAACCAATCTCCTCCCTCTCCTTCTCTTAGCGCGCGTGCCCCCTGCCCTCACACCGCGCTCATGCCACCATCACCCCTGCCCCCTGCACCCACGCCGCCGCCACTACCCACGCCACCGCTGCCCGCCACCCTAGGTCCCCCCTAGCCAGCCTTCCCCCGAGCAAGGACCTCTACACCTAGGGTCCGTTTGTTTGGGCTTTTGGAGGCTGCTTTTTCAGAAACAACTATTTTTCGTAGTATATTTTTGAAAGCACCTTAGACCTTGCTTTTGGCTTTTGGCTTTCTCCTTTTTTGAAATAAGTGGAATAAAGAACTCTTTCATAGTTGTTTCAATAGAGATAAAGATAGGAGATATATATTTTATACTTGTTTCAACCAAACAACTTTCAACTTTTCCACAGCTCACGGTCCACAACAACTTTTCCATAGCTCACTGCCCATGTTAGCTTTTCTCCACAGCCACAACTCATCAACCAAACAAACCCTTTGCTACGTGGGCTCAAGTAGAGGCCCTACTGGAGTTGTATAAAGTGTGGAACACTATGGATTTTTTTCTTAATTTAAGTATGTGAGATATTAGTCCTTTGAGTATAATTAAATGTCTATTTATACTCATTATTCATGAATATATATGCTTAAACTTATATGTAATTATCGTATGCCACTATTGGAACTTAGCATCCGCAAATAGCGCCCGCTATCCGTGATCAGCTACCTCAATACGAATCTGCTATTAACCCGCTATACGCTATTTATTTAGTACCTTGATGCTGGCAAAGGAAGAAGGTTAGGTAGAAGGGGTTATTCCACACCTTATACAAGAGGGTCTCTCAATCTTATTGTATGTGTATGACACACTGATTTTTATGAGCCATGATTTTGACAAAGCAATAAACATGAAGCTGTTACTTTGTGTTTTTGAACAATTATCTGGCTTAAAAATCAACTTTCATAAGAGTGAAATCTTCTACTTTGGGAAAGCCAAAGAGAAGGAAGCCAACTACTCCCAATTGTTTGGATGTAAGATTGTAAGTCTCCCCTTTCATTACCTAGGCATCCCTATGCATGTTAGAAAACTTAATAATAAGGATTGGAAGACAGTGGAGGATAGATTTGAGAAGAAACTGAGTGGATGGAAGAGTAAGCTTTTAACAGCAAGAGGCCGGTTAGTGCTCATAAATTCGATATTGTTTCCTTTTTTGAAGTTCCTAATTAAGGGTGACTACAAAAAATGGACTTTGTTTAGATCAAGGTTTTTCTAGCAAAATGATGAACACAAGAAAAAGTATAGATTAGTAAAATAGGATACTGTTTGTCAACCAAAGCATCAAGGAGGTTTACGTATATAGAACTTGAAATACAAAATAAATGCTTGCTAAGTAAATTGTTATTTAAGTTGTGCAATGAACACGGGGTTTGGCAGGATATCTGTTGAGAAACAAATATCTAGGGAGCAAGTCACTTGGAGAAATTCCGAAGAAATCAAATGACTCACATTTTTAGAAAGGGCTATTGAGTGTAAAGGACCCGTTTCTTAGTCTTGTTCCTTGAGGCAAAATAAGATGGTTCTCAAATCAAATTTTAGGAAGATAAATGGCTTGGCAATGAACCTTTGAAGATAAAGTATCCCCCCTTGTTTAATATTGTTCGTAGAAAACATGGCACTGTCGCGACTAGATTCAGGCCACGCCGTTAAATGTATATTTTAGAAGAGCGTTGGTGGGCAATAACTTGGAGAATTGGAATGGGATTGTCTCTTCTTAGCAATATTTAACTTGCAGGAAGGTCGAGACACTTTTGTTTGGTCCTTACAGTCATCAGGTCTTTTCTCAGTTAGATCAATTAATGGACGCTGCCTAATAGAGTCAGAGTATCTCAAGAAATTTGGCGTGCTAAACTACCAACCATGAATAAAATCTTCGTGTGGTATTTGAAAAAAAGGTGTTATCTCCATTCAAAAAAGGTGTTATCTTAACTAAAGACAATTTGGTTAGAAGAAATTGGAATGTGGATAAGAATTGTTGCTTCTGTCATAAACCAGAGTCTATTCAACATCTTTTTTTTTACTGTGCATACGCTAATTTCTTGTGGCGAGCTGTGCACTTAGTACTTGGGATACCGAGACCAATAAGCATGTACAATATTTTTCATCGATGGTGTAAATTGGGAGGGACCAAACCAAACTTGTTATTACTAACTACAGTAGCATCATTATGTTGGGCAATATTGCTTACAAGAAATGAAGTTGTTTTGATAAATGTAGACTAAAATCTTTCTTACAGGTATCGTTCAGGAAACGCACTGGCACCGGTTGTGGGCGCAGTTACAGCGCCACGAGGAACGGAGGGATGTACTAATCCATACTTGTGGCCTCCTTGAAGAGTCTGCCTTGCAGTTCTTCACGTCAATTGGATGGTTATTTACTAGTCGGATTGGTCTTCATTAGTCTACTCGTGTATCGTTTTGTGCTTTGTATTTGCTCGTAAGAACTCAGTTGGTGTGTTTGGGTGCTGCAATTCTGTAATAATAGCCTGGTTCTACTTTATGTAGATGAAAACGGATATTAACTATCTATTATCTAAAAAAATGTGTTAATTGAAAAAAAACTCATTTTTCTCCCTTTCTAACTTTTGTTTGAATCCTTTGTTTTTCCATACAATTTATCAAAACTGCAGATTACGTATGGACTAGAAACACAGGCGTTTATTGCCTTGCGCGCACTGGTTGGAGCCAACCAGCCCTGGTTGGATCTTTGCCAATTCGTAAATGAGTCGCTATGTTAGTTTCTGTCCAAGTGCCCATACCCATTTCAGTTGTATCTATGGAATAGAAGTCGCGCCAGAATACAATTATGAGGCCATGAGTCATTGGAATTGTGGACCCAATATAGTCTTTCACTAAGTCATATACTTCCAAGTATTTAAGATGCACATTGTATATAGAATGGACCAAGACCAGAAGGGGAATTAGCATCTTGCGTTTAAGTTGTTATTGGTCTTCAGTAATACACAGGTTATAGCATGGGTCATCTATAATGTAAAAAATAAATAAAAACAGTACCTTAATATTCTGGTATGTCGAGCCTATCTACGAGATGTGTTAAGAGGTTTTCAGTGATGTTCCATTAAGCCAGCGAGATGTCTTAGTGGTTTTCAATGATGTTCTATCGCTTAGTATATACTATATCCTTTGAGGAGATAGTTCCGATGCAACCTTTTGTTGCGAAGGAAGCTCCAATGCACTAGGCTTTTGGAGATATATTTATGAGATGTACTACTTTCCAGTTTCCATACTATATGGTAACTATCTATAAAATAGAAATAAAAATCAGTTGAGAATGACGTAGCCAGTACCATGCAGGATTTGAAACAAACTAATTAGAGTGAGCCAGTGAGGTTAGAAATGCTGAGCTTAATTAAACTCAGGTGAAGTATTGTCTTCCTCACCAAGGAGTCTTCAGTGCCTCCGTGGTTTACCACTTTTGAGACCTAAGATGGTGTGAACTACGTGGGTTTAGTCTGTGGTCTTATCAATTGTGGCTTTATTTATTATTGTCATGTGAGATAGGTTGAGTTATATGGCTCTTCTCATGTTCTATGGTTTGGCGTGTTTGCTCTGGCGGGGGTGCAAAGGGTTCCGGAGGTTGCTACGAGGTGGCAGTGCAGGCGATCTCCAAGGCTCTTCTTCTTTCATCACACAATCTCGCGCGACAGCGGAGTGGTGGCGCGGGTGATCGTGGTCCGGCGGGATGCGGTCGAGCTAGGGCAGCGTGGTGCTTGGCTGGGCCGCCCCCTGTGGCTGCGGTGGCATCGGCCAGAGCTCGGGCTGGCGCTTGCAGCGGCGGAGCTTGGTGCGTTGCCCTGCGAGGCTACGACCAGGGCAACGCCGCGGTTTGGCGCGTCTGGAGGAGAGCAGCATAGCGACACAGATTGAGCTGCGACGAGGATCGGATTCGGTGCATCGTGATTCGGCGAGGCGTGGAGGGATCATTGGTGGTGGAGATGGTTGCTCTCCATCGAGGTCTTTCGGTCTTCGGATTGGGGCTCATGGACAGCGAATCCATCTCTACCGGCCAGATCTGGTCTCATTGACGCACATCGATGGTTCGGGGTTGGCGCGCGGGGATCTGGCGAGGGCGTGCTGGCTGGAGATGCCAACAACGACGACGACGGACGCTAGAACCAGCAGTGGCAGTCTGCAGTCACCTCGATGTGCGGCGGTGTTGCGTGGAGCCAGATCTGCTGGTTGGCAGTTGTGGCCAAATGTTTGGTTGGTGGTAGCGGGGCCATGTTGGCTTCGCTGATGGGTGGTGGCCGGCACAGTGAGTATGGGCATTGGCCAACGCCGCGCACGGGGGTGAGGCGCCATGGCGAAAGCTGTGTCCCTGGGACCGATGACGGTGACGCATTCGTGTGCCGCATTCTTCCTTGGAAGCATCTATCGATCGGCTCTCTCTCCCTTTTGTGTAGCGCGCTGTTCCTGGGTGTAATGCCTTGACCTTCTGGTCAGGCGATGGTGGCGCCGATGGCGTCACGTCCCTCCTTGGAGGCGTCGCTTTGGAATCCCGTACCTGTCAATCTGTGATGGTCGTCACTGTTGTGGCGAGAGTTGAATGTTGCGGTGTGTGCGCGTGGATCTTGGCAGATCAAGGCTGTTTTGGTGTGCGTCTGTGGTAGCTGCTCGTGCGTTGGGTTGTAGTGTTGGCGTCTGTAATAAGAAATAGCTATATGCATCAGTCGATGCAGAGGCTGAGATATTTTTAATATATATTCCCTTTTCAAAAAAAATCATCTTCGAGGATATTATTTTTATGGATTCTGATCGTTATCGATGTATTTTCTGAACGACTACTATCATTTTCGAAATTACCAGAATATCGGTGCCGTATTCATTTCCGAAAATATCGTATCGATTTCGTTTTCGAGAAAACATGTGATAATAAAAGTGATTTGGCTTCCTATCGATTGTTTCCTAATGTTTTCATCTCTATCTGGAACATAGGGTCAGTCTTGCTTGAGATATGAACGTTGTCTCATATTTGACAAAATAACTGAAGTAGAACAGCAAGCACAATTCAGGACATATTATGCATATGTTTGATGTTGAGAATGTGGAAAGCGGATGATCAGAGTGAACGCAATCCATGAGATATTAGTCATATGTTTAATTTCAGAATTTTTTCTAAATATGTTATCAACAACTATCTCCACACAATCCTTGTCTATATAATATTATTTAGTTTTAGTGATCATTTTGAGTTTTCTATAATTTTTGAGTTGATTACGCTTATTTCGATTGTCCGGTGCTTCTAAACAACAGTGTGGACCATAAATATTTTTGGAGCAGTTCTGCTTGTCGTGTATAAGAAAATTGTAGCCCATGAATTACCAACGCATAAGATGCGCTACTGTTCGGCTGGCGTTTTGCCAGCGGCTGTGGCTGCTTTTTTCAGTGTTTAAACAGTACCCTCTGTCACAAATCCAAAGAAGAGGCAGCGGCTGCAGCCGCAGTTGCCTCAATAGTGGCTGCCAATTAAATGTGTTGGTATATACTCTTGCGACGTTTATTTATATTGGGTAGTCCTTTTGTAGTGTCCGTACAACATACATACGATCCGTTTGTTTTGTAAATTAGTTATGTCTTAAACACATCAAACACAAGATGTGGTTGAATACAGTTGTTACACTATAAACTAGATTGTTTTGATTTCACATCAAAACTTGAAATATATTTAAATTGTTCATGTATCGTGAAGACGGATCTTGCTAGAAACATAATGTTGCGAACGTCTTGCTGAGAGTATTGTTTTTTGAACAGTACAACACACATTTAAAACAAAATTAATCATGGTATTAGTTTTTTTCCTGCTGCAACGCACGGACATAATTCTAGTAAAAATATAAAGAGTGAGTTTTATTTTAGATAAAAGATACAATAAACAAAGCACAATAACAATATAAAAGAGAGTTTTTATTTTAGAATAAAACGTACAATAAGCAAAGCAGTGTCAGAGGCGACCGCAGTGGTAGTTGGTGTGGCCGAGTTCCTTGGTGCCCAGGAGAAACAGGATGGCCAAGCAGGCTAGCTTCAAGGCCAGCCACTTAGTTTGCAGCATTCTCCCCATGGCGAAGGCCTCCAATGACAGCCTCACCACCCTCAGTCTCCTCTCCCTGACGTACTCCCGAATCGCCGTCGCCGCACCGACGATCATCGTCTTGTCGCACGCCTCATCAGCACGACCGCCACACTCCCGGCGATGGATCGCGCCAGCGATCGGGCAAGCACGAGGGCGTCCTCCATCGCCACTGGCGTCGCCGGCAACCGTCACGGTGCCCTTCCGGAAGCTGGCGAACGCGACCTGCCACGGCGGCCGGTACCACACCTTGGTGGTGACGACCAGTGACTCGGGGTCGGAGTTCTGGATCATCTCGAGGATCTCGGCGGGGCACTGCACGCCTTGCAGCTTCTGTAGCACGAAATCCCTCGTGGCACGCACGTCCCTGGTGACACTACTTGCATCTGCATGCAACATGGTGGCATGCACCTTAGTGATGGCATGGCCAAGGAAGAGCCAGGTGATCTGTCTGAACATGCCTGGCTAGTAGTACATACTTGCAGAAGTGATTTCACAGGCTACGAAGTAACTGACTAGAGTGTTGCTGACGGGCGCGCGCCCAACAAAGCAAGGATTGATCCTTAGGCGTAGGAAATGGTCTCCGAAGGGATGCCCGTGCGGATACCTTGTGAATCCACGCATATACATGGCCCTGGTTTAGATCCGGATTCGGGCGTCCCTTATTACTACAGTGCGCGTTTGTATTGGGTAAAAATTGTCCAAACTTTGACTAATTAGGCTCAAAATGTTCGTCTCGCAAAGTACAACAAAACTGTGCAATTAATTTTTAATTTTATCTATATTTAGTACTTTATGCATGTGCCGGCATTTTGATGTGATGGGAATCTTCTTTTTGCATAGTGGAATTTGAGGGTAGAAATTGAGAACTAATAAACGAGACAAGACCATGGTAGGGGTTGATCTTGCCGCAGACATGCCTAAATACTTTGCCACCACTGAGTGGGTGCCGTCACAACCAATCAATACCTGCATGATATATATAAATTATACATGTCAACAAAGAATTCAGTGCAAGGTTAATTAAGGGATGAACATGGATCATGTATTCATGTCTGTATGTAGGAGTTATTAAGAAGACAAGGTCGATCGATGATGCCTTGGCCCTGACGACCCCGCCACCCGATGTAGAAAGGACCGCGCCGGGATCTGATGGATGAATCTCTGCAATGTGGCAACCAAAACGGACTACTCCTGCGGGAATGTTCTTGGCCATCGTCTCGATCAGGTCCTTCCTCTTTAAAAATCGGGTCTCCTCTCTAGGTCTGATTCTCTTCCCTTCCAAATTCCGAGTTTTTTCACTCTCTCTTCATCACATCAATTTTTGGACGTATGCATGGAGCATTAAATGTTAGTAAAATAAATAACTGATTGCACAGATTAGTTGTAAATCACGAGACGAATCTTTTGAGCCTAATTAGTCTATGATTGGACACTAATTGTCAAATACAAACGAAAGTGCTACAGTAGCCAAAGTTGAAAAAAATTGCGATCTAAACGAGGCCCTAGCCAAAGGCCCAAGTGACAGAGAGATCAAAATTAATGACAGTCTGCCACTCCGGCTGTATAGGATTGCATCTTACAAGGGCACTTTGTGACAGTTTGTTACTACCTGACGGGTGTCAGGCTGCTCTTCTTTTCTTTGTGCCACACGTCGTGAAACCTGGAAATAAGTGGCAGTCACAAATTAAAGCAAGCTCTACTAATTCTGAATCTGATGGCATTTGTTATGTTGGACATCTCATTCCTACTTTTTTTTTATTTAGGAAAATCTCATTCCTACTTTACCTACCAGGCCGATTGCAATTTTCAGTCTGATGAAAATTCTTGGAGTCTTAGTACTAATCCCAAACGTATGAAGTTATCCTAATATGGAGTATTTCGGATGGGGATCAAGGTAATGGTAAATGCTGGTTGCGAGATCGAAGATTTGGCATTCTATACTAGTAGTCAGAATAGATTAATTTCTGTGCAGAGAGGAAAATTTGCAAGGCTAGAAACTTACGCGGTGATAAGGTTGGCAGTCTCCCGGAGCTCTGCAGCAATCCCGAGTTGCTCCAGAACACGCCATCCATTGACATGGATACCGATGTAGCCGCCATCTGCTCTCAAAGTCTCCGACTTCTCCAACACAAGGCTCGCAATCCCTTTCCTGGATGCAAATATAATCAGCAGAAGATTGCTTTGTTGTTGGCATGGCAGCTACATTAGAAATCAAAACTTGAACTTTTTGCGAAGAAGAAGAAGAAGAAGAAGAAGAAGAAGAAGAAGAAGAAGAAGAAGAAGAAGAAGAAGAAGAAGAAGAAGAAATCAAAACTTGAACGCAAGGGAGGATTGTGGCATGAGGTTCTGTCCAAAGAAAATTTGCTGGTAGAGACTAGATGTAATTGCACCCACTATATTGATACAGACTGAAATGCTAATACTAAAGAGGAAGAATAAAGGGGCTGAAATACTGCCATGTGGATACGAGGAAACGAAAGCAGCCATGGATGTTACCGGTGGAGTGCACGAGCGGTGGCGAGGCCGCAGATGCCACCACCTACGATGACGATGTCATGGGACTCCTCCATGTATGTCTCCTTGATTATATTTGGGTGAGTTTGCTGCTGCAGGTGCCCGGATTAGAAGAGAGGCTGTCGTATTCATGCGCATACATCTTCCTTAAATATATACTGTTATAAAGAGATGGGCTCCAGCAAAACCAACCACCACGGGTGTGTGCCGGCACATCGCCAACTCAAAAGTCAAAAGAAATGGACATCGAGGATACCCTGATACTTCTCGTATCGGTATCGCGATACTTACCGTATCCGCCTCCAATACTGTATCCGAGAAGTATTGGACAATATCACCAATAAAATAAAAATAAATAAATTAAAATCTCGATACTTCGCCGATACTTGTCTGATATCCTGATTTGTCTGGGCGGCTGCTTGCCAGACCCAGACGGCTGGAGGGATTAAACAATCGGGATCGCGCTTGTACCGTGCGCTCCTCTCGCTTTCCTTCTACTAATAGGCTCTAGTATTTATTATTATGCTGTAAGAATTCAAAATCAAGTACTACAATGTCTTAGATGCTTCATGGTACTAGTTATTTGTCTCTAATCATGGAAGCCTCAATCTTTGTAAGCCCCAATCTTTGAAGTTCTGGCCTTGGGTTGGTCCGCAACATTGTTTCATGTCGACCCCTTCAGAATCCTCGACTACAAGCTGAGGAGCATGGTTGAGAGTACCTCCCGTGGCACAGTCGGGCGAGGCGTTCGGCGGCCGCACGTACTGAACTGAACTAGAGGAGCGATCCGCTACTCGCGGACGACGGCGCAACCGACAGCGGCGGCCGGCGAGGGCCCGTCCTGCTCCCCACTCCGTGGGGTCGTCTCCACACGGCGGCTGCCCCACTCTGTTGGCGCGGGGTCGTTTCCACGCGGTGGCTGGGGACTCACTGCGGCGGTGTCCTATTGTGGCGGCGCCGTACGAATCCGGCACATGTGATGGCGGCGCTTTTCTCCACTGTTTGAAGCCGCGTCAACTCCGATCGTCATCGTTTTTTCTCCGGTCCCCTGCTGATGCCTTCTGATGACAAGGGGAGCGAACATGTGAGGCCACGAGGGGCAGTGAGGGTTCGCCGACTCACTCTTGCACCTTGCTGGCACAATGGTCGCTCTCCACCGTCGGAGGCCTCGGAGGAGGAGGATGACGAAGCTAAGCAGCGGCGAGTGGAGGAGGGACGCGCGGCGTTGTCCAGGGCGGTGGACATGGCGGTGGAAGTAAGCCGGCGCCCGAAGCCTGTACATGCTGTTCAAGATTCGTCGGGAGCGATCAGCTCCAAGTTTTGGGCGCAACCTGGAGATCAAGACAACTCCGACGAAGAAGAGCCGGAACCATCGACACCGGAGTTCATCAAGGAGGCGGCGCAAGCTGGGTTCTCTATGGATCAATTGATCAGAGCAGAACAATCTCTGAATTCAGGTAAAACTTCGACTTCTGAGGATCTTCGTTTGCCGAAAGCAATTCTGTCTACTATGGTGCAAAGGAAGTTTGCGGGAGTGCCATGGCAGGGCCCTCTACCTGAACCTAGTGTTTCTCCACTGAGGACATTAGGTGACGCCCTAGCCAAAGCTACTCACCGGAAGTCAGGTTCTCGCCGTGGTTCCGTCTCATCGGTTTCGTCGGGTTCGAGATCGCCGGCGTTCCGTTCTCAGGCGAAAAAGAGGAATTTTTAAATTTTTTTGAAAAGCCAGGATTACAGGAGGTTGACCCGGACTTTCCTCCACTTACCATCGCGACTCCGTTGGCCGTGGCCGAGTCTGGTGTGTGCGGTGTGGAGAAACCGGGTCTGACCCCGTGCCTAGGTATGTTGGATCGTGTCCAACTTGGCCCAGGAAGGATGTTTAGGCCCACCAAGGGTTTGTGCTCTCTATTCCGTCGTACAGGCACCAGGATCCTACCACGCAAACCACAGCAGCCGCCACCTAAATCCTCGACACAGCGACGCTCCTTCGTGGAAGTCGTCCGCGAGGGATCCATGGAGGCGCAGGGGTCCGGCAAAGGAGGATTCGGTGACCGTGGTGGAGGTAGAGGTGGGGGTGGTTTCAACCCTGGCTTTAACCCTAGTTTCCAACCGGGATTTGGTGGAAGAGGGGGTCGTAACCATGGCCATCACCCACGCGGGCGTGGTGGCTATGGAGGCGGAAGAGGAGGATATGCAGGCTACGGTGGTTATGGCGGCTACCAAGGCTTCGGCTACCATGGCCACCATGGTGCTGGACGTGGCCGCCGGCCCTATGGTGGCGGCTATGGTGGTGGTGATTTCGGAGGAGGTCATGGCCATAACGGGAATTTTGGTGGGCAACGTCAACTTCCGGAGATGATGCCACCAAACCCTAACCCGGTGGAGGCCGGCCAATTCAATGGAGCAGGCCACAACCAACAACAGCCGCAACAAAACACCGTGGCGATGGCCATGGGCGGCCAACTCATGGGCGGCCTACCACACATGGGTGGACAGCCGCAGCAGCAAGCAGCTGGTGGTGGCCAACCACAGCCGGCCATGGCTGGCCAGCCGCAACGTCCTCAGGCGCCAGCAACTCAAGAGGGACACCAGAAGGTGGATGGGGGGGGGGGCGACGGGCAGCCTCCCAAATCCACCCCAACAGTGAGAAGGCAAGAAGGTTATTCCTGAGGTATCTAAAAACACATTCCCACCAAATGTCGAAAATGCTTCAATGATTATTGATATTCCAGAGTCGTCTAAGGGAGTTAAAAAAACAAGGGCAAGCCTTTCTGTTTCTGTTGCCTCACTAAGGGTCATACTATTCATGAGTGTACTACAGTTTGTAATGTGACATATGTTGTGATGACCATGTAGTCAAAAACTGCCCAAATGTGAAAAAGACAACTATTTTTGCTCTACCTTATGGTTATGCTGTTGAGGGTCTTGGCTTCTATTATATCCCTGTCTTTAATGAAAATCCCAAAGAAAAAGTGGAAGAAAAATTAGGAGTGGTGCGTGTTTTGGAAGGCTCTATTACTGCTGAATTGTTAGTAGTGGAGCTTGAAAAACTACTACCAGAAAAATTATTGCCAGGGAAACACAAATGGGAAATTGAGGAGAAGGGAAAAGATGCCTTCACCACTAATTTCCCATCAGCTGATTGGCTAGACACAGTGGTAAATTGGGGGCCTATGAACACAAAAACAGTAGAAGGAAAAATACATTTCGAAAAGAATAAAGAGGAAGATGTGTACAAGTATGAGATTGAGAAGGTGTGGGTACAGTTCAAGGGATTACCTAAGGAATATAGAGAATTTGCCATAATTTGGGCAATTGCCTCTATTCTAGGTGTACCTAGATCTGTTGACACCAAGTTCACTAAGGCTTTTGGAAGAGCAAGATTGAAGGTAGCGGTGCTGGACTCCAGTCTCATCCCAGTTTTGGTAGATGTTGTAATTGGAGACTATGTTTATCAGCTACACTTCGGTGTTGAGCAGGGGATGTCTGATGGTGAGCCAGTTTTGCTTGATCTGGACTCTACCTACGAGGATGAGGATCCCAAGGGTGGAGAGACCGAGCCTAAGGATGCACATACCAGTGGCAACCCCAAAGAAGATTTAAATGGTGATAAGCCTATGTACATTGATGGTAAAAGGGAGGAACAACCTCACAGTGCTGGGAAGCAGTTGTCTAGTGCTAATGCTCAGCAAGGGAGTGCTTCAGATGGTGCTGTGGCAAATAAGAATGCTAAATTAAATGCAAGTGCAAATCCAATGGTTCTGATGACTCCACAAATTAATGGGCAGTGGCAGGCTAAATTGTTAAACCCTGTTAAGGACTATGGAATGATTAATAAAATAAAAGGACAGAAGGGTGGGATTGTGTCGCCAGGGAGATCAAGCAAGAGGTCGGCTGCTACTGCAGACCAGGACTCGCTGGAGAAGGCAGCGAAATTAAAAGCTCGCCAAAATTTGGAACACACTTCAGGAAAAGGTAAAGATCCCCAAAACATTTCCTTTGTTTTCAGAGATGATACGTTCTTGTTTAATTCTTCAAAGTCTTTAGGGATTTTATTAGGTGATAATGAATTTGATATGCACAATTCTTTAGAAAATTTAAGACAAATAGAAAGGCAACGCTTGCATGATAGTAAATTGTTAATGGAGTCTAATAGATTAGTAGCTGATGTTGCTTCCATGGTTTCCTCTAATGAAGAGGGGATAGATTTAGAAGCCTTAAATTTCATTTGTTCTGAAATTGCTGAGGGGCTGGGTGATGGGGGTTGTGACCCAAAGTGTCTACAAACTCCTATATCACAAAACAAAGGCTCAAAAAAGGCTCACGTCCCAGGAATAAGAAAAAGTCCAATAAAAAGAATTCAAGATGAATGGAATTTTTTGGAATTGCAATGGGTTCGCAGATAGTAAGAAATATAGATTCCTATCAGATTTAACAAAGGAAAAAAAACTTAGAATGCATTGCCTTATCGGAAACAGGTTGAGCTAATTTTCCGCAATCCACTTTGAATAATATCTGCGCTGACAGAGATTTTCTTTGGCATTGCATGGCTCCAAGGGGAAGGTTCGGTGGAATGATTCTAGGCATTCATTTGTTAAATTTTTATATGGGGGAAATTGAGGAAGGGGACTTTTTTATTCGTTTCAAAGTTAGACATAGACAACAAGATTACAAAATTAATTTGGTTTCAGTTTATGGGCCAGTACAGTCGGAACATAAAGCACATTTTTTATCCGAGGTTGTCCGTGTATGTTCTAAAGAATCCTTACCTATTATCATAGGTGGTGATTTTAACATTATATGACGACCGGATGAGAAAAATAATGATAACTATAATGATAGATGGCCATTTATGTTCAATGCTGTGATTGACTCTTTAAATCTTAGGGAGTTGGAAATGTCAGGAAGAAAGTTTACTTGGGCTAATCGTTTGCAAAATCAAACTTTTGAAAAATTAGACAGAATACTCGTTTGCACAGATTTTGAGTCTAAGTTCCCGCATACCACTGTACACGCTTTGAATAGGGAAATTTCTGATCACACTCTTTTACTTTTATCCACAAAAAATCCTTCCCCAGCTTATCAGCCCCAATTCAAATTTAAACTAGGATGGTTGCTGAGAGATGGATTTTGTGAGATGGTTACTGATGTGTGGCAGAATACACCTGTCGGCGGCTCACCAATAGAGAGATGGCAAGCTAAAGTTAGAAGGCTTTGCCAGCACCTCAGAGGATGGGCAAAAAACATGAGTGGTGCATACAAATTAGAAAAGACAAGCATTCTGAACAAGTTGGATGAATTAGATAAAAAAAAGCAGAGATCACCTTACTTACTCAGGATAAATTGAACCTCAAACATGTGCTAAATGAGAGACTAGCGGAGTTATTAAGGGAAGAGGAAATTAAATGGTACCAAAGGGCCAAAGTCAAACATCTCCTAGAGGGAGATGCAAACACAAAATATTATCACATGTTAGCCAATGGAAGACATCGTAAAACTCGTATTTTTCAGCTGGAAGATGGTAGTAATATAATAACCGGTGATGCCCAACTCAAAGAGCACATCACCAGTTATTATAAAAACCTCTTTGGACCCTCAGAGACTTCTCACCTTTTGATGGATGAGACACAAACTGAGGATATCCCGCAAGTCTCTCAGCTAGAAAATGAGTATTTGACAGACTCCTTTACACAAGAGGAGGTGAGGGTTGTGATATTTCAAATGGAACATAATAAGGCACCAGGGCCAGATGGTTTCCCTCCAGAGTTTTATCAGGTGTTCTGGAATGTAATAAAGGAAGATCTGATGGCTCTGTTCACAGATTTCCATCAGGGAAACTTACCATTAAACCGCCTTAATTTTGGAACCTTAATTCTATTGCCAAAAAAGAAAGATGCGAAAGTCATTCAGCAATACAGACCGATCTGTCTACTAAATGTGTCTTTCAAAATCTTTACAAAAGTCGCAACCAACAGGTTGTCTACCGTAGCACAGAAGTTAATCAGACCGACCCAGACGGTTTTTTTGCCAGGGAGAAATATTATGGAGGGTGCGGTAATCCTTCATGAGACAATTCATGAGCTCCACTCAAAAAAACAAAGATGGAGTCATTTTTAAAATTGATTTCGAAAAGGCATACGATAAGGTTAAGTGGAGTTTTTTTTGTAGCAAACACTGAGAATGAAAGGGTTCTCAGGAAAGTGGTGCCATTGGATACAAAGCTTTACGGAAGGGGGTAATGTCAATATTAAGGTCAATGATCAATTAGGTTCTTACTTTCAAACTAAAAAAGGCTTGAGACAAGGTGACCTACTGTCGCCCATACTATTTAACATAGTAGTCGACATGCTGGCCATCCTTATTGCCCGAGCGAAAGCAGAGGGGCAGGTCGAGGGGGTTATTCCAAACTTAATCGAGGATGGGTTGTCTATCCTACAATATGCGGATGACACAGTAATTTTCATGAGTCATGATGTTCAAAAGGCAGTAAATATGAAATTTTTACTAAGTACTTTTGAACAAGTGTCGGGCTTGAAGATAAATTTTCACAAAAGTGAAATATTTTGCTTTGGCAAGACAAAAGACCATGAAGAGTTTTATTTGCAGCTGTTTGGATGCGTTATTGGTAAGTATCCCTTTCGTTACCTAGGCCTACCTATGAACACTCGAAGTTAAACAATAAAGATTGGAAGACAATTGAGGATCGAATAGGAAAAAGACTGAGTGGCTAGAAAGGAAAGATGCTTTCAGTAGGGGGAGGCTTGGTTTTAATAAACTCGGTGCTGTCTAGTTTACCGATGTTTATGATGTCTTTCTTTGAACTGCCGAGAGGGGTATTAGAAAAAATAGACTGATTCAGATCCTGCTTTTATTGGCAGAATGATCAACACAAACGAAAATATAGGTTAGCCAAATGGTAAGTTATGTGTCAACCCAAAGACCAGGGTGGTCTGGGAATTCAAAATTTAGATATCCAGAATAAATGTTTATTAAGCAAATGGCTGTACAAATTATTGAATGAAGATGGCATGTGGAGGAGTTGCTAAAAAAATAAATATATCAAAGATAAGACTTTAGGGAGTTGTGTTAAAAAACCAACGAATTCTCATTTCTGAAAAAGTTTAATGAACATTAGAGATTCTTTTATGGAACTTGGCTCCTTCAAGTTAAAGGATGGGTCTCAAACCAGATTCTGGTATGATACTTGGTTGGGAGATAAGCCGCTTAAAGACAAATTTCCTTCGTTGTTTAATACAGTCAGAAGCAAACAAGATTTAGTAGCAAAAGTGCTTAGGTCTGTCCCATTTAATATTTCCTTCAGAAGGAATTTAGTAGGGTCGAACTTAAGGGCTTGGCATAGAATTGTTGCATCTGTACATGATATTAATTTATTGGAGCAAAGGGATGTCTTTGTGTGGAGCTTGAATGCTTCTGGAACCTTTACGGTCAAGTCCATGTATGCTGCGTTAATTAACAATGGTGTTAGAGTGTCATAAGACATTTGGCAAATCAAAATACCAATGAAAATTAAAATATTTCTCTGGTATTTGAAAAAAGATATGGTTTTAACTAAGGATAATTTACTTAGGCGGCATTGGACGGGTGACAAACATTGCTGTTTTTGTCATCTTCTAGAAATAATAAACCATCTCTTTTTCGATTGTGTTTATGCCAAATTCTTATGGCGTGCTATACATATACTTTTTGGTTTAACACCTCCAACAGGTATGAGTGATCTTTTTTTAGTTTGGTCAAAAATTGGACACAAAAAGTATAACTCATTGTTATTAACAGTAGCTGCTGCACTTTGTTGGACAATTTGGTTAACCAGAAACGAAGTGGTTTTTGATAAATGTAGACCAAAAACTTTCTTGAAGGTACTCTTCAGGGGAACGTACTGGCTCTGACAGTGGGCAAGCCTGCAGCGGCATGATGATCAGAGGGACCAATTGATCCAAGTTAGACAGTTCCTAGAGACATCGGCGTTGCAATTTTTTAGTTCCAATGGGTGGTTGTCCTCAAGATACATTGGTCATGTTTAGTTTAAACCTTATTTCGTTTTGGTTTTCTGCTGGTGGACTGCATAAGTGTTATTTGCAGGCTGTGTTTGTGCCCATTGGCAAAATTTTGTAATAATTGGCTTGGAAGAAGCC
The DNA here is from genome assembly GCA_038087645.1 of Saccharum hybrid cultivar R570. Classification (NCBI taxonomy): domain Eukaryota; kingdom Viridiplantae; phylum Streptophyta; class Magnoliopsida; order Poales; family Poaceae; genus Saccharum; species Saccharum hybrid cultivar. The sequence goes on from JAQSUU010000520.1 coordinate 12,747,205, forward strand.
GGGTATACAATATCCATTATCTAAAAAAACAAGCTGAGGAGCATGGCCAAGACCCTACGGTCGTGGAGCATGAGCAAGGTGGGCAGTGTACGGTTGCAGTTGGAAGTGGCTAGGGAGGTCATCCACCGTTTTGATGTCGCTGATGAATCTAGGGACCTTGCTGCGGAAGAGCTTGAGCTGCACAACGAGCTCAAGCTGAAATGTCTCGGCCTCTCCTCTCTGTCGCGCACCATTGCAAGGCAAAGGTCCAGGTTGCTCTTTCTTCGTGCGGGTGACGCCAATACCAAATTTTTCCACTTGCAAGCCTGACATCGGCAGCGCAAGAAGTGCATCCAGTCTATGTCTGTCGAAGGCAACGAGCTCCGGCAGAACCGGCAGATGGCGTCCGCAGTCTTCGAATACTTCGATCGCAGTCTTCGAATACTTCGATCGGAGGAGAACCGGCAGATGGCATCCTGCAGAACCGACTGCTGTGTGTCTGGGTCTGCTGGACTTGCCTACATTAGACCTCTCAGCGCTTGACTGCTGTTTCAGTGAGCAAGAGATCAAAGCTATTGTCGATGAAAGCCCAAAAAGAAAAAGAAGAAAAAATTAGCATGGTTTCCTATTAAACTAGCCTGGCCAGGTGGGAAACCAGCTAGGCCGGTTGGATCGTGTGCTACACCAGCTAGGCTTGCAGCTGGTTAGTCAGACTGCTGGTTGCTCCCTTGTGCTGAACGCTTGCTGCTGTCCTGCTGGCCTTCCTGCGCTGCTGCTTGCTGCCACTTGCTATTGCTTGCCGCGTGTCCTGATCCCTGGTTGGCCGGCCAGGCTGCTTTGCTTGCCTGTTGCGCTCCTTGCTTTGCCTGCTACTGCATGCTGGTCTAGACAAACGGCCTGGCCGCTCGGCCAATCAGCTAGGTCGGTCCACCTGTTGCACACCACCACCCAACTAGCCAGGCTGGTTTGGGTTCTAGCCAGGCAGGTCTCTCTGCTATTTGGCTGATTTGGTCCTGCTGGAGCCTGATGAAGCCGGCCTAACTGGTTTGGGAACTGGCTAGGCCGATTTGTTTGTTCTCTGGGTAGGACTCTTTTTAATCCAATTTTGAATGTTTTTTCGCATAGAAAACTTGGAGATCATGATCTTGAGTTGTTTCCTATTGGGATAAGACCACCCCCTCTATATATATAAGAGGATCATGGCCGATTGAAGGATTCAACACTTAATCATCAAAAAACACATCTACTACCTCTCTACCTTCTTTTCCTGTCTACCTCTTCTCCTCATTCTTCATCGGTGCTATGTGACTAGAGGATCGACAATGATGATGCTCTAGAGCAGCCCATAGCCGCTGCACGCCCCAATGGGGTCTGTCGGGGTCATAACCCTAGGGTGTCTTAGGACACTGGTTAGTTAGCAGGCCACGTGGCCCATTACGCGATAGCTAGCAAAAGCTCAAACGACTGAGGCCAGCAAAAGTCGAGCAGAGCAGACATGCACTGAGGCCAAGGGGTTCACGACCTCGTCCTCCGACACAAATCACGTGACGCTCAGATACGCGACCTCTCCCCTATCATGACCCTTGAAAGGGACGGAGGGAGGTCGGGCCCTACCTAGCAAACCTGCTCCAACAAGGGCAAGCATGCCACACTGACCTCATAAGGAGCGAGCAAACAGCAGTCACCTCGGTCCGGTCAGACACCATCCCTGTGCCACGCTGCTCCAATGAGACAACACCACATAAGTGGTGGCAACAGGTACGAAATCCACCATCCGACTACGGATCGACAGGACACGCGTATGATCCCACCTACTACGGGATGGGATCCATGATGAGGGTTTCGACCTATAGACCTTCCTGGCTAGCGGAGTGCCTTGACCCTAATGATCGGGGTCATGGTCCTTAGCCCCACAAGGCGGCCAGGCGAACAATGACCCGGGGCGGCTACCTGCTAGGGTATGACGCCTTGGGAAACCTAGAGACAACGACGAAGACCATGACGGATGCCGCATTGCACAGGATAGCAAATGAATCATCACCATGGCTATAGTGCTACCACGGCCAGCACAATAGCATCAGGTCAGCCCCTGCCGTGACATGGCCACAAGACCACGACGAGAGCCACGCCCCGACGAACACCAGAAGATGACGTAGCTTGCAAGCCAAGTTAGGTAGGACCTCCCTTAGGCTCTCGACCCTATGGTCAGGGGAACCTCCTTTTTGTAACAAGCCCTGGCCCTGAACTCTATATAAGGGTAGCTAGGGCTCCCAACTCGGGAGACATTCTCATTCTTCATCCTCTACCATTCCATCCATCCACCTTAACAATAGGGTTCCCAGAAGTTCTCTTCAGGTTGCCCCTTGTCTAGCATAGGTTCTACCACCTCTTTTACTATTCTTGCACCCCTCATTGTAAGAACTTCAGAGCATTCAAGTGAGGAACACGCACTCGATTTTCTCTGAGACTGGACGTAGGGCTCTAGCCTGAACCAATATAAATCCTCATGTCTGTTGGATGCAACTATCGTCTTTCTAGAGTAGCCAACAATCATAAATATTTACTAGTCTGGTTTATAAAACACCGACAGTTGGCGCGCTAGGTAGAGGGCAGTCGTGCACTCTCAATTGTTGAGAATAAAGCAATGGCTTCTCACACCGTCGGTAGATTCATTGGTGGAATGGCCCACGGCGGTCACATCCACCATGAAAACTATGGGTTCATCAGCGCCAACGGGCTAGCACCCGCACCTGCCATAAGCCACAGTCCAGACCTCCACCTTGAAATATGAGACCCGTGGACCATGGCGGACACGCTCTTGGAACTACCCTCGAGGGCTGCATTCCAGAGCTCATCTACCCAAAGGGGCCAGAACTCTCGCTCGTCACAAGCCGTGGCCAAGTTTCTCGTCCAAGAAACCAAAAGACCACGGGTCATGATGAACTCGCCTGAGGAATGGCCTCGACAAGCCACATCCTTCTAGGGAACCACATGATTAACCACACCAAAGGGCTGGTGCCCGCATCCGCCCTTGGCCATGGCCTATGTAACACCCTAGGTGTTTGGCTTGCATTTGTGCATGTGCATTGCATAACATAAGCACATTCATTTCATTATCACATGTGCATCATTCTATGTTTCAATGTTTCAACGTAATGTCTTAGTAGTACTTATGTATGGGTGTGTCATATGTGATGTTCCTATGTAATACCTAGTACCCTAGAGGGGTTGTACATGTCCCATGTACCATGTTTCAACTGTTGCATGCCTTTGTTTCAGTGTTTCAATCGATTGTTTCACTTGTTTTCAGCGAATGTTTCAAGTCATTGTTTCAATTGTTTTGAGAAGCTAGAGTACTTGTATCTTATGCTAATGAATGTGGTGACTCACCAAAACACCCTAGCTACATTTATAATGTCATTAGGAACAATGTTCATGAAGGTCATTAGTTCTAATTATGCTTCTAAGTATTGGTGTGACTTGTATTGACCCTGGAACTCTTTTGTTTGACTGTTTAAAAAGTTCTACTAGAAGTCAATACATGGTGGTGCGCCCTTAAACAAAGTTGTAGCAAATTTGTTATGGAACAAAAGTTGTAATATGGTCATCTCATGAAAATAGCTGGAACATGTTCAAACAGGGCCCACAAATCAGTTTTGATATGCTGTTTAGCACTCAGCCATTTCAGTTAAGTCATAACTGCACTACAGTTTGATGTACCCCACTTTAGGGCTCTGTAACTTCCTAACCAAGCCAAACTATCTTGAGCTCCAATTGCACCATGAGCCAAATCGAGCTAGTTTGAGAGTTGTGAGGCGTTGAAAATCGGGTTTCAGTCGGTCGTCATCTTCTCTGAATCAGAACGAGCTGAACTCGGTGGCCGACCGGTGACAGGCTCCGGCCGCCACATGGCTCGCTCGGATGCACATGGTGTGCCACGATGTCCGCCTCTGAGCAGGAGCGAGAGGAGAAAACCCAGTCCAGGAAATGCTTTCCATTTCCCCTCCACTTCGCTCTCTGCTCCTCCCCGGCGATGCCATTGCCGCCGCAAGCTCCGCCTCTCCCTCGTGCCTCCGCCACCGCACCACCGCCTGTCAAACCGTGTACATAGCTTCGCCACCGTCTCCCCTACCTTGTCATCCCCTCCGTTGAACCGTCCGAGCACCGGTGAGGCCACATTTTCGACGCTACCGCCGCAGGAAGCTCGTCGGAGCTCTGCCATGCTCACGCTTGTCGTGGCCGAACTCTCTAGCCCCCTTCTCCTCTCTTCTCAGTAGCATAGCGAGGTCCCTAGGTAGCCTCGAGGCTCACGCCTTGTTTGGGTCAGGCCGCCATGGCCGGGGTTGGCCGGCGCACCTCGTGCAGTGCCGCCACAACCGCCATTGCCGGCGGTGTGTCCTTCTGGCTAACCCTAGGAACCCCGAAGCACCTCCATCGGTGCGAAGTCACACGAGGAGCATGTTGGTGCCCTCGGTTTTGCTGGCCGGCTCACCGGCGGCGAGTTCTCACCGTCACTTTTCCCTCCCCTGCTCTACTCTCCCTGACGCGCGGGCCCCTGTTGTCAGCGTCGTCAGGTGGAAAGCGACCGTGGGCTGAGCTGTTCGATCGGGCCGGCCCAGTTGGGTTTAGGGTCTAGTTTTTGTTTTTCTTTTCTTTTATTTACTGATTTGAATGCTAAGTTCAAAAATACATATCTCGAGATTGGTACATCCAAATGAAGTGATTCAAATTTTGTTGTGCTCTATATAGTATCTAGTTTTTATTAAAAATATTAAATATGCCATGTTCTATTATGGAAACTAAAGTTATAAATTATCTCTTTTAGTCATTATGAAATAGGAGAAATTTGTATCTATTGCTGTATAGCTCCAAATGACTTAAAATTTTTATAGGGTGTTGTCTATGCCATGGGTAGCCTGTAGTTTAAAATTCAGTAATTTTGGATGCTGTTTTGTAGAGTTGTGCATTTATCTTGTTTGCATGGTTGGATCTTGTGTGAATTTTTATAATTTATCTATAGATCCAGTAAAGGTGAAATTTGACGACTGCTATTCTCATGTTAGTAAGAATCTAAAAAAAATATGAAATCTATTGTTTGACACTTTTCAATAGGGTTTCTTATTTATGCCAGAATTAGCCTTTTTATCTATTATTTTTAGTATAGGAAACTATAATTGCTTAAATGCTATGAAAATTTTATGGTAGTCTCCTGAAAGCATTTTGTAGCTGCTGTAATTTTTATAGAATTTATTATAGAGTTTTGGTATAGGTTCTTTTATTCCCCTAATTATCTAAATAAATTAATAAAGGGTATTAAAAAAATTATTTAGATGTTGGCACCACACTTCTGATGTCCTTTTAACATGAGTAATGAGTTGGTAAACTTGGTTTAGCTCAAATATGCTTTTGCTATATCTCTAATTAATTAATTTAGTGAATCTGTCAATTCTAGACAGATCTGGGGACTTGGCAAAGTTCTCCATGTTAGGATGCTTTACTATGAAACTTGTTTATACAAAAGTTATAGATAACTTATACATCTATCTGCTGTTCAAATTTGGTGGCATGTGCCCATGTAGTTTAGGAGATATAGCTGTTCCAAGTTGACTCTCGGCTGTGCTCGTTCTCTGTTTGCACATAATAGATTCTGTGTTTACTTTAATTCAATCTCGGAAACTTTTGAATCATGCTGTGATGTTTATAAATGAATTGTAGAGAATTTTATAAGCTTTCCAGAATGTCCTCTTGCAAGTCAATTGGAATTGTAGAACTCCTGTTATGATTGATTAACTGAACTGCGCCTTTGCATGTTAAACCTAAAAATTTCTGTTAAGTGTGCCTTTACTATTCATAGGCATGTTTGTGATGTTCCTCGGTGTTTAATTTGATTAAGATAAGTTTAGGTGCAGATGTTAGGCCTTTAACTGAAGATGAACATCTTTATCTTAGGTTGTGCAAGTTAGGTAAGTTTGATCTTGCTCTTCCGAGTAAAGATAGACACATGCTTTTAAAGTGATTTGAATAGAGCGTTGCACCTACTCGGTCAACGACTGTCTAGTGAGGTTATGCTAAGCATTGATTGTCATTCATGATCACCATTTTATCTCCTGTGCATCCATGATACTTATCGCATGCATTGGCATGCAATAGGTGTTCCAGAGGGAGTCACTCTTCTGGAATTCGAGCCGAACCCGGAGGAGCAACCACCGGAGCAGGAGGTGCAGGCCCCCGAAGAAGTAGCAGAAGGAGACGTGGTAGACTGTTCAGACCACACGCCTTGCAACTTCGTGAAAGGCAAGCCCCAGAGCATTATAAGTCTCCTAATTTCTAAAAATGCAAATACATACTATGTTATATATATTGTTGCATTAAGTTATAGGTGTTGGATGAAAACACTTGTTGCATTGATATTCAATCCTTGTCTAGGTATTATACCTTGAATCCTATTTAGGTCAGGCTCAAGTAGATGCTTAGCCCTTCTTTAGGTGGTAGAAGTCAGGTGATTTCCTGTCACCTGCGAGCTCTAGGAATATACATATGGCACGGTTGGCTATATTTGCTATCGTGGAAAAGAACCTGGTATAATTTGAATTAAGACCGGGCGGAGGCTTGTAGAGTAGGAGGCTTACAGTGACTCCATCTGTGTCATTTGGGGACCGAATTCTTGGAGCCTTTCCTTGTCATGTTGAACGTATGCCTAACACTTAGTTGGACGGTCTGGTGACTGACCACGAAGCCGAGTAGCTCAACTCAGGCCGAGAGTCGATAAGTATAAAGTATGCCTCGGAAGGGAGCCGTAGGCGTGAGTCCAAGGGTAGGTGATTTAAAAGTCATGAACGTCCTAGCAGAAGGGTAATCCCTGAGAGTGCTGGCGTTGATCAAACCTGCGAAGTTGGTTCCTGAGTTGTACCAAAGATGATTGATGGCTGCCTTTAGCGGGGTTTGCCAGGTGAGTGTTAGGAATACCCCCTCAGCTGAGTTATAATTCGATTTGAGTCGCCGTCTCTCACCTGTTAGTGAGAACTTGACAGGCTTATCTCCAAAGTAGATACACTAAATAATATGATGGTTCAGGAATGATGATATGGTGATGGCCTTATTATACCTGCTATGGTTTATACTGTTTGCTCCTAATAAAGTGAGTGCTTTAGTACATGTGCTAATCTAGATGACAAGTTAATGATATTAACTTGAAGCTAAGCACTAAATGGTTTCTTATGCTAGGCCAGCTTTTATGCAAATTATGTCAAGCTAGCTCCACTATATACCAGCCATGCATGATCCTTGGGGTCTTTTATTTCTGGTTTTTGATGGGTAAGTCTAGCTGAGTACCTTCTCACACTCAGGGTTTATTTCTCACCTGTTGCAGATGACCTATTCTATCACGGGTGCTGTAAGTATTGCCTTCTCCTGGCTGGGGATGAAGACTAGGCTATCGGGGCACAGTCTTTGTTAGTGTTCTTACCTGAGATGCTTTTGTGGGACATGACTTTTACTCTAGCAATGTATTTGAACTTATGAAGTTATGGATCGAACTATGTTGCTTCTGCGAACAAACTCAGTTTGTAATATTTTATTTTGAACTCTGATGGATGTAATCCGTATGCTACTTGTGAACTGTTGTAACGAATGATGTGTGGTGTTGAATCACTACAATCCTGGCTTGTATGTTGAAAGTTGTTTGAAATCCTTCGAGATTTCTGGACTAGTGGGGTTATGGGAGCCTAAGTATAGGAATTTAATCACTTCGGTGATTGTTTTTGTACTTACGTTCTTATAATTTGGTCGGTTCTGTTACAACCTAGGCCTCCACCTCAGGAATCTAGGTTCCGCAGCCTATGGCGGACACACTCCCGGAACTACCCTCGGGGGCTGCATCCCGAAGTGCACCCGCGAAGGGGCCTCAATGCCCTCTCTCATTACTGGCCATAGCCAAGACTTCCACCTAGGAAGCCGAACGACCATGGATCATGGTGGCCTCGCCCAAGGAACGGTCTGCGGTGGCCACTTCCTTTTAGAGAACCACAAGATCATTCGAACCAATGGGGCAACACCCGTTGCCAGCATACACCCAGTCTAGACTCACCGCACAGCGAGACCGGACCCTATGGTATAGTCACGCTCAGGGCAGCTTTTTTGCCATAAGCGGAACACAGTGAGCCAGGGCGCGCACCAGCAACAAAGTCGCCCGCCACCGCGCAATGACATTACTAGTGATCAAGCGGCGAGCTGGCGCGATGTCATACAAGGTCTAGCCTAGGACCAGGATCTAATCCTACAAAGTGGCCAAGCCATATGACACAACTCCATGGGCTGCCACCTATTGCACGGAGGTGCGTGCATTTGAGGAAACAGGCTCCCTGAGCACGCCACGTGCCATGACAAGCGGATCGAACCACGCTGCACTCAAGGTTGACTCCCACAGCAACAGGTCACGACAGTCCCCTTTTGGCAGCAGCAACCACGCACAAAGACAAAAACCTAGTGACCGCGGCGTTGCCACACAAGGAGGGCCCTGACACCAGTATGCACGAGCCCACCCGGCCAGAAGATACAACAAGCCGGACACTGAGAAGCCATCCTCAGGGGCTCGCAGGCCCAATGAGGATATCGAGCTGGCACGGACTAGCCCAAGGCTGCCCATGGGGTCGACCCACAGTGGCTATGACTACTTGGAATAGTGGAGAAGTGACCTCATTAGCTCGCGGCCTGAAAGATCATGGCAACTTCATCGTGAGCAGGTGCTCAGGGACTCACTGCACCCCGAGCAACAACAATCAGTCCCACGATTGCTTTTGGTGCATCAGTCAGTCACATCTGTTTTGACCTTAGCCCCATCGCCTCAGCACGTCCACATACACATATGAGTCCATCAATAGCCGCTGAAATTTAGAATCAATTCAAAGAGAAAATCAAGCAGCACCTAGCCCCCGAAAGATTCAATCCGACCTACTCCAGCGGCCGGACATGACTCACTCGAGGGGGCTACGCTCATAGGTGCATGCCAACGCGGCCCATAGTGCAACACTACTTACCATCGTCCCAACGACTGATTCATTCCTAACTTCATCCGACCGCGCCCCTTGGCGCGAGCACAATCACTTTGCCCGGAAGGAATGGGATGAAGGAGGCCGCAGATCTTTCTTTCTCTGCATCAAACTGGATTTGTTGTCTAACCTCGATGTCACATCGCTCCCACGGACTACGCTGTCAACAACCAGTGGGCCAACCCCAAGGTTAACTCGTGCACTCATGAGCGTAAGACTAAGAGAGGTGAAGCACATTCCAAACCGAACGAAGAAAAAGGGCAGAAAGAAAAAAATTAGTAATAACAGGACGACAAGGGAATGTACTAGATACGCACTGCCCCACATCAAAATGTTTGCACCAAGGACACTCACACGCTATAAGACTGGTACTGGAAGCGAATGCTTGCTGCTGACATTTTGCTCACAAGGATCTCTGCACTCCGAGCGGTGGCACTACGATGTCGAGGACATCACTCTCTTGTTTCCCTGGCGCATACCCTCACCCGACAGCCCCAAAGTCGACATCACTATAATGTGAGCCAACCGACGTTAGAGTGGCATGGGTCCCACAGTGAACCCCCTCAGAAATGAGGGAATCCACTTGGAAATGGGCTTCATCAAGACGATGCGCTAGCTAGGCGCTCCCCCAACCGGTGCCAAGCACAACGTCACCAAGAGCCAGTCCAGAGATAGTCAAAGCCACCAACTCACTTTCCATCTCCAACATATTCTAGCTCATGGCTGTCTTCTCCTCCTGATCTGACAGCGCCCTTGCACGCAACCCTGAGGAAGAGAACATCGGTTCATGACCAAACACAGCAACAAAGCAGAGGCACAATGCGGTGTCGACGAAGACTCACCACTATAGGCAGAGCGTAGCCTCTGGCATTCAGCCTCGAGGCACTGACACCCCTGCTTGGTCATCTCCCGAGCAATGCCAGCCAAGGCGATCTCTGACTCTTGGGTAGCTGCCATGTCCTGAAGTCCAGCCACTTGGGACGTCAGGGCCTCGACCTAGGATCTAGCCTGCGCATCACGGTGGAGCAACTTGTCTTTCGATCTCTAGGAAGCCTCCAATTCCTTGCGTAGGCAATGCACCTTGGTCTCCACCGCTTCTAAGAGGCCATGGTTGGCGCCGCCTCCCACCTATGTTTGGTAAGGCAGACTCAGAAACCGAGACTTCACCATCGATGTTTTCATCAAACCCTACATAAAAAGGGGGACGATCAGGCAACCATGGTGAAAGTGGAGCAAACACGGTGAGAACAGAAGATGCGAAGACCCACCTGTGCCTAGACCACCACCTCATCGATCATCTGGTGTTGGGCCTCCACACCCAGCCATGCAACCGCAGCAACCGCTTCTCCTAGCTTAGACAAGATCACCCAGAACCCTCATAGCTCGAGGAGGTAGCCTCCCCTGTGGCTCGCTCAACCACATCATCCACATGAATAGAGCCCTGCTGAGTTCCATGGGGTGTGGCCAAACGAAGAAACCCTTGTCTAGCTCCAAACCTCCCTCATCGAGAGGAAGGGCTGACATGCTCGGCCCATCAAAAATCACCTTCACGGGTGGGGGCCTAACCACGGGTGGCAAACCCACACTCCCAAGGCTGACGACGGACCTCTATCCCTCAGCCTTACCTCCGTTCCAACACTAGCATGATCCCCCACCGAAGTGAAGCCTTCTTTGAGGGGTGAGCATGGGGCCACAATGAAGGGGAGCCCGGCTAACGACTCGGGAACTATGCCATCACTTAGGGATGGCCCTGCCCGTGTAGGAGAGATCATAGTACGTGGAGACGGTTCTAGGACGGCGAGTCGTACGGAGGGCTCGCTACATTGAGAAATTGCCAAAGAACAGCTAAAGAGAAAACACCATTAACCCCCCGATCAGAAGGAGGGCAACGAGAGCAAGACACACTTGGTAGAGTGTTTGTGCTTCCTAGCATAAACAGAAAAGTTTGTAAGCGCACAAAAGTACTGTTGCAGCACTTCACCTAGAAGTATTCAGGGTATTGTATTTTTCCAAAGGAACGGTATTGTAAGTAGTCTCGTGGCTAGTTTACCTAGAAGAACAAGATGTAGGGTAACTTGGGTAGTGAGGTTCTTCTAGGGGTAGAAACCTTAAGTGAAGATAACTTTTCTACAACAAACTCACTTCAGGCACTGGTGAACACTTGGTCTACCAAGATAACTTTGCTACTACAAACTCACTTCGGGCACCGGCGAACACTTGGTCTACCAAGCATTGCCGGCCTACAACTCTATGCCGTATCCGAATGTGGGGGATTACGAAGGATGGACAGGCCTATCACCACCCGCTGCCTACCCCTCAACCATGGGATACGAGGCAAACGATGGTAACGTGTAGCTTAGACACCACGTCCACGCTAACCTTTACTACTCTAGTGTTGGCCAGAAACTTTTGTCTTTATCAGGAGCCCTCTACTAGAGCCCCCATCATGAGGATAGATAATGCACTCGCAAGTAAGTAGCAACAATGATAACTTAACTTAGGGAAGCAAAACTGAAAGATGAACATGAACTTCTTACTCCAATTAGTAAGATGAATGTAGAGGTACAAGTGTAGAGGAGGCCGACAAGTCTGGCACTCCGTCCACCTAAAGTACAAGGCTCGCCAAGTACACGAGGTAGAAGGTACCACTACTCCGCTATTCCTCTAACTCTTTCCCTCTCTCACTCCCTAACTAGTCTAGCTAGAAGCTAATGAAAATATTGTAGCCCTTCTTCTTCTTATTCTCCAAAATGTGTATATCCCCCTTTTTGAATATGGAGGGGGTCTTCTTATATAGTGTGGAGATGGTCGGTTTGAGCATGTATTTTAGGACACACTGCACGCAACCGCCTCCACGTGCATTAATGATACCAATGGAGAAAGGTGGGCCCAAGAGGAGCTAGGGCGGTGCGCCCGCACCCTGGGCTAGCCCTCTCAGCACCACCTTGCTCTGGTGGGCTGCTAGCCACGTCTGGATGCCTCCCCTACCGGTATTCTGGCCCAATTGTGTAGCTTGGTTGGGTTTGGTTGTTGTTTTGCTCAAATACACCTTCTGGAAAGCACATTTTGATGTATTTCCTTGTTTGTGCCTACAAAACATACAAGTACCAAAACTCATGGAGAATGTAAGTTATAAAGCCCTATTCTAAGTTTTGGTAACCATATTTGTTTTGTTTTGTTTAAATGTCGGAGGAAGAAATGTGTGTTAAGAACCGCCAACAAGCTCCCCCACACTTAGTTCTTTGCTCATCCTCGAGTAAAGTTCTAAGGACTAAGCGGGTTCATCTCCTTAGATTTGAAAATCTACATATAGGTTATTCCAAGCTTCACCCGAACTTGTGAACTTCCAAGAGTCTACCAAAGTATCTTGGGTAATTGAAAAATGGAATAGCTTGGATTCAAATCTTCTTATTCTATTCCTGCTCAGAAACTTGGGTTTTTGTATGATTTTGAAAACATAAAGATAGCTTTTATTCCTTGAATGATTCTCTCGAGTCACTCAAATTTTGTAAGTGGTTCCTCACTGTTGACGGTCACTAACGTAAAATATAAACCGTCAACATAACCTGCATATATACTTAATTCCATCACCAAACATATGTATAGGGGTTTAAACTAATAAATTCTGTGAGCTTTGGTGAATATTTGTATGTTAGAGGATTTATCCAGAAAACAGCCCTGGGACCACTATCATAGATTCCAAACAAGCAAACCGATGACAACAAGTGATTCTATCCGCAAAAACTACGAAAGATAACTCTAGAAGGTTCGAGGACACCACGACAAAGCATGGGTAGAGACCCCATAGTAGCAGGCCGCCTAGCCCAATGGGGAGGCCACCTGGCCCCCTGTGGCCCCACCCGTTAGCCCACTTCCAGAAAGTTCCTCCAGCGTCTCCTAGGATTGCATTTACGTCGTTCCTTAAGTCGGTTTGATCCAAGGGCTCATGTTGCACCCCCAGGGCTATAAATACAGGCCTGCACCCCCTCCCTAGAGTCATCCTAAAACTCTAATTCATATCCTCTAGTCAGGATCAATTAGGAGGGGTCCCATGAAAGGATCTACCTCTCAGAGCCAGCTATCAAGAGAAGATTAGTCCTCATTAGGATCTAGTCTTTAGAAATAGAAAGAGGAGAGAAGGAAAGAGTTTGGAGGAGGTGCTGGCCTGTCAGTGCTCCCTCTACAGCTTGTACCTAGGCAAAAGTTAATCTACATCTGTGATTTCTCTATTAATCGACTTCTTATCCAAGTAACCAACGTGTTTATATTGTTCTCTGGTTTGCAAGTCTCTTTTGAGCACTTTAATCTATGGCCATTAGGTTAAAGTATAATTCGTAGTGTAAGCGTGGTGCTTAGACTTGGGTTACTCATGAATGCACCCTATTTTCCGGATTGGTGGTAGCTCGCAAAGGTGACTTTTATAGCTTCGTTAAGTCCTCTATAGTCTACCTCCCGTTAATAGGCCTAGCAGGGCTTTTAGTTGCTTATAGGGAAGAAACTCTGCATTTGTTCCTTATAAGACATCTCCCCAGATAGAACAGTAGAAGGCATAGCTTACCGAGATTAGAACAGGAAGAACTTAGCGATCTCCTCTACACTCTTGACTTTCTTAAGTCTTGTTACTGCTCCGGGTTAAGTTGGACCGTGGTTAGCCTCACACATTTCCCTGTGGATACGATATTTGAATACCTCCGGGTCAAAGCTACAGCGGTATCCGTGCGCTTGCGGATTTATCTGTGTGTGTTAATTTATACCAACACGCTTTCTGCGCCATTGCTGGGGAAACAGTTGCTGAGTTAACTTCGATCATAGTTTAACCTTGTATCGTATTCTTTTATCTTTTTACTTCTTCATTCTTTTCTTTTCTTTTCCATTATGAATTCCACTCCTATCCGCCTATATGCAGCACCCATGAGTGCAAGCTTAAGGCCACCAAAATCAGTAGAGCCTATCCTAACACCTGGCTATGAGCTACGCCCGTGTCTAATAAAAATAATTCGGGGTCAACCCTTCTTAGGAGAAGGCAACGAAAACCCTTACTTACACCTACAAGAGTTTGAGTAAACCTGTGCATGCTTGTGTATCGCTGGCATGTCTGATAAGACCTTAAGATGGAAGTTGTTTCTGTTATCCTTAACGGGAATAGCTAAACAATGGTACAATCTAACCATAGGAAGTATGTAAGGAGATTAGGAAACTTTATGCTCAAAATTTTGTTTACGTTTCTTTTCCATCTCTAAAGTGGTTAGCCTTTGAAAAGAGGTTCTAAATTTTAGACAACTAGAAGAAGAATCTCTTGGTACATCATGGGATTGTTTTTATGAACTCATCATAACTGGCTCGGACCTTGCTATTCCAAACCCAATACTCCTTCAACATTTTTACATGGGTCTTAACAAGGATTCTAGGGAATCCCTTCATTTAGCCTCTAGAGGAGCTTTTCTTCATTTGTCTACTCGTGAAGCAAGGTCTATGCTTAATAAGATTAGTAAAAAGACTCCTTGCACAAGCATTCTTTATGAGCTCCTCGAGGAAGAGAAGGAATCATCTCCCGAACAAGAAGAGGAAGTTTTGATAGCCAAATCACAACCACTCTAATCCCAAGGTTTAGCTATCAATCACAAACCATCAATACCCTAGAATCTAAATCCCCTAAGAGAAGGAGAAAGTCAACCTTTTAAAATTTCTTGTGAGGATGATTTGTTTGATGCTGATTTTGGGAGCAGTTTTAACTTTTAGTTTCACAAGGGACCCTCTAGTGAATACAACTCAAATTCTCTCAAGAAGGGATCTCTTAGAAAGCATCCTTATTCCCATGTAGGACATCGGGAAGAATTCAAGGATAGTATGTTTAGTGATGTCGTAGAAGGAGAGCCGAGCCATTTAGAAGACACTTTTATCTTCTCCCCTTCTATGTCCACATTAGATGTCTTATCTAAACCCATCTTTCAACCCATCCTTAACATCGATGATCCCTCTTATGCTTTCTTTCCTAAGTCTCATGATGACCCTATAAACCCACTAGGAGACCCAAAGCATAGGAGTCATGAAGACCACAAAGATGACTAAGAAGAGCAACGACAATGGCATGAATGTATTAAGAATTACCTAGAATATATGAAGAACACATATGCCATTGTTAAAGAATAGATGGACAAGGACGAAGCCTTATGGTTAGGATCCAAACTTGGCTTAGATCCAAATAGTGAGCTTAAATCAATCTCCTCAATAAACACAACTCATCCAAGTTTGGAGGTCTTAGACGAGACCAATCCGAGAGACACCAATCCACGAGAAATCTTGGATAATAAAACGTCCAATGAATGTCATGGGCATGAAATGATGGAGACAATGTTTCTGCCTATAGACATTCATGAAGAAACACCCTTGGAGCTTGAAAAGGAAGATGACATCGATGAGCATGGAAGCTATATCATGAATATCTCATTGAATCCACGCTCACATGAGAAACCTCCTGAATCAATTTATCTCGCTATTATCACACATGAGATCTTCAACCCCTCATACTTTCTATTCCTAAAAACTTTGAAAGGGTGGTTGTAGATGCATATATTTATCATAAATATTGTAGATCTTGATGTGTGAATCTTGAGATAGATACACGAAGGTTGGTGTCGGAGGGGAAGCCACTTCACCAACTTGAAACATAATTAGAAGGTTTCCCAAGGATGAACTTTTGTCCTAAAGCAAACACTCTTGAGAGATAACATGAGCTTTCACCTTTTGCTATAATGTCCTTGTGAAATGAGCATAGAATTATAGTTGCAAAAATATTCCTTTGGGTATTTTTGTCACTAACCATTCCAGGTTTAAAGCAAAAAGGATGAAGGATGACAACACCAGGTATGTCCAACCAATCATCATGCAACATTGAATCATATCCATCCAAGCTTAATTCTACCTTGCAAAATTCAAGCTTGGGGATGGGCTTCTCTGAAAAATTCTATGCCATGTTGCTAATTCATCTTGGTTGTCTTTACCTTTAAGCCATGCTCAGTTTACTAAACTACAATCATGCTCTTTCATCTCTGTTTGAATAAATCTCTATAATGCTTTCATGCTACCTTTGTTTGCTATAGTATGTTTAGGTTTGGAAGTACCTTTATACATCTTTTAAAGTAAGCATGGTGCTTAGTTTAAATCAAGAGGTGTCTGATCTTATTTCCAAAGGCTTTTTAAATTAAGTGTGGTGCTTAGGTTAAAATGCCTTCCTTAATCAAATTAGACATGAGTTTAGTTTGATTATTGAACTAAAAATTGCTATAGTAGATACTGGTTATTTTGTTAGACTAACCCATGTAGGAAACTCTCAAATTCAATCTAGGAAAGTCACAAGGTGAATTCAAATTAGAGATGAAGCAAGGCACATGAAGAACTTCAATAACTTTGCAAAAGCAGACACAGCTCATTCATGGATGAAAGAATTGTAAGTACCAATGTTCACTCACTTTGTGTTTTGCTGCAAGTTACCTTTGCCTTGAGCCATGCTTGTATAAAACATGAACAAGATCTATGCTAAAGTAATCCTAGAACCATCTTTTCATTAGCATAGATGAAACAACAAAATTCTGGACAAACAACCCGTGTTTTAAAATTGTATATTCCTTCAGGTATGTCCACTAATCCGTTGCAAGCATAAAATAATGAGTAAGGCAAAAGATCCGACAAAGTGTCAAAAGATTGAAGAGCAAAAAGATGGCATGATAAAAGGATAAGAAAGAAAGGTACAACCTAGGAGACAAGAAGCTCATGAATAGCTCAAGCTGTGAGACTAGCCGAACAAGGAAAACTTCAAGCAAAAAAGGGGAAGGACCGCCACGCGTCATCTACCCTTCATCATATGGTGTCTTCATGCTCTAAGGACAAAGGTAACATTCTAAGGTAAATGGTCCTAATTCAAAAAGCTTTTCCTTGACTCTGGTAGGCACATAACTAAGAAACAAACATGTTTGAATTACAATTTCACTTAATCCAACTCAACATGTTTAGTTCTTTAAACTTGTTCCTAGCATCACTTTCTTGATCCCATAATCTTAACCAATTAAATTGAAAAGTTTACATCCTATCTCTGGAAGATGATGGTCATAATCATGTAAAGATTGATACATTATGCATAGATATACAATCTTTCCATCGGTTAAGAAATGCAACCATTTTTGCTAAATGATCTTAAATGCTACATTCATACTCAATCTTTTGATCTTACCACCCATGTTATAATGGAACAAAGCACATAACATCAACTTCATTTTATTCTATGTGCCCAACGTTAGAGAAGAATAAGAAAAGTTTTGGTTCTGTTGGTGTTTTCCCACCAATAGAGCCCATGCACTTGATCTCTACCTTGTCTTTGCAAGCAGAACACACTTTGAGCAAAGTGTAGAGGGGTTTGTCAATTCTCCAAAATTCTACAAGTGAAAGTTCTAATCCCATGAATGTGTACACTGAGCAATATGCTACCAGCTTCCACTACTAATGCTTCACTTCAACCGGCTGGACAAGCAAAGAACAACGGTGGCACCACCATCAGAAGCATCACCACACTGAATTACCAACACCTATGAAAGATGAACCTACTCTGCCTAAGTCCACAGACCAAGCAGTTATGGAAGGAAAAGGTGACAACATCATCAGAGTCACCAACACAAGAGGTGCAACCATCATGGTCTCCATCTCCAAGACCGATAGATGCACTTGAGGAATAAACAAGATTGGAGAAAAAGTCATGTCTAGAGGACTTAAAATCCAAACCCTCACTGAAAGGATGATACATATGATCAAGAGCAAGTTCACTTGGCTACTTTCAACTCACTCCACCTGGATGAGAAGGACATATGCCGACAAACCAGCTCTAAGGAGGATCACTCAACTTTAACAACCAACCACGATAACATCCATCTCGGGGGAGGAGCATTCCTCATGTATTTAGCTAAGTATTCCTTTCCCTTTTAGTTTTACTATTTTTAAGTTTGCTATATGTTTTCCAAATGAATAAAAAGATGCATAATAAACTAAAACAAAATAAAATTTATCTTAGCTAGTTATATATATTAGTAAGGTGTGATCTTAAATCTTGAAAACAAAATAAAAGGTGTGTCTAGTCTGCGTAATTTGTTTTTAGGAGTTGAATAAATAAGAGGACTCAGAGTAATATCTTAATGGAAATGATGAATAGTTGCACTATCATAATTCCATTCAAGTATCTAGTTTTCAGCCTTGAATTCTCCCGAGTTTTGGATAAGACTGTTTTGATATAGGGATTTACTCTGAACTTGAAACTCGTGGGTAGCATATGCTTGATCTAAGTCTAGGTAATTGATGGATATGATATGAGAAGGTCTGAGCTTCTGTTTATCTTGTTCCTAGTGACACTAAAGTTCTAGAGATTTATCTTTTGAAAAAACACAAAAATACTACCTGATGAGTTCCTGTATGACAAAGCTTGAATTCCCACTAGAGCTATACATATTATTTAGGCTAGAAAAACTTTCACATATATGCTGCTTGCTTTTGCATTGAGTTTTGTCAAGCTTTGTTGATGCCTTATGAGAGGTTTATCTTGCTCTTAAAATCAAGATCATGTACACACCACCCACATATGCACTACTCCTACACTGGGGGTAGGCGTAAAAACATGCCTTCCATCTAGATCCACCCAAAAATGTTCTACTCCTACACTGGGGGTGAACATAAAAACATGCTAGGTTGTTCATCCACTAAATAAATGCTCCAAAGTTCTTGTTGCTATCTCTCAAAGTTTTGTTGCAGAAAAGAGGCATGGGCTATGCAAAAGTTATTCATAAAAAAAGAGAGAGAAGGAAAGAAAAAAGGGTTGAGAAAAAATGGACAAGTGTTCGAGATCTAAAACAATGGATACTTAGATGTCTGCCTGAAAAAAAGAGATGAATAAGATAGCCCCTGCTCTCTAGCAAGTGTTTTCAAAATTCAAAAGAGAGATATGTTCTCAAGGAGTAGAGTAAAATTAGGATTAGCCACCATATATATCCACCATATATCCACACACATGCACTTCTTGATTTGATTGTGTGCCTTAACTCTCTTTGGATCCGTTGTTTGACTTTACAATATATGCATTACAAGTATGCTCTACCTTTCTCCCTGCCTATGAACTCCACATAAGCCTTAATGGTAGGAAGAAGAAAAGGCATAACACTTTTATTGCCTTGGTGATGATCCACAAATACCACATATATTGAGAGACTCAAGAGTGTCATACAATGGAATCTTTGAGTTATATTTTAAAAAAAATTATAAAAATTCTAGAACAATGGTTGAACAAAGAACTTGAGACATAGTGCTTGACTTGATCGTTCTATCTTATAATTGCTCAAGATCCAAGTGAAGGCTAGGAAGCCCCATGGTTGAAGGTAATATGGGTAAATTTGAAAGTCAGATCAGTCTATTCTAATCCGAAGGAGAATTTTTGATTGAACGCATGTGTACTTTTGAGGCATGAAAACATTGTAGCAACTCCTGATCCATTTTTGCTGAGTTTAGCTATGCTAAGGGACTAGCAAATGTTAATCTTGGGGGAGCTTGTTGACGGTCACTAACGTAAATATAAACCATCAACATAACCTGCATATATACTTAATTCCATCACCAATCATATGTATAGGGGTTTAAACTAATGAATTCCATGAGCTTTGGTGAATATTTGTATGCAGGAGGATTTATCCAGAAAACAACCCTAGGACCACTATTATAGATTCCAAACAAGCAAACCGACAACAAGTGATTCTATCCGCAAAAACTGTGAAATACAACTCTAGAAGGTTCCAAGACACCACGACGAATCATGGGCCAAGACCCCATATAGTAGCAGGCCACCTAGCCCAATGGGGAGGCTGCCCAGCCCCCTGTGGCCCCACCTGTCAGCCCACTTCTAGGAGGTTCCTCCACCGCCTCCTAGGATTGCATCTACGCCGTTTTTTAAGTCGGTTAGATCCAAGGGCCCATGTTGCACCCCTAGGGCTATAAATATAGTCCTACATCCCTCTCCCTAGAGTCATCCTAAAACCCTAATTCATATCCTCTAGTCAGGATCAATTGGGATGGTCCCATGAAAGGATATACCTCTCAGAGCCAGCTATCAAGAGAAGATTAGTCCTCATTAGGATCTAATCTTTAGAAATAGAGAGAGGAGAGAAGGGAAGAGTTTGGAGGAGGTTCTGGCCTGTCGGTGCTCCCTCTATGGCTTATACCTAGGCGGAAGTTAATCTACGTCTGTGATTTCTCTATTAATCGACTTCTTATTCAAATAAGCAACGTGTTTATATTGTTCTCTGGTTTGCGAGTCTCTTTTGAGCACTTTAATCTATGGCCATTAGGTTAAAGTATAATTCGTAGTGTAAGCATGGTGCTTAGACTCGGGTTACTCATGAATGCACCCTATTTTTCGGATCGGTGGTAGCTCGCGAAGGTGACTTTTATAGCTTTGTTGAATCCTCTATTGTCTACCTCCTGTTAATAGGCCTAGCAGGGCTTTTAGTTGCTTATAGGGAAGAAACTCTACATTTATTCCTTATAAAACATCTCCCCAGATAGAACAATAGAAGGCATAGCTTACCGAGATTAGAACTAGAAGACCTTAGCGATCTCCTCTACACTCTCGACTTTCTTAAGTCTTGTTGCTGCTCCTAGTTAAGTTGGACCGTAGTTAGCCTCATATGTTTCCTTGTGGATATGATATTTGAATACCTCCGGGTGAAAGCTACAGCAGTATCCATGCACTTGTGGATTTATCTATGTGCGTTAATTTATACCAACACTCACCAAGGCATATTTGAGAATTTTGCCTTCTCTTTTGATCATCCTACCTTTAAGGAGTTTATCTAGAGCTTTGGGTAGGGATGAATATTGTGAAACACACTTACCTTGCATATGTTGTCAGGTCAAATCTCAGACCACACTAGAGGGAAGCGTCATACTCTTAGATCAAAACAGTCCAAGTGTGTGGAAATTTTGATGGAATTTTTACTCCTCTATTGGTTATGATCTCTTTTTCTAGCTTTTTATTTTGAGACATGGTTGGCTTATTTTCTCTTTGAGCCTTCATGTGCTCATCATTTTTTTCTATTCTTCTGGATACCTTTGGGACCTTCATTGTGTCCCTTGTGTTTTTCCCTATACTTGGGGACCTTCATGTGTCCCATTCTTTCAATCTTTTTGCATAGCCTTGCTGTCTCTTTCTAGAAATATGCTAGAGAGATCATATTGTAAAACATGGAGTATTTATTTTAGTGGTGATGGAAAACATGTTTTAGCATATTCCCAGTGTAGGAATAGCTTGTTTATTTATGGCATGTACGTGAGTTTTGATCTTAGGAGCATGAAATGACTCTCGACAGGGGTCACAAAACTTGACCAAACTCAATATAAAGTAAGAGGCGTATATGGAAGGTCTTGTCATGTAAGATCATATATGGCCTTGGTAGGTTTTTGAATGTCACTCAAGGAACATGCTATTTGAATTTTTATTTTGTAAAATAAATCCCAAGTACTTTGCAAGAAATGAGCAAGAGTCATGTCATTCTACTATATCTCATTTGTCAATTACTTAGATACAATGGGTTCCCTACTAAAAAGTGTTCATAAGTTTTTAGGATTTTTAGCAAGGAATAAAAAGTATGCACACTTTTTAATCATAGGAAGGCATGGAGATGGGGCATAGTCATTTTGATTCATTTTAAAATTCATTCAGTTTTAAAGCTTCTTTATTAAAATTGAAATGAGAGAGTGAGAGTTGCACAAACCAAATTTAAATTTGACCGTCTTTTGTGCAATCGAGTCAGAGGCGAGTGTGGTTTCTCCCCCACACTTGTTTTCGTACCTGTTTTCATTATGATAACAAAAAGAACAAGAAAACAAGTATACCAAAATATTTCTAATAATAAAAACTTCATTCAATGATAAATGATAGGCGCATTACATGATTAGAATTTAAACTTGAAAGGGAAGTGCGCCTAATTTATTTGTGCAGCGGGAGTGGCCTAGAGAGGTTCATCCAAAGCGTCTACCACTCCTGCTGCCCTAGCCACCTTTTCTAACTTCTGGTCAAGCTTAAAGTATAAGCTGTTGATGTCATCGACCAGATCTCCAATCTTGATGAGTTTGGCGGCTAGTCTATCGTTAAGGCCCCAAAGGAGTTCTCGCAGGCTCTCATTTTCAGCGCTAAGAAAAGCGATGGTAGAACCCTTAGAAGGTGCATCCTCATCATCACTACTCTCGTACTGTCCTGCAAGGTGCTTAATCGGGGGAAGCTTCCTAAACCTCTTAATTCTTAAGAGGCGCATCTGATAATTCTGACTCCTTTCTAGACAGAGTCGTCTTGCTTTCTGGCTTTTTAGCCGACTTGCGCATGAGTGCCTTGCCATATCCCCCTTCAGGTTTGTGCACTCCTACAATGGTGTAGGAGAGACTGGGCCTAGCGGATGGTATAGATGAACTAGCATGAGTGCCCGAAGGCGTTACATGAGAGCGCTTGCTAGGTTTGTTAATATTAGAGCCCTTCCGCTTGAGGCTGATGGCGGCGGTGGTTGGATGAGCGGGGACCATCTTCTTCTCCTTGGCACCACCTTGGGGCGCCTTGGAACACACCGTAGACTTGAGGCTCGAGCCACCACTCATGGAGTTTGGTGGTGCCATGATGGCGAGTGGTGCCTTGGTGATGAGCCTAGCCTCCTCCTGCACATAGGAACTCTCGGGGGTGTATTCAATGGACAGTGGTGCCACATCAAGGTCGTAGATGGAGCTTGAGGCCTTGTACAAGGAGAGCACATAGCTGGCCATTGCTTAACTTCTAAGAGCTTTGCGAGCTAGAGTGCTTTGTTGAGAGGGAGATAGATGTTTGGTGTGAGGAGAGGAGAGGCTAGGGGTGGCTTTTATAGCTGCTCTAGCCTCTACTGTAATGGAAGTGAACCAAACACCACCATAGACATGATACACTAGGGGTCAGCTGGAGGTACAAGAAGATCGGGGGCCTGCGGAGCTAGCGGTGCGGGCGCACCGCACCCCAAGCTCCCCCTATTGGCCTGAGATTTCATCCACATTCATTTGCATGCATGGGGATCCTAATGGTGCTGGTCTAGATTTTTATTTGTTACCATCATAGTGTGATAGAGCAGGATATGTTTGTGATCAAGGTGAATCAAGGATATTCATGTTGCACATTGTCTTGTGATCATGCATTAATGAGTGAATATACTTGTAATCAGCATGAATCAAGCAAGAATAAGCAAAGATCATGGTTTGCCTAGTGAGGGTAATAAGGTCATTTTACCATGATGACTTGCTTGGAAAGAATAAACTATTTCTATATTTTTAAGTAAATGAAAGAATATGTTAGCATGGTTAAATTTTAAATTTTTATAATTTGAATAAATTTATCAAAAGCTATTAAATCTATTCTATCTATTTCTGAGTTAGTGTTATGTGAAGGCTCTAGGAAAACTTTTAAACACGTTAACCTTGAAAATGTTACCGTCATCATCCTAAATGGTGATCGCGTCGTGTGGCGAAGTGTTGATGACGGTGTACGGTCCTTGCCATTTGCTTCTTAGTTTTCCTTCACCGAAGAGTTTGACTCGAGAGTTGAAAAGAAGAACCTTATCCCCCTCCTTGAATTGTTTGTATTGGATTCGGTGATCATGCCATCTCTTTGTTCTTTCTTTGTAGAGCTTGGCACTATGGTATGCCTTCTCTCACCACTCTTCTAGTTTGGCAATTTGTTTTTGGCTATTTCTTCCGGCTAGCTTCACATCCATGTTCTAGCTTTTTATTGCCCAGTGAGCTCGGTATTCAAGCTCCACTGGTAAATGGCAGCTTTTTCTATAGACTAGCTGGAATGGTGACATGCCAATGGGAGTCTTGTAGGCTATCCTATATGCCCAAAGTGCATCAGGTGGCTTATCTTTCCATCCTTTCCCCATTGCATTAACCATTTTCTGCAGGATATTTTTGATCTGTTTATTCAAAGTCTCTGCCTGACCGCTTGTTTAGGGATGGTACGGGGTTGCAATGTTGTGCTTGGCACCAAGTTCTTTTAGGAAGGCTCTAAATGTCTTGTCTATGAAGTGGGATCCCCCATCGCTTATCACCATTCATGGTGTTCCATAGCGAGGAAAGATCATTTCATGAAACATCTTCCTTGTGTTCCTAGCGTTAGCAGCTCTGCATGGTAGAGCTTCCACCTACTTCGGCATGTAGTCAATGGCGATAAGGATGTACTCGCTGTCATGGGACATTTGAAATGGCCCCATGAAATCAATGCCCTAGACATCAAATATCTCCACTTGCAGGTTGTAGTGGAGAGGCATTGCATTGCGAGCTGTAATGTCACCTTGCAGCTAGCATTTTTGACACCTTCGGATGAACTCCTTGGTGTCCTCGTACATGTCGGCCAGAAGAACCCGCACTGCCAGATTTTGGCTTGTGTGCGGAACACTCCGTAATGGCCTCCGTACAGTGCTACATGGCATTTCTCAATGATTTGCAGTCCTTCCGCCATTGGTACACATCTCCTCAACAGGCCGTCAGAACATACCCTGTATAGGTATGGGTCATCCTAAAGTTGACGTCTACTTTCTACTTGTAGCTTTCTCCTATTTTTGCCCGGTGGTACATAGCCTGAAACCATGAAGTTCACGATGTTTGCGTACCACGGGTTTATGTCTGTCACCTTCAGAAGCATGTCGTCATGTAGGAAGTCATTTACTAGTAGTTCCTGCATGTTAGTGACTTGCAAATATGATAGATGATCTGCTATGGTATTCTCTACTCTCTTTTTATCTTTTATTTCAAGGTCAAATTCTTGGAGTAAGAGAATCCATCTTATTAAACGATGTTTAGCGTCTTTTTTTAGTGAGCAAATATTTTGATGCAGCATGATCAGTATAAATGATAACTTTTGCGCCCACTAAATAAGACCTAAACTTATCGATAGCAAAAATGACTGCTAGGAGCTCTTTCTCTGTGGTAGCGTAGTTAAGCTGTGCTCCTGTCAGCGTTTTGCTATAGCATATGCGATCGCATGATACTTCTTATCTTTGGTTTAGCCAAGGACCACACTAATAGCATAGTCACTAGCATCACACATGATCTCAAATGGTAGTAACCAATTGGGTGGTTGGATGATTGGTGCTGAGATGAGCGCTATCTTGAGAGTGTGGAAAGCATTCAAGCACTCATCTGTGAACTCAAAAGGTGCATCCTTAGCTAATAGGTTTGTGAGGGGTCTAGCGATTTGTGAAAATCTTTGATAAGCCGCCTATAGAACCCTGCATGACCTAGAAAGCTACGAATTCCTTTTACGTTCACGGGGGTGGTAGTTGCTCAATGACTTCTATTTTGGCTTTGTCTACCTTGATCCCCCTCTCGGACACAAGGTGCCCGAGAACGATGCCTTCACAGACCATGAAGTGGCACTTTTCCTAGTTAAGTACTAGGCCCTTCTCTTGGCATCTCTGCAAGACTTTGTGTAGATTCTCCAGACAGTGGTCAAAGGTTTTGCCGTAGACCGAGAAATCATCCATGAAAACCTCCATGATTTCTTCAATCATGTCTGAGAAAATAGACATCATGCACTGTTGGAATAACGTGGGTGCATTACACAACCCGAACGACATTCTACGATAGGTGTATGTTCCATACGGGCATGTAAACATTGTCTTGCTCTGATCATCGGGGTGAATGGGAATTTGATGACATCTTGAATACCCATCGAGGAAACAGAAGAAAGAATGCTTTGCTAACTGCTCTAACATTTCATCAATGAAAGACAGTGGGAAGTGGTCTTTCTTTGTTGCTGCATTGAGTTTTTGGTAATCAATACACATTCTCCACCCCGTGACAGTACGTTGTGGGATTAACTCATTTTTATTATTTTCAATGACCATCATGCCTCCTTTCTTAGGAACCACTTGGATGGGACTAAACCTGTCACTATGTGGTACGGGATAAATAATCCTAGCATGAAGAAGTTTGAGGACTTCCTTCTTCACAACTTCCCACATCGCATTGTTGAGCCTGCGTTGTGGTTCACGTGATGGTGTGCTCGCAAGGTCAATTGGAATACGATAGGTATAGAGTGTTGGGCTAATCCCCTTGAGATCTTTCAAGGAATACCCAAAGACTGGCCTATGTTTCTCTAAAATAGCGATGAGTTTGGATGTCTCCTCATCAGAAAGCTTATCGCTAATGATTACAGGAGTGTTTGTGTTGCCATTTAGGAAAGCATAGCGTAAACTAGTGGGTAAGGGTTTTAGCTCAACTAGAGGTTGTGTCGGTACTTTCTCTGTGGGAAGATCTATGGTTTCTCCTAAGTCATCCTCTTCTTCTATGAAGAGTTTGTCATCTTTTTCGAGGGACAACTCGAGAGAATCAAAGGGCAAAACCAACATAACCTCCTTGGGTAGGTTAGGATAGGGGAGAGATTCAGCCATCGAATTTTTGACTCGAGTAATAGGAATGGTAAAAGTGTCCCTCCCCAGCTTTACATCCAGATCCCCTATTTTTGGTGGATCAAAAAGGTTTTCGAGGGGATGCCCTATTAAGATATCAAAATCCTAGGTATCAAAGACATGGAAGTCTAGGGGAGCTTCATTATCATTGTAATAAAGTGAAATGTTATGAAGAACCCCTCATCCTTCTAGTCTAACATGTGGCATGACTCTGCAGGATTTGATTGTCAGAGTGATGGCATCATTGCTAAAGTAGGTGTGGTCAAATGACATGGAGATAAGTTTAGCTCCGACTGTAGGATTGTAGAGGACATCTACTGAGGTTCTACCGATTGAGCAGCGGATGGTGGAGGAACTGGTGCGTATCTAAATCTCGTCAGATGAAAGCTCCACTTCTTCTACCCATTCGCTACTCATGATGGCTATCAACTCCTTGATAGATTTTTTGAGGAAAAGATCGTCTAATGGATCCAAAGGAGTGACAGGAATTAGTGGCCTCTTTTGGCATGAGTACTTCGAGGTATTCCCAAAATCTTCTAAAAACTCGTCCTCAAAATATGAAAGGTCTAAACGTTGGAGACCTTCCTCTGATCTTCTGGTTCGGGTGAGGGTCTCTGTAAAGATGCTATGGGTTTGGCCTCGGCCGAAGAGACTTCCTCATGACTCAGCTCAGGTTCTACTCAAAGGGGTTCTAGCAGGGGAGTGTTCTCTAGAATGCGGTCTAGGAGAGCTTCTCCTTCTGTTGTGGTTTTGTGGGTAAATGATCCTTCAGCAGCTATGTCAAGCTATAGGGCAGATTCCTTGCTAAGCCCTAACCAGAAGTGCTGCAAAAGCACATGGTTGGGTATAGACAAGTCTAGGCTAGATCTCATTAAAATTGAGAATCTATCCCAAGCTGCACCTATGGATACCTTCTCTTTTTGTTGGAAGTTGAGTATCTCCTATCGTAGGGTAGCAATTCGGGATATAGGGAAGAACGCAAGACAAAATCTGTTCCTTAGTTCTTCCCACTCACCCTACATTGTGGGCATACCATTGCTTCACCCTCTCATCAAGTAAGAAGGGAAACAACTTTCACCGAAGATTTTCTTGTGACATGCCTGAGATGGTCAGGCAAGCACAGAGTTGCTCAAACTCTCTTAAGTGATGATAGGGGTTTTCATAATCTAACCCCGAGAAGGCTTGTTCCTGAACCATAGCTATAAAGCCTGGGCGGAGTTTGTAACTTGAAGTTGTGATTAGCTTTGAGGATTGTGGAGGTTCAACGAACTCACCCTTGGGAGCAGAAAGGTCGAGAATGGTATTTTGCTCCATTGAAAAAGAGTAAAAAGAAAAGAAAAGTAAAAAAAGGATACATGGGTAAACTAGGTTTGGACACTAAAATGACAACCGTTCCCTGGCAACGACGCCAGAAATGCTTGTTGGTGCTTTTTAGCGTAAGCAAAAAAGTCTGCAAGTGCACAGAAGTACCATTGTAGCACTTCACCCGAAAGTATTCAGGGTATCGTATTTTCCCAAAGAAACGGTATTGTAAGTAGTCTCGTGGCTAGTTTACCTAGAAGAACAAGATGAAGGGTAACTTGGGTAGTGAGGTTCTTCTAGGGGTAGAAACCTTAAGTGAAGATAACTTTGCTACTACAAACTCACTTCGGGCACCGGTGAACACTTGGTCTGCTAAGCGTTGCCGGCCTACAGCTCTACGCCGTATCCGAACATGGGGATTATGAAGGACGGACAAGGTTGTTACCACCTGCTGCCTACCCCTCAACCATGGGATATGAGGCAAACAAAGGTAACATGTAGCTTAGATGCCACATCCACACTAACCATTACTACTCTAGCGTTAGCCAGGAACTTTTGTCTTTATCAGGAGTCCTCTACTAGAGCCCCCATCATGAGGACAGACAACGAACCCACAAGTAAGTAGCAACAATGATAACTTAACTTAGGGACTCAAAATCGAAAGATGAACATGAACTTCTTACTCCAATTAGTAAGACAAATGTAGAGGTACAAGTATAGAGGGGGCCAACAAGTTCGGCACTCTGTCCACCCGAAGTACAAGGCTCGTCGAGTACACGAGGTAGAAGGTATCGCTACTCCGCTATTCCTCTAACTCTTTCCCTCTCTCACTCCCTAACTAGTTTAGCTAGAAGCTAATGAAAATATGTGTAGCCCTTCTTCTTCTTCTTCTCCAAAATGTGTATATCCCCCTTTTTGAATGTGGAGAGGCAGTCTTCTTATATAGTGTGGAGATAGTCGATTTGAGCGTGTATTTTAGGAAACACCGCATGCAACCACCTCCACATGTGCATTAATGATACCACTAGAGAAAGGTGGGCCTAAGAGGAGCTGGGGGCAATGTGCCCACACCCTGGGCCAGCCCTCTTGGCACCACCTTGCTCTGGTGGGCTGCTAGCTAGGTCTGGATGCCTTCCCTGCCAATATTCTGACCTAATTGTGTAGTTTGGTTGGGCTTGCTTGTTGTTTTGCTCAAATACACCTTCTGGAAAAGCATTTCGATGTATTTCCGTGTTTGTGCCTGTAAAACATACAAGTACCAAAACTCATGGAGAATGTTAGTTGTAAAGCCATATTCTAAGTTTTGGTAACCATATTTGTTTTATTTTGTTTAAATATTGGCGGTAGAAATGTGGGTTAAGAACTGCCAACATAGAGCGCTCCACAAAAGCAGAGCAAGGCATCCTCCCATGCGTGATGCCACAAGAGGAGCGGAGATAGGAGGCTCCACCAATGATATCATGAATCTAGAAGCTAGTGAGGGTTCTCCGGCCGCAGCGGCGGCCGAAGAAGCCAGGCGATGTTAGCCTTCCTTGATTCGGATGCCTCCAAGCAAAGCGCCGAGGAAGCAGGACACTCTGCTTTCACATGTGCGAGAGGGAGCCAAGGAATGTAACACCCTAGGTGTTAAGCTTGCATGTGCACTTACATTACATGAAACATGAGCATATGCATTCCATTCCATACAAAGCATCGTGAATGTTTCACGTGTTGCATATAGGGTATGTTTCATTACTGCAACAGATGTTTCATATATATAAAGTATATATGCCACCTATGTGTAACCATCCTATATTGCACATGGTACCCTAGTGATGTTTCACATGTTTCATAAGTCATGTTTCATGTGTTTCATGACCAATGTTTCAATATATAACCCTATGTTTCAAGTGTAGTAAGAATATGTTTCATATGTGTCAAATATATGTTTCATGTGTTATATGAGCTTAAGGCTATGTGTAGTTTATGAAAATGTGTGTATAGGGTCACAAAAATATCTTAGACTCACTTAGGACAACAAATGAAACAATGTTTGTATTTATAGTTTGGTCAAATTCAAATTTGAAATAGGGGTTGACCAAGTTTGACCCCCTAGTGTGCTTTTGTTTGACCAATTAAAAAGTGTTGCTTGGAGTGTTTGCATGTTTGTGCACCCTTAATAAAAGTTGTAGTAAATTTTATAAGGAACAAACTTTTTTTAAGGACCTTGAGCTAGATCATGTCTAACCTGCTCAAAAATGGCTCTCAAGGTGAAAAATAGTGTTGTTTTAGGGGACTTAGGATTTTTGCTAAGTCAAAGACAGTTCTAGTTTCAATGTACCGGACTTTGAGATCATGTAACTCCCAAACTAGTGCGAATTAGAAGATGATTTCTAAAGCAATTTTGTAGCCCTTGTATAGCTCTACAAATTTTGTTTACACACCTTGCACTGATTCACCACGGATCAAGTGTTACACGGTCGTAAAGTAGCGCTGTCAGTCGGCTTTCGGGGCTGGCTTCAGTCAGCTTCAAGCTGATTTGAATCAGGCAGAGAGGGAGGAGTGGCCAACCAGGCACAACAGATGGATGCCCCATGATGGCCGTACGTTGCTGGTGCCCCTACTCCCACTCGAACAAGGCCACGGGTCACACGGTCATCCCTCCCCTCTCCTCGGTTCACTGCCCTGTCTCTCTCTCTCTCTCACCATTCTCTTCTCCAGTCGACGCCGTAGCGACCGAGCACCGCCGCCGCTGTAATTCATCGTTGCCACCGCACCCCGCTCCAATTCATCGCGACCACAGCACCACCATAGCCTCCTCTAGCACCCCAACATAGTGAATCTTCAGTTTGTCGCAAGGTAGGCTTGGGCGGAGACCTCGCCATTGCCATCGCGAGCACCATGGTCCTGAGCTTGAGCTCACCGTGGCCAGCGCCGGTCCTGAGTTTTCACGGACCTGGAGCGAAACTGGCAAGCAGGGCCTCTCAACTTAAACATAGTAGTAGTAATAATACTTATGCCTTGTTTAGATCCGAAATTTTTGGGGAAAAATTCCTGTAGCACTTTCGTTGTTATTTGGTAAAATTTGTCTAACCATGGACTAACTAGGCTCAAAAGATTTGTCTCGACATTTACAGATAAACTATGCAATTAGTTATTTTTTTACCTACATTTAATACTCCATGCATGTGTCTAAAGATTCGATGTGACGGGTACTGTGCAAAATTTTTTGGGTGTTTTTGGGAACTAAACAAAGCCTTAGTAGATTTGTAAGCTTGTTAGAGTTTGGCTTAAGACGAACTAAAAACAACTTATAACGGAGCAAAAACCTGCAATTAATGACAAGGAAACACTATGAATCACATAACATCCTCATACGATTAGGCTTGCTTTGGCCTTTGGCTGTACCAATCCTTGATCTTGCAATAAACACTAGAAATGACTCGTGGATCCCAAATCTCAGTTCTAAAGATTAAAAGATTAGAAGATAGATTATAGTGCAGTAGGGCAAGTCAGCAACCAGCATGTATCTACCAGTACAAGCAATATCGAGTATTGATGGCCGGTGGGTGATCTGCAGTCTGTACAAGCTATATATACGCATACAGAACACATACCTGCTGGCCGCTAATGGGCCCCTTGACGTCAGGGGCCTGGAGCGTGTGCCCCGCTCGCCCTGCCCTAGGGCCGGGCCTGACCGTGGCGACGCATGTCTTGCCCTTCTCTCTCTTGCTCCTATCATGTTTTAGCTCGACCATAGCTGACTGTAGGTGGAGGAAAAGCCAGCGGGCCAATGCCTTTGTTGGTTAGCCAGGCCGCCTCTCGCCATTGCCGCGCTCTGGTCACCGACCACCACACTCGCGGTCGAGCTCACCGACGCCCTCACCAAGCCCCTAACTGAGTCGTAAAGCTTCCCTGAGTGACCCTAAAGCCGTAACCCTAATCACCAGTGCATGTCGTCACCGGAGGTGGAGAGCTCGCCACCGTGCTACACCACCACGCCGCCATTGACGCCGCCGCCTTAGCTAGAGGCCAGTAGGGGTGGGGTTCTTGGTACAGTTAGGTGCGAGGCATCAAGGAGAGCACGTCGGTGCCCTTGGTCTCGCCAGAGGTGTCACCGGCAGCGAGATATCGCCGGTTGACCAGCCGCCTCTGTTTCTGCGTCGCTGGCAGGTGGGCCCGTTGACCCACAGGTCCCCATGGTCAGCACGCGTGTGTGTGAGTTTGAACTATTTTTTCTTTTATTCTTTGCAAGAAATACTTGTGAACTTTGGAAATTCGTAATAAATCGTAGAAAAATTAAATGAGGACTTTTTGGAATCCTTAAGAGCAGATCTATCTGATGGTGTGATAATATGATAGGGTATAGTAGAAAGTTTTCACAGTTTTTATTTATCTCTTTTATTTAGGGTTTTTCAAAGGGAAATTCATAACCCAAGTTGTAGTGCTCCACTTAATGTAAAAATTTTATGGGAGGCTAGTACGGATTTATGAGTGCTGTAGTAAAAATTTCATGATTTTGGGCACTGTATGTTTGAGTTATTAATTTCCTTTGAATTAATGTTAGTTTCTTGTGCTAATTTTCATGGTAAAAATATATAACCAATGACCATGAAATTAAGTGGGCAATGTTTTTGTATCTTGGTGAAGCTAAGAAAAATATGAAATCTGTTGTTTGACACTTTTCACTATGATTTCCTATTTATGCTATAATAAGCTATGCTAGCTTGTCATTTTTGTGGAGGATGTTAAACATGTCAAAATAGTATGAAATCTTTACAGTAGCCTATTAGGACCATGTGGAAGCCACTGTAATTTTCTCAGAATTTATTGTGCACTTTTGATCTTTGTTCATTATTTCACCCAATTATCTAAATAAATTAATAAAGGCATAAAAATAATTTATTTAGGGATGGCCACTATGTTTTCTAATGTTCATTTGATGTGTGCTAACTGTTGGTAACATTGGTGGTGTTTAAATTACCATTCTTGTATGTAGTGAAATATTATTTTCCCTAATTTTCACTTATAGTGACTTTTCTGGACAGATTTAAGAGTTAAGCAAATTACCTAGTGAAGATGAGGTTTTCTATGAATCTTGTCTATAACAAAGTTGTAGATAACTCACTTATATATCTTGTGTTAAATTTTCATGGCGTTTGGCCAAATGGTTTGTGAGTTATGGATGTGCAACGTTGGTCTTCAGAACTAGTTGTTCTATGGAATTCTGGATCAGATTTGATAATTGTACTTGTTTGACTATGTTAAATTGTGAATCATGCTGAGATGATTAAATATGAGTTGTAGAAAATTTCATAAGATTTCCAAAAAGTCCTATCTCATGTTTGTTAGATTTGTATAACTCCAGTTATGATCAAAACAAGTAGCTACTGTCTGTAGTCCAGAAATTGCTTGAAATGAATGAATGACTTGGTTTCTTTGTATGAGCTTGATGTTGTTGTTTAGGTGCCTAGGCTAATTAAAATAAGTTGTTAGCTGCAGGTTCTAAGCCTCTTACAGGTGACGAACAATTTTACCTTAGGTTGTTAGACCTTGGTGAGTGTATGCTTCTTGTTTTAGAGAAGAGATATGCACTTACTTAGTAAACAAGTGTTAATCTAGTATCGCCGTGTCACCATTTGTTACATGCACATGTATATGCATATCATCATGTCATATCATATCCTATGCATTCATGATACTTATGTTGTGCATATGCATGCAATAGGTGTTTCCGAGGGAGTGACATTGATCGAGTTCGAGCAAGAGCGATCGGAGGAGCCACAAGCAGCTCAGGAGCAGGAGGTTCCCGCAGGAGAAGGAGTCAACGTAGAAGATCTTCCGGAGTGCTCTGACCACCAACCCTCCTTATTTCTAAAAGGCAAGCCCCGGAGTATTTTAAGCCTCCCATGCTTTTTTATAAATATTAACTTAAGTCCTTGTGTTCGATGCATTAAGTAATAGGAGTGATTTGAAAACACTTCCTGCATATACTTTCATTGTCCAGAAATGTATACCTCACCCTATGTAGGTCCAGGATCAAAACTTATGCCTAGCTATGCATAGACCAGTAGAAGTCGGGTGATTTCGTGTCACCTGTGAGATATAGGTGGATATTGGATCATGATTGACTATATTTGCTATTGAGGAGATAACCATGTGGTGATGTGATAATAGGAGACCGGATGGAATCTTATATATTGGTGGTGTTTGGACTATAGTGATTCCATCTGTGTCGATTAAGGACCGTACTATTGTTGGCACTTCTATCGAGATTGAATGCATGCCTCTCACTTAGTTGGCCGGATAAGTCATTTCCACCACGAAGATGAGTAGCTCAACTCAGGCCAAGGACATTACGGGGAGCCAAATGTGAGTCCAAGGGCAAGCCAGGCCTGATCATCCTGGCAGCTAGTTAGTCCTTAGGTGTGCGGCGCTGGTCATACCCGTGAATGGACCCGAGTTGTACTAAAGGTGACATAAGGTGACTGTTGGCCTGGTTGCCTGGGTTTGTGTTAGGAATAAATCCCCAGTTGGTTGGAATCGATTTGAATCACCATCTCTCCCGGATAGTGAGCTTCGGCATCATAGTATCTTAATAGAAGGCAATGGTTATGATGGATATGAAAATGCTACACTAGATATAGTTATTATTGTGATGACTTAATTGTATACAACATGTTTGGCACATGTTAGTTGCTAATCTAGATGGGATAGCTATAATTAACTTGATGACCTAATTATAAAATATGCAGTTCAACTAATGGCTTTTTATGCAAAATGTCATAAAGCTAGCTTCACTTATAAAGCCTTGCATAATCTTTGGTGTCACTTTATTTCTGGTTTATGATGGGTAAGTCTAGCTGAGTACATTCTCGTACTCAAGGTTTATTCCCTCTTGTTGCAGATGACATGATGTACCATGGGTACTGTCAAAATTGCCTTCACCCTGCTGTGGATGAAGAATAGACCATGGGGCAAGGTCTCTCTATGTTACCTTACCTATGATGCTTTTGCTGGAAATGACCGTGGTACTAGCATGTAATTGAACTAAGTGTTGTGTTAAACTACTTTGCTTCTGCTACCTGAACTTGGTTTGTAATAATCTATGTGAACTCTGACGTATGTGAGCTATTTGTAAACTATTTGTGAAGTGTGTTGTAACATGTGACTTGTTGTGTTGAATCATATATGATCTTGGCTTGTATGTTGGTTGGTTTGAGATCCTTCATGATTTCATCAGACTACCGGGTTTATATGGGCTAAGTATGACGGTTTGACTACTTCAGTGGTTGCTATTGTACTTGTGCTCTTATAAATTGGACAGTTCTATTACAGGGAAGATCATCAGCCCTCTCTCTGGGCCTGTAACACCCCTGGGTGTTAAGCATGCATTAACATTCCAAAGCATGAGCATTAGCATCTCATACATGTTTATCATCACATGCAATATAAGTTCACTTGAATTGAAATGTGAAAAACATTGGTTTGAACCAAAATGGTTGCATTTGCTTGCTAGAGTTGTAGAACTTGTTTAGCTACAATTTTAGATAATATAGAATTAATTAACATGATTTTTGGAGCAACTTTTGTATTCAAAATCTCCTCAAATTTTGCTTTTTAAAATATTCTAGAAAAGAGAGTTTTTATTTAAAATTTTGGCTTTAAATCATTTATTCAAAGTCTATTCAGAATTTTGAAAAGTGCCCAAAATGAAAGTTGTAGAGAATTAAATTTTGAACAACTTTTATTTTGGGGACAACTTGTGAAAATGTCTTTTTCATCTTCAAAAATTCAAATTTGAATCAATTTAGAAAATGTAGAAAATTAATTAGAAAAGAAAAACGAATTTTTTTGGCTTACTGGGCCGGTGCCCCGTTTCCGGCCCAGCTCGGCAAACCAGCCCGACCTGCGCGCACTCCCGCCTCCGCCTGCCTTCGCCCGCGCCGCTCCCACGCGCGTCTGGCCGCGGCAGGCCGCGCACGCCACGTGGCGGCCATGCGCCAGCGAGCTCGCCGCGCGGCATCTTCGGCTGGCCTTCACCCCCACCTGGCCGCCCACGGCTCCGCCTCCATCGCCTTTGCTCACTGCTCACCTCCTCGCCCACGCGCTCCTCCTCTCCCTTGCACAGCCACCGCTCCACCACTGCGCGCCATCACCGGCGTCTCCCTCCTCCGCGCCGCCGTTCCCGCTCAACGGCCACACCTCCCTCCGATTCGCCTCGCCACCCGCTCCGCCATCTACTCCTCTCCTCCAAACGCACCTACGCGCTCCACCTCCGCCTCCGGTAAGGCGCCATTTTGTGCGTCCCGCCGCGCCACCATTTCCGGCCACCGCGCACTCGTTCCGCCCCTCCGGCGTTCTCGCCCTCTCTCGACCTCCGCGCGCTGCGCTCTGGTGGTGGCCATCTTTCCACGAGCCTTGTGCGCCCGATCGCCGGTCCCCGCTCGGCCGGGGTTGGCCGTTGGCCGCCGGCGGGCACCGCACCGCAGCGACGTCGCGAGCACCGGCGTCGCGCCCGTGCCCCGCTTCCCCCGCCCCCTCTCTGTCTTTCTTGGGCCGCAGCGCCAGTGGGCCGCGCCATCAAGCCGGGCCGCTTGTTTCCTCCGCGCGGGCTGCCGAAGCCGTTTTCGGCAGTGGGCCACTGGAGCTCGCGGGCCGGCCTGTTAGGCAGAAAAGAAGAAATAGAATTCAATTTTTATTTTTCTTTTGAAAGAAGAAATGTTGGGAAAAATATTGTGTATCCATTTTAGCTCCAAAAATTCTGAAACAAAATTTGTAGTGTTTCTCATGAGTAGATCTAAATTTAAAAATGTTGCATGTTAGTTTTATGATACTTTTCTGTGTAGATTTATTTAATCTTTATAATTACTGATATCTTAGAAAATATGTAGTAAATTAAAGGAAGGTCAGAAAAATATGGTTCCTGTTTCATTAATCTTCTTTGGTGATGTACTTTCTAGGAAAAATGTTTATGAGGCATGTTTTGTGAAAAATTATTGAAGTGTAGTTCAAATGCCTTTAATTGATGATTTTTGTTATTTTTGGTAGAGAGCAAAAATTGTATGACACATGCATGTGATAATTTTTGAGATGTGCTTGTTTACTGTGGGTAACATAGGAAAAATAGGAAATCTATTGTTTGACACTTTTTCTAGTACAAAGTATTTTCATGCTCATTATTATGTTATAGCTTGTTTATTTTGTACAGATAGTTTTACTTATTCAAATTCCATGAAATTTTTGTGGTATACTATTTGGAGTAGGAGTGTGCTACTGTAATTTTTGTAGATTTTTACCTACAACAGAAATAGATGTTGATGTGTAACCCTAGTTTAAATAGGAAATAAAAGTTTATTCTTTATGAGTAATTAAAAGAAATAAGAAGTGTTTGGTGTATCTTTGAAGCACCAAACTACCTTGCTGGTGTTACTTGGTAGGTTAAGGTATTAGGGTTTGGCAAAGTGTAGCAACAATTGTGTGAGAATTTTATGCTAACTAGTATAAGAGTAGATGACATGTTTTGTGGCACATGTTCTTGGATGATGTAGACTACCTTGTAGAAGATGTTGTCTGTAATCCATCCTATCAGTTCAATGTGCTCATCTGCATATCATGTCATCATAGCGTTCCACCGCATCCGATGCACCGTCTACATGGTTGCTTATGCAATTGCATCATACAGGATCGCAGGAGGAGTCGCAGGTAGCAGTGCCGGAAGAGCAGACTTGGACCGATCAGCAAGAGCCCCAGGCACAGGAGGTGCCCGAGGAAGAGGAACCAGGAGAGGAGTTGCCCGAGTGCATAAATCACCAGCTTAGCTCGTTCGAAAGAGGCAAGCCCCGGAGCATCATAAGTCTCCTACTTTATTAAAGCAATTAAATTTATGAGTTATTGTATTGTTGCATTAAGTTATAGGAGTTGAGTGAAACCGTTGTTGCATTTATTATTATCCTTGTCCACCTGGATACCTCTTTACCCTGTTAGGTCAGGATCGAATAATTGCTTAGCCATGCTTAGACCGGTAGAAGTCGGGTGATTTCCTGTCACCTGCGAGATATAGGTGAATACCTGGTTATGGTTAGCTATAATTGTTATCATGGAAAGTAACCAAGTGTTGATGACTAAAGGAAGACCGGACAGAGTCTTATAGGGTTTTGGACTATAGTGATTCCGTCTGTGTCGATTAAGGACCGATCGTTGCTCGTCCCTCTTGTCATGTTGAACGCATGTCTCACATTTAGCTGGCCGAATAAAGTACCTTTCGACCGCGAAGCTAGTGACACTATTTGAGCCGGGATAAACTCGGATTGGTAGACTGGTGCTGAAGGGGGTATGACGGGGACGCGAAGAGTGAGCCCAAGGTGCGTCCTGGCAGTCGTGCGGTCCCTGGGTAGTGCGGTCCATGACTGTTATCCCGCGGCTACTTGGAAAGTGTCATTGGTGATCTAAACGACCCTGACGGGGGAAAGCGTGGTTTGTGTGAGGAATAAATCACCAGCTGGTTAGGAATCGATTCGAATCGCCATCGCTCCTGGATAGTGAGCACTTGACTCAAGCTACAGCATCATAGTAACAATGATGGAACCCGGATGGTTATGTGAATGATGTTGGAAATGCTAAACCTGATATGGTAACGTTTCATGTTAATAGTTAATCAAGTGATTGCTCTAGCATAGGTGCTCACTTAGACTAATCAGGTATAATTAAGTGGATGCTTATAGTTAAATGGTTCATAACTAATAACTTATGCTTTTCGCAAATGAGTCAAGCCAGCCCACTTTATAAAGACCTTGCATACTCCTTGGTGTCTTTTATTTCTAGTTTTTGACGGGTAAGTCTAGCTGAGTACCTTCTCGTACTCAGGGCGTTGTTCCCATTGTTGTTGCAGATGGTTAGATGTACTATGGTTATTGCGTCAATTGTCTGTATCCGGCGATGGGCGACAACTACGACCAAGGGCAATGGTCACTCCGTTCGTCTTATCTCATGCTTTTGTGGGCTATGACTACCTGCTGGCACTGTAACTGAACTAAGTGTGTGTGTGTGGTTTGAAACTACTTGCTTCCGCTATGTTATTGTGAACTCGTGTTGTAATAATTTTTTTTATTCTGAACTTCGATGTATTCAACTCTCATTGTGAACTTTACGTAGCATGTGACTGTGGCTGCTAAATCAGTACGATCTTGGTTGAATGTTGGTGGGTTTGAAATCCCTCGTGATTTCACAAAATCTCAGGTTGTACGGGCTTAAGTTTAGTAAATTATCTGCCTCGGTGGAAGATTTTCTTACTTAATCTCGTATAATCATGTTGATCCGTTACAGGGCCCCTCCATGGAATGGTGGCTCACGTTGTCCATCCCTAGCACGACCTTCGCTACCATAGCATCCTCAACATTCTCCCCTCGGACGAGGACCTCGCTCCTCCCCAAGGAAGGATCGACAGGAGCAATGGACAGGGAGCCCCGACCACCACCCGCATCGGCACAGGGATGCTTCAGACTTGACTGCCGCGGCGGAGACGGGAGTAGACGCTATCGAGCGGCAATCCCACCCAAAGCGCCCACCAAGCAGCCAGCACTGCTCGGTCCGAGGCATCACCTGATCCCTGTGGAGCACTAAGAGCCGCCCAATCCTGACCCTCATCCTCAACATCCCTAGCATCATCACCATTTGACAGTGAGAGCCCCTGGTCCTGGCACGCCTCGTGCTTCCTTGCTTTCTCGTGGTGGGTTCGCTCCTTCTCCTCAGCGGCTGCCCTCTCCCGTGCGACGCGCTCGATGTCCCCACAGCGAGGGAGGTGGAAATAGGAAACAAATGAAGGAATGGTCTGTGAAAATAGGACCAGTAAGGTCAGGGTGCCTGAACAAGAAGAAAACACGAAAGAAGAAGAGGACTCACCAGATTGGGCCGATAAATAGCCGAGAACACCTCCATGGAGTTCTCGACCACGATGACGGTGGCGGGGGTGACTAGCTTAGCCACATGTTTCGTAACCTCACTGGCCTCAAGCATCTCTGAGGACTCCTGGCTCAGGTCCTCTACTCCAGAGAAATCGCACAGCAAGCGCACATGAAGTTTCAATGACTGAACATGCTATTCAACCATGGTTCGTAGGACCGCGACGCCGTTCATGCCAGCTGATACTCAGCCTTCAAGGGTCCTGAGGATCTCCAGCACCTTCTTTGATTGACTCCACTTGCACCCTCGACTCCATGATTCCAACCTCACTGGTACGGTGATAGAGAACAAGGAAGGGGGCAGCGGCGTCGTCACGAATATAAAACCAATTCCCGTGCTAGCCGAAGTTCGAGATCTATGACGGTAGACATGGATAGCTGTGGGACATACCATAGCGCATCTAGATGTTCATCCCGCCCATCAGGGCGAGCACGCCACCATCAGAGCCATGTGCCTTGCGGGCCTTAACCTCGAACACTCGTCGGAATAGATCCTTGTTAGGCTCGATCCCTAGGACGGCCTCGCAGACAACCACAAAGCCCAACTACTGTAGCACCACGTTGGGAGGAAGGTGCTATAATTGGATGTTGTACTCATGGAGGAATCCATGAAGGAAGTTTGATGCCAGGATCGCAAACCCGCGCTCATGGAAGTCGGTGAACGACACAATCTCACTGGTGAAAGCCCTAGTTTGGTTTTGGATAATTGATGAAACCTAGGAATTAATCATTGTGCTAAGTGTGTAGACATAAAATGATAAGTCTCATGCCAAGTGGTGGAGCTAGATGATGGTCATGGTGATGGAGGTGACCAAAAGATGATCAAGTGCTTCACATTTGAAAAAGAAGAAAGAGAAAAACAAAAATAGGCTCAAGGCAAAGGTATATGTGATAGGGCCATTTTTGTTTTGCACTCAAGACACAATAGAGGGTGTGAGTGACTTAGGATCAATAGTCATACTATAAAGAGGGGAAATCTTTGGCTAAATAGTTTATCAAGTGCCACTAGGTGACATAATTCATGAATTGCATTTAGGAACCTAGTGTGCTAACATAACCCTTGAAAATGTTTGTGAAAATATGCTAACACACATGCATAAGGTGATACACTTGGTGGCTAGCACATTTGAGCAAGGGTTGAGGAGGTGGCAAAGTCACGGAAGTGTTTCTCGCTGAGAAACACTGACCGGACGTTGGTCATGCAGTGACCGGACGCAAACGTCAGTGTTCAGTCAGTGTTGGCTGTGGCAAGCAGAGAGACCGAAGAGGCACTATTGTGATCGAACACGGGGTTGTTGTGCACCTATGAGTCTGGTCACTATTTGGAGGCAAACTGACGGTGCGGATCGGATGCGACGGGCTTGCATCAGGATGACGGTGACATACGATTACGTTAGTGGCTTTCACGCATGCGGAATGGAGCCTGTGTTGACCGAACACTGGTTGGCATCAGGTCACATTTGACTGGGCGCGTTCGATCATGATTTCAGGGTGAAAAACCCTCTCTAGAATCGATCTAACTCTGTGGCGCATAGAATCTAGTCACTTGAGCAGTGCATCTAGTCATGATTTCGGGGTGAAAAACCCTCTCTAGAATCGATCTGACTCTGTGGTGCATAGAGTCTAGTCACTTGAGTAGCGCGTCCGGTCACCTTATTGACTTAAGCGCTGACTCGATTCGACCGTTGAAATTCGATGAACGTTATTCGAATATGAACATGTGGCAGGCATCAACGCAGCGTGGCGTGAGCAACTAATGCTGAGGCTACATCCGGTCAACCCAATAGGTGCGTCCGGTCAGCTCGGGCAGTACCCCTTCATGACCCTAACGGCTCTATTTGTTTTGGGGTCTATAAATACATGGTGGCCGGCTCTTGGGGAACTCTCTTGACATTTTGATCACCTTGATATCCTCTTGAGTTGAGCATACTCTCTCCCACTCATCTCTCTTGTTTGGTTATGAATCCAAAGTGAGATTGAGTGATTTCAAGTGCATTTGCTTGTGAGTTTGCATCTAGTGGCACTTGGGGATCATTTGAGCTGTGGGATTTTTTTTACTCTTGGTGGTTGCTACTACCTAGATGGCTTGGAGCAGCGGTGGAGGTCCGGCACGTATTGGTGATTGTTCGTAGCAGGCTCCGGTGATCTTGTGAGGGGTTCTTGTGCCTTCCTCGGTGGAGCGCCAAAGGCAACTCTAGTGGATTGTGCATGTCATTGAGCTACCTCACTTGTGGGTAGGTTCTTGCGGTGTCCAAGTGGGACAAGGTTCGTGCTACACCTCTTAGCCACCGAACCACCAAGTGCTAGTCGACACAATAGGGACTAGCGTGCTAGCAAGCACATGAACCTCGGGAGAAAAATCTTGGTGTCCATTCTTGTGATTGATTGGTATTCTCTCGGTGATTGGTTATCTTCACATTGTAATTGGTGCACTCCCCTTCACAGCGGTATAAAGATCACATCCTCTTATTTACTTTCCCGCACACTAGCTTAGTGTAATTAGTTTGTGTAGTTTACCTCGCTAGTGTAGCTCACCTAGTTTAGCTTGTAGTGACTTGGCCATTGATTGATTCAGAGACTAGCAACTAGAATTGTTGGGATAGGTGGCTTGCAACCCTTATAGAGCTAGAGCAAAACTTGCTTACGTCGTTTGTTTTACTAATCAAGTTGCTCTAGTGGTTTTATAGTTTTAAAATAGGCTATTCACCCCCCCTCTAGCCATATTAGGACCTTTCAAGTAGTATTAGAGCCATGGTCACCATTTATTGAAGGCTTAACAACCTCAGTGTATAAGACATGGCTCAAATTATGTTCAACCATGTTGGGGGGCAAACCACCTTTCTTTGATGGCACAAGTTCCTTTGATTATTAGAAAAGAAAGATGAAAATGTATCTTAGTTCAATCAATGATAGAGTGTGGGAAGTGACCAAGTATGATTTTATGATTTTTGATCCCGCTAACCCCATTGACAATGAGAGAGCAAATAAGCAATGCAATACAATGGTGCTCAACACTATTTACAATGGCATTGATTCAAAGGTGTTTGAGCAAATCAAGGATCTTGAGAAGGCTAGTGAAGTGTGGACAAGATTAGAGGAGACATATGAAGGCACTACAATGGTAAAAAGTGACAAGCTCTATATGCTCATGGACAAGCTATCCAACTTCAAGATAAAGGATGATGAGTCTATTTCAGAGATGTTCTATAGGCTCCAAATCATCATCAATGATCT
Source organism: Saccharum hybrid cultivar R570 (assembly GCA_038087645.1). Classification (NCBI taxonomy): domain Eukaryota; kingdom Viridiplantae; phylum Streptophyta; class Magnoliopsida; order Poales; family Poaceae; genus Saccharum; species Saccharum hybrid cultivar. The sequence continues at coordinate 12,790,207 of JAQSUU010000520.1, forward strand.
CAAGAGCCTCAGTGAGAAGGTGAAGGATGAGGATTTCTCTCACAAGTTCTTGATGTGCTTGCCAAAGAAATTCAAGACATTAAGAACCATCATCTTTAGAGGAGGATTGACCGGTGTATCTCCCAATGAAGTACTTGGAGATGGCATGACCGATGCCCAATACAATGATAGTGACAATGAAGAAGTTGAGAAGAAAGATGATGATAAGAAGAAGAAAAGTGTGGCTTTCAAGGCATCCACCTCATCCAAGAGCAAGGACATGGCAAGATGCAGATGCAAATGACATTCATGATGAGGCCATGGCTCTTCTAGTGTGCAAAATGGGCAAATTCATGAAGAACAGAGGCTATGGTGCAAGGAAGAGAAGAGATCACATGAAGGAACATGTAAGATTGTGCTATAGGTGCAAGAGCCTAGATCCCATTGTTGCAGATTGTCCCTACAATAGTGATAATGAGGAGGGTGAGAAGAAGAAGAAGAAGGACAAGAAGGAGAAGGAGAAAAAGATGACCTTCAAGAAGAAGAAGAAGAAGGGAAGTGGCTATGTGGTCACTTGGGATAGTGATTACACTGAATCAAGTGATGATGATGACTCAAGTGATGATGATAAGAAGTCAATCAAGAAGGCACTTGCAAGCATCGCCATCCACAACAAGCCTTCCCTTTTCAACACTCCTTCAACATGCCTTATGGCAAAGCCCACTAAGGTAAAATATGATAAAAGTGATGATGAATATGAAAGTAATGATTGTAGGAGTGATGAAGAGGACTACTCCAAGGAGGAGCTCATCGACATGTGTGATCAACTTAGCTCTAGATTTGAGAAGAAGAGAAATGAGTGCAAAGCATTGCAAAAAAAACCTCAAAGCTCTCAAGCAATCCTTTGATGAGCTTCAAGCATCTCATGAGTGTCTAAAGGAAGACCATGAGGACCTTGGACTTGCTCACACTAAGCTTGAAAAAGCTCACTCTTCTCTTCTAGAGCAAGTCAAGAAGGAGGAAGCCAAGAAGAAGCAAGTGATTGTGACTTGTGATGTGGGACTAACATGTGATATTATTGATGAATCTTTTATAGTCCTATTGTTGTTGCTCCCACTAACCCTTCTTGTAGCTCTACATCTGCCACCACCAACTCTACCTCCACTTCTAGTAACGGTTTCACTTGTGATGCCTCACTAATGATTGAGAATGAGACTCTCAAGTGAGAGGTTGATGAGCTCACTCACACCCTAGGCAAGGCCTATGGTGGTGAGGCCCGCTTGCTAAAGTGCTTGGGTAGCCAAAGATTTTCTCTCAACAAACAGGAATTGGACTATACCCCCAAGAAAGGCAAGGCAGCCTTTGCAACTCACAAGCCTAGCTTTGTGAAGAGCAATGATCAGTTTTGCAATAGATACAAGCAAGTTGGGCACCTAGAGTATAATTGTAATAAAATGAACAAGAACAAGAAAAATGCTAATGTACATTACATTCATTTTGATTCTTGTTATGTGCTTACCAAGGGAGAGAAGGGTGTGCATGCTAAGTTTGTTGGTACATCGATTGTGGGCCCAAAGAAGAAGGTCATTTGGGTGCCAAAGAGCTTAGTCACTAACCTCCAAGGACCCAAGCAAGTATCGGTACCTAAGAAACATTTATTTGTTTTGTAGGTTAATTATAAAGCCAGAGGAAGGCATTGGGTGCTTGATAGTGGGTGCACACAACACATGACCGGTGATTCAAGAATGTTCAACTCAATCAAGTCAAATGATAGTGATGGTGTGCAAAGTATCACGTTTGGTGACAATAGCAAAGGCAAGGTCAATGGGCTTGGTAAAATTGCTATATCCAATGATTTGAGCATTTCCAATGTGCTACTAGTAGAAAGCTTGAACTTCAACCTTTTGTCAGTAGCTCAACTTTGTGATTTTGGTTTCAAGTGCATCTTTGGTGTTGATGACGTAGAGATCATAAGTGTAGATGGCTCTAGCTTGATCTTCAAAGGCTTTAGATATGAGAATCTATACTTGGTTGATTTTAATGCTAGTGAAGCCAAATTGTCAACATGCTTGCCCACTGTTGATGCAAAAGTGGATCTACAAACACAAAGGGCTAATACCCAATCCGATATCCAAAGCGTGCCAGTCGATTTGACCTGTTAATCGACAAGGATGAAAATTCAAGTACTTTGGTCCTGACAACAGCGATACGCCCGGAAGCCACATCCAAGAGGTACTCACGCGGAACTCGAGGATCGCCGAAGGTCACACTGAAGCGATGCAGCTCGTCAAATCGATGAGAACTCGTAAAAAGAAAAATATGCAAATTGACGAAGTCGCCAAAAAGTAAGTACATGCAAATAGGAGTAAAATTGGTTTGATATTGATTGATTCTATCTTACATTGTCCCTCAGTCTATATTTATACCCTGATCCGAGGAAACATAACCAGACACGACTAGGACACCAAGTCTAAGGAAAAATATGACTCTTACATGAATCATACTCTAACAAATATAGAAAAGGAAATCAACACCTATCTACTTCCCTGTCTGCCTCAATTACGATGAAATTTTCATCGATCTCCTCTCCATCGGCATGCTTCCCGTCATCACAAGCTTCATCGGCAGTAGTCTTCAAATCTTCCTTTATCGACATCAGCAATAACATTTCTGATCTTACCAGCAACCCCTCTGAGTCTAAGTCAACCTTTCCATCGGTCACCACCATTCATCGGCAACAATCTTCACAAGCTGATCTTCATCGGCACCCTTCTATCAGCGTAATACAATAACTTTCCTTCTACCGATTAGCCCACTCTGATCATTTTGACACGTGCCAAAAACGGTGTCAACACATGCCCCCCAATTTTAGAGTATAAAATCATTGATGCTCCGAAATTTACTCCAGACAACATTGCCTTTACCCAATTATCTTAATTTATCCTCCGAGCATAACATAATCTGTTACCAAATCCAATCAAATCTAGTCCTGATTCACGCGTCTCAGTAAATATCGCATGATCTTCAACCACTCTTGCTCCGATTATGGTTAAGATACAAAAACAATAGTCAATCAGCAAGAACCTAACACAGTGACGCTGCCGCTCTCGGAATTAAAATATCTTGTACCGAGATTTCTTCCGAGTCATGATTACTTGCCATCAAATCTTCTGTACAATCCCTTGATTATCGTGCGAACAGTTACCATATCCATCTGAACTACCTCGACCTACACGCGCGCGGCAGAGAGATAAGTCCAGAATACCCCTATTCCAATCAGCCTATAAATAAATCTCTCCCAAATGCTCGTCTTCTACCCTTAGACTCCAACCATCGGCATTCTCTCTTTCCGGCTGCGACCCCGACGAACAACCGTGCGACCTCAACCAGCAAGAACCTTCCTCAGCGGCAACCTCGAGTCTCCAGCTACGCCTCCATCCTTCTCAAAACAATGGCAATCAACTTTGACGTCCCTCCGATTTGTTTCACCTTCATCCCTTTTTACTGTGATTCCTTTTGCCCTTGCAAGTTCATATAGTTGGTGATTTTTTCTCTTTTCCTCTGTTATTTTGATCCTCCAAACTTAGGAACTATGCAACAAGTTAGTTATCCCAACCAATCAGCCGCACATCCAATGTCTAGGCCCAATGGGTGACCCAGATCCAACCGATTTGATCAATGCAGAGACTAACAGAATTCCCTTCAGAGCCCAGAATTTCTCTTTAAATTTATGGAAAGATACCTTCCGGTCTTGGCCTAAAACCACCAAGGGGTGGAAAGATTGGTATCCGAGGGTAAACGGGTCAATGCAAGTGTACTGGGCAGAGCGAAAGCTAGACCAATGCATCAGGCTGTCCATTGCCGATATGCAGAAGAATGAGTCGATGATGATTGCTGCCGCTTATTTCTGGTCAGACACAATAAATACCTTCATGTTTGGACATGGCCCAGCTACTCCCACCCTTGCTGATGTATACATGCTCACCGGCCTAGATATTTCAACTGCCGATGAGGCCTCCATTTACGGTAGAAAATCTGAGTATAGGGTGAATACCCGTAACATCGGCAGTTGGATAGGGTATATTCAAGAATACAGGAGGACCGGGACAGTTGGTCAGAGGGAACACACCACATTCCTGAACATGTGGTTAGAAAAATTCATTTTTTGTGGTCGATCGGTAGGACCAACCAATGCTTACCTCCCCGCAGCTGAACTACTGGCCAACGGTGTAAGGTTCCCTCTTGGCCGATATCTTCTGATCTCCACTAATCACCTTTTACATCAAGTGTCTCAGAAGCTTCTGCTTGGTGAATCCATCGGCAACTTAGGAGGCCCGTGGTGGTTCATCAACATGTGGCTGAATGCCCACATGCACAAACACTTGTAATGGGACTTCTTTGCCTAGCAATTCCCGTGAGATATCATCGAAGACTACGAACTTGGAGATGAAGAATCGGCAACACGCCCACCCCTCAATTTTGGTGAAGCCATAATTGATCTTCCTAGAACAGAGGCCAACGAAGATCAGATCGGCTAATTCTTCCAAAGCTTTTACAATGGTCTTTCCCGTGATCATCGGGCCTGGATGCCCTACATCGACGAAGAAACCAGATTCCCCCTTCTCTTCAATTTCGTCGATGATACCTTGAATAAGGATGATGATCTTATGATGGCCATCATTACTCCCTGGGCAATCCCAGTGAATACATTCGGTAGTGGGAAAAACACCAACATCACCTATGAATTCTACAATCCATCGGCAGTATCACGTCAATTGGCCTTTGGATAGCTGCCAATTAAACTTTGTTTTGCCGATGTGATTAAACCGAGAGAAACAATCACCAGCGGAATGGACTGGAGCAGGGTAGTGCGACTCTATCCTGATGTCGATGCTACAGATGTTGATCTATCCACCTAGATGCCAGCCTCTTTTATCACTGAATCATATAAGCTATGGTGGCAAGAGTGGAAGGGACAATTATTTGCAACATCCGTTCATACATATCGGCATATGATTGACCCTGAGCATGTCATTCCTGATGACGCAGTAAGTTTCTTTTAACACCCTTCTTCTTTTTTCCTTTTATATATCGGCAACTAACTTTCTTGTGACAAGTCGATGACCCAGCACCATCCATAAGCAGGAGTGGGAGACCCTTTGACCTTCGACCTGTCTCCCCAAATCACCGATCGGCTACAACGCCCCTACCCTAGGTGCTCTGACTCATCAAAGAATCTGTGCCAAGAAAATCACTACCAAGCCAAAACTGGCTAAAAGTGTTCAAGGTAACAACCCTGTTTATTCCAACTCACGCCGATCTCAGACTGTACTAACACTAATTTTTAGGATGTAAGAACTATTGCTGGATCATCATCGACAACTCCTCTAGCATCAAGCACTACCATCTCTGACAAACCTTTAGAGGTAATCCTTCAACTTTACATTTAATCTATTAAATATCATATCTTACAACCGTTTTGCAGCAACAAACAGGTACATCGGCAAGTGTACCAGATGTCCAACCTTCACCACCAACAAGTGCCGATGCCCCCTAGCCAACCGTTGCTGAGACCCAAACAAAGCGCAAAGCTTCAACAGATACTGAGGCACAGCCAAAACGGCAGAAGTCCGTACCGATCCCAACATCTGATCCAGCACCTCCGAGCCAACCAGAATCGGCCGATGCAACTAAGCAAGTAGTCGATCCTTCTGCATAGGGCACATCATCGGTCGTCGTATCCCAAGGACCAACTACTAATGAGACCACGGAGGAATTACCATCAAACTTAGCACCAGTTAATCCTGAAGCTGAAGATATCCCATCGGCAAGCTCAGCCGATCCCTCACATGGCACACTCCAGGTTGCTTCCTCTAGTCAAAGACAAGAAATTACCTTGAAGCAAGTAAGCCGACTGACTTAGCCGATTTATAATATTCATACTTGTCCTCAACTGACCCCTTTTCTTCTTTCAGGAACAAGACTCCCTAGACAGTTTATTCTCCTTTGCCATCGACGTTTCTGACGATGATGGAGAGGAGGCAAGCTCTTCACTTGCACTAGGGACAATATCGGCAGAAGTCAAGTCCAAGCCGGAGGCTCTACTAAACTTGCTGCAGCAAGGCACCGCCTAGTTGGTAGATGATTCGGACCCTGCAAAAGCGATCTTCAAAACAATCCGTGGCTAGGTCCCTGCCAACATCGAAGAGGCACTCTTCCCAGCAGCCCACTTAGAAAGCCGACAACTCCAATATCAGAGGGCTGCTCAACGCATTGCCGATAGAGCCGCTCAGGCTCAGCTTAAAGAAGAGATGCTACAATTGAAACAGATCGCCGATGAGAAGCACAAGAACATCGGCAGTTTGCAGACTTTGGGTGCCGAACTTAAGCAGAAAATCTCGAACTTATCGGCAAAGAGAATGGCTCTACTGGCTGAACTGAAAGAAGTCGAGGCAGCTCTAACTCAAGCCAAGAAGGAAGAAAGCCAGTTACCTGATGCTATCAAGGCTCTTTAGCAAGAAAGAGACATCCAAGCTCGCAAAGCCCTGGCAATGAAGAAAAAACTTAAGCCAGTGGAGGGTGCTGCCGACGAAGATATCAAAGAGATAAAGGAAACCGATCAGATTTGCCTGCGTGTGATATCGGCCATCCAATCTTTACTAAATTTGTAAATCATGTTTATTGCATCGGCGCTCTATGAAACATTGATACCCTTGTATGATTCTGGCCGATAGGACTGTTATCGGCACTTATGCTTTTATGCATCCATCCAGATACTAGGGTAATATTTCTTTAAATATTTTCCGTTTAATGCTCTGGAAAATACAACCCCTTTGAGGGTTTCTAGAATATATGCGTTGCTAGGAACAGATTGGTTTATCTGATATGGACCCTCCCAATTAGGAGACCACTTGCCAAACTTTGAACTTTTAGTCCCAATCGGCAAAATCAACTTCCAAACCAAATCTCCATCGGTAAATTCCTTTACCTTCACCTTCTTGTCATACCATCTGGCTACCCTTTTCTTATTTTCTTCGATGCTAACTAAAGCCTTCAACCGATGACCTGCCACATCTTCTAACTCATCTTTCATAAGAGTATCATAGTCATCGGCTGTCAGTTGATCTTGAGAAAATATCCGCCTAGAGCCAGTTTTAATTTCCCAAGGCAATACTGCATCGTGGCCGTATACTAACTGATAAGGCGTTACTTTGATTGCACCATGACATGCCATCCGATATGACCACGGGGCCTCATTCAATACTGTATGCCACCGCTTAGGATTTTCTTTAATTTTGCGCTTAATGAGTTTGATAATTCCTTTGTTAGAAGCCTCAGCCTGACCATTAGCTTGAGCATAATAGGGAGAGGAATTCAAAACTTTAATCCCCATACCAATAGCAAACTCATCAAATTCTCCCGATGTAAACATAGTACCCTGATCGGTAGTGATAGTTTGAGGAATACCAAATCGGTAAACAATATGCTCTTTCACAAAATCGATCATACTAGCCGATGTCACCTTTTTCAAAGGAACTGCTTCAACCCATTTTGTGAAATAATCGGTAGCAACAAGAATAAATTTATGTCCTTTGCTCGATGGTGGATAAATCTGACCAATGAGATCGATAGCCCATCCCCGGAACGGCCAAGGTTTAATTATAGGATTCATAGCCGATGTAGGCGCTCTTTGAATATTACCGAACTTCTAACACCCCTAACATCCTTTAAAATATTTAAAGCAATCTTCAAGAATAGTCAGCCAATAGTATCCATTCCTTCTGATCATCCACTTCATCTTGAAAGCCGACTGATCTGCCCCACACACTCCTTCATGAATTTCACCCATCAAGCTTATCGATTCGTCACCGCTAATACATCTGAGTAAAACTCCATCTATAGTCCGATAATATAATTCATCATCGAGGAGCACATACTTAGTGGCCTGAAATCTTATATGTCTTTCAACCTTCTTTGATGGATCCCTTAAGTAATCGACAATCTCCTTTCTCCAGTCATCGGTATCAACTACCGATGTCAGCACCTCCTGGACAGGTTGATACCCTGAAGCATGTTGAGCTAGCCGATTAGCTTCTTCATTATGCAATCGAGAAATATGTTCAAGACAAAAATCTTTAAACTCTTTCAATAATTGCAAACATCTCTCATGATATAAGATCAAAACTTCACTTTGGCATTCATAAATCCCAGCTAACTGATTTATAACCAGCATAGAATCACCAAAGATTTCGACAACATCGACACGTATCTCCCTAAGTAATTCCAATCCTTTTATCAAAGCTTGATACTCAACCTGATTGTTTGTCAATGTAGCAACAATTGGCAATGAAAACTCATACTTCCTTCCTTGAGGTGAAATCAACACAATGCCGATACCTGCTCCTTCACCACACGTAGACCCATCGAAGAAAAGTGTCCAAGGAGCAACTTCCAGAGAGTCCACTGTACTGCAATGCTGAGTGACAAAATCAGCCATAACCTGCCCTTTAACTACCTTAGCCGATTCGTAATGTAGGTCAAATTCTAACAATGCTAAAATCCACTTGCCAATTCTACCACTTAATATCGGTATCGACAGCATATATTTGACCACGTCATCTTTGCATATGACAGTACATTCAGCCGATAGCAAATAATGCCTCAATTTAATACAAGAAAAGTATAGACACAGACATAATTTTTCGATGGCCGAATACCTTGTCTCAGCATCCACCAATCTTCTGCTCAAATAATAAATAACACGTTCTTTCCCTTCAAATTCTTGAATAAGAGCTGAGCCGATAACAGTATCATCAGTTGACAAATACAACATAAAGGGTTTCCCGTGTTGGGGTGGAACTAGCACTGGAGGGTTTGTTAAGTACTTCTTAATTTCATCTAGGGCCAACTGCTGCTCAACTCCCCATACAAATTCCTGATTGGCCTTCAATTTAAGCAACGGACTGAAAGCTTTGATCTTACCCGATAGATTAGATATGAACCTTCTAATAAAATTAATCTTGCCGATCAAAGATTGTAATTCAGTTTTATCGGCAGGAGCAACCACCTTGTTAATTGCATCAATAGACTTCCTACTGATTTCAATACCTCTCTGATGCACCATAAAACCCAAGAATTGACCTGCCGATATACCAAACGCACATTTATTAGGATTCATCTTCAATCCATGCTTCCTCGTGCACTCTAGTATCTTTCGTAGATCGGCTAGATGTTTTGTGATATCCCCAGACTTAACCACTACATCATCAATGTAGATTTCCACTAATGTGCCGATGTACTCATGAAAAATAAAATTCATAGCTCTCTGATAAGTAGCACCGGCATTTTTCAAACTGAAGGTCATGACTATCCATTCAAACAACCCCACATGACCTGGACATCTGAAAGCAGTCTTGGGAATATCTTCTTCAGCCATGAATATTTGATTATAACCTGCATTACCATCCATGAAGCTGATAATCTGATGTCCGGCTGCAGCATCAATCAACAAATCAGCAATAGGCATTGGATAACCATCCATCGGTGTGGCTTTGTTGAGGTTCCTAAAATCAATACAAACACGAAGTTTCCCATTTTTCTTATAAACAGGAACCACATTAGAAATCCACTCCGCATATCGACACTGTCGAATAAACTTTGCCTCAATTAATTTAGTTATTTTGGCCTTAATGTCAGGAAGTATATTAGGGTTGCATCGGCGCACTGGCTGCTGATATGGCTGAAATCCAGATTTGATAGGTAACTGATGTTCAACTATCGATCGGTCTAATCCAGACATTTTAGTATAATCCCAAGCAAAACAATCTTTATATTCTTTTAACAAATTGGTTATTTGCTGCTTACACTTGTAATCTAACTTAGCGCTAATAAAAGTAGGCCTTGGCCTATCACCATTACCAATATCTACCTCTACTAAATCATCAGCCGATGTGAACCCCTGACCTAATTTTCCATCATCAGCAAACCTATCCATTAAAACTCCTCCTCAGAACCGACTGCTTAGATCGGTGGAATTTCATAATCAGCAACTCTGAGGAACTCTTTCTCCCAAACTTCTCCTGATATGCATTTGGTTCGCTCATAAGTATCTGATTCTGCCGATGCGATGATATAAGAAGAATCACCAGGGACAACCTCAATCTTATCCCTTACCCACTGTGCGAGGCATTGATGCATTGTGGAAGGAACACAACAATTGGCATGAATCCAGTCCCTTCCTAGAAGCAAATTGTATGCACCTTTACCATTGATAACAAAGAACGTCGTCGGCAAGGTTTTGCTGCTGATGGTCAATTCAACGCATATTGCCCCTTTAGCTGGTGACACATTGCCTTCAAAATCTTTCAGCATCATATCGGTTTTGGTCAAGTCTTGATCTCCTTTGCTAAGTTTCTGATACATTAAATAGGGCATAATGTTAATCGCAGCTCCTCCATCGATAAGTATCTTAGATACAGGCTGCCCATCAACTCTGCCTTTCACAAACAAAGCTTTGAGATGCTGTCTCTCATCATCGATAGGTTTCTCAAAAACAGCCATCATTGGATCTAGTGCCAGCTGAGCTACTTGATCGGAGAGAACAACTTCTTCCTCATCATCAGAGAGTGCCAGAAACTCCATCGGCAACATAAATACCATATTAACATCTGTCGATGGGCCCTTATCTTTGTGTTTCACCTGCCACTGCCGATGTCCGGACCTCTCATTGGAAGAGCTTTCCTCTCGGTATAGGTCCTCCTGACGCTCACACTGCATCCTCCTTTTCTGTGTCTTTGTTAGAACCTTAGGGCACCATCGAGGAAGCTTAGTTTTCGAAACCGGCTGATAACAGGTCCCAGTTGATTCTACACGACGTATATTAGGGTCCCTGTAGAATATTTCTTCATCGGGAACTCTTGTGTTTGCCATCTCCTCAAGCTCCTCTTGATTTCTTGGAAAATATCCAGCACGCTTACCAAACCTTTCATGTACACTAAGTCTGCCCCCCAGCCGATCATGCACTGATGATCCGCCTCTGATTGGCTCATTGATAGATAAACCCTGATTACCAGACTAAAACCTCCTTTCTGGCCGATTGGCCCCATAGTAACCATTGCACTCAGGGCAATTTTCAACAGTTGGCAATTTAATGCCTTCTTCCCAGCAATGGATGAAAAACGGGAACCTCCAATGATCTTTATGCCGATACCACTCTTCCCGACGTCTCTCTTCTTGCTATTGTTGATATCGGTCCCTACGCTGACACCAACCCTCCTGCTGCCTTCGATGGGTAATCACAATGCTAGGTCGAGGAGGTTTTTTGGAACTACCACTTTCTCCCAGCAGACCCTTGCTTTTTGCGTCATCGGTAGTTATTCGATGCTGGGGATCCGCTGATGTGTTTTTCTCAGCAGCCTCTGATGTCAATACCTTGGTCTTACCCTTGGCATCCAACATATTTGCTGGAAAAGGGTGCTTATCAATTTTTATTGGCTTCTGGGTCTTAGAGTTGCCAAACTTAATTCTCCCAGATTCGATGGCCGATTGCACTGCTGCCTGAACACCTTGCACTCATTTATACTGTGTGAAGTTGCATTGTGCCATTTGCAGTACAGGATCTTCTTCAGTTCTTCTGCTGATGGAATCACATGATTAGGTGACAACTTAATTTGACCTTCTTGAAGCAAAAGATCAAATATCTTGTCAGCTTTGGTGATGTCAAAGGTAAACTTCTCTGGCTCTTTCTGACCAAAAGGACAAGATATTGACCTTTTATTCTTAACCCACTCAGCTAAGCCGATAACTGGTTCTTCATCAGAATCAGAATCAGAATCTTCTACCTCATCAACAAATGATACTTTTTTGCTCCAATTTTTTAGGCTAAAAAACCCTAGTGTCTTGATCAAAGATCCTTTGTACAAAATGACTCAGGCTTTCAAACTCCTGAGAAGAATACCTGTCCTTGAGATGTGGCAATAACCCTTGAAAAGCCAGATCGGCAAGCTGCCGATCACCCAGCACTAGGCTGTAGCACTTATTATTTACATCTCGTAGCCTCTGCACAAAGCTTTCTACTGATTCATCATTACGTTGCCTCAATTTTACTAAATCAGTAAGCTTCTTTTTATGGATTCTAGCAAAGAAATACTTATGAAATTGTTTTTCTAGATCAGCCCAAGTAATAATAGAATTTGGTGGCAATGATATGAACCACGTGAATGCTGATCCAGACAAAGATGATGAAAATAATCGAACTCTTAATTCATCTCTGCTAGCTGCCTCTCCACATTGAATAATGAAGCGATTGACGTGTGTCCATCGTTGATGTATCATCTTGTCCAGAAAATTTGGTGAAATCTGGTACCTTGTACCGATTTGGGAGAGGAATTAAATCATATGCTGGAGGGTATGGAGTCTGATAAGAATAAGTATTAACTTTGGGTTTTATCCCAAACTGATCTCTCATGATTTCTGCTATCTTATCGACCCAAAAAGCATCAGCCTCCTGCTGACGAACTGGCTGAATTTCTACAGGAGGTGTCTGCTGATATCCCTCCACGTATCTTTGTGGCACACGATCTCCAGCAATCGGCATATTTGCCACCACTTGTGGCCCACTAACCTGCTGGAAAGGATTCATCGGCTGAGTTGCCGATGCCTGATTTTGAAAACCAGCTTGCATATGACCTTGCTGAATTCCTGAAACTTGCTGATTCTGCTAAACTGCATGCTGAACAGTAACTGTCCTGACCAACCATTATTAGAACTCATCGGTACAAAGCTTGCCGATGACTGGTAACTTGCTGACATTGTTGGATAACAATTAGCATAACCGTCTTGAGGCATGAACTGCATCCCAGGTTGACTCATAGCTGTAATAGAACCGTCCAAATTATAAGAGCACAAGTTCAAAAACAATCGCCGAAACGATCAAATTCTCAAACTTGAGCCCATATAACTCCGGTAGTCCACGAAATCATGAAGGATTTCAAACCAAACCGAGAGCAACCAAGATCGTAGTGATTCAACATAACACAACACTTGTTACAATAGTTCGTAGGTAGCTCTCATACATCGGAGTACAAATAATTTTATTACAAAACCAAGGTAAAGATTAGCGGAAGCAACATAATTTCTGAAACCAAATAAATTCAAATACTGCCAGTACATAGTCACATCCTGCAAAAGCATACTAGAAGAGATACTACAGAGACCATGCCCATGTGGTCTAGTCTTCACACCCACATGGCGAAGACAATACTTGCAGCAATAAGTACGAATCTGCTACCTGCAACAGGGGGGAAATAAACCCTGAGTACGAGAAGGTACTCAGCTAGACTTACCCGACAAAAACCAGAAACAACGGTGACACCAAGGAGTATGCAAGGCTTTATAAGGTGGGCTAGCTTGACTCACTTGCAGAAAAGCTTATTACAGATAGGTAATCATTAATGCTTAAGCATCAAGTTAACAATCATTAACCTGTCATCTAGATTAGCACCTGTACTAGAGCAATCACTTTATTAGGAGCAAACAATATTAACCATAGCAGTTATAATAAGGCCATCATCATCATTATCATCAATTCCGAACCATCATTAATAATTAGTGTATCTACGTTGGAGATAACCAGTCAAGTTTCTCACTATCCGGGAGAGACGGCGACTCGAATCGATTCCAACTCAGCTGAGGGGGTATTCCTGACACTCACCCGGCAAACCCCGCTAAAGGCAGCCGTAGATAACCATTGGTACAACTCAGGGTGGGCCCGAACAGCGCCGCGTTCTCGGGGATACCAGTGGCCAGGATGCTCAGGACTTTTAACTCACCTGCCCTTGGACCCTCTGGCTCCCTTCCGAGGCGACTTTCACTTTTCGACTTCGCAGCCTGAGTTGAGCTACTAGGCTTCGCGGTTGGCAACCTCAGGCCGGCCAACTAAATGTCAGGCATGCGTTCAAAATGACATAGAAGGCTCCAGGTCTCGGTCCTTAATCGACCCAGACGGGGATAGATCCACACCCAAGACCTCCATGCCTTGTTGCTTCACTATCGTCATCCCGTCCGGTCTCATTTCATTTCATTAACACATGGTTCATTTCCACGATAGCAAATATAGCCAACCGTGACCTGACAAAGCCCTATATCTCGCAGGTGACAGGAAATCACCCGACTTCTACCGGTCTAATTTAGCAGGGCTAAGCATAGATACGATCCTGTCTACATAGGATTCAAGGTTCGAATTGCTGGACAAGGAGTGTTATCAATGCAGCAAGGGTTTCCAACCAACTCCTATCATGTAATGCAACAATACATATAACATGTATATATAGATAATTGCTTTGAAAGTAGGAGACTTATAATGCTCCGGGGCTTGCCTTCCGAAAGAAGATAGATCAAGGTTCGGCTTCAAGAACGATTCCCACGTCTTCTCCGGCTTCGTCGGACTGGACCTCCGGCTCCCGAACGAACTCCAACTTCGGGGTTCACGCCTTGCGGAGCTTTAAGGTCGACATGATTCTCGGCACACCTATTGCATGTATATGCACCCAATGAATTTCATGTATGCACCAAGGATGACATGATGATTTATGAACCTGTATGAATGATGTGAAGATGAATGTAATGATATTGCAACATCATGAGCACAAAACAAGTCATGTGGTGCTCTATTCAAATCACTTCAAGCTTAGGTGCAAATTTTCTTTCTGGTATTAACATGTTTGAACATCCTTAAGCAATCACTAAGTACCACAAAGTTAAGACTAAGCACACCCATAACAAGATTTCAGAAATTGAGTATTTCCAACAAGTTAACAGCAGTAGCTAAGAAACTTCATAGCTGGAGTTCTACAAATCCAAATGACTTACAAGAGAACATTCTGGAAATCTTATGAAATTGTCTATATTTAATTTATAAACATCTAAGCATGATTTCATCATTTACCAGGTCGAAATAACACATGTACAGAATCTGTTCTAAAAGACAGAGAGCACTTCCAAAACTGAACCCAGCTTGGAACAGCTGCCATTTCTAAACTATAAGTCCAAATGCTACCAAAATTTATCAGCAACTAGTTCATGACGTTCTCAACAACTCTTCTATAGATCACCAAGCATGAAAACCTTATTAACATAACCTAACTTACTTAACCACCAAATCTGTCCAGAAAAGATAGATTTGTACAATTAAATATTAAGTGATGTTGGGAACATCACAAATGACTTACCCAACTTTACTAACAGTTAGATCCTATTTAAGTAACACCAAATCAAGTCATGGCACTAGCATAATTATTTATCTAACCCCCCTTTTCAATTTATTTAGAGTGCATAAGCATAAATGGCATCACATATAAAATGTACCTAGAAAATTCTAATAAAATTACAGAGGTAACTACGTGCTATGAGGAGGTTACCATAAAAATTTCACCCCATTTTGACAAGCATATATGGAGATATCAAAATAAACAAATGAATAATCAATATAAGGCATATACAAAGAAGTATTTATAATTGAAGCATATTTCATCCAAACATGACGAAAATTTAATAGTAGCATCTACATATTATGATTAGCACCCCACAACATTTTCATAGCAAAAGGATCAACATACAGTGAGATATCGAATTACCAAAATCACACAATTAAATAAAGTGCCTAACAAAAGTAATTTCAAACTCCAGAAAACATCAACTAACACGTAACATTTAATACACAACTGTATAGTACACATCATGAGGATTCCAAAAAGTCCTCATTTACCTTTTTATGATTTTTATACAATTTTATATGAATTTCCAAAGTTGGATCTCAAATCTGGAAAAGATTAAAACGAAAACACCAAACCCAAGAAATAGCTACGCGCACCCAGCGCTATGCACCCAAGGGGCTGACGGCTGGGACCCGAGGTCAACTTGGACCCACCTGTCACAAGCACAGAAACAGGGCACCACTTTGACCGGCCATAGCTCGCCGGCGGCGAACTTTCCGGCGACGTGACTACCACCAACAGACTCGTCTCGCCGAGACGCATCTATCAAGATAGTTTAGAGAACGATTTTCTCGACTTCCGTACAACGGCGGCCGAAGGAACGGCTCCGGCGGCTCTGTACGTACTTACATACTACGGTGGCTGGCGGCGAGCGGCGCTGTGGCCTTGCTGGCTTCGGCATTGGCCGGAGGCCAGCCACCTGAGAGCAGCATCAGTCCTAGGAAACTAAAAGAAGGGAAGAGATGGAGAGCGGGCGGGGACGCCAGGTACAGGGACATGCACGAGCTCTGCTCGGCGTTCATGGCAGCAGCGGCGCCATGACCCAGGAGGGCCCTTACCTTGCGACAACGGATGACGCAGCTAGGTTGGCGAGCGAGAGGAGGCCATGGTGGTGTTGCGGCTGCGATGGATTGGAGCGAGGTACAGTGGCCGCAGTGGATTTCTGCGGCGACGGTGGCTGCTGCTCGGTTCGTCGTTCTTGACGGAGAAGAATAGCGAGAGGGAGAGCAGACAAGTGAATGGGATAGGGATGCAGCCAGCGTCACTCAGTTTTGCCTCCCCAACACGCACACAGCGCCGTGGCACTCGTTCACGTGATAGGAGAGCCACGCGGTGTCCAGGCTCTGAAGCCGGTCGGCCATGACCTGCCCCGATTGAATCAGACTCAAACACTGAAGCTAAGGGCGACAATACTACTGCGAAAATACGACTGAAACTCCAAACTTCGACAACCTCCAGCTCTCAAATCAGCGCGAACAAGCAGAAACACCGTTAATAAAAGTTGTAGAGCTACACGAGTACTCCAACTTTCCTTATATGGGTTTGGCCTGGTTCTGCTTGGTTTGCAAACTACAAATCACCAAAGTACCCAACATTGAAACTGACATTCAGTTTCGTCAGGCTCCCACACTTGGCCAAATCTGCTGAGCCCAAAACAGCCCCCAAAACTGACTAGCAAGCCAATTTTGAGCAGGTTCTGCTCATTTTTAGCCCAAGGTCATAAAACAACTTTTGTTCCCTATAAAATTTACTACAACTTTGCTTAAGGGTGCACAAACATGCAAATGCTCCTAGTAGCACTTTTTAAACAGTCAAACAAACAAGGTCTAGAGGTCATCACAAGTCAAACAAAGGCTTAGGAGCATAATTAAGCAACATGGTCAACATGGACCTTATTCCATTAGGTGTCCTAAGCATAGTTAAGGTACTAAGGAGTATGTTAGACCACCACTTGCATCATCTACACATGATCCTAGCATGCAATACATGGAAACACAAGGTGCAAGCTAGGTTTCATCAGTGACACAGAGATGTTGCATACATTTCATGATCATGTTTCAAGGTGTTGTGTCACACATCACACTACTACAAGTGTTGTACACACATAAGCTAGCACTACTAAACAAGCATATACCTAACACATGCATTCAATCATGGATGTTGCAACTGTTGCAGGGTCATGTTTCAAGAACAATGCACATGAAATGATGGTGCACATGCTCATGTCATGCTCATATGGATGCACAGATGCAAGGCAAACACCTGGGGTGTTACAATAGCAGGGGCCTTCTGCTGCATCGGCAGTAGGCTTGCCGATGGACTTGTATTGAGTGCTTGAAACAAAGGCATCTAGAAACCTCCTGAAGTTAATTGCACAATAGTTGATGTGGCATATTGAGGTACCTGATTCATCGGTGAAACAACCGATGATACAGGAGCTTTTCCTGCTGCGTCAAACACTTGAGGTAACCCAGAGTTGAAGGCAGACAACTCCGGAGGCATACCATATCCCCACCAATTAGCAGGAATCTGGCTATTTTGAGACACAGGCCCTGACATAGCTGATGCCGATAGATCTGTATTGAGCTGAACTCGTCCTCCTGAAAGTACTAGATCTGATCTTATCGGTGTAGATTGAACATTAGGCAAACCTACCGAGACTGGAGGAGAAGTAACTTCTGTACCCACAACGGCTGAGGGAGCCGATGGAGCATTGACCGATGCCGGTTCTGGTTGATGATAAGATGGCCCAACGTAATGTGGTGGCACTTGTCCCTCTTTAAAAGTTCGAACCACATCATTGTGAACAGTATTGGACAGCACATTAGAGTGGTTAATCAAAGCATGATTTACTGCAGAATTAACCATCTCTTGAAGTTTACCAGGATTGGAGTCGAAGGTAACCTGCCGAGGCAACGGCAGATCTTGCTTCTGTATGACTTCTCCGCTCCTGTTCAAGCTGAATGATTTCAAGCAAAGCTGCCTGTAATCCTCTATAGCCTTTTCCATAGCCTGCTTCTGATCTTCCTTAAGATCTTCTTCCGATATCGCGATGACGTTCCCCGAATCGATCTCAGGATTGAACATATTGATCGTGTTGATTGGTCCCACCAGGTGTGCCAAAAGATGTGTTGATGCAAAAGTGGATCTGCAAACACAAAGGGCTAATACCCAATCCAATATGCAAAGCGTGCCAGATGATTTGACCTGTTAATCGATAAGGATGAAAATTCGAGTACTTTGGTCCTGACAACAGTGATACGCATGAAAGCCACGGCCAAGAGGTACTCACGCGGAACTCGAGATCGCCGAAGGTCGCACTGAAGCGATGCAGCTCATCGAATCGATGAGAACTCATAAAAAGAAAAATATGCAAATTGACGAAGTCGCCAAAAAAGTAAGTAGATGCAAATAGGAGTAAAATTGGTTTGATATTGATTGATTCTATCTTACATTATCCCTCAGTCTATATTTATACCCTGATCCGAGGAAACATAACCAGACACGACTAGGACACCGAGTCCATATCTAAGGAAAAATATGACTCTTACATGAATCATACTCTAACAAATATAGAAAAGGAAATCAACACCTATCTACTTCCCTATCCGCCTCAATTACGATGAAATATTCATCGATCTCCTCTCCATCGACATGCTTCCCATCATCACAAGCTTCATCGGCAGTAGTCTTCAAATCTTCCTTTATCGACATTGGCAATAACATTTCCGATCTTACCAGCAACGCCTCTGAGTCTAAGTCAACCTTTCCATCGGTCACCACCATTCATCGGCAACAATCTTCACAAGCTGATCTTCATCGGCACCCTTCTATCAGCATAATACAATAACTTTCCTTCTGCCGATTAGCCCACTCTGATCATTTTGACACGTGCCAAAAACGGTGTCAACACCCACTAAATCTAGCATGGGTTGGCTATGGCATAGAAGACTTGGTCATGTTGGGATGAAACAATTGAACAAGTTAGGCTCCTCCCCGTGTCACGAATTCATGGTGACCCCGCTAAAGGCCGAGGCTAGGTTCAAAAACCCTCCACCTCGCAGTTAGGACATCACAACCAGCCCTAATGCATAGTAGATGGCTAAACAAACCATGCGAGAAAGCATCAGACCTGGCAAGCAAGGTCGAAGCTAAGTAACGATGGTCAAGCGGCGTGATCCTCAATCGTAGTGCAACAAAAAAATAGCCCAAGCCCTGAAAGCTAAGATGCTAGAAGGGAGCTTGCGGGACGCTTCCCTCCATCGACCAAAGGGCCAAAACATAAGGGAATACCTCGTAAACCTCCTCCCAGCACCACAGCTCCTAGGGCAGAAAATGCGGACATGCAAGACATGAAACCTGCTCAGAGAATCCCTCGTAGCACCGATTAGGAAAGGGAGCAACACCCTTCTCCACTCACCAAAATTCTCTTCTCATCCTTCCTCTCCCCTCAACTCGAAGGAAATAGTGTAGAAGAGAAACTATTATTTATAGGCCTAAGGGAGGACTGAGTGGCCCAAGAACCCCACACCACGTGGCAAACAGTGGGAGGTCATAGCCAACAATTGGGAACCTACGAAAAACAGGGATATCGAGACTCTCACAAAGGAAAGGCCAATACAACATTACTGAGACCGCTCAGCCCCACCTGAGTCACATGCCCTGATACAGTACGCTAACGTAGTGAGGCTCATCAGACACATACCACGCCGTCAAGGCATCCTAATAAAATAAAACACAACGGAAGCCTAGCATAGCAAAAGCATTAGCCCGTAAGGGGATAAGCAACAAAACTCGATGAAAGTATGATCACGAGACCTCACTCAACGGTCGAACATGCCTTAGTGCTTCCATGATCACCCCATGATCATAAAATGATCCGAGTCATAACCCTAGGGTGTCTCAGGACATTGGTTAGTTAGCAGGACACGTGGCCTATTACACGATAGCTAGCAAAAGCCCGAACGATCGAGGCCAGCAAAAGCTGAACAGAGTAGACCGGGCGCTAAGGCTAGGGGGTTCATGACCCCGTCCTTCGACATAGATCACGCAATGCTCCGATACGTGACCTCTCCCCCATCACGACCCCTAAAAGGGATAGAGCGAGGTCGGGCCCTGCCTAGCGAACCTGCTCTGACAGGGCCAAGCACACCACACTGACCTCATAAGGAGCGAGGGGACAACAGTCACCTTGGTCTGGTCAGATGCCATCCCTGTGACATGCCGCTCCAATGAGACAACACCGCATAATGGGGGCAATAGGTACAAAATCCACCATCTGACTATGGACCGACAGGACACACATATGATCCCACCTACTATGGGATGGGATCCATGATGAGGGTCTCAACCTAGAGACCTTCCTGGCTGGTGGAGTGCCCCGACCCCAATGATCGGGGTCGTGGCCCTCAGCCCCACAAGGCGGCCAGGTGAACAATGACCCGGGATGGCTACCCGCTGCGAGTACAACACCTCAGGAAACCTAGAGATGATGGTGAAGACCACGACGGATGCCGCATTGCACAGGACATCTGACAAATCATCACTATGGCTACAATGCTGCCACTGCCAGCACAATAGCATCACATCAGCCCCTGCCGCGACGTGGCCATAAGACCATGATGAGAGCCATGCCCCGATGAACACTAGAAGATGGCATAGCTTGCAAGCCAAGTTAGTTAGGATCTCCCCCAGGCTCTCGAACCTATGGTCGGGGGAACCTCCTCTTTGTAACAAGCCCTGGCCCCAAACTCTACATAAGGGCAGCTAGGGCTCCCACCTCGGGAGACATTCTCATTCTTTATCCTCTACCATTCCATCCATCCACCTTAGCAGTAGGGCCTGGAGCTTCTCTTTGGGTTGCCCCTCGTCTAGCATAGGTTCTACCACCTCTTTCACCATTCTTGCACCCCCATTGTAAGAACTTCAGAGCATTCAAGCAAGGAACACACACTCGATTTTCTTTGAGACTGGACGTAGGGCTCTGGGCTGAACTAGTATAAATCCTTATATCTATTGGATGCAACCATCGTCTTCCTAGAGCAGCACGGCAATCATAAATATTTATTAGTCTGGTATACAAAACACCGACAGGGTCCCTCCTGGGCATGTGGGCTTTTGGGTCTCAAGAGACCTCACCGGTGTGTCTTGCGTATCGCACTCCCGGTGAGGCTTTCCGGTGATGTGTCTTGCATATTGCACTCATCGCTGGAGGCACAAGGTCCGGGTGCAGACATCCCTTAGGCATCGGCCGACCTAAAAGTCAGCTAGACCCTAAATCGAGCGATCTAGCTCCTTATCGGTGTGCTGACCTAATTAAGCATCAACACACTTTTGGCGACTCCACTGGGGACGATTGGTTCGGCTATCTCCTATAGCCGATCTTTCTGACCTAGCCAATTTGTTTGTTCCAATCTATTCATTTTGTGTTCTCATTATCGTTGCTTAATCTAGCCCAAAAGGCCGATAGCAACTGGTCTTGATCTCCTCTTTTCAAGATGTGGAACAATGGTCGCAACGGCGAGTTCACCGATCCAATGGGTTAGGAGGGCATCATCAAGTCTACAACCATAGCTGTGGTAAAAGCATTTGGGTCTGCTAAAGATTGTCCTCTTCTTCTTGCTATGAATTAGATTATGTCTAAATTTGATGAATTAGAGGAAAGGATGTTTGGTGCTCCTATTGCTACTTCACCTCATGCTGCACATATTAGTGAATTGGCCCCGGCTTTTAGTCAACCTCAATATGAGAGGCTATTTCACTACTATCTTGATCAATATGGCAGTAATCCAAATTGTCTTCTTTGGCAACTGAAATCGATAGGGCCAATTCAGGAGGGGCTAGCACTATACCTCCTGGTAAGAGGTTGTCTTACTGTTATATTGATCAAAATGGCAAGCTTATTTTTAGGAAGAAACCCAAATTGGTCTCTTCGGCACCTGAAACCGATAGGACCAATTTAGGAGAGGTTAGCACTGTTCTTCTTGCTGCTACATACACGCCAAATATGGTTCGCACCTCTCGAACCGATGACAGGACAACAGCACCGCATGCTTCATTGCCTCATATTACGGTGTTGGCTAACTCTCCAAAATCATCAAGCATGGTTCCAATGCCTGAGGCTTCATGTGATGCCTCCCATACCGATTCCCAAAAATTTATTAATTGGTTATGGAAATCAAAAGAGGTAGAATTGGACATGCAAGCTACGCATGACGAAGATGCATATCCTTTACCTTGCAATAAAATACTTTCCATGGCTGAAACTCATGAGATAAATAATCCAGCCACCTTGATACGGTCGGAGCAAGCTGATTCCAATATTGGAAAAATGTAATAATCGGCGACCCCAGAGAATCTAAGAAGGGAAAAAGTCTTAGATCATGAGGTGGTGCTAAAAAAGTCCAATGGTAATCAGGAGAGCCTCAAGATCACTATCAAATCTTCTAGGCTCGGGGGGCAAGCCCAAACTCCCATGGATAAGCAGAAATCAGCCACTAATACTATTGTTAAAAAGGGTCAACTAGGCTGACTTTAAAAGTCGACCAAACTGATTTTAATGTTAGTGGAAAGGAAAATCAGCAAGACTGATTTCCCAAATCGGTCAAGCTAGCAGCAAACAAAAATTGTAGCACACATATAAAGATGGAGTGTGGATTCCTTACTCATTAATGCATCAAATTCCTCACCATTGGAGGATGCCTATTGGTTTAGCTCACAATGAGCAATGGCTTGTCCCTCATAGCTGATTGAGCTACAGCCAATCGAGCCCCAACAAGGAAGGACTGATTAAGCTAGTTTTTGATGAACTTGCTAATCAGGTCAAAGAAAAGGGTAAGGCATCAGCAAGGCAAGTATATGTGTTGAGGGACAAGAAGGTTCTCACTAATTCTATAGAAAAGGCCGATGAGCATAATATCATCAAAATCAACTTCGCAGATGTTCCAATCAAAGAAATTGAAGGACCAATGTCATTAGCAATCTGGACCAATCTGATGCAGAGAAAACATCCAACGTCATTGTTGCTACTAATCATGAGGCTCGGAATAATTCATCGGCTCTAGAGAACTCCCAACCAGCATGGTGCCCTTTAGGTTTGTCAAGAACACAAAGGTGCAAACTCTAGCATGCTTGATGCAAGAAGCTCAAGCAAGAAGAGCTAGAAAAGTTTGGGGAAGGAATATTCAACAAGATCCACCAAATTTCTCCTCAAACAAGCAAAAAGGGATAAAAGACAGTCGCTGTGCAAGCGAAACTGGCCAGGCCGGTTCATACCAGTTCCTCTGGTCCGAGCAGCCACCGATGCATCTTTGGATGATTCGGCCACTGCTATTGATGCCATTGTTCCAATAAATTTTGAGGTGTCCCACAACAACAAAGAAGATAAGTTGGTGGATTATGAAGTGTCTTTGGTTAGACCAGAGAGTGATATAGATTATTCATCTCCCAACTACTACTTTGTGGGCAACGATGAGAAGATGGATCAATTTGGTTTTGTACCTCAGATTGCTACATTTCAGAAGCCAGAAGACTCCATGAATCACCTCAAGTCACTGCATGTGAAGGTCCACATTAACAGCAAACCGGTCAACAACATGTTGGTGGATAGCAGAGCAACGATGAATTTAATGCCATATTCGCTTTATAAGAAGCTTGGTGGAATTGATGAGGAGCTGATCAAGACCAAGAGGATGGTAAGAGGTGTTGGAGGAGGAAAGCCTATTCCATCCAAGGGATTTGCTTTGATGAAGCTTACCATCGGGAGAAAAACATTGGCTACTGCCATTTTCATTGCAGAAGCACTACTAGACTCAGACCTTTCACAGCCACATTGTAACCCCCATCGTAGCCGCATTTTAGCCTCGGCAATAAGCTGTCAGCAGTGATGCTCATAGCCCTCATCGTCGAAATTGGAGACCGACTGCAGTGTACACTACATCACCATATTGGCTTATGGTCCTTAGTTCCGTCGCATTGGACCACAATCCGCCAATGGGTATACACTAACACCACCGCATTGGCAAATGATCCACCTGTGTGGAGGCTATCATCACTATCGTGTGGGCAAATCAACTGCTTGTCTAGTGGTCACTAGCACCGTCACTTGTACTTCAACCTGACTATCTATGGGGCAGCTTCGTTGTCGCTTCGACGGCCGAGACGTCTGTAGAGGTAAACATCACCGTCACTTTAGCGTATGAACCATCAATACAAAGGTCATGGTCACCGTCACCTTGCACCATGATCCGCCTTTGATGATCGTTTAGTCGGTGTTAGGTTACTAAACAATTTGGCGGTGATACACTTTTATCCCTATAGCATAATACGTATAGCGATGGTGTTGGATAGCGACGGTGTTGGATGTTTGCACCACCAACGGTGGTGGTGATAACAATACAATAAATGGCCCTTAATAGCTTACTGAACACAAAGCACACAGATATAATCATTGCATCCATAAACCATGTTCTTATAATAACAATGGACGCTTACCATAATATCTTTCTCAACGGATGTCCTAACACAAGTAGTTCATAGATTATAAACTAAAGGTACCGATCTCTATAGACTTACATAATGAAACGACATAGCTGTACTCCTCCTAGGTGGCACCCCTACTTGCTAGGCAAAAATGAATATAATTAGTGCATCCTTTGAATTGGTAGGCAATGCACCATGGAACCCCTCTTCTTCCTCCTAGCCAATGCAGGAAAATTATTCAAAAGCACTCAGACTCCACCTGCACGAAGCAGCAGAATTAATAATATTCAACTCACCATTCCTTTAGTTATGAAGCCCAAATTGTCCTATATATAGAATCAAAACAACTACCTACCTGAACAAAGGCATGACATAATTACAACAAAATACAACATATGCACCTTTATTGCTCTGCTAATGACTCCATGAACAAGGGAACATAAGGAAGATAGTGAGGTCTGCCGCTCATACATAATAGTTTCTAGGTACTTGTATAGCCGATGGCCCGGGTAGGGAGGACATGAACTTTACTGTGGTTCATGTCACATGCAAGCAGTGTTTTCTCCTCCCCAATGTTGGTATTTGTTAACGCACATAGAAAAGATAGGCAAGCACAAGGATACCGCTGTACCTTTCATCCGAAAGTATTCCAAGTATCGTATCCATAGGGAAACATGTGAGATTAACTACAGTCTAACTTAATTAGGGGTAGCAACAAGGTTAAGGATAAACAAGAGCATAGAGAGGACTACTAAGGTTCCCTAGTTTTGTCTTGGGTAAGCTATGTCTTCTACTGTTTAACAGGGGACATTACTAAGGAAAGTCACCAGTAAAGGATGCTATCCATAGTAATCGGGTCCTAATCGGCCAACAAACGAGAGGTGGACTACGAAGGACTCAACGAGGCTATGTAGTCACCCTCGCAATCTACCACCAGTCCAGAATATAGGGTACATCCACAAGTAATGAAGTCTAAGCACCACTCTTACACTATCAATTATTACTTTAACCTATGCCCAATAGATTAAAGCACTCAAAAGAGTCACAAACCTGAAGAACAATATAAACAAAATACTTACTTGAATTAGAAGTTGATTACTAGAGAAATCACAGACGCAAGCTCAAGTAGAACTTGAATCCGCTAAGGTACAAGCTATAGAGAGATCACTGATTGGTTGGCACTTCCTCCAAACTCTTCCCTCACTCTCTATCTCACTATTTCTATTTACAAGATTAGATCCTATAGAGGAGTAATCTTCTCTTGATAGCTGGCTTTGATCCTAACGAGAAGGATATGAATTAGGGTTTTAGGATGGCTTTAGGGAAGGGGGTAGAGGCTGCTATATATGGGGGGAGCCATCAATTCTAAGCCCTCGGATCAAACCAACTTAAAGTAACAATGTAGATTGCACCTCAATGGCGGTGGAAGAAACAATGTTGAAGCGGAGCATGACAAGTGAGACCAGGAGGCTTGCCAGCCTACAGGTGGGGCCGACCGGCCCTATATGTTAGCCTCTGAGTGTGGGTCTCAGTGAGTGATCTTCTGGAGTGTTCTAGAGTCTTCCCAAGTCAGTTTCATCGCAGATTAACGTGATTTGCTTTGACAAATATGTAACATCCAAGATGTTAAAAAGCAACTAAAACTTGATCATGAGCATCATCATGAATAATCATCAAGCATTTCATGTTTAAGTTATAAGCATGTTAAAGTTGTTTATGATATGCTTTGAGTGATACATGAAATGTTAGATGTTCTTTGTGAATTTATATTTGAGAATTTGCTTAAACAAGTAATTTTTTTTAAATAAATTTTGTAGTGTTTAGTGTGTACTTTAATGTGGGATCACAAGTTGATGATGTTTACAAGCCAAATATGTTTAAAATTGAGTTCAAAGATTGGATTCAATTTTGAACTTCACATTTAGCAAAATTTTGCCTAAGTCCCTGAAATGCAATTATTGAGTTCAATTTTTGGAGAATTATTAAATGAATTTTTATAAATAAAATCTGTCCAACTTTTGTTATATTGTTTGGTAGTATCCTTGATCTATGATAATGTTTAATTGGTTGATATGTTTAACAGATGGTTGTTCACTAATTAAATCCCAAAGCAGCTTAACCCAAAACTGTTTTAACACTCTGCGAACTGAATTCAGTTTCAGTTTGAAGAGCTTGTTTTCAAAATTCCTTATCTCTTAAATCCTTGCTTTTCTGCTCTTGCTTCTTGAATCTAAGTTGAAGACCAGGGATAGATTAACAACTTCTCTTAAGGAAGATCGTCGAGTTTATGTTTGGAATTGTGAGAAAAGGAGCAAGGGAATGGCGTTGTCAGACTGCTACACTAACCTCGATGGTAGCAGCTTCGCTGCCATGCAGCTGCTTACCACCGACTGCACGCGCGACGCACATCTGCTTTGTGTTGCCACGCCCAAGCTATAGCTGGTTCGCCTAGAAGTCGCGTCCGCGTCGTTTTAAGCCGCAACGACCACCGGCCCTCTCTTTTCCCTCTCATCTCCGCCACCGTGCTCCTTGGTTCGCCGACGAAATTTGTTGTCATTGATCCATCTGTGCCCAATTCCTATCACAGTACAACTTCTCCCCAACCTACTCACGCCACCTCTCTGTGCCGCAATTTCCCTTGGGGCCAGTTGCTGCTGCAGCGACCCGCCATGCCACCGAGCTCCACCTCACCGTGGTCGACCTGTTCTAGCACATCTCTCTCCTTGCTGTTTGTTGTTTTAGCTTCACCTTGACCTTGTGATGCTCATAGATTTTTCTGTTTTGCCAGACGTGCGTCGTAGCCGCCGGAACGCCACCATGACGCCAGTTTGCGCCGCTGCATGCGCCAACACCGCGGGTCATCTAGCCCCGCCGTGCCCCTACCCCGTTTGTCTAGCCGAGCGTGATCACAGTGAGCCTCTCATCGTGATTGACGCATCTGTTTAACCACTACCTATCCCTAGTGGCTAGCATGCTGAGCACCGCGCTGCCATGGCCGCCATGGCTGGTGTTGAGCTCGTGCGAAACCCTAATCCATGCAACCAATTCCATAGATGTGTGCGCGAGGTTGCCACGATTCCGTAGAAGCCGACCTCGTCGCTGGTGAGCAATCGGCGGTCAACCATCAAGAACCCATGACCACACGCTGGTGCCCTGTGCTGTTGACTTGGCCCTGCCTATCAGCCGCTGTGGTTGGCTGTGCCCTGGGTGAGAAAGGGTTTTGCCCCTTTTGATTTTTAGAAAATGTTTTTCTATGTTGAATCTTGTTTATTTCATAACTAATTAAAGAAGCATGGTAAAATTACGAAATTTGTTGTGTAGCTTGGTCATGAGATGTTCTACCATGGAAAAATATGATTTAGTCATTTTCAATAGTTTTTGTATGCTTAAAAGTTACATCTTTTAATTAATATATGGACCTTGCATAATTTTTATAGGCTAAAATAATAATCCTTTAATCATGAAACTTTTTTATGTATGCTTAGCATGTTAATACCTGCCTTCACAAAAGGTTTTGTACTATTTTGATAATCCTAACTTGGTTAATTAATTTAAGTGTGTTAATATGCCTTTTATTAATTGAATAAATACCAAAATGATTTATATGAATGCTTAGTTGACTTTGGTGTATTTGAACATTGTTTGTGGACCTTGGAACACCTAAACTCCTACTGTTTCTTGGCATCTTAATTATTTCCTTGATATGTTTATAATCAACTTGTCTTTATAATAATTAAAATGCCATAATTAAATGTTTAGTTTTATGAGTTTCTTATAATGATCATGAGTAGAAAAGATGTTAATCACCTACTGGTCCATGTTAAGTTAATCCTTCCATGATAATAACTAGTTAACTTAATAGTTAATTAACTAAAATTCTTCTATGATAATACCCTAGTTTCTTGGAGAAGGAAAGTTGTACTCAACTTTCTTAACTTTGTTTAACTTCTGTTATGCATTTGAATGTCTCTCATCATGCATCATGGCATGTAGTCCATCATGTTAAGCAAAGCATCATTTACTACGTGTAGTATATACGAGAGTGAGAAGATCCGTGTTGATCAAATTCCGAAAAGGTCCATCCACAGTGGTGTTGGTGCCAAGCCAGTCTGACTCCTGTATCCTCTATGGAAACTAACCTTCTCTACAATGCAGGCAAGCCCCGGAGTATAAACCCTCCTCTAGTATTTACAAATCTTTAATACACTTTAAGTCTAGTGAGATGTGCATTAAGTAATTAGGAGTAGGTCGAATACCATTGCTACATGATTACCTTGATATTTACGTATTCCTAGCCGTACCCCACTAGTTGGTATAGGTCGATATCTCGAATGCTTAGTGATGCTTAGACTTCAATAGAAGTCGAATGATGGTTTCATCATTCGCGAGAAGAAGGTTTAACCATGTTCTTCTCAGCTCTGCTGAAGGCTCATGTGAATGTCCTGTTAATGATAATGTTAAATTGAGACTGAGTGGACTCTTTGCTTGCGTCAAGTTTGAGTCTTGACATAGTGCCCTGCCTGTGTCGATTAAGGACCGTTCGTTGTTGGCCCTTGGATCAAGATTTTTGCAAGTACTGGCCACATACTCTGGTAATCCTAATTCCTCAACTATTCCATTATGTGAAAAGAAAACCACGCACTGGGAGTGGGAGATGGCGAGAGTAGCATGTACCCATCTTGTGAATCCATCAAGGATGAATGACGTAGGGAGCTGGAGTACTGTGTGTTGGTATAAATTAAATGCACACAAGTTATAAGGTATCCGCAAGCGCACAGATAAATCTATCGTGTTGTAGCACTTCACCAAGATAATCTCGGTTTTAATATCAAACCCAAAGGAATAGTATGTGAGTGTGTTCTAACTAGCTAGTCTATAAACTTAACCTGAATTCATAATCAATGTTAGACAATAAAAGGGGAATAAAGAAGACTACTAAGGATTGTCTAGTTCCAATCTCGATAAACTTTGTCAACTAAAGCTCAATTCGTGGGAGATGTCTCCCAAGGAATAAAATCAGAGTTCCTTCCCTACGAGCACCAATTGGCCTACCAAATCCTATCGACGGGAGATAGACTGCAAAGGACTCAACGCAGCTGTCACTTATGTGATCTGCCACCTTTCGATCAATTAGGGGATATTCATAAGTAACTCTAGTCTAAGCACCACACTTACACTATGAATACTACTTCAATCAAGGAGCTACCAAGATCAAAGCACTCAAAAGAGAGTTGCAAACTTGAAGAACAATAGAGACAAATTGCTTACTTGAATCAGAAGTTGATTACCAAAGAATTTTAGAAGCAAGCCCCAGATGAACTTGATCCCGTAGAATACAGTAGAAGAGAGCACCGACAGTCCAGAACTCTACTCTTGCACTCTATCTCTCTCTATCTCTAACTAAGACTAAATCCTATGGAGGACTAATCTTCTCTTGATTGTTGGTCTAGATCCTGATGGAATAGGAATTAGAGTTTCTAGCTCTGGATCTAACTTGACTTCAGGGGGGGTCTGCCCTTTATTTATAGCCCAAGAGGTTGAATATGAGCCCTTGGATCAAACCGACTTCACGTATGGCTGAGATGCATCCTTGGAGGCGATGAAAGAATACTCTAGAAGCTCATGGTGGCTTCCCACCACAGGGGGCCAGACGGCAAAGGGGTGGGGCCGGCCGGCGCCACCTGGTAGGCTCTCAAGCCTTGCCTCGGTGTGGAGTCCTCTGGTGTACTCTGGAACCTTCCCATGTATACGCCACAAAATTATCCCACGATATCTTTTGATATTTAGGTCCTCCTTGGCGGTTTTCTGTGTAAATCCTGCAGAAAATATAAATTCACCAAAACTCATGGAAACTGTCAGTAATAACCTCCTACTCTATAGTATTTATCCATTTTGATCATTTATGGAAGAAAGGTTGACGGTTCATGGTATACTGTAACTACCGTCAATAAGCTCCCCCACACTTAGGCTTTTACTCGTCCTCGAGAAAAGGATGGATTACTTAAGACATAACCTTAGAACAATACATCAACATAAGACTGTTCCTAGTCATGCATGTACTGCAGGATTCAAAGTGTCTACCATGAAACTTTAGGTGGTTGAAGAATAGAATAGGGTGAAACATATCACCTTTATTCTTTTAGTTGACTTAATTGGAGAAACAGTTGATATTTTGAAAAAAAACAAAAACATAGCTTACCTTCTCCTTTTGTATACTCTTAAATCACTAATATATTTGGTATTTTTGGATCCTTACCAAGGCATAAATGATATTGCCTTCTTTCTTCCTACTTCTAAAAGCTTATGTCGATCTCAGGTAGGTACGAAAATGTGAAAACATACTTGCATTGCATATATTGTAAAGTCAAAACAAGAATCCAAGGAGAAAAGTGGCATACTCTTAGATCAAGATGTGCTTTTGTGTGGAATATATAGTGGCTAATCCTAATTCTATTATACTCCTTGAAACATGTCTCTCTTATTCAACACTTGAAAATTTTTGCTAGAGAGTATGGGCTATATCTTTTCTTTTCTCCTTTTTTTAGTGGGCATCTAAGTACCCATTATTTTAGATACTTGGACACTTGTCCATTTTTCCTATACTTTTCTTTTTTGCATAGCCACATATCTCTTTCCGCAATTGGAAACTTTCAAGAAAGACATTTATAAGAACTTGGAGCATTTATTCCTAACAAATATTTTTGTGTCTTCTCCTAGTATAGGAGTAAAACATTTTTGGTGAATGGAAAACATGTGACTGTGTACTCCTAGTGTAGGAGCAGTAGAAAATATGTGGAGTGCATGTGAACTTGATCTTGAAAGCATGATAAATTTCTCAACAAGGGTCACAAGATTTGACCAAACTCAATACAAACACAAGTTGTATATGTAGAAGGTTTATCTATCATATATATGGCTCTGGTAAGATATTGCTATTACTATAAAGGAGAGGTATAGCTATTCATTTTATTTTTGAAATAAAATTCTCCAATAACAAAACTTCAAGATTCAGGTTCTCATTATTCCACTATATCATATTCCTCAACAACTTAAGCAATCATGGGGTCCCTAAAATAAGTTCCCAACAGTAGCAAGACTTCTAGGAAAAGTGTTATGTGAGTCTATTCCTAAGTCATGACTGAAATAATATTTTCTGTCTCTTTTAAGATGTCTTAGCATGTGATTTTCAATTCGGTTCGAAACAGAAGGCGAAACATATGAAACTGGAGTGTATTGGTCTCAAACCTGACCATGGACAAAACGCGACGCGAGGCAGCGAGGTGGTGGACTGGCCGGCCCAATAGGGTGGCCGGGCGGCACCCTCTAGTGTCCCCTCAAGGCCAACTTTGGCGTACGAGGTCCCTGATTAATTATCTTCCCAATTTCATGATTTTCCCAATCAAATTTTGTTCCGTGGTCGCGATGTGTCCCTCCCATACTTATTTTCCTGTATAAACTTTTTTGCACAACATATGGAGACAAACACATATCCAAAAATAATAGAGAGATAGAGAACAAGTAATCATATCAAAAGCTTTATTAAAAATAAATAAGGCACTTTATTATTCCGAACTAATCTTCTAAACAATTGAGCTAACAAACCAAACCCAATATTTAAAACAAACCTAACAATTCGAAGCGACAAACCTAACTCTTAACCTAACTGTGCACTATCACTTAGATACATAATTTAATCCTTCTTGGCTAGCCTAGCCATCTCTCTAACAAGCCACTCATTCTCTTTCTTGAGATTACTAATTTCTAACATATTCATCTCGGTCTGCCTACTCATAGTACGAACGGTACTAGTAACAAGTGCAAGTGCTTGCTTGAGAGATTTGACCCTATATTTGAGCATGGCTATGGTCATTCTAGGGTGCTTGGCTTCTCTTTCCAAGGAAGAAGGTGCAGATCATTTGGGAGCTTCTCTTGGCTGAATGAATTTGACTTGACTTGGAGCAACGCGAATTCCATCTGAAGAGACACGGGGAGCGGCATTAGTTTATTTCACACATGTTAACTCCCCCAACTTGTTAGTTTTCACACCCACAATCCTCTCATTGGGTCATGGAGGTAGCAGCTTGGTGTTCTTTGGCACAACAACCATTGGTCCCTTCGGTGCATCCTTCAGGAGTAGACGCTCTTGTGGCGCCGGGAGCATATGCTAACAAGCTTGGGCATAGTAGGACCGTCTTCTTGGGTGGTACAGGCACTACTTCCTTAGGATGAATGACAGCAAGGGGAAGAGCTTCTTCCACATGAACAATGGCTAGCGCATCTTCCTTCGAAGGATTCTTGTTGAAGTCAACTCCAAAAACTATGATCTCTTTTTCAGCCATTGGATCTTGGAGAAGGAGAGAACTCTTGCTCTGGAGAGGAGAGAAGACTTGAATGGAATGAGTTTGGAAGTAGGCATGGGGTTGTTTATATAGGGGGGTTGACTTGCAGAGAGGTCAAAATCTTCCCCTGGATAGCTCCATGCGAAAGAATATCTGAATAAATCGCAACTAGATGCCATTCTATCTTGGAAGAGTGTAGAAGGGTCATGAGAGTTGGCAGTGCGTGAGAGGTGGAGATGGGGTCCAGGCGGCATAGAGGTAGGGCCGAGCGACCCTACCTGTCATCCTCTTGGGGTCATCTTTGTCTTGTGTGTTTCTAATTCTATTTCCTTTCCGAAAAACATATATTCACATTTTATTTCGCAATAGAGGATGGCAGTGGTGTAATTATCGTATAATAAAATCTAATTCATCAACTACATCAAGTGGTTTATCAGGTTCTAAAAAGATTTTGAGACGGTGGCCATTTACCTTGAATAACGTACCTTCGTTGTTTTGAAGAGTTACCGCTCCATGCGATGAAGTACTTACCACCATAAATGGTCCTTCCCACTTGGTTTGTAGCTTTCCATGCCCAAATAATTTAACCCTAGAATTAAAAAGTAATACCTTATCTCTGGGTGTAAATTCCTTCTTCTTAATTCTCTTGTGATGCCATCTTTTAGTTCTCTCTTTATAGATTCTTGAATTGTGATAAGCTTTCTCTCACCAATCTTCTAACTCAGAGAGTTGCATCTTTCTCTTTTCTCCTGCAGCTTCAAAGTTCATGTTCCATCGCTTGATAGCCCAATGAGATTTGAATTATAGCTCCATAGGTAGATGACAAGTCTTTCTATATACCAACTGATATGGCGACATACCCAATGGTGTCTTGTACATCGTACGATAAGCCCAAACTGCATTGAGTAGTTTATCTTTTCATGCGGTTCCCATTTCATTAACCGTCTTCTGTAAAATATTCTTGATTTGCTTATTTGACGTCTCTACCTAGCCACTTGTTTGAGGGTGATATGGAGTAGCAACATTGTGACGAATTCCATGTTTCAATAAATAGTGATGGAAATTCCTATTAGTAAAATGTTTTCCTCCATCACTTATCACCATTCTTGGCACTCCAAATCTTAGGAATATTATTTCATGAAACATTTTCTTAGAGTGTTTAGCATCAGCAGCTCTGCGTGGCACAGCTTCAACCCACTTGGAAACATAATCAACTGCCACCAAGATGTACTCACAGTTCTTTGACTTTGGGAATGGTCCCATATGGTCAATTCCCTAGACATCAAAGAGCTCAATCTAGAGGTTGTTAGTGAGTGGCATGGAAATCACATGAATTTATATTCCCGTGCTTCTAACATGCTCCACATCTCCGGATGAAATCTTTTGTATCTACATACATGATTGGCCAATAGAATCCACTCTGCTAAATCTTTGCATGAGTGCAGAATACCCCATAATGTCCTCCATATGGTGATGAGTGGCATCTTTCAATGATTCGAATGCCTTCCTCTATCGGTACACATCTTCTGAGCAAGCCATCAGCACAGACTCTGAACAGGTATGGCGGATCCCATATGTGGAGACAACTTTCATAAACAAGCTTCTTCTTATCCTCCCCTAGTGGTATATAATCTGCAATCATAAAATTGACAATATTCACGTACCAAGGGTCTGATCTGGAGACCTTGAAGAGCATGTCGTCCCTCATCGAATTATTGATAGGTAATTCCTGCGGATTCTCAAATTGCATTCTAGACAAGTGATCGGCAATAGAATTTTCTACTCTTTTTTTATTTTTTATTTCTAAATCAAATTCTTGGAATAGCCAAATCCATCTTATCAATCGAGGTTTAGCATCTTTCTTAGTGAGCAAATATTAAGGCAGCATGATCAATGTAAACAATTACTTTTGCTCCTACTAAGTAAGATCTGAACTTATCAATAGCAAAAACAACAGCTAGGAGTTCATTTTTAGTTGTTGCATAATTAAGTTGAGCTCCTGTCAGAGTTTTGCTAGCATAAGCAATTGCATGATGCTTTCTATCTTTTGTTTGTCCCAAAACTGCCCCCACAAAATGATCACTAGAATCACACATAATTTCAAAAGGTAATGACCAATCAGGGGGTTGGATGATTGGTGCAGAGATGAGTGCTTCTTTAAGAATGTTAAAAGAATTCAAACATGCATCATTAAATTCAAAAGGAACATCCTTAACTAACAGGTTTGTTAGTGGTCTAGAAATATATGAAAAATCTTTTATGAATCGGCAATAAAAACAACAATGACCTAGAAAACTTTGGATTCCTTTGATATTCACAGGTGGAGGTAGTCATTCTATTACTTCAATTTTAGCTTTATCTACCTCAATTCCTCTTTCAGACGCTAAGTGTCCTAGCACTATTTCTTCTCTAACCATAAAATGATATTTTTACCAATTAAGGACTAAGTGCTTTTCTTCACATCTTTGCAAAACCTTGTCTAAATTTTTAAGACAATCATCAAAACTTTTTTAATAAACAGAAAATCATTCATGAAAACTTCCATGATTTCTTCAATCATATCATAAAATATAGACATCATGCATCTTTGAAAAGAAGCTAGGGCATTACATAATCCAAAAGACATTCTTCTATAAGTATAAGTTCTGTATGAACATATAAAAGTGGTTTTGCTTTGGTCATCTGGGTGGATTGGAATTTGGTGATATCCTGAATACCCACCAAGAAAATAAAAGAAAGAATGGTTCGCTAATCTCTCTAACATTTCATCAATGAAAAGTAGCGGAAAATGATCTTTCTTAGTTGCCTTGTTAAGTTTCCAGTAATCTATACACATATGCTATCCAGTGATAGTTCTTTGGGGGATTAATTCATTTTTCTCATTTTTAACAACAGTCATTCCCCCTTTCTTAGGTACAACTTAAACCGGACTTACCCACTCACTATGCGGCATAGGATAGATGATCTCGGTATGCAAAAGGTTCAAAACCTCTTTCTTCACTACCTCCCTCATCGCGTTATTAAGCCTACGTTAGGGCTCCCTAGAAGGTGTACAATCTAAATCTATAAGGATACGATGGGTGCAAAGAACAGGACTAATCCCTTTAAGGTCTTGGAGTGAATAGCCAAAAGCAGAACAATGCTTTTCTAAAACAACTATTAAGCACAGAGATTCTTCTTGAGAGAGTCTATTTGTTGATGTCTAGAGAACCGGGGGTCTAAATAGAGTGACAAGTAAATTTGTACCTGTGCGTCTAGGCCTCAATGGTGTGCAAAGCGGACACAAGGATGTATACTGGTTCAGGCATGAATGGCCCTATGTCCAGTGGGTTTCGCTGCTGCTCATGTTGCCTTACACCTGAGTGCTTGCAGTAGGGGTTACAAGCTTTCGAGAGAGGGAGCGGATCCCAAGTCTCTTGTGAGGGGTGGTGCGTGGATGTGTGATTGCTTGGTTGTAGTTTGCTCTAGTTGATTCGATCTCTGTGTTCTTGCACTTGCGTGTCGTTGCCCTAGACGTGGCCCCTGCCTCTCCTTTTATAGCTTCTAAGGGGAGGGCTCGCGTTACATTCATGGTAAAGAGGTGAAAATAAAAGAGAGAAATAAAAAGGTGTCCTCGGGCGTGGCTGTCTTCCTCCTTATCCGGTGGAAACAGTTCTCCTATAGCGCAGAGATGCAACAGGCATTGATCTTTTGGCCTCTCCGGCTGCTGGTGCTGCGTGCTGTGGCCATGCCTTGTCCTATGCGCCTCTGTGCCATTGAGGTTGGGCGACATGGGCACCCAGATTTACATAGAGAGGGGGTTAAGTGGCATAGTGATTGTTACCCCCATCGCAGTAGAGGTATGGACGTTGTCATGGTGGAATGACCGAGGTCACGTTGGGTCAGGGCGTGGTTCCCGTGCTCCTGTTGGCTGTGCATGGTCACGTCCATCCCATCGGTGGGAGCGGGTGCCACGATTGGGGGTCCCCGTGGCTCACCGTCTTGCCAGAGGGTTACACGTGTCCCTTGGGCGAGGCGAAAGTAAGCCGAGGGGGTTGGGCGCTTTGATGACGCCGCGGGGGCTCGGGTGACTCGGAGAAATGTCGCCTGAGGCTCTCATCTCGTCCGAGACCTCTCCGTAAGGCTCGGGTGGATGGAGTTTGTCGTTCATGCCGCAAGCGACTGTCATGCTGTCTGTGCTTTTGGCGAGTCAATTTTACTGGGGCCCCTATGGTGGGGCTTTAACAATCGTACAGGGTGTCGTATTTCACCGTCTGTTGGTTATCCTGGTATTTTGATACCTAATAGTAGCCCACAAGCCTGTGGAGGAGTGGAGCACTCCTTTAGAGGCTTGAGAACAAACGACCATAGGTAGTTTTTAATTTGTTTTCAAGTTTAGAAGAGGACTGTCTGGTGGGTGTGCGAGCGCACCCGACGGCTGTAGCCCCCGAGGCCTTGGAAGGATGAGTTATCCCATCAAGGGCTTTTAATTGAGAGAGTATGGTGTTTTTCGTGTGATCGTGGGTCAGGCAGGGAGCCCCCGAGCCCGTGGCCCTGACCATTCGCTAGGTTGGGATGCAGGAGAAGCCCCCGAGCCCCCGCGCATTGCAAGGGACTGACCGGATGGCCTCTCTACTGTCGTATTGCTTCCCATGTGTTCTTTAGCAAAATGGAGGGGTATGTGTGGGCCCTTGGGCTTGTTGCGGTTTATTTGATTTAGAGAAGAATTTTTGGTGGGTGCGCGTGAACGCACCCATCGGGTGTAGCCCCTGAGGCCTTGGAGGGATGAGGTATCCCTTCAAGGGCTTTGAATCGAGCTAGTGGGTCCACCCGGGGAAGATGAGTGGTCATGCCTGGCAGTTGCTGTTGTGACGCTTCATGTTCCGGTGTGTGAGAAGGTGGGGAGATGCCTAGTTCTTTGCAATCATGGGAAGTTGGGCAACTGGCACCCAGTCGGTTGCCTTATCACATGGTTCCATCATCATGATTAAATGGGGAGTGAACCGTCTGCGAGAACGGTTCGCCTTCCCAAGGTGTGGCGCAAGACCGACGTGGCTCCCTTGGGGGTGAGTGGGATAGTTGGGCATATTGAATGCCTAGGAGTTGAGAGGCCTCCCTAGGGTCCTTTATAACCCAAGCCATGGTGCCCGACCCTGGCATCTCCCTTCCTCTGTCCCTGCTCTCTGTCTTTCTTTGCCACCTTAACTGTCATCATGGAGCACGGCAACTCTTCTCGGGGTTCCTACGTGGGCTTGCCGGGAGAGGGGGATGGGGTGCCCTCCCGCTATTGTCTCCTTAATCCCGGCGCTGCCTCCTCGTCAGGTTACGGGCAGGCCCAGAATGCGGTGTCCTGGGGTGTTCCTACTCTGGTCCAGGAGGCTCGGGAGGAGTTGGCTATCGTCAAGGCGGTGGTGACTTCTTTGGAGGAGGAGGCGGTGCTCACTCATTCTCAGCGAACGGAATCCAACCACCGGTATGCAGGTGAGCGATCTGCTATCTCCTTATTTTGTCTTTTTGATGATATGATATCTGATATTTAGTATCTGTTTTGAGCAAAGTTGCTTGTGGAGGTAGAGTCCCTCCGCAGCGCTACCGACGTCCTAGCAGACTTCGCGCATGCTTCGGTGGGACGCTAGGAGGAGCGCCTCCTCAGCGCGCGGGCACTGATCTAGGCCGCAATCGAGTGCGGCGTCCATCAAGGGGCGGCCGTTGCACTGACGATGGCCCAGGCGGCCGCGGACGTGGAGCTCCAGGACATTGAAGGATTCCTAATGCGGGAGGGACTGGGAGACTACGAGGACCTCCACGAGGTTTCGAGCCAGCGACGAACATCATCGCTGCCCTGGTCCCTGCGGATCAGGTCCTCAACGAGGACCTGTAGGCATAGTCTAGGTCTCCGCCCTTCCCCTATGAATGTAAAATAATTTATTATCTACGAAACCAGTTTAACTGATCATAATCATGTTTGTTTCGTCTCCCCATTCCTGTCTTTTCATTTTGCATTGATTGATAATGGCGATCGGCGAGGTTGTCGAGACTTCGCTTATTGACGGTTTTCTTTGGGAAGGAACCAACTCGTGTGTGTGTGTGTGTGGCTCTCGTGGCTTTTGATAGACCTGATCGAACGTTTAAGCATAGTAGTTTCCTGCATCCCGAGGCAGGGTCGGATGCATTCTTATCTCAGCTCTGCCATCACCTAGGATCATAGGCTTGCCGGGATGCTCAGGAAAGTTCACTCATGGGTCGAAAATTTATATCCCCGGGTCCCATACCCCGAGGAGGGGTCAAATTCTCTTGCCTATGTCTAGGATCGCAGACCCGTCAGGACACTTGGGAAAGTTCATTCGCGGGTCGAACATTTCTGCCCCTAGGTCCTCTGAAATCTCCACTGGCGCGTGGGCCCGATTAAGTGGCTTTGTTAGCATATCCCTCACACATCTTTTTCGCAAAGAAGAGGGTTTGGGCAATGCCATGGCATCCCTCACTAGGTCGAGCCGTGGTGCCCATCGAATTACAATTGGGTTGGTTCAAGTGAAGCCCCAATTCCCGTTCATGGGGATCTGACGGAGGTAAGCTAGTGGCCAGCTTCAAAATTTCCTGGCAGTTGGTTTAGGGAGTTCCCGAGGTCATTCAACTGTCCTCGAGGGCTCGTTGACTTTTTTTAGAAAAAAAAACTCTTGAACCGTAAACCGGCCTGGACTTGAACATGGCTCGAGAAGGCCTAGGACGCTCAGTGCATTCGGGTACTGGCCGCTCGTGTGCCCCTTCTCATGCCATCCCTCACTCAGGTGGCTCAGAATGGCTGTCAAACCCTTCGCGGACCAGCCTTCGAACTCCGCGTCGTAATGGACCATAAAGGGTGGAAACGTATTGCATAATTATCGCTGATATCTTAACTCATGATTTAACATGTAAATGAGGGAGTAAATTACAGCGGATAATGTGCAATGACTTCGTATGCATGAACATATTATATTCGAACAGAATAATAGATCTTAGGCAGGGGGTGATGCAGTGATCTACCGATCATGGCATGTTGACGCCATGCGCAGCCTCCGCCCTCGGGCGTTATGGCCACGTGAGCTCGTAGTCACCATCGTCAGAGTCACCATCATCGAGGAGGTAGTCACATATGTCGACGAAACGATGTAGAGCCCCTGGGTCATCGAGCCTCGAGAAGTTGGCGCTGGCCCAACTGCCATCATCATCGTCAGAGCTGGTGCTGGAGGCTATCTCGGTGGTCACGAGTACTTCCATGATAGCCTGCGCATGGTGAGTCGGTAGATCTGCGGGAATCTCCCCCGTAGATGGATCAAGACGGACTGGCCATGGGCCTTCCCGTGGTCGTGCGGCTTACCGGCCTACGTCGTTTTGCCCTAGGAACTTCCTGGGTAGTCATTCTCAAGGGCCTACCCCTCGCCCATGCCCAAGCGAAGGTTGGACAGGGCCTCGAAGATGGCATCGATGTCAAAGAAAGGGGGAAGAAGGACCAGATCATAGTCCACTCCCGTACAAAGAAAATCTAGGTTGCTGAACTGAACATGGGAACCTAGGGTGAAGCGGATGCGGGGGTTGGCCATCGAGACCTAGGAGATGGATCATGATGCGCAGGAGTTCCCCTACCTGGCACGCCAACTATCGATGTCTAGAGAACCAGAGGTCTAAACAGAGCGACAAGTAAATTTGTACCTACGCGTCTAGGCCTCGATAGTATGCAAAGCGGATATAAGAATGTATACTGGTTCAGGCATGAATGGCCCTACGTCTAGTGGGTTTCGCTGCTACTCGTGTTACCTTGCACCTGAGTGCTTGCAGTAGGGGTTACAAGATTTCGAGAGAGGGAGCGGATCCCAGGTCTCTTGTGAGGGTTGGTGCGTGGATGTGTGATTGCTTGGTTGTGGTTTGCTCTAGTTGATTCGATCTCTATGTTCTTGCACTTGTGTGTTGTTGCCCTAGACGTGGCCCATGCCTTCCCTTTTATAGCTTCTAAGGGGAGGGCTCGGGTTACATTCGTGGTAAAGAGGTGAAAATAAAAGAGAGAAATAAAAAAGTGGCCTCAGGCGTGGCCGTCTTCCTCCTTATCCGGTGGGAACAGTTCTCCTGTAGCGCAGAGATGCAATAGGCATTGATCTTTTGGCCTCTCCGGCTACTGGTGTTGCGTGCAGTGGACATGCCTTGTCCTGTGTACCTCTATGCCATTGAGGATGGGCGACATGGACGCCTATATTTACGTAGAGAGGGGGTTAGGTGTCATAGTTATCATTACCCCCATCGCTGTAGAGGTATGGACATTGTCATGGTGGAATGACCGGGGTCACGTTGGGTCAGGGCATGGTTCCCGTGCTCCTGTTGGTTGTGCATGGTCACGTCCATCCCATCGGTGGGAGCGGGTGCCATGATTGGGGGTCCCCATGGCTCACCATCTTGCTAGAGGGTTACACGTGTCTCTCGGGCGAGGCGGAAGTAAGCCGAGGGGGTCGGGCACTTTTGATGACATCACGGGGGCTCCGGCGAGGCAGAGAAATGTCGTCTGAGGCTCTCATCTCGCCCGAGACCTCTCTGCAAGGCTCGGGTGGATGGAGTTTATCGTTTCGTGCCACAAGCAACTGTCATGTTGTCTGTGCTTTTGGCGAGTCGATTTTACTGGGGCCCCTACGGTGGGGCTTCAACAATCGTATAGGGTGCCGTATTTCGCCATCTGTTTGGTACCCTGGTATTTTGATACCTAACACTATTACTTATGATCACAGGAGAATCCCAATCATTATTGAGAAAAGCATATCTCGAAGCAAAAGGCAGGTGTTTAAGTTCAATAGAGGGCTTAGGGGATTCTAGCTATTCATCAAGAGGATCGGGAATAGGACCATCCTCTTCCTCATCAATGAAGGGCTGAGCGTCATCTTCTATGTTGGGTTCAATTGGGTCATCAAGAGATGCTACCTTAACCTCTTCTATTGGGTCTAACTCGGGAAATGGCTCCATCTTAGTATTAATAGAATGAGTGATAGGCATAGAGAGCTCAAAGTTTTTCCTAAGTTTAATATTTAATTTCCCCATTTGTCCTTCTTGAATAAGTCTTTCTATTGGTTGCCCTATTAACACATCGAATTCTACCACATCGAAAATGTAGAAATTCAATAGGATTTGGGTACCATTAACAAAAATAGGAAGGGCACACAAAATTCCCAAACTTGGGACAATGTGTCCTGAAAGACTTTTTAGCAAATTTGTAGTAGGGGCTAATGGCATGTCCTTTAGAAAATCTTGAGCAAATAAAGCAGACATGATATTAACACCTACTGTTGGATTATAAAAAGTATCAAAAGGAGCTTTGCCATGTTGGCACCAAATAACGATAGAGGGTGAATCTAAACGAATTATTTCAGGTGAAAGCTCTGATTCCTCTAACCACTC
The DNA here is from genome assembly GCA_038087645.1 of Saccharum hybrid cultivar R570. Classification (NCBI taxonomy): domain Eukaryota; kingdom Viridiplantae; phylum Streptophyta; class Magnoliopsida; order Poales; family Poaceae; genus Saccharum; species Saccharum hybrid cultivar. Next base: position 12,832,670 of record JAQSUU010000520.1, read on the forward strand.
ATCGCTCAACACAGACACAAGTTCTTTTGTTGCCTTTTTAAAGAATTCTTTCTCAGAAGGGTCTATGAATGATGGATTTTTATACTCCTGAGGTTTCTTCATCATATGATATTTTGAGGTATATTCATAATCATTAAAAAGTTCATCCTCGAATTCAAGCATAAAATCCAAAATTCGAGTTTCCTCCTCCTTTGGTGGTTCAGGATCTAGAATAGCTAAAGCTAGAGGTTGGGATGGTTCAGGCAAAATTTCAAGTTCAGCTATTTTGGTTTCTTCCTCTAACAACTTCTCATTCTCCTTAGGAAGGTTATCTATAATTTTCATAAGAATGTCTTTAGCGTGTTCAGCAGTGATATGCATGAACAAACCTCCTGCAGATGAATTAAAATGTTTTATGGTTTTCTTATTAAGGCCCACAAAGAAGTATTGGAGAAGAATGGGTTCAACCAAAGCAAGATTGGGACCAGATCTACAAGAGTGTTAAATCGTTCCCAGGCCTTACCCAAAGGTTCATTTTTTTGTTGTTTAAAAGTTAAAAGTTCTACACGAAGTTTGACAACCTTATAAATGGGAAAGAATTGTAAACAAAAGCTAGAACTTAGGGCTTCCCAATTTCCTTAACGTGACGTCTATACCAGTGTTTAGCTTTTTTGATCAAAGAGAAAGGAAAAAGCTTCCATCATAAAGTTTCATAAGACATGCCCTCAATGTGAAGACATGTGCAAATCTGCTCAAACTCACGTAAATGGGAATAGGGGTTTTCATTTACTTTGCCAGAAAAAGATTGATCCTTAACCATTGTAATTAACTCCGGACTAGGCTCATAACCAGATGATAGGATGGGTTTAGATGATTCGGCTGGCTTAAGGCTTTGGTGTGTGGGTGCTCCATATTGATAAAGAAGGGTACATACGGGCTCTAGAATAAAAAGCAAATAAAAAACTAAAAAGATAAAAGATAAAAGTATAATACAAGATTAAGCCAGACTCAAAGTTAACTCAGCAAACTGTGCCCCGGCAACGGCGCCAGAAATGCTTGTTGGTATAAACTAAATGCACACAAGTTATAAGGTATCCGCAAGCGCAGATAAATCTATCCCGTTGTAGCACTTCACCAAGATAATCCCGGTTTTAATATCAAACCTAAAGAAATAGTATGTGAGTGTGTTCTAACTAGCTGGTCTATAAACTTAACCAGAATTCACAATCAATTTATGACAATAAAAGGGGAATAAAGAAGACTACTGAGGACTGTCTAGTTCCAATCTTGATAAACTTTGTCAACTAAAGCTCAATTCATGGGCGATGTCTCCCAAGGAATAAAATCAGAGTTCCTTCCCTACAAGCACCAATTGGCCTACCAAATCCTATCGACGGGAGATGGACTGCAAAGGACTCAACGCTGCTATCACCCACGCGATCTATCACCTTTCGGTCAATTAGGGGATATTCATAAGTAACCCTAGTCTAAGCACCACGCTTACACTATGAATACTACTTCAATCAAGGAGCTACCAAGATCAAAACACTCAAAAGAGAGTTGCAAACTTGAAGAACAATAGAGACAAATTGCTTACTTGAATCAGAAGTTGATTACCAAAGAATCTTAGAAGCAAGCTCTAGAAGAACTTGATCCTGCAGAATATAGCAGAAAAGAGCACCGACAGGCCAGAACTCCTTTAGAACTCTACTATTGCACTCTATCTCTCTCTATCTCTAACTAAGACTAAATCCTATGGAGGACTAATCTTCTCTTGATTGCTGATCTAGATCCTGATAGAATAGGAATTAGGGTTTCTGGCTCTAGATCCCACTTGACTTTAGGGGGGTCTACCCTTTATTTATAGCCTAGGAGGTTGAATACAAGCCCTTGGATCAAACCGACTTCACGTATGGATGAGATGCATCCTTGGAAGCGGTGGAAGAATACTCCAGAAGCTCGTGGTGGCTTCCCACCATAGGGGGCCAGGTGGCACAGGGGTGGGGCTAGCTGGCCCCACCTGGTAGGCTCTCGAGCCCTACCTCGGTGTGGAGTCCTCTGGTGTCCTCTAGAACCTTCCCGTGTATACGCCACAAAATTATCTCACGATATCTTTTGATATTTAGGTCCTCTTTGGCAGTTTTCTGTGTAAATCCTGTAGAAAATATAAATTCACCAAAACTTGTTGAAACTGTCAGTAATAACCTCATACTCTATAGTATTTATCCATTTTGATCATTTGTGAAAGAAAGGTTGATGGTTCACGGTATACTTTAACTACCGTCAACACTGTGCTCTCGGGTAGTGCGGACCGGTTCACATTTTGGAGGATCTGAGTGAAGGTTGATATGTGTAGGTCAGGGACCTACATATGTCATGTGGTAAGGGAACCCTAGCTGGCCCTAATCGATTCGAATCATTGTTTTCTCTACGATAACAGGAGACTTGATCCTCACACCATCATCATAGTTAATCAATGGAACATGGTTACTTATGGTTATGAGATGAAATGAAATGAGATGGTAATGAAGTGCTTGACTAAGAACACGTGAAAACTAGATACTGATCATAACTTAATACCAAGCTAAAATATTGAAAGTAAGGAGCCACTTATAGTAAGCTTTTTCTGCAAAGGTTATTCTTACTTCAAACTTTCCTTTAAGCCAGCATGCCCTTGGAGTCTTTTCTTCAGTCGGGTAAGACTTGTTGAGTACCCTTAAGTACTCAGGGTTTGTTAACCCCAGTTGCAGGTTCTAACTAGTGCTACTAATCGAGGTCATGTTAATGGGCTTAACATGATTTGGTTGTCTCTTCTACCTTACTTGCTCCATCTAAGTTGCCTCTATATTCTACTCATCACTTGGAACCTAGTTAAGTTTTTACTTAAACATGTTTTGTAAACTAATGTTATAAGTATTCTACACTTTGATGTAAGTTATTTTTGTATAAATGTTGTAATGTTGTGGTAACTCCATGTTGATCCTGTATGAGTTGTAAAATGTGGATGATTCGGGGTTCTCCAAGGACACCCGATAGACTACTGGAGTTATCTGTCTCTTGTGTGCAGCAGTCAGAGGTCTTTAGGACAATGACAGGTGCACGTGGGCCATATAATTTGGGTGGTTCTGCCATAGGTTCTCCATGATGGTTTCTTGATTAAACCCTGCTGAAAACACAGATTCACCAAAACTCGTGGAATTTATTAGTTTAAATTCCTAGACCTATGTTTAGCGATGGAATTAAGTATATATGCATGTTATATTGATGGTTTATAATTGATATTAATGATCATCAACAATCTCCCCCAAGCTTACCCTTTGCCAGTCCCTAAGCAAAGCTAAACTCAACAATGGATCAGGAGTTGCTATAATATTTTCACTCCTCAAAAGTACACATGCGTTCAAATAAGAATTATCCTCCGAATTAGAATAAACTGATCTGACTTTCAAACTTACCCATATTACCTTCACCATGGGGCTTCTTAGCCTTCACTTGGGTCTTGAGCAATTGAAAGACACAACGATCAAGTCATGCACTATCTCAAGTTCTTTGTTCCACCATTGTTCCAGAGTTTTTATAAGTTTTCAAAATAAAACTCAGAGATTCCATTGTATGACACTCTCAAGTCTCTCAACATATGTGGTATTTGTAGATCCTCACCAAGGCAATAAAGATGATGTTATGCCTTTTCTCTTCCTATCACTAAGGCTTTATGTGGAGTTCATAGGTAGGGAGAAAGCTAGAGCATACTTGCAATGCATATATTGTAAAGTCAAACAACGGATCCAAAGAGAGTTGAGGCATACAATCAAATTAAGATGTGCATGTGTGTGGAATATATGGTGGCTAACCTAATTCTACTTTGCTCCTTGGAAACTTATCTCTCTTTTAAAACTTGAAAATATTTGCTAGAGAACAGGGGCTATCTTATTCATCTCTTTTTTGCGGCGAGCATCTGAGTACCCATTGTTTTAAATATCTCGAACACTTTTGTGACCATTTTTTTATCTTCTCTTTTTTCTTATTTTTTATGAATAACTTTTGCATAGCTCCATATCTCTTTTCTATAACAAAACTTTAGAGAGATAGCAACAAGAACTTGGAGCATTTATTTTGAGTAGATTTTTGGGTGAATCTAGATGGAAGGCATGTTTTTGCGCCTACCCCTAGTGTAGGAGTAGTGCATATTTGGGTGGTGTATACGTGATCTTGATTTTAAGAGCATGACAAATCTCTCATAAGGGTAACAAAGCTTGGCAAAACTCAATGCAAAAACAAGCAGCATATATATGAAAGTTTTCCTAGCGTAAATAACATGTATGGCTCTAGTGGGAATTCAAGTTTTGTCATACAGGAACTCATCATATAGTATTTTTGTGTTTTTCAAAAGATAAATCTCTGAAACTTTAGTACCACTTGGAACAAGATAAACAGCAGCTCAGACATTCTCATATCATATCCGTCAATTACCTAGACTTAAATCAAGCATGTGTTACACACGAATTTCAAGTTCAGAGTCAATCTTTATATCAAAATAGTCTTATCCAAAACTCAGAAAAATTCAAGGCTGAAAACTAGGTACTTGAAAGGAATTACAACATAGCAACTATTCATTATTTCTATTTAAGAGATTATTTAGAGTCCTCTTTATTTGTTCAACAACTCTTAAAACAAACTACCATACACACTCTTTTTTATTTTACTACTACAGGGATAACTATTTATTTTGTTTTCAGTCATTATTTTTTAACTATTTAAAAGAAACTAAAAATAAAAGAGGAAACAATACTTACCTGGATACACAGGAGTGGTTCTCCCCTAAGCTAGCTCTTTCGGTGAGGGTTTGGTGTTGTAAGTCCTTCGAACTGAACTTCTCCTTATGACGTTCATTACTGAGCACCTTGGTTTGCTCTAAAAATGAGGATTCTTGTGGTGGCGCCTCTAATGGTGATGTCACCTTCTTCTGCCAAACCCATCTTGGTTTTTAGTTTGGATTTTGGATTGACAGGTTCAGAACCTTCACTTGTAAAAATTTAGGGAATCGACTAACTTTCCCACACTTTGAAGTGTGTCCTGCTCATAAGACAAGGTAGAGATGAAGTGCATGGGCTCTATTGGTAGAAAAACACCAATAGAACCAAAAACTTTATTAATTCTTCTCTAACCTTAGGCACATTGAACAAGATAAAGTTGATGTTATGTGCTTTGTTCATTTATAACATGGGTAATAAGATCAGAAGATTGTGCATAAATGTAGCATTTAAATACATTTGGCAAAAAGATTAAATTACTCAACCTACAGAAGGATTGTCTATCTACATAATATATCAATCTTTACATGATTATGACTATCATCTTACAGAGATAAGGTGTGCAACTTTTTAGCTCATCTGGTTAAAACTATGAGATCAAAAAAGTGATGCTAGGAACAAGCTTAAAGAACTAAACATGTTGAGTTAATCAGGTTCAATCAAGCAAGTTGTAAATCAAACATGTTTGTTTCTTATTTATGTGCCTACTAGAACCAAGGAAAATTCTTTAAATAATGACCATTTATCTTAGGATGTTATCTTTGTCATTGGAGTGTGATGACACCATATGACAAAGGGTAGATGACTCGTGCAGGTCCTTGCTTGAAGTTTTCCTTGTTCGGCTAGCCTCGCATCTTGAGCTGTTCAAGAGCTTCTTATCTCCTAGATTCCACCCTTTTCTTTCTCATTCTTTTGTCATACCATCTTTTTGCTCTTTGATCCTGACATTCCGTTGGACCTTTTACCTCACCCATTCATTGTTTTATGCCTCAGATCTTGATTTTGCTTCCATATATGATCTCCTATTGGTGAGAGATTTTGGGTCTATTGATTTGCTTGTCCACTTCCTATGAGTGAGTGCTTTGATCGTAGATCTTGTTTTATGGCACTCAACTTCTTCCTCTTTGTTCCATAGCTATAGTGGTGGCTGGGTTTGTAGATTTATGCCAAACCATGGACATGTGTAGCTTATATTAATTCATCCAGTACTTCATGAGCTATGTCTTGCTTCAACTTTAATTCAAATTCATCTCATGACTTACCCAAACTGAATTTGAGAGTTTCCTGTAGGGGTTAGTCTAACACAATATCCAGCATCTACTAAAGCATAATATTGGCTCAAAAATCAACCTAGGACACCACATCTAATTTGATTTAGGAAGGCATTTTAACCTAAGCACCATGCTTAATTTAAAAGCCTTTGGAAGTAAAATTAGCACACCTTTTGGTTCAAGAATTAAACTAGACACCTTATCTAATTTAGTTTAGGAAAATAGTTTAAACTAAGCACCATGCCTAATTTAAAAGATGTATGGACATACTCCAAACCTTAGCATACTATAGCAAACAAAAGTAGCATGAAAGCATATAGGAGATTTATTCAAATGGAGATGAAAGAGCATGATTGTTATTTAGCAGATTGAGCATGTCTTAAAGGTAGAGACAACCAAGATAATTTAGCAACATGGCAAGAGGTGTTTTTAGGGAAGTCTATCCCCCAGCTTGAATTTTGTAGCAAAATAAAGTTTGGATGGATGTGATTCAATGTTGCATGATGATTGGTTGGATATAGCTTGTGTTGTCATCCTTCATTCTTTTTTGCTTCAAACCCGCAATGGTTAGTGACAAAATACCCGAAGGAATATTCTCACAATTATATTTCTATGCTCATTTTATAAGGGCATTATAGCAAAAGGTAAAAACTCATGTTATCTCCCGAAAGTGCTTATTTTAGGATAAAAAAACTCGTTCTTGGGAAACCTTAGAATTGCGATTCAAGTTGGTGAAGTGGTTTCTCCTCCAACACCAACCTTTGTGTACCTATCTCAAGATTCATGCCAACATACAATAAGATCTGCAAAATTTATGATAAACAAACATGTCTTTATGAATAGGAAGTATGAGGGGGTTAAAGATCTTATGTGTGGCAATATTGGGGTGACCAATTAATTCAGAAGTTTTCTCATGTGAGCATGGATTTGATGAGGTGCTCATGAAGTAGCTTCCATGCTCGTTGATGTTATCTTCCTTTTCAAGCTCCAAGGTTGATTCTTCATGAACATCCAAAATTTTCCTTGGATTGGTGACTCTCGGGTTGATCTTGTCTAAGGCCTCCTCCAAACTCAGATAAGTCATGTTTATTAAGTAGATTGACTTGAGCTCACCGTTTGGATCTAAACTAGGGTTAGATTCTACCCTTAAGGTTTTGGCCTTGTACATCCATTCAATGGCATATGAATTCTTAACATCCTCCAGCCATTGTCGTGGCTCTTCTTGGTCATCCTTGTAGTCTTCATGGCTCCTATGCTTAGCATGTATTAGTGGATTTCAAGGACCATCATGAGACACAGGAAAAATAGCATAAGGGGAATCATCAAGGTTAAGGATGGGTTTAGAGATGGGTTCAGATCAGACATCTAATGTGGGCATAGAAGGGGAGATGTCCCTAAAGGAATTTGATTTAATACGCTTTTTAAGAGATCCCTTCTTGAGAGGATTTGAATTATATTCACTCGAAGGTCTCTTATGTGGTAGAAAGTTTAAGCTTTTCCTAAAATCAGCATCAAAAAGATCATTCTTAGTTTTAAAAGGGATTTCCAAAGGTTGAATTTCTTCTCCTTTGGAGGATTTAGATTTTGGGAAATTGATGGTTCGAGATTGATAGCTAAATCTTGGAATTGGAATGATTGTGATTTGGCTATCAAAACTTCCTCTTCTTGATCAGGAGATGATTCCTTCTCTTTCTCGGGGAGTTCATCATGAATGCTAGTGTAGGAAATGCGTCCAATAATTCTATCAAGGATAGTCCTTGCCTTACTAGCAAACAAATGAAGAAAAGCTCCTTTAGAGGCCATATCAAGAAAATTCATGGAATCCTTGTTAAGACACATGTAAAAATGATAAAGAAGTATAGGGTCTTGAATGATAAAGTTAGGGCCAATGGTGATAAGGTCATTAAAACGAGCCCATGACGTGCCAAGAGATTCTTGTTATTTTTGTTTAAAAGATAGAACCTCAAATCGAAGGCGGACAACTCTAGAGATGGGAAAGAAAGCTAAACAAAATTTAGAGCATAGAATTTCCCAATCTCCTTGCATACTTCCTATGGTTTATCTATACCATCGTTTAGCTCTACCCGTTAAAGAGAATGGAAACAACTTCCATCTTAAGGTTTTGTAAGCATGCACAGGTCTATTCAAACTCTCGTAGGTGTGAGTATTGGTTTTCATCACCTTCTCCCGAGAAGGATTATTCCCGAATCATTTTTATAAAACATGGGCATAGCTCATAGCCAGGTATTAGGAAAGGCTCTGTAGATTTTGGTGGCCCTAGGCATGCGCTCGTAAGTTTAGCATATCAATATATAGGTGTGTTATCCATGCTAAAAGAAAAAAATCAAAACAGAAGATACAAAGTTAAGCTAGGTTTGTAGTTAATTCAGCAACCATTTCCTCGCCAACGGCACTAGAAAGCATGTTGGTATTTATTAACACACACAGAAAATATCTGCAAACGCACGGATACCGCTGTAGCTTTTACCTAGAAGTATTCCAAGTATCGTAACCACAGGAAAATGTGTGAGATTAACTACAGTCTAACTTAACTAGGGGTAGCAACTAGGTTAAGGATAAACAGAAGTGTAGAGAGGACTACTAAGGTTCCCTAGTTCTGACTTGGGTAAGCTATGTCTTCTACTGTTCAACATGGGATATTACTAAGGAAAGTCACCAGTAGAGGATGCTATCCATAGTAACCGGGTCCTAATCGGCCTACAAACAAGAGGTGGACTACAAAGGACTCAACGAGGCTATATAGTCACCCTCGTGATCTACCATTAGTTCGGAATGCAGGGTACATCCATGAGTAATCAAGTCTAAGCACCACGCTTACACTACCAATTACTACTTTAACCTATGGCCAATAGATTAAAGCACTCAAAAGAGTCACAAACTTGAAGAACAATTTAAACAAAATGTTTGCTTGAATCAGAAGTTGATTACCAGAGAAATCACAGAGCAAACTGAAGTAGAACACTGATAGGTCGGCATTTCCTCCAAACTCTTCGCTCACTCTCTATCTCACTATTTCTATTTACAAGACTAGATCCTATAGAGGACTAATCTTCTCTTGATAGCTGACTCTGATCCTCATCCTGACAAGGAGGATATGAATTAGGGTTTCAGAATGGCTTCAGGGAGGAGGGTAGGGGCTGCTATATATAGGGGGAGCCATCAATTCTGAGCTCTCGGATCAAACCAACTTAAAGCAACGGTGTAGATTGGACCTTAATGGCGGTGGAAGAACCGACGTCGAAGCAAAGCATGACAGGTGGGGCCAGGAGGTCGACCGGCATGTAGGTGGGGTCAATCGGCCCCACATGTCAGCCTCTAGGCATGGGTCTCGGTGAGTTATCTTCTAGAGTGTTCTAGAGTCTTCCCAAGTTTGCTTTGTCGCAGATTAACGTGATTTGCTTTGACGAAAAGGTCCTCATTGATAGTTTTCTAATTAAACCCTGCTAAAAACACAGATTCACCAAAACTCATGGAATTTATTAGTTTAAACCCCCTAGACTATGTTTGGTGATAGAATTAAGTATATATGTAGGTTATATTGATGGTTTATAATTGATGTTAATGACCGTCAACACCCAACACGGAAAATCAAATTCCATTCTAGATGAACTGCAATCACTCTATAGGCCGCATCACAAACCTTGGTACCAATTTCAATATTCTTCTTTCCAAATAGCTCCAGTGTGGTCACTTATGCTTCGATGTCAATTTACTAGTACCATAGTCTTCAAGGATTGAGATTGAAAGCTCATACCTATTCAAAGTATTAGCAGTACATAAACACAACTGACCGTGAGCTTCATGGATGGAGATTGCATCACCAGTTGGCCTACAATTTTTTATCCATGTCTTTCCTACCATATCAATAGCAACTATCTAGGTGAACTCTAGCATGTGCATAAAACCACTAACAAACACACCTTTCCCATATGTGGATACTACAATACCCTCACCCCATTTAGATTCTTTAAAGATCCATGCTCTAGTTTTAGATGAGTAGATGTTGACACCTAAGGAGTCATCATCGTTGATCCCATATTCAAATACATGGAAGTGTGAGGAGACTGTTAGATCGATCCCCAAGCAGGCTGAACCACAAGAATGGTTGCTACCCGGCAGTAGCAATAATTTCTTAGTCATTGGATTATAGACAACATAGCGAAACCTAGAGTACCAGCAGAGGATGAAGCCTTAGGAGCAATCTGAGATCACGACATCCTGAATGGGGAAGGGCAAGAAGGACAAGGAGGGGAATTCACCATTGATGCTAGTGAAGTTGCATTTGCATTTCTAGTTGCGGTAGAAGAATCTGGCGAGAATCTAGGGTAGCTCCTTATGATGCTCAGATCCCGAGATGAGGCTATTCCACGAGCGACAGACACACTTACAGCTGCATAAGGAGCAGGCGGTGAGGTGGCTAAGGATGAGGACCAAGACATGGTCTGTGAGGATGGCCACTTTGTTCATCTTATTGGGGGCCTCCTCCTCCATATTGACGAGGATTTGGTGGAGCGAGGATGGTGATGGAAGCGGCGGCAGTGCTGTCGCTTGAATCAGAGAAGGTGCGACTGTAGGGATGTGTTCGTGAGCTCATTAATAATTAGATGGAAGCTTCATTCGTACTCAGATGAGTGAAGAAGGGAATAAAAATCCAAGAACAATGCATAAGGGAAGTGCAAAAGTATTACCATTGCCTTTGGATCTTGCATCATTGAGCTCGAGCATCAGATCTATGTTGTCTACCTGCCGATGAGGCGTATGTTGACGGTAATTAACTATCATTTTAAACCATCAACATAAGAGGAATAAATGATAAAAAGGATCACAATAGTAGGTTTAGAGGTTTAAACTAACAAATTCTATGAGTTTTGGTGATTCTGTGTTTTTCAGGGGCTAAGCTGCATAATACAGAATTGATCCTCCTTCCAAAGGAAGAAACCGAAGCAATCGGCCTAATCTCCACGTCACGGATGCGGATAGGGATTCTAGAAGACCTAAACCGACTCCATGAGGCGACACGAGCCAACCCACCGCCAGGTGGGGCCGACCGGCCCTCCCCTGCGTCGCCTTGTCTCCTTCTCTTGCAAGCTACCTATACCACCTCTAAGGATGCATCTAAACCCCATGCCAAGGTCGGTTTGATCCAAGGGCTATGGTTCCATGCCCTGGGCTATATAAACAGCCCCCAGGATCTCCTCTCAAGGAATCAGTTGAAGAATTAGATCATCTCTTCCTCATTTGTGAAGGCAAGGCCAGAAGTTAGGGTTTCCAGAGAGAAAGAGAGTTAGAGTTCTAGTTCAAGTTTAGAGTTTAGTCTAGATTGATTCAAGTAGAGGAAAGCAACTGCTTGGGATCAGGATCGTTTGTCAAAGACTTGGTAATTTCGTTGTAATCATCATTCGACTTTATGCTACTTCAATATATTTCTATATTTCAACTTTATTCTGTTCTTGAGATTGTTCTTGTTCTACATCTTGATATGAATATGATTAGTAGAGAGTTTATGAATATGTTCATAGAAAGCTTGATCCAACTCTTGATAGGATTGAGTGGCTGGCATATTGTAGGCGTGGTGCTTAGATTATGCTTGTCTGCGAATGCACTCTATGCTCCGGGCCATGTGGTAGATCACGGGTGTGACATTCCTATTGAGTCATTTGTAGTCCACTCCTCGAGTATAGAAATTAGTAGAACACGGTTACAGGGAAGAGATCATTACTTTGTTCTTGACTTTTCTCTCAGTAATGTTCCTTATTCATAGATGACATGTTGATTATGTCATAGATGATTGTGTATAGCTAGATTGATTAATAGACTGATTGAATAAGAAATACTTATGATTTACATCTCTAAATTAATCTCCATGACTACTTGACTTGAATAATGTTAACTCCCTCTTGTCTCTGGAATACCCATGATTATCATTTACCATTTATCTTATTTGTCTTACCCCTTTCATGACAAGTGATTAGTTGTTTTGATATTTATTATTGAGTAAGTGCAAATGATTATCTCTACTGCCATTGTAACTATTTATATAGTCCCATTTTGATTTTCCTTTCCTTGGTAAAATTATAAATAACGATACTTAGGAAAACCTAGGTGAAATGCTACAATGGGTGTATTTATCTGTGCGCTTGCGGATATATACTATAATATCTTTATTTAGTTAAATGGCATAAGTATAATACAACCACACTCTTGGTGTCATGTTGGGGATGACAACCTAACACGAGTGACGTTAAGAAGTGTCAACAAGCATTTCTGGCGCCGTTGCCGGGGAGATGGAAAACTTCACTTTCCGACACGAGATGTCATAGGGATTTACTTTTCAAGGGAATTACCTTTATGGCAATAAGAGATTAATCAATACCACTTACTCATAATAAAAATCACAGCTAGTACCTCTGTATTGATAGGCTTACCCTTGTTTTGTCTTTGTTCATATCTTATGCAGGGTAATACAGGTTCGGTTGTGACTTATCAATTTCTAATCCAAGAGTCAACCAAATCTAGAGGAAGATCAACACCAGTAGTGAAGCTATGGCTAATAAGACTTTACTTGAATGTTCAGCTCCAAGTGTAAGGAACATTCGTACCGGATCAACACTCCAGATGGACAACCTTGAATTCGAGCTCAACATTTGGTGGAAAGGAAGAAGAAGATGCCACTAAACATCTGCGGAATTTTCTGGAGATTGGAAGCACCATCATCATCAAGGACGTTGCCCAAGATATCATACTCCTTCGTCTCTTTTCATTTTCACTAGAAGGGAGAGCAAAGCAGTGGTTCTACACCAACAAAGAAGACATCAACACATGGGATATATGTTCGAAGGCCTTTCTATCAAAGTTTTTCCCTATAGGCAAAACTCATGCCTTAAGAGGAAAGATTTACAATTTTCAGCAGCAAAAAGGAGAAACCATTTTAGAGGCATGGGAACATTTTCAAGAGAACATCTTGGAATGCCCACACTATGGGATGGAAGATTGGTTACTCATGCACAGATTCTACTATGGATTAACCCAAAGATCGCGTGAGCAACTAGATGCTACTGCTGGAGGTTCATTCATGTCACACACTCTTGGAAAAGCAGAATATCTGATGGAGAAGATAGTAAAGAACCAGAGTTGGAAACAAGACAACACTCAACGCTGTCGCCAGATTGAAGAAGCTCCAGAAGAAGTGTGTGCACTATCAACAAAGATGGATACACTGTTGAACTAGCTTGACCAAAGAGCCAATTTCAAGAAAGATCGTCAAGCAATTCAAGATGCATTCGATGCTCAGACCAGATGTGAAGAGTACCTAGGAATGGAAATTCTGAAGAACCAAGAAGATGCAAACATCATCAACAACTCTTCCACGCTGCAAAAGCAAAGGTGGAATCAAAAGCAACAGACTACATATCCAGCTAAGTACTCAGACAATTTTAATAATTCTTCCAATTTTAAGCAACCCCCTCTACGAAATTTAATTTTGGAACAAGATAGAATTAATGATACTATTGTTAAGAAACTTGCTTCTAATGATAAAATTCTAGAGGATATAAATACTAAAATGGATGACTTTTCTTCTGCTATAAAAGACCAACTTGATCATAATAAAAAGGTAGAAACTCAATTCTCACGATTAGCTGCTTCTTTTGCCAGAAGGGGCACATAGAAAACCAGTACCAGTGATACCCACAGTGACAGAAGAAAAGGATGATGAAGTAGAAGAAGTTCAACCACAAGTGCAAGATTTCCAAGACACTAATATCTTACCCTTCCCACGTAGAGATCGAAAACTCAAGATGGATGCACAGTTTAGTAAGTTTGTTGAGATTATTCAAAAATTATATATCAATGTCCCTTTGTTAGATGCGTTGCAGGTTCCCACCTATGCAAAGTATGTTCAAGACATCCTCAACAATAAAAGACCACTACCTACCACTGAAGTGATCAAGCTGACAGAAGAGTGTAGTGCGGCCATCCTCAACACATCAATCAAGAAGAAGGATCTAGGATGCCCCACTATCGACTGTTCAATTGGAGATTAACAGTTTGACAATGCGCTGTGCGACCTTGGAGCAAGTGTCAGTGTGATGCCCAAGGCGATCTTCGATAAACTTCCACATGCAAAGCTCGATCCAACCTCGATGTGCCTACAGCTAGCGAACCAGTCACTCCAATACCCTGTGGGAATCACCGAGAATATTCCAATCAAGATCAGAGAATTCTTCATACCAGTCGACTTTGTGGTTTTGGACATGCAACCTAACTCAAGAGTGTCACTCATTCTTGGGAGACCCTTTTTTAGTACCGCAAATGCCCACATTGATGTCAGAATTGGAGAAGTCAAATTCAACATTGATGGACGAGAAGAGTGTTTTCCATTCAGACCAAGACATGAGTTAAGCTCCACTGCGAAGATGATAGATGAAGGAGTCACACAGTCACCACTCACAGGGATGACTATGACCCCCAAAGAATAAATCCAGCTGGAGTAGTCCGATTCGGTGGACTTAAAAATCCCGAACCATCGCTGGGAGGTAACTCGGTATTTATCTGCATTTAATTTTTGCATAGCATATTTACTTATTCATGCATAGAAAAAAATAATAAAAATCAATCTCATGGCATAATTATTAAAGCCCCATATAATTAATATTTACCGAGCATGAAAACCTCTGGTAAATAATAATCACTGTGGTGGCAGAAAAAATAAAAATACCATCATTAGAATTCTAATTCTTCATAGTTTCATAAAAGTAATTTTTCTTTGCATACTTGTGTGATTATACGGTGTAAATATGGGAGACATACGGACCCATGGGACCCACCTCAATCACCTCACTTCACTCCACCACCTTCACTCTCCTCCATTCTTTTTCAATCACCACATCACATGGAGCGTCGGCAGGTGAAGGCATCTCTTAATCACGAAGCAAGGAAGTTAGAGAAGGAAGGGATGGATGAGTGGGCCCCACATGGGGCCGATCGGCCCCACCACCAAGCCAGCCGGCCTCCCTCTCTTGTGCCTATAAAAAGGCTGCTTCTCCCTCTACTCCACACACCGCAAAACACTCAGAAAACATACCCCTAACTCGAAATTCCAAAATCTAAGTATGGTTTGAGAATTCTTAGTTTTTGAGTAGATTCTGGAAGTTCTTGAGTGGAGAGAAGTATTCTGAAATTTTTAGAGCCACATTGAGGTAAGAATCAGTAAGAGAGAAGTGCTAGAAGTTGTTTAGAAAATCATTTAGTAAGGAGAAGTGCTGCTCGAATAATCTAAGTACTAGGAGAAGTCAAGATATAAAATTTCCAACTTGAACGACTGACTTCTGGATGACTAACTTTAGGATCACTGATTCCTAACTATTTATTTATTCTAACCCCTCATTATTTCCACCAGTTGTGTTTGTGTTTCTGTCTGTGTAACAGGATGAGTGGACTCAAGAAAACACTTAGGAGTGCGGCTGGAGCATTCTCTTTTCGCAAGAGAACCCGCTCCTAGACCGGATCATCATCACGGGCTAGTTCTGACTTAGACATGTCATCCATGCCCCGGTCCTCATCCGCTAGCTAGCCAGAACACCACATACTCCTTCAAGAGCGTCATATAAAGCTTCGCATCACCTACGAGAAGGATCTGATGAGATTGTACAAAGATCGTGAGTTCGAGCATACCCCAACCTTTGACCCCTACTTCTTACAAAAAAATAGGTATGGATGCTGAATTCGATCTTATTTTTCGCAATATTGGATGGGATAATGATTAGAGTATTTTGGAGGATGGATGCAAATTACTTACTTTAGAATTCCTCTGCACTCTATCTTTCACCGAGACTTATGTTTCCTTTAGGCTGTTTAACGAACAATATGAATTTACTTGGAAAGAATTCAGCCTCAGACTAGGATTCCCTGATGCTTGCGGAGTAGAAATAGATGAACTTTTGAGCGATTTTCATAGAGAGCAATTTTGGGAAGATATTTCGGGCAAAGACTACTGTTCTGACCCATGCACGAATGACATTCACAATCCCACTTTGAGAATTATGTATAAATGGTTAGGGATCACTTTCTTTCCTAGGAGGGAAGGTCGCATAGTTAGGATCGAGGAGATGAAATTAATGTATGCTATGATCAAGAAACGTAAAATATCTCCTGTTAGGCTCATGGTAACACTCTAGGCTATCCTTCACACTTTGTGATGCCCTATCACCATCACTTCTTGGATTACACGTCTTACCGGAAACCTGAATTTGTTAGGGAATGCTAGTATTACCTACATCTCCACACCCTGCCGATCTCTTGACATTTACTTTTTCAGTCAAGCACATCTGTTGAAACAAAAGGGCAATAGAATCTTTGTAACATACAAGGGATTTGTAAATAAATATGAACTGCCGAACAGACCACTTGGTCTATATGTCGTGGAGACATTTTTGCTTGATTTGCAGAGACCGACCAGGGGAGTTGGAAGAAGTCCGTCCGCCAGAATAACAAGAAACACTGTGCCTAGATACACAGGGGAAGATGGTGCACCCCCTGCACCAGCTTTCACTCACTATCAAGGATTTGACCAACCAGGACCATCTGAGCCAAGACACCAGGCATGGGAAGATCAAACTTCCTATGATCCGCCAATGCCAGAAGAAAATTGGGGCCAAGGTAATTTTTCTAATTATGTTCCGCAGGAATATGAAGATTCGGCGTACATCCAGAGAGGACACATGTCTTTTTCTATGAGGGGAGTCCATGATGCAGCACCTACACCACCACCATACTCATACCATGCCTCTCATGGTTACCCCGGGTACCAGCCGGAGCAACACCCGCCTCATCCTCAGCTTCAGCCGTACCACCAGCCAGACTTCCAGAACTTTGATACCCATCTCACTCATCTTGAGACGGGGCAACAAGGTATCATAAACACACTACATCAGCATACACAGTGGCAGGAGAGCATGAGCAACACACTTGGGGAGATGTGTGAACAACGGACACAAACGTATGAAGGCCTCCTCTACTTCTTCGAGCAAATGGGTGTCGATTACCCGCCACCAGCACCACCTCAGTGACCGAAGTTGAGCCAGCTTGGGGGAGGACCCCCTCAGACAGTAAGTTTGTCTTACCCGTATTATTATTAGTATTAATATTAGTATTACTACTATATCTAAAAAAATGGGGAATATGATAAAAATACAAAAATATATATTAATATGTTTAGATTATTTTTCTTTGCGAGCCTTTTGAAATAAAAATAGAGTGTGTATGAACTTGTTTTTGTGTCAAATAAAAAACTTGAACTATCATAAATAGTTGCTTCATTTGTAATTCTTCTGAAGTACCTAGCTTCATTTAAGAATTATTCCTCTGTTCCAAAAATATTCATTGCCAAATCTTTAAACCTGTGGAGGAATATGCTGGATCCAAAGCTTAGGTAGTTGGGAGATAAGAAAACCGACAGTTGAAATCTTTAAACCCGTGGGTGGTAGAAGTTTCAATTGTCGGTTTTCTTCCTTGGGAGGCCTCCCTATCGGTCCAACCGATGGTGGAGGTATCACATCATCACTTCTATCGCTATGGCAGTAAAAGTGGCAACGGTGATAAATCAATCTGTAGTAGTGAAGTGCAAGGGAGCTACAGTTTGATTCTTGGACGAGATTGGATTCATAGCAATCGATGTGTTCCTTTTAGTTTGCACCTATTCCTCATTTAGTGGGTGGATAATGAATTCAAGATCATCCATGCAGACTCATCGACCGATGCCCCGGCTGATGCTCCTTTGCTTGGAAGCATGATGATATGATTTGCTTGTCAAGGAGGAACCTTGCTGGTTTTGAGTCACTAGAGGAGGCTTTGTTCTCGTTTCTCTAGAGCCGGATAATGATTGGCTCCGTATCATCATGTTGTGCAAATTATGTTTGGACAGGGCTTCACGTCGGCGAACCCATGTGGAGATAGTTGAGATTGGGGTTGGCACTAGCCCATGGCCGATGTTGGTAGGTCAAAAATCAGAAGCTAGTTATAAAGTTAATCGTGCTTCTCAAGGAGTATTTATCAACACCATCGGTTCTTCATGCATTTAGGAGAGGAGCTCCATTCGCATCATATATATTATTACCAAAGAGGGTATATCGGTGTTGTGCTGTCTTGATGCTGAGATGAGCATATTCTAGCTTTTGGTGATTCCTTACTGATCGTGCAGCAAGTCACGAGTCTGTATCAATGCTTAGAAGGTTCACTAAATATTTGTTTTGACAAGTGCCTTAATATCATCAAGCAATTTGTTGAATTTCAAATTCAACATATTTTGAGGCATGAAAATCATAAAGCTATATTGTTGGCTCAATAAGCATCAGGTTATGATGTCGGTGGGTGGAATTTTCACATAAAAAAGGAGCCAATGCACTACATCACTGCTTCTGGGTCTGCCAAACTAGCTAGGCCAGTTCTACTGTGTGCTGTGGCTGATGAACTAGTCAGGCCGGTTCCAAAAACAAGCCAAGCCAGTTTGCCCACAGGATTTTCCCTAAATTGACTCAAATTGCTTGTTGGCGGTCCTTATTGCATAAATTATACCACCAATTATCATATAAAAACCAAGCCAAACTTAGTGAATAGGGCTTTGTGCTAACGATTTCCACGAGTTTTGGTGTTTCAACTTGTTTTGCAGGGCATATATGAAAACATAGCAAACATGGGCCAAAAGTGAAGAAAATATAAGGAAATGACAAAGAGGATTTTGGCCCATGGCAAAGCTAGGAAGAAAGAAGGGGAAAACCCACTCACATATCCAAACTTGGGCCAACACACCGTGGGGACATAGCCTAGGCCCAATAAGTGGCCCAGGCCCAGAGCAGAGGCCCAACACAAGCCCAAGAGGAGAAGCCCATTTACCACTAAAGCAGAACCTAGCCCAATTTCGTCTCGGGTTGCAGGAGCAGGCCCGGGTAAAATGGGCGCCCAGGATGCATCCGGACTCAGAATCAGGCAAACGAGTAGGCGTTGGAAAGCTAACTGAGAGACCGACGCACTCACCAAATTTCAGCCCATTTGGCCCAAGATGGGGTGTAGGCGCGCCAAGGGCGCGGCCACGCCAGCGCGGGCACGTCTCGGGCCCAATCTTCTCTGGCAGTTCGCTATTCAATGCCTGAAGATGGTGCGGGGGTGCGTTGGTGCAATTAATGCATAGGAGGATAGTTTAGAGGAGTAAGTGAGGGAATATTCCATGGCATATCTCCCTCCTCCTCTCCTATAAATAGAGGGCCTCCCCCTCTCATTCGACACCAGCCAAGGCAGCAAGAGCACCTCTAGCAAGAGCTAGAGCTCCACCTCCAAGGGCTATGCCCTTCTAGCTAGTAGAGAAAGAAAGTGAGATGTGAGGGAGAGAGCGGGGAAGAACCAAACTTGTCGGTGTCTCCCCGAGCTTGTGCCCGGGAGCCGGGTTTGTCAGAGCTTCCCCGAGCTTGTACCTCTACGAGCAAGTACTTGGCTCCTTCACGGGATCTTGGCTAAGTAAGTGTTCGTGGTGCTTATAGTCTTTTATGTCTTTTGTCTAGTTGAGCTTTACCTTCTCTTGTTTACGGGTTCATTGTCTATCCCCGCGGTGGATGCTCTAGCGAGAGGGTCCCTAATAGAGACGGATCGCCCTTCGAGCCGCTAGAGTAGTAGTCGATGGCTACCTTCGTTTGCCTCACGTTCGGGTTTGGCGTAGAGCTCGAAGGCTACCTTCGTTTGCCTCATGCCCCATGGTCGAGTGGTAGACGGAAGGTGGTGACAGCCATGTTCGTCCTTTGAACTCCCCCACGTTCGGGTATGGCGTAGAGCTACAGGCCGGCATCGCTTGGCAGACCAGGTGATATCCGGTGCCCGAAGTAAACGACTAGAAATAGAGTATCACTGTCCATAAGACCTAAGAGCTATAGGAATCCATCTCTACCCTCCTTTCTATCTCTACCCCTTGAGTTGTCCTTAAACGAATTAGCTAGAAGAAAGTACCTCCGTTCCCTGTGGAAAATATGATACCCTGAATACTTCCGGATGAAAGCTACAACGGTAATTTCATACGCTTGCAGATTCTTCCATATTCGTTAAGAAATATCAACATTGCTCCATGTTGGTGCTAAAGCCAATTCAAGTGATTGGAGGGCTCCCATTTGTTACATATTTACGTGATCCAAGTATTAAAGTTGATAAGAATGTTCGGCGAAGTACTTTCAAATTTATTTTGCATAATGGTGAATTATATAGGAGAACTGCCGAAGATTTGTTGCTTAAATCCTTAGATGATGATCAGGCTAAAGTGGCCATGGGAGCACATCAATCGGCTCCGAAGATGAAGTGATATTTGGAAATTCATACATGTTGGAGACAATGCAAGGTGAACATCTCCCAAGAGCAATTAGTGGGAGGTATTTGTAGCAATACTTTCTAAGTGTTTGGCAAGAAGCTTAAGATCTCTCCAAGTAATGGCCGATACATATATCGCCCTTAGAACAAATATGGCCGATGTATACATCGCCCTTAGTCGCTAGATAGCCGATGAGTTAGATATTGTTGCTATTTAGTTTTTCTCATGTTTTCAAGTTCATCTAAAGTTTCACCTAAAAACAGGGGGATATGTTGACAGCTAAAATTGACCCGGAAGCATGATATTGCTTTTTGGTAATATTTCTGATTAGCTTATGGAATTAAAAATATATTTGGAACATTATTTGCAAGCCCAAAAAGAAAAAGAAGAAAAAATTAGCAAGGTTTCTTGTTAAACTGGCCTGGTCGGTTGGAAACCAGCCAGGCCGGTTAGATTGTGTGCCACACCAGCTAGGCTGGCTGATGGGCTATTGTCGTGCACCCCTTAGTGATTGGCCAGGCCAAAGCCTGCTGTCATGTAGCTGGTTAGTCAGGCTGCTGGGTTCCCCATTGCTCCCTTGTGCTGCACGCTTGCTACTATCCAGCTTGCCTTCCGACGCTGTCGCTTGCATTCCGACGCTGCTATCCTGCTTGCCTTCCGACGCTGCTATCCTGCTTGCCTTCACTGTATGTGATGCATTGTCCATTATACTTCTATGTATTCATGCACTTGCATCTTGCATCTCATATAGGTACGCTAGCAGAAACGTGTGAAGGAAATGGCGTTGGAGCCAAACCCGAAGACGATGCTTGGTGGATCCATCCCGAAGGTAGAAGGATCGGACGAGTGCTAGATTGAAGGATGCTCGCCAAGCGGGTTTTATCTGACATACTCTAACTTGATTCGGATCCCAGGCAAGCCCCGGAGCATTATAAGCCTCCTATCTTCAAAGCAATTAATTCTATATATGTTATAAGTATTGTTGCATTAAGTGGTAGGAGTTGGTTGGAAACCCTTGCTGCATTATATCATTCCTTGTCCAGATATATGAATCCTTGAATCCTACATAGACTAGGATCGAGTAGATGCTTAGCCCTGCTTTAAGCGGTAGAAGTCAGGTGATTTCCTGTCACCTGCGAGATGTAGGGATATTCATATATGGCACGGTTGGCTATATGTGCTATCGTGGAATGGAACCATGTGTTAATAAAATGAAATGAGACCGGGCGGGATGACGATAGTGAAGCAACAAGGCATGGAGGTCTTGGGTGTGGATCTATCCCCGTCTGAGTCGTTTAAGGACCGATTCGTTGTACGTCCTTGAGTCATGTTGAACGCAGTCTAACACTTAGTTGGTCGGATAAGTCGTTCCGACCGCGAATCCGAGTAATACAGTTCAGGTCGGGAACCGACTGGTAGGTCGCATCTTGGAGGAGAGAAACGTTGTGCTTGGGGACATTGGCGTGAGTCCAAGGGGGGTTAGAGTCCCTAGCACCTGGCAGAGTGTCGCCCTTGGGGATGCGGCATCAGTCAGACCCGCGGCTCCTGAACTGTACCAAAGGGGACCTAAGCAGCCCTCGCCAGGCGTGACTCGGTGAGTGTTAGAAATACCCCTCCAGCTGGATAGGAATTCGATTCGAATCGCCGTCGCTTCCGGTTAGTGAGCACTTGACTTGAGCAGCGGCAACGTAGATTCCATTAAATTGAACGGATGGTTAATTGGATAACGATGGAAAGGTTGCCTCAATTTATACCTGCTATGGTTAATATTGTTTGCTCCTAATAAAGTGAGTGCTCTAGTACAGGTTCTAATATAGATGATAGGTTAATGATAATTAACTTGATGCTTAAGCATTAATGATTGATCATCTATATTAAGCTTTTATGCAAAATGTTGTCAAGCTAGCCCCACTTTATATCAGCCTTGCATGATCCTTGGTGTCACTTTATTTTCTGGTTTCTGACGGGTAAGTCTAGCTGAGTACCTTCTTGTACTCAGGGTTTTATCCCCACTTGTTGCAGGTTGTGATGTATCATGGCGGCTGCAAGAGTTGGTTGGCTCCTGCCTTAGTGGCGGAGTGTGATCACGGGCATGATCCTTCTGAGTTATCTTCTCTCTAATGCTTTTGTTGGAAGTCGACTTTGGTACTGGCATGTATTTGAAATAAGGGTGTTGTTAGTTTCAAATTACTTTGCTTCCGCTACTTTTGAACTTAAGTTGTAATAACTATGTTGAACTCCGATGTATATTGAATTACTTGTGAAATGGATGTAACATGTGACTTGTTATGTTGAATCACTACGATCTTGGCTTGTATGTTGGTTGGTTTGAAATCCCTCGTGATTTCATTGGACTACCGGAGTTATATGGGCTCAAGTGCGAGAATTTGATCACTCCGGTGATTGTTTTTGTACTTGTGCTCTTATAATTTGGACGGTTCTATTACAGCTGGCATCGGAGCAAGATTCAACATTAAACCTGTCATATGGGTATTTAAAACAAAGGTTTTGTTTTATAAAAATCAGTTTTATCAACTTATAGCTATATATAGGTTTGTGAAATCTGAATTCTAAACCTAGTATGCCAGTGGTCAATTTCCTTATGCCCATATAAGGATTATTAGGTGGCTTATATAAGTACTAACTTGGGGGGTTTTCATTTTTTCATCTACGCCCAGGCTAAGGTATGTATGTGTGATGACTCTCCCATACTATGCTACCCGGTGTGTCAGATTAGAGGTAGCCTTCATATATGAAATAGCCATATATGTTGCTAGTTTACTTTTATGCAACGTCGCACCTACGCTCAGGGTAAGTGTAAGTTGTGAGAGCATGACCGTACAACCCGCAGTCTAGGGAAGAGCTAGTTTTGGTTACTGGATTATTTACATGTTACACACATGTATATATGAAGGTACTTAATTGTGGGTGATTAATGATTCAGGTAGTTTTGGTGCTACATGTATATATACAGGGGTATATGTACATGGGAGTACTTAGAATTTTACTTCTCTGCTTTCATTGTGTGCTATATTGGGAAATGTTGGGCTGCAATGAAACTTTTCTGCAGGTACGCTAACCATGAATGCGTAAGTCGAATGTAGCTGACGACTAGCTATATATCGAGAGAGTGCGTGTTATGCCACCGACATAGAACGTGATCGCCACCTTAGGTTGGCAATCTTGTGAGGACGAATAGGACGAAGCATGCATCTTCATGATTGTTGCTTTATGCATAGCTATGCTCCTCTCACCCTTGTTCAAATGATAAGTAACTTGTGATCAATGTAGTACACTATCTTTCTTGTGTGAAGCTAAACAAGAATGTCTTACTCTATGTTGCTCACCCAAGCGTTTGCCAAAGCTTTAGATCTCACTTAAGTAATTATGGGTTCTCATGAATGAATTAAATTCATGTTGGTCTAAGGTAACAAAAATTTAGAGCTACTAGAATAACATGTTTGTGTGCTCTCTTGTTAAGTAGAACAAAGGTAAGCTTTGCTCTGCTTGTTAAACGTTGGCTACTAGAACGGTTTCTGTTGTAGTGAGGCTTTCGTGTCCATAATGATGTTTTCTGTAGTTATGGAGGATACCAAAGATGTAGCTAACTTACTTATCTGGCTTGTCCTGAAATTTCATGACACTAGGCCTTATGGTTTGGGAGTTATGAATTTTAGAAGTTTACTGTCAGGTTTTGCTTATGCTCTGAATAGATCTGAATGTTTGGTTTGTTTGACCTGTGTGCATAGGGAATCATGTCTTGGAGATAATAGAAGAAGTGTAGTACTTTTTCTAAGCTTTCCAAAATGTCCTATAGCACCAATTGTGGTGGTCTAATCTCTAGTTATGAGCTTGCAAAGTGGAACGACAGAATCTGTCCAAATCTGGGCAGAGATGTCTTCTTTGTCTTGTTTGGTCTTGTTAGATATAGAATCATCTTAATATGATAATAAGAAAGTTATAGCCAATGTGATAAGCTTTACATAAAGTAAAGTCTCAGCCTTGTTGTGTCCCTAGAACTCTAGTTACGCATTTTTGAAGTTAATGTTAGTTTTCTGTCCATATTGGTACAGATCTAAAACATTAACATTTTGGTCATGTTAATCTATGAATTTGCTTTTGGTATGAATAAATAAAGTGTAGTAATCTTCCTAAGCTTTCTATAAAGTCTAGGATCACCTTTGTGGGATGTCTACAACCTCAGTTATGGTTGAAACAAGTAACTATTGCGTTGCTGTCCAGATTCTGGGCACATGCTAAGTTGGCTCCCTTAGCTAGCGTTTGTTTTGAGCTAAACTTGTAGCTAGTTCATGCTTGAGATAAATGCTTATTTTAGGTGAGCCTTGTGCTTTGGATTGGTTGCTTAAGCTCAATAGTTTGAATTTTCTTAGATGTCTGCTTGACTGATGTTGTATGTATGATTGTTATCTAGGTAGTGCTATAGTTGTCACCTCGTTTGTCCTCGGTAAGCATGCGAGTATCGAATAGCTTTATTTTAGGGCAACACTCGAGTTACGTGAAATGATCTCTTGGTGTTGTCTGCAATTAGGTTCCCTCTCTTAGGAGCCTGAGCCTGTAGACTTGGTGGTTAGCCTTGAATGTTTGTATCCATGCCTTTGCTTGACCAAAAACACAAAGTTTAGTTCTCCAATATGTTTGCATAAGTCGTGGATGTTTTCCAACCCTTTTTGTGAAGACCCTTATCGACTGACCAACCAAGTTATCTTTCATCAACGCTAGGCGTGAGTGGAATCAAGCAAAAATCTCGAGCTTAGTCACCTTCGGCAATTGAGCTATGTTCTTTTGTGCTATGTTTTGATCTGTGAATAGCTTCCCTGTTGATTCTAAACCTTGTGACTACCTTTGCTTGCTATCCCTCCTTATATGGCGCTTGTTCTTACAAACCATTGGTGTCACTGGAAATTTCACTTTCGTTGTGCGTTTAGTAATGGTGTTATGAGTAGCCGCTGATGGTGCCACGACGAAACCAAGGGCCTCCTGTGGCTGCAGACACATGTCTGGCTGCTTGGCACGCGCTGGTATCATGGTTTCTAGTCATGATCCATTATGAAACGACAGTCGATGTGTTATTTTCTCGTGTTCCTTCCTTGGTTATCTCTCCAGATTGTATCGTAAGATCCATATCTTAGACCGAAAGTAGTGGAGTTTCCTTCTGAAGTTGCTAAGAGGATAACCTTTGAAGAACAGGTTACTGACATAAACATTAACAGACTTCAATAGGTGGTAGACAAGTGACTCTACTTAGTTGTCCTAGTATTGACAAACGTCATCTAGTGAGTAAAGTATCTCATCTCTGTTGGATAAAAAGGACACACAACACTTAATGTTGGACAAGTTATCTGTGGGATGAGAATCGATTGTCGCATTGTGCATATGACCAGAGCTATCCAAGTCGCAATCTTGGGTGCATAATGACCTTACAATCAAAATCAACCATCTCTGGAGTGACTTCGTATTTGCTAACTTCGATGGCAACCATTTTGTTCTGCGTCAACCATGATTATTGTGGTCAAGATTGAAGATTTGGAATGTTTAGTGTTGAGAGATAACTGATTAGTTACCAATAGGAAGGTTAATCTCCAGCTAGGTATGACTCCTTGGTAGTTACAAAGGCTATGTCTTACAGAGCAATAACCAATAAGAAGTCAATCAACTAGCCAACAACTTGAGTGCTACTCTATCTTCCAAAGCCATTGTGATCAAGGCAATTCAATCTTGGACAATCACACAGATAGTGCAAGGTGTTCTATCAGCTAAAGTGAAGAATTAGAGAAAGCATGCCCTAGTTTCCATTAGCATCCTTGTGTCCTTAGGTGCCACAAACGGTTTGTTCATAACTCTATTGGATGAAGTGTTGAGGACTATTCAGAAGTGGTTCCTTATCCTTGTAGGAATGTTCTCCAGGCAGAGTATGTGTTTTGCCCTACAAAAGTAACCTGCAAGTTCAAGGCGTGTGCATCCTCGGATTGGTATGTAAATTAATAGTCGAGATCTACTGTTGGATGGCCCTTTTGAGGTCTCACCGACACTAGTTTACACTCTTTCATTGCTTTTGCTTTCTCGTATCCCCAATGTACGAGCAGCCTTGGTTTCTGCAAATCAATTTATACCATCAGGAATCAAAAGCAATTTGAAAAGTGTCAAACAACATATTTCCCATCTTAGAGCTGCTGTTTGATCCTAAAAAGGAAGCCTCAAGGTGAAAGTTGGCCTGACAAAGTTGTTATGCTGCAAGTCAACTCAACTTACAGTACAACTAAGTCACCAAGGAAAATTTTACTCAATCACTTGGTGGTAGACTACTTCCCGCGGTTTAGTAAATATTACAACTTTTGTTGTCCTTAAGGTCTCACTACATTTTGCTTTGGTACTAATTTTCCAATGATGACATACTTTAGTACCTTATAAATGTTTTTACCCAAGAGGCTGCATCTGCTTCAACCCAGATAACTGTTGTCTTTGGATAAAAGAGTCTTTTAGAGAGCTATTGGCAGAAATACGCAGCCGACAGAGTCAGCTATCACATTCACTAACCCCTCGATAGACTCAGATAATACAGTGTTGTCATCAGAGAAAGAGAACTGCACACATGGAACCTTAAGTAGTTTTCCATTAGTTGATATCGGAAGGATTGAACATTTCCGACCAACATAGACCTTGTCTATTGGTTAGTCAGTATCCTATAGCCTCAGAGTATGTTTGTCGTCTATGATCTCACCATTTTGGAAGGTTGTACTCAAGCCATTTTGGTAGAGAACTACTTTTCAAAACCGTGTGAACATAGAGTCATTTCAACGAGCATACTTCTGAATATTTCGGTCTAGTGTCAAGTTCATACGGACTATGTTGTGTTCACTAAAGAATCAGATACTTGTTAGTGGTTAGCTCATGGACCCAAGGATCTCTGTACATTGAGAACGAAGTACTGCGTTGTCTTGGATTCCTCCCAAAGTAACAATGCTTCATGGAAGTCAATGAAAGAAATTCTTTAGACAAATTTTACCATGAAGAGTAAGTATCAGAAAGTGCCTTGATCAAATTAGTTCCACTAATGTCAAAGCTTTGTAGCCGAATGCTATAGCAGATGATGGGAACTAGATAACGTGCCTCTCTTCCTTAAAAAGGTCTTCCATTCCGAATCTCGGGACACGATTCTTTTAAGGGGGGAGGGTTGTAACACCCCAGGTGTTTGTCACTCACTAAGTAGTGGGTTTGAGCTCAAACATGATAGATTATGTGGAGATGACAATGTCAAGGTCAACCTATGGAGATGAGCCTGACCTAAAGTTGGATGTTGCACCATTGCTTTACATATAGGCCCCTATTCAAATTATATGCTTGGGTAGTGTTATTACAATATATGCATGTGTCTCACCTTAATACCTATCTATATTGGTCACTGGAAAAGTTTCATGAAGTTTGGAATCAAAAAGTCACATGAAATGATAAGTTATATCCTTGTTGGAATGACTTTACTAATTGCTGGAATTGCACCATTAAGTGAATGGAATCATAGACCATCAACCAAACCTTGCAAATATTCCCAAATGAATCTAGATGAACTCTACAACAAAAGTCATGAAGGGTTCATGTTGAGCAAATGCCAAGAAAATGCCCTACTTTGCCTAAAACCCTAGTTTAGGCTTTATCAAGTTGCTACTTTGACCAAAGTGAAAGTTTAACTTCTGTACCAGTTATGAGGTTTGACCTTAAACAAAAGTTGTAGTTCATCTTGTGTAGAACAAACTTTGTTTAATGGTCAAGAGCTAGTTTTTCCTCTAACCTAGTCAAATAGAGCTCAAAAGGAGGAATCAGCTGCTGTTCCAGAGTCCAAGAATTTGGCTAAGTCATAACTGGTGTTTTAGTTCATGTGCCATACTTTGGAGCCTTATATCTCGCAACCCAAGCCGATCTAGACTTGGAGCCTTAAATGAAAGTTGTAGTTCAGTTCGTGCTCTGCAAATAATGTTTTTGGACCAAGGGTTAGATTTGCTTGGAAATAAGTCAAACCATGGCCCAAAGTTTAAATCTGCTGCAGTTTGTTTCAGACTTAGAAATATTCCAAGTCCAGGAATTCTAGCACCAATACCAGTTGGCATGCCGCGTTCTCATGTTCTCGTCAAGCAACTTGATTTGATCCGAAAATAGAAGTTGGAGCTAACCCTATGGAGAAGGTCTAGGAAAAAGTTACATTATGTTTGACCAAGTTTTGGCCGTGAATTTTAGGTCAAAGCCGGGCAAGCTTAATCGGATTCAAGTCGCTGACACTGTCACTTTGGAGCATAATTACTCGCTAATCCATAGCTCTAATGGCCGTGGTCTCTTAATGAAATTTGTAGAGCATCTCGCGGGCTTCAAACTTAGTTAAAGGCCCATGTCCAGAATCGGCCCGGAGCAAGCCCAAAACAGCGTCCCACCTTGTCTCGTTCACTGCCCGCCAGGTGTCCGACGTAATGCCGCAGTGGGTGACGCGCGTCCTGGACGTGTCGGCCATGCCCGACTCCATGCCCACCTCCCCGACGCACGCCCCTGCTGCTCCCTATCGGGTTTGACGAAGCCTGAGACGCTCCCCAGGCTCTCGGCCTCACTCTCCCTCGCTCTTGGGCGCTTGCACGCGCTGCTCGCGGCCGCGTCCTCCATGGACGGCTGGCCAAGCTCTGCCACTGCCGCGTTTCTGCCCCAGCGCTCAACCGCCGTCCAAGCTGAGCTCGCCGCCACCTTTGCCAGGCCGTGCCGAGCGCGCAGCGCCGTTTCTTCGCCTTCCCTAGCCGCCGGAACAGTGTCGCCGCTGGAACAGCCACGTCGGGCTGCCTGCTCCCGTGGCCACGGCGCTGTGGGCTGCCTCGAGCCGAGCCGAGCAGCTCCGCGGGGTACGCGCGGACCCGCTTGTGCTCCACCTCCACTCCACCGCCATGGGAAGGCCGTCACCACCGGGCTACCGCTTCTCCGCCGTCGGTGAGCCGCTGCTCCGCGTGGCCCCACCTCCTCGGGCCACCACGGTGCGAGCCACGGCTACCCACGGGCGCGCACGGTTCCCCTGAGCCTCCCCCGACCCTCGGCCACCGCCGGCATGGTTCCCCTCCGGTGAAAACCGCGACGCCGACGGCCTGCTCTGTTCTGATTCGCGACCAGGGGCCTCGTGCTCAAATTCGAAGAAATGGAAGGACCTAAATGCATTGTCATAGACTCAGATGAATAGTGCTCTAGGGACTGAGTTGTATTTATTTTGCAGGAACTTTGAAATTACATAGTAAATCATAGGAAATTCGTAAAATAGCAAATAAGGACTTTTTGGAATCCTTGTGAAATTATCTATGCATTAGATCTATAATATGGCATATTTTAGTTCAAAATTTTAGCTCTAAAAATAGATCTATGCTTCTAGGTTTTCAATGCTAGTTGTATTTGTCATTTTCATAACTGCAAATGTAGGGCTCCAAATGAAGTGAAATTTTTGTCGCATGCTACTAATGTGATGTTTGATGTGTGGTAAAAATTTCATGAATTTTAGTTGTAGTATGAGTGAGTTATTGATTCATCTTGCTCTCACATGAATTCTTGCAATAGCCATTTGTCTTTTTCATAGAGGTTGATATATATGTCCAAATGGTTTCAAATTTGTACAGTAAACTATTGGGAGCATATGTAGGCCACTGTAATTTTGGTAGAATTTATTGTGCACTTTTGATATGTGTTCATAATTCCACCTAATTATTTAAATAAATTAAGAAAAGGCATTAAAAGAATTTATTTAGAAATGTACACTAAGTTTTCTGGTGTTCATTAGTCATGTGTGAAATGTTGGTAAAGTTGGTTTTGTCCAATTATATGTTTGCAACATAAGTTAATAATTATTTCTTGCAAATGAAGTTTCTGGACAGATCTGGAAACTTGGCAAAGTTCTTTATGATAATGTGCTTTGTTGTGAAACTTGTTTATACAAAAGTTGTAGATAATTTATATATCTAGCTGCTGTTAAAATTTGGTGGTATTTGGCCATGTGGTTTAGGAGTTATAGCTGTTTAAAGTTGGGTTACAGAATTGCTTGCTCTCTGTCTTGTTAGACCAGTTTCTGTGTTTATGTAAATTCGACATGTTAAACTTTGGAATCATGCTATGATGATTATAAATTAAATGTATAGAATTTCATAAGCTTTCCATAATGTCTTCTTTCAAGTCATTTGGATTTATAAAACTCCATATATGATTGAATTATGAAGCTACTGTTTGCTTGTCCAGAAATGGATAAATTTCAATTATAGTTGTTTGCTTGTATATTGTTAAGTGTGACTTATGCCTTTGAGGGTAGTTAAGTTAATACACATGAGATCTTGTGAAACCTTGTGTGCCATGCCTAATATGCTTCTCATCTTTTATATTAGGTTGGGTGATGTTTATTTAAGCAACATGAAGTGTCTATGCATGTGGAGTGTAATATGGTGTTTGTCTTGTTCACTGTATGTGATGCATTGTCCATTATACTTCTATGTATTCATGCACTTGCATCTTGCATCTCATATAGGTACGCTAGCAGAAACGTGTGAAGGAAATGGCGTTGGAGCCAAACCCGAAGACGGTGCTTGGTGGATCCATCCCGAAGGTAGAAGGATCGGACGAGTGCTAGATTGAAGGATGCTCGCCAAGCGGGTTTTATCTGACATACTCTAACTTGATTCGGATCCCAGGCAAGCCCCGGAGCATTATAAGCCTCCTATCTTCAAAGCAATTAATTCTATATATGTTATAAGTATTGTTGCATTAAGTGGTAGGAGTTGGTTGGAAATCCTTGCTGCATTATATCATTCCTTGTCCAGATATATGAATCCTTGAATCCTACATAGACTAGGATCGAGTAGATGCTTAGCCCTGCTTTAAGCGGTAGAAGTCAGGTGATTTCCTGTCACCTGCGAGATGTAGGGATATTCATATATGGCACGGTTGGCTATATGTGCTATCGTGGAATGGAACCATGTGTTAATAAAATGAAATGAGACCGGGCGGGATGACGATAGTGAAGTAACAAGGCATGGAGGTCTTGGGTGTGGATCTATCCCCGTCTGAGTCGTTTAAGGACCGATTCGCTGTACGTCCTTGAGTCATGTTGAACGCAGTCTAACACTTAGTTGGCCGGATAAGTCGTTCCGACCGCGAATCCGAGTAATACAGTTCAGGCCGGGAACCGACTGGTAGGTCGCATCTTGGAGGAGAGAAACGTTGTGCTTGGGGACATTGGCGTGAGTCCAAGGGGGGGGTTAGAGTCCCTAGCACCTGGCAGAGTGTCGCCCTTGGGGATGCGGCATCAGTCGGACCCGCGGCTCCTGAACTGTACCAAAGGTGACCTGAGCAGCCCTCGCCAGGCGTGACTCGGTGAGTGTTAGAAATACCCCTCCAGCTGGATAGGAATTCGATTCGAATCGCCGTCGCTCCCGGTTAGTGAGCACTTGACTTGAGCAGCGGCAACATAGATTCCATTAAATTGAACGGATGGTTAATTGGATAACGATGGAAAGGTTGCCTCAATTTATACCTGCTATGGTTAATATTGTTTGCTCCTAATAAAGTAAGTACTCTAGTATAGGTTCTAATATAGATGATAGGTTAATGATAATTAACTTGATGCTTAAGCATTAATGATTGATCATCTATATTAAGCTTTTATGCAAAATGTTGTCAAGCTAGCCCCACTTTATATCAGCCTTGCATGATCCTTGGTGTCACTTTATTTTCTGGTTTCTGACGGGTAAGTCTAGCTGAGTACCTTCTTGTACTCAGGGTTTTATCCCCACTTGTTGCAGGTTGTGATATATCATGGCGGCTGCAAGAGTTGGTTGGCTCCTGCCTTAGTGGCGGAGTGTGATCACGGGCATGATCCTTCTGAGTTATCTTCTCTCTAATGCTTTTGTTGGAAGTCGACTTTGGTACTGGCATGTATTTGAAATAAGGGTGTTGTTAGTTTCAAATTACTTTGCTTCCGCTACTTTTGAACTTAAGTTGTAATAACTATGTTGAACTCCGATGTATATTGAATTACTTGTGAAATGGATGTAACATGTGACTTGTTATGTTGAATCACTACGATCTTGGCTTATATGTTGGTTGGTTTGAAATCCCTCGTGATTTCATTGGACTACCGGAGTTATATGGGCTCAAGTGCGAGAATTTGATCACTCCGGTGATTGTTTTTGTACTTGTGCTCTTATAATTTGGACGGTTCTGTTACACCTTCGTGGGGCAAAGGTGAGCGATCGACCAAAGGGAGTCCGCGAGCTTTCCCTTCCTCTGCTCCCGAGAGCCTCCAAGTGAGAGAGCGCCCTAAGTGGATGTCCACCGGCCCCCTACCCTTCTTCTCCGGCAAGCTCGTCAGCGACGAGGGTAGGCGGGCTGGGCCCCCCTTTCCTCCCTCCCCTCTTGAGTTCCCTTAGTGGAATAAAGCATCCGTGATGGGTGCGGCGAGGGCCAGTCCTCCTCACCTTCATCTTATGGGGATGGGCATGCTAATGGCAGCCATAACGGCCGGCAGGAGCTACCTCCAAACAGTTGAGGTGAGTACCAAAATAACTCCCTTATGTGATCCTATGCTTTTTCCTTCTTCGATCTGTGGCCATGAGAGCGGCATGGTGCCGTTCCCACCCAAATCGACCATAGGAAGTGGCACATCTCGCATCAGTGTCATTATCACTGGCTCCGACAACCTCGCCATGTTGTGCATACGAGCCGTTGAGCTCACATCCCTGCTGGCAAGGTGTGGTGGTCAATGTGGGGCTCCTAGTTGGTGCGCCTCCCGTCGGCGCGGCTGTCCGTCATGGCTGCTCCATCTGTGCGCCACTTCTACCAACGCACGTATCCTGTTCGCTGGCAGTGGAGGTGGTGCTAGGGCCGCCCTGTGCGCGTGCCCGTCAACCGACCGCCTCATAGGAAGAAAATTCAGATCCATCTCGCCAAGGAGTGCTTGCCGCATTAGTCAGGCCATGATGGCCTGGGCACCAGTGAGTGGAGCCCTGACCTCGCTGCACCGACTCCTCCTCTGCCATGAAACCGGCACCGGGGTTGCTACCGCAATTGGCGTTGGCGACGGCAGCCCCTGGTCCGTACTCTCGAAGGAAGGGAGCGGCTGCTAACCTGGCCACGTCCCCCTGTTCTCTGTGGCGGGGCCCTCCTTCTGATGGGGCCTGCCACAGCAACGTGGAGTACATGCAGCAGAGCTCATTGTCCTTCTCGGCTGTAACACAACAATATGTATCCTACCTGACAGAGGCACCTGGTTTCGCTGTCAAATTCATTACTGCTGTGTTACTATTCATGCAGAGCATTTTTGTGTTATTTACATGTCTGCTGACGAGTCTCTCTATAGACGTGGAAGTGAGAAACCAGCTATTGGTGTTCGGGTTGACCGCCAACGTCAGTTGTTGCCGGTCCTCAGATTTGACACTAATGGTTGTGGACTCATTTTCTTGAGTCTGGTAAAGTCTCCATCATATCTACGGCTCAAGACAACTTATCCTCGAAGACACAGGCCGATCAGACAGTCGAAGAGAGCGCCGACTACGCTATCGGAGTGCGAGAACGAGGACCCTTGATATTTCTATCTTGGCCACTTCTCGTGGGCCCTGTGGCCTCGACGGGTCCCGCACCCTCGACAGAAGCATCACCCATGTCAACGAAAGCAGGTCAGCAGTAGCTTTTTCTTGTCTATACTCTGTAATCTGGGAATTCTTTTCCCGTGTACTGTCCTTTAATGTTATATATTATAAGTAGTTGTCAAAAAAAAAAGCTACGGAATGCAACTGGCTGAAGGCAGGTGAGCACACTACCTTGCAAGTACAGTTATACAAACAGGCCATGCCGGCGCCGTGCGCTCTGCGGCGGCCGTCTGGAGCTCTATCAACAGTCCCGCGAGGAAAACAAACACACGCCGGCCGGCCAACGAGCTAGGGCCGGCCCAGCAGTAAATACTAGAATATGCCTAGGACGAAGGCCCACTACGAGCACTCGAGCACGAGCAGGCCACGTGTGGGCACGTAAAGGTATGAATACAGGATACTCGTACTCAATACAACCAGTCACCTGCGGGTGAATGGTTCAAATATCCAATCTACACATCTTATTGTGATCGGTGATTCCGTCATTCTTTGATTATATTGATCCAGACCTCACGTCACGTACTCAAGTGTGCTCTGTGCTCAGTGCTATGCCCTATGCCCCTATGCAGTCTTCTTACAACGAATCTCGGGTGCAAGCTCTGGCCTGATAGTGTGGCTACGTCACCTGTAAATTCTGGCCGTCGGATTGGACACGCGGACGGCCCAAATCGGACGAACTTCGGTAATTTTACAAAAGAAATCCTCTACATCTAACGAAATCAACCCGCAATCCGGCCTCCTCTCTCAGTTTTTTTATGAAAAACCCCAAAACTTTTTGAAAATCAACCCGCAGTCCAGCCTCCATGGTTCATGAAAATTTGTAAAGAAACCCTTAAATTTTCACGAAATCAACCCGTCGTCGTGGTTCTCTCTGTTTTTTAGAAAACCCTCAGATTTTAATTTAAATCAAACCATAACCCGTTCCATTCGTTTCTTTTACACGAGTAACATTATACGGACAATTTGAACACTAAAACGCGTTCAACTAAAAAGTTCTTCAATATAAAATTTGATCAAAAATTCAAAACTAAAACTTTATTATACAACAAATTTTAAAATTCAAAACGCTTTCGCAATGCGTTTGCATAAATGTTTACATGTGATCCGTTATACCTACAATTTAAACACTGAAACGGTTTTAAATTAAAAAATGTTCAATACAAAAGTTGACCACAATTTTAAAATCTACAGCTTTGTTATAGAGTACAATTCCAAATTCAAAGCGCTTTTACAATTCATCTGCATAAATGTTTACATAGGATCCATTGTACCTGCGTTTCGGACACCAAACGTCTTTACGCCAAAAAAGTTTTGAATACAAAAGATGCTCAAAAATTCAAAACCAAAAGTTTTGCTATACAACATAAATTAAAATTCAAAGGCTTTATACTGGCGAGAACGCGTTCAAATCAAAAGTGCTTCAGCAAAAAAATTTGATCCAAAAAAACAAAAACTACAAATAGAATAAATTTTAAAATTCAAAACACTTTTGCAAAGCGTTTGCATAAATGTTTACATGTGATCCGTTGTACCTACAATTTGGACATCAAAACGTTTTCAAATTAAAAAGTGTTAAAAAAATTGGCCACAACTCCAAAATCTACAGCTTCATTATAGAGTAAAATTCTAAATTCAAAGTGATTTTACGGTTCATCCGCATAAATATTTACATAGCATTAATTATACTTATCTGTTTTACTATAATATAGAATAGATAACACTATAGAATGGCAAGCTCATGGTAAGTGTGGCAACGCCGCGCCCTGGGTTTCTAGTTTGCAAATTTAATTCAGTAATAAAAAATTTAGAATCCAATCAATCTCCTAGGGACAAGGGACTCAAGTCCTCAAGGTAGGGTACAGGCGTACATACAGCCATATAAGAATTTATTTATGAATTTATTTTTTGTGAATTCTCTTGTCTAGCACACAATATTATTTATAGTTGCTAATTGTTTTTTAAATTTCAACAAAATCATCGCGTCAGCTGCTAAAATAAGCTTTTCAAAATTAAAATTATTTAGGAACTATTTGATATCTACAATGTCTCAAGAGAGATAAATGATTTGGCAACATTATATATGTATTAAGAAGCGATTGTTGGACGAGATCAATAATAGTATCATCATCAATGACTTTGCATCAAGAAATGTTAGAAATTTTTTTAAGATAATTTAATATGGATGAATTATTTTATATAAATATTGCTTTTGCATGCAGCTAACTATTTATTGTTAATATTTTGTATACCTTATATATCGAGTATTAATATTATCATTTTATATAAAGGGCTCCGAATTTTTAGTTTCGTGTTCTAGGTCAAAAAAAAACTGAGTACCGCCCCTCCCTACAGCTACGACAAGGAGCCGATGGCACAGCGTCAAAGAGCTTGGCGAAGTAGAACTGCGTGGAGATGAAGCCACGGTTGGCGACGTGCAAGCTGGCAGAGCACTTCCTCGATGTCGCTCTAGCTGCTATTATCTGATTTGGTCTCACTAATGAGATAGTTATTCTAGCTAATAATTAGCTAGTCTATTATCTACACCCGTTTGATTCAAAAGATGTAATTATTAGCAGATAACTACTATAAGCCGGCCTAATTTGTATTGGTATATTTTTCATTCTCTTTCACTGCACGGCTTGTTACGTCTTCGAGTCATTTTTCTAAGGGTCCATTAGCCCGCCAGTGCTTGACTTTGGAGCGCCCTGCCCGTCCCAAGCTTCAAATACCATATCTATTGCATGGGCATGAATTATTATCACATCAAATCTATTCTCAATGCAATAATGCCCACCTATTACATCAGACCTGCAAAACTGATGATGTAAGGTAAAACGATGCGATAGGTCAAAAATTAGTAGTATATGGAGCAGGTTGCCACCGCCCTGCAGCCAACCTTCAAATACCATATCTTACGAGCTTCTTTGAGGCATCATCATGGTCCTGGTCCTCGGCGCTCTGGCTATGGAGCAGGTTGCCAACGCCCTGTGCCTCTTCTTGGTTGCTCTCCTACTCCCCGTCCTGCTCCTCAAGCTTAACTGGCATGGCGGCAGCGCCGGCCAGAGGCTGCCGCCAGGCCCGTCGCGGCTTCCGTTTATCGGCAGCCTCCACCACTTGCTGTTCATGCGCATCCCGCTAGCGCACCGCGCCATGGCCGAGCTGTCACGGCGCCACGGCGCGCCGCTCATGTACCTGAGGCTCGGCGAGGTGGGGCTGGTGGTGGCCTCGTCCCCGGCCGCGGCGCAGGAGATCATGCGGGCGCACGACGTGGCGTTCGCGTCGCGGCCCTGGATCCCCAGCGTGCGGCCTGCCATGGAGCGGGGCGCCGTGGGCCTGGCGTTCGGGCGCTACGGCGCCCTGTGGCGGCAGCTCCGCAGGATCAGCGTGCTGGAGCTGCTCAGCGCCAAGCGCGTGCGCTCGTTCCGCCGAGTCCGGGAGGACGAGACCCGCCGCCTCGTCGCCGCCGTTGCGCTCGCGGCGGCCACGCCGGGCGAGGCCGTTAACGTCGGCAAGCGGGTCGCCGCGCTCACCGCCGACGCCACGATGCGCGCCGTGGTCGGCGACCGGTTCGAGTGGCGGGAGGAGTTCCTGCGGGCGATCGAGGAGGGGAGCAGGCTCGTGTCGGGGTTCAGCCTCGGCGACCTCTTCCCGACGTCGAGGCTTGCGAGCTTCTTCAGCAGGACGGCAGGTCGGGTGACGGCGGTCCAGCGGAAGACGATGGAGCTCATGGACCGCGCCGTCAGGCAGCACGAGGAGCGGCGCCGCGCGGGCACGACGGTGGACGACGACGAGGACATCCTTGACGCGCTCCTGGGGATACACAAGGGAGGTGGCCTCGAGGTGCCCCTCACCATGAACATCGTCAAATCTCTCATTATTGTAAGTATATAATAACAACTAGCTAGTACCCAAAAAAAAAGTTTGCTGGTGAAGGACATAGGCACCGTTTAGATGCCAAAAATTTTGCCAAAATTTTCAGATTCCCCGTCACATCGAATCTTTGAACACATGCATGAAGCATTAAATATAGATAAAAAATAAAACTAATTACACAGTTTAGACGAAATGGACGAGACAAATCTTTTAAGCCTAATTAGACCATGATTGGACAATATTTACCAAATAACAACGAAACTGCTACAGTAGCGTTTCGCCAAAAATTTTGCCAACTAAACAGCCCCATAGATATACAACGGTCATGGCGTTGAAATTTGGCAGGACCTCTTCAGCGGAGGGAGCGACACGTCAGCGGCCACGCTGGGATGGGCCATGTCAGAGCTGATGAGAAACCCAGGAGCGATGGAGAAAGCACAGGCCGAGGTGCGCAGCAAGCTCCAAGGGAAACCAGCGGTGACGGAGGACGACCTACACGACCTCAGGTACCTGAAGCTCGTCATCAAGGAGACTCTGAGGCTGCACCCGCCGCTGCCGCTGCTACTGCCGAGAGAGTGCTTGGAGGACCGCAAGGTGATGGGCTACGACGTGCCCAAAGGCACCATGGTGCTGGTGAACGCGTGGGCGATCGCCACGGACCCGGAGCACTGGGACGACGCCGATGCGTTCAAGCCGGAGAGGTTCGAGGATGGCAGGATCGACTTCAAGGGCACCGATTTCGAGTTCATACCGTTCGGGGCCGGGCGAAGAATGTGCCCCGGCGCGACATTCGCGCTGGCCACTGTGGAACTCGTGCTCGCTTCCCTGCTCTACCACTTCGACTGGGAGCTCCCGGGCGGCGTGACGCCCGGCGAATTGGACATGGATGAGAAGATGGGCATGTCGGTCATGAGGAAGAATGATCTTTACCTATGCCCTGTTGTTCGTGTGCCGCCATATGTGTAGCCATAGCCTGATAGCCATACCCCATAGCATCAGCACGTGTGCTGCTTGCATTGTTGCTGCGCCTGTCTGTCATATGTATTTCTAAAACTATATTTCAGCACAAATCTGTTTCAAATATTCAAACCGGACATCTAAAGTTCAGTAATAATATGCAATAACAACAGTCACTAGTTTCAGAGTGCCGCTGCCTGGCTATGCAGCAGAATTGCATTAGCAAAATTACATTTGAGTTCAACACGCCACAGGCTGAGCTGCAGTCTGCACATCAATGAACCCATGCAGCTGAGTTTCAGGCCGCACCGCACGACAGCAGCTGAGGTGAGCTAGTCGATGAGGATGGGGGTGGACGAGGTGTACCCGCCGGCGCGCTCCCGGATCTCCTCGGCGATGTGGGCGCGGAGCACCTGCACCCTGAACACCACGCCCTCCGCCTTGCCGTCGAGCAGCTCGAAGACGCACCCGTCGCCGAGCTTGAGGTCATTGTCCAGCGCGAAGCCCCGCCACCCGGCCTCCAGGCGCTGGATCTGCCGGCCCCCCGTGAACCGCATCTCCCAGGACCGGCCGTGCCACGTCACCTTCGCCGGCGCCGTGGTCGCCGGGAGGAACGGCGCCAGCGACCTGGGGACCACCTGCAGCCAGGCACCAAAGGAACTTGATCATGCAGCCCGTAAATAAAGCCTCTTGCATTTCAGTTTAGTAGAAGAGATAGCAGCAGAGGAGACTGGTGTTTCAGCAAATGCAACAAGAGCATGAGTAGCAACAGTACCACTTGAAACGGCTGATGGACATGAGACTTGCAGAGGATGCAGGTGAAGTATGGCTTCCCGAGAAGAGGGAGGACGCCGGACTGCATGGCACCCGGCGTCTCCGACATCGGCCGCGGATCAGCTCCGTCTGCAGGGCTCTCACCGCCGCTGTGTCCGGGGGAGGACATCATCGCCACTGATTTGCCTTTGTTCATGAGAACTGCATTCGCAAGCCATGCTGTTACTTTAAGCAAGATCTAAATCAGCTAGAGAATCACATTTTGCAGAGATTGGGTTTGGTCTTTGGTGGACATCTTTTTTACCTTTCCTGGATGGACGACGGAGGGACTTGGACTCTTGGAGAACTCTGAGTGTGAGGTGACAGGTGAGGACTGAGTGAGGACGGATGCGAGGCGGAAGAAACGCACACACGTTGACTCACGAGATTACTGTGGCCACAACAATCCGTCCGCTCAGCCCGGCCGGTAGTGGGCCCAGCTGTTAGGGCAACTCCAACCTATCTCTCAAATTTTGGCCCCCTATCTCCTGAAACGAGAGTCCCTCATCCATATTCAAGCTCATACTTCTCAGCATACTCCAACCGATCTCCTAAAACTTTCCTACTTTACACTATATTATCATGTGCCCTGCTTATTGGCCCACTTGTCAGCTTTGTAAGAAGAGATGAAGGAGGATGAGGGAGGAGGATGAGGACCTCCTACATCTAGGGGTTTAGAAGAGAGAAATGAGAGTCCCTTATCCATCGGGACTTGAATAGGGACTCAGTTGGAGAGCATTTTCATGAATCTGAGCTCTCAAAATGAGACGAGGGATCAAGTAGGAGTTTGGTTGGAGTTGCTCTTAGAACCCCCGGCAGGCCAGCACGCGAAACAACACGACATTTGTTGGTTTGTTTGTAGGGATGGAAAATGGAAATGAATAATCTTGATTATCCGACATATGTATCTGCTAAAACTTATAATATGTATATCCGTATTTGTATCAGAACCCCGGCAGGCCAACACGCGAAACAACACGACATTTGTTGGTTTGTTTGTGGGGATGGAAAATGGAAATGGATAATCTTGATTATCCGACATCCATATCCGCTAAAACTTGTAATATGTATATCCGTATTTGTATCAGAACCCCGGCAGGCCAGCACGCGAAACAACACGACATTTTGTTGGTTTGTTTGTAGGGATGGAAAATGGAAATGGATAATCTTGATTATCCGACATCCGTATCCACTAAAACTTGTAATATGTATATTCGTATTTGTATCTGTTTCTAATATAGATACTAAATGGATATAGTGAACTCGTTTTTCAGTACTTTTCTCTATCCGATTCCATAACTTTATTCGACAATATCCGTATCCGCAAAGAACATAAAGTATCATAAATCTATTTAAAAGTTTTCTCTCCATAACTAGTGACCAGTTATTTAATTTTATTATTACTCATGATGTATTGAAACCATTTAAAAGTATATCTATAAATAACTGTTAGTATTAATTCAAAATTACTAATGATACTTAAAGATTAAATTAATTTTAGTATTTGCCTAATTTAGTATAAACCAAACATATTTGTTGTTATAAATTGTTTTAATACTTTAGTTTATTGATTTATTGATGTTAATTGTTTTATATAATTTATATTTCATATTAAATATTTATATAAATATAATATTGACTAATTAATTGATATATTTAATTATTAAATATTTATTTATAACTATATTATGTTTATGAGCTATACTTGTTTATGTTATATACACAAACATTTTAATCTCTATTTGTGTAATAATTTTGCAATCCCAAAAATATTGATAAAGCAAAATGGCTACTTGTTTTCTACCATTTTTATTTGAATTTCACTTGACATTTTATTTTATTAAATATTATCCATTATAATTTAGTTTAATTCTACATTGGGGATTTTGTTTACAATATGATATTGAAGATTATTAGAAGTGTACTTTCGTTTAGTTCACTTTGGTTATCGATGAACTTAGCAGTAAAATTCTATTGAGTTAAATTAAGTAAATATCCAAATAGAAATTTAAATCCGGGACATCCGTGTTGTATTCGTATTTGAAAATATCCGTATCCATATTCGAATTAAAATAAGGTAATATCCATATCTAATTCCATGCATATTC
Organism: Saccharum hybrid cultivar R570; assembly: GCA_038087645.1. NCBI lineage: Eukaryota > Viridiplantae > Streptophyta > Magnoliopsida > Poales > Poaceae > Saccharum > Saccharum hybrid cultivar. Next base: position 12,874,505 of record JAQSUU010000520.1, read on the forward strand.
AATCCTCAGCAAGAGTCCAACACAACAGCACGGACCGTCCCCGTGGTGTCGCCGGCGCTGGATCTCTGAGCGGGCCAGGCTGGAGCACTGTCGCCACAAACTTTGCCAGCCCTCCTGTGTTTCCGCTGCTGATGAGCTGAAATCATCCGGTCCAAACAACCGGACGGTAACCTCGCGTCGAACGATGCGAGCGGGAACGATGCCAGCGGCCAGCTTGCTGCATTAGCAAGCACTGCCCACGACAAGGCCCACGAGTGCAGGAACTTGCATGCTCCATATCCATAGTGTAGCTGCGCAGGAAAAATTGCTCAAAAAAAAGCTACGCAGGAAAAAAAAAGTATGATGCTTATCCTTTCGTGTATAGGCTGAGTAGATTGCCGTTAGTTCTTTTTCAGTTTTTTTCTTGCTTCGTTTCTTTTATTTATTTGTTTGTTTGTTTGTTTTCTAATGTTTTTATTATTCTTTTCATTTTCTTTATATTTTTTATCTTTCAATTATTTCTTTTTGCTTTACTCTAATTAGTTATTTTTATTTTCTTCTATTCTATTTCTTTTTCCTTGTCTTTTATGTTTTTCCTTCTATTTCTTTCTATAGTTTACTACTATGTGAACTAATTTCATTTTTTATTTTTATTTTTTTTTCATACGTAACATGAGATACACGCCATGTTCTAGTAGCATACACATGTTTTTTAAAATCTTTATTTTTCCTTTCTTGTTTAAGTTCTATTTTATTTTTCTATATTTTATCATATCTTAATATTTATATTTTACTCCAATTATTTTTTATATTTTATTTATTTCCTTTTTACTTTACTCTAATTAGTTGTTTATTTTTATTTTTTTCTATTGGTTTTATTTTTATTTTCTATTTTCTTGTTTATGTTTCTTTCTTTAGCTTACTCTATGAACTATTTTTATTTTTATTTTAAAGTTTCTCATTCATATGTTACACGAGATACATGTTATGTTCACATAGTAATATATGATTTTTTTGAAGTTATTAATTTATTTTATTCTTTCTATATTTTATCATTTGTTATCGATGCTTTTATATTTAATTTTTTTCTTACTCTAATTAATTAATTTAATAATTTTATTTTTTAACTTTTAATTTTTATATTATATGAGAAACATGTGATGTTCACATTATATGCAAATGATGTTCTATGATGTATTTCGTAATATTCACATAGTATACATGTGATGTTCATATAGTATACATGTAATATTCTATAATATATTTTTGTGATGTTCACGTTGTACGCATGTGATTTTCTATGATGTATTTTATGATGTTGGCGGTCCTTATTGCATAAATTATACCGCCAACTATCATATAAAAACCAAGCCAAACTTAGTGAATAGGGCTTTACGCTAATGATTTCCACGAGTTTTGGTGTTTTCACTTGTTTTGCAGGGCATATATGAAAACATAGCAAACATGGGCCAAAAGTGAAGAAAATACAAGGAAATGACAAAGCGGATTTTGGCCCATGGCAAAGCAAGGAAGAAAGAAGGGAAAAGCCCACTCACATATCCAAACTTGGGCCAACACACCATGCAGACATAGCCTAGGCCTAATAAGTGGCCCAAGCCTAGAGCAGAGGCCCAACACAAGCCCAAGAGAAGAAGCCCATTTACCACTAAAGCAAAACCCAGCCCAATTCCATCTCGGGCTCCATGAGCAGGCCCGGGTAAAATGGGCGCCCAAGATGCATCTAGATTCAGAATTAGGCAAATGGGTAGGCGTTGGAAAGCTAACTAAGAGACTGATGCACTCACCAAATTTTAGCCCATTTGGCCCAAGATGGGGCATGGACGCGGGCGCACTAGGGTGAAAGGTCCTTGTTTGGTTTTGGTAATTGAGTGACAACTTAGGTGGACTAATATGTGGTTATGTGAGATACACAGGAGATTAGTCCACATGTGATGGTGTCATGAAGGAGCTCATTGCATATGAGACATGACATGGAGTCATGTGACCAAGGTGGAGAAGATCAAGATGAGGCTTGGCTTGATGGACCGGTTGCTAGGGTGAAGGGCAAGTTGTGTGATGGCTTGGCGCCGAAGGACCGAGGCAACGGTGAAGAGCAAGTGAGGTCAAGATCGATGAACCAATACGGTCACGTGATGATATGAAGTGGATCATATCATTTGGTGATTGGTTGGTGCATGTGTTGCATCAACATCGGAGGAGATGGAGTGGAATGCGCAAGGCAAAGGTATAACCTAGGGCATTTTCATTTCACCGGTCATAGGTGTGTAGAGAAGTTGATGACCGGATTTAGGATAGATGGCCGTACTATCAAGAGGGGCAAACTTGTTTGCATATCGGTCATCTAGTGCCACTTGAGCGATCTAACTTTGCATACGTGTTAGGATCGAGTGGCGAGGCAAGTTGAGTGGTTAACTCCTTCGATAAAATGATTATGAAAATGCTAACACATGTGCATAAGGTGGTGATCACTTGTTGGTGTTGGCACATTTGCGAAGGCGGTGGAGTTTGAGCGGTAGAGAGGGTTTGGGTTCCTCTCTCCCTCCCACTGAGCTTGCGAGCGCGGGATTCAGGCGTTTTTGAGAAGTTGAAATGCCTATTTTCCACAACGCCGGAAGTCGGAAAAGAAACAGAGGCGAACGGAGGTCACAGAGGTGACCGGACGCTACACCGGACGCGGTCAGGGTATGACCGGACGCGTCCGGTCAGTACAGCGCAGACGCGGGTGTTAGGGTTTGCAACCGGTGCGTCCGGTCACTCGCGGGACCGGCGCGTCCGGTCGTGCGCCCAGAAGGAACTGAGGTTCGCAGAGGACGATCGGACGCGGGGCGCGTCCGGTCACACAAGATCGGACGCGTCCGATCGTTGAAGGAGCTTACTGGACTCAAACCGGACGCGGGCACTGTCGCGTCCGGTCGTTGCGTCGCGGGCGCGTGGGTCAGTGCGATCGGCGCGTCCGGTCGTTCGACAGGCGCGTCCGGTCATCGGGACCGGCGCGTCCGGTCGGTTGAGAAGCGCGTCCGGTCATAGGGTTTGACCGTTGGCGCAGTGACCGTTGGAGGATCTAACGGTCGCATTTGAAATTTGAGGGACACGTGGACGTCGCAGGGCGACCGGACGCGGTTGAGCGCGTCCGGTCAGTTACGACCGGCGCGTCCGGTCGTCCCGAAAATGGACCTAGTGAAGGGGTAACGGCTCTATTTGACCGTGGGGTTATAAATAGATGCCTTGGCCGGCCGTGGCCGGTAGCTGAGCACACTATAGTCTTTGTGACTTGTGTGGTAGTGCTTGGGAGCCATCTAACTCACTCATGCTTGATAGTGTTCATCGGATCGAGTGAGAGAGCGATTCTAGTGCGTTGCTTTGAGAGATTGCATCGTGTGGCACTAGGTGATCGTGTTGCAAGCCGATGGTGCTTGTTACTCTTGGAGGTTGCCACCTCCTAGATGGCTTGGTGGCTTGTGGCTCCGTCGAAGCTCGCAAGAAGATTGTGCGAGGCTCCGGAGAAGCTTTGTGAGGGGGATTGTGCTCACCCCGCGGGGATCGCGAAGAGCAACTCTAGTTGAGCGTGTCATTGAGCTACCACACTTTATGGTGGGTTCTTGCGGTGCCTTTTGAGAGGCTCGGTGTGTGACCGATTAGCCGCCGAACCACGAAGTGTTGGTCGACACAACGGGGACGTAGCTTGGTGGCAACCAAGTGAACCTCGGGAGAAAATCACCGTGTCAACATTGTCTACTCTTCTCGGTGGTTTGCTTTCGTGCAACACAAGCTTGTATTTACTTTCATTTATACTTGTGCTTGTGTAGTTGCTCTCGTAACTAGTTTGCTTGGGTAGCTTGCTAGTTATCTTCTTGCTTGTGTAGCTAGAAGTATCCCCTTTGCGTGGCTAATTCGGTTTGTGTAACCTTGTTAGTCACATTGCTTAGTTTATGTAGCTAAGTGTTTTGCACTCTCTAATTTGGCATTAGTTGCCTTGTTATTGAGCTTTGCTAGCGAGCTTAAGCTTTGTGCTTTTGCTTCACTAGTTGTGTAGGAGCTCCCTCGTTTGGCAAAGTACTAGTGCATAGGTTTGTGTGACCTTGCTCTAGAATTGATTAGGTGAGCTCTTGGTAAGCTTAGCACCTTAGTTGCTTAATTAGGATCTTTGCAAGGTGCTAGAGAACTTAGATAGAGGGGTGTAGTCTTGGCTAGACCGATAAGTTTAATTCCGCATTTGTTTTGGTTAGCCTACGCGTTTAAGTTTTAGAAAGGACTATTCACCCCCCTCTAGTCCGCCATCTCGACCCTTCAATTGGTATCGGAGCTGGGTCTCTCATTTGTGGTCTTTACCGACCCGAGAGGATGGCGGCTTATGGGCTAGATGATTGTGTGGAACACATTTTTAATGGCACTCACTATGCACGGTGGAAAAATCACATGCTTGATCATTTTCGTGCTCTTGGCCCTAAGTTTTGGTGGATCATAGTTGTTGGCTTTTCTCATGACTTGGATGGGTGTGGTAACCGTACCCAAGCTCAAAAGGATTGCCGAACACTTGATGCACAAGCTAAGTTTTATCTAATCAAAGCTTTAGATGATGAGATTTTTGACAAGGTGAGGGGTCTCTCAAGTGCACATAGCATGTGGACGGCGCTCAAGCATCACTATTGTGGCTCCTCAATTTGGGATGATGGAAAATTCAAGAAGGATGATCACATAGTGATGGAGGTACATGAGGATGTTGAGCATGACCACAACGAGGTGATTATGGAGGATTGCTCCACCTCAATGTCAAGTGATGATGATTATGATCATGCCACAAGATCACTTGACAAGAATGATGATAATGCCACAAGTGATGCAAGCAATGATTCTACTCCATGCACACTTGATGGTGAAGATGATGGCTATGAGAGTGATGCTTCAACAAGCTCATCAATATCATCACATGGTAACACTAAGATACATGTTGGTGGTTTTGTTGTTAATTGTGATGATCCAAATTTTGAGCTTCTTTATAAACTCTCAAGAGCCTTAAAAAGAGAAATGGAAAAAGCAAGTAAATTGGAAAAAGAAAACTCTTTTCTAAAGACCACATGTGAACAACAAAAGCACCTACTTTATGTTACTACTTGTTCACATGAGGAGCTAAAATTGACTCATGAGGAACTTAGTGTTGCTCATGATAACTTGGTACAAGAACATGCTTTACTCACTAAGAAGCTTTCTAATGAAGAAACCAAATCTAGTGAGAGCTCATCATTTGGGTCAAATGATCAATCGCATATTACTAACCCTTGTGATGTAGGCAAGAAGCATGTATCCACCTCTTGTGATAATTTATTATATATGCCATGTTCTTCACAATTAGATGCTTGTTCTACCTCTATGTCTTGTGAGACTAACCTTTTAAAGGAGAACAATGAGCTCAAAAGTGAAGTGAAGAATTTGAGCAACAAGTTAGAGAGGTGCTACAACTCTAAAATCGCCATTGAGCATATCATGACCAATCAAAGAAGATATGGTGATAAGAGTGGTATTGGCTACAACAAGAGCAAGGGCAAGATTATGAAGAAGCAAGATGCAAAGAAGCTATCCCAACTCATGTGCTACCAATGCCATAAAGTGGGACATATTGCCAAGTGTTGCCCTACCAACAAGTCTCAAGTTGAGCCAAAAGCAAAGCCCCAAGATCAAGTCAAAATCAACCATGAAGATGATGATGACTTGATGAAGAAGAAGAAGAAAACAAGAAGGGGTGGTAGAGCAAGGCATCCAATGCAAATCCAAGATGCCAAGATGATGAGCAAGAATCAAATCGAGAAGAAAGTACATGCTCACATCAAGTGCTTCAAGTGTGGAGATATGGGACACTTTGTCTCGGGGTGTCCTAACAAGTTTGAGAAGAAAGCTCAAGCAACTCATAAGAGGCAAGGCATTGAGAAGCAACACATGAGCAAGGAAGAAAAGGCTCACTCTAAAAGAAGTTGCTACTTATGCCGGGAAAGGGGACACATGGCTCATTCATGTCCCCTAGGTAACACTTCTAAGCATATTTCAATTCATGATAATAATGTGCTTAGAAAGGATGTAAATGGTACCTCTATTGTTGCTATTGCAAAACATCCCGCTATTCATACTAAGGCAATGCCTAAGTATGTTGCACCTAACTTGAGAGGACCCAAACTTGTTTGGGTACCATCAAAAAGTGGATGATTGTTTGTAGGTACCATCGGCATTGGAGGCTTGATTCATTTGGATTCATATTGGTCATCATATGTTGAATCAAGTTTTAAAGCTTAGTGCATATTCTATCCCAATGCCAAGTCAAAATAAGTGGAGTCCAAATGCTACAACATACAAGTGCAACATTCAAGATTGTGGTGATTTATTGGAATTATTTGATGGCTTGCAATTTATTTGAGTAAAAGCTTGCTATTGGATGATCATGAGCTAACCAAGGTATATCTCTTGTTGATCATTTTATTTGGGTGCATATGAGTTGATTGAATTGGATAAATGTGCAATGTTGCTTGCTATGAGACGATTGAATGGATTAAATGCTTAGCAATCAAGTTTGGATTGATTTGGGTTGGATAAGTTCATGAGATGACCTTTAGTAAGTGGATTTAATGGATATATATGTCTTATGAAAGTATTCAAACAAGTTAGTTTCAAGTTTGATTCACTTTTGTTGAAGAATAGCTCATGTATTGAAATCTGTCCTATATTGAAAATCTGAGCTAGCAGTGATCTTGGCCATGTTTGAGTGATCAAATCTATTTGGATGGGCTTGAAATTTGGTATACATGCTCTACACTTATGAAAGAATATGCTGTAGAAATTTCATGAGAATTGGATAAGAGATGCTTCGGTTTTGGAGTGCATCTTGTCAGCTATAGTGCAGCAGTTTTCAGCATGTAGCAGTGGTGGAAGATTTGAAATCTAGTAGCAATCTAGAAGTCAAATGAAGCTCAATTTTTTACAGATGCTAGATGACTTAGTAGAGTATATCTCCACCAAATTTTATGGCATTTGGATCTGTACATTGGGAGATATGAATTATTCTTTGAAGGGTACAGAATCTGCCAGAAAAGTGACAATCATTGGATTAATCTAGAGTCACTTTAATTGAAAGGTCCTCAAGTTGGAAACATGTTTATAAGTGGTTGAGGTACCTAAGTTTGGTTTTGGATTGATCTAGAAGCATGACGAGCAATGAGTACAAGACTTTTGTATTGTGAAATGTACTTGGTGTACTTATTTGGTACTCAAATTTGAAAATGAAGATCAAACTCAAGATGAAGATGAGGCTCAAGTTCTAGTAATGATTGGAGATCATTTGGTAGAAAGAAAAGGACTTAAATAATAATTCAAGGTTACTCATCAAGTTAAGTCCATGGATCAATCAAACTATATCATTTCAAATGAGTATCAAGAGTAGTTCTTTGGAGAAATGTCACTTCTCCCTAGTGAGGGGCTTGCCGCCGTGTGTAGGTAAAACCAAGTTTGGGACTTGGAAGGCTAACATGGAAGTGGTGATCCAAGGAACTTGTGATGCTTAGTTGAAGCAATCAAAAGGGTTGATCAAGAAAAGCAAGCAACACCCAAAAAGAGAGCTAGTCATATATTTCAAGTGGTATTCTAAGTAGTTCTCTCATGCAAGCATTGATCAAAAAGATGAAGCAAGCCAACCACAACTCAAGAGATAGTGCACTTGATCATAAGTGGTTTTTATTTCATATGGGTGAAGAATGGATTTATCTATGATGATTGGTCTTCACCAAGCAATAAATTGGACTTCACATTGCTATTGGAGTAATGAATTGGAATCTATGTGACTATCCTCTACTCCAACATAGCAAAGGTATCATTGCAATGTGCATGATCATTTCATCCCTTACTAGCATGTGGTTAGTGCATATAGTACATGCTTATTAGGATCATGCATGACAAATGAAAATTTTAGATTCATTGCCTACCACTATTGCTTGAATGGTTAATTGACCTAGTGGTATAAGTATGAATTTGTTCATGAGCTAGTGAACCCAAATACTTGATCTAGTTTGGATTACTAACAAGTGACAAGTACAACATTGGCAAGATAACCCTTAGTATGAGGTGTGAAGAAGCTTGTCATTGGATCAAACCGGACTTGGAATCTTAGGCAAATCAACATAGTTCAAGTCATACAAGAAGCTCATGACAATGATAAGAGTACAAGCACAACAATGAAAATGGATATCTAGTTTGTTTCAAGTGGTATCTAGACTCAAATTGATCTTCCAAGTGGTATTCACTAGTGGTGTCTAGATCATCAACTTACAAGTGATATCTTACAAATGGTACTCATGAAGATAGTGAATGTTCAAGAAATGAATATTATTGTCAAATCCTTCAAAGTGGATCCATACTAGAAAATTCTTTCAAAAGGTATCACATTCCTACTCATGGTATCTTCACGTGGTATCATTCATGCAAGACAATGGTTTCACAAGTGATCCTCAACTTTAAGTGATCAAATCAAGAATTGCCACCCTCATCTTCAAGTGGTATCTCAAGTGAATGACACATGCTATGACATAGGGGGAGGAGCCCCATCGATTGGTATCAAGGTCAAAGATCCTATGTGGTATCTCAAGAGCAACCATAAAGTTTGTCATTCCAACATATGTGGTAATGTCCATCAAAAATGCAATATTCAAGTCTCAACCATCTACCCCAATACAAGCCTTTGTATCAATTAGAAGAACACCTTTTATAGAAATTGATGACAAAGGGGGAGAAGTTGGACAAAGATATGAAAGCTTTCTAAGCTTTGGGGAGAGATTGGAAAGATTGGACATGAACATGGACAAAGAGGGAGTAACATTGAAGAATGTAAGGGGATCAAACACAAAGTTGGACAAAGATATGAAAGCTTTCTGAGCTTTGGGGAGAGATTGGAAAGATTGGACATGAACATGGACAAAGAGGGAGTAACATTGAAGAATGTAAGGGGATCAAACACTCTTGGACAAAGAAAGCACACAAGTAGGGGGAGCAAGCTCATGAACTTTGATTGATTACATTTGATATGTGCATAATTCATGTGCTTGCTTGCATTGCATAAGTTCTTAAATTCAATATGCATGCTTGTGTGGTGTATGCTAGTTATAGAACTTGAATGATGATTTGATAACTAGCATGCATAGGATGTTAGCTAGACTTGTGATTATCATGCAAAAACTAGAACCATGCTTATAATGTTGATCTCACGGGGTTTCTAGTGTTTTTGATGTCTAGCTACTCATGATGCTAAGGATGATGGAAAACTTGTGATTTTCAAATGGTATCAAGCTACTAATTGGTAGCGAGCTACAAAGGTTTATTCTATACACCTTAGCATCACTTAGTAGTGCTAACCCTCCCACAAATTTCATATTTATGCATATGTGCAAGCTTGAAACCAAACCATTTGAGCACATATGTAGGGGGAGTTATCACTACCAAGTCAGATTTTATGGTGCTTATCCAAATCTTAACATAGAGCTTAAAAGTTGGATAAGTAACATTAAATCCAAAACAAGTTAGCAATTTACACTTATGTGAAGTGCTAGCTTGAAAAAGCATAATTTCCATATCTTTGTAGAGTTGTCATCAATTACCAAAAAGGGGGAGATTGAAAGGTCCTTGTTTGGTTTTGGTAATTGAGTGACAACTTAGGTGGACTAATATGTGGTTATGTGAGATACACAGGAGATTAGTCCACATGTGATGGTGTCATGAAGGAGCTCATTGCATATGAGACATGACATGGAGTCATGTGACCAAGGTGGAGAAGATCAAGATGAGGCTTGGCTTGATGGACCGGTTGCTAGGGTGAAGGGCAAGCTGTGTGATGGCTTGGCGCCGACGGACCGAGGCAACGGTGAAGAGCAAGTGAGGTCAAGATCGATGAACCAATACGGTCACGTGATGATATGAAGTGGATCATATCATTTGGTGATTGGTTGGTGCATGTGTTGCATCAACATCGGAGGAGATGGAGTGGAATGCGCAAGGCAAAGGTATAACCTAGGGCATTTTCATTTCACCGGTCATAGGTGTGTAGAGAAGTTGATGACCGGATTTAGGATAGATGGCCGTACTATCAAGAGGGGCAAACTTGTTTGCATATCGGTCATCTAGTGCCACTTGAGCGATCTAACTTTGCATACGTGTTAGGATTGAGTGGCGAGGCAAGTTGAGTGGTTAACTCCTAAGATAAAATGATTATGAAAATGCTAACACATGTGCACAAGGTGGTGATCACTTGTTGGTGTTGGCACATTTGCGAAGGCGGTGGAGTTTGAGCGGTAGAGAGGGTTTGGGTTCCTCTCTCCCCCCCCCCCCCCCCCGCTGAGCTTGCGAGCGCGGGATTCAGGCGTTTTTGAGAAGTTGAAATGCCTATTTTCCACAACGCCGGAAGTCGGAAAAGAAACGGAGGCGAACGGAGGTCACAGAGGTGACCGGACGCTACACCGGACGCGGTCAGGGTATGACCGGACGCGTCCGGTCAGTACAGCGCAGACGCGGGTGTTAGGGTTTGCAACCGGTGCGTCCGGTCACTCGCGGGACCGGCGCGTCCGGTCGTGCGCCCAGAAGGAACTGAGGTTCGCAGAGGACGATCGGACGCGGGGCGCGTCCGGTCACACAAGATCGGACGCGTCCGATCGTTGAAGGAGCTTACTGGACTCAAACCGGACGCGGGCACTGTCGCGTCCGGTCGTTGCGTCGCGGGCGCGTGGGTCAGTGCGATCGGCGCGTCCGGTCGTTCGACAGGCGCGTCCGGTCATCGGGACCGGCGCGTCCGGTCGGTTGAGAAGCGCGTCCGGTCATAGGGTTTGACCGTTGGCGCAGTGACCGTTGGAGGATCTAACGGTCGCATTTGAAATTTGAGGGACACGTGGACGTCGCAGGGCGACCGGACGCGGTTGAGCGCGTCCGGTCAGTTACGACCGGCGCGTCCGGTCGTCCCGAAAATGGACCCAGTGAAGGGGTAACGGCTCTATTTGACCGTGGGGTTATAAATAGATGCCTTGGCCGGCCGTGGCCGGTAGCTGAGCACACTATAGTCTTTGTGACTTGTGTGGTAGTGCTTGGGAGCCATCTAACTCACTCATGCTTGATAGTGTTCATCGGATCGAGTGAGAGAGCGATTCTAGTGCGTTGCTTTGAGAGATTGCATCGTGTGGCACTAGGTGATCGTGTTGCAAGCCGGTGGTGCTTGTTACTCTTGGAGGTTGCCACCTCCTAGACGGCTTGGTGGCTTGTGGCTCCGTCGAAGCTCGCAAGAAGATTGTGCGAGGCTCCGGAGAAGCTTTGTGAGGGGGATTGTGCTCACCCCGCGGGGATCGCGAAGAGCAACTCTAGTTGAGCGTGTCATTGAGCTACCACACTTTATGGTGGGTTCTTGCGGTGCCTTTTGAGAGGCTCGGTGTGTGACCGATTAGCCGCCGAACCACGAAGTGTTGGTCGACACAACGGGGACGTAGCTTGGTGGCAACCAAGTGAACCTCGGGAGAAAATCACCGTGTCAACATTGTCTACTCTTCTCGGTGGTTTGCTTTCGTGCAACACAAGCTTGTATTTACTTTCATTTATACTTGTGCTTGTGTAGTTGCTCTCGTAACTAGTTTGCTTGGGTAGCTTGCTAGTTATCTTCTTGCTTGTGTAGCTAGAAGTATCCCCTTTGCGTGGCTAATTCGGTTTGTGTAACCTTGTTAGTCACATTGCTTAGTTTATGTAGCTAAGTGTTTTGCGCTCTCTAATTTGGCATTAGTTGCCTTGTTATTGAGCTTTGCTAGCGAGCTTAAGCTTTGTGCTTTTGCTTCACTAGTTGTGTAGGAGCTCCCTCGTTTGGCAAAGTACTAGTGCATAGGTTTGTGTGACCTTGCTCTAGAATTGATTAGGTGAGCTCTTGGTAAGCTTAGCACCTTAGTTGCTTAATTAGGATCTTTGCAAGGTGCTAGAGAACTTAGATAGAGGGGTGTAGTCTTGGCTAGACCGATAAGTTTAATTCCGCATTTGTTTTGGTTAGCCTACGCGTTTAAGTTTTAGAAAGGACTATTCACCCCCCCTCTAGTCCGCCATCTCGACCCTTCATAGGGGCACGGTCGTGCCAGCGCGGGCACGTCTCGAGCCCAATCTTCTCTGGCGGTTCGCTATTCAATGCCTGAAGATGGTGCGGGGGTGCGTTGGTGCAATTAATACACAGGAGGGCAGTTTGGAGGAGTGAGGGAATATTCCATGGCATATCTCCATCCTCCTCTCATATAAATAGAGGGCCTCCCCCTCTCATTCGACACCAGCTAAGGCAGCTAGAGCTCCACCTCCAAGGGCTATGATCTTCTAGCTAGTAGAGAAAGAAAGTGAGGTGTGAGGGAGAGAGCGGGGAAGAGCTAGACTTGTTCGTGTCTCCCCGAGCTTGTGCCCAGGAGCCGGGTTTGTCGGTGCTTCCCCGAGCTTGTACCTCTACGAGCAAGTACTTGGCTCGTTCACAGGATCTTGGCTAAGTAAGTGTTCGTGGTGCTTATAGTCTTTTATGTCTTTTGTCTAGTTGAGCTTTACCTTCTCTTGTTTATGGGTTCGTTGTCTGTCCCCATGGTGGATGCTCTAACGAGAGGGTCCCTGATAGAGACGGATCGCCCTTCGAGCCGCTAGAGTAGTAGTCGATAGCGTAGACGTGGTATCTAGGCTAGAGGCTACCTTCGTTTGCCTCGTGTCCCACGGTTGAGGGGTAGGCAACAGGTGGTAATAGCCCTGTCCGTCCTTTGAACTCCCCATGTTCAGGTACGACATAAAGCTATAGGCTGGCATCGCTTGGCAGACCAAGTGATATCTGGTGCCCGAAGTAAATGACTAGAAATAAAGTATCATTGTCCATAAGATCTAAGAGCTATAGGAATCCATCTCTACCCCCCTTTCTATCTCTACCCATTGAGTTGTCCTTGGATGAATTAGCTAGAAGAAAGTACCTCCATTTCCTGTGAAAAATATAATACCCTGAATACTTTCAGGTGAAAACTACAACGGTAATTCCATATGCTTGTGGATTCTTACATATTCATTAAGAAATACCAACATTGCTCCCTATTGGTGCTAAAGCCAATTCAAGTGATTGGAGGGCTCCCATTTGTTACATATTTACGTGATCCAAGTATTAAAGTGGATAAGAATGTTCGGCGAAGTACTTTCAAATTTATTTTGCATAATGGTGAATTATATAGGAGAATTGCCGAAGATTTGCTGCTTAAATCCTTGGATGATGATCAGGCCAAAGTGGCCAAGGGAGCACATCAATCGGCTCCGAAGATGAAGTGATATTTAGAAATTCATACATGCTGGAGACATTGCAAGGTGAACGTCTCCCAAGAGCAATTAGCAAGAGGTATTTGTAGCAATACTTTTCAAGTGTTTGGCAAGAAGCTTAAGAGCTCTCCAAGCAATGGCCGATACATGTATCGCCCTTAGAACAAATATGGCCGATGTATACAACGCCCTTAGTCGCTAGATAGCCGATGAGTTAGATATTATTGCTATTTAGTTTTTCTCATGTTTTCAAGTTCATCTAAAGTTTCACCTAAAAACAGGGATATGTTGACAGCTAAAATTGACCTAGAAGCATGACATTGCTTTTTGGTAATATTTTTTATTAGCTTATGGAAGTAAAAATATATTTGGAACATTATTTGCAAGCCCAAAAAGAAAAAGAAGAAAAAATTAGGAAGGTTTCCTGTTAAACCGGCCTGGCCAGTTGGGAAACCAGCTAGGCCGGTTGGATTGTGTGCCACACTAGCTAGGCTGGCTGATGGGCTGTTGCCGTGCACCCCTTGGTGATCGGCCAGGCCAAAGCCTACTGCCATGTAGCTGGTTAGTCAGGCTGCTAGGTTCCCCCTTGCTCCCTTGTGCTGCACGCTCGCTGCTATCCTGCTTGCCTTCCTACGCTGCTGCTTGCTGTCGCTTGCTATTGCTTGCTGCGCACCCTGATCCCTGGTTGGCTAGCCGGGCTGCTTTGCTTGCCTATTGTGCTCCTAGCTTTGCCTGCTACTACACGCTGGCTTGGACAAACGGCCTGGTGCTCGGCCAATCAGCTAGGCCGGTCCACCTGCTGCACGCCACCGTCCAACCGGCCTGGCACGTTTGGGTTCTGGCCAGGCCAGTCTCTCTGCTGCCTGGCTGATTTGGTCCTGCTAGAGGCTGATGAAACCAACCTAGCCAGTTGTTGGCATTTCTTAGCATCACTTTTTTACTAAGTTTTCATCCCTAGCAATGATGCTAGAAATGCGTCGTTGGTAATTATTGAGAACACTTGTAAATTTATATACATATTAAGTATCTGCAAGCGCATAGATAATATACAATTGTAGCATTTCATCCGAGAGTATACCAGGTATCGTTACTTATATTTTTCATAGGGAGGAGTGATGGGGTGGCTAGAGATATTGACAAACATGTATACTTATGATAAGATCACTAACTCAACTCTCAAGCTATAATAGGGGTGTTGACGGTAGTTAGCAACCATTATAAACCATTAATATATCTTGTATAAGGTAATGAAAATAATCACCAACATAGGTTTAGGGGTTTAAACTAATAAATTCCATGACTTTTGGTGAATCTGTGTTTTTAGCAGGATTTATTTGAAAAACCGTCAAGGTGGACCCAAACGTTAGATTTAATCGCACTTATCCGCAACGAAAATAACTCCAGAGCTTCTAGAGGACTCCAGGAGGCAAACTATTGAAGCAGAGAGTGAGAGACAGCCAGATGGGCCGGCCAGCCCCTAGGTCCACCTATCAGGTCCCTCCTTCGAATATCGGTTCTCCACCGCCTTAGGGTTTGCATCTACGTCATTCTTTCAAGTCGGTTTGATCCGATGACTTAGGATTGACGCTACCCCCTATATATACCAACCCCTGCCACCCCTAGGGCATCAACCCTAATCGTTCAAGAGATCAAGAAACCTTGATAATCCTCAGAGCTCCACCATATTCTAGGACATAGTTAGCTAGGATAGATCTAGAGGGAGGCAAGCTTCACTTGGATTCCTGATCATGTCAAGAGCGTGGCTTGGTATAGCCCCTTGTATCCTCTTTTGTATCTTTCATATTTCATATATTTGCTATAATTGATTCGGCATTGTTCTTAATATTTATCGGTGTCTAGAGGACCATGTGTCTAAACAGAGCGACTAGCGAATTTGTATCAGCGCGTCTAGGCCTTGATAGTGTGCAAAGCAGACACAAGGCTGTATACTGGTTCGGGCATAAACGGACCTATGTCTAGTGGATTTTGCTATGGGAACCTCGTTCCGCTCTGGGAACCTCATGGGTGGTCATTCTCGAGGGCCTGCCACTCATCCATGATCAGACAGAGACTGCACAGGACCTTAGAGATGGCGTCGATGTCGATAAAAGGGGGAAGAAGAACCAAATTGTAATCCACTCTCGTGTAGATGAAATCTAGGTTGCCAAATCAGACATGGGAACCTAGGGTGAAGTGGATGCGGGGATTGGCCATCAAGATCTAGTAGATGGATCGTGACGCGCAGAAGGCCCCTACCTGGCGCGTCATCTGTCGATATCTAGAGGACTGGGTGTCTAAACAGAGTGACTAGTGAATTTATATTTGCGCATCTAGGCCTTAATGGTGTGCAAAGCAGACACAAGGATGTATACTGGTTCGAGCAAGAACAACCCTACGTCCAGTGGGTTTTGCTACAGTTCGTGTTGCCTTGCACTGGGGTGCTCGTAGTAGGGGTTAGAAGCTTTCGAGAGAGGGAGCAGATCCTAGGTCTCTTGTGGTAGTGGTGGTGGTGATATGGTTTCGATTGAGGTGGGTTCTAGTTGCTGTTGCTTGATCGCTAGATCGTTTGATCTTTTCATTGCTAGATCGCTTGTTTTTTCAATCTCCCTAGATGTGGCCCCTGCCTCCCCTTTTATAGCTTCTAAGTGGAGGGCTCGGGTTACATTCGTGGTAAAGGGTAAAAACGAAAGAGAAAGACAAAAAAAAGGTGGCCTCGAGCGTGGTCGTCCTCCTCCTTATCCTGTGGGAGCAGTTCCTTTCTATCGTGGAGACATGTGGGGCATTGATCTTTTGGCCTCTCCATCTGTTGGTGCGACGTGCCATGGCCATGCCTTGACCTGTATGCCTTTGTGGCATGAAGGTGGGCGGTGCGTGCGCCCGAGTTTTCACGGAGAGGGGGTTAGGTGGCATAGTTGCCATCACCCCCATTGCTGTAGAGGTATGGATATCGTCGTGGTAGAATGATCAGGGTCATGTCGAGTCAGGGCATGGTTCATGCGCTCCTGTTGACTGTGCACAGTCACGTCCATCATGTCGATAGGAGCGAGTTCCGCAGTTGGGGGCCCCGTGGCTCCCCGTCATGCCTGAGGGTTCCACGTGCCCCTCGGGCGAGGCGGAAACATGCTGCGAGGGGTCAGGCACTTTTGATGATGTCGTGGGGGCTCGAGCGAGGCGGAGAGGTGTCACCCGAGACATCTGTCGTGCTCGAGGCCTCTCCGCAAGGCTCGGGCAAGATAGAGTTTACCATTCACTCCTTGAGCGGCTGACATGCTGTCAGTGCTTTTTTGGGGCCCCAACGATAGGGTTTCAATAAAAGAGCAGGGTGCCATGTTTTACCCCCTGTTGGGTACCCTAGATATTTTGATACCCGACAGTAGCCCCCGAGCCTGTGGAGGAGTGGAGCACTCCTTCAGAGGCTTGAGAACGAGCAACTATGGGTAACTTTTGACTCATTTTTTGTTTTTTAGAAGGACTACCTGGTGGGTGCGCACGAGCGCACCCGGTGGATGTAGCCCCCGAGGCCTTGGAGGGATGAGTTATCCCTTCAAGGGCTTTTAATTGAGCAAGTATGGCTTTTCTCGTATGACCGTGGATCGAGTGGGGAGCCCATGAGCCCATGGCCTTAACCTTTCGCTAGGTCAGGATGTGGGAGAAGCCCCCGAGCCCTCGCGCGCTGCGAAGGACTGATCGAATGGCATCTCGGCTATCGTATCATTTCCCTTGTGCTCTTTAGCAGAACGGAAGGGTACACACGGGTCCTTGTCATCCCATTTGGGCCTTATCACGTTTTATTTGATTTTTAGGGAGACTATCCGAGGGGTGCGCACGAGTGCACCCACCGGGTCTAGCCCTCGAGGCCTTGGAGGGATGAGTTATCCCTTTAAGGGCTTTTTAGCTGAGCGAGTGGGTCCGCCTAGGGGAGACGAGGGGTCGTGCTGGGCGGTTGCTGTTGTGACGCTTCGTGTTGTAGTGCGTGAGAAGGTGGGTGATTCATGGTCAGTTGGTTATCTTAACTCATGAATCCATTGTCACGATGGGGTGTAGACCGTCTGCGAGAATGGTTCACCTTCTCGAGGTGTGGTGTGCGAGGCAGAGGGCGCGGCTCCCTTAGGAGATGAGCGGGGCAGTTGGGAGTATTGAATGCCTAGGAGTTGAGAGGCCTCCCCGGTGCCCTTTATAACCTGAGTCATGGTGCCCAACCCTGGCATCTCTCCTCTTCTGTCCTTGCTCTTTGCCCTTCCTTGCCACCTTAGCCATGGAGCACGACGACTCGTCTAGGGGTTCCCGTGTGGGTACGCCGAGAGAAGGCGACAGGGTGCCCTCTCGTCGCCATCGCCTTAACCCCGGCATTGCTTCTTCATCAGGGTACAGGCATGCTCAGAACGCGGTGGCCTGGGGTGTTCCAACTCTACTCTAGGAAGCCCAAGAGGAGTTAGCCACCGTGAAGGCGGTGGTAACTTCTCTAGAGGAGGAAGTAGCGCTCGCCCGTTCGCAACGAACGGAGTCCGACCGTCGATGCGCGGGTGAGTGATTTTCCATTTCCTCATTTCATTCTTTTTAGTTGATCTAATGTCTGATGTTCATCGTTTGCTTTGGGTAGAGCTACTCGCGGAGGTGGAGTCCCTCCGCAACGCCGTTGACATTCTGGCGGACTTTGTTCGTGCTTCAGCGGGGCACCGGGAGGAGCGCCTCCACAGCGTGCGAGCACTAATCTGGGTGGCAATCGAGTGCGGCGTCCGTCAAGGGGTGGCCATCATGCTGATGATGGCCCAGGCGGCAACGGATGTGGAGCTCCAGGACGTCGAGGGCTTCCCGATGGGAGAGGGGCTGGGAGACTACGAGGACCTCCTCGAGGGCTTCGAACCAGCGATGAATGTCATCGCTGCTCTGGTCCCTGTGGACCAGGTTCTCGACGAGGACCTGTAGGATTAGTCTAGGACTCCCTTCCCCTACAAATGTAAAATAATTTATCTAATAAATTAGTTTGTCTGATCATTGTCCTATTTTGTTTCCCCTTGCCATTTTTTTGTCTTGCATTGATTGACAATAGCAGTTTGGCGAGGTCACCGAGACCCTGCCTGTGGACAGTTTTCTTTGGGGAGGAACCAACTCGTATGCATGTAGTTCTAGGGATTCTTGATCGAACGTCTGAGTGTAGCAGATCCCCGTGTCTCGAGGCGGGCTCAGATGCGTTCTTATCAAGGCTTCTGCCGCTACCTAGGACCATAGGCACGTTGGGACGCTTGGGAGGGTTCATTTGTGGGTCAGACATTTCTACCCCCGGGCCCCGTGCCTCGAGGAGGGTTCGGGCTCTCTTGCCTAAGTCTTAGGATCGCAGGCCCGTCGGGACTCTCGAGAAAGTTCATTCGTGGGTCGGGCATTTCTGCCCCCGGGTTCCCGTGCCCCAAGGAGGGGTCATGCTCTCTTGCCTAAGTCTTAGGATCGCAGGCCCGTCAGGACTCTCGGGAAAGTTCATTCATGGGTCGAGCAATTATGCCCCCGGGTTTTGTGCCTCGAGGAGGGGTCGGGCTCTCTTGCCTAAGTCTTAGGATTGTAGGCCCGTCAGAACTCTCAAAAAAGTCCGTTCGTGGGTCAGGCGTTTCTACCCCTAGATCCTTCAAAGCCCTTACTAGGGCATGGGCCTAGTTAAGTGACTTTGTTGTTATATCCCTCACGCATCTTTTTCATAAAGAGGAGGGTTTAGGCAATGCCACGGCTTCCCTCGCTGGGTCGAGCCATGGTGCCCGTTGAGTTGCAATTGGGTCGGTTCAAGTGAAGCCCTGGTTCCTGTTCGCGGGCATCCAATGGAGGTAAGCTAGTGACCGGCTTCAAAATTTCCTGGCGGTTGGTTCAGGGAGTTCCTAGGGTCGTTCGACCATCCTTGAGGCTCGCTACCTTTTTTCAGAAAAAAAAACACCCGAACCGTAAACCAGCCTAGACTTGAACATGGTTCGAGAAGGCCCATGACGCTCAGCACGTCCAGGTACTGGCCGCTCGTTGCCCCTTCTCATACAATCCCTCACTCGGATGGCTTGGAGCGGCTGTCGAACCCTTCGCGGGCCAACCTTTGAAGTCCATGTCGTAATTGGACTGTAAAAGGCAGAAACGTTTTGTGTAATTATCGTTGATAATATAAATCATGATTTAACGAGTAAATGATGAAATAAATTGTAGCAGATAACACGCAACGATTTCATCGGTACAAAAAAGTTATGTTCGAACAAAATAATAGATCATGGGCAGGGAGTGATACGGTGATCTACCGATCATGGCGTGTCGACGTTGTGCGCGACCTCCATCCTCCGGTGTTATGGCCATGTGAGCTCGTAGCCATCGTCATCGGAGTCACCGTCATCGAGGAGCTAGTCGCAGGTGCCGATGCAATGACGTAGAGCCCTCGGGTCATCAAGCCCGGAGAAGTCAGCGTCGGCCTAGCTGCTGTCATCCTCGTTAGAGCTAGCACTAGATGTTGTCTCGGTAGTCGTGAGTACCTCCGTGATAGCCTACACATGGTGAGTCGGTAGATCTATGGGAATCTCCCTCGTAGACGGATCAAAATGAACTGCAGTCGAAGACTGGCCATGGGCCCTCCCTTGGTCATGTGGCTTACCGGCCGGCCTCGTTCTGCTCTGGGAACCTCCTGGGTGGTCGTTCTCGAGGGCCTGCCCCTCGTCCATGATCAAACAGAGACTAGACAGGGCCTCAGAGATGGTGTCGATGTCGATAGAAGGGGGAAGAAGAACCAGATCATAATCCACTCTCGTGCAGATGAAATCTAGGTTGCCGAACCAGACATGGGAACCTAGGGTGAAGCGGATACGAGGATTGGCCATCAAGATCTAGTAGATGGATCGTGACGCGCAGAAGGCCCCTACCTGGAGTGCTATCTATCGGTGTCAAGAGGACCGGGTGTCTAAACAGAGCGACTAGTGAATTTGTATCTACGCATCTAGGCCTTGATGGTGTGCAAAGAGGACACAAGGATGTATACTGGTTCGGACATAAACGACCCTACGTCTAGTGGGTTTTGCTGTGGTTCGTGTTGCCTTCCACCGGGGTGCTCATAGTAGGGGTTACAAGATTTTGAGAGAGGGAGCAGATCCTAGGTCTCTTGTGGTGGCGGTGGTGATATGGTTTCGATTGAGGTGGGTTCTAGCTGTTGTTGCTTGATTGCCAGATCGTTTGATCTTTTGATCGCTAGATCGCTCGTTTTTTCGATCTCCCTAGATGTGGCCCCTGCCTTCCCTTTTATAGCTTCTAAGGGGAGGGCTTGGGTTACATTCGTGGAAAAGGATAAAAACAAAAGAGAAAGACAAAAAAGGTGGCCTCGGACGTGGCTGTCCTCCTCCTTATCCGGTGGGAGCAGTTTCCCTGTAGCGTGGAGACATGTGAGGCATTGATCCTTTGGCCTCTCCATCCGCTGGTGCGATGTGTCGTGGCCATGCCTTGACCTATATGCCTCTATGCCATGAAGGTGGGCGGCGCGTGTGCCCGGGTTTTTGTAGGGAGGGTGTTAGGTGGCGCAGTTGCAGTCACCCCCATTGTTGTGGAGGTATGGATGTCGTCGTGGTAGAATGACCGGGTCATATCGAGTCAGGGCGTGGTTCTCGTGCTCCTGTTGACTATGCACAGTCACGTCCATCACATCGATAGGAGCGTGTTCCTTAGTTGGAGGCCCCCTGGCCCCCCATCTTGCCTAAGGGTTCCACGTGCCCCTTGGGCGAGGCAAAAACGTGCCGCGGGGGGTCGGGCGCTTTTGATGATGCCGTGGGGGTTCGGGCGAGGCGGAGAGGTGTCACCCGAGACATCTGTCATGCCCGAGGCCTCTCCGTAAGGCTCGGGCGAGATAAAGTTTGTTGTTCGCGCCTTGAGCTGCTAGCATGCTGTTAGTATTTTTTTGGGGCCCCTACGATGGGGTTTCAACAAATGTGCAGGGTGCCGTGTTTTATCCCCTGTTGGGAACCCTGGGTATTTTGATACCCGACAATATTATTTATGTTCCTAGTTATCATTTTCATCGTTTACTTTGATTATATGCTTAGTATAGCTAGATTGTCATTATATTCAAACATAAGTTTGTATAGCGCTTGCTCCAATATACATGGGGTGAGTGGTCGACGTTGTGTAAACGTGGTGCTTATATGTTGTTTATCTACGGATGCACCCTATATTCTAGGTCATGTGGTAGACATGGATGTGACACTCCCGTTGAGTCCTTTGTAGTCCACTCCCCGAGTATAGGACAAGTAGGATCTAGTTACGAAGGTGAGTCCTTAGTAGATCGTGGATGCTCTGTTTTTTATCTTTCGTAGTAATATCCCTTATGTGCAGATATGAAGTTGATCTTAGCCAAGACTACTAAGTGTAATTGCACTAATCAATGTATGCTTTGACGTGTAATTAAGAATGACTTAGGAATTATTTCTCTAATTTCTACTTAGCAATGCTAATGCCATAGAAAGGAGTACTCTAAGTGATCATTTATCATTTATCATTAGTTATCATATTTATCTTTTGACTTACCCTTGTTGTGAGTAGAAGTTTGGTTATGGTTTACTTTTCCATCACACGTATAAGTTATCAATATATTCCAACTGCATGTCCTTCCCTATGGTAAAAATATAAATAACGATACATGTAATACTCCCGGATGAAATGCTACAATGGTATATTATCTGTGCACTTGTAGATTCCCTTCATATATATTTTAATTCTTTATAGTCACAATAAAATACTTAAGTACTTCTTAGTATCATTCTAATAATGATGTTAGGTAGTACTGGCAAGTATTTCTGGCATCATAGTTATGGATGACAAGTTAGCAAAAGTGATGTTAAGAAATGTCAACAACATTAGGTAGCTACTTAAATAAGTGACAAGTTAATAAATACCAACAAGGGGTAAGCCAATGATAAGTGTAAGGCATTGACGGTAACTCAGGGATAGAAATAGATACTCATAGATGTAGTATGGCTAGGCAAGAGATTAATTAAGAGAAAAGATTTCTAAGTCATCTCTTATTTACGAAGTCTTTTGTATACTCTAGTATATATACTTTCGTCTATAGCGTAACTAACTCTGTATCTACGCATAAGGAACATTACTAAGGAAGATCAAGAATAGAGCTTGATTCCCTTCGCAACCGGGCTCTACTTGTTCTACAAACGGGGAGTAGACTAGAAAGGACTCAACGAGAGTGTCACACTTGCGATCTACCACATGACCCAGAATATAGTGTGCATCCGCAGGTAAATAATATTTAAGCATCGCGCTTACATAATATCGACCACTTAGCTCACTCGAGTATTGAACTAAGCGCTTTGCGATCTTATGCATAAATTTATTATTAATCATGACTATATCAAGTATACTACTAGAGCAAATTAGCAACATAATAAATAAAAATACAGTATTGAAATAGCACAAACTCATGAATAATAGAGAGATACAATGGTTTTACCAGCCTCTAGATGACAAATCTGGAATCCTAAGCCATAGTCCAACTCTACTTAAATTTTGCTAGCTAGCTATACTAGAACTTGAAGAATTGGAGATCTATTCTATTCTCTAGAAACCCTATTTCTTTATCCTTCTTGACTTAATGATAAGGATTATGCCTAGGGGTGGCAGGGGCTGATATATATATAGGGAGCAACATCAATCATGAGCCCTCGGATCAAACCAACTTGAAAGAACGACGGAGATACAAACCCTGAGGCGGTGGAGGAACCGACGTAGAAGCTGTGGCTAACTTGAAAGAACGACCCAAGTTTGTATTATGTTGCTCCTACTTTCAAATTCCTTTCCCTATTTAGAGGGGGATACTATTCACTTTTCTATGCTAGCGTTCTACAGAAGCTCTTTACCGCTCGGATTTCTTTCCTGGGCTTGGATGGATGTTAACAAAGTCCACTTGGATTGAACTGTAACCAAAGTGGCCCAAAGCATATCCTTACTGCTGCTAAATAACTTTTATTACTAGCTGTGATATTTCTCCACTTTTTATCTAGTTTTTCATTGACGAGATTTTACTTATTGGGATGATTGGGTGAGTCTAAAGGAGGTACATGGAAGTCGGCAATTCATACGCCCGGGAATTTGTAGAACATACAGTTTTGGCAAGCATGTACGTTAGCTATTCTTCCTCAATTTTCTTAATTAAAATACTAACAGTTGCTATAGCAATAGGAATAGCAGTCACCTGTACCGCATTTCTTCATGCAATAAAGACCAACGCGTATCAGTCAAAAGTGAATCTGTCACGGCAAGTACCACATTTCTTTGTGCAACAGAAACCAACGAGCCATTTATGCCCGTCTCAAAATTATTGGCATTATATTTTCTTTGCAGGGATCAAGCTTGGGACAATTCTTTGAGCAATATTTGGAGCCCATTAAGTTAAATGATGTTCATGTATGCAAAACTTTCCATACTTTGTTCATTTTGTAATCCTGTTATGAGCTTGTGGCTGAAATTTACTTGTTCTTATTTGCGGCTGCAGATTGACTGGAATTCTGAGGATCTGAGCTACCTTGGGGGGTAAGAACTGGTAATTGGATTTTGAAGGCTCTTGTTCACATAAGAAGTGCCTAATCATTGTGATACTATTAGGATAAGTTTTAACCAAATTTGGAAAAGAGGTACCTAGTGCCACTCCTCACCATGGGTCAGATGCTGTGTTGAAAGCCCACAATATGGCTGAGGATGTAAGGATCCAATACGACGATCAAGAAGGTTTTGAGCGGATAGCTCGTCAATTTGGAATATTCAAAGAATGGAAGGTTTATTCTTAACCCAAATCTAGATAATTTACTTAATTATGTGAAGCAACAATTTTTCATATGTTGTAGATGTAGTTATTTGCTCTGTTATCAATTGTTGATTGGGATTTGAAAAGCAGCTCAGTGTATCATGATTCTTTATTTTGTTTTTTTCCTAAAAAAATCCAGGATGGCATCCCAAGAATAGCTTACAAAGGAGTAGTGATCTTCTGGCACAATAGTAGTGTAACAGAACCGCCCAATTATACGAGATTAAGTAAGAAAATCATCCAACGGCAGGATAATTTAACAAACTTAAGCCCGTATAACCCGGTAGTCCGTGAAATCTCGACGGATTTTAAACCATTCCCATAACAGCCAAGATCGTACTGAGTTTAGAGGTCACCGTCATAAGTTACATAGAAGTTCGTGGCACAAAATACATCGGAGTTTAAACATAGTTATTACAAACCAGTTTCAAATAAAAGTAGCGGAAGCATTAGTTTAAAACACGCACACACACATTGTTTTGAGATAAAGTGCCAGCTCGCGATCATCTCTAGCAAAAGCATCAGGCGAGAAGTAGTGAATGACCATTGCCCATGGTCCTAGGCTTCGCCCATTGCAGGATAGAGACAGTTGATACAATAGCCATAGTACATCTGTCCATCTGCAACAAGTGGGAACAAAGCCCTGAGTATGAGAAGGTACTCAGCTAGACTTACCCGTCATAAACCAGAAATAAAAGACACCAAGGAATCATGATAGGCTTTTTGGTGGGGTAGCTGACTCATTTGCAAAAGGCATTTTTAGCATTTAGGAAAAACCTTTACAAAAGCTTTGCATCAAGTTAAAGCTTTATTAACCTGTCAACTACATTTGCACCTGTACTAAAGTAATATGTAATTAAACAGGCAATGATAACCAATGATCATTAACAACTTCCATTAAGTCATAATTCATATAACTATCCAAGTGTTCCATCAATATCACTACGATGAAGTAGCCCAAGTCAAGTGTTCACTATCCAGTGAACGATGGCGATTCGAATCGATTATGAACCAGCTGGTAAGTTATTCCTCACACAAACCTCACTCACCCGCTAAAGTGAGGTGTTGGTCGCCGAGTCAACCATTCAGGTAAAGTCACGAGCTTGCCAGGAACCACTTGTACCCGGGGGCCGCCCGACTGCTCTTTGGCCTTATCATCGCGCCCCCGTATCCTGCCCCTACTGCTCCGGTACAGTGTGTTGCGGGCAATCCACTCGGCCCGAATAATCTCCCAGTTTCGCGGTCGGAAGGTACTTTATCCGGCCAGCTAAATGTGAGGCATGCGTTCAACATGACCCGAGGGACAACAACGGACGGTCCTTAACCGACACAGACAGAAAACACTACAGTCCGAAACCCTGCAAGTTTCCGCCCGGTCTCAATTTCATTTTACACTTAGTTATACCATGACTTCATAGTCAACCAAACAGATCCAGGTAACCACCTATAGCTCGCAGGTGACAGGAAATCACCCGACTTCTACCGGTCTAAGCCAGCTAAGCATTGACTTGACTGCGGATACCAGGGTAACAAGGATAGGGTATAACGAATGTAAGCAAGGTATAATGCAGCAATGTTTGCAAACAACTCCTAAACGTAATGCATCAAATTAAGTAAAGTTAATAATAAATTATTTACAAACCGGGAGAGAAATGCTCTGGGGCTTGCCTCTCTCGAAGGAGCTTGGACGGTGATCGGGGCACTCCGGGAGATCTTCACCGACCTCTTCTTCGGCTTCTGTCACCTCTTGCTGCTGCACCTCGATCTGCTCCTCTGGCTCCTCGGGCAAGATGACTGGGTTCTCGGTTTGCGATCCTGTATGATGCAATGCGCGTAAGTGATTATGCAAGTGTGCATCGAAGGAGATGAATGCAATGAATATGTTGAAATGCAAGGTAGTCAACATCATCCAGAAACTATATACTACAAGCACATGTCATCTACTGCATTCTCTTCTACTACTATTATGTTAAGTTAACCTACCTTATGAAATGCTTCAAAGATACACCAAAGCTTTACTAATTTCTTAATCACACTTAAAGCAATACTTGCTTAAACCCTAAGTAATAATAGTAGGTTTGAATAGCAACATATATTTCTGATGCTCCTAAAAATCTAAGAAAATTACAGTAGCATAATACTACTCTAAATAGACTACCATAAAAATTTTATGGCATTTGGATAAGTAAACTATCCTACACAAAAATGACAAGCTATGGCATAAAAATGAGCATGAAATTACTTTGTACTATGAAAAGTGTCAAACAATAGAATTAATATTTTTCCTAGATTCTTCATAGCATACTATGACTGTATAAAAATTATCATACGCATGTTTTATACAAAGTTTGCTCTCTAGCAAAAATAACAAAAATCAGCCATTAAAGGCACTTGAACTACACTTCAACATTTTTCTATAGAACAGGCATGAGAAAAAAATTTCCCTAGCAAGTACATGGCATAAAAAGATTAATAAACTTGGAATCATATTTTTCTGATTTTTCTAGGATTTATTAAGCAATTAACAAGAAAACAGCCATTTCAATAGTTAATTAAAAACTCTACAGAAAAGTATCTCAAATTTGACATGCAATAATTTCATATCATAGATCTGGTTCCATTGCATCTAGAGAAATTTATTTCACAATTTTTGGAGCTGAAATGACTGCTAAAAATATTGTCCAAAGCATTTTTATCAAGAATAATAAAAAGAAAAATGGAAATGAAATTCTTTATACGACGCTGGGCCGGCCCGGGAAAACAAGCGGCCCACGGCTGTTCACGGCCTGCTCACGCGCGCGGGGAGAGAAGGGCGAGCCGGCCCGGCTCGGGCTTCGGCCCAAGGCCGGCCTGGCCCCGCGCGGTCGGGCGCGACCGTGGCCACGCCACGCCGGCGACCTTGGCCGCGGTAGCGCGGCGACTGCCAATGGCCAACGACCATTTCCGGTCGCGAGCGGGCGGAGCGTGGTGCGCACGAGAACCGCGACGAGAAGGCGAACCCGTTTTCGGTGCTAGGGAAACGAGAGGGGTAGCGGGGAGTCGCTTCCGCGGGAGGCCGCGCGCGGTGGCGCCATGGCCGTCGGCGGCGAAAACACGGGGTCCGCACCTGCTGGGCTCGGAAGGCGGCAACAAGGTGCGCACGGGATGCCGGAGAAGGGGGCGAAGCTGGGTGCGCGAAGAGGAGAGCAATGGCGGTTCACCGTCGGCCAATTTGGTCGGCGGGTGCGGCGGTGGCGGTGCTCGCGCGGTGCGGCGTTCGTGCGGCAGAGAGCGGAGGAGGGCCGGGGTGAGGAAATTCGGAATGGGGGAGTGGGTGCGGAGCGCAGGCGGCTTAGAAGAGCGGGGCGCGCGCTGGCGGGGGCCACCGGCGGCCAGATGGCGACGGCGAGCGGCGCATGCCGGCCACGGGGCGCGCAGCGTCTGCGCGGGCGCGTGCGTGTCGCGGCGCGCGCTGGCGAGCGGCCACGACGCGCGGGCGAGCGGGCGAGCGCGCGGTCGGCTGGACCGGGCCGGCTTCGGTCGCTGGGCCGGAAGTGGGGCGGCGGCCCGATAAGGCTGAAAAAGTGATTTTCTTTTCTAAATAAAATTCCAGATTTTATTATTTGATTCAAATTCAAATTTTGAAGATGAAAAAGACATTTTCACAAATTGCCCCTAAAACAAAAGTTGTTCAAAATTTAATTCTCTACAACTTGGGTTAAGGAGCCAAATAAAAATTCCCAATAGATTTTGAATGGCAGAATAAATGCTAAAATAGGGGATATTTTTGAATATTTTTACTCAATATTTTTGAACAGGTTTTCGACAAAATTTGAGTCATCTAGCTGCTCCAAAAATTGAACTAAGGTTCCAAGTGATGTAAAATTTATAGTTGCAAGATTTTTGGTGTAATGTGATTATCATATTAATATAGTTCATTACATATATTATTTTCAAGCTTTTATTTGATTCAAATTATAGCATTATCACACATGATTATGATGACATGAAATGCCATGCAGTATGATTGCCATGCAAATGCTTGCGTAACACCGGAGTGTTACAGCCCTCCCCCCTTATAAAAATCTCGTCCCGAGATTTGGGTTACGAACCATTTATTATAAAAATCTTCGTATGCTTTTTGTAAGTATTCACCCATTTCCCACGATGCATCTCCCTCATCATGATGACTCCATTGTATCTTATATGTTTTCACCACGCTGTTTCGAGTAGCCCTTTCTTTGAAATCCAAAACTCGAATTGGCTGCTCATGATACACCAGATCTGACTTAAGTTTTATGCTTCGGGGTTCAATTATTTTCTCTGGAACGCGCAAACATTTCTTGAGATGTGATACGTGAAAAACTAGGAATAAAGCATCCATTGATTCTGGTAATTCCAATTTGTAAGCCACTGGACCCTTCCTTTCCAAGATTTTGTAGGG
The DNA here is from genome assembly GCA_038087645.1 of Saccharum hybrid cultivar R570. Taxonomy (NCBI): domain Eukaryota; kingdom Viridiplantae; phylum Streptophyta; class Magnoliopsida; order Poales; family Poaceae; genus Saccharum; species Saccharum hybrid cultivar. The sequence goes on from JAQSUU010000520.1 coordinate 12,903,049, forward strand.
TCCGACAAATCTTGCGGCAAGCTTTCTGCGTAATCCAAACCGCTTCTTCTTCATTGGCGTGACTTTCAGATAAACATAGTCACCAACTTCAAACATAAGTGGTCTCCTTCTTTTATCCGCATAACTTTTCTGACGTGACTGAGCTGCTCTCATATTTTGCTGAATGATATGAACTTTCTTTTCGGCTTCTTCCACGAAGTCAATACCATAATACCTTCTTTCCCCTGGCTCAATCCAGTTTAAAGGTGTTCTACACTTTCGTCCATACAAAGCCTCAAAAGGTGCCATTTTGATACTTTCTTGATAGCTATTATTATATGCGAATTCTGCTAGAAGTAACCACGACTCCCATGAACCTCTGGAAGACAACACACAAGCTCTCAACATATCTTCTAAAACAGCATTAATTCTTTCAGTCTGACCATCTGTTTGAGGATGATAGGCAGTGCTACGAATCATACTAGTCCCCAAACCTTTGTGCAAATGCTCCCAAAAGTGAGCAGTGAACTAGGATCCTCTGTCAGACACTATAGTCTTCGGTATGCCATGCAATCTCACAATCTCTGCAATATACTTCTCGGCATATTGAGGTGGCCTATAAGCTATCTTGACAGGCAAAAAGTGAGCGGTCTTGGTAAGACGATCTACGATTACCCAAATCGAATCATGGCCTTTCTGAGTAGTGGGCAAACCTGTGATGAAATCCATACTTATATCATCCCACTTCCAACTAGGTACTGACAAAGGTTGCAACAATCCGGCAGGTTTCATGTGAATAGCTTTCACTCGACAACATGTGTCACATCGGGCCACATAGGCTGCAATTTCCTTCTTCATCTTTGTCCACCAAAAACGAGGTCTTAGTTCTTGATACATTTTACTACTGCCAGGATGAATGGATAACTTAGAGTGATGAGCTTCATCCATAATTTTATTCTTAAGCTCTCTATCCTTTGGAACAACAAGACGGTTGTCGAACCACAACACGTCCTGCTTGTCCACTCTGAAGTGTTTTGAAGGTTCTTCTTTAATTTTCCTTTTGATGTGGAATATCCCTTTGTCTGCTTTCTGACCTTCTATTATCTTACTCTCCAAGGTACAACTGGTCTGAATATTATGTAACACGGCAGGGTGCATTAGATTAAAACCATCTTCGAGTAAGGGTTGCATATTCAGATAATGCGACTTTCTACTCAGAGCATCGGCTACCACATTGGCTTTCCCAGGGTGATACTGTACATTCAAGTTGTAATCTTTAATTAGTTCCAACCATCTTCGCTGTCTCATGTTCAATTCTGGTTGGGTGAAGATGTACTTGAGACTCTTATGATCGGTGAACATATTACACATATTACCAAGTAAATAGTGTCTCCAAATCTTTAAAGCATGCACCACGGCGGCAAGCTCAAGATCATGTGTTGGATAATTGATTTCATGTTTTCTCAACTGTCGGGAGGCATAAGCAATGACTCTTCCTTCTTGCATTAGAACACAGCCTAATCCTGTTTTTGATGCGTCACAGAACACATCAAAAGGTTTCTCGATGTCTGGTTGTGCAAGAACTGGAGTAGTGGTCAACAGTCTCCGCAAGGTGTGGAAAGCTGTCTCATACTCCTCTGTCCACACGAACTTATGATCTTTCTGTAACAGACTTTTTATTGGCTTAGCAATCTTCGAGAAGTCTAGGATAAAGCGGCGATAGTAACCAGCTAACCCTAGGAAACTCCTGACTTCTGGCACTGTGGTTGGAGTTTTCCACTCCATAACCTCTTGCACTTTGCTCGGATCTACCGAAACTCCATTCTCCGATAGAATATGACCAAGGAAAGGAACTTTCTTCAACCAAAATTCACATTTGCTGAACTTAGCATACAACTTATGATCTCTTAATCTGGTCAAGACAATTCTCAGATGCTCTTCATGATCTTTCTCATTCTCAGAATATACTAGAATGTCATCGATGAAGACAACTACAAACTTGTCCAACTCTGGCATGAAAACCGTATTCATTAGATACATAAAATATGCAGGAGCATTTGTTAGGCCAAAAGACATAACAAGATACTCGTACAACCCGTATCTGGTAGAAAAGGCGGTCTTCGGAACATCTTGTGGCCTAATCTTTATCTGATGATACCCTGACCTTAGGTCTATCTTGGAGAACACTCTAGCCTTAGCCAACTGATCAAACAGAACGTCGATATGAGGTAAGGGATATTTATTCTTGATAGTTACAGCATTAAGAGGTCGATAATCCACACACATCCTGAGAGTACCCTCTTTCTTTTTCTTCACGAACAAGGCAGGACATCCCCATTCAGACTTACTTGGGCGGATAAACCCCTTCTTTAGCAATTCTTCCAGTTGCTTCTTCAACTCAGCTAACTCATCCGGAGGCATCCGATAAGGTCTCCTCGAAATAGGAGCTGTTCCGGGTATCAACTCGATTCCAAACTCAACATCTCTATCTGGAGGAAGGCCAGGTAACTCGTCTACAAACACATCCGGGAACTCACACACTACCGGAATCTGGTGGATAGGAATGACTTCCATGGCACAGGTCACACTCACAAGGTCTGTTCTTACGGGCAATGGTACCTGAAAAGTACCCTCCGCCTGCGGATCCTTAAGGGTAAGCAATCGACTGCTTGTATCTATGACTGCTCCCCAGTCTTTCATCCAGTTCATTCCTATTATGACATCCAAAACTAGTCCCGGCATAACTATCAGGTTCACTCGAAACTTCCGACTATCTAACTCAAGGGTTGCCCCTCTAACCATCTTATTGGTTAGCACATCAGCCCCTGCTGAACTTATGCGATAACCATAACTCAATTCTGTGCATAGTTGTTCATGCTTCCGTGCAAATGCTTGACTCATAAAAGAATGCGAGGATCCAGAATTAAATAGAACAACTGTAGGGTGATGGTTAACAAGAAACTTACCGGCAGTTACAGGTTCTCCTTCAGGAACCTCATCAACGGTGGTGTGGTGTACACGAGCATTGTAAGTTTGTTGCTTCTTTTTAGGCGGATAAGGGCAGAACTTTGAAAAGTGGCCTGGCTGACCACAATTATAGCAGGGCCCCTTCACTGTACCGGCAGACCCTATAGCTCCCTTGGAGTTGCTCTGTTCTGCAGCTGCGGTGGTCTTTGTTGGCGGCACGGCCATCTTGTACGGCTTCTGTGGTCCCTTGTAGTTCTGAGTTTTATGCTGTGGAGGCCTGAACCGTGCACCAGGTGTGGACGGACGATAAGAAGAACGATTTGCAGTGACAACTCTGGACTAGGAGGGTTCTGACTCAAACACCCTCTTGCGATTCTTGGATGTAGTGTAGGCGTTGTTGTTCTTTTCTTGCTTCAAACAATCACTGACAAAGTCATTGAACCTGGCACGGGTATTGGTACCCACATGCTTCATCATCTTCGGACTTAACCCTCTCTTGAAACTAGTAATCCTCTTTGCATCTGTGTCGACCATGTCGGGAGCATAACGGCACAAGTTGTTAAAGGCATGCAGATACTGTGTCACAGTCTTGGTACCCTGATTCAAGGCTAAGAACTCTCCAAGCTTCATCTCAACCAACCCTGGGGGAATATAAACTCCCCTAAACGCTTCAGTGAATTCTCTCCAAGTAATCTGGGCATTGGGAGGAAAGGTGGTGCGGTGATGCTTCCACCACATTCCTGTCGGTCCCTGTAACTGATGTGCAGCATATTCTGTCTTCAGAACTTCTGTCAGTCTCAGCACACGAAACTTATCTTCTATAGTGTTGATCCATTCTTCAACGTCGAGTGGCTCGGCTGCTTCCTTAAAAATAGGTGGTCTAGTATCCATGAAATCCTTGAAATTGCTGTACTGGTTCACTCCATGGCCACCACCTTGATTATTTCCTCTCTGAATATTTTTAGCAATGGTACGCAGAAAATCTTCCATATTCCTTTGTGACTGCTCGGCGTTGCGCTGGCTTCCAAGGAACTGTGCGAAGAACACTTCTGCAGTGAGCGGTGGAGGAGGGGGCAATTGTGGCTCTGGCTGTGGCTCCTGGTGATTGACGTTGTTTGCACCACCCCCACCAGCCCCTGCACCGTTGCCACCAGCTTCAGCAGCCTCATACGTGGCACGGCGAGTGTTTGTCATCTGCATATTTCAGCAACAAGTAATAATTGAGCGAAGTGGTAGTAATTGTATCCGAATGAACAATCATGCCATACTGAATTTATTGGAGAGAACAAGTCATGCAATAAGACAGAGGCACAATAATCACATTCCAATTAAAACAACATCACTAATCAAATTACTTCGAATGCAACATCGCGTTCCATACAACCATGTTGCCAGCATACATACACTGGACTTTTATGTGTTCAAGCATCACATACACAACCAAGATCCAAAAGATCGCCAGTCTCCAGGCCGAACAGGATACAACATGATACATGGAAACCAAAAGAAGGCCATCGCGATAAAGCCTATCACTAACGCAAGGCAACTAGCCTACTCTTCGGGGTCGTCGTCGAGGTCAGAGGCGTCACCATTGCTACCATCAGTAGCGGCGTCATCGTCGACGTCCATCTGGGCGGCGTCCGGAGGAGCATACGGGCCTATCCCGTTGTAGAGGGCATGGAACTCTTCATGCAAGTTGGCGTTATACCCTTCTAGCTCCTCGACCCTCTGCCTCAGAAGGTCCCTCTCGTTCCAGGCTTCATTCCTTTCTTATACTAGCTGTCCCATCATGCGGTCTGCATTTCTGTTGGCCTGAGTCAACCTCTGTACCTGCTGCATGGAACTCTCGCCTCTCTCGAGAGCTCGGTCCCGCTGCAAGCTCATGTCGGCCAACTGCTCCTGCAAGCTAGCTATAGCACGTGCTTGCTTCTTCTTCTGCTTCCTTGCTTCAAGCCGATCATCACCACGTAGGCCAGTCAAGGTCCAATAGGTATTCTCCAGACCTTGGTATGCTCTGATGGCTGCATACATGGCACTCATGGTGTGGTTATCGCTAGCCCGTCCTTCACTGGGGCCTCTAACTAGGGCACTTCCCTACGGCTGTACCCAAATGGCATCGCGAGGATCATCTCTCGGGAAAGTACTGGCCAAAGCTGCTGCCAACTCATTGGGGAACCTGCTCATTATGTCTCGGATGACGTGAAAGGCTGCACCCTCTGCACCCTCAACTGGAGTGCGCCCTTCAAACTCCAAATGCCAACCATCCCATTCTGGCGCATCACCAAGGGCAGGGACGGTGATCTCCACTATTACAAGTCCATCCTCAGCTAGCTGGCTCTCATTCCAAGAGTACACCGGCTCTTGACCCTCTGGGTACCCCACATCATGGAGCACTCTCCAAAGCAAGGTGGGCATGCCAAACTCACTTAGAAAAGTGTCCGTGCTGCGGTGTTCCCGCGGGGCCATCTGGTGACGTGGTGCTCTTCCACCAGTGAACTTACGGGCAGTCTTCTTCGTGCGGGCCATCTGTAGCACAAATTTTAAATTACCCGATGAGAACATATTTTAAGTTGACGTCACTTTTATCGAACTGGGATAATCCTTTTATAAGGGGAGAAATGCATGTTATGAATGAAATGCACAGGCAATATGATGCATGCGCGAGTCTTACGTTCTCACAAACTTAGAAAATAAAGACATCTAACGATGAATTCGGTGGCATACAAACGATCTCTCATATACGTAACTAATTCGATCTACACGATAAACGTTGTTATGTACCTGCAGAAAATTCATTTCAGCCAATTCCCCATGAATGCATGAAAGCAGTAAATCTACCTACACGCTCTACACGAATCCCCAGATGCATGTACAACGGCAGTAACTACCCAAACACATCGTCCTATTGACGGCATCGCCTCAACGGACGGAACACCCACACATGCGATACCTTCATAAAAACATGTGTACAACATGTAATTATTCTAGTATCATATAAAACACTCTCCCTAGATCGGCGGTGTATCCGATCATGCTCTCACAGCTCACACTTACCAAAGCGTAGAGGTATCTGATCCATACATTACCACTCAATTAAGTGGCACTCATACAATATCACGCCGTATGAGCGACGAAAGAGAAATATGGTGCAAGAACCCCAAGTTAGTACTTAAATAGCCACCTAGAGTCCTTAACTGGGCATACAGGATATGACCACTGGCACACATTTAGTTTTAAAATCACACTTTTTAAATATAATTTTGTTTTAAATACACTTATGAACAGTAATCACGCTAAACCATGCTCCGATGCCAGCTGTAACAGAACCGCCCAATTATACGAGATTAAGTAAGAAAATCGTCCAACGGCGGGATAATTTAACAAACTTAAGCCCGTATAACCCGGTAGTCCGTGAAATCTCGACGGATTTCAAACCATTCCCATAATAGCCAAGATCGTACTGAGTTTAGAGGTCACCGTCATAAGTTACATAGAAGTTCGTGGCACAAAATACATCGGAGTTTAAACATAGTTATTACAAACCAGTTTCAAATAAAAGTAGCGGAAGCATTAGTTTAAAACATGCACACACACATTGTTTTGAGATAAAGTGCCAGCTCGCGATCATCTCCAGCAAAAGCATCAGGCGAGAAGTAGTGAATGACCATTGCCCATGGTCCTATGCTTCGCCCATTGCAGGATAGAGACAGTTGATACAATAGCCATAGTACATCTGTCCATCTGCAACAAGTGGGAACAAAGCCCTGAGTACGAGAAGGTACTCAGCTAGACTTACCTATCATAAACCAGAAATAAAAGACACCAAGGAATCATGATAGGCTTTTTGGTGGGGTAGCTGACTCATTTGCAAAAGGCATTTTTAGCATTTAGGAAAAACCTTTACAAAAGCTTTGCATCAAGTTAAAGCTTTATTAACCTGTCAACTACATTTGCACCTGTACTAAAGTAATATGTAATTAAACAGGCAATGATAACCAATGATCATTAACAACTTCCATTAAGTCATAATTCATATAACTGTCCAAGTGTTCCATCAATATCACTACGATGAAGTAGCTCAAGTCAAGTGTTCACTATCCAGTGAACGATGACGATTCGAATCGATTATGAACCAGCTGGTAAGTTATTCCTCACACAAACCTCACTCACCCGCTAAAGTGAGGTGTCGGTCGCCGAGTCAACCATTCAGGTAAAGTCGCGAGCTTGCTAGGAACCACTTGTACCTGGGGGCCGCCCGACTGCTCTTTGGCCTTATCATCGCGCCCCCGTATCCTGCCACTACTGCTCCGGTACAGTGCGTTGCGGGCAATCCACTCGGCCCGAATAATCTCCCAGTTTCACGGTCGGAAGGTACTTTATCCGGCCAACTAAATGTGAGGCATGCGTTCAACATGACCCGAGGGACAACAACGGACGGTCCTTAACCGACACAAACGGAAAACACTACAGTCCGAAACCCTGCAAGTTTCCGCCCGGTCTCAATTTCATTTTACACTTAGTTATACCATGACTTCATAGTCAACCAAACAGATCCAGGTAACCACCTATAGCTCGCAGGTGACAGGAAATCACCCGACTTCTACCGGTCTAAGCCAGCTAAGCATTGACTTGACTGCGGATACCAGGGTAACAAGGATAGGGTATAACGAATGTAAGCAAGGTATAATGCAGCAACGTTTGCAAACAACTCCTAAACGTAATGCATCAAATTAAGTAAAGTTAATAATAAATTATTTGCAAACCGGGAGAGAAATGCTCCGGGGCTTGCCTCTCTCGAAGGAGCTTGGACGGTGATCGGGGCACTCCGGGAGATCTTCACCGACCTCTTCTTTGGCTTCTGTCACCTCTTGCTGCTGCACCTCGATCTGCTCCTCTGGCTCCTCGGGCAAGATGACTGGGTTCTCGGTTTACAATCCTGTATGATGCAATGCGCGTAAGTGATTATGCAAGTGTGCATCGAAGGAGATGAATGCAATGAATATGTTGAAATGCAAGGTAGTCAACATCATCCAAAAACTATATACTACAAGCACATGCCATCTACTGCATTCTCTTCTACTACTATTATATTAAGTTAACCTACCTTATGAAATGCTTCAAAGATACACCAAAGCTTTACTAATTTCTTAATCACACTTAAAGCAATACTTGCTTAAACCCTAAGTAATAATACTAGGTTTGAATAGCAACATATATTTTTGATGCTCCTAAAAATCTAAGAAAATTACAGTAGCATAATACTACTCTAAATAGACTACCATAAAAATTTCATGGCATTTAGATAAGTAAACTATCCTACACAAAAATGACAAGCTATGGCATAAAAATGAGCATGAAATTACTTTGTACTATGAAAAGTGTCAAACAACAGAATTAATATTTTTCCTAGATTCTTCATAGCATACTATGACTGTATAAAAATTATCACATGCATGTTTTATACAAAGTTTGCTCTCTACCAAAAATAACAAAAATCAGCCATTAAAGGCACTTGAACTACACTTCAACATTTTTCTATAGAACAGGCATGAGAAAAAAATTTCCCTAGCAAGTACATGGCATAAAAAGATTAATAAACTTGGAATCATATTTTTCTGATTTTTCTAGGATTTATTAAGCAATTAACAAGAAAACAGCCATTTCAATAGTTAATTAAAAACTCTACAGAAAAGTATCTCAAATTTGACATGCAATAATTTCATATCATAGATCTGGTTCCATTGCATCTAGAGAAATTTATTTCATAATTTTTGGAGCTGAAATGACTGCTAAAAATATTGTCCAAAGCATTTTTATCAAGAATAATAAAAAGAAAAATGGAAATGAAATTCTTTATACGACGCTGGGCCGGCCGGGAAGACAAGCGGCCCACGGCTGTTCACGGCCTGCTCACGCGCGCGGGGAGAGAAGGGCGAGCCGGCCCGGCTCGGGCTTCGGCCCAAGGCCGGCCTGGCCCCGCGCGGTCGGGCGTGACCGTGGCCACGCCACGCCGGCGACCTTGGCCGCGGCAGCGCGGCGACTGCCAACGGCCAACGGCCATTTCCGGTCGCGAGCGGGCGGAGCGTGGCGCGCACGAGAACCGCGACGAGAAGGCGAACCCGTTTTCGGTGCTAGGGAAACGAGAGAGGTAGCGGGGAGTCGCTTCCGCGGGAGGCCGCGCGCGGTGGCGCCATGGCCGTCGGCGGCGAAAACACGGGGTCCGCACCTGCTGGGCTCGGAAGGCGGCAACAAGGTGCGCACGGGATGCCGGAGAAGGGGGCGAAGCTGGGTGCGCGAAGAGGAGAGCAATGGCGGTTCACCGTCGGCCAATTTGGCCGGCGGGTGCGGCGGTGGCGGTGCTCGCGCGGTGCGGCGTTCGTGCGGCAGAGAGCGGAGGAGGGCCGGGGTGAGGAAATTCGGAATGGGGGAGTGGGTGCGGAGCGCAGGCGGCTTAGAAGAGCGGGGCGCGCGCTGGCGGGGGCAACCGGCGGCCAGATGGCGACGGCGAGCGGCGCATGCCGGCCACGGGGCGCGCGGCGTCTGCGCGGGCGCGTGCGTGTCGCGGCGCGCGCTGGCAAGCGGCCACGACGCGCGGGCGAGCGGGCGAGCGCGCGGTCGGCTGGACCGGGCCGGCTTCGGTCGCTGGGCCGGAAGTGGGGTGGCGGCCCGATAAGGCTAAAAAAGTGATTTTCTTTTCTAAATAAAATTCCAGATTTTATTATTTGATTTAAATTCAAATTTTGAAGATGAAAAAGATATTTTCACAAATTGCCCCCAAAACAAAAGTTGTTCAAAATTTAATTCTCTACAACTTGGGTTAAGGAGCCAAATAAAAATTCCCAATAGATTTTGAATGGCAGAATAAAAGCTAAAATAGGGGATATTTTTGAATATTTTTACTCAATATTTTTGAACAGGTTTTCGACAAAATTTGAGTCATCTAGCTGCTCCAAAAATTGAACTAAGGTTCCAAGTGATGTAAAATTTATAGTTGCAAGATTTTTGGTGTAATGTGATTATCATATTAATATAGTTCATTACATATATTATTTTCAAGCTTTTATTTGATTCAAATTATAGCATTATCACACATGATTATGATGACATGAAATGCCATGCAGTATGATTGCCATGCAAATGCTTGCGTAACACCGGAGTGTTACAAGTAGTCAAGGGCGAACATTTCTCGTCAGCCCAAATTCTCTTCGTCAGCTCGGGGTGTAGCGTGTTGAGAAGGTAAATTTTACCATGGAGGAGCGGTGAACCCTTGGAACGACTTAATGATTTCTGTGAGCATGGAGCAACGGGGAAGCATGGTGAAGAAAATTTTGAGAAGTGATTGTGTTGATTCAAGGTACTGATGAGTAATAGAAGCATGAGCTTGGTTTATTGGACATTTGCAAGATATAATACAACATTATTATATTTTTCCCATCATCCGGAAATGTTTAGTCAGCAAGGAACTTTTTACACTGGAGTGTATTTAGGGTTTACACGATGCAGTGTTATACACTCATAAGAGCATGTAGCAGCAGCTCACTAGCTGACCCGACACACTCGATCCTTAGGGTTAAAGAAAGGTGTATTTTTATGACAAAATTTCCATATTGAGCATCTTGGAATCTCAAGATGGAAGGAATCTTGGCATCCATGTGTTATATTGTTTTGTGGTGACTAGATGTGCGACAAGATGGAGTATACATATATAGTTATTGGGTTGTCTTTTTCTGAATATGCTAAACTGGAGTGGTTGATTCGGTCTAATGCCCTAGTAACTTTGGATAGTTTATATGTATACATATAGTTATATACATGCAACATTCTGAAATTCTTTATGTTTCTTAAGTTCGTGGTTTGTAGAGGACGGGCGGGAGTTTATTCCATCCAAATCATGGGATTGGTTTCCTTGATTAAGATGGGATTTGAGATGACCACTTCAAAATTCAACCCCATTGGTTAATTTCTATGTTTTTTTGTCGAGTGTCCGGCCAAGGACGTAGAATTATTTCTGCATATGCAAGCAAGATTCTCTCCATAATCTTCAGATGTTCTTGACTCAAGCCCTGTTTGGATTCATTACCCATTAATAGTTACTTCCTCCGTTCTAAATTATAAGTCGCTTTGACTTTTTCGATACATCCATTTTGCTATGCATCTAGATAAATAATATGTCGTAGATACATAGCAAAATGAATGAACCAAAAAAGTTAAAGCGACTTATAATTTGGAACGGATGAAGTGGCTGGCTAATAGCTCATATCTAATATTATCTAGCTAATTATTAGCTACTCCCTCTATTTCAAATTATAAGTCACTCTAACTTTCTTGAAGAGTCAAAGTATCTCAAGTTTGATAAAAATTATAAAAAGATTATAAATATTTATAACATCAAATAGGTGTACTATAAAAATATAATTAATAAAGAATCTAATGATACTTATTGGTATCATAAATGTTATTATTTTATTATATAAATTTGGTCAAACTTGAGATATTTTGACTCTCTAAGAAAATTAGAATGACTTGTAATTTGAGATGCTGGGAGTACTTATTAGATAGGGGTGTTTGCATCACGGTCACTGATAATAGTAGAGGAGCTTTGTACTTTATCTATAAATCTTTAAACTTTTAAATTTCAATAAAATTTCAGTAGGGGTTTAAACCCATCATGTTTCCTAAAAAAATAGTAAAAGAGCTTCTCAGCACTTGCAGCATATGGAGCGAAGGGGCCGGCCCTCCAATTGTGTTGCAGTAGTCATCGATGGAAGCCTTAGTGGGGCAAAGGTCCGCAATCGACCAAAGGGAGTCCGCGAGCTTTCCCTTCCTCTGCTCCCGAGAGCCTCCAAGTGAGAGAGCGCCCTAAGTGGCTGTCCACCGGCCCCCTACCCTTCTTCTCCGGCAAGCTCGTCGGCGACGAGGGTAGGTGGGCTGGGGCCCCCTTTCCTCCCTCCCCTCTTGAGTTCCCTTAGTGGAATAAAGCATCCGTGATGGGTGCGGCGAGGGCCATAGTCCCCCTCACCTTCATCTTATGGAGGATGGGCATGCTAATGGCGGCCATAGTGGCCGGTAGGAGCTACCTCCAAACAGTTGAGGTGAGTAGCAAAATAACTCCCTTATGTTATCCTGTGCTTTTTCTTTCTTCGATCTGTGGCCATGAGAACGGTATGGTGCCGTTCCCACCCAAATCGACCATAGGAAGTGGCACATCTCGCATCAGTGTCATCATCACCGGCTCCGATGACCTCGCCATGCTGTGCATACGAGTCGTCGAGCTCCCATCCCTGCCGGCAAGGTGTGGTGGTCAACGTTGGGCTCCTAGTTGGTGCGCCTCCCATCGGAGCGGCTGTCCGTCACGGCTGCTCCATCTGTGCGCCCCTTCTACCAACGCCCATATCCCATTCGCTGGCGGTGGAGGTGGTGCTAGGGCCGCCCTGTGCGCGTGCCCGTCAACCCACCGCCTCATGGGAAGAAAATTCAGATCCATCTTGCCAAGGAGTGCTTGCCGCATTAGTCAGGCCATGATGGCCTGGGTACCAGCGAGTGGAGCCCTGACCTCGCTGCGCCGACTCCTCCTCTGCCATGAAACCGGCGCCGGGGTTGCTGCCGCAATTGGCGTTGGCGACGGAGGCCCCTAGTCCGTACTCTCGAAGGAATCGGAGGGAGCGCTGCTAACCTGGCCATGTCCCCCTATTCTCTATGGCAAGGCCCTCCTTCTAATTCGTGGGGCCTGCCACAGCAAGGTGGAGTACATGCAGCAGAGCTCATTGTCCTTCTCGGTTGTAACACAGCAACATGTGTCCTACCTGACAGAGGCGCCCGGTTTCGCTGTCAAATTCATTACCGTTGTGTTACTATTCATGCAAAGCATTTTTGTGTTATTTACATGTCTGCTGATGAGTCTCTCTATAGACGTGGAAGTGGGAAACCAGCTATTGGTGTTCGGGTTGACTGCCAACGTCAGTTGTTGTTGGTCCTCAGATTTAACACTGATGGTTGTGGACTCATTTTCTTGAGTCTGGTGAAGTCTCCATCATATCTACGGCTCAAGACAACTTATCCTCAAAGACACAGGCCGATCAGACAGTCGAAAAGAGCGCCGACTGTGCTATCGGAGTGCGAGAACGAGGACCCTTGATATTTCTATCTTGGCCACTTCTCGTGGGCCCTGTGGCCTCGATGGGCCCCGCACCCTCGACAGAAGCATCACCCATGTCAACGAAAGCAGATCAGCAGCATCACCCATGTCAACGAAAGCATATCAGCAGTAGTTTTTTCTTGTCTATACTCTGTAATATGGGAATTCTTTTCTCATACGGGTATACTGTCCTTTAATGTTATATATTATAAGTAGTTGTCAAAAAAAAGCTACGGAATGCAACTGGCTGAAGACAGGTGAGCACACTACCTTGCAAGTACAGTTATACAAACAGCGGCGGCCGTCTGGAGCTCTATCAACAGTCCCGCGAGGAAAACAAACACACGCAGGCCGGCCAACGAGCTAGGGCCGGCCCAGCAGTAAATACTAGAAGGGAAAAGTCTACTTTTCCTCCTCCAACTTTCGTCAAAGTTCGTTTTTCCTCCCTCAACTCCAAAACCGGACACACCACCTCCCTCAACTTTTCAAACCGTGCATTTTACCTCCATGCAGCGGTTTTGAAGTCGGTTTGCTACAGTAAACGGCGGTATGCTATAGTGACCGGTTGTTTGCTACAGTACCCATGTTTTGTCTTTTCCTTTTTTTTATTTATTTCGGCTGAATTTTTGAAAAATCATAGTAAATCACAAAAAAATCATAAAATAGAAAATCTAATTTTATTGCACTCCACATGAGTAGATCTACACAGTGAACATATAATATGGTATGCTTTAGTACAAAGTTTTTGCAATAAAGGTTTTGCCTTTTCTTTTTTATTTATTTCGGCTGAATCTTTGAAAAATCATAGTAAATTACAGAAAAATCATAAAATAGAAAATCTAATTTTGTTAGACTCCACATGAGCATATCTATACATTAAACATATAATATGGTATGCTTTAGTACAATTTTTTTTTGTAGCTTTAGATCTATGCTTTTCTGTAATTAATTGCAATATTCATAGCTGCAGCTTATATAATTATTTTGTTGGACTAAAGCATATCATATTATATATTCACTGTATAGATCTATTCATGTCGAGTCCAACAAAATTGAATTTTCTATTTTATGATTTTTCTGTGATTTACTATTATTTTTCAAAGATTCAGCCAAATAAATAAAAAAGAAAAAGACAAAACCTTCATAGCAAAAACTTTGTTTCGGCTAAATTTTTGAAAAATCATAGTAAATCACAAAAAATCATAAAATAGAAAATCTAATTTTATTGCACTCCACATGAGTAGATCTACACAGTGAACATATAATATGGTATGCTTTAGTACAAAGTTTTTGCAATAAAGGTTTTGCCTTTTCTTTTTTATTTATTTCGGCTGAATCTTTGAAAAATCATAGTAAATTACAGAAAAATCATAAAATAGAAAATCTAATTTTGTTAGACTCCACATGAGCATATCTATACATTGAACATATAATATGGTATGCTTTAGTACAATTTTTTTTTGTAGCTTTAGATCTATGTTTTTCTGTAATTAATTGCAATATTCATAGCTGCAGCTTATATAATTATTTTGTTGGACTAAAGCATATCATATTATATGTTCACTGTATAGATCTATTCATGTCGAGTCCAACAAAATTGAATTTTCTATTTTATGATTTTTCTGTGATTTACTATGATTTTTTAAAGATTCAGCCAAATAAATAAAAAAGAAAAAGACAAAACCTTCATAGCAAAAACTTTGTACTAAAGCATACCATATTATATGTTCACCGTGTAGATCTACTCATGTGGAGTGCAATAAAATTGGATTTTCTATTTTATGATTTTTCTGTGATTTACTATGATTTTTCAAAGATTCAGCCGAAATAAATAAAAAAAGGAAAAGACAAAACACGGGCACTGTATCAAAACCACCATTCACTGTAGCATACCGCCGTTTACTGTAGCAGACCCGCCTTCAAAACCGCTCCAGGGAGGTAAAATGCACGGTTTGAAAAGTTGAGGGAGGTATTGTGTCCGGTTTTAGAGTTGAGGGAGGAAAAACAAACTTTGACGAAAGTTGGATGAGGAAAAGTAGACTTTTTCCATTCTAGAATATGCCTAGGACGAAGGCCCACTACGAGCACTCGAGCACGAGCAGGCCACGTGTGGGCACGTAAAGGTATGAATACAGGATACTCGTACTCAATACAACCAGTCACCTGCGGGTGAATGGTTCAAATATCCAATCTACACATCTTATTGTGATCGGTGATTCCGTCATTCTTTGATTATATTGATCCAGACCTCACGTCACGTACTCAAGTGTGCTCTGTGCTCAGTGCTATGCCCTATGCCCCTATGCAGTCTTCTTACCATGAATCTCGGGTGCAAGCTCTGGTCTGAAAGCGTGGCCACGTCACCTGTAAATCCTGGTCGTCGGATTGGACACGCGGACGGTCCAGATCGGACGAACTTTGGTAATTTTACAAAAAAAAATCCTCTACATCTAACGAAATCAACCTGCAATCCGGCCTCCTCTCTTAGTTTTTTTATGAAAAAACCCAAAACTTTTTGAAAATCAACCCGCAGTCCAGCCTCCATGGTTCATGAAAATTTGTAAAGAAACCCTTAAATTTTCACGAAATCGACCCGCCGTCGTGGTTCTCTCTGTTTTTTTAGAAAACCCTCAGATTTTAATTTAAATCAAACCATAACCCGTTCCATTCGTTTCTTTTACACGGGTAACATTATACGTACAATTTGAGCACCAAAACGCGTTCAACTAAAAAGTTCTTCAATATAAAATTTGATCAAAAATTCAAAAACTAAAACTTTATTATACAACAAATTTTAAAATTCAAAACGCTTTCGCAATGCGTTTGCATAAATGTTTACATGCGATCCGTTATACCTACAATTTAAATACTGAAACGGTTTTAAATTAAAAAATGTTCAATACAAAAGTTGACCATAATTTTAAAATCTACAGCTTTGTTATCGAGTACAATTCCAAATTCAAAGCGCTTTTACAATTCATCTGCATAAATGTTTACATAGGATCCATTGTACCTGCGTTTCGGACACCAAACGTCTTTACGCCAAAAAAAGTTTTGAATACAAAAGATGCTCAAATTTTCAAAACCAAAAGTTTTGCTATACAACATAAATTAAAATTCAAAGGCTTTATACTGGCGAGAACGCGTTCAAATCAAAAGTGCTTCAGCAAAAAAAATTGATCCAAAAAAACAAAA
Organism: Saccharum hybrid cultivar R570; assembly: GCA_038087645.1. Taxonomy (NCBI): domain Eukaryota; kingdom Viridiplantae; phylum Streptophyta; class Magnoliopsida; order Poales; family Poaceae; genus Saccharum; species Saccharum hybrid cultivar. The sequence goes on from JAQSUU010000520.1 coordinate 12,919,325, forward strand.
ACTACAATAGAATAAATTTTAAAATTCAAAACACTTTTGCAAAGCGTTTGCATAAATGTTTACATGCGATCCGTTGTACCTACAATTTAGACATCAAAACGTTTTCAAATTAAAAAGTGTTAAAAAATTGGCCACAACTCCAAAATCTACAGCTTCATTATAGAGTAAAATTATAAATTCAAAGCGATTTTACGGTTCATCCGCATAAATATTTACATAGCATTAATTATACTTATCTGTTTTACTATAATATAGAATAGATAACACTATAGAATGGCAAGCTCATGGTAAGTGTGGCAACGCCGCGCCCTGGGTTTCTAGTTTGCAAATTTAATTCAGTAATAAAAAATTTAGAATCCAATCAATCTGCTAGGGACAAGGGACTCAAGTCCTCAAGGTAGGGTACAGGCATACATACAGCCATATAAGAATTTATTTATGGATTTATTTTTTGTGAATTCTCTTGTCTAGCACACAATATTATTTATAGTTGCTAATTGTTTTTTAAATTTCAACAAAATTATCACATCAGCTGCTAAAATAAGCTTTTCAAAATTAAAATTATTTAGGAACTATTTGATATCTACAATGTCTCAAGAGAGATAAATGATTTGGCAACATTATATATGTATTAAGAAGCGATTGTTGGACGAGATCAATAATAATATCATCATCAATGACTTTGCATCAAGAAATGTTAGAAAAAAAAATTAAGATAATTTAATATGGATGAATTATTTTATATAAATATTGCTTTTGCATGCAGCTAACTATTTATTGTTAATATTTTGTATACCTTATATATCGAGTATTAATATTATCATTTTATATAAAGGGCTCCGAATTTTTAGTTTCGTGTTCTAGGTAAAAAAAAAACTGAGTACCGCCCCTCGCTACAGCTACGACAAGGAGCCGATGGCACAGCGTCAAAGAGCTTAGCGAACGTGCAAGCTGGCCTTGCAGAGCACTTCCTCGATGTCGCTCTAGATGCTATTATCTGATTTGGTCCCACTAATGAGATAGTTGTTCTAGCTAATAATTAGCTAGTCTATTATCTATACCTATTTGGATTCAAAAGATGTAATTATTAGCATATAACTACTATAAGCCGGCCTAATTTGTATTAGTATATTTTTCATTCTCTTTCTCTGCACGGCTTGTTTACGTCTTCGAGTCATTTTTCTAAGGGTCCATTAGCCCACCAGTGCTTGACTTTGGAGCGTCCTGCCTGTCCCAAGCTTCAAATACCATATCGACATGAATTATTATCGCATCAAATTTATTCTCAATGCAATAATGCTCACCTATTACATCAGACCAGCAAAGCTGATGATGTAAGGTAAAACGATGCGATAGGTCAAAAATTAGTAGTATATGGAGCAGGTTGGTATATGGAGCAGGTTGCCACCGCCCTGCAGCCAACCTTCAAATACCATATCTTAGGCTGTTTCCAACCACCGCAACCCAAAATACAAGACTCATTTGTCCTTTAGGTAGCGCTACAGTCAAAAGGTTCCATACCTATTTTTAGTCTTCTCCAACAACGAGACCCAAAAGACGATCTTTTCTGCAAATGGGTCTTCTGGAGAGAGAATACCCATATTTAAGTTATGAATCTCCTGACACCCAAAATAGGTCTTTTAAATAGGTACTCTGTTGGAGGTTACAGTACCTCAATGGCTACCTACGAGTTTCTTTGAGGCATCATCATGGTCCTGGTCCTCGGCGCTCTGGCTATGGAGCAGGTTGCCAACGCCCTGTGCCTCTTCTTGGTTGCTCTCCTACTCCCCGTCCTGCTCCTCAAGCTTAACTGGCATGGCGGCAACGCCGGCCAGAGGCTGCCGCCAGGCCCGTCGCGGCTTCCGGTCATCGGCAGCCTCCACCACTTGCTGTTCATGCGCATCCCGCTAGCGCACCGCGCCATGGCCGAGCTGTCACGGCGCCACGGCGCGCCGCTCATGTACCTGAGGCTCGGCGAGGTGGGGCTGGTGGTGGCCTCGTCCCCGGCCGCGGCGCAGGAGATCATGCGGGCGCACGACGTGGCGTTCGCGTCGCGGCCCTGGATCCCCAGCATGCGGCCTGCCATGGAGCGAGGCGCCGTGGGCCTGGTGTTCGGGCGCTACGGCGCCCTGTGGCGGCAGCTCCGCAGGATCAGCGTGCTGGAGCTGCTCAGCGCCAAGCGTGTGCGCTCGTTCCGCCGGGTCCGGGAGGACGAGACCCGCCGCCTCGTCGCCGCCGTTGCGCTCGCGGCGGCCAAGCCGGGCGAGGCCGTTAACGTCGGCAAGCGGGTCGCCGCGCTCACCGCCGACGCCACGATGCGCGCCGTGGTCGGCGACCGGTTCGAGTGGCGGGAGGAGTTCCTGCGGGCGATCGAGGAGGGGAGCAGGCTCGTGTCGGGGTTCAGCCTCGGCGACCTCTTCCCGACGTCGAGGCTTGCGAGCTTCTTCAGCAGGACGGCAGGTCGGGTGACGGCGGTCCAGCGGAAGACGATGGAGCTCATGGACCGCGCCGTCAGGCAGCACGAGGAGCGGCGCCGCGCGGGCACGACGGTGGACGACGACGAGGACATCCTTGACGCGCTCCTGGGGATACACAAGGAAGGTGGCCTCGAGGTGCCCCTCACCATGGACATCGTCAAATCTCTCATTATTGTAAGTATATAATAACAACTAGCTAGTACCCAAAAAAAAAAAGTTTGCTGGTGAAGGACATAGATATACAACAGCCATGGCGTTGAAATTTGGCAGGACCTCTTCAGCGGAGGGAGCGACACGTCAGCGGCCACGCTGGGATGGGCCATGTCAGAGCTGATGAGAAACCCAGGAGCGATGGAGAAAGCACAGGCCGAGGTGCGCAGCAAGCTCCAAGGGAAGCCAGCGGTGACGGAGGACGACCTACACGACCTCAGGTACCTGAAGCTTGTCATCAAGGAGACTCTGAGGCTGCACCCGCCGCTGCCGCTGCTGCTGCCGAGAGAGTGCATGGAGGACCGCAAGGTGATGGGCTACGACGTGCCCAAGGGCACCATGGTGCTGGTGAACGCGTGGGCGATCGCCACGGACCCGGAGCACTGGGACGACGCCGATGCGTTCAAGCCGGAGAGGTTCGAGGATGGCAGGATCGACTTCAAGGGCACCGATTTCGAGTTCATACCGTTCGGGGCCGGGCGAAGAATGTGCCCCGGCGCGACATTCGCGCTGGCCACTGTGGAACTCGTGCTTGCTTCCCTGCTCTACCACTTCGACTGGGAGCTCCCGGGCGGCGTGACGCCCGGCGAATTGGACATGGATGAGAAGATGGGCATGTCGGTCATGAGGAAGAATGATCTTTACCTATGCCCTGTTGTTCGTGTGCCGCCATATGTGTAGCCATAGCCTGATAGCCATACCCCATAGCATCAGCACGTGTGCTGCTTGCATTGTTGCTGCGCCTGTCTGTCATATGTATTTCTAAAACTATATTTCAGCACAAATCTGTTTCAAATATTGAAACCGGACATCTAAAGTTCAGTAATAATATGCAATAACAAAAGCCACTAGTTTCAGAGTGCCGCTGCCTGGCTATGCAGCAAAATTGCATTAGCCTGGAAGAAGAGATAAACAGAGACGAATAAAGGTACAAGAATTTCTCGCGAAACATCAGGTTTCAGCTCTGTCCACATTTGAGTTCAACACGCCACAGGCTGAGCTGCAGTCTGCACATCAATGAACAGTTTCAGGCCGCACCGCACGACAGCAGCTGAGGTGAGCTAGTCGATGAGGATGGGGGTGGACGAGGTGTACCCGCCGGCGCGCTCCCGGATCTCCTCGGCGATGTGGGCGCGGAGCACCTGCACCCTGAACACCACGCCCTCCGCCTTGCCGTCGAGCAGCTCGAAGACGCACCCGTCGCCGAGCTCGAGGTCATTGTCCAGCGCGAAGCCCCGCCACCCGGCCTCCAGGCGCTGGATCTGCCGGCCCCCCGTGAACCGCATCTCCCAGGACCGGCCGTGCCACGTCACCTTCGCCGGCACCGTGGTCGCCGGGAGGAACGGCGCCAGCGACCTGGGGACCACCTGCAGCCAGGCACCAAAGGAACTTGATCATGCAGCCCGTAAATAAAGCCTCTTGCATTTCAGTTTAGTAGAAGAGATAGCAGCAGAGGAGACTGGTGTTTCAGCAAATGCAACAAGAGCATGAGTAGCAACAGTACCACTTGAAACGGCTGATGGACATGAGACTTGCAGAGGATGCAGGTGAAGTATGGCTTCCCGAGAAGAGGGAGGACGCCGGACTGCATGGCACCCGGCGTCTCCGACATCGGCCGCGCATCAGCTCCGTCTGCAGGGCTCTCGCCGCCGCCGTGTCCGGGGGAGGACATCATCGCCACTGATTTGCCTTTGCTCATGAGAACTTCATTCGCAAGCCACGCTGTTACTTTAAGCAAGATCTAAATCAGCTAGAGAATCACATTTTGCAGAGATTGGGTTTGGTCTTCGGTGGACATCTTTTTTACCTTTCCTGGATGGACGACGGAGGGACTTGGACTCTTGGAGAACTCTGAGTGTGAGGTGACAGGTGAGGACTGAGTGAGGACGGATGCGATGCGAGGCGGAAGAAACGCACACACGTTGACTCACGAGATTACTGTGGCCACAACAATCCGTCCGCTCAGCCCGGCCGGTAGTGGGCCCAGCTGTTAGAACCCCCGGCAGGCCAGCACGCGAAACAACACGGCATTTGTTGGTTTGTTTGTAGGGATGGAAAATGGAAATGAATAATCTTGATTATCCGACAACCGTATCCGCTAAAACTTGTAATATGTATATCCGTATTTGTATCAGAACCCCAGCAGGCCAGCACGCGAAACAACACGGCATTTGTTGGTTTGTTTGTAGGGATGGAAAATGAAAATGGATAATCTTGATTATCCGACATTCGTATCCACTAAAACTTGTAATATGTATATCCATATTTGTATCTGTTTCTAATAAAGATACTAAATGGATATAGTGAACTCGTTTTTCAGTACTTTTCTCTATCTGATTCCATAACTTTATTCGACAATATCCGTATCCGCAAAGAAAATAAAGTATCATAAATCTATTTAAAAGTTTTCTCTCCATAACTAGTGACCAGTTATTTAATTTTATTATTACTAATGATGTATTGAAACCATTTAAAAGTATATCTATAAATAACTGTTAGTATTAATTCAAAATTACTAATGATACTTAAAGATTAAATTAATTTTAGTATTTGCCTAATTTAGTATAAACCAAACATATTTGTTGTTATAAATTGTTTTAATACTTTAGTTTATTGATTTATTGATGTTAATTGTTTTATATAATTTATATTTCATGATAAATATTTATATAAATATAATATTGACTAATTAATTGATATATTTAATTATTAAATATTTATTTATAACTATATTATGTTTATGAGCTATACTTGTGTATGTTATATACACAAACATTTTAATCTCTATTTGTGTAATAATTTTGCAATCCCAAAAATATTGATAAAGCAAAATGGCTACTTGTTTTCTACCATTTTTATTTGAATTTCACTTGACATTTTATTTTATTAAATATTATCCATTATAATTTAGTTTAATTCTACATTGGAGATTTTGTTTACAATATGATATTGAAGATTATTAGAAGTGTACTTTCGTTTAGTTCACTTTGGTTATCGATGAACTTAGCAGTAAAATTCTATTCATGCATGTTAAATTCAATGATATACACTTTGAGTTAAATTAAGTAAATATCCAAATAGAAATTTAAATCCGGGACATCCGTGTTGTATTCGTATTTGAAAATATCCGTATCCATATTCGAATTAAAATAAGGTAATATCCATATCTAATTCCATGCGTATTCAATCCTCAGCAAGAGTCCAGCACAACAGCACGGACCGTCCCCGGGGTGTCGCCGGCGCTGGATCTCTGAGCGGGCCAGGCTGGAGCACTGTCGCCACAAACTTTGCCAGCCCTCCTGTGTTTCCGCTGCTGATGAGCGGAAATCATCCGGTCCAAACAACCGGGCGGTAACCTCGCGTCGAACGATGCGAGCGGGAACGATGCAAACAATACGAGCGGGAACCATGCGAGCGGCCAGCGCGCTGCATTAGCAAGCACTGCCCACGACAAGGCCCACGAGTGCAGGAACTTGCATGCTCCATAGTGTAGCTGCGCAGGAAAAATTGCTCAAAAAAAAGCTACGCAGGAAAAAAAAAAGGTATGCTGCTTATCCTTTCGTGTATAGGCTGAGTAGATTGCCGTTAGTTCTTTTTCAGTTTTTTTCTTGCTTCGTTTCTTTTATTTATTTGTTTGTTTGTTTGTTTGTTTGTTTTCTAATGTTTTTATTATTCTTTTTGTTTTCTTTATATTTTTTATCTTTCAATTATTTCTTTTTGCTTTACTCTAATTAGTCATTTTTTTATTTTTGTTTTCTTCTATTCTATTTCTTTTTCCTTGTCTTTTATGTTTTTCCTTCTATTTCTTTCTATAGTTTACTACTATGTAAACTAATTTCATTTTTTATTTTTATTTTTATTTTTTTCATACGTAACATGAGATACACGCCATGTTCTAGTAGCATACACATGTTTTTTAAAATCTTTATTTTTTCCTTTCTTGTTTAAGTTCTATTTTATTTTTCTATATTTTATCATATCTTAGTATTTATATTTTACTCAAATTATTTTTTTATATTTTATTTATTTCCTTTTTACTTTACTCTAATTAGTTGTTTATTTTTATTTTTTCTATTGGTTCTATTTTTATTTTCTATTTTCTTGTTTATGTTTCTTTCTTTAGCTTACTCTATGAACTATTTTTATTTTTATTTTTATTTTAAAGTTTCTCATTCATATGTTACATGAGATAAATGTTATGTTCACATAGTAATATATGATTTTTTAAAAAAATTCTTAAGTTATTAATTTATTTTATTCTTTCTATATTTTATCATTTGTTATCGATGCTTTTATATTTATTTTTTTTCTTACTCTAATTAATTAATTTAATAATTTTATTTTTTAACTTTTATTTTTTATATTATATGAGAAACATGTGATGTTCACATTATATGCAAATGATGTTCTATGATGTATTTCATAATATTCACGTAGTATACATGTAATGTTCATATAGTATACATGTAATATTCTATAATATATTTTGTGATGTTCACGTTGTACGCATGTGATTTTCTATGATGTATTTTATGATGTCCACGTTTTATACATGTGATGTTTAATGACGTAATTTATGATGTTCAAGTCGTATATACATGATGTCAGGTAGTATAAATATGATGTTCTACAATTATTTCCAGTATTCACACCGTGCATGTGATAGGTTCTATATTATATTTTAGGTTTTCAAATAGTATCATGTGATGTTCTTTTAATTTTTCTCTAGATTTATTTTCTACTTCTTCATTATTTTATTTTAATTAAAGTAGTTTATTTTTTATTTCATTTTTTTACTTTTTAAAATTTCTACTTTCTATGAGATATATATTATGTTCACGTAGTATATATCTGATGTTCTATGATGTATTGTGTAATGTTCCCTTGGTAATGTAATATTCTATGATGTATTTATGATATGTCTTACCTACGTTTCATCACATACCAATTTTTTGTATTATTTTTATGTTATCTATCTATCTATCTCTTTCTCTATATTTCATCACTTTTGTTGTTCTTTTCTATTTTTACAGAAATTATAATACCGATAGCATGAATCTATAATTTGTTCTCCTAAATCTAGAATATCATTTCATGAACCGAGAACATTTTTTCTTGCGAAGGCTGAATATTATTTGCTGAACCTAGAACATCACCTCTTTCCAATGAAAGAAAAAATATTTAATCTTCATAGGAGAAATGTTCGTTAATAAAATGTTATCTAAATATATTCATGTGAAGTCTTACTTTGAAGGATTTATTGCAAGAAATACAATAGTGTAATTAGAATTTAATTTAGATACTTGGTTTAGCAGCTATGATGTCTTTTACTCCCTCCGTTCAAGAAAGAATGCAATTCTAGCACAATGACATGGTTTAATATCTTAAATTTGATCAATTATAGATAAAAGAGTATCAATATGTATGGTATGAAATAAATATCATTAGATTAATTATGAAACGTATTTTCATAATAAATTATTTTGGAGCCATAAATGTGAATAGTATTTACTAAAAATTTGGTCAAATATGAACTACTTTTGGTGGCACGCAACACGTAATTGTATTCTTTTCTGAACGGAGGGAATAGTTCGTAGAAAACTATGACATCATCCATGCAAGCTCACCACCCAAGAAAAAAAGAATCTGTCACCAACAACTTTGCATCACAGTATTGTATTGGCAGTCTGAATGACCAAGGCTGTGTTCAGTGCCTTCAAAATTCCAAAAAATTTACAAGATTCTCCGTCACATCAAATCTTTGGACATATGCATAGAGCATAAATATATGTGAAAAAATAACTAATTACACAGTTTGGTTGTAAATCACGAGACGAATCTTTAGAACCTAATTAGTCCATGATTTGGACACTAATTACCAAATACAAACGAAAGAATTACTATGCTTTTAAAAAATTTACAGAGGCAACTAAACACACCCCAAGTTAAAATGGCCCACCTACTGTCACAATTGCCCACCGAAAAACAGTCTGAGGTGGGCACGCCTTGACAACCGCAAAAAAACAAGAAAAAAAGTCTATTTTTTCTCTCCGAACTTTTACGAAAGTCTGTTTTTCTTCCTTGAACTTTAAAACCGGGCAAATTACATTCCTCAACTTTTCAAACCGTGTGTTTTACCTCTCTGGAGCGGTTTGAAGGTGGTTTTCTCATTTATTTTTTATTTATTTTGGCTAAATCTTTGAAAAATCATAAAATAGAAAATCCAATTTTGTTGGACTCTACATGAGTAGATCTATACAGTGAATATATAATATGGTGTGCTTTAGTACAAAGTTTTTGCTGTAGATTTAGATCTATGCTTTTCTATAATTAATTGAGATAATTTATAATTGTAGTTTCTATGGTCCAATTGTGGTAAAATTTTTATGATGGCCTAATTATTATATGCTTGAACTATAGTTTCTATAGATTTAAATAAATCTATAACTAAGTTATACATGATTCAACGAGTATGAAATTTTTACTACAATTCAAACATATAATAATTAGGCCACCACAATTGAACCACAGAAACTGTAGTTACGAATTATTCTAATTAATTACAAAAAGACATAAATCTAAATCTACAACAAAAACTTTATAATAAAGTATACCATATTATATATTCACTGTGTAGATATACTCATGTGGAGTCCAACAAAATTTGATTTTCTATTTTATGATTTTTTCTGTGATTTACTATGATTTTTCAAAGATTCAGCCGAAATAAATAAAAAAAGAAAAAAAGACAAAACCGTCTTCAATACCATTCCAGGGAGGTCAAACGCACAGTGTTGAGGGAGGTGGTTTGCTCGGTATCGGAGTTCAGTGAAGAAAAGTGGACTTTCGCAAAAGTTGAGGGAGAAAAGGTGGATTTTTTTTAAAAAAAAATGCTGGACCGATGCTACCGTCCGAACGGACGCGGACCCTAGTAGCGCCCGCCGATGAGCGCCAGCTGGGCCTAATGTGGTAATCCCAATCCCAAGCCCAAGCCCAACTGCCTAACAGCGCGCGTCGCGGCGGGAAAAGCAGGTCTTTTTCCCGCCAAAGCGCCCCAAACTACCTTACTCCCGCCGCCGCACTTGCTCTCCCACACTTCATCCCCGCAACAAACCGCGCCTCCCGCCCGCGCCCCGTAGTCTCCGACGACGCCAGCGCACCGTCCGCAGACGCCGGCCCCGGCCGCACGAGGATCCTGCTCCGCGCTTCAGACCCGCTGACCGCACAGTCCCCCGACGCCGCATGGAGATCGTGCGCTCCCACCGGCAGGTCGCCGCCGCAGCCGCCGCAGCCGGCGGCGGCGGCGCGGGGGCCCTGCCGACCTACAAGGCGGCGCCGCAGCTCGAGGTGCGGCTGGAGGAGTTCGAGCTCTTCGCCATCGACCGCCTCCGAGGTGCGGCCTCCTGCCTCCTGCCTCTTCCTATCCCGCGTGGCTCCCTTTCGTTACTTCCTCAATCTGGCTGACGGTTGGAGTGCGACGCGTTTCGTTACACTGTGATGGGCAGTTCTCAAGGGGATTTCGGATGGACTCTCGCGGGGGAAGAGGCCCGAGGAGATGGAGAAACTGGTGAGCCATTCTCGCCTTTGCTGTTCACGATCTTGGGGAGAAATTGTAGGAGGGAACTATATTTGGAGCATATTTCTGGCGGAAAATTTGGATTTCGCCAGCAGGAGGCTAAGGTTTCGGTGATTGCAGTCTTGTGTATGTGTAGGATCGAACTCTTTGTCTTTGTTGGATTTTCGCTAGTGAATGTGAGGAGACCCGAACTTAGGCCCTTTTGGATGTTACCGTGATACTACTATCTGAAATTCCAAATTTAATTTGACTATCATTCATGCTTATGGGCTTAGCTATGGTCTCAGTTTTGTAGCTAGAATTGTTGCTCTCTCCTCAGAATCATATTGAAGTAAGATAACATGGAAGGTTTTGGAACCCTAGCTATGGGCTTAGCATCACACTCTGGCATTTGTCTAAATTTTGTTTTAAATAGAAATGCCTTATTCTGTTCTGCACTTCAGGTCAGTGAATTGTGGAAGACACACATGAGGCACCTGGATCCAGCAGAGACTTTGAACAAGGATATAATATCACACTTTGTGCTTCGCCTAGTCTACTGCAGAACGTAAGCTTAATATCAGTATGTTTATATTAGCTACATATATTAACTATGGTGGTTCACTGGTGGTTCTTTTGACCAACTAAATGGAAAGCTGTATTTGATACAACACACAGGGAAGAATTGCGAAAGTGGTTTCTCTCCATGGAGACTACACTTTTTCGGTATCGCTTTCGGCTTGAGAGTCCTGAATCACAGGTGACTTCCTATCCATTTACCATAGAACTGACAAAGGAAAATAATATGCATTTATGCTTTAACTGTTGCTTGTTGCACAACATCTGTTTCAGAGGATGCTTATGACCGAGTTTCAACTGCCATACAAAGCACTGCCACACTCAGAGTTTGAGGTATAGACTTTGGCCTCTAATATAACAGCTGAGGACTTGGATCTTCACTCTTAACACTGTACAACTGCAGTGTTTGGCTTTTTCCAGTTTGCTTTGCGAAGTGATTTTCGTTTTCATGTTTTAGGCTGTGAAAGACAAGTTGAGCCAAGTAGCGCGTTCCATCGGTCAATCTGCAAATGGTATGCATCATTTGATATTGCCACTATCTTTCACTCAATTTATTGCAGAATTCTGTTCAAAACTGGTTGCTAGTATCAGATACAGAATAGGATGCTTCTCTATGATTCGTATTTTTGTGCACCATGTCAGCATTTATTATAAGGTAGCTTTTATTTTTTCTATGTCGTTTCCCTTAAGTCAGCTGGATAGCTCAAAACTTTGTAATAAAAGCAGGCTGTGTGCAACTGAAGAAGCCGGAGACTACTCGGTTTTCTAAAAAAATCTACGCAGTTAACATACTGAAACAGCAGATTTACCATTGTGACTGAAATTCAGGTTAAAGGAAATGTATTGCAATTTACAATGTATAGAACAACCATTTGAAACATTTACTGTGTTAAACCTTGTCATAAACTTTCTTCTGTTGTTTTTCTTTCATTATCTGCTTTTGTCTTCTTTTACCGGAAGCTAAATTCATTCTGTACATTTTTGTTTTTGGCAGTTGAGCATGTGTTCTTCAAGGTATGTACACTTACATGTTTGAGCTCTTTATTCCTTTTCCATTTAAATCTTTTCTTCTGTGCAAAAATTAATTCCAAGTAAATCATATTGTGATCCAATTAAGGTACCTTTTGAAGAAGTTCCTGATCTTGTTGCCAGCCGCCGGGTATTTCTTTCAAAAGGCTATGCTTATGTGGCGATGAGCCAGGTTTGCTGTTAACATGAGAATAAAAAATTCAATTGTTGTTTTGGTTGGTGGCCTCTATGAACATAGCTATGTAATTCTGTAGGTGGTTTCACTAGTGGTTACTCAATTCCGCTGCAATATCTCAAAGGCACTTGCTTTAACAAACAGGTACATGGTACACTAGTTTTACTTTGTTCAGTACCTATGGAACATGTTTTGGAAGCCTTCTTACTTAATTCTCTGCAGGAAATCTCTTGTGGCTTTAGATATAGTACCTACGCTATCTTTTGTTTGGAAATAATCAAATAATTTATCACATACTTGCAGAAAGATCATACTTTGAAAGTTTCCAGTTCTTTCTTACTATGACATTTATGAGAAGCAGTTGGCATTAAGATCTAAACTGAGTGCTCACTGGTCATATTAAGCTAAGATATGTGTAATTGCTTAATGTACAGAAAATGGACAGCAACCATTAAAGAACAAGAAAAAGACAGGTTAACTCCTGTGAGTACCAGAGTACCGCTTCCCTACCTTTTCTTTCAGAACCTTTTTTATATCCTCTGTGATATCTAATTTTATCATGACAGATTGTCGAAGCATTAAGCAATGCGTATTTTGGACCTGATTACTCTCAGGTATGCTGTCTCACCGTGCAGTTATGCTTGACTTTCCTGAGATTTAACTATGTTTCCCTCTAGTGCTGTTGCCAGCTGAATTGCTTGACTTGTTTTCACACAGCCAAAGGATGTTGTTGACATATCTCTAAAGGATATTGACCAACTGGCTAAAAGTTCTTTCCCTCTTTGTATGCGGCATATGTTAGATAAGGTGAAGTACCTTAAATGTTCCTGTAGATATACATACCTTGCAACCAGGTGTCTCAGTGTTTTCATTTATTTTGCAGTTGAGAGAAAACCACCATCTGAAGCATGGGGGTAGAATGCAGTTTGGTCTTTTTCTTAAGGTAATAGTTGAATGAATTAGAGAAAAACTTTGATATATAGGTACCTAAAATTATGTCACACTAATTTACTTCTGGAAATTATGATCCAGGGTGCTGGACTAAAGTTGGAAGATGCTCTTGCATTTTGGAGGGCGGAATTTTCTCAGAAGGTACATATACTTTTTTGACATGTACTGTGTCATGCAAACATTTACAGAAGCACGTTACAACATCATTGCCCCTATATATTAGCAGTGCACACTGAGCTAATATGATCAAAGATATGCAAAATTAAGCAGTTCTTTTTTCTCAAGGAAAGTAAACAGTAAATTTTCCCTGAGTTGAACACGTAAGTAATCACAATTTCTGTTGCCTCACTTATGTTGTATCTTTGGATAAGATTGGTTCTGAGCGGTTTGACAAGGAATATGCCTATACCATCAGACATAATTACGGAAAAGAAGGAAAACGGACAGTAAGTCCCTCCTCCATGTGTAACTTGAAATTACACCAGAATTATTACTTACTGTCACACATGCTGCTCCAGGATTACACTCCATATTCATGTCAAAAGATCATTTCTGCAACACCTGGTGTTGGAGATCACCATGGATGCCCGTTTCGACATTTTGGGTACAATTTCACCCTTAGTCTCCTATAGACGATTACTATGTGCTTATTATTTAGATGGGTGCTCTGAACTTTCTGTTAGCAGTATCAGTTTGTGTTGGAGTGTGATTGTATAAGGCCCATGAGGGCCCATTATGGTACCTATATAGCTACCCTTCTAGGGTTAGCCCAAGTTAATGGAATCACATTCTATAGCATGGTATCGAGCCTTTCCTGACCCAGCCGCCAGCCGCTGGTGTGCAGCCGCCGCCGGCCAGCCGCCGCCAGCCATGGCAGGTCGCCTTCCCTCCCCTTCTCCTCCCTCCTTCACCCCGTTTCCTCCCCCTCTCTTCTCCCCCTGGGATCCGCTGGCGCCGCGCCATCTCTCCTCCAGCGCGGTGGCCGCCCGATCCGCCGGCCATCTCCCTCTATCGGGGCTGCAGGAGCCGCCCGCCTCCCTCCCTCCCTCAGGCGCGACCCCGGCGGCGGCCGGCGCTCCCACAGCCGCCAGCGCCGCCGCCCCTTCCCTCCAGGGCGCGCCGCCCCTTCCCTCCAGTGGCGCCGCCCCTCCTCTCCAGTGGTGCCGCCCCTTCTCTCCAGTGGCGCTGCCCCTTCCCTCCAGGGCGCCGCACCTCCTCTCCAGTGGCGCCGCCCCTTCTCTCCAGCGGCCCCACCTCTACAGCGCGCCCCTCTCCTCCAGCCATGGCGCCGCTGCCCTCCCAGCCGCTGCCTTCATGGTTAGCGCGGGGGGGGGGCACCCTGGAGGGCGCGGATGGCGTCCCTGCTGGTGTCCAGCCCCTGCAGCCCCAGGAGCAGCAGCCAGCGGCCGCGGGCCAGCAGCCGCCTCCTTGGGTCTGCCTGGCCGCGCCGCATGGAGCCGCGCAACCACCTCCTGGAGACCGCCCGTTCCCTTCACCTCGGGCCTGCCTTCCCCCTCCTGGAGCAGCAGCCGCCCCGCCGGGAGCACCCGCTCCAGCCGCCGTCCCATCTGGAGGTGCTTCCGCTCCAGTAAGTAGTGGTTGGCACGCGGGCGTGCGCCGTACCAGGGTCGGCGCCACTGCCACTGCCACTGCCGCTGCATATCGTGTTGCGCGCCGGGCCTTGTCGGCTCCCTACCCTCTGCCATCGGCTCCATCTCCCCCGCCGTCGCAGCCGGGACATCTTCCTGGCGCCGCCAACACCATGGCCGCCACCGCTAGGGCCGCTGGCGCGGGGGGGCCCGGGCGTCGCCAATCCGGGGTTTCACCCACAATCCCTGTGGGCTACCCATTCCGTTCTGGCTACCGTGGCCTCCTCCTTCAGCACCACCGCCAGCACTCCACCAGTTAGTCCTGATTGGATCGCCGACTCGGGCGCCACTTTCCACACCACGCCCAATGCGAGTCTACTTTCTTCTCTCCGTCCTCCCAACCCTTCCTGTCCCTCTTCCATCATGGTCGCCAATGGCACCTGCATTCCTGTCTCCTCCGTGGGCACTGCCAGTTCCCACGGCTCATTTCATATCTCTGATGTTCTTGTGGCTCTCGGGATGGTTCACAACCTTCTCTCCATTTGCCGTTTCACCACTGATAACTCTTGTTCGGTTGAGTTTGACCCCTCTGGCCTCACCTTGCGGGATTTGGCCTCCCGGGCTCATCTGCTCCGGTGTAACAGCACTGGGCCTCTCTACACCCTTCAGTTTCCGGCGTCTGCTTCACCTTCTTCGCCTTCCTCCGCCGCTTTCGCCGCCACTCCTTCCTCCACCACTTGGCACCGTCGCCTCGGCCATCCTGGCCGGGATGCCCTGATGCAGCTCAGTCATAGTTCCGACATTCGTTGCTCTCAGGCTCACGATGATCACTTGTGTCATGCGTGCCAACTGGGCCGTCACGTTCGCCTTCCCTTTCAGTCCTCATCCTCACATGCCCCTCGTGCATTTGATCTTATTCATTGCGACTTGTGGACTTCTCCTGTTCTCAGCATGTCTGGCTATAAGTACTACTTGGTGGTGGTTGATGATTTCTCCCATTATTCCTGGACTTTTCCCCTGCGGGCCAAGTTCGAGGCATTCTCCACTCTTAGCAACCTCTTTGCTTGGGTATCCACTCAGTTCGGCCTCACCATCAAGGCTGTCCAGTGCGACAATGGCCGTGAGTTCGATAACTCAACCTCCCGTGCCTTCTTCCTTTCTTCCGGTGTCCACCTGCGCATGTCTTGTCCATATACCTCCTCTCAAAACGGCAAGGCAGAGCGCTTGATCCGCACCACCAATGACATCATGCGCACTCTTCTGCTCCAGGCATCTCTACCCGCTCGCTTCTGGGCTGAGTATCTGCACACCTCCACCTATCTCCTTAACCGCCTTCCTTCTACTGCATGCCCAGCTCCCACGCCTCACCACGCTCTTTTCGGTACCCCTCCTCGGTACGACCACCTTCGAGTCTTTGGGTGTGCGTGTTACCCTAACACCGCCGCCACCGCTCCCCATAAGCTGGCTCCCCGGTCGACCCTCTGTGTCTTTCTTGGATACTCTCCGGATCACAAGGGTTACCGATGCTTTGACCTTACCTCTCGCCGTGTCCTCATCTCTCGCCATGTCATGTTTGATGAGTCGGCATTCCCTTACTCCACCACCTCTCCATCCACACCTCCCGCTGACCTTGCGGAAGCTTCCTTCTTCCCCACTGACCCGGCGATTCCGCCACCCTTCTCCCTCTACCCTGCAGGTACTGCTCCGGTGCACTCTCCTGGTGGTACCGCCTCGCCGCACCAGGACCTTCCGGTGCCTGACACGGTCGAGGCAGCCCCGGAGCTTCCACCCTCGCTCCCTGTGGCTTCGCTGCCTCCCGTTGTGCCAGATGCTGCCGTTCCGATCGCGGGACCGAGCACACCGACCCCACCTTCTCCCGGGCGCTTCGGACTCGTCTACCAGCGCCGGCGGGAGCCGCGTCCGCCCTCACCTCCTCCCGGACGTTTCGGCATCGTCTACGAGCGCCGGCGTGAGCCGCCTCCGCCGCTCTCGTCCCCAGCGCCGTCGTCACCGGTGCATGCTACGCCGGCATCGCCATGCTCTCGCGCCGACCCGCCGGTGTACCACCCGTCTCTTCTTCACCGGGACCCTCGTCACACTCACCCGATGGTGACGAGGCAGGCGTCTCGCCCGCAGGCCCTCATCGCCGCCGCCTGCGAGCCGGGGATCTCTCCGGCACCCTCTTCCGTCCGCGCGGCCTTGGCGGATCCTCATTGGCGCCGCGCGATGGACGAGGAGTACGCGGCCTTCCTCGCCAACCAGACGTGGGACCTAGTGCCTCGTCCGCCGGGCTCCAACATTGTCATCGGCAAGTGGATCTGGACGCACAAGAGGCGGGCTGATGGTTCCTTGGAGCGCTACAAGGCTCGCTGGGTCCTCCGCGGCTTCACTCAGCGGCCCGGCATTGACTATGCTGAGACCTTCAGTCCCGTGGTGAAGCCAGCTACAGTCCGCACCGTCCTCTCCCTGGCTCTCGAGCGCTCCTGGCCTGTGCATCAGCTGGATGTCAAGAATGCCTTCCTCCATGGCACTTTGACTGAGACGGTCTACTGCAGTCAGCCAGCAGGTTTCGTGGATTCTTCTCGTCCTGACTTTGTCTGCCGGCTCAACAAATCTCTCTACGGGCTCAAGCAGGCACCCCGGGCTTAGTATTCTCGATTCGCTACCTACCTGCAGACTCTTGGGTTCACGGAGGCCAAGTCTGACACCTCCCTGTTCATATACCACTATGGGGGTGAGACTGCTTACCTGCTCCTCTATGTGGATGACATTGTTCTCACCGCCTTCAGTGAGTCTCTGCTCCACCGCATCATTGCCTCACTCCAGAAGGAATTTGCTATGAAGGATCTTGGGGTCCTCCACCACTTCCTCGGCGTCACTGTTGAGCCCCGACCTTCAGGCCTGTTCCTTCACCAGCGGCAGTTCACTTGTGACATTCTGGAGCGAGCAGGGATGACCGCCTGCCAGTCCTGCTCTACACCGGTGGACACCCAGGGCAAGCTGTCAGAGGCTGGGGGTCCGATGCTTGGGCCAGCGGACTCCACCGCCTACCGGAGTCTAGCTGGCGCACTTCAGTATCTCACTTTCACACGGCCGGACATCACTTATGTCGTCCAGCAGCTCTGCCTCTACATGCATGCTCCACGGGAGCCCCACCTGGCTGCTATGAAGCGGCTTCTCCGGTACCTCCGTGGCACACTTGGCTACGGGCTGCTCCTCGGCCGGTCCTCCACTGCCGAGCTGGTTGTCTACACCGACGAAGAATGGGCGGGATGCCCGGACACCCGCAGGTCCACCTCCGGCTACGCTGTCTTCCTCGGCGGCAACCTGGTCTCTTGGTCGTTCAAGCGCCAGCCGGTGGTTTCACGCTCCAGTGCCGAGGCGGAGTACCGTGCCGTGGCCAACGGCGTGGCCGAGGCCGCCTGGCTCCACCAGCTCCTGGCTGAGCTTCACCGCCCACTCGCCAGGAGCACGCTCGTCTACTGTGACAACGTCAGCGCGGTCTACCTCTCCACCAACCCCGTGCAGCACCAGAGGACCAAGCATGTGGAGATCGATCTACACTTCGTCCGCGACCGGGTGGCTATCGGCGACGTCCGGGTTCTTCACGTCCCGACCACCTCCCAGTTTGCGGACATCTTCACCAAAGGCCTCCCTTCCTCGACCTTCTCCGAGTTTCGCTCCAGCCTCAACGTCTCCAGTGGCTAGTTGTGGCTGGGGGGGTCATGTGTGTGTTGTGCTCTTACTTGTTTTCTTTCTTGTTCAGCCTTGAACTCCGCTGCGCCGGTAGTTCAGACTGCGGGGGGTGTTGGAGTGTGATTGTATTAGGCCCATGAGGGCCCATGTATGTTACCTATATAGCTACCCTTCTAGGGTTAGCCCAAGTTAATGGAATCACATTCTATAGCAGTTTGTATTTCCGATCTTCCCTTTTTTCACTAGGTTACTCCTGAACTTTGAGGTGGAAGTAAGATGTCATTTGGAAACCAGAAAATCTGAATGGAGCAAGAGGTCTCCAACTTCCAGTTTTTCTGATTAAAAAAATGACACCCAACAAAAAAAAATCTTAATGTACCAAAAAGAAGTCATAGGTGATTATGAATGAGAAGTTAATATTTTGTTTACTCACATGTACCCAGGTCGAACCAAATAGTACAAATACTAAACTACCAACCAGAGCAATGACACATTTTGCCCTAATTCCTGCCAATATGGTTTCATCTAGTCTCATCCATACTTTTCTATTGTATAGTTTCTTACTCGATTATGGTCACAGCTGCTTCTGTTGTGATGTCACATGGCATGTCAGTTTCTGATGTTTCAAGTTAAACATGATTCTACCTTGCTTTGTACCTGATGTTTGCTCCACGCATTTGCTTCTGCTTTATTGTATCTGCAGCGAAGAAAATTTGCGGGCAGCACTTAACAAAATGGGCATTGGTGGGCATGCATTGGAAGAGATAATGGATAAAGTGAAGAACAGGCATTACCAGGTTCTGTACTTCATTGCCATTGGCTTAACCGAGCAATATGATATCCCTGAACTGACTGGTTTATCTGGCATAATGAAATATACAGCTAGCTTGCACATTAACCTTTGAGACCACACACGGTGTCTCCTGTGATTCTGGAATCAACCATCCAAATCAATATTTCAGTGAAAGCCAGAAAGTTCTGCGAGCCAAAGTGAGTGCAGTAGTTTAATATACACTTGACCTTTTTCCTTATGTTCTGCTGGTTTTATCAACATGAGTTAATGTTCCAATTTAACATGTGTGGCTCAATGCACAGGACCAAACAATGGAGAGCCAATCACAATCAGCAACCTAAATTGTACCGCAGCTGGAGAAACTATCCATTTTCAAAAAACTTACCAGGTCTTGACACCACCCAGCTTTTGCTCTACATTTTCTCTATGTTACCCACAACTTGTTCATGACTTGATGCATTTCTAATGTGCAATGATGAATAGAAGACATGCTGCGCTCTTCTGTTTATGGCATGTGATTTATACCTCTGCTGAATTCTCTTTTGACTGCCAACATCTTGCGAGTTACACTGGTTAGAGTCTGTGTTAATGCGGTTCAAGTCCTGACAGTTCATGTGTTAAAGATGGCCTGCACATGGGCTGGTTAATGCGGTTTGTGGTCAAAAACCGACCCAACCCACAAAAGGCCCAGTCCTGCGGTTTAGAACCCGCAAGTTCCATGGGTTCCACGGGTTAGGCACGGCGGTACCACGATCCTTATCTTCTTTGCTGGCGACGGGAGTTTCTCTTTCTTTTTTTCTTTCAGCCGTATCTTATCCTCTCCGTATCGTGAGAGAGATAAAGCACCGCGCTTGTTGCCGCGAGGGAAGGAGACGCCGCTGTTGCCGTGTGCTCGGGCTCCCGCGCACGAGGGCACGAGCTGCTCGCCGCCGCCTGCTCCGACCGCCATGGCCGCCGCAGCCGCCCCCTGCTCCGACCACTGCGTCCACGACGCCGTCCTCCGGTCCAGGCTCCGGCCCGCGATGCGGCGCATGGAGACCGCCAGGGAGAGTGTCGGGTTGAACCTCGTGCTGGCGTTTAAGTCCCTGCACTCGGCCTCGTGGGCGCCCAGCGCCGCCGCCCGTCAGGTTCTGCCGCCGCCGACCACGCGAGCGCGGCTTGGCGTGCGTCGCGGTGGCCGGCGCTGGAAAGACCTCGAAGCTGTGCCTCTGCCCTCCGTTGGTGCGCATGGGGTATGCTGCCGAGCGGCGCTGGTGCCCTCTCTGTCGGTGTCGGCGCCTGACTAATTCGTCGGCGTCGTTCGTCGGGTTGAGCGGTGGGGAACCGTCCGAAACCAACCCGCTCGGTTTCTCCCTGAAAGGTTTGCCGTGGGCTGGTTTTCGGGTTGGTCC
Source organism: Saccharum hybrid cultivar R570 (assembly GCA_038087645.1). Lineage (NCBI taxonomy): Eukaryota > Viridiplantae > Streptophyta > Magnoliopsida > Poales > Poaceae > Saccharum > Saccharum hybrid cultivar. The sequence continues at coordinate 12,939,770 of JAQSUU010000520.1, forward strand.
GGGTTATAACCGGACCATGTGCAGGGCTGGGTTAGACAGTTCAAGTCCTGGGGTCAAAGCACCAGTCTGTTCAAAGCCTGGCATTCTTCTTAATGCTATGTCGGGGGCATCTTTTCCCCTTATCTGGTTTCTTTTAATTCCCTTCTCACTTCCAACAGTTCTATTAGATATTTTACTTCCCATGTTTTATTGGAACGATGCCACATCCATTTGACAAACTTCAGTTTCTGAATGATTGAAACTGCCCCCGAATAGTGTTTTACTTATTTTATGTGATATTTTGGTTTTGCCCCATCCAAGGTTGCCCTTTATTACTGAATTTGCTTATATTAAATACATATAGCTCTGAACTTTAAGGGGACTTTTATTAAGGGCCTGTTTAGTTGGCCAAAGAGGCCAAAAAAAAAGTTTGCGCAGTACCCGTCACATCGAATCTTGGGACGCATGCATGGAGTATTAAATGTAGGTAAAAAAATAACTAATTGCACAGTTTGTCTGTAAATGTCGAAACGAATCTTTTGAGCCTAGTTAGTCCATAATTGAATAAATTTTGCCAAATAACAACGAAAAGTGCTACAGGAATTTACCTAAATTTTTCACCATCTAAACAGGCTCTAAATGTCTGTGACCTTGTGCCCCTGTCAGATCATATTAGATATTATTGTTTCCGGGCACGTTAAGAACAGTGCCCGGGGAACAGTCCTACAGTGTTTTTCCTTTTCTTTTTTTTTCCTTTTTTTTGCCTTTTTCCCTTTCTTTTTTGCTTTCTTCTCTTTTAAATTTTTTCATGTAGATTTTTTCCCCTTTTTTGCTCTGGGGTTTTTACCGTAATTTTTTAAAGTTTTTCCTTTCCTCTAGGTGGGCCCGCACGGCCCCCCTCTAGTTTTAACTGATTTGCTGGCTAAAACAGTGTAATTTTTGTACATCCATCTTGTTTATTAAACATGTAATTTGGCGCAGCACGTGAGATTCATCACCTCAATTTTCATTCATAAACTTCCAGATTTTCTACACTAGATACTATAAGCCCACTAATAATCTTCTGGTCAAACAGCAGGTAAGCACTGAAGCAAAATTCATCTTTGATGCCAATTTTGCTCCCTGGTGTTTCCAAATTTCAGCTGCTGGCTTGGCCTAAAAAGAAAACCTCCAGGGCCAGGCTCCAGCTGCTTGCTATCATACCCTACAAGTGGTGGCATCACACTCACGCTAGTAGTAGAAGTGTTACCTGGTACTGTGAACCAACAGTAGCAGGTCAAGGCGTCTGTACATGTAATTCTCGAAAGAGCCAAGAGTGAATATTCTGAATTTAATGTAGGATCAGCTGTGCTGTGCTGTGCTGTGCTGTTATGTTATTGGCAAACTCTTTGAGTAGAAGAGAATTCTTTACTTCTGATTCTGCCCATGTACTATTTTTTTAAATGACTACTAAAGCTTTGCCATAATTTATTAGAAAAAAAGGAGGGGTTAGTCCAGTTTCTAAGAGAAAACTGTACCTAAAAATCTTACAACTATGAGATGAAAAACTACTCAACAAACAACTAAAAACAACTCAACACATGTTAGCAATCAACTAGATAACACAACTAAAACTTTTTAGAAAACATTAAGCGTTTGTTTGGTTTTGGAATGATGTGGGATGGGTTGGATCTATTTTACTTGAGGGTTGGGTTGGACTCATCTCATGTTTGGTTCGAGGGGTTAGAGCCATTCTAATTTTTTGTTTGTTTCGAGGGATGGAGTGGGTTGAGGTGGATGACATTTTACACATCGTTAGTTGCTGGTCATCATGTGGCCCAGCTGTTGTTGTGGGGCCCACGTTGTCAACCACTTCTATTGTTCTTCCTCCATCAGTAGGACTCGTGCGCCTCAATGGAGCCGCCCTGCCTCGTGCTGCCGTGGTTGGAGCTCGCCCCATGCCATGGCTGGGGTTGAAGATTGCCCCCCGCGCTGCCAAGGCCAGGGGTCGGAGCTCGCCATGCGCTGCCATGGCCAGCGGCCGGATCTCGTCCCGCGCCATGGCCGGGAGTTGGAGGTTGCGTCGCGCCGCCATGGCTGGGCGCCGGAGCTCGCCTGCGCCAGTGATGGAGAAACCCCGAGCAGTCCCTGTGCCTGCCCTCGTCCATGGAGAAGTGATGACGTCCATTTGGATCGAAACAGTTTCTCCGATAGAATATTCCCTGTGCGGGATGAACCCAACCCACCAATCCTAGAACCAAGCACTGTAGAAAATGGGTTCGACCCATCCCAACCCACTTGGACCCTTGAACCAAACACATGCTAACATCACTGGCAAAACCACCGTACGCGCACACATAGATTACTGCTATTAAGGAAGAATTAAGGAGAGATACTACCACCTATGAGTCTTGGGTCAGGTAGATAGTCCGCCAGCTCATGTGGATCGTCTCTTAGTACCACATCGAGCCACCAACACTCTACACTGCCTTGTCCCTGGTCTAATGGACCGTACACTTGTTCACACGGATCGTCCATGAGAGCACTCAGAACCACAAACCTCTGCATAACCCCTGTCTTGGTCTGGCGGACCGTCTACACTCATCGATAGACCACCCGTCTAAGGACAACTTGAGTGTTCACACCTATGTAATTGACGCGTAGACCCCGGTCATTCTAGACTATCCGCATGCCTCCACATGACTTCCCCAAGTATAAATGTAGGCTTTAGTTGGAACCATATATCCTACTAATATCGAACCTTATCAACCTACACATTGTGAAAAGTCTACATCAGCCCTTTCTCCTAATGATCCAACTTAGGATGTGATCCAACTTATCTAAGTTAATCATGCACACCTAGCTCTAATGACCTCTTATGCATATCCAACCCCTAATAACATCTATTGCCCACCATCATATCCCCCCCCCCCCCCCCCCCCCCCCCCCCCCCCTCAACCTATGCATGACTTACCATTGACTACTGTAGGGAGAGACGTGAAATGTTCACCTCCTTTTGTGCGTTCATGGGGACCTTACAGATGCAAAATGGATCCTGATGCACACGAGAGAAACTAAAAATCGAAAGAAAAGAATAAAAAATCTCCAATGTTGACTAAAAATCGAAAGAAAAGAAGAATACAACTTGCAAGTTCCAGCTCAAATCATACTTAATGGCTTACTTCATAATGTCAACTCCAAATGCACGATCTTGGTCCCAATTTGGGTGATAGACGAAGTGGTATGTCATTGAAGATAGGGCAACCCAGTCCTATTCCACCTATGATTGTACCATGTAAGCATCTCTACAATTCCCTTGCAACATTGCGACATCGCTACCAAGTGGAGTCATCGACGTGGCATGCTTTCCCCATGATGCACTGAGAACTGTCCTGACAGATGTGGAAGTCCTAGATCTAGATGTGATAGGGACCTTATGATACAAAAATATTGGAGGAAGAAGACTTCGCTAGAAGTAGGAAAAGGGACTTTGGCCAAAGGAGACTTCGTGGAAGACTTTGCTGGCCAGGGACGTGAAGCTTTCGAGCATCGAGTGAAGTCTTGGGGACAGTCTCGGCCGACTGGAGAGACCATTCCAGAATGAAGTCCCATGTTGGCAACAGCTGCTTGCGAAGCCTTCATGAAAAAATTATTATGCCCTAGAATATTATATTCTAGAAATTTGTACAAAACCTTATAAAGGGAGGGGTAAAAATATAAAAGTTATTGCCTAATATAAATATCGCTCCCCTGCACTGTACAGGGCAAGTGATAATGAAATAGAGACGACATGATGCCATTTTAATCCTTAGTTATCACTCTATTTTTAATTTGAGTTTTCATAACTTAACAATCATCAATGTGGCATGCTTTCTCCATGATGTAGCTAAATAGATCCCTTTGAGAAACGTCTTAACAGATGTGAAAGCCCTAGATCTAGATGTGATAGAGTTCTAGTGATGAAATGAAGCCCACGATGCCATTTTAAACCTTCATTATCATTCCATCACTATAAGAAATGTGTGGCTTTTTGACGTTTTTCATATGACAATAGGTCATAATGTCATTATATCATCTGATTTATGACATTATGTTTTAGGCACTTCGACTTAGGCCATGTTTAGATCACGAAAACTTTTTGAAAAAGCACTGTAGCACTTTTCGTTTGTATTTGACAAACTTTGTCCAATCATGAATTAACTAGGCTTAAAAGATTCGTCTCGACATTTACAGACAAACTGTGTAATTAGTTATTTTTTACCTACATTTAATGCTCCATACATGTACCGGCATATGCGATGTGACGGGGAATCTTGAAAACTTTTTGCATTTTGGTGTGATCTAAACATGGCGGACTGAAATCTAAATGGGCTGACAGAAATGGGCCAAAAAATCATCTGGGCATAAAAGGGGCTGAAAAAAATTTAAAAGCTAAATGGACCGAAAAGTACAGAACAAGTGGACTGTTGTGGCCCACTATAAGCCTGCCAACCACATGGGCCTTAATAGGCCGAATTTTAATTTTATGACATTTGTTTACATGCCATGTCAGCGACATGTCAATGCTTACATGGCATGGTGCAAGTAATTGTGACAAAAAAACCAATGTCATATACTTATGACGTTAAATATACAAACGTCACATAATTAATTTGTGACGGTGGTTTTTTGACGTTTGTATTTTCGTCAACCGGATGTCACAAATCTTATTTTTTGATATAAATTCCATATATTATGACATAATATAACGTCAAAAAGCCACACATTTGTTGTAGTGCATTTATGTTGAGTTTTCATAACTCAACTATTATCAGTGTGGCATGCTTTTTCATGATGCAACTAAACAGGTCCATCAGAGGACCGTCCTAATATAACATACAGACATGGAATCTCTAGATCTAAATATGATGGAGTCAGATCTATGTGTCCTGACTTAGGGCCAAGAGTCCCCGCCATCCAGCACAAAAGCTATTGTGAGCCTTGTAAAGGGAAAAAAGGGCGACAACCTTGGAGGAGGATGAAGGAAAGAAACTCCTCATCCCCATCACCTCACCACTCATAACTGCCAAGCGGACCGCCTTGCTCTAGCATGGTAAAAACTATAAGGCATGGCGTGATTACCGAGGCTGTCATGTCAGGCTTTGTTGTTGGTAACTATGACAAATCTAGATAAAACTTTATGAAATTCTTTCTATCTCTTCATAATTAACCTACCTAGTCATCAAATCCGTTGATGTGTTACAGTATTAAATACAAATGAAACTCAGATGAAAATCTCCACTGAAACCGTCCTGATTTTTGCTCTAGAAATTTGAAGTTGCCATATAAAACATATAACGCATAATACGTAGTACATGAAGTGTACATACATCATACACACGCCGAGAAAGTAACTACATAACTCATGGATTAGTAAGTACTATTGGTATATATTTAATATATTTAACTAACTGGGCACAGCCGATCTTGCTCCGGGATCATGCAGCTAGCAGCGCAGCTTGGTCAGTAGTACACCCGCCAGTCCTCGGCCATGCGCTCGCGCCGAAGCCGCTCCTGCACCCTGGATATGTACAAGGCCGCCCGGCTGTCGACGTCGGCGTCGCTGCCGACATCGCCACCGCCAGGCACCATGCCGCCGACAACCTCCATGGCGACCACGGTCGACGGCGGCGGTGCCGGCATCGAGCACACCGTGGTGGTGGAGGGCTGTTTCGCCTTGCTGACGGCATGCTGCGCCGGCGCGGCGGGTGCCACCTGCGCCGGTTTCCGGGGGTACAAGGGCATCGTCGTCGCCTTGTGCTTGATGCCCCTGACACGCTTGTAGAAGCCGATGTCCATTGCTGGCTTGCACACGGGAGGGAACCGCTGCTGGTGTTAGCTAGGCTGTGTGTGAGGTACTGAGGTGGTGTGTGTAGGCTCCGGGCATCACGTTCCTGACTATTTATAGCACTTTCGTTCTACTAGTACCTTGGAAATGGTCTGTGCACACAGAGCGTGCCACGTCTACCATGGACATGTCGCTCACAGAGTCGAGGTAGCTAGTAGGCCGGCCGGGCTCCATGGGAGGGGGAATAATGGCCAGTCCAGAACCAATATAATTCTGAATCCTGTTGATCTATATTCCATATGTCTGATGCTCCCATCTTTTTAGCTAGTGCTGTACATATCCAGCAAAACTTTGTGAAATGGTGCGGAGAATTTCATGCATATAATAAGATAGGCCCTCTACATTTATAAACGATTATTCCAAACGTTACTCATGCATGTTGTTGTTGATGATGATAATGCATGCATGCAGGCAACGATCGAGCTCGCTCAGCTGTTGGGGTGGCCTTTTGGCATATTGATCTCTTGTGAAGGCCATGTGTGTGTATATGCAGCTTATGTGTGGCTGGTTTGTGCTGTGACATGGAGGACCTGCGTACACCCGACGAAAATATCATTGTGATGCAACTGTACAAGATGCTGCCAAGAATAATCAAGGTCTTGTGTATCAGTGTGTGTGTGCTGAAATGTCTAGATCTCAAGGCTCCGGGCATCATGTTCCTGACTATTTATAGCACTTTCGTTCTACCAGTACCTTGGAAATGGTCTGTGCACACAGAGCGTGCCACGTCTACCATGGACATGTCGCTCACAGAGTCGAGGTAGCTAGTAGGCCGGCCGGGCTCCATGGGAGGGGGAATAGTGGCCAGTCCAGGACCAATATAATTCTGAATCCTGTTGATCTATATTCCATATGTCTGATGCTCCCATCTTTTAGCTAGTGCTGTGCATATCCAGCAAAACTTTGTGAAATGGTGCGGAGAATTTCATGCATATAATAAGATAGGCCCTCTACATTTATAAACGATTATTCCAAACGTTACTCATGCATGTTGATGATGATGATGATAATGCATGCATGCAGGCAACGATCGAGCTCGCTCAGCTGTTGGGGTGGCCTTTTGGCATATTGATCTCTTGTGAAGGCCATGTGTGTGTGTATATGCAGCTTATGTGTGGCTGGTTTGTGCTGTGACATGGAGGACCTGCGTACACCCGACGAAAATATCATTGTGATGCAACTGTACAAGATGCTGCCAAGAATAATCAAGGTCTTGTGTATCAGTGTGTGTGTGCTGAAATGTCTAGATTCTCTTGAGATGTGCACCTCTGCAGGTTCCATGCCACATGGAACCTGGACTCCATGCATGGAACCATTTACGGGCTCATGACTATTTGCATCAACAATCCAAGGATGGGACCATGTTGCAAGAGCACCGGGAGGGTTCTCACGTAACACATACTTGCAAGTTTTAATGTTTTATACAAATAACTAAATAAGTTATTTCTTCATCTCAAATACAACCTACTCGACCAATCAAAATTTCGTTTCCAATCCTAAATGTTTAACATAGTATATGTAATTTTTAGGAGCAACAATACATAGATTGAACTATACATATTAGTCACCAGCCTTCATATAGATTCATAGTACTCACAAAAAACAATCCAAAGCAGTGTGAAGATCAAAACAATAAATAATAACTAGCAAGGTGACCCGCGTAAATACCATGGGTAGTTATTTTTTTCCATTGTATTATATGTTTTTTTACTCGAAAAGACATTTGCATGTACATTTATTTATTTTGATTGAAATTGTCCTCTCTCTATGCACCCACCACATTCATTCATTGGCACGAACTTTTCATAACTATCGTTGAACAATTCATTGGCTTGAAGTTAGTCGTCTATTCCTTTTTCTCACTCCTATCTCGTGGCTATATAATTTCAGCCAGGGACAATCAAGGAAGCCTTGAGTTTTCTCTTGGTGAGCTCCATTTCTCAAGAAAATAAAACTCTCACAAATTGTTTAGTTCCTTAGGTCTCTTTTAAATTTGAATTTTTGAATGTTGGAGAGATCTATAGTTTCCTTGTCCCTAGAATATCACAGAGCTGATTACAATGTTGCTCAAGTCTGCTGCAACCATCACTGCCTCAAGCATGCTTTGACCGGCCTCCGATATCCATTGACGCCTTAAGGATTTAAAAAAAAACTATGGAGCCATCACTGATGCCAATGAGCTGTTGGTCTAAGACCTATTACCCATACCACTCTATCGCACTATTATCGATGATGCAAAGAAAAAAAAGCGAACGATATTTGTTGCGCTGATTGCGAGCTTTCCGTGCTTGAGCATTGGGAATTGATGGACCAGTTGCACATACAACATCGAAATAAGAGCATCTCTAACAATTTGCCATCCGGCTTTTCCATCCATATTTTTTTGGCAAAATGAGAAAAAAAACTCTCTCCAATAGTTTAGCATCCTCCCTCCCCATTTTTTCCAACCTCGCAAAAATATATCCCGAGCGCGCATATATGCGCGCGGCCTAGAAGCGTGCATCTGGAGTTTCCCGGCCCATCTAGTAAAAAGGAAGAAAGACAGGGTTCCAGGTGAGAAAAGCGCAAGAGAGAAAGATCGGGTGGAAGGGCTTAAACGCGTACAGAAACAAATACATGATTCCTGATACAAAACATGAGACCAGGTCGTAAAAAAAAGTGCCGAGACAAAAACTTTTGGGATAGAAATATAGGAAACTCTTGGAGATGACTTCTTTTTTTTTTCTCTTCACATTAATTTAGGAGTTAGCAAACATCATATTTTGGGAAATAAAATATGAAGAACTCTTGAAGATGCTCTAAGGCCAATATGCTTTCACAATTTTATTATAATCACGACCACCGAAACATATGTTACTCCCATAGATCAATTCATGAAAGCCATCAGATTTAAGCTACGATTTTATCACAATAGATCCCAGTGTTCAGAGTCATTCTTAATCCTACCATTTGCAGACTTTGCTTTATATACTCTAATTTAGATCAGTACGTAGTCCGTGTAACCAACAAGTGTCACCCCGTTCTTGATCCATATCACCCTGTCTAGCTAACTAATGATTTGCTTCAAGAGATATATATTTGGGACATGCCTGCCTGCAGAAAGAAGCTTCATATATAGATAAGATTGATGTCCTTGTAGGCAGAGAATAAAGGGGGGCGCAGACTGATATATAGGAGCAATAACTCCTCAAGTTGATGTCTTTCTGCCTAAAGGATGCTCTCGACCAAAGAACAGCATCATTCCCACCCAAACGTGGCATCTACCTCGTCGCAATCTCTATTATTTCCGAATGTGCCAAAGGGGGAGAAGAGAATCCAGTAAAGGAAAAGCTATCAAGTGTTGCATATCCTATCCTGCATGTTGGCGTGTCCATGGTATATTTTTTGAGGACTGGCTGGATATGGAGGGACTTGAGTTGCATGCATGGCCAAATACTTGCAATAAATGAATTTGGCATGATTTTCAATCGAAGGCTAGGAATATTACAAACCTGCCGGTGAAATAATCTGTTTCTGTGTTGTCGCTATCTATCCAAGATTTTACATGCCGCACATTCTTCCTCACCCGTCGTGTCTTCATTCCCCTCTGAACCTCATCCTAGATCAATCCTCGCCTCCAACTGTGACAACCGCTCCAAGACGGTTGCCACCCCGTCTCCCGCCTGCGCTGCTGAGTAGTGCTCCTCTTCCCTCTTAGATCTTGTTTGGTTACAACTTACACTCATATCCATCTCAATCTACATGTGTCGGGGTAACCTTAATCTACCTTATTAGCACATGTGAAACGAGGTGGATATGACTGCACAAACAAGGCCTCACTTAGCTTTCTTTCATGTGCTATTGTCATGCCATAGCTGCGGGGTTTGCAGATCATTAATTAGATAGAGATGCGAGCAGGACTATACATATAGACTATTAAGGCCTTGTTTGTTTGGCCTGGATTGAAGCTGTGGGTTTGCTAATCAATGTTAATACAAATAATAAGCCTATCATTCTAGTTGAATCAGTTCGAGGAGATGTTAGTAAACGAAGGAGCCCTAAATATGATTTGTAGTACTAGGTTTGGCAATAAATGAATTTGGCAATGATTTTGAATTGAAGGCTAGGAATATTACAAACCTGCCGGTGGAATCAGTTCCTGTGCAGCTGTGCTGTCGTTACCTATCCAAGATTTTACACGCCGCACATTCTTACCCACCCGCGTGTCTTCACTCACCTATGAACCTCAACCTAGATCAAATATCAATCAATCCTCTCCTCCAACTGCAACAACTGCTCCAAGACGATCGCCACCCAGTCTCCCTCCTATGCCGCCGAGCAATGCTCCTCTTCTTCCTTGGTGCATTTGTATTCATCTCAATCTACATGATGTGTTAGGGTGATCCTAATCTACCTAGACACATGTGAAATGAGGTGGATACGACTTGACAAATAAGGCCTCGCTTGGATTTCTTTCATGTGCTATTGTCATGCCATCACTGTAGGGTTTGCAGATCATTAATCCGATAGAGATACGAGCAGGACTATATAGACTATTAAATATGATTTGTAGGCCTAAGTGGTTGCTAGTGTTTTGTGTCTTCTTGGCGAAGGTAAGAATTTGTTAGATATATCAAAGCGAAGGGACTTTCAGTATCATGACAGGAAGTTAAAGCTAGCAGAAGCAGACAACATATTTTTTTTAAAGTCAGGAGGGGCCATAGCCCCTGCTACTTTGAATCTCTATCTCTACAACTAAAAAGACCCGAATGTTATCGTCTGAACCCCACTCCTAATCGGACCCCGCGGTAATCGCCCGCTCCGACTAATCCCCCACCCCGCATGACCGACGTGAGCCGCGCTACCTGCACACCACGCCCACCTCCTCCTCCCCGCCCGCACGACCGCAGCTCCTTCCCTCCTCTGTTGTCTCGTTGCGCCTTCCCGAGCCACGACGCCTACCTCCGCAGCTCCCCGCGCGAACCACCGCCCGGCGCCCGCCCCCGCCCCACTCTTCGAGGCCAAGGGCGCCGCCACCACCGGGCCGAACCGCCACCCGGCTCCCGCCCCTGGCCTGTTCTCCATAGCTGACGATGCGCCTGCTCAACCTCGGGCCTTGTCTGCCTCACGCATCGTCGGCGGCCAGTATCGCCCTCCAGGGTCCAGTAGCAACAAGGTTGAGGGAGGCACGCATGGTGGCGAGGTCCATCCGTTCTATGTCCTGCACTTCCAACCGTAAGGTAACTCCCCTCATCTGAATACGTTTTTGTTTTGTAATATAGCTGCAGATTGGTGATCACACACGTTTTGCCATGGTTAATTTGGGGCATATTTTATAGTGAAAAAATTGAAATCTGATTAGAGGAATTAGGCTCACAGATCAGATGGATTGATGTGGTAAGGGAGCAGATCACCTAGGCTGAAATGTGTTTGGTAAAATGCCATTGTGGATAATTTGTATGTTTCAGAGTTTTAGACTTTTAAAAGGCTTGCATAATTTCAGGTTTGTGTTTCACCATGTCGATTACTCACAGACAACTCCTATCCCGATAACTGGTTTATGTTTCGCAGGATAAAATAGAAAATGGAAATAAATAAATCTCTAGAATTTATTGGATGTTGCATTTCAGTCCTGTTTTATAATGGACAGAATTGATTTATTATAGGAAGGTTATTGCATTATCTCTTGATAGACCTACCCTGTGACGTGCTCATTGCTGTAGTTGTGTATGATGAATGGATCGGACGAACTCTGTAATAGGGGAGCCGCCATTCTGTTCTTTTTCTATATAAAGAGCCATCCCGTTCAGTAGCCTATAGACAGACTATTTTCTTCTCGCTTATTGACTTTATGGCTATACTTTTCATCTTCAGACTGAATCAATATCTCCTTTCAACCTTTGTTGTGTTAGATATACAATTCTGCGGCTGTGAGGACCTACCGAGTGAGTTGTCGTAATTTCTGCAGCTTATAAGTTTGTCTTTACATTTCCTAATTGCTTTTAGCTATACTGGATTGCTTTATGTACATCTTTTTTCTGAAAAATGTTCAAGATGGTTAACTTGAGTAGTACTGTTATCTTACAAGCTTGGACAGACGCATGCTCATAAAAGCAATGTGATGACAAGTCTCACATTCAGAGAAAAATAATATCACTTACAAGGATCCTACCAAGCAATTAGAGCTCGATTTCTCTGTAACTCCTCTTCTATAGATGTATAAAAAAATTGTTCAGTTGCGATTTTTGTAATTCTTCTGTAACCACTTCTTATTCTTAGTAAAAAATATCACTAATTGCATAGAGCTTGTCGGACTTCCTGATTTTTTTCACATATCTGACCTCATCATACTACCTGAATGCTCATGTCATTCTGGTTTACAAACAAACGAATATATTTGTTTGCTTAGCAGAAAGTACAGTTTACAACCAGTGAATCTTTTGTGTCAGATAAGACTGCAAATATGATTAGCAGTGGTCATCTTTAACATAGCTATTTGCTCCCAGCAGCATTGGCACTAGCATTGACCTATAGTTTGTAGCACATACACTCACTCAAATCCTGTAGTCTCTGAAAATTGAACATGTAGCCGATAACTGCAGCAATGTGACAAAACCTACACTCGTTGAATAACAAAACTACTCAACAGTAGTTACTGCTAGCTCAACTTATTTTCTAGCAAAACTGAAAATACATGTTTCTGCTACCTCTACTTCTTGAATATCAAATATCAAAACTAAAAATATATGCTACTAACAAGGCTCTAAATTAATGGTTCACAATTGTCCATGTGTGCTTTAGTTGTATTGGAATATGTGTTCTTGTTTGACACTAGAAAGGCTTTGAACCTTGGAACCTTTATGCAAGCTCTGAAAACCTACACAAGCAAACTTAGAATTAACAACTGCTGCAACAGGAAGATACATGTGATGCCTCTTATACTTTGTTTGTGAGCAGTTAAACATTTTCATAAGTCTGAAAGTGCAACAGTAGGTTCACATGTTGTTATGCAAGACATCCTATATGAACTGCTTTCCATTATTCCATCAATAATATGTTCTACAATATGTGGGAGTTAGTAAAATTAATTTATATCTATATGCTTTGATTATTGACTGCAGATTATAAGAGCTAGAAATACTATTGGAGCACACTCCAGTACTCAATTAAACAATAAAGGTAAGCAATTCTTCACACATTAATTTCTGTGTATTTTTTAAATTCTGAGTTAAGATCTATTTTAGTGTCCCTTGAGCATCTTTGGCTGATGCGAATTGGAGCACTCCAGTACCCAATTAAACAATAAAGGTGAGCAATTCTTCACACATTAATATCTGTGCATTTTTAAATTCTGAGATAAGATCTATTTCAGTGTCCCTTGTGCATCCTTGGCTGATGTGAATTGGAGCACTCCAGTACCCAATTAAACAATAAAGGTGAACAATTCTTCACATATTAATTGCTGTGTATTTTTTAAATTCTAAGTTAAGATCTATTTCAGTGTCCCTTAAGCATCTTTGGCTGATGCGAAAAAGGCACTTGATCTCTATGAATTCTTCTATCGAATTGGCAGAGTTGATACTTACCGGCTTTTCCTGAAAGAAAACTTATATTTTCCATAAGCTAGCCAATTGATAGTGTATCCCGATAGTTTAAACCAACTATTTATTTGGTAGACTAAAAATCCTAATGTCTTTGCAAAAAATGAAAAATAATGGAAATAGTTGTGTCTCTGCTCTTGCTTAATGCAATTACAATTATTTCAACACTGGATATTTCTTCAAAAAAAAACAGAACTGAATGTCTGTTTTGTTAGACCAATACGGTGTTAGTTACAGACCAGAGCTTGTGCCTTTTTTTTCTCTTTGTAGTTTTAGAGATGTTGTCTTCTTTGAAAAGTAAAAAATGAGCACCGGGCAACAAACAACAGCAAGAAAGAAAAGCATGATAGTGTCATTTAGGCTACCTATTTATACCAAGCCTATAGTTGTTTTGCTTTATACTGTAGATTCATGTTATTGTTGTTTAGAAATTTTCAACTATTAATTGTTACCGTATGACTACTGGACAATTAAATACTATAAAAAGGTACATTCCAAGCAATTGTGGGTTAATTCAATGGAAAATAGCGGCTCTCTTGCACCATTGGGTTAATTCAATGGAAAATAGTGGCTCTCCTGCACTATTGGAAAAATGTATTTTACCTTTGTTGTTGGATTCTTTGTTGATTCCCCAGCTTAATACCAACCAGTATCACTTTGGAAGACATTCACTAAGAGGTGATATTCATGTGTAGGTACATCTACCCTAGGTTGTTTGTCTGTCAAATCAGAGTAGCAAGGTTAGTGGGATATGTGTTGGCAAAATCACAATATACCACCAACGCCTCTTTACTGGGATAATGATTTGGATGCGAGATGTTTATGCAGTGGTTCTTTCTTATTTACTAATGCCACTCTTGACTGAATTTACACCAGATTACTTATGCTAGCTTCTTTTCTTGCACGACAGTGGCAGGCTGTAGGTGGCACTGATGCTCATGATGAGACCCTACCGTCGTGGATGTCATTGTGCAAGCACAACACTCATGGTACCCAGGTCCACAACATGTGGGGACACTAGGGCCGACGAGCGCAAGCCTCAGTTTGCGGCGCCTCTATACCACGTGGCCTGCGTGAATCGCTGGTCGCATTGATAGACATGCTAATTGGATGAGATGTGCCTTGTGCATTTGCAGCTGGCAGTGGTTTCTTCAGCCTTCCACGAGCATTTTGCTTGGTGGTCGAAGCAAGTTAAGCTGAGCACTAGACCAATTTGGCTTTTCTTGAGCCGTGAGTACATAATCTCGTGGTGATCACTGCAACAGTTTGATGCATCTGAAGTCATCTATCTATTGCATAAAAGGTGGGTACATAGGAACCGCTTGAGCTTTTGTAACTTAATCAAAAATCTGATAATCTATCATTTTGATAATTTTATTTGAGTCTGATAATTGTATGCCTTGTTCTAATCCTTAGCTCCCGTTGCAACGTACGAGCACTCAACTAGTTAAATTAAAAACTATGAAAAAGGTACAAACACATGTTTGAGCTAACCATGGGGATTAATACATGCTAGAAATGGATAGAGATGATTGGCACACAAAATTCTTAGAGGGCCAAAAGAAGACATGGAGCCAATAATTGTAGCCACTAGAAGCAGCGGTGAAGATGAAGCTATAGCAGAGAGGTAGAAGCCGAAGCCACGGCTTAGTGAAAAAAACATAGATATCCAACTTTTGAGGTTTGTTATTTTAACAGGAAAATCACTAGATGCCTTCCTGTCAATAACCCACCCTAAACGTTTCTCGCTACCAAACATTTGAGTAATTTCAAATCCAAAAAGAATGGACAGGTGGAGGCGCCTTCCTGCCAGTTCGTGTGGCTCAGTTAGGGCTTGTTTGGGGTCAGCTTTACTAGTGAATCAATTTTTTGTGACTTAAGCTCGAAAATTAACTTCAACGATGAATCAGCTCTAAGTGCTTAACAAAACTATGTATCTAGGAAAAACAATTTAGAATGAAGGGAATACTAGCTATCTAAAACTATATATTAGCTGATGTTAGTCGTTGGTTTATCCCAACTAGTGAGGTTATCATATGGACCTAACCATATTACAAGCTATTGTTAAAAGCTGACACCGTTATCTTAGACTTAGACTCTTAGAGGCAGTAGCTCATATTGTTGAGAGTGTCTTAGGCATTCATCATCTGATCCTCCAGCTCTATGCTGCTTATCCCTGATTCCTTCTCCAATCTTCCTATCCTGTTTGTTAGCAGTTTTGTGTGCTGTGAGGCAATGAAAGTAGAAATATCACAGAGGGCAGGTTAGGGGACTGAAACTTTAGTACAGAGGAGCATATAAGACGAAGCAACGGGGTAAATGAAAAATCATTGTTCGTTTCAATGGGGTAAATGAAAAATCATTGTACATTTCAATGGGGTAAATGGAAAATCATTGTTTTTAAAAGAAAATGAAGCATCATCAAAAACAGGGAAAAAAGGCAAAAAAAAAAATCTAACACCAGGTTAGCTTAAAAAATAAAAATTATAAAAAAAAAGAGAAAAAAGAGAAAATTTTGGGGAAAGGGAAAAAATCTGAGAGTTTGTGTGAGACTAACGTGATAACCAACTACAGCACCCAGACTTATTGTTAAGCGATCCGATGAGAGATTTATCTCCGATTATTCGACTATTCACATGCCAAGATATCCAATTGTCGCCTTCGCTTTTGCGTTGGATTTAAGTGAACCAACAGAATCACATGTACGAGTGGACACGCACTTCCGATCCGATGGACGCGGTTGATTGCGATTTGCGCACCTTAGATCATTTATACGCCACGAACTGAGCATAGCTCAGCTTACGACAATTGATGGAGAGATATAGGGAGCAGAAGAAGGACTTGCACATGGTCTTTATTGACCTCGAGAAGGCATATGACAAAGTACCGAGAAATGTCATGTGGTGGGCCTTGGAAAAGCACAAAGTCCCAACTAAGTACGTTACCCTCATCAAGGATATGTACAGGGATGTGGTGACGTTTGTTCGAACATGTGATGGCGACACCAGTGACTTTCCAATTAAAATAGGTGTAACACCCCTGGTGTTACTAGCTTATTTAGCACCGCGATTTAGGCCTAAGAAAAATTTCCGAAACGAGTTTCTCGGGTTTTTAATTTAAAACGTACTTGCTGCGACAAGTGAATCCCGTGTGACTTAGTTTCGTGGACTCAAATAAACGCTCAGGATAAATTACGCAGTGCATAGAAATATTCAGGAATGTTCGACAATGATTTTAGAGAACGATTTGTCCTGTTAGATTAAGCATGAAAATCAACTTTTATAAATAAAATAAAATCCATTAATAAATAGAACGATACCTATATATAAACTCACGGGTTTATTTTGTTAAGCACGAACTGACGAGAAAGAGAGCGCGGCAACTTCGTTTATTTTGCCGGCATGCAATGTACTCGCCTGGCATTACTTTTTACTGTCTCGTTCTCATCGTGGCCCAGCAATTCGCTGCATTGCAAGGTCTCCTCATCCATCCGCATCCATGCTCTCTGGCTTTTGCTTTGCTTCTCTTTGACTTGATTACTTGCTAACCCTTTGCTGTAACCATGATCGTGTTGGATAATCCTATCAAGAAGCTAGTGCTTATCCTTGATGATCATGTGAGGAAGTGAAAATATTACTGATCATGATCATTGCTTTAATAATGACAGAGTTAAATCGTGCACGAGGAGCGCTTTTAATAATGGCAGCGGAAACATTACAGAGCATGAGCTGTAGCACCGTGGAAATAACTGTAGCATGAGTCAACACTGCCACTGAGTCTTGGAGCGCACACGACACGCAGAAAACACTGTAGCGGTGTGGAAACACTGTAGCGGTGTGGAAACACTGTAGCACCATGGAAACACTGTTCATCCGAAGCATCACGACTTGCGCAGCGACGTTTTATTGCCTTTAAGCAAGCTAGTTAGCCGCTAATCTTACGACGCGTCGCTGTCGCGCCTTCGCGTCGCCTGCCTTTAAAAGGTTACACCGAGCCGTTCCGCTCCGCTACTCACTTGCTTCTCTCAAATCAAGTTTCTCTGTTCTTGCCCGTGAAAGTTGCGTATATCGATTTCTCCCGAGCTGCATTAATCAGCTGAGGTAGCTAATCTGTAATTGATCTTCTCATTCTCTAATGTTTCCTTGACCTGTGGTCTCCTTCCCCCATTAATTCCTTGACCTGCATGAATGAATCAGCACCCCACCACCAAGCACGTTTAGCCCAAAGCACACTCTAGTCCTGATGTGCTCGTCAAGTCCAAAGACCACTCAAAGTCTATCATTTGAATTAATGCACTCATGACCAAAGACCCACTCCAAGTTCATCACGTGAAATCCAATTCACATGACTAGCTAGCCAAATGCCAGCTCCACCTCCAGCCCACATCTCCTGCCTATAAAAGGACACGCCAAGCCTGCCAAGCCATCCCACTTCACCGCTCACCATCTTACTCTCTAAATTGAGTTTCTCTGTTCTTGCCTGGGAAGGCTACGCTCTGTTGATCTCCTTCCTCAAGCTGTAATTGACCATGGTAGATAGTCCCCATACATCCCCTACCTCCCTTCTACCTCCCCATGCCCTTAGATTTGGAAGTCATGGCCAGAATCGCCATCAGGTGAAAGTCCAGCAGCTATCCATGGTGGACGAGCTGAGGAGCACAAACGCTCGGTGCTCTCTGTGTCTCTCTCAAAGAATCCTAGCCGTATACCCACTTTGCTCTTTATTTAAGTCCACAGCAGCAGCTTGTCCTATGCCATGTGCTAGTAGCAAAGCCGAGAACCAACTCAGCTCCTATACACGTAAAGTCAAGAGTCTTGAGCCATTAATCCACTCCACCAATTTCTTTATTCCTTTTCCCTTTCTAATAACCAGCGGCAGCTCGTGGCCACTAATCACATTTCATTTTCTCTCCTCGTGATTAATTAGCGGCCACCTTGCACAATTAATATCTCCACTATGCTAACTCTGATTCCATCACTTCTTCTTCCTAAATTCATCTAAAATCGAACCCCACCTATCCATAAAGTTTCATAATTTTTGGAACACAGTTGAATTTATGTGAATATTTAATTGTGTATGTTTGCCGAGTACCGCGAGTTCGACACCGACGGAGGGACGTCGATGGATTGTGGAGTCATCGGGAGTTGCTGGAGAAATGGTACTTTTGGAAGCGTGATCGGATTTCTAAGAATTTCGGCTGTCATTGATTATTTACATCTATGCATTTGCATCAATACATATCATAATAGGAATGATGGTGGATCGTGGGATCAACTGGAGTAGCTGAAAGATGATGCTATGGTGATCATATCACGAAGATGGAATGCTAACTTTTGGTTATATTTTACCCAGGCAAGCCCCGGTGCATAACCTCTATTATGCTGCACTTTATTTATGCTTGTGCATTAAGTTTTAAGGAGTTGAATGAAACCCACTTGCATATATATATCCTGATCCCATGAGTCTTACTAGTATGTCAAGATCGTGTAGATTGCTATGCTACAGGACTCCGGTAGAAGTCGAGTGATTGCCCGTCACTCGCGAGAGATAGGAAATATATTATTGTTATTATTATCATGTTACTACCACATGGAACATATTTGAATGATAATTGGAGACCGGGCGGAACGGGCTTGGATGGATTTGGACCTGGTTGGGCAACAGAGCGGGGCTCTGGTTGCATTTGTTCCGCCTGTGTCGATTAAGGACCGTTCGTTGCATTGGATTCCATAGTCAGGTCACAGATCTCCTTATCCCGAGCATATACTAGCGGATGGGGGCTAGAAAGACTTGTTATTCTCTTGTCATGGGTTCCGGCTCCATCCGGACCAACTGAAGGTGGATTATATATGGGTATTAGGAGGTCTAAGCACCGCGAGAGGGCGGGGGCTTGGAGTCCCAGTATGGACGGGGACTCGGTTCTCTTGACAAGGGGATAATGGGTTGGTCCTGTTTGTACCTCGGTACGGGTGGGGCGTGTGTTTTTCGGGGTACCCAGCTGGGCTACATTGATTCGCGAATCGCCGTCAATTTGACGGTCCGACATGACTATAATCTGGCATCGTAGTAAGAACTGTGGAAGATGGTGAAATGGTTCTGATTGCTTACTACATGCTTGAAAGTAGCTTTGGTGCTTACATAGAATGGTGGGTTAATGAACTACCAATGACTGCTAATAAAAGTTAAATATAAGGATGCACCTTTAGTAATGCTTCCTGCAGTTGCAATAACCCACAAGCCAAATAGCCTTGCATATCCTTGGAGTCTTTTCTTTCCTTCTGACGGGTAAGTCTTGCGGAGTACAATTGAGTACTCAGGGTTTGTTCTACCCTGTTGCAGGTGACAGGTGTTCTTGAAGCTGACTTTTATGTGTGGAAACCTCCTGGTGGGCTCAGTGAGGATTTCCCTTACGTTGCGGATATAGAGTTGATTTATAACTCTCACCAAAAATGTTTTACAAAGGAAAGATTTACCACCTATTATGAATTCTTGTATATAAATGTTCATCATGATAATATTTAACTCATCATCAAATGGTTTCATTTCCGCTGAACTCTGATAACATTTTATTTTCCACTGTTATAATTAAACAATGGATTACCCTGATGTTGTACTAAAAGTGATGTAAGAAATGGTAAAGATGTTGTAAGCTTTATCTCTCATTTATGATCCTGAGGTAAAAATGTGGATTTTCGAGTTCTCCCTCGGGTGTGCTCGACGGAATCGCAGAGTTTATTGCTCTCCCTTGGGTACTTAGTGTCTAATGGAAGACAAGTACTCTTGGGAGGGTATTAAATTAGGCGGTTCTGCCACAGGTGGTATCAGAGCATAAATGAGGAAATAAAGCTTCAAAACTCCTTTCTAAATTAAAATTTGACAACACATTTTTGCAAAAAGTTAGGGCGTTTGCATACGAAGTTATATAAGTAGCCCTATTACTATAGTTAAGTCTTCGGAATAAGTTTAAGTAGGCTTTCGTCCGGTAAACTAACTGGTGTGTAGCGTGCGGTCCTAAAGTCAGACGCGCTATTTTGCTATAGTCATCGTGCGAGTCCTACTTGCAGGTGCCCTGTTTCTAGGTACCACGCGTCCCTGTCCCGGAGTTACTGTTGTACGGTGGCTTCGTGTTTCGCGTTCGCTCGTGATTCATGACTGTCGGGGCTTACGTTTTCGGCACTCCTTCTGCGCCCTTGTCGGACCTCTGCCCTGCAACCGTGCTAGTCTTTATGGCCTCGGACACCGCCCACCTCGTGTGCGTAAAAATCCTGTTGTTGTACTTTTACTGGTTCCCACGCATGGCTCGAGGGTGGTCTGCGCCAGGACCACTGGCCGCTCTGCCTTTTTAAGGGGGCCAAGCCCAGCCACTTTGTGTCACCACTCAGTGCATTCCAGCTCGCTTAGCCCTTTTCTCTTGAGCAAGCTTCTCCTCAAGCCTTCCTTGCAACCACCACCCACCTAGGATGGCAGGAGTTTGGGTTAGCAGCTACTGCCTGAACACCGAGGGTTTTCCCAAAATCCTGTATGCTACCCTACAAAAACTCGGCATTCGGGAGCGTCCTGAGTATGAGGGTCGTGAGTACATGAAGCATGGCATGGAGCGATGCAAGGTCACCATCTACATTGGCAAGAGTGAGGAGTTTCCCGACGTCACTGAAGCCTGGAATGTGACCGCAACCGGGTTTCGCTTCGGCGACACCTACCAGGTTGTGGCCCGCAAAGCCTTGCGACATCTGTGCCAGATCTATGAGCAGCCCATTGCTCGTACCCCCATGCGGTTCTTTCCACCTTTGGACAAGAATCGGCGAGTATGGAGGGCTCGCATGGAGGCCTTGCGGGGTCAGGACGTGCAAGAGGACAACCCGACCGTGGTGCACCTGACCACGTACTTGCTCGCTCTGGATGAGCAGTACGACCGGCAGGCCTCGGAGCTGAGAGAGTGTCTCCACCGAGCTGAGGAAGCCGAGATCTTCTCCAGGATGCTCGAAGTGCAGCTTGCTGAAGCTCATGCCAATCTAGCAGCCGCTGAGAGTCGAGAGGCTACCATGGCGGAGGCCGTCAAGGTGGACCAAGACCGTCATGCCCAGGAGCTGGAGGACGCCTATCTTGCCACAAGGGCCAAGCGTAGGACGCTCGCCACGAAAAGGCAGGAACCCTTAATCCTGGAGGGGATCCCTGTCCATCCGCTGGAGAGAAGGAGAACTGGTTTTGCAGCACCTCCGCCCACGGAAGCCTCAGAAGTAGAGTCATTGCTTCCCCTCACCCAGCCACCACCACAAGAAGGAGTAGATCCACAACCTAGTGCAGCAGAAGAACCCCAGGAGCCCAGGAAAGAAGCCGTTTGGGCCGACGAAGTAGATTAGTTGTCCTAGGGAAGATGTAACTGTTGCTAGTAGTGCTTTTCATCGTTGTCCCCTAGTGTTGTAGTCTTTCCGTTGTACCGCAGCCGTAGTTGTTAAGGGCGCCTGGTTGTACGTTTCGAGCGATGTGTCGAGTGTGGGAGAGTGTATGCCTGTATGTTGCACCCGTGTAGGGCCGTTGGGAATGAGTATTTGCTTTATCCATTGTGTTGTTACGTCGTTTTTCCTTAGACCTCGTTCGATTCGCTTAGGGTTCTTGAGACGACAATAAGCAGGTTACAAGGGGAACAACTATTCTGATGCAGCAGATCGGCCGTGATTGGAAAATAGAGGACACTGTATCACTAATTGTGGATGTCCCAGCAGAACACTTGAATTCCCTTGATTTAAATCTGCCTTGGGATTTACTTTACTTGTTCCTTATTTTGAAAGGAACCTGTGTTGCCTGAATTTTCCCTTACTCCTCTGATTCTGTGGTCTATGACCCCGTTGTTTTTACTGCGAGTAAGTTGGTAATAGTTACTTAGTTAATAGCTTATGGTGCCGCGACGGAACCGAGGGCCACCTGTGGAACAGCTGCCACATGGTGACGCTGCTCGACGCGCGCTGGTATCGAGGTTGTTGACCAAGTGCTTTTACCGAGTTACACCGCGGTATCGCTCTTGCTATAAAAATTCTCTTTGGTAAAAATATCCTTGTGTTCGAATGGGAAATCCACAATGGGTTGATAGAATTGTGCTCTGTCAAAGTAACAGGGGTAACAAGGTTTTTTGAAGAAAGGAAAAGAAGAAAGAGAAAAGCAACAGGAAAGTTAGCCCGCACGTAGGTCAGAGAAATTGCATCGCCCGACTTGACGTCGTTCCTGTGACCGGTTTGGTCACGCTACATACGCCGGGTCGCTGTCACTGCGTACCCTGTGGACGCCGTTTGTGGTGGGGCCCACGTGTGCCGTTCTCGCGTGACCACGGCGTTGTGCCGCACTCGCCTCGTCTTGTCGCACTGTACGCCCCTCTGATCCCGGCACCCGTGTCGGCTCTCGATTCTCGCTCTCGTCCCCGTACCGGACCCCCCCTCTTTCTTTTCCTTTGGGGCCCCGTTGCTCGCACGCCGCCTGGTCGAGCGAACCGCATCCCCTCCTTTCTCCTTTGCCCACTCAAGCTCGCACAGGGAGCGCACCATGGCCGACGCTCTCCCCACCTTGTGACCCCCCCAGTGATTCCCATCTCCTCCGTTTCCGGTGCACTGCATCACCACCTCCGTCCACCAAGCTTTTATAATGCCACCTTGCTTCTCCTCCATTCAACCCCCAGATCCAGAGTAGAGTTCATAGTATCGACTTCCTCCGTCTGTGCTCTGGTGGGAGAAGCTCGAGAAGTAGTCAGGAAGAAAGTAGTTGGAGGTAGGGCTACGAGATCCAGTCGTTGCTCGCAGATCTAGGGTTGCTAGTCAGAGGCAATGGTGTAACTTGAGAAGAAGGGATCTGGTTTCCATGGAGAAGTTCAAGTTCATCCCTGGTTAGTTTAGGTTTTAGAGTTCGCAATGATCTTTGTACCAGTCTCCAATTTCTGGCTGTGTTGGGCATACGCCATGTTCTGGATAATCGTTTTCCTTCTGCTTTTCCATTGTCCCCGTCTTCGTCGATTTCTAGAGAGGTTGTGAGTTGTATTAGATTTGTTCTTAGCCGTGTTCTCTAGATCCCGGAGTAGTTTGGTGTTCGAAGTCATGTAATCTCCTATGTAAGCTCAGATCTGTGAAACGTAATCACGTTTCCCTCTTTTGTTTCTTGTTCCAGATCTCGGGACGAGATCCTTTTTAAGGGGGGAAGGATGTAACACCCCTGGTGTTACTAGCTTATTTAGCACCGCGATTTAGGCCTAAGAAAAATTTCCGAAACGAGTTTCTCGGGTTTTTAATTTAAAACGTACTTGCTGCGACAAGTGAATCCCGTGTGACTTAGTTTCGTGGACTCAAATAAACGCTCAGGATAAATTACGCAGTGCATAGAAATATTCAGGAATGTTCGACAATGATTTTAGAGAACGATTTGTCCTGTTAGATTAAGCATGAAAATCAACTTTTATAAATAAAATAAAATCCATTAATAAATAGAACGATACCTATATATAAACTCACGGGTTTATTTTGTTAAGCACGAACTGACGAGAAAGAGAGCGCGGCAACTTCGTTTATTTTGCCGGCATGCAATGTACTCGCCTGGCATTACTTTTTACTGTCTCGTTCTCATCGTGGCCCAGCAATTCGCTGCATTGCAAGGTCTCCTCATCCATCCGCATCCATGCTCTCTGGCTTTTGCTTTGCTTCTCTTTGACTTGATTACTTGCTAACCCTTTGCTGTAACCATGATCGTGTTGGATAATCCTATCAAGAAGCTAGTGCTTATCCTTGATGATCATGTGAGGAAGTGAAAATATTACTGATCATGATCATTGCTTTAATAATGACAGAGTTAAATCGTGCACGAGGAGCGCTTTTAATAATGGCAGCGGAAACATTACAGAGCATGAGCTGTAGCACCGTGGAAATAACTGTAGCATGAGTCAACACTGCCACTGAGTCTTGGAGCGCACACGACACGCAGAAAACACTGTAGCGGTGTGGAAACACTGTAGCGGTGTGGAAACACTGTAGCACCATGGAAACACTGTTCATCCGAAGCATCACGACTTGCGCAGCGACGTTTTATTGCCTTTAAGCAAGCTAGTTAGCCGCTAATCTTACGACGCGTCGCTGTCGCGCCTTCGCGTCGCCTGCCTTTAAAAGGTTACACCGAGCCGTTCCGCTCCGCTACTCACTTGCTTCTCTCAAATCAAGTTTCTCTGTTCTTGCCCGTGAAAGTTGCGTATATCGATTTCTCCCGAGCTGCATTAATCAGCTGAGGTAGCTAATCTGTAATTGATCTTCTCATTCTCTAATGTTTCCTTGACCTGTGGTCTCCTTCCCCCATTAATTCCTTGACCTGCATGAATGAATCAGCACCCCACCACCAAGCACGTTTAGCCCAAAGCACACTCTAGTCCTGATGTGCTCGTCAAGTCCAAAGACCACTCAAAGTCTATCATTTGAATTAATGCACTCATGACCAAAGACCCACTCCAAGTTCATCACGTGAAATCCAATTCACATGACTAGCTAGCCAAATGCCAGCTCCACCTCCAGCCCACATCTCCTGCCTATAAAAGGACACGCCAAGCCTGCCAAGCCATCCCACTTCACCGCTCACCATCTTACTCTCTAAATTGAGTTTCTCTGTTCTTGCCTGGGAAGGCTACGCTCTGTTGATCTCCTTCCTCAAGCTGTAATTGACCATGGTAGATAGTCCCCATACATCCCCTACCTCCCTTCTACCTCCCCATGCCCTTAGATTTGGAAGTCATGGCCAGAATCGCCATCAGGTGAAAGTCCAGCAGCTATCCATGGTGGACGAGCTGAGGAGCACAAACGCTCGGTGCTCTCTGTGTCTCTCTCAAAGAATCCTAGCCGTATACCCACTTTGCTCTTTATTTAAGTCCACAGCAGCAGCTTGTCCTATGCCATGTGCTAGTAGCAAAGCCGAGAACCAACTCAGCTCCTATACACGTAAAGTCAAGAGTCTTGAGCCATTAATCCACTCCACCAATTTCTTTATTCCTTTTCCCTTTCTAATAACCAGCGGCAGCTCGTGGCCACTAATCACATTTCATTTTCTCTCCTCGTGATTAATTAGCGGCCACCTTGCACAATTAATATCTCCACTATGCTAACTCTGATTCCATCACTTCTTCTTCCTAAATTCATCTAAAATCGAACCCCACCTATCCATAAAGTTTCATAATTTTTGGAACACAGTTGAATTTATGTGAATATTTAATTGTGTATGTTTGCCGAGTACCGCGAGTTCGACACCGACGGAGGGACGTCGATGGATTGTGGAGTCATCGGGAGTTGCTGGAGAAATGGTACTTTTGGAAGCGTGATCGGATTTCTAAGAATTTCGGCTGTCATTGATTATTTACATCTATGCATTTGCATCAATACATATCATAATAGGAATGATGGTGGATCGTGGGATCAACTGGAGTAGCTGAAAGATGATGCTATGGTGATCATATCACGAAGATGGAATGCTAACTTTTGGTTATATTTTACCCAGGCAAGCCCCGGTGCATAACCTCTATTATGCTGCACTTTATTTATGCTTGTGCATTAAGTTTTAAGGAGTTGAATGAAACCCACTTGCATATATATATCCTGATCCCATGAGTCTTACTAGTATGTCAAGATCGTGTAGATTGCTATGCTACAGGACTCCGGTAGAAGTCGAGTGATTGCCCGTCACTCGCGAGAGATAGGAAATATATTATTGTTATTATTATCATGTTACTACCACATGGAACATATTTGAATGATAATTGGAGACCGGGCGGAACGGGCTTGGATGGATTTGGACCTGGTTGGGCAACAGAGCGGGGCTCTGGTTGCATTTGTTCCGCCTGTGTCGATTAAGGACCGTTCGTTGCATTGGATTCCATAGTCAGGTCACAGATCTCCTTATCCCGAGCATATACTAGCGGATGGGGGCTAGAAAGACTTGTTATTCTCTTGTCATGGGTTCCGGCTCCATCCGGACCAACTGAAGGTGGATTATATATGGGTATTAGGAGGTCTAAGCACCGCGAGAGGGCGGGGGCTTGGAGTCCCAGTATGGACGGGGACTCGGTTCTCTTGACAAGGGGATAATGGGTTGGTCCTGTTTGTACCTCGGTACGGGTGGGGCGTGTGTTTTTCGGGGTACCCAGCTGGGCTACATTGATTCGCGAATCGCCGTCAATTTGACGGTCCGACATGACTATAATCTGGCATCGTAGTAAGAACTGTGGAAGATGGTGAAATGGTTCTGATTGCTTACTACATGCTTGAAAGTAGCTTTGGTGCTTACATAGAATGGTGGGTTAATGAACTACCAATGACTGCTAATAAAAGTTAAATATAAGGATGCACCTTTAGTAATGCTTCCTGCAGTTGCAATAACCCACAAGCCAAATAGCCTTGCATATCCTTGGAGTCTTTTCTTTCCTTCTGACGGGTAAGTCTTGCGGAGTACAATTGAGTACTCAGGGTTTGTTCTACCCTGTTGCAGGTGACAGGTGTTCTTGAAGCTGACTTTTATGTGTGGAAACCTCCTGGTGGGCTCAGTGAGGATTTCCCTTACGTTGCGGATATAGAGTTGATTTATAACTCTCACCAAAAATGTTTTACAAAGGAAAGATTTACCACCTATTATGAATTCTTGTATATAAATGTTCATCATGATAATATTTAACTCATCATCAAATGGTTTCATTTCCGCTGAACTCTGATAACATTTTATTTTCCACTGTTATAATTAAACAATGGATTACCCTGATGTTGTACTAAAAGTGATGTAAGAAATGGTAAAGATGTTGTAAGCTTTATCTCTCATTTATGATCCTGAGGTAAAAATGTGGATTTTCGAGTTCTCCCTCGGGTGTGCTCGACGGAATCGCAGAGTTTATTGCTCTCCCTTGGGTACTTAGTGTCTAATGGAAGACAAGTACTCTTGGGAGGGTATTAAATTAGGCGGTTCTGCCACAATAGGACTGCATCAGGGGTCAGCTTTGAGCCCTTATTTATTTGCTTTGGTGATGGATGAGGTCACAAGGGACATACAAGGTGATATCCCTTGGTGTATGCTCTTTGCTGATGATGTGGTGCTAGTTGACGACAGTAGGGCGGGAGTTAATAGGAAGTTAGAACTATGGAGGCACACGTTAGAGTCGAAAGGGTTCAGACTTAGTAGGACTAAGACCGAGTATATGAGGTGCGATTTCAGCGCGACTAGGCACGAGGAGGGAGACGTTAGCCTCGATGGGCAAGTGGTGGCCAAGAAGGATACTTTTCGGTATTTAGGGTCGATGCTACAAAAGGATGGAGACATTGATGAAGATGTTAGGCATAGAATTTCAGCCGGTTGGTTGAAATGGCGTCAAGCTTCTGGCGTTCTCTGTGACAAAAGGGTGCCTCAGAAGCTGAAAGGTAAGTTCTATAGGACGGCGATTCGTCCGGCGATGTTATATGGTGCTGAGTGTTGGCCTACAAAAAGGCGACATGTCCAGCAATTGAGTGTAGCGGAGATGCGTATGTTGCGTTGGTGTTGTGGGCACACAAGGAGGGATAGAGTACGGAACGACGATATTCGGGATAGGGTTGGGGTGGCACCAATTGAGGAGAAATTGATTCAACATCGGTTGAGATGGTTTGGACATGTCCAACGGAGGCCTCCTGAGGCGCCGGTGCGTAGTGGAGTTCTAAAGCGGGCCGATAATGTAAAGAGCGGTAGAGGTCGACCTAAACTAACTTGGGACGAGTCCGTTAAGAGAGATCTTAAGGAGTGGAATATCCCCAAGGATTTAGCTATGGATAGGAGCGCTTGGAGATTAGCAATCAACGTGCCTGAACCGTGACATCTTTTGTCTTGTGCCCTTTATGTCCCTTTATGTGTCTCCCTGTTTCTCGTCTCTTTTGGGTTTCATCTCTAGCCTACCCCAACTTGCTTGGGACAAAAGGCTATGTTGTTGTTGTTGTTGTTGAAGCTGCTCATCCGGGTTAAGTCCCCGATTTAACATGTGTGTTTGTATTTTTTAGATTTAACGGCGCTATTCTTTCAGTGGTAGGCAACGTGCCCGTTGACCGCGAGACGTCTATGATGACTTCGTTAATCTCGAGATTTGCCGGTCCAATAATTATTTCGGAAGTGAAGTGTTCACATAGGGATAGAGTGTATATGCATGCGTTCAGAGGTGAGTATGCGCTCTTGTATGTGAGCGTCTGCGTTTGTAACCGGAGCTTTGCAAAAGAAAAATTATTTATACGTCATCTTTGGATAGGGAGAAATCAAGAATATAATAGACCTATATTTAGAGATTGGCTTAAAGGCGTTGTTGGAAGGTATTTTATTTTAAAATGTTTGTTTTATAAATTATAAGTAGATCATAAAGAGTCTCATGGAAAAGAGTCTCATGGAGCTGCTCTTATGAACTAACGTCTATTCGCTTGAATTTATTAGCTATGCTACAATGTTTTTCTCTCGCAACAAATCAGCTAGAGCCAAGCGAACAGGACGTTGATTGGTTGATAGCCAAATTTTAGTTGTGAAAACTTGGGCAAGCACTGATTTGACCACTATTTGATTTGTTAGCAAAATTTACTAATATCTCACAATAAGTTGTCAAATCTGTGATAAATATATTTGCTCAACTTATGGTAACTTTTGATTAACCAAGGGCCCTACACTACTCATTAATCAACCTCACCAATCAATGGCCCTGAACATGGGCAAAGCACGCGACGGCCACCAACCACGCAAGCCATCAGAGCAAACGAACAATCGAGAGAACCAATTTAAATAAAAAAAATCGATTAGGCGCGATTGCTATTTGATTGATACTCATGGCAGCAAGAATTACACGAAGTCATGATCGATCACAAGCAGACTTCCAAACCATAATCAGTCATTCCTTCGCATACTCGCAGCATGAGACGACAACATCTGGGGAGAAGGGCAAGGGGAGAGAGAGAGAGAGATAAAGGGAAAAAAAGGGCAGATCTTGATCTGAATCACGCCGGCGGCGGCGCAACCTACCCCAGCCCCGGCCAGCTACTAGCCCGCGTAGACGTGGATGCCGACGGCGATGAGGAAGATGGTGATGAGCGCGAAGTAGAGGACGGCGTGGACGAGAATGGCGAGGCCGCTGGTGTGCATGCTGCCGAACTCCGCCACCCGGCCCCGGCCTGGCAGCGTGCAGAGCAGCCCCGGCGTGAGGACGACGAACAGCACCGTCGCCACGATCACGGGGCCCCAGTCCGCCATCGACGCCTCCCTCTCCCTCTTCCTTCTTTCACCTCGCTCCCGGACCTCTCAAGTGAAGCTCCAAACCTACGCTCTCCTTTTGTCGTTCCTCTCTCTCTCGAGGAATGAGGAGCGCCGCAGTGGCGGCGCCTGCCAGTCACGCATTTTCTAGAGGAGAAAAGAAAGCGTAGCGGGGGCCACCACGTGGTGCGCGAGCGACTTGGGGCCCACGCGTCATTGGCAGGGGCAGACGCGTGCGTGGTCCAGCCTGTCCGGCGCGGGGGCAAGGAAAGGAATCCAGCCGTTGCTGCTGCTTTGCTTGCGCAGTGGAGTACACGGCACACGGGTGCGGTGCGACCGTGCGTGCGAGGCGAGGCACCGGATCTATGCGGGCCCCAGCGGCTCACGGGTCGGCAATCCTGCTGGACTTGGGCCCTTCAAGGGTCCAATAGAATTTGTTTTTTTGAAATTAAGGTCCAATAAGAATTTGACACAGGCAGCCGCTCCATTTTTTGTTTTTTTTTAACACAGCAAGCGGCAGTTGAATTGAGTTACCTGGAAAACCGATAAAAAAAGATAAATGAAATTAATGAAGCAAGGGGGAAAAAACATGCGTACCGTACCGCCAAATTAATCAAGCAAGCAAGCGCGGTCAGAGTCAGCTTCCCTGATGAAGCTGCAACGCTCCCTTTCTGAATTCTGATCCCATCCTCATCCCGATGCTTTTCCTCGATGGATTCCCCTCATTCCTTTCTCACTCTTTAGCGTCGATTGGATCAGCTAGGCATGGATGTCGTCGACGTCTCATTCCTCGATGAATCTCTCTCTTTTCCGCTCCATTATTATTGCCCACTTTGCCTCTCCTTCCTGCTGCTCACGCTCCACAAAATGCAAGCACACGTTGGGCTTGGGCATACACACACCCACACCCAGCACACGCAGCAGTAGAGTAGCTACCTAGATTAGCTAGTTAGCGATCTGGAAGGCAAAAGGAGACCAGCTAATCGAGACCGGCCGGGATGCTGGACTGGGCGCCGGTGGTGGTGGGCGTCGTGCTCTTCGTCCTGCTCTCGCCGGGCCTGCTCATCGAGCTCCCCGGCCTGCACCGCTGGGTCGACTTCGGCAGCCTCCGCGTCACCGGCAAGGCCGCCACCGTCCACACCATCCTCTTCTTCGCCATCTTCCTCGTCGTCACCATGGCGTGCAACCTCCACATCTACACCGGCGCGTAGCTAGCCGTACGCCCGTACCTACTGTGGCCGTCCAGCTAGCTGCGCTGTCTACTAGTGATGATTACCGCATGCACCGTACCTCTTCATCGTCGTCGTCATTTGTATTTGCACTCTCTCGTCTCAGGTCACACGGTGGCGCCCGGCCATCGACGCCGCGTGGCTCTTCATGTGCTGTATGGTGTATGCCTATTTTAACAAGGATGTACGTACTTGTATACGTGATCATGTTGCAGCAGCGTCTTGAATCTTGATGCTTGAAAATCGGCAGTCGTGGAAAATTTTCCAATTTTCATAGATTCACTTTAATTTATGCTACTTTTGTTAGAGATTAGATTCTTGTAAAAATATTTGCAAAAAAGTCTACTTCAACCCCCCCTCCCAACTATATATGGGGGTGGACTACTTAACCCTCCAACTATGAAACGATCTATTCTACCCTCTAATTTTTTCAAAACCGGTCAAATTACCCCTGGGCGGTTTTGAACGGCGGATTTGCTACAGTAACCGAGGGCTTGCTAGAGTACTGTTGGTCTTGCCTTTTTCTTTTTTATTTATTTCGGCTGAATCTTCGAAAAATCATAAAATGAAAAATTCAATTTTGTTGGACTCCACATGAGTAGATCTACACAGTAAACGTATAATATGGTATGCTTTAGTACAAGTTTTTGCTATAAAATTTGATCTATTTTTTTTCTGTAATTTGGACTCTAATTTTGTTGTACTAAAGTATACCATATTATATATTCACTGTGCAGATCTATTCACGTGGAGTCCAACGGAATTGGATTTTTCATTTTATGATTTTTCTGTGATTTAGTATAATTTTTCAAAGATTTAGCCAAAATAAATAAAAAGAAAAGGCAAAGCACTGGTATTGTAGCAACCCACGGTTACCGTAGCAATCCGCCATTTCGAAACCACTTAGGATGTAATTTGACCGGTTTTAGAAAGTCCGGGGTACGATAGACCATCTTATAGTTGAGGGTTAAGTAGTCTACCTCGTAGAAGGGGTGAAGTCGATTTTTTCAAAAAAATATTTCAGACCTGATAGTGGCCCCGTTCGTCTACGTTATAATTCGTATTTTTTAACTTTTTTTTAGTTAAAATAATATTTTTCTCTTATAAAAAATCAGTAAATACAACCGCTGCTTTTTACAAGGCAAACGGGCTCATTTTCCTTGACGCAGAAAACGAGGCAGGTGCGGAGCCGCGTGCGCGCGCGTCCCAATACGGCGACGCGGGGTACAGGCGTGTGCATGCGGGCAGCTGGAGGTGCTGGCTTCACGACCAGCGAATTGTTGGAATTCAATTCGGATGTTGAGTTTCTTTTCTTTTTTTTATTGCGACGATCGGATGTTGAGTTGTCGACCCACCTTCGGCTAAGTGCCGGTTTTGCACAGCTGTTGAGCTGCTGTGAGCTGTTTTTTTTTTGCTAAATCTTTTTTTTTAAATAGCTTCATCCATTGAGCTCTCTTTTTTTTTTTCTCTCATAAGGAGATGGGATGGGGAGAGAGCTGAAAAAAGTTTCACATGACACAAGTGCCCCCCACTGAGCATAAAAGACTGCAGGACTAGAGCACGCGGGGATGAGCGGCGCCCCCCGGAGCTCTGCTCGTCGGGGGTGCAACCCGGGGGGGGGGGGGGGGGGGGGGGGGGGGGGGGGGGGGGCACGGCCACAGGGTGTCGACATGGACACCGGGGGTGCGGGCACGGTCGAGCTCTACGGGGGCGCGAGCGGGCGTGGTCGCCGGGGCACGAGCAGGCACCGCCACCGGGGCGAGAACGAGCGTGGCCACCAAGGCGCGAGCGGGCACAGCCGCCAGGTCGCGGGGCTGAACGCCGGGGCACGCGTGAGCATGGTCGCTGGGGCTTCGGGCAGGACGGGGGCGGAGGCGAGAGCATGGCGACTAGGGCTCAGCTAGAGGGGGCGGGGGCACCGGCGAGGCTGTCGGCAAGGGCAGGGCGGAGGTGCAGGTGAGGCCGCTAGCAAGCTCGCGGGCGCCGGGGCTTGGCAGGCTCGTGGTGGGGCCGCTGCCGTCGAGCCGGGCGCGGACACCACAGCAGCCGCGAGAGGCGTGGCTGACCGAGCAGAGGCGGCGCCGAGGTGCGGGTCGTTGGTAGGGCGCCGCCGCCTGGGCGCGAGCCGCCGGGATAGCACCGCCACGGGGGCTCCAGACGCAAGGTCGGAGTCGAAGTCCATGGGAAGAAAGAGAGCACAAAGAACAAGTGAAGTTGTTTTACCAAATAATTTTTTAAAAACAACTTAGCTTAAAAAAATAAATTGCTTATAAAGCTGTTTTCTAAACAATAAACAACTTAAGCTGAGCTGTGCCGAGAGAGGCCCTAACTGCCCTTCCATAGTACGATACCATTGCCTGCCCATCACTATTTGTAATTTATTTGCCCGATCAGGCAACTGCAAGCACCAATAATTGAAGCCCCCAGAGTTGGATTTGGAGCAGCAGCGTCTTCCTCCGATTTTTGGGAGCAAGGAGAAGAAACGTCTGGAGTCCACTGGGAGGGGAAAAGGGAGGTTGGTGGACGGCTTTGTTCCCATTCGTTGTTTTTTCTCATTTTTGTCTATTGTTCTGCTTGTTTCGTGCTTCAGATGTTGCCAAGAAATGAGCATACTTGGAAAATAGATCAACTATCACCAATATGCAGTTAGAACCCCCTGATGATGGAAGCCCTTCAATAAAATCCATGGATATAACAGACCAGGCACTGTCGGGAACCGGCAATGGTTGCAACAGGCCGGGCAGCTTGGTACGGTCAGGCTTAGCTTGTTGGCAGGTAACGCTGGCAGCGACAAAAGATTGAACTGCTGATTTCATGCCGGTCCAGGCAAAGATTTGTTTCAGACGGCGATATGTGACTGTCATGCCTGAGTGTCCACCGACAGCAGTAGAGTGCACCGCCGTAATCAGTAGAGTCTGCAACTCAGGGTCAGCACCCACCCAGATACGAGACTTGTAACGCAGCAACGCATCATGAAGAGTGAAGTTGGGTACCGAATCTGGGGAAACGGCCAGCTTGGCAAGCAATTCCTGCGCTCGAGCATCTTGAGAGTATGAAGCCACCACTGCCTCCAGCCACTGGGCCTGACAAACTAACACGGCAGCCAAATGTGCAGGAGGACAACGTGAGAGAGTCGGCGTTAGCCGCGCCATTGTCCGAGCCTTTGCGGTATACAATTTGATATTGCAGGCCAATGAGCTTTGTAAAGACTTTTTGCTGCCATGGCGTGTGAAGCCTTTGTTCTGTTAACTGCACCAGACTACGATGATCGGTGGTGATCTGAAACTCGGCATGTTGCAGATAACTGTGCCAATGCTCTAGTGCCAGCAAGATCACCATATATTCTTTCTTGTACGTGGATAATCCTTGCGAGTGGGGTCCTAAGGCTTTGCTCAGAAATGACAAAGGATGCCCCCTTGCATAAGCACTGCACCAATTCCTGTACCACTGGCATCAGTTTCAACAGCGAAAGGCCGACTGAAATCTGGCAAGGCCAACACCAGGGCGGTTGTCGGAGATTGCTTCAGGGCTGAGAAGGCCTTGTCCTGGATATCTGTCCACACATGAACTTCACCTTTGCGAAGAAGATTCGTCAAGGGTTTTGAGATGATGCCAAAGTGCTTAACAAAAGCGTCTGTAGTAGCCCGCTAGG
Organism: Saccharum hybrid cultivar R570; assembly: GCA_038087645.1. Classification (NCBI taxonomy): domain Eukaryota; kingdom Viridiplantae; phylum Streptophyta; class Magnoliopsida; order Poales; family Poaceae; genus Saccharum; species Saccharum hybrid cultivar. The sequence continues at coordinate 12,974,321 of JAQSUU010000520.1, forward strand.
CCCAAGAAGCTGCGTAATTCTTTAACTGACTGTGGAACAGGCCAGTGCAAAACAGCATTAATCTTATCAGGGTCGGTGGCCACACCATCCTCCGAGATAACACGCCCCAAATAACGAAGCTGTCTTTGTGCAAAATGACATTTAGACATCTTAACTTGCCACTGATCTTGCTGAAGTAGCTGAAAGACCAACCGCAAATGCTCAACATGTTCTTCATATGAACGACTGAAAATGAGGATGTCGTCAAAAAAGACTATGTTGATATCCTCATTTTTTGACCAACCGCAAGGCAGAGGAGTGCTTGCAGGAGAAGGCAAGATGTTTGTTACAATATTCATCAATGATGTCTCTCTCCTCACGCCATTACATATTTATGCTGATGCCAGCTACTTGCTCACGCCGTGGTCCATTCTTACCCTGTGATGCGCTGGTTGGGCAACTTGGGCCTGCTGGACCTTCGCAGCTGCGGCCCAGAGTCCTGCGCTCCTTCTTCAGACTCCTGTGCCGGATGCGGAACAGTAGACGGTCCGGTCGTAACAAGGTCGTTGGCCCCCTCCTCCCTGATGCCGGCGCCCACGCCCACGACGCCCGGACTCCTCCCCCACCACCGCCACTCCCCGCAGCAGGCGAAGTGTCCGCAGCCACCTCCAGCGCTGCGTTGCGGAATAGCTGGAGGTCGTCAGCGTCCTCGCCGACACCGGCGCCGATGCCCACGACACACAGGACGGCTCCCCCACCCCCGCCGCTCCCCGCAGCCGGCGGAGTGTCCGCGGCCGCCTCCAGCACAGCTCATCGGAACAGCCGTAGGTCGTTGCCCCCCCTCCGGCTGCCACGCTCACAAGTCACGACTCACGACACACTGTACGGCTCCACCACTCCCGCCGCTTCCCGCTGCCAGCACGCCCGCGCGCATTCGCAATTCTCCTCCAGGCCAGGAACGCTATCCCCAGCTCCGTCGAAATATGCGCAGATTGTTCAAAAGGTCGGCTTCCCATCCCAGCTCGGTTCAAGGTACTGCTGTTCCGCTGCCATGAGAGTCAAATTGGGCAACTTTCATTCATCATAGAAAAATATAGAGTTTTAGACTCGTGGCCGGCCTCCTGCAAGCCCCAGCCATCCAGACCAGCAGCAAGCCACGGTTGTGTGAACAAAAACAGTTAGGAAACAGAAAGCAACGAACAGATGGTGCGTGAAGGGTTAAAACATCAATTACCATTATAACCTCTATAATAAAAATTACATTTTACAAATAATCTTTCTCAATTAATTACTTGGCTAAAAACTAGGGAAAAAATGAAAGTACCTGAAAGTACCCAAGTACTTTCCCAACCAATGTAAAAGAGCTCAATTTTATCCTAGGATTCTTTAATTCTTTTTAAGGAAACTGTATGACTGCATTAAACATGCGACCCAGCTAAATCCCTGGCCACTGCATCAAGACTACATTGAGAGAGCACTGAGCACAAAACATTACAAAATCAACATCACACCAGCTTTTCTATGTCAATCTGCTCTAAACTATGATATAATTTTTAGAGAAAACATATTAACATCCACAGGTTCAAATAAATGCACCTGCAATATCAGTACATTTTAGTGAAATTAAATTAAACTAAGTTAATATTATAGATGTTAATGCATTTTTCTATAATTTTTTTGTTAAAGTCAGTGAAGTTTGACTTAGGATCAAACTAAAGTGACCTATAATTTGGAAATGAAATGAGGATTAGAGGGAGTACTACCAACCGTTACATGAGCAACACAATTACAGCCTCTTGTGACATGACTGATTATTTTACTGATGAAATCCTCCTGAATAAGTTCCTTGAACATCATCCTTGAGTTCATGTGTAAGACCGCCTGTTTCACTAGAAAAGCATCAGTCTCAAGGTGATGATGTTCACGAGTCCTCCATCTGATTGCACCTTTGCTCCTTTCAGAGACGCAATGACTTCTGCACCCATGCAGAATTCTGTAGGTACAAGCGCCTCTTTTCATCTACACCGTAAATATTTACTAATGCTGTAAGTAATGTTCAGGGGTCTTTCGGCTCATGGAAAAATCAGATGCCATAGCAGTTCGCCATGTTAGATGTCCAAAGTGCCACAGTGTTCTTGAGGAACCCCGTGCCCGTGTCTACCTATGTGGTGGATGCGGCACTAGTCTTCGAGGTAATTTCAGGTTTTAATTCTTCTTTCTCCTGCTACCATTTCTGATTTATATGTTTTGTCACTGTTAGATTTCTGATGGACTCTCTTGTGCTTGTACAGCAAAAATCCACTCTGGCAGCACAGAAGAAGTGACCAATATCTTTTCCCCTTCATCAAGTGGATTGCGTCCTCAGAGCAGACACTACCGTCGGCCAATCCTGAAAGGCACGCCGTTCATTGTTTGCTCCAGCTGCATCCAGCCGGTCCAGGTGCCCACTGAATGGGCCATCTCCACCAATACAGTGCACAAACTGCAGTGTGAATCCTGTTATGCTGTCCTTTCCTACTCCAAGGATTCGGTCAGGAAGAAACCTTACCAGGACTCCATTGATCAGCTCAGCATAGACAGTCCCGAACTGCAGGTGGATGCAGCACTAGTCTTCAAGGTTCCCGAGGAATCTGGTGCCCCAGTATACCAGGTCAGTGGACACAGCACTACTGTGAGATATCGAAGGTGCCGCAGTGAACTGGATGCCCAAGTCTGCCAGGACAGTGGATGCAGCACAAATCTTCAAGGTAATTTCAGGTTTTACTCATGTTCCTATTGCTAGCATTTGGCTGCTTGGTGTCTTTGGTCACTGTTAGATTTCTAATGGATTCTCTTGGCCTTGCACAGCGAAAACCCGCACTGGCAGCATAGGAGAAGTGGCCAATGCTTCTTCTCCAAGGAGTGGACTGCCTCCTCAGAGCAGACACTACTGTCAGCCGATCCTGAAGGGTGCGCCGTTCATTGTCTGCTGCAGCTGCTTCGAGCTACTCCAAGTACCCATCGACTTCGTCGTCTCCACCAATGCAGTGGGCAAACTGCGGTGTGGCTCCTGTTCTTCTGTCCTCAGCTACTCCTACAGGGCCCCGTCCAGGAAGAAACCTTACCGGGACTCTGTTGATCAGCTCAGTACAGACAGTTCCAAACTACAGGTGGATGCAGCACTAGGCTTCAATAATCTTGTTGGAGGGGCCACATGTTGTGTGAATCTTATTCTAAGATAAGCATCTAGTAAGAATGGGTTAATGAGTGCAAGTTTAAATGTAACTACATCTAAATACAAAATCCCTTTTTTTTCAACAAGTTATTGGATGAACTGCAAGCACTGTTATGCAGAACAACTATTAGAGTGAAATTTGGTTTGCTTTTAATCTAAAATTGTACTTATGTCAAATTTGCAATACAAATGTAGTCAATGTCTATCACAAATCTGACTCAACTATTACCTAATGTACACAGGTGGAGGAGCCACATTATACTCCCTATAAGGATGCAATGGCATGGTTAGCCATGGGAAAACAAAGACGAAAAGGATTAAACCATACATTAATGCAGCAGGTATTCATATTTTTCAGCTAGCAGGTTCACCACTACAGTAATTTTAGTAACCGTCTTCCTTTTCGTCGATTGCTTTGATTTATCCCTTCACTATTTTAGGCTGGTCATAAACTTCTTGGCAGAGATGAAATTAGGCAAAACATTATGGAAAAGATATTGTTGGATAGAGATGATGGAAGTAATTGTACAGTCTTTTGCATAAATGGTGGAAGTGGTTTTGGCAAGACTTCACTGCTCAATGTCCCTTACAATGACCAAGAATTGTTGTATGCTTTTGACAAAAGGATATGGATACAGATGTCTGATAAATTAGACGTACTGATGTTATTTAGGAAGATTATTGAGTTCGTCATGAGTGACCACTGCAGCATTATGAGCACGGGCCTCCTCCATGAACTTCTTATGGAGGAAATCACAGACGAGAAATTCTTGCTTATCTTGGACGATGCAGACATAGAAGACCAACAGTTTTGGAATAGCATATTAGAAGTTCTTAATGCTGGTGCCAAAGGCAGTGTCGTTATCATGGCTACAAAGAGTTGTGCTGTTGCTGCTACTAGAGATGTAACATATGTTCATTTCTTGAATCCTTTATCTGAAGAAAACAAACTGATGATTTTCCAACAATATTCTGGTGTGGGAACTGATATCCAGAACAATCCTGATTTAGTGATGGTTGCTAAGAGGTTCATTTCCAGGTTTGGATCTAATCCTCTAAACTTGAAGGCCATCGGTGGTCTTCTATGCCATGCAGACACTATTTCATTAGAAAAGGATATGTTTGAAGAAAGTGTTATGCCTTTACAGCTCTGTCATGATGCTTTACCAGTCCATCTGAAACGGTGTCTTGCATTATGTTCGTTGTTCCCAGAAGGTTACATCTTTGATAAACATCACATGGTTCTCCTGTGGATATCTCATGGTTGTGTTAGGCCAGTTGAAGGATTGTGAACTGAAGATGTAGGAACTGAATATTTCAATGAGCTGCTGTGCAGATCGTTCTTTCAGTACTCACCATCTCATGATTATAAAGATAACAAGTTTGTGATGCATGATCTTATTTACAATGTGGTGGCATCCTTCTCCCGTGACAAATATTTCAAGTCCGAGGATCCCATGTGCAGCATACCTGAAAATGTTCTTCACTGCTCTCTCATTTCCTCGCAATTTCAGACTGTTGAACTGATGCACAGGACAGAACAGCTGAAGGATCTGCAGACATTTCTGGCTTTGCAACCTGAGTGGAAACCGAACAGCATTTCTCTGCCTACATTAAATCTTGTTGGTTTGGATGATTTCTTTCTGAAATTCACATCCTTGGAGACACTGGATCTGAGCCCATACTGAAACAGAAGAGCTTCCACGATCCATTGCTGGCCTGAGAAACCTGCGGTACTTATCTGTCAACAGCACAAACGTCAGGGCTCTTCCATCTGAGCTCCGCAGCCTCAGCAATCTGCAGATGCTGGAAGCGAAACACTGCCGCTTCCTCACTGAGCTACCTAGACACATCAAGAAGCTGGTAAGTTGCGCCATCTTGATCTGACGAAGGAACTGGGCTACGTTCACTTGCCACATGGAACGGGTGTGCATCGTGCACGCGGAGTCCCCGAGATTCCTCGGTCCCACTCCATGTGGCGCCCAAGTAAAGTAGAGGAGCGCGAGCACGTTTTGGTCATGCTTCCATGTCAGTGGAGACTCGTCACGTTGCTCCATCAGTGAGCTCACTGAACTCCAGACATTGCCATGTGGAGAGCTCACTGAACTCCAGACATTGCCAGTCTTCCATGTCAGTGGAGACTCGTCACGTTGCTCCATCAGTGAGCTGGGAAGCTTGCACAATCTGAGGGGCTGCCTTTGGCTTTCTGGACTTGAAAGTGTGAAAACTAGCAGCAAGGCCCAGGAGGCTAGCCTGAAGGACAAGCATCGCCTAAACGACTTGACACTGCAATGGCACGACGATGGCATAGACATCGAAGATGAAGACGAAGATGCAGAAGATGTGGCCGATGAGCAGGTCCTTGAAGGCCTCGAGCCGCATGCCAACCTCCAAGTGCTCACCATCAGAGGGCTACGAAGGCAGCAGGTTTCCAGCTTGGATGCAGGGTTCTTCATCCCTACCCAACTTAGTGAGTTAGTGACACTGACGCTCGACAGCTGCTGCAACTGCACCGAGTTCCCCGCCATCGCCCATCTTCCATCGCTCAAGTCCCTGAGCGTGCGAAAGATGTACGACATGCAACGGCTGAGCAGCAGCACAGACACGCATGGCGCGGCCAAGTTCCCGTCGCTGGAGCTGCTGAACCTGTGGGAGATGTACGGTCTAGAGGAGCTGTTCGAGGAAGAATCTGAAGGGGACTACTGCCCTCGCCTCCGCAAGGTCTGCATCAGCCGGTGCCCGGACCTGAAGAGGCTGCCCCGCGCTCGTTCTCTGACGGAGCTGGTTCTCCACTGCGGCCAGCAGCTCCCTGACATCTCGGAGCTCTCGTCGTTAGTGTCACTGAAGATCGAAGGCTTCCACGGCGTCAGGTCGTTCGGCTTGCCGGCAGCAGCTGCGGCGCTGAGGAGGATTGAGATCAGGTCTTGCAAGGAGCTGGAGTCAGTGGACGGGCTGTCGGCGGCGCTGACTATCGTTCGGAGGATTAAGATAGCAGGGGTGCCCCAAGCTCGTCTTGCCAGGAACCAGTAGCCTGCAGACGACCTGAACATCCACAGATTAGTGAATTAGAAACATTTTTGCTAGTGCTTGTTTGTGTTTTCTTACATGGATATATACTAGCGTACATGTGGCAATTCCTAACACTAGTCGTTTAGCAAATGAAGTGACCGACTGCTTGCAAGAGGACTCGACTGCAATAGTGTCAGCTCCTCTCCTCGGACAAAAGCTACTGTATGCAATAGTGAGGACTCGCTTGGCAATCACATCACTGACGACCGCCGTGCGTCTCAAGATGGTTGGAATTGGAGTGGATGCCGCACGGAACGGGTGGTGCATCGTGCACGCGGAGTCCCGAGATTCCTCGGTCCACTCCATGTGGCGCCCAAGTAAAGTAGAGGAGCGCGAGCACGTTTTGGTCATGCCGTTTTCTTGTTCCTGCGCGGCGGAATCCATCCGGTCGTTGGCAACGCAAGTGCGCAGGCATGTGCTGCCTCTGAACAACTCAAACGCATGCACCTGCAGCACGGCAGCGCCACATGCATGCACATTTCGAAAACTCAAAGGGTGGGTGGGGTGGGTGTATTTTGGTACTCCCGTGGCACGTGTGCCCTTCCTGACTACGGCTACGGTACAGGGGGATGAGAAGATGACTTGGGATATGCCATGCAGTGCAAATGGAGCAGCACTTGCTTTTGTTTGTGTGTTGTTTCGCGCACGTATTTTGTGTGTTTGTTTGTGTGTTTGCAATCTACTGTTAGTGAGGGAAATGATAGGGAGGCTAGGCTGGTTGTTGTGGCGTCAGTGTCATGATCCATCCATCCAGCCATCCAGGGGAGGGGGAGAAGGTGACCGCTGACCCCGCCATACATATCCACCAGGGTCAGGAAATGAGGCGTGGGAAGAGACGGAGAGCATAGCACGGCTGGGCATGGCTTTCAGTTTCATCGGCGGCGGCGTCTCCCTCTCCCTCTCCCTTTCGGTTTCAGACATATTCCTCCTTTGGCTCTGGCCTCTGCTTGGACAGCAGCCAACAGGGGATGCCACTGCCATTTGATTTTGCAACCAGGACAGCTGCTGCCGTTTTAAGGCTAAGTCTTCAAGGGCCGTGAACAAAGCTCGACGCCAAATGTTACAACACAACTTGTCCATGTGAATTATGATAGCGTCAATTTTGTACATATGGTTGAGTCCACCTATTAAATTCAGCGCTCAGCATCGAAATCACCCAAAATGAAAGTAGTTAGTGTATATCCTCAAACAAATTTATTAGAGTTTGTTTTTAGTCAAATCATTCTAAGTTTGATCGAGAGAATAATATCAACATGTATAATACAAATAGACATACTACTATAAAAGTATTTTAGATTATTATATATCTACTAATGATACGTATTTGATATCATAATATTAATATTTGTTTGCATTGACTCATCAAACTTAGGATGATTTTATCGTAGAATAAAATAGTACCCCTCCGTGCCAAAATGTAAACTGTTCTAGATTTTTTATATACATAGTTTTTACTGTGTCCTACATAATATATATCTAGGTGCATAGCAAAAACAATGTCTAAAAGAACAAGACCAACTTATGATTTGATATAGGGGGGGAGGGCTGTAACACCCCAGGTGTTTAGCTCCTTAATTGCATTGCATTTGCATGAGCATAAGCAAGCATCATTCATTTCATGCATAAGCTTATAATATGTTTATATTTCATGTGAAGTAAGAAGTGAGTAGTGTGCAACACACAAGTACCTTATGTGCAATTTTCTTTGTGAGATATGTCAACCACTTTAGTGTAACATAATTAGCAAGTGTTGTGCAACACACTCATGCAACATGTGCAACATGAGCTTGCAACATTTGGGTGAAAGTATTGAATTACTTGTGCCAAAGTATGTGACACTAGGAATTTTGTGCAACCAATGTGTAGAGTGGCTAATTAGGTCTTATAACACCTTAATTACATTTAGGGTAAGTAGTGGAGCAATGTTCATGTTGACCAAAAATTACCAAATTTGCCCTTCCAAATGTTGTTGACTAAGTTGGACCCCTAGAATAATCTGGTTTGACCAATTAAAAAGTCTAGTTTAGAGATCTTGCATGGAGGAGCAACCTCAAGCAAAGTTGTAGAGAATTTCATAAGGAACAAAAGTTCTAATATGGCCATCTCATGAAAATGATCAGAACATGCTCAAAAATGGCCGATAAGTCAATATTAGAGGCTGTTTTGGGACTTAGCCATTTTTGCTAAGTGTGGAGCTGAAAACCGTTTCACTGTACCCCACTTTAGCAACTTGTAAACTCACAAACTAGGCCAAACCAGTCCTTGAGCCAATTGACAAAGTTGTTGTCCACACATAGCTCTACAACATTGTCAATATCACCATCACCTAGTTCTAAATAGTTTAGGAGATATAGCGTCAAGAAGTTAGGGTTTCAGTCGACGCTTATCTCTGAAACTGCATTTCAGTTTCCCAAGTACACTAGTTTGGAGCCCAGTAGTTTCAAATCCAAAACCAAACTAGCTCATGGTGCCTTTTACAAACTTGTAGTGCTCACATAGGTCTACAACTTTGCTAATTGGAGGTTTCACTAACACGAGCTGGTTTGAGTAAATCGTCGACGAAACTGCCCTGTCAGTCGGTCTTTGGAGGCGCGGGTTTCAGTCACGAGCTCGAACACCGGCATGTCGTGGCGCCCGGGCAGAAGAGCGTCGCCGCGTGTCGACCAAGCGCTGCCATCGCCTCCACGTCGCGAGACCAGACGCGAGATTGAACACCGAGCGGCCACCTCCACCCCCTCACTCGCGCTCATTTTCTTCTTCCTCCCTCTCGCTCTGGCCGGGCTCGCCGAGGCGGAACCCGGAGACACCATTGCCGCCGCAGCTGTCTACGAGCTCTCACGCACTCACCACCGCACCACCGCTCACCGGATCACGTCCGTCCCTCCGCCTCACCACCCTACACCTCCTCGACCAGTCGGTAGATTGGATTGAGCCCGAGGTGAGCCGCATTTGCCACCTCCGCCCGCTCCCCAAAAGCTCACCGGAGCTCCGCCATGTTCGGTTCACCGTGGCCAGCACCGCACCGTAGTTCTCTGCCTGCCCTCACTCACGTTTCCTCCTCCCTGTCACGTGTAGATGCTAGGGTAAAGATGCTACCGCCAGCATCGGGTTAGCCAGGCCGGAACGAGACCGTGCACGGCTGCGCCATGGCTGCCGGCCAAGTGCTCACGCGATCAAGCGGCTCTGTTCCATCCCCGTCTGTATGTGTGGTCTCGAGAGGTCCGCTAGGAGTCCTAGAAGCGGATGCACCCTTCGGTAGGTCGTGCGACGGCCGGGACTCGCCGGCGTACCGCCAGGCACCACGGCCGTCCGCCATCGCCGTCGGCCTAGGTGCTGCGGTGCATCAACTTTGGGGAAAAGGGGTAGCCTCGGTGCGGTTGGGTCTGGGCAAGACGTCGATGAACCGGATTGGTCGGAGGAGCCACCGGCGGCGAGGAATCGCTCGCCAGAGCTCACTGCCGCCCGCTCCCCTGACCTCCGTCACTGACCGCGGGGACCCACCTGTCGGTCATACGCGCGCGGGCGGGAGCCCGAGCAGGCCACGCGCGCGGAGTGGGCTGCGCCGCGCGAAGCGGGCCACGTTGGTTTTCCGGGCCGGCCCAGTAACAAATCCGATTTATTTCATTTCTTTTATTCTGTCACAGTTTTAGATAATGTTTAGAAATTTTAGATCTAGGGTTTTACTTGCCCAAAAATTATGAGATAAATTTTGTTGGGATCTACAGGGTGTGTAGTATTTTAGAAAAATATGAATTTGTTATGTGATGTTTGTTTTCTGGGATATTTAAATAGGTCTTTGAAATGTGTTTTAAATCACATGCAAACTTGTTTAAATTATATCTTGAGTTTCAGTGTTCCAAAAATTATAAAATTTGTTGAGTAGGCTAATTTATACTTGCTCTAGCTTTGGTAAAAATTTGGGCAGTAGTGCTTAAGTAATTTTCAAGTTATAATGCTATCTTGTTATTCTAGGAAATACTTAAATGAATTTTAGTAAATTTTCTACATGCGCAATGTTCATATAAATCTTTGGAGAATGTCTTGGTACCCTAGAGTGTCCAAGAAAATTGAGAAATCTGTTGTTTGACACTTTTTACTAGGCTTTGTTATTTATACAAAAATCAGCCTTTTTGGCTTGTGAATTTTGTGTAGGAGGTTCCTGTGAATAAATTTAGTTCAAATTTTTACAGTAGCCTCTTTTTGGGTCAGAGAGTCTCCTGTAATTTTTGTA